>CM075942.1:40426351-42999664 GCA_038030265.1 Corythucha ciliata | reverse complement strand
AACTTCGCAAGAGGCCAGAGGGGATCGCCAAAGAACAGCATTCGTAGAAGAGGGAACTTAACAACCTAAAAATCACGATAATGAAAGCGTGTAGCGACTACGTCGAGTCAGTAAGGACAGACATCCAACAAGGCATAGAAAAACAGAACAAGAACAAGAGAACTCGCCGATTTATCTGTTAAAAAAATGAGCGAACTCAAGGCGCTTAGATCAACAAGAAGCAAAGCAAAACGAGCTACTGTCCCGAATTACTGAATGTGAGGGCCACCGACCAAAACAGCAGAAAGAAGCCGAAGGCCTATTATCAGACCTGATTAACGCGATTAGAGACCAGCCAGTAGACCCTGTCAGTCCCCATCAGGGCTCCCCTTTATGTTTTTCAGATTATAGATAGAGCTGTCCATTTGAATTCCTGCAAGCAGTGGAATACTCCCATCGTGCGTGGAACCTAGGTCAAAGACCTCTCACCTATCGTTTAAAAAGCCTTTTTTTCAGGAAAAGCACTCCGGTGGTTCCTAATGAATCAAGATTCTTTCCGGGATTTTCCAACGTTCCAGACCAAGTTTGAGGAGGATTTTCAAGCCTCTTGTCACCACCCGAACCCCAAACCAACCGAATTTCTTGTCGCAGATAGAGGACCCTCTGAAGGCTACGAACCTGCTCTCTCCTGCTCATTACCACCACAAGAGGAAGTTCTAGAACAGTGGTGCCTACTTACCCCTAGTGAAAACATGCCCCGCGCTCTCCTACCAACTATACAGGGTGGAAGGGGATAAGTGTGACAACAATTTTTAGGTGATAGTAGGCCTCATTTGCGACCGAAATTACCATATACACCATGGTCCGAAAATCGATACCCTTCGAGATATGATTTTTCTAACGATTTTTAAGGCTTACATCATTTTTTTTAACTAACGGCGAGAAACTCGCATGTTATTTGAATTTTTGCAACTTTTGGTGATGGATTCGGAAAGAGCACACTATGTTCTGTCAGGATTAGCCATTTTCGATAGACGTTAACTATTTAATGTGCCCTTAAATGCGGCTCAAAGTCGTGCAAATCGGGAATTAATTTTTTTTCAAAAAAAGTCAGTCCCCGTTTGTCCACACTAAATCTGAGTGAACGGACAACCCGTGATTCAGAAAAACATCTTCAAAGTGTCCTTTACAAAAATAGTCATAAGCGTTTTCATAGTTGTTTGGAAATTTTTCGTCAGAAATGACGATTTCTTAGAAAAAATAATGATTTTTCTCTTCAAAATCGCTTGTTTTGACCTGAAAAATTTGAACAAGTTTTGTGATTTTAACGTGATAAAAAGCACTAAAACCTAATCCAAAGCTATACGTTGAATCAAACTGCTTATGCCCGCCTACCAAAGTAATGAAAAATGTCGCTCCGGCAGCTGGGGTGTCGGACTGTCGGATAGAGTACATTTCACGAAATACGAATTTCCTTAATTCAACTAAATTTGCGATTATTCAGCAAGAATGGCTATAAAAATGTAGAGTAACAACGTGAAATGTTAATAAATTGCGAATAATAGCTAAATAACTAAAAACGTCGAAACTTGTAGTAGTGTAATACACTTAACCCGACAACCAGCGGCCGGAGCGACATTGTTTGTTACTTTGGTAGACGGGCATAAGCAGTTTGACTCAACGTATAGCTTTGGATTAGGTTTTAGTGCTTTTTATCACGTTAAAATCACAAAACTTGTTCAAATTTTTCAGGTCAAAACAAGCGATTTTGAAGAGAAAAATCATTATTTTTTCTAAGAAATCGTCATTTCTGACGAAAAATTTCCAAACAACTAAGAAAACGCTTATGACTATTTTTGTAAAGGACACTTTGAAGATGTTTTTCTGAATCACGGGTTGTCCGTTCACTCAGATTTAGTGTGGACAAACGGGGACTGACTTTTTTTGAAAAAAATTAATTCCCCGATTTGCACGACTTTATGCCCCATTTAAGGGCACATAAAATAGTTAACGTCGATCGAAAATGGCTAATCCTGACAGAACATAGTGTGCTCTTTCCGAATCCATCACCAAAAGTTGCAAAAATTCAAATAAAATGCGAGTTTCTCGCCGCTAGTTTAAAAAAATGATGTAAGCCTTAAAAATCGTTCGAAAAATCATATCTCGAAGGGTTTTGATTTTCGGACCATGGTGTATATGGTAATTTCGGTCGCAAATGAGGCCTAATATCACCCAAAAAGTTTTGTCACACTTATCCCCTTCCACCCTGTATTTGCATAAACTCCTATACTCAGATTTTTTCACGAGCAGTAAAACAAAAAACCCACAAATCTATGTGATGGACATAGCCACGAGAGTCCGCAACGCCAAGCTAGCGATACCTGAACAAACCCTTGTCCAAACTCTAGCATCACATTTTGATCAATCAATAAGTCAAACCGTAAAACTAATGAAGCTTATAATTAATGTGGCAGAGCTTAATGCCACAAGCAGTAGCCATCGTCTGTGCTCCAGCATTCAACGAAGTAAAGGTGTTTTCGCTTACCCCTCAGGGTATTGACACGATCCGGAGATGCAAACTGACAGATTTCCATAAACACAACGAAGACGAAACCTCCCCATTGTTCGAAGAGACGAGACACGTCGTTCAACTCGAAAACGGCAAAACTTCACGTGGTAGACGAACGAAACATCGCCACAGACACAAAAAGTGAAGATTCCTTACCGATGATGCCATCAGAAATGAATATAAGAGTCGCAACGTTGTTCGAAGACGACCCTTCGGAAGACGATGACGACAGGACTCTCTTGTAGACACGGGGTCCATGGTGACGGCCATTAATGAAAAAAAAGTTTCAGGCGATCTCGGAAGATTTGGGACGAGTCGCAATATTTCCTGTCCAGGGGATGGATCAAAGTAACCACCGCGGTTTCTAAAAAGGCTCATAGAGTAAAAGCTCAGGTACTCCTCCCACTGCAAATCCAGGACGCCAAAATCACGGCATCATTCTAGGGATAGAAACGCTGAATGAATGGGAAACGCATATCGATTTAAAAACTGAACAAATCTCTTTTCACTTCGAAGCTCAGGCCACACGTAATAACGCTGAAATACGAAACGCCCTTTAAAACATTTCAGGATCCAATAAAAGCTGCTGACCAAAGCTGATTTCGCTGGGTCGATGGCGAAATAAAACGGCTTCTGACACAAGGAATTATTGAGAGGTCGAACAGCCCATTTCTCAACCCTCCGCTCATACATAGCACACAAAAAGAACGGACAGCTACGAACGACGCTAGACGCCCGTAAGATGAGTAGTAAAATGTTCAAAGAGCATGACATCCCACAAACTTTCGATCAACTGATTAAAGATGCAGCAGGAGTGACACACTTGTCGACGCTAGACCTGGTATCATCATTTCACCAAGTTCGACTACACCCGAATAGCCGAAAATATACAGCCTTTCGCCATAGAGGACTCGTTTATCATTTTTCCAGGGTCCCCTTCGGAGTTCGCAGTTCAACGCGGCTTTAGAAAAGGCCCTCCGTTCCCTAATACCAGAGCATGCAGCACGAAATATAAAGTCATACGTCGATGACCTTCTCATCCATTCTCATTCAGCCACAGATCACCTCGATCACCTGAAAACAGTGTTTGAAATGTGCCGCATCAATAACATTACCCTCAATCTACAGAAGTTTCAATTTTTTCGCACAAGACTGCCCGTCCTGGGATTCGTCCTGACCACGAATGGGATTCAAAAAGACCTAGAAAAGATGTCGACCGTCTTAAACTTTACCAAGGCAGTGCAGTCATTCCTCGGTTTGATCAACTTTTACGCCCGTTTTATTCCAGAGCTCTCTAGGATCGCTACACCGTTGTACAGGCTAACAATAAAGAAAGAACCTTGGGTCTGGACAAAAGAAGTAGAGGACGCTTTCATAACCATAAAAAACCTGATGGCCAAAGACGTCGAATTGACCTACCCCGGCTTTACACGCCCATTCTATATCTAGAAACCGACGCCAGCAAAATAGCAACAGCGGAAATGCTGTACCAATTCGATTATAACCAACAAAAACGTCCCTTGGCATTCACTAGCAGCACTTTAAACTCATCACAACAAAATTATACCACCTCGGAACTAGAAATACTTGCAATCATAAGCAGCTGTAAAAAATTTTATTCTTATATAGGCGGGCACCACTGCAAGATTAGAACGGACCATCAGGCCATACCGTTTATGTACACGTGTCAGTACCCCTCACCACGCCTAAACAGCTGGTTTTTGTTCCTTCAGAACCTAAACCTAAGTTTCGAATACATTCCTGGAACACAGAACGTGGTTGCAGACGTCCTTAGTCGTTATCCTCCGATAAAAACACCTAATGATGAAAATAACAAACAACTGAAGATTATGGCCGCAAAGATACAGACACAACGAACCTGGCAAACCCTTCTTAAAAAACTTCCACTAGCCCAAAAACAAGACGCGTTTCTCCAAGCCAAGCGTAAAAAACGCCCAGACATATTCGAACAAAAGGGTGATACAATTTATCAAATTTGTCAAGGCAAAAAATTAATTTATCTACCAGCAGAACTGCGCGACGAGTTGATCATAGCCGTTCATAACGATCTCCTCCACTCCGGGGTGCAAAAATGTAACCAATTCCTGCGACAGTCTTTTATAACGAAGAGCATGAAACGTCACGTAAAACGTGTACTAAGGCCTTGCCACACTTGCCAGATCAATAAATATGGTAACCTCGGCTTACAACACTTGGTGGGGGCGCTACTTCCAAAAACAAAGCTGGACATCCTGTCTATCGACCACTTTGGCCCACTGCCAAAAGCCAGATTTGGTACAAGCTACATTTTTACAGCGATCGACAATTTAACTCGCTTCACGAGGCTCATACCACTAAAAACGACTAGTAGCAAGGCAACAACTTCAAAATTAAAGTCATTTTTCAAACTCCACGGAAAACCGAAAAGATTGTTTGATTGATGGGTCATGTTTCACCTCAACAACGTGGAAGAAATTTATCAAAGAAAGTACCGTCACTCACATTATGGTTCCATTAAAAAGGCCGAACGCCAATTAGCGGAGAGAGTACACCGGGACCTCTTCACATACCTGAGAGTTACGGTATCTACAAAACAATCAGTGTGGTACGACCAAATACCCCGGATAGAATGGGTTATGAACAACACCTATCACTCCGCAATACAATGTACACATCACGAATGTACGGCACCAGACCTAAATCGCCGTGGGCAAAATACACTGCCGATGACAACGACACATCTTCTGAGTCACGTGAGCAAATTGACGAACACCTCCGAGAATGCCAAAACACAAAGATATCGTCTCTAGAAGACACCAACAAGAATAAGAAACCACGAACGTACCGTATAAGGGAAAAGGTATTGGTAAAATATTACCCGTCCAGCTCAAAACTCAAGAAAAGAAGTGCTAAGGTCATGCCAATTTTTAAGGACCATGCACTGTTCATAAATGTCTAGGGAAGAATACATATTTGGTCAACATTCCGAAAACACAAAAATTAATGCCGTATCACACAACATCCATCAAACCTTACTTCTCTCCTCAACAACAAGTGGACTAACCAAGTTTCATGCCTATCATTAATCGTTGAAGCTTTTCTTTAAAAAGAAACAAAAAATAATAAAAATAAATAAATAAATAATAATAAATAATAATAATAATAATAATAATAATAATAATATTAATGATAATTTAAAAAAAATCAATATCAATTTTTTTTTTTTCCTCATTTTTTTTCCGGAAGGGAAGGATATTGTTATGGAACATAACATGTAGCCAAGGAGCTAAAAGTAGATTTTGCCCATTTAATAAAAACATAAACCTAGAAATTTAAATAACTAATAATTAAATAGATCAACAATTAATTAAATAAAATTAACGGACATAATAATTAAAGAAATAAAAAAGTTCGCGGGTGAAAAAATGTGCCGGTTAGAACATGTTCAGGAGGTAGTCGGCACTCTTCGCAAAAGGAGGAGGGGATCGGAAAACCTTCGAAGAATGCGAAAGGGATTAACGGGAGCCACCATTTTTCCCCTGATCGTGGCAGCGGAAGCCCGTGGAAAACAGGACCTGACGTTGGCTGAAAAAGAAAAAGGCGCAAGGGAAAAAACCAAAGAACCCTCACAATTCACGAAAATTAAGGGAGCATATCATACTCTAACTCATCAAGTCTGAATCCTTTAGCTTTTCTTTCTGGTCTTCCTCCGACCATACCACGTCGTCTTCCGGAGACTCCACTGGCCAGCTCGTTGAAGTACGCCAGTGGCGGTTTTCAGGCTGAGGCATGTGAGGCATCGCCTCATTATGAAAATGTGAAGAAAATATTGTAAAATAAAAGTTAACTTTTTATTTTAAAATCCCTCTAACAGAGCATTTTTTGCCTCTATCGAAGAAGAAAAATTGTTTTTGCTTGATGAACTATCTAACTGCTTTCTAGCTGCTGATAGGTGATGGACACTTGAACCTGAATGCTTCGATGCTCCAATCAAAGATTGTTCTGAACCACCTTTTATTAATTATTCAGCGACCGCGGTTTCGGTCCTTTGGACCATTTTCACGCTGTTGGAGAGACAATGACATACCTATGACTTAACGAAGCATTTAACATACACATCAACAGACTAAAAACCGGTAAATACATTAATACATAAATAGATGAATAAATAATAAATAAATAAATTCAAATTATGCTTCACGCACCTGGTCGCTTCTCGCTTGTTTAAAAACTACTAGCTAATTAACAAATCCCACCTGTGCCCCAACTCCTCGAAATTTACGGGACAGGAGGGGGAACCAGGAGCCAATCCCCAGGATCGCCACTGCCAGCCTCCGCCCCCCTACCCTCCCCGGTCCCAACGCTCCTCAATAAAACTCCCATTACCGGCGGGACCTCGAAATCCGTCATGGCGTTAACGCAGTTGGCTCCATCAAGCCGGCATCCCTTTTTGATTTCGTACTTTTCAAGCCAGTCCATTTCTTTGCCCTTACTCACGAAATGCAAAACTTCGGCACTACCCGAATCGAAAGGGTGTCCAGTCGCTACCAGATGATCTTTAAATTCCGATCTTTTTCCTGTCCTGGGGGAGTGTTCTAGTCCTAATTTCTCGTCCACTTTGGCCGACATAAAACGCTCCGCACTCACACCCCAATCGGTACACCCCGCTCCTCCTTAATCTATCCATCCTGTCCTTCACTCCCGACACCGCGCTGCCCAGGGACAATCCCCCCCCCCCTAAATGAGATCCTAAACCCATCTCTCTTTAGCACTCTGGCAACTTTCTCCGACAGCCGACCCACATACGGTATGCAGCAAAACTTTGACTCTGCATCGGTACCATTACCTTCCCTAGCCAAGGTGGAGTTGTCCGCTAGGATTTGTCTCCTTCGTCTTTTAGTTAAAAGTCTGTCTATTGTAGCCCCACCATAACCATTGGCTGCAGCCAGCTGTCGAATCCGTATCAGCTCCCTCTCAAACGCATCCGGGAGCAGAGGAACTCTCAGTAGCCTATCTACAAGCCACACGAAGCCTGACAGCTTTTGGGACCACGGGTGTTCAGAGTCGGACAGAAACATGGCATCCGTCATTGTAGGCTTTCTATAAATATCGAAAACTACTCTGTTATCCTCGTTAACGGTCAGTCTCAGGTCGAGAAAATTGATTTGTTTATTTTCCCCAACCTCCAATGTAAACTTTATCGTTGGGTATAAAGAATTTAGATGTTCGAGAAACAAGTCTAGTTCTCCCACCGATCCAATCCAAACACACAACACATCGTCGACATACCGCCACCACAGGAACACATGTCTACTTAGGTCACCCCCCCAAACTGAACATTTTCTTTGAGTACGCTCGAAGCGCACCGAACTCGCTCACGAATATTGGAGCCCGGACAATATAAAACGCTCCCAACGGCGCCTGTGCTTCCATATCGTTCCAAGGAACAACCTTTACAGAAACGGAGACAACGACCCTTCAAAAAGGTATTCCGTACCCGTGCACCCACGTCGACACCAGATTAAAAATCCATATAAAAAGGACGAAACTCCGTCAGCTCGACCTTAATATAAATCCTTCGCGTAACGAAAGAGACCAAGTGAAATTAAGAACAATGAAATTATACACCTAAGAATAAGCTTAACCCGGTCCAAAGTTAATATAACATAACGTATTCGTAAAGGCGGGAGGCCTCCGCATTAATAGCGCTAATTAAAAAACCCCCCTTTTTGTTCTTTCTTCAATGTAAGGCTTCTTGGCCAAAATTAGTTAAATAAAAAACTGACTTGAATAAAAAACTGATAAAAAATTCAAAAAATAGCAAAAAGCAAAATAAAAGCATATAAAAAAGAAAAGAAAATAACAGAAGGTGTAGCAAAATCCTTTGGGCGTAAAAATTAAAGCTCATTAAATTTCCTACAATTTTGGTGAAATCAACTATTATAGTAAACCTCAACGCTTTTGTGATGTAGGCTCTTGAAGTATGATGATTCCAAGAATACATTGTCCAAGAACTGTGGAGTATTTTTGGGTTATTTTAGGGATGAAATTTGAAAAAGTAAGATCTAACGTCACTGCAGAACTTTAGAAGATTAAAATGCGACTTTGAAATCAGAGATTTGAACAGAAATTTTCGGGGACAAAACTTTGGGGGAACCTCACTGGAAGAATGGTCGAGAAAAATTAAAAAAAAAAAAAAAATCTGACAAGACGAAAAATCAACAATAAATGCATCTAGTATATGCCTTTATTGTAAAAACCCCTGTAACGTGCATTTATATGACAGATAAATTTAAATTCTGTTGGTCCCAGTGACTTGAAAATACCACCGAACAGCTTCTTTGAACGATTAATATTCAGGAGTAAAATATGCAAGCATGCTCGAATCCGTGCTCTACATCATTTCCACTGCATAAAAGAACACGACAGTGCAACAAAAGTGAAGCTGAGGACGGTTAAAGTTTTGTAACATTGTTTCGTGAGTTAATTATTTTATGTACGAATATCGGTTTTAATAATGATGAGAGTGAATCCCAATTTCCCAACCACGTCAAGGGGTGGTTTGATGGTTTTAAAATCCTTTCAAATGCAAGCACAAAAAATAAGGTGAGTACATGCATCTAAAGCCATGGTATTCGGAGATCTCTCTCATGGTCGATTTCACCACCTCGGATCAAGGTTCGGGTTAAATTTTGTTTACATTAAATTCCACTCATAATGGTTTGTTACTCTTCGGATTAAGGTCTTAAGGGGGAGCTGCAGTGAAATGAGAAATTGAAATTGACCGAGGCGCTAACTTTGATGGGCAAGTGAAGTATGGTAATGTGGAACCACTGAAAGGCGCGCTTGTTTCTTGAGTGAGAAGAATAATTTACTCTCTCTCATTCACTGTCTCTGACATCTAGGCAAGTCACACCCCCACCCGTTCCAACTGAAAGAACTCAATGCATTCTACTCTGTCCTTCACATTACCGCCTCTTTTTTCTGCGTTCAGAAAGAAGAAAGAACTTATCTAAAGTACGCGACACGAAATAAGGCGTGTGTGACTCATCGACTAAAAAACCAACGTTGCGCATTATTGGGAATTCAAGCTATCGGATACGAGGTCTGGCGGATTTCCGGGGAACTACTAAAAAAAGTAATCTTTTATCAATCTCGCCCAAAAAAGTGCCGGTTTGAGTATTTTTTTTTTATTGTTTAACCGTCGCTTCAACAATTTTTATTCTTGTTTGAGCTACTACACGTTTTCCATGGCTAAGTATGTATTGATATACAATTAAATACATTTCCTTGATGTAATCATGCTAATAACTTTTTTTTTTTCTGTCAGTGCACGTGTGAATCGTCCATCCCGAACAAATTGTTCAGTCTTCGGGTGTCACTCTAGGCGTGAGCGGGATGTCACCCTCAGTTTTCACCAATTCCCAAAATTAAAAGAGTCCTCCGTGAAAATTAGTCTCAAACTTGGACACGAAGAGTATGTGGACAGAAGGAAGGCCTGGGAAATTGCATGCCGCTCGGCTAAGACTATAACAAGCTCAATGTTTGTGTGCTCGCGTCACTTTTTACCGACGGATTATTTATTTCACGGTATGTTTACTGTCGCTTTAAATTATTTGACCATAAGAAGTAGTCTACTGCTTCACATGTAAATCATTTCGCCCGCAAAAGAGCTTAATACTCTGTATATTCTTCGTACACTAGCGAATTTTCTCCGTACAATGGACCATTTTCCAACATGAAAAACCCGCTGTTTTGGCTATGAAACCTTGTGGTACGTGGTATATTAATGTTTTAAAGTTAAATATTTGCCTTGAATAAGCAACACCAATCTTGAAATCAAAGATTAAAAACTGGGGGCTTATTCTCTAAAAAAAAAGCAATATGTTTTTCGCAGCAATGTTTCTATTTCATTAATTTGTTTGAAGAAAATGAATGAAATAGACATATTGCTTTGAAAAACACATTGCTTTCTTGTTAGAGAATAGGCCCCCTGGCAGGATTTTGAACTTCCCCCTTGAAAGTGACATCTCAACATTGTAAACATTACACTACAATATAGTAATAAATAGTACAGTTCGTTGTTATGAAGCGTTTTTTAAAAATATTGAACGTTATTTTGTAGCCAGTTTGGTACGCTATTTTCTTTTACTTGAAGCTCGGGAGTCCTCGTGAGGTCGGGCTCGGCCAAGTTCACCTTCGGTCGCATCAGCCGAACGCCTGAATTGTTTCTTTTCACTCCCTCTTCCCTCATGGTAAAAAGAATAGTACAATGTGTACAAAATTAACATAGATTTTCACCAAAACCTTGAATTTTACTCATGTTTCCATTACAATCGTAATTTTTTAAAAAAAGTTTAAAACGAGTTTCTTCTTTGCAGCTCCCACTGTCTAACATCAAACCGTGGAATGTTTCAATTTTTTTTTTACATTGCTCATCACTTTGGTGGAACTTAGCGCAGCACCGGGCATATGGCACACGGTAAACAGGAAAAATTATTTTGTGCATTTGCAAGATAACATTTTGTGCAATGACAATAAGGAAGTTGTAGACCGAGAGCTGGCGACAGTCCCATTCAACCGGAAATACAGTTTTGAAAGGTGTGCAGCAAAATGATTATTTATGAGCCCCTATTTAAGAGTCTAGGAGTCTGCCATGCTTAGGGTGACCAGATGAAAAAGTGGTTTCCGAGGACGCCTGGTTCGAAAAGTAGGACAATAGTAGGACGCTTTCGACGTAGAGTAGGACTCCTAACGACTAATCGTTGATCAGTTTGGTGTTAAAGGAGAGATCCGCGTTTCAGGTGGGAAATAAATTTTTGAGAAGAACGAAAACTACGGCACCGAGGTTTGAAAGAGCCAAAACTATTAAATCATGGTTTTTGAATGTGAGCCTAATCAGCGAATTTGGTTTTGAAAGAGCGAAAGCCCGCAAAACTTGGGTTTGTGACGCCAAATCAATGCATTTGCTTTTTGAAAGAGCCACATTTTTGTTTTTCGAACAAGCGAAATTTCTGAACTGATTGTAGAAAAAACTTGGGATACGAAATTCGTTTTTTGAAAGAACGAAATTACGCAAAATTAGGGTCCTTTAAGCAGAAAATAGCAAAAACTCGTGAATTAAGGTTTTTGAGAAGCTGAGTCCGCGATTTTGTTTATGAGAGAGCGAATATTTTCAGTAAAATTTGGGTTCAAGCTGCCAAATCAAGAAATTTGTGTTTTCGAAGTTAGCTTTTCGAATTGGTCGACGCCGCGTACAACTTTGGACTCCAGAAAGAGCCAAACCCACGAAATTTGGTGAGTAAAGTAACCAACCACTGTGAAATCGTGGTTGAAATGCGCCAAATCCACAAAATTAGGTTTTGATTTTTAAAAAAACCGCAAAATTTGGGGATTTATAAGACCAAAATTGACGAAATTTAGGTTTGGAATACTCCAAAATAGGGACTTTGAATTTTAAAAGAGCCAAATTCGTTGTCTGAATTAGCAAAACCTGCGAAACTGATTTCAGTTAGATCTAAAACCACGAAATTTTGGTTTTAAACGCGCGGACTTCAGTGAAATTGGGGTGCTAAATAACAAAATTCGTGAAATTTGATTTTGAAGGTGTCAAATTTGAAACATTGAATGTTGAAACATTTAGTCATGAAAAATCAACAGCAAAAATGTGAATTGAAAAAGTAAGAATCACGAGTTTTGTTTTTCCGTCATTATTTTTTCACCAATTTTGGTTATTGACGTAACCAAACCCGCGCGAAACATATTTTACAAAGAGGCAAAGCCACGAAATTTGGTTTTCCATCATGCACAATTCCCCAAAGTCGGGATAAAGGAGCGAAGTCCACGAAATTGGGTGTTGAAGCAGGAAAAGTTCGTAAAATTAGTTGATTAAAGAGCAAACCCCACGTAATTTGGGATTTAAAAGCGAGGAAATCAGCAAAATTGGTGTACGAAATAACAAAAATTAGTGGAATTTGGTTTTTAAGGTGCCAAATTTGAAACGTTCGTTCATGGAAGAGTGAAAATTTCCAGCCAAAATTAGAATTTTTTTTTTCGCTTGTTTTTTGCGAAATTGGTTTTTTTATTAACCAAACCTGAAAAACTGATTATGTAAAGAGCAAAAGTCCAGAAATTTAGTTTGTGAAGGAGTAAATTCCAAGAAATTTGGGTTTTGAATAAGCAAACCCAGAAATTGGGATTTGAACGACATGAATCCACCAAATTTAATTTTGATTGAGCGAAAATTCGCGAAATTGAAGTTTGGAAGAGTGAAAATTACGAAATTTTGTTCTTGAAAGTGCCAAACGCATGACTAGTTTTAAATCAGACTGTGAGTCTTATTTTCCGGTTCGTCGGCCAATGTTCTCATGTATTGTGGGCTGAATTTTATAGTTTTGAGTGAAATAGAGGCATGACGTTGTGTGGAACAGATTCAGTGGGCGAAATCACTGTATTGTTCTCTGAGTGGACTTTTTGCTACGATCTCTCCGCCCCTTGCGCTCGACCTGATCTGGTGGAGTTAGGGAGAAGACCCGGCTCAGCTCGGCCAGGGCAAAGTGGGGACTGGCTCTGGCTAGGAGCTGCAGCTTTGTTTGAAGATGAAAACTTGAAAGATGTTTTGAATTAGGAATCCAGGGGTTACTTACATCAAGTAGAAACCGAAAAAGTAGGACAAAAAAGAGGACAATTTCGATCCCTCCCCGGACACAAGAAAAATGAGCTCGGACGTCCCCAGACGCTCAAGAAAGTAAGACAAGTCCGGGGAAAGAAGGACGCCTTGTCACCCTAGCCGTGGTGTATCTGGGGCCTAAGGATTTTATAGCTAATTAAAGTCCTTCATTAGGGACATGAATTTAACCGGAAGAACATAGTCTTGAAACTGGGTCTCATTCGAAAGGTTTTACGTAGCTGATTACGAATATGATCGTCTGCCTCTGGGGCATTTGCCCTCTGTGGCTCGTCAAACTCCCTAAATTAAGGAAATTATAATTAACTGGCAGAACATAGTCTTGAAATTGAAGTTCTCCTGAAGCTCCTCTGTGACAAGATGTTCGCGAGACTGATACACCTTAAGAAAGAGAAGGTCACGTCAAAAATTGCGACGATTAGAAGTAGGCATCACAAAACATCGAGCAGTCTTCAGGAGAGCGGTGTTTGTGAGCTAGGAATGAATTTGGGTAGTACCTTCCAGTAAAACATCTGTCCATGAATTTCTCCGGGATCCTTCTCATCCACCCCCTTGAAAAAAAACAAAATTCGCTCTCAAAGAAAATTATTGTCGACGAAGAAAAAGAAAAAATCGGCGCACTCTTCACTAACCCGTCCAACCCAAATTTCTGTTAATCTCTTGGTCCCAAATACTGAAGATGTGTTAACAACTTTGAAAAAAAAAATATATTGACATTTTCAAATGCATAATTTCATGAGAGCTTTTGAATTTTTGCTTACTATAGCTCAAGCTCATCCTTAAGCGCCATCGGCAGTTCCTATGTATCCGCCTTTTTATCTGCGGGATTTCCGGATTTGTTCGAAGATAAAAAAATAATTAGTTAATTCTTATTAATATTAAATTGGATATACCTACTTATTTGTTTACTAATACACCATCCTGCGCCCTACGCACCATCGCTAATATCACGTGAGGCCGTGAGGAGTCTTTCAACTATTTATTAATGAATTTATTACCTATTTATTAATGAATTGAAATATTCAGTCGATCGAAGAGTTTGATTGTTGTGAAGCGAATGTGACAATTGTGACAATTCAGAAGAAAGGGGTGTTGAGGGGGGTGGCGAATGAAGCCGAACTTAACCGAACTCGACCTCATGAGGACTGTCGAGCTTCAAGTTTTTCTTTTCACAATGTTGTGACGTCACATCCCTATATTTTTCATTTTTCTGCATGGGAGTGGGGCACAAAAAGTTTTAAAGTGTTTTTTCGTGAACATTTCATATAATAACCAATTTCCTACGCATTTTAATTTTTTTATTTTTCCGGAAAATGGTCCATTTATTGAATACTTTCTCACACCCTCGTTAAGGTGCGGCATAGGGTCACCTCAATTTCCCTTTTCGCCTTTCTAATAGTGATAATAATAATATTCAATCCTCGGAGCATCATGAGAAAGAAAATTTTGGTAGTAAAGACTAATAGACTCGTAGTTGATGCCAGAAGAAAAAAAATTAAAAAAGTTTTGTTCCGACAGCAGCCTGTCGGGAGAAGTGCATTTCATTCATGCGACAATCGAGTCAAACCTCACAAGTTAGAACGATATCAATCAATTATGAATGACATTTAGGCCGTGGTATAGAGAGTCAAAATCATAAAACCGTGTTTCTTTTTACCGCAGGCTCCTTTTTTGGCACCTACTGAGGGGGAATAAAATGATGAAAATGAAAAATGAAACAGAGTCGGTTTGGTTGCCTATACGATATGGGAAGGCGGACTCTTGTTAGAGGAGTTATTTGCAATTAAAATCTTTATTCCGGCCTAAATTTCATTCATAATTGATTGATATCGTTCTAACTTATGAGGTTTGACTCGATTGTCGCATGAATGAAATGCACTTCTCCCGACAGGCTGCTGTCGGGACAAAACTTTTTTCAGATTACGTTAATTTTCAGATCAGTTACATTAGGTTAAATGGTATGTCACAATTTCACCATTGCGGAGTGCCTGGGATCGAATCCGAAACAATTTTTTTTTTTAATTTTTTTTTTGTTCCTCCCTTTTTGGCCCACCTCGGAATTTTTTACTCAAGATTTATTAGGCTGTAGGCAAATAAAATAAAAGAGACGGCTCAAAATACAATGTCAATGAAATTTTTTGGTAATTGGGTGGTCCAGTAAGGCATAGCGTTAATTTAATAGCTCCCCTCCGCCGAGAACTCCCCTGCCATATCAACGGATTTGGTTCACTAGGGTCTCATACGAAAGCGCGTTCATTTTTCATTACTCGAGTCAATTTTGGGGGCAATTGGAGCAACAGCCGTGCGGTAGCGAATTTTCAACTAATTCAAACCCCTCTTTTACACCGTTCCCGTGGACCGATTCATCTGGATCACGAACTCGTCCGAGATATTCACGCTATTGATTTTTAGACCAAATTTGGTTACCCTAAGTCAAAAATTGCGACCGTGATCGTGCTAACAAAAAAGGGCCATATATATATATAGCAAATCGAACCGACCTCGGATTCGTGTTCTAGGGGTTCTGAAACGTGAAAAAAAAGTATCACAACCCATATGTGCGACCTTCAGGGCGAGACCAATAGTGCATTTTTTGAATGAAATGCACTAATAAATAAATAAATAAAAAAGGCATTGTATGAGTTGACTCATTATTATTTTCAGGTCAAAATAGGAAGAGACGACTTTTGAAAGCCACTGCAGTGCCATCACAAAATTTTCCTAAGCCATCTTTTTACGCTTCACCTAAGAAAAGGCGGCCATTGGGGTCTGCGAGAAAGCAACCTGAGGCAACTGAGCCCGAAACGGTCGACGGTCTAGAAACATCGAATCAAGAAGAAGAAAATGTCGCTCAACCCCAACCTTTTCTTGATCCTGAAGATCTGAGTGTTGCCCAGACTCTTCTGGAGCTTCGCCAAGGATTTAGGCAGGATAAGGAGTGCCAAGTCACTTCGGGGGTTTTCATCGCCCTCACAACTGACTTCGTCCCTTTTTTGGATTCAGATGAAAAAATATCCACCCTAACAGGAATTCCTAACTTAAGACTCCTGGATAAAATTTTGTGCAGTCTGTGTCCGAAATAATCACTGACCAAAGAAAAACGCACAAATTGTCAATTAAATCAAGAGTAATTCTCACTATGATGAAACTGAAGCACAACGTCAGCTATTCGTTGATGGGTATTCTTTGGAATATTTCGAGCACTCTATGTCAACAAATATTGTTTTCCATGATACCAGGGCTCAGTGCGATTCTGACTCAATGTTTGTGAACAGGGCTTTAGCAACGGTAAACTCCACTCTGGTAAACTAAGGAGTAGAGGCCTCGCCTCATACTACGAAATATCAGACTCAGTTTCCGTACAAAAAAGTGCCGCTAGGAACAATCAATAATATAAACAGATACTAACTACACTATTTTTGATTTTTAAGGTATAACGAGCTACCTGAAACCTAGAGACGCCATAATGGTCGACAAAGGGTTCAGCATTCAGGATCCCATTAAGGTTTACCAACCCCCGTTTTTGACTCAAAGGCAGCAACTGACGGCTGAAGAAGCCGAATACAACGCCAAACTGTCGGCTGCCAGAGTACACGTAGAGCGTTACTTTCAAAGAGTCAAAACATTCCAAATTTTGAAAAAGTTCCCTCTGCACTTAAGAGAGAATGTTGATAACATAATGAAAAAAATATTCGGACTCACCAATTTGGGCGGGCCAATAATAGATGACAGTAAATTTGTTTCAATTTAAATTTGGTACTATATTGGCTATTAACATAATTATCAGTTTATAATCATGCTTTTTTCTTTTTTTCACACGGTCCAAGAGCATAGGGAAGTTTCACCCTGGGATGAAACCTAAGTTATTCTGCGCCTTGGTTCGGAATCTCTGTGCATTATTGAGTCTTCCTGGATCTGCTTCAGTCTGATTTGGTCTACTTCAGAATCCCCCCAGTCACTCTCCTTAATGATGTCCTCTGCTGCAGTAACGCTTTCTGGCCCATCTTTGAAGAGGCCGATACTGCTTCGATAAATAGCTTCGTAGCTGATAACTACTTCAAAAATCTGGGCTGTGTTTTCTGCGCAAAATATGAGTGTTTGCCTTCACTTCATTTAAAAATACAACCATGTTTACCTTAACCAAACTTCTTTATTTACACACACATTATGGATCGTTTTACTAAAAAAAATAAGTTGTAAAGTTTCCAACAATTTTTTGACGTAATCATCGTCTTTAGTGATCTCCGTGACAATAATGTCATTTGATACTTCGGAATAAATGATGAAGTCACAGCTTTCTTCGTTGCAAACAGCTAAAGAAAATTGTACTTGGGCGTAATATTTGTGTTTTTTTTTTAAATTGCCGTTATCTGAAATATAGGGTAAAGACTTGACCAAGTCATCTATTCCTAAGTTCTTGCCTTCATACGGGCACTTTACCTCAACAATTTTTTTAATTTTATTGCCATCGAGTAGTAGCCCGTCCGGGGTGAATGCAAGCCAGGGCTGGCTGGGGCAACATATCATCCCTACTCGGACTACCTTTTGGGCTGTCACAATTTCGTACCTCGATAAGGCAAGAGGTTCACAAGCTATCCCATGCCGGACGTACTTGTTGCTGAAGCCCTTTGGAAAAAAGTATTTTTCTGATTTTATCGGCCAATTAGGGTTGGCGTTTGAGTAATATGTGAATAACTCGTAGCATCTGCTACCAGTTACTCGGAACTGACGAGCTGAGTGCCAGTCCTTGCCGCTCGGATACGTTTTCCGTGGAAGGCTATAAATGTCATCATCACCAAACAATCTTTGAAAACTTGAGCGGCAACAATCAGGTATTCTGTCCAAGAAGTTTGGTAGTATGGTTGCTTCAGTCGTCATCGTGGATGACCTTATTGCCTGTAGTGTGGCATCGCCCACTACTTGATGAGGCTGACCAGACAAATCTTCGTGCTCCATTTCAGTAGATGAAGCATCCACTCGCTTCCTGAATAGTAAAGAGTAAAAATGAACAAAGGTCAATAGCTCGGAAGCGTCCAGACCAAAAAATTTGGTATAAGGGAACTGCAGAAGCAGTGCGATTCAACACGCTTCAGCTTACAGATGTTTTGAGTATGCCGACTCCTCGAATTCAGCGAAGGTCTGTTTTAAGCGCAGAACCATTTCTTCGCTCAGTTTGACTTCCTCTAGGGTTCCACGTGTTGCATCTCTTAATTTGGTCAACTGGTACTTTTTCACCAGAGTTGCTTGCTTATGTTTCCAATAGCAAGCAACATCTGTTGAAGATAAATTTGGAAATTCTTCGATGTCTTTTCTGAAACCAATCATGAAGCATTTAGTACATGTTTAAGCGGTAACTGTCACGATTGAAGAAGTAATTACGCCATGCAGATCCACAAAACGGCGGATACGTGTTTACATTTGCCGTTTGCTCCTCCTTTGCAAGAGCAAACGGCATAATGTACCTCGACATCAGTTTCAACCATCAATTTTATGGTGACTTCGTGAGGATGGGACGTCAGGGCCGAAGACTGGAGGCAAAGAGCAAACATTTCTTTCCCGGCAGTCGATTTCTCTGTTTCGCCGAAAAGAATGACGTGATTGGCGTCGTAAACTTTTTTTCCTTCCACAACGTTCCTTGATTCGGGTGTTGATTCTTGAAAATGCAAGCAACAAGTAGGGGGAAAATACAACAGACAGAGAGGTTGCTAAAGTGGTTTATATACTGATGCTTGTCCGAAGATGAATTGACAAGCTGTCAATTTTTTCCCCCTTTTAAGCCGAGTTTTAACGTTCTTTTAAATCTGACACATATTAGTGTTCAAATAAAAAACACTTGAGGTATACTCGAACCAGAATATTGACCAAGGGCCGGGTCGACAAAGTCTGTTTAAGCTTTGCTAATGATGGATTTCACTATTTAGGCTTAAAGTTCGGCTTGACTAAGCCGAACCTTGTTTACATAAAATCCAATACATTTTTCCCTCAAGTCCGACTTAATTTTAAGCCGAACCTTAAGCCGAGGTGGTGAAATCCACCATAAGAGTTTCAGTAATTTTGAATGCAATAGTCAATTTTGATTGGATTTTAAGCTCGTAAGCTCAGCTTTACTAAACAGAACTTTAAATTTTTGTGGTCGACCCCGGCCTAAGAAATTTGCCAAACTGAAGCAACGCCACAAAAGTCGCGTCGTGTCCATTGCTAAAATTGAGCGAAGCTATACATACTTTTCCCCAAAGAATATGCGACAAAAACTTATTAATACAGCACAAGTTTCTTTATAAGGCCCCTTTTGCACGAGTAAGTTTTTTGATCAAATTAGCCATTTTGGAAAAAAATTGACAGATGTTCCCTGCCTCAAATCGTCTGTTTGTGTTCAGATTGAACATATTTTTGAACAAAAAACTTACTCGTGTAAAACAGGCCTAAGGCCCTTTTAACACGAGTAAGTTTTTTGTTCAAAATGTTCAATCTGATTTCAAACAGACAATTTCGTTCTAGGAACATCTGCTAATTTTTTTAAAAATGGCTACTTTGATAAAAAAAACTTACTCACACAAAAGGGGCCTAACAAAATTTCCCAGCAATTAGTGTCACATGTAAAAGGACCTTTATTATATCATTAGAGGACTTGTGAAAGAACACGTGGGCACGTGTAAAGGCCGGTACACACGCTACTTTTTTCATAACATTTTGTCTGCACAGTTTAACACGTGGCAGGTAAAATGCTACGTCTGGACTAGAAAACTGCGCAGTTTTGACTATGTTGGAAGACTGCAGTTGCAGACCCCTGAACTGCACAAACAAAATATTGTGAAAAACGTAGCGTGTCAACCGGCCTTGAAGCTCGGCGCTCACGATGAATGCATCGAAGCATGTTTACTTGCAAGTTGCAAGGAAAAATGATGACGATGACAGGCAGGCAATGCTGGTTCATGCCTCAAAAATTCATCGAGTGTACCAAGCTTTAGAATGTGTGTACTTTTTAGGTAGCATGAATCAATTTACTTACCTAGAAATCTCAAAAATTCCATTAGCGTTAAGCGCATATTATCAGACAAAGTCGTATAGATACCAAGTCATTTCTCTTCTGATAACGCGTGGTCACTAAAGCTAGAGGGAAAATTGCTCCCGCCAGAGTGCCACATGACATTTGGTCTCAAAATTAGGCGGTTCGGAAAACGCTTATGAACAAATAAAAAAATAATAGTTTATTAAACCAAATGAAAACTATGAATATCGGGTCTATCACGACATAATAGTAATGAATAGTGGATGAATAGTTCAAGCAGACTAAAACTGAAGAAGATTTCCGTTGAGTTAAAAAAAGTTTATTGTACATCTATTGAAATGTTGTTGTTTTACGATGTTTTGTCAAGTGCAGCGAGATCCTGGGCATTCTCAAGAGTCAGGTGAGCATGGTGTTTCTTCCATCCCCTCTGCAGACCGAACGTTGAGGGCGAGTTTCACGCAGATAGTATACCTCGCCCCCTCCAAACAGCCTTCGTCAAGTACATGGCATAATTTTTCACGCCTTATTTGTGCTGCACGGATTTCAAGTACTCATTCCAATCTACAGAAAATTGTACATAAAATGTTTTGTATACATTTTCCAAATTTTGTCCCCAAAATAACTTCAAACCCACCTTGAACTTTTACCTTGAAAATTTGCGCTCTACCATAGACTTACAAACGGCGGACATCAATCTACAGTTTCTCTGGCTGAGCTGGGTTTTACACGGGGGCACGAAACACGACGGAATTTGAAGTTGAAATTAAATTATTTTATAAGGAAAATGGATCGAAAGGAATCGAAATAATAAAAAAATCTTCTATCAGTGAAAATGAAAAATGTCCAAAATCCAGCTGTAATTTTATTTGCTTCACGTGTAGTTTGTGAAGCAGACACTTTATTGAAGAAAAAGTTGAGACCAAATGTTGTAAGTGCGCTCTGACGGGATCAAAATTTCAAATTTTATAAATGACCACCGTTACCATAGCGATCGTGATGAGTGGAAGAACTTGGGTTCTATACAACTTTGTTATCAGAGTAACAATCACAACACAATCACAAACGAACAAATTAGGCTAGAACAGAAGTGTGAACAAGCCAAGCTCCCCTGAGGTTTATTATATGCACCCCTTTTATCAGAATAAAGGAGATCCATCATTGGCTACCGAAGCCGCCTTCGAAGTCCATTGGGTAAAGAAGTTCGACACATTTGAGTAAAAAACAGACGTACTTACTGTTTTGTTGGCGTTACCGGTGTTTTTCAAGAGTAGGAATTCCCACCAAGGCATTTCTTTTTGGAAGCCTGGATTTTTTCCATCATAATATCCACTCGCAAAATTGACTAGTGTTGGCCCGCAATACAGTATTCCAACCACAGAATATAAATTCTTTCATTTCGAGCTCTCAATCAACATTTAAAACCACGGATTTAATTAAAACACCTGGCACTGACATTGAAATCAGTAGGAATTCTACCAAGGAGTACTCTTTTCATTATCAGACGGCAGCGCTCCAAGTGATAGCTTGAATTCCCAATAGTCCCAAAGATGCGATGAAAAGCTCAAGTCTACACCCATAGCTGGCAAAGTTGCGCTCCCATCGTTGTCACTTTGGAGAGCTGTGAGCCGGTGAGCGTTCGTAAAACCCCACCCCACATCACCACCCACAACGCACGGAGTGGCAACACGTTACCAACCAGTACGGTAATTACGGGAGCATACGGTATTTTTAATGCTGGTACGGTGTACGGTAACAGGCGTACGACCCATGGCAAAAATACGGTAATTTTGGTTGCCTGGTTTCTTTGCTTATTTTTATTATTTTCAGTAATTAATCAGGAAATTGGAGGGCCGTTGTCATGACATGATGACACGCTGAAACGCGAGGGAGATTAATAGGAAGGAGAATTTTTTTTTGTGAAAGGAAGAGTTACCCCTCCTTATTCATCCTAGCGACTTCCCCACCCTTTGCGTTAAAATGATAACCATGTCGTTGTCACCCTCACCAGCGCGTACCGGCCGGCCAGCCCAGCCAATATCTTTTTGTTAAGTCAGCGGTGTAGCGGTCCCTTTTACCCTGCAAGTAAAAAATAAGGAAAGAATAAAATTTTGCGTTGCCTTGCCTTTCAGTTCTTCAGTAGCTTCAGTGCTTGTCAGTGTTCTTTTCTGCTAGAGTCCTTCAGAACAAAGCTGGAAAAAGGTACCTACTTATGCTCTCTCTTAATCATATACGTATTATCTCAATTCTCTTCTAATGGGTCGGGTCGTCCAAGATATTAGAAGGAAATTGTTTGGCATAATACAGAATGTAATTGGGATTTTTGTCCAGTTTGAGCTTCGATTCCATCAAAAAAATGAAGAGTGCTTGAAACTAATCGTGTTTATAGCTTTATGGTACAGCAAAAAAAGCAAATCATTTGTGAAATAGGTACCTACTGCATTTGTTTGGAGATTTTTGGTCCTACCTCTAAAAGTATTGATAGACCCTCCTACCTTCCATTCGATTCAGCACAAAAACTACTAGTTATTTCAGACACACTATTACAATTCAAACGTAGCTGTACTATGATGGTCTTTGAACTTCATAGTTTATAGTGGTACTTTGATGGACATATTTTGTCATTTTTCCTAGGATGTCTGACGAATCAAACGATGACTACGAGGACTACAAAGAGACAAAGAAAAAGCGGGGGTTTTGCACACCAGAAAAGAAAAAGCGAGCAAGAGGAGAATCTAGCTCCAAAGCAGAACACCGGGAGCAGCGGTACAGAACCGAGTGGGAACGTGACTCGCGGTTTCAATCATGGATAGAGCCCGTTAAATCGAAACCCAATAGGGCACGGTGCAAAGCGTGCGACCGAGAGATAAATGCAGAGATTTCTGTTCTGAAGAGGCACGCACATAGCGGTATGCACTTAAAAAATCACAGCCCTGTCGGATTAAAACAAAAAACTTTGATACAATGCGTGCCAGATCAAGCAATGGTTAAACTGAAAAGTCAAATTTCGGAAGCCGAGATAAGGAAATGCGCATTCCTTGCAGAAAACAACATCGCGATCCGAGCTGTTGTGCCCCTAGTCGCGACTGACAAGGTTTGTTTTCCCGATTCAAAGATCGCACAATCTGTCCAGCTAGGGCGTACAAAAGCGACGCAATTTATTAATAATGTCCCTCCGCATCGTGGCTGTTATCATGTGTTGCCCCTTCTTGACCATCCCCTTTCTCTAAAGTGAAGGCTTTTATTGCGTCATCAGTCTATCTAGCCTATTTCAAATGGGTCCCGCAACCAAATAGTTTTAAAAATTAATACAAAAATATAGGGCCTGATTTTATGTGAACGGATCGTGTTTTCATGAGTTTTGGTAACCAAGCTATCATGACGGCATGGTTTTGGAAAATGTGTTACATCCTCATTATTAGCCTGCTGCTGCGTTAAGATTTCCCCCAAAAAAAGTTATTCGTCAAGGGATTTGGCGAGTCATCCTCTGATGTACTCATTCTCTGAGGTACTGGACGACTGTTGATGCATCTTCGCTGAGAGCCAGGCAAATTGCATCGGTACCGACTGCGCCAAAAATGTAATGAACCAACGTCTCAGGTTGGTGGAGTACATCAGTTTGGAGAATACACTGAATGCTCTTTATTGATGTCAATTATGAAATTTTTAATTAAAATTCTTATTTTTCTTTACACAGTGTTACGTCTGTCTAAAGGCCGCTCCACAATTGACGGAACGGAACGGGAAGCTTTCCGTTTCGGAACTGGGAACAGGGAAGGAGAGAGTAGGGGCTTGGTTACGTCAAAGGCTATTCAATCGAATTGCCCTCATTTCACATTTGATGGAGAGATTGAAGACCCGAGTTGCTGGATGCTATTATATGAGAGAGCTTTTCAGGTAAACGGATGGGACACCGACACTCTCAAAATGAACAACTTAAGGTCAGTCAATACAGACTACTCGGACGTGACGTGGGAACAGGCAGTCCCACGTGTGATACAAATTCCATAAAAGGCTTTTGTTTGTTTGTTTGTGTTCACATTGCTCTGACGTGACGCGGGATGATGCGTGCTCGAGCAATGTGAACGTTAACATACAAAAGCATATGTTGGGTTTTTATATCACACGTGGGACTGCGTGTTCCCACGTTACGTCCGCGTACGAGCACTCGTCTGTAAGTCCATTTCACACAGTTTTATTCTCGGTTATCCTATACCGTTCGAATTCTCGGTTTCTCTTTGTCATGGAGTATTTCTGAACGTTTTGCAACATTCGTGCTTCCTGTTGATGTCAAAAAAGAAATCTTAGCAGAACTGCTAAGATGTCTAAAGAATAATGTACCAGACTCTGTTGTCAAAACTGTTATCATGCCCTTCTGAACTCTCGTATAACTTATGCAGTCCTCGCTTGGGGCTATGTTCCTGCCCCTTAAAACCGCCTTTAAAATCCAGAGGAAGGCATTACGGATTTTACTAGTTATTTCAGACACACTATTACAATTCAAACGTAGCTGTACTATGATGGTCTTTGAACTTCATAGTTTATAGTGGTACTTTGATTGACATATTTTGTCATTTTTCCCAGGATGTCTGACGAATCAAACGATGACTACGAGGACTACAAAGAGACAAAGAAAAAGCGGGGGTTTTGCACACCAGAAAAGAAAAAGCGAGCGAGAGGAGACTCTAGCTCCAAAGCAGAACACCGGGAGCAGCGGTACAGAACCGAGTGGGAACGTGACTCGCGGTTTCAATCATGGATAGAGCCCGTTAAATCGAAACCCAATAGGGCACGGTGCAAAGCGTGCGACCGAGAGATAAATGCAGAGATTTCTGTTCTGAAGAGGCACGCACATAGCGGTATGCACTTAAAAAATCACAGCCCTGTCGGATTAAAATAAAAAACTTTGATACAATGCGTGCCAGATCAAGCAATGGTTAAACTGAAAAGTCAAATTTCGGAAGCCGAGATAAGGAAATGCGCATTCCTTGCAGAAAACAACATCGCGATCCGAGCTGTTGTGCCCCTAGTCGCGACTGACAAGGTTTGTTTTCCCGATTCAAAGATCGCACAATCTGTCCAGTCCAGTTAGGGCGTACAAAAGCGACGCAATTTATTAATAATGTCCCTCCGCATCGTGGCTGTTATATCATGTGTTGCCCCTTCTTGACCATCCCCTTTCTCTAAAGTCCTATTGTTTGATTTGTGGGAAGCCATTGTGAAGGCTTTTATTGCGTCATCAGTCTATCTAGCCTATTTCAAATGGGTCCCGCAACCAAATAGTTTTAAAAATTAATACAAAAATATAGGGCCTGATTTTATGTGAACGGATCGTGTTTTCATGAGTTTTGGTAACCAAGCTATCATGACGGCATGGTTTTGGAAAATGTGTTACATCCTCATTATTAGCCTGCTGCTGCGTTAAGATTTCCCCCAAAAAAAGTTATTCGTCAAGGGATTTGGCGAGTCATCCTCTGATGTACTCATTCTCTGAGGTACTGGACGACTGTACATGCATCTTCGCTGAGAGCCAGGCAAATTGCATCGGTACCGACTGCGCCAAAAATGTAATGAACCAACGTCTCAGGTTGGTGGAGTACATCAGTTTGGAGAATACACTGAATGCTCTTTATTGATGTCAATTATGAAATTTTTAATTAAAATTCTTATTTTTCTTTACACAGTGTTACGTCTGTCTAAAGGCCGCTCCACAATTGACGGGAACGGAACGGGAAGCTTTCCGTTTCGGAACTGGGAACAGGGAAGGAGAGAGTAGGGGCTTGGTTACGTCAAAGGCTATTCAATCGAATTGCCCTCATTTCACATTTGATGGAGAGATTGAAGACCCGAGTTGCTGGATGCTATTATATGAGAGAGCTTTTCAGGTAAACGGATGGGACACCGACACTCTCAAAATGAACAACTTAAGGTCAGTCAATACAGACTACTCGGACGTGACGTGGGAACAGGCAGTCCCACGTGTGATACAAATTCCATAAAAGGCTTTTGTTTGTTTGTTTGTGTTCACATTGCTCTGACGTGACGCGGGATGATGCGTGCTCGAGCAACGTGAACGTTAACATACAAAAGCATATGTTGGGCTTTTATATCACACGTGGGACT
Source organism: Corythucha ciliata (assembly GCA_038030265.1). NCBI lineage: Eukaryota > Metazoa > Arthropoda > Insecta > Hemiptera > Tingidae > Corythucha > Corythucha ciliata. The sequence goes on along the minus strand of CM075942.1, from coordinate 42,973,300 downwards.
GCGTGTTCCCACGTTACGTCCGCGTACGAGCACTCGTCTGTAAGTCCATTTCACACAGTTTTATTCTCGGTTATCCTATACCGTTCGAATTCTCGGTTTCTCTTTGTCATGGAGTATTTCTGAACGTTTTGCAACATTCGTGCTTCCTGTTGATGTCAAAAAAGAAATCTTAGCAGAACTGCTAAGATGTCTAAAGAATAATGTACCAGACTCTGTTGTCAAAACTGTTATCATGCCCTTCTGAACTCTCGTATAACTTATGCAGTCCTCGCTTGGGGCTATGTTCCTGCCCCTTAAAACCGCCTTTAAAATCCAGAGGAAGGCATTACGGATTTTGTGTGGCCTTCCGTACTCAGCGGACTGCTGGGATGCGTTCCGCAGTTTCAAAATCTTGACCTTGACCTTGCCTTGTGATTATATTGAGAGCTGCCTACTACTCATGCATTCCAATAAAGACTCTTATAAGAAGTTTTCAGACACTCATTTGTACAGTACAAGGAATAAAGAAAACACTGTTACTAATTACACGAGGGAGCAAGTAGGAAGGGGCGTCATAATTTTAACACGGCGTTATCCTGTCACAATTAAAATGGTTGCCACGTGGATACCACCCCTTCGTACTTCAGCCCCAGGTTATCAAAAAATATTAACTCTTGCAACTATTGGTCTGTCAAAATGTACAATCATGTGCCTAACATCTCCTACTCTTGCCTTTCAGATGTAGCCTGAACTCCAGTTCGGATATCTTCCTTCATGGACTCTGGAGCATATGTGTCCGTGGAGCCCCAAAATATACAGGGTGTATCCGTATAAGTGTGACAAAAAATTTTGGGTAAAACTACGTCAAAAGTGGAGTAAAATGGTATCTTCGGAAATGTCCTACGTCGATCCTTTCCGGAGTTATGATTTTTGATGTACATATTTAAACAAGTAACCGGTGCTTGCCGACACGAGGCGAAGTCGAGTGGCGGCATAATCGTACGAGCTTCGGAATGAGCTGTTTTCGCTCGTGTATGGTACGGCATTTTCTCTACATACCAATGGTCAAAGATGAAAGAACAAACCCAAAACCAGAGTTGGGTAAAAACTAAGTTTCAACTAAAAACTAAAACTAAAACTACTTTAGTTTAGTTTCATTGATTTCTCAAACTAAACTAATAGTTTTAGTTCGACCTCGAAACTCAAGGCCAGAACTAATTTAGTTCTTAGTTGGATTGTACAAACTAAAACTAAATTAGTTCCGGAATTAGTTTTCAGTCGCAACTAAAACTATTAGTTTAGTTTTTAGTTAAACTAAAAACTAATTTTGCTTCCGAGTCTACCTAAGGTAGCGGAAGCATTGTTTTCACTTTTCAAGGATGAAAAAAAAAAGTCCTCCAAAATCAAAATTTCCACTCGAGTTTTACGTTTTAGACCTTCCTGAACAATTTTGGTTCCGTGTCTGTCTGTCTGTCTGTCATAGCTTGCAACGGGCAAAACTATACGAAGTTACAGTCCGATTTTGATGAAATTTTCAGGGATTGTGCGGGTTGGCGTGCAGATGGTCCCCTATGAGTTTCAGCACCCCCGGATTGATAGTATCCTCTGCGCATGCGGAAACGTGAAATCCTTGCAACAGCCATAACGTCAACAATATACATCCGAATTTGATGAAATTTTCAGGGATTGTTCGGATTGGGCTGCAGATGGTCCCCTATGAGTTTCAGCACCCCCGGATTGATAGTATCCTCTGCGCATGCGCAAACGTGAAATCCTTGCAACAGCCATAACTTCAACAATATACATCCGAATTTGATGAAATTTTCAGGGATTGTGCGGGTTGGCGTGCAGAGGGTCCCCTATCAATTTCGTCAAAATCGTACAAGGGGGAGGGGGTGAAAATAGGGGTTGAATTCTCAAACAAATCAGCGGTGCGTCACGCCGCTTTTTTGTTTTAGAAAACAGTAAAATATGTTAACAAAAAAAGCGAGGAAGCACTGTGCTATAATCATTAGCAGACGTTTTTTTCAACGTACCCATACTTTGAACCCACTTCGATTTTGAATAAACCTTTGTTCACACGTTGCTTCAGTCAGTTGAAGTGCTTCATATAAAATAAAAAGAGAAATAAAAAGAATGTGTTGACTCGACATTAAGATTAGCTTTTCTAAAAAATGAAAAGGGAGAGGGAAGGAAAGGAAAGAAAAGTAAAGGAAAAGCGCAAAGGTCTTGGTAAAACTTGTTTTATAAATTTCTTTATTACCGTCGACTTTATTATCGTCTACCACAGCAGTATGTATTTCGCGTTGGTGCAGTGGTGTGAAGATTGGTGACCCTCAAGATTCTATGGTTATGGATATGGACACGTCATATTCCGATCTATCTCTGTATCGTAGGACGCTTGAAATTGATTTGGCGAGTGAAGAGAATGTTGAACCACAAAATGACGAAGAGGATAGTTCACAGTCGCAGCTAAGGACATCAAGCCAGGCCTCAGGGACCAGGAAGCGCCCATCATTAACCATTTTTGATGGTAGGTTTTTTGAAATCGACAAAAAGCAAAGCAATGGAGATTTAGTGGTAGCTCATTGCAAAAAATGTGAGCCAGTCTTTCTGGTGAAAGGTCACAGATTCTCTTCATCAAATTTCATTTTGCATCTGAGAAAGAAACACGGTCCTGAAGCGTACGAAGAATACAAAAACTACTTGGCCGAAGTGAAAAATGGTACTGATGATAAACCATCGGAAAACAGCAGAGGGAAGAAGATTAGGCAGTCTGAGAAACCTGTAAAAATTAGTCAAGCAGAATTCGACGCTAAAATTGCACGATTTATCGTTCATTCCATGGTGCCTTTTCGCGTTGTTGAGAATGAGTCCTTCATTGATCTGTTGAAGTCAATAGGGATTGACAATCTTGGGCTCAAAGTTCCGTCTCGAAAAACTATCACGGGGAAAGTTGAACAGTTATTCGAGAATAATAATGACAACTTACGTAAAGCGTTATATGATGTGGACTTCGTTTGTACCACAGCGGATGTATGGTCTGGCCGGAAAAGGAGTTTTCTAGGTGTGACTGTCCACTGGTTAACTGCAAATTATGAGAGGAAATCAGCCGCTCTGGCGTGTAGAAGGTTCAAAAACAGTCACACGTATGAACGAATCGCATTGCTCCTTCAAGAGATTCACTCGGAATTTGGTCTCACCCCCCGAAAAATAACAGCCACTGTCACGGACAACGCTTCAAACTTCATCAAGGCGTTCAAGACATTCGGAGTTGAGGCCAAAGTCATAACGCAACCTGATGATAAAGAAACGATCCCTCACGACTTCGAACCTGAATCTCGGGATCTGATTGATTCGATGGGGCCAGTCAGCGAGTCAGACTCCGAACCCGAAGACACAGACAGCGACGGCAATAATCCTGCAGGCCCTGCACCAGCACCCAGTAAAAAATTTTCAACGCGAAAATTTTACGAAGAAGTTGATGTGTATCTTCCCAATCACCAGCGCTGTTCTTCGCACCTTTTGCATCTGTGCGCTTCGAGTGATGTGGCTAAAGGCTATAAGAAGCACAAATCGTTGGAAGAAATACACAAACAAGTCCTTGAAAAATGTAATAATCTTTGGAATTTCGCCAGTAGACCCAAATCAGCCGAAATTCTACAAGAAGTACTAGGACACACTCTTTCACGGCCAGGAACCACTAGATGGAACTCCTTATATGATTCATTGAAGCAAATTCTGGAAATTTCCGATAAATGCCCACAGCTGTACCGGCTGCTAAAAGCAAAACACAAGTTGAATGAAAAAGACTTCGCATACATATCCGAATACGTCACGTGTAGTGAACCTGTAGCCCTCCTACTGGACGTACTCCAAGGCGAGGACAAAATGTTCTTCGGTGCTCTACTACCACTTTTATTAGCTCTTCGGAACAAACTTAAGAGGATGCTTAGTGAAGGAAAGCAACCAAAGCATCCCTTTTGGCAGTATTGCTCACCACTGATACAGATTTACATCACGAGCGTGGAAACAAGGTTTGGTGACTATTTTGATTTCAACTCATCAGCGGCACAGGTAGCGGCAATAGCTACTTTCGCTAATCCCCTCTTCAAAAAAAAGTGGCTTAGTAGCGTCGAATCGGAACACCACGTAAAATTGCTCCTCTTCTTCAAATCGGCGGTTATGGAGGAGATTCATCGGTCGACTGTTGCTCCAGCTCCGTCCCAACAGGAGAAAAGACTTGTCACCCCCAAGTACATGGACTACTTGGATTTTCAAGACAATGATGAATTACTTTCAGTGGCGGAAAACACAGAAGCTCAAGCAGATACGCAGATTTGCAAATACTTTGTTGACCCGTCGAGGGAGTATGACAGTCTCGAAAAGTATCCTGCAATCAAACGAGTTTTCTTCAGGAGCAACACCGCTCTCCCATCTTCTGCCCCAGTGGAACGACTTTTCTCTTTTGCTACGATGACAAACTCAGCTAAAGCCAACCGCCTATCGGACAAAAACTTTGAAATGCGCGTCATTCTAAAAGCAAATTTGCCGAAGTAAACAATCGTGGCACTTTCGTTTTCGTCTCCATATAATTTTTTTCCCCTCATATTAATTAACATTTCTTCTGAAATGGTTCAAGTTCAATATATTTTCGTTTTCCAATATTCGTGGCAATTTTTTCTTTCCTTTTTTTTTTCATTTTTCATGAGTTACCTACGTTTATTTGTATTAGTTCTATTTCTATATCATTGTTATGTTTTTTCTCATTATTTTGTCTGTTCACACTTCTAGGAAACAGACAAATTCCAGTAATTTTTTTTACTACTCTTTCATCTCATCTCCTCTCTCAACCCATTAATCGATACCTACTTGTGGTTTACCCAACTCGAAAATTGGCAGAAAACAAAAACGTCTGCTAATGATTATAGCACAGTGCTTCCTCGCTTTTTTTGTTAACATATTTTACTGCATTTTCTAAAACAAAAAAGCGGCGTGACGCACCGCTTATTTGTTTGAGAATTCAACCCCTATTTTCACCCCCTCCCCCTTGTACGATTTCGACGAAATTGATAGGGGACCCTCTGCACGCCAACCCGCACAATCCCTGAAAATTTCATCAAATTCGGATGTATATTGTTGACGTTATGGCTGTTGCAAGGATTTCACGTTTCCGCATGCGCAGAGGATACTATCAATCCGGGGGCGCTGAAACTCATAGGGGACCATCTGCACGCCAACCCGCACAATCCCTGAAAATTTCATCAAAATCGGACTGTAACTTCGTATAGTTTTGCCCGTTGCAAGCTATGACAGACAGACAGACAGACACGGAACCAAAATTGTTCAGGAAGGTCTAAAACGTAAAACTCGAGTGGAAATTTTGATTTTGGAGGACTTTTTTTTTTCATCCTTGAAAAGTGAAAACAATGCTTCCGCTACCTTAGGTAGACTCGGAAGCAATATGATCTACGCATATTGAAACGGAAAGTGGCAAAGCATTAGCGAAATCAATTTTTTCCCCCGAACTGATTACCTGTGTAACATACCTATGTGTGTTATTCTCCGACTCCCCCACACAAGCCCATAATAATTTACAAATTTATTAGTTTTTAGTTGAACTAAAAACTAAACTAATAGTTTTAGTTGAAGTGTGAAACTAATTTCGAAACTAATTTAGTTTTAGTTTTACCTGTTCAACTAATAACTAATTTAGTTTCAAAATTAGTTTTTGCATTCCAACTACAACTAATTTAGTTCCAAAATCAGTTCCGTTTAGTTCAACTAAATTAGTTCTTAGTTTCGGATTTAGTTCAACTGATTTTTTAGTTAACTAGTCCCAACTCTGCCCAAAACCATGGTCTGCCCATTGCCTAGGGTATAATTTTAATGAATAGGATTATGTTATTTCGAACCAAATCGTTCGATAACCTTAGCCTAACACATACAAGAAGAAGTTCTATGGAGGAAGAAATAGCAAATTGGGGAGGCCTCAAGCTGAATTCTATTGGTCGGAAGGCTTCAGATTTGATTTTTTATATGTATATGTATATTCTCCATGGAGGTAGGAACAAGTGGAGAGAGAGAAAGGCTTTTTTAATGTAGAAACATGTGAAGCCGGTTTTTCCGCCATTACACACCCACTGTTATCATTCACCTAGAGAGGACGGGAGGGGAATTTATTACTTTTTCACTGATCAAGTTTCAAATTGTCAATGTTTTTGTTCGGTGAAGCCTGATAACAGATGGTGTGTGGTAATGGCTTCCGAAACCATGTGGACCGGCTTCACGAAAAATGCGTTTCACTCCCTCCACTTGTTCCTACCTCCATGATATTCTCGCACTGGGGTAATATATTTTCGTCATGGAGGTAGAAACAAGTGGAGGTATTGAAACGCATTCTTCGTGAAGCCGGTCGCCATTACTACCATAGAGATAATAAAACTACTAGAGGGGGCATTGAATGCGCAAACAAGTATAAACTGCGGCGAGGATTAACGTCATCCGGATATCGTTGCGGCTCCGTAGGTCTCTTCGAACCAAATCGTTCGATAACCTTAGCCTAACACATACAAGAAGAAGTTCTATGGAGGAAGAAATTTTGGCTGTCTCAAAAGATGGGGTTTCAAAAAGTCCCCCCCCTCCACACCATCCCCGTCCCCAAAGGTACTTCTTCAACCAATTGCAAGGGATTTTCGGAGCTAACTCAAGCTCTTGGTGACGTCAATCATGGACCGCTGCGCAATAGACAATTCAAGTTCTAGTTATATTATCTCTATGATTACTACGCACCATCTGTTATCATGACTCACCAACAAAAACATTGACTATGTGGCTGGTATTAGGGAAAAAGCAGGTAAGTCGACTTCTGGTGAAAAGTAAGGTAGCTCCACTCATAGATTTGTCTTGAGCTCCTCTATCATTTGCGAACAAATTAACCTATATATATAAAATGAATTCTGGAGACCACTGAATTCGTGTTCTAGAGGTTCTGAAACATGAAAAAAACATGACATGACCCATGTTTCCTCCATCACGACGAGACCAATAGTGCATTTTCAGAATGAAATGCACTAAAAGTGAGCTCCAGTCGCGACTGAAACGCAAGTGGGTGCAAAGTCATTCGTGTCTTTTTGTTACAAATTTGAACGCGTTTAGGTTCGCGCGTTCTCCTTCAGGCCGGTCGTCCACTGGAAGCGTTTTAGAGCGGCGCTACTACGCGCTACAACAAGCGTAAATACAAAAAAGCATAAATTTAATTCACTGATGCTAAGCCTGCAGTGGACGATGTCACATTCAATTTGAGGCTTTGGGACACACGCTGGTTGTCGCGCCGCTTGAAAACGGTTCCAGTGGACGACCGACCATGTGTTGCATTTTTCTCGCGAGCGCGTTTTTTTAATCGCCGCGTTTAAAAAACGCAAACGTGCGTTGGGGCCCTAAACCTGTAAAGGAGTATTTCTCGGTAATTAAGTAGAATTCCAACCCCCCCCCCCATATCTATGCGTTACTAAAGAAACTATATTTATAACATCTGTTTACTGGTTTACCGAAATACCGATTTTTATTTGAGTACCCCAAATACGTAAAGTGGCCTAATAGAAGCAGATTTTTGTCACGAAAATACGAACTATACGAAGAATAGGAACTAAACTTCTTTACGCCCAGGAATTGTGTCCTCTGAGATTTTCGCGTCTTCTTGTTGTATCATTCACGCAAACGAAGGAAACAATAAGCATCTTTTGTTTAAAGTCGAAAAGAGCGCGATAGATCTACAAGGCGAGGTCGCCGAATTCCATTGTAGAATTTCAAAAGGGATGCGTGGCAAACTTAAACTATCTCACAATCAATCATTAAGGAAACGTCTTGGGAAGTTGTAAGGTACTTAAATATAATTATCCTTATTATTATGATGTTGAAAATAATCATACAATAATACCGAATATTTTTTTCGCAATTCAACTGATGAATAACTGAAGTTGTTCCATTTCCAACTGTGAACTAGATTATTAGCCCAGTGAACTTCAATAATAATACCATGTACTGCTTGGGTAAGAATAAGACCCCGTTCACAAGCTCTGTGCTATGCGCCTGTGTGGTCTAAAAATGCAACCAAACAAAGAAATATGCCGATAGGGAACCAGAAATGAGTATTGAGTGATCACTAAGTTTAAAAGTTTGTTTTTTTCACCAAAAAAATTGTAATATCGACCACAACGGGCAATTTTGTTGTCGTTATTTATTTTGTTATAATATTGTGACGTTTCGTCGATCTGTGTGCTCTCAGTGGACGATTTTATTCGGATGGCGAGGTAATTGTTATGCCGTCAATGCTTCATTTCTCATGTGTCTCCCCCTTTGTTATCCTCGACCCCAAGTGTATAAAAACCATCAATTGTTCTATTAATCCAGTCAAATGGTGTTCAAAATTGCCCTGCCCCCCTATTCTGTAACTCTTAACGCGTGCGTTAGCGAAATTATCAAAATGAATATATTATGATAGAAATCAGATGAGAAATTTTTCTAACGCACGCGTTATGAGTTACAGAATATCTTCCATATTTTTCACCCCTGTAAGTCGAGTCGAAGTTGAAAAATTAATATCAAACATTAAAAGTAAAACCTCTTTCTATCCTTGAAATATTACCAATCTCACTCTGAAATTGGTGGGACAGTCAATAAGTGGTGTTTTATCGATAATATATAATAAGTGCTTTGAATTAGGGCAATTTCCTGCGATGTTTAAAAAATCGGTGATAGTTCCAATTTTTAAAGAGGGGCGTAAAGACTGTTGTTCAAATTATAGACCTATTGCGCTTACGTATTCTTTTGCTAAAGTATTCGAAAAAATTATTAAGATCAGGTTGTTGGATTTTTATAATAAAATTAATTTTTTTGACCTATCGCAGTATGGATTTCAGCAAGGAAAGAGGACTGATGATGCTTTGTACGCCCTCTCAAGTTGTATCTATAATGGATTAGACAATCATGAGAAGGTTCTGGGTATTTTTCTAGACATAAAAAAAGCATTTGATTCTGTTAATATAAATCTATTGTTGACCATTCTCGAGAATAGTGGGATTAGAGGGATTGCACTCGCTCTTCTAAAAAGTTATTTAACCGAACGCACTCAAACCGTAAGAATAGCGCCGGCTTTGAGCGACACTCTGAAAGTTGCTTACGGAGTCCCTCAGGGCACAGTTCTTGGCCCAATTTTGTTTTTAGTATACATCAATGATCTTTTTAAATTAAAAGTTCCGGGTAATATCATTGGGTTTGCGGATGACACTGCTGTTCTAGTCGAGGGGGAATCGGACCAGGAATTGTTCAGAAATGCGAATATCTGCTTGAACCAAATAAAGTTATTCTTGGATAGTAGATTTCTGCAATTAAATCCAGATAAAACAAACTACGTTAGATTCCACATTTATAATGTCCAAAAGAGTATGGATTTCTTCCGCCTAGTGATACATTCCAAAAATTGTGCTAATCAGATGGGAGCAGGACTATGTGAGGGATGCAACATAATTAATAGAAAATCTAGTGTAAAATACTTAGGAGTATGGCTGGATGAAAATCATAGGTGGGATGTTCATATTAACAAAATTGTAAACAAGCTGAGATCCTTACTTTTTGTGTTTCTTCAATTAAGACCAGTTTTTGACAAAAATATGCTAAGAATTATTTATCTAGGCCTTGCCCAATCGCTATTTACTTATGGTTGTCTAGTCTGGGGGGCAGCTCAGGGAAGTACGTTGCAGCCTTTGCTAGTCACAATTAATAATACATTGTTAAAAATAATATTGTATAAGCCTCGTCTTACACCAACTTATAGTCTATACGAAGAACTCGATGTATCAACTTTCTCCAGCTTGTATAAAAAAATTGTACTTATAAATTTGTTTAAATATCGATCCCTTATTCCTGTGCCTGAACATGGTTATTCGACCAGACTTAAAAGTAAATCCAATGTTAGTGGGCTGAGAGTTCATAAGGAGTTTACGAAGCATCACGCTTTTATTGTCGGAATCAACTTGTGCCGTAATATGAACTTGCAAATATTTGAATTTAATACCTACAAAAAATGGCTCACTCATATTAAAAAACTGACTATTATCGTATACATAAATTTGGAAATAAGAATTTTGATTAAGTTTGAATTATTTTGGTTTATTCTTTTGTTTAGAAGTAAATAATTTAAATTTAGGATTTTGAGTTTGACGAACACCTGTACCCCAGCACAAGCCTAGAGCTTTTGGGGAGCAGGCCTTGTGCAGTAAAAAATTTTCAAAAAATTTTAATTTGTTGGCTAAATAAATAAATAAAAATAAAAATAGAATAAGCCTGCAGAGGTGGAAAAAAATGGAAGCCTTGGAATTTTTTGATTCTTATGTTTTTTGGGGTGCTGAATCCGAATACGAACTTTTCCAACAAAATTTCCTGTTGCGCTTTGAATATCGACGAAAAACGGTGAAATTTTGATACTTTTTCCCATTTTTCAACTATAACTTCTTAAGAGGGTTACTGACGTGAAAACACGCTGTAACCGTGGGCGATAGCGTGGAAAGAGGGGGGGCAGGGGCCGCCGCCCTTTGGTCCTTTCCCGAAGCTGCGTGGGCTGCGGGCATAGACAGAGGTAAATAACTGGAGAAAGCCTGAATGGGTGGGTGGGTAGAAGGGTTGTCACAAATATGGCCGCCAAAGTAACCCATCAGAACCTTGAATTTACCTCTACATCGTCAGGTTATCAATAAAATCTTCGCCTCCCCTCTAAGATTGTTGACAAAAATTCAAAAAAGCCGAAGTTAGCATGAACAAGGGGTATTTCAGAGAATTTCTTCGGTAAAAACTAAATAAACTCGTTAACACTCTCGTTCTCAAAGCCTTGATCGTTCTCAAGTCTTGATGTTGAGCCGATTCATTGTGAATATGTCATCGATCGTGGCACGTAGCCGTGTTTTCAAGTGTATTTTGGTGTTTTCTTAAATAAGCGCGCCTGATCGCGTTCCATCAAAATACTGGGCAAAATATTACATGAGCGAGACCGTCGCGAGTTCAGAAAGAGCCGCTCTGGCGGACTGCGAAACAAGGATTTCAACCAAAGTCATCGCACTCATGCGGTTCTCGTTGTGCTCGTACCACGGGTCTTACCGTTCCGTACAAAAAATGTTTCTGAATTAGTTTGTTTCTTACTTGCGAGCTACTATTATGTGAAATAAACGTTCATGATTTCTTAGGCCCTGGTTTCCCCAAAGCAGGATCGATCCTGAAGAAGCATACCCAAAAATAAACAACACATCAGTAAAAAAAAAGTTATCTTGAACACAGAAACATGACGTAATCCATTAAAAAAAACACGAGTGACGGACTACCCAGAGACTTCTGTCGTGATTTCCGGAAGAGGATTGGAACTATTTGTGCATGTTGAAATATCCGGAAAAGGAGTCTAATAACTCGCGACTCGCGCATCCCGTTTAAAATAAAGATTCTCCGGAGTAGTTGTGGGTTATTCACTTTTTGAATGTCCTGCGAAACAATCTAAAAACTCACTAGTGACAATTTCTGGACATAATTATAGGAAAAAAGTAAAAAACTAGAAATTCGAAGTGGACATGTGAAATAAAACTACTTGACATGAGGTTACTTTGTGGTTCACAAGGAGCACCTCCCACGATAACTACGGCCAAGAAAATTTAAGCCCAAGCTTTCTCCATTCATTTTATCTCAGTTCGTTTCCATTCATTTTATTTCAGTTCGTTTCCAGCTACCGAGTTGTGAACATCGTAGTCTGTGAGTGCTCTCGAGCTTTGTTATTGTTTACTGCCGCTTTAATCTTTATCGCCGCCGGTGTAAGGTCAGTGCCTTTTGAGATCAAATTCCTCTTTCCTCCGATAAAGAAATAGGTATATCGAACGATTGTGGACTTGAATATTCAGAATGAATTGTTCTAAGTGTTCCTCACTACTATTGGAAGATGAAGCTGTTCACTGCTCCGGGTGTAACCTCGCATTTCACTTCGGTTGTGTGGGTTTCATTGAGACTAACTTCAGGAAAATGTCAAAGGCTACAAAATCGGCCTGGAAGTGTCTTGATTGTATATCACGTCCGACCACTTCTGATTTCTGTATTAAATCTGACCTTGAAGTTTTGTTTAAGAAATATACTGCCGAGATGAAGGCCTCTTTGGAGGACACTATCAAATCCGAATTAGAAAAGCGCATATCCGTGTTTGATCAGCGAGTGTCTGTAGTTGAGGCAAATATGAAAAGTATGGCTGACGGTTTTAATGGATTGAAGAAGGAACTTGAAAGTCATGTTAATCAATGTGGGATGTCCCCTCATTCCAATAAATCCTTGGAGGAAGCTATGGTTGAACTAATGAAAGGCAACGTAGATCACATAACTTATTGTTTCATGGGCTTAATGAATCTATTTCGTCATCACCCATGCTCCGCTTGAATGATGATACGACCTTGGTTAAAAATATTCTATCAAAGTTCTCGGTTGATTTCGATTCGTGTGTACGTAAAATTTTACGTATTGGTAAACAAGATGCCAATAGAATTCGTCCTACCGTGGTCTCATTTGATTGTCCTTCCACTGCGTTAAAAATAATTATGGAAAATCGCTCATCAGCTTCTCCCGTATCTATATCGCAAGACCGTACCCAAATGCAACGTGCTTATCTACATGAGTTGAGAACTGAACTTGATAATCGTACTAAAAGTGGAGAAACATACTTGACAATTCGCTATATACGTGGAATCCCTCAGATTGTGTCAGAACTACCACAGAAGTCATCTCGTCGTGTGACAAAAAACTATTAGATTACCTATCAGTTTTCTATCAAAATGTACGAGGGATAAATACAAAATTGGACCATTTTCGTTCTTAGGCTGCTACTTTCTCTTTCGATTTACTTTTTCTCACTGAAACGTGGCTTACTACATCCGTCGAATCAACAGAACTCGGTTTATCTCAGCGCTACATAGTCTACAGGACCGATCGATCTAAACTGAACTCTTCAAAGTTAAATGGCGGTGGTGTGCTAATTTGCGTGTCTACGGAAATTAATTCTATCAAGTATGAACATCATTTTACAAATATTGAACAGCTCATAGTTTTGCTACCTGATCATAGATTAATCCTTGGTTGCATTTATCTGCCAGATTACTCAACTGATTCTCAGTTGAATCAATTCGCGGAAGAAATTGAGCAGTTAACTCTTTTGTACCCAAATTACGATATTTTCATTGTGGGCGATTTCAACCTGCCTGGTTTGGTGTGGGATGTAAATTCTAGGTCAATCGATTGTACTAATTCTGCAATATCTGGTAAGGGAAGGGTTCTGATTGATTTAATTAATGGTTCTAACTTAAAGCAATTTAATGATCTACAGAATCCTTACGGGAATATTCTAGATTTGTGTTTTTCCACTATAGCTGATATCATTTTAAAATCTGCTGAACCTATTGTAAAGCTGGACTTGCCTCATCCTGCTTTTGAATGTGTAGTTCCTTGCGATTTTTCTAACTCAAGTAAATTTTGTATCCCTCCGAAATTTCAGTTTAATTTTAAGAAGGCAAATTACCTTGGGATAAATAAGTTTCTTCTTGAGACTGATTGGAATTTCTGTACTTCCCTACCTTTTGATGAGGCCGTGAATGAGTTCTACTCAGTCCTAGAAAAGGCTATAGTATTATATGTACCGGCAATAAAGGAGTTGAATACTTCGTATCCTAAGTGGTTTGATAGGGAGTTAGTTAACTTGATTAAAAATAAAAATTTTGCACATGCTAGATACAAATTCACACATTTAACTTCAGATTATGCCATATACTCCGATCTCAGGAAGAAATGCAAAATACTATCCCGTAGTCAATTTCAAAATTGGGTGAACAAGGTTCAGAACTCCTTGAAATCGGATGTTAAAGAGTTTTGGAATTATTTCAATTATCTTCGTAAAAGTCCCTCCATGCCTAATGTTACGCATCATGGTTCCACATCTGCTACTAGTCACGATGAAATTGTTAACCTTTTTGCTAATCATTTCTCGTCGGTGTACGACCCTCCTTCAAAAATTTTCCTCGACGATGAGACATCTTTTTCAACCTTCTCTCTTGGCTCACTTGTGATCAGTAGAGAATCGATTTATCGTGAGATCTCATCTTTGGATATTAAAAAGGCATGGGTCCGGACGGTATTCCTCCGAGTTTGCTCAAGCATTGTAGTGAAAGTATATCTCTTCCCTTATTTTACCTCTATAACCGATCTCTTAATCTCGGTATGGTACCTGCAAAATGGAAATTATCGTTTGTTACTCCCGTCCCGAAAAAAGGAGATAACTCCCAAATCGATCAGCATCGTCCTATCTCTACTATTTCAACTATTCCTGAAATTTTAGAAAAGTTAGTCGTTAACCAAATTAGACCCTTAATAGACAGCTTTCTTACTCCACATCAACACGGGTTTCTTTGTGGAAAATCAACTTTAACGAATTTACTAACCTTGCAACAATACATTCTATCTGCTTTCGAGTTGGGCACTCAAGTTGATTGTGTTTACACAGATTTCTCCAAATGTTTCGACAAGGTCCCTCATTCACTGTTGATCAGTAAATTGAGAGCTTTTGGGTTTTTCGGTACCTTACTTCATTGGTTTTCCAGCTACCTTTCCGATCGCTTTCAAATAGTGAAGTTCAAATCTGTTTATTCATACCCTTTCGCTTTAACCTCTGGAGTTCCTCAGGGTTCTCATGTTGGCCCTTTTTGCTTCCTTATATTTGTGAATGACATAACCGCAATTTTTCCCGAGAATATTTACTATTCACTCTTTGCTGACGATTTAAAACTTTATTCAATGGTACATCCGAATCTGATTCCCTTAATATTCAACATGCCCTCGATTCATTAAATCATTGGTGTAATAATAATAACTTGTTTCTGAATATCGATAAATGCGCTGTTATCACATTCACTAGATCTTTTACCATGTTTAGATGATTACCATATAAATAATATTAATTTGAATCGTGTTACCACCATGAAGGATTTCTTTGATTCTCAACTATCTTTTATACCGCACATTGACAGTGTATGTTCAAAGGCAATGAAGTCATTGGGGTTTTTGAAGCGTCACACTAGGGATTTTACTAACGCTGAAGCTTTGTTAGTATTATATAACGCATTGGTGCGGTCTGTACTTGAATACGGCTCCATTGTCTGGTCTCCTTTTTACATAAATGCAAGTGATCGCTTGAGAAAATCCAGCGCAGGTTTGCGCGTTACCTGTCGTATAAGCAAGGAGTTGACTGGGCCGATTTTCGTTATGATGAATTCCTAAAACAAAGTGGCATCGTCACCTTGGAAAGTCGGCGCCAAGTTGCAGATTGCGTTTTTGTTTATAAATTATTCCGCAATAAAATATATTGCCCCCACTTACTTCAAACACTTAACTTCCTTGCTCCGCCTTATTGCACCAGAAATAATGTATTGTTTTATTGCCCTTCTTCAACCACGAACTATTTATTAAATAATCCAATTCACCGAGCCCAGCGATCACTAAACAAAATAGCGAATAATAAATTTGATTTTTTCTCCGATTCATTAAGTTCCTTAAAATTAGCTTTCAAATCAAATTAATTTTGTTTTTGTTTTTTCATTATAAGATTATACTATTTCCATTTTGATGTTTTTCTTTGTCATTTTTTTTTCTTTTTATAGCCACATTGTATTAGTTCGATTTTATTTTCTTAAGGTATCAATAAGGGAATCTGGAAATGTTGATTTATAATTGTATACTTGTAATTGGGTATCAGCCCGTTTATATAAAATAAAAAAAATCTCTATGGCTGCGTGGGAGTGGGGGTAAACCGTTTGGGGGATGGAAGTGAGGCGGTGGGAGAACCCGATGTAATCGAGGTTCGGGAGAAAGAAATCAGTCCTGCCAGGCAGTCGAGATAGCGAGTTCAGAGAGTCCTGCCAGGCAGTCGAGTAGAGTCAGTTCAGAGTCCCAAAGCTGTCGAGTGGAGTCACTTGGTCGAGAGAAAGAGTCGAGCCGAGTGGTCTAATTGAGTGAGAATTCGTGAGTTAATCAGATAGTTCCTGGCGTGTTGTAACAGCGTGTGGGCCTGTGAATAAGTGTGACCATCTCCGTGAACAAGTGTGACCACCCCGGCTTACAAGTGTGACCACTTCTGTGAATAAGTGTGACCACCCTCAGTTACAAGTGTGACCATCTCCGTGAACAAGTGTGACCACCCCGGCTTACAGGTGTGACCACTTCTGTGAATAAGTGTGACCACTTCTGTGAATAAGTGTGACCATCCCTGGCCACAAGTGTGACCACCCATGATAACAAGTGTGGGCGCTTCATCGTTCTGTCGTCGTGTCTACCCCAGCGATTTACTAGTGGGACCACCTGTGTGAACAAAGTGCGTCACCGTCATCGAGTCGTCGGCCGTCGAGTATCTCCGTGTCTTCCAGCTAGGGGTGCGCGCGGGACGCGGGAAATCGATTTTGTTTTTGTTTTACTAAATAGTGAGATGAACTATAGAGAAACCAAATAATACGTTCGAATCAATGTAACAGAAAATTCATGTCTTTGGCCCAAAAACTTCCATTTTGAACACATTAAATACCTCTTATATTTTATCCTTCCCTTGCCAGTTCCCGCCATTCGATGCGAAGAATAATTTTAGTGAAATGCTTGTCTGCACGTTTGTAAAGGGCTGTATTTAATTGGACATGAAAGAAAGTGTTGACCAGTAAATTTAGCCTTCTAAATTCACTGTTCAAACATTTTTTATTAAATTTCGCAGTTGAAGAGCGTTAACTATAACGAAAAATTAAACGTTCTTTTAACATTTTACATGGAATATTTTGTCTGTGGAACTCTTTCGAGATATAGGCAAAAAATAAAAAAAACACGAAGAAAATCTTGCGGTTCCCCTCCGCACAAGTTCTGAGGAGGGGGGCCATGTTGTCATTTTGTTGAAATTCTCCTCCACCTAATCCTTTCTCTGCATTAGCCAATGGACAAGGGTTGCCCCCCCCCCCCCATGGTTCATTGGTCAGACCACCCGAAAACGATTCTTTGAAAACATCTGTTGAGGGGGGGAGGTATTTATCACGTAATTTTTTGTCCCGCGGTACATGCGGGAAATCCCGCGCGGGACGGGACTTGAGTGCGCGAGACGGGAACTCAGCAAAAAAATGCGGGACGGGACGGGACTTTTCATTTCCCGCCCGCGCGCACCACTACTTCCAGCGTCTTCAGCCTTAAGGGTAACATCGGGTTGGACCTTCGAGGACGCACCTGCGGTCAAATCGTCCGACGTCATAGCCTCAGCTATCAGCAGTCATCGCCACTTACATCTTGACATCTTGCCAGGTAGGTGAGAACGCTGTTTCTTCGCAGGCCCCTTTGCATAACGGGGGACCAAAGAGGGTAGAGTGGTCGCGGCCACTCATTTCCACCGAAAGACCGAAACCCCGAGGGACGCTCCATAAATCAAATATAAAAACTTGTAAGAGCTATCATAATATCAACCGAAGAGATCCGTCATTAAATAATAAATCAAAGTTTTTGTCGTTTAAATAAAAACAAACCATCCTTCATTAGTCCATTCACCCCCTTCGAACCCGCGAGCTGCGGCTACAACGCTATTTACACATTGAAACTACATATAATTTCCTACAAATCGTGTTCCAAACGGATTTTTTCGGACTATCCGTTTTTGAAATACGTCCCTTCAGAAAATGACAATTTTTCCATGCACTTGAAAAGATATAGAGTTCAGAGTAGGGGTGTTCGGATGTCAGCCGCAGTTGGAGAGCCAGTTAACCAACAAAACGGCCGTCGATTCAGGCTGGTTTCGCGAAAAAGTGACAAAAACCACAAAAAGTTCAAAATGTCACAGTTTTTCTATAATTTCAAAGTGATCCCGTAGTTTTTCGAGGTCAACAATTTGTACACGTTATACCTACACCACCCCAGACAACTTGAAACCAAAAAATCGTCTTGTCTGATTTACACCGAAGAATTGTATTAGATTCGCGGATCTTGTGGGCGTCAGACGTGGATAACGTTTTTCGTATTTACTTAAGCTCTGGTTTCCTAGAAAAGCAGTGCCGTAATATTACGGTAGAAAATTTCCCTTTTAAATCAAACTATAGTTGCCTAGAGAGCGGTAAACAGACAGCGGCACCGCTTCCATCGTGACGGTGGTGATGAACGTTTTTTCCTCGTAACTCCAACTATTTGATAGTATTTTCTTTTAACAACAGAATATAGAGTCGTTTTCGGACAGTATTAATTACAATTTCGTCACCATCCAGCGTTCAGGTAGTTTTCACGCTCATTTTAAACAAAAAACGTTCACCGTCACCGTCAAAAATCGTTGATGAACAGTTCATCACCGTCATGAACGGCCGTCTCATTCGAAGCGGTGCCGCTGTCTGTTGACCGCTCTCTAGGCAACTACTGGTGTGATTTAAAAGGGGATTTTTTCTACCGCTATATTACGGCACCGCTTTTCTAGGAAACCAAAGCTTTACTTTTCACTAGTCCGCACCACAGATGAGAAGGACAGGGCCTCCTCCTCCTTCTCTTCCACCGCAGCACGCGAGCGCTCTGAGGTCCTTTTTGCATTTCATCGAATCACTCACTAGTCACTATTATATGTTACAGTCAATTATTCAATAAAATATTGTTTTTAGGGTACTTCCCGAAATTCTGGAAAATGGCTAAAGTCATTGTTTTGCACAAGCCTGGCAAAAATCCCTCGCTGCTATCAAGCTACCGTCCTATCAGTCTCTTGCCCACTCTCAGAAAGGTATTCGAAAAATTAATCCAATCCCGGCTACTAAGCTATACTGTTGCATCCAACATATTGTGTAACGAACAATTCGGGTTTCGAGCTGGTCACTCGACTCAAGCACAGCTGTGCCGAGTTGTGGACGACGTCACTCATCGCTTCAACGAGCGTAAACACACGGGAATTGTTTTACTTGACGTCCAAAAAGCATTCGATACAGTTTGGCATTATGGCTTGCTATATGTATAAATTAATAAAACTTAACTTCCCTGTTTATCTCATCAAAATTATTGCAGCTTACCTCAGGGACAGGAAATTCTTTGTGACTGTAAACACAGCCAACTCCTCGTTGCACATTTGCTGCGCTGGAGTTCCCCAAGGATCTATTCTTGCACCACTCTTGTTCATTTTATTTATTAACGACATTCCCACATCACCACACGTAAATATAGCGCTTTTCGCGGATGATACTGCAGTTTACACGTCTTCCTAGAGAGTAGACACTATAGTTCGTAGGTTGAACGGTATTCTTTCAAAAATTATTAAATTCTTCTTTCACTGGAAAATTTCTCTAAATTGTACTAAAACAGAAGCTAATATTTATTCAAAACGCAGGCCATTATTAAATCGTAGCATAGTTCTAGAAAATCAACAAATACCGTTCTCTTCATCTGTAAAATACTTGGGCCTCAAACTAGATTCAAAACTAAATTTTACAAGCCACATCAATGATTTGGTAGATAAGAGTAAACTCTCGGTTAGACTCCTTTTTCCCTTAATGCGGCGCGAATCAGGTATGTCCCAAAGGAATAAATTGTTAATCTACAAAACATGTATCCGTCCATTCTTAACGAACTCTTGCTCAGCATGGAGTTACACGTCCGACTCGAACTACAAAAAACTCCAGATTATTCAAAATAAATTTTTACGTTTATGTACCGGTAGCACAAAATCCACGAAAATCTCCACCCTTCATGAAAATTGTGACATGCCGTTTATCAAGCCTTACATCCAACAGTTATCCTCCAATATGTTGAAAAAATTTCATAGTTCAATAAATCCCCTCGTCGCTAAAATAGCTCGCTATGACTCAATAGCTCGTACCAAACACAGAAGACTGAGACACAATATATCAGAACTATCATGACCCCCAGGTAATAACAACTGAAGTTCCCTCGTTTCAACCTAAGAACCCCTTTTCAATAGTTTTTGTATAAAGCTGGAGGTTTTTTAAAAAAAATTTTCCCCTCCCTTCACCTTGAATTCAAAATTTAATTAATCTTAGCTTTTAAATATCATAGCGAAACAATATAGTTAATACTGAATGTTTCTGTGTATTCTGATGTATTTCATCTGTCAACAATACCTGCACAATAAAATTTCTACCTACCTACCTACAGTCAAAACTCGCAATCCGTTAAAACAAGTTTTGACTAGTTAATACTAGTTCCATCAAGACTCGTATGTCAAAACTAGTTTAAACTACTCAAAACTAGTTTCAACAGGACCCCAATATGAAAACTAGTCGTATACACTTATTTTAACTAAAGCTTGGGTAATATTGCGGTAGAAAAAATCCCCTTTTTAATCACGCCAGTAGTTGCCTAGAGAACGGTCAACTGGCGAGATTTAAAAGGGGATGCTTTCTACCGCAATATTACGGCACCGCTTTCCTAGGAAACCCAAGCTTAACAGTTTAGCTTCAACTAGTTAATAGATGTGACTGTAATTCGGCAGTAAAAACTAGTTTCAACTATTAAACCAATCCATAATCATCGCTACTAAAAAATAAAGCGGTTATTAACAACGCTTATAACCTCGGGACTACTCCTAGCCTCTCACAATTATTAATTACGATAGTTTAATAATTGTACCACATATTTTCGACTTTAAAGGAGGCAATAAGGCCTTGAAGTTGACTCTTTTCACGTAATCATCACGATTCAATGATGGTGTACCACTCACGTAATGTCCAGAATGTGATTCGTCAAGACGAATCACTCTCATGAGATTTCCACTCAGAATAGACCCTCTGAATGTGAATAACGGATTTAAATATGTAGGTTGAAATACTTGATTGTTTTTGCAACTTATTTATTGTACAATTGTCAATAAAAAATAGAAACGAAATTCTTATAATACCGAGTAAAAATTGCACATGCTCTATAAGTCAAAAGAAATCAAAATGAAAGGAATTTAAACGAAATCGAGAAAAAAAATTACTTATTACAGCAGGGAGCATTCACGTCTCACCTTAAGTGCGTGAGAAGAATGAAACCATACTTTCATTTTGCTGGGCATTTCCTTTAATCTAAAAAGAAAATCTAATTTAATCTATAAAAAAAAATCTTGCCAACTAAACCTGCAAGACATGATAGGATTTCGATGTTCGTTCTCAAATGGAAGAAGTTGAGTATAAGAAAATTGTGAGTGACAGTTATTTTACAAAGAGGGTGGGATTCTAGTCAGACATGACGTAAGACCATTGAACAGGCATTGATGCGAGGTCCGAAACTAGCCTTACTCGTGGTAGAGGAATTCGTTAGGACAAGGATAGTGTCGTAAGCAAATGGGTTGTGGGCATGAGTGCAACCAACGACATTTGCACATCGCTTGAACTGTTCTGCGGTACTTTTTTTACGTCTTTAGAACAGCATGTCGACTTCGGTCATGCATTTCAATGTAGAAAAATGCAAGACGTCACAAAAATAGCAGCGGGTTTAAAATTCCCATCCTTTTCTCACAATGGAAAGAGTCACGTCGGGGGCTCTTCCATGAACTTCTTCGAATCGGTTCAACTGGTTCAAGTTGGCTTAATAGCAGTAAAGAAAATAGAGGCATTACCATTGTCTAAAGTTGTCTCGGTCTGATCGAGCGCTTCCCCTTTCTGCTACGTCAACAAAGAGACCCCTCACTCTATTCCAAAGAATTTAAATTAGTAAACAGAAAGAAGAATACCATCAGTATTCACAATACGACGTGGCATCATTTCCTTTGGCCGTATTCAATGAAAATGACACACAAAAACTCTTTATGATTAGACGTATTTCTGCCACCAAAAGGCTTGCGACTCTCAAAATGTGATATTGTCGACGACGGAGGATTCTTACTTCATAAATACGTTTGGGTTAAAGGATCCAAGATTTTGAAGAAAAACGTTGTCTCCGTATTCAGTTTAATGAATTAAATGAAATAGAATTTTTTCGGACGACCGAATTCTAACATCTTGTTAATTACCTTTGGAGTTAACCTATTAACGCCCAAGACGTGATAGCATGCATTTTTTAGAACAAAATTTGGACGGCATCCTCTATTGACTATAAATAAGCATGATTCATCGCAAATTTTAAATTTTTTTGAGAGTAACCAGAGTTATAAAATGTTGCGTTGACGCAACGTTGGGCGCTTAGGAGGTCAAGTTGGCTGCTAACGGAATAACGTTTTTAATACTCCAAATTTCTGCATTATTATGTGAAAAACGAAGAAATGAAGTAAAACAGTAATAAAAAACGTAGAACAAGCATATATTTAGTGATACTCAACTATTTATTTTGGTGCACTGTAAAGAAAAACTAGTAAAAAATTGATTATTCGTGGAATTTTGAAAAACAATCGGGATGGAGCCAAACTTGACATTTTTTTGCACAGCCGACATCTTCTGCTGTCCGTTTTTTGAATTATGTGTCCAATATTATCCAAATGCACTTCATCTGGAAGAGCAGCTATTGATGGCCGACAGAGGTGGGTGCTCGAGTTCCTACCTTCGGGAACATCTTTCGAGGTTTTTCGCACCAGAGCAGAAACTCAGATATGTTCAGGAGAAACTTCCTTTATCAAGGTTTGGTAACTTTCAACCTGATGATTCAAGAGGTTTCACTAGGAGGGATCTGACCACGCAGACGCCCAACGTTGCGTGAACGCAACATTAAGTTTTTCGACTGATTTGAAGGGCTGAGAAACCGAGTGCATTTTACACGCAAGTTTATTGCCATGCCTCCGAAATTGATGTTCAGGGAAAAATTTGGACCGAAATAAAAATTCTGAGCTCGAGAAATGAAATTCGCTTGGCGGGTGCAGTGAGGCCAGAAAATTTCGATTTTCAAAAATTGTTAAAAAATGTTTATTCGAGTTATGGAGTACTTCCATGATTTTTGTAACCGAGAACACACCCAAGTCTATCACGAAGAGCCTATTTCGGAACGAATTCGTCCTCTTAAATCGAGCAGGAAAAAATTAAATTAATGTTGCGTATACGCAACGTTGGGCGTTAATGGGTTAAGTGCCGAATTCAAGATCACCCTAACGTACTTGCGGCCGGACCTTTGTTATGCATTCGTTTTTTTTTAGGGTTTTAGTGCATTTCATTTTTTAAAAATGCACTATTGGTCTCGTAGTGATGGTGGAAAACATGGGTCATGTCATGTTTTTGTAATGTTTCAGAACCTCTAGAACACGAATCCAGTGGTCTCCGAAATTCATAGATATAAATATACGTATTACATAGATTTATGTATATATTTATGGCCGTTTTCTAGTTAGCACGATAACTCTCGAACAAATTAATTTAGCAGAACGCGCTTTGGCACAAAAATCAGTAGTAATATTTTTATTATTATTATTATTATTATTATTATTATTATTATTATTATTATTGTTATTGTTATGTTAGTTGATGTTACTGCTTGTCAAAGCGAATCCCTCTTCATTTATAGGCCAGCATGCGTGTCGATGAAGAATTATTGTAATTTTATTTCAACATTTATAGTCTTTTTACCGATTAAATTTTAATGCGATATAGTTAGATTTTGCGAAGCATAAATGTATAAAGGTAGCCAATGCTGCAGTTTATTTCTACTAGAAGCCATTTTCTCTCGGGAAGGCAAAGCCTATAACACAACTCGAGCTTCGAGAAAAAATGGGCTCCCCGGCCAAATCCCGCCGGGGAGCCCATTTTTCTCGAAGCTCGATCGAATTGTGTTAGGCTTTGCCTTCCCGATCCCGAGTCGTCCGGACGTCAGTTAATTAATTTATATCTTTAATTAAAAATACCGGCGACAGAATTCCTCCTATCTATCCATGTTTTGTTGGTGATCTCAAAACATCGAAAGAAATGAAGTCGAGAATGTTGGAAGACATTGCAAAACCCGGTGAGAAAATTTCATATTTCACTGTTGAGCGTCGGTCTAGTTACAATGAAAATGCAAAGAGAACGCCAATGAAAAAAGGAAGGATGTCTAAAACGTTTCTTTCGAATTTCTTTTATTTTACAACCTGTCGTTTCGACAATCTCCTGCATGATTGCAGCTCTCTCGTTGCTTGTCGGCTTGGTTTTTTTTTACTAGCTTCCCTGATTACACAAGGCGAGTTTATTCGGTAACTATATTATATCACAAGCCAGTAAGTGACCGAATGAAGTCACCCGGTCTACAACTTTTCGACCAGCATGATCTCGATTAACACTGCACTAGGGAAAAAAACGAGTCAAAATTCGGTTAAATATGACCGACTTTACTCGGTCGAAAATTGCAACCGAGTTTTTTATGGTAAAAACAATCGATTGTTTCATACTCGGCTCCGACCGCGAAAGTTCCAAAACGAGCTTTCGTGACAAACTAACCGATCACTCAGTTGAATAATTTCAACCGCGTATTTAGTTTCGGTTAAAGTTCTACGGACTGAAAACGGTTGGTTCTGTGATTTTGGCCGATAAATCCGTTGAAACTTAGCCCACTGACTCAACGGTTGGCGATGTAATTTTGACCGATAAATCGGTTGAAATGAAAGAGAAACAACCGATACTGGACCGCACCCTCGGTGCAATTTTTCGTGATTGTTTGGCGGGTCCTGTTCCCAACATCTTCATCGTTCATTGTTGAACTCAGCCGTCGCGCCTAGCCACAACATCCCCAGTCCTCGTTTCGCCCTCACAGTTCTCATCAGTCCTGGCGCCTATTTCACGAAAGTATCCTGCAACTCTTCACTACCAACTTTGTAGTCCGCACTTTTCTGAAAATTTAGCAGAGTTTGTGTTCCACCATTCCTGTGCAATAACTTTTCACTCTTCATCAGTTGCAGAGTTGATTTGAAGAGTAACCTCGCAAAAAATGGCACGTGGTACATGGCATGGGGTGTGCCATTTTAGGTTGTTGGGTTCAGTTCAGTCTGTGGTTGACGTGGTGATTTGTATTTTTACTTGGATTAACAAGAAGCTCTGGTGGTTTCGCTTGGGGGGGGGGGGAGGATGAGCAGGAAGAGGCGGGAAAGGGATGTGAAGGAGGAGTTCTTTTACGTGTATGACTTCAAATTTTGACTTTTTTGTTGCTGACGTAATTGGACTGGACGGTATTGAGAATGGGGTGGAACCCCAAAACTAGTCTGCCAATGTAGAAAAATAAAAAAATGTTGAATTTTAACTCAATTAATAACCTCAGATAAATTCCTCAGAGCAATTTGTAAAATAATAAGACTACCACGGCTTTATTTATAAACTTTACTGAGTTATAACTCCTTTTTCTACGTACACACCTTCTTTTAGAAAACATTTTCTCCGTATATGTACATAATAGGGAATTTGCTAATCTTGTCACCGCAAGACAAAACGGGCCGGGAGAGACCTCCTTCACTTGCCGGCATTGTAAAATTGTCGGCCGCCTTAAGTTTGTTAGAGGGGTCCAAACAAGTGAAAATTGCGCACGGTGTCTGAAAAAACGCTCCGAGTCCTATTTCACTCGGCACTCTTCTGCAAAGCTTCTGTTCCTCCAAATGGAATTTGAAAAGTGGATGGAAAAGTGAATTGCAAAGTTTAAACTTTTCAACTTTTCACGCAAATACGTATTTTTGTTTCACCAAACAAAAATTTGCAGAGTGAAGAGCCACACAAGAGTTTTCAGTTTTTCTGCAGTCATTAGTTGACTGTTCAAGTGGAAAGAGGTGTGTGAAATACCTACGTGAAGTTTATTTTTCGATATTTTTCTGAAGAAGAAAGTAGTAGGGATGCATGTCCGAAGGGATTATACAATTCACATAAATTTTGCAGTGAGTGATAGATTTTTCACGAAGTCTTTGTTTGATTAAGACACAAAATAGAATAAGATGGATATAATGAATGAATCTGTCGCCGGTATTTTTAATTAATAAATTAATTAAACTGATGTTATCCGGACGACGATGGAAGGGCATAGCCCAACACGATTCGAGTTTCGAGAAAAAATGGCTCCCCGGCGGGATTTGAACCCGCAACCTCTGGATTACCAGTCCAGCACGCAGCCAATTGCGCCACGGAGACGCCTTTGGGAGTCGTACTCCAAGGGATAAGCTAAGCCGAACCCCATCCAGGTCCATTGTTTCTGGAAACTCTAGTGTTGGGCTATGCCCTTTGTTAATTACATCTTTATTTTAATTAAAGAATGGAAAAACGTAGAATATGGTTTATTTATGAAATATAAAAAGGGAATTATTTACAATCCGGTTTTTGAACTGTACGTCGCCGGAACTAGCCCTCAAGCTATTAATAATAGGAAAATTAGGCTGGCGGAAGCAGAAAAGGGAGGATATAATCGGGCGAGGTACTTACTAACTCCCCAAAGTCCACGATGCTTCCTCTTCGCCACGGGTGGCCAACGCCGCGCCGTTCCTTTCTTCCTTTGTCAGAATCCACTGTCTATCGACTCTATTTTAGGGGGAGGACGATCAATCCGTCGACGACTATTGTTGGAAGAAAAGGAAAAATGACAAAATTTAAGACACAAACTTAAAACTGGCAATGAGAACGAAACTCAGGAGGACTCACAAAGGCAGTCGCCATATCGAATACAGTTTTTTCTTAGCGGGAGTCATACCTCGCCCATCGAGAGTTAAACAAGAGAGGGATTTTTGGCGGAAGCTTGAGAGCCATCGATTGTTTAAATTCAACGAATTCAAACGAACAACTTTTGTAACTAATTTAGAAAACAAATTTAAACCTGACTATATAAACATGAACTATACAAAATTACCATAAAATTAATGATTAAGACTGAACATCCCATCGTCGTCCGGATAACATCAGTTTAATTAATTTATTAATTAAAAATACCGGCGACAGATTCATTCATTATATCCATCTAATAACATCTAGATAAGATAAAATTCGGCGTGGTTTACCGATCAGGAGAAGCGCCTAGAGTTTTGAGAAACAATGGACCTGGGTGGGGTTCGGCTTAGCTTATCCCTCGGAGTACGACTCCCAAAGGCGTCTCCGTGGCGCAATTGGCAGCGTGCTGGACTGGTAATCCAGAGGTTGGGGGTTCAAATCCCGCCGGGGAGCCATTTTTTCTCGAAACTCGAATCGTGTTGGGCTATGCCCTTCCATCGTCGTCCGGATAACATCAGTTTAATTAATTTATTAATTACAAAATAGAATATTACGGTGATCGACAGAGTCGACCGTCGTATGTCCTCCAAAACTAATCCTTGCGTTGTCTGCTGAGATTGAGCAAAAACTGTTGTTTCGGCACTAGGCGCATACCCCGGCGCGCTATGCATGGCCCGAATGAAGCAACGGTATGCCGCGTTGCAAGTGCAAGAGGTTTCTAGCGTCTAGTGCAATTGTGCGATCCATGATCCGAGAGACCGTTCGCTAGGCAGAAGACATTGAGGATTAACGGTACATTTTTATTATTACTTTTTCCTTTGTTTTGGAAAAGGAGGGCACACTGATTAACACCGAGGATTTGAGGGAGTACGAAGAACAATTTGTCAAGAGACGCGCGAGCTCATGATTGGGCTTCATAATTATCGCGTTCTTCGCAATTTCATGATTATCATCGATTACACTCGGCAGTGGCACGCTTCCTATTTGTCTTGATGGCCAATTTTGGGGGAAAATGCAGGAGAGAATACTTCTTCCTCTGTCAATCTCCTCGAAAACACACATTTTTTTCTTCAAAAATGTGGTAAACGATTTGTCATCTCACGAGATCCTGTTGTTATTCCTCCAAAACCGGGGTTCAACCTTCTTATAGGTCATCCTCGGGTTGTATCCTCATACATATTTTTCTGTAACGCATGTCGTGAGGTTTTAGACGTCAATTAAATATCATCAAGTTCGCCCAATTTTCGGATTGTGTTCAACCACACATTGTTGCCCAAAAACAATGTACTAAGTACACATTTTATTCTGCCTTTCCTTTGTCGACATTTTACTTGTAAAGGCCCGTTCACAAGCTCTATGTTTTCGTTGTGTGGTGTCTACGCAACCTATCAAAGTGCTTCATTTTTCGAGGGAATAAATTTGTTTGGTTGCATAGACTCCATACAACGCAAACATAGAGCTTGTGAACGGGCCTTAATACTCCGTGCTACTGACTTCGTGCTAGCGGCTACCGGCTTGTAAAATTTTCAACAAACAGGAGTGAGGCTATAAAAAGCATTAGCATGATGTTACTCTTCATGAGGTTACTCTTCAAATTTACTTTGCAACTAGTGATGAATGAAAAGTTTTCGCACGCGAATGGTGGAACACAAATTCTTTGAACTTTGCCGAAAAGTGTGGAGTGCAGAGTTGGTCGGGCATGGTTGTGTGGCACGTTCGGCTGCTCGAGAGTCTCCCAAAAAAATCGTTTGTTTCGGGTTTGAACGGCTGTATGAGGCGAGGCGTTGTGGAACTGTAACGACTCTCCGGATGGATTGGTGTCTTCTCGTAAAAGCGGATTTACAATTGACGAGAAGCTCGAACTAGTAGTCAGTCATTATTTTTCGACGGTCGCGAAGGAAATCAATAAGAATGATCTTCCTTGAAACCCAGAAATCGGTTGCTATAATTATTCGCACAGTCGAACGAGTTTTGGCTTGAACATTGCACTAGAGAACCTCTTGGAGAACGCTGCACGCCGTTGAAATTTTAGTCCCTCCGAACACACTTCCTGCAAACATCTTCATCACTTTCATCCACGGAAAAATGTGGAAACACAGACATTTCGCGTCTAGGTATTTCACTCACTATACTTTCGGCTAGAAGGGTCAACTATTGACTAAAAAAAATACTGAAAATGTGGCAAACATAAAAACTAGTATATTATGCACCTAGCCGCGAAAGTGTGTCTTTGCCGGGCTGAGAGGAGTTGTACGGCCGAGGCGAAGGCGAGGACTGGCGGACACCTCGAGGACTGGCAAAGCACTTTCGCGGCGAGGTCAATATACATTTTTTTTTTTTTTTTGAATGAAGTAAAAACCAAGGTGTAGAAAAAACCAAATCATTTTATTATCAAAATTAGAGACTAATTAATGGTCTGAATATAGAAGGTTGGGTTATGACGTAGCTCAGGGGGTTCTTGGCAGTTCTTTCCCGATTTTCTCAGATGTTTTAAAACTCCTTTGGATGATTTTGTTTTTTACTTTTTTGTCATTATGACGTGCAGTTCGGGGAATCACTGCTCGGAATGGAGTGGACGACATCCGGGCGAAAAAAGGTAATTCTCTTCGACTGTTACCTTTTCTTGGGTCGTTCCCTCTACACAAGTCCGAAAACAATCATCACACTCTTGTCACTAAAAACAAATTCTCCTATTAGTTGGTCTGCGAACAGCATTAGTGATGAGCTATATTTCATGCTCGACTATTTTGTGTTGTATTGTAATGTTGGCAACACAACTGACGTTTCTTTTATCAATTTCAATTTATTTACCTTTATTTTGTTAATTCCGTTGACGAATGATCCTAAGTACTTAAAATTCCTTTACAGAACATCGCTTTTCATACGATCACCCACTCAAACTTCATTATGTACATAATTATAAGTTTGAAAAGATTTCGTATCGTAGGTATAAATGAAATTTATGCCATGAAACTTGTTTTACTGTAAAATAAACTCCTTTAAAAATCAGTCCAGTCAATGAATGATGAAAAACGAGTGTAGACGACGTGGTCGGTTTAGTGATTTTTTATTTTTCCGCTTTGTTTGGGGTAGTTGGGAGGTAAACACACTAAAAGTCCCCGGACGTCCGATGTGACCGGGCTGCTGGAGACCACCGGGAAGGTCACTTGTTTCGGTTTTTCCTATCCTTTCAAGAAAACAATTGATCTCGTCAGTAACGAAAAAAAGAAAGATTACACTTTTAGGAAAATTATGTCATCCTAAACTCGCCACAGATTCTGAATCTCATTAAGGGGGCGTACTTACGGTGACCAGAGGTCCTTCTTTTGGAAGGAGGGTACTTCTTTTCAGGTCATGTCCTGTGGTCCTTTGCTTTTCTCGAAAGGACCCTAAAAGGTACTTCTTTTCAAAACAGGGTCCTTCCTAGGAGCCTGAAGGACCTCGTGAAGAAAGATAGATTGTCCCGAAATAGTAATAGTCCGGGAGCCGCCCATTGTATGAAAAATAAGGGTTATTTGATCGTGTCTGGCTTCTGCACAGGACGTTTTTTATGATCCAGGAGATCGCCAGACATTTTCTGCGGGACAGGGCCCACGCCAGAGCTACCTGCAGGCGAACACCCCTTTGGGCCTCTCCTACACCGTTTTGGACCCTCCAAATGCCAATTTCGTGTTTTGGCTCTTTCAAACCCCTATTTTTTTTTTTTTTTTTTTTTTTTGGCTCCCTCAAAAGCCAATTTCGTGTTTTGGCTCATCAAATGCTAATCACGTGTTCTGGCTCCTTTGAAGGCAAATTTTTGTGTTTTGGCTCCTTCAAAAGCCAATTTCGTGTTTTGGATCCTCCGGAAGCCAATTTTGTGTTTTGACTCCTCCAAATGCCAATTTCGTGTTTTAGCTCCTTAAAAAGCCAATTTTGTGTTTTGGCAATTTTGGAAAATGACCATTTTAGTCATGTTCTAATTATAATCAGTGGCAGAATAGTGGAACTATCAATCCCAACACCCCCTCCCCATCATAATATTTCTTCTTCCCCATTATAAAATTTGTGTCCTTCTTTCGTCTGGGAAAAATCTTGTCACCCTAGGCGTACTAGTACTACCCCTCGCTCATTATCCCCTCACCGTTTTACGCGAAAAGTATTTGGAATATTTCATTTGTTATGGTCTCATATGAAACCTTATAGTCCTGAGTCTTGCCCAGCAGAGCCCGAATTTCAATTTTGACTTTCCTCGAATTTTAAATTAAATTCATAACATTGGTTGCGTTGCAAAACTCGGGGCTCGTGTTTAAACTCTTAAGTGTACAATTAAGTGCTTACTGGAGTTTTGCAACAGTGATTTGTATCGCGATCGGACGTGTTTTGTTGGATTTTAAACACTTACTCAGCGCTGAGCTAAATTGACAGTTTTGCAACGGCAAAAGACTAAGTGCTCATTAAGCGCTGAACAAGTCTGAAGTTTTGTAACGCGGCCATTACTAGTAATTTTATAAAGTTGATTTAAAATTCGAGGAAAGTCAAAATTGAAATTCGGGCTCGGCTGGGCAAGTCTCAAGACTATAAGGTTTAATATGAGACCATAAAAAATGAAATATTCCAAATACTATGCGCGTAAAACGGTGAGGGGAATATGGGCGAGGGGTAGTACTTTTATGCCCCCTTAATTTGGATGCTGAAGTTTCGTTTCACGGGATGATGAGAGCTCTAAATGACAAAATTGGTATTACACAATAGCTAGACACCGAACCCAACACTTCATACCTCGTAGCCATTTTGCATTCACGAAGTTTTTTTTGTTTTTTTTCCTTTGGTATTGGCTTTATGCCATACAGCCATTGCATTTAAGTGAGATATAGGAATAGGAAGTTAAATTCCTGTTTTTACACCACCCATATGTCGAGAAGAAAATAAGGAATTAAATTAAATTAAAAACAAATTTTGTTTTTAACGCCAAAAGACGTGTCATTGGAAATCGCGAAGATTGAATAACTGCCCCAAAAATTAACAATCATAACCTCAGATAAAGAAAATGA
This sequence comes from Corythucha ciliata, assembly GCA_038030265.1. NCBI lineage: Eukaryota > Metazoa > Arthropoda > Insecta > Hemiptera > Tingidae > Corythucha > Corythucha ciliata. Next base: position 42,941,622 of record CM075942.1, on the reverse strand, counting down.
ATGCTTACATCCACGAGAGAATATTCAAAAATCCATTTCATAGAATCGTCCATGATAGTCATGATCATGAAAAAAAAGAACAGCTCAAATTCAGAAGACAATCAAGAGTTTAATTACTTAATTCATCTCATAATCCATAATTCTTGATGAGTTCATCTTGTTCTAGCATATCAGGCATTAAACAATAAGCGATCAAGAAGCCATCGAAACTGCCCTTGAGCTATTCTAGCCAGAATATAATACCAATATTATAGTGGGAAAAATGGCATAGTTTCGTCACTTTTGAGAGGTACTCTGGTGGAACAAGCCTTAAAGCAGGGCAAAATCTTATTTTATTAGTCAGCCAGAGTCTTAATTTGAAGCCTCAGACGAAGGACAACACCTCACCTCCTGTAACGGTCAAAATGGATTAATTTCGCCACTTTTGAGACGTACTCTGGTGGAACAAGCCTTAAAGCGGGGCAAGTTCTTGCTTTATTGGTCAGCCAGAGTTTGAATTTGAAGCCATAGAGAAGCTATTAATAAAAGTCGATCGTTCCCATCCGGAGGACAACACCTGTAACGGGCAAAATGGCTTAATTTCATCACTTTTGAGAGGTACTTTGGTGCAACGTACAAGCCTTGAAGCATTGCAAGTTCTTGCTTTATTGGTCAGCCAGAGTCTGAATTTGAAGCCTCAGCCGGAGGACAACACCTCACCACCTGTAAGGGTCAAAATGGATTAATTTCGTCACTTTTGAGAGGTACGCTGTTGAAACTTACAAGCCTTAAAGCAGGGCAAAATCTTGTTTTATTAGTCAGCCAGAGTTTGAATTTGAAGCCATAGAGGAGCTATTAATAAAACGTCGATCGTTCCCATCCGGAGGACAACACCTGTAACGGTCAAAATGGCTAATTTCGTCACTTTTGAGAGGTACTTTGGTGCAACGTACAAGCCTTAAAGCATGGCAAGTTCTTGCTTTACTGGTCAGCCAGACTCTAAATTTGAAGCACTTGAGCAGCTTTAGGATTAGAAAGCAAGACAGAAGCATGAATTGTATCGGATGATAGAGAGGATAATTACATACGGAATCTTATCAAAGAGATGAAAAAAGAGTATGAGATGCCTCGCACGTTTTAGCTTAATATTCTTTGGTTTTACAAACCTGTCTTCCGTGAGGTAGCTTGAAGAATATTGCGTGGCGAATACTTTAAATCCTTCGTATAGGTTGTATACAACTGAGGCACTTACAATATGAATAATTCCAGAAACAAAACACATTCGAAAGGAGATTGAGTCTTTTTGATATGTTGTCACACCGATGTTCTGTAAAGGAATTTAACAGTCAACTGAATTACCAGAATAAAGGTAAATAAATTGAAATTGATAAAAGAAACGTCAGTTGTGCTGCCAACATTACAACACAAACACAAAATAGTCGAGCATGAAATATAGCACATCACTACTGCTGCACGCAGACCAACCATTGGGAGAACTTGTATTTAGTGACAAGAGTGCGATGATTGTTTTCGGACTTGTGTAGAGGGAACGACCCGAGAAAAGGTAACAGTCGAAGAGAATTACCTTTTTTCGCCCCGTTGTCGGCATCCCCTCGGAATGCTCCTGACGGACTCTTTTCGAAACTACTTTCTCGGGCTAGCCGTAGAAACGACATTTTTATCGCTCGTTTTCGAGCTATAAAAACGTGTTTTCGCTTCATGAAGAAAAAAAAAAGTGTGGCTTCACTCTGAATAATTATTTTTGATGAAATTAAACAAGAAATAAAATACATTTTTTCTGAAAAACTTTCACTCTGCAGTTCACTTTTCCTACCACTTTTCAAATTCCATTTGGAGGAACAGAAACTTTGCAGAAGACTGCAGAGTTGGTAGTGAAGAGTTGCAAAGTACTTTTGTGTAATATGTCCCTGGTGAGCCGGGTCCTCCCTGACTCGGTTTTTGGTTTACTATTCATTCTGAATAATACACCTATGTTTTCGGTCAAAAAAAATTTTTTACAACCCACCCTCAAACTTTTTCTGTGTACGTTTTAACATATTCGATTTCTGCAATGTCCGTCCGCCGTATGCTGCCGGGCCATATCTTCCCCTAGGATTGCTCGAAAAAACCCGTTCTTTCGCACATAAACTCCACTTGGGATCTAGTTGATCCTAAAGTTGCCAAAGCAGCAAAGTTCATTGAAAAAATATTTTTTCAATACTCCTTTCGAATATTCAGTAAATATTTCGAATTTCCGCTTTTTGAGTGGTTATGAATTATTCATAACCAAAAGAAAATGGTTAGAAAAATATTCTTGAAATAATATTCAATAATATTTTCTACAAGTATTTACAGAATATTCTCGAAGTAAGATTCAAAAATATTTGCTTCAAATATTCCCAAAACAAGATTCTTTTGATTTTGTGAAATATATATTTTTTAATATTTGTAGTATATTTTCAATGGAAGTTTTCGCGAGAGTGTTCATATAATATTTTTGAAAAATCCCTTGTGAAAGTATAACTCATTGTATAACTTCCTTCCTTTCCTTCTTTTCGCATCATAGAACTTGAAATCGTTCAACGCACATAACGCGATTTTCTTGGATTTAGGATTTTGACCGATTGATCATGAATTTGTGCTACATCATGACTGACAGCATCGACAAAATGAATATTGATTTACTCAAAATTAAATTTAAAAAAAAAAACATGTTGTTATAAGGAACATACAGGACATAATGTTAATGGTTGGGTACATTTCTGAGATAAAATGAAATGTTTTTGAAATGCTTTTTTTGTTTTTGCGTGCAAAAACGGCAATTAAAAAGTATTAATTTCACTATTTTTTTATTAGCACGAAAAGGCCAAGAGGCCAGCCACTCTGACCCTGTGTTGCTAAGGTCCGCTTCAGTAACAAGAATTTTTAGCCTGTCGCAAACTCTTCGAGCCGCTTCTATATTAGGGAAAACATTGGTAAATTAATTCCATTGGCAGAAGGAAAGTTTTTCTTACCGGTCAGAGAGCGAGCCAAATTCGAGTGCTCGAATGGCTTCTTTCCTTTGCGCCCCCTCCAAATGTTTGTTTTCCCCAACTCTTCCCCCGAAATGACGTGGGCCATCATTTTTTTAGGATTCAGCCCAGCTGTTTTGGCCCCACCGAGAAGTGACAGTTCCGAAACCTGTGAGATTTTCGTGTGAACGTTTGCTTGAACAAGATGAAATCATTAGTTTATTTACCAAGTCCTCGAAAGCTGGTTCGGTTGAGAGGAACTCTTCCAATGAGGTAAGCTGTTCCTCGGTGGTGATTGGCAGAGCCACATTAGACGAAAGACGTCTACTTGTCGAACTCGCTGGGTCGACTGCCGCAGGATCAACGCTTGACTTGCCACAAATTGCTCGAACAGCGGTTTGAGGTGTTTTAAATTGCGCGAAATTTTATTCTGCCCCTCCTTTATCATTTGTATGAGATCGCAACAACCAAAAAATGAATATTAAGACAATAAGTGAACTTACAAAGCTGATGTAGTACACAAATCATTTTTTCTTTGATGCCAACGAAATAACGGAGCCGAAACGGAAGCGGGCGGTGTTACTAACGTTACTGGAACGAGAAACAGTGACCATTCTTCGTTCCCTGATCGCGCCGAAAGAACTCACGGAAGTGGAGTTTGATGACTTCATCGTAAATTAACGCAACACTTTTCTCCGGATCCTAACGAAATTATTATATCGATAAATAAATTATCGAATGTTTCAAAGAAATCAACTCCCTGACGAGAGTATTTCGAATTACATCGTCAGATTGCGACGCATGACACGATTCTGCAAGTTTTCAGACCTGGATAAGCAGTTGACGTTTCGATTGATTTGTGGCCTGCGAGAGGAAAAGCTTCAAACGCTTCAGCTGGCTAAGCCTAAACTCGATTTCGATTCAGCATCAAAAATAGCACTCGCGTTCGAGGTCACAACATTGAACGCTACAGATTTAAGGGGTAAATCGGAACAGGAGCTAGTTCAAGCAGGCAGTAAAGTCACCTGCTGAAAATCACGGAGGTGAGAGCAGCAGTCGGTCCACTCTAAAAAACCCCGCCGTGGTATAGAAAGTCAAAATCATAAAATCGTGTTTCTTTTTACCGCAGGCCCCTTTTTTGGCACCAACTGAGGGGGAAAAAAATGATGAAAATGAAACAGAGTCGGTTTGGTTGCCTATACGATATGGGAAGGTGGACTCTTGTTAGAGGAGTTATTTGCAATTAAAATCTTTATCCCGGCCTAAATTTCATTCATAATTGATTGATATCGGTCTAACTTATGAGGTTTGACTCGATTGTCGCATGAATGAAATGCACTTTTCCCGACAGGCTGCTGTCGGAACAAAACTTTTTTCAGGTTACGTTAATTTTCAGATCAGTTAAATTAGGTTAAATGGCATGTCACAATTTCACCATTGCGCAATGCGGAGTGCCTGGGTTCGAATACGAAATAATTTTTTTTTAAATTTTTTTTGTTCCTCCCTTTTTGGCCCACCTCAGGATTTTTTTCTCAATATTTATTAGGCTGTAGGCAAATCAAATAAAAGAGACGGCTCAAAATTCAGTGTCAATGAAATTTTTTGGTAATTGGGTGGTCCAGTAAGGCATAGCGTTAATTTAATAACTCCCCTCCGCCGAGAACTCCCCTGCCATATCAACGGATTTGGTTCACAAGGGTCTCATACGAAAGCGCGTTCATTTCTCATTACTTGTGTCAATTTTGGGGGCAATTGCAGCAACAGCCGTGCGGTAGCGAATTTTCAACTAATTCAAACCCCTCTTTCACACCGTTCCCGTGGACCGATTCATCTGGATCACGAACTCGTCCGAGATATTCACGCTATTGGTTTTTAGACCAAATTTGGTTGCCCTAAGTCAAAAATTGCGACCGTGATCGTGCTAACAAAAAAGGGCTATATATATATAAATATATATATATCAAATCGAACCGACCTCGGATTCGTGTTCTAGGGGTTCTGAAACGTGAAAAAAAAGTATCACAACCCATATGTGCGACCATCAGGGCGAGACCAATAGTGCATTTTTTGAATGAAATGCACTAAAACCGTGTTTTCGCTGCCATGGACAACATTTACCGCAGGTATGTCAATTGAAAGACAGCGCATGCAATTTCTGCAAGAAACTCGGCACATTTGGAAAACGTGTTGCTCCCGTCTAAGCGCTGAGAATGGAAATGATCCCAGAGCCGGAAATTCCACAGCGCACTGTGTCGAAAAGCAAGAATTCGAGTTGTACTATGTGAAATACGAAAGTGGCGACTTTCCCTATTTGCTAAAGGTTCTTATGTGATGGAAGTTGACTCCGGCGCGTCTATCGCAGTTATTTCAGAGGCGACATTTGAATCATTATGGCCAGATCACCGCAAAAGACCGAAGTTATCGCTGGCTGCGAACGTTCAACTGTGGGGTAATGTGCCAACAAAAGTCCTCGGGAAAGCCTCAGAACGGGTAAAGAAACAGCTGGAGGACGAGGAACATGTTCTTCCTTTTTGGGTGGTCCGCAGTGGCGGAAGAAGACTCCTGGGCCGCAACTGGTTCAGTGCCAGGGTATCGCCGTAATGGGAATCAGCGCGTTTGGTCAGTTATCGATTTGTAATAAATTTAAAGAGGTTTTTGACAATCAATGGGTGCAGCCAAACCCCCCCCCCCCCCAGTCTCAGTACAACTCAGGCCTGAATCCGTGGCCGTTGAGAGAAAGGGTCCACCGGTTAGTGAAAGAAGAAATGTTGACACCTGTGACGTATTCAAATTGAGCGTCACCGATAGTACCCATGTTGAAGCGCGACGGAACTATAAGAATTTGCCATTACTACCGGGCGACGGTAAATCAGGCTTTGTTGCTGAACGCCTACCCCCTTTCAGAAGTTATGGCGAGACTGGCTGGGGGAAAAATATTCACAAAGTTGAACTGTGCACGAGCTAATCTGCAGTTACAAGTCGACGAGGAATCGTCAGAAATGCTTACAAAAATACGACGAAAGGTTTCTTCAGGGCAAACAGACTTTGCTTCGGATTAGCTGCTTCACCTGGGGTGTTCCAGCGCTTTATGGAGACTGCATTGAAAGGCCTACCTGGAGTTACAGTCTACCTGTACGATATTTTACTCGTCGGTTCGTCAGAAGAAGAACACGACACCCGTTTGCGGCAAGTGCTGGAAAAATTGAAGGAGGTCGGTCTACGCTTGAATGCTAGTAAGTGTGTCTTCAAAGCGACCAGTTTGAATTTTTTGGGCTTCCAAATTTCAGGAAAAGGAGTTCAACCAGATGAACAAAAAGTGGAAGCTGTAAAGTCAGCGAGAGCGCCGACCAACAAGCAAGAACTGCAGGCGTTTCTAGGGTTATTGAATTTTTATAACCATTTTTTGAGAAGCAAAGCAGCCGTAGCTGAGCCACTGCATCGAGCTTCATGGAAATGGGGTGCCTAAGAGCAGCGAGCGTTCCGTGTGACTTCTTCGTGAATCGCAAATTCTTCCAAGGCGTTCAGAATACCTTGCTTTGTTTCTTGCATTAATACCTCCGCTTCATGTACGCCTTGGCCACAGCCAGCTGTACGCTGCAAGAAACGCGAGTCCCTCCGCCGAAGGTGTCTTGACACTCTTTGTTCTTTCGATGGCCAATTTGTTTCCTTCAGTGCTTCCAAGCACAGCACTTACGGTAGCGAAGCAATGGTTCAGGAAAAGGTGCAAGAATAAGCTGGTGGGGGAAGAAATAATCGATCTTCTGAAAATTTGTTTACGGCAGAGTTACGTGAGATTAAATGGGGATTTCTATGCGCAGGAGTCGGGGCTGGCCATTGGATCAGGGTTTCCCCCTATTTGCGCGGTCCCGGTGATGGACCACTTTGAAAAGTTATTTGTTATGTCAAATAGGAACCCATATCTTGCAAAAATAAAATTCTGGGGACAGTACGTGGACGACGTGGTTTGCATATAGCGAGGGGAGCTGAATTTTAGCAATTTTGTTCGGTTTTAGTCGGGAGTCGCCAATTTACATAGGTAATTTAGGTAGTTTAGTAGGTAATGAGAGACATGATTTAGACTGGATGAAATATTGTATTTTTGTTCTGCTCGAAAGATTTGGCGAATAATAATATTGGTCCATCACCCTCCGCATATGCATCAGTCTTATCGTTAGGGCGCTTTCACACTTGAGATTCCGGTATCCGATTCCCGAATTGACGATACTAAAAATACAATACAGCAAACGCGCTCATTCACACTTCAGATTCCGGTATCGCATACTAATAGCGTTCCCGATTTGCACAAAATTCTGCATTTGGGCAGTGCATTTCCACCCGTCTTCACTGAATTAAATCATATGTTAGTGGAGAAGACGGGTGGAAATGAATAGCGCCGTTGCAGAATTTTGTGCAAATGGGGAACGCTATAAAATTATGCATTCCGGAATCTAAGTGTGAAGGAGCGCCTTGACTGTAGTGTATTTTTAGTATCCTCGATTCGGGAATTGGATACCGAAAGTGAATGTGGAAATTTAGATCGAGTTTGGTAGGAGATAGTGTAAAAATAGATTCAGTAGAGTGTAAAAATAGATTTAGTAGAGTGTAAAAGTGGATTTTTTCAGCAAAAATTATTGTGCATTTTTATGTGTAATCAATGCTTACTGTAAACCAGGGGCACTGACTTAATAATCTGTATTGTGGTAAAGAAATAAACTGATACTTAAAATTGCTTTTCTGTGGTTACGTTTAGGCAAGGGGGTGGAATTTTACTTCTAGCGTTTTCCATTTACGTAAAATTCTGCTCTAGAGCAGTTTACTATCACCTGTCCATTCCGTATTAAGACATACGTTAATGAAGAGGTCGAGTGGAAATAAATTGACATGGAGCAGAATCGTATATAAATCGAAATACTATTAAATGAAGATAAATACCGATATTTTAGTGAGATCGCTTAAGCTACGAGGAGTAGTAGGTAATGCATGCACAAATCTGTAGCCGTAGGAGCATACATTGTCTGTCTTCCCTCGTTGAGGTGCGTTAAAAACGAACCAGTTTCGGCTGCTCGCCATCTTCAGCGAGTTTCAGTTGTACTTCCAGACGCTGAAGATGGAGCAGCCGAAACCGGTTCGTTTTTAACGCCCCTCAACGAGGGAAGACAGACAATGTAGGCTCCTATAGCTACAGCTTTATGCATGCATTAAAGGTAAATACTCCTTTACCGTTTTACAGAGCGATAAAATGAGTACTTAGTACTTACCCTATTCACCCCTCGAATTATCAAGAATTCCTGGCAAAAATTCATCCTAAAGACAATTCTTTATAGCGTGTAACGGTACAACAAAACAACTACTCAGAAAGACAGAGACAATTCCGCCTTTGAAAATAGAAAACTCCTACACATCCATGGACGAAGAAAAATGCCGCGAATTCAGCAATTATTTTGAACAGTACTTTGATCCTTCCGAGATTGACGGGATAGAGATGCTGAAGTCATCGCGTACGTTAAAGCTCCTCAAAGTGCAATAGAACTACCACTGCCGTTCATCACTCCAAATAAAGTAAAAAAATACATAAATCAGCTCAAAAATAAAAAAAGTCCTGGCTGTAGAGCATTGTGTGTTATGAACGTCGTCAGCAAAGCACTTTCCTCCCCTAGAGGCACTTGCCAAAATCCGCTGTCAGTATCTAACTTCGAAAATTTGGTAGCATTTTCCAGCTTGGCTCTAGTTTCGTCTGCTGACGGCAGGATTGTCCGTCCGGATTCTTGTTCCGGCCAGTGGACCGCTACCCGCTTCATTCATATCGATGAGTCATAAGGACAAGAATTAAGGCAGCGAAGATTAAGTCCGCAATCCAGCTCCAGTCGTCTCCTGCCCGGAAAGTAACCATGCATCGCCTGAAGCCCGTAATCCAATTCCAGACGTCCATAAATTGAAGTTTTGAGATTGAAAGGAATCAAATTCTTTGCACTGGCCATGACGACAAACCAGCAACTGAAATCAAACGTCTTCCCTTGAAATGAATTACGGAAATACGTAGTGAGCATCTTTAACAACTGCCAGCGATTTGAATACTTCCCGAAAACTTGGAAAAAAGCAGAAATTGTTGTGTTTCATAAACTCAATAAAGACCTGGTGACAGTCGATCTCGGACAGTATTCTCAATCAGCTCGATTTTATATTGGGACGATGGCCTTCAACAGAAAACACAAACCACTGCTTGCCGAGCTGTCGGAATAATTTATTTCCTTCCTCAGGGCTCACAGTGTATGTTACAAATACGAATACTGCATTATTGTGATGTGTATGGCAATATGATGTAAAGGATCAATCTTGTTAACCATAAAAAAAATTGTCCAATCATTAATAAATGTGATAAAAAGCAAAAAACTCCCCGTCAGAAATTGGCCGCGTTGCAAAACGTCAGATTTGCTCATCGCTTAATGAGAACTTAGTCTTTTGCCGTTGCAAAACTGTCATTCTAGCTCAGCACTGAGTAAGTGTTTAAAATCCAACAAAACACGTCCCATCGCGATACAAATCACCGTTGCAAAACTCCAGTTAGCACTTAATTCTACACTTCAGCGTTTAAACACGAGCCCCGAGTTTTGCAACGCAACCATTGTAATATTGTTGTTGTCAAAAAAGCCTTTGAACAATTAGAGCAAAAAATCGTTCTCCTCGTTTTCATTTTAATTTCCATTCTCTTCATAGTCGTTCTTAACTGAACCATCGTCAAACAAATACAATGGGTTGAATTTCAAGAGGGAGAGAGAGTATATGTTCGGGACTACAGAGCGAACTCCATTGGAAATAAGTGGATAAAAGCCTAAATAAAACAAGTCTTAGGAGACCGAACATACATTGTCGTCTGTGCGGACTCCGGATTGATATGGAAGTGACACGCCCCACGCTGAGCAAATTTTAAAAGCGATTCAGAATTCAGAGTGGTACAAACGGTCTTGAAGGGGAAGAAAATGTTGAGATCGACTACAGTATAAACAACATATTATAAAATAACGTACGATATTTAATGGAATTAGGGAGATTTTGAAAGACGTAAAAAAGAAAAACGTTCACGTCTTTTTGAAATTTCACCAATCATCTGTTGCCTACCCTAGCAACCGTCATACGTTAATAAAGACGTGCATGTTTTTACTTCATTCAAAATCTCACTATTATATTTTGGAAGTTACCCCGTGTTTATGGCTAATCTTTTTTAGTGTCTATACCCTGTTCAAGACAAGAATACCTTAAGGGGTCCCTACGCGCACAATAATTATTGCGCAATAAATGTGTGCAATACTTTGATGTTCACCCTACACGTTCATTATATTGCGCAATATTTGGGTTTTTACTTGATTTTTCTGATGTTTTCAAATAAAAGGGTTGCTTGACGGCAGAAATTATTCGAGCTTATCACACGATTTGCCGTAATCTTGGAAGTAATTGACAGCGGACATGACATCGACCTTGAACAATTTGGATCTTACGCTAGTCAAACTGCTGAATTAGCAATTCGTCTTCGTCCGTGGTTACTATTTGCCTTCAACACTACATAAGATTCTCGTCCACGGATCCGAAATAATACGTGCAGCAGGTCTACCAATTGGAATGCTGTCCGAGGAAGCCCAGGAAAGCCGAAACAGAGACTACAAAATCTTTAGGCTCTACAATGCCAGGAAGCACTCCCGTTCACTGACGAATGAAGACGTGATCCATAAACTTTTTGTAACCTCCGATCCATTCATCACAAGTTTGCGACCCCTACTTAAAGAACAACATCCTCCATTCAGTGAAGAAGGTTTAAAATTATTAGTTTGAAAATGTATACTAATCTTGATTTTCACTATTTTTGGCATTGGTCTGCAGCTATACAGCCATTGATTTTTCACTTATTTATATTTAATTATCGTTTGATTATATTCGCTGCGAATACAAAATAAAAATGTGCCTTTGAAAAAGAGTTTGAATAAACCCGTTCCATAAAGAAACGTGGGCCAATGGGGAACTTGCATGAATCTCAGATTGGGTAGAAAAGCATACCGGTGATATGACCCGTGAACTGAAGGATAACAACGGAAGTTGCAACCCGATTGGTGCGTTTTAAGATTTTTAAAAAAGGTACAAAGTTCTTCAGAAGAGGATGGATGGTGCGAGGGGAAATGACGTAAATACTTACTTGTGAAGCATATGAGGGAACTCTAAAATTGTTTGTTTACAAATAACATGAAAAATGTCCCCCCATTAAACTCGTCTAACCCCCTCTTCCCGGCATCATCCATTTCAATAAGTAAGTTTTTACGTAATCAAACCCCCACTCAAAATTTTTAAAAATTCCCTAAAAAAGCATCCTTGACTGATTTCAAAGTTTAATGTGAGCAATAGACTTGTGGAAGAGCCCTCTTTAAGCAACACCAACTTTTGAAAAATGTGCAAGTTCCCCGGCCAATTGTTTGATTTGTTTTTTCTTCTTTTTTCAATAGTGTAAGAGACGAATGATTCCTATAGACTATCTTATGCTAGGGACCTACGATATCCTAGGGTTCTGATGAAGGGCTGCAAGCAACCACCAAATTTTCTAACTTTCCCAATTTCTTCGCAATTTTGCTGAAATACAGGTGATTCACATTAATTATATGCATAAAAAAAATGTCGCTCCGGCAGCTGGCGGTCGAAAAGAGTGCATTTCATTATGTATACGGATACCCTAAGCCGTCCCAGAAGTAATAATTTTGGTACCACTATTTGTTTCATTAAGCCGAACTTCTTCCTCTATTTTCACCACCCTCTCTTCAAAATGTCGAAAAGTTTCGGTAGTTTTCCAAGGGCTTCGTAATATTAAATTTTTGTGCCGTATTCTATAATACCTAAACGTGTGAATTTAAGCTTTTTTTTTTTGAAATTTCATCCTCCATTTCACCCTCCCCCATCAAAGTTTTCGATAAATCTCAATGGAACCCAGGGCGTTCGTTACATTAAATTATTGAGTCGAATTTTAGAGCGCTATAAGATGAACTAGTGAAGTTCAACGCTATTTTTACACTTCCACACCGGAAGGACCACCCCCACCACCTTGACTTTTTCGAAAAATTAAAATGGGAATCAAAGGCTACTCTAACATGGAGTATACGTACCGAATATGATGCTTCTAGAATCAACTGGTGAATTATAGTAATTTATTGACAATTTAACCCCTATTTTCCCCCCTCCGCCTTGACAGATTTCGCCCAAATGCAATACCGACCTGGGTCTTATGACTACTGATTTTTGTGCCAAAGCGCGTTCCGCTAAATTGATTTCTTCGAGAGTTATCGTGCTAACAAGACCACATGCTTACTTCCACTCCGGGGGCAACACCCCCTCCCCTTCGACTTTTTCAAAAAATTAAAATGGGAATCAAAGGCTACTCTAACATGAGTATACGTACCGAATATGATGCTTCTAGAATCAACTGGTGATTTATAGTGATTTTTTGACCATTTCAACCCCTAATTTCCCCCCCCCTCCACCTCGACCGATTTGGCGCAAATGCAATACCGACCGGGGTCTTATGACTACTGATTTTTGTGCCAAAGCGCGTTCCACTAAATTGATTTCTTCGAGAGTTATCGTGCTAACAAGAAAACGGCCATAATATTATAAACAAATATATATATATATAAATGTATAAATATATAAAGAAATGTATATGTATATGATCCTGGAGACCACTGAATTCGTGTTCTAGAGGTTCTGAACGTGAAAAAAACATGACATGACCCATGTTTGCCACCATCACGACGAGACCAATAGTGCATTTTTCAAAATGAAATGCACTAAAATAGGGAACATTCAAAAAAGTGCCGGTACGGTGATTTTTCTTCAAAATAACGAATTTTGGCGATTCCCACGAGACACGGAAGCCGGCTTAAAATCGCTATATGGGTAATTCAAAATACACACTTTTTTCTTTCTTTCTTTTAGTGCATTTCATTCAAAAAATGCACTATTGGTCTCGCCCTGATGGTCGCACATATGGGTTGCGATACTTTTTTTTCACGTTTCAGAACCCCTAGAACACGAATCCGAGGTCGGTTCGATTTGATATACAGGGTGTTTCGCAACCAGTCGTGAATACTGAAAGAGATGATACAACAGGTGATTTAGAGTCAATATTGTTCATTTCGACTTTTTCGAAAACCCATTCGTTCCCGAGATATTGATTAAAATCGATATTTTTGGACATTCGTTACTTTTCCTCATTTAAGGGGGCGTAGCGCCGATACAAAAGCAAAAAAACAAAAACTAATCAGCTCGTTGGAAAGAGCGCAAAATTTCCTTCAAATTTGTGTGCTAAAATAGGAAAAATACCCCCTCCAACGATAATAAAATTAGCCCAGAACTTAACGAAAATCCTTTTCTATTTTTTTCCGTTACTGTTCAAAGCGTGTTAACTTTCTTAACTCAAGTGGCACGGAAGATTCAGATGCGCGGAAAAACTTCTGCATTCAGCTAGCTTTCGAATGGTATGCCACAATAACAAGCTATGATTTGTCCATCGCTGGGAATGCCACTGAAAATCCGAAAACGGATTGAAATCTATTGACGCAGTGCTTAAGTTCTGAAGTAGCTGTCTGACTACAGTGAGTGCAGGAAGCATAAATTTCCCAGAATAATCATCTGTAACGTGCAATTATTGTTCTTTCGAGAGATTTTAGTTATCTAATAATATCATTTCATCGTTTCTTTCCTAAATTTTCCAACGTTAAGAACACACAGATCGTCACATTTTGTCTTTCGTTCGTTGATCCAGCTAACGTCATGACGTCTTTTTCAAACGAAGAGTACGCGGACATTGTTTATGTGTATGGGCTTGCTGATGGGAATAACTCGCTCGCACGGCGTTTGTATGAGGAGAGATTTCCAACACGTCGAGTTCCTCAAGCTTATGTTTTTAGTAATTCGTTCCGTCGCTTCAGGGAGACTGGAACTTGCTCTCGTCGCCGCGTTGAAAGGAACAGGAGAATTCGACCTCACCGGGAGGAAGCGGTATTACAAGCGATTGAGGAAAATCCTCGTGCAAGTATTCGGCAAGTTGCTCGAGACTATCAGGTGACTGCTAAGAGAGTTTCGTCGACTCTGAAAGGGGAGAATATGCATCCCTTTCACTTCACCCCGGTACAGGGTCTGGAACCTGGCGACGAAATTAGGAGGGTACAATTTTCTCAATGTATCCTGGATAAGGATTCTCAGGACCCTAATTTCCTGAAGTCCATCCTTTGGACCGACGAATCCAGGTTTTCCAGAGAAGGAATAGTCAACTTCCACAACATCCACTTTTGGAGCAAAAAAGGGGAAAATCCTTGGGTTAAACGACCGACTTCGTTTCAAAGTAAATTCAGCATAAATTTGTGGGCAGGAGCAATCGGTGAGCACTTTATTGGGCCCTTTGTGCTGCCTGACACGATGAACGGAAGCAGCTATCTGCGCTTTCTTCGAGAGGAGCTTCCCGGTCTTCTCGAAGATTTGCCATTGGAGATCAGGAGAGACATGACTTTTCAACACGACGGGTGTCCCGCTCACTTCAGCCAAGATGTAAGAAACTTCCTGAACGATTCGTTTCCCAACAAGTGGATTGGCCGAGGAGGGTCTATAAGTTGGCCACCGCGTTCTCCCGACCTCACTCCTCTAGACTTTTTCATGTGGGGACGGTTGAAGTAGATTGTGTATTTCGAAGAGGTACAAACAAGAGAAGATCTTATGCGCAGAACTGAAACCGCAGCAGGAATCCTCCGGCAGGAGTGGAGACTCGGCGTGACCACTACTGAAGTCCGAAATAGGGCTAGAAAGTGCATCCAAAACAACGGCAGTCATTTTGAGCACCTCAATTGAAAGTTCTTTCACTTTTGGGAACGTTTTGTTTTTAACAATTACGTAATCAATCTTCTTCACGAAAATACATCAAGTACATCTGGAAATTTTGTTGAAAAGTTTCATTAGAATCTGGTCGAGTTATAGTAGAACAATCAATTTAATTATTGCGAATTGCGACTGCTTTAGAACGGCGGCTGGTTAGAAACTGAAGAAGCGCGTTAACCTATTCAAAGCAGTTTTTGGATTTTCAGTGGCATTCCTAGCGATAGACAAATCACAGCTTGTTATTGTGGCATACCATTCGAAAGCTAGCTGAATGCAGAAGTTTTTCCGCGCATCTGAATCTTCCGTGCCACTTGAGTTAAGAAAGTTAACACGCTTTGAATAGTAACGGAAAAAAATAGAAAAGGATTTTCGTTAAGTTCTGGGCTAATTTTATTATCGTTGGAGGGGGTATTTTTCCTATTTTAGCACACAAATTTGAAGGAAATTTTGCGCTCTTTCCAACGAGCTGATTAGTTTTTGTTTTTTTGCTTTTGTATCGGCGCTACGCCCTCTTAAATGAGGAAAAGTAACGAATGTCCAAAAATATCGATTTTAATCGATATCTCGGGAACGAATGGGTTTTCGAAAAAGTCGAAAAGAACAATATCGACTCTAAATCACCTGTTGTATCACCTCTTTCAGTATTCACGACTGGTTGCGAAACACCCTGTATATACAGGGTGTTTGGTAAGTCGATGGCAATAATGCAGTGGATTTTTCTAGGTCCAAAATGGACCAAAAAAGTCCATATAAACATAGGTCCGATTTCCAACCATTTTCGAGATAATCGATATTTTAGTATTCTTAGCCATAACGTTAATTTTATTGGATTCATCGCTTATAGGTCGAGAACAGTTACGCGTACATTAAATCTGAGGGCACTACCGAAAAGAGCAGACATTTTTCAGTGGGAATTGGTCCAGTTATCCCCAAAAGTAGTCGCACTTTTCCAGTAACCATTCAGATTGTGGAGATTTGTACCGATTTTAGGCAGTTTAGCCGTAACTTGATTGCATGATAGCGAATCTTGAAATGCCATCCAGGTTTGGCAAATTTCACAAAAACTTGCCTCATTAGTGATGATCAAAGTACCAAACTCAGATTATCGCACATCTTCGTAGAAGTTTGAAGAAATGAACACGTTTCCAGCGAAAAGTGCTTGTTTGGGTGTTCTTTGCAATAGGCCTTTTCGAAGAAATGAAGGGGAAAAAATTTAATTAAACACACTGCTTCTTATTTAAAATGAAAATAAAACTTTTTTTAGGCCTTAATCAAGGTCAGCGATGCAAAATAAAAACTTCCCGTAGTGTACTTGAACTTTATTCAGAACGATTTGCCTCATTCAATGCAAAATCTGGGGGAAGATGTTCGTCGAAGCCTTATTCTTAACATGATCGTGCCCCCTCCCCCCTAATTGATCGAATTTCGCCAGTATTTGGATAGAAGTTATGATATGTGGATTTATGATGAGGGGGTTCAATTCCCGGACATGGCGCCCATGGATTTCCACGTCTGGGGTTTGGTAAAAGACCGTGTTTACTGCATCAAGAGGAGCTTCGAAGAAAGATTACAGGAGCTTTTGAGGCCCTTCGAGCCGATATTTCTCCTCGCGTGACAGTGGGTGCCACGAGAAAAAGGGCAAGAGCCTGCCTTCGGAACAGAGGAGGACATTTTGAAAATGTATTGTAAAAAAAGAAGTTTTAGGTAATTTATTTGTTATTTTATTTACTAATTGTTATGAATTGGTGCAATAAACGCTACGAAATGTTTTTATTTTGCATCGCCGACCACGATTAGACCTACAAGAAGCTTTATTATCATTTTAGGGGAAATAATAGTGTGCTTGATTCCATTTTTCACTTTCATTTATTTACAAAGGCCTATTGCAAAGAACACCCAAAAAAGCACTTTTAGCTCGAAATGTGTTCATTTTTCCAAACTTTTACGAAGGGGTGCGATAATGTGGGTTTGGTATTTTCATCCTCACTAATCAGGCAAGTTTTTGTGAAATTTGCCAAACCTGGATAGCATTTCAAGATTCGCTATCATGCATTCAAGTTACGGCTAAACTGCCTAAAATCGGTACAAATCTCCACAATCTGACTGGTTACTGGAAAAGTGCGACTACTTTCGGGGATAACTGGACCAATTCCCACTGAAAAATGTCTGCTCTTTCCAGTAGTGCCCTCAGATTTAATGTACGTGTAACTGTTCTCGACTTATAAGCGCTGAATCCAATAAAATTAACGTTATGGCTAAAAATACTAAAATATCGATTATCTGGAAAACGGTTGGAAATCGGACCTATGTTTATATGGACTTTTTTGGTCCATTTTGGACCTAGAAGAACCCCCTGCATTATTGCCGTCGACTTACCAAACACCCTGTATATATGGCCCCTCGCTTGTTAGCACGATCACGGTCGCAATTTTTGACTTAGGGCAACCAAATTTGGTCTAAAAATCAATAGCGTGAATATCTCGGACGAGTTCGTGATCCAGATGAATCGGTCCACGGGAACGGTGTGAAAGAGGGGTTTGAATTAGTTGAAAATTCGCTACCGCACGGCTGTTGCTGCGATTGCCCCCAAAATTGACTCGAGTAATGAGAAATGAACGCGCTTTCGTATGAGACCCTAGTGAACCAAATCCGTTAATATGGCAGGGGTGTTCTCGGCGGAGGGGAGATATTAAATTAACGCTATGCCTTACTGGACCACCCAATTACCAAAAAAATTCATTGACATTGTATTTTGAGCCGTCTCTTTTATTTGATTTGCCTACAGCCTAATAAATCTTGAGTAAAAAATCCTGAGGTGGGCCAAAAAGGGAGGAACAAAAAAAATTTAAAAAAAAATTGTTTCGGATTTGAACCCAGGCACTCCGCATTCCGCAATGGTGAAATAGTGACATACCATTTAAAATAATTTAACTGATCTGAAAATTAACGTAACCTGAAAAAAGTTTTGTTCCGACAGCAGCCTGTCGGGAAAAGTGCATTTCATTCATGCGACAATCGAGTCGAACCTCATAAGTTAGAACGATATCAATCAATTATGAATGAAATTTAGGCCGGGATAAATATTTTAATTGCAAATAACTCCTCTAACAAGAGTCCGCCTTCCCATATCGTATAGGCAACCAAACCGACTCTGTTTCATTTTCATCATTTTGTTCCCCCTCAGTTGGTGCCAAAAAAGGGGCCTGCGGTAAAAAGAAACACGATTTTATGATTTTGACTTTCTATACCACGGCCTAAATGAATTCATAATCGATTGATATCGTTCTAACTTATGAGGTTCGACTCGATTGTCGCATGAATGAAATGCACTTTTCCCGACAGGCTGCTGTCGGAACTTTTCTATTATAGTTGCCTTGTTTTGAAATTATTGCTCTTCAAAAAATAACCTTGACGTTTAATACGAAACTAACTGTGAATAATGTTAAACATTCCGGTACTGATGTTGAGCACGCTGGACGAGATGAAGAACAATGAAGCTGTGGGTTTTCGACAAATTTTGCAAGATTTGTTATAGTATCAAAGTAGGTAAGAAAAACGTTTGGAAATCAGGGGCCTATTTTTTGAAATGTCTTTCAACTCTACACTTTGCTCTCTGCAAATGTGTTAAAAATGAAAACGGACGTGAAGTTAGTCCCCTTTTGGGAGCTGTAATCTACGGAGAACAAATAGAGTTGCTAACAATTCTGAATATTCTCAAAAACAGCTCCAGGCATACCAACCAAATAAGAATGCTATAACAAATCAAACTATGTCACGAAGAATGTCTATAGCAAGCAAACAAGGCGCTAAATTATAAAAATATGCCACAGAATAAAGCCATTTAGGAAAATATACCTATACATAGTCGGGGAGAATGACTCAGGGCAAATGGGAAGTGAAAAGACGTTGAAATCGCAATGACATAGGGCAAAGGGGAACAATGCTTTTGGGCAAGCTATCTTCAGCGCGATAAGATAGAAAAGCCATGAGATTAGAAAAATCGGAATCAGTTGACCGGTGAGCGATAGACTTGAAGAGCAGTAAGTAGGAAGTCTAGTAAGTTTTTGTCACGGCGAGGAAAGGTTTGCTCGCGATCATATTATTATTATGTAGTAGAATATTTTCCCCATAATTATTATCTTCAGGAGCTGTTAATCCGATGAAAAAAAGCACGAGTGACATGTTAGGTAAGCTGGATACGATGTGGAGGTCATACCCCCTTGCACACTGACAACTTTTAGTTTCGGCAATTAAAAATCACCGAGATTTCCACTGATCACCACTCGCATTTGCCCAAACCCACCTCTTTTTCTCAGAATCGTTTGCCCAAACCCACGGCGTTTTTTGCCCAAAACCAATGACTTTTTTCAAGGTTTGCCCAAACTCACATAGTCGGTGGCATGAGTCGCTGACGTGGTCGGTCCCCATAAAAGAGAGTGAAAAATGCGAGAATGGCTGAAAACGACCGTTTCCTCCTATCCAGTCACCTTGGGAGGGCACCAGCGTATATTTGGCTCAAATTGTATAAATGTATGCTGAGTCGATGCATTCGCCATTTACGTCTATAACTTAATTTGAATCGGAGTTTAACTAGGGTTTCTAGAATGCTTGCGAGAGAGGCGAATAATAAAATTCAATTAACAGAAATGTCGTTTTTTCTTTTCTTCGAACGCTCCCTGCCCACCCTTTTCGGTCTTCCCTTCCCTGAAAAAAAAATATATATTGAAAATTTTAAATTGCTGTCAGCATGGGTAATTAGTCACTACCGCTTCAGACGGCGGCGGCGCGAGGGGGTGATCTTGTACGTATGGACTGAAGGAGGGGAGGACCGGTCATGTTGATGGGATCCAGGCGATCGTTCATGTTGGCAGCGGCTCTGTTATTCAAAATCGTGGGCATTAAGGTTGAGGTATAATGATAGTAATGAAAAAATAAGTCTTTTTTTGTGCTGAGGTCGTCTCTGCAATTCAACACAAACATTTGTAGTATTGAAAATGAATATCGCCCATTATTTTAATTGTTAAGCTCGTTTTTCCCCTCTAAAAATTAATATCCAGCACGACGGGCAAATTTGTGTCATTATCTATTATTCTATTAATGTCATTTTGTGTCATTTTCTAATATCTATTAATTTATTCATTTAGTTGCAAAATTGTTACGTTTCGTCGATCTGTGTGCTGACATCAGCAGACCTGTAACGACATTAGAAGTCAATTGTATAATGATAAATCGTTTCATTGTGGGATTAACTTTCTTGCGATTTCCATTCAAATGGCGAAGTAAACCAAGAATGAAAGGATTTTTCAATACATAAATTAATTCTGACTAATGTCGAATAAAGTCTGAAGTCGGCACACAGATCAACGAAACGTCACAATATTATAACAAAATAAATAAATGTATAAAGAACACCGAAAAGGCTCGTTGCGGTCGATATAATTTTTTGGGTGGAAAAAACGAATAAATATATTCAAATAATTGAAAATGTCCCTGCTGAAACGTCATGCTTACCTTACCCCTTCTCTGCCTTGGTGTTCTTCATCACTCATCTGGAAAATTCATTTCAATTACGATCCGATAATAGATTATTTAACGTACGTTCTACGATTAGAAGTGAGATTTTGTAAGACTTAAAATGGATAAACGTTCACGTCTTTTTAAAATTTCTCCAATCAGCGGTTCCATACGCTAGCAAACGTTCGAAGTTAACAACGACGTTATGTTTTTTACTTACATCACTACTATAAATGATAACACTTACGTCTACGGCAATCGCCACGAGCTGCCTCAAATTAGAACTACGTAAATTTCTGGCCAGAAGTTCGATTTTTTTTTTTGCCTTTCACTGAAATAATGCAAATGTTTTGAGATGGGGTAACGAAACGCCCCCCCCCCCTCATACTCAGTAAGATGTAAAATCACCTTATCTAAACCACATAGCCAGGGCCCCAATGGGAAAGGGAGAAGCCAGCAGTGCATGTGCAACTACGCAAGGGAGGACCGCTCATTCCCTACTCCTGGGAAACCAAGTGGGTGGCGCCACCCACCGCACTATATAACCGGCGCGGCGAGAAGTTATGAAATAAGAAAAAAGTAGAGGTGGGTAGTGAACGCCTTTTTCGGTATCAGGTACTACTTGATAATGATACTTTAAAATATCAGATACTTTTACCGGGTACTTTTAGTATCAGGTACATTGGGGGGGGGGGGCGGGGAGTCAAAAAGGTTATGCAAATAAAATCCAACTGCTGCAGGTAGGTACTCTAGATTTCTAGATTATTTAGTTTTGAGTAGTACAACGGTTTCACATCTTGGGTTGATATCAAACATCTTCATTAGGTAGGTATATTTATAAAATCATTTTCGAAAGAAAAAGAACGAATGGCAAACGTGAACATACATTTTTTTAAATAAGTAAGTCTAAGGGTTGATTAAAAGGAGAAATGTTACGTCTTAACGCTGATATGCCCGTTATTTCTACCCCCGTCACTCAACAATGATTAATATGTACCCACTCCGTTATCTACTCAATTGTCACTGGAAGTCCGAGCCGAGGCACTAGTGACAGTGACAGTGACTGAAAGGAAACAAAACCAAGTACAAGCGAGTACAATGGAGAACTTGCCTCTTTTTTTTTTATTTGCTCATCGCGTTGAGTGGTTAAAGTTGTAGAGGAAAGAGTAGGTAAACATGTAAAAATCACTTGGGAAATATTTTTAATTAATTTTTAAAGTAAGGCATTTTGCGATGGTGGGGGAAAACCTGAATACGTCATTACTTACTCTTTTTATCAGGCTTATCTCGGGCATCCGAACCTTCATGTCGATGAGGAGGTTGTTATCAGTGCTGTGAATTTGTTGTTATTTTATAGTTCAGTTTCTCAATTTATTGGTGTTGTTTTATCTTGAATCGCGCGTGGTGAAACGTACTGTAATAATGGTTCGTAGATGCAAGGTTCGGGGGTGCAAAAACACTTCGGAAAGAGTGCCGGATAAAAATTTTTTTGTAAACCCGGCTGACGAACCCAGACATTCGAGCTGGCTACGGGCTATTAAGAAGGACCCAGCGAAATACTCTTCCAAAAGTGTAATATACATTTGTGAAGATCATTTTGATGTAAGTAACAAACAATTTATGAAGCTATTATCATAATTGACTCCCTGTGTTTCTTAGCTGTTGCTTCGTGTTTTTTTTTCTTGCAAATGCTTACCACGAGTTTCAGCTTATGAAAATCAACAGGGGTCGTTATAGAGAAAAGAAACTTATGTGCAGCATTAAAGTCATTTTTGCGTTGGCATGTTGTAGTGATTTATTGCATGGGCAACCAGATAATTCAGTTTCGCTCGTTTGTCTCATTTTTCTGATTCACATCTCGAGCTCGACCTCATTGTAATTGTTTCTTTCATTCTTGCAGCTGGAAAAAGACCTCGAAAACCCAATCTCCTACAAGTATTATGGGAAGAAGCGGGTAAATTTGAAAATGGACGTAGTACCTCACGTTTTTGATGGCCAGGAAGGGACAACAACAAAGAAATCGCCTGCTAAACTTCGGGATTGGGACTTGCCGGTACATGATGAGAACCATAACTCAGCACTTGTTAAAACAAACAGTGGTTACTACTCTGTAACGCCGACAAAATCCGCTCGAGCTGGGTCTCCAACGTCCGAAGAGAGAGCGTGCGATGACTTCCCTACTATTACCACAA
Source organism: Corythucha ciliata (assembly GCA_038030265.1). Lineage (NCBI taxonomy): Eukaryota > Metazoa > Arthropoda > Insecta > Hemiptera > Tingidae > Corythucha > Corythucha ciliata. The sequence goes on along the minus strand of CM075942.1, from coordinate 42,919,025 downwards.
GCTTTGATGACAAACGGCACAACCCAGGTGAGTTAACTTAACTTCAATTTTAACTGCGAAAACAGCAGTTCATTGGTTTTACTTGATTTTACATTAAAATCCGTAAAATTTATTTCAGAAAACTCAATAATTTTGACACCGAGGAAAGTAGAAGGAGCCCTGACTCTAATTAATTTCTCTAGAAATCAAAAAAACGTTGGAGTTCAGACAGTGAATATTTACAAATCTGGTGTCGATAGATCCGTATCTGTGTCGCCAAAAGTGGCTTCGTGCAGCACAAGCTGTCATTTGTGCTGCCCAGTTCAAGTCATGAAGCGAAATGTCGAGGTAAACAGTTCTCCGGCTCGCGAGGAACCGTCGAGTGACACCTTCCAGCCGTCAAGCCCCAGCACTTCGGCAAGTAGTTCGTCAGTGGCGATGGATGACGGACTTTCTGATTCGTTGAAGTCATCCTCTCTAAGCGTTAGTAGTAGACTTAATTTTTGTGATCCCCTGTACTTTTTTGGGATACCGCCCAGTCAAATCTCTATAATTCCGCTATTAGCACAGTCCTTGAGAGTTTCTGAGACGTATATTTTGATATGTTTAAGAAAAATAAGGTTGAATGAGCCGTTCAAGTACTTGGGGTATTGTTACGGCATGTCTGAGGGCAACACCTCTAAAATTTTTTCGCGTGTTATCCCAGCCATTGCTGAGTGCTTGGCGGCCGTGATCAAGTGGCCTCCACCAAAAAAAATTAAGGAAAGACTGCCTATTTATTTTCGAGCTCGTTTCTCTAAGGTAGAGTGCATCATTGATTGTTTCGAAGTTGAAATTGAGAAGCCAAGTGATCCAATGCTTCAAACTCTCACATGGTCGGAGTACAAGAAGGCCAATACTTTGAAGTACTTGATAGCTTGTACTCCCGACGCATTCATTTGTTACTTGTCAAAGGGATTCGGTGGTCGAACATCCGACACAAAAATTGCCCAGAAGTCATCATTTGTGGATGAAGTACGCGTAGGTGCCCACGTCATGGCAGACCGAGGGTTTAAGGGCTTAGCACATCCCTTAAGTCTTAAGAATTGCTCCTTGGTAAGGCCTCCGTCGGTATCAGCAGGCACCAAGAGCACTAGAGAAGAAGTGTCTCTTACGAAACAAATCGCCAGCTTAAGAGTTCACATAGAACGAGTTATTGGGAAACTTAGGGAGTTCAACTTACTGAAATCCCACTGCTGCGTAGACCATAATTTGGTGAAGTTCATGGATCACATAACTATCATTGCAGCTGGTCTCACTAATTTACAGCCGCCTATATCTAAAATTTATGTATGAGTACTATGTATTATTTATTTCTTTCACCTAAGTGTAAATATATGATAGTCAATTTTGTATATTTCAACACATCTTATTCATGTATTAAATTTAGTATTCCGTACATTTGTTTAAATTTATATTTCACAATTCGCTATAAACATTAAAGAATTATTTAGGCGCTTGGATTGAAAGAATGAATGATTTCTGCCCCAACCTCAAGAGACCGATTTCAATAAAACGGGAAATATTTTTTCGTCCCAATAAATTCTGGCTTTTTTAATTAGTTCATTCACTATCTCCTTATCATATTCCACTTCTATTATATTCACCTCTTTGGTAACTTCGAACCTAGGACTCGCCACACAAAAGAGACATTTTTTTTTTTTTTAATAAATGCATTTGCAGTTGCACCTGCGCCAAGAATTTGGAAGTAATATTTTTCGTCTTAGTCATATACGTTTTGACGGCCTTCTCAGTTGACGGGCACTTAACTTCGAGGACTAAGTCGTCGTTGATAGCGTCAGGGGTAGCGGCGAATTCTGGAAGTTCCCCAGAAAGTAAAATTCCTGTCTCTTTCACGGCAATGTTCCTCATTTTACACACTTGTCGTATGACACTTTTCTCAAGTAGTAGTCCTCTTGTCATAGGGCCAGAACATCGCAGCTTCGATGCACCCAAAATAAATTCTTTCAAGACACCCCCGTCTTCTTTTTTGGAATGGGCTGCGTTGTATAAACGAGAAGCTGAAATTCTCCCGAAGCGCAGGTAGTGCCTAAGTCTAGATTGACTCTGGCCGGTTGTAGCCAAGCACGCTGCTTCGCACGTAGAATCTGTTAGTACATTTCTCGCGAAATCACGGAAACCTGTGCAGAGAGAAACTGTTAGACCGAGTTCGTTGCCCATTCACGATTAAATGAAAAAACATCACCTTGAGGGGTATGCGGCTCAGATTCTGTTTCGTGGAACCGCAACATAATTTGGAACACGTCCATTTGCTGCTGTTCATCCAACTCGGAACTGTATAGTTTGAAAGAACTAGGTGCTCCAGATGAGAGCGCAACCATTTCCGAGAAGAGAGCAACGTTCGGCTGAATTGGTGACGTGGCAACCCCAAAATCTGTCGTGCTTGCGTTGGCTGACGCTGCCACATTGGATAGTCGAGGCTTCTTCCAATAGCTCTCGACTTCCGTGGGGGTTGGGACCATGCTTTTGGTGTTCACCCACGTAGCTAGGGCCAGTGCGTGTTTACAGCCACCTATTAAACAATAAACGATGAACTATCATGAACAAAAGTGCTATAATATAGTTTAACACTAGAAAGGCCAGGAATTAAGACTACCAAGAAAGGCCGCTAGGGGTCATTCTGACCCCTGACTTTTTTCTTCGCAAAGATTACGTTTAATTGATTTCACAATAAATGGACACATTATAGTATTTCCTGAAGAATAAATATTTCACGAATCAAGAAACAATTGGTTTGTATCTGTGCATCTGCAGGTCTTGCATACATGAACTTCCTGTCCTATACAACTGCCGCAGACAACTTTATAACACTGTGAGCAATTTGTCGATGATTTGTTTCCTCGGCAATCAGTTTTTATTTGACATTTTCTTCTTTTGTTAGAAATTGGCTCAGAATTTCGGGTACTTTCTGCAAGGCGAACAGACGCTGTTGGATTTGATAGCCGAGATGCAACGTAATTTTGTCGTAACTCCTCGCAGAGTTTGAGTATGAAGGAATGCCTTGAAATCTTGCTTTGGGTGCATTCCTTATAGATTATCCAGGAGTTTACAGCTGCCAAGTCCAAAATATTATAAAAAATATGAACTGGCCACCGACGAGTAGCCGATCTTGTGGAATATAGACGGGCCATTTGGTCCACAGAATCCACCCCAGATTTAGTTGAGTTGTAAAACTTCACGGTTTCAGGTAATTTTTCCCCGACCTCACTTATTTGAACGCTAGGATGCATCGTGCTCAGGACCAAAACATTTTTTGATGGTTTACTTTGGTACACCGTCAAAGTGGCATCGCCACACTTCAAAACTGACGTCGAGTGTAACTCGGCTTTACTTTTCTTGACGACTTGAGGGATCTCCCGGCGCGACCGGTTCACTGTTCCAACCAAACTCGTATTTTTGTCTTTCAAATTCTTGGCTAGTTTTAGCGTTGTGAAGAAGTTGTCCGTCGTTATATTTCGTCCTTGGTTGAAGAAGGGCTTACCGAGTGTGAGTACAACATGCTCACCGAGGAATTCTCCTTGAGGTCGCGAGTCGTCCTTCCCTAAATAAGGAGCAGCATTGCACATATATTTGGATTCAGCATCGACTAGCATCCAAAATTTGATGCCAAACTTGTCAGGTTTATTTGGCATGTATTGGGTAAACCGACACCTGCATTTTGAAGGAAACAACTGCTCATCTACGGTAAGAAAAGAACCGGGACGGTAGCATGCCAAACAGTTGTCGATGAAGCTGTTCCAGAGAAATGAAACTAAAGCAAACTTATCTGTCTGAAGCCTTTGCGAACGCTCTGCACGGATATCGAAGCGAAGGTACCTCATTATTTCACGAAATTTGTTTCGAGCTAATGTTTCTGAAAAAAATCGTGGGCCCCACACTTTTGACCAAAGAAGATCAACATCTAACGATCTGGTGCCATAAGCTCCTCGAGCATACAAAATTGCAATAAATGCCTTCAACTCATCAATTGAAAGTGCCCAGTTGCCGTCCTTTGAACACTCTTTCCCCTTCACCTCTGTACACTTTCGGATGTGTTCCAACATAAGTGGAGAAATAAAAAGATCCCAGGAACTTGACGCACTCCCGTCTTCAACGTGTCTTCTAGAATGGGGAGTGGGTCCAGGCAGTTCCCTCAGAATATTTTGAGATGAGCGGCGTCCAGAAGATTCTACCCCAGCGTCGATAACTACCCACCTGGCCCCATCAACTCCTAAAATGACGTCACCTGCCTTGCATGCGTTGAAGTCGGTTATTTTACTCGTCGTCTGAGCGTTATTATCATTTTCAATAGGCTCTATACTTGAGTTTTTCTGGACCTTGGACTTTTTCTTGGTTTTCTGTTTTGTCGAATCACGGTGAGAAGCGGCCTGCTGAACAGTAGTCTTCGAACGGCAAATCGAGATTTGTTGTTCTATTCATAAAAAGGAAAATAATAAAACACACTTCAAAAAATAGCGATTATAAAGTAAAATGCAGATGTCACACCTTCCTCTCGGAGTCTGTGGAAAGGCCCTCATTTGGATCCGGAACATATGGTTCGTCTTCTCCACACGTTTCTTCTCCGTCGTCATCCCCAGAGTTACCTTCCTCTAAGTTTTGAAGCTGCTCAAGAATTTGAGGCACGTCTTCCGGCAAATACATTTTCTTGGAAAAAGACATTTTTTCACGCGCACAACACACAATTCGCCACTTATTTGCTGATCTCCACGTGATTGATAAGGTTCTCAACTCCTTAGTCTGTTTAGTAAAACGAATCTTGCATTAGACTCATCAGCGATAGCGTTCGGATCAACGGAAACTTGATACAAACGCTACGGTGTCAAACTGACCCCCTACGGCCTTTCAAGTTATAGGTATCCTTATTTCAGTTAAAAACGCTGGAAATGAGTTGTGGCTCATAACTAACTCTAATAAAGTAATTTTGTGAAAAGTCGTGAAAGGGGACATTGCTAGGACCAAGTGTAATAAATCTACGAGTAGTTTTATTACGCGCAGGGGTCAAAATGACCCCTTCGGCCTTTCTAGTGTTAAAGGTTACCTAGAGAAGCTGCGCAGCCTTCGCATTCCAAGCTTTTAATTTCTTCTTCATCCTCGTCGACTACCATGACGACGACGTAATTCTTTTGCCGTTGCTTGTGCTCGGGGCACACTTCTGCTCTTACAGTACAAAGTGCTCCTATCCTTTTAACTGATACTCTTCCAACGGCTGAGTTTATGTAGGAGTCTCTCATTGACCTGGACCAATGCGGGGTTAAGACGCAAAAAGTAAATGGGAAAACTCATGCACCAACTATCAAAAGGCACTCACCTCTCTGTTTTAAAATTACGGATTTCCACTGCCGTATACTTATCGCACACGTTCAGGAATTCGGCAAGGGCGAGAGCGTCCAGGCGGGGGAGATTGTCAGAGTTCGCTTGCACGAAATCGTCCATTTCCGCGGAGCGGTTGGAAAACCACCCCCCCACCAAGAACAAAATAATAAAACAGTGAAATACGAGGACGAGAAAAGTAAGAACTTATCACGAACAACATACAACAAAGCAAACTTATCTGTCTGAAGCCTTTGAGAACGCTCTGCACGGATATCGAAGCGAAGGTACCTCATTATTTCACGAAATTTATTTTCGAGCTAATGTTTCTGAAAAAAATCGTGGGCCCCACACTTTTGACCAAAGAAGATCAACATCTAACGATCTGGTGCCATAAGCTCCTCGAGCATACAAAATTGCAATAAATGCCTTCAACTCATCAATTGAAAGTGCCCAGTTGCCGTCCTTTGAACACTCTTTCCCCTTCACCTCTGTACACTTTCGGATGTGTTCCAACATAAGTGGAGAAATAAAAAGATCCCAGGAACTTGACGCACTCCCGTCTTCAACGTGTCTTCTAGAATGGGGAGTGGGTCCAGGCAGTTCCCTCAGAATATTTTGAGATGAGCGGCGTCCAGAAGACTCTACCCCAGCGTCGATAACTACCCACCTGGCCCCATCAACTCCTAAAATGACGTCACCTGCCTTGCATGCGTTGAAGTCGGTTATTTTACTCGTCGTCTGAGCGTTATTATCATTTTCAATAGGCTCTATACTTGAGTTTTTCTGGACCTTGGACTTTTTCTTGGTTTTCTGTTTTGTCGAATCACGGTGAGAAGCGGCCTGCTGAACAGTAGTCTTCGAACGGCAAATCGAGATTTGTTGTTCTATTCATAAAAAGGAAAATAATAAAACACACTTCAAAAAATAGCGATTATAAAGTAAAATGCAGATGTCACACCTTCCTGTAACTCGGAGTCTGTGGAAAGGCCCTCATTTGGATCCGGAACATATGGTTCGTCTTCTCCACACGTTTCTTCTCCGTCGTCATCCCCAGAGTTACCTTCCTCTAAGTTTTGAAGCTGCTCAAGAATTTGAGGCACGTCTTCCGGCAAATACATTTTCTTGGAAAAAGACATTTTTTCACGCGCACAACACACAATTCGCCACTTATTTGCTGATCTCCACGTGATTGATAAGGTTCTCAACTCCTTAGTCTGTTTAGTAAAACGAATCTTGCATTAGACTCATCAGCGATAGCGTTCGGATCAACGGAAACTTGATACAAACGCTACGGTGTCAAACTGACCCCCTACGGCCTTTCAAGTTATAGGTATCCTTATTTCAGTTAAAAACGCTGGAAATGAGTTGTGGCTCATAACTAACTCTAATAAAGTAATTTTGTGAAAAGTCGTGAAAGGGGACATTGCTAGGACCAAGTGTAATAAATCTACGAGTAGTTTTATTACGCGCAGGGGTCAAAATGACCCCTTCGGCCTTTCTAGTGTTAAAGGTTACCTAGAGAAGCTGCGCAGCCTTCGCATTCCAAGCTTTTAATTTCTTCTTCATCCTCGTCGACTACCATGACGACGACGTAATTCTTTTGCCGTTGCTTGTGCTCGGGGCACACTTCTGCTCTTACAGTACAAAGTGCTCCTATCCTTTTAACTGATACTCTTCCAACGGCTGAGTTTATGTAGGAGTCTCTCATTGACCTGGACCAATGCGGGGTTAAGACGCAAAAAGTAAATGGGGAAAACTCATGCACCAACTATCAAAAGGCACTCACCTCTCTGTTTTAAAATTACGGATTTCCACTGCCGTATACTTATCGCACACGTTCAGGAATTCGGCAAGGGCGAGAGCGTCCAGGCGGGGGAGATTGTCAGAGTTCGCTTGCACGAAATCGTCCATTTCCGCGGAGCGGTTGGAAAACACAAAAAGCGAGGGGGAAAAAAGAAAGAATACGACAAGGGGCGTTCTGAAAAGAACGGTTGAAATAAAAAAACAAAATAATAAAACAGTGAAATACGAGGACGAGAAAAGTAAGAACTTATCACGAACAACATACAACAGAGCAATGAAATGAACGCGTTTCTACCGTGCCACCCAGGTAGGTAGGTTCTATGACGTTAGCACTGATTAAGAAATGATGGGAGAGGATGGAATGAATAGGTAGAGGGGATAGGTCAGGGGGTTATACTACGGCAGGGGAAAGGTAAGTAGTGACGTCAAACAAAGTCGATCAGCTGATGGCTCACTAGATTTATAAAAATTAATTAAAAATCACAGCCTGCTCCTATCGCGATGCGGTTTTCACCATTTAGTTCTATTTTAGCAACACTCTCGACCTAACACGAAAAAAAAAGAAAAAAAATTTCATGCAAGTTCTCCATTGTATCAGATACTCATCTTGCTTTGCTATTGGTTGGAAAGTACCCAGTCAACTAACTTCATGCTCTCTCATTGGCTAAAAAGTACCCGTTTGTTGGTGCCATCATTCGGTGGATAGAGAAACAATAATTGACTGCGAAATACCTCCGCTTTCCGCTTGGGAATAAAGTCAGTCGTGGGCTCGTGGGGAGAGGAGAACTCTTAGTTGATATTGATACTTGATACTAAAAGTACTCGGTTCAATCGGGCAGTATCAGTTGATACTACTAGGTACGTTGAAGTATCAGTGACAAAGTATCAAGTAGATACTTTTTTACCCACCTCTAGAAAAAAGGACACTCGGTCTTGCTTCTACTAGGAGTGTAGTGACGGTACGCCTTTCAATTGGAACAGTTCCGCTGATCCAGTTCCAGACTTCAGGAACAGGAACGCGGTCTCGCGTCTTATCGGTCCAGTTGTTCCAAGCATGGGGTGGGGGGGGGACGTTTCCTTCTCGTTGCGACGATGATACGATCTCAACACAACGGATTCAACCACAAAATCCCGTTTCTACATTGATCTCGTCTGTGTCCAATTTCGCTCCTACATCTTTTACCCTTCCGGGAGGGAACATCGGGGATTTCATTCTCATCACATCCACTGTTCTTTTTTGCCTCCAACTTCATCAATGTCGTCACTTCCTATTATTCCTTTGCCCTCGTCTACACCGGTAGCGACTGTTAAACAGAAGCCCCCAGAGCAGAGCAGAGTTACCCAATTCACCCGCCAAAAAATGATGGGAAAAAAAAAAAAAAAAAAACGAAAAATCACTCGGGTTATTCACGTTCGATTTCCAGCCTTTTTCTGTCGAAGAAGACAGAGGATTTCGCGAGTTTGTTGGTGCTGTCAATCCGTCATAAATGTATTGCCTTCTCGCAAACAAATTTTCAAGACGATACCATTGAAATCCGAAGAGGCTCGGGTCGTCGTCAAAAACCTCCTGGAAGATGCACGTTCTGTTTGCGTCACGACCTGGGAACGAACGTCGAGAGGGAACGAAAGTTACGTCGCAGTCACAGCACATTTCATCTCCGGTGGACAGTTCAAAAACGTTCTCCTAGACTGCGTCGCGACGACTCCGAGCCATACTACCGAGAACCTGGCCCAAATCACAAAATCGATAACGGACGAGATGAAAGTGACCGACAAAATATTTTTATCCGTCTCCGACAACGCTGCAAATTTTGTTGGCTGCTTGAAAAACCATTTGCAGTAGAAGCACATGGTTGCGCAGCCCATAAAGCCGACCTTATCGTCAAAAAAGGCCTGGCTGAGCCCACGATCGCCAGGGTGTTGGAGGCAATCAAGACAATCGCCTCTCATTTCCGATGCTCCACTAAATCATGGCAAAAATTGGCAGAGTGCCAAAGGAAGGAGGGACTTGAGCCCAAAAAATTGATTAACTCGTGCCCTACACGATGGAATTCTTCGTTGGCCATGGTCGAACTCGAAATTCCTTTCAAAACAGCAATGGCTTTCATCGAAAGGGCTGCGTCAGAGGACTGGACAATAATGAAATGGCTCTGCTCTATCCTCCTTCCTTTCCGTCAAATAACTGACACACTAAGCAGCCAAAGTTTTCCTCACGCATCTGTTCTTATCTTCATGGTAAACGGCTTGATGGACTGTTTCGACGAACTTTTCAAGGATGAGTCTCCAGCTGCCGGCACTACAAGGCATGATCAGAATTCTTAAAACCGAGACGGCATCTTCTGAGAGATTTGGGTTGCTCTCCCAAAGTGGAACAATGTCAGTAGCCACATTTTTGGATCCACGTTTTGAAATGTGTGCATTCGGAAAACTCGCCAAAAGTTTCGCCGATGCAGAGAGTGCTAAGGCACGCGTCAAGAGGTATGATAGAGAAAGCTTCCGATAGGCCAGAACCGACCGAAGAAACATCAAACTCTCAAAGTGCTCGAGGAGGCTCCGAGAATCAGTGAGTGGAACACTTATTTTAAAACATTCAAATCGGCCCTGGCGAAAAAACGTAAGTGGTTCCCAGCATTTTCTGAAATACCCCTGACAAAATGACTGACTAAATTGAAACTAAAAACTCAACTAAGTACTAGTTTAAAAACTATTTAAACCCCTCGCCATATTAAAACTCACCCCCAACTAAAACTAATTTATATTGAATGAATACTTCAACTACTACTACTTACTCTATTACTTTAAATAAATGAGTTCTAAAAAAAAATAAAATGCAAATAATTGTATGCCTTGACTTTTCTCTAGGCACTTCCGAAAGTCGAGCCATTGTGGAACTCCAGAGGTACTTGGACGAGGATAATGAACCGTTCTCAACCGACCCCGTTCAGTGGTGGTTCGCAAACAAGCATAAAACTACCCGTTGTTGTCGATGGTAGCCGAAGAGTGTCTTTGCGCAGTGGCCTCGTCAGTGGCTGCGAACAGCTTTTTTCGAAAGCTCAAATGATTATTTCTGAGAGTCGAACTCAGCGAACAAAGCTCGTATGTCGATGTTCCTGAAAAGCAACGAAAAGTTTTTGCAAAAAAACAAAAAACTACTAATTCGTAAAAGTAAGTTACTCGCCGTTTCTTTTTTCTTTTTCTGAAGAAGTAAAACTCTACGTTCCTTTCCAGAGGCAGCAGAGTTCGTCAAAATATCCAAAGTTACCAAAAATCAGAATAGGTTGTATTTGTTTTTCAAGTCGATGAGGAGTGTAAGGATGGAGAAAATTATTTTCCACTCAACGAAATCACTTTTATTATTTTTACTTTGTTATCTATAAGACTTGTGTGCAATGACCTATTATAGCCTTTTACTTTTCTATTTTGAACCCCCTGCCCCTTGATTTGAACCCCGAGAAGTTTGAGTGGTGTTGAAGTGAAAAATTCAAAGGGGAGGGGAGCCGTTATAATTTGATTGGACCCACGATTTCAGTGTCGAATGATTATATTTATATTTGTATTCAATTTTACATTTATTATCTTAGCATTTTTTATTTTTTATTTAATGCCATAGCAAACAGTTGATATCAACATTCAAGCACCGGATTTCATTCAATTTTGTCGAGTTAATTAATGAAAGCACGTGACTGGCCCGCTTTCGAATCGATTAAGAAATTTAAAGGACTGATTTAGACAAATCATCTGCAAACCAGGACGAAATATTTGATCGTGAGACAGATGACTTTTTTAGTCAGCTCTTTAATCAACGATTGATAAAGCGGGCCTTACTGTCGTAAAACTGTTGTTAAAGTTATATAACAGGCTCCTCCCTCTGGTACCCGTGGCTTCCTTAAAAATATTGTGGAGGAATTAACCCCTCATTATTTGCCATTTTTATTCTCTATACGTGAAATTATGTTAAAACTAGCTAAAAAAAGTCATTTCTGATAGTTTCATGACTCAACTAATTTTTCAAAAACGGGTGATATTAGAGGCAGCCAATTTCTTGGAAAAATGAAAATATCGTAGGTAGTTACTTACAACAGGAATCATGCCAGCAAACAAAACAAAGCTGGCTACACGGACGTTTCGGTTTTTATGACGATTGAATGAAATTCAATCTCATTTCGAATTATGAAGTTTCGTGATTTAATCCAGGTGAGGTAGACAAGTTGAGTGTGGAGAATTTCCGTTAAATGGGAAAGCATAAGTCGACGTAAAGGTGTTTTAAGTGTCGCGTTTGCAAAGGGTCTGTGGATGCAGATTTCAATGTGATAAAAGATGAGGAAGGGTCGGATGCTCCTTCCGCTTCCCCACGGGACGAAAAGAACTCTCTAGTGTGGAAAATTATGTGAAAAGTCAGCTAAGCCAGGTTTGAAATTGTCACGTGTAATGCAGGACATTGAGAAGTCTATCAAGTTTTGCTGTAAGAAAATCGACGAGTTTAGCAGTAAAATGGACTCTTTTGAAAAACTGTTAAAGAAGTTGGCTTGTGAAAATGATGAATTAAAAGCAAGAGCGTGAAGTCAATGATTTAACTGTCAAAGTTAACCGGCTTGAGGAAGAAGCCCTGTATGATGAATCTGAAATACATGGCATTCCTGCGGCTCCGGACGAGGACTTGAAGGACATTGGGCACTGAAGCTGGACTAGGCGTAACTCGTGAGGATATAGTATCTTCCTTTATTAAGAATGAGTGTGGTGACATTGTCAAAAATGTCGTGATGTTCGCTTTAAAAAAGCGGCAATTGACTTTGCGCGTAAAAATAAAATAACTTCGGGCTTAATCAGTGGTGTTGATACAGCTAGTTTGCGTGTTTTTGTCAATGACCTTCTCAATAGTTACTCGAGAAGCTTATTTTGGCAAGCTCGTCTAAATACTAGAGAATACTCTTATAAATAAATATTGTTATGTTAAAGAGAGCTCTATTTACTTGAAAGAAAGTGATGATGCTAGGGCGACTAGAGTTTATGATGCTTCTTTTTTACGAAAGATAGATAACAAAAAATGTTCGTTCCCTTCCTTATATGAGCCTTCATACTTTTATTGAATGCACATTTATGGTCTTGAGTGATCATACAGCTGAGTAGTTGTGCAGGTGAACACGGTCATCATCCTAACTCTCACGATCAGTCGAATCTAGAACTCAAGACTTTTTCTTTCTCTTTCCCCGGACTTTGTCTCTGTCCGAGTGAAGCTGTGCCATGTCAAGAGCAACACCACGCTGCACAATCTCTGATGCTTTCAGCATGGTTTGCCACCCTTTTTCGTAGTTAGCTGAAGAAAACGAGAAAAAATTGAAAAAATGAAAGGATGAAAACTTACATAAATTGTTCTGCAATATTGAAATCAGACTTATTTTCGTCCAATCCAGGATCCGACTCATTTCTCCCTAATTTATTTAAAATTACAATGTATTCCGTAGGATATAGACAGCCCTCTCAGATTGCCTTTTCAACCCAAATATAGTCTAACCCTCACGAGGGTTTCCACAGTCTCCGATCCAACATGCATGATCGGTGTCGGATCGGAAGCGTGCATGATAGGTGTGAACCTGGCTTTACACGTACCGAGTGCTCGGCAGAGACAGTGCCCTATCCAGTTTTGATTAATTTAAATTAAATTAATCCCAACTGAATAGGTCAGAAAAACTTATTTGAGTTGTACCAGTATTCTTCACAGTGAGCGAAATGTGCCTTGCATTGGATGTCTTGGGCATGTGACGTCATTCGCGTGTTCAGCAGACTCAAATATAATTTAGAATTGGTGCTGAGAAATTGGACTCACCGGCTCTGGAAACATCCCGGGCAGTCACGGTTTCTTTCTATATCCACCCCAGGTTTAACGGTAACCACAACGTCCCTCCCAGCGCTGCCATAGCACAAATATTTGCGACGTCATCCTGCCAACCCTCCTCAGAATGAAATGACATGACTTTCGTGTTCGGCGACTTTTGGTTCCAGGTCTAATGTCAATTGAACCTCAGACAACGTATTGTTATTTAGTGACTCCGCGGGGTAAACTGTAAGGTGCCTTACCATTTGCGACCTCACTTGCTTTCAGCAATCGCCGGACCTCTCCCGCCAAACACCAAGTCGTATCGTTGGTCCCATTTGGTACACCGCGATTCACCTTGGATCGCCCGCCAAGCCTCATCCCCTCAGCCGATGGACCTCCGTCCCTACATAAAACACAAGATTCCGCACGTGAAAATATCATTTGTAAATTTGTCAACTCTTCGACTTTTGCGGCCGTCAACTCGATTTCTGACCACGTATGGTCGGGCGATGGATACGTTATCGATCCAATCGATACACGACAAAATATTTAGAACTATTTCAATCTATTTCTAGACACTGTGATCTTTAAGAACATTAGATTATGTACAGACAATAACAGAATAGATAATAGCTTTACGTCCGTAGTGGACCACGTCAATTTATGAAAAAGTAATTTTGAAACACCTTCGGTCCTAACAGAATTATATGTATAGTACTTAACGTAGCATTGGACCTGTTGAGTTCCGAACCGGCTCCACCAGACAACGACATACATACAGGGTGATTCAGTAGGAATGTGACAAACTCACACTGGTGATAATGCGTACCTGGACGCACAAAAAACTTCATATAGACGCATAGCCGAAAATGTTTTCGTTATGAGATATGAGCATTTTCCGTTTGTTTGTTTGTTTGTTTTGTTTTTTTTTTTTTTTGTTTTTTTTTTTTTTTTTTTTTTTTTTCTAGTTGAGTTCTAGTACATTTTTACGGTAGTTGTCGTGTTCACGGCTCTCCGTAGGTGGTTAGACAAAAAATGACGGTGGATTCGGAAAGAGGATAAAATCCACCGTGAGCGACAAAAAATGTCGCTTGCGCGTGGCTATATAAGCCATGTGAAAAGTGGAAAAAGTAGTTTTTTCGAATACCTGATAAATTTCACATCAGTATCAATCAGCTGCTAGTGCACGCACCGACGGGTAAAGTTGTGGAAAACTACCCCATTCTGTGTACTTTCGAACGGTGTTCTGATAGTTGAAGTATATGCAACCTCCGACTTTAGCAATCAAGTTCCAGTGCAAAAAAATGTAACTTGTTTTGATAAAAAAACCCGAATAGGTCAGAGTAAATGTCCTTTCCTTGGCTATTGTGTCCCTCAGAGCATGCTCCCCTCAATGCCCACTGAACCGGGGGTTCACCGAAAATATGGTGGTGAACATTTGTTTTGCTTTTACTTCCATGTTCCCTACGGGAATGGAAGTGTGGTGTTCGTGAAAAAAATCGAGTCCGAGCTGACATCTTTGCATAGACATCTGGACTGTTGTGTCTTCGGACTTTGAGGCACCTCCCACTCCCAGTATAGCTAGGTCCTTCGTTTCGAACTCAATGATTCCGACACAGGTTAAAAGTTCGTCCATTTTGTTCGGGGAACAATTTCTTTAGTACACTGCACTTAGCCACTGCTTGGGCGACAGTTGCCGCCTTTGAGGGCCACCGACACGATAATCTATTTCGTGACAGCCAGAAAGATGGCACGAGCGCCACTCCGTCGTCGAATTCCACCACTGAGTACATGCTATTATATTTCCTATAACATGATCATATAGGTTCGTGAAAAATATTAATAATCAAGAATGTTGATTTTGTTGAGGCTATTGGCTATTGGGACTACGGCCAGTCAGAACTGTCATCTGCTCCTTTGAAGAGGAGTGAAGTGAAGCGAAGCGAAGAGAAGGGCGTATTGAAATGAAGGCATGTTGTGTGTGTGTTGAACATAATGTTTAAAATGGCCTCCTCCTCAAAAGCGGAAAAAAACACCTATATTGTTCTGACTTAATGTTTGACGTAAAGAAGAGGAAAACAAGCGCACTCATCCTCGTTGATCGGCATGCTCCACCATTTTTTCTACTATCTCCTACCAAACTCGACCTATGAGATCTATTGTGGTGTCCCCTCAGGTTGCCCTGCCAAGAAAAACGATAGCTTTCAAGCGTCCTCCACCACCACTCCTTAACGAAGTTGAGGATGTTCCCCGTAGCCATCCTGGAGATGTCTTCCGGTTGAAGCACATCATTTCCAAGATGGTGAAAGCGTAACCGCCCCAGAGCCTCGCACTCACACATTACGTGCTCTGCTGTTTCCACGGCCAAGTCGCAAAATCTGCAAATGTCCGTGTCAGACTTCTCCATTAGTCTGAGTGTATATCGAAGGGCACAATGTCCCGTTAGCAATCCCACCAAGATCCTAAGGTATTCTCGGCTCAGTTGGCCTGCCTGTGACCTGGTTGTCTAACCCAGTGTTCACGATGCCTCTCGTCCAACCACGCATGCACCTGCCTCTTCGTGAAGGACTTCGTGACCCCGAGACTTGGCCTCGGGCCCACGTAAGGCATCTCTGATCCTCTCTTCGCGAGTTGATCAGCCATTTCATTCCCCTCAAACCCCTTGTGACCCGGCACCCACATCAAAGTAAGACTGTTTGCCGTTGCCACAGGCCTGAGGGCTTCAAGACATCCCCAAACTAGCTTCGAATTCACGACACTTGAGCCTAGGGCTTTAAGTGCCGCCTGGCTGTCAGACAGGATGAAGATCTCCGCTTTCCGAAGACCCCTCTCACTAATCTTCCGTGCACAGGCTTCTATAGCATAGATCTCCGCCTGAAAGATGGTGGCGGTCGTCCCAAGGGACTCCCAATGCTGAAATGTGGCTTCGTCGGTCCATAGAACTTGGTCTCCACGGTAAGAGAATGAATTCAGGTACCACCTGCAAAATCGTTCTCTCCTCTCGAAGTTCGTTGCCAACAAATTCTGAACCTTTCAATTGATAGAAATGTGGACAACAGGCAGCTGCCTTTGAGTACGTTGTCTAGTTTAGCGGCAAGGAAAGATGTGAGGTCCAGTACTTTTCCAAGATGGAACGGATAGTAACCATTTCTCTTCAAAGCCCGATGGACCGCCACATGGGAAATTGCCAACTCCATTCCTATTCGGCGGGTACTTGTGGTAGGATCGGCTGTAATTGCAGCCATTACATCAGCTTCGTTGGCTCTTCTGTCTTGGCGTAGTCGCTCAGGTGGGGAATAACTCACCGACGCAGTTTCACAAACCCGCCAGTACAGCTAAGTAGTTGAAAACAAACATAAATAAAAGAACTTGCTCTCTACCATCAGCAGAGTATCCTACTCTTTCGAATACACTTTTGTCGGGGACTCGCCGCTGCGGAAATCTATTCTGGTACTCTCGAACTGCGACTCGAGCATTTTGGTTCGTGAAACCGTAAACTAGCAGCATGTCAGCGTACTCTTGATTCGAGAAAAATGCCATTATAGTGTGAAACAGAATGAAAACAACTATTGTTCACTACACGATCACGAATTGTCTCACAAATAGGTACGATCATGGATCATCGGTTTATTAGTAATGACTGAACTCAGCCCTCAACGAAGACCATCGCATTTTCTCGATCGTGAAGCATCAAGGACCACATCAGTACCTATCCTTGGCATTCAGGAAGATGTCTGCTTTCTGAGGATTTACGTATTCAATATTAGTAGTATTATCGCTTAAGGCTTATGTCCACTCTTGACTAGTGTGATTCTCATGCAATAGGGTGCGCTACTGTCGGGCTAAATTTATTCCCCTTTTTTCTCAGCAACCTCTTATTTTTTTCCAATTCTGAAAATTGCATCATTCTCAGCAAATGAAACTACAGGGAGCTAGCATTGTGGATTTTTATTAACAATTTTCAGCACAATTCACCAATTGCAATTTGGCGTTAGAAAAATAGTTAAAAATAAAACAAGGTCCAGCCCGAATTCTCACTAGCCCATATTGAACAAAAATTAATCATTTAATAAATTTTGTGGCGAAATAGCGTCCTAATCATGATTTTACGGTAGACAATGCATTATTTAAAAAAAACGGATGGGCAGGCGGGGGAGTAAACACAAGGCTGCTTCCTCAAGGCCGAGAAGTGGTAGGCGAGTCGTCACCGACGGGTGGAAGATGTGGGTGGTGGCCGCCTTAGTCCGGTCCGCCTGCTTGCTGGCTTCTTTCTTTCTATGCCCGATGAAATTGAAAAAAAACCACTTCTAGTACCTGAGCGAGCCCCCAAAAACGTGACTCATTTGTGTTCAGGATTACAGCTGCAGGTACCTTGGTTCTAAAAGGGCCAATGTCCAATTTTCGTGAAATCCCGCTAAGGGCACTGGTGGTCTCTACATAAGACATAGTGTCGGTGCAAAAAAGGCACATATTGAAAAGCCGCCTATCTCACACATCCTGGTGCAAAAATGGTCAATGTGCTCATTGAAAAATGAATAAATCCGAGCAAATCATCAGCAAACCACATTAAAATAAATTGAAATTAATAGCTGGTAAAAACATGAAGTACAATCGCATGAGTTTATGGACGCGTTATGGACATGTCTAGAAATCTTAGAATTTGTTTTGCCGTTTCTCAAAAATCAAAAAATTGTACATTGGCCCTTTTAGAACCAACGCATACAATTGGATCGACAAGTTTCTTATGGACCGAAAGAAGTGGTAAATTCAGTTAACTTTCTAAAAACGTGTTCCTAGGACCATTTGTTCCTAGGAAAGGGCCCTCTGGGTCCATTAAAAACTTGTCAAGTTATAGCTATCCTATCGTTTAGTATGTCCTCCCCTGACATGCAAGAAATTCTAGTGTGCCAATCCGGTGAGGGTGGAATAACATATTGGGAGCAAGTGTTCGGGTGCTGGGTGAAATCGAGCAAAATTGACTTATTTGTATACGAACCAAATTTAACCTCTTGATTCCTGGCTACTGACTGAAACTAAAAACACAAGTCTGCCATCAAGCATTTGGAGGTGGGACGTGGAGGCAGACTACTTACAAATTTAGGGGTCAAATTGACTTATTCGTGGACAAGCAGAATTTTGCCTACCGTGAGAGGGTGACAATTACAGGCAGGTGAAGTTGAAATTTCAACAAATTGGGGAGGCCTTCAAAAGTCATAAAATTGACTTATTTGTTATTTGTAAAAAGCCCAAATTTTGCCCAGGGGTTATGGGTCACTCATTGACTCGAAATAGAACAGTTTGCCATACGCCTTGAGGTGGAAAGCTACAGCAGACTGGCTTCAATTCCACCAAATCCCGTGACTCAAAACTGGTCTTATGCGGTGTAGGATCCACATTTTCCCCTGAAGTCTGTGAGACTCTGACTTCCTCATTCTTTCACGTCGTTATCTTTGGAGTGAAAATGTCAAGCTGCGAGTAGGAAAACCAGAAAAGTCCGAATTTTAACTAAAAAGCTTTTTTTTTTTGGTCAATATTATTGCGTAGTTTCTCAATTTTTACCGCGGGGTTGCTCTTAAAACAACTATTTTGGGTTTATTTCTACAATTTAATCATAGAATGGCCTCCAAGCACCGCAAATCAGCGATTTTTTCTCAATTTGAGCCAGGAAGTTGCATCGCGGGACCACGAATTAGCGCTTTTTCGCAGTTATAGCCACGAATATTAGCGATTTTCCCATTTCATTGCCGAGTCAGCAAGTTGCAAATTGCCGATCAGCACTTTATTGGGCTTAAGGACCTAACAAAACAGGGGAAACGGTGTATTTTCTCGTTTTGCCACGAATTCTCAATCGAAGCGAACAAACCAAAGATTTGCGCCAATCCAAAAATATTTATTGATACATTTTTCACGCAGTAATGAGGTGTTCCATAGACCTGCTAGTTATTTTTTTAATTTTTGGTTTCATCATTATTTTAGGTGAATTCATATCATTTATTTAGGTAAATTCACCTAAATATCTATTTTAATCTTACTTGAGTGAACGGTTCAAGAGTTACAGCGGGTGTAGTAGTAAACATATTTCGTATTTCGACGTCTTTTGTTTGCACGAATTGTCTTCTGTAAAATAAAATGGCAATTTCGGTAGACTGTAAAATGTTCATGACATATGCCCTTCAAGGGACAACAACCTCACCAAAGATGAAGTTGAAATTTACCATTTTTAATAAATAAAGGTCTCTTTTATCAAGAAAAATGGTCATTTCTAACGAATAAACGAAAAATATCGCAATATGCCACATAAGTGGCTTAAAACAGGATACATCGAATAAGTTTGCCAGAAATTTGGGTTGTCCTTTAGCGTGATTTAGTGTTGGCATAGCGGCATTGGCTTTCATGGCAAAATTTAAAATTTGCTGTTTGTCCAGCTTTGAGCCGCTGTCGTGGTGACAACAAAGGACTCATACTCTCGAAAACAGTCATTCCTATGAGACAAATATGTGTTCCTTTCGAATCCGACGCCAGGATTTGCCAAAAGTTTGGTTAGAAACGACAAATTCGCATTTTATGGAGAAAAGCGAGATTTGCTCTAAATAATGCTTGAAAAATCATCTATCGGAAACTATTGAGTTTCGGACCATGGTGAATTTCGTCTTTTGATTGCAAATCAGGTCTAGTTTAACTTAACCCATTTTATTTGTTTGAAGTTATTCTGAAACAGAGAGAAATATATATGAATTCGAACGGACACCGAATTCGATTTCTAGAGGTTCTAAAACGTTAAAAAAATGCATCGTGGCCTCCCCCCCCCACCAAGAGGGCGAGCCCAATAGTGCATGTTTAGAATGAAATGCACTATAAAAAACCGTGTCCCTAAAAGTTGGTCTTTCCTCGGAAAACCACCATTCCCTTTGCTGATATCAAGAGAGGTGACCTTGGGTTTTTAACGAGAAATCCAGTAATGAAACCGGCGCTAACCCACTAGGCCATGGCGAGTTATTTATTGAAAACCAATTTACAAGACGTAATTATGTTATACGTATTAATTGAAGTTCAAGAAATGTCTTAATCAACTCGCGACTCGACTAAATGACTGGCCCAGTGCAACAATGCTTTACAAGAACTTTCTTTCGGCAAACACACCGGAGACATTTTGTTGTTTTTTAGAATGTGATAAAAACGTCTGCTAATGTTTGTAGCACAATGTGCTTCCTCGACATGATTATCCGGATCTATCGATTTGAACGAAAGAGCGAATATTTCATGAAGATAGTGTAATGATAGCTCTAGTAGAGCTCCAAACGAAGGGCAGATGGTTGCGTGGGTGGCGGCTGCTGGGGTTGGCCGGCGGTGGAGTTGTCCGGGTGAAACGCTGAATGTATGACCGGGACGATACATCCTGATCCAATCCAGACTTGGCGAATCCCTGTAAATAACGAATAAAATGATAGTTTATATACAGAATAACATAAATAAAAACAATGTAAACAAACGTGACGTGAAGTGACAAGTGATAGTGAAGAACGAACCGCCAAAAATAATATTGGAGACCGAAGTTCAAAGATATGTGTAGTTCAGAGAGACTGGCAGCATTGCGGATGGGTAGAAAAGATACTCCGCCTGATGGTGGCTGCTCTCACATTCTCACTTGGTCGTCGAGTCATCGCATCTGGTGAAGTCCAAATACGGTATGAATAATATCCATCGACATCAATTTAAAGTGTAATACCATTCAATAACGTCCGCCGTGAACTGTTTTGCCTCCTCTAGCCAAAGACACAACATCGTCGTGAGGATACATCGGCGAAAGAGCGATAGCAACCAATTTCAGCGTTACACGCTGAAATCTTAACCTATAGAAGGCGTGTAAACGGTAAGACATACATCGACAAATTTCATACCAAGTTAAAGACAAACGGTCACATACCACATCATATATCCGACAGCCTTCTTTTGCGAGTCCAAGAGTAGACATAACTGACGTGTTGGACAGTGCTCCGAGTTATCGTTCGGTTCCGTTCCTTGCGTGGACTTCCCGAGGACGACGACGACAAGCAAGTAAAATATCAACGGGCGACGCCACGAAACAAGAGGTTGGTCGTTCAATTTCATAAATAATCGTAAGAGACACCCGCGAACGCTAAAGGCCGCACACGCGATAAAGGACTTTACCGCGAGGAATTCTCATCAATATTCCCTGATTCTAATGTTAAAGCGTAAAAACCTTCGCGTCAAGAGACTTTAAAACGCTATAGACCTAGTTAAACATTTTATTGAAAGCGTAGCTTATAGATCAAGATCAACATTAGCCCTCGTGCACGCAATAATTGATGGTTAATATTAAATAATATAATGTTTGTTATTCAAAACCTGCTGTTGAAACACTAATCTAACCTTTCCAATAAAAATCCTAATCCGGTAAAATATAAAAGAATCAATGAAAAAGATTACAAATGGTTTTTTTTTTTTTTTTTTTTTTTTTTTTTTTACACATTGACCGGGTGAGAACTTATCGACTACTTAATGAATGGTCACAACAAGACGATGGACACTTTTTCATTCATCTGTCTACAGGGAGGAGCCACTGTGTAGGTGAGATGTCTCACATCGTCAGATTCATGGACTTGGAATTTTATAATAGCAAAACCAGAGGTAAATCACTTGTTAATTGTCCTTGCAGCAGCCCTGGTCAAATCCAGCAAACTAACTATGGGGCTGAGACTGGGATCCCATAAGGGGATTCAGAGGGCTTCCATGTTAGTCTCAACTTCCCTAATTGTTCTGTCGTTTGCCCTATTCTGGGTCACCCTTGCCCTGCATAGGTCCACTGCGGCCATTATTACAGGATTCACAGTGGTGGCTTGGCCATTTCCCGTGACCAGACCGAACCTCCTTGCATAAGTGAATCTGACGGTATCTGGGGTGGAGTCAGAGCGATAGGTGGCTGTGTAGTAAGTGAAGATCCTGATCAATGGAGTCCTGGACTCTGGCACTCTATGCAAGACCTCGTCTGACACTACATGGGCACAAAAGAACACCCAGTGGGCATCCCTATTTGCATCCATGATGATGCGAGGCATGCACGCAATTGCCATAGTACATGTCATGGCCGGAATGTTGGTGGTCAGGAAGAGTTGCTCATAAGTGAACTTGCTCCTCATTCTGTGGAACATCTCCACATACATGCCTGGGAAGCAAGCTGCCACTCTTGGTAGAGTGATCACTTTTGGCCCCAATGCCCTTCCGGCAGCATTGGCAACCTCGGGGATGTGGTACTTGTCACTCCAATGCCTCATCAGAGCTTGTAGAGGCTCAGTGGAATTTATTTAGAATGTTCCATGATGTGAAGTGATCGATTTTGTTTATTAGGCCCCTCGTTTTGTTTATCCTACAGGCTGTTTTTGGTAATAAATTCATTATTGGATTTCTGTCATACTGTCAAAAAAAAAAAAAAAAAAAAAAAAAAAAAAAAAAAAAAAAACCATTTGTAATCTTTGTCATTGATTCTTTTATATTTTACCGGATTAGGATTTTTATTGGAAAGGTTAGATTAGTGTTTCAACAGCAGGTTTTGAATAACAAACATTATATTATTTAATATTAACCATCAATTATTGCGTGCACGAGGGCTAATGTTGATCTTGATCTATAAGCTACGCTTTCAATAAAATGTTTAACTAGGTCTATAGCGTTTTAAAGTCTCTTGACGCGAAGGTTTTTACGCTTTAACATTAGAATCAGGGAATATTGATGAGAATTCCTCGCGGTAAAGTCCTTTATCGCGTGTGCGGCCTTTAGCGTTCGCGGGTGTCTCTTACGATTATTTATGAAATTGAACGACCAACCTCTTGTTTCGTGGCGTCGCCCGTTGATATTTTACTTGCTTGTCGTCGTCGTCCTCGGGAAGTCCACGCAAGGAACGGAACCGAACGATAACTCGGAGCACTGTCCAACACGTCAGTTATGTCTACTCTTGGACTCGCAAAAGAAGGCTGTCGGATATATGATGTGGTATGTGACCGTTTGTCTTTAACTTGGTATGAAATTTGTCGATGTATGTCTTACCGTTTACACGCCTTCTATAGGTTAAGATTTCAGCGTGTAACGCTGAAATTGGTTGCTATCGCTCTTTCGCCGATGTATCCTCACGACGATGTTGTGTCTTTGGCTAGAGGAGGCAAAACAGTTCACGGCGGACGTTATTGAATGGTATTACACTTTAAATTGATGTCGATGGATATTATTCATACCGTATTTGGACTTCACCAGATGCGAAGACTCGACGACCAAGTGAGAATGTGAGAGCAGCCACCATCAGGCGGAGTATCTTTTCTACCCATCCGCAATGCTGCCAGTCTCTCTGAACTACACATATCTTTGAACTTCGGTCTCCAATATTATTTTTGGCGGTTCGTTCTTCACTATCACTTGTCACTTCACGTCACGTTTGTTTACATTGTTTTTATTTATGTTATTCTGTATATAAACTATCATTTTATTCGTTATTTACAGGGATTCGCCAAGTCTGGATTGGATCAGGATGTATCGTCCCGGTCATACATTCAGCGTTTCACCCGGACAACTCCACCGCCGGCCAACCCCAGCAGCCGCCACCCACGCAACCATCTGCCCTTCGTTTGGAGCTCTACTAGAGCTATCATTACAATAGCTTGCCTATTTTACGAGATAATGTGCATTCGTGAGAAGTGTACGTAACCCCCCCCCCCACGTAATCCCTCCCATTTGACCCAATTAATTCAATTTTAAATGGGACCATCTATAGTCTAATCTACGTTTATAATGAATATTTCATCAAGCTTGGTTGCTTATTCTAGGAGATATGAGCGTTGGTGAGAAGTGCACACTGCCCCCGCTGGAGCCCCTCCTATCGAACCGATTTAACTCAAATTGAAATGGAAACATATTTGGCGCAACCAATGTTTATCATGAATATTTCATGAAGCTTGGTTGCCTATTCTAGGAGATTTTCTTGAGAATAGTGCTCCAAGGATGTAGAATAGTGGTCCAACAATGTCGGAGTGAACCAAGTCTAACTTTTGGTTTGCTCTTTTCCCTTTCGATTTCTTGTTGAATGGTTTCTTAGTTTGTTTGCCCTGTATGCATTTTTCACAAGGAGTCGGGTCAGTAGAATCAGTGTACGTAACCCCTTCAACTAAGCCTCTTTTCAAGAAAGCCATCCCCTTTCGATTTAAATGACCTAGACGCTTGTGCCATACGGTTTGAGTCGCTAATAAGGCTCGCAGCTGACTTGGACACCCGTCATGTGCATCGGTTTTCTTGATGATATCAAGGAGGAAAACTTGGCCGTTCTTAGAAGCTGTAGCCGTCACTTTGCCTTGAATCTTGCAATCTTCGTAAATTTTACAGCCTTTTGCGTTGAAGATCACTGTCAATCCTTTCTCGACCATTTTGCCAACTGACAGTAGATTCGCCGCAAGTTCAGGAACCAACAAAACGTCTTCTATAACGTTGTGCTTGTTGCCTTTGACCGCAACATTAACATATCCCAATCCTTCACAAGTTAATCGCTCATTGTTTGCTACTGCTATGTCTCTCTGACAAGTCGACTCCAAATTCTTGACCCAGTCTCTTCTCTTGGTCATATGTGATGTCGCACCGGAGTCTATGTACCAGTCAGTTTTGTTAAACATTGACGTAGCTAAAGCTGTTGCTGACACTGTAGAGGCCTTTTTACAGTTCGGTTCAGATTTCTTTCCGTCCGGACATTTCGACTTAATACGCCCTTCTTTCTTGGAACCGTAACAAATTATCTTCATCAATTTCCTCGAAAGTTGTCTTCAACAAGTTGACGTGGAGCCCATAACCTCTTGAGAATAGTGGCGTTGAAGATAGAACAGAAGTAGTAACGCAAACCGAACTAAAACAGATATGCGCGTTCGTGAGAAGTGTACACTGCCCGACTCCTATCGAACCGATTTAATTCAAATTGAAATGGGACGATCTATGGCCTTACCTACGTTTATTACGAATATTTCATGAAGTTAGTTGGAGATACTATTAGCGCTGGTAAGAAGTTCAGAATCGAACCGATTGAATTCAAATTTAAATGGGACCATCTATGGCCTAACCTACGTTTATTACAACTATTTAATGAAGATAGCTTGCCTGTTTTACGAGATAATGTGAGTTAGTGAGAAGTGTGCACTGCCCCCGCTGGAGCTCCTCCTATCGAGCCGATTCAACTCAAATGGAAATGGGACCATATTTGGCTCAACCAATGTTTATCATGAATATTTCATGAAGCTTGATAGCCTATTCTAGGTAATATGAGCGTTGGTGATACGTGTACACTGCCCCCCTAGAGCCCCTTCTATTGGACCGATTTAACTCAAATTTAAATGGGACATCTGTGGCCTAACCGACGTGTATCACGAAAATTTCATCAAAATCGGTTGGCTACTTCAGGAGATATGCGCGTTGGTATAAAGAGTACAGACACACAGACACGGAACAAAAGTTGTTCAGAAAGCTCTGAAACGCAAAAGGCGAGTGGAATTTTGAAATCGGAGACCAAAAATATTTTTTTCACCTCGAGAAACGATCACATAGCTTCCCATACCTTCGGTATTCGAGGAAGCAAAATGGTAAATTATGGTGGAAATGGTTTTATAATTTTCTCTTGTACCCTGTGATAATTCACCCGAAGAGCTTTCTAGTTTCACTGGAGGAAATCCACCCCCCCCCCCCGAAAATAAAGATCCCGATAGACCGAACAATAAAAAACAGAAACATCCCTGAAATAGACGAGAGTCGTCCATTTTATTAATTAATTTGTTTGTTGTTTATTCTTCAAATGCAATACATTTTAATTTTTACCGTGCCAGCGCTTGGATTTCTCAAGAAAGAGAGCCAAACAAATGAATTTTCGCACCTGTTATTATTCACATTTTTAGGCCAAAATGTATGACTTTTTCGCTTCTTTTCGAATTTTCTCGTCAAAGGAGGGAGATAATTCCACTTTCGAGTACACCGTTGGAAAGCTGGGAAAACGGAGAAGTTTTTACGTCGTTTGACAACGTGTGAAGCTATTTTTGGTGACACAGTAAATTGTTTTGTGAAGTCAAATTCTTGGTTTTTTTGCATTAACGCAACGAAAACGTTACGTTTTTAGGCGTTTATGACAATTTCGAATATTGATTTTGCGTTCATCCCGTAGAAAATTTTCCGTAGATTACGAAACTGCCATCACTTTTGGAAAACGGTGAAGTAGAAGCTGAGAAATAACAGTTTTTCGGCGAAAAATACAGTTGCGCCTAAAAATCACTAAAAAAATTATTACTCGAAAACAAAAAGAGATAGGCCACTATCCGAATAGGACTTTTTTATCCCATTTTTGGTATACTATTACCCAATTTTTTTTTTGCATCTCAAAACCGACCACCCTGTATTATTTAATATTAACCATCAATTATTGCGTGCACGAGGGCTAATGTTGATCTTGATCTATAAGCTACGCTTTCAATAAAATACAAAACGACTGTTTTGTAGTTTTTGTGTTTGTATTGAATGGAAGTACATATTTATTTACGTGCATGAGCTGAGCACTTGTAAATTTTTGTGTGGAGTGCTTGTGGTTAGCGAGAATGTACTTATTAGCATGACTGTGAACAAATCGGGTGCATCCCTTCGTGAGTTCAATGCCCAATTCTATTAATAATGTTCTTCCAGGAACATAATTGATATCTAATAACAACAAGTTGCGAATTTAGAAATTCTCGGCCAGCAAACACGCTTTGTGGCGACAGGAAAAATGAAGGAATGGGCTTTGGGGAAAATATGTAATACATAAAGATGAATAACTTCATTAATGTAGAGAATCCGGATGAACCGTTTTGTAACGATTGGAACACTGGTACTAGGTTTTTGTTATTCCGTCTTCTCCTTATTGATTTATGCTGCAATAATAGCCCACGTAGTCTTCTTATTTTCATATTTTTTGTCGGACGAGCTTGACTCTAGACTAGAGTTATCCATGCATTTCAAAACGAGCCTAGTGGCTTCATCTGACCACTTCTCTGGATCTGTTGAGTAATCGACGATAATGGTACCTACGAATAACAGAACTTGAATGATTGTTAAACCGCTTTCGTTCAACAAATCGTTGGCTTCATCCACGACGAAAAACAAAGTACGAACTCAACACAATGCTTATCACAATGAACCTTCAAAGAAAGGTTTACCGCTCCGTCGATTTTGACGGAGCAGTTAAAGTTGCTCTAGCTCTGATCCACGGAGGAGCGTAGGGATAAATGGAACGAATAAAAAGTCGCTCTGCTGAGGATCAATTGGCAAATGGAATCTTCAAACTCTTATCAGATCAGACCCGGAGCAGCCCCAGCTCTACTTTTTGTGCTAATGGAAAACGCTATTAGTATGCAAGAGGCGAGGCGAGATTTTCTTTTCTCCTCTCGTGGTGGTGGAGGAGTGTTAGTCGCTCTGAGCTGCCCGCAAAACTGGGTGCACCGCTTATTAGGTTTTTAGGTGGGAGAACGAACGCCGAGATTTTCTTTTCTCGTCGTGTTCACCCCCCTCCACCCGTCACTACTACTCTAGTACTATTCAAAGCGCTCTAGCAATTTGCAAAGAATAATATGAATCACCATTTTCTTAAACCAAGGCGTAGAAAAAGTATACTATACTTCTTTGCTTCATCATTCTAAGTGATCAATACAACTGAATGACAGCATCCAAATAAAAATCCTCCGGGGTTGCAGTTTCGCGCGACGCTAACGTTTTCAAGAAATCAAACTTTTACAAAAATTTGTCAAATAATCAATTAAATGTACCTAAACCTAGGCCTCTGCCGTCAGATGATTCTGGCAAAGCAATGCCTTTTGTGCTAGTTGGGGATGAAGCATTTGGCCTTTCGCAACATGTTCTGAGACCATATCCTAGGAGGAACTTATCAGTCCGACAAAAAGTGTTCAATTACAGATTAACCCGTGCTCGTCGAATGGTCGAATGCTCCTTCGGAATCCTTGCAAATAAATGGAGGGTTTTCCATACTTCCATAGCGGTTAACGAAAATTTTGCAGAAAAAATTGTTAAGTCGTGCTGCGTCCTTCACAATTTCGTGAGGAAAAATGATGGATCCCAATTTGACGACGAGTTTTACGGATGCCCAATGGATGATGTTGATCCAATTGGGACACGATCATCCAAATGCGGAAATGATATTAGAGATCATTTTTCCATGTTCTTTACATCGCCAAATGGTTCTTTGCCGTGGCAGTACGAAAAAATATAAAACAATTGTTTAATTTAATTTGGTTAAAAGTAGGTGCATAAATTTTGTAGCGTAATTTGGCATAATTATAAACTTTCTGCTACTGCACCATCTACTTATTTATTATAATATTTCAAGCATTTATGTTAGCTCAATAATACCTATTTGTACACGTAGTAGCTCAATTCCTCAATTTTAATTAAACGGTAGTGTACATACCTTGTTGTTTTTTATCCTTTCCGCTGAGTGAAGACCAGTTGTTAATAACACTTTCACATACTTCTTCCCACATTTTGTCTTTCAAATTCCTGTCACAATAATGTTTATCTTTTTTGTTAAAGAGAGCAGGTCTTCTCTCGATTTCTGCGATCAACTTGTCAATGTCAACCACAACATTTCTCGTAGTAACTTCTTCGTCCGACCCAGACATGTTAAAACGTTCACAAAAGAATCACAAGAAATACAAGCTCAGAGCCCAGCGTTCAAAACACAACAGAAGACCAAGCCGGTCAAGCAATCGAAATAATTTTATTAGGGGCCAACATGAAAAGTCAGCTAAAAACGCGCCTAGACGAACGCAAGTGTGTGCAAAGACATTCATTTCTTTGTGTTTCATATTTGAACGCGTTAAACGCCCCGCGTCGAGAATAGAACAAGTTGCGTTTTTTTAAACGCGGCGTCTTTTTAGACGCTGGTGTGATCGTTCTCATACAATTCTGTGTGTTGCATTTTTCGCGAGGGCGCGTTTTTTTAATCGCCTCGTTTAAAAAACGCAAGTGTGTTTGGGCCCTTGCTCCAGTGGACTGAGGCCGGCCCTATTGCTATTTCCGGTGACGAGTTTTAACCTGATTACGACGTAACTATTCACTTTTCCGTAAAACTGATCACGGAAATCGCTTCAGCTAATTCAAACGATTCTGGGCTGTACACGTTTTTCTTTCTTGTAAAATTTAATCACGTAATATACGTAAAAAAAAAAATTAGGGATTCATTTTTCAAACGTCGGTTAAAATCCGAAAATCCATCAATTGGTTCTTGAGAAAAAACGCTGCGAATTATCGAACAATGCCTTATTATTTCGACTGCTTATGGGTTTATTATTCATCGATGTAGTCAACCCGGCTTGAAATTACATGAAAATCGACACCCCACACCAGGATCCCAAATCCTTTGAAAATCCCCATTTTGGACCCGCTTTTGGCCCATAAAACCCCAGGGAGTTATTTGATCAAACTGATCAGATGTTAGGACCAACTAGACCCCAAATGGAGTCTATGTGCGAAAGAATGAGTTTTTTCGAGCAATCCTAGGGCAAGATATGGCCCGGACGGCGGACGGACATTTTTTTTTTTTTACAGATTTGGTTTCTACGCACTTTGAAACGTAAAACTACAAATTTTGAGGGGGGGGGTCAAAAAATTTTTTTTGCGATACGATTACAAAGACTTATTATTGAGAAATAATAAGCCAAAAAAGGGAGAACATACCCTCTCACTCGCACACTTGTCGTGGACATTAGCCTTAAACTACGAGGGTTAGTAGGTGATGCATGAATAAAGTTGCAGCCGTAGGTGCTTAAACCCCTAAACGCCACCCATTCGCAAAGATGCGACAGTCATTTATTAATGGAATAAAGAAATAATGAAATAAAGTTGAAAAAAAAGTCACGTTTTTTTGCAATCAAACGCTGTTTTCTCAGCTATACGATTTTTAAAATTAAAAACTGAATTGACCGCCGGAAAGCTGAGATCATAGGCCAACTTTTAAGATTGCAGTGTAGGAGTAACTGACAGATTTAGTTAGAATTGAACACGTTTGAAAATCCTCCTAAGTTTCGGAATTTCACAATTTTTACTATTCAAGCTCATTTTTCACCCCCTGAAACCTCCCTTTGAAAACATCTTTCGTGCTAGGGAGATAGAAAATTTAACGCTCTTTTCAGAAGAGAGTTCAGATTTGATTTTCGGCCAGAAAGAAGATAGTTACAGTCGTTTTAGCAACGCAAGGTCCATTACACGAAAAAAATCTTAAAAGTGAAAAAAGTCTGATTTCGAGCGGTGTGATTTTTTTTTTTTGCAGGGGACAACTTTGGTCGCATATGAGCTGAAGAATCACCCCCCGGCCGGTAGTGCGACCTTAACGTTAACACCCTGCATAATGATTAATGTATGCAGGGTCCATGGGAGTAGCACTTCCATCTGCGTCCGTCATTCCGAATTCAACAAAGTCAATAACAAAACTTCCATCACTCATTCTTTCAATGTGAATTCCAAGAAAGTGGGAAATTTCTCCGAGATGATTAATTTCAAAATTTTCTTTGAGTTGTTCTCCGACAGTCTTAACTTCAATTTCGTTTTCATGTGCAATGAGTAAATCATCAACATAGGTGAGAACGTACATGAATTTTCCATCAACTAATTTGGAATAAAGACAGGGGTCGGCTAGGCTTCTTTTGAACGATAAATTCACGGCTTCATCAAGTTTTTCGTTCCATGCTCGAGCAGATTGTTTTAAACCGTAAAGCGACTTATTCAATTTCAAAACTGTATTTCTTTTGTTGGTTTTAGTTATGAATCCTTCAGGAATTTTCATATAAATATTTTCGCGAAGATCGCCGTTAAGAAAGGCCGTTTTAACGTCGTATTGATGAATAAACATTTTACGGTTAGCGGCGAAACTCAACAAAATTCTGAAAGTACTTTGCTTCATACTGGAGCAAAAGTCATGTCATAATCCTCCCCGAATTTTTGAGTGAAGCCTTTCGCAACTAGACGTGCTTTGTATTTTGTTATGTTTCCCATAGCATCGAATTTCTTTTTGAATACCCATTTTGAAGATATAGGCTTCTTTCCATGTGGTAACTCGACTTCATTCCACGTCCCTTTCTCTCTGATCGACGATAGTTCATCTTGCACGGCGTGCAACCAGCGTTCACGCTCTTCTTTAGGTAGCCGAAGCATGCCTCCCCATGAACTTGGCTCCGTTGTTGAATTAGCACGGTCTGATTCTGAAGACAAATAGGCCCATCTTTTCGGAGGAATCCCTTTATTTTGTCTACTGGATGTTCGTCGTGTTTCCACGATTTCGCCTTGAACAGTGTCTGTGTTTACTTCTTCAAGTGTGTTTTCTTCTGGGCGTGTATGTCCATCTTGTTCGTCCCGTTCTCTGCATGAATTGATTTGTTTCTATCGTCAAGCCTTCTTGTTATGATGATGTTTTCCGAGTTAATGTATTTTCCTTTGTCGTTTGACGCTTGTGTTGCTGTGATGGGAGACTCGTTATGACATGTGGGGTGTGATGTTCTGATGCATTGTTCTGGGGATTCAAAAAATTCTACTGTTCTACTTATTGTTATTTTGTCAGTGGTGGGATCCAAAATTCGATAAGCTGTACGATTCGTAGAATAACCGACCTGCGTGCTCTTGCGTCCCACTTTGTCCGTTTTTCTTTCGGTATATAAAAGTAGGCTTCGCATCCGAATATTTTCAAGTTGTCATAATTTGGCTTGTATCCTTCCCAGAATTCAAAAGGTGTTTTTAAAGTAGATTTTGTGGGCGAAATATTCAACAAATAATTTGAAGTCATGATGGCTTCTCCCCAGTACTTGTTCGGCAAGTTGGCGTCAAAAAGCATTGTCCGGGCCATTTCACAGAGTGTTCTGTTCTTTCTTTCAGAAACTCCATTCTGTGATGGGCAGTATGGGACAGTAGGTTGAAAGGTGATGCCATTATCTTTGAGGATCCTCTGAGTCTTTTCGGAAATATACTCCCCTCCGTTGTCCGATCTAAACGCTTTTGGGATCTTGTCGAATTTATTTGTCACGAGAGCTATGAAGTCTTCAAGTTTTTCCGGGACTTCACTCTTACCACAAAGTAGATAAATAGTCGTGAATCTGGAGTAGTCGTCAGTGAAAGTCAAAAAATATCGTTTTCTTCCTGGGGTTTCAGTTTTCATCGGGCCGCATAAATCCGAATGAATCAAATCCAAGAGGGAGGCCGCTCTATATTCAGAGGATTTGGGGAACGACTTTTCTTTTAGCTTTCCATTAATACAACTGACGCATCTTTTAATTTGGTTGCATTGCCTTATATTGATGCCCGAGACTAATTTGTCCTTTACAGCTCTTCTGAAAGCTGCTGGATCTCGATGTCCAAGTCTTCTGTGCCAAGTATGAATGCAATTGTAACATGAACGAAGAACTGAATTTATTGTTTCATTGTGAATACGTAATTTGTACAAAGTGCCGTCAGTGTGGGCCTTCGCAACGACTTTGGTTCCGTGTTTTACCAAACAGTAGTTACGATTAAATATAACTTGACAGCCGGCGTCTGTCATCTTTTTCACTGATACTAAGTTATTCTCCAATTCCGGGACAAAATAAACATTTTTCAATAATATTTTTAGTGATTTGAATTTTGAAATTTTGATTTTTAATTGTGCATCACCTATTCCCTCGTAATTCATGAATTGGCCGTTTGCTACTGTGATTTTATCAGGCGAGATTGTTCGGTAATTCGTTAAGTTGTTTTTATCATTCGTCATATGACTCGTAGCTCCTGAGTCAACGAACCAGTCTTTCGAATGCTTGTCGAATGAATGTTTTTTGGTTGAAAAACAAAACTCTTCAGAGTCGGAAGATTCATTTTGTTTTGCTGCAGTTCTTGCTTCTTGTCGCGGATTATTATGCATTTCCGTACCACGTTGCCAGAGATAGCATTGGGACTTAACGTGGCCTCGTTTCTTGCAGAAGAAGCATTCTTTCGAATCGGTCATTCGGGGTCTTCCTTTTGTCATTTGGTTCCTCCGTAAGTTCAAAGCGGTTTCTGGTTCATCAAACCTGTCATTGTCTTTCACTCTTCGTCTATTAATTTGCCACTAACGTATTTCAGAGTAAGTTCGTCGTCAGGGCGAGCATCAAGAGCAGTTACCAGAGCACTAAATTCATCGGGTAACCCTCCTAACAAGAGTGCGGCTACGTGGAAATCTTTAAGTTCTTCCCCTATTCCGCGAAGTTTCTCAACGAGTTCCAGAGTAGAATGAAGGTATTCTGTCATCGTCTGATGGTCAGTCAAACGTGACTGGTACAATTTTCTTAACAAGTACATCTTGTTCGATAAATTAGCTCGTTCATGAATTTTCTGTAAGGCCTGCCACATTTCTTTAGCTGTTTTGCAATTGCAGATGCGGATTATTTGACTATCTTCGATATTAAGGGAAATAGTTGTCTGAGCCAATTCGTCTTTTTTCTTCCATAAAGAATCGGAGTTTACTGGAGGTTGACCTTCAATGACTTGCCATGTGTCTTCACGTATCATGAGCATTCTTATCTTGAATTTCCATGGTTGATAATTGTGGTTATCGAGCTTCGCAACGGTCGCCTTTGATTCAAAAGAGTCCATTTTACTTGTTTTTAGCAATTGATGGCGCCCATAACCTATTAGAAGCTTTGTCAAGAGCAGAGCGACTTTTTGGTATTATTTATATTTTTGTATTCAGTATACATAAACAAAAAAACATTTTGTTAAATTAACAGATGATGCCGTCATCCAACAGCACTTTGTCCCTCCAACCATGGTACGAGGATACTTCTGAATTAAGGCACTGTATGTACTGTATAACTGAACGCGTGATAATGAATTTGGATTAGAGTTGAAGAGAACTCCTAATCCAGCGCGAATGGTGGCTCACATGAAAAGTATTGAAGGAAGTAAATAAGACTACAAACAACTTCGGCACTTACTTTTTTTTATTTGCTATACTCTCTCTTTTGTGTCTTGTGGTCAGTGACATCTTTTTTTGCTTCATTCGCCGAGGTCGATGCCGAGCTCGAGTCCATGATGAGAAGCTTAATAACTGGCGACTGGTAAGGAACAATATTCTCTATGGTAGTGACAGTGAGTGACACGTGTCAACCACCGGTCTATGCATTTTGTAATAGCACCAATGCACCAACGAATATCAGTATCATCCAACACCATGCGCTAACCGATAACGATACGACACCACGGAAGAAGAAAAACACAAATACAACATAACCTGCCGGTGCCGGCTGCCTGTCTTAGAAGGCTCCCTACCCCTAGTACTTTCTTCAGGTTCCTCATCACTGAGCCACCAAACGACAATGTTATGAACTACTTTAAGCAATTTATCTCCCGGCCATCGTTCACTATATTCTTAAAAACCCCTCCAAAGTGGAGGAAAATCCGTCGATCCCTCAAGAAGACCAAATATCCCGATTTCGGGATAAATATCCCGATTTCGGGATAAAATCCCGATTTCGGGATAAAAATCCCGAAGTGGAAACGCTGCCCGGCTGGCGCCTAAGCCTCTCTTGGGCTCCTACGCCATACCCAGATCTAACTGTGCACTTCACACCCGTACAACGCGTGCGCGGTTTGTTGAACGCACATCGTCGGGAACGCCCACACGAAGCCGAGTGTGCCGTGTCACAGCCTTGTCAGGCGACGAAGAGCTCCTAACGAAGCACGCGAGATGAACGTCTTCACAATCTGAAGGCAATTTCCCTGTGAGGACAAAGGGACCGGCCGCTATAAGTTCTTCGGCCTCCTTGAAATTTCCAGATTTATGGGTGCAATCGCACACTTCACAAATTTCGCCAATTCTCAGCATTTTCGCGAAAAAAAGGAAGAATAAATAGGTAAGCAAAAACGCACTAAAATAACAAAACTGAACTCAAACTCCCTTGTAATCAAGACCGTTTGTTTACATTTGATCTGGACTGCATGAATTCATTTTCTCGATGGCTAATTTAATTATTCGCACACTTATGTGACTCGCATGACCGTCATAAAATAGCACAGCGGTTTCCCCATCCAGACCATGACCCTGACGCGTTTTTTCTACGTGTGGAATAAACATAGTAGAAAACCACTGATAAAAAGATGCTTCCTCCATCCACCCGTTTGTGGTTGCTGCGTACATGGTACCAGGGTACTGTTTATCGGATATCCAACGAGGTTGAATTGCGAGACCTTTAAATATTATGAGAGGAGGGAGGCAGGCCCCATTCGCTGCAACGCAAGCAAGCACAGTGGTTGACTCTCGGCCTGAGCCATCTGAAATTCTATTAAGGGCTTTACCTTTTGCACCGATCGCTCTCAGACGAGATGGATCGGAGGGAAAGCCACTCTCATCGGCATTGAATATTAAACATGCAGTTTCGTCCCTTACAGAGTGTGCCTCGTACAACTGCTTCAATGATGAGAAGAACTCATGTACAACGAAAGGGTCTCTCGCTCGCTTTCTGGCCTTTTGCAGATGCTCAGGTTTTTTAAGAGAAATCTTTGGGTTGCGACGCATGAATCCTTGGTACCAATCCTGGCCCGGTTTATCATCAACAAACACTGTACTAATTCCATTTGCTTTAATGTACTCTTGCACAAGGTTCTTAAGCTCAGCCTTGTCGCAGGGATAACCCATTTGGGCCCTCACTATCAAGCAATTCACAAGGGTTTGCTCAACTTCTTTTGTCAAAATAGTTGGCCTTCCTGCCCCTATTTTGCCTATGTCAGTTTTTCGCCCTTTGATACGGTTAAAAATGACCGTTTTTGGGACCCCATACTTCTCCGCAGCTGTGGCGTATGTCGAGTTGCCGTTCAAAACTTCGCTGACAGCTCTGACCACATCGTCGACAGTATAAGATGGCGGATGCTTCTTTTTTATATAAGTCCGGGGCATAATCGTCACTGCAAAATTTGTCAACCTTTGGCGATGTTGAACTAGTAAGTTTGATCTGTAGGTAAATGACAATATTTTGATTTGAATTTGCCAAAGCAATGGTTTTTCCAAGTTATAATTAGAAAGCGAGGGTTGCAATTCAGTTCCCAATTACCCCCGATGTAAAAATTTTGGGGTAATTGGGAACAGCCTTCCAGAATGTTATAGGCAGTATTATAAGGAGAAAGCAATCTGCATACAATGATATAGATCCATAAAGTATTGACTATGCCCATGAATTACGCTTACCAGTAGAATCTGCCAATACAGTGAGCTCCCAAAAGCACACCACCAACTTCGATTTTCAAAGGAAAGCTGAACTGTATCGTAAAGTTTAAACAAGACGTTCATATGTTCACCGGAAAACCCAAGAACAATTTCTTCCGTTTTCGTGGTGAAATGAAGCTTTATACCACATTGATAATTGGTTCCTACAACCCAACCTTTAGCATCAATTACACTTGTTTCCATTTACCCCTGATTCCCAATTACCCCATCTGACCCTAAATATAAACAAGAGTGACAAATTTGAAATAGTTTTGGCTTCAAAGTCGATCAATGTACAAAAATATTTCTCCCGTTTCAATAAACATTATTAGTCTGACGCACTTATAATTGAGAACGACGAGAAAAAATATATTCCAACTACAAACTTTTGAATGGCAATAAAACAAGCAGAAAAATCAGAACTGGCAATAAAAAGTGGAAAAAGCATCATCCGTAAAAACAGAATATTATTGAAAACATTATGAAGCATGAACGATCCATAAATTCGCAATGAGAAATATCAACATTCTAGCCTTCTCAGGCGATAACTGGCTCCTTCTCTCGGAATTGAACATCCCAGCCTTGGAAAAGAGTTGTTCGCATGGGACACTGGTTGCCACGACACGAAGTCGTTCCTTAGCGACTGTGGACAGAATGGGGTAGTTGTGGCAGTTATCGTGCCACCTCTTGATGCGGTTTTCTTTTAATGGTAAACATGGCTCAGCCATGTACCGCTGAAGTTCTATTAGAGCCTTGCTTTCGGGTGTGCCTGCAAAAATAGCATTTGTATGTTACATAAGAAAATTTAGCCCAAAATACTTCGAAGAGGGACTTACGGACGTAATTCTTTGTTTTATTTTGTCGATCAAGAACGATTTTACCTTAACCCTGGTATTTTCAGCAGAGTTATTGTCGACGAAACCTGCGGTTTTGAATCTTGGATCCAGAAAAGTGCAGACGGAGAGTGTTCCACTTTTTTCTATGTGTCCTTCCTATCAAGTTCCTCGAGCAGAGCCGTCATTACCGGTTTGATTATCACGAATTCAGGATCGGCCGAGTATTCTTCCAACAACGCTCTGAGGCCTCTCACCATCGGTATTAGGCATGAAGCAGGTGGATACGATTGCTGACTGAGGACTTTCGTCATTTGCTCTACTGGCTTCAGATTTGGGCATAATTTCTGAGCCATAAGCCAATCCTTAGCTGTTAGAATGGGTAACACTGTGTTTATGAGAGCCAGTTTGTTTTAACAAATATTTCTAGTTCGACTAACGTCCTGAGCATGAATAATGTTGAATTGCAACGTGTTGGTACCGAATTGATCAATTTTTTTGGCTTCTCCACCCCTTCTTTTCTTTGGCAGTCTCGTAATTTGGACCAGGAGGATGTCGACATGCGGAAATGCCCAACTATTCTCTTGACTTTTTGTAATAGAGCCAAGATTTCAGGTTGCTCTAGGGCCTTCTCCACTATTAAGTTTAATTTGTTCGCGCCGCATCCACTGTATTTAAATTGCAAGTTATCAAGAGCTCCCAGAATATTTTCAGCGATGTCGGACACAGCGAAAATAACTTTGTTCGTGAGCCCCCATTCCTCAAGAACATCTGAAATTACTTTAGTTAAGTTAATTGAAGTGTGTCCTTCCATCACTTCGCACGTAAAAGAAGAGGACTTAAAAATTCATCTTCGTGCACGAAATGGGCAGTATATGCAATATACGAATCATTGCTTCTCGATGTCAAACAGTCTGTTGTAACGCACAAGGTTGAAGCTTTCTGCAGAAGGGAGCGCAGTTTTATCTTCATCTCCTCAAATTTTGCCGGAATCATGGTTTTTAAAATTCTTTTTCGTGGCGGAATTTGGTATTCAGGGTTAAGTCAGTGTACGAAAGCCTGAAATCCACGGTCTGACACTGCAGAAAATGGCTGGTAATCTTCTATGAAAAGTTCGAGTAGAGCGTCGTCGGTTGCTTTGTGCAAGTTTTTGGTCATTTTTTTCGTTGTATATTGGGAAATTTTGTTCTGAGAAATGAGTGGTGGAGCACTCCTAGCCGGAAGGCTTGATGAAGTTGACGGTCGAACGGATTGATTAGAAAATGAAATGGACGCATCGTTTTGAATATTTGGTTCTACGGATATAGAATTGTGGGTGGATGAACATGAGGCCACGTGCTGCTGGGGTTTTGACAGCGTGCTCGCCAAAATTACAGTTGGGTGGCAGCGAACAAGGTGTTTTTTGAGGTTACTCACGGTTGATTTATAACTGGTTTTTGTTGTTGGATATGTTGCATTTTGCGAGGCCGGGCTGATCTTCTTGAAAATGCTCCCACGTTTAATTTTTTTTTCTCACAGCTCACTTTTTACATTACAATAATTACAAAACAAAAAATTATACACCCGAAAAGGATCTGCGGCTGCACACATTGACTTTTAGGTAATTGTTTAATTAATTGAGTATAACATTCTTTATTATATTTTAAATATGCCGACTAGTTTCGGGGTAAGTACACCCCATTTTCAAGGCATCCGCAGTTCGCAAACAAATTTCCCCGTCACCCGTCAATAAACCCAGACATCCAAATAATCCTGCTGACGGACAGGTACCATAAGAAAACTTGTCTCCTCACTCACTTACCCCGAAACTAGTCGGCATATTTAAAATATAATAAAGAATGTTATACTCAATTAATTAAACAATTACCTAAATAATTTAACATTCACAATATAATCAAAAATTGACATTGACTTTTTTAATGAAATAGAAAGATCCTAAAGCGAAGCCCTACCCCCGCCAAGTTAAGGGAGTTTTTCCTTTTCTCATTACTCATTATGAGAAAGCTCAACGTCAGCGAAGAAATAAGTGTGCAAACTGCAAAGGGACCTCCTTCGGCTCTTAGTGCAAGTCGGCATCCTCAGTTCTTCAAATTGTAGCGTGGTAGCCACCCCGCTCTAAGAATGAACGAAAGGGGAAGAGGGGGGAATTGGTGGTACAGAATGTGGAGGGAGCTTCGCTCGCCCGGGTGGACTCTGTGGTGGGGCGCTCGGTCGGGGGGTCTTGCCTTTGGGGGCGGGGTCTCGGGCCGCGCCGGCGCGATCGTGCCGTAGAGGGGAGAAAGAGGATTCCCTGGCAAAGACAAGAAGTTCAATGTTTAATCAGTCGGTCTCGAACAGCGGGGAGGCTCAGATCAGTGCATAGCAGAGTTCGTTCGTGAGTGTGTAACCCGTGACCAGGGTGAGAAAGATCAGAGCAGTGAGCCGTCTCACTTTCTCAACCGTCGTCCTTGTCGTCTTCATCAGTGAACTTCTTGCGTTGAGAAAGCCATCTCAGTCCTCCCGTCGTTAGCTTCTCACTGTTGTCGCCAGACCCCAGCTCAACCAACCGCTCACTGAAAGTGATAAGCTAGCCCAAGTCTGATTACTTCACCGAGTACGCCGCTTACGGATCCGTCGTGAGAACAATTCCTCGTTCAACTTCAAAGTCTTCACTTATCGGAATACCCAAATCTGGCGAGCGAATTTTCCTTTCTTGCACGGCGTGTCAGTGTTCGGTTTTGGGTCCTTGTACCTCGGGGCTCGACTTCTCGTGCGGGCGTGTTGCCGCGGAGTTCATAGGGGAGAGGGGGTTCCCCACTTGTAAATATTGTACAGTTCTAATTATCTTTCGTTCAATCTGGTTAAATAAATACGACTTCACCACGAAACGTTTCAATTTTCTTTACCCCAATCCTGTACCACAACCCACAGGTGAGAGAGGACCAACAAAAAACACGTACCGGGGGAAAAAGTAGCGACCCCATCTAACTAAGAAAACCCAACGCTACAAAATGAAATGCTATTTTATTTATTAGTGCATTTCATTCTGAAAAATGCACTATTGGTCTCGTCGTGATGGTGGCAAACATGGGTCATGTCATGTTTTTTTCACGTTTCAGAACCTCTAGAACACGAAATCAGTGGTCTCCGGAATTCATATATATATATATATAGGTTTATTTATATCTTTATGGCCGTTTTCTTGTTAGCACGATAACTCTCGAAGAAATTAATTTAGCGGAACGCGCTTTGGCACAAAAATCAGTAGTCATAAGACACCGGTCGCTATTGCATTTGGGCCAAATCGGACAAGGCGGAGGGGGGGAAAATCGGGCTTGAAGTCGTCAAAAAATCACTAAAAATCACCAGTTGATTCTAGAAGCATCATATTCGGTACGTATACTCCATGTTAGACTAGCCTTTGATTCCCATTTTAATTTTTTGAAAAAGTCGAGGGGGAGGGGGCGATGTCCCCGGGGTGGAAGTAAGTGTGAGGCCTTGTTAGCACGATAACTCTCGTAGAAATTAATTTAGCGGAACGCGCTTTGGCACAAAAATCAGTAGTCATAAGGCCCCGGTCGGTATTGCATTTGGGCCAAATCGGTCAAGGTGGAGGGGGGAAAATAGGGGTTGAAATGGTAAAAAAATCACAACAAATCACCAGTTGATTCCAGAAGCATTATATTCGGTATGATGATTCCATTTTGAAATAGCCTTTGATTCCCATTAAGTTCAGCTTAAACAAACCCGGTAGCAAACAGTACGAGGGAGGGTCAAACATAAACGAAACAAATCATGGTCTCAACATTACTACTTCTGGGTCGGCTTAGGGTATCCGTATACAAAATGAAATGCACTCTTTCCGACCGCCAGCTGCCGGAGCGAAATTTTTTTTTTATTATTTCTTTCCTACCCTGGTTCGGGAGTCTATTATAGTCCAGACGATTAGCGTCATATTTGCTATGTAAAAAATGCTGATTC
Source organism: Corythucha ciliata (assembly GCA_038030265.1). NCBI lineage: Eukaryota > Metazoa > Arthropoda > Insecta > Hemiptera > Tingidae > Corythucha > Corythucha ciliata. Next base: position 42,877,993 of record CM075942.1, on the reverse strand, counting down.
TTCCCCCGCCAGTAAAAGTTAACGGACATGTTCGACCGCGAAAATGTAACTATGTACTATACATTTTATGTGAATTTCTTTTTAACTAGTGTAATTGAAATGTTTTCCAAACCCTCAACAGGTCACAAGTTCTTAATAACGGCACGGCATTCCCAGCAATATAGTGAAAAAATACCCCCTGCCCTCTTGTAGACGCGTGCGGTATTTACCAAGTCTCTTATATTTTTAAAATCGGTCAAATAAAGGAAAGGGAAATCTTGTAATATTTGTTCAATATTCAGGCGTCTTTTCATGTTTTGCCCCCCCCCCCTATTCTAGAACTCTTAACGCCCGCGTTAGCGAAATAAACCAGCTGAGCAAGAATGTTTGGAACGTCACACCCCTGGTCTAGAGCCCACGGCAGACGTCCTGCTAGCGACTCTTCGAGCTATGGGGCCGTGGCCGACGGATGTCGCTTGACGTTTTCGGTATATTTCCCGGGCTAGCGCCTTTGCGCTTGCCGCAGACCTTCGGGGTCGCCTATGAGCGTCCCTTGACGGTGGCTGTAGATCCTCCTGGCCGAAGTTCGATTAGCGCATTTGCGCTTGCCGCAGATCTCCAGGTCGATTCCTTGCACTTGCCACAGATCCTCCGGGTCGTCAGTGACCGTCCCTCGACGTTGACGGCGGGTCTTCTAGGCCGGAGCTCGGTTAGTGCCCTTGCCTCAGGTCCTCGAAGTTGGTGGCCGGTTAGCGCCTTTGCGCTCGCCACAGGTCCTCTGGGTCGTCAATGAGCGTCCCTCGACGCTGCCTGCGGGTCCTCTGGGTGGTCGATCGGTTAGCACTCCTGCGCTCGCTCCAGCAGTAGGGGTGAGGACAGGGATGTGGTTCTGTCGCCCACCAGGAGTTCAAGGGCAGCCAATTAAGGCGCTAAGTCCTCTAGGCCCTCTGGTAAGGATTCACCCTGGGGTGGGGGTAGTGGGCAGGAAGGTGAGGCCTTCGTCGACCAGTAAGTAGCTGGGAAAAAACCCCGCCACCACAGGGAGAAGGACCGGTGTTGTTAACCCACTAGGGGGAGAATCAGCCGGGGGTAACAGGTGCTTGTCTGGGAACTCCTCGGTGTTCGTCAACCCGCAAAGGGGAGAATCAACCGAGGGTACGACGGGATTCGCTGGGAGTCCTTCCGGTTGGAAGTTAGCGCCCTCTATACTGTTCGTAGGTCGTGGGTCCGGCTGGTTCTGTCCCTTTTCGGAGTTTCACTTCGGCTTCTGTCAGCGTCCTTTTCGCTTTCCGCTTTCTCGGCTGGTCCTCGCCCGGGTTGTCCTGGGCGATCCAGTGGTCGTCACTCATCGTTTGACTGCGGGCCGTCCGATCCGAATGTATTACATTCGGACGGCCGCAGTATGTATTTATTAGGTCGCCGCGCTGCTTATATAGTGCGGTGGTTGGCGCCACCCATTTGGCTTCCCGGGAGTAGTGAATGGGCGGTCCTTCCTTGCGTCGGCGCACGGCTGTTTTCCGGGGTTCTTGGGTTCTGGTGAGCGGCTATGCGGTTTAGAAAAGGTGATTTTTCACCTTACTGAGATCGAGGGGGGTGCGTTTGGTTACTCGATCCCATCTCTTCCTCGCCAGTTGTATCCTTCGTTCTTTTCCCTTGCCGTTCAAAAACAATAATAAAGCTCCACCTCCTGTTTCGCCTTTCAAATCAAAGCGACTGATACCTCGTGACATCAAAGTGAAACTTGATAGGACGTATGTTATAACTGTTGATATCTCATTGCCTAAAGAATACACCAATTTGAGGAGAAATATTAAGGTCCGTATTCACGTGCAATAAATTGCGAAACTTTTTCCGAGAGTTGGTCTCAGACACTTTTGAAAAGTATAGCAATAAGTTCTGAGTCTTTTGTGGCAACTTTTTCTGAGGCCCCTTTTGCACGAGTAAGTTTTTTGATCAAAGTAGCCATTTTGAAGAAAATTGACAGATGTTCCCTGCCTCAAACCGTCGGTTTGTGTTCAGATTGAACATATTTTTGATCACAAAACTTACTCGTGTAAAACGGGCCTGAGAGCCTTGTAGCTTCTTTTCTCACGGGAAATACGTTTCACATGTTCAAAAGTCTCCCAATTTTATTGCTCGTGTAAACGACCCTAAACAAATCAAGTGCCAGAGACTTTTCGTGCAACTTTTCAAAAGTGAGAGCTCTCTCAGGGGTGTTTACACGTAACTGAGACCAACTCTTGCAATAAGTGTCGCTATGTAATTGCACGTGTATACGGGCTTTTATGCTATTTATTTGGAGAACTGTTTAAATCAGGTTTTTTTGTGTAACGCCTTACGCGAGATGATTTGATTGAAATCGTGGTTCGGAACAAAATGATTGTGCCTGGTGTCAAGGGGCCTTAACAGTACGAGCCCATGTGAAAAAGTTACGAGATGCGGTTGCTATGGCGGGATAATGTTATTTCTTATTCGGCACCCTTGGATCCCGCTTGCAGCATTTTTTCCCGAATGTTCGTACTAAGGAGTCACATGTTCACGGTGAGTTCCTCATGACTAGAGTGTTAGGAATTTCCTATTTACATCGGTAATATCCTACAGAGGAAAGGAAACCACGAAGGGGAACAATAAATAAGAAGAAACAAGTTCATGTAACACAAATAACTAAGTTGAGCGACCCTCGAAAGCCGTCGCATCGAAATCGTTCATAGTTATTGCAATAGCACAGCACATTTCCATGTGACAACCACACAGTCCGTTCGGTCGGCTCATTTCATCGTATAAACAGTAAGCCTTGACCATGAATACCACTCATCATTGTACGACACAAGAAGTCTTTTTATTCTCCTTTCTTCTCTTATTTTCTGTGTCCTTGGCGACACAATCACGTCCAGAGAACGCCGAGCCAATTTTCTCGAGAGAATGACACCTGATTTGAGGCGCTTGCTACCTGAAGGACACGGTAAATTCCAATGAAACGTTTTATTTTTACGTTCGTTCAATCACGGGGGAAAAAAATTTGCACACTTACTGACCAAGGTGAAATCTCCAAATGACGATAAACTGTGAGACCCTGGATATTTGAGCTTGTTATTAACATTCTTGTACATAAAACAAACATTTAAAAGAACAAATAAAATTAATGAAACAAAATTCCAACAAAATGCGTGAATAGAATGTGGAATTCATTATAAGGATTGAGCGTTCAGTGCAGTAGTTCAATGGCAGATGGCAATCATAGAAAGAGTTTATACCTTAAAGTGATGAGAATGCGCTCATCTGCAGGAATACATTCCCTCAAGTTCGTCGTTTGGTAGGTAATAAATTGGGCGATCAATTCAATAAGAGAATTGTATGATTCTTTTGACATTCTGTAGAAGGCCAAGAATTTAGAGTCCGATTCCTGCAATTCACTAGTGGCGACAAATAGCCGAATGGTGAAAATTTCTATCAAGGTACGGATGCATCCAGATTCTTTTTTCTTTTTTAATTCGGCGTTGCCAATAAATAAACATGACTCCGGCCTCTTCATCGCTTGAGCTACTCATTATTCTGCTTTGAAGCTCTACACAAGACTACTGGACCAATGTTTTTTAAATAAACTAAAAACGGAGAAATAAATCACGACTTTTTTTATTTCTTGTAAGATGTTTATTTTTCTAGGCACCCTAATCTCACAGATGCGAAAATGATGAAGTTCGAGGGAGACCTTGCACTTCGATTCCGCATCGAGTTGGAGACGAAAACGAGACGACCCGTGTGTGGAGGGCCATAAATTATTCAAATAAGTGGTCTGGTAGAAAAAAATTGCCAATCATCCTCGTTTTTAAAGCCCCAAACACACGGTTCACCTGAACTTTCGAAGGTGAAAGGTGAAGATTACAAAGACTGATTTCTTTTGCATTGACTTCTTAAAACGTAATTTATATAACCACACTATCTATAATATCCAGTCCTGAGAGTTTGTGCCAATAAATAAATAAGTGCTTATTAACTATTTTTATTACCACTGAATCATTAATAATTCAATAAGAAAAGCAGCGGTGACAAAAAAGGAGAGAGTAGCGGAGAAAATTTTCATATTTGTTTTCAATGGAAATGTTTCTTTCAAAGCTGTGAGGGCGAATAGGAGAGTGGTGAAATTTCTAGGCTCACTTTATCAGCCTAGAGGGGATCTCTAATCTTATTCATGTGAAATCCGGATAAAGAGTTCGACAAATGGGTTATATGAAACATTCCCGTAACGTGGAATATGAAATTATTTCAAACGTTCCATTGGAAACATTCCCGTAACGTAGAATATGAAGAATTTGACTTCGTCGGCCGCATATTTGTAATTACTGGAAATTTGTCGGGATTACTCGGCCAAAAAAGAAGAAATGATGGTTCAGTAGAACATCAGTCCGATATATATTTCGGGTGTATCACACCCCTCTTCAGTCTACAGCAGAAAAACCAACAACAACCGGTTACGGCACTGTATGGGCATTACTTAATCGTTTAGAATAAAACAATAACCATACCTTAATAATTCTTAAAGAAGATAAATTATTGAAGGAGAACACCTCCTCTGTCGGAAAAAAAAAACCCATAAGGTGAGCCTAGAAAACCACGAAATTCTTAATTATTAATTAATTATAATGAAAGTTAAAACGAATTTACCCTTTAACAATAACATGTAGCGTGAAGATTACCACTTCACCGGACTCTGGTCGAAAAATGAGTCATTATCTCACCACTCACTCCTCCCGTAGGTGGAGACCGCGCAGGTACGAGAGTATTAACTGCGTTAATGACACCGTTAAAGCGGCAATTAAACTCCAAAGAGTCTCTATTCAAATTGACAGAAGAAGGACACAGCCTAACGTGAAGTGACTCAGAAATAAGTCTTCTGTTCAATACCTTTTCTCGGCTCAATACGCGAGCTTTGCTGAAATCAAACATATGTCCTGCATCTCTCGTATGTTTGACGAGTCCTGAAGTCACCTCCTCATTCTTAAGCGAGTTACGGTGTTGACTTAGACGTGTTTTTAAATACTGTTTAGTTTGGCCGATGTATTTTTTGTCACAGCCGGAGGCACCACAAGGAACCTCGTACACAACGTGGGTCGCCTGCTCCAACTTCGCCGGATCTTTCAGCCGCGAATAAAACCTATCAATCTTGTTGTCGGGCCTCATTCCAAAGTTGATGTGAACTTTTTTAGACGCACCACGAAGACATTTTGTGACTCTTTCCGTAACCCCTTTTACATACGTAAAGGGAAAGAAAACTTTGGGTACCACTTGTGGTGTTCCTTCTAGGCGTTCTTCCGCACGACGAGGTTCTTCGGTTCTTCTAGTGGCAGATGTTTCTCCTGAAGCGGCGCATGCTGCAATCAGTGACATCGGGTAGCCATTGTCCCTCAATAGCGCTGACGCTCGCTCAAAGCTACGGTGGAGAAACTCTGGTGATGACAACTTCCTGGCCCGTGAGATCAGATTGGCTGCTGTGTTAACTTTTTGATAGTAGGGGTGGCAGCTGTCGAAATTAAGAAGTCTTCCAGAGCTAAGCGGTTTCGAGTACCAACAATGCGCTATTGTATTACTGCTAGTCCTTGTTACGAAAGTGTCCAGAAACGGAACCCCCGTAATTCCATTCCACGACGACTCTCTCTCTACCGTGAACCGTAGCCCCGGGTGATAGGAATTGAAGGCCTCAAGTACCTCATCCACACTCCCTTCTTCCAGCGAAATCCAAAGATCATCGACATATTTTCTGACATTGCTGACTTTGCAGCCCAACCTGGGAACCACAAGATTGAGAAGATCATTCATGACCAACGCACTCATGTCCGGGCCAAGACACGAACCCATCGCAAGGCCGTCCAATTGTACATAAAACCTGCCGTTAAATTGAAAATAAGAAGACCTCGCACATCTTTCAACGGTCGTTCCATCAACGGCCATCATCAGTAGCGTCCAGGCTCCTGCAAACAACATTAGCCGGTACTTACTACCCCTTATCCAGAAGGTGAGTAGAGCTGGGCGTTATGATGTAACGGATTCCTTTGCTTTTGTAAGGGAGACCCAAGGTGTAGTCCTTCCTCCGAGTCACATCATGGTATCTTTCGACGTTCAAAGCTTATTTACCAACACGCCCATCCAGCGCTGCATGGAAATTTTAGGGAATGCCTGGGATAGCTCCATTTCACCACACACAACTCTGAGTAAGGAGGAATTTTTAACGACCGTTGAAAGATGTGCGAGGTCTTCTTATTTTCAATTTAACGGCAGGTTTTATGTACAATTGGACGGCCTTGCGATGGGTTCGTGTCTTGGCCCGGACATGAGTGCGTTGGTCATGAATGATCTTCTCAATCTTGTGGTTCCCAGGTTGGGCTGCAAAGTCAGCAATGTCAGAAAATATGTCGATGATCTTTGGATTTCGCTGGAAGAAGGGAGTGTGGATGAGGTACTTGAGGCCTTCAATTCCTATCACCCGGGGCTACGGTTCACGGTAGAGAGAGAGTCGTCGTGGAATGGAATTACGGGGGTTCCGTTTCTGGACACTTTCGTAACAAGGACTAGCAGTAATACAATAGCGCATTGTTGGTACTCGAAACCGCTTAGCTCTGGAAGACTTCTTAATTTCGACAGCTGCCACCCCTACTATCAAAAAGTTAACACAGCAGCCAATCTGATCTCACGGGCCAGGAAGTTGTCATCACCAGAGTTTCTCCACCGTAGCTTTGAGCGAGCGTCAGCGCTATTGAGGGACAATGGCTACCCGATGTCACTGATTGCAGCATGCGCCGCTTCAGGAGAAACATCTGCCACTAGAAGAACCGAAGAACCTCGTCGTGCGGAAGAACGCCTAGAAGGAACACCACAAGTGGTACCCAAAGTTTTCTTTCCCTTTACGTATGTAAAAGGGGTTACGGAAAGAGTCACAAAATGTCTTCGTGGTGCGTCTAAAAAAGTTCACATCAACTTTGGAATGAGGCCCGACAACAAGATTGATAGGTTTTATTCGCGGCTGAAAGATCCGGCGAAGTTGGAGCAGGCGACCCACGTTGTGTACGAGGTTCCTTGTGGTGCCTCCGGCTGTGACAAAAAATACATCGGCCAAACTAAACAGTATTTAAAAACACGTCTAAGTCAACACCGTAACTCGCTTAAGAATGAGGAGGTGACTTCAGGACTCGTCAAACATACGAGAGATGCAGGACATATGTTTGATTTCAGCAAAGCTCGCGTATTGAGCCGAGAAAAGGTATTGAACAGAAGACTTATTTCTGAGTCACTTCACGTTAGGCTGTGTCCTTCTTCTGTCAATTTGAATAGAGACTCTTTGGAGTTTAATTGCCGCTTTAACGGTGTCATTAACGCAGTTAATACTCTCGTACCTGCGCGGTCTCCACCTACGGGAGGAGTGAGTGGTGAGATAATGACTCATTTTTCGACCAGAGTCCGGTGAAGTGGTAATCTTCACGCTACATGTTATTGTTAAAGGGTAAATTCGTTTTAACTTTCATTATAATTAATTAATAATTAAGAATTTCGTGGTTTTCTAGGCTCACCTTATGGGTTTTTTTTTTTCCGACAGAGGAGGTGTTCTCCTTCAATAATTTATCTTCTTTAAGAATTATTAAGGTATGGTTATTGTTTTATTCTAAACGATTAAGTAATGCCCATACAGTGCCGTAACCGGTTGTTGTTGGTTTTTCTGCTGTAGACTGAAGAGGGGTGTGATACACCCGAAATATATATCGGACTGATGTTCTACTGAACCATCATTTCTTCTTTTTTGGCCGAGTAATCCCGACAAATTTCCAGTAAGTAGAATATGAAATTATTTCAAACGTTTCATTTGAAACATTTCGGTAACTTTTCATACAAAATATTTCATCTCGTGTAACCTGAGGCATTCCAGTAACGTTCCAGAAACATTTCATTGGAATATTTCCATTGAAATGTTAAAAACATTCTTAGATGCTGTCTGGGTATGCCCTTCCATCGTCGTCTGGAAGAAATCACTTTCATTTAATTTATTTAAAGTAAACAAAATAAAGAGCATAGAAGCCCACAAATCCCCCAAAGTGAGACAGTCTTGATCGGGCACGAGATCGGAATAGACAACGAAAGAAAATAGTAAACTTTCAAGGGGACAAGGAGGACCGCAGAGTGAAGGCATTATTACAAGAAAGCCACCACTGATCGTCATTAAACAGTGAGTGACAAGTGAAAAAGATACACATTAGAAGTTACACCGCACTCGAGAACAACAGAAAGAATTCGAGGGAAGAAGAAAACGGCCTGACACACACGGTCAAGGTGAAAAGTCATACTCATAACAACACGAAGTGAACTTCGAGTCAAGCATCAAATCACCAACAATAAGAATTCACCGAAAACTCGCGGAGAAACCCGCCTTGTTCGCCGTCCACCTCGGCAATATCCTCATACTCACACCTACACCAGTTACACCACACACACCAATCAAACCACTAACACCACACACATACCTATACCTCTTACACATAACCCCCACCCCTCAATCAGTGGAATCAAATCATAGAAAGCCAGAAGAAGAATGATCAGAGGTCAGGTCACTTTTACTCTCCCCTTGGCTTCAAGGCGCCCCACTAATTGATCATTGATCAAAATTCCAGACAGCATACAATCGTTTTTGTGCATTTCATTCTGAAAATGCACTATTGGTCTCGTCGTGATGGTGGCAAACATGGGCAATGTCATGTTTTTTTCATGTTTCAGAACCTCTAGAACAAGAATTCAGTGGTCTCCAGAATTTATATATATATATGGCCGTTTTCTAGTTAGCACGATAACTCTCGTAGAAGTTAATTTAGCGGAACGCGCTTTGGCACAAAAATCAGTAGCTATAAGACCCCGGTCGGTATTGCATTTGGGCCAAATCGGTCATGGTGGATGGAGGGAAAGAGGGGTTGAAATGGTCAAAAAATCACTATACAAATCACCGGTTGATTCTAGAAGCATCATATTCGGTACGAATACTCCATATTAGAGTAGCCTTTGATTCCCATTTTAGTTTTTTGAAAAAGTCTTGGGGGAGGGGGTGGTGCCTGCCCCCGGGGTGGAAGTAAGTGTGTGGTCTTGTTAGCACGATAACTCTCGAAGAAATTAATTTAGCGGAACGCGCTTTGGCACAAAAATCAGTAGTCATAAGATCCCGGTCGGTATTGCATTTGAGACAAATTGGTAGTGATGGAGGAGGATGGTGGGAAAGAGGGGTTGAAATGGTCAAAAAATCACTAAAAATCACCAGTTGATTCTAGATGCGTCATATTCGGTACGTATACTCCATGATAGACTAGCCTTTGATTCCCATTTTAATTTTTTGAAAAAGTCAAGATGGAGGGGGGGTGCCCCCGGAGTGGAAGTAAGTGTGTGATCTTGTTAGGACGATAACTCTCGAAGAAATTAATTTATCGGAACGAGATTTGGCCCGGAAATCAGTAGTCATACGGTCTTGGTTGGTATTGCATTTGGGCTTGTCAAGTATGTATGATCGTGTTTAGCCCCTTTACAAGAGACGATTTGTTTAAAAGCGTGGTTTGGAACAAAATGATTGTGTCTGCTGTCCTGGGTACAATTTCTTATTCGAGTTTATTATGTACCTTTCAGTAAAATATGTAGTAGATACTTTTCTAGTGGTCTTTTTATGCCTTCCATCCAGGTAGTTTACTCTCGAGCCCTGAGGGAGTGAGGTATATTATTCAGTAACCCGAGGTCAACAAACACAACAAAATATTTTTGAAAGGATGTGAAATTTCACCTGCCAAACACTCCTGATTTTCATGTCCAATGGGAACCTGTGGAAAGAAACGTCATTATTTTGGCACTGTGACACACAACGTGATGCCACGGACAGGTTTTTTTTATTGAGTATTGGGACTAGCGTAGCCGTGTTCCATTTTTCAGTCTAAAATAATTAATAATGAAGAAAAAATCTAGAAGAAATGATACTTATCATAGGGCGGATCACTATTTATACATATACTATATTTCCGTGATATCACTTCTATCGCAGCGCTGCCTACAAAGCATTTGAAATTGAAAGGCGAATATTTTCCGACGAGTCGTGAAAGACTTTTTTCACACTTCACAAAACGAAAAATACGAGTCTAGAATAATTTCCCCACCTAACCCGCCCAATGAATAACCTTCAAATAATATATTTGAAGGTCATTAATAGAACTTCTTTCAATTTGGTTGGCGAGAAACGATTACATATTTGTCCCCTGGAGGAAGTCAAAGTTTTATTCTCACAGATCGCTCAGTAAAGCGACGCAGAGGTCAGATTTTAAATTCACCCACCCGTCCAGTGCAAATAATTTATTCGAAGGTCATAAATAGAACTTTCTTCAATTTGGCGAGAAGCAATTATATCATTTTTTCTCCCATAGGGCGTCATAGTTTCATTCGCAAAAACCATAGCGGAGCACAGAATTGAAGTGAATTTAAAGATTTCATATTTTCCTCGAAATCATTTCTTCGAAGGTCATTAAAAGAACTTTCCTCAATGTGGCGAGAAGCGATTACACATGTATCTTCAGGGCACAACGTTCATCGCACAAAGTTTTATTCGCAAAAATCGTTCAGTGCTAACCAAGGTGACTAAACTCTTCTATATGTGCCGCAGATTTCCCCCTGCCCAACAGGCGGAATGGGTGAGAGACTGACTTCACCAGCAGTCCTTAACTCCCGATTGCTCACCCTAGAGCAGCAGAGCAAGTTAATTTTGAAATTGAAGTTTATGAATTCTCAAAAATAATAGCCCAATAACAATTAATAATGTACTGGGTCTAGCGCAATAGCGATTGGGACTGCTCGTGACGTATGTGAAGGACAGTGATCTGCGGCACCTATAGAAAATTTAGTCACCTTAGGATAGGAGATTATTTAGTTGCTCTGGGTGTTTTGATGGGGTGGGGGGTAAAATTTTTGTCGGGCACAGCAGCAAGATTCCTTCGTCGAATTGTATATCCGTTAACAATAAGGCCAACAAAACAAAGACTGTTTCGACGAGCTTCCACACAGCCATGGATGTGATTCATACCACGAACAATAATTAAATGAACGATAAAAAGACTTATCACTTTTGCTGTCTTTTTGTAAAAGTGAAATTTTTGGTACTGGCCGTCCACAACTTTCCACTCGAACTTTTTCTTCTTCGAGAAGTTTTGTAAATTGTCCACTCTGGATAGAAATGACTGGATCGTCGTTAACGGCCGGATCCATAGCGAAATTAATTAACAAAACGCAAAATTACAAACTCGAATCAAAATATCAAAAAAAATATACCATTAGAGAGAAAGAAAAAACTAGGAATAAACCGTGACGAAGGACGAAGCTGAACGCCAAGGACGGTAACAACGTTATGTCCCGCCATTCTATGGAGTGGCAGGGGGGCAGGGAAAAAGTAAGACGGTTGGAAGCGTCGCCTGCTGAAGCGGTGTTCTGGGGCAAGCCCATAGAGATAGTATAACTACTAGAGGGGGCATTGCATGCGCAAACAAGTATAAGCTGGGGCGAGGATTAACGTCATCCGGATATCGTTGTGGCTCCGTAGGTCTCTTCCCATTGGCTGTCTCAAAAGGTGGGGTTTCAAAAAGTCCCCCTTCACACCATCCACATCCCCACAGGTACTTCTTCAACCAATAGCAAGGGATTTTCGGAGCTAACTCAAGCTCTTGGTGACGTCAATCATGGACCGCTGCGCAATAGACAATTCAAGCTCTAGTTATATTATCTCTATGGGGAAGCCCCTTCACGATCATCCACGGGGGTGGTGGAAGGTTCTGTGAGGGAGTGGAAGTAGGGGAAAAAGAAAAGAAGCTCATCGCCTACCTTTGAGTGGTCACCCATCCACTTTCGAAGATGCCTTCAACTTTTCCGGCCGGGTGGCAATTGGTTCGTTTGCTTCGTTGTAATCTTGGGTTTTTCAGCCGCTTTTACTCAAATTAAACTTTTTATTAAAAGTAACGATCATTGTTTTACGATTTTCATTTTTTAAAGTCTAGCGAGAAAAAAATACACCAATGTTGAATCATTTCCAGAGAAATTATTATTCTATTTCCTACCAAAATTTTAAGGTTAGGCGCCGCCTACCTTGCCTATCCTGAAGAACCGCTACACTACCGGCGATTACAACGTTGTGACGTCCTCAAAGTGGGAGATGTTGACAAACTTATTGCCCCATGTCTCAGACACAAAATGACATTAACTATTTCGTAAAAATTTCCGAGCTGTTTGACATTCCAAGCAAAGCTCATATTGAGACCGGTCACGGAGGAATCCACAAGCTCGAATACGAATTGAGACCTAAATTCGCGAACGCAACGAGAAATATATTACAGGCTTTCGTCAAACACTGCGAGTCATGCATCAAGAAAAGATGCCACAAAAGGAAAGGAGTCGTCGTCAAGCCTCTGCTGTTCAGTGATTCAGTGGAGTCAATGCCAGGTGTCAAGTCGACCTAATCGATTTACAAAAATGCCCTGACAAAGACTTCAAGTTCATCCTCAATTACCAGGAACATCTGAGTAAGTTTGTTTGTCTTCGGTCGTTGAAAACAAAGAAAGTCTCCGAAGTCGCGTATAACTTGGTCGACATTTTCTGCAGCTTTGGGGCACCGGGCATACTTCAGTCGGATAACGGTCGCGAGTTCGTTAATTGTGTGATAGAGGAATTGAAGGAGCATTGACTGGGGCTCAAACCCGTGAGGAGAAAACCACGTCTCTCACAAAGCCAAGGAAGTGTTGAAAGAGCCAACAGAGACGTGCAAGATATGATTCTGGCTTGGATGGAGGATAACAATTCAAAAAATTGGAGCGAAGGACTGCGGTTTTATCAATTTCAAAAAAATAACAGTTTCCACCACGGGATAAAGCAATCTCCTTTCGAAGTCATGTTTAGCAGAAAAGACAAAATAGGTTTATCGTACCGAATGAAATCTTATCCAGCTTGCACACCGATGCAGCTTGCCGTAAATGCTTCGGAGAATATTGGAACAGAAAATACGGTCAATACGAGCTTCGATGTCCTCGTACCACAGCCCGCTTCGTTCACAAACGATAATGAAAAAGGAGGCTCACATTCAAGTGAGCTGCACAAAAACGGTGAACAGATTTCACTCGACGAAAATCACAATTCGGTGATGCGAGCTGTCCGTATGTCAACGATTCAGCAGCGAGTCAACTCCAATCAGCTGGTATCCAACAGGAAGACATCTTCGTAATCACAGTTCAAGGACTATGATGACCAGATTCTCAACAGCATCGACCAAGGAAAGCTGAAGTTTGCCGAAAATCGAAGCTCGGCAGTTTTGGGATTGGAAAAACAAGCCAAAAAAAAATGAAGTTAGAATGCGAAAAAAACTTTCGGTTTTACCACTGAATCACTCCCATACACCGCCTTGCCTCTCTAAAAAATGATACATTCACCCTATAATCTTGAACATCCGCCCCCCCCCCCAACCACACGATTTGGTTCGGCTCACAGACTGATTCAAAACCAATCACGCGCGTTTATCACTTGTAGAAAAAAAATTCGTTATTTTGACTACAAAACCTAATTTCAAAGATTTTTGCCTTTTAAAAACTAAATTTTGCGGATTCTTCTCGTTCCAATCCCAATTTTGTGGACTTAATTTGCTAGTTCAAAAACCAAATTTTCGAGTTTTGCTCTTACATGAACCATTTTTAAGGACTTTCGCTCTTTCAGGGTCCAATTCTGTGGTTTTTGCTATTTATAAAATCAGTTTTAGAGTTAATTCGAAAATTAATTGCCGGAAAACGAACGACAGAAGATCAAATTGTGAAGTATTCGGCTCGAGGGTCCAACGAAAATGGTCTTATCGTTACGTTTTTACGTTACCAATCTCATGGAAACGGCAACCGCGGGCGGCGGGAGAAGCAATAAAATCAGAAACGTCTGCTAATTGTGAAGCACAATGCTTCCTCGACTAACGTATCTTCGTTGAACAGGGCCGGATCTATTAGGTAGTGGGGGGGGGGCAGTAGGGGCATTTTCTCCAAGGCATCACTCGCCAGGGGCAGCAATCGATCTCTTATTAAGAAGACAAATCTGCCAAAAATAGCATAGATAATTTGAGAACAAAATTTTGGCTAATCGTGCACGTCAAGTGTGCACTGTACACTGCCCCCCTAGAGCCCCTCCTATTGGACCGATTTAGCTCAAATTGAAATGGGACCATCTGTAGCCTAACCTACGTGTATCACGATGATTTCAACAAAATTGGTTGGCTACTTTAGGAGATATGCGCGTTGGTATGAAGTGTAAAGACGCACAGACAGGCAAACACAGAACCAAAGTTGTTCAGAAAGCTCTGAAACGCAAATGGAAAGTGGAATTTTTGAAATCGGATACCAACAATTTTTTCACCTCAAGAGACGATCACATATCTTCCCATACCTTCGGTATTTGAGGAATCAATTTTTAGTCAGGCGAATCTGTGTTGTCCATTTCGCCACGTGTGTTTCCCTTTATAACGTTAATGCGTTGCACTCGCTCCCTTTGAATTAAATTGACATGTTTTTTCATTGTTGTTAAAGTCGTTAAAAGCTAAAAGTGGGCTACAATCCCGCATTCAATCTTGCACGATTGAAAACAGTGCGGGATTGCGAACCCTAGTTACAACAGATGATTGTAATCATCAGGAGGCAGCAAGATCTGCCCAATATTTCGATCATTTATACCTCCACTCATGGGTCCATTATAGGCGATTTTTGACCCATCGTCGCGACGGAAAACTTCGTCAACCATGACGGATCGTAAATCCATTTCGATTTTATGATATAGGATGAATATGTTGAGCTCCCACTATGGTTTGATGGTTACCGATTAAGTTACATCAAGGTCGAAATGTAGTCAGTGGTACCCCTTCGTCAGTCTCACTAATCTATCCCACTTTGGGTAGAAATGCCAATTGCAAAAACACAGATTCATTCTTATAAAAATGTAGTTTCCAAACTTGTTGTTTTTTCGAGGATTTTGATGAAACTATTTGGTCTTCAGACATCGTTGTGTGCTTAAATAGAACATAATTAAATTTGCTACAACTTCTCTCGACTCGGATTTCCCCGTAGGATGAGTATTTTAGCCAAAATTCGGATCGAAAGTTGACCAAAACTTAAAATTTCAATTTTGTTGACAAATAAATCAAATTCGAGGAGCCTTATCTTGGTGACTGTGACCTACAGAGCTACGTTCGGTTTTTAACTTATTTCGTATGCTTTATCTTAAAATGCATATTTTAAGAGGTAAAGTGAAAACCCCGAAAAAACTGCAAAAATTTCGCGGTTTTTCGAGTGCCGCGAAAGTAGCACAAGTCTTTCGAAGCTGAAAACTTGGATTTACACTACTGGTGCTGGTCCCAACAACATACTAAAAAATCAAAACTAGCAGTTTAATTGCGATTTTTAACGTTCTTATTGACTGGCCTATATTCTTTTATGTATTTTTTTAAATTTTCTTGTTCTTAGTGCCTTTTTATTATGATCGAGTGCTGCTAACTGATTCGCTTTTCATTTACAGCCGACATTGCACGCCGATAAGAAAATAATTGCAATTTTATAATTAAACTTTATATTTTTCTTATTGATGTAATTTTAACACGATCTCTTTATTGCGCGATTCCTATATAAGTGGATAAAGAAAGCTCAGGAAAGCCATTGCTACGGTACATTTACGTTGGAAGTTCGTTTTATTAACAGGGCTCATCGCTTGTGTTAATTCAATTCCCAAGAAATTTGGTTGGAGTTTACAGAACGACGAAAGGAATGAAGCCAAGATTAATGAAGGATATCGTAAAATACGGTAAGCACGACTTCTCATTTTACTGTATTATTGTCACTGTATACTGTATTGTTAATTATCAAACCCTGTAGATCTAAGAAGAACGTAAATTAATTAAAATAAATATGCCTTGTACTTGATTATTGTTAGCTATATCTCAGCCCCCGAAAAAAACAATACAGCAACGTGATAAAATTAATACCAAATAAGTCTAGCGAAGATTTGCGTGATGTTTCTAATCCGATTTACACAGCATGCCATACACTATAAGATTGATGGTGCAAATCTTATAAGTTTCATTCATTCCTTCCTTAGTAACGTGTTACAACTTCCGAATATTCTTATGGTTAAAATACAAGGTGTTTGAGGAGGAATGATGCGGATTGAAACATGTTGTAGTACTCGGCAGGGCGGGTCAAAAAAGTCATACAAACATAGGGTCGCAAATACTTTGTTTCGGAGATAGAGCCAAATTAGTGAATTTTTAGCCACTCTCCCTTTTCCCACCAATAAGTCGTCGAAACAAACCCGTTGTCTAACGTAGAACAAAATGAGTGACATTTCTGAAAAGAGCACAACATTTCCTTCAAAAATACCTAGTTCTTTCAAACTAATAATGGGTTTAAGTATCCTCATTTGTTTATCGATCGGGGGTGAAAATGTTGTTCCCGAGTTTTTCCGTTTTTTTCGACGACGATTTCAAACATGTCCATTTTGTAAGCTTTCAAACGGCTCAAGAAGATTGGGAATCGATGCTGTTTTCACCGAGATATCGATGATATTCGTAAAAGCAAGGCCAATTGCTCAGAATGCTCAGAAACAGGCATTGTTGTACCAGCAAGAAAGAATTTACGTGAGAGGTTCATTGTAGGTAATTTATTTTGCACGATTCATTTATCAGCCAACATATTGATACCAACTGATCGGAAACTCACTTATCATCACTCTCCCATGTCATGTGTCATGTTCTAGTAATCAAACATCATGCACACAGCTGTAATGCGTAAAACGCAAGCGGAAGCATCCCCTTCTTTCTGCTTCACCATTTCATGCTCCGACAATGACTTCTTCTTCAAGTAGAACTCCACCTAAGTTCTCTTTTCCATATGGAATTCTCAGAAAAACCGGGATCACTATACTTCGGCTTACCACAGCAAAATTCAAGGGTCTGCTAGCCAATTGTACAAATTGAAGCTCACAACCTTGGCGTAAATTACACTTAAAGCTCATCATCCAACGATGGTTCGGAATATTTGTATCAGAATATGTAGAATTGATTTTTGTTTTTTAAATCATCCTTAAAAATATTATTGGTATGATGTATTGATGTGACCGGTTGAATGCATAACCTCAGAAGTGTATTCTGGCGCTGAAGATGTTCCTTTAACTTCACGTGCAACTCATCAAATGACGTTACTGTCATCCGAAAGTATTCAAAAAACTTGTCATTGTGTTCCCTTAGCTTGGGAAAAATGGTGTAGAATGCTCAAAACTCCTGACGTAAGCACGTGAGAAGATGCACCCAATGCACTCGGGTGTCTTCGGCTTTTTACTCCTTCGGTATAGCAACATCATAGAGGTGACTTGACGCCTTTCCATGATTTTTGAAATTGTACCTTTTATTCGTTTTCGCCGAAGTCTAAAAAAATAATAATAATAATAAACCCAATTTGAACCATGTGAGAACCGTGCAAGTGTGAAAAGGATGAATTCGTTTTTGGTCGCTGCCGAAAACGAACCGAACCGAATGGAACCGTACAAGTGTGAAATAAGCTTTACCCCTTCACTTTTAATGACAATTAATTAAACTAATATCTTACGCTAACGTGTGGTAAAATTTATACAGGGTGTTCATAAGTTACCTCGACAGAGAAAGTATGGTGATAGTACACCTCATTTGTGATCGAAATCACTATTTGAGGTTTTTTGGAATTCCTCTTGGTTTTCGAGTTATCGTCAATTTCGTGTTTTTTTCGTGACCCTCCGTTTTTTTACGATAAGTGACTAGTACGACCTCATCAACAGGTGCTAGACTAAAAGTAAGTAGCTCATTGAAAAGAGCATACAATTTCCTTCAATATTGGTCCTGAACTCAATAAAATCATATCAAGGCCCTAGCCGTTAGGGCATTAGATATCGGTAAGAAACACGTTTTTCGCATTTCTGCCCAATTTTCGTCACCGATTTACATCATTTCGTCAGAGGAAAATATTTTTTTGCATTCATAAGAAAAACTTCCTCATAATGTCAGCTTTCCAATGACATGCCATTGTTACCAGTTTTCACCACCTATCGAAGAGTTATGAGCAATAAACGATACCAAAACTGAAAAATAACCCGCAAAGAGGACCTATTGAATGAGGTGAATCCACATTATAATTACCTGTTTCCAATGGGTTAGACAAACTTAATGCAGGCAGTTAGCTAAATCTATCGCTAATTTACATTTTTGTGTAGAAAATGGAGTGGTTGTGGTTGTGGTGGGGGTGGAGTTTAAAATATCGTTAGTGCCTTCAAGTTCACGCTTTAATAACTAGAAAAGTTACATTTTCGAACGTTCTTGAAAATAATTTGGAACCGGAATAAAAAATTAAATCCATAATTTTTTACATTATTGCTGATACTAATAAAACAAAATTAGGATTGTTCAAAGTGTCCTCCCTGTCGATGAATGCAAAGCCGGCCCTCCACCTAACTGCGTTAGTTGCACGTTGCATCCCCAGTTTTCCTCGCGTGATTATCGAATACGATTGTCCAGCTCATCTCTCGTTGCCACTGGTTGTTTGTAAACCAAAGTTTTTAGATGACCCCATAAATAAGAATCCATGGGGGTCAGGTCGGAGCTTCTTTGTTTCACGTTTGCCGGTCCGAGGTGGTCACCAAGAAGTCCTCCAATTCACCGCTTGTTGAATGTAGTGTCCAAATAATTTCTCACTATCCGACTGTTGTGAGCAGAGCAGCCGTCCATTTGCATCCACATGGTGGCGACAAGAGATGAGCTGGATTACCGTATCCGACAATCGTGCGAGGAAATCCGGAGGCGACCACTGGAGATGCAACGTGTAACTAACGCAGTTAGGTGAAGGGCCGGTTTTGCATTCATCGACAGGGAGGACACTTTGAACAATCCTAATTTTGTTTTACTACGTATCAGCAATAATTTAAAAAATTATGGATTTAATTTTTTATTCCGGTTCCAAATTATTTTCAAGAACGTTCGAAAATGTAACTTTTCTAGTTATTAAAGCGTGAACTTGAAGGCACTAACGATATTTTAAACTTCACCCCCACCCCTTTTCTTCACAAAAATGTAAATTAGCGTTAGATTTAGCTAACTGCCTGCATTAAGTTTGTCTAACCCGTTAGAAACAGATAATTATAATGTGGATTCACCTCATTCAATAGGTCCTCTTTGCGGGTTATTTTTCAGTTTTGGTATCGTTTATTGCTCATAACTCTTCGATAGGTGGTGAAAACTGGTAACAATGGCATGTCATTGGAAAGCTGACATTATGAGGAAGTTTTCCTTATGAATGCAAAAAAATATTTTCCTCTGACGAAATGATGTAAATCGGTGACGAAAATTGGGCAGAAATGCGGAAAACGTGTTTCTTTCCAATATCTAATGCCCTAACGGCTAGGGCCTTGATATGATTTTATTGAGTTGAGGACCAATATTGAAGGAAATTGTATGCTCTTTTCAATGAGCTACTTACTTTTAGTCTAGCATCTGTTGATGAGGTCGTACTCGTACAAAAACGGAGGGTCACGAAAAAAACACGAAATTGACGATATCTCGAAAACCAAGAGGAATTCCAAAAAACCTCAAATAGTGATTTCGATCACAAATGAGGTGTACTATCACCATACTTTCTCTGTCGAGGTAATGTATGAACACTCTGAGTATAGGTACAAATATTTTAATAACAATATCAAATCAGCCGTCAGCCCTCATTTATTTAGATTACGCTATTTTAATATTAGAGGTTCGCAGTTCTATTCCTAATCACTGATATCAGGTAAACACATCTGTAGACTGTAGACGGACCTTGTTGCCTTTCTAGTTTCAGTTCTGCGATTCTTGATGACTAATGCTGCTTCCTCTACTCGCCGTATCAACTCTTCCCTTGAATTTCCGGGGGCACCATGGTAAACTAAATCCTTCATCCAACCTGGAAAAAGTCGAGGGAAGTTAGATCCGGAGATCTCGGAGGCCAATTCACGGGGCCTGCGCGACCGATCCAACGATCTGGCATCTGCATAGGATTCGTCAAGAAACTCTCGCACTTCATGAGCACTGTCTGCTGGACCTCCGTCATGCTGATAAATCATAATTGGTCTCTCTCACAGTGGGATATCGCGAGGAGAGCTAGGAATTCATTTTCGAGATAATTTCGATAATTGCGTCCATTTAAGTGGATCTGAATGACGTATGGTCCTGTTACTACCAATTAAACCACACCATACATTAACACTAAACCTATGTTGAAGATGTTTTTCGATGGTAGCATGCGGGTTTTCGTCATGCCAAACGTGCCAATTGTGGATGTTATTGATGCTGTCTCTTGTACATGTGACTTCGTCAGCAAATAGAATTGTAGACACCAATTCACGGTTTTCCATAACCGCAGCCGGAGATGATCGTCACGTGGATGGAGTTTTTGGACTTTCCGTAAATAAAAAGGATGTAGACAATTTTTTCGCAATTTCGCAAAGTACTCCACACGTGCGAATGAAGCACTCCCAAAGTCCTTGCAATTCTTCGGGTACTGGTTGTTGGGCCGGCTTCCACCATGTTCAGGATGTGGTCAACATCTTCCTTACTTCTATCTGAATAAAATCTGAAGCTCGGCAACGTACCCGTTTGGCAAAGGGAATTAAAAACTTGCCGAAAAACTCTTGCGCTTGGAAGACGGTGTGGTTGCCTCCGGCCATATTCCGTTTGAGCAGCTCCAGCGTTCTCATTACAGAAACCACAAACAAACACAATATTTGAGTATTCCAAAAAATTCGAAAACAACCGTTGCATTTTAAACACGTTTACGGGACTAGTGTCGAGCGAAAATTACTCAAAAGGCGCTTCAACAAGCAACGGAATATCGAAAAAGCGAACATCGAGCAAAAGAATGTCCAAAGCGTTGAAAAAAACAAAGTCAAACGAAAGATCAACGAACAACCTAAAGCCAAACCTGGCGAGTGACAGAAACAATTGAAACAAAAGTCTGCGTGGACAAATTTGACCCCAACAGCTACTGAAACAATCACCCAAAAATAGCTAGACAAAACATTGTTTTAGTTTTTTCCGTTTGCCATCTAACAGCAGCTTATTCATAAATTCTTGAAAATTCGATCAAACATTTTTGTGACGAAGACACGTTTACGATAGACGGCATCAATAAAAATTATAATAAGAAGCACGTCTTTGACGACAAAGTACCCGCACTCGACCATCGAAAGCCATGAAATCGTTAGATTGACCGTACAGATCCAGTGACTAATTCCTGACTCATTGATGGCTTAAAAAAATTGATGTTTGGAAATAGGGGGGGGGGATAGCGTATAAATTGTGTGTTTTTTAGTTTATATGGCTTTTTTGATCCGTCCTGTCGAGTGCTACAACATATTTCAATCCGGATCATTCCTCCTCAAACACCCTGTAGACTATTCCACTTTGATTTTGATTAATTGTTTTTTTATGAATGCTCAAAATGCAACGTAACCATCAGGTATCAAATATCCACTAAATTATGAAGAAGTACGAGGCTATGAAAAATCAGCTCTTCATGGGAATAAAGTTCATTTTCCAGTAGGAAAAGACCGAAAAATATTTTTGAAAATTGCCCAGGAAAGATTAAGCACCTCTTTCCGAAAAGCACTAAAAAAATGTATGCTGAGGCACACGGGAAAAAATGAGTTACAATATTATCAGTTTCACCTCAATTATAGGCGCAAACGAATTTTATCCCCCACTAACCAATAAGAATGTAAAGCTAATACCTAGCACATTTCACGAGGAGAGAGGAACGTGGAACTTTGCTAGTAAGTCATCATCTGCAAACCGTGACGAAATATTTGATCATGATACAAATGACTTTCTTAGTCATCTCTTTAATCAACGATTGATGAAGCGGGTCTGACTAATATACGAAATGAGCAGCCTATAACGGGGGTTGTCTCAGCACGTTATACAAATGAAGCACGAAGATGATTTGAAACATGTTCGTATACCAGACAGAGATGACAATGAGAATTTAAAAACTCCAATGGCTTGAGTTAGTATACATTAATGTGTTTGCGAATAATGTGAACCTGCAAAGGGCTTCGGAGAAAGTTTGAGAGCCCTGGGTGCTAATGTTGTTTCTATGTACCTGGTTTTCTTATCGTTCTAAACTCTAATCCCCATCCATTGTTACATTTTACATATCAAGAAGGGTTAGTTGTGTTGCAGGAATCCAGTATGTAAGTACCCATTTGTGTTGTCATTACTAATTTGGATTGTAATACGTATGGTGCCTATTTGTAATGTAATTGTTGTACTGAAGAGGTGTTCCGGGTAGGACCCGAATTACATCCTGCGAAAAATAAAACCTGGCTGTCTACGTTCAATTAAGAGGAGTGAACAATTCATCTGTTTTTTAATGATTCTCTTCCGGCAGGTTTATTCATTCTGCCGGTTCTGATGGAATGCGTGACCGCAGAAAACATCAAAGCTTTACACGCGGTGACCGCCGCATCAGACAAATTTGCCATGGATTTGTACATGGTAATTTTTGAAAATTTCAAGTCCGTTCGTTTCGGTGACATAATAACGCCATAAATCATGGGCGAACAAAAGTGACACTGACACGTGAAAAACAAACACAAAACATGCGAATAGTCCAGTAATCACGTAAAAAGAAAACTGAAATGTTTATATTAACAAGACTCACGACAGGATATTCGAGGCAGGCAGAAGAATCGGCGCGCACTCAGATTTTTTTTTGTTTATTTTATTTTCCTATTATTTTTAATTTTTTAGTGGGACAATGTTTACTCGAGCTCACTTATTTTCACAGGGACAGAATCCTTGTAGGTGGTATCTAAACGTTCACACTTTAAGAACGCAAAATGGGAAGCAAAGTACATAATGCTGTTGTCTACGTTACAGTGGCGCGGGCGGTTCTTGGGGTTCGGCCCAGGGTAGGTGAAAATGTCCCCACCCCTCATCCTTGACGTGAGCTCCAATTATGTCCACATTCTTGCGCGTGCAGTACTTAGCAAATAAGCTTGGTTAAGCCAGTTTCTTGCATATCTATAACGGATCTAAAAGTTCCAACAAAAGCTTGTCCGAGCAAGACAACAAAACCATGAAGCCACGAGGCAAGTGGTTCCAGAATTGGGCGACTGCGACTGCAGCTTTGGACAGAGCGTGATGTTCATTCAGCCATTCAGCTACACTGGAACGATTTTTTTTCAAGCCTACACTTGCTTGTATGTGGTCTTTGGAACTTACATGTTTTTTGGCAGCGGCTGAGAAGTTACGATGTCTGAGTAGCCGACAGAGTTCCTCGAGCTTTTTCTCCGTGTGACCGAGGAGGAGACAAGAACAACAAAATAAGAGTCTGATTTGAGGAACTGCCGCCCAGCCACTGATGCGATTGGGACAATCTAATTTGCAGAACTAACAAAAGCTTGCTGTACGAGGTCTTGAAAATCTTGCACGGCGGTGAAAATGCACATATAGCCTCCTACTGACTCCACGCACATGTCTCTGGAAAATTTTTATTGTTCTGCCAAAAGTATCGCCGAGAGGTTCTTTGCCCTTATGATTATTCTGGAACCGTGCATAAGCTTGGTTTGAGGGGGTTTATCCGATTATGCAACGTCATTAGCAATGAGCCGTACCTCGACGAAGCTAAGCAGATAGTAAATTACTTTAGTGACGTATTTTCTAGAATTGTCCAAATAGATTTAAACGTAGGTACGCCTCGAAATCGATCCTACGGTGAAATCGGCTGTCGGAATTGCAATGCCCGCTGTCACACCGATTGGGACAGTAATCCAGTACTATTAGTCAAAAGAACGGATTCTTTTCGTATTTGTCTTTATCCTATCTAACAGAATCGCCATTGCTTCGCGCCAATTACCAGAGTGGATTTTGGCATTTTGCTCTGGACGAAGAGAGCAGCTATCTTATCACATTCTGGAGACCTTTCGAAAAATAAAGGTGGCTTGGATGTCCGTTTGGCGTGTCTCCTGCTCCAAAATTATTTCAAAGACTATCAGGAGTAAAAGTTATGTGTGACGACCTTTTGGTTTACGGAGTCAGAGACACTGGAAGAGGCAATGAAGGATCATAACGTAAAATGGGTCCCAATGCGCTATTTGAAAGTGTGGCGAATAATAAAAGGGGAGTCGCCACATCAGCCCCCTACGAAGACTGGAAGTCCCTGTGAGCCGTGAAGTCCAGACGGAGAGGGTGCGAGTTTATGCCCACCTCAAGATGTAGCGGCTTTCGTTGAAAGATACTGCTGAGGTGATCGAGAAGCGATCGATTGATTGAGCGAGTGATTGAGAGAGAAGGAGATGTTGATGGTGAGTGACCACGGTTGAATAAGTGACGGCGAAATGGAGCTCGTTGCTCGGTAATTGCTGCTCGTCGATTTGAGGGTTGAAGAAATGCAGTGCGTCGAGTTGAAGAGAGTTGTTGTTGAGAGGGCTCAGCTTGCTGCAGGGCCAGGAACTCGTGCGAGTATACCTCGAGCAAGCGAGTCCTGAAGCCGTGGAGCTGAACCGGGATCTGGTGCCGGGTGAGTTCAGCAAGACTGGGAAATGTTCATGTTGAGCGGCGCGTGGTGCTTATTCGAGCCCATGAGTTGATGGTTGAAGCCTGAAGAGAAAAGAGCCGCCGTCAAAGATATTGCAGAGCAGTTGAAGGCTGGATGGTTTGCGAGGAGAGCTGAATTTTCACAATTTTGTTGGGTTTTAGTCGGGGGTCACCAATTTGTGGGAGACACAATCGAGCTGTTAACGCAAAACTACATATAAACTTTATATTTATTTTTTTAAAGTCACATGTGTTGTTGTTGTGTCGCTTCGCTACAAAAGAAGAGCTTGAAAGCCTGAAAAAGGAGATTCGGAGATGCACGTGAACCTGGCGGCACACATTCACTAAACACGAATAAAATGGCGCCATTCGTTTGTTTACGTTTGTTTAGCCCAAATTTTCGTTTGTTTAGCCCTGCAAGATACAATTTTTCCAAAAACAAAATGTGTGCCGCCAACGTCACGCAACGGCACACATGACCCAATCGCTTGTTTCGCTGCATATTCGGGCAGGACTTCGTTTGTTTACGTTCGTTTAGCCCAAATTTTCCGTTTGTTTAGCCCAGCAAAACATGTATGTATAAGAAAATACATCATGTGTGCCGTTGCGTGAAGTTGGCGGTACCGAAATGTCGTTTTTGAATATAACTTCAGAACAAGTGATTCCAGAATTTTTTTGATATTTTTTTCGGATTCCTCGTGAAATTTCCTTGCGAATTAACCACAATATTGCCGAAAAAATGCAACTTTTTGTGTGGCCAAAATCGTCGTTTTTTTTTTAAATGACAACTTTCGCGAAATCGGAAGATCCAATACCAATTTTAAAAATTAGTACAAATTAAAAAAAAAAAAGTAATAAAAACACTTCTTCCCCTTGAAAGATTGAATTGAAATTTTAATGGGACCATAGAACGTAGCCTACGTCCTCCATGCAAACATCAAAATCGGTTCTCAGGCTCAAGAGATGTGCGCGTTGTAACTCTTCTTCTTGCCAGATTGTGTTGAAATTTGAAGACCATAAAGAACCTTTTCTACGCCTTCCATACAGATTTAATCAAAACCTGATCAATAAATTATGAGATATGCGCGTTGGAAGAAAACGTATTGACACGCAGTCTTACAGACATCCACCCAAGCAGACACACAACCACAATTCCTCAGAAAGTGGAATCATTGAAAACGGAGGCCAAAAATTCACTAAGCTTTCTATACCTTCGGTATTCCGAGGAAGCGAAAAACAAAAAATGCAAACAAAATGGACTTGGCATAGCATCAGGTTTCGATTTAGTGAATTCAAAAAATCCTGGGGGGGAGGGTCTTTTTCCGTAAGATGACAGGATTGATAATGCTTCTAGTAGGGCCATCAAAAAAGCATATCTCGCTCGAAACGAACGGACATATTTTCAATAGCGTAATGTTTTTTGTTTTCATTATGATGGTTGCGATTTTCAGAAATTGATTGGAGGGGATGGAAACTTGATCGTGTCTCCACTTGGAGTTCAAATTGTTTTAGCGATGGTAACTTCTGGAGCAAAAGGGAAAACTTGGGAAGAACTTGTCAATGTCATGGGCTACCCAAGAGATATGAAAACCCTTCACTTAGGATATCAGGCACTACTAGACTTGTTGCAGGTAAAAATTTGACACTCACATCACAATAGAAATAATCCAATATCGTATAAAAAAAAACATTCACAGAAAGTAACCTAAGCATAGACTTTCGTAAAGCCAACATTATGTTTTAAAGAGAAGCGTAACCTCTTCGCCACATGTCCTCCCTGCTAGACCACACGGATTACAGCTTTTAGTGGTCCCAGGAAAGGGCACTTTTAGTTTAAGTTCATACCCTTCGGCCTAACCAACGCCTCAGCCACATTCATGCGTCATATTGACCAGGTGATGACCTCTGAAATGAGGCTCTGCTTACAGTTATTAAGACGATCTGTCGTCAAAAATCGTAGCCCCTACTTGATTTGTAGTTCTTAGGGGAAATCCTACCTTGCCACCACCAATTTGGACTGATTATGAGGGTTGAGATGACCCGGGGAGTTTTTTTGTATGAGGGGTTTTTACTCGGGACAAGGAAAAGACTCACAAAATAAAGGACATCACACGTGAATAGAGTGAAAATTAAATTACATTTTAAAGAAAACTTAAATTGAGTAACAGAACATTACAGTATACAATTAAACGGTGGGACTTTCGGAGATATCTACAAATTGGGGTTTGTATATTACAGGATTATTAAAAAAGCCTCTCCAGTTCCGTCAGGAACCTGGGGTATGGGATGTTAGGAATTTTTCTGGTTGGGGGGGGGGGACGAGCGACCAGTCAACTGGACGAAGAATGAGTTCGCCTACAATCAACTCACTTACCTCGGATTTATCGTTAACCAAAAGGGTAACTGCCCTGACCTGAAAGAAGGTGGAGTTCGTACTTCAATACCCAACTCTCATATCATCCAAGGAAAAAGGAACTTGAAGCCATTTTTTGCAATGTCCTCTCAGCGGTTTTGTCCTCAAGTCTCAAGTAAAAACGGAACACTTGTTATTTCTAGAGTACCTTTAAAACAGGTGTGCTTGGCGGGTATATTGTGCTCTTCTGACTAGAAAAGGTAGTGTGAACTGTTCACTTTTAATGGTATTGTTTATCTAGTAAACTAGTATATTAATTTGGAATTAGTTCTGATGACCGTCTGACGATGAGAGGCCGCAGATAGGCATTATTTCACCAAATGATATTAATGTAGGTATGAAGAATAAGCGGCGCGTGTAAAGTGATTCTTCTTCTATCTCGTGTTCCTGTTCCTGAGTGGTCCCGGAGGCCTTTTCATCATTTTACAATTTCTAAAACGCTTATAACTTGAAGAATCATTTCTTTTATTGTACGTACTTGACGGGTTTGAGAGCTGCTAAGGTGACTAAAGGACGTCCTCGTAAAAAGCAGCTCGCAACGTAAAAAGAAGCTCAACGTCACCAATCAATAAATTGCAATCAAAATGTGAATAGGAAGCATAAAACCAACATAAAACAATAAAATCTTGAAATAAAAAAGCTTCTCTATTCCAGTATCTGATATAGCACAACTTTGTCATTAGAGCTCAATATGGCGTCCAAGCATACTCGGGCTGTAGTGCCATAGTTATTACATCTGCTGGTCGACCGAAGCCTAAGATGCCGCCTTCTGGCGGTTCTTCGGTGAAGACGTTACTTACGTCCGTCCGCTCCCACTATTCGGACGGGCGTAAGTTCCATTGGGAGTCGTCCTGATAACACAACAGACAACAGATTCTGACGACGACGACAACAACAACAACAACAGAGGGTTAAAGCCTCTGTCAGTAGGTCTTTGACATCGGCTGAGAGGAATTATTCGACGATTGAGCGTGAGTGCCGGCAGTAATATCCTCTATGGACGAATTTTGTGCACGATAGAGAGTAGTCCCGTCACGGTCATCACCGAACGTGCTAGTCTGAGGTGGTTGTTCAACATCAGAATCCTGAAAGGCCGCCTTGGCTCGGTGGATCATCATTTAACTACAAGCCTATCAGTTGGATATCAAGTACTGGCCAGGGTCGCACAATGGTTTCCCTGATGCTCTGTGGAGAGAGTGGGAGTCCGCGAATAAAACCAAGACTGACGTTTTATAAACTTGCAAAAGTGACCCCTCGTACTAAAACCAAGTGTACCTATTTGAAACGACCTTAAAGGATCAGGAAAATTGGTTAATGCAGTAGGGATTTTTTTTGCCTGTACAAACAGACTTACCGGAGCAATGGTCATGGTGGGGGGAGGGATCCGATGGCCCTTGACGATTTGTTTTACTCGTTTCACTTTGCGAGGCGTCTCTCCGGTGTCATGAGTCATGCCCCACCGGAGGTAGACCGAAACCTAATGCTGTGGATGCCTGAAATTGTGCATTGTGGATTTGGAAACATCAAACACTAAAAATCTCACACCGGATATCCCTTCACTAAGTTACGATGTGCTAAGTCGTTCATACTTGATCAGTGAGCCCCAGCACGTACTTTACTACTGGGGAACACTTGCCGTTCGCGATAGCAGAATGTGGTGCCATTTTCTAGGCTCTCCAAGGCATCCGCTGTCCTGCTCTCTATTGGTATTTACTTCAAGTTCTTTGTTCAACCACTCGCCTTGGAAATAATTATGTTTTTTTCAAATCAAAAATTCTAGGAATAAAATAGAGAACAAATAATTAAACTAAAGGAATGAACCATAAAACTAGCTAATTGAATTAAAAATAACTAGACATTTTTTTATAGGAATAGCTGGTAGCTGAAAATTCGGATAGGAAAATGTCCTACTACTCCTTAAGGGTGAATCTCTTCATTTTTTTTCGTCGGTTATTTATCTAAATTCGAAATCAACTGATATAATAACTGCTGAAATTTTATATACATTCTATCTGATTAGGGATGTTTCTTGAGAATTCCATGGGAAAATTACAGAAAGACCGGTATAGAGTTTTCACAAATAGTAATCGTTCAGCGAACTGCGAAGTTTGTTGGAATCCGAATATTCAAGTATTATTTCTTCAATTATTATTAGATAAATCACTCACAAACCGCTGCAGTAGCTATTGTTATTTGAAAAATTTCGAAAATAATATCGACACCAATCGATTCAACTATAATAATAACGAGTGTACTCTGTACTCCTGATTCGTTTAAAAGCCTTAGTATCGAGGAAATGCAAGGAGATGGGCGTCAATCTTGCGTGAAATGCGTTAGTTCCTAATAAAACGAGGATAAGTTTTCAAATCCCTCTCCCACTGTGCTCGTACAAGTAAACTTTTTTTTTTTTTTTTTTACTCTTCCCACTATACAGGGTGTACAATAACGAGATGCTCTGAGAAAAACCTGAGCTTTTGAGCTTTGGGGGTCATTTGGGGCCTATTTGACTATGCAACATTTTTTGAAATTCGACAATTTAAGAGACCTGAAAATCGAGTCGGAAAGTGTCTCGAATGCTTGGATAATGAAGTTTATTTCTGATTAAGCTTCTTTTATGCCAAGTAAATGCGATTTGATCGTAATGAAAACGGATTTCTGTGGAAGAAAATTTTGTGCTCTTTGCAATGAGCGCCTTAGTTTTGATGTTGCGCCAATCAATAATCGTGGAACAACCATATTTTTAAAAAAGTAACGAGAAACCAAAAACACCAGAAAATGACTGATTCTGAGAAACGAAAAGGAATTACAAAAAATGTTACATAGTCATTTTAGTCCCAAATGACTTGCCCAAGCTCTGGTTTCGCTCCGAGCATCTCATTATTTTACTCCCTATTGAGTCTATACAGTTTATTAATACACATCTCATCTTCTCTGATAAACCTTAAAACTTTCAAAATTCCAACAAATAAAGCCAATGTTAAGTTGGTTTTGTTTAAGGTTCTCGTATGTTATAGTTTCTTCTTCGTCTACGTTTCTTGAACTTTCGACGCCCAGTTTCATAGTTACTGCCATCAACCAAACATATTTTTCTAACCAACATGAAGAAACCAGAAATTGAGACCCCTTCATTCAACACCTGTCTCCAAATTTTAAATGAGGGAAACAAAAAATAACATTTAAATTGTTAGTATAGAGTCGCTTAAACTACGACATACATCGTCTGTCTTCCCTCGTTGAGGTTCGTCAAAAACGGACCGGTTTCGGCTGCTCGCCATCTTCAGCATTTGGTTTCCCAACTGAGTTTCCCTGAGAAACCGGTCCGTTTTTGACGAATCTCAACGAGGGAAGACAGACGATTTAGGCTCCTACGGCTACAGATTTTTGCATGATTTAACAAAAAATAACGTTTTCTCTCAAGATTCCTCCAGTCCAGGACGGCGAATGCTCAGGAAAAGAAGACGAATAGGAAACCAAAACAAGCCAAACCCCTAAAATTAAATCACTAGTTAAATACGACATTAAATACGACTCAAAATTGAACGATAAATCTTATGTTGTCATAGAAAATAAATAAAATTAAATAGAAGCACAGGCTAGATAAAATTGGAAATATTAGTTGCATCTGCGAATCATCGCAGAAATAGGTTAAATGAAAATAACATTAATTAACATTAATTGTCCACCTTTATACCAAAATGTGACAAAGCTGAGAGTAATAACTTTGCTAGCAAACAGTAGCTTTATCCTACTTCCTTACGCGAGCGCTCACAAAAGTTATCTTGACTTCCTAAATTTATTAAATTAAATACATTTTTTAAACGCAAATTTTAAATTTTTTAAACGCTCTAATGATAGCTAATTCGCTAGTTCAGAAGCTTTGAACAACTAGGCCCGCTGATCCACTGGCCCATTTCGTCTTTACGGAGAGAGTAGGAAATCAAGCATTAGGCGCCTGCGCGGTAAACCAGCAGTCGGCTGTACCTCCCAGTTTCTCTATTATTGTATGTTTTTGACTTTTTGACTACGTCTGTGCGTAAAGTTTTGTCATTAAAGTGCTTTTTTCAATCGGGTTTTCGTTCATTTTTTTTCGTTTGTCCATTTGGTTTAGTTATTATCGTTCTTTGTACTTTTAGTTCGTCGTATTATTTTTGGTTCGAAATGAGTGAGAGTGTTTTTAAATGTGGCAACTGTCCGGCTACCTTTTCAAAAAGGAAAAGTCTGGTTAGAGACAGAAAAACCAGACATGAAGTGGACGAAAGTTCGGTTTTACAGTGCGAGTTTTGTAGTTATAACACTCCGAGGCGTGATGCCATGAAGAGGCACAAAGTTACTCCCCTCGAGAAAGAATTCACGGACGTTGAAAAATGTCATGTTTGCCCACTATGCATGCTTCGTTGGCCAAAACTAGGGGCTTATTTTTGAGCATCTTGAAAATCACCACTCGATCAAAGTTCGCACTGAAACACGAAGTTTCACGAGTAAAGATGCGTTTATCGCGTGGAAATCAGAGGTAGGAAAAGAAGACAAAGTCCAATACGTGCAAATTCGTGGCAAGTACAAAAATGCTGATGGGGTTGAAATAGTTAATTATCGATGTCACCGGTCCGGCGTCTTTATTGGAAAGGGAAAGGGTATGAGGCATGAGAAATTACGGGGAACTAATAAAATCGGCGGGGTCTGCCCAGCATCCATCGGCGCTAAGCACGACCATGCTTCGGGAAAAATTTTTGTTGATTTTTCCAGGACTCATGTTGGGCGAATGCGGTTGACCCAGGAAGAGCGCGAAGAAATTGCCAAAAAAATTTCCTTGAAAATACCATTCGATAGTATTTTGGATTCGGTCCGATCTGAATTTATTTCGAACGATCTGGAGCGCCGCCATTTGTTGTCCAGACAAGACCTATTCAATGTAGCCCGGGATTTCAACCTGAAAAGTGAATACCTAAGGCACAGAAACGACTTCACTAGTGTCGAAGCTTGGGTAGAAGAGGTAACCGAATCGGGAGATATCGTCGCCTTCTACAAGCGCCAAGGGACTTGCGCAGAGAAATAACCCCAGCTCTCTGCTCAAGATGATTTCGTCTTAATAATTATCAACGAGACACAGAGAGAAATTTTAAAAGAATACGGCAACGACTGTGTTTGTGTCGATGAAACACACGGGTTGAACTCTTACGGGTTTCAACTAACAACTGTGCTCGTTTCGGACGAACTTCGTCAAGGCTTCCCATGCGCCTTTATGTTCACCAACAGAGGAGACACTTTAATTTTTGAGGTGCTATTCGACGTCGTTCGGGAATCTTGTGGGAAATTGAGCCCAAAAATATTCATGAGCGACATGGCCGAAGCATTTTACAATGCTTGGGTAAAGGTTATGGGAGAACCTGCGGCCATAGGTTATTTTGTACTTGGCACGTGGACAGGGCGTGGCGCGAAAATCTAGCCAAGATTCCGGACAAGGAAAAACAAGCCGATACCTACAAAACTCTTCGTACAATCATGGAAGAAACCGACGCTATGGCTTTCGACAGAATGCTCCATGAGGCGATCCCAACTTACAAAGATGACCCCCAAACGTTTGATTTCGGCAGCTATTTCCAGGCGCATTATATGGAATGCGCAGAAAGTTGGGCCTTTTGTTTCAGGCTACACGCCGGGCTTAACACTAACATGCATTTAGAGCGAATGCCTGGAGTGTTAAAACACATTTATCTTCACGGCAACAAACCAAAACGCTTAGACGTGACAATTTACGCCCTCGTGCGTTTTTTGAGAGACAAAGTCTATGAACGTCTAATACACCTTCATAAAGGTAAAATAACGTCGAAATTGACAGCCATAAGGAAACGCCACAAAACATCGCTGAATTTGAACGAGGAAAAACTTGTAGGCTGCGAAAAAGACACGACGTGGCAAATTTCATCCTCAAACGAACGCGAGATTTATACGTTGAAATCGATGGAAGTCAACTGCAGCTGTGACCTTCGGTGCGTTGAATGTAAGTCGTGCATCCATTCATTCATTTGCTCGTGCCCCGATTCGGCCATCAAATTCAACATGTGCAAGCATATACATTTGCTTTGCCGGAAACTTGAGCGCGCCGTTGACGACACATGCTGCGGAGTCGAAGAGGACTCAACTCAAATCTTGATTTTGGACGAAAACCATAAAAGAAGAAGCTCAACAGATCCTCATTGACCAGATGAAAAAAACACCGTCACGTTCTGAAGTAGATGTCTCCAACGAACGAGAACGAGAAAATCTTCGCCGATGGTTCGACGAAATTTTGACAGACGCGGATCGACCAGAGGACTTCAAATTGATCCGAAACAATTTGAAGTCTCTGCAGCCTACAATGCGAGCGCAGAAAATGAATTCGACGTTGCCGGAGAAAGGTGTGACGTCGAGGAAGAGGCAAAAATTTGAACCTCAAAGGAAGTTCAATGCAAAAACTCCAAGGTAAGAAAACTCGTCCAAGGCAGGGATTTCAAAACCAACGCTTGAAGAACGCGAGCGTATTGTTGTAGATTTATTGATCGATTCCTGAAACTTTGTTATTAAAATGTTTTTGATTCGCGGTTGAATGAGCTTTTTGGTTATTATTTTATGTGTAAGAAGCCTCTGACCGGTCAGTCAATTTGATTAAGGCTAAGTTTACACTGTCCGCTTTTTCTCTTCCGTTGCGTTGCGTTTGCTTGAAAAAGAGCGAAGCCTAACTTCCGTTTCTTAGCAATTATTTTTTTCAAATTTTTTTTTTTCAATTCTTACATTGGCGTCTAAAGGGGCCCACACACGGTCAAACATGCTTGACAAGCATGGTTTTATTAGTTTCGCTTGTCAAGCATGTTTGACGTTTGATGCCGCACCCACACGGTCAAATTTGTCGTCAAGCTTCAACTTCAAACGTGCGCCCAAGCTTCAGCAGTGGTCAGTGTTCATTTTGCGTTCATATGTTTAAGTATGGATATTAACCATTTGAGTAATTTGTATTGCCTTATCAGGGCCAAAGCCGTAAAAAAAAGCCAAACATGTTTGTCAAACCAAATGTCTGAGAGCAAAATTTCTGGCAGTGACTGAAAACCGTCAAACGTGATGTCAAACCTTCAAACATGACCCCACACACGATCAAATATGCTTGTCAAGCGAGGTTGTCAAACCATGCTTGTCAAGCATGTTTGACCGTGTGTGGGCCTCTTAAGCTTAGCTTCGAGCTAAACGAAACTTTAAACCCATGTGGTCGACTCCAGCCAACACGATTGAGTCAAGCATGATAGTCCGTTTGACGATTGAGTCAAAGATGGTGTTTAATGCGAAGTTCGATTGACGGAAGTGGTTAAAGAGGGCACTTGAACGTCCAGCTTTTAGAAACAACAGGTTCAAGAACTAGGAAAAATCCTCTGGGCTTAAGGCAGTAAACAGAAATCATTCCGACAATCCCTATGGTTGGGGGTCGAGCGGGTGAATCACATGAGGGGTGGGGGGGGGTTCAAACTCCACATTTGACAAATAGAACACGTAGTCCTAAAAATACATACCCTATGAGGATGATAATTATCCACATAATCACATAAACTATAATTTATTTTAAAGAACCACACTCAACCTGCTCAAGTTTCTTCCCCCCCCCCCCCGGAACGGTTATTTGTGAAAAACTCTACCTGTCATTCCCCAATTTTCATTTTCTCATACAATTCTGAAGAAATACCTATGTACCCCTGATCAGAGAGTCTATAAAACGTCAGCATTTTATAGACTCAAAAAGCTGATTTCGAATTTTAAATAAATAAATAACCGACGAAAAAAATTGAGGGAGATTCACCCTCAAGAAATAGTAGAACCTTTGCCCATCCGAATTTTCAGTTACCAGCTATTTCTATAAACAAGTGCCCAGTTATTTTTAATTTAATTAACTAGTTTTATGGTTCATTTCTTTAGTTTAATTATTTGTTGTCTTCCCAGAGTTTCTGAATTGAAAAATAATAAAAAAATATTTCCAAGACTACAGTTGAACAAAGAACTTGAAGTAAATGCGATAGAGAGCAGGACAGCGGATACCTTGAAAAGCGTGGGAAACGTCACCACATTCTGCTATCGCGAACGGTAATTCTGGGGAACGCCGTCCATGCATGTTTATTTCGGACTTGAGATCACCAACGACTACAAGGGGAGGGGCTATAGGTGGCATCTCCAAATCGCCTATGTTTCTCATCGATTTATTCACTGATAATTCCTCCACCCCCTCTTATCATCCCTCATGACATACAAATTCTAGACTCAAATTGTAATGCTGGGTGAACAGAAGAACATAAAATTAGGAAGCAGGACATTTCCCCCGACATAATCTGCGTTCAGTTGAGTCTAAGGCCCGTATTCCAAGTCGTCCCTCGAAATTTTCTCGACTCCAACCTACCTCACAAACTGTAGAATCACATGTTATTTTATAATTTTTCCAGTTTGGGAGGGAGTTTCGAGGTTGAGGAAGATTCGAGGAACGACTTGGCATTTGTTTAGGCAAGTTTTAATCCGGCCAGCGATTCTTCATTTCTTTTTCAGCGGCCCGAATTGAAAATGGCAAATAGCATATTTGTTGAGGAGACAACTGAAATTTTACCGCAATTTCATAAGAATATGGTGACGTACTTTACTTCAGAGGTTGAAAATCTGCCGTTTCTTTCTAACCCGAGTTTCTCGGCAAATAAAATAAACAAATGGGCCGAGAAGAAAACTAATGGGAAGATCAAGAATTTATTCACACCAGGTCAATATTCTAACTTGTTGCCTTCAATCTGCACAATTATTTCTTCTTTTTAGCGGATTTAAAACAAGCCGGTATCGTACTTGCTAATGCTATTCACTTCAAAGCTAAGTGGGCTTTCCAGTTCGACGAGGATATAACAACAAATGATAATTTTTTCATCACCAAAACAACAAAATCGACAGTCAAAATGATGCATATCAGGAGGGACTTCCAATATGGTTACGTCCCAAAACTGAAATCGAAAATTCTGGAAATGCCATATAAAGTCAGTTTGTTGGGCATATATGTATTTGTACAAAGAGTATTAATTTACCCAGAGAAAGTGAATGTGTCGGAAGTGGAATATCGGATCCATATTTTTTGTTTTTTTATTCAATCGAAAGGTTAAAGGAATGTTTCAGAAACCATTACCTAGTTTATCCCGTGGTTAAGTATGCCATTATTTGGGGGCTTCCCTCTCCTTATTCGTAGCGTGAGAACGTAAAAATGGGGTTAAAACAGAAGTATAAATGAAGGTTCGATTCATGATGTTTTCATCCGATACCTCAAAAACCATGGAGGTAGGAACCGAGAGTGGAGAGAGAGAAAGGCTTTTTTAATGTAGAAAGATGTGAAGCCGGTTTTTCCGCCATCATTCACCTTGAGAGACGGGAGGGGAATTTATTACTTGTTCACTGATCAAGTATCAAATTGTCAATGTTTTTGTTCGATGAGGCCTGATAACAGTTGGTGTGTAGTAATGGCGACGACTTCACGAAAAACGCGTTTCACTCCTTCCACTTGTTCTTACCTCCATGTCAAAAACAAATTGACTATCGATGAGAGATTTCGTGAAATCCACAATAAATGACCTAACTTATCACGTGGTTCAGTATTCCCACGCTATACTCAAACACCCTGCATAAATGTATATAGAACGTATATGTATGAATGTAATACGAGCAGGTATATGTACATTTTTAAACCATTCCTTAAACCTGGCTAATTGTATCATCAGAGAAATTCGAAGCAACCGGGTCGGATGCACAATGCAAATGGCACTTCTTTCCCACAATCATTGCAACAACAAAATTTAGCTGTTGGTCCCAATTTTTACGTGTGCTTTCTTTTCTTAAATTAACACTCTTTGGGCCTATTCTGTGATTTTGTTTGAAAATGACCAGTTTTCCACTGACTCAGAATCGTCGGTTCAGCATGGTGATAATTTTGCCTGATGACATCGAGGGACTTCCAGAAATGGAAAAGGAGTTGCACAAGGTGGGAATTTCTGAAGTGACGAATGATGACAATACGAGCTACGAGAAAGTTATCGTCAAACTGCCACGATTTAAAATTGAGTCAGATCTCGAATTAAAAGAACCTTTAAATGAGGTAAGTTACGGTGTTTCAATATACTTTTTCTTAACAGGATCTTAAGCTATGTCTCCACTTGTGCCTTTTCACGTGCGTCATAGAGCATGGTGTGTTGAATGCGCTATTGCATGCCTCAAAAAGCTGGAAGGATATCAGAAATTGCGTGCGTAGCTTTCGACGCATGCGTTGTCGAAAGTTGAAAAGGCGTGTTGAATTGAAAGAGGAAGACGAAAGCGCACAAGTGGAGACACAGCTTTATAGAGGTGCCACACTCCATTTCGTAATGACTAGTCGGTCGATTTTTCCGAGGGGAGATTTGTGTAAAATCACGACGTAAAGTAAAGACGAAATGAAAATGCCTCTTTGTAGGAGCGCCATTGCTTAGTTTGCACACTCTGTTCCCCAGTCCAGAGCAGAGCGCTTGTGTGTAATACAATATGTCGCTTAGTAAGAGCTTCGTTGTAGATAACATTTCCCAGACCTCATATTCAAGGGAATGCCATTCTAGGGCTCGTCGTCCTTCCACACCACTTACTGTTGCAAATTGGTATGAAATGGATCTCTTTGTTCAAGTTTTTCAAACACTGGTTTCTCTTACACCTGTCCTTAACATTTTAAAAATTTAATTTCAAAATGGTAGATTTAACACTAGAATGCCCAGTGGAGTCATTTTGACTCCTCGGTTCTTCTTTTTTTTTAAAAAAATCAGCTCGACAAATTTTTCTATTTCCAAACCCTTCCGTGTATTTTATTAATTTTAGGTACCTAACAGAAATACGTAATCCTCTTTTTTGTCTAGAAAAATATTCAATTATTTTT
This sequence comes from Corythucha ciliata, assembly GCA_038030265.1. Classification (NCBI taxonomy): domain Eukaryota; kingdom Metazoa; phylum Arthropoda; class Insecta; order Hemiptera; family Tingidae; genus Corythucha; species Corythucha ciliata. The sequence continues at coordinate 42,840,025 of CM075942.1, read as the reverse complement.
CCCACATTTGTCTCCAATTCCCGAAGGGAGTCGTTTTGACTCCTGGAAGATATATTTCTATATATCTGTTACCAGCCGAGAAAAAGATGCCGAATCGTGTCGAATCATGTTCACTAGCCAGGTCGGGCCGTGTATACGCTACTTTACTGCCATCCTTACCCTCCCCTCCTATCTTCAATTTTCATTGTTATTCCTCTCCCTGAACGCTTTCTTATTATTTCGATAGAGCCTTCAAGCCAACGTCTTGAGAAGGGCCTCCTTACAAAAAAAAAAATAATAATTTCGGCCAGTGAAGAACAGCCGCAGCCCGGACCCTCTTCGTCCTCTGAATTTTCTCAGCCAAGAACCTCCTCTTTTGGCAAAGATTCTGGGGAAGCAAATCAGCCCGAAAACCGTAAGGGACGGCCTAGAGGACGATCACAAGAATCTCATATCGCGACTACCGCTATTCATAGCAACGATGACGATTTAGTGGCCGCGGATGGTACCAAGTGGTCATTTATGGCACCCGGGAGTCGTCAAGTCGGCAAAAGACCGCATCATAACGTGCTGAAAGAAACTCCAGGTCCCACCGGATACGCCAGGAGGGGTGTAATTCCAGGTAGTCCAGCGAGTGCTTGGCGTTTTCTTATTGATCGGGACCCCCCTCGAACACATAGTAAAGTGTACAGTCACCGAAGCGAAACGACGAAAACCAAATGAACATTTTTCGCTCGATATTGTCAGCTTGAAATATTCATTGCTGTATTGTACGCTCGTGGAGTTGAAGGCAAAAGTGATCGGCCCCTACATAGCCTGGTCAGAAAAATGGGGAAATTCCTTCTGTAAGACTGCGATGCCGAGAAATCGTTTTTGTCAAATCCTGCGATATCTTCGTTTTGATCAAAAGTCAACTCGCTCTTTACGACTACAGACCGACAAGTTCGCGCTGTTCTCAACAGTATGGAACAGATTCATCGAGAATGGCATCGCTTGCTACAAACCTGGACCCTACATTACGATCGATGAGCAACTCTTTCCGAGCAAGGCGAGGTGCCCATTCACCCAGTTCATCAGCTCAAAACCAGACAAGTACGGGCAAAAATTCTGGCTGGCTGTCGACAAAGAAAGCAAGTTCTTGGTCAACGGATTTCCTTAGGTCGGAAAAGATGAATCTAGGCCGTCTGACGAACGTATATCTGACCACGTAGTGATGAAATTGATGACCCCTTTTTTCAACAAAGGCCACAACGTTACCACTGATAATTATTTCACGTCTATGTCACTGGCCAAAAAATTAAGGGACAAAGGTGCGAGTCTTGTGGGTACCATCAACAAAGTAAGAAGAGAAGTCCCGGCGAAAATCAAGGCCATGAAAAAAACAATTTACTCGACGGACCTCTACACAAGCGACGGAGTAACCCTAACAGTTTACCAGGGCAAGCAGAAAAAAAAATGTTGCCCTCCTCAGTACTCTTTACCCAGACGTCACAATCTCCGAAAATAACAAAAAAACGCCCAAAACTGTCAAGTTCTACAACGAGACGAAGTATGGAGTGGACATTGTCGACCAGATGGCTCGGAAATATTCAGTGAGGTCGAGCGTTCGGAGATGGCCTGTCCACTCGTTCCATAATACTCTGGATTTAGCTGGCATAAACGCGTGGATTCTATACCGTGAAATAACGGGAGAAAAAATTTCTCGCAGAGTCTTCCTACAAAAACTTGCCGAAGAGCTTGCTGAGCCGATCGTCGTGGAAGTAGATGAACCGAGTACCTCCATTATTTATAATGTGATCGGTACAAAGTATTGTCAAATTAAAAGCAATTGTAAGAAGAACCGTTCGGTAGGTATTTGTAACAAGTGCCGGAAGTCAACATGTGGGAGTTGTACGTCGAAGGTAGAGCGTCAGTGCAATAATTGCCACAAAAATTTTTTTTATTTTTTCTATCTAAGTTTATAATACCCCCCTCCCACCCATCATCACCACATTAAATCCGTGAGTTCCAAAATTACATATCGTCATGTCGTAGGTACGGAATAACATAGAAAATACATTGAAAACGTAAGAAAGCCCCGTTTTAATAAAAAAGTTCTGGGGGAGTCATTTTGACTCCTTCCGGTCGCCCGAGCCAGGTAAGAAATCCCGGGCATCCTAGTGTTAAAAGCTGTTTCCTGCACCAAGGGTTCGTGCTTTCTGGAAAGCGCGGCTAACAGTACAAGCAGTGCTGACTTCTATTGCAGTAAAAACGCAAAAAGCGGAGTATTACATATTTTGATTGTTCGCTAAATATCCGGTTAAATTAACGTCAACAATCAATTTACATCCTCAAGAATAAGATTCTCCGACAGTATACTGTCCTTTCTCGCCTTTACATGGATTTACGAGAATAGGTCCAGAACTGAGTGGAAATGGAACCACTTGTTATCAAACCACGAGACATCAAATTATGAATCTGGAGTAGAATTGGGATTTGTGATTAACAATTTGACATGCTTTCATTTTTCAGTTAGGTATACACAGTATGTTCGGGACGCATTCCAGTGATCTGAGAGGAATGCTCCAATATAAAGACTCATCTGAACCAGTCAATATCACAGTGAGCAAGGTCAAGCAAAAATCGTTTGTTGAAGTAAAAGAAGATGGCACAGAAGCCGCTGCTGTCACAGGCAAGTGTTTTTCGCTTTTATTTTTATGCCTGGCCCTTTTCTGGGTTTTTTTCTTTTTCGTCAAACCAAAGCTCTCGCGCCTGTTACCCCTGATTTTTTCGAGTACCTACATAATTTTTCAGAAACGTTTTTCCCATCGCCTGAGATTTCATTCACATATGCATAGGTCCATTCAGGTATGTGGAAAGCAAAGAGTTTTGTAAAAGTGACTTCAATCGTGAACTGCTCCTGATTTGCATTTGAAGGATGCTTTTGGCCTCGAAAAGGGACCGCACGGGAAATGAATCTCCAATTTACTTATTATAACTATACTAGGATTTATTGACCTACTACACTTAACGACACCCTAAAAGAACTCTAAAGCTGGGGGTACATCTGAACATAAATATAGTTTCGACGAACATTTTACCCTTGCAACGTCTCTCACTAACCTCCATAATCTACACTTCTCGACCGAGAAAAATTCGGTTTTCTGAAAAACCTTTGAAGTACAGCAGGTAAACTGTGTTCGGGAGGTTGGTGAGAGGGGTTTTAGGGGGAATGTTCGTCGAAACGATTGTCGAAAAAAAATCGGTAGTAGGAAAAAACGGTCGCAGGTACTTGCAGGTATGTCTGCATGGAATAATGCCTCAGGCCCCAGAAATTCTGCTACTTGCAACACTTCCCAGAAAAGGAGCGGTCTGGAGAGGATGCGCATTATTATCATTCTCTATCTTACGGAGCTGCAGTCTACCTGAAGCGTTTAAAATGGGGTGCATAAAATCTAGGGAACGCTTGAAGATGCAACATAAATAGGAGTAAAATCTCATCAGGGAATCGTGGCAAGCTTACCGCCAATGTACTCGCCGTCGATGTATTCCTTTCATCATTTGCGTCTGACGTTTTCCTTCCAGTGCTGAAGAATAGTCTCCCTCCTAGCAGTTTGCTTGCTAGCTTGAATATCGAATGCACAGCCATCTCTGTGCTGAGATGAAAAATCGATCCATCTCTTAAGGCGGGTTTTCACTGATGCAACAAACCGCGACTTTTGTCGCTTCAAGTTTCTTTGACACGAAGAAACAAACATCATGTAGGAAGTAGTTATTATGTACTCCAGATATCTACGATGGTTCATGGTTTTTGTTTCGTTAGCAAAAATAACAATTACTAAAAATTTAATGTTCTAACCACGAAATATAAAAGTAGAAACCCCATGTTTTCACCAACACCAGGTAACATTCTTGATCAGGGCGGGACAAATAGTGCTTTTTTCAGCTGTGCACTTCACACCCGTGCTACGCGGGCGTTTCGGTCGATGCGCGGTTTGTCATACGCACACCGCCGTGAACGCCCACACGAAGCCGAGTGAGCCGTGTCACAGCTCGCCGCAGCCTTATAGTGTAATGGGCAATAGCTGGATTCGAACCCAGGCCCGCTGGGTTACGAAGCGAGCATTGTATCCGTTACACCATCGAGGCGCGCCGTCATAAATGTATAATGCGATAAGTAAAAATAGAAATAAAATGTGGGTGAGACCATGTTTTTGGAATTACAGCGGAGATTTAGCGTCCCTCCCATTAGCAGTCTGAACCGCGGCTATGCTTCAATGAGCTGAACTGTATTTTCCTCAATATCCAATCATATGAAATTCAGCCACTTCGAAACAAAATCAAGGAAGCCTTCCGACCAATCTGGTGGTGCATAAATATAGGCCTTGCCCACTAGGGGATATTTTGGCTCGCCTCAAAGTTCTCTCGGGCTTCTCCATATTATTTCTTCCTCCGTGGCATAAAATGCCAAAATGCCTTCGCATGACGCAACCAAGAACGCAGAAGTAGTAGCCATGGCAACACAACAGGCATATACGATGGGGAAGCGAGGTTCGATTTTTCAAAGGTTATTTGACTCATAACAAATAAGAAGGTTAGAACCCACCTCACCCCCTTTCAATGTTTAGAAGAAGTAAGGAGGAGTCTAGTCTCCAACTTCTGCCGTTTCGTTTAGATATTTTTTGTGATGGTTAAAGTGAATAGTCCATCGCCTTTTTATTTATTTATTTTTTCGGAGATTAGAAAAATGGCTCGTGAACTTGGTGCCCGGCGAAGTAAAGGCTAACAAAGAAGGAGAAGCCAGCTTTAAAAAAAAAACCGTGTTGATATTTTTCTACGATGATCGTTGTAGATTGCAGTCATCGCAGAATAACTGTAGCGGCTGAATTGAATACGAATATGTCAAAGAAGAAAGGGCAGTCGTTTCTGGTACACCGAACACTGAATCCCACCAAAAACTTTTAAAAAAAACACACACAGTGTAGTGAGCTCAACGCCCAGAAGATAAGTTTTCATGGGTGATGGTGATACTCACACACTGAGAAAAAAAAACACCACTGAACATCTCACTCTCCATCGAAAAATTCGTTCAGTGGAGAATTCCAGTTTTTCGGTGGTTAATCTTCACCGAAGAAGGCAGCCATATTGTAAAATTACCGCCGATGGTTCTGCGGTTGAGCGTTCTGCGGTCGTATAGCCGAACGTAGGTGAACATTCACCGCAGAAGAAATTACTTCTCCACTGAACTATTTCTTCGGTGGCTTAAAATTCGATGACACGCCGAATAAAATTTACTGAAGATCGGTGACATTATTTCGGTAGTTGTTTTACTGAACGTCGGACGATCGGTAAATGACCGATGCTCAGTGACAAATCTCATGTCTAAGGGAACGGGTCACTTCTGCCAGCGACAAGTAGCCCATCGTCGTTGGCTATCCACCGAGTAACCACGCTAAGCGAGCGAGACGAAGGAATGAAGCTTCTAGTTCTAACTGAGTTGGGGAGATAAGAGCACGAGTTCAGTGTTCAGTGTTCAGTGTGGTGATTGTGTGTGTTGGGTGACCGTAAGAAAGTATCGGTTATTGGCAAGTACTAAAATTATTATTTCGATTGGTGTAGTTCGGTGTAATTAATTTTTATCGAGTTTTACGGCGCTTTCTGACTATCATGACGGAAGAACTTATTTCAAGAATATTATAATAGTGATGCTGCATGATTGAATGCGTGTTATTGTGAGCCTAATTTTCAGATTATGTAATTTATTCCCTTTTACTTGTACATTGTGCTATGTGTTTTATTCCCATTTATCGATATAAAGGATAATACAAGCATTTTAAACTGTGTACTATAGTTTATAGAGCCATGCTTCTCCTTGTTTGACCTTCACTGTGAAATATTCCATTATTCCCCTTTCTACTGACTCATTCCACCCTCGCTGAATTTCGGTGGGTGTTTCCCGCCATATCGAACTCCAACGCTAAACACCGGCGAGCTAATGCTGAATATCACCGAACGTGAGAAACAAGGCACTTGCCCAAAAAGACGGGTTGCCGAACTAGGGAAGCGTATTTTCTGATCATGATTGGTTGCGCACCGATATCAAGGGACTAGCTACCGTACTTCTGGAGATAAGCCGGAGAACCTAGGCCCCAAACATAGGCATAGGTGACCGAACATAGGCTCATTGAAGACGAAGTTCGGAAGCAAACTACCGAAATTTTACTCGGCGGTTTTACACCGAACAAAAAGTCACCGAACATCACCGGAGAATGTTACTCGAAGAAGATCGGTGGTATTTTCACCGCCGAAGGCCTCATTTTTTCTCTCAGTGCGCAGTTTCACAAGTGCTGTACACCGTACCCTGTGTCTCGAGTTTGCTTGTCACCCGCAAGTCATCAATTTCGACTAATCCCGGAAGACATTCGTGTGCTTTTGACGGTGGTCTCTGGAGGGTGTAAATGTGTCGAAACACGTCTCTTTTGACTTCAAAGGCATAATTTACTATAATCAACTCAAAATTAAACGTTGAAATGTGACTACACGAAGTGTTTTTACCGTGAGCTGCGCCGGAGTGAAAATACATTTTGGTTATCTAGAATTCTAGAGAGAGGTGAGGAAAATAATGTTCATCTGAAGCCCGACGGATTCAAAAAATCAAGTAGCCCCTGTCGATTGCGAATCAGGTCTTCCCGACACCAATTATTACGTAGAGAAACTTAAAAAATATGTGAATAACACTGAACTGCCTTAAAACGTAGGATTTGTATCAATAATGTCAAAAACTGTCCTAGGGGTTGATGATAAGGCGATAAGGTTAATTATGAGCCGTAACTTCCCCGACGCATTGTAAAGGTGCGTTTAAACTGAAGTGTCGCGCTACACTAATTCTTGAAATTTAGAGTCAGACACAAATTTCATTGGTGTAAACACAAACTTCCAGAAATTTTTATCAGAATTGGTACAGTCAAAAAACATATGTCTGACACTGCTACACAAATAGCACATAAGTAAAGTAGCTACATAAATGTAGCACGACACTTCAGTGTAAACGCACCTTAAGGCATACGTTGTGTATTTTTGTCTTGCGTCCCGCGGAAGCGTCACTGCGTTTTTTGTAGACCTTGCTTTAAATAATGTTTTCTTCGTATTCATCTTCGTTTTGTTTAACATTCGTTTTGTTTATGCATGTATTTTCAGCGGCAGTAGGCAAAATAGTCACATCCACTTGGGGAGGATACTCACCGCCTCCCAAAGAATTCATCGCGGATCACCCATTTATTTTCCTCATAACAGCCCGTGGTGCTTCTTCCCGACACACGCTCTTCCTTGGGCGAGTTACTTCTATCAAGGACGTTTAATTCGTTGCAAAAATTATTCATGCATATTCTGTTTGAAGCGCAATGTAATGGCTCAACCACATTTGTAAGGTGGAAATAAAGTAAATGTTTGTCTTTATCAGAAGTACCGGCATTCTCAGCTCTTCCTTTTGAGCTCGTGTCTACTTGAGCGTGTTTTTGGTGGATAATTCATCGTTACTCTGGTTCATGAGGGTCTAATCGTGCGTGAACAAATCCATAAGCTATCGAACAGTTTGATTAGATTATCTTTTCCAGCGAGACCTCTTAACCAGTGAATGAGCAGAATTTGCCTAATTACCTCAATTTTGTGGTTAATTTGTTTGTACTTACAATTTTTTGTGTGGATAAACCTTTGTGGCCCTTGACCATCCAAGTCTTCGACTGTTGGGATCACAGTGCATGGAGTTTACCAAGTGACGCGTTAATAATATGGTTTCGTTGTACAACTCGTATCCGCACCACCATTGAGGTAGAGTCGCTGGCGCGTTTTTTTTTTTTTTTTTTAGTGGTTTCCCCAAGAGGCCTTCCAATGTAAAGATATCGTACCATGTGAATTCTTCCCGACATGTTGTACACGCATGATGAATGTGAAACATTTTAATTTTAACTCATTTCAACCTTTTCTAGAGTTACCTTTATTCAAGGCACGTATAAAGCTATGTCTCCACTTGTGCGTTTTCGTCTTCCTCTTTCAATTCAACACGCCTTTTCAACTTTGAACGACGCATGCGTCTAAGCTATGCACACAATTTCTGATATCCTTCCAGCTTTTTGAGGCATGCAACACACCGTGCTCTATGACGCATGCCTCTGACGCACGCGAAAAGGCACAAGAAGTGGAGACATAGCTTAACACGTCCGGCTCTTGTAGCTGCGTTGGAACGCAACAGATAATTGTATAATTACGTGGGGCTAACCGTACTTCACGTTATGTGAATACAAGGCCAGAAGAATTACTTTTTTTATGTTTTTCAAGTACATTTCAGCACTTGTAATGAAACTTTGGTTTCATTAAAAACCCGACTGTTTCCACGAGGTATTTCAAGATACGTTTCATTGGGTGGAACATCGGTTGAACATGACAACGTTTATATTGAAAATATATTTATTTTTATTTTTTATTTATTTTCCGCGAGTTTCAAATGCAGTAATTTTCCTCAACTCTTCCATGTTCGTTTTGTAACAATCATAGTGGTCATTGAGCCTTTCTCAGTTTGGTTACATAAAACACAGTCGTCGTACGTAATGTCCAGTGTCTGTTGTCGATGTTGATAAGCACAACTAACACTTCGTGCGGTGGGATGGCTTGATTCATGACACTCCTAGTATTGAATTTTTCGTTAATTAAATTGGTGCCAATGAAGCATTCCAACGCCACAGCCGTCCTTACGCTATGCTACACGTACAATTGCATAATTTGCACAGCTGCATCGATGACCTCACCACAAAACCAACTCTTAGGCCTCAGCGTTGAAATGTCGCTTAGTGTTAGATGCAAAGGTACTTTGTGTAATATACTTACAGATCTTGGCAATTTAGCGTTTAATTTTGTAGATGCCGAAGTAGTACCGAACATTACGATAGCATTTATGGCTTACGTTCAAAAAATCCTTGTTTGTTTGTTTTTGTCTTCTCACTCGTACGGGGATGCACATTTCCTTGGTTCTGGACGCTAACCTGAATTTTCTGCAAACATTTTGAGATCGAGTAACCAAACGAAACCCCCCCCCCCCGGTCACGGTAAGGTGAAAAATCACCTTTTCTTAATCGCATAGTCGCCCACCAGGACCCAAGGAGAGGGAAAAAACAGCCATGCGCCGACTCAAGGAAGGACCGCCCATTCCTTACTCAGTCACTATCCCTATTCAATTCAGTCGGACGGCCGCAGTCGAATAGTGACGACCACTGGTCCCCCCAGGACTCCAAGGGAGTGGCGTGGCGTGGGTGAATTAGTAGGGCAAATGAAACTCAGGAAAGGACACGTAACTGATTGTTATGTAAGAAAGACAATTCAAAACAAAGAGAGGAGTGACAAAAAATCCATGAAGAGAGGCCGTTAAAAGGCACCGATTTAACGTTGAAACGTTAAATGACGTCGATGTAATTCGCAGCAATTATTTTAGTTTAAGAAAATCCGTGTTTCTTTGACTAAAATTGAATTCATGGAGGCTCTACATGCTTTGCGTCTGAAGAATCGTGCAACCCATCAAGATATTCGACGCCAAAATACCATTTCAGTGAAGTGAGTTGTGAGATAAAAGTGTCTGAACAGGGTTCACATAATTTGAACAATTTTTCGTAAATTTCGGAGAAAATTACAAATCAATTGTAAGAATCATTCGAATAGGTAAATAGTTTGTTTTTATTCGATTACGACAATGACTATACCGTCGAAAACTAATTGTACGAAATTATAAAGCTACAAATGCTCCAAAGAATATAAAGGACGTAATTTTTCGAAAAAAAAAAAAATGTGTTCAGAAACCGAGAAAACTGGGAAAAAGTTGGTGAGACCAACTACATATTATTTGATTCCCTGTGGATCAGACAAACTACTTCCCCCCCCCCATCCTCGCACTCTGAACCTCCCAACGCCTAAGCGAAGTCTACTGTGCTGTACTCCAACGTAGGAACAGATCCCTGGCTCTTTATCGTTCTGTTCTGTCTCGGTCAGAGTGTAGTGATGAGGGGTTAGCGAGGGGTAAAAAGTAAGGAACACACTCGTAGCACTTCTGTCTCGAGCGCTACGTCCGTTTCATGCGGCTTCCCACATCTCCGCAACACAAGATTTATAATTTTAACATCGTAGTCTTGAATTACAAAATTAGGTTTCAAATTCTTATGAATTTAACCATAATAAAGTTTGGAACAAAAGGAGTGAAAATAATAAGACTTAATAATAATAATAAAGGGGGATCGGTTGGGGCAAGTGCCATCTGCTTTACTTGCCCTGACGCCACGCCACTGCTCTAAGGGACAACCCGGACGAGGACCAGCCGAGAAAGCGGGAAGCGAAAAGGAACAGTGACAGCCGGACCCAGGACCACCCCGGACAACGCGAAGAGCGCTAACTTCCAACCGGAAGGACTCCCAGCGAAACCCGTCGTACCCTCAGTTGATTCTCCCCCTTGTGGGTTGACGAACACCGAGGAGTTCCCAGCCAAACCCCTTGTACTCCCGGTTGATTCTCCCCCTAGTGGGTCGACGAGCACCGGTCCTTCTCCCAGCTCGTTCTGTTCTGTCTCGGTCGGTCGGTGGGGTCGACGAAGGCCCCACCTTCCTGCCCTTTACCTTCCAGGGTGAATCCTTACCAGAGGTCTAGAGGGCTTAGCGCCTTAATTGACTGCCCTTGAACACCTGGTGAGCGACAGAACCACATCACTGTCCTCACCCCTACAGCTGGAGCGAGCGCAGGAGCGCCGATCGACCACCCGGAGGACCCACAGTCAGCGTCGAGGGACGCTCACAGACGACCTCGAGGACCTGGAACAAGAGCAAGGGCGCTAATCGACCGGCTACCCAGGAGACCTGGAGCAAGCGCAGGAGCGCTAACCGCTCGACGGCCCCGAGGACCCGCAGACAGCGTCAAGGGACGCTCACTGAAGACCCAGAGGACCTGTGGCAAGAGCAAGGGAGCTAACCGGCCACCAACCCCGAGGACCTGGAACAAGCGCAAGGGCGCTAATTAAGGGTGGGCTGGGACAGCTTTTTTCAGTATTAGGCCGGGTGCACACGAGCGTCAATTGACGCGCGTTAGAACAGATACCTAGAAGCCTATGGGGCAGTGCACAACGCCCTCGCAAGAGACGCCCGACGGCAAGCTTGAATTGACGCCGGTTTCTGTGGAACGCGCGTCCCTTTTTTACCGCTCGCTTACCCTCCGATACCTACAAATACACAGAAGTCTATGGAGCAGTGCACACGGGCAGTCGGGCGTCACTTGCCGTTCGGCGTCGCAGGAGTGAGACAGCTGTTGTTCTTATTCATTTTTTTTCAAACATTTTCTTTTTTGACTCATTATTTCTCAATAATAAGTCTTTGTAATCGTATCGGCAAAAAAAAATTTTTTACCCCCCCTCTAAATTTGTAGTTTTACGTTTCAAAGTGCGTAGAATCCAAATCTGAAAAAAAAAAAAAAAATGTCCGTCCGCCGTCCGGGCCATATCTTGCCCTAGGATTGCTCGAAAAAACTCGTTCTTTCGCACATAGACTCCATTTGGGGTCTAGTTGGTCCTAACATCTGATCAGTTTGATCAAATAACTCCCTGGGGTTTTATGGGCCAAAAGCGGGTCCAAAATGGGGATTTTCAAAGGATTTGGGATCATAGGGGTATGGGGTGTCGATTTTCATGTAACTTCAAGCCGGATGCCGGATTTGACTACATCCATGAATACTAACCCCATAAACAGTCGAAATAATAAGGCAATGTTCGACAATTCGCAGCGTTTTTTTTTTTTTAGTTTTAAAAAATGAGTGAAGAATTGGAAGTCAATACTGAATTATTCATTCATGAAGTCCAAATTCATCCCTCAATTTGGAATGTGAGGAGTGAGGAATACAAGGATAGAAACAAGGATAGAAATTCGGTATTACGGTGTATATGTTACCGTCTAAACCCGAAACCGGGTCACCAATAAAACCCGAAATTCGTTAAAACCCGAATTGTCTAGTCAGAACTAGTTTTAGGCACAATGACTAATGAGTCACACAAAATTTAAGGAAAAAAGAATAAAATAATTTATTTGTACACTTGCAAATCAAAAAATTACAAAGGTTAAACAAAATAAAATTCAAAGGTTTATGCGAATATAAACCATAATGTTCATTCAACCAACCATGCTCACTTGTTGTTGCATGGCGTGCTGGAATGGCACTTGGAGTTGCACACCAATCCTTTTCTTTTGCAAAAGCAGCGATTTGTTGTACACGATTTCTTACAAACGCAGTGCACAAAGCCCTGTGGGGTCAACGCCGCGTTCCTAGCCGCTGTCCTTAAAGATGTATTGGCGTCGGGAACTTCTGCTGGTGTCAAAAATGTCTCTTTGCAAACGTCAAATTCCGATCTACAAAAAATAAATTATTTTAATGACAGCAGGGTTCGTAAAATGCGCCAGCTTACCTGCAATATAATTTGTTGAGCTTCCCGTCCTTCATTCCGATCTTGTGCATGTCATCTGTTTTTTTCCCTCACAACTCCAATAACATTGCGAAAATCTGCTTTAGCTCTGTCCACTTCAGGAATCGGTATTAAAACATTATCCCCAATTTCAACTGAGGGATGGAGAGCATCAGAAGTTCTTTTCATTTTTTTGGCTTGTTTGGACAAATTTTCGTGAGCATTTTTTCTCGCAGTCAAAATATTTTTAGTGCTGGTTGACGACGTCTGATTTTCTTCTCCATCCTCCGTGAGGACCTGTGGCAAGAGCAAGGGAGCTAACCGGCCACCAACCCCGAGGACCTGGAACAAGCGCAAGGGCGCTAATTAAGGGTGGGCTGGGACAGCTTTTTTCAGTATTAGGCCGGGTGCACACGAGCGTCAATTGACGCGCGTTAGAACAGATACCTAGAAGCCTATGGGGCAGTGCACAACGCCCTCGCAAGAGACGCCCGACGGCAAGCTTGAATTGACGCCGGTTTCTGTGGAACGCGCGTCCCTTTTTTACCGCTCGCTTACCCTCCGATACCTACAAATACACAGAAGTCTATGGAGCAGTGCACACGGGCAGTCGGGCGTCACTTGCCGTTCGGCGTCGCAGGAGTGAGACAGCTGTTGTTCTTATTCATTTTTTTTCAAACATTTTCTTTTTTGACTCATTATTTCTCAATAATAAGTCTTTGTAATCGTATCGGCAAAAAAAAATTTTTTACCCCCCCTCTAAATTTGTAGTTTTACGTTTCAAAGTGCGTAGAATCCAAATCTGAAAAAAAAAAAAAAAATGTCCGTCCGCCGTCCGGGCCATATCTTGCCCTAGGATTGCTCGAAAAAACTCGTTCTTTCGCACATAGACTCCATTTGGGGTCTAGTTGGTCCTAACATCTGATCAGTTTGATCAAATAACTCCCTGGGGTTTTATGGGCCAAAAGCGGGTCCAAAATGGGGATTTTCAAAGGATTTGGGATCATAGGGGTATGGGGTGTCGATTTTCATGTAACTTCAAGCCGGATGCCGGATTTGACTACATCCATGAATACTAACCCCATAAACAGTCGAAATAATAAGGCAATGTTCGACAATTCGCAGCGTTTTTTTTTTTTTAGTTTTAAAAAATGAGTGAAGAATTGGAAGTCAATACTGAATTATTCATTCATGAAGTCCAAATTCATCCCTCAATTTGGAATGTGAGGAGTGAGGAATACAAGGATAGAAACAAGGATAGAAATTCGGTATTACGGTGTATATGTTACCGTCTAAACCCGAAACCGGGTCACCAATAAAACCCGAAATTCGTTAAAACCCGAATTGTCTAGTCAGAACTAGTTTTAGGCACAATGACTAATGAGTCACACAAAATTTAAGGAAAAAAGAATAAAATAATTTATTTGTACACTTGCAAATCAAAAAATTACAAAGGTTAAACAAAATAAAATTCAAAGGTTTATGCGAATATAAACCATAATGTTCATTCAACCAACCATGCTCACTTGTTGTTGCATGGCGTGCTGGAATGGCACTTGGAGTTGCACACCAATCCTTTTCTTTTGCAAAAGCAGCGATTTGTTGTACACGATTTCTTACAAACGCAGTGCACAAAGCCCTGTGGGGTCAACGCCGCGTTCCTAGCCGCTGTCCTTAAAGATGTATTGGCGTCGGGAACTTCTGCTGGTGTCAAAAATGTCTCTTTGCAAACGTCAAATTCCGATCTACAAAAAATAAATTATTTTAATGACAGCAGGGTTCGTAAAATGCGCCAGCTTACCTGCAATATAATTTGTTGAGCTTCCCGTCCTTCATTCCGATCTTGTGCATGTCATCTGTTTTTTCCCTCACAACTCCAATAACATTGCGAAAATCTGCTTTAGCTCTGTCCACTTCAGGAATCGGTATTAAAACATTATCCCCAATTTCAACTGAGGGATGGAGAGCATCAGAAGTTCTTTTCATTTTTTTGGCTTGTTTGGACAAATTTTCGTGAGCATTTTTTCTCGCAGTCAAAATATTTTTAGTGCTGGTTGACGACGTCTGATTTTCTTCTCCATCCTCGCTGGAAGACTCGTTGTTGTTCTGTCGCTTCATGTTGTTGAAAATACCCTCAAGATCCTCCTCGTCCTGAATGTTGTTGAATACATCAGAAGTCAATGCTGAAGTACTCAGACCAACTTTCGGTTCCGTCCCAAACATTGCTTTATAAGGTGATTGTCCGATGCATGAGTGGAGTGCCCGATTCTTCATGAACTGAACGAATGGAAGCCCGTTTGACCACTTCCTTGAGTTGTTATCATTCATCCAAGAAGCAAGCATTTTTTCTATGTCTTGGTTCGCTCTCTCAACCGAACCTTGACTTTGACTGTGCCTGGGCTTCCCATTCACCAGTCTCAACTCAGGCCACAGGGAGGTTAATTCTTTGATGATGGTTTGCTACCATCACGACGAGACCAATAGTGCATTTTCAGAATGAAATGCACTAAAACGCTCGTTTCTGTCAAGTCAATTCATTTCGGTCTTAGCCGAACCCGAGCTGACTTATCATTCTTGAGTACAACCTCTGAAAAGTTGTAAAAGTGGTTTTCGGCATGCCGTCGGTCTGTCGGTCTTTAGTGAAGGAAAAGTGCGGCACTGACAGATGTTTTCATTTATTATTTCCAGAAATTTCAATGAAATGCTGTTCGTGCTACACTTTTCCTTCACTAAAAAACAATGGAAAACGCCTTATAGTCCATTATAATAGTTCGTAGAGCATGATTTATTGAGGTTCTCAGACTAGTTGTACGGCGAATAAGAGTGTTTTCCTCTCTACTATTTTACTTACTCTTTGAAAGAGCAGAGACGCTTAATGTGTAGTACTCTCATGTGACGAAACAAATGTATTGGTGCTTCCAACAATGCTTACCCGTCAGTCGAGATCGTTGGCCCAAAATCGAGAGGGTACAACTCCCGGCTTCGCATATGCGAGTCCTCGAATTATGTAGGTGAAAACGTCCTCAGGTACATCAAGTTCTCAACGTCATTTTCGAGCTGAAAAATGATTTAATGACTTAAAAGAATCAAGAAACAGAGCAATGTTATCCTGACTTCATCCTTCGCATTCAGAAAGGAAGAGCCAGAAAACAATAACAAACAAACTATTGAAGCCACTGAAGGCTTCCGACCTATGATTATATAATAATTGAATTTACTCACGTCAAAGTGGTCTTCATATCAGAAGAACCTTGTAGATTGATAGAACCGGACCATGTTGTTCTCGCCTGCATGCTTTGAACCACTTCGGCGGAGCTGTGTTATTTATAGGCGCCGTTATATAGTTTTTCCGGAGTTTTAGTGCATTTCATTCTGAAAATGCACTATTGGTCTCGTCGTGATGGTGGCAAACATGGGTCATGTCATGTTTTTTTTCATGTTTCAGAACCTCTAGAACACGAATTCAGTGGTCTCCGGAATATATGTATATGTCGCATCCACTTGGCGAAATTGTCCACTTCGAGAAATGGATGTCCGTTTCACGAAGTGGCTCCACTTTCCGTAATTTCAAAAAATTCCGTCATCTGGCCAAAAAAATGCCCGCTTCTTGAAAAGGAAATCGCGTTTGTCTAGTTGTTGAAATTAAGCTTTCTTACTGCAAGTGGATGCGCACAACGCCATTTTTTAGCGGGTTTTTGAGTGTTCAGGAAAATAACCTTTTTAAATAAAAAAAATTGTTTCAGCACCTGAGATTCTCACTCATCCATTTCACGAAATGGATAATGTTGTTGCATCCACTTGTAGTATGGACGCCCGATTTCAGCAACTGGACAAACACGATTTCCTTTTCAAGGAATGGACAATTTTTTTGTCCAGATGTCGTAATTTTTTGAAGTTATGGAAAGTGAAGCCACTTCGTGAAATGGACAATTACTCGACGTGAGTACGACATATATATATATATATATATATTGGTTTATTTATTTATAAGCTTATGGCCGTTTTCTTGTTAGCACGATAACTCTCGAAGAAATTAATTTAGCGGAACGCGCTTTGGCACAAAAATCAGTAGTCATAAGACCCCGGTCGGTATTGTATTTGGGTCAAATCGGTCAAGGTGGAGGGGGGGAAAATCGGGATTGAAATGGTCAAAAAATCACTACAAATCACAGGTTGATTCTAGAAGCATCATATTCGGTACGAATACTCGATATTAGAGTAGCCTTTGATTCCCATTTTAATTTTTTGAAAAAGTCACGGTGGAGGGGGTGGTGCTCCCGGAGTGGAGTAAGTGTGTGGTCTTGTTAGCACGATAACTCTCGACGAAATTAATTTAGCGGGACGAGATTTGGCCCAGAAATCAGTAGTCATACGACCTCGGTTGGTATTGCATTTGGGCCAAATCGGTCGACTGGGATGGTAGAGGGGTGTAATATGGTTTGAACTGGTAAAAAATCACTACATATCACCAGTTGATTCCAGATGCATTATGTTCGGTACGACGATTTCATTTTGAAGTAGCCTTTGATTCCCATTAAGTTCAGCTTAAACAAACCCGGCAGCAAACAGTACAAGTAAGAGTCAAACATTAACGAAACAAATCATGGTCTCAACATTATTACTTGTGGGACGGCTTAGGGTATCCGTATACGAAATGAAATGCACTCTTTCCGACCGCCAGCTGCCGGAGCGAAATTTTTAAACTTGTGCTCTTGCATTGAGGCACGAAGCAGTATTTGTACATGTTTTATTACGCCTCTAAGCAAATGAATAAAAGTAATAGCAATAGTAAGATAGGACTTGGAATAGAACAGCGATCGTAAAGTGATAACTAAGGCAAAATGAAGGAAATGATAATTTGATAAGAGAAAATAAGTACATATACCTATTCTGCGCAGTCCAGTTTCTGTAAGTTCAGACGGACTATTTAATTCCATTTTAATGTGTAAAATCACTTTTAAATAATGAAAGAAAATGAGGATGAAACTATGAATCTCCATAGTACCAAGAACAGCCACTCGAAAAAAGTTGAACTAAGTGAGGTCACGGACACTCAGCTAATCACAAGGCGTAATGTCGAGTGCGAAAATTAATGAATTTTTATGACCAATTTAATAATTATTGGCATGATTTTGAGAGCACTTTGTTGCGACAAGTTCATTTTTAGGTTCTACCTGGCCAAAAAAAATGTCTCCCTTGAAAATTCCGACCCATGCAAGTTCCTAATTCTCAGTCACGATCCTCCACGGTGCAAGAAAACGCCCCTCAGCCGATGGTGATTGGATCTGATTCAGAACAGCCTCCGAACCAAGCCCAAGCCTCTGGTCCCGGACCTTCGACATCAAGTTCTTCTCGTGTCTCGACAACTCCGACGGCCGCGAGAAATCCAGCTGTCACTGCAACCCAACAGGCCATGACGCAGTATTTGAGAAAAAAACTCCCGGCGTCAACCTCGGCAAAAATTAATGATATTCTTCTTAAGCTACGTATTTTATAAGGATTTTCAACCATTTCGTGTGGTGGAGGACGAAGGATTGAAAGAGCTTCTCAAGTTTCTAGTTCCGGAACACGTCATCCCGTCGAGGAAAACAATATCCGACGCTTTAATACCAGCGGCGTACGAGAAAGCAGCAACAAACTTGAAATTGGTGCATCGGAGCGACGATGTAGTAGCTGTCGCTATTACTACCGATTGTTGGACATCAAAAATAACGAGAGTTTTATGGCAGTGACGTCGAACTTTATTGATACGAAGTTTGAGCTCGTCACAATGTCCTGGATTGTTTCCATTTCCCCGAAAGCCATACCTCGGATAATTTGGCTAGTGAACTTAAAAGAGTGGTCCGGGAGTGGGGTATCGACGACAAGGTGGTTTTGTGCGTCACGAACAATGCGGCTAACATCAAAAAAGCCATAAAAGACAACCTCAAGTAAGCAAACCAAAGGAAGCATTTTGGATGCATCGCCCACACTCTTAATCTAGTGGCTAAGGACGCTCTCAACGTAATCGAAAAAGTTGTGGAAAAAATTAAAAGTATTGTGACGCATTATAAACACAGTGCCAGTTCGACTAAAATTCTCAAGGACACGCAAGTCCAAATGGGTCTCGTCCCTAAAAAAGCCATACAAGACGTCCCGACGAGGTGGAATTCCTCATACGACATGATCGACAGGTCAGTATAAATAAGCATACATTAAAGACACATTACAGTAAAAAACTAAAACCTAATTTTAAATACTTAGCACTAATTAAATCTCGGTGCACATCATGCATTTTTTGAAGCACGATGGGTCCTCAGGGGCGAGCGGTACATGACCGGATCAAGCGTCATCATCATCGCTAATGGGCTCAACGCTGCCTATAGGAAAATGGCGCAGCAGCGTTTCGCCTTCACGGAGTCCACGCTTTTGTGCCTAAAGATAATTGATGGTAAGGCCAGGTCACCGGTGTTTCTCTACGGTCTAACTGCTACAACTAAAACATACCCACCCTTGACCGCTATCTAGAACTAAAAAAACGACTATAACTAAAACAGACCCCCCCCCCCTCTAACAACAACTAAAACATCTACTAAAATATCTACTAACTCTAAAGCCAAAAGAACTACTTCTAAGAAATCTGGAAAAAAAAACTTCTAAAATTCTTAGCGCTAATTAAATCTAAAACTTCTACCACCACCGCTGCTGTATAGTATACAATTTGATTTTTTGCAGGTCTTAATGATGAAGACCTAGACGTACAAGACGTACAAACAACACCGATCTTTTCTCGCACTACCTTGCTGAGGTATGGAAAATTGTACGCTCTTTCTCTCCACCACTTCAGTGGGTCGTTTCTTCGTTCAAGGATGGGCTCTTCCAAGTATCTCTGAACTTCGGTTATCGCCCGAGAATACGAAGTCCCAACGGGCTTGTAAGTAGCCACCTTCTTGTCGAAATCTTCCCAAAACGAAGCGTGAGATTTCTGTGACTGCTCAGCGACTTTCAAGTTACTCGCATCGTGATTGGTGTCGCCCTCCTCCAATCTTATTACATCCGAGACCAAACCAATCACTAGTTTCTTGGCACTGTCGGCCTTTTTATCGTCAGAAAATGCGATATTCTTGAATCTCGGGTCGAGGAAACTAGATAATATGACGAACGTGTTACTGGCCTCGACTGTTCCTAGCCGGTCTTTATCATTATAATTTATTACTTCATATTATTTATCATATAAAGTCTTTATCATTTGAAACTGAATTTTAAGTATGAGTATCAATGTAGTAGAAGAGACCGATGTTGATACTTTTTGTCCCTAGTCCCAATTCACTTCATTGATACTTTTCTCCCGTTCCTATTGGTTAAAAAGTATCAGTTTACTAGTTTTCCCTTGATCCCATAGAGGCGGCAAGCGTCGATGTGAGGTGAGGTGATAAAGGAAAACAGTTTCAATTCAACTCCTTGCTTCCCCCTTCTCAACTACAGACTAGGTAAAAGTGGGACGAGGAGGTTCCTCAGTCTATTTGGCTTGGTTGATACAAAAGCATCAGTTACTTCCCGCCAGTATCAATTGATACTCCTTGATACTTCCAAGTATCAGTGACAAAGTATCAGGTTGATACATTCCGACTCACCCCTAGCGCTAATCGACCGCCTACCCAGGAGACCTGGAGCAAGCGCAGGAGCGCTAACCGTTCGACGGCCCCGAGGACCAGCTGGCAGCGTCGAGGGACGCTCACTGACGACCCAGAGGACCTGTGGCAAGCGCAAGGGCGCTAACCGGCCACCAACCCCGAGGACCTGGGGCAAACGCAAGCGAGTTTGCCGAACGTCGGCCCGGACGACCCACCGTGTCAGCGTCGAGGGACGCTCACTGACGACCCGGAGCAAGCGCAAAGGCGCTAACCCGGGAAATCTGCTGATAACGTCAAGCGACATCCGTCACCCGCCGGCCACGGCTCTGCCATAGCTCGAAGGGACGCTTGCAGGACGTCTGCCGCGGGCTTCAGACACAGAACGAGACACGCCTACACTTGGAGGTGCTCGCGTCCGGAAGTACGACCGACCTCCCCAAGTCGAACGCCTTCTCCCAAGAAAGAATATTGATTTTCAGCATTGTAAATATTGTAAATACCACGAAATAATATTGGGGCCTGTTACCGAAAAGACAACAACAGGTGGCGACCGTGAATTATTCCTAAAGACCCTCAATCTTTGGACAGCCTAATTAAGCCACACGGCGTCGATTTATTAGCATTAGAAAGAGTCAAGTAACCAATTGGTCTCTTCGATTACATTTTCACCACGTTTCTTCATCTTCTTTATCATAACTTAGTAGTGTTGAGTCCGGTGATGCTGGGCTCTTACTGACCCTTATAGAAACCTGGTTTTTTGTGCAGCGCTTTGAGGGGATGTCGTACTCAATTACCTTGATTTGAGAATTTTTCAAATTTTTTACGAGGCTAATGATTCTGTCTACCCTCAGTGTTGTTTTTCAAAGACAGCAGACTTCACTTCATTGGTGTAGTTTTCCACTACGGCGTTGCTTTCACGAGACCGCACATTCTGCATGATTCCGGACCACATAGCTACAAATGAATATATCTCTTCAAAAAGTAGTCATGAAATGTCGGATTGAAAAATATATTTCAGCTACACGTACTATCGAAACCCTCATTATTTACAATAGTCAGAGCATAACTCATTATAAGAAGGGAGTTTTGGTAAAATTTATTGCGTTGTATCGAATTGAACTAAATTTTTCAAAATCACTCTTAATTTTCAGTGTAATCAACACCACCCGTTTCGTCGGAAAGGCCGTCACTTTCCGAGAACAGCTTTTCAAGTGCATTGCTTACTATGACATTATGTGCTTCACTCAGCATAACTATGCAAAACTCTTTCAAGAGTACAGTGAATCAATGCACATATCAGTGAAACCATTTGCTTTCTTTCTATTTCACCCAAGCCTCATTTAGATAAATCATTGCACACTGTTTTCACGAAGTGAGCACAACGCAGCATGGCAATAATCCACATCGGTTGAAGACCATTTGGGTTAGTAACCCAATCGAAACATTTCGCGAAATAAATTTCTAAACTCATTTCGTCCCAACCTAGTATGACTGCTTTTTTTTTATGCCACGCTCCAATCACAAACAACTTCGGCCATCACGTATCACAATCTCGTTGGCGCGATGGAAGAGGCGTACTTCAGGAACCAGGAGCAAATAGAACTAGTAGCGTGAGTGTTGGAAATAAGTTCCGTTATCGGGAATATGACCGTTTTGCCCATGTTTGCCCTTGGATAGGCAGCAACAACAACGTAGCAGAACACCTTTTTTTTTTTTTTTTTCTTGCCCATGCACTTTCAGATCTTTTACACAAGATCCAGTTGCATGTACATGAACCACCACTTTCTGCCTTGTGCTCTTTACTTTTTTTAGAGCATCGAACTGGTTTGAACTAAGTAAGACGCAATGCAATGGGCAAAGGAGAAGCAACCAGCTGAATGAAGTTATCATTTTTAATTTCTTCCCTTTGCATTTTTATTACGCTTAACTCGTACTTGTCTAAATCGTTTTTCGCTAGAGCCTCTTGCTTAACTTTCCTAACCACAGCTGATGACTTTATGTCCTGAAAATGATCTTCACCTAAGACTGCAGCATCTGCTTTAAGATAGTTTCCATTCTAACAGGGTGTTCCAGGAGGAAACGTCAATACTTGCACATATTGTACTACTAAGTAGGGCAAACCAAAATGACTATATGGACATAGGGTCGGATACGCTTTGTTTCAGAGTTACTGGGACTTCAGTGTTTTTTTAAGCCAAATCACCTCTTTTCCACACAAAGCGGTTTTGACGGACTAACGTTCAACATAGAACAAAATAAACTACATTTCTGAAAAGAGCACAAGATTTAACATCGGAAAAATAAGGAATAACATATTAAAATCGTCTGCATATACGTTTAGTTATTTTTGGAAAAATCGAAAACGTGTTACGTTGAATTTTCGTGTTTCTTTCGGAGGCGAATTTCGCTAAGTCTTCAGTTGGTCGGGCATTGACCAATTATTGTAAAACGAAAATGCGAAACATATTCAGGTTGACCAAAGAAAATCCCGATCATCCTAGGTTTAATATGGATGTCTCATTGTACGCAAATTTACCGAACATAGACCACTTACCAGACTGCCATTACTGCCTTGAGTGGCAGTGTGATTTAGGTGAGAAAGTTATACGGTGTGACAATAAAGGGATCACAAAGCGGAAACTCGTGAGGTCCACCGATGAAATTAACGCGTTTAAAGCTGAACCATGCAATACGGATAATGACCCTCCTGGGTTGAAGCGCGTTAAAGAGCAAGCGAAGGTTGCATGTCCCGGTGTCGGGTTCGAAATCACCGTGAAGGCGGTTTACGTGTCGGCTGGTCCGGGATGCGGAAAAAACCATTATATTCGGGCCATAGCAAACAGACATGACTTGGTTATGGCGCCTTTTTTAATAAGCCGACTATAATGGTTTAAAAGATGAAGCAGGAGAAACTCAAAAAAAAAAAACTGGATGGACTGTTGGGGAGACAGAGATCAAACAAGGAGGGGGGAAGAACAGGTGGTTCCGGTCCCACGTAATGGGTCAAGGCCCCCTTTTTCGCCAACTCATCGCCCTTCTCGTTGCCCGGTACACCCACGTGTCCCGGCACCCAGCCTTCGTTCCCCTTTTACTGTAATTCTCTGATACTTCTCCTGCAACTCGCTACCACCCCGGATTTTGCTACCGGCCTGGTTATAGCACCTAACCACACCGAGGGCAGCCCGGCTGTCGGAGTATATCGTTATTCGCCGGTCCGTTGTCCCCCCCTTTTCAATTCAATTCAGTAGGGGCCACGGGTTCCTTAATCCTTTTGACGGTTGACCATTTCGTGCTTCTTGGCAATTCAAACAATTCTGGACACATGACTCAATGTCGCTATCAAGTTTAGGCCACCATACGTATGACCGAGCAAGGAGCTTTGACCGAGTGATGCCAGGGTGACCTTCGTGGAGTAGCTGCAGAATACGAGGACGAAGTGATTGAGGAACACAAATTCGGTCCCCAAAATAGACACACTCATTAAGTAAGGAAAGGGAACTGCGAACCAGAAAAAAAGGATAGACGGGATCTAATTTGTTACAAGATGACCATGACGACGAAAGATGACGAGCCACATGCTGGAGGACAGGATCCGACGAAGTTTCCTTTGCTATTTCCGAAATAGGAACAAGAGGATGTTCCATATGAATAACCATGTGTTCCGTCGACGGAAGCCGAAACAATGCGCCCGCTTGAGGTATACTTTTTCCACTACGGTGTACAATGGTGCAGTCATAGGCAGATAAAATAATGGCCCAGCGAATGAGCCTCGAAGATGCCTGTATTGGGAGTTGTTTAGACTCAGAAAATAAGGTTTTAAGAGGTTGATGATCACTGTGAATTTCAAAATGACGGCCGAACAAGTATTTATGAAACTTTTTAACACCAAAAATTACAGCAAACCCTTCCTTATGCAGTTGTGAGTAATTTCGTTGAGCGGATGTTAACGTAGCCGACTCAAACGCTATGGGCTTCTGCTCGCCATCGACTATTTGACTCAACACTGCACCGACTCCCACGTTACTAGAATCGACTGTAAGTACAAGGGGATTCAACGGATCGAAAAGAGTCAAAAGCGTTTTTTCAGATAACAATGACTTGCTACGGGCGAAAGCTTCCTGACAATCCGGAGACCAGACCCAGGGAGTGTCTTTTCTCAGAAGTTTGTGGAGTGGTTCTAGAACTTCAGACGGTGACTTAATGAAGCTTCTGTAAAAACTCAACATCGAAAGATATGAATTTAACTGGCTAACATTCTGAGGTTCGGGGGTGCTGAGAATTTTTGAAACTTTTTCTTTCGACGGCCGTTTCCCTTCACCTGACAAAACATACCCCAGGAATTCCAATTCTCTGACGAAAAATTCCGACTTCTCCAAGTTTAATTTTATGTTTGACTGGTCCATTTGCGATAGAGCCTGCAATAGACGAGAGTGGCATTCCTCCTGCGTTGTTCCACCGATTAAAATATCGTCAAGATAAGCCGCACAGCCTGGAATTCCTGGAAGATAGGAGGGGCCGAGGCCAATCCGAAAACTAGCCTGTTATATCTATAAAGACCGTGAGCTGTATTGACAGTCAGAATTTCGCGACTATCCGGGTGAACATTCAACTGTAAATATGCGTTAGTCAAATCCAGTCGGCAAAACACCTTGCACCCCTTAAACTTATGGAACAGTTCCTCAGGTCTAGGCAGAGGGTAAGTGCTAGTGCAAAGTTGTGGGTTAACGGTGACCTGGAGATCCGCACAGAGCCGGACTCCACCAGATTTTTTTGGAACCACGACAATAGGCGACGCCCATTCACTAGAATCCACGAACTCTACGATGTTATTTTTCTCCAAACGTTGTAATTCTTTCAGCACGTCATCTCTGAGCGCGTAAGGGACGTTATACGCCTTATGAAAGATGGGTGTCGCATTCGGTTTCAGATTTATGTGCACTTGATAATTTACAATGGGTTTGTCGTTGTCTAGCAGACCAAAAGCCTTTGGAAATTTCCGTTTCAAGCAATCGAGGGACGGGGTTTCAGCAATGGATAGCACCGGACGCAAAGGAGCCTTAAATGACGGACTGGACAGGATATTGGATACATGATTTTTCCAATCTGGAAGAAGGGAACAAAGAGTGTCTCGGCCTAAGAGGGCAGGCGGAGAAAGATCATTGACCACAAACAATAAAAGTGTGACTGGCACTGAACCGATTCTACCTGATACCTGAATTGTATCAATTACGTCTAGGCGCCCATTATTTGCTGTAACAAGACCTCCTTCAAATTTAGACAAGGGGAAGTTGACAAACAAAGACACAAACATATCTCGACTTATAAGACTTACGGAACTACCAGTATCGACTACGAAAGCGAGACTTTTGCTGTCAAAAAAAAATTCAGACACAACGGAGACTTAATATTATCGTTATTAGTGCATTTCATTCTGAAAATGCACTATTGGTCTCGTCGTGATGGTGGCAAACATGGGTCACGTCATGTTTTTTTCACGTTTCAGAACCTCTAGAACACGAATTCAGTGGTCTCCAGGATTTAAATATATATATTTCTTTATATATTAATTTATTTATTTATAATATTATGGCCGTTTTCTTGTTAGCACGATAACTCTCGAAGAAATCAATTTAGCGGAACACGCTTTGGCACAAAAATCAGTAGTCATAAGACCCCGGTCGGTATTGCATTTGGGTCAAATCGGTCGAGGTGGAGGGGGGGGGGGAAATAGGGATTGAAATGGTCAAAAAATCACTATAAATCACCAGTTGATTCTAGAAGTATCATATTCAGTTCGTATACTCCATGTTAGAGTAGCCTTTGATTCCCATTTTAATTTTTTGAAAAAGTCGAAAGGGAGGGGGTGTTGCCCCCGGAGTGGAAGTAAGTGTGTGGTCTTGTTAGCAAGATAACTCTCGAAGAAATCAATTTAACGGAACGCGCTTTGGCACGAAAATCAGTAGTCATAAGACCCCGGTCGGTATTGCATTTGGGTCAAATCGGTCAAGGTGGAGGGGGGGATAGGGGTTAAATGGTCGAAAAATCACTATAAATCACCAGTTGATTCTAGAAGCATTATATTCGGTACGTATACTCCATGTTATAGTAGCCTTTGATTCCCATTTTAATTTGTCGAAAAATTCAAGGTGGTGGGGGTGGTCCTTCCGGTGTGGAAGTGTAAAAATAGCGTTGAACTTCACTAGTTCATCTTAGCGCTCTAAAATTCGACTCAATAATTTAATGTAACGAAAGCCCTGGGTTCCATTGAGATTTACCGAAAACTTTTATGGGGGAGGGTGAAATGGAGGATGAAATTTCAAAAAATCGCTTAAATTCACACGTTTAGGTATTATAAAATACGGCACAAAAATTTAATATAACAAAGCCTTTGGAAACTACCGAAACTTTTCGACATTTTTGAAGAGAGGGTGGTGAAAATACAGGAAGAAGTTGGGCTTAATGAAACAAATTATGGTATCAAAATTATTACTTCTGGGACGGCTTAGGGTATCCGTATACGGAATGAAATGCACTCTTCCCGACCGCCAGCTGCCGGAGCGAAATTTTTGAATTGTATTTACTGTAACAGATGAGACGACCTCGTCCGTAGACGCCACGTATCCGACGCACGACGACTGACCCGGCTCCAGCGAGCAATATCTTGCTGTATGCTCAGACTGGAGGAACGGAAACAAGACCACCGGCGAGCAGGGCAATCGGAAGGTAAATGCCCTCTATAACAACGATCGCACGTTGGTTTCGGTCTCGACGGACTTCGTAGGCAGAGGGTAAGTGCTAGTGCAAAGTTGTGGGTTAACGGTGACCTGGAGATCCGCACAGAGCCGGACTCCACCAGATTTTTTTGGAACCACGACAATAGGCGACGCCCATTCACTAGAATCCACGAACTCTACGATGTTATTTTTCTCCAAACGTTGTAATTCTTTCAGCACGTCATTTCTGAGCGCGTAAGGGACGTTATACGCCTTATGAAAGATGGGTGTCGCATTCGGTTTCAGATTTATGTGCACTTGATAATTTACAATGGGTTTGTCGTTGTCTAGCAGACCAAAAGCCTTTGGAAATTTCCGTTTCAAGCAATCGAGGGACGGGGTTTCAGCAATGGATAGCACCGGACGCAAAGGAGCCTTAAATGACGGACTGGACAGGATATTGGATACATGATTTTTCCAATCTGGAAGAAGGGAACAAAGAGTGTCTCGGCCTAAGAGGGCAGGCGGAGAAAGATCATTGACCACAAACAATAAAAGTGTGACTGGCACTGAACCGATTCTACCTGATACCTGAATTGTATCAATTACGTCTAGGCGCCCATTATTTGCTGTAACAAGACCTCCTTCAAATTTAGACAAGGGGAAGTTGACAAACAAAGACACAAACATATCTCGACTTATAAGACTTACGGAACTACCAGTATCGACTACGAAAGCGAGACTTTTGCTGTCAAAAAAAAATTCAGACACAACGGAGACTTAATATTATCGTTATTAGTGCATTTCATTCTGAAAATGCACTATTGGTCTCGTCGTGATGGTGGCAAACATGGGTCACGTCATGTTTTTTTCACGTTTCAGAACCTCTAGAACACGAATTCAGTGGTCTCCAGGATTTAAATATATATATTTCTTTATATATTAATTTATTTATTTATAATATTATGGCCGTTTTCTTGTTAGCACGATAACTCTCGAAGAAATCAATTTAGCGGAACACGCTTTGGCACAAAAATCAGTAGTCATAAGACCCCGGTCGGTATTGCATTTGGGTCAAATCGGTCGAGGTGGAGGGGGGGGGGAAATAGGGATTGAAATGGTCAAAAAATCACTATAAATCACCAGTTGATTCTAGAAGTATCATATTCAGTTCGTATACTCCATGTTAGAGTAGCCTTTGATTCCCATTTTAATTTTTTGAAAAAGTCGAAAGGGAGGGGGTGTTGCCCCCGGAGTGGAAGTAAGTGTGTGGTCTTGTTAGCAAGATAACTCTCGAAGAAATCAATTTAACGGAACGCGCTTTGGCACGAAAATCAGTAGTCATAAGACCCCGGTCGGTATTGCATTTGGGTCAAATCGGTCAAGGTGGAGGGGGGGATAGGGGTTAAATGGTCGAAAAATCACTATAAATCACCAGTTGATTCTAGAAGCATTATATTCGGTACGTATACTCCATGTTATAGTAGCCTTTGATTCCCATTTTAATTTGTCGAAAAATTCAAGGTGGTGGGGGTGGTCCTTCGGTGTGGAAGTGTAAAAATAGCGTTGAACTTCACTAGTTCATCTTAGCGCTCTAAAATTCGACTCAATAATTTAATGTAACGAAAGCCCTGGGTTCCATTGAGATTTACCGAAAACTTTTATGGGGGAGGGTGAAATGGAGGATGAAATTTCAAAAAATCGCTTAAATTCACACGTTTAGGTATTATAAAATACGGCACAAAAATTTAATATAACAAAGCCTTTGGAAACTACCGAAACTTTTCGACATTTTTGAAGAGAGGGTGGTGAAAATACAGGAAGAAGTTGGGCTTAATGAAACAAATTATGGTATCAAAATTATTACTTCTGGGACGGCTTAGGGTATCCGTATACGGAATGAAATGCACTCTTCCCGACCGCCAGCTGCCGGAGCGAAATTTTTGAATTGTATTTACTGTAACAGATGAGACGACCTCGTCCGTAGACGCCACGTATCCGACGCGCGACGACTGACCCGGCTCCAGCGAGCAATATCTTGCTGTATGCCCAGACTGGAGGCAACGAAAACAAGACCACCGACGAGCAGGGCAATCGGAAGGTAAATGCCCTCTATAACAACGATCGCACGTTGGTTTCGGTCTCGACGGACATCGTAGACGAGGATTGTGAGCTTCAGTTGAACGATCGTGACTTCTGGCCCTTGAAGAGGGCTGTCGAGAGATTCGAGACGAGAACGACTTGTCGTACCCTGTAGGCGACGACCCGCGAGGTTTGATTGCGGCCACCTCCATCATCTCACTGCGAGGGGCAAAACTGGCCGCAGCAATTTTAACACGCTCCATGTCAGCAGCTATCTTGGCCGCTTGTTCGAAGGTTAAACCTTCCGGTTGGTTTAACAAAACGGTTCTAATTTCCGAATTGTTGACGGCACACACAACCTTGTCACGCAAGGCTTGGTCCTCAAACGCCTCAAATTTACAGTAACGGGCCAGTTTCTTGATGTGAGTTATAAAGTCACACACCGACTGGGACTGAGGACGTACGTATCGGTAAAATTCGAAACGCTCCGCCACGGTGCATTTAGGTGAATCAACCTAAATATCCAACTCAAATATCAACCTAAACATCCACGCACTTTTCGATGGACGAGTCATTAACCGCTTGAGGACTTAACGAGGTTTTGAGGAGGTCAAATACTTGAGGCTCCAGGGCGAGGCAAAGACGAGGCACCTTTTCACGATTCTCCTTAATATTCATCACCTCAAAATAGAGGTTGAGACGCTGGACATAGGTGTCGACAGAACTCTGTCCGGGGACAGAACATAGGAAGCGGGAGACCGGACGACGAAGACATGACTGACTGTGACTGACAACTATTGATTCGAACTGGCGATTTCTTCTTCCGACCCATCACTCCCGGAATGTCCCCAGGTTCATCCTCGTCGCCAATATTATGTCTGCCAGTGTTTCGAAACGAACAAATCAGTATTGTATTTAAAAGCACGACTTGATATCCTCACCAGCGGTGGTAATCAACAACTTAGTCCACACAGGATAAGGGCAGCAATATCACATCATAACACAATGGAGGTTGCGTAATTCACATTAAAACTTAAGTTGCAGAGAGTACGCTGAGAAGTCAACATCCTCGAAAAAAGTTCATTTCTTGACGACCGTGAAGTTGGCCCCCTTTTTTGAAGCTGAAATCTACGGAGAACAAACTGAGTTTCTAACAATTCTGAATATACTCAACAACAGCTCTAGGGATAGCAAATAAGGATGCTAACAAAAGAAATTATATTATTAAGAATGTCTATAACAAACAAACAAGACGCTAAATAGGAAATATGCCATAGAATATTGACATGCAGGAAAATATACCGGTACATAGTCCGAGTGGTATGAATCACTAAAGTGGTCGGTCCCCATGTAAGGGAGTGAAAAATGCAAGAATGGCTGAAAATGACGGTTTCCCCGTATCCAGTAACTTTCGGAGGGCATTAGCGTTACGTCTACAAAATTAATCTGGCTCTTGACCAGTGCTCCCTCAATGTATGCTGAGTCGATGCATCCACCATTCACGTCTATAAATTAATTTGAATTGGAATTTAACCAGGGGTTCGGGAATGCCTGTGCGAAAGGCGAAGAATAAAATTAAAATCTCACAAATAATGTTTATTAGGTACTTTCTTAAAAACTCCCTGCCCTTCCTCTGCGGGCTTCCCCTTCCTGAAAAAAAAATGAATTAGAAATTTTAAATCGCTGTCAGCATTGGAAATTAGTTACTACCGCTTGAGGCGGCGTCTGCCCTCTACGGCGTGGAGGCGAACGTTCAGATCACAGTGGCGACCTCTCTCGTCGGTTGCGGCTATATTATTGAAAATCCCATACACATACAACAAAATTTACTCTCTCTTTCGGAATGAATCAGACAAGACGCAAATGTCCTAGAAATGAAGAAATCTTCAAAAAATAGTCACAACTCTCTTTTGCCCTCCACGACCAGTCAATTTCCCTAAATTTGGAAAACGAATTAGCCGAAAGAAAGTAGCTTTGAAACTTGACTCACTCAGTAGGTTTTTCGGAGCTGAACAAGGATATGAGCGTCTGTCAGGGGTGTTTGACCTCGAGGAACGGGTCGTTCCGTGAAATGAGACGGCACCATGGTGGATATTAAGCTCGACCTGATTTTAGAGAAATTTACTGGCATGTATGAACGCCTCTCCAATCTTACTGGACGCTTAGAGAGATTCAAGAGTTCTTTTTCGAAATACTTGAGTGCTCTAAAGGAACAAACTGCGTACTATTGACATCTTAGAGAAGAATATAAGGAATCTCATGGTTTTTGGAGTTTCAGAGAAGCATGAAGACCTGCTAACGCACATCCTCTCGCTTTTTAAGGAGCTCCTAGGAGTCACTTGCCCGGTGTCTGATTTTGAGGCTGTTTATCGGTTGGGCTGTGCAGTGATTGGGGGCCGTTAAAGACCTATTGGTGTAGAACTAGCCTCGCTCAAAACGAAGGAGCTGGTTTTTGCGACGCGTAATTATGTCCTTCATTAAGTTGGACCTTCCAGACAGCGTCCATGTGTCGAAACAACCGTCCGGGGCTACCCGCCGGGCCGCCTCTTCAAGTAAAAAGGCAGCTGAAAATAAAAAGCGACCGCTTTCATTAATCAAATCATTTAGGCGGGATGGGTGAGGGAATTTTCAATTTAAAACTTGACGTCTGCGCTGCACAACAGGGGGGTGGTTCTGTAACTCGCAAAATTTACGTGTCGTAACTGGGAAGGAGGGGGAGAGGATGTACCCCGTTGCCTTGGTTTTTCCATGCATTTGTCAAGAATTTATTATTTTTTCTTCGAGACCACACATTCTAGCGTGAAAATTCCACAGTTTAATTCACTAGGTATCGTAAAAACCATGGCAACGAGGTACCTCCCCTCGCCCTTCTTCCATTATACGACACGTAAATTTTACAAGTTACAGAATCACCCCCCAGAACGATTATTGAGAATAAAACTTCGACGCACTCTAGGAGACGAATAATAATTGCTTCTCGCCAAATTGAGGAAAGTTCTATTATGACCTTCGAATCCTTTTTTCATTATGATCTTCAGAGCGGGAACGCCAAACCATCATCTCAGGCGTTTGTAGTGTGGAAAAAGTCGCTCATGACTCGTCGGAAAGTATATCAGATAACGCGCCGATTTAACCGAGTTAAATAGTGGACCTCGCCTTCCTGCGATCGGCCCCTCCAGCTATTTTCCTTACACCCCTCCATGGGCTGTACTGACGTCACTTTTATACAGGGTGTTCATAAATTACCTCGACAGAGAAAGTATGGTGATAGTACACCTCATTTGTGATCGAAATTACTATTTGAGGTTTTTTGGAATTCCTCTTGGTTTTCGAGATATCGTCAGTTTCGTGTTTTTTTGGTGGCCCTCTGTTTTTTTTCGACAAGTGACTAGTATGGCATCACCAACAGGTGCTAGACTAAAAGTAAATAGCTTATTGAAAAGAGCACAAAATTTCCTTCATTATTGGTCCTCTACTCAATAAAATTACACCAAGGCCCTAGCCGCTAGGGCATGAGATATCCGAAGGAAACTCGTTATTCGCATTTCTGCCCAATTTTCATAAGCGATTTTCACCATTTCGTCAAAGGAAAATATTTTTTTGCATTCATAGGGAAAACTTCCTTATGATGTTAGCTTTCCAATGACGTACAACAGTTACCAGTTTTCACCATCTAGTGAAGAGGTAGAAGCAATAAACGAGCCCAAAACTGAAAAATAACCCGCAATCAGGACCCATTGAATGAGGTGAATCCAGCTCTGATTACTGGTTCCTAACGGATGAGACATACGGATTCAAGCGGTCAGCTAAATCTAACTCCAATTTACGTTGGTGAGTTGAATTTGGGTAGTGGTGAAACTTAAAATATCGTTAGTGGATTGGGCTTCATGGACCAGTAAGGTGGTCACCTTGACCCCCAACCCGCCATGGATTTTTCTGGGATTCTATATTTTCTCCTTGTTGTCGAATGCAAAAATTGGCCCTCCGCATAAATGCGGACCTCCAGTGATCGCCTCTGGATTTACTCGCACGATTCTCAAGCTCCTTTCTGGTCGCAACTGGTTGTTGGTAGACCAGTTTTAGATTACCTAATAAATAAAAATCCAAGGGTGGTTTGTTGTCAGGACAATCCACTACTCGCCGATGTAAATCAGCGTAACTTAGCGGTGGTGGTGAAGCTAAAATATCGCTAGCGGATTTGGCTTCATGGACCAGTAAAGTGCTCACCGAAAAGTCTTGTCCTGACCCCCAACCACCCATGGATTTTTATTTACTAGGTCATCTAAAGCTGGTCTACCAACAACCAGTTGCGACCGGGGGCCGTATTACGAAACCGTGTGAAAATGCCACAAGATGCGGTTGCTAGGAGGGATAGTGTTATTTCTAATTCACCGTCCTTGGATCCCGCTAGCGGCATTTTTTCCCGAGAAGCCCCAGAGAGGAGCTTGAGAATCGTACGTACTCCAGAATCGTGTGAGGAAATCCAGAGGCGGCGACTGGAGGTGCAACGTGCATCTAGGTAATGCAGATGTGCGGAGGGCCTTTGCATTCGATTTTCGCGTTCGTGGGTTGCGGGTCAGGGTGACCACTGGTCCATGAAGCCCAATCCTCTAAAGACATTTTAAGCTTCACCACCACCCAATTTCAACTCACCAACGTAAATTAGCGATAGATTTAGCTGACCGCTTGAACCCGAATGTCTCATCCGTTGGAAACGAGTAATCAGAGTTGGTTTTACCTCATTCAAAGGGTCCTCATTGCGGGTTATTTTTCAGTTTTGGACTCGTTTATTGCTTCTACCTCTTCACTAGATGGTGAAAACTGGTAACTGTTGTGCATCATTGGAAAGCTAACATCATAAGGAAGTTTTCCCTATGAATGCAAAAAAATATTTTCCTTTGACGAAATGGTGAAAATCGCTTATGAAAATTGGGCAGAAATGCGAATAACGAGTTTCCTTCGGATATCTCATGCCCTAGCGGCTAGGGCCTTGGTGTAATTTTATTGAGTAGAGGACCAATAATGAAGGAAATTTTGTGCTCTTTTCAATGAGCTATTTACTTTTAGTCTAGCACCTGTTGGTGATGCCGTACTAGTCACTTGTCGAAAAAAAACAGAGGGCCACCAAAAAAACACGAAATTGACGATATCTCGAAAACCAAGAGGAATTCCAAAAAACCTCAAATAGTAATTTCGATCACAAATGAGGTGTACTATCACCATACTTTTTCTGTCGAGGTAATTTATGAACACCCTGTATATTTATTTACCTTTATTTTGGTAATTCAGTTCACGAATGATCTTCCGTATTTGAAAATTCCTTAACAGAACATCGGTGTGACAACATAACTCAATGAGACTCAATCTCCTTTCGAATGCGTGTTTTGTTTCTGGAATTATTCATATTGTAAGTGCCTAAATTGTATAACAACCTATCTAATGAAGGATTTAAGGTACTTCGTCGCGCAATATTCTTCTAGCTTCCTCACGGAACTTACACGGGTTTGTAAAACCAAAGAATATTAAGCTAAAACATGCGAGGCAACCCATACTCTTTTTTCATCTCTTTGATAAGATTCCGTATGAAATTATCCTCTCTATCATCCGATACAATTCATGCTTCTGTCTTGCTTTCTAATCCAACAAAACTCTAGAGCTTCAAATTTAGACTCTGGCTGACCAAAGTTAGAGTTTGCCCCGCTTCAAGGTTTGTAAGTTGCAATACAGTGCCTCTCAAAAGTGACGAAATTAAGCCATTTCGACCAGTTACAGGTGTTTTCCTCCGATCGACGTTTTGCTAATAGCTCCTCTAGTGCTTCAGAATTTAGACTCTGAATGACCAATAAAATAAGAGTTTTCCCCACTTTGAGGCTTGTAAGATTCAACAGAGTGCCTCTCAAAAGTGATGAAATTAAGCCATTTTGACCGTTACAGGTGCGAAGGAGTCTAAATTTGAATCACTAGAGTACCTGTTGGATTGCAAGACAGAAGCATGAATTGTATCGGATGGTAGAGAGAATAATTTCATACGGAATCAGATCAAAGAGATGAAAAAAGAGTATGAGATGCCTACCATGTTTTAGCTTAATATTCTTTGGTTTTACAAATCCGTGTAAGTTCCGTAAGGTAGCTAGAAGAATATTGCGCGACGAAGTACCTTAAATCCTTCATTAGATAGGTTGTTATACAATTGAGGCACTTACAATATGAATAATTCCAGAAACAAAACACGCATTCAAAAGGAGATTGAGTCTTATTAAGTTATGTTGTCACCCGATGTTCTGTAAAAGAATTTTTAAATACGGAGGATCATTCGTCAACTGAATTACCAAAGTAAAGGTAAATAAATAGATAAAAGTGACGTCAGTTGTGTGGCCAACATTACAACACAAAATAGCTGAGCGTGAAATACATATAGTACATCACTATTGCTGTTCGCAGACCAACTATTAGGAGAATTTGTTTTTATTGATGAGAGTGTGATGATTGTTTTCGGACTTGTGCAGAGGTAACGACCCCAGAAAAGATAACAGTCTAAGAGAATTACCTTTTTTCGCCCCGCTGTCGTCCAATCAAATAGAAGGAAAAGAAGTTGCAACTAATCGAATGAGAGTGAGCTGGCCGCGGGTTCATGTTCTTCTTGACGGGCTATAGTAGCCTATAACAACAGCATCCATTCAGCTACGAACTTTGCACCATTCGAAATAATAAACCAAAGTCATATGGATTACAAGTTGCACCACTCCATCCCCTCCCACCCTAAATCAGCGGTCTGAAATAAATTTCTAATTTTTGATCCCACAAGATGGCACTGCGTTCTTTACTTTATTCAAGTTCAGTTCACATGGTTCCTTTATTTTAGCCCTTTGTGAACTGCACAGCAGAAATTATATAGTTTGAAGATCAGGGTCGTATTGAGGCTACTTCTTCTGGGTGGGAGAGTCGGATTCCCCCCACCACCTCCAAAGAAGCTGTAAAACTGTGCGTTCTTCTTCCTGACGTTACTTGTTCTCATCGTGTTTTTGTCCCTTCGTTACTTACAGTTTCAACGAACATTTCGTCATTACTATCATAAGATTAAAACTAAATGCTGTGAAAGACGCAGGATCAATGCTGCAAAGCACTCCAGGTTGAAGTACTGAAGTAGCACTGCGTGTTGTAAGGATGATTAGGGTAACCCATCAAACCGGAACACCCGTGGTTAACGATAAAGGGAGGAGGGCTACCGTTGCAACAAATTAAATGTGTTTTTATTTATTTCAGGAATCTTGAACGAATTTTAATAACTAGTTACCTACTTATTGATGTCAGAACATGACATTTTTTGTATAGTAAGTCTAAGTTTCCTGGTTGTAATAAGACCCCGTTTACAAACTGTCTGTCAACCCATTGACGTGCGTCTGTGGAAGTTTAAGTTACTGCAGCACATTTCCCTAAAATTGAAATTAAAAATAGTAATTATACAGGGTGGAAGGAGATAAGTGTGACAAAAAAAAAATTGGTGAAAATAGACATCATTTGCGACCGAAAACACCCTACCTATACCATGGTCCGAAAATCAAAACCCTTCAAGATATGATTTTTCAAACGCTTTTTCATGGCTTACTTACATCAATTTTTTCAACTAACTGCGAGAAAATCGCTTTCAATTTTCATTTTTGCAACTTTTGGTGATGGATTCGGAAATAGCACACTATTTCCTGTCAGGGTTAGCCATTTGCGGTGGAAAAGAACTATTTTATGTGGCCTCAAATGCGGCTCTAATTCGTGCAAACCGGGGATTTTTTTTTTCAAAAAAAGTCAGTCCCCCTTTGTCTAAAAACAAATCACAAAACTTGTTCAAATTTTTCAGGTCAAAACAAGCGATTTTGAAAAGAATAATCATTATTTTAAGTTATAAGGGCCTAAATAACAGAAATGTACCTTATTTTTCTTTATGATCTGTCTACGTTTTATTTTTCAAAATAAAACCCACCAATACCCATGAAAAAACGTCCCAAAGCATCAAACAATAATTTATTTTCATAATTAATTGATTTTCCAAAAAATGTAAAAAAAAAAGTACGATTCTTGGTTTGCCGCCCCCATATAAGCCATTTGTCTTTGACTCATCAATGAAAAGAAGTGCCCCACCTTCCAGGTGTTCGTTTGGAAGCGACAAGTCGCACTAGACTAAGAAAAGAGATATATGCCTTTTAGGTAATTGATTAATTATTTGAGTATAACATTCTTTTATTATATTTTTTAAATATGCCGACTAGTTTCTGGATAAGTGCACCCCATTTTCAAAGCATCCGTAGTTCGAAAACAAATTTCCCCGTCACATGTCAATAAACACACACTTCCAAATAATCCTGTTGATGGATCCTATCGGATTATCGTTGTATTTAGAGCGTTTAGTGAGGAGACAAGTTTCCTTGTGGTACCTGTCCGATCGATCGATTTTCCCAAAATGCTTCAGGACCGTGTCCTATCAAAAGCGACGCGACTTGTAATCCATATGACTTTGTAATAAACGATCACGTGCATAATAGTTCTGTAATAGATTTAGATGTCGAACACCAAAGAAAAAACCATCGCCAAACGTAACATTACTGGAAAAGACAGAGTGGAAATACCAAAGGAAGTTTACATAAAAAACAAACAACTTCAAAGTAAAACGAAAAAATTTCGCTCCGGCAGCTGGCGGTCGGAAAGAGTGCATTTCATTTTGTATTCGGATACCCTAAGCCGTCCCAGAAGTAGTAATGTTGAGACCATCATTTGTTTCGTTAATGTTTGACCCTCCCTCATAATGTTTGCTGCCGGGTTTGTTTAAGCTGAACTTAATGGGAATCAAAGGCTATTTCAAAATGGAATCATCATACCGAATATAATGCTTCTGGAATCAACTGGTGATTTGTAGTGATTTTTTTACCATTTCAACCCCTATTTTCCCCCCTCCACCTTGACCGATTTGGCCCAAATGCA
Source organism: Corythucha ciliata (assembly GCA_038030265.1). Taxonomy (NCBI): domain Eukaryota; kingdom Metazoa; phylum Arthropoda; class Insecta; order Hemiptera; family Tingidae; genus Corythucha; species Corythucha ciliata. Next base: position 42,802,214 of record CM075942.1, on the reverse strand, counting down.
ATACCGACCGGGGCCTTATGACTACTGATTTTTGTGCCAAAGCGCGTTCCGCTAAATTAATTTCTACGAGAGTTATCGTGCTAACTAGGCCTCACACTTACTTCCACCCCGGGGACATCACCCCCTCCCCCTCGACTTTTTCAAAAAATTAAAATTGGAATCAAAGGCTACTTTAACATGGAGTATACGTACTGAATATGATGCTTCTAGAATCAACTGGTGACTTGTAGTGATTTTTTGATCATTTCAAGCCGTATTTTTCCCCCCACCACCTTGACCGATTTGGCCCAAATGCAATACCGACCGGTGTCTTATGACTACTGATTTTTTTAGATAAAGCGCGTTCCGCTGATATAATTTGTACGAAAGTTATCGTGCTAACGTGACCACACACTTATTTCCACCCCGGGGGCACAACCCCCTCCCCCTTGACTTTTTCAAAAAATTAAAATGAATCAAAGGCTAGTCTAACATGGAGTATGCGTACCGAATATGATGCGTCTAGAATGAACTGGTGATTTTTAGTGATTTTTTGATCATTTCAAGCCGTATTTTTCCCCCCACCACCTTGACCGATTTGGCCCAAATGCAATACCGACCGGGATCTTATGACTACTGATTTTTTAGATAAAGCGCGTTCTGCTAAATTAATTTCTACGAGAGTTATCGTGCTAACAAGACCACACACTTACTTCCACCCCGGGGGCACCACCCCCTCCCCCTTGACTTTTTCAAAAAATTAAAATGGGAATCAAAGGCTAGTCTAATATGGAGTATACGTACCGAATATGTTGCTTCTAGAATCAACTGGTGATTTTTAGTGATTTTTTGACGATTTCAAGCCCGATTTTCCCCCCCTCCACCTTGACCGATTTCGCCCAAATGCAATACCGACCGGTGTCTTATGACTACTGATTTTTGTGCCAAAGCGCGTTCCGCTAAATTAACTTCTACGAGAGTTATCGTGCTAACAAGGAAACGGCCATAAGCTTATAAATAAATAAACCAATATATATATATAAATATATATATATATATATATATGAATTCCGGAGACCACTGAATTCGTGTTCTAGAGGTTCTGAAACATGAAAAAAACATGCCATGACCCATGTTTGCCACCATCACGACGAGACCAATAGTGCATTTTTCAGAATGAAATGCACTAAAAGAGGTATAATAAAGAAACCGTTAAAGACGTAAGTCCAGGACGAAAACCCGCCATCATAGAACCAAGACACCACAAAACAAAAAATACCGGCGACAGAATCCCTTGTAGAATTTCTAATTGCGATGCCTTGTAATCAAAGTCATATGGAAAACCAAGTCATTCAGCTCGTGGTGATAACGCGTAACCAATCTGGGGTTGGGATAATTGCTCACTACAGATAGCACCACTATTACTATGAGCTATATCACTATCCATATGCGAACCGCTTTTTTGTTGTTTACAGTTGTCTGTTATCAATTTATCAAGTCATAGTTAATTTTTTTTGTGAGGTGACGAAGTGAAATGAATTTCAATCAATTTTCTAATCCACGCAACTTGAAAATAATTTCACGTGACTTAAACTGTGGCCATATTCAGTGAGAAACGGCATTTCGGTCACCACCTACTTCAACTTTTTTCTGGCAATTAATCGTCGTACTGAGGTGAGATGAGACTCAACAATTATTTTGTCCACTGGGCTCAAAAGGCCTCACAAGTCTATATAATGCAGGGCGAACGTAATTGTGCTCTGTCCGATGGCTTCATAATTCTTCATAACGGTTTGATGAAACATCAAACTTGAACATAATGACAAAGGGGGACAAAAGCTGAAGGAAGTGACCATGACCACACGAAGTCTCGTAGCAATCGTTTTCTCTGCGCATGACGGAGTCGTTAGTAACATGAAAGGGTGGCGGGGTTAATTATATGTTCCGTTTTCTCTTTCTCTTCGCTTTCAGCCTTTCACACTGTATGGAGTGCAGCAGCTGTGCATGTCTGGTTTCCCGTTCTCATCAGAAACTTATTCCCCCTGATACTGCGTTCTTCAGTCGTCCCATACCATGATTGGATATGGATATTATGAAATATAAGGGCGCATATCTGGAATGAGTGGTGCAGAGGCCATGTAGCCCTCCTCAAGGAGAAGACGTCACATTCGCAAAAAGTCATCAAAACGCCTTTTCAAATCTCATCTCATGAATTTATACCGGTCATACTTCACGAAGTTTTGGATAATTTTATCAAAGTACCTAATACGAGGCACGAGCGTGACTTATGCCTGTCTAAAACAGCCGGTTCCTAGCCCATAACGAAAAAGACTGGGACAAATCGCATGACCCCACTGCCCCAGAAAATGTATAGAAGTGCAAGAAAACCGTAGCATGACAGCGTCAACTGTGAGTCACACCGTAATAAGGTCCCATAGGACCCTGATCGCCTAATAAATCTTTGTCTCCAATTATAAGGATAAGTCTCTGGTAAATCGAATACGATTGTTCGAAGATTCTTCAGTTGTACTGAAATCGTCGAACTTGAAGCTCCCAGGCACCTAACTCAAAGTGAACCGGGTAAGTAGATGCCAAGTCTAAACATGCCTTGATTGGCTGACTAAGGCTTGCTTTTTTAGCTAGAATGAAGTGAAAATGCGATGCGTGATTGCGATGGATGACATTACTCGGCACATCGGCGGTTAATCCGATGTGTAAGAAAAACACTGAGCACTTGTGGTCAGATCCCCTTCTCTCTTTCACGACACACCCAACCTTCACTCATCCGACCTGTTTTGTGCATTCCGTGTATCTGGTTCTTTGGCGTTAGTGGACCAAGGGTATCTAGTTTTTAATTTGCGACGTAGGAGGACACTTATTATGTTGTTATATTCGTTCATTTGGAATTATCGACCAGGTATGCACTCATATCGCTTGCTTTTTTAATTTACTTTGCTGTTGACCTTATGTGTTGTTCATCTATGCCAATCAGGTCTTTAAGAAGATTTCAAATTAGATCGAAAGCTTGATCATAATCAAGTGCCTGTTTATTTCTTTACAGCAACTCGGTACGTCACCGTTCCGCTGGTCGATAGAAAAGTCACCTATCAACAGTGAGAAATGTATAATAATAATAGTAATAATAATAATTTATTAGCACGTTCCAACAATTGTTGTATGGCTTCGTCACAGGATTATTAAATCAATAAGTAAAAACTGCCTAGTCGAACTCAGACGTGAAGTCGACGGCAAAAATTCATCAACTGAGTAAAACGCGTTGACCATTAAAAAGTTCTTCAGCCACTTCTTGAACGTTCACACTCCCAGAAGCATCGCTCTTGTCGGCAGCTTGTTGTACAATTTTACCTGGCTGCGGTTTATGAGTCCGGGCCACACTATCCGCAAGCCAATGCGGCCGGTTTCCGCCATAACCCTACTGAGTATCTTCAACCCCCCTTTAAATTGTCCGAAAAATGGGAGTTTTTATTTTTTAACGATTGGGCCGACTTCACCCACCGAATCGAGGCAATGCCTCACGGACTCCCAAACTGTCTGTTGATTAAAAGTGTCAGGGTATTATTCTGATCAATTTTAATCGACTTTTTTCCACTATTGCAGCTCGCAAATCACACTCTAAACCCTTCTAAAGCAAAACACTAGTAGAGCCTTTTTTGTGTTTATTTTCCTGTATGTATTTCGGATGCATGATCAAGATCAGCGGTCGTCAACCGGAGATTCGTAGTTTTCCAATTGACAGCTTCAGAACGAATGAGATTGACTTTAAAATTTTTCTTCTTTCAACGAATTGTGGCAATAAATATTTGAAACTGGAAGAATTACATTAATATTAATTAGTGGAGAAAATTAGATTTACGATGATTTCTTCATTTTTATTATTATTACAGTATTTCAGTCGCAAAATCATTACGGCAATTTCATTACGGCAACGAAGGTAGGATGAGCTGAGTGGGTGTAGGATGAGCTGAGGGGGTCCGTCGACCGTGTACTTGTGTTCATTGGTTATGTGAGTTTGAAAAGGCTACCTCTGGTCCAGATACTATGCTAACGTTCAGCCGTCGCTTCCGTATGATTATTAAGTAAAAAGGGGCGGCCACACTCTTTGATTGATTAGACATTATTGATATGCGATTCAAGGGAGGCTGGGACAATTAATTATTTTTTTGAAATATGCAATTATACGACCAACATATTTTTTAAAAATAGGCATGACGAACATGTATTATCACGTTTTTTTGGCCTCAATAGGTGAGTTGACCGAATATTTGAAAAACGTTTATTTTAATTTCGACATCTTGCTCAAATTTTTAGCCTCAATATTACTTTTTCTTTGCCTATTCGCAAATTTACATATAAAATGCAGCCGCGTTGATACATAAAAAAGTATCACTTGTTTCGTAAAACAAAATTTGTGGTCACTCTCGTCACAACCAATGTATGGAACATTAACATTCCAGTCTTGAAGCCTGTATAGAATGTGCATGAAAGTGTCCGCGTTCAAGGGGTCAGCTTTTGTTGCTTCAATTTGGCTTTCAAGATGACGAAGCAAACGAATCAGTGAGAGACTCGGTTTCATGAGCACCGAATGGACGTCTCGTGCTTGAAAATATTCGCTTGCTACGTGGTCATCCGTCAATGTATTTTTGCATTCCGGGCATTCTATGAAATTTTTTGCGCGCTTCGCCACGTATCCGGCGAAGTATTCGACAGCGTCCGTGTACTGCACGAATTCAGCGCTAACGTCATATTCGACTACATGTGAGAAAGATAGGTTGTACAGAACAGAAATTAAACCGTCATAGAACGCTTTGCACAAACTTGAATTTTCCAGAATTCGGTCTAGCGTGAAATCCACGTGCGATTTCCTGTCCTTCACCGCAGACGTGTCGTCCGTCCAAGATACGAGTGACGCTACGGTCTCTCCCCCAGAAACATTACTTCCTTTCGGAGGTTTTATTAGGGAATAAACACTCAAAAGGCGGAATATGTTTATAAAAACGGAGGGACTTGGCCTGTTGTTGCAACCCCCACTTGCGCGTACCATCCCGAAAAACCCCTGGATGCATAATTTATGAATACATGATTAATATCGTTCCCGTGAATTATACATTTAAATTTCAGTACTGACTTCTAAGGAATCTTGACGTCATCAAAAACGTATTGCCCAGCTTATTCAACTCCTCATATATAGACAATGTCGCGTTAAGGGTGACGATCAGGCCAACGTACGTACTTCTAGTCAGAACGTCGTTGCTCCTTTCTCGCCAAGTCTCGAGAAAACGCAAAAAACCACGAATAGTCTAGAGCGCATGATTCGGCACGTTGTGATTGGTGCAATAGGAACTCGCTCACACAGCTTTTATTAAAGAAGTGCATACCTCCAATTCAGGGGATTGTGGCCATAGGGCACCTTTTCCACTTGCGGAGGTCATTGCTTTAATGACGTAGTGTAATCTTTGCACGAATATGCTCGTCCCTGTTGTGTCGTCATTAATCACACCGGAATTTCTCAGCGAAGTTAGAGCGGCAGGAATTTCAAATCCAAAAAACTATGAAATAAATGAAAAATCATATCAATTTTCTCTTGCCATTGAAGGAATGTCTTACGCTATCAATAAGATTGACTATGGAAACTGCGCAAACTGCAATAGAGGAGTAAAAGAACATACGAACTTCCAATTTTTTTATCTTATTGAGAGACTACTGAACGAATTTTGGAACAATTAATTAATCTTTTTTTGTATTCTGGTACTGATGATATCGCTTTACCCAAGTCAGATTACCATATTCCTATGGAATCATAGATCTTTGGTGAGGATTCTTAAAATTTGTGATTGCAGTTAGTTATACAACTATTTGCGAAATAGGACCTTGTAGTCCATTCAATAAGAGAATATAGACGACATGGTCAGTTTAGTGAATTTCTAGGTTTTCGCTGTATAGTTGGGAGGTAAAAATAATAAAAATCCCCGAACGTCCTATGTGAGCGGGCTGCTGGAGACAACCGGGAAGGTCAATTGTTTCGTTATTTCCTAATTATATGGGACGCCTCAAATCGTAGTGCCAACGACCTTCTTTTCGAATGAATAGCTGACGAACTTTGCCACAACTTTTCTCCCTGTAACTTCTTTTTATTCATAATAGTTTCCAACTTGCGTGAATCGGAAATATTGGAACATTGTGTTTAAAAACGCCATTTTTGGCTGCTTTTGATTCTTTTGCTTGCAACGACTTTCCTTTTATTACCTCACGATAGTTCTCAGAAAATAAGTTGAAGAGCATTTCATTTCTTTTGAGATGAGCCCTTTTGAAGCATTTCAGACCAACGTAACCGCAAGTTACAGCCGTATGAACCGTATTAGTCATGGCCAGAAAATGGCTATAAGCAAAAGAAAGCCTAAAATCGATAACAATCCAAAATTTATGTTTTTTTTTAAGGATGATCCCGAGTTTTTTCGAGGTCTACAATTTGAACACCTCATACCAACACCACGCCTATAACAACATGAAACAAAAATATCATCTACCCTAATTATTGCAACCTTCCACACCTTATTTCAGTTGACTAAGTTATTGAATTGATACATTGGAGGATCAAACTCGTACAGAATACTACCTGGTAGGCCAAAGCAACATTCATCTTTTCGTAATGAGTGGGATTTATGTGGTTTGGGGTCAATGCCGCGCTCAAATAAAGCCCTTCAGTCTTTTGGACGTCGATAATTTTTTTCCAGTGGTCTAATTTGACCACGCCATCAGGAGACTGGAAAAATACAACAAAACTTTGAAATGTTGTCAAAATAATGTGAATCTTTAAAAAGGAAATACCTCAAACTCTTTGATTTTCAAGACCCAGTTTCTGACATTTTTGATCAGGTGAGGGAAATCGCTTAAAAAATGCAGTTTTCTTTTTTCATCAAGAAAATGAGGAACATGGTGATTTGTTTCGTTTATTCCAAAAATTTTCCAGACACCTGCTTTCCAATGAAGAATATTATTCACCCAATTGCAGTAAACATGTAGCGGTCATGGCACTCAATCCAAAGATAAGCGCTGATATTCCCAACCCAACAGAAAACGTAGCTATAATCCATCAAAAACAGTCAGGCCAATAAATACATTCACGCCAATAAATACTTCCATTCATTACAAATACAGTAACAAAAAACAAATAAACAAGTAGGAATTTGTCATCTAGCAACTAAAGGAGGTAATTTTGAGCGTTTTCAAGATTACGTTTTAAAAATGATGAAGGTAAATTAATTTTTTCGGACCGCCTTGTATGCTATTAAGAAAAACAAACCGCGATTCCACGATGCTCCATCGGTGACCACTCCATCAACAAAGAAACCTGCGTTTTCCAATAGTGTCGTCGCTTCTATGATTAGTTCATATAACACTGTAGCTGATGCGGCGTTTCTGGATAAAAATGAGCCCACTGCTTGAATCCATTTTCCGTGAAATGGCTGGAACACAATGACCAGGGCATGATCCCCCTCATTGTCCAATTGGTCCGCTGGCGTATGAATTCCCAGGTCCGTGAATCCAACGATTTTAAATTGGTGTTTATCAAATTTCAAATCTTTGCTAAGGCACATTTCGTCTAGAAGCAGAGTTCCTATATGAAAGGTAAAATTCAATCATTATATTTATTTCTCGTCTTAAATTGGGATGGTCCTTGTCTTCAAGTTAATACCATGTCTTTCAAGGGGAGTCATGGACGACGCCTTTTGCTTCATTATCTCAAACAGGCGCGTTTGAAATCCAAAAGTAGGCTTTAAATTTCGCAAATACCCATTCAAAGTATTTGTTGCGGGAAGCGCCATTATCTTGTTTCTTCTAAGAAAATTGTAGGCAGCGTTGCTCTTTATCTTGAGAAGCAGGCAATTGTAAATCCATCCAGTCGTGTATCTGTTCCCAAATCCCCGTTTCCTTTTAGCAGCAGAAAAACAGGAAAGCACATTTTCTTGTTGTGGCTGGGGCAGCGTTGAAATAATGTTGTTCAACAACTCTTTGTCCGTCGAAGAACATTTGCGCTGAAGAGCGAACGTTTTTTCCAGAACACTGACCTATTACGTAACCAAATTAATTACCGCTTCACGAAAAACTTAATTGGAGATAATATCGAATAGGAATGGGAATGTCACGTAGAGCGATCATGATAATGTTAAAATTTATTATAATAAGCAGAAGATTAAATTAAAAATTAGAAATGTCCTTCCCTTTACCGTTTTGGTTACAACAATAGGCCCACACTTTGGTCGTCCTCTATAATCTATTAAAGATTTCACCTCGTAACCCAAAAATCAGACACACAAAATCTCGATTTTTTATAAATTTGGAAAAATCATGTACAGCCCAGTTGTAGGATAAATCACTGGTTCCAAAACATTTTTTAGTTTCACGATCGGATAATAATTAGCGCCCCAAACAGAAAAATCGTGAATACAATAGAACACCCCCGCGCGCCATGGATGAGTATTGGAATGAGGGACTCTTACTTCAACATTCCACTGGCATTCAAGGTCACACGTCTCATTCACCTCGCAGGCCGTGTTTTTTGTTCTCTCTCTCCTTTTTTTATGCAAAAACAATAATGTTATTACGATAACTCATTTAAAGTGATTCCGGTGAATCACGGTCGAATGCCCGGTGTCCTGTGTATAATTTTGCCCGGTAAAATATCATTGGTATCCTGCCCTGATTTGATTCAGTGCATAGGGTTTAGCTCGGCGATCAGCGCATGAATAAAATATGGGATACAAGCGAAATTCTGAATGTTGAAAAATACCTGTTATATACATTTTTTCATGAGGACTGATATTTATCAAGGAAATAGCACAGGTAAATGGTAAATCTGACAATAAGACCAATGCAGCAATGCATAAGTGTTGATGTATTTGTGAGAACATTCTCGATTCTTCGTTACATCTGTTTGAGAAAAAGAAAAGAGGAGAAAAAGAAGACGGAAGTAAAACACAGCAATGCTTTCTATTTGACAGCTTCCTACCAGGACAACAGTTTCTGGGGCGTTGGTCGTCGTATCCAAACTCTCCTACGAAAAGCCACTCCTGTAATCGCTCCGATACTGTAATTGAAGTTGAAAAGAAATAAAGTTTTAGTAGGCGAAAGAGACAATTAGCATGTAACATCCGTTTCAATACCTAGTCTAAATAAAGCAATGCTTTGACCTCGTGATGCGGGTGCGCTAAAAAATCTCTTTCCCGCCCAAAAAAGCTTACGCTGGCAGGAATATCCTACTTGGAGACCTTCCCCGCCAGTAAAAAAATGAATGGTGGAGACTAGGAGAGGACGTTCAAGCTACACAAATGCTCATGCTCCCAAAGCCTCAAACTTCTGATTCATCGCTTTTGCCTTTACTACCGCCTTAGTCTACCGCGGTGTGAAAACTTGTTGACACTTTTCAGAATCTATATTTGATAGTTTTGTGCGGTGTCGCTCGCTGCGTGGTTATTGTTTCCTTATTGTTGTCTTTTTGCTTCTTTTAGCCATCTGTATTGAGGGCCACGAGAAAGGGGAAGAAAACACTGACGCTGAGTGCAAAAAGGAGGATCTCTGGTCAAGTGAGAGCTTGGAAACACAGCACACAACTAAGTACATGGGAACTAAGTACATTTTCACAGTGATCACGCTTGCGATCGCCAATTTTTTGGCAGATTCATACTACCATTCCGACTTTGCAAATTCTCTGGAAAAAAAAAAAAAAAAAACAGGGTTTGGCCGACCGGCTAGTTTCTCTTACCCAATTTTTCAAGAATAGCAGCGTTCCTACCTTTTATTGGTTATTGATGAAATGATGACTTTATGCGAGAATGAATGGCAAAAGTATCTGGAGGGTCGAGGTTGAGAAGTGCGTACATCACCGGAATAAGCACCATTCTGGCTCCGCACCGGTCGGATATGCATGTTCAGAGAGGGCTCAGTTGTCGTTAGCGTGTATGAAAAATTTGCTCCGGAGCAGATTGATAGCGTTTTCCATTTGAACAAAATTCTGGACCTGTGTCAAGTCTTGAGGGATGACGGGTGGGAAATTCTGGACTGCTGTATAATTTTATTTGATACGCTGTAAGTGTTCCGGCCGTTTTATGTCAATTTCCATCTGGTAAGACCCAGGGGCGTTTTAGGCCTCCGTAACGGGGGTGGTGGTAAAATATTCTCCCCCACATATATGTATACTATTCCGCTAGTTTGCGCGGTGGTCTCACTATCGTCCTTGTGGCGTCAAAATAAGCTGATACGTTTCTCGTTTTTGTAATAGAAAAGACTTAATTTATTTGATTTTCTGACATCATTCGAACGACAATAAAGGTAGGCTTTGTATGTAGCCGTTTAAATGCTTCCCTTGAGAATCAGAAGATTCCTCACATTTCTCCTGAAGTAATGTTAAGGCATTGAATTGGTCGTCACTCAAGTCGCCAGACTTATGCGCTTCCGCAGTTTTTTTAAGGATGGTCGTCGATGGGCACTGAATGAGGTTGCCTTCATCAAACCTTTCATTTGAAGCCGTTTCCAGCCGGTCAAGAGCCGCGACTGTTGGTTGGGGCAGCGTTAAGCAATTACTTCTTTAAGGCATCTCTGCCCTCCCCTTTGACAAACCTTCTATGTATTTCTTTGCTACGTCGAGTCGCAACTCTCCCGAAATTTCAATCTCCCCGTCTTCCTTCCTAGTTATCGGGGAAGTTGTAAAAAAACAAAATGAAATGCCCGCAATCGGTATGCTTTCATCGTGCAGTTGCGAGAAACGTTTTCCCTTTTTTCGGAACAAAAGTTTTGTACTTGTGATAACGAAAGCTAAGCACACATGAAAACTTTTCCTCAAAAATAAAGTTTGATATTTTTGCCAAAACTTTTCTGGAATGACCAACGTTTCTGAGGATGAAACCTGACCCTTGACAGTTACATATTTTATTTCGCTTTGCGTAGGACTGCATTCCATAGGACAATCACTTTTTTCTTCTGTCTCGTCGACCAAAAAGAGCTGTCCCATCACAACAAGCTCGTCATCATCAAGGTGGATGTATTTCGTTTGAAAACATCCCCAATATTTTTCGCCAATGCAGTGAGCTAACAAAAACAAATTTATTAACAACGACGAGGCCTCCGTAGGTAGATGGATCAAATGGTAAATGGGGACAACTCTTCGAACTTCTTGGATCAACTTTTAGGAGAACGTCAAAAAGACATTGGAAGATGCGTTTCGTAATTTTGAGAGTGAGAATCTTGAGAGGGGAGAGGAGACTGAAATTGCTTCAAAATCAGCATAAATCACAAAGGGTAGTTTTACTTGACGTTCGAATGCTTCAAATTGAATTTTGATTCTGGGTTTTGGCATGTCCACCGCCACAGAACATTGTTATTGCAGTTGCAGGTCTATTCACACACATCAGTGCAGTGAACGGGACGTGTCCGGCACGTGAAATTTGTCGTCAGTGTTCCTGAAGTACTTCTGTTCACACAAGTACTTCTGTTCACACAAGTACTTCTGTTCACACAAGTACTTCTGTTCACACAAGTACTTCTGTTCACACAAGTACTTCTGTTCACACAAGTACTTCTGTTCACACTGGTCAGTGCCCCGTCCGGCACGTGTCAGTGGAGTTGTGAAAAGAATTTTTTTTTTCTTTTTTGACGGTTGAAACATGCTAAATTTCAAGTTATTTAATAATAATTTCTTACCACGCCTACTAGTGGTATATTTGGCTCCCTCACATGAGCCACAAGGCGAGGTACCTCGTTCAGTACATTTATTTCTCCATGACCCTTCCCGGACGGGAAGCTTGAAACGTGCCGTGAACGGGACGTGCCCCGTCCGCGACACGTCCGGCAAGAAAAATGTATTATTCTCCTATGGGAATTGAAGGGGCTCGTTCACACCCATCCGGCACGTGTCAGGGACGGCAGTCTCGGTGCTCTGAACGGCAACGGCACGGGAAAGCGAGATTTCTTTCCGACGATATTTTCAAGTTTCCCGTCCGGGCCATGGAGGAGAAAATTCTACTGGAAGAGGCACCACCTCTGACAGCCCATGTGAGAGAGCAAAAATAACCACTGATACGCATTGCCGGCCTTAGACATTTGGTACCCACGGTTGAGTCTATCATCAGCCCCCCTGTCCCCACCCAGTGATTCACATTGGGAGACAGGCAGCTTCAGGGTAGCCGAGAAATCTAGTATACAGCTACAGTTGGTGCCCATATGGGAGAATAAAAATATATAAATTAAAAAAAATTTTTTTTTAAAAAGTTTCAGTTTTCAGGGGGCATATTCTCTAACTCCGAAGCAATGGCTTTTTCACAGTCATATGTTTATTTCATTAATTTTCTTCAAACAAATGAATGAAATAGACACATGGCTGGCGAAAAAAATATTGCTTGTTGTTAGAGAATAGGCCCCCAGGGTAGTTTATAAATGAAAATCATTTACTTTGAGCGACAATATGCATGTATGAATATCATTACTGCAATATGTGTACCTACCTAACAATAAGACCCGTATTTATGTACGTTCCTTGAAGTATCTTTCAGTCAAGGAACCGTTGAGAACAGTTCGCTGGTCGGCGTGAACAACCAGGTAAGTCCAATTTTTGTCAATTTCAGGTAACTTTCGAATTTAGTTGCCAAGGACTCGTTGGGTTATAAAATAACAGAAAATGAGGTCCTTACCTCGAAATCGTAGGAATAATCGGTTAAGGAAAATCCAAAGTTTCAGGTCATTTCAAAGATTATGGGAGTAATAGCCCGGCCGTTGGCATTAGGGTTTCCAGGCTGCCGAAACTCTTCTCCTGGAGATAATTATCATGTATTTATATGGTGATAGGATTGATTTGGTGGTTGTGGGGGAACTATGTAAGTGCCCCTGAGTGCCCAAAGGACTAATCTGCACGTGGCATCATTGGCGTATACCTTATTATAGCCTGCAAGTTGAACGTGAACCTCGACCTCTTGTGATCAGCACTCACTAACTTTTTTCATCATTGTTTTTTTTCAGAAATCATATGTTTCCGTTAAGTTTTCTTAATTTCATGAATGAGATTACAATGTTTCTACCAAGGCAAAGTTTCTATTTCGTTAGAGAATAGGGCCTATTCTCTAACTCCGAAGCAATAGCTTTTTTGCAGTCACATGTTTATTTAATTAATTTTCTTCAAACAAATGAATGAAATAGACTCATGGCTGGCGAAAAAAATATTGCTTGTTGTTAGAGAATAGGCCTCTCACAACGTCAGCAATTTAATTTTCGATATCAATAATAGTAATAATAATAATTTGACCAAGTTTCGCGCGGAAAGCACTTCTTCGTCCGACCCAGACATTGTATAATGTCTGCGCGCCAGGTATTCATTCCTGTATTCAATCATATCAGCAAAAAACCCCTCTTAAAATAAAAAAATAAATGAAACGCGAAGCCTTTCAACCCGCAGAAATCAGCTTGGCTGTTAGTAGACACCGCCTACTGTTTGATGTTTTCAGTTCACTTGAAAGACATTTTGGGCTTCTCCATATATTTTATCCCCATGGGTCCACTTGAGTCGAATACTATTTTCTCAATTCAGTGTGTTTAGGGGAGGAAATATGGACGACGAAAAACTAATCGAATTGGTTCGCCAGCATCGCGTCCTTTATGACTTGACTAGTCCAAAATACATGGACACAAAACATAAAAATTTGATTTGGGATAAACTAGGCACGGAAATGGCGGCAACTGGAAAGTTAAGATGTATTTCCAACATTCTTAAATATTATTATGGGCCCTAGGGGGGGGGGGGGATTCACTAACTTTTTTCATCATTGCTTTTTTCAAAAATCATATGTTTCCGTTCAGTTTTCTTAATTTCATGAATGATTTAAAGGGAAGTTTACTATCTGCGTTTGGTAACACTGAATCCTCTGGAACGTTCAATGACCCTTTTGCCGTATACTCCTACATCAACAGCAATAAAATTACAATGCGCGTCGACGAGGGCCTTCTCCAATGCGTGTCTCTTTTCCTGAAATCCAATTTTCCCAGCAGTAAATTGAATGAATGCTGGGACATCTTGAAGTATTCGAAAAATTTCGTGTCGCCATCAATTAGCTCTTTGTACAACGTAGAAAAGTCTTCTTCAACATCTCTTTTCTTCCAGGCCTGGTGAATCCACTTCCGTTTTTTTTTTTCACATTTCTTTCTTCTTCTTCCTCGTCCAAAATTAACGCAATTGTTAAAAAATCGGCCTCCGAAAACATATCTTATTTCTTCACTGATACGTGTCGGACAAAACACTAACCAATGTGAACAAAAGCGCTTCGGGATCCCGGACGACAAATTTCACGTGCCGGACGGGGCACGTCCCGTTCACGGCACTGATGTGTGTGAATAGACCAACACCGTTTTCCCGTTCCGTTCCCGTTTAGAGCACCGAGACTGTCGTCCCCGACACGTGCCGGATGTGTGTGGACGAGCCTCTCAATTCCCATATGATAATAATATTTTACTTGCCGGACGTGTCACGTCCCGTTCACGGCACTGATGTGTGTGAATAGACCTTTAAGAGCTCTTCCAAGCCCCTACCCTTGGTAGGAAAAACAGTAAAACACCTTTTGCAAATATCCAAACTGTTTTTTCGGGAGCTGATTTCGGCACCGACGAGCCTCTCGAAATTTTGGTAATTGATTATTTATTTGACTAAAAACATTCTTTTATTCTATTTAAATACGCCGACTAGTTTCGGGGTAAATGCACCCCATTTTCAAGGCATCCGTAGGTCTAAAAAAAACAAATCTCCCCGTCACATGTCAAAAAAGCACACACATCCAACAAACCTGTTGATAGACAGGTATCCAGGAAACTTGTCTCTTCACTAAATCTTTTAACATTCACGATACAATCAAAATTTCTCTCGAAATTTTATTTATTTGTTACTATCAATAAATGTTGACAAAAAGAAAATCAGCATACTTGAGAAATGGACTACCAGCCTGGCTAGAGCTATAAAACTTTTGGCACCAGGCCGAGCAACACATGTAACATCCATTGTAACATCCTTACGAAAATTTGATAAAATAAAATTTAAAGAAGAAAAAAAAAGTTAAATTTAACAAACAATAATTATACTTTTTATGTAAGCAACAACTTTCTTGAAAGAAAAACGTCTTTAAATATTGATTTCGTGCTCATAACAGAAACCTAAAGCTTGGTTATACAGATTTATCTTGAAAAATTCAGTTCCACATTTCGGAAAGTGAATATTAGACATCCTGGCAGTCCTAAGATTAGCATTAGAAACATAAACATCCGTTATTCTAATTCTTTTAACAATAAGACAAGCTTGTAATAAGAACGAGGATAATTGATCTACTATTAAGTAGATCAAGATCTCTGCACAATTTAACATTTTAATTTAACATTTTTGTGATGCACACAAATAGCGGCTGTTTCTGTGCTTTTTACTTAATAGTAGCAGATCGTGATGAGTTGGGCCCTCAAGATCTGCCACCTGAAAAAGAAAAACCAAATAAGTCATAAAATAATGGACGAGGAAATAAAACTCACTTTAATTGAGTAGATTTAATTTTTTTGAATCTACAGTCTACACCGAAAACGCTCACAGAGACCCCAATGACTCGTTCACATTGTGTGACACCTTAAATCGTCGCGGGGAAATTAATACAAGAAAACATGTAATGCACTTAAAAGGGTTCCGCTGCTTAGACGTGTGTACCTGTTCATTCTCAGCATTAATCCATCAACTAATCGCGCGGTGATTCCACCACGGGCTGGACCTCTGTCTCGGACTAGCGCTCTCCAGAGCCCCTGGACCCTGGCGAGGCAAGCCTCGCATTTAGCCCTTGCCTTCGGCTCGGGAAGGGTGTTTACGTGGAAACCCGGCTTTGGGTACAACTCAGGCTTTGGCATTGTTGTGATTTTTATATGAAATCGAGAGAACGTGAACAATGGAACAAAAAGAGTGTATTTTAAAACAACAGTCGAATAACATCTGGTACACAAAAGTGGAAGGATCGTAGATATGTAGCAGTTTCCCCCACTTATCTCATGACGAAGTCTTTGAAACGACTGGGCAAACGCCGTACGCCGTTGACGATCAGGTGGCCATTTTGAATGCTGATGAGGTGGCTGTACTGAAGTAGGTGATGGAGGCGTTTGCTGAACAGGAAGTTCATTTGACGGAGAAGTATCTAATGTAGGTGTCTGGGAGTCGTCAGCTAATCAGCTTGCACCGTTGTCGAAGTTTGTGAAAAGTGACGGATACTTGGGGGTCTTGGAACTTCGAAAACTTGAACGGGGCCGAATTTCACTTTTTTGACGAGCGTAGATCTCATCTGATTTCTATGTCCTGCCAGAGTCCAGAGTGACCTGGTAGTGACGACTTCCGAGTTTTTCATTTACCTCCCCGAATAACCATACAGGTTTTTTATTGGCGAAGAATCTGATTTGAACTCTTGTCTCCGACCGAAAATGGCGTCCAGACGAATTCGAATCGGTCGATGTAAATACTTATCAGCAAGGGACTGCCTAAAGTGGAGTTGCGCGATAGCGGAAAAGAATCTTTCTGACTTTCTCATGAACTGGAATGTCTTAATCGGCCGCTTTCAATCTATTCTTGAGAGTCTGATCATTTCTCTCAGCCAACCCATTTGCTGCGGGGTGCCCCGGCGCTATGAATTTCTGAGTGTTACGACTTGTAGGTATAATCTGAGAGATCAGGCAAGGCAGCAAACTGGTAGTCGTGTGATGTATCGTACTATATTCTTGAGCTAAAATTAAACCGAAATTAATCGAGAGTCATTTTATAATATCCGGGTAAGGTAGTTGGATGACCAGGGCCACCTCCGCCTCGGATCCAAGAGAAAAAGATGATGCAAACTGTGGGGCCATGTCTAAAACGATGTCACTTATCAACCTGGTGCACCCGTTGCAACGAATTAAATGGCCATACGAGCTTCTAATTGGGTGCCCAATATCCTACGCTGGTTAAGGAGGATTAGTCCATAGATAACCAATGCCTAGAAAAATAGAGTGTAATCCTCTCCACCCTTCGCATACGTTGTTAGACGATTTGTCGAGAAGCTGACATGGGTCGAAATCAGGGGTGGTCCGTTTAACGCAGCTGATGTCTTCTCAAGTACAGATTTAAATCGATGTAACATGTTACCTCCCCATACCTCCCCTGAGACTTCAATCAGGTCTTCAAATTCATTTCCGTCTATTCGCTGCAATTTGTCTCGAATAATCATCTCGATGAATCGTGCTGGATTGACTGCATTTATTCTCCTGACCCACGTTAAGGTGGTGAGGAGTGTCTTAATTGATCTGAGCTGATCCGTCTGGAGTTCTGTGGTTAGTTTCGGACGACTCACTTTTTGTTGGGTCTCAGCCCCTATGTAAGCATTATAAGGGCCTGGCCTCAAACTTGGGAATCCTGTCCCTTCTTTCAACTCCTCTGATGGAACTAGAAGAATAGATGAGTCTTTTCGGCTCTGTGTTAAATCGTTCCAAGGGATCAATTGAGTTTGACACATGATCAAGGACTGTGTTGTGCCTATGGCTTCCAGACCACAGTGGTCACTTCTCTTTGACAGGGCTGCCTCTGTTGAACAAAGTGTATCGATGTAGTTGGCGAGGTACTTGTCAGGTGCCTCATTTCCTATCCGGTCGTGAATGTCTGTTTTTAGATTTTGATTTACAGAATGCAGAAGGGCTAAATATGAAATTGTATTCTGTGTTTGAACAATTTTATTTAATGTCTATATATTTGATAGGCGACCAAAAAAACTGTTCAAAAATTCAATATCAGTGTTGCGGTAGATTTCATTACCGAGCGATGGATATAGTGGTCGTATTGGGAGAAGCTACCGGATTAAGTCCTCTTTTCTCTCCCCGAAATTAGAAGCAAAATACCTTCCCACGTCGGGGTTCAGATTAGGGAGGCTTTGGATGAATTCAATGGATAATGTTTTGAAGGTGTCAGCGGTGTTAGGAAGTGGGGTGAGATTCAAGCAAAATGGGTTTTCGATTAACCTCGCTAAGTCTCGATGGCGGTTAGGTGGGGAACCGGCGTTATCTCCCTAGCTCCGAAAAAAGGTGTCATTATCTCCCCGGACTTTTTGAGCCACATTTCACTATCTCCCCAAGGAAAGTTACATCATCTCCCCAACTGGGATTGAAGGGTTTGAAAAAATCACGTTACATGAATTTTTTTAAAAGTTTTCCTTTAATAATGCAAAAATAAGCTAGGTAATGTTGTTTTATTACAGTCATTTGGAAAATCACAATCTGTAAGGTAGATACTTGTTGTTTTATTACAGTCATTTGGAAAATCACAATCTGTCAGGTAGACGTTCGTCGAACATTCCGACAAACTTGGTACTCACCTTCTTCACGTACTCGAAAGAGGTTATTGCACATTTTTCTTTCTTTCTAATAAGGTTTTCCACCCAACAAGATTTTCGTTTCGTCCGAGCAGATGGATTTCTCACTTGCCCAAGTCCGATCGACCTGATTTTAGCGTAAACGTCAGTCTTTACGTTCCCGTACCGACAATAAATTGTGAACTGGCCTTTTTTCTTGAATAACAACGGAAAAATCACTCTTGTCATCACTAAGCCCTTGTCTCCGGCATTCCAAACTCCCGAAGTACTAACTAAGCCACTTCTGTCGACGTGTTGCGGTTCAAGTGATTTTAAATCGCGAAATTCCTCTTGTGTGAATGCACTCACCACGTCAACGAGGTAATTTACATTACCCAAGCTCGACATCGCCGGGAAATGACGGGCGTCTGTCGAATTGCCACTATGAATCTTGTTACTAGAAAGGACACTATATGATTGAAATAAGTTGCCCGATCTTTATTGATGACAAGATGTCAAATGTTGAGAGATTGTATACTCACGAGCAAGGACCGGCACTGATTTATTTTCCTTTTTTTGTAGATATCGGTGGTCCTTCCTTCGATAATCCTCCAGCGTAGTCACTTAAGTTCCATTTTACGTAATTTTGATGCCTACAATGCCATCAAGACTGAGTTATTGAAAAAAAAACGATTTGCAGCAAGCTTCCAATGTAGAACTTACATGAACGGGGCAACCAGAAATAGATAAGAATGCAATGCCAACTCGATCGTAACCTGCCGAGTCCTTTCCCGATAAGTTTATCGAGCCCACTGGCTATTCTATCGAGGCCTCTAGCCATAGAACTAATGGACTCGTTTGTAGTATCAAGCCGCTCAATAAACTTTTCTCCGAAGGCTTCCAGGACCGACGTTAATTTGCCGATACGGTCATTGCATACTTCTTGGAGCCTGCAAAATTCGGAAACTTTTTCCCGGTCCTCTTCCCTTCTACTTCTACCAGAAGATCCTGCGGTGTGGGTCAGTATACAGCTCTTTTAACGTGCGAATTGTAATTTACTGTTGGATGAAGCTATCGATGCATCGTCGTGCTGGGGCGTTGATCGAACGGATTCTTCAACAAAAGTGGAGTCCTGTTGAAAACGAGCAATTAGTACTTACTTCTGTAACGGTCCAGCGTATCCTAAGTCCTCAATTCGCCCAAAATACCAAAATTAATAAATTAATAACCCTCCCCTTCGTCCCATCCTAAATTCCCAATACAAAGAAACCCCCCAATTCCCCGCCATCCACAGCTGTGCGAATTGAGGGCAAAGGAAATTCGGCGGCGTGAGAACCTGCAGCGGTCAGCAGACCCAAAAATATATAAGCGGGTGCAGCTCTGGACTCGCTCTCTCTGTCGCTCGTCAACTCGTCACCACACGCTCGTCGCTCGGTCCAAGTCACACACGCTGCTGCCCCCCCCCCCCCAGTCATCCTCCAAGTTACCCCATCCCGTGCCTAGTCTCCCGCGGTCCAGGTATTTGTGAATAAATGTACAAATATTAAATGTAGTCGTAGTGCGTAAAATAAACCTAGTTAAGTCTTCGCGTCCGTCATTCATTCGTGCCCCTTCCCAGTCGCCCCTTTTCCCGATTTCCTTTCCTGTGCGGGCCAAACGAGCCACCCTCGTTTGCACCCGTTACATTGGTGCCAGGTGACTTACGTGGGACTTTTTAGCTCCCACATCCTAAACCCAACCCCCACGCGCTCCCAAAACCCGTAAAAAACCAACCACACAGCCCGCCTTTGCCCGTGGCGTTACGCAACGAGTGGCCGACCCCCACCATCAACACCACCCCCCCTCATGCAACTAGGAGTCACCTCTCGCCCCTTCACCACCCGCAGCCCCCAGCCACATGACCGGCGTTCCCCAAACGCCGAACGGGGCTCCCCGTGGGCCCCCAGAAACAGAAACTAATCACCCCACTTGACCACACCTGGAAATTTACCTGGAAAAAACGAATAACGTGCAAAAAACTGAAGAGAACCACAACGAAAAACTACCCACCAAAAAGTGACGAAAAACAAACCCCTCCCCCCCTAAATCACACGCAAGCCTCGGAACTAGGAAAAAACCTGAACTCGTCCCAAAACCGAGAATCAATACCCGACCCGCCATGCACAGACCCTTGCATTTGCCCCACCAAACTGGTCCCCTACGCCTCACTCAACCCCGGCCAAAGCATACCCCTATCTGGCACAGGGGAACTCGTGATCGAAGCCACCATCGACGGCACCACCGGCCCCGTGCTGTTTGGCACGGGAGCGGAAGTAACTCTCATCCAAGGCAACCACATCACGGCTGCGGAAAATCCCACGGGTGAACTACAGAAGGCTAGCCGCGTTGCGCTAATGCCACCCCCTCCACCCGTAAAAAAAATACTATTTTAAAACAAGCCCCTTCTTCCCCCCATTCTCTTTTTCGTAAAGAACTACCCACAGCTAAACCCATTAACTATCAACTAACTCACCCCCTCCCGCACCTAGTTGAATATATATATACTATATATATAATAAAAATAAAAATATGTACATACAAAATATGTACATATGTGTATATATCTCAATTAAATAGTTTAGATATAGGTCTAGAGGCAAATAAACATATAAAAAAAAAAAAAAAAAAAAAAAGACTACCATTAATGCCCCCCCCCCCCAGGACTATGCGCTCTGTTTCAGGCAGATGGATCCAGACAGCTCTCCTCTTGGCCCTGCGGGTCATCCCCCCAACAACCGGATACTCCCCCGTCTTTGAGAATCACAAGCCAGTCGTGGCGAGCGGGGCGAGGTGGACAGTGGTCCTACACCTAAACATACAAGCCCTTACAACCGAGGCCACCATCCTCCAGGAGGCATGGAGGACCCTCAACACCTCCCTCCACTCAACAGCAAATCTCACCGAGGAGTGGCCAAGCCTACCCCTCCGGATGGACCGGTTAAATGCCACCATCACGACGTACGCGAGGACGCTCTCCACACTCACAGACCTCATACCACGGCATCGAGTGACACGAGGACTGGCTAACCTGGGAGGAACCACCCTCACGTTCCTCTTCGGGACGCCTGACGCCGACGATCTCGACTCCATCAATGCCCGTCTGGCTACCATGGACGAATTAGACGGCGCACTCCACGATGCACAAGCGCAATTGAGCGTCATAGCAAACGTAGAGGGCACAGTTGAAAAAACACTCACCACCGTCCACCGGCTCATAACTCGGACAAGTAACCACTTGAAAAATGTCACCGACGTGATTGTTTCCGTCGAAGGGGAGGTCAGTGCCCTTAGGCACTACCTCGCGATGGAGTCGGTTGTCAGCCATCTCGAAGGCGTCGCCACCGAGGCCCTCACTGAACTCCGCCGATTGAAAAGAGCTCCTACCGCCGCCAACATCCTAAACATTCCCCCACCCTTACCGGCCAACGCTACGAGATAACTCAGACCCAACGGACCAACGGACCAAACTCCCAAGAAACCTAAACAACTAAGCGGTATGGAACACCCGCCCTGAGGTGGGCCAAAAAGGGAGAAACAAAAAAAAATTAAAAAAAAATTGTTTCGGATTCGAACCCAGGCACTCCGCATTCCGCAATGATGAAATTGTGACATACCATTTAACCTAATGTAACTGATCTGAAAGTTAACGTAATCTGAAAAAAGTTTTGTTCCGACAGCAGCCTGTCGGGAAAAGTGCATTTCATTCATGCGACAATCGAGTCAAACCTCATAAGTTAGAACGAGATCAATAATTATGAATGAAATTTAGGCCGGGATAAAGATTTTAATTGCAAATAACTCCTCTAACAAGAGTCCGCTTTCCCCTATCGTGTAGGCAACCAAACCGACTCTGTTTCATTTTTCATTTTCATCATTTTGTTCCCCCTCAGTAGGTGCCAAAAAAGGGGCCTGCGGTAAAAAGAAACGCGATTTTATGATTTTGACTTTCTATATACCACGGCCTAAATGTCATTCATAATTGATTGATCTCGTTCTAACTTATGAGGTTTGACTCGATTGTCGCATGAATGAAATGCACTTTTCCCGACAGGCTGCTGTCGGAACAAAACTTTTTCTTTTAGTGCATTTCATTCTGAAAAATGCACTATTGGTCTCGTCGTGATGGTGGCAAACATGGGTCATGTCATGTTTTTTTCACGTTTCAGAACCTCTAGAACACGAATTCAGTGGTCTCCTGAATTCATTATATATATATATATAATATTATGGCCGTTTTCTTGTTAGCACGATAACTCTCGAAGAAATTAGTTTAGCGGAACGCGCTTTGGCACAAAAATCAGTAGTCATAAGACACCGGTCGGTATTGCATTTGGGCCAAATCGGTCAAGGTGGAGGGGGGGAAAATCGGGCTTGAAGTCGTCTAAAAATCACCAGTTGATTCTAGAAGCATCATATTCGGTACGTATACTCCATGTTATTCTCTCTTATTTTATGCGGACAGTATTGTTCTGATCAATTTTACTAGACTTTTTTCCACTAGTGCAGCTCGCAAATCCCACTCTAAACCCTTCTAAGAGCCTTTTGGTAGAGCCTTTTTTGTATTTATTTTCCTGTATCTATTTTGGATGTATGATCAAGATCAGCGGTCGTCAACCGGAGATTCGTAGTTTTCCAATTGACAGCTTCAGAACGAATGACATTGACTTTACAATTTTTCTTTTTTCAACGAATTGAGGCAATAAATATTTGAAACTGGAAGAATTATATTAATATTAATTAGGTTTATGATGATTTCTTCAATTTTATTATTATTACAGTATTTCTGTCGCAAAATCATTACGGCATTGTAGGCAGGATGAGCTGAGGGGTCCGTCGACCGTGGACTTGTGTTGATTGGGTCCATTGGGTCTGTGAGTTTGAAAAGGCCACCGATGGTCCAGATACTATGCTAACGTTCAGCCGTCGCTTCCGTGTGATTCTTAAGTGTAAAGAGGCGGCCACACTCTTTACTTCATGGGACAATATTGATATACGATTCAAGGGATTCTGGGTCAATTAATTATTATTTTAGGCCAGTCAAAAAGAACACTAAAAATAGCTAAAATAACAATTAAGCGGCTAGTTATGATTTTTAGTTTGTTGTTAGAACCAGTACCAGTAGTGTATATCCTAGTTTGCAGCATCGAAAAACCTGTGCTACTTTCGTAGCAGTCGAAAAACCGCGGAATATTAGCACTCTTCTCGTTTTTCTTTTATTATCTTTCCTAAACTACGCTTTCTTCGACAATACACGTGAACTACGTTTTTCAAGTAGGTATATTAAATACGCTACATTTTGAAACCTGATCCAGCTCTGTAGGTCAGACGTTAGCCAAGATGCAGCTCTTCAAAATTGGTAATTTGTTTTCACAAAAAGAGTTCCCAAGTCTAAATATATGGAATTGATTTAACATTTATAAATATATGGGAGCAACAAGTTGGAAATTTCTAACGCTCTCTCCAAAACCTTGTGCGGAACTGTGAGCCCTCGAATTTGTAATAGAAAATTTCTCAGAGGTTGGTTTCACTCAAAACAATATCACTTTTTTGGTTGCAAAATAATACCAATTCTTAACGGCTGTATCTTAAACATGTCTTTTTTTTTTTTTTTTTTTTTTTTTTTTTTTTTTTTTTTTTTTTTTTTTTTATTATTAAATAAGTATATTGAATTTGCTTTAATTTGAGACCTGGCCCAGATCTGTAGATTAGATAGTAGCCAAGATACAGCGCTTCAAAATTGGTAATTTGTTTTGCCAAAATGATGGAATTTTTGGCTTTGTTTTGTGTGAAACTTACCACTGAGCAATGTTCTATCACAAATTGAACGCTAACAGCGCCAAATGAAGTTTTAGAGGGAGATTTTCAACTTTTTATAAACTTAAAATCTCTTTAAAAAACAATAAATTATTAATTTTGAAGAGCTGTATCTTGGCTACTATATCTGCCCCACAGAGCTGGGCTATGTCGCAAATTGTAGCGAATTTAATATACTTGAAAATTGTAGTTCGCGTTTATTAACGAAGAATGCATAGTTTAGGAGATATAGTAAAAGCACTGGAAAAAGTGCAAATATTCCGCGGTTTTTCGAGTGCTATGAAAGTAGCACAGGTCTTTCGAAGCTGCAAACTTGGATTTAGACTACGGTATTGGTCCTAACAACATATTAAAAAATCAGAACCAGCCGTTTAATTGCGATTTTATTGTTCTTGTTGCATCCCATTTTCAATTTTATCTAGTTGTACTCGAAGAGATTATATGTAGTATCAACAAACGCGTACACGGCTTAGCCGAATGCATATTTATTCTCCTTCACTTTTCGCCTTCTACTCATCCCTTCAAGCGAAACCCGAACAGAACAGATCCTGAAGAGTTTAGGTGGCGTTTGTCCGAAGAGGTTTGTTTGCTCGGTAAAAAAAAACTCCAGGAATTTCGCTAGAGGGATGAGTATTAGTAGTGAAGGAGTAGATGTTTTCAGCTAAGCCGTGTACGCGTTTGTAGGTGCTGTAAACTGATTAAATACTAAATAGGACTGAACTGCATTGAAAATGGGACGCATTATTGAAACTGGTCTGCAAAAAAAATTAGGTAATACAACTTTTTTTCTAAATTGGTGAAAACTTCGTACGAAAAATTGGTGCCTAGTTGGGGGGGGGGGGGTGCTGCCTAAAACGCAGATCCTTTGAGTTTTCCGTGGCTGCGATTTGCTTGAGTTGAGGCTCTCGCTCTCTCTATCCAAAGTCGAGTACATCGGCATTCTTACGTAGACGAGTAATGACGCGGAATTAATTTTGATTTCAGGACGTAGTCAAGCTTGGGGCGATAGGAATTGCATTAAGAAACGATTTTAAAAATGAATGTTATAGTGATTTAAATTTTACATGCGGAACGATATTTGACTGGAGAGGAGGTTCGTCACACAAACGTCCAGGGGCGCAGCATGAGAGGACACGGCTTTCCAGCGACCGCATAATGGAGTAACCCACAGCCGACATTCATCGACGATAACAAATCCTGAAACGTTCGTCACCTTCTGATTACTTAAAGTGTGGAATTTATACACTCACTCTCATTGTAAGCTCTTCCACAGGCTTCTGGAAATTTCACAGGAATTAACAGATCGTGTTCCTTTATACATAATTAATAATACGTCAGTAGAACGTCAATGTAGTCGAATATACCAATTTAGCAGTAAAATACTAACTTCAAACTCCTCGAGGAAATCAGCTATTTCACCTCAGGACGGGAACTGAACATTGGGCGTATAGAAAGGGCAATTATCCATCCAAGAAAACTCGCCTTTAATCGTGAACTACAGGTGTATCCTTCTCATGTCAAAAACCGACATTTTTGCCATAGTTAATGATACTTTAGTCACTGATTTTCAAATGTTGTCCTCAGCAACTTACTGTTTTCGTTAATTACTATCTTAGCTGGGCCTCTCAAGCTGAATATCCGGCATAGTATTGGCGTATAGTCGGAGGCAGTTAAGAAATTGAAGTTCCTGTAGTACAAAATGCTCTAAATTCTCTCTAATTTTGGGTTTCACTGGCGTTTATGAGTACAAGTGACAATAAAAATATCAAAACAATAACCCTTGTAAGTTACCTTAGCAACAGCAAGCTTAGCTTTTTATTGATATAGCTTCTACATGTGAAGGTGTTATCTAGCGTGATAAATTTTCCCTACCCCGGATTGGTTTCAACTTCATCACTAGAGAGCTGAATAACTTGGTTTTCTATACAACTTTGATTTATATTAGGAATTGATTGCTCTACTTCTTGAAGTATTAAGGTTCAAAATTACAACAAATACACTTGGAATCATCAAAAACATGGATTAATTGTGGCCGGTAGTCCACAAGCTAAGGGGGGAGGAATGTGACGAGGCTGACACCTGTCAAAATTATCCCCTCAAAATTATAAAAAATAACGATCCCCTCAAAACTATAAAAAATAACGATCCCCTCCTCATATGATTGAGAGGTGGGGATAAAACATTGTAAACAAAAAAAAGAGTATAAAAGGGCAACAATTTCCCCAAAATCAGTCAGTCTTGATCGGGCATCAGATCGGAAAAGACAAAAGAAGAAAGAGTAAACATTCACGGGGGCAAGGAGGACCGCAAATGAAGATTTATCAAAACACAGAAGTCACAAGACAAGTGACACAAGAACACATCGTCAAGTTACATCAGAGGAGGACGGCCTGACACACACGGCCAAGGTCATAAAATAACTCCCTGCAATTTGTTTTTCATCTTTGTTCTTTATTAATTGTTATGAACACGATTAACCGTTTGAATAAATACTTCTCTTTAAATGTTTTAAAATCTCACTGCGCGAATACTCTCGCTCAACATCAACATCAACCAACAAAAGTCACACGAATTCGAGAATACCAGAAAAGTCAATTTACCACAGAAAAGAATTCACCGAAAAGTCGCGGAGAAGCCCGCCTTGCTCGCCGTCAACTTGTCAATATCCCCAGTCACCCCACTCACATCACTTACACGAGTCACACCACTTACACAAGTCACACCACTTACACCAGTCACACCACTTACACAAGTCACATACGGTTACACCTTACATACACCTACCCCACCCCTCAATCAGTGGCATCAAATCAAAGGAAGCCGGAAGAAGATAACACAGAGGTTAGTTAATTTGACTCTCCCCTTTGGCTTAAGACGCCCCACTAATTGATCCTTGATCAAAATTTCAGCTATCGTTTTTAAATTCAATAAAGAAGTTCGTTAATAACTATCATAAATTGTTGTTAGTTTATTTCTTTTGAGCCGAGCAAACCCAAATTTAAGAATCACAAGGTGTGGCAAGTGGAAAAAACCCACGTAACCACACCATACAGCACCATAACAAATAGCAAGACATTGCGGGTAATTAATATCTTCAGGAACAAGTACTACCCCGCAAAGTATAAAAACACAAAAAAACATCTTACCGTGAACTGTTCAAACAACAATTAAACATTTAAAAACCGATATTGTTAGTATGGTCGCTTAGACTACGAGGGTTAGTAGGTAATGCATGCATGAAACTGTAGCCGTAGGAGCCTACGTTGTCTGTCTTCCCTCGTTGAAGTGCGTTAGAAACGAACCGGTTTCGGCTGCTCGCCATCTTCAGCGTCTGTAAGTACAACTGACAAGTCTGAGTACAAGTACAAAGTTGTACTTACAGACGCTGAAGATGGCGAGCAGCCGAAACCGGTTCGTTTCTAACGCACCTCAACGAGGGAAGACAGACAACGTAGGCTCCTACGGCTACAGTTTCATGCATGCATTAACATTTTAAAACCTTCAACTCAGGCCAAAAAATATTTTATCTCTAGTCTCCTCAAACTCCCTGATTCATTAAAGGATAACGATTTTTTTGGTTTCATATACATAGAAGGACTCGCGGAGAAACTAATCAAATTAGTAAAGCAGGAAGATATTTTTAGCCATATAAAATTGTATAGTTACATGTGTAATAAAGTAGGTAGGTTGGTTCCACCCCTACAAGACAGGACGGAGAAAATGTTGAATAAGATAAACCGGGCTAAGTGGAAATAAGGGGGATAAGTGGAATAGTCCTTTTCTATTTGAATAGAAATAGAGATAGAAAGCTGTGCAAGATATTCATGCACCTATTGTGAGCCCCAGACAACAATACTCAAATTGAAGCCGACGCGCTTCGTGAAACATTGTGTGGGGCTGTCATAACGTCATCATTGTTGTCTCATCTCAATATGCAACTTCATTTTAATTCAATTCTAATCCATCCAGCACCGTCCCCTTCGCGCTTTTGGCTTATTATTTCTCAATAATAAGTCTTTGTAATCGTATCGCAAAAAAATTTTTTTGACCCCCCCTCAAAATTTGTAGTTTTACGTTCCAAAGTGCGTAGAATCCAAATCTGCAATAAAAAAAAATGTCCGTCCGCCGTCCGGGCCATATCTTGCCCTTGGATTGCTCGAAAAAACTCGTTCTTTCGCACATTGACTCCATTTGGGGTCTACTTGTTCCTAACATCTGATCAGTTTGATCAAATAACACCCTGGGGTTTTATGGGCCAAAAGCGGGTCCAAAATGGGGATTTTCAAAGGATTTGGGATCATAGGGGCATGGGGTGTCGATTTTCATGTAATTTCAAGCCGGATTTGACTACATCCATGAATAATAAACCCATGAACAGTCGAAATAATAAGGCATTGTTCGATAATTCGCAGCGTTTTTTAATAATAGCCTTCAGTTTTGGAAGTTTTCCATATACACATCGTGATGGGGCGAACTGTCAGCTTTAACATGGAATAAGTACACCACAACGACGAAGGAGGTACCTTGTTTGCCAATTTTCGGAAGTATACAATGAAGATGTTCTCCGAGAAACTTTTGATGCCATTTGAGTCCCTCCAATCCATGAATACACTACACGCAACTCGTGCCTTTCTTTAGACTTCTCGGGAAGCAAATCTCCGACAGTAGCTTGGGCAGCCGCGATATCCATAACTGTAACAACAGTAAAATACCAGCTCGTCTCCGCCTCGCCTGCCAAACAAAGTACTCGCAAGTAAAGTGGCACTTACGTGTCTCGTTATGTAATATACTTGTCCTGAATTGAAGGTTTTATAATGTTTAGTTGTTGTTTGAGCAGTTCACGGGTAAGATGTTTTTTTTTGTGTGTGTTTTTACACTTTGCGTGGTAGTACTTGTTACTGAAGATGTTAATTACCTGCAATGTCTTGCTATTTGTTATAGTGCTGAAGAGGGGCTACTGTTTTGTGCCTGAAAATAAAAAAGTGCAAAAATGGTTGTACAGGGTGCGGCAGCATAACTTCCTTTTTTCAAAACTCAATGAAAACTATTGTATGCATCAGAAAATATTTATTTATTTTTTATAATGTAGGTACATGTCTAAAGTTTTTATTTACATTGTTTTGAAAATCAAATCTGTTAGGTGGCGTCCCCCATTCTCCAAACATTGCGTAAACCTATTTGTGGCGTTTGTCATGGCGATTTGGAATGGCCGGCACGCTTTCCCCTTGTGATTTTTTTCTGTGGGGTTCTTTGAAATCCCGTGTTTATGTGAACCGTCCAAGAACCCTACAAGTAGTGATGCACGAGACGGCACTTGTTTCATGCCGAGACGGCTATTGTGTTATGGGCCTCCGGGATGTGAACGTCGAGACCGAGACCGAGGCCGATACGAGACCATCATTTCTGGTGCGAGACCGAGACCAAGTTTTCTGGTCTCGAGCCGAGACCGAGAAGAGACCGCTATTTTCGAGACGAGACCGAGACTGGTCTCGGAATTAAAAGAATGATTAAAAAAAAAAAAATGATGGCTCATTTATGAATACAGAACATTTTAACAATGAAATGACCTTGTTTCATGCCGAGACGGCTATTGTGTTATGGGCCTCCGGGATGTAGACGTATCCACCCCCCCCACGCTCAAAATGGCATAAAATAATGGGGAAAAATTTACTTTTTGTAACATTATCGTTGGAAACACGCGTATTTCTTCTTCTTTCACGAATTATACATGATGGTTTTCGCACGATCACGGAGGGAAGTGATACTTCCCCTTCGCCAGGTATCTCAACAGGGAAGTTGATTTTTACTTGAAAGGACGAGCTAGGTGAAAAAAGTATTTTTTTTTTTTCACTCACTAGTGAAGCAAATTAAGGCAGAATGCCAATAATTTCACATTCTACCTCGCAAGCGAAGGAAACAGGAAGGCTTTCACTCCCTAGTAAAGGAAAGTGAAAAAAAGTTCTGTATTCAATTAGCGTACCCTTGCAGGAAAGACAATTAAACCTGTTGGTCGTGCGAAAAATAATATCCACAACTCGTGAGGAAGAAGCTTTCACTCTGCTAGTTGTTTTTAATTCACTCGGCCCCGCCTCGTGAGCCAAACACAACTCGCAGGTAAAACTCCACTTTCCTCACTTGTTGTGAAATATACTATTATTTCACTTGTCTCGCGAAAAATATCGTGCATACCTCAATTCACTTGCTCTTATTCATTTAGCCGACTCGGCTTTGCCTCGCCAGCCAAACAATGTAGTCGGAAGTAAAATGGCACTTGCGTGTCTCGTTATATGTAAGATACAATTTTTTTAAAAACAATTGATTATTTTAGAGCCTAGGGGATAAAACTTTCACTTTATCGCCGTGACCCAAAAAATCAGCCCATGTTTTAATAAAAAAATACTGTACACACCGCGTCAAAAAATTGATTTTGGGGATTGGGGGGGGGGGGCTACGCCTCGCCCGTCCAATTTTTTCTTTCGGCCTCGAAAAAGTCGCTTTCTTGCCTAGGCGTATAATCTATTATTCATCTAAGATCATTCTTAAAGAAGTGTTTGAGCAGACGTTCATTAAGACCTACTTCACACACGCCGTGCGGTAAAGAGTTCACGGTAAATGAGTTAAGTCTTTACCACACGGCGTGTGTAAAGTAGGTCTTTAAGCACGATGAATGATGGGTGAAGGATGAGTGGAACCGTAAAAATTATAACCCAAAAAGGTCAAAGTCAGTTGATTATGTTGGTGAGTTGGTAGAAGAATTGAGGCAGGGAAACCCGCTTTCATCTTACGCGCTTCTTTTGTTTCTTCTTTATTATTTCTCTGGAATGAAGTTGTGTGGCAAATGGGAGACTTTACAGAACCCTTAAATTAAATAATTATGAACCTAATTGGCTTTAAAAGGCTTTGAACGAACAAGGTAAAAAAGCGTACAATCCTGAGGCGTATAATCGCACTACAAACTCTACCGATGATGGCACTCGACTTCGTCTCGTGTCACAAACATCGTGCCTCGTTCGTTAAAACCTCCTTCATGCCTAGGTATCGTAATAAAAAAATGGGTTAGGGTTCCCGGGGGGTCGGTGAAATACAATGCAACCTATGGTTGCCCGCGCACAGCAAAGATTCCCAGGCTGGGGCAGCCACTAGGACAAGCCCAACTGCACAGCAGCCAACTGGCTGCCGCGGCCAGGCTGCTTAGTGCAAGGGAACCCTAATTTTGCGTTCGAAACTTCCCTGGGCCACTATCATCAAACTCGTCACCACTTCGAAGGAGGGTCTGATGTATGAGGGGGGGATTGTGCACCTCTGCCTCGTCGTGTCTGGGAAGGGAAGTCTCTTGCTTGAACTAAATGAGTTGGCATGTGCGAGATTTTGAGTTGATCTCGTTGAATTCCCAACTGTTCCCCTTTCACGTTCTCAGTGTGACGATTGTTTTAAAGGCACGATACTATTTTGGGGCAATTACAAAGCTCTTTGGTCATTAATCAATAGTGTATCACTTATCTCCCTTCGTGCCACGAGCCACCAAGGAAGGAAAGCAAAGTATAAATTCATCTATCGTCGTCATATGTAATCATTGAGGCGAGAATAGGATCACTCGTCACTAATATCACACATACTTTGAATTCGCGCCTTTAACTTTTCGAGACGAGACCGAGACTTTCGAGACCGAGACCGACTTGGACTTGGTTTGGAGAATGGGGGATGCCACCTAACAGATTTTATTTTCAAAACAATGTAAATAAAAACTTTAGACATGTACCTACATTATAACAAATAAATAAATATTTTCTAATGCATACAATAGTTTTCATTGAGTTTTGAAAAAAGGAAGTTATGCTGCCGCACCCTGTATATTAGTTCCCGAAGGAAAGAAGAAGGAGAGGAAGTATTTTAATTGAACTTGAAATGCTGGACAGTGATTTAGCAGAGATGGAAGAATTGAGACGGCTAGTAGGGTACGGTGGCCTCTAACAGACCTGCCCCGCCCCGCACCTTCGAGACCGGACGAATTACTTCGATATTTTGGGGGATGGGATTTTTTACGAAGGGTTTTGGCTCGACAAGAACTCTGTTAACTCCGTTTGAGGATAAAATAAAATCCCCATCGAATAGGTTAGGACATCTTTTTATTACCTTCATATTTTTATTACCTATACGTA
The DNA here is from genome assembly GCA_038030265.1 of Corythucha ciliata. Lineage (NCBI taxonomy): Eukaryota > Metazoa > Arthropoda > Insecta > Hemiptera > Tingidae > Corythucha > Corythucha ciliata. The sequence continues at coordinate 42,769,840 of CM075942.1, read as the reverse complement.
GAATATATCTCATGAACCGTCTTCTATTATCATTACGGTTCTTCGCTACACGGTCCGATACATTGTCCATGGCGGATTTTATAGGGATCAGCTAGCCACGGCCATTGACTTTACCGGTTGGTCACAGATGCTATTGCATGCAGGCCCAAGTGTTGTGGTTATTTACATGCCTCGATCTCAAGATGAGATTGACCTATAAAATCGCATCGTTTCCTAGGGTTATTGGAGCGATGGACTGTGCGCACGTGAAGCTTAGTGGTCTCGGTAATTTGTATATGATCTAGGCAATTGCAGTTTCCTTTGGACTTTAGTTTTTTTTCATGATTCTTACCACTGACCATCATCTATTTCAAGGGGTGACAATGCAGAAGTTTTTAATGCAGAAAAAACTTCTTTTGTATAAATGTCCAAACTATTTCGGACTCCAGTTTGAAGATCTTGGAAATCGTGTCCAGATTGCCGGGTTCCAGCCATGACCAAACCGTTTTTAATAATTCAAAGATTATGAATAGACTCGAATCAGGGGAATTTGGCAACAGCGTAACTGATGCGGGCTACGAGAACAGGAATTATCTTGTAATACCTTTCTCCAGTCCTCAAAATGCCGCAGAAAACCTTTATAATGAATCGCAAATTCGAACGAGGAATGTCGTCGAAAGGCAGTATGGCGTATGGAAAAAGCGTTTTCGTATATTATCAATTGGCTTGAGAACGAACTTGGCGAAAAGTTTACGGGTCATAGTGTCTACTTCCGTAGTTCCATCCTCTACAATCTTGCTATTGATATGAGAAGCCCTCTCCCGGAGTACGATATGACTTACATCGATCATGATGACCATGAAGTACTATTTTCTACACTAGAAAATAGAAAAAATGACCGTACCCGGCAAGACTTATTTCCAGCCTCTTTTACATTAAAATAAATTATAAAAAGTTATAATTTTCGTTGTATTTTGGCGTTAACTGCTCTTTTTCGAGTTCATGCTTTTCTCTGGCCCGTAATTCCTGCCCAATTTGATGAAGAGACCATTTTCTCGAATCCCGCATGACCATCAGTCGTCTTTTTTCCTCTTCTTGACGCTGAGGAAAGTGAAAAATTAAGGCGCAGTGGTCTTGCTTAATTATTTCGAATGAGTTAAATTTCTGAACTTATTGCTCAAAGATAATCAGAAATAATGATGCTTGTTCGAAGTACAGTTCCGAAAAAAGGCCTTATTACGAAAGTTCGGGAGAAACTCCGCAAGAAGAATCTAAGGGCACAACCGCATCTCGCGGCATTTTCACGCGGGTTCGTAATAAGGTCCCAGTTCTTAACGTTCTGAACCTGTGGTGATGGGATTGGAGCTTTCTACAATCGGTCAATGCCCATTGAAAGATCGGTTGGTTACAGTAAGATGATAGATAATTCTACGATGCTTTATGCATATAATTCCGGCCTGATGTACCTATTTGCCGAACCAGATCCAGCTATCTCGGGAACTCCTTCCTCCAGAGAGTCGTGCGGTGCCATAGCCGACTAATCAACAACTTCTGTGTCTAGACAAGTCACACGAGGCATTGAATTCACGAACATGTTTCGTCAGGCCCAAAGAATTATCGCAACCTTCGGTGATTGCTGATTGTTTTAGCGCGGGATGAAGGGGTTTTTTTAACGACACGGGATGCCAACTACTCCAATCGTATCCTTCACGTGGCAGATCGTTCCTCAAATTTGTAGGAATATAACTCAAACTTCGACCTCTGTTCTCGCCCCTCACGACCTCGTCATTCAAGAGCCCTGAGTTCTCTCACTCCTCGAGACCAGAGTCCAGAGGCCAGAGTTTCATAATCTGAAAAGGCGGCTAAAATCAAATGGAAAAGTGTGAGAAATCTACAAATGGGCAATGCCCGTTCAATCAATTTATTACTGCATGCCACTGCATCTGACTCGGCCGTATTGGCAAGCCCCTCGGCGCTAAGAAGAATCATTTGTAGAATCATCGACTCTGTTTCAGACACCGGCAGTCATCAAACTTAGTCCCGGAGTTTTTTCCTCCCAAAACTACCCGCTTCCTGGACTACACTTTATGAGCCTCAATTAAGCAATCAATCATTCATTGACTACTACGCTAGAAATATGAGAATGAGCCACTTGCACATTTTTTGGAAACATTTTTTCCTTAAAGGTAATGAAAATAGAAAAGGGTTGGCGCATTTTTTTTTCAATATCAACGAAAATTTAAATTGATATGAATTTTCAAAGTAGGGAATTTTATGGTCCAGCTAAAAACACCCCGCGCCATGTGTATAAGTAGGTGTGGGTGTGCGTGTGGTTGGTGAGTGAGTGAGGAGTCGCCGGCGTTGGCCGACGAGGTGGTTCTCTTCCGCAGAGGTGGAGACGAAGTATTGAAGACGGCAGGCGCAGGGAGTGGACTGACTCACGATGTCCGCTTTTGCGTTTCTGGGTGTAGTCGCGCGTTTGGTGTGTGCGTGTCCGTGTGTTAGCGTCGAAGGTGCGAGTCCGCCGGGTCCGACTAACGTGAGTGGCGGCGGTGACGAACGACGAGTGGTGTCTTGGTGCGTGCCGGGTCCGTCTAATGAAAGTGGCGGCAACGTCGATGACAACTGGTGAGTGGTGTGTGCGTGTTGAGTGAAGCTCGAACTGACACACCGCTTGTAACTCGCACACGGTAACGAGAGAAAAAGAAATAAAAAATGAACAAAACGCACAAACGTACCGATGAAACGCACAACCGCGACAATTCACCCAGTGAATCATTCCCTGCCCTTTTCGAGTGAACTAAACTCTCAAATTACCCAGTAAAACTAAAAACGGACTGACTTTTGAAAACCAGTCAAAAAACTGTGTTGAACTGCCCCGAGCAGCCGAGCTCGTCACGGCTTTTTATAGGGGCTCATTTTCGCCCAATATGTGCACTTTTCTCTCCCTACCATCTCGTTGCTATAGTTTCCTTTAATATTCATCTGCTTCACATTCTCATTCAACTTAACGGATTTTTATAAGGGGAAAATAATTATAAATAACTCAAAACGAGGCCAAAAAACTGGGCTGCCTCGTTACAGTGTCTCAGGAACGTCATGTCATGCGCTGGTGCAATAATCATTGCCTCCTCGTTGACGTACCAGCACCGTACGTAGATCAATGGATAAGATCTCACGAGCTCAATGAGCTCTACTTCGGAACTGAACGAAACCTGGCTAAAACTCCCGTGCCTGAAAAAATGAACAACATCACAGGCTCATATGGCTCAGTGGCCCAGCCCCCAGCCTAAAAAATTTAGACCCCTTATCAGTGTTATCAATTAATCGATTAAGACATTGATAAGTCGATTTAACTGGTGGAATAAATCGAAAACATCAGATAATGAATGGTAAACAAAATATAGTGGATTTGGAACTCTAGAGCGAGCACATAAGTTGACATGTAGTAATGACGGGATTATAGAACCAATCTAGGCAAAACAAATCAGTAATTTAAGTAGACAAAGTAGTGCGTAGTACAAAGATGACCAGAAAACAGAGAGCCTTTGCTTAAAAATCGTCAAAAAAAAACCAGACGACGACACGGAGCAGGTATCGGCCATGAGGGGGGCAACCTGTACCTGCCCTCGGGGGCAGAAGGACCACCCCCACGAAATACGTCAAGCGGGGGCTCTTTCCACTCGTGGCGGCTCCCTGACGCTAGCCAAGTAAGAATAAACAGTTTAAAACCACGTGGAGCCGAAATTTTAAATTTTACTTATACGTTCTAGGAAAGTATAAACATGAGTGGCCCAGTCCCTCAAAGATGAATGGGTGGAGTCAGAGACGCCGCGATTGGCTTAAAAATCGTCAAAAAAATAATCCAGACGATGACACGGAGCAGGTATCGGCCATGAGGGGGGCAACCTGTACCTGCCCCCGGGGGCAGAAGGACCACCCCCACGAAATACGTCAAGAGGGGGCTCTTTCCACTCGTGGCGGCTCCCTGACGCTAGCCAAGTAAGAATAAACATTTTAAAACCACGTGGAGCCGAAATTTTAAATTTTACTTATACGTTCTAGGAGAGTATTGAGATGAGTTCTGAGGTGACAGTGGCGAAAAAAGCCATGGTCTCCGTATGCAAAACGAAAAATATCGGTCATCACTTGTTACAGCAGCAAGATGAGTGGCCCAGTCCCTCAAAGATGAATGGGTGGAGTCAGAGACGCCGCGATTGGCTTAAAAATCGTCAAAAAAAACCCAGACGACGACACGGAGCAGGTATCGGCCGTGAGGGGGGCAACCTGTACCTGCCCCCGGGGGCAGATGGTCCACCCCCACGAAATACGTCAAGCGGGGGCTCTTTCCACTCGTGGCAGCTCCCTGACGCTAGCCAAGTAAGAATAAACATTTTATAGCCACGTGGAGCCGAAATTTTAAATTTTACTTATACGTTCTAGGAGAGTATGAACATGAGTGGCCCAGTCCCTCAAAGATGAATGGGTGGAGTCAGAGACGCCGCGATTGGCTTAAAAATCGTCAAAAAATAACCCAGACGACGACACGGAGCGGATATCGCGATTTCCAGACTCTAGCCAGGTAAGAAATAGTCGTCCGCAATAGCAACAATCAAGCAAGTGTTTCGCTAAGGCAACGCCAAGTTCACTAAAAAATATCAACGAGAGCGTATAGACGCTCCTCACGAGTTGCGAACGATATTTTTGGCTTTAACCGATCAATTATTATGATTTCTTCACCTTGTACAGCGTCGACTCACTCCAAACATTGAAGAAAAGTACTTGACACCACTACTACTGGTGACGTAAAGTACTTTTGTTCACTCCGAGAAGTAAAGTGATGAAAATATTACGCTGAGATTAAAGAGTTTCTTTCGTCGTGAGTTCTGAGGTGACAGTGGCGAAAAAAGCCATGGTCTCCGTATGCAAAACGAAAAATATCGTTCATCACTTGTTACAGCAGCAAGTCTGCACAATGAATTGCTTCAACATTGATCAGCATATGAACGTTAAATATTTATGCCTGCTTGTAAACCCGTTTGTAGAGAAGGTAGGAGCCGCAGCCGCAGGGGAGCTCTGGGCCACCACCGTCCCGCCCAGGCTCACCTACTTGGTCACCACCTTGTTCGTCTTATGATCCGTCGTCCCCAACCGGCTCGCCGCCGACGCCCCCCAGTCCGCCTCCGTCACCGATCCCAGCTCCGCCACCGCCACCACAAACCCAGCAAATGCAGCATCGGCGTCCTCCAGGCCCGGGGGGCAATGTTCGTGCCCCCGAGGCAGGTGTTGGCGGTGGCCGAGCAAGGAGGAGGGCGAGGTATAGGAGGTATTATTTTTTATTTCTTGACTTACACATCACCCATTTTACTCCCACTCCAACTTCAGCCCCAGAAGTTATTATTGATTCTTATGCTTTTCAGAAAACAAAGAAACAACAGGAAGAATATTTAAAAAATTGTTAACATTATCAATAAGTAAGCATGACAATAATAACTGAGACTAAATAGATTTATGATTTTTTTTTCGCGTTTTTTACAGTTACAACATTGGAGGAGGGGTAATTCAAAACTTAATTAAAAATTAATAAAAATTATTCATTCAAATGATCCTCAATTGATAACTTACACCGTTGAACCCTCAATTTTTGGGAAACAATGAAATGACAATGTTGTGTCTCGGTTACGACGGAAGAGCAACCGAAGACACAGCAGTTTTCTCTGTATTCACCCTTGAGAGACATCCCACGAGCTCCTTATCATTTCTTTATTGGTACTCGTCAGCTCATCGTTTCGTTTTAGTGCTCAGAGAACGGCACGGGTTCACCAAAATGGTCGAAAACGTTTTTGAATAGGTGTTTTCGAGTTTTCTTGCCCCAAGATTTACCTCCATTTACCACGTTTCGTGTTTGTACCATTCAAAGTGACCGCTTCGGTCAACCCCGGTCACGGCTGGTCAATTGGCGGTAATTCTTGAGTGGAATCTGCCTGGTGGGCCCCTTCAATACAGAGTGCAAGATGAACGGCTCTAATTGGACCATTGACTGTTGCGCAACATTAATTTGTTTGAGCTTGAACACTGCGATCTTCAAACGGGCGTTAGACCGCTGATGGAACTCTCGATGGACGATTTGGTTATGAATTTCATGAGCTGGGGCAACTATTTATTAGATTTTTCAGGTTTGGTTGCAATTTTGGAAAAACTCGCACTGATTCTGGATCGAGAGCAGGCTAGAGCTCCCGGAACTTCGGTGGACATTTTTCTGAACTGTTGTTTAGTGTGGTTTAGGAGTGGGGATGCGAATAAATGCCGATTTTGACTCGAAAAAATTACACAATGCAGATCTTTTTACGTTAGACTCATTAAGCAACCCCCTCGCTTCCACTATATTTTGTTTACCATTCATTATCTGATGTTTTCGATTTATTCCACCAGTTAAATCGACTTATCAATGGTTTAATCGATTAATTGATAACACTGATAAGGGGTCTTTAAATTTTTTAGGCTGGGCCACTGAGCCATACACTTACCACATCACATAATAATTTAGTTTTTGTGTCGTCCTGTTGCGTGATTATATGGATCAGCCCTGCATTATACACGTTCACATAAAAAGCAACATCATAAATTATCAATCGGAAAACTTATTACGCACTAGTATTTTTACATGTGTCTTGGTGGCCTACGTCAGTCTGAATATGCTACGTTGTCAGTTGCACTGACTTCTTTTATTAGTAGGTGTTTGTCTTTCCCTTCCGTTATCTCTTCGTGCCGCTTTTATTTGAGGCCTATGCTGCTGAAATAAGAAAACGGATACTTTGCATCCATCGGATCATGGGGGAGGCTATGGCATGGCATAGATAAGCAGGTTAGTGTGCAAGTCGTAATAATGCAACCTGTGAAGCAATTTTTGTTAGGTTATGACATCTGGTCTGACGGATAAAAAAATTGAATCTAGGTTAACGGACGATCAATCTAAATTGTGTTAGAACTCTCGAATATTTCTGTAATAGGAAACAAGAAATAATGTTAATAATAATTATAATAACTTGCTCATTGGATAAGTACGCAATACTCACTACTGGACAATTTCACGTGAACCAACGTTTGTTTACTATGGTAATCCACAGCATGAACTCTTTTCTGTCTCCAGCTCAAACAGTTGTACCTACAACACTATTATCCTCTAAGGACTGGTGTCGGAAACTTTAATAAGGGCAAAATGGACTAATTTCCCCACCACCATAGAGGTATAGTCTAATGGCGCGTTTTTTTGTTTCTGCAGTGATATCCCCAGTAGGCCTATTTCACTGCGGTTAACAATGGTTGAGTGGATTCTTTTTCCACCATGGTAGTTCATTCAAGCGTGAAATATACCTGAGTAATATTGATTAATGAAGAGGCTCTACATACGTGGCAAATATGCACGTAGTTTTCATCATTTACCCGACTTTTACATTCATTGTACAATGATCCTAAGCACTCCTGAAATGTGTGCTGCCACCTTGAACAGGAATTACATTGAATCCATGTTTCACTTTCTTTTGTTCTAGGTTGAAAAACTTTTGAACAAGACAAGCAAACGTTCTCCATGGACAGGGAATTTTTCAACAAGTCTTGAAAAATGACTTTTCTTTGTGCGTCGCAGTTAATCTGGTCCGAAAGATTAGTACCACATAGAAATCTTTCGGCATTAACTATAACGTGAATACCACAATTGTAACCGTCATTTTGCTTAGGGATGGTCAAATGTCTGTAAGCATATGATTGAAGGTCATAAGTCTTGCTATGACATCTGTTTAGTAACAATTGAATTCCCTTCAAGTATGTCGTTTCTATGCTCTGACGTCTTTTCTCAGAAGCAATGAATGAGTCACAATACGAAAAAGTCTTGTCATTGTGATCAATTATTAGGAGTGTCCAGTGACTACTATTGACATTAATTGGCACAATAAGAACCTCGTGTTCTATAATCTTAGGGTTCATCATGTCCCAGTCGTTGTACTGGTCAATAATACAATTCGTACCCACAAAAGCTGGAATACCAATTGCAGCAAGGGAGCTTCGAGATACGTATAATTGAATAGCCGCATCAATAACACCTTCGATTAACCATTGTTTCCCAGTTAATGTTTTCAAGTCCGACAGATATAAGGTTTCAATTCCAGATATCTGAGAATGATATCTAACAACATTAACATTTTTCAATCCATTCTCCAATTTACTTTCGTTGATGCTTGTGTAATAGTCAACGGTATTTACGTAATTCCAATTACCATGGGCTTTATCTCCTACCACCTTCTTAAGATGCGAAGTCACAGAAGTGCAATCGTTGGATAACTGGGACAACGAATGGAGCACCTTTTTGGCAAACGTGTGAGTCAAGTGGCCGACTGCTTTTCTTTTTGACTTTTTACCCCAGGTTTCTTCGTCTTGGGTTTTCTTGCCAGTAGCTTTGCTTGGCTTGTTTTTAGCTACTTTCTTGTTGTGCTTCCTGATCTTCCTTGGTGATTCGTTTGACGCTTTTGTAGCGCAGCGTTGCGAAGGAATGCCACACTCTATAATCTTGACTTGGCATTTTTTTAAATCCTTCGTTAATGTGATGAGCCGGTCAAGTCGTAACTTGGTTTCGTGCTGTAACACCGCATTTTTAACAACGTTGAAGTAATCTTCTACGATTGCGTTGCTTTCTCGCTCACGCCCATTGACACTGTTTTGAACTATTCCTGACCAAAGAGGTACGTATGGAATGTACTTCTTTATGAAGAGGTTCAGGAATTCAGGATTGTTAAACACATTTGTGGCAACATTAATCCCAGAGTTACTTGATAATAACTCAACAGCGTCGTCTTTGATGACTTGGGCGGCGATGTAAAATTTATTGCGAATGTACAGCGGTGACGAATCTGGAAGGGCATCTTCTTGTGACTGAGAAGTACATTTAGTCTCTTGAGAACTATCGTCGTGCTCACTGAAAAGCACTTTTAACGCGTTGTCCACGAATGCGTTGTGACTTTCACTCAAAAGAAGGTGACAGAAATGTTTAAACTTGATCGTGAACTCCGCCCAAGTTTTGCACTTTGTGAGAGCACAAATTGCCGCGATCATGTGCTTCCTGTTGTCCTTTTTAAGGCTGCACAATCTTGATACATCGTTGCCCACTGTTTTAACGAAGTGCGAACAACATAAAGCAACGAATGTGACTCCTGTCTTTGGCACACATTTATTTACAGCCCATTGAAAGCATTTGTCCAAGTATTCTTGGAGACTCATTTCATTAAAAGCTAGCACTACAGCCTTTATGATGACGAGGCTCCAGTCACTTACAACCTTGCTTATGACATCATTTACTCTACCAGGAGCTAAGAGTGATGCGTAGTTCAATAACCATGAACAAATGGTAGTCGCGGTGTGGTTGCTGGATATGAATTCTGTGAGAGGGAAAATGGCGTGTTTACGATCAGCCGTGGGGGGGAACGCAGCAACGAATGCATAGTAATAAACCCGCTTGGTCTCTTGACCATCTACCTTGAAATGCCGAATACAGGATCCTGTGGCATCAATGTGGGCCACTACGCGTCCCTTCAAATGTTTCTTGAGGGTCTTTAATGCCTTCAACTGTTCAGAACTGAAGAGAACGCAAGTCAAAGGTGACCCAACGTGCTGGATAGAACGATCGTTATTCTTTATTTCGTCACGTTGCATTTTGATCACACTCTTTAGAGGATCTCTGTCCAAATCGTTCTTCGACAGTGATTCCTGCTTAATTTTCCTTACTACAGCAGATGATTTTATGTCTTGGAGGTTCCCCTCAGCTATCAAACTTTCGTTAGCTTTCAAGACGCAATCCAAGCGGTAGTTGAAAGCAGTTTTGTTCAGCAAAATGTCCTTAGCTATGGCCCTATCCTCTCGGTTAATTACACTAGTCAATTTTTGTGTGTAGTGATCAGGAGATAGTGTCACTTGATTATTCATGACAACCACACTCTTGGAGGTAATGGTTAATTTAGGCGTCCTGCATCCCTCGTGTTTGCAGTACCCGTAAACGACCATGAACGATTTCAACCTCTTCACCCTCTTCACACAAAATATGCATGGAATGTCGTTTTCAAGCAGCAACTTTCTCAGTATGTTTGTGTAGTTGTATTTTAATTGGCCACTGCTGTCTGAGAGCAAGGTCTATAAAAAAGAAGGTCCGATCATACGTTTCGATGGACGAGGGGGAAAGGTAAAAATGACGTCATTGTGGGCAAAAATAATAAACAAAACATCAGGGATTCTTCCTAGGTGTACTCCAATGCGAATGGTTGTCATAGCGTCATATTTACTTGTATGGTATACTTGATTTTCTGTGAAGGATTCTGATTTTTTCCTTGGACAAAGTAAGTTGATTAAAGGACGACGTCCGACTATGCATTCACGTTGGTGGGCGGCAGATAGCTACTCTAAGGGAGTGAGGATTGAGCGGTAGCGGCTAAGATACGGATGACTTGTAAATTTGTCGCCGTCATTATTATGAAACGCGTGGCTTTAGCTGCGACTAGATTTCAGGATGCCCACCTAATCATTTCAAACGTGCTCTACAGATTAACCCTTGGGGCGATATGCGAAAATGAATTTCAAGTGTTAGCGAAGAGTGAAAGAACAGTGAGCAGCATGCCCATCATTCTCACTTTCTAGACTACCGTAACCCGTACTCCTGTTTTCATAGCTCTATCCAAAGCGACGCCACCTTATCGTCTGTCACCTACCGCTCATTGCTCGTCCCTTAAAATGTATCTGATGAGGCCTACAACTAAAATTAAAATGGCAGCAAAAACTTTCTGTAATGAAGGTGTCAACGCGGATTTCTATATTTCACAGGAATCCACCTTACGCAGAAGAAAACTGTGGAGAGGGGGCTGATCATAAAACAATTCGAACTGCTCATACCTCGCAACACAATATATTTTGTAATACTCGACAATATAGGAAAAGTAATTTAATTATCAAAGGTTCTTCTTTTATTTTCAAAGAAACTTTTAACTTTCTCGTTCGAAGTTGGTTCTTCCGGCCAGCAGTCATCTATTAGGGCTTTGGCCGACTGAAACTGATAACTGGGTGGCATTAAGATTAAGGTAAATAACACACAATGCCCCCGAATCAAGCCGTTATAACAATTAATTATGTATCATGGATTTCCACTTCCTTATTATAGACAGGTTTTCTACATTAAGTAAGAAAATTGCATTTGGGTTTTCAAGTGATCGGACCTTTTTTGAATAATAGATTTCCGATATCCCCTTTACAGGGACACAGGTATTGATGTTTAAAAAACCAATAATAACAAGCTTACAACCAATACTTTCCCTCTTGAAGCTGCAGGTGAAGTGTTTCTTTCCTCCTTCCCAATTTGATCACCATGTACGTCTCACACTAATGACTATTCCACTGCCACCAGACTACGCACAAATTTATATATTATTTTTTTGATATTATCATTGATTTAGAATACTTTCAAGATGCCCGGCAACTCCTGTGCCACAGTAGGCTGCCAAAACTCTTGGTTAAAGGCTAAGCAAGAGAAAAAAGAGTTACATTTTCACCGGGTTCCAAAAGATGAACGACGGGAAATGTGGCTCGCAATATGCAGGGACGACCTCAACCTTAACACATAAAATACCTTCATTTGCTCTGAGCATTTCTCGGAGGACGACTTCGAAAAAGATCTAAAGAACGAACTTATTGGTATTCCGTCGAAAAAAATATTGAAAAGATCGGGTACACTAAGACAAAGCATAACTATATTTTACATGCAAAATGTTATAATAATTATTGATTGTAACGTACAATCGTGTCCAGCGATTCCGTCGATTAAGATAACTCCGTCTGAGTGCTCTGAAGGAATTAAAACCGAAATGTCTTCTTATGAGGAAATCTTAAACGAAAGTACCACATTGATGGAGGTATGACAACGCGCATCATAAGTATGCTCAATTTTTTGCTTCTTACACCTTAGTTCAACGCTACTAGTAAAGTTAAAAAATAAATTAAGGGGAAAAAGAGGGAATACATTTCTGGTCCGTTTTGCTTCGGGGATGTCATTGATACGTCACGAATCTAGTGACGTTTAGTTTAATTTACTGAAACATAGATTTTCCACTTGCCGGGCCCTCAAGATGCTCAGATAAGGCTGAAACTTGACACACAATTCATATCCACGTGTATGAACGTATGAAAGAATAGGCACACTATGTACGCGCGCGATAATACGCCTTGTACTAAATTTTCCCGTTTCCCTCGACAGAATGAGCTCAAGTTATAGGACAAAGTAAATTTATCTATTATCTTCACGCATACTTGTATACTATAACTACATTATAACTTGTATGCCAAATTCCACCCCAATCAGAGCATTGTGAGTTACCGGAGAATAAGAAAAACTATGGATGACTAAATTAGGCACTTCCTTATTACTTATAGGTTATACAGTTTCCTAACATTGCATTTCGTTTTGAAGGTGTCACGGAAGCACCTATTAGTTATTCAAGAAGAGGAAGATGCTAATGGTGAATTAAATAATCAAGGTAGAGAAGAAGAACTGGAAGTTGTAGCTAGAGAGTCCGACGATCAAGACCTGATGTCGCATTGTCATTCCCTTCAATATGAAAACGAATATTTGAAGCTACAACTAATGGAAAGCCTTGAAACCATAAATCGTCTTCAGTGTGAAGTTTTGAAGCTCAAGAAGCAAATTTCAAGTATGAGAGATGACACCAAGACAGAAATATACGGGACTTTTGGCCATATATTTACAAATCCACAGTTAGACATAATCGTTGGGAAGAAAAAGAAGGTTGTTTGGTCAACGGATGACGTTTCAAATGCTTTTGCTTTGAGATATTTCAGTGTTAGAGCCTACAAATTTATAAGGGAGACCCTACACTTTCCGCTCCCGGCACTATGTTCCCTTCGACGATGGTCGTCCAAAATTACGATGAGAACGGGTGTTTTAAAAGAAGTTTTGAAGTTCATGGAGATCAAAGGCTCGGAGCTCAGTGAAATGGAGAGACTCACTATTATACAGTACGACGAGATGAAAGTTTGTTCTGTTTACGAATATGATCGACTAGAGGACCAAGTTTTGGGACCACACTCCCAAATGCAAGTTGTCATGGTAAGGGACTTGGTTGGAAAATGGAAACAACCAATTTATGTAGATTTCGACAAAAAAAATGACGAGAAATTTGCTGTTCGAGCTCATCGGCGAATTACACAAAATAAACTACATCGTTTGCGCATGTGTGAGTGACTGCGGGGGATCAAATTTAGGTGTTTGGAGGGAATTGGGAGTAACAACCACCCAAACAAGTTTCCAGCATCCAAGAAGCCCAGGAAAATTGATATACGTCTTTGGGGATCCTCCCCACCTTCAGAAGTTGACCAGAAATTGGCTGTTGGATACTGGCTTCAAATTGAAAGATGGCTCGCTTGTGACAAAGGTGCCTTTGATTAAGCTACAAGAAACCACTGCGCAAGAAATTTCACCATGTTTCAAGCTGACAGAGTCACATTTGAACTGTGAAAAAACAAAACGACAGAATGTTAGGCTGGCAACCGAGCTAATTTCAAATACCGTAGGAAAAAGTTTGTTATTTAACAGTTTGGAGTGCGACAAGAGCGAAAAAACGGCCACGGCGGAATTCATTTTGAAAATGAACCAGTGGTTCGATATTATGAACTCATATTCTCCTATAGCAAGTATAGCAACGAAAAGAGCTTTCGGTATTCATCTTGCCGATCAGTTGACGTGCCTTCGTGACGTGATAGAGGCAATGGAGACGATGCGATGCATGAACAAAACATCACTTCAAATATTCCAAAAGGCGATAATTATCTCGTCTCGATCGCTAATAGGCCTCTATGACAGCTTGAAACGGGATCATCCGGAGTTGAAGTTTTTAATGACACACAGGTTGAATCAGGACTCATTGGAAAACTTTTTCTCCCAAATTCGTACTCGAGGAGGATTAGTAAATGATCACCCTACGCCGCTAAACGCTTTATACAGAATTCGAATGATCTGATGATGAAACGAGGAAGGGGATGAATTCATTACATCCTCCGTAATGAGTAAAGCTGTGGTTAGTGACACCGAAAGAGCCTACTCGTACTCCCAATACAGAAATAATTCGACCCTTTCTTTCCCTTATGTACTATTTGCTAACTACACCAATGCATCTTATGTCGTACCGGTATCTAAGATATGTGTGGGCTCAAATCGGCAAAATCCAAGGTCTTATTGAACAAATAGTATTGTACAAACTTTCTGCAGATTGAACCAGAAGAAATTGAAGCCCCAAAAGACTCGGAGGAAGAATACTTGCCGGATTTGGAAATGGAAAGCGTTTCTTTGCCGTCTTCTTCGGCCACGGATGGTGTCGGAATTACAGTGACAGAGGAAGATGGCGTCAGTTTTTTAGCTGGCTGGATCGCTAAGAAATTTAAAAAAGAAGTACCCGGAATTAGGGAGTTATGCGAGGAACGACGAAAGTAGCCATTGCTACAGTATGGCCCCGACCTGGTTGAGGTTTCTGTCTTATGGTGGACTTACTGAGCCATCGGAAAAATGGCTCCTCGACATCAAAAAAATGAATACCGTTTTCTTAAATTACAACGCGAACAATTCTATTTCAAAATCTAAGCATGTTACGTCAAAATTAACAAATATAGTAATTGGGGATAAAATTGTTGAACGGGACAGGGAAATTATTCGGTCTTTTTTCAAACAAAGAATTTTTATAAGAATTAAGTTTTTAAATATGAAAAAAGCTCAACAAAATTACGTAAACAGCAGGAAGAGGAAACCCGAATATCCTAGACAAATTCAAAATAAAATGAAAAAAAATTTAACTTGACAGGATGGTCTTCATACTTCTTTTATCTGATACTTGTATGGAGTGAGCTTAAATTACGCACGTTCAAAGACAGTCGAGCGTGGTAAATTGATTTCGTTATTCATAAATTGCAAGAATCATTCCGCACGCTCCGTAGTTTTGCTATTTTCTGCCTTGGATATACTTCGTACGCTTAGTCAAATTCCACTTATTCCATCGAAAACGCTAATTCAATGAAATCCGCGTGCTTGTGGTCTTATGATAAATACGAACCTAAGCGATAAACGTTTTGAACCCAATTGAACTGATAATCCGACAGAGGATGAGTGAGTGAGGGGAATGATGCATAGTAAGAATTAGTATACGAGAGCAAAGATATCCATAAAATATCTCGTAACACACACCTTTGCACTCGCAAAAATTATATTATGACCTGATCACATTCCACTAGTAAAAGAGTATGAATGAAAATTTCGCGTTTGTATGAAAATTTGGCGTTCGTATCGTTTTACTTATCGAGGTACATGTTCTAATTTCGGTTGGAAATGATTTTTATAAATTATATGTATTGATGCATGCCAAGTTAGCAAGCAACACGACCAAGCAATTATAATAGAGTTATGAAGTATAGTGGAGCAGAGGTGTAAAATATAAATTGAAGTCATCTGCCCACAGTATCCCCCCGCACCTCATCTGAAATGATCAGACCTTCTTATATATAGACCTTGGTCTGAGAGTATGGCACATTTCATTTCTTCAGACACTTTGATTCTTTTTATGAAGCAATCTATTCTCTTGTTACACCTTGTAGCAATAACAGGAGTGCTTCCAACGGCCGCTTCATTAGAAAGATCAGGCAATTTGTGGACTTCGTCAACACACGGAGAGACAATTGGCATGTCGCAATCAACGAAATCCGCAACTAACGATTTGGAAGTATCGTCACTGCACGTAATTGGACGTGATGCCTCATGGGCGGGTGAGGACTTATTTTCCTTTTGATTTGATGCCTCAGTATCCTCTTCGTCTTCCATTGGAGGTGAACCCCACTCAACCATTATTTGACTCACCTTGACAATAACGTTTTTGCCGTTTCGATTGTACTTGCAACGAAACTTATGGGCAAGAGTAGCAAACTCATGCTCATGGCCATTGTTGCTTGGCAGAAATTCGTGAGTTTTGAGCAATCCAGCAACAATAGTTCGTGACATTTGCCTTGAAATGTTTAGGGGAGGACTGGATAATCCATATTTCCCCTTCAAAATTTCTGCCACGCCTAAAACTATGTCGCTCTCCTCCAACAAAGCTAATTTATCACGGAATTTCATTATGACAAGGTTGACAAATTGTGCTTTTTTAGTAATTCCCGTTTCTTTTCCTGGAAATTATAGAAATAAAACTTTAAAACGAATTTAAAAATTTCCTATATTACATAAAATAATGCCAGCATAGCTTCAAAATTCTGCGCAATGTCGAACAAGGCTTAAAAAATGCCTTTAGATGTTTACTTCGAGGATTCGAATAGTCCGCAACGATACGTTGTGGGGAACCAATTTTTAAGGGCGGGTAGACATTTGCCAATTTATCCACATAAGGGACGACACAAATTTCCCACACGGGGTGACTAACCTTGTGTTGTGTGTCCTGAGTCGATAAAAATCAGCCTCAAGTCCATAGGCTGATTACTTCTCAAGTTATGGCATAATTTGTAATAAAAACGTTGCTTTTGGCTTGATTACTTTTTTTTTAAATCCTCACGCCCTAAATTTATTGATGGAGTTGTTTCATTTGTGGTTCCTGATGTTGTTTTTGGTGCTGAATGAAATGCAAGATAGCTAAATTCTCTGAAATCAATATTCTTTGAGTTATGAACTAAAATCGTAAACTTCATCCCTAACGTTGGAAGTGAGAATTTCTTGGGAATATTCAGGCAAAAACAAAGATTTCAGGTACAAATTACGTCGTAACTAAAAATCTAATCGTCGAACGGACTTGTGGTTGATTTTTATCGAATCAGCTCACGAAACCACATAGGATTAGAGACCCTCTTTGAAAAATTTTCTTCACCCCTAAAAGCGATGAGTTGGCTAACGTCAACCCTCTCTAACAGGTTGTTCGCTACCCCGTATCGTTGCGGAATCCTCGAACTGTACATCAAAATGAATTTTTCGAGCCGAACTTGGAGTTGTGCCAATTTCGTTGCTATTATGACTCTTTTTAAAACTTAATTTCACGAAGATTCCCTTTCTCCAAACAACCGAACAGATTATTCCTGTCATAAAAATGGCAAAAGCTACCATTTTCGCGCCGAAAATGGCTTAACTAAACATTTGACTTTTCGTACTTTTAGCGTCATATAAATAACAAAACTCATGACTAAGCGCACCAAAAACTGGTAATATCCAAGCCATGAAATAACCAAAACTTACGATTCGCACATTGAAAATACCTGATCCGTCCATTTTGGCACTGAAAATGTCTAAAATCAAAATCTAAGCCTATAGGGGGTGTGTCACAACTTTACTGCAGCCTTTTGCATGCTTATTCCTGACCTGAAAGTATTACGATTTGACGAAATAAACGTCGGTAAAAAAACAATGTCCCATAAAGATACGGGTGATTTTGTATTTTTGAAATTTTTGTGTCAACAATCAGTCAGTCACGTATGCATGTTTTTTGTATTAAGCTCGGTGCACACGATGCATTTTTTGAAGCATGATGGCCTGCCTGTTCTAAAAAAATAACCGGTCACTACCGGGGATCATATGTTTTTTTTTCACCATGCATGTAAACAAGCTTCGAAAAATGCATCGTGTGCACCGAGCTTTGAAAATGAATTAACTCCTTCATTAAAATGAAAATGGTTGCAATTATGATGGGAATTGTCATTAGGTTTCCGAACATAAAGGTCATAAATGCATTTTGGTCTAAAAGGTTCAGAAATCGAATTTTTTCAGGGAAAAATCGCCAAAATTGCCAAAAAATCAAAATGGCTCGTGTCTATGTGGGAATTCGTTTTTGACCAACGTTTATTTCGTCAAATCATAATATTTTCAGGGCAGGAATAAGCATGCAAAAGCATGCCGCAATGTTCTGAAACACCGTGTAGAAAATTCATCCAACTAGCTATTCACGCCCTATAAGATTGTGAAAACTGAATCTATATGAGGCCTATAAATGTTTTAATTGACTACTCGCGCTTTGAAAAGCCCTATACAGATTATTCCTGTCCAGAGAATGTCAAATGCCCTAAATTAGTCTTCACGCCTTTAAAATTTCTAAAGTGGCAATTCGTGCCCTAAAAATATTAGAATTTGCTATTCACGCACTAAGAATGGCATACTCGCATACTTTCCAGCGCCGCAAATAAGGCAAAGAATTATAAAAATATATTCACCACGGTCTCAAAGTGACCAAACTGATCGTTTCGCGTCCTACAGAGGCTACAGACGACGATTCACGCCTTTAAAGTGGTTATATACACCCAAAAAATGGACAAACATGGCTATTCACGCCCCTGAAACAATAAACCAATCACATGAGTTCGTGCACCGAGCATGGGCCGTCCTTACGTACCTAACTAATCGCCCCCCCCCCCAAACATAGCATTGGTGGCATTCAACTTAAGGTCGACTGGATAAACAGACAACTTTCGCGCTATAAAAAAGCTGGTTGAACGGATCATTAGTGCACGTGGAACCCTGACAGCCATCGAGTGGTGCCCCAAAGATTGGGGGCTCAAGATCTCGGTCTCGTACTTATAAAGTGGATCTCGGTCTCGTCTCGAAAGTATTGGTCTATTTATAGAGGGGGGGGGGTGGATAAAAACCCTTTTTCCTCGCACAGTACACCCCCACCACTATGTCTAGAGAGATTTTGCCAGACCCATGTTACCCCAACCACTAGATCCGCCTATGACTATCAGGAATTCGCTGTCTTGTGTGATTGGTTTCGGCAGCTGGCGATTGGCAATGGTGCGTTTCATTTATGCCCCCCCCCCCCCCAGTGGATTTGATTCTTTCAAGCCTAAACTAAAATTTGTCACACTATTTGGATTGAATTTAAAGTCAAGCAGTATTACCCCCTATACTTTTTTGGACAATTTAGTCACCCATTTTGGACGGTTTCGGGAAGAAGTTTACATCCAATCCCAGAGTGGGTGTAAAAATGGGATGACCCCTAGTAGGCTAGTAGGCTTGTCTAATCGCAGATGACTCGTGAGGGGTGGGTGGATAAAAGGGGAGGGGCTATTCTATGGGAGCGTTTTCGGTTCCCACCCCCCTTTAATAGTTCTCCGATTCGCCCTTTAATGCTTGTGTGAGGCAAGCTATATTCCTGCACGAAACGAACCGAATTCGGGCTGGTCCTCGTTCCGTTCGGGACCGGAACCGGTTTTACCCTGGCAGGAGAGGGGATCATTAAATTAGGTTCTTTTGTTGTGTAAAAAGATCGATACAGGCACTACATGCATGAGCGCGTGACAACGAGCGTACAACCAAAGGCTCAAACATCTGCAGGCATTGCTGCGGCGCATACAATTTAAGGCTTTTGGATGTACGCTCGTTGTCGAGCATTGTAGCACCAACGCTTGCAGTGGACGACCGGACTTAGGCCCAGCGAGCACAGATAAGAAATAGAGGGAGTGTATAAATAGAAAATGTGGTACAAGACATGTCCAGTTTAGGGAGAAACAGAAGAGCTGGAAGAGGTTTCCCATATTTTTTTTTCTCATTCCAATGGGGAAGAAGGATGCCAAGTTCAGGACCAAAATACAGGCCCTTGTACACACCAAGACATTTAAAACGATTACACACTCACAGGTCAACTTGTAAAAATATGTCTTCACTTTGGCGCACGAAGGCATACCGAAGAAAAAAAACAAAATATGTTTGCGTGTGTACAGGGCTCAGTCATGGATAATTAGGAAACACACTAATTGTAAGGCCCGCCGGTCACCCAAGCTCAAAAAACGGTTAAGACTATCCATTTTCACTTGTTGATCCATGCGTGGGCTCAATTTGCGTCGGGTCTAAAGGCCCGTTCACCGTTCACTACTCTTTGCTTGCGTGGTGTGTAGTCAATAAAGCCAAAGAAATTTATTCCCTCGATAAAAGATTAATTTTGATAGGTTGCATTGACACGTCGAAAACGAAAACATAGAGCTTGTGAACGGGCCTTAAGACCAGTCGTGAAACGCAAATTAAGTTGAAAAATAGACCGGACCTATAACCAGTTTTTAGAGAGCCAAGTACCTAATAGCTGAATGCGACTGAATTTGTGTAATGAAATAAAATAAATACCTTTACTTTGGTAAATTTTAAGGTAGCGTTACCAAGAAGGATGGAACTCGTTACAGGAACTACAACGCAGTGAAACCTCGCTTGAAGGCAATGGGAGATGTTTTTGTAGGTTAGGAAACAACAAGAAAGAAGGGCTCTCATTGATTTCACTCCAAATATACAATTTCATGATATGACACCACTGGGGACTGGGGGCGGACTATGTGTTTAAATGGCAACACTGATTTCCAAAGACGGGTGTCACTGTTAGGTTAAATACAACGTGTCAATCAGGAATACACCAATGATGTTTCAGATAACTTGGTTTCCAAACAAGAGGCGTTCCCGATAAGTCTAAATTGCCTGATTACATGTTTCTGCTTCGGCAATCAAGAGAGCGCTCTTAACGCTCAACTATTGATAATGCTCTGAGGATATGCACCTCTCGAGTAGATTCAAATTGCAAGTCCGAAAAAAGTGATCAAGTATGCGAGTGTGCGTGAAGGATGGACGAGGTTGCTTAGAAGGGAATACGACACACTAACCATAACCATGAAAAAGATGACCTTGCTTTTTTGAATGATGACTTTATGGAAGTGGAAATTAATGCCCCCTCTCATGAACTGCTTCGTAACGCTACCTTCTCGCATATCCCAACACAGAACACACCTCAGCTAGCCGTCCGTTAGTAAGTTTCATTCATGCCTTTTTTAAAATTAAACAAGCATGGTTAGATATGAATCATTTTTCTTAAATTTGGGGGTATTCATGAAAAATGCTCAACCTTGTATCTGTTATATGATAAATTCAAACAAAATAAATACGTTTACGTGGATAGCATAAATGTTACACTTCTGAGAATGAATACCCCTACATTAGGCCCGTCGCCCTCTGGCAGCGTTTTCGACCAGCGCTACAACGAGCCTACATCCCTAAGGCTAAAATTGAAGGTGACATCGTCCACTGTAGGCTTTGCTGCAGTGAATTAAATTCAAGGCTTTTGATATACGCTCGTTGTAGCGCCGCTCGAAAACGCTGACAGTGGATGACCGACCTTCTTGTAATTAAGTATCGCCAAAACTAAGCATGTTGAAATTGTCATTGTCAAATGTTAAAATGTAAATAATTGAAATTGCAGAATGGCGCCACAAAATAAAAAATTTCCCAAACCTAAGCCTCAAGTGGTGAGAGACGAGGCGTCGAGGTATGTTATGATTACCATGACGAAGATATATGAGTCGCATAAATAACGCGTTACATTGTTCCAGAGAAAGGGCGGCACGGGCTGAGATGCTGGCATTTCTTGCCAGCACTCTCACTACTGATCACCTCCGGACGCTCCTCAGGATAGCCGAAGACGTAAGTTGCATTTTATCTTTTTTAACACCGGATAGTCACGTGCAGTACTTGCCAAGTAACGTGCAAAATATTTTTCAATTATACGGTTTGTACGCAATGGCTAAAAATGTATGGATATTTCGCTCATTACTTTTCGAGTACCGCATGTTGGAAAGCTGAGAAATCGGAGAAGTTTTTCTGTCGTTTGACAAACTGAAAAGCGATTTTCCAAAAAGCTGTAATTTGTTTATAAGCGTGTACGTCAAAAAGGGAAGAAGTGACGATGCGTTCTGTGAAACGTTCAATTTATTTTAACAATAAGTCAATTGATAAACAATAAATGAATAATTACATTACCTGTGAAACGAATCGAAACATAAAAGCCTTTTTACAACATTTGCCTCCTACACGCTTACGCTGTGACGGTCCAGCGTATCCTAAGTCCTCAATTCGTCCAAAGTACCAAAATTAATAAATTAATAACCCTCCCCTTCGTCCCATCCTAAATTTCCAATACAAAGAAACCCCCCAATTCCCCGCCATCCCCAGCTGTGCGAATTGAGGGCAAAGGAAATTCGGCGGCGTGAGAACCTGCAGCGGTCAGCAGACCCAAAAATATATAAGCGGGTGCAGCTTTGGACTCGCTCTCTCTGTCGCTCGCTCGCTCGTCAACTCGTCACCACACGCTCGTCGCTCGGTCCAAGTCACCCACGCTGCTGCCCCCCCCCCCAGTCATCCTCCAAGTTACCCCATCCCGTGCCTAGTCTCCCGCGGTCCAGGTATTTTTGAATAGGTGTACAAATATTAAGTATAGTCGTAGTGCGTAAAATAAACCTAGTTAAGTCTTCGCGTCCGTCATTCATTCGTGCCCCTTCCCAGTCGCCCCTTTCCCCGATTTCCTTTCCTGTGCGGGCCAAACGAGCCACCCTCGTTTCCACCCGTTACATTGGTGCCAGGTGACTTACGTGGGACTTTTTAGCTCCCACATCCTAAACCCAACCCCCACGCGCTCCCAAAACCCAGCCCCGACGCGGTCCCAAAGGCTTATTACCCATCAAACAACCAACGCACGCAAAAACGAGGTGAGTGAAATTTATATCCATTATAGAAATAATTAGCATAGTTTTATTCAAACGTTAAATCGAATATTTAAATAAAAGTAAATACCCATTTAAACAGCCCCCTTTAAAAAGAAAATTTAAAAGTCCTGTGAAAGAAAGTTCAAAACCCTCAGTCATTCGACACCACTCCGGAACCCCCCTTCCCCCACCTATTCTAACACTACGTGTCCCTGAGCAAGGACCTTCCTAGGTGAATCACCTACTACCCCGCCAGCCGTCCCATCGTCCCCTTTCTCACAACCCGCCATCACTGGCGCAAGCGCTAACCTTATCCCCACCAGTTTCGCCTTACGGGCCGCTCACAGGCCGTTAACCCAGCTGACCCACTTTGAGGAGCAGTCAGCTGATTCAGAGAGAACAAAGGAAAAAAAAAAGAGACAAATTAAGATAAAAGCACCAATAGGAATTAAAATAAATAAAATAAAATAAAAATAACATAAAATAAATCCAAACTAGAGCCCACTAGTAGCGTTTAACAACCGAGTTGATAAATACCACCTACCACCCCTCGAAGACCACCGAATACTCCCAGCAAGAAATATGTCCCTCCACAGAACGCCACCCCCAAACGTCACAAATAACGAACAGGTGTTGCTGGGGGAAGCCGTGCAAGCAAATAGGGAGGCGGTGCCACGACTCTCCAGCCGAATACAGGCCCTAGAGACAATGCTTAATTATGTTATGACGCCAGAGACACCACTCGAACTCCCGACCCTGACAGAGAGAATCCAAGGCCTCGCCGACAACCAGACAGCCCAAGCGACACTTATCGAAACCCTACGACGACAAAGCGACGCCCAAAAGTTACTAATCGAGGAACTGACAGAAAAACTGACCAACCAAGCGGTGGACATAGCCAATATCTACAGGACGATTGATCTCCTTCACCCCCCTTCAACAGGCGAATACAGCAATGGAACGAACCCTCACCCCTCCTACCCTCGAACGACTGCGAACAACGTGCCGACGACGTACGCCCTCCCAAACTTCTCCGTGAGCCGACTACCTTCCCCCTTCGCACCAGTCGTCACAGCAGCCATTACGGGACCAGTGATGACAATACACGCACCAGCTGCAGCCCCCGACCGCGCCCGCCGCCACGCACAATTTTTCGACTTGGACGAGACGGAAGCACCATCAGCGCCCCACCACCCCCAACGAACCGACCACCACGAACAGGAAAGAGGTCCCGAGCCCCGCCCCATCCTGAACCCCCCCGCCTCAGCAGCACCATATTTCCCACCAACCCGATACCCCAAGGAACAACGCAGCGACAACCGTCATCCCTACCCTTCCCATTCCACCCAACTATGCCCCCCCGACATCTCTGCGTCAGCCTTCCAGTCGGTGACGCAGGGTAGTCGCCTCCTGGGGGCCCTCCGGGAAATCCAATCTTACTCGGGGGACCCCGCAGGCCTCACGGTGGACGGCTTCCTCGCCCAGTGCCGATGGGGGTGGGAACTGGCGGAATGCCCGGAACACCTGTGGACCCGCTCAGTTCTCAACAAACTATCGGGAGCGGCACGGGACTACATGACGTACGAATACCCCGGACCGCAAATACTGACCCTACGTGACCTCGAACAAATCCTCCGACAACGGTTCGAAAAAATCAACCCCTCCGCCGCCCTGAACCAACTGGAGGCTGTCAAACAGCGACCCGGCGAAGATGTCGATACCTACGCCCTACGTTTCAGCAAGGCCCTCCGCCACACCGGGCTAAACGACACAGCGGCCCTTTCGCACTTCCTCCGGGGTCTGCGGAGGTCGTTAGCCGAGAAGGTCGCCGGACAACGGGTCACTACATACGCCCAGGCACGACAATACGCCAGGGAACTCGAAGACGCCGACCAGCTCCTCAACCCCACGACCACAACCGCAACAGTCCATTGGGCAACACCCCAACTTGACGACCGGCCTCGAAACGGACAGCGATCACCCTCTCCCCCACAACAACGCAACAATCGGACGCGACAACGCACCCCCCCACCCCACGACCTAACCAAGCCCAAGACCGTGACGATCGACCAATCACGGAATACACAGTGCCACCGGTGCGGCCGAGAAGGCCACTTCGTCCGGGACTGCCAAAACAAAAGCCCGTCACCGGCCCCGCTGTGTCAAATTTGTAAAAAAACAAACCACACAGCCCGCCTTTGCCCGTGGCGTTACGCAACGAGTGGCCGACCCCCACCATCAACACCACCCCCCCTCATGCAACTAGGAGTCACCTCTCGCCCCTTCACCACCCGCAGCCCCCAGCCACATGACCGGCGTTCCCCAAACGCCGAACGGGGCTCCCCGTGGGCCCCCAGGAACAGAAACTAACCACCCCACTTGACCACACCTGGAAATTTACCTGGAAAAAACGAATAACGTGCAAACAACTGAAGAGAACCACAACGAAAAACTACCCACCAAAAAGTGACCAAAAACAAACCCCTCCCCCCCTAAATCACACGCAATCCTCGAACTAGGAAAAAACCTGAACTCACCCCAAAACCGAGAATCAATACCCGACCCGCCATGCACAGACCCTTGCATTTGCCCCACCAAACTGGTCCCCTACGCCTCACTCAACCCCGGCCAAAGCATACCCCTATCTGGCACAGGGGAACTCGTGATCGAAGCCACAATCGACGGCACCACCGGCCCCGTGCTGTTTGACACGGGAGCGGAAGTAACTCTCATCCAAGGCAACCACATCACGGCTGCGGAAAATCCCACGCGTGAACTACAGAAGGCTAGCCGCGTTGCGCTAATGCCACCCCCTCCACCCGTAAAAAAAAAGACTGTTTTAAAACAACCCCCTTCTTCCCCCTATTCTCTTTTTCGTAAAGAACTACCCACAGCTAAACCCAATAACCAATAACATGTACACAAATACTAAACCCTAAACTAAGTCGAAATCAACTAACTCACCCCCTCCCGCACCTAGTTGAATATATATATATATATATATTAAATAGTTTAGATATAGGTCTAGAGGCAAATAAACATCAAGAACGACTACCACTAATGCCCCCCCCCCCCAGGACTATGCGCTCTGTTTCAGGCAGATGGATCCAGACAGCTCTCCTCCTGGCCCTGCGGGTCATCCCCCCAACAACCGGATACTCCCCCGTTTTTGAGGCTCACAAGCCAGTCGTGGCGAGTGGGGCGAGGTGGACAGTGGTCCTACACCTAGACATACAAGCCCTTACAACCGAGGCCGCCATCCTCCAGGAGGCATGGAGGACCCTCAATACCTCCCTCCACTCAACAGCAAATCTCACCGAGGAGTGGCCAAGCCTACCCCTCCGGATGGACCGGTTAAATGCCACCATCACGACGTACGCGAGGACGCTCTCCACATTCACAGACCTCATACCACGGTATCGAGTGACACGAGGACTGGCTAACCTGGGAGGAACCGCCCTCAAGTTCCTCTTCGGGACGCCTGACGCCGACGACCTCGACTCCATCAATGCCCGTCTGGCTACCATGGAAGAATTAGACGGCGCACTCCACGATGCACAAGCGCAATTGAGCGTCATAGCAAACGTAGAGGACACAGTTGAAAAAACACTCACCACCGTCCACCGGCTCATAACTCGGACAAGTGACCACTTGAAAAAAGTCACCGACGTGATTGTTTCCGTCGAAGGGGAGGTCAGTGCCATCAGGCACTACCTCGCGATGGAGTCGGTTGTCAGCCATCTCGAAGGCGTCGTAACCGAGGCCCTCACTGAACTCCGCCGACACCACGAGGCAATCACTGACATAGCACGGGGGCATCTCAGTGAAACCGTCCTCCCTGGCAACACCTTCCTTCAGACATTGCGGGAGATCAGAGACACCCTCCCTGAAGGTGTAACTCTGATAAACCCCCCGACAACGGAGACATTGCCACTCTTCTACCGAGGTGCCCGCGTTACGGCTGCGGCTTCCAACTCCCGGATCATCATATATGTGCAGATCCCCCTAGGTGGGCGATCAAACCGTTTTACCCATCACCTGCTCCACCTCCTTCCGGTCTACCACCAACCGGCAGCAGCGTGGATTAGCTGGCTGGTACGGGAGCCACACCTGCTCCTATCTTTAGACCGCCAGCACTATGGCATACTGACAGAGGCCGAATGGGAGAAGTGCACGCCCGAGGGCGACCAAGCATTCTGCCCCTTCAACATAGTGACGTACGCCATCGACCAACCCAGCTGCACCGTGGACCTATGGCACGGGAAGGCAGACTCGTGTGACACCACGATAACGCACCACCTCCCCTCGCCCCAGCTGGCCCCCACAATGAATGGATGGCTGTACAGCGTCGACCAACCGATCCAGCTAACCCTCCGTTGCACAGCGAGTGGCGGACATCCCAACACGACAACCATCACGTTACGCGGAACGGGTCACCTACCTGAAACGGCAGGGTGCGAACTCCATGCCAGGGGTGTCTACGTGGGGGCTAGCGTCGATGGAATCATCCATATAAACTCCTCGGTGGGTAAATTGCACACACCCACCCTAATAATGCCCCTCGTCGAGAGCCACCTGCAGCGGCTGGCCGACTTGGACCTCGAGGAACTCCTGCCACTTCTCCCCAACGGAACTATAGCCACGGCCGCGGCAATCTCACTTCTGCAGCACCACGTTGCCCGGCGCCACCTCGCCGTAACAACCACGGCAGGTGGGCTAACGGTGATAATTGCCGCGGCTATCATAATAACGCTGGCATGGTACCTCCGCCGCCTGAAAAGAGCTCCAACCGCCGCCAACATCCTAAACCTACCCCTACCCTTACCGACCAACGCCACGAGCTAACTCAGACCCCCCCCCCACCACCACCACCAACGGACCAAACTCCACAAGAAACCTAACAGCAAAGCGGTATGGCACTGTTAATAGCACTGTATAAAAACCCCCCATTCTAAAAACCTCGTAAGTACCTTGGAAACAACCCCCCCACCCCCACTTCCAGAAGTGTCGAACCACATTGTATGAAAATCCCCCCCCCCCCCGACCAACCAACGGGCCAAACCCAAAAACCTAAATAACTGAACTGTATGGAACACCCACCCCACCCCTGTTCATTGCATTGTACAAAATCCCCCCCCCCCACCAAGAAAACAAAAAAAAAACAAAACGATAATTAAGATGTACATACTCCCCCCCCCCCCATCAACTAGTTGTAAGTCTAGCTTAAGAAACCTATTGTAGACCTATAGATACAGCAGCAGATACATCTGAACAATTAATCAATCGCTTATCGCCTATGTCCCTTATACTTAATTCACACTAAAATACTTAAATAATCCTAATTACTACTTAAGTAATACTTATCTCTACCCCTACTTACGAAAAATACGGCCAGGGAATGCACAATCGCCCCTGATGGTGCCCCGCAGACGGGCCTAAAAACTACCTACTTATAGAAAATACCTACTTATAGAAAATATACGCTATACTACTGATTTAGGCATAATTTTAACTTCTACCTTACACTACTATAAAATCGTTAACAAAAAACAAAACTCACTAGATAAAAGTAAAGTAGGTTCCATTTTCATTTTTCATCTTCATTCTCAAAAAAGGCCTCGCCACAACATTCGGCAGCCAACAGACCAGTGTAAATAACTAGAATTACGCATATACATTTAAGACTTATCCTACTCTTAACGGTCAATGACTTAGCAACTAAAAGCAACAACCATTTCTTTCCCCACAACGTTTACTCATATAGGACGTACTCCCAAGGATGCGTAAAACATCCCGTAATATGAGTCATTAAAAAAAAAAAAAAAAAAAAGTACGCACTAAGCTAAGATAAAACCCTTTGCACTGTGAATTAACCCCCCCCCCCCATAAATAAAAATAAAAAACTGTTCTACTCACAGACCACAGGGAAAGAAAGCGGATGACGTCGACAACCCACAAAAAAGCGTCCACTGTCAAAATAAAAAGAGAAAGAAACTGTACCACAGGTCGCAGAACAATAATCGAATGGAACACCAGACACCTGCTCCAAGAAGTTCGTGGAAAACATTGAAGCTTGGCTGTCGGAATCACGAAGAAGACGACGACGAATAAGAAAAAATGTGTGACAACTCTGTTGCCGTAATCGCACGAACATTAGAATAAGTCTACGTAGCTATAAGAAATGGAACTAAGTTAGAATTTGTAAATAATAATACTCACCAAACCAATACGCAAACCAAGGGAGACAAAAGCCGCACCCCCAACCGCAATCCCGATCCACTTTGAACTTAAATAAATACGCTAAAAACGCCCCTATCCACCCGAAAAAACCGGCACTCACAAACCACGCCCCCCCAACCTTACTCCCTTCCCTCACAGCAGCACAACTCCCGCCGAAAAACGGACTTTGGACTACGACCCAGAGACGATACAACCCAACCTTTTGCAGCCACGCCGACCACGCTGGAACTCGTCGCAGAAAATAAACCGCAACACTGCGTCCACTGCCACGACACCACGCCCTCCACCGCCGACTGCGCGTAACGACTAAGGCGCCAATACTCGCTCTACGGAGAGCACAAAAAAGGTGTGAGACACACCTTAACCCGGGGAGGACGGCAGTGTGACGGTCCAGCGTATCCTAAGTCCTCAATTCGTCCAAAGTACCAAAATTAATAAATTAATAACCCTCCCCTTCGTCCCATCCTAAATTCCCAATACAAAGAAACCCCCCAATTCCCCGCCATCCCCAGCTGTGCGAATTGAGGGCAAAGGAAATTCGGCGGCGTGAGAACCTGCAGCGGTCAGCAGACCCAAAAATATATAAGCGGGTGCAGCTTTGGACTCGCTCTCTCTGTCGCTCGCTCGCTCGTCAACTCGTCACCACACGCTCGTCGCTCGGTCCAAGTCACCCACGCTGCTGCCCCCCCCCCCCAGTCATCCTCAAAGTTACCCCATCCCGTGCCTAGTCTCCCGCGGTCCAGGTATTTTTGAATAGGTGTACAAATATTAAGTATAGTCGTAGTGCGTAAAATAAACCTAGTTAAGTCTTCGCGTCCGTCATTCATTCGTGCCCCTTCCCAGTCGCCCCTTTCCCCGATTTCCTTTCCTGTGCGGGCCAAACGAGCCACCCTCGTTTGCACCCGTTACAACGCTAACTACTGAGTACATTGATAGAAAAAGAGAAATAGAAATTAAAAAAAGAATGTGTTGACTCGACAATAAAATTGGTGTTTCTAAAAATGTAAAGGGAGAGGGAAGGAAGGGAAAAGAAAAGGAGAAGGAAAGGCACAAAGGTCTTCGTAAAACTTGTTTTATATCCCCCCACCAGGAAGCGGCATCAATTTCGAGATGTGGAACATGTTGGACTCTTTTTTTCTGTGGCGAGTTTCCAGTTCAAAAATTGAGTTCGATATTTTTTTCTTGATTTTCAACGGGCCTATTCTAATTTCTTCCAATTTGTTTCTGTTTATTTTTGATGCATGTTCAACGTATACGTAATCTCCTTCTTTGAAATCATGATGTTTACGTTTTTCGTCGTACAGTTGTTTGTTGTAATCGTGACTTTTTTGTGTGTTTTCGAAGGCTAGGTCCCGATCCCGAGTGAGATCCCTTTTTTGGTCAAGAAGTGATGTGGGTGCTATGGGTGAAATTTTCCCGAATAATAAGTATTCAGGACTGAATTTGGTCACGGAGTGATCCGTGGAGTTATATTCTTTTACGCATTCTTCCGCTACCCTGGACCATGCTCTGCTGCTGGTCTCGTTAATTTTGCAACGAATTCTGTTCACTAATGTTTGGTTCAGTCTCTCGTTTAGTCCGTTCGATGAGGGATTGTTGACTGCAGTGAATATGAGATAGATTCGTTCCGTTTTCAGGTAGTTTTTGAATTCTGTCGAATTAATTCCTGAGTATTGGTCTGTTAAGAAATAGGCCACCCTCTTTATTACTGCATGCAGCATCGAAGCAGAGACGTCGAATCTGGTGCAATGAATTAATTTGAATCAGGTCATTACTTTCTAGAGTAATGAATAGTTTATAGTTGGTTTTGACTTGTACAAAAAGAATTGGGTGAAATTAGACCTCATTTGTGATCGAAAATACCCCATCAATTATGGTCCGAAAATCAAAACTCTTCGAGATATTATTTTATTAATGATTTTTAAGGCTTAAGTCAATTTTAACAACAAAATGCGAGTTGCTCGCATCCGAGTGAATGTTTTGCAATTTTTGACGACGGATTCAGAAAGAGCACAATTTTTTCTGTCGAGATGAGCAATTTTTGATCAATTAGATCGCTTTCGGTGGCCTTGACAGCTATTCAAACTAGGGAAAATCAGGAATTTTTAATTCTTCAAAAAATTGAACCCCTACTATTTCACGCTAAATCTTACCATATCGGTTTCCCAAGGTCAGAAAAACTTCCTCAATGTGTCCTCGTCAAAATGACTTTTAACCGTTTTTTTATTTCACAGACAGTTTTTCGGCGCAAATTACCATTTTATAACCAAAAAAGACATTTTTTTGCCTTACCATATAAAATGGTAATTTGCGCCGAAAAACTGCCTGTAAACTGAAACAACTCTCAAGAGTGATTTTGACGAGGACACATTGAAGAAGTTTTTCTGACCTTGGGAAGCCGATTTGGTGAGATTTAGCGTAAAATAGTAGAGGTTAAATTTTTTTGATAAATTAAACATTCCTGATTTTCCCCAGTTTGAATGGCTGCCAACGCCACCGAAAGCGATCAAATTGATATAAAACAGCTCATCTCGACAGAAAAAAGTGTGCTCTTTCCGAATCCGACGTCAAAAATTGCAAAACTTTCGTTCGGAAGCGAGCAACGCGCTTTTTGTCGAGAAAAGTGACTTAAGCCTTAAAAATCATTAATAAAATCAAATCTCGAAGAGTTTTGATTTTCGGACCATAGTCGATGGGGTATTTTTGATCACAAAAGAGGTCTAATTTCACCCAATTTTTTTTTGTACAAGTCAAAACCAACTATAAACTATTCTAACTATAATTGTATTTCAGGTTTAAGCTTTTGCTGTCTTCTCTCTCCGAGCTTTGGTCGTCCTTTGCGAGACTAGTTTCTTCATTAACAAAGTAACTTACCGGTCGGAAACATCGTTGAAGGATGCTGCTTCAGACCGGCAAACCATAAAAAGGCCAAGAGGTGGAATCTGGCAGGTAAAACCTTTCCAGTTTGTGACATGCATTCGTAGTCACTGGACTTCTACATTTTTCAGAGAGAAATTCAAAAACTCGTCGATTCACTCGAAAATGAGAAATGAATTCTCTATCTGAATATGAGGGGACAGTTTCGTCGTAGAACGCCTTCACGCAGTTTCTCTTGTTGGAGCCTGATCTGAAAAGACCAGCCGCAACTGCTTCGTCCGACGAAGAAGACGATGAGAAGTCGTCGCTACTATCATCAGAAGACGAGTCTGAAAGAAATTCAGAAAATAGTTGCTCCATAACCGCTGTGAATGAAAGAGGAAGACTTACTTTAGATGAAAATGTTTTTATTATGTATTTTCGGGCAAACTGCAAAATTTGCAAACTTTCAGGTTGTACACGTTGCAACGTGTGTTCTACAAACTTGCTAAATTTGTAATTTAAGCTGCCTTCACATGTGGGCCGTAACAGGTAAAGCTTTGAGCCGTACGCAGCGAGCACAGCTCGTATGCAACCAAAGAACAAGCCGTGAATAGATTTATTATATTTCATTGAAAACAGCTCAAGGCCTGAGTTTTTTCATATTACATGCGAAGGCCGCTTTAGGGCCTTATTCAGAGACTTCTTAAAGCACTTCGAATCTAATGACACTTTGTAACAGACCTTATGATTTTAAAACAACTTAAGCTGAGATTGGTTTCTAAAAACGGCCCATAAAGGTCGCCCGAAAATACCTATTGAGAATAATTATGTTGTCATCGGTCAATTTCCATTACAGAATATAGATAATTCCGTATGAGGTAGTTACCAGAGTGCTTTCTTCAAGAAGAAATGATAAATTAAATCTTACCAGTCCTTATTTATTTATACTCGTAACAAATCCCCGATAGCTCCAAAATCACTTGCTATCTCCTGGCACTCTCGTATAGACTTTAAAAATGACCTTTGTCCCACAAACACAAAATTAAACTAGTTGCCGGCGAAATTTGTCCCCTTAGAAAATGACAACTTCCTGATTGACAAGCCGGTTGAGGTTTCATTCCTATTCGTTAGGTTTTCTCCAGGTTAACCATTTGCCCGAGTGCATTCGTTTGCTCATGAGAGATGACGTCATTCTCGGACTGCACGAACTACACTCGCTGCCCGATCCCGGACGACAAACGAATGAACCTATTGTGTATAATGCAAAACATGACGTCAACCGAGTATTGGACTTCTTAAACGGTGTACACAAACATATAAAGTTTACGGTCGAAGAAGAGATTGATCAGTCAATTAATTATTTAGATATCAACATAACCCGAAATAGCCCTTCAGGAACCTTATCGTTTAATATTTTCCGGAAAAATACTGCGTCTGATGTGGTAATCCATAACTCCTCCTCCCATCCCATCCAGCACAAACTGTCGACCTTCCGAAGTTTGATACAACGACTTAACAGTATCCCCATGTCAGAGACAAACTACAGAAACAAACTTAACCTAATTTACCAAATAGCGGTAAATAATGGATACGAGACAAGAACAATTGACAAGTTACTCAAACAGAAACAGAAACTACAGAGAAAAATGCCTGACAGTCGTGATGTGAAGAAATGGACATCATTTACCTTCACCGGAAGGGAAACATACCGACTTACCAACTTTTTTACCAAGGAAGGTTTGAACGTAGCATTGAGGACTGACAATACGATGAGGAACGCGACACGAGCAAAAGCCGAAAAAACCGACATATATTATCAAAATGGGGTATATTAACATGTTCATGCGACGAAGTTTACATTGGGCGAACCGGAAGGAAGTTGAGACAACGATACAGGGAACACATAGCATCATAATAACAAACACAAGATCGACTCAAACTTTGCTAACGTACACATAAACACCAACCACAAAACATAACACAATCCATGAAACTTATACACGCGAGACAGAAAGGACGAAGACTAAACATACTGGAGAACATGGAAATTTACAAACAAAAAACGTTCGAAGGAAGCATCATCAACGAACAGCTCAACACCACTTCTGACACTATCTTTGCTCCTCTAAAGGAGGTTTATCCAATAAAAAGAAAGGCGACCCAAAACGTCTCGCCTGAGGCCAAAAAACAAAAGACAAATACATCCGACGCAACCACCTCACGTAACATATTAAGACAGCCCGACAAAAGACAGAAAATAACGGACTTTTTCATTGTAAACATACACACCAGGGTTGACAGTGGGGGAAAGTGAAAGTACCACACAGTTTCAGTTGTACTTACAGACGCTGAAGATGGCGAGCAACCGAAACCGGTTCGTTTCTAACGCACCTCAACGAGGGAAGACAGACAACGTAGGCTCCTACGGCTACAGTTTCATGCATGCTGCATGCATTACATATGTTCTATTCCGGAGGGCGGGTAGATAACGAACGCCGGCGCGAACTCTTAGTGAATAAGGTCAAGGTCCCTGAACCCTCACGTGACAATGAGAAAGCGAGCTAGCTAACTGAGTTCTGTATATTTTAAGGCTAAAATTAATTCACGCTATGCCTTTTTTGCACGAAGGTCTTTATCAAATATTGCAAGGGAGCGGTCACCCGCAGGTAGCCCAATCTTTACTCCAATCGTCGAAATGATTCGGTGGAGGTTAACAACCTAATCGGAGGACTCGCGAAAGCGTTAACCGCTCAGATTCCCCTACAGGGCAATCAGGGCAGAGAAATGTTGAAAATGGCGCAAAGTTGGCGCCGAATGCCACATGATACATCTTGCCTCTCGCAAATGATCAGTAAGGCCAAAAATGCGACAGTCACAAAGATTACATACATTTTGTTTTCTATAGAAATCAACAAAACGAGTATGACGCTGGCCTCATTTCCAGTCTCCTTTTTTATGCAAATGAGGAAGGTTATGCCCGCCAAAATTCAAATTCAGGTAAAACGAAAATTACATCTAGGGAGTTCAAAAATGCTGATAATGAAACCACAAATAATGGTATAAAACGCGCATTATGTGATCTAATTATGCAATACCGGAGTGATATGTGTATACAGGGTGTAACGGGAAAATAGGGCATAATTGAAATGGGTGATTCTACATCACATGTGGGTCAAAAATGACTATATTGACCATGGTCCGAATATTAACCGTTTCCAGGGAAATCGTAGTTTTTTGATTGTCAATGCATCAGGCGCTTTTTTCAAAATTCGGTCGGTATCTTAGCAAACCATTGATCCTGGGGAAATTTCAAGGACACCGTTGGAAAGAGCAAAAAAATTCCTTTCGGATGATCGTAAAGTTGGGGTAGGTCGTGAAATTTGGACGCCCTTAATCCTTTGAGGACCGTACTTTTTTGGTGACTTTTTCACTCCGACTGTGTTTTATTTTCATGATAAAGGACCTCCTAGAAGATGTTCTAGCCAATCATGAAAAAATGCCCGTGATTAGTTTTCCCGGAAAAGCATGGGACAACAAATGTGTCCCAATCGACCTTAAAGGTAAAACTAATGTTTTACATATAATCATGGAATTTGTGAAACAAATGGTGGTTATACACCTAAAAAAAAACTCGTAATAGAGTCTTCTAGCGAGAAATTTTCGTCCAGCATTGAAATTTGACTCAAAATTTCCTATGAATCCCAATCTTTCTTTTCTTTGAGTTATGGGGTTATTTTTACGTCGGAAACAATTTTTGGGGGATTTTACCTGACAGTTGCAATATGGCTTATTTTGACGATTTTGCACTGTTTTCCCGAACCTTTCGTGTCATATCTCAGTAAAAATTCAACCGATTTTCAATTATTTTTACGTCAATTGAAAGCTCACATCAAAGTCGTATAGATACCAAGTCATTTCTCTTTTGATAACAAGTGGTCACTGAAGCTGGAGGGAAAATTGCTCCCACCAGAGTGCTCAAATGACATTTGGTGCCACAATTTTGGCGGTATGGAAAATGCTTATGGATAAATGAACAAAACGTGATGAACTCGATGCATTTTGGTTTATTATTCATTCTGAATAATACATCTATGTTTTCGATCAGGAAAACAATTTTACAACCCTCCCTCAAACTTTTCCTGTGTACGTCTTAACATGTCTAGATTCCATTTCTGGGGGCCTGTTCTGTAAAGTTAACGACAGTTGAAAACAACACTTGGTAGCGACAGTCGTTAGCGATGACGTCATGCTGAGATGTTCCGTAAGTAAACAACACTACCTGAAATGTCGTTATACGTCATCAGTTAGGATTTGGTGTTGGTATCAAGACAACACCTTGGGGGTGTTGTTAACGACACCGGCAGTTGATAAGAAGGAAGAATTATTCAATCTGTGAGCTGAGGGCTTGTTCTATAACTTTAACATCAGTAGTTAACGACAGTAAGTCATATGCTTTCATTAATTAAATCGACGAAATTGAATGAAATCAGGTGATTGACTGTTGCTATCAACTGTTGCTAATTTCATAGAACACAGGCCCTGTTTTGAGTTTATTTCTTGAATTAAGTGTTGACTTTGTTTTCCATCATTGTCATTTGATGCCGCCAGTTCTAACAGAGGGTAGCAATAATTGTGTTTTGTCGAGAGTGGATGTGGAAAAGTGTCCCTAAACAGTTGCCGCGACACACGACTTTTTCGTAACCGCTGTGAATTGAGTGCCGGTGGTGACGAATTCGCGTATTTTCGTGATATTATTGGAAAATTCTCGTTCTGTGACAAACAAGAGACGCAGATGGCTCAGGGCAGGGGAAACTCGTGATCTAGGGGCCCGTCCCAACGAACAAGGACTCGGGGATACGATCAACAGAACTAAAGCCTTAAGGGCCTAGCCTTCTCGTATGGCGACATCCTAATCTTAGGAAAATAGGAAAAAATGTCTTTGCAAGCGAGCTTAAGGAGTAAGTTGCTTATTTTTAACATGTCTATTCATAGTTGGATTGACTTTTTTCTCGAATTAGCAGGATGAATGCCCAGAGATTGCGGTTCTAAAATTTCTAGTATTTTCGTCCGTATGTAGCACTGAGACTTCTTGAGTCATAGCTGACAGGTTGGGATACCTATTCGTACGAATTCCATTGATGTGGTCCATTATATTCAAATAAATTCATTATTGTTTATGGAAGTTTGTTCTTACAGAACACCAACACACAAAAAGATCTCGACATGTAGAAAACGACTGTTGATAACAACACTACAATCGACTGTCGCTATCAACTGTCGTTTTGACTGTTGCTAACTTTAGAGAACGGGCCCCCTGGAATGTCCGTCCGCCGTACGCCGTCGGGCCATATCTTCCCGTAGGATAGCTTGAAAAAACTCGTTCTCTCGCACATAAACTCCACTTGGGATCACTTCAAATTTAATGCGTATTTAAAAGAGAATAAGGGGGTTGAAATATTAAAATATAAATAAATATCAAAGGGCGATAACCAAAGATTCGTAAGTGAACAACAATGGAGTCGTCCTGTCACACAATCACCGCAAAATGCACCGGATTGCGGTCCAGACAGTCCCTGTTTCGAACTCACTGTTCTCGTCGGCTTTGGTGAGCTTGGCCCAACCGTTACTTAGTTTGCCGGGTGAGGATCGTAATGCAGAGCTGTTTTCTCTCTTATAGGAGGTGGTCCGTTCTGCTCGATGTCGGGTGTACATGAGCTAATGGAGCCGGGACAGAGGAAATTTAAAGGCATTCTGAAGAATGATGAACAATCTTTTAACCCATCAATAATTGGTATTCTGGAGAGCTTGAAAAGACTGTTGACTCCCCTCCCCCCCAATAACTTGACAAGGTGACCTTCATAATTCATAAAGTGGAACTGAAGAAAATCCCAGACATCCCTTGGATTGAAAAAAAAAGTGGACTTTATTTCATAACATTTTATTCCATGATTGAATCTGCTTTGTTTCGCGATGTTTTGTCAAGTGCAGTCTAGGATCACAGACATTCTCTAGCGTCTGGTTAGCCTTGTGTTTCTTCCATCTCCTCTGTAGACAGAACGTTAAAGTGGGAGCTGCATCGAATATTCCTCAACCACCCTCCAATCGTTCCTCGTCTGCTATTCGGTACCCTTTCTCGCTCAATCCTGGGTTTAAAATACTCGCGTTGCAATCTCCAGGAAATTCCGGATATGCAAAAGCACCATTTCTTTCAAATTTAGTCTCCTTAAGCCCGCCTTGAAATTTTACCAAGAAATTTCTCGCTCTTCCTTCCACTTGTTTTGAAAAAAAGGATACATATGATGCCTCGAATTACTGAGCATACTTTGTCTAGCCGAGGAATCGTCTGTGAAACTCCCCTTATGAAGGATTCCTTGCCGAAAGGCAGCGAAAGAAACTATGCGTGGGCAGGACTCGCTCCCAATAAAGTAATGAAACATGCATTAAAAACTATTTTTCAACACTAGCCTAAGGCGATGAACCTAATTCTTTCGCATTATTCAAGCTGATTAATGTCACTGAAAAATATATATATAATAATTGAAATTAAAATAAAAGGAGGGAAAGAGGGGAATAAATTCATGTCAATTTTGCCCTTTTGCTATTTTCTTTGGTTTTGTGGCTCCGACTTGTGGCATTCGTTGATGAAATGATGAAATTCATCCTCATTGCTGCGTAGTATTCTATGTATAGTGTTGTCTCTCTAGAATGAGCCAAACATCCCACGATCGGCAAACATTCGTTTTCAGACGTTTCGTTTAGCTTTTTCACTGTTGAAATGAAGAAATCTTCTTGGTGGTCCGTCTCCTCACCTACATTTCTTATCGCATCTCCGACAAAGCTTATTAAATCCACCAAACATTTCGATGGAAAATGCAGAACCCTTAATTTGTCCCTTATAGTTATAAGTGATGAAGACACCTTGTTTGAAGTGAGCGTTACGGCGCAGTCATTGCATTTTGTGCGCTTCAACAGGTGTTTTGTCACAAAGCCGGCGAGGTAGAGCAGAGCCTCTGGTCGGTATCCTTTTGACCTATACGTCAAAAGGAGACGTCATTTATCAATAACGCAACCAAATTGAAGTATTTTTAAAAACTATCAATTTGGTTATCTTTTACTGCACACATTAACTTTCTCCGAGTCATGGAGTATAAAAGCCATTTCAATGACTTGTTTGATATGCTCCCATTCTTTTCGGTTTGATGTTTCCTCGATGTCTCCATTGCGCACCAGGTCATCTTCGCGTAAAAGCCAGGAAACTAGCTCACTTGATTCGACATTGCTGACTTTTGGGGGCTTTATCAATGAATAGACGCACATTAGTCTATAAATGTATATAAACATTGTCGGATCCGGGTGATCGTTATTTCCCCCGCTACTTCGAATCATCCCGAAGAATCGCTGTAAACGTTGAATTTATATATTATTAGGTTACTTCCGCAGTCACATAGACGCTTACTGACAAGATAATGAAAAAAATGTTTAGCTTAAAATTTAAACAATAAAAATGTACGAAGCACCTAAGTGCCATTCTGATGGGACAAACCAGGGAAATCCCAATGTCCGAGACCACCCAACCTTTTTCGCTCCGCGGACCAATCTCTGAATTCAAAGTCACATTTTAATCTTCAGGAAGTTCTACAGTGAGGTAAGATCTTGCTTTTCCAAATTTCATCCCTGAAATAACCCTAAAACACATTCGAACTATAAAGTTTTATTTGGTTATTTTAGCAGGGGTGACATTTGAAAAATCAAGATCCAACGTCACTTTGTAGACCACCCTGATGAAGATAAAAATGCGACTTTGAATTCAGAGATTGGTGAAGAAATGGAGCCTCACCTTAGCAAGTACCCTATTTCTAGGTAGCCACACAATACACTGAATAAACACCTCGAGGTTGTCTTGTGATGTTCTTGAAACCATCAAATAAGAATAGCCGTAGTTTTCGATTAAGTATTCTGAAAGCTCGATGACTCCTCGGCACGTTACAATAAGCCCAGCGAAAGTGTTGTTTGGGATAAATGCCTTTGCATGCACCGCAATATCTCTCCATTCGATCAAAAATTTCAAGACATTTTCTATCACCTAGGAACGTTAATAAATTTCGCGTGATTATACGGTTAAAAATTATTTTTACTCAAGTATTTTGCAACTGCCTTGTCACACCTCCCTTTCCTGGCACACCAGTCTTAACGCGTTCACCGAATGCTGAGACGTCAAAGCAAGGATTACATCATTTACCATAAGGATGAATTTTACTGTCGGTTTCGAGCCTTCAAGTCTCAGTTCTGTCATTGCCGTCGCAACATCAAAACCGAAAAACTATTCGTAGGGAGCACGCATGTGAAATACTAATAGTTTATCTTGGTAATATATTTGAAATTACCTGGTAAGCTTTAGCCACGTTCATTTTTTCGTAAAACCTGGGATTCAGGTGACTCTCACTAAATTTGGGACAAATCTTCAACCCAAATGGACCTCTTGATTTGTCGTTTTCAACTACGTCGCTCCAAAACTTGAGTTTAACTGTTCCGTATGGGGTCTGAAAATTACAGAAATGCATTTGCAATTGTCTCAAGTTCCTGTCTTTTTTTATTTTGCTTTTACTGCAAACTCAGGCTGATGTATGACCCAGTTTCGAAAATGTTTTGCCAGATGGGGGAAATCTGAGAAAAAGAAAAGCTTCCGATGTTCATCCATCACGTGACTGGCGTGAATATTATTTTCTGTTATCCCTAAAAATCGGAGCATTACATTATATTAAAAGATTTGGTTTGAAAAACATAATAGTGGTACCGAACAGCTTCCACATTCCCCTATTCCATTGTGCTCCGTCAGAAACGACACCATCAACAAAAAACCCGGAGTTTTCGACAAGCACTATCGCCTCAAGCAACAGCTGGTACAATATTTGGCTGTTAGCGCATGCTTTAGTTAAAAATGCCCCGACTGCTTGAAAAAGGCTGGATGAGTGACAAGGGCGTGATACAACACACTTCAATCTTTTCATGTATCGATGAAGTGTACTGGGAACCGGCAAACTAAGAATCTTGTGCCGCCTCAAGTAGCTGTACACCGAGGAGCTTTTGATCCTTAATATGAGGTACTGGAAAATCCAGTTGCGGGTATATCT
The DNA here is from genome assembly GCA_038030265.1 of Corythucha ciliata. Lineage (NCBI taxonomy): Eukaryota > Metazoa > Arthropoda > Insecta > Hemiptera > Tingidae > Corythucha > Corythucha ciliata. The sequence goes on along the minus strand of CM075942.1, from coordinate 42,729,062 downwards.
TATCCCTTTCGCCTTTGAAAGTCAGTGTCTGTAGACTAGCATTCACTGCTTCTTTTTGACTCTCGGGCAGACTCTCGATTTGGCTCCTAACGTCCTCATGGCTCTTTACGGCACATTCTCTTCGCAGGTTTGCGACCATTGATGATAAAGTTATAACCTAGGGCCAATAAGATTATACAATTCAGCTACCTATCCGTTATTTCATTTTCACATTGATTTAACACCTTATCGCTCAATTTCTGCAGTTTACGGGTTTTGTAAACTATAGCTCGTCATTCTCTTTCTGGAACTTTGACCTTATCCTGCTCTCCTCTTCCATTTTTTCTACAAAGTTCACAAAGGTCGCCCTCTCGTTTGTTGAGGAATCCTCTGTACTTCCCCTCCAATCACCTACTCGGCATTACGTAAATTATCGCCGTATTTCTGCACCATTCCTGGATCTCAAAGTCACATTTTAATCTTCAGGAAGTTCTACAGTGAGGTAAGATCTTGCTTTTCCAAATTTCATCCCTGAAATAACCCTAAAACACATTCGAACTATAAAGTTTTATTTGGTTATTTTAGCAGGGGTGACATTTGAAAAATCAAGATCCAACGTCACTTTGTAGACCACCCTGATGAAGATAAAAATGCGACTTTGAATTCAGAGATTGGTGAAGAAATGGAGCCTCACCTTAGCAAGTACCCTATTTCTAGGTAGCCACACAATACACTGAATAAACACCTCGAGGTTGTCTTGTGATGTTCTTGAAACCATCAAATAAGAATAGCCGTAGTTTTCGATTAAGTATTCTGAAAGCTCGATGACTCCTCGGCACGTTACAATAAGCCCAGCGAAAGTGTGGTTTGGGATAAATGCCTTTGCATGCACCGCAATATCTCTCCATTCGATCAAAAATTTCAAGACATTTTCTATCACCTAGGAACGTTAATAAATTTCGCGTGATTATACGGTTAAAAATTATTTTTACTCAAGTATTTTGCAACTGCCTTGTCACACCTCCCTTTCCTGGCACACCAGTCTTAACGCGTTCACCGAATGCTGAGACGTCATAGCAAGGATTACATCATTTACCATAAGGATGAATTTTACTGTCGGTTTCGAGCCTTCAAGTCTCAGTTCTGTCATTGCCGTCGCAACATCAAAACCGAAAAACTATTCGTAGGGAGCACGCATGTGAAATACTAATAGTTTATCTTGGTAATATATTTGAAATTACCTGGTAAGCTTTAGCCACGTTCATTTTTTCGTAAAACCTGGGATTCAGGTGACTCTCACTAAATTTGGGACAAATCTTCAACCCAAATGGACCTCTTGATTTGTCGTTTTCAACTACGTCGCTCCAAAACTTGAGTTTAACTGTTCCGTATGGGGTCTGAAAATTACAGAAATGCATTTGCAATTGTCTCAAGTTCCTGTCTTTTTTTATTTTGCTTTTACTGCAAACTCAGGCTGATGTATGACCCAGTTTCGAAAATGTTTTGCCAGATGGGGGAAATCTGAGAAAAAGAAAAGCTTCCGATGTTCATCCATCACGTGACTGGCGTGAATATTATTTTCTGTTATCCCTAAAAATCGGAGCATTACATTATATTAAAAGATTTGGTTTGAAAAACATAATAGTGGTACCGAACAGCTTCCACATTCCCCTATTCCATTGTGCTCCGTCAGAAACGACACCATCAACAAAAAACCCGGAGTTTTCGACAAGCACTATCGCCTCAAGCAACAGCTGGTACAATATTTGGCTGTTAGCGCATGCTTTAGTTAAAAATGCCCCGACTGCTTGAAAAAGGCTGGATGAGTGACAAGGGCGTGATACAACACACTTCAATCTTTTCATGTATCGATGAAGTGTACTGGGAACCGGCAAACTAAGAATCTTGTGCCGCCTCAAGTAGCTGTACACCGAGGAGCTTTTGATCCTTAATATGAGGTACTGGAAAATCCAGTTGCGGGTATATCTTATCCCTTTCACCTTTGAAAGTCAGTGTCTGTAGACTAGCATTCACTGCTTCTTTTTGACTCTCGGGCAGACTCTCGATTTGGCTCCTAACGTCCTCATGGCTCTTTACGGCACATTCTCTTCGCAGGTTTGCGACCATTGATGATAAAGTTATAACCTAGGGCCAATAAGATTATACAATTCAGCTACCTATCCGTTATTTCATTTTCACATTGATTTAACACCTTATCGCTCAATTTCTGCAGTTTACGGGTTTTGTAAACTATAGCTCGTCATTCTCTTTCTGGAACTTTGACCTTATCCTGCTCTCCTCTTACATTTTTTCTACAAAGTTCACAAAGGTCGCCCTCTCGTTTGTTGAGGAATCCTCTGTACTTCCCCTCCAATCACCTACTCGGCATTACGTAAATTATCGCCGTATTTCTGCACCATTCCTGGATCTCAAGGTCCCATTTAAATGTCCAGGGAATTCTGCACACGCGTACGATCTCGCTTTCCTAAAAGTCGTCGAAGGAGCGTGAACTTTCAAGGTAAAAGTTTATGTTGGTTTTCCAGTTATTTCAGGGATGAAATATGAAAAAATAAGATCACACGCGCGTGCGGAATTTCCTGGAGATTTAAGAGAGACCATGAAATCCAGGATTGATACTGAAATATGGTGATAATTTACATGACGCCGAGTAGGAGAGGCACGATCGTACGGGGTTCGAGGAAACCAGTGGCGTGCCCATGGGGGGGGGGGTTTGGGGGTCAGAACCCCCCCCCCCAGAGATCTATACATAGTAAATAAATAATATTTTAACAAAATAACAAGAAAATAATAATAATAATAATAATAATAATAATAATAAAACGAAATCTTCTTCAGAATTACTCCATATCAAAAACGCTAGAATTCCAGAAAAAATAGCTTACTTATTCGTCCTGCTCCGTGCTCCGTTCAGGCATCGCCAGAGTTCGAAGCGCTGTTTCAATGGAATGAATTAAACAGCCGCGTAATTATTTATGTTTTCCATTGACGAGTAGCTCTTTTCCTTTATTCAGTTCCAAAATGAACCCGCCCTGCACGGCCTCGCTAAAAGAGACGTGGCAATTTTTGTTAGAAAGATGCTGAGTCTGCTAACTAGGTGGGCTGTATAAACCGCCAACATTTCTGACCCTCCCACTGCCCACTGAGCCTTGCTGGTTTTTCATTTTACTCTTTCAAGTTTGAGTTGAATAGTAAAGCTTGGAGTGAAATAGGTGCGTAATAGTGATTTTTAAAAATTTGTCTAGTTCGTAACGTAAGAATAAGGGCCTGCTCCGCCAGTCAGAATGAGTTCCGGTCTCAAGAAAAAAAATGTGCTCGGGACCATGGACGGGTTTTTAGTCAAAAGACAGAGAACAACGGACAGTTCGTCGTCGCTTTCTGAGCCCTCGGACCCAGGTGAATCAAGTTCTTGCTCACTTCAAATCCCAGTTTCTAATCCGCCCGAACGTAACGACATTGCAAATTTTGTTGGGTCAATTAGTTTTCAAAGTGATTTAATAAAACATGTTTGGTACCCCGACGATGATTTCAAGTTCCCCTCTTCTGGGCCAAGGAATTTAAAATTCCAGATTAAATGGCTGAAAAGATGGAAATGGCTAGCTTATTCGAAGAAAGAGGACGGCGCCTTCGGTAAATATTGCGTTTTCCATGCGGGCACAACCGGTGGGACTGGACAGCACCAAACGCTAGGTCAACTTGTGAGGAATAAATTTAATAAATGGAAGGACGCTATAGAAGTTTTCAACAACCATGAGTCCACCGAATATCATAAATTCAGCGTCATCAAATCCCACAACGCGAGTCTCATCGAGGATAAAAAACAAGACTCAGTCGTCCGCCAAGTGGATGTTTCAGCTAAAAAAATAGCCGAAGAAAACCGTAGGAAGATTGCGCCTATTATAGATACGATCATTCTTTGCGGTCGTCAAGGAATTCCGTGGAGGGGTCATCGGGATTCTGGACCTATCACTTCAGATGAAGACCCGCTTGAAAATGATGGGAACTTCCGGGCAATTTTAAGATGCCGCCTAAGATCCGGAGACGAAATGCTTCGTCTTCACTTGGCAAGCATGACAAAAAATGCCACGTATTTAAGTGCCAAAACACAAAACGAAATTATTCACGCATGCGGTGAAATAATAGTCTCGAAAATATTAGTGAAATTGCAGCGGGCCAAATTTTTTAGTGTCTTGGCTGACGAGACTGCTGATATATCTGGTAAAGAACAGTTTTCGTTGGTATTGCGTTTCTTTAATGAAAGCGAACAAAAGATTGAAGAAAATTTCATTGGGTTTGTTGCTTTAACGAGTCTGACCGGCGAAGGACTATCAAACGTGCTCTTGGAGACTCTTAACAAAATGAACATTAATTGTTCTTTCATGGTTGGGCAAGGGTACGACGGTGCTGCAGCGATGAGCGGAATTTTTCATGGGGTGCAGGCCTACATCCGAGCATTATACGAGGCAGCAATTTATGTGCACTGCTCATCTCACTCACTTAACCTCGCAATTTCAGATGCCTGCAACATACGTGCAGTATTAAATTGCATGGGAACGGTTGGAAAAATTTACAATTTTTTAAAAACGCCTAAAAGACAAAACGTATTTTCCGCTTCCATTGAGAAACTCGGGAATGAAAATAAAAAGAAGAAGCTTAAGCAACTTTGTCCTACCAGATGGGTCGAAAGACATGATTCGATTTTAACATTTTTGGAAATGCAGGACGTGGTCATCGACGCACTCAACGAAATACAGGAATGGCCGGACAAAAATGCTTCGTCGGACGCTTTTGCGCTTCAGCATTCTGTTCTCTCGAGTGAGTTCCAGATCACGTTATTTGTGTTGGCAAAAGTCTTCGCCATAACTTTGCCGCTCTGCAAAGCGTTGCAAACGGTTAATATGGACTTGGGATGCTCAACGTCATTGGCTAAAGACACTTGTCAAAAATTTGAAGAGATGCGAAAAGACGCAGAAAAAGAGTTCAAGGCAGTGTACGCAGAAACTGAGGATTTCTGTCGAAAAAATGGGATCGAAATCTCTGTGCCTCGCACAGCTTCAAAACAAACCGGAAGGATCAACGTTCCTCACTCCGATGCCGAAGAGTACTACAGAAGGAGTATTTTCATCCCTCTTTTGGACGCGTTCATCACGCACCTTCACGACCGATTTTTGTCCCACGTGAACATCCTCACAGGCTTTGACGTCTTACTTCCAAAGACTAACGAAGGAGTTGATGAAAAGAAGCTCAAACAACTCTTCAGCAAGTACGAAAATTTTTTAGATGCTATCAGTTTCGGTGTCATTCTCGGCGAAGTAACGCTGTGGCATCAGGTACTACAAGGCTTGGATAAAAGACCGACAAATGCGTTCGACGCTCTAGCGATTTTGATGAACGGAAAATCGACATTGTTTCCGAACGTCCTCACCTTGATTGTGAGTTCACAGCAGTTTTGAAACTGGACATTTCATTAACGATAGCCTCTGCAGAATTTTTTATCCTCGAACTTTCCGTCCGGGACGGCCCGAATTTGTACATGCCCCACGCACGAAATCCTAAGTGGGTTATTGTGCTGCTCTTGGATCGGTTGATCTAGTCTAGAGTCCCTCTCCGTAGTAACGTCTCTAAGAGTCTCGCTGACCGGAACATTATCAGGCGTGAAAAACCCGAAGATGGTGATCCTGGAAAGATAGCTCTCTCCTCTTAATAAGGTTAGAGGTCGTCGCTTTCTATAAGCGATAATCGCTAACTGGGACCCTCGAGCACGTGAGTGCCAAGGGTGACGAGTAAGCGCGCGACGAGTCCGTTGCACTTGAAAGGATAAGCCCCTGCACCGGGGTCTGTTTTTTAGAACTGCCCGACTAGGGTAGGTATTTTTTTTTTTTTAAACTCCCCTCAGCGGGTATGCCCCTTAAAACTGCCCTCCGCAGTACGTCCTTGGTCCCGTCAATTTCATGTTATGACCTCGTTGGTGTCCATGGACGGAGCAGCCAGTGACTATGGCGTTCATGGAAGGTTCCCTCCGAGTTCTTCATATAAACTTCTAGGCGATCCCTTCAAGGTTCAGTCAGGGTAATTTATGTCAACCGCCGGCAGAGCCCTGCATGCCGTAAGCGCCGAGGCGCGCGGTAAGCCTATTACACAGCTCCTCGATGGTGTAATGGATACAATACTCGCTTCGTAACCCAGCGGGCCTGGGTTCGAATCCAGCTATTGCCCATTACACTATAAGGCTGCGGCGAGACACGGCTCACTCGGCTTCGTGTGGGCGTTCACGGCGGTGTGCGCTTGACAAACCGCGCATCGACCGAAACGCCCGCGTAGTACGGGTGTGAAGTGCACAGCTGATGGAGTTACAGGGTATGGTGTAAGAGCCACACGAGCTTAGGCGCCAGCGGGCTCGGTAGATCCGAGTCCGTACCCTCAAGAAAAAAAAAAAAAAAAAAAGAAAGAGAAAAAAAAAAAAACCTATTACATCAGGGGATCGGCCGGGGCCCTGGGGGTCCGTTTAAAGCACACTTTGCCCCTGCGCTATGCAGACCTTAGGTACTGACCGTACACATCTTCTTAAGGGGGGGATTCGGCCAAAATTACCCTTTGACCGAAATTTCGAGCGGCGTGAGATGCTCTTTGGGGCCAACCTGCCATCCATAACCCGTGATCGGCTTGACAGGGCTGTCCAGGAATTTTAGGTTCATAAATTAGTCATTCGGGTGAAGTCTTCACGAACAACGCGTCAAACCCACCCGAGAAAAAATAAAGTCAGCCGAAAAGCTTTTCGGTTGGTCAGGCAATGTCTTCGGTTCACCTCTTTTTTCTCAGTGATGGGAGCTCCTCCAGTATATTCATTCTTCCGTGGTCTTGAAGAGCTCGTAATTTCACATTCATGTACGATGCGACTTAAATGGCTGTTTTTTTAAGATTCCTTGGTGAGTAAATCAATTAAACGTGTTCACATCAAAAATTCGGAATAGAAAGGTCTTGAGATGTAATCCGTTGAGATGTAATCGTTGCTGAACGATTAAGCAAAAGAAGTTGTCGAGGTCTCATAGCCACTAGGTTATAGCAAATTATTATTATTTATAATTTCATAGTAAGTAACACGACTCAATTTATTCATACTTTTGGTGGTTGAGAACTCGCGAAATAGCTAGTTTTCTGTTGACCGGGTGTTAAGTTCATGGCGTTTTCTATTTGCGTAAAATTCAGCTCTAGAGCCGCGCATTTCCACCCGTCTTCTCTGAATTATATCATATGGTAACGGAGAAGACGAATGGAAATGCTCGGATCCAGAGCTGAATTTTATGCAAATGGAAAATAATATCAGTGCATTCCATCTCAAGACCTTGCTACTCCTCGTCGTATATTCGTGAGGTGCCTTTTTTACAGTTAATTTTGAAAACACGCCGGGATCTCGGAATGTGGTGGAAGGGAAAAGAGTCTACGATGCCAACCATATAATCCTACATGGTATTAGGCGGGACGATTGGGACTATAAGGAGATATTTGCTCTATGTCTGCAGTCGTCAGCGCTTGGAGATAATCCCCATGAAATTTCCCTCAAAATTAATCTGAGAGAAGACTTCCAAGTGGAAAGTGGTCTTTGCTCGTGCAAGGATGGAAGCCATTTGCTCGAGAGAGGTAATTGTTTTCATTAAACTGGCGCCTAGTGGGTGACTATTTTCCATGTCATTAAAAAGGAGCTTAATGGTGGAAGTCGAGGCACAGCAAACCACCACGGCACCACCTCTTGTTCACTTGAAGAACAAGAATCAGACAAGAAATTGCTCACAATTCTTTCAAATTTTATGAAAAAAGGTGCTTCCAACCTCTCACCGGATGTCACGATGATGAGTTGTTGTGCGGAGTCATACAGGAAATTGTTCGTGGATGATGACATCTTCCAGCTACCAAAAATTACCTTGAATGACTATAGGGCATGGAAAAAAAGCAGACAGTTTCGAGTGACAGGGAGTAGGTGCTACGCGTTGTACACCTATTCGAAGAACAAAAATCCTGACTGGAGAGCTAAGTCCAAGAAATATTTCTACGCGCTCGATTTCACCAACAAGTTTGTTGAGCATGGCAAAAATTATGTAAGTTCGGCTCTAAAGTGCTACGCCGATCGAACATTGTCACACATTGAACAATGTATTCGTGTGGGATTAATTTCTCACCCAATCCACAAATGGCTGGGGTTTACCCCTGACTCTATTGTATTCAAAGACGGCTCCCCTTCAAAGTTAGTGGAGGTAAAGTGCCCGTATCAAGGAAAAGACATGTCCATTGCAGCCTTCCTGCCATCATTACCGTATATAAAAAACAATTTCTTAAAGAAAAAACATGCATACTATGCACAAGTGCAATGGTGAATGGGGTACTTGGGTTAGAGGAGTGTGTCTTCGTAATTTATTCAAGTTTCAACAACGAAGTTCACGTAATCCACGTCAAGATTGACAAGACATTTTTCGGAGACTTGATAGAAACAGTTAAAGAAGTATTATTTTAAGCATATGCTTCATGTACTGTGTGCCAACCAAGGCCAATTATAGATACGAAAATAATGATGTACTTGTAGGTATAACATTTAATTCTTTTTATATTAAGCGCCCCATACACGTACAATAAATGTTGCGCAATATGCGGGTTGCACAATAAAATTGAGCGTGTGTGGGTAGCATTGAAGGGTTGCACAATATACTGTGCAACCCATTTTCATTTTTACATCTGGAAAAAAATTGTACAAACAAAAAATTATTGTGTCGTTTAATGCCAGTATTGCGCAATATCCTGTCATTCGTGCATTTGAAATTCAGCCAGAAGCAAATTTCGCCCAAGCCTAGCCTTAATTTTCAGTGGGATGAATAGGGAGAGAAAAACTCCACAAATTTTAGTCACGTAAATTATCGAATAAGGCCGAGGGCACAATAAGCGTTTTGTCTGGACGATTGGTCGGAGCGCAGGTCAATAGGACTGATATTTTTCTTCTTCTTCTTTTGGGCTTTTTACAGTAATATGCCAATAGTATTTGTTGCACGTCACTTCACACTCACTCATTTCAACAGATGGTTAATAAACTGTGGCGAGGGGAGGACGGCTTATTTTGCTTAATCGACCGTGAGTGAGTTTAATTTTCTGTGGGTCTGAGTCTGACTAGTGCTAGAATTTTGGCTATTCAATGGATTCCGCTACTAAAAAATATGGTAGGACGGGCTCTATACACACATTCAGACAAGTAGAAATAGGAAGGTAGACCGTTGGGTGTAGGAACTAGGAAGGTTGAGACATTCCTACAATCCTAGCCTAGAAGACCGACCATTTTGACTCCGACAGGCCTATACGCACTATCCGATCGTATAGCTAGGATCCTAGGTAAGGACGGTCGTGTAGGAACGTGTGTGGGGGCCTCAACTATTCTGAACCTACTGAGGGACAATATTGCAAAAAAAGGGGGGTCAGGTTGCAATAATTGGTGTAGATGATTTTTTTGTTTCATGTCTGGTGTGGGGTAAAATGATACTCGAACGCCGTCAAACAATTTCAACAGGTGGGTACGTTGGAAAAATCAAATAAAAATGCCTTCTTAGTTTGATCCGTTTGAGTAATCGGCTAAATTGCCTGAGTGATGAGGCCAGGACCAAGTGCCTCTTGTTATAGCTGTAAGTCCGAAGCCGAAAAAGACTGAAGTTCGTGCATTCTCCTATCCTACGTATTTCGTCCTGTAAAGGACGAAATGCCGAAAACTAACGTTTTAAAGTGCAGTCGGAATCCGGCAAACCGGACCTATTCTGTCCTTCCACTTCAGTGAGTTTCCGCAAAAAACACGACACTGAAGAAGACGGAAAGTCAAAATCCGTATGTCCGTGACAGTCCTCTACGGGGTGAAATTCACAATGTAGGCAACTACGGCTATATCCCATATGTAAAACTGGTAATCACGTTTACTGATCAAATAATGTCGTCAGATAACTCAGAAATCGTGCGAACTGGAGTTCTCGAAATCAATGAGGCTATTCGAGTGTACCTCATACGAATGTTGGAAAAAAAAAGACGAAAAACGAGACGATGGTGGATCAAACAATAGATTGGGCGAAGACATAGTTTGGGCGCGTCAGTAATTTTGTTAAGTGAATGGGAAAATGAAGATATCAAAATGCTTGAAAATCACTTAAGAATGTCGGTGCAACAGTTTAATAGTCTACTTCGTCGTGTGACCCCAGTGATTCAAAGACAAGATACTGTGATGTGCGAAAGCCTTCCAGCAAAGCTGAAGTTACAAATCACATTGAGATTTTTGGCAACTGGAGACTCTTTCGGTAGCTTAGCTAGCCTATATCGAGTACCGAAATGCACCATTTCAGCGTTTTTGCCGGACGTATTGACTGCCATCGAAAATGCACTACAGGAATACATAAAGGTAAGCAGTGGGTACACTTCTATATTTGAATGAGGTGTATCAAATAAAAATAAGTGAACACTATTTTGTATCACAAATTAATGTAATCAAGGCTATCATATTTGGATTGTTCTTCGGGATCAATGAAGTATGATTAGGTGATGACATAACGGTGAAATTTGACTTTGATTGCTCATGCTGGTTCAAACGTTCTCTGGTCACCACTTCCAAAAGGTTTTGCTGGCATATTAAAGCACGATCTGTTGCCATTTTTCTTAGCTGCATTGCTAAATTTCTGCAGAAATGGTCAAATTCGTCATCTTCGCGAGGCTTGTTTCCATCTGAGATCCTTTGGAGCTTTTCAATAGCGTTCTCGATGGGGCGAAATTCATTGGCGCGCTTTCTGGCACGCGTAACATTTCTTGGGTGTTGTGATTCTTGTGTGGCCTGAATATCAACTTCATTAACCATGTCAACAGACGTGCTTGTTGTTGGTACGGTGTTGTTGGAGCTGGAACCGCTGATGGTTTCCTCAAAGTCCTTCATCTCACCCCCATGAGTCTCCTTAGGGTTTATCTGAAATCATGCAACATTTCGATAAAGTTTATGGTTTTCAGGTACCACAAACGGAGGAACACTGGTTGCAAAAAATCCAAGAGTTCGCAACGATGTGGAATTTTGAAAACTGCTGTGGTGCGATGGACGGGAAACATGTCGTCATCCGTTGCCCAAGCAAAAGTGGATCATTCTTCTATAACTACAAGAAGACGTTTAGCATAATTCTGTTTGCTATCGTTGATGCTAACTATAACTTTATTTATATCGATGTTGGGCGCAACGGGAGAGCAAACGATGCTATGGTTCCAGAGTGTACGTTCAGTCAATCCCTTGCACGTAACGACTTAAACATACCAAAACATGGTTTGTTCGTGGGAGATGACGCCTTCCCTCTGAGGCCAAATCTTTTGAAACCATATTCTAAACGAAATTTGAGCGTCCAGGAAAGAATATTTAATTACAGATTGTCTAGGGCCCGCCGAGTAGTAGAAAATGCGTTTGGCATTCTGGTTTCAAGATTTCGTATCTTTGAAAGGCCCATTGCTTTACACGTCGAAACAACTGAAACACTGATTCGTGCTACGTGCGCTCTTCACAATTGGTTACGGCAAAGCTCACCAAGTCACGTTCCATATATATCAGAAGGGTTGATCGATGTTGAGTCTTGGGAAACTGGCACAGTTATTCCAGGAACATATCATGAAAATGTTTCAACTGGGATCAGGGATAAAAAAATAATCGTAAGCAATAATTATCCCAAGGAAGCTAGTGAAATCAGGGATCACTACGCAAAACTGTTTTATACTACTCTTGCTGTGCCGTGGCAATTGAAAATGATTTCGTAGCACTATTGCGTGCAATTTATTATAAATATAATTATTATATTATAATATTATGAAATATTATTGTTTGTTTACTTACGTGAGTACTTCTACTGTTCTTCATTATGCAAACATTTCTCAAAAACGAGTCTGCGGCAGGTGAACCAAAAAAGTCTTGGTATATGTCGTCCGTTCCAGCGCCCGATTTTTCGGAAGACAGTACTTTTTTAAGCTCGCACAAATAACTGGTCCGAATGCTCTTTATTTTTGCTTTTAGAACTAAAAATCAATAGCGTGAATATCTCGGACGAGTTCGTGATCCAGGCGGATCGGTCCACGGGAAGGATGTGAAAGAGGGGGTTAAATTAGTTGAAAATTCGCTACCGCTGTTGCTGCAATTGCCCCCAAAATTGACTCGAGTAATCAGAAATGAACGCGCTTTCGTATGAGACCCTAGTGAACCAAATCCGTTGATATGACAGGGCAGTTCTCGGCGGAGGGGAGCTATTAAATTAACGCTACGCCTTACTGGACCATCCAATTACCAAAAAATTCCATTGACATTGTATTTTGAGCAGTATCTTTCTTTTGATTTGCCTACAGTCTAATGATTCTTAAGTAAAAAATCCTGGGGTGGGCCAAAAAAGGAGAAAAAAAAAGGAAAAAAAAAAGTTTCTTCCAGATTCGAACCTAGGCACTCTGTAATGAAGAATGTGTGACATACCATTTGACCTAATGTAACTGATCTGAAAATATACGTAATCTGAAAAAAGTAAGGAAAAAATTAGGGGTACACATTTAATCACGCTGTAAGCCGATGAAGGAGTATTCTCTTAGGCGCCGTCCTGCGTGATTGGGAATCGCCGCGATTTTCGCTTATTTAAGCGTGTTGATTGTTTACAGCGATAAAAACGTAAAAATGTAGGGCGTCTACGGTTGAAGGGGGGAGGAACAAGAGCATTCATTCTAGAGCGTAGTTATCATTTATGAGACCGTTGACTAAAAAATTTGCATTGTGTTTCGTTTAACGGAAACCGTCAAGTCACCATACGATGCAGAAAGGAGTTGTTTGTGAGTGAAATTTGGATCGTGGTCTGAATTTGGTTGTTAAATTTCGATGCATTAATTTGCATTACAACATAAATCAGATCAGAGTAACGGTTATAAACTAATTTGACGTTGGGATAGTTGAAAAATTGGAGGATTAATTTATTCAAATTATTAAGCTTTCAATATTGTATTGAGAAAACAATTATTGCAGCAATTTATTTCATCATTATTGAGTTTTGAGTCGTTTTTAGTGTCTTGACATACTAGTCGTTTAACCGACGGGCCGGGGCGGGTTTTCAGTCGGCGTCTTCCAACAATGTTAACTCTATGATGATGGCGTAATATTACGCCGTTACCCACGCCGGTTCCAGCAGGCTGATATTTCGCTCTGAAATAGAATAAATGACTGTTAAACGCCGCCATGGACGAATTTCTGGCTTTTTGTTTTACCCTCGATGTCCTCGCCAACTCTCTTTCCTTAGCCTCTTCTTCGAACCTGATCTGAAACTGTTGTGAAATTGAACGCTGAAGATGGCGAGCAGCCGAAACTGGTCCGATGCACCACGACGAGGGTAGCTCGCTAGCAGGGCCGGCCTTGGGACCAACATTTGTCCTACTGTTCCGTTGATCTTCATCAGAGTAGATAATTGATCTAAAACATGGCTATTTTTATTTATTAAATTAATTCGTTTCGTGCAGAGAATTTTACTTAGCCGTCCATTTCTCGAAGAATTTATAGGAAGCCTGTTCGGTAGGGTAGAGGCGGGTAATGGCATCCGTGGGGTAATGGCATCCTTCACGTTTTGAGAAAATCTAAAGCCTTCTCCAGCAATCCAGCTGGCTCATAACTCAGATGGGAAGCTGAACAATCGAGGATATCAACATTTTGACAGCTGCTCAAACATATGACGTTCGTATCACGTCTCAAAGTTTTGACCCACTGTTCTTATAAAATTTGGTCCTTCTTGAAAACAAGGTAAGTCGTTTATTTTTTCGTATTTTTCAACAACCAAAAATTTTAAACGTTAGAACTACTTGTTGCCTTTCGATTCGTGTTAAATTTTTCAATATCTGTTCAGAAATAAGGTGTCAGCGTGTGTTTTACTAACATGTCAGCAAATGGGGTAATGGCATCCTTGGTTGTGGGGGAATGGCATCCATTATTTTCAAGTGGATGGCATTACCCCATGTGGTTCCCAGTCCCTCACAACCTTTCCCGCCCTCTTTTCATTAATCAAATTTTGATCGTGTTTGAAATAAATGATGTTAACTTTTACAGATGCCAAGGCATTATTCGCGCACAACATTGAAGGCTGGATGGACGGCGGAGCAGCTGCAAATGGCAATTAATGAAGTCAACTCAGGTAAAATGAAAGTCAAACATGCCTGTCAGGCATACAACATTCCTTATTCGACCTTTAAGCAACGAAGAAGAGAAGGTAATATGAACGGACCAAAATTAGGGAATAAACCGACCTTCAGTGAACCTTTGGAAATGCGATTGAGGGACAGGATCGTTTTACTGTCCAACTTATTTTATGGCATTACACCTGGCGAGCTTCGGAAAATTGTTTTTAATTTTGCCAAAGAAAACAATATTCCTAACCGATTCAATGAGAGGAAAGGCCAAGCTGGAAAGGATTGGATAAAGGGGTTTTTGAATAGACACAAATCCATCAAAACTCGTTCACCTGAGGCCACATCTGTTAACCGAATTACAGCATTCAGTCGTGCAGAAGTTAGCTTATTCTACTCGAATCTGGAACTTGCCATGAACAAATTCGCTTTCCAGCCACACAACATTTATAATGTGGATGAGACAGGTATTTCTACCGTTCAAGTTCCTAGGAAAATTCTGTGTGAGAAAGGGAAGAGAAGAGTCGGCGCTGTTACTAGTTGGGAGAGGGGAAAAAACGTGACTGTTGTATGCGCAATGAGCGCCTCAGGCTCATACGTACCACCCATGTTCATTTTCCCTAGAAAGAGGATGACACCTGCCCTCATGAAAGGTGGTCCTCCAGGATCTATTTACGACTGCTCTGACAACGGGTGGATTACTCAGGAGCTTTTCACGACATATCTTGACCATTTCATAACCCATTCGAAGGCAAGCAAGGATAATCCTGTGCTTCTCGTCCTCGACAATCATTTTAGCCATACAACCCTCGAAGCGTATGATAAATGCCGAGATAATGGTATTTGCATGGTTTCACTACCCCCTCACACATCCCACAGAACTCAGCCCCTTGATGTCACATTTTTTGCGCCCCTGAAGGCTGCATTTCGAGCAGAATGCGACAGGCTCATGAGGACTGAGGCTCTCAAGAAAATAACGCCTTTTGATCTGGCTGAACTTTTCAATTTGGCCTATGCAAGGGCAGCAACTTTAGGGACTGCCGTTTCTGGGTTTCGTAGTGCTGGAATCTACCCACTGAATCCTGGTATCTTTACTGATGAGGATTTCCTGGCTGCTGATGTTCTCACTCAAAGTCAGGCCCAGGAGCTACCAGTCATCCTAGACTCATCTGCACCGTCCACTTCTCAATGGTCTGGAGAGGAGACTAGCCCCATTGAATCTTTTATGCCTCTTCCAGTAAAAACTAATCCTGCAAAAAGAGGAGGAAGAGCAAAGCAGCATTCCGAAATCTTAACAGCAACTCCTAGGAAAGAAGAACTGTTGGAAAAACTGGAAAGAAAACGTGAAAAAGAAAACAAAATCAAAAACCCCAAAAGAGAGGTCTTGAAGCGAAACATTGAATTCGAAACCTCCGGCATCCCCAATGACCCTGAAGCAGGACCCTCACAGAAGAAGACGAGAAAGGCGATCACACCAAAACCAGTCGTCAAAAAAGCTGCCAAGAAGACGAAGAAAGTGGTTTATTCTGATGACAGTGACACCGACCACGGATTTGATGATGAGGATCTATGTGATGACGACGAACTCGATGACATTCTTGAGGAATGAACTCTCTTCTGCTTTATTTGCCGAGAGAATGACACCGAAGACGGCCTGTTGTGGAAGTGCGGAGGATGTCAGCAGTGGGCTCATTATTTGTGTTCCGAAGGAAGACCATCAGATGACCTCTGTGAACTTTGTGCACCCTTGAAGTAGATGGAGTCAATTTGTTCCTATACGACGTGTTCTCTCAAATAATGATTTAGTTCCTAGTTGCAATTGAGTTCCTACAAATTTGCGTTGAAATAAAGTTACCTACCTAAGTTCTAACTGAGTTGAGTCATTTATAAAGATAGTAAAAAATTTCGAAGAATTCTTCAGTTGATGATTTATGTTGTTTACTGCAATCACTGCCAGGCAAATTGGGTAGGCAACTATTTCCGGGCAACAACTATACACACGCCAGGGAGGAATGGTTTGCATTATTATGCTCATTAAAGACACAGGTGCCTAAACTGGAGAGTTTTGCCATTTTTTAGCACTGGAGTTGAGTGGATGTGATTACCCCACTGTGGGGATGCCATTACCCCTCTAGGGGGGGAATGACAGCCAAAGCCCTTTTTTGCTTTAACGATGAATAGCCATCGGGAGGTTCGCTAGCAGGTAATAACAAGCCCGAATTATTAAACTTCAATAAATTTGTAGTGAAATGAGACAAATTTCACATTTGCACGACCATTCTGCTCGATGCTATTGAACGACAAAGTTAAGGGGATGCCATTCCCCCGCTCTACCCTAACATTTGACTGTCACTTTGGGTATTTGAAAAAAATCGTGTGATTCGTTTCCACGCAACCTTAGAGGGTAGATGAGCACAATTAAGCCTCTTTTTCTACTGATGCCGTAATTACTTTTATGCTCATCTCCCTCAGGAGGTAGAATCATCTGCGCGTTTTTTTTATGCAGTGGTATCGCCGCAATGTGTATTGTCATTGATGTTTTTCATGAAGGAATAATTTTAAAGATTTTTTTTTTTTTTTTTTTTTTTTTTTTTTTTTTTTTAGTGAGAAATACATTTAGCGCTTTTTGAGACATTGATATCAATTCACTTATGTATACACATTGGTAGCCCTAGTCCACTGAACATTTTTTTCCTCTCGAATTTATATTGATCTATTTATAATATTCATATTGCTTGATTTTTTTTACTTGAATACGTTGCATTGTTTAATTTATTTTAGCTAATTTAATTGTTCATTATTTCTCGTTAAAGCAACTTTCCTTTTGTTTAATTTAATATATCATTTCTGTTTTGCAAGTTTTATTGTTTATTGTTATTGAAATTGTTGTTTTATTCGAGACTGGGCAAGTAACAGGGAGTCATACCCTTCCATCCTCATCACCTTAGTCACGCCATGAATTTATTAAAACTTATTACAAGGGGAAAAAAAAATTCATCTTTTTCCCCTTGTAATAAGTTTTAACTTGTTTAAAAACATTAATTTTTATATTGAATAGAATAATCTATTTTTACGTCCATACATATATTTTAAATTGTAATCGATATTTTTGTTTGTTGGCGTGACAAAGGTGATGCGGAGGGAGGGGTATGTCGGACCCCCTGTAACTTGCCCAACAGCTTTGTTTTTAAACAAAAATATCGATTACAATAATTTGTTTAACATGTATTCGGGCGCAAAAATGGACTATTTAGTAATAGTTCATGGTCTATTCCTTTTTTTTTTAAGAATTATTAGGTAAGGATGTTCAAAACAATATATTTCTTCTTTAAACGTCACAGTTGAGTCATCAGTTTCGAACCAACCAAAACTTTTCTTTACGAACGCTTTGTAGTGACCACTAGTTATATTTCTTCCGTAGTGGCTAACAACAGCAGCTATTTCGTAGTACGTACCATTAATGATTATAGGTGTCACGTTTTCGTTATTTAATTTGAAACTCTTCTTTTTAAAATTCACGCCGTCGAAGTCCCAAATTGCAAGTTGCACTATCAGAATGTCACCCAAATTTGAAATATTGGTAACTGATTCAACGGGTGAGTTACACGTCGGACATACAAATTGAACTTCGGTTTGCCTATCGAAATTTTCGGAGAATAAGTTTCTTAGTGTATTGTTTTCACAATTTCCAACACGGAGTATACAAACGTTACTTTTTTGAGTTCGAGTTGAACCATAATTATTGCATTTAGAACACGTATAAGTCTCCGTTATATCGTGCTTAACTTTATTTTCGATCGTGACACTGGTCTTCACCAAATAACCAATAAATTCAGCTGCATCTTGCTGTTCTGTTTGTTTAAAAAAATCATTGTCATTCTGCTCATCTACAAAAGTTCTAGCAGAGAAAAAGTTCAAACTGTGGCTGGCTCGGCTGCAAATAATTTGCTTGTATTGAATCGCCAGTCGAGTTAGAGCATTTGGGATGTTACAAGATGATAGCTCAGTTAACAAATCCTCAATACTAAATTAGGCCAGTCAATATAAACATCAAACATCGCAAATATGCATGTAATTTTTTTTTTTTTTGCATGTTGTTAGGGCCAATGAGAGTAGTTTATACTCAAGTTTGCAACCCTCAAAACCTTGTGCTCAACTCTTGGCACTCGAAAAACCAAGAAATTTCATCACTTTTTTCTCTTTTTTTAACAAAACTACCAGAAGAAAGCGCTTTTCGAGCATGACCACAGTATACATTGTTAAAGCCAACTAAATTTGCTACAATTAAAGCCCAGCCCGAGCATCCTGGGTCTGTTAGTTCAGGAAATACAACCAGTCAACAAAATACTTAATCTTGCCAAAAAGCGAGATTTTATTGGTAGGGTAACTTTTCAAGACCCGTAGCACTCAAATACCGGTGATTCGTACTTGGTTAAAAAAAATGAGAGGGGAGGTTGTACGTCCAAAATGCAACAAAAAATTTCCTATGTCCTGAGGTCAGATTTCGATTCCTAGCCGAGATAATCAATTTGTTGTTTTTAGCACATCACGGGTTTTCGCAACAAAAACAGGTGTAACATGGGAAGTAAGCGTCCTAGGTTAAATCCAACGACACCACTGAAAAGAGCACCCTTTTTCTGTGTGAGTAAAGACATTTTGTCCAATAATAGTGAAAGATTCTTTGAGTAAACTGGGAAAATATCAGGATATTTTAAAAAATGTCAGTTTTTGACAACTGTTCAAAGCTAGACTACATTGGCCATGGTGCTCCCAGCGCCGGGCAAATTCCTCTAAAACTGAGTGAAGTAACTTAGTTTAATACTTCATGCTTATTTTACTCTTGTCCTTCGCAATGTTTTGAGAAAAATCCATGGTTATACCAAAAAATGAGGCAATTAAGCCCATTTTGAATGCCTACAAGAAGATCAAGAGCCATTCCTAAAACCTTTTTTTTCAGCTTAATTCACTTTTACTACGCTAATCTATGAGGAAAGACAAATAAAAGTGGAATAAGCTGAAAAAACCATTCTTGGAATAGCTTTCGTATCTTCTTTTAGGCACTCAAAATGGGCTTAAATACCTAATTTTTTGGTATAACAATGGATTTTTATCAAAACATTGCGAAGGGCACGAGTAAAATAAGCATGAAGTATTAAACTAAGTTACTTCACTCAGTTATAGAGGAATTTTCCCGGCGCTGGGAGCACCATGGCCAATGTAGTCTAGCTTTGAACAGTTGTCAAAAACCGACATTTTTTAAAATATCCTGATATTTTCCCAGTTTACTCAAAGAATCTTTCACTATCATTGGACAAAATGTCTTTACTCATACAGAAAAAAGGGTGCTCTTTTCAGTGGTGTCGTTGGATTTAACCTAGGACGCTTACTTCCCATGCTACACCTGTTTTTGTTGTGAAAACCCGTGATGTGCTAAAAACAACAAATTGATTATCTCGGCTAGGAATCGAAATCTGACCTCAGGACATAGGAAATTTTTTGTTGCATTTTGGACGTACAACCTCCCCTCTCATTTTTTTTAACCAAGTACGAATCACCGGTATTTGAGTGCTGCGGGTCTTGAAAAGTTACCCTACCAATAAAATCTCGCTTTTTGGCGAGATTAAGTATTTTGTTGACTGGTTGTATTTCCTGAACTAGCAGACCCAGGATGCTCGGGCTGGGCTTTAATTGTAGCAAATTTAGTTGGCTTTAACAATGTATACTGTGGTCATGCTCGAAAAGCGCTTTCTTCTGGTAGTTTTGTTAAAAAAAGAGAAAAAAGTTATGAAATTTCTTGGTTTTTCGAGTGCCACGAGTTGAGCACAAGGTTTTGAGGGTTGCAAACTTGAGTAATAACTGCTCTCATTGGTCCCAACAACACGCGAATAAAAAATTAATTACATGCATGTTTGCGATTTACCCAGATTTTTTTGTCTATATTGACTGGTCTAAATAGTGATTGAAATACTGCATTTGCGTAGTAAGATACATTATCGGTGATCATAAAACCAGGGATTGTTTCTCCATGAACTTGGGAATTAGCACTTGATTTTTTGAAACTACAATCTCTTGAAAGGAATAGATTATTTACTTGCGTGATTCGCTCGCTATTCAATAATGAGCTACTTGAGACGGAAAGGTTTTGACTTTTATCTCCATTCATATGAGTTTTAACTTTGATGTTGTTTGGAATAGAAGACTCTGGAGTTTTTGGCGGCGCATGAGAATTGATAATTGGCAAATACATCGGGCTCATATCCAAGTCTTTATTATTGTTGGTTTCTGAATGCGTCGGTGTTCCTATAGAACAAACTATACGCTTGTGATGGCTGAAATATGATTCATAGTAAGAAGCTTGTAACGTTGTAAAATTTGCAAAACATAAATCTATTTGTGTGTTGTCATTAGTAGAAGATTCCTTAGATACGCATAAGAGTAATCCACGATCCGCCAGGTCATTAAATAAACGCGAATTCTCTCTTTTCATGTTATCTATGTTGAAGTCACCGAAAATAACTACTTGTTCACATTTTTCTAATGATGTATCAATCATTAAATTAACATGATGAGCAATTTTGCCATAAGGGGTTGAAGGTGGTTTGTATACACAACAAACTGCATATTGTTTATACTGAATGGCAACGAGATTGCAAGATTCTGAATGCTTTTCACAGTCGTATTTAAAAATAATTGAAACTGAACTGAAATAATTATCGCGACAAAAAATGACAGTCCCATATGCGTGTCTTTTTTGTCGGTTCACATCCGACCTGTGGGCAACGTGAAAACCTTCAATTTCAAATGTATCTGTTACTTTCGTCCATGTCTCCACGCATAAAATTAGAGAAGCTGAAGTGTAGCATTTATCATTTATCAAATCAAGGAAGTGAGCATTTAGTGACTGGACGTTATGGAATATAATTTTATCTTCGGACGGACTGTCTTGTAAGAAATATAAACTCTGTTTTATGGATTTTTCATTTTTCATGCGATGCATTTCGACCTGGACCTTATCATTTGAACAAGGGGGAGGAGGTGACTTGAACTCCCCAACAAGATTAAGCCCTATTAATTTTGTTGCTCTGCTAAAAGCTACATACAACTCTGAACGTCTCACGAATTTTGTGAGATGAACTTTTACTTTTTCGTATGTTCCACCCTGACTTTTGTAAATAGTGATCGCTTCAGCTGGTACTATTGGGAATTGTTGCCTCACTACGAATGCTGGGGAATTTTTTCTCGGCCTGAAATTACGGGAGATCGAGCTGATTGGTGTAAGGCGGTCGTCAATTTGTTTGGATTTCATAATATTTCCGAATTTCTGCCTAGTAAGTTTACCAACGGAAACATCATCGAATAAAAGCCATAACCTATTTACATCATTTGTATTATTGCGTTCGATCAGTTTTAAAATGCCCACAGCCCCGTTCACTAAACCGTCGGTGACATCAATATTGTTGGTGACCATATAATGAACATCTACGCTCAATTTTAGAGAGGCTGGGAGACCGTACGTTGAGTGGATTTTTGCATTTTTCATTGATTTTAGGAGATTTTGTTTTAGCGTTTCAGATACGTTCCCAACAACATTGTCTTTGCTTTCAATAGTCAGGACATCTTTTCTGCTTGATAAAATGTTATTGTTATATGTATCAACTTCAGCGTTACTCCTGAACAACGATAAATTTTTTTCTGAACAGGTTTCCCCAGGATTTCTTATGGTTCTACTACGGAACATTTTTTCGTCGTTCTCTGTTAATTTTCCTATGGCAAGCCTGTTTAATGCTTCTGCGAACTCGGCGTCATCTTTTTGGCGCATGATTTCTGTCAGTGTGAAAGACGAAAAAAGCTCCCACAGTGGATTTCCAATAAGTTCTCCATAAATGTTTGATAGAGGAGTTTGAAATATGTAGCCATCTCCAACCGGAGCTAGTTGATTAAAGTCGCCAAATAAAATTATGGATTTGCCAGCGAAATTGGCAGTGGAGCGAAATATTTGTCTCAGTCTGGCATCTATCTGGCTCAGCATTTTACATCCAACCATGCTAACTTCATCAATAATGATGAGTTTCAAATTATTTAATTTAGAATATAGCGTATTAGATACGCTGCTACTTAATGCTGGCATATCACCGCCAAACTGGTTTAGGGGTAATGCGAATGCAGAATGAAGCGTTACTCCCTTTATCGCGAATGCAGCTTTACCAGTTGGTGCACACAAAAGAACGGTGATCTTGTCTATATCATTTCCAACTTGAGAGTTGTAATATCTAATGAATGTCTGTTGAATTAATTCAATTACGCGCGATTTACCAACTCCCGCGCCTCCTAAAACACATTCGTATATTGGTAATGATGACTTTTTTAATTGATGTATAACGTGCATTAAATATTTTCTTTGCTTCTCGTTTAATTTACGCATTGAATCGTAATATTCTCTGTCTGGCTTAAGGTGTGGCGCTGGGAAAGTGATATTATCCTCTTTGTTACCTGTTTCTGCACCAATGTCGCATAAAATATCACCTTCGTCAGTGCGGTCATCTAAAACTGCAAATTCATTACTTATTTTCAAGTTTTCTGCTGGTTGATCGTTGATTTCTTTGTCATCGCACTCATTTTCTTTTAATGTTTCTATTATATCGTCAAAATTGTCAATATTGTCGTTAAAGATGAACTGTTTTCTTCTTTCGTAGATTACTTCCTTTAGTTGCAAAAATTTAGCTTTGCAGTCAAT
The DNA here is from genome assembly GCA_038030265.1 of Corythucha ciliata. Taxonomy (NCBI): domain Eukaryota; kingdom Metazoa; phylum Arthropoda; class Insecta; order Hemiptera; family Tingidae; genus Corythucha; species Corythucha ciliata. Next base: position 42,706,153 of record CM075942.1, on the reverse strand, counting down.
GTTTATTAGTTCACTCTCTTCGTCACACCACGGGTGAAATAGCATGAGTTGTTCTCGGTAATAGTTCTCTTCATCCTGATGAATATTATAACGAACATAGCGTATGATTCGTGCGTTGTTCCTTTTATGCACAAAACCATCGTTATGTTGGAGCTCATATCTATCGTTTGACTCGTTGAATTCGTCTGAAGAATTTTCTTCACCATCCTCATTTCGTTCAAATTGCTCCTCATTTTTCCCAGATGTTCTTTTTTTTGTGGTGTAATTGTAATGTGCGGCAAATTCGGCCAAGCAAACTTCTTTCAATTTTTTAGGTCTATTGCAATAATAGTTTACCATGTTACTTGCGTAAATATCGGTAGAAGCAGGAGGAAGTGATTTCAACACTGCTTTTGGTTTTAACACCATCACACGTTTTTCAGGCAATCCCGTGTTAATGAATACTGTTGATCTGGACGAAATTGACAGCGGAATTGCAGGAATATAGTAAACTGCTTCTTGAGCGGAAAATTCGCTGGCATTCAGGAAGTGATTACCTAGTCTCCTAAATTTTTCTCTCATGGAGAAATTTCCTTCTCTAATTTCTTCCATGGCGTCGCGCAAAAGTTTTGAAATTCCACGTCTAGTTTTACTAATATAGCCAATGACATATGAAGCGCAAGACCACATATCTGTGATAAACTGGATATCCATGTTTGCTCTATGAAGGCGAAGAATATCTTCACTGTATGCATTCACTCTGATTTGATTGGGATTTCGTTTCAATATGACTGTTGGTCTTGACAAAGATGATTGTACTACTTTTAAATATTCGTCCTCAGTTAAACCGATTTTGTTCAAAAATGCGTAGTAGTTCATCGAGCTGTCGGGTTGCTTGTATAAATCTTCTAATAGTTGTCTAATAGCGGTTAGTTTTTCATTATGTGATGACCTTTCTTTCCTAGACAAATGTTTACTGACTGGTTCCAAAATTCGAGTTTTTCCCATAGGAAATAATGGAATACCAAACCGACACTTCTTACTGCCATGTTTTGTCTTTTTTTTACACGTAAAGGTGTGCCTGTGAAATTGGTACTCCTGAGGAAGATTCGAATCTGCGCCTCCTAGTTCTTCATTACACGAAATAAATTTATCGATAAATTTTTGGCATTCATTTATACTGCATTGATCTCCTTGTTCATAGATCGGAGCATTTTTTAACCAAATGAAACTGTGTGCATGGGGCGATCCTCTTTGTTGAAATTCAATTCTCGTATATCGATCAATTACAGGATATTCACCGAATACGCTGTTTTTCAAGCATAAAATATTAAACAGCTTTCTTACTCGGTAGTCGAAATATCTGGCACATGTGACTGGGTCTGACCTAATTAATTTGACCTTATCCTCGTATTCCATATCCAAAGCCTGTTGTTCAGATATGTCAACTTTATCAACCACTTTTTTCAATATTTTCAGTAGTTCTGGCCATTTTGTTTCTGCGGGGGAGACAGTTAAGAAAAATGTTGGGGGTCCCAGTTGGCGAAGCATAGCGAATAATTCCTTTTCCTTTTCTGCCCAAAAAGACGGTGACCCTCTGCCTTGATTCAAAATTTTATATCCGCTATCATGTAGAATTACGTTGTTAACAAAACTATCGTTTAAAACCGAGCCAGCATTCAAATGTTTATTTCCTTTGGTTTTTCTGAGGCAGAAAGCTATGCTGGACCCTAACTTTTCTACTCTTAATTTAAGTGCGGAGAAAAAAAGCTTAGTGACAGTCGCGCATCTTCGATCTGACGCCGTGTAGCTTAATGCGGCGGTCCGAAGATTGAGGGCCTTGAGGAAATAATCACGGTCGCCACCTGTTGTTGTCTTCTGGGTAACAGGCCCCAATATATTTTGTGGTATTTACAATATTTACAGTGTTGAAAATTAATATTCTTTCTGGAAAAGAGGTGTTCGCTCCGGGGAGGTCGGTCGTACTTCTGGACGCGAGCTCCTTCAGCGGTAGCCGTGCCTCTTTCGGTGGTGGGTGAGCGCCCTTGCGCTCGCCACAGGTCCTCTGGGTCGTCAGGGAGCGTCCCTCGATGCTGCCTGTGGGTCCTCTGGGTCGAAAAGGTGGGTAGCGCCCTTGCGCTTGCCCCAGATCCTTGGGGTTGGTAGCTCGATAGCGCCCTCGCGCTCGCCACAGGTCCTCTGGGCCGAAGTTCGGTTAGCGCCCTTGCGCTTGCCCTAGATCTTTGAGGATGGTGGCCAATTAGCGCCCTTGCGCTCGACGCAGGTCCTCTGGGCCGGAGTTCGGTTAGCGCCCTTGCGCTTGCCCTAGATCTTTGAGGATGGTGGCCGATTCGCGCCCTTGCGCTCGCCGCAGGTCCTCTGGGCCGAAGTTCAATTAGCGCCCTTGCGCTCGCCGCAGGTCCTCTGGGCCGAAGTTCGATTAGCGCCCTTGCGCTTGCCCTAGATCCTGGTGGTTGGTGGCCGATTAGCGCCCTTGCGCTCGCCGCAGGTCCTCTGGGCCGTCTATGAGCGTCCCTTGACGCTATCTGCGGGTCCTCCGGGCTGAAGTTCGGTTAGCGCCCTTGCGCTTGCTCCAGGTCCTCGGGGTCGTCTATGAGCGTCCCTCGACGCTATCTGCGGGTCCTCCGGGCTGAAGTTCGGTTAGCGCCCCTGCGCTCGCTCCAGACCTCCTGGGTAGCCGGTCGGTTAGCGCCCTTGCGCTTGCTCCAGGTCCTCGGGGTCGTCTATGAGCGTCCCTCGACGCTATCTGCGGGTTCTCCGGGCTGAAGTTCGGTTAGCGCCCTTGCGCTCGCTCCAGACCTCCTGGGTAGCCGGTCGATTAGCGCCCTTGCGCTTGCTCCAGGTCCTCGGGGTCGTCTATGAGCGTCCCTCGACGCTATCTGCGGGTCCTCCGGGGTGAAGTTCGATTAGCGCTCCTGCGCTCGCTCCAGCTGTAGGGGTGAGGACAGGGATGTGGTTCTGTCGCTCACCAGGAGTTCAAGGGCAGCCAATTAAGGCGCTAAGCCCTCTAGGCCCTCTGGTAAGGATTCACCCTGGGAGGTAGAGGGCAGGAAGGTGGAGCCTTCGTCGACCAGTGACTGGGAGAAGACCCGCCACCACAGGGAGGAGGACCGGCGTTCGTCGACCAATGACTGGGAGAAGCAGCCGGGGGTAGAGGGGGTTTGGCTGGGAACTCCTCGGCGTTCGTCAACCACAACGGGGAGAACTACCGAGGGGGTACGAAGGGTTTTGCTGGGAGTCCTTCCGGGTGGAAGTTAGCGCCCCTCGCGCTGTCCGTAGATCCTCTGGGATGATCCTGGGTCCGGTTAGCGTCCTTTTCGCTTCCCTCTTGCTCGGCCGGTCCTCGGTGTTCGTCAACCACGATGGGGAGAACTACCGAGGGGGCGACGGGTTCGCTGGGAGTCCTCCTGGTTGGCCAGTTAGCGCCCTTGGCGCTGTCCGTAGATCCTCTGGGTGGTCCTAGGTCCGATTTTCCAGGGGGGTTCCACTGCTGCTCCAGTTAGCGTCCTTTTCGCTTCCCGCTGTGTCGGCTGGTCCTCGTCCGGGTCGGTCCTGTGGGTGTCTAGGCTGGTCCAGTGGTCTTCCTTCTCTGGCTGCGGCCGTCCGAATGCCATTTTTGGGTCACCGCGCTGTTTATATAGCCCGATGGGAGGCACCACCCACGGGTCTTCCAGTGGTAGGGAATGGGCGGTCCTTCCCGGAGTCGGCGCGCGGCGCCCTTTTCCCACCTCTTGAGGGTTCTGGTGGGTGGCTATGCGATTTTTCAGGAAGGGTGATTCTTCACCTTACCGAGATCGGGGGGGCGTTTGGTTACCCGATCTCATCCTCCCCCCTCAGCATAGCCACCGTCTGGCTGAGGTGTCATCCCTGGTGTTTTGGGGGGGGGGGTAACAAAATATTTCAACCGATGTGTTTTGTTGTATATATATATATTTTCAAAAAATAAAACAGAAATTCCTTTAAAAAACAAAATATTGCTCTCTCCTGGTTAGCGTCCGGTGGGCTGCCTTTAGTTGTGGTGTGCTCGGGGGGCGGTCAACACCACCTGCTCTCCCTCGATGGCGACTCGCGCGACGTCTGGGATTTCGCCAAAGAGGAGTTCCGTAGAAAGCGTGATTCGGTGAAATGGTTCCTGGCCCCTGAAGTAGAGATGTGTCTTGGCCCCGATCACTTCGACCCGGACTGGTTCCGGTTCGATTGCCCGAAACGCTGTGACTTCTATTGGCAGCCGAATCTGTGCCTGATGTTCCCCGGGTACCAGGAGGGTTGGCCCCATAATGCCCGCCTGGGTTCGAGGGGGGGGGGTGCCAAAGTTGCTGTCTTGGCGGTGGAGTCACTTGGAGGTCTCTCCTTGGGTGTTGCTCCACTCGTGGTTGGTGCCTCCGCCCGGACCAGTGGCCTCCCGATTACGCTGTCTAATCGGGGCGGCCGAGTCGGTTTTCTGGCCGTTAGGGCCGTGGCTGCCGCCATGGCCATTTCTTGCTGCCTACTTCTTGAATTCCGTCCGCGTGAGTCACTCCGCCGTGGAGTCTTACTTCGTTCGCGTCGATGTTTTTCCATGGATGCCGTATCTGAGGAGCTCGATGAAAGGTGTAGGTCGTCTCCAGGCATCCTCTTCGTTGGAACTGTTTCCTTTTCTTGCCTTTTCCCTTTCTGGAGAGGTCGTTTCTTTTTATCGCTCGAGATTTTATCGTTTTCATTTCTCTTTATCTTAGTGCGATTAGGTTGTTTCTTTGTCTTCACCTTTAATAATAGGAGAGAGGTTGCCCTTTCGGGGGTCCAGTTCGTAATCTTGCTGAGATTATTTTTCCTTTCTTTCCTTCGCGAGATTACGTTTATTGTTTCCTTATCTTCTCTTACCTTCTTTAAATGAGTCATGTGGACTTTGGTGCCATTCTCTAAAAGAACCGTATTCTTTCCCACAACTTTTTTTATGCGGTGGGGACCGCTCCATCGGGGGGCGAGGCCGGCGGAAAACTTCTTCTGTTTGTTGGAGAGGGGGTATTCCTTAGCGTAGACTTCTTCCCCCTCGGCGTAGGGGGTTTTTTCCTTATATTCTGGGGGAGGGGGAAGGTCCCATTCCCCATGTTTTTTTATTGTTCTCCCGAAGAAGGCCTTAGCCGGGCTTGTCTGGAGATTGACGTTGTTTCTGGTTCGGAGGGAGAATAGGGCGTGCGCAAGTCCTTCGTCCCACTGGTTATGGGGTCTTCCCCGTAGATATAAGCGGAGTTGTTTCTTAATTTCTTGGTTTGATCTCTCCGCCGGATTTGCTTGGGCGTGGTAGGTTGGAGTACGGTGGCCCTCACAGCCCCACTTTTCTAGGTGATTTTCCCACGCCTGGCTGGTAAATTGTACCCCGTTATCGCTCAATATGATGGCCGGGTAGCCGTAACGGCAGAAAAGTTGCTCCTCCAGGAGTTGTAAAATCTTAGTGGTGGTGGCCTGCCTCATTGGGAAGGCCTCTAGCCACCGTGTTGCCTGGTCCATGACGGTGAGCAGAAATCGATTCCCCTTTCGGGATGTTGGGTAGGGTCCCATAATGTCCACCGCAATGCTCCTCCAGGGCTCGTTTTCCTTCCTGGCTATTTCCTCCACTTGAACTGGTCTCGCGGCTTTACATGTGCGACATTCTTCACAATTTTCCACATGTCGTCGGGCATCCCCCCAAAGTCCAGGCCAAGTATACCGGGTTTGGATTGCGCGGAGCGTTTCGTCTCGCCCGGGGTGGTGTTGGTCTTCGTGGAAATGGGTAAGCACTTCTTTTCTTATCCCCTCTGGGACTATGAGGGCTGTCCCGGTGTGTGTGCGGTAGTATAGGCGACCGTCGTGGGTGAGGTACTTTTTTGAGAGTCCGGAGGGGTTTGTTAGGGCCTCTCGTATCCATTGGCATTCCTGTTGGGCCTGGCTCACTCTTTCGTGGAGCTCACTTTCGGGTAAGGTGAGGATGGTCTCCCGCGGTTTTCCTTCATGATGTCCCGTGTCTTCGGTAGTCTTGGGGGGTTCGATTTCGTCCTCCCAGTATTCGACTTCTTTGGCGCATGGATGCCGTGATAGGAGATCGGGTAGATGGTTCTCCTTGCCTTTTACGTGCTCTATGGTAAAGTTGAAGGTCATCAGGGTTAGAAACCATCGATAGATCTTACTATTTGTGTTTTTCCCCTTGTTCACCCAAGTTAGGGCCTGTCGGTCGGTCCTTAATACGAATTTTCGTCCTTCCAGCAAGGGGCGGAATTTTTGCACTGCCCAGACGATTCCCAAGGCTTCCCGTTCCACTGCGGAGTACCGGGTTTCGGCAGCTCTTAGTTTTCGGCTGGCATATTCGATGGGGAGCGGTTGGGTACCGTCCAGTTGGTAGACAACAGCTGACACGCCGATATCGCTGGCGTCCGTTTGTAGGAAAACTTCCTTTCTTGGGTCCAGCTGGGCGAGGGTCGGGGGGTCCCGGAATTCCTTCTTGATATTTCGGAAGGCCGTGGATTCCATCTGGCCCCATTTCCAGGGCTGCTGATTGTTGAGGAGGTAGGTGAGGGGGGCTACCTTTTCGGCATATCGGTTGATATGAGAGGCATACCACTGACAGGTCCCTAGGAAACTTTGTAGCGTTTTCCGATTTCGGGGTTCTGGAAATCGTAGTATCCCCTCCAACTTCTCGGGTTGGCACTTTATTCCTTCTGTTCCGACCTGGTGACCAAGGTAGTCCAGGGTGTCCTTGGCGAACTGGCATTTTTCGGGGTTGCATGTCAGTCCGTGCCGACGCAGTCGCTCTAACACCAAGTCCAGCTGGTGTGCATGTTGTTCCAGATCGCTGCTGTATATTATGATGTCGTCCAGATAAACCTTGACGAAGTCGCCGATGTATCCTCGTAGGACTTCCTCCATTAGCCGCTGGAACGTCATTGGACTATTTTTTAGACCAAAGGGCATAACCGTGAACTGGTAAAGCCCAATAGGGGTGGTGAAGGCGGTGTACTTTTTGGCCTCTGGTCTCATCGCCACTTGCCAGTATCCGGAGCATAAATCTAGTGACGTAAAAATGGTGGCTCCGGCCATCCCTCGCAGTTGATCGCTGACGTTGGGCATAGGGTACTGATCCTCCTCTGTGATGTCGTTTAGTGCCCGATAGTCCACGCAGAACCGACTGCTCCCATCCTTCTTCTTAGTCAGCACGACTGGGCTGGCGTAGGGGGAGATGGATGGCTCTATCCACCCGTTTTGTTCCATTTCGTGGATTTGTCGTTCCAGTTCGGCCCGTTTTTCGGGTCCATATTGGTAGGGTTGTTTCCTTACCGGTTTCCCGCCTGTTACTCGTATGTCGTGCAGAATGGTCTGCGTGTGTCCCACGCCCTGAAAGCGGTCCGTATACTTCTCCAGTATCCCTCTTATTGGCGTTGGGACTCCGGGGGGGTAAGATACCGACGGAGTGTTTCGTTCCTGTCGGGTTTTGTCCCGATTATTCGTCCAGGGGAGGCTGGTTCTGTTGGTTCCGCCGATGATTACGTGTCGGGTTTTGTAGTCTAGTACCGCGGAGTTCCTCTCCAGCCATGCTGCCCCTAGGATCAGGTCTCTTAGAAGACCGGGCATGCACCAGCATTGGATGTCTTGCTCGTTTCCATTGAGTGAAGCGTGAAATGTGACCCTCCTGTCCAGGCGTCGTTCCTCCTTCGTGGCTGTCTGCACGGTTAGGGCGGGGGCCCTCGTAGTCTGCAGCTGTAGTTCCGTTACCAATTTTTCACTAATGAAGTTATCCCCGGCCTGGGTATCCAGATGGGCGGCTATCCTTTTGCCTGCCACCGTAATCCAGATCGTGGGTTGCGTATGTCGTCGCCGTTCCGATAGGACCAAAATGTCCTGTCCTTGCCCCTGCCGCTGGCGCTCCCGTGGGGGCTGACCCTGATTGGGGGGGTTCCGAGGGTTGTATCGTCCCGCGTCTCGGCTGGGGGGGCGGTTCCCGGGGGTCCGGGTGGTTTCCCAGTAGTCTCTTTCTACTTGTTCGGCTCTGGTGAAAAACCCTTCCAGTGTGGTTTCCGGGGGATACCTTAGGTTGATGCGGTGTTTAGCCGATACTAATTCTGTAACCTCATGGATGAAACGGGCTGGTGGTTGACCGGGGTAAAACCTCTTCCATAGGGCGTATTTTTTGTGGAGAAATCCCTACAGGGGTTCCGTGGGTCTCTGAGTGGTGCCATGATATTCTGCTCTGGCCCGTTCCCAGGCCACGGCTGTGCCATATTTGGTGCGTAGATGAAGACAGAACGCCTCCCAGTCCTGGATGCCGCGGTGGTAGGAGGCCCACGTCTTTGCGGCCCTTCCAGTAAATTTTTCGGAGACCAGTTTCACCCAGGCGATGGGGGGTACCCCTCTTCGCTGCAATATTGCTCGCCATTGGGGGATCAGCTCCTCGATATCCTCGCTGTAGTCTCCTGCGAAGGGTGGAAGTTCCAATTCTATGGGTAGCCGGGGTTGCAGTGCTGTAGCTAACTGTCCGGCTAGCAGTCTCATGGCGTCCATTATGTTGCCCTCGCTGCTGCTGTGCCCAGGTGCCGAGGGTGAAGCCTTTGTTGCGGCCGTTGGGCTAGTGACGGTCTGTTGTGGGGCCACCGTTTTTGGTGGGCTTTCCGTAGTTCCCGTTTTGGCGCTGAGGTTAGCCTCCGGGGGCTTGCTGGAAGTTGTCCTGTTGACCTCGAAGCGGACGTCGGCCGGATTGAGTCCTTCTTGTATCAAGATGGCTTCTAGTCGCGCCAGTAGGTCGGAGAGGGATCCGTCGAGTTTGGTGCCCCTCTTGTGTAGTTCGATCCGTAGTTCGGACGCAGTAAGTTCGGTGATAGCCTTTTCTACCATCTTCGTATTCGTGTCCCTCAAGTACCAAGTGTTAGGTCCTGTCACGGTCGCCAGTTGACGCCGTGTAGCTTAATGCGGCGGTCCGAAGATTGAGGGCCTTGAGGAAATAATCACGGTCGCCACCTGTTGTTGTCTTCTGGGTAACAGGCCCCAATATATTTTGTGGTATTTACAATATTTACAGTGTTGAAAATTAATATTCTTTCTGGAAAAGAGGTGTTCGCTCCGGGGAGGTCGGTCGTACTTCTGGACGCGAGCTCCTTCAGCGGTAGCCGTGCCTCTTTCGGTGGTGGGTGAGCGCCCTTGCGCTCGCCACAGGTCCTCTGGGTCGTCAGGGAGCGTCCCTCGATGCTGCCTGTGGGTCCTCTGGGTCGAAAAGGTGGGTAGCGCCCTTGCGCTTGCCCCAGATCCTTGGGGTTGGTAGCTCGATAGCGCCCTCGCGCTCGCCACAGGTCCTCTGGGCCGAAGTTCGGTTAGCGCCCTTGCGCTTGCCCTAGATCTTTGAGGATGGTGGCCAATTAGCGCCCTTGCGCTCGACGCAGGTCCTCTGGGCCGGAGTTCGGTTAGCGCCCTTGCGCTTGCCCTAGATCTATGAGGATGGTGGCCGATTAGCGCCCTTGCGCTCGCCGCAGGTCCTCTGGGCCGAAGTTCGATTAGCGCCCTTGCGCTTGCTCCAGACCTCCTGGGTAGCCGGTCGGTTAGCGCCCTTGCGCTTGCTCCAGGTCCTCGGGGTAGTCTATGAGCGTCCCTCGACGCTATCTGCGGGTTCTCCGAGCTGAAGTTCGGTTAGCGCCCTTGCGCTCGCTCCAGACCTCCTGGGTAGCCGGTCGATTAGCGCCCTTGCGCTCGCTCCAGGTCCTCGGGGTCGTCTATGAGCGTCCCTCGACGCTATCTGCGGGTCCTCCGGGGTGAAGTTCGATTAGCGCTCCTGCGCTCGCTCCAGCTGTAGGGGTGAGGACAGGGATGTGGTTCTGTCGCTCACCAGGAGTTCAAGGGCAGCCAATTAAGGCGCTAAGCCCTCTAGGCCCTCTGGTAAGGATTCACCCTGGGAGGTAGAGGGCAGGAAGGTGGAGCCTTCGTCGACCAGTGACTGGGAGAAGACCCGCCACCACAGGGAGGAGGACCGGCGTTCGTCGACCAATGACTGGGAGAAGCAGCCGGGGGTAGAGGGGGTTTGGCTGGGAACTCCTCGGTGTTCGTCAACCACAACGGGGAGAACTACCGAGGGGGTACGAAGGGTTTTGCTGGGAGTCCTTCCGGGTGGAAGTTAGCGCCCCTCGCGCTGTCCGTAGATCCTCTGGGATGATCCTGGGTCCGGTTAGCGTCCTTTTCGCTTCCCTCTTGCTCGGCCGGTCCTCGGTGTTCGTTAACCACGATCGGGAGAACTACCGAGGGGGCGACGGGTTCGCTGGGAGTCCTCCTGGTTGGCAGTTAGCGCCCTTGGCGCTGTCCGTAGATCCTCTGGGGTGGTCCTAGGTCCGATTGTCCCTTCTTGGAGTTCCACTGCTGCTCCAGTTAGCGTCCTTTTCGCTTCCCGCTGTGTCGGCTGGTCCTCGTCCGGGTTGGTCCTGGGTGTCTAGGCTGGTCCAGTGGTCTTCCTTCTCTGGCTGCGGCCGTCCGAATGCCATTTTTGGGTCACCGCGCTGTTTATATAGCCCGATGGGAGGCACCACCCACGGGTCTTCCAGTGGTAGGGAATGGGCGGTCCTTCCCGGAGTCGGCGCGCGGCGCCCTTTTCCCACCTCTTGAGGGTTCTGGTGGGTGGCTATGCGATTTTTCAGGAAGGGTGATTCTTCACCTTACCGAGATCGGGGGGGCGTTTGGTTACCCGATCTCAGATCTGATCGCATAATTTCTGATTTCATCCATGTCTGATAACTGACATGATCCGGTTTTTTAATTAATTTTCCTCCGTAAATTTTCAAGAAACTCATGGCTTCAACGTATGAATCAAACATCAAAGGAAGTGGAGTGCGACCTTCACCGGGTGCAAAGACAATTGCTTCCGACTGCAGCATTGTTTCGCAGTCCTGAATATTAATTGGCTCGAGGTCATCTTCGTCAGAAGAATATGATATTGTCTCATTACGATCTTCAAGGTCGTTAAGTTCCGATTCTAATTCGAGCATTTCTGGCAACACTCTTTCATTGAATCTTTCATAACTTAGTTTCACGCCGACTTCTTGGTATACTTGGCAATTTTCCAGACATTTCGCTGCTTTCAATATTATGTTTGGCCTTATGGACTGGAATAAGTAATTGCTCTTGAACATTTTTTTCTTTTTCAACGCGACTAATACGGTATCTGTTTCTCTTGGAAGCCTAGGCAGTGAAACATTGACGCATTCGGATACATCAGTAGGGACGTTAACGACTCTTCCATAAACGGCCAATTGCTGGTTTCCTCCGACGCCTCTTATTTGCATGAACGGTATTCTAGGAGCCAAAAATCTTTCTTCTAGTTCTGTGAGAATCGCAATTTCTGGAGGAATCTGTGGAAATTTCAAGCTTTGATGGTAAAGGGATAATTTCGGAATTTTGTTGTTACAAATATCCTTTTCGCATGTCGAACATAAGTAACCAACAACATCTATACTATTCATTCCTGGACACGCGTTTTCTATCAATTTTTTAGATTCAGGATTGGGTTTTTTCAGTTTAGATATCAATTTTTCAACTGTAAACAATTTTACACTACTAGGAAACCATAGTCTTGAGCATGATGAGCATTCAAAATCTGGACCACTTTTGATGTCATCAATATATTTGCTGAACATTTTTTGTTTTTCTGTTTTAATTGCTGCGTCCTTTCTTTTATTTCGAGATAAATTGCAAAGCAATCTATGTTTTTCCTTCGCGTCTTGAGTCCTCAGTCTTTTTATTTGGGACATTTTTAGCCGCTTGCGATGTAGTTTCAGTCTTAAAATGTCGTTCAGGCGTTTTTTTTGAATAGCACACAGGACACCTCTATGGTTTTTCCTTTTTTCAGGGTCCTGTAGACGTTTGTTTTGACATTGCTTTAATCTTTGCCTATGCAGGTGTCTTTGCAAGTCATCCTCTAAACGCCTTTTCTCGTATTTTTTAGCTCGCTCCCTGTGCAAAAGTAGTTTTGCTCTGTCCTCTAAACGCCTCTTCTGGCATTTTTTCAGTCGCTCTCTGTGCAAATTTCGCTGCGTTTCGTCATCTAAACGTATTTCCTGGTTTTCTTTCGCTCGCTCTCTGTGCACAGTTGCTAGCTCGTTGTCCTCTAAACGCCTCTTCTGGCATTTTTTCAGTCGCTCTCTGTGCAAATTTCGCTGCGTTTCGTCATCTAAACGTATTTTCTGGTTTTCTTTTGGTCGCTCTCTGTGCACAGTTGCTAGCTCGTTGTCCTCTAAACGCCTCTTCTGGCATTTTTTCAGTCGCTCTCTGTGCACAGTTGCTTGCTCGTTGTCCTCTAAACGCCTCTTCTGGCATTTTTTTCAGTCGCTCTCTGTGCAAATTTCGCTGCGTTTCGTCCTCTAAACGTATTTTCTGATTTTTTTTTGCTTGTTCGTTATGCTTTTGCCGTTTGGTAGGATCAGATAAACGCTTTTTCTCGGACTGACTTTTCCTTTTTCTTTTCTTGTCTAAACTGTTTCCAGTGACGGAATCTAAGCTGCCTGACGCAAATGTACTACATTCAACCTGTGTAGCTAAATTATTGTTTTCAAATATGGCTTGGGGATTTAATGCGTGGCATGGGACAGTTTCATGTCCAGATATGATATGAGCGAAGGAATTAGAATTACTACTTACTGGAATAATTTCTACATTTTCTCCTACACTTCTTTTACTCACCAGCCCCCTCGTTTTCTTTACGATTTCCTTACATTGTAATTTTCTTTGACCCACGCTCTTTTTTTTTAATTTCGGCATTTTTTAAAGCAATGTCAATCCTGAAAAAGGACCAACTCCTGTAATTTGCAAGCTTTAAATACTTAGCATTAATTTTCCAATTTACCGATATGGCTGTAGTTTTGAAAATCACTTAGATGATCCAATGATCAGAGTTGATCAAAAGTTACAACCCGCAGGAAGTAGGCTGTCTTTCTGCACCCCTGTAAAATAGGGCCAAATTCATTTCATAGTAAACGTAATTACTTTTCAACGAGAGAGGTGGGTTATGAGTCTAGTTTTCGGTAGGAGCTCCGCTAACGATCACGTTAACGCTATTAATATTTTGAACAACCAAATGACTACTCTAGCAACGCGTACACAAGAATAACTAACTTTGGCGTTTACGAGACTGGTTGCAAAAACTCTCTATTTTTAGTCAGGAAGTAAATAATCATTATTATTTTCTCACTGTGCATTTTGTATTTATCCTTCTTAGTATTCCGTATGATGGAAAACATTAGCCATACCCCATGAACGCCACGCCCCCCCCCCCTACACCCCATGTCATTCACACCGTTGAAGGACAAATATTAAGGAATTTTGATTACCTCTCCCCCAAACCTCAAACATACTCCGGTTTTCTATTATTTTAAGCCCCTCAACAATTTTATGAATCCGAGGTTTTTTTTATCGAATCTACGGAAGAGAATTCAGGACGGTCGCCCACTGGAAGCGTTTTCGAGGCGGCGCTACAACGCGCTATAAAACGCGACAATCGACAATGAGCGTTCATCCAAAAAGGCTTAATTTGATTTTTTTTTTTTTTTTTTTTTTTTTTTTTTTTTTTTTGTAGTGGACGATGTCACATTCAATTTGAGCCTTTGGGATGTACGCGCGTTGTAGCACCGCTCGAAAACGCTTCCATTGGACGACCGACCCAAACATATACACCACCAGTTTTTGATATAGCTTCCTGCGTGCTGAATTTATTGGTATGACTTATAACCCTTGTTCACACTGGTCGAGCAATGTATGTAGTCGAGTTTAGTAACTCTCAACTTGCCAGTAAACGAAAAATCCTTCTTATGGTTGGGGAATTGACTAAATAGTTGGTGTTCTCATTTGTTTAATAATCTACTCACTTTCTCGACTAAACTACTCGCTCAGTGTGTACAAGGCTTCATAGAAAGAAATTTGAGAATAGCACTTACCGGGGTTTTTGGCAGTTGAACGAAGAACTGAATAAAATAATATCCTCGAAAATATAATAAAACTCTCGAAAGTTAACGTTTATTATCGAGAAACGTTAAATATCACGAAGTCACTTCACTAAAGTACAAACTTCAAGCAAAGAATTATACTATAACATTTTATTCAGGTGGAACCCTCAAAAAATTACTGGAGGCGAGCACAATTAGCAGACACTTTGGCATTGATCATCGGTTTTTGAAAAGCGCGGCGGTATCTATACACGGAAAAAAATATCGTTTACTATAAATAGTTAAATCGTCAATAGTTGCCCGTACTCAATTTAGTTAGCGTCTACCTAAATTTTGGGTAGACACAACCTTAAGGTTGTTACGGTCAATCATGTGGTTTTAGTAAAAAGTCTCTGGTAAATGTTACCTATGTGATGGTTAAATGTACTATCCTCATGCGTTAACCCAACGTTACTGTGGTTGAAACAATTATAGTTACTCCTACTTTCTATTATGGTTATTGCTACGCTGAACTTGGGTAGTTTATACCTTTCTTCCAGGTATTTTCAACTATCTTCGATTAGTTAAAAATACTCATCTTCTCTGATGAGTTACACTTACCTAATGCATAGTAATTTTCATGATCAACACATTTTTTAGTTCGTTTTACTCAACGAAGGGGTTGTTTGGACTTGATATGCTAAGCCGGTGGAAATATACCATACTTGAGTAGCCTCTACTAAATTTTGAGTTAACGCTACCCTTTGAGAGTTGATTCACTCTAATAGGTAGAATTAACTCAACAACTTGGGTAAGACCTACTCGATTCAAGTTGCATTTACTAAACAACGGTGTTAAGTGTTATGCTTACTCAGCTCCATCATATAAAAATGGCGGGCTGGTGCTAGAAGCAGGGTGAGGTAGTGGCTACTTGAAGGTACATCTTCTACATTTGTGTTTCAAACATCTCGAACGAAAGATCTCCGCGCGTCTGCTTCCCAAAAGTGATCAGGTATGGCCGACAGAGACGTCGAGGATTATTTAACCGCCTGGGGCCTCGGAGAATACATTGCGTTGTTCAAAGGTAAGTTTTATGAATTCATTTTCTGCATGGTTTGATCAGCATCAGAGCTTTTTATAAGTATTCAGTGTGTGTCTTGTCGTGATGCGTAGGCAGCATGTATTGTAGTAGGGTCATTCCAATCCACACCAAATCATGACCAGGGGGGTGACACACAGGGCGGGACGGGAAGAATCGTTTGGGGGAATTTCCCCGTTAGTCTCGTAGAAGACCAGTGAAGACCGTTGGAATAGTGTAGAAAACCACGTGATTTCACTGACTTATTCTGAAAATTGAATGAAAAGATGATTTTATTCAAAAGTGTAGCACTCGTGAAACAATGGAACGGACCTAATATTTAACAACATGACATATTATTCAAAATAAGTAAACAGAGTAAAGTTTTGGTTTCCTAGAAACAGTTGCCTCCTGAACTCCATCCAAGCTAACTTGAGCTCTGACGATTTTTGAGAGGTGCCAAAAGCGGCAACACTGCCCTTTCACAGCCCGTAAAGCCTTTACTCTTTCCTTTACCCAAGGTCATGTGAACGGCTAGCAACGTTGCCTGTCCATGGCGAATTGGTGAAACGAAGGGGAGCTCAAGTTAGTTTGGATGGAGTATAGAGAGCGGTAAACAGACAGCGACATGCGGCACTGCTTCCATCGCTGGGGTGATATGAACGTTGTTTCCCTCGTAGTTCCAACTATGCCGTTGTATTTTCTTTCAACATTAAAATAACGTCGTTTTCTGACAGTATTAATTATAATTTCGTCAGGTAGTTTTCGCGCTCATTGTAAACAAAACACGTTCTCCGTCACCGTCAAAAACCGTTGATGAACAGTCACAGTCATGACCGCCCGTCTCATTCAAAGCAGTGCCGCTGTCTGCTGACCGCTCTCTACTCTCTAAAGGCCCAATTACACGTACCGAGTGCTCGGCCGAGACAGTGCACTCGGCCGAGTAAATCCCCGTGTAATCAGTTCAGACAGTACTCGGCCCAGTGACAATCGGTTGATTTTGCGAGATAGGCCCAATTACACGTACTGAGTGCTCGGCCGAGACGACTCAAACAATCGCTCAGCACTTGATGAGGTTTTGATTTAAACACCGGTGGCCTAGGTAGGACTTTATCCGGTGGGGTGGGGATCAGATTGAAATCTCATAAAAGGGGAGGAGTGAGGGCAATTTCACATATTAGTCATCAGCCCCCCCCCCTCCCAGCCAGCACACTCTTGAATGTACCGGACATAAAATTAGCGTTTTTCTTAAGTGTCTTCCTCAATATTAGCCGCAAAATATGGAGGCTTTTCACGAATTAGGATTTTTTTGGATCAATATGCCCAATGCATGAGCGATTTTTCTGTTTTACTCGTGAATTAGCGGGTTTTTCACCTATTGCCATAAATTGGCGCTTTTTCTCGATTTCTGCCTCAAAAAATTGCTTTCTGGAAGCCGCTAATTGGCCTTTATTCATTTTTTAACGCAAATTAAAATTGTTCTCATTTAAATTTAAATTTTAGCAACGTCGTAGTAACGTTTCAGATCTGTTAAGTAGCGAAGTTTCCCAATTTAAGTCACAAATTAGCGGATTTTCTTAACTTCAGTCACAATTTTGCGCCTGGCGCAATTTTAGCTGTGAACTGACGATTTTTGCCATTTTTAACCTTGAGTTAGCAATTTTCTCAATTTAGGCTTAAAATGAACCTTTCTCCTAGTTCTGGCAAGACTAATTAGCTAATTTCTAAATATTACCCTCAAATTAGCGGGTTTTTCACATTTTTAGCACCTCATTAGCCATTTCATATTACTTTTAGGTATTGAGTATTGCTTCTACCCAGTTCTAGCCGTGAATCATCAGCGTTCTTTTTTACATGTAGCCGTAAATGAATTTGCCGTTTTTCTGAATTTTAGCCGCTACGTTGCCTTCAGAAGGCGCGTGTTTAAATTAGAAATTTCACCACACTTTATCCGAGAACTAATGTTGTTCCTAAATTTTAGCAGCGAATTGTCGCTTTTTCCAAATTTTAGCAGCGTAGTAGCGTTTCCAACCCGTGAATTTTGCCTACCGATTTTTTCAATTTTTGCGAAGAATTGGCGTTTTCCTCAATTTAAGCTGCGAATTCGCCTTTTTTCATTTTTTAGCTGATAATTAGCACTTTTTCCCAATTTAAACTGAAAGTTATTGTTTTTCTTAACTGTAGCTGCATTCGCTGATCAGTGATTTAATCAATTTTAGCTTCGAATTCGAAAAAACAATCTCTCATTCCCCATCAAAGCCCGTCGGTTTTTACTATTCAAACAGCTACTTCTTCACAAATACTTGTAAAATCCAAGGCTATTGCACTCCATTTGAAAGCTGACAAAATGAGGAAGTTTTTCCAATAAACCCAAAAAAATATTTTCCTTTAAGGAGTTGGAGAAAATCGCAGCTGAAAAACATGGGAAAGATACAAAGATAAAAAAACATCACTTTCCAGCAGCTTTAGCGCCCTGAGGAAATGACCAAATTCATAATACAATACAGTCATTTCGAAGAAAATTGTGCGCTCTTTCGAATGACCCAATTAGTTTTGAGCTAGAATTGATTCTAGAGTGGCCGGGAGCAAGTGTTCCAAAAAAAATATAGCTCCACGAAAAAATTAAAGACGGTGTAATAACTCGAAAACCAAGCTGAATTCCGGAAAAGTGAATTTAGTAATTTCGACCACAAATCAGCTGTACTATGACCAGTTTTCGGCTGAGCGTCGAATTTTCGAACACCCTGTATATTCACAAATTAGAGATTTTTCCAAATTTCAGCTGTGAAATGGCGTTTTATGCTAATTTTGCGGTGATTTAGCATCTATTCCCCTTTTTTATACGAGAATGGGTGATTTTTCGCAATTTCAGGCGTGAATTTGCTATTTTGTCCCATTTTAATCTGAAAGCGTATTTTTTTGTCGATATAGCGTGTTTTCTGAACTTTAACCTCGTGGTTGGCCCAAAATCAACACTTTTTTGTTGATTTCTACAATTTATTCGTAGAATGGCCCCTATGCACAGTGAATTAGCGATTTTTTTTCAATTTTAGTGTGGAAGTTGCATCATTAATCGTGTTATAATTTTTGCAACGGACCCATTGTTAATAAAAACATTTTTTTCTATTTTCAAAAAGTAATTGACATTTTTTTCTCGCCTATTTCCTCGCCTTTTCTGGCAATTTTTTCAATTTTGTGGCTACGAAAATCGAGCGCGTATTCAAGAGTACAATGCTATAGTCTGTCCTCTTAGGGATGGACTCTCGCCCTCCCTTGAATTTGGTGGAATGAGCTTCCCCTTTACCCCTTCTACTAAAAATAACGCACCGGGAATGATTTTAGAACGAATGACAAACTACTTACACACCATACACACCCACACACACATTCATTCCACGTGTTTTAATTTTCGTGGTTTTAAAAAAATGTCCTTTTAACCTCCTACAGAAAATAAAGTTACGATGGCCGCCCTCGCATTAATGACCGAAGGCATCGCAAAGGATTTAATTCCAGCTGCCGGGGATCGTTCTATTTTTTTATACAATTTAGACATGTGGAGGAAGGTATTCCAAGACACAACCGATTTGCCCGTGAGTTTAAAATTCATACGATTATAATATAACTTATAATTCATTCGCATTCTTCCCCGAAACTATTTTTATAGTTTATTTTGTGAGGGGGGGGGGGATTCATTATCGTAGATAACGGTGGAAAATAAATGCGCATACGAAAGTTGTATAGGAAATTCAATTCTCAACATGTCTTGTAAGTGAAGATTTTCCTCTAAAGCCACTAGTTTTAGTGTTACTTCGAAGAAACTGAAATAAGTGACTCGCGGTTTTCGGCCTGGCAAAAGTTGTGCCGACCGCTTTAGAGCCCGCATTTTTTTTCTCTCGAACACTTCTGATCTAGCTATTTATACAGAATGAAAAAATAAAGAAGATACTCAGTAATTAGTTCTTGATAACTAAGTTTTAATAGGAAACTTGCATGAGAAACCTTTGTGCTAAGGTAATACTAATTTCGTATCTCATTGGAAAGAGCACAAAATTTCTTTTTAAATTTCCGTATAATTTGTTTATGTCTCTTCGGGAAAAAACTTAACTGTAAACCTTTTCACATCGTTATAAGCTAACAAAATAAGGACGTTTTTCCAATTATTTCCATTTTCTTCCTTTTGGCGAGAAGATAAATCTGCTGGAAAAATGTGTGGAAATAAGGGTCACCAGTTTCCTTCTTAAATTAGGTTTCCTCAATTGCAGTACGAGAGGGTGCTCTTCATCAAAAAAGGTAAATACATTTTAAAAGAAATTTTGTGGTTTTTCCAATGAGCCCTATAACTGGGTTTTCTCTGTCCTGTTGCTTCATGATTACTAAGTAGGTAGTCATTTTCAAGAAAAGCTAAACTTCTGGGCCGTAGAAAGTAAGATTTGTCCCAATCTAACTGTCGGAGCCGGCTTTGCATGCTTAGTTATTGGAGAATAGCGTACTAGCATCAAGTATTAACAATCGAAGTCGTGTATTTTTCGCTTCATTTTAACGGAATTGACATCACGCTTTTTTTTCTCACCATAGTCATCGACACGCTTTGATGTTTCAGCTTAAAAGCACTTTTGCATCAGTCAATATTAATTCTGAGACGACGGCGAGCAGTTCTTCAAGCGGATCGATTACTGATTCGTACACAGATACAGATACAAACTTGTCGCTACTCGGGTCCGAGAATAACAACAACGTACGTGAGGTTTTCTCTGAATTGAGTACTATTCGTTGAATACCGCTGACTGTTGTATTTGTAATAATTTAATAGGAATTATTGGAAATTCTCAACTCCTCGCATCAAGGAAAAGCTCTATTAAGCCAATTTTCTGAGATCGGCCTAGATCAAGGAGGAAGAAAACGACTGTGCCACCTCGTAATCGACTATGAGCTCAAGGACGACCCGTCGAAATCCTTGTCATCGCGTCGGCTTGACGAATTAGCGTTCCAAATTGCCGTCACGTTCAAAAACGAACACCGATCGACTTACTTTTTGCCATACATGTCCTTCGGTCCAGGAGTGAAGCGGCTGGCCAAAGGGAAGCTTTACGACTGCTACAGGAATCGGAAGAAAAATTTCACGAAAACAGGTGTCCTGCCATCTCATCGTCGATTAAGCACGGGATCCTCGTCGTCTGGCTGCTCCACGTCTTCCATACCACTTCTTTCACCTGACCTGGAACATCGAAAAGCGCTCTCCCCCCCTGACGACGAAATCACCGTTGAAGCCGAGACATGGCTGCGGAACTGCAGTGACCCATGGGAACTCGTACAGAGCAACTGGGAAAAAACTGCTACGTTTCGTCTTCGGCAGCTCAACGAGCAAGGCCTACTAATTCATGATTATTTGAAGCGGTACCC
Source organism: Corythucha ciliata (assembly GCA_038030265.1). Taxonomy (NCBI): domain Eukaryota; kingdom Metazoa; phylum Arthropoda; class Insecta; order Hemiptera; family Tingidae; genus Corythucha; species Corythucha ciliata. The sequence goes on along the minus strand of CM075942.1, from coordinate 42,685,780 downwards.
GGCACTGAAAAAACCCGACGGTTATTTGCTGGTACGTGTGCCTTTATGATGCTCTGTAACATTCAATGGCTTTATTCACTTTCTGAAAAAATTGGTAAAACAAAATAATAAATGTCACCATTGGAAGTTGATGCCCGTACAAAAATAAAATAAAAATAATAATGTCGACCGCAATGGGCGAATTATTTCGTCGTAACTTATTATTATTAGGTCTTTTCGGGCGACCCTCCGCAAACCTACTAAAGTTACAAATTTTGCAAGTTGTGTAGCTTTTAAACCAATTGAACACATGTTGCTATCCAAACAACCTCAAAATTTGTAACGTTTGTAGTTTTTGTAGATCGCCCGAAAATACCTATTATTATTATCATCATCATTATTTTTATGGGCATCAACTTCCAATGGTTATTATTATTATTATTATTATTATTATTATGAAATTGTGATGTTTCGTCCATCTTCGTGCGCTAGGTCTGCTTTCACCCATTTTATGTTTTTGCGGTTGTTCTGAAACACCCTGTATAGTAAAACAAAAATGACTTTCCGACTAATGTCGTAAAAATCCTGATGAGGGGGGGCACTATGATCGACGAAACGTCACAATATTATTTTAAAAAATGAAAAAATAACGACAAAATATTAGGCCCTTGTGGTCGATATTATTAATTTTTTGTTTTGAAAAATCAAATTTTTCAAAATAAGTACGGGTGATAAAATCATTTTGAATTATCCTTCTTCTGGTTTGTTTGCAGCTTCTGTCCGACTTCGCAGTGAGTCATTCCTCTCACGTCAACAAACTGTTCGAGACATTTCCAAAGTATAGGGGAAAAATATACGATCTCGCCAAAAAATATTTACTTAAGTGTCGTGACGGAACAGAAAGAGGAAAATTGCAAGAGTTTATACGTTGCGAAGAAGGTATGACTTTATGTCCAGTGTAGTATAAAATTGCATGCTCACAGAAAGCCATCTTTCCTAGGCTCAGAAGACGCTGTAAGCCTTGGCAGCCTGTTGTGCCTCCCATATCTTCTTCCGACCGTAAATTTGAAGAAAAAAAAAGGGACTTGGCGGCCAAGTAAAGCAGAATCGCTGGACAGCTTTATCACTTTGGTGAAAACGGACGGACTCGTGCAGGAAACAGTGTCGAGGAGGAAGGAGAAGGTATCAAAACTAGGGATAACGCTCCAACCCTTCATCGTGGCATCTGGGCCTTCCCCTCTCCAGATTCAGTCCTATTTCGTAATAATCGACGACGTAGTTTATTTGCTGAAAAGTTGCCTTGCAGCAGTAGACTGTTGCTTCAAAGTCATTACTAACCTGAACGCGGAATATCCTTCTGAGTCCGCAGAAATTTGGGCTCTCCTTCAGGAGGGCTTTTACGAAATAAGTACTCCATATGACAAAAAATATTCGGGGGTGAGCAGCCTGCTTTCTGAAATAGGAATATCAGAAAAAAAAGCTTGATTTTTTCATAGGAATATTTATTTTTTTTCCATTTTACTTTAAGTTAAAGTTGTTTAATTACGTTGTTTAATTCTCCTCTTCACGTTTAACTCATTTTACGCTTTTCTTTTACGTACGTATAAAGTTTTTGAGTAAGGTTCATTTTAATATTTATTAAAAATTTGTGTGCCCACATCGTTTACGTCAAATCATTATCAGAAAGATGGATCCCTTTTTTTGTTTCTTATGCGGAGAAAGAACAAACAGTGCTAAACAAATTATTAATCACATAAATAGCACACACCCAGAAAGAACTTTTAGCGAGTATCGGTGTGCTCAACCTAACTGTCATAGAACTTTTCACTTAAAAAATTCATTCAGGAAGCATTTACGAACCCATGAAATCAATCAATCTCGGCGTTCCTCTGTCCCGCCGAGAAACATTTCCGACAGTTCTCTCTTTTTTTCCAATGTTCCAAGTTGTTCTAACACTTCCAATCATCAATTTCCTTCACTTGTTCAGTTGGCTGATAGTTCAATGAGAATTCCTGACACGGAACCATCTGCAGGTGACACCAAGCTCTCTGTGGCTGAATTCGTGGCAAATTTGTACAGTAACGCCTTGATCCCTAGATCGGCGTTGCAGACCGTTATTACTGGTTTTTCTTCTTTGCTTTCCAATGAAATCTCGTCTTCTGTTTGCAATATCTTACAAAATAACCATGTAGAATCTTCAGTCATCAATCAGGTTAATAATTCATTGAGCGACACGTTCGCAGACTTTAAAACTGAATTCAGACGATTACACTATTTTGAATCCAAAGGGTGGTATGTTCCTCCAAAAGAAATAGTGATTGGCGAACGATTAACAGAAACTTTACAGGGGGGGGATCTCCGACTGAAACCAGTCGTCTGCACAGAACAGTATATTCCTCTTCGTAAAGTGCTTAAAATTTTCTTTTCAATTCCTAATTTACTTGCTGAAACAATCAATCATATAAAAGAAATTGAGTCGAATGGAATTCTGTTGACCAACTTTGTGCAAGGGTCTTCTTGGATAAACCGGAAAATCATTCACAAAGAAAAAATTGTGTTTCCTTTGGCATTATTTTTTGACGATTACGAAACTGGTAATGTTTTGGGCAGCCATTCAGGAATTCACAAGCTTGGCGCGTTGTACTGCTCTGTTCTGTGCTTGCCTCGTCATTATCAGTCGTCCTTGGAGAACATATTCTTGGTTTTGCTCTGTCACTCGTCAGATCGCTCAAAGTTCGGAAATAATGTCATATTTCAACCCATCATTGAAGAAATAAATTTTCTCATGACTCAAGGAATCGATTTTGATCTTCCGGATTTCTCGGGTAAAATTTATTTTGAGCTTGGAGTACTCGTTGGCGATAACTTGGGATTGAACCAAATAACAGGCTTTTCAGAAAGTTTTTCTTCGACGCATCCTTGTAGAATGTGTAAAGTCAAGAAACAAGATCTAGAGACGATGTGTTTGGAAAACAAAAGTCTCTTAAGAAACTTATTAGACTACAATAACGGTTGTAATTCACTGGAATATGGGGTGAAAGAGAAATGTGTCTGGCATGGAATTGAGGGATTTGACATTTTTAAAGGTACAGGAGTGGATATAATGCATGATGTTTACGAAGGCACGGCCAAGTATGTAATGTCATTTCTTGTATCTTATTTTTCCAATGACTTAAAATTATTTTCTTTGCAAGTTTTAAATGATAGACTTTTCGCGTTTAATTACGGTCCCGATCAGAGTAGCAAACCGTGCCCTGTTATTTCAGATCACTTGAAAAACCAAACAATTAAGCAATCCGCGTCTGAAATGATCGTTTTAGTGAGATATTTTGGTGTGCTTGTCGGAGATTTAGTTCCTAAAGATGAACCTGCTTGGAACCTATACATTACAATGAGAAAAATGCTAGATATTATTATGTGCAAAACTTTTTCGCGAGATCATGGCGAACTGCTCCAAACGCTAGTTTCTGAGCACAACGATCTATACATGTCATTGTCAAAGCAAACCTTGAAACCAAAGTTCCATTTTTTGATACATTACCCTTTAATGTTTGAGAGATTAGGCCCTTTAATTAATATATGGTCTATGCGCTATGAAGCGAAGCACAGAGTTTCCAAAATGTATGCCAGAGCTTCCATGAGCAAGAAAAATATTTCGAAGTCACTAGCTGTTAAACACCAGCTGCAAATGGTAAAACTATTTACAACCAAGCACAAGTTTAATTTCATTGAGCAAGGAAAAACAACAAAACCAAGCCTACAAATCCAACTTGAAATATTTAGCTCATTATCATTAAAAGAGGACAGTACTTTGAACGCTGTTTCTTGGGTGACCGTGAAAGGTACGAAATATTATAAAGGTCTCATTTTGTCCATTGAAGCTCTCCATGATGGTAACGATATAAAATTTGGGAAAGTAAAAAGCATTTTTGTTCTTGATGGAGAGAGAGTTGTTTTTCACTGCCAACTTCTGATCAATATTGGTTTCTGCGAGCATGTTTATGGATATGAAATTGAGTTCAGTGAAGAATATTCTTTTTGTTTTCAAAATTCTCTTCTCAGCCCGATCCCGAATAATATAACTGTTACCCCCAACGGCTCGAAAATTGTTACGGTGCGAGATCCGTTGTAAGCGTACTATACACGTGAAACATGACTTACCACTTTCACTGTGAAATGAGGACTTACCATTCGCTTTCGACGTGATCTATGTTCTTGATCTAGAAAACAATGCTGCTGTAGAAAACTGTGCTGATGTATATACGCAATTGATATTTTTGAATTTGTTTCGAATTAGTATTTTATTTGTATAGTTTTTAATATTTTTTTTACGTTTTTCTGTTGGTTCAACAATTAATTTATAAATTTAAAATAAATTAAAATAAAATAAATTTGTCACTGATTTGCTGTATAATAGCCTGATTTTTTTCTTCTGATATGAGCATTCAAATTAACTCATCAAACTCATCCATTGCTTGAATTGTTTTATATCAATAAATGTAGGCAAGATAGCTTGCTATAAATTTCTATGGCTGAATTCAACCATCAGTAAAAGACGAGCTGCAGAAGAAAGTGATCCAGTTCTTCTTTCGAAACAGCGAAAAACCAGTGATGCCCTGCTTATACTTTTGCATTGAAATTCTGGTCGTAGTTCTACGCCAATCCCGGATTTCAGAGTCTCATTTTAATCTCCTGGGAATTCTACAGGCGCGTTAGATCTCACTCCAGAAATAACTGTAAAACACTTTCAAACTTTGGCCTCGGAAATTCATGCTCTTCCGTCGCCTTACTTGTGAAAAGCAAAATCTAACGCCCTTGTAAGACTTTCAGGAAATTGAAATGAGACTCTAAAATTTCGATTGGCGTAAAAATACGGCCAAAATTTGTGTGCAAAAGTATAGGCGATGCATGACCGGGGGGGGGGGATCACTAGTGAACCCCTCCTCCCTTCCTTACAACTTCTTTCTGGTATACGGAACAAATCAGTATGGTAAATGCAACCCAAAAAATAGTTAATTATTAGGTAGACGCTACAATATACGTTGGTTAAAAATAACCATATAGATGGGTAGATTTTACTCGTTCGTAAAGTACAGGCTACTCTACTATGGAACAATCGTTGGGTAAAAACTACCAAACAGTGAAGGTAATAGTTAACTTCCTTTTGGCATATGGAACAAATCTGTAAAGTAAATGCAACACACACAAATTTAGATTTTGGGTAAAAGCTACAATATGAGTTGGGTAAATATAACACTCGAGATGAGTGGATTTTACTTGTCCGTAAAGTACACTCTACTCAACTTTAACGCAATTTGTCGTGTAATCGCTACCATAAAGATGAGTAAATTTTACTATACGAATAGTTGCACATTATAGTTGATTCAACTCAATGGTGTTAGATCTACTGATCGACGGTGAGGTAGTTCCAAACCTTGTAATTGAGTATATTTAACCCAACGACCTGTACTATAACCGTTTTGTTACTTTTACCCAACAGTATTGTAGTCACTGCATTTACTCATTTTTTGAGTAGCTCGAAACCAATTTGGGTTAAATTTACCAGTATATTTTTTTCCGTGTACATGTACGCATTTTGTTTAAACATTGAAGTCGGATCGTAATCTACTACGACCCATATTATAGACGGCTACGACTATTATTATTATTATTAATACAATCTTATTTGATTGAAAATAAAAATATATATTAACGGCTATTACGCTTCTCAGCCCTCTCAAAATTGCCTTTCCAACCCAAATAAAGTCTAACCGTTACGAGGGTTTCCACAGTCGGAAGCGTGCATGATAGGTGTGAACCTGGCTTTATCCGTTGTATTTTCTGTCCTTTTCATGCCTCAAAATAGCTCATCTGTTTATCCTCCATTATTTTTTTATTGGAGAGCTCTAGTAGAAAATAAGGCAAAGAAACACAACAAACCACTCTCCGACAGCTACATTACGGGTGAATTTTTTTCGGAAGGCGCATATGACACAAACATGCTAGCTGGCGTGTTTGAAATGACCTGAAACTTCAAAAATCGCTTATTCATCAACTGTTGAATTATTTTTCGAACGGATCACGATTTATACTCCATTTTAGCGTAAATAATCCTTAAAAAATGAGTCTTGAGTAAGAAATCATGATGGGGTCCAAAAAGGGAGAAGAAATTATATATGAAAAAATTGTCTTCCAGATTCGAACCTTGGCTCTTTGTAAAGCCCTGTACACACGAGGACATTAATGTCATGTCATCAAATTTTCAATATGTTCGTGTGATGGTACTGTGAAAAAGTATAAAAACCATATGATTTCATGAAAAAGGCAGGAAACCGCTGGAAAATTGTCAGTAATTTTCCCCTTTACCATCTCCATTGTAGAAACTAAGCTGAGAAATACCGCATCGACAAGGAGCAAGAAACCAGCTATTTAGCCGTGAAACAGTCGATTATGTCCGAAAATATGAATTTTCCTGTTCGAACCACAATAGAGGGTATACTTTTTCCCCCTACACGCTTTCATTCGATCAAGAAACAGAAAAAGTTCCTGCTAGAATCGCGCTTATCCGCCAGAATACTTGCATTTGAAGCTCAGAAAGACTATTTGGCTAAAATGTGGAAAGTAACGACGTTGTGAGCGTTCAATGACTCTTACCCAGGAACCCTCTTTTACCCAGGAAACCGAAAACCCCGGAAGCTAAGTCATGAGTCATGACTGAGTGACTGAGTCCATTTCCACCAAAAAGTCCGCTTGAAAACCTTACCATTCGGCTTCAAGAAACATGGCATTTGAAACTGAAAATTCAATCGCCCAATCAATTTGTTTGGTAAATAGGTGTAGCTTCTGAATCTGGAATATTTGCTCGTTTAGTCCCTTTTAATAGCCCCAAGCCCAAAAGGGGTGATTTAGACCTACACCGCTACGAGAAAAGGGAAGTTTCAACTGAAACCCACCACAAATTAATTTCGACTTGAAAAATGTTTCTATGGTGGCGGGGGGGAGCCTGAAATACTACTTACTATCACGAAATCCAGTAAGAAAAGTCTCGAAATCCTACATGAACGCATTGAAAATACCTCCCAGTAAATTATTATTAGGAGAAGAAGGGTGAGTGCCACGGATTTTTTGGGTCCCTCGTGGGTAATTCCTTAATTTTTCGCCCACGTTTTTAAATAATTTCCAGTAGAAATACCATTCAACGATATCTTGAGTTGCACCCTCTCTCCCTCCCCACAAAAATACTCTGAGGCCACGAAACTTGCCGCAAACGCTGATTTAGCTTCAGCAAACTACTATCAACCACCACATTGATTATTTTTCTCAGCAGTTTGTCCTGGAACTTGTGAATTTTAACATTCATATCAGAAAATTGTCTATTCCTCTGAGCTCTTGTGAGTGTTGCTTTGTTTATCTCTGCCTTCACTACTTCACTCATTATTTTATGTCTCCAAACGTTTATAATTTTAACCGTTCTTTTGAGGACGACATTCCCAGCAAGACTATTTTTTCCTTTCGTTCGGAATCAAAGTGCGAACCTTCTTTTTTGAACCTTTTCCGCTCTACGTGCTCCAACGTTCAATAGCTTTGGTGAAATATATTACAAAACGCGTGTTTTCTATAAAGACCGTTATTGCTCATTCCAATTTATTTGGTGTAATTTCGGTGGTCATGAAGCCAGTGGTGAAAGCGGTAGCTGCAGTGGCTGCAGCAGTTTCTACTCTTCACACAATAAAGACTGTCCAGAATAAAAGAAAAAGGTGGAGAAATAGACGGTAAGATCAGCTTTTTCATAAAATTCTTAATTCAATTTCATGGAATAGATCTAACTGTTTTATTCCAACAGCTGGTGGACAAGAGAATGGATACGGAGACGAGAACTCAATTCTCGCGACGTTTTCAGCCTCCTAACTCGGGAGCTCCAGTTTGAGGATCAAGAATCCTTCAAGAAGTTCTTGAGGATGAACGAAACCTCATTCCACAAGCTGTTGGACCTGGTCAAGGACAGTATTCGTCGAGAGAATACGGTGATGAGGGAAAGTATCTCTCCTCAATTGAGGTACTGGTCAAAGCTAACAGTTTCATTTCCTTGCGAATGGGCCAAAGAGTACGAACATCTATCCAATTTTTCAGGCTGGCCGTTACTTTACGATTTCTAGCTTCGGGCGACAGCTACAGAAGCTTATCTTTCAGTTTCCGCATCCCACCGAGCACTTTATCAGGGATTATCCCGGATACGTGCCAAGCACTATGTAACGCCCTCCTTCCGGAATACTTGAAGGTACGTGTAGGTGCCACATTTTGCTTTTATACAAAATGTACCACAACAGTGTATACTTTCAGATGCCCGACACGGAAGTTGAGTGGCTGAAAATATCGGAGGTTTTCAATAAACTGTGGAACTACCCGAACTGCGTTGGAGCGTTGGACGGCAAACACGTCCAATTTCAACCTCCCAAAAGTATGGGTTCCCATTTTTTTAATTATAAAGGGTTCCACAGCATCGTTCTACTGGCCGTGGTTGATGCAAACCTAAAATTCGTGTACGTGGACGTGGGCTGTAATGGCAGGATCAGCGATGGAGGTGTATTCAAAAATAGCCGCCTCCAAGAGCTCGTCGGAACGAACTCGGTGAACCTTCCCCCAAGCCGTCCATTGCCCGGCGGTCACATCAACGTCCCGTTCCATCTTGTGGCGGACGACGCGTTCCCTCTGACCTCGAGGACCATGAAACCTTTTAAAGGACGTGCTTTGGAGAGAGCAGAAAAAATTTTCAACTACAGGCTCAGCAGAGCCAGAAGGACCGTCGAAAATGCTTTCGGAGTCCTATCACATAGGTTTCGTCTTCTCCAAAAAAAAATTGAGCTTAGTGCCGAGAAGACTGAACTGGTGGTGATGACAGCGTGTGCTCTGCACAACTTTTTAGCCGTCGAGGATCCTGTTTCCTATTTCGGCGCGTCGGAAAGCCAAGAAAACCTGATGACAGGAGTTGATCCTGAACGACAAACAAGACCTAGAGATGACGCCAAAGGAATAAGAGAATGTTTAAAATATTATTTCAATAATGATGGTGCCGTGCCCTGGCAAGACCAAGCTATCGAAAGATTTAATTTTTAAGTTATAGTTTATTTTATTTAATTATTGTTTAGTTGTTAAATTGTGCTATTCAACAATTATTAAAACAATTATTATTATTATTATTATTAAACAAAATAAAAGCACCACACACATATTATAGTGCATTTCAGTTTTGTTCCGAATGCGCGGACAGTCTACTCGGCTTGGGAAACACTATTCTGGCTAGTGAAAACAAGTCCAAGATCCAAAGAAAACGCGCGAATCTTTGCATTTTGCAATGACAGTAAATGGGTTAAGCGACGGAGTATTACTCAAAAATTATTTATAAATGCATTATTTTAAACAGACATTTGATTTTAATCTTCCTCTTCGCTTAATTCCGCTTCCATTACAATTTTTAAGATTGCATGTCGGGCCTTTAAGGCCTTTTTCTTATTTTTTATCGCCTTCAGCGACGAAGCAACGTAAATTCCGAATGCCTTCCACGGGCAGGAGTCGTCCTCTAAGCATGAGGAGGCCGAACTCAAAATAGCTTCAGCCCGGCCAAGGAGGTCTGAATTGCCACTGCTGGATTCGCTCGCAGACCTCTTCTTTCCTCGACGCATCCTTGGCGAAATGAGGGATTGCCCTGCAGTCGGGTGGGTTTGCGAATTCGGAGAGAGGAAATCTTGGCTAGCAAGGAACGTGTCATTTGGAACCTGTACGAACGAATACATACGATATATGAATACATAGGCGATGATAATCGAGTTAATACTATAAATGGTGTACAATAACGGGGTGCTCAGAGAATGAAAGAAATAAAACAAATTTAGGACTAAAATGACAATGTAACATTTTTTAAAATTCCTTATCGTTTTCTCATATTCAGAATTTTTCTTTTGGCTTGTTGCAACTTTTTCGAAATATACTTTTTAAGGCCCGTTTACACTAGCAACTTTTTTCTCGGCAATGAATATTGCTCCATATTGCCGAGAAACTTTTTTCATTTCGGCAATATTGCCGAGTGTTGCCCTATATTACCGGCAATAATTGCCTCGAGTGGAGCAACATTTCCGGGCGTTGAACCCACTCAGGCATTTTTTTTGTTCATGTTGCCAATGAAGTCCGGCCGGCTTGGAAAACTTCGGGCAACTTTTCAAACCTGAACTTTCAGAGTGCAGAGTTTCAGAGACAAATGGAATGGAGCACCCAAACAGACACACACAGGACAACAGTGCCAGGACAACAACAGTGTTCACCAGCGTGGAATTCTCTTGCTAATGGGAAACTCTATTGAATAACATTGAACATGTTTTATCTTACCTCGATTGAAATCGAGTCCAGCGGGATAGACATTTGTTTTTCCGGCTGCGAATCCCCAGGTGTGAAAATCTAGAATAGAGATGAAATAAAATCACACAATGTGTCGCGTTGTAATTCATCAACACGAAACTTACGATGGAAGTGCTCTGCGACTCACTCGTAGGAGCATTCGTCGTCCTTTTCCTGGTTTGGACGTTGTCCTTCAAAAAGGACAACGCCTCGAAATACCACAGTGAAGGCGTGTAAATCTACACCGACACAGAATATTACAACTCTAGCATAAGAAAGGTAGGCACGTATTTCAAACTAAAATCTTCCTACCTCGTCAGTCCCGACACCACTTCGAGAACTCGCCGCGACTTTGTTCAGTTCGGAGACGAAGGCCGACCTCAACGATTTTATTTTATTCAAAACTTCTTTCTCCGTGACGATTTTTATCTTTAGAATCAGCATGATTAGTAGGCGAATTATCAACATTATTTGCAGTTTGTTATTCTTATTACTTACAGAACTCATGCTGTTTACGATCGACTCCAGGGCCTCCTTCCTGGCATGCTTATTGGAATAATTGTGATGCCGCGTTTGGTAAAGGCACTCATGCAGCTCATACTCTGCGATGAGTGCCATTACAGCCTCACGACTCCAATCCATATTTTATTTTTTCTTAATTTCACTCGAAAAAAAAAACAAGAGCACTCAAAAAGTTGTCTCACTTTGACTTGCACTACTACACATTACTATGACTTACTACACATGTACTAGACATTTCTGTCTAGAAAGATGTCACCGTAGAATTCTCAAAATTTGTTATAACATATATGGTATGACATCAAATGTTATTTTCAGGACATTTCTGTCTAGAAATATGTCACTGTTCAAATCTTCTAAAATGTCGTGACTGATATGTTTACTTGTTGCATCTTACGAGTTGTCATGGAAGCGACGTGTTGAAATGCTCCTCAATTTAATGATTTAAGAGAGGGGGCAATTAAAATACTTCAAAAATGTGCGAAATATTCCTTACTGAGCAACTTCATTGGCTTCAAGATGGGGGTCACAAAAAAGAAATAATTTCTTTATTTGAACTAACCACAACAACGAACAAACCTAAAACTTCAAATTTTATTTTTTTAGCCGTTTTGAACACCAGCTTCAGTAGATGTCATGAAATAAATGTCTCCGTGTGTACAGGGCTTAACGGAGAATTTGAGGCATACCATTTAACCTAATGTAGTTGATCTGAAAATTTATGTAATCTGAAAAAACATCTGGGGTACACATTTTAATCACTTTGTAAGCCGACAATATTTTGAAGACAAGATTGAAGTTATAGTGCCCTCCATATTATATTAAATTTAAATTAATATATTGTAGCACATGGATAGCATTTCATTTTTATTTCTGATCGCTTTGGAGAAATGGCAGAAAACCAAACGTGAGTATAATCGTCTTCTTTAAAAAAAAAATATGTTATTTTATAATAATACTATTTTTAGAATGGATCTAAGCGATTTCGAAACTGAAGATGCCCTGGAGCATATCCGTATGCTGGAGATATTGGCGGAAAGGGATGCTCCAGGGACGTCAGGGACCCAAATTCAAAAAGAGAAGAAAGTTCAAAACACTAAAAAGGACGTGGAGGTGCAAACATCAAATGAAGGAGTTAACCCAGTTGAAAAGTAGATTACCATTGAATTACTTTATATGGTAGAAGTAATAATTCATACATAATTTACCTTTATTAACAGGGGAAAAATAGAAGAAAAGGAAATTGATCAAAAAATTTGGTCTCGCCCTGATGGTGGTGATTCATATTTCGTGTTCCACGTGTATGTATTAGTAGTGATTTTTTGAATTTCAAGGAATTTCTTATAAACGAAAATCATAATTTCAGAAAAGGAAATAATATTCAAAATTTCTACCGTGGACAACCAAGCAGAAGAGGAGCGTGGAGGGGTCGGTGGAGGGGGCCTTACCATCGTGGTGGGGGATGGTAGGGGATTTAGGGGTGGTAGACGTGGGGTTGGAGGAAGGGGCAGGGGAAGAAGAAATTAAAAAATATTAATTATTGATTTAAAAATACATTTTTTATATTTTTGTTTTACGCTGTTTTGATTATGTGTGGATATTTAATATGTATGTATTATTTTCAACCTGCAAATTCACGTAACAGCAATAAATTGAAAAAAAAAGTTTTGTTCCGACAGCAGCCTGTCGGGTAAAGTGCATTTCATTTATCCGGTTATGCACCATTTATACGGTAATCGTTTAAGTTTGAATGAGATCATCATTATTATAAATGAAATTCAGGCCGCGATAGAAATTCAAAATCAACTGTTCAAAAAAAGTGTCAAAGGCTGGAATTTCCCCATGTTCCTGGCGCAGGGGGCTAGACTAGATACAATTTAAAATTCAATTGTTCGTTAGTCCAAAAATTTTGGCATGATACCTATGTTGTACGCATTTTTTCTCTCCGTCATTTCGCTCACTGGGAAGAATACTGGTACAACTCAAATAAGCTTTTCTGAACAATCAAGTTTGGTTTAAATTAAATTAAATTAATCCAAACCGGATTGTTCAGAAAAACTTTTTTGAGTTGTACCAGTATTCTTCCCTGCAGAGAGTGATTTTATCTTGAGCAAGAGTGCGACTGGAGGACATGATGAAAATGTTTTGATTTGTTCTTATTTTTCGAAAATTGATTTTGAATTTCTATCGCGGCCTGAATTTCATTTATAATAATGATGATCTCATTCAAACTTAAACGATTACCGTATAAATGGTGCATGACCGGATAAATGAAATGCACTTTACCCGACAGGCTGCTGTCGGAACAAAACTTTTTCATTGTTGTTAAAGTCGTTAAAAGTGGGCTAAAAGTGGGCTATAATCCCGCATTCAATCTTGCACGATTGAACCCTAGTTCGTGCGGGATTGCGAACCCTAGTTAGTAGTTACAACAGATGATTGTAATCATCAGGACTCCCAAAGAGCCGAGGCAGCAAGATCTGCCCAAGATTTCGGCCATTTATACCTCCACTCATGGGTCCATTATGGGCGATTTTTGACCCATTGTGTCACACCGGAAAACTTCGTCAACCCTGACGGATCGTAAATCCATTTCGATTTTAGGATTTTTCGTTTCCTTAAACCCCAAGACATGAAGTTTCGTCCACTCAAGTCATCTATCTACACCAAAATCACCAAAAAGTAGGCGATATCTTTAGGACATTATAGGAGTCGGAAGGGCAAACGTTCAGTTGTGGAATGCAGCAGGTCCTATGATCAAAAAGCACCTAAGGGGGCGTCACTGTGGCGGATATCGTTAGTAACGACTAACGACAGATTTTATTCTCTACACAGTGAGTTAGTGAGGTCCACCCAGCGTTGATACTTTCTTTCGGCTTGAGGGCATTCAATTGCGCGGCCACCGTCCGCGGGAAGGGTCATGCAGACATTGAAAACGGTAAAACGCTGCCAAAAACGTCAAAATCACTTGATGGAGCCTTTCAAGGACTCATCAGGTCGAAAATTCGACTCGAATTTTGGACTCCTCGTGCATAAAAACTAACGAGATTTCGTCCATTTATCATTAAATTCGTATGCCCAATTCAGAATTCACCCAGGGGTCAAGTTGGCGTTATTAGCGATTCTCAGGACAACATTTTCAAAGTGCTTCGATGTGAGCCGGACACGGCTTAAGAGTCCTTTGGGAAATGCCCAAAACTCAGTCAAAGTTGGTCAGTCTCTGGTATATTTTTTTTATATCGTGGAAAGTCATGCATGACTGAGTAACCGCAGTTTCCGGGCAAAGAAACCAAATTTATTCGTGGTAATTTTCATTTTATCGGCCGAAAAAGTCATTTTCCGTTGACTAATTTATTATACGAGACTATGTGTGGCGAAAATGTCAGTTTCCTCTACAGCTATGTCCCCACTTGTGCCCTTTCGTCTTCCTCTTTCAATGAGGAAGTAACACATTTTCCAAAATCATGCTGTCGTGATAGCTTGGGTACCAAAACTCATGAAAACACGATCCGTTCAAATAAAATCAGGCCCTATATTTTTTTATTAATTTTTAAAACTATTGGGTTGTGGGACCCATTTGAAATAGGCTAGATAGACTGATGACGTAATAATAGCATTCGCGTGACCTCCACAATAGCTTCCCACAAATCAAACAATAGGACTTAAGAGAATTGGTAGGACAAGAAGGGGCAAGACATGATAACAGCCATGATGCGGAGGGTTGGGAGGGGTCACAACCCCTTAACCACGTCACGAGTCACAGACCGGCCGTTTAAGGTAACAAAAAAAAATGACAAGTTTAATTAATCCGCTATAAATCAAAATCAATCATTTACGCACTAGTATTCAATTCCTGGTCATATTTAGTCATTGTCTTTAGAAAAAAAATGTTTCCAGCGATTTTAATTACTTCCTCATTCCACACGCCTTTTCAACTTTCAATAACTCATGCGTCTGAGCTGTCCACGCAATTTCTGATAACCTTCCAGCTTTTTGAGGCATGCAATAGCGCATTCTTCACGTTCAACATACCGTGCGCTATGAGGCATGCGGGCATGCCTCTGACGCACGCGAAAAGGCACTAGTGGAGACATAGCGTACCGGTATGTTATGAGTCGCCATTTTTTGACAGGCAGTTCATTTTCTGGGTCATATTCACTGTTTAATAGATAAGTCAGTTCTTGAGGGGTCAAGATCTCGGTATACTTGTACTCAAACCTGTTTTCAACATTTCCTGAGGCCTAGGCCTAGGTAAGGAACGTTCATAAATACGGGCCTAATTCCCGGAGAAAACTGTCATTCCTAATAGGAAAAAATGTGATATTTTCGAATCCGGCGTCGGAATTCACCGAATGTTCGCTTGGAAATGACAAAGTTGCATTTATTAAGAAAAGCAAGATATGTATGTATAAAAAAAAAGCTTGAAAAATCGTCCCTCGAAAATGAACGAGTTTCGAACCATGGTGTATTTCGTCTTTTTGATTGCATATCAGGTCTACTTTAATCCATTCAATTGTTTTGCAGTTATTCTTATACACTTTGTACTTGGTGTTCACCGCGTACCAACACTGAAATCGGTACGTAAGGTCTCTATAGGAGCAGAAGGAAGGACAATTATTATTATTTCTACGAATTATTTTAGGTCGCTCAACGTAATTTTGTTTCAAGATAATAATACACCAATCTCAACAAATTATGAAGCTTTACCTATTTGATTCAACGAAGCTCCTCATGGAGAGACATTTTAGCTACAGAACTAACGTTTCCAGTTTCCACCCTACTGGGAAAACGAGAGGGGGGTTCCACCTCACAGTAAGTAACGGACTTTCTGATGCATCTAACAGACTTCGAGTTTTTGCTCAATCGGTGGGGCTCCAAATTGACAACAAATACTACCTTCCGTGTCCATTTCAATAACGGATAAGAACAATAATTTTAGCGCTGGTGTGCGGTGAATATAGCATAATGTATTGTATAGTAAATATGTACCTACGTATAATAGGTAATTCGAGGAAAGCGTGTAATTACATCAACTTTCAACTTGTTATTTCTAAATCACTATCCCCATCCTCACCTGTTTCGAATTTCAGAAAATGTAAGTACTAGCCACGGAAGCTGAACGTAATAAATAAAAAGGGAATTTAGTGAGCCTAATATTCATAATTGTACTAACAAATAATGAATGAGCGCATGTTGGAAACTAATTCCTGGAGCGTGTGAGTGCAAAGGAAGGAGATAAGCTGAGAAGGCGTTCGAGTGACCCCTCCCGTACACACCACCATGACTAACTACCCTGGCCTTGGGACGGCTATTCTTTTTGATGTCGCATTTTTCTCTTTCGGACGATGTTTCTGGACCAAAATAAAAAACAAAATACATTTCGTATTCAAGATTTTACGCTGCTTCGTGGCATAATCCAGTTTTCTCCAAAAATTTATTTTTTCAAATTTTGAATTTAAAATTTTATGGGCTAGAGTCATTTTAAAAATCAGCGACCCAATTTCCTTAAACTTTTTGGCATCAATGAGTAGGAATCAATTTACAAAAACAAAATCGGTCAATTTTTGCGGCGGTGAGAAGTAGAATCGTTTGGCGAGCGCAGTGGCGCGATCTCTTGACACAGAAACTCACTAGAGACCTATGGACTTTAGCCTTAAGTAGTACGACATAAATAATTGAAACTTACCGACGAATTATGAACAACGCTGTAGCTGCTTTTCCCTCCGATGAAGACGGATGAATAAACGCTAGATCACTTGAGCGTTCATGAGAAATTAAGCGCGTTGCTTTTTCATTGATTTATAATAACAAATAAAAATAAATAGACCCTTCCGGGTAACAGTCCAAGAACTATTAGAAAAGTACGATATAGTGTTTAATTTGCAATGCCACTAAAACTTAACTATTCGTCTTGGAAGAAACAGAAACCAAATGAAGGAATCCGCGCTCGTCTCGCAGGATTTCATTTTTGAAAGCAAGTGGGCATGGGAGGGGAAAAAGGAGGGGATAGGAACGTACTGACGTATTGAACACGACGAATAAAAAAAGGGAAAAGGGAAAGAAGATGAAGTCAGCGTAATTAGCGAAACAACCGCCAACGCAGAAAATTCTTAAGCAGGGTATCCACAGTGCGAGGCAGCTCGCCTCGAATGCCTCGGGACGCATGCTCGGAGTGTGGATACCGGGGTTGCTCGCTGCGAGCCGCTCACCTCGCACCGTGCGACGCGAGGCAGGGGCTTGTTGGTAAAAAGGTGCTGCTCAAAAGAGCCTCGGGGTGAGGCGTGCGTTTAGTGGATACCAGCTTAGTTTGCCTCGGAGCGCACACAAAACCGCGACATGGAAAACGAAGAACTTCGTGGTGTAGTTAAATTATATGAACAGCGTCGTTTATTGTGGGATGCAAAACACCCACAATATTATAACAAAAATCGTCGGAAAAAGATATTGCAAACTTTAAACGAATCGCCAGTAGCAAGGTATCTCAGTGTAAGAGCTAATCTTTCCCTGACAGTAATAGCACTTCACATATAAGTGTCACTTCTTTTCACGGCGGGCTCTATTAGTTGAGCTAAATGTTCGAATTTCGAAATCCTGCTTGTACATTCATACGAAATTTGGCGCATCTTCTTCAAATCTGACGTCTTGTAGTAGCCTGTTTCCGTATTCCAACCGATTTCTAAACAATTGTTTGCCCCACCAGCGGTGCCGCCTTTTTTTCTGCCGCTGTTTTTTAATGATCGTAGCCATCACTATGTAGGCAGCGGCTGCCTCTTGAACGGTCTTCCTGGTTGGCGGGGCCGTGTCTACTGCCTACTTTGAAAGGTGGTTCGCGTGCTCACATCGAGCATGCGAGGGTACAATTTAACTCAACAACACATGCCTCACCCCGAGGCAGATGCCGCGAGGCATTCGAGGCGAGCTGCCTCGCACTGTGGATACTATACTTTAAAAGCTGTTCAAGCGATGATGAGGAGTTGAGGGGTGAGAGGGCGTTTCTATATAGAAACGACCAATGATGTGTAAGCGTAAGTTGTAAGTTCACTCCACCAACAACCATTACGTAAGATGGAGAGGAGACAGAAATGTTCCCCATCCCCAATAATTGACCAACAAGTTTTGAAAACGGACAACGAAAAGAGGCTTTTATTAAATGTACATTTACCACTCTTTGCCACCGAAGCGATAAACGCATTTCATTGCAGAAGTTATTGGCAATGGAAAAGTAAACAAAAAAGGCTTGTTACGTTTTGTTTACGGAACCAATGAGGTAGTTCCACGAGTCAGAACTTATTCATAAAACTATTTCTCAAGGTTTATAGTCATCCATTAATACGGCAGTATTCAGTGGCGGATCCAGCATTTTATCAAGGTTTGGGATGGGGTTTCGGATCAACAATTTTTACCTCCCTGGATTGAGGGGGAAGGGGATTGCACAGAGTACACCGTGCAGAGACAAAGAATGATGTAGGAGTCCCTTTTTATGGTTATTGGTTCTAAAATCCCTGCCCGTCTTTCGTTTTTAGGAGCTTGTGCATTGGGCATTTGCCCTCAGTGGTCAGTTCCATGACTATTTTCTACCAACGAGTAGAACGTAATCTAACAAGATTAATGTAACAAACTTATTCAGCTCCATGAAACCTATGGAATGAGACCATGTAAATATGAATAAGTATACCATACGTGAGAGCAGCCCATTTACGGAAGAAAATGGAAACTCATATTTCCATAGTACCTTTTTTCCGACGCGATTTTCACCTATTTACCATAGGGAAGACAACATTTGAAATCAGTGGAAAAACTTCCTTATTCCAGCTTTCCAACAATGTGTACAGGTTCATATAGTTACAGATTTTTCCCGCTGATATGTAAGCAATCAACTTTAAAAAACAAGCCAGGAAACGTGAAACAAATGCATTTCTTCGACCACATTTAATTAACGTGAATCAGCGCTATTTCTCAATTCTAGCCGTGAATGTGTGTTTTCTCTGAGTACTAGCCGCAAAATGTCCTTTTCATGGATTTCATCCGCGAACGAGCACTTTTTCTCAAGACGTGCCCCCCCCCCCCAACTCTGGATCTGTGCCGGGCTGGCTGCCCACCCCACAGGCTGGCTACGCCCCTGTTCCACTGATTTCAAAATTTTTCTTCCCTATAGCGTAGAGGTGCAAATCACGTCGGAAAAATGAATGGAAATATGAGCCTCAAGTTTTCATTGGTTTTATTCTGCCTAGATAATTCGTGAACACCCTATATGAGCAAGATGGAATAAGCGAATTCTTATTTTACAATTAACCACTAACACTTGAAGGGAAACTTTTTCGGACTTCGATTTATTTCGGCGATTGAGCACAACATATACTAATCCAGATTTATGAAGTGCATTCGTTTTGTCTTGTAATAAAGGAAAAATGTTGTAGTTAGTGTTGTGAGGTTTGTGAGAAATTTTCAAGTTTTTGAATGATTTGAATAAATCTTGTAATGGTATGGTTAAATGACCGGTACGTGTGATTGTTGGGCATTTATTTCGTGTTCTGTTTTTCGCAGAAAGAACAATAAAAGTCAGCCATTCGTAAACTTCAAACGAAAAAAGGTGTGTGTTAGCAGTTTTTCTGTGGTGTGGAGTAGCAATTGGACCGCCTTAGAAAGTTTTTTCGCAGCCTCATCATAGACCAAAGCACCCTCACCTATCCCTTCTCAAAACATAACTTACCCCTTCCATAAAAAAAAAACAAGTTCTCCCACTACCACAGCCACCAGCCACCACACTTCGAGAAGAAAGTATTACAACAGAAGAACCGAACCAGAGCAGAAGCGCAGAAGGTTAGCTTATTAAATCTAAATCTATGGCTCCCAGAAGAGAAAAGAAGGCGGGGAAAAAAAGCGCTATTCAGTAAGTATTCCCTTAATTCAATCGTAATGCAAACAATAACTAATTTCAGCTTTCGTTTTCATTAGATTCCAAAAACAATTAATAGTTGATGGAATTGAGGTTCTTTCCCCCGCCGACATCAACGACATCGCCAGACTGGTGACTGAGGTAATTAACATGCCGATGAACATATTCAACAGAGTCGTCCAAACTATTTTTTTATATTTCCAGAAAATAAGTGCAATGAGGGAGACAAATCGAACAACAGCACCAGTCCCATGCCCTCCGCCGCCCCCATTACCACCAATGGCGATTTATTATCCAGATATCATGCTGCAACAACTGCAGCAGAGCAACAACTGCAGCAGCAGCAACAACTGCAGCAGCAGCAGCATCATTTCTTTTAATTTAATAATCTTTTTATAATATTATAATAATAATATTTTAAGACTTTTCCCAAAGTTTTTCGCCATTCCTTTTGACCGTGGCGGAGTTTTGAGTGTTACTGCCCCAGATTACGGCCATTTACCCCCACCCCATTCACGAACGAGGAATTCTCGACGCTGGCGGATAGTTTTCCCTTGTTGTTTAGCGTTCACCATCAAGAGGGGTACCCCCATCTAACTTCTAAACCTCCATGGTATTTTTAGTTGTTGCTTGAACCTCATGGCGGTTGGGTCATGAAAAATCTCTAGTAAAAAGTCTTATTTCAATTTACGGATGTAATCGTGTTTGTTACTAAATGTGAAAAAAGTGTGTATTTCGAGTTGAGCAACCGCGGCCTATGAAAAATACATATTTTGACTTGTGACACTTGTGCCACCTCAAGTGCACGACCATCTTTAATTGAGACTTTATTGACAATGTTTTCCGCGAAAATGAATAGCCGTGGTGCAATGCTTCTTAAGATAGCTCTGCCATTATAGCTTACCGTCTAGTCAATATTCAGATGCAATTAAAAAGAAAAAAGATGATAATGTGTGACATGACAATGAACTGGGAATAAGAAGCTTCACCCACAAATACCTGATCAGAGGTCACTCCCAGAACGAGGGTGACAATGCGTAAACCCGAAGCTGATGCTTTTACTCCAGTAACTGTAGCAAATGCTTCGATTTCTATGCATAAAAAGTAAATTCTATAGCACTTGATACCACCTTTTACTTCAGAGTGAAGTAAGTGAAGCAGGTGCTATAGAATCGACTCCAAATTGTAGGCATAAAAAGTATTTGCTGGAGGTAATGCTTGGAAAAATCGTAGCATGGGCCAGGGTAGGCTACGATCCTCAGTCTAAAGGTGGAGCCCGTCCAATTCCTTGGCAACTAAATTCGAAAGTTACCTGAAATTAACAAAAATTGGATTTACGTGGTTATTCACGCCGACCGGTATAAGATCAAAGTTGTAGAGAATTGTGTTTTCTTTATTCAAGTACATAGTGACGTTTGCGGTAAGACCGATTGTTTTCGAGATATAGGCGAAAACCCTAAAAATGAGACCTTCTTGGACCCCCTTCACCTGTTGCCAACACCCTAGGCGAAAGGACTTTTAGTATGTTCACTTTATAACCACCCTTAACAAGTTTCCGAAGGAATATGTTCCTATACCGCTCATTGGAGCTATAAACCATTCATTGACTGGACCACTGCTTCCACTTCACTTTTTTCAAAAGTAATGGCAGTTTCGTAATCTACGGAAAAATTTCTACGGGATGAAAATTGGCCTAAAAACGTAACGTTTTCGTTGCGTTAATGAAAAAAAATAAATAATAATAATAAGAATCTGGGGCCCTATTCTTGAAATTGTGAGAATTTTGCAATACTGCTTTGAAGGCAATGTTGCTTTGAGAGAAGTGAAAGCAATGTTGTCTGGGATGCAGTGTTTCAAGAATACCATTTGTTAGCAATACTGGAATCGATGCAATAAAATAACCGCGGGGATTCCTTTCTGTTGTGAATTTTTTTTAAAAATCTCCAAAGCTAGAGCTATGTTTAGAAATTCTTTGTTAAAATGAGAGTTTTCGACTACAGCAGCGGAGCTCATTATTGTCCATCTAAGCGCCCACATGGGGCAAAGATATCTCGTTGTCGACGTTGAATTAGCCCCTTTCGACGCCTAAAAAAAAACACCTATCGCTCGTGCCAGCGTATTTTTTCTCGGGGGCGAGACGTCTCCCGCGTCGGCGCCAAATGTGAAAGGCCCCATAGAGTTCTATGTATTTTTACTGCAAGAGCCGACGACGCACCTGGGCGGCTTTTATTTCCTAATGTGCAAGGGGCCTTAGGCTAGTCCCGGGATTCTGGTCGAAGAACACTGATGGACCTAAATTACATCCAATTTTATGCACAACGAGGACAACTTTTAAACTTCGACTTCATTGCCCAACCCATCTGAGAAATGCTGGTGAGCGTAATTGTGGCGTGCAGCCCTTCCTTGCCTCCCCACGCATCTTACTGAGCGTTTCTCGTGGGTATGTCGCTGATTCAGCTAGGTCTCTTGCAACTCATTTTTCGAAGGACGATTAGACGAAATATTCGTTTTTCGAGGGATTCTCTTTTATTTTTAAAACCGCACTCACCGAACAAGAAAGCTCAACTGTGAAAAATAAATTCCTTCTTGTAAAAAACAAAATGGAAACTCTCGGATTTCCCATGGCAACAGAGAAGGCAATGTTACAATCGAAGCTTTGAAAATTGAAACACCTACAGGGGGTGTTTCCAAAAAACCACAGAAGGCATTACTGCTTTTGCAACATTGCGACCCAAAGCAGTAGTGCCAAATTCAAGAATACCGCTTCGCAGTGATGCTTTCTCAAAAAGGCAATAACGCAATCGAAACTAGTGTTGCCAAGGCGTTCAAGAATAAGGCCCCTGACTTCATAAAACAATTTACTGTGTCACCAAAAATTGCGTCACACGTTGTCAAACATCATAAAGACTTCTCCGTTTTCCCAGTTTTCCAACTGTGTACTCAAAAGTTGAATTATCTCCCTCCATTGACGAGAAAATTCGAAAAGAATAGAAGAATCGATCGGTGTGCGAATTTAGGGCGTCTGCTGGTTTTTCATTTAAGTAGCTGCTCGAAGTGCCTGCCTCCATTCCTGAAGTACTCTCGTGCTCGTTTTCTCATTTCTCGTACCGTGATTTTCAAAGTGAGCATGCCTGTTGGAGCTCCATGAGCTGTCGCGAGGGACATAGATGTCCCCTATACGAAAAAGAGCGCCACGAACGATAGCAGCTGACTTGTAGTTGAGAGAAAGAGGTTGAGTTTGTGAGATGTAAAATTTGAAAAAGGGTGTATTGCTTAATGCTCCCGAGCGGTGAAAGTGGGAGCTTAATGCTCCGAAATGAAAAGTGCCTAATGCTCCCGTGGTGCTGAATGATCCGGCCGGAATGACTCGGTGGTGCCTAAAGATCCCTCCATGAAAACTGCCAGAATGTGTGAGCGATTAGCGTAACCCAGAGGACACCACGAGGAGGTTGCTCACGTTGTCCCCCATTGGTGACGGAAGTCACCTCGTCAAATTGTAAAATTGAAATAGAAGTTCTCCCATCGTTTTCATCGTCCTTGTAACACGCTGTTAGCCCCAAAGCCTGTATCTTCCTGAACCTGTAACGCGTACATTATATAGAATCCTCCATACAATCCTCAATAATATACCTATCAAATAAGTTTTTAAAAAATTTTACTTTTATTTATTTTTTTAATTAGAAAAAAGGAAAAGGAAAATTAGCTCACCAAGCTTGCGCGAGATGAAATCGGCAACCAACTATATTCATGTCCGGCCAGATAGTTAGGACTGCCGTGTGCATGGCTTGTTCGAAGTCCATTACGAATGTGGTTGGTCTAAAAGTTTCTCCCACCATATCCTGGCATTTGGTAACTATGGCGCGCAGACACTGTTCGTAGGTGGAAATGTCTTTACCTGGCAGAAGACAGAACGCTAAGGGAATGTACATACCGTCGTAGTGCCCATGTAACGTGAAAAATTGGTAAAAAAATTTGGTACAAAATTTGAAAGTCCCATCCATATACACCACTGAGCAGGACACCAGGACAATGCCTGTTTCGGAGTCGGCGTGCAACAGAAACTCATCTCCCCGCGACGTTTCTGTTTTCATTTCACGAAGGACTGAAAAAACTTCTTGTGCGGATTTTGGTAGAGTGGGCCGTCGTTTTCGTTTTTGTTTGTAGACCACGTACCGCCAATTTATCACGTCACGGACATTAGGGCTCATGTCAGGATTTTCTATTAGCGCTCTTCTTATGACCTACGAACGAATAACGAACTGAATTATGTCCAGAATAAACTTACTATTTATGTAGCAAATATATTTTCTTAGTTCCTACCTTACGGGGAGCAGTGGATATGTCTTCATAAGCTTTCCTTTTAACGCTGGTTCGCAGTTCGACGACATCGAAATCATTCGGAGGTTCGTGAGCGTGAACCTCAGACGCGAAAATCACTTGTTCACCTAACGTTTTCAAAAATGCGCCACATTTCGCCGACGTCCTCTGCGCACACGTCCACCTCAGGACACTTTCCGCCAAATCTTTGTGGTAAACGAATTTGAAAAATCGCCCCGAATTTCCCTCGCTACGAAATATCACGTTACCACCTTTGCGACCGCCACCTTTCACCCACCGAGTCTCCATCGAGTTCATCGTTATTCGTTAATACTGATATGACCCATCACTGTCTATCGCTAACGGAATCGGAATCTCGAGACAAGAGTGGGATCCTCCTCCCTCTCCAAAAAAAAAAAAAAAAAAAAAAAAAAAAAAAAAAAGAGTGGGATCATAGGGCACAGTTCGATAACGACGTTGCGTTGGAATGCGGAGCACTCAGCTCAGTCCTAAAATGACTTTCACTTTCCGTCGGCTCGGGGGGAGCATTGGGCCATACGCCCTTGAAAAAGGGGACGTTTGCTTTTAGGTGTTTGAGAAAATAAATTAAGATTGTCACCCTCTTGAAAAAGTGAGCTCGTTGTTTTCGTAAACCCTTCATGGTGACCGAGCATATCCAACATTAAGTGGCAACAGTGACAGGACAAAATTAATATAATTAACGATGGATAAGCTTCGGAGAGTGCGGGGAGTTAAGAAGGGCGGTTTTACGAAACTACTCAATGCGATCAAGAGTAAGTTAGATGAAGAACCGTGTGTTTGGGTGGAAGTTAAAGCTCTTTTGAGACTTTGAAAGAGAAATTCGGAAACAAGATGCAATGATCTTCGAAGCCTTGATAGAAGACGACAGTCCTCGGATGAAACCTTGGAGGCAGAGAACGAATTGGCTGATGACTTCGTTCGGAAAAATCACCTCATATGTGCGAGGATCAAGGAGAAACGAAAGTCTCGGGACGACCTGGAAAATGAGAGCACGACAAGCAGCAAGTCCTCATCCAACCAGCCTGGCAAACGTAAGTTCAAGCTTCCGTTAGTAGAATTAAAAGAGTTTTCAGGAGATATAAAAGAATGGCTACCCTTTTGGAGCCAATTCCAACAAATTCATGAAGACGAGACGCTGGCAGATGCCGATAAAATTCATTATTTATGGCAAGCAAGTCCATCGGGGTCGCAGGCGAGGCAGTTGGTTGCAAATTATCCCCAGTCGGGGGACAACTACCCCAAAGTGGTCGCTGCGTTGAAGGAAATGTTCGGACGGCGAGAGCTCTTAGTTGAGGTCTATGTTCGAGAGCTTTTGAAGCTCGTTATCCTCAACACTCGAAAGTCTGAAGCTAAGCTTTCTCTCTCAGTTTTGTACGACACGCTCGAGGCACATTTAAGGGCGTAGGAGTCATCGGACGTTGCCCCAGAGTCATGTGCAGCGATTCTCTTTCCTCTGGTCATGCTTGCCAGAAGAGCTACTGAGGGCGTGGCAGAGATTACAGCTCCACGCCGACGAGGAAGTAGAACTGCCATCCGGAGAAAAATCATTCGCTAAAAAGAAACTAGAGTCTTTGATGAAATTCATCCGTCACGAAGTGGAAAGCGAAGAAAGAATAGTGCTAGCCATGGCTGGTTTTGAAAAGACAGATTTAAGAAAAGCGACAGAAAGAAAACACGATGAACGTAAACCAACCGCAGCGAGTCTTCTTACAACAGGCAATTGTTTTAAAGCTGTCAAGATGCCGTATGAATAAGAAAGGAGAAAGTTGGTCGCGGCCAAAAAGCATTGCTTTGCGTGCTTGAACCCAGGACAGGTGTCACGGTGGTGTAAAGCGGCTATATCTGGCACGCTGTGTAGCCGACGGCACGTTACATGCATGTGCCCAGAAAATGGACCTAATGGAACTTCACCCGTCAACTTAAAAGGCAAACCAAAGGCCGAACATGCTCTGGCAGCGATGAGTAGGATGAATAATGAATACTGTGTTACTCCAAACGGTTCAGGTGCGGCTCATTAGTGACCGAGGGGAGCGTCGTGTGAGGGCTTTGTTCGACACCGGCTCCCAAAGAAGTTACTTCATGGAAGGAACAGCTAAGGTCTTAGGTTACGAGCCGCTGCGTGTAGAACTACTCAGTCACATTTTGTTTGGAGGAGTAGAGACTGGCACGTCTCTCCACAAAGTTTACTTAGTCCATGTCTGTAATCTCGAATCGACTACGCCTGTAATTTTGAAGTTCTGTCGCAGGAAAGGATCAGCGGGACAATTAGCTGTGTACCTTAAGGCACATGGACCGTGGAACTTCAGGAGAAAGGCATCAAGCTCAATGACACCACAGAGAGACCAGTTGAGCTTTTTTGGGGGCGGATGTGATCGGGAAGATGATGACGGGACGACAGACGTCGTGGGACTGTGGAGTAACATCAGTGGAGACCGTTCTAGGGTGGACTGCCATGGGAAAGACTTCAGTTACGTCGGCCCGAGAAAGCACGGTAATGTTGACCCACTGTCTGTTAGTAGCTCAGACGTCGTCACTCGTTATTGGGACTTGGAAACATTGGGCATCAGAGATCCGACGGAAAGTCAATCAAAGCAGGAACTTTGGGGCACCGTAAATCGTTTTTTGAGACCACCGTGAAGAGCTCTGTTGATGGACGGTACGTCGTACGATTACCCTGGCGAGAGGGGAGGTATAAAATAGCAGATACAAAGCAGTTAGCCCTCCAGCGCACCCAGATGAAGTTTCGGCGACTGAAGGCGGCAGGACAAGTGGAGCGGTATGATCTCGTGTTCCAGGAGTGGCTTGAGGAGGGTATAGTAGAAGAAGCGCCCCCTCTCGTACCGGAAGAGCCGTCGTATTATCTTCCTCACCGCCCAGTATGGAAAACTGAGGGTACCACCAAAGTTCGACCCGTGTTTGACGCTTCGGCCAAGGTAGAGGGGTCGGTCGCTCTAAACGACTGCCTCGAGGTGAGAGAAAACCTTGTGGAAAACATTCCGAACATCTTGCTACAATTTCGGCGTCATGGGATAGGTGTCTCGGCGGACATCCGCAAGGCATTTCTACAAATTGAGGTAGCTGCATCTGACCGCAATTTTATAAGATTTTATCCTATTCAACCTGATGGACAACCTAAAGAATACAGACACTAGTGAGTGGTGTTCGGATTGTGTTGCAGTCCCTTCTTGTTAGGAGCAGTCACCCAACACCTGGTAAACGAGGCTTTGAAGGAAGAGGGGTGTGGTGGTTTCTCTAAGGATATATTGCAAACACTCACCAAGCAATTTTACGCTGACAATTTTCTGACAAGTGTACAAGACCGTCAGCGACTGGAGGAAGTTCAAACAACCGCCGTAGAGACATTTAGAAGAGGGGGGTTTGACCTCCGGGGGTGGGAGAGCACGGCCGACAATGAGACTTGTGGGGATTATACCGAATCTAAAATTCTGGGCATGGTGTGGGATCTGCGACTCGACACGCTGGGGGTGAATCTGGAACATATGACAACCATGGAAACTCTGAAAATAACTAAAAGAGTTATTCTCTCCATTAATCAAATCATTTTCGACCCTATAGGTTTCACTGCTCCGACGTCGTTGGTGCCCAAAATGTTACTTCAGAAAGTCTGGAAAAAGGAGTTGCCATGAGAAGATGAGGACTGTTGATGAAGAGGCGATAGACAAAGCATATGAACTGTACCAAAATCTGTCTGGAGATTGGGAAGCAGTGGGTCTAGCTTCTGTTGGCGTTGGACTCTTGCTATTAACCAAAAAGTTGACTTCAGAGAACGCAACAAATTGGACTAAAAATAGGGTACGATCCTTTCTACAAGTGTTGGGGGTTGAGAATGATGCACAAGAACTAGCTGAGCTTACCACCAGCCTGGAACTCACTAAAAGGTTCTCAATATTTTCGAGACGACTCTTCAAAGTTCGATGAGACATCTTTCTTTGCGTCAGGGAGACAGCAAAAGGAAAATGCCCTAAAGCAAAGTTCACGGACGTTCTAATGAACGTTCCGTTATGCAGAACTTACCAACTATAATGTTGGCGATGAAGTATCTAGTCGGCTCCCAGATTTATCTGTTGCTTTTGGGTTTAATTGTCCAGGATTTACCACCACTGATCACTGCATCTGAAGTCTATGAGAGTATGGGTGACAATGCACCCTTCTGCAAAATCCTGTACGATCAGAGCTCTCTAGAAATCTTTGCTCGTGGAAGTATAAAGAAACTGGGTGCCATTTCAAGTACCACAGCAACTTTTGCGGGTGTCACATCCCTACGAAATTTCAAAGTGGCTTCAACTAGTGAGATCTCTGACGAGTTGGTTGAGAAAATCCGTTGTGTTATGATGGCTGTAAATCAATCAGAATTCACGACTACAACAGTATTCAAGGACCATCTGTTTCTCAGTGGTTTGGAACAGAACAAACACATTTATCACGAGCTGCATACTCCTATCAGTGAGAACACGGTCGGAGTTGATCGTCCCGCACCAATTATCACTTGAATGCACACCTGGGCACATACCAACAATGCCTCTGACTTTTTCAGCAACACCAAGAATCCGTTGGCGCAATTTTTCTGGAGTGCTCACGACCGAGGAATACACTTCCTCTTTCATGTACCCACAAAGAAAATAGTCCAAAGGAGGTAGGTCAGGAGAACGAGGAGGCCACGCTGTCGCTCCTCCGCGACTTATCCACCTTGAAAAATTTTCATTGAGGTACTGTCGCACTGTTGAGGAATAGTGCGGAGGAGCACCTTCTGGCTGGAAAATAATTTGTTCCCTCAGCTCTGGGTCCATTCCGTCAAGAAGACGTTGCAATTATTCGACTTGCAGAAAACACCGCTCTCGGTGAATCGCTCCGATATACATATATTTTCTGGAGTTGCGAGGCACAACAAAAGTCTCATCCAAAATGTCACATCAAACCGCGCTGAGCAATATAACTCTATAATATGCAAAATGATTGGCGGGAAACGCGTCAATTTCGCAAGGAGGGAATCCTACCAGAGAAGATGCTACGCCGCGGCTCTGTCGTTTAACACGCCTTCGATGGAAAGAGGAACGCAGAAAACGCCTGACAGCTTTAAATTTCGGAAGGGTGTGTAAGTTGAAGACAACAACAAACACATGTCGGTTTGTCAATCAACTTCTCTACCCGGACATTTCGACGAAAGCCATGGATTATGGGCTACTTCACGAGGAGGAAAGCTCTAAAATCTTTGGGCAATCTTCTCGGAGTAAACATCGCACCATGTGGTCGGATAATTGACGGGAAACTACTGTAACGTGGTTGTTCAAAAACCGTTGTTGTGGGGCTTGTTCAGGTTGTGTTAGGCAGAGAGATTTTGTACACAGTGTTTTTAGAAAAAGAATTATTTATAGAAAAGGAACTGAAGGAACGGTAAAAGTGTTGCGGAGTAAAGATGCTTGTAGAGATGGGCACTCGGGTCCGGAGGTTGTATTCGAACGAGACACGTGCTGCGAACACGATACACGCAAAAATGCCCTTAGCAACGGGGACGAATAAAAAGAAAGATTACACTCACCAATTAGCGGCGGGTCGACTTTTTAGACGTGAACGAGGGAAGAGAAGGGGGGTGTGAGTGTGTGGGAGTGGTGAGTGGTCTGTAGCCGACCCGCTCGACTCGCTTTGGGTGGTTGACCGGAGTGTCTGGAGACGGCAGGCGCAGGGAGTGGGCTTGCTCGTGATTCCGCTAATGCGTTTCAGGGTGCGTCGCCGAAAGTGGTGTGTGCGTGAATGCCTACCGCGAAGGAAGAACGACGTGTCGAATCCGACTGGTAGAATGGCAACGTACAATGTCAATCAAGCTTTCGAACTTTACACTTTGAATCAATCTCTCCGGGATAAACCCGAGCTTTTATACCATGGGATTTTCCCCACATCAGTGGGTCTTTCCTAAAAATAAGTAAATAAAGTATCAAAAGTAATAGACTGTGGCCTGCAAATTTGATGCACGGCCCTGGGAGAAAGAGAAGAACTACTACTGTTGGTTAACACCCCAATTCAGCCAAAAGTCCAGTTTCTCCTTGATGTTAACTTTTACATTGATATTTAATTTTTTCTTGTGTTCATGTTGAATATTGATGTTTGTACCTAATGAATGTATTTATTCGCGAGAATTGTATGTCCGTGCTAGTCGCTATAGTCCGTCAAGAAGAACATGAACTCACGGCCAGCGCCCTCTCATACGGTTAGTTGCAACTTCTCTTCCCAGTACTTTCGTTTTGTTACCAAATTGGTTGTCCCACTATTTACCAACGACAAGTGATATTATCATGCTGAAAGTTCCGTGGTGGAGGTGATCACAGAATCTCCTTTTTATATTAAATAATAGAGGAAGCGGGGTACACCGTCACTGGAATCACTGCTTTCAGAAGAAAATTGCGATTCGAAACTCGTTGGTCCTTGGTCCAACATCCATTGCGACAATGAAAAGGCTGAAGATTTTAAATGACGTCGGGTTTCTGATGAGTTGTAAACTAGTTAGTGACTGAAGTTTCCAAGCAGTTTAGTTTCTTTTTAGTAGCTCCGTGTGTAGACTCTCATTTGAATACACATGTAGAAACTCGAAAGGGACTGGTTACTAACTCGAGTCTCCAATCAGTTTCTTTTCAGTTCCTCCGTTTGTAGACGGCCTTAAAGTCGCGAAAAAACGAGGAGTCGTATCCTTGTTTCCCTATCATGTGTTTCCTTTAAATATTTAATGTCATTCTCAATGATTAGAGTCGGGGTATTTTCGCGCGTAATCGTTTGTATCCAGGGATCGATTCCCTGGGCCATACGAATCACTTCTTCAGGAATGGCCAAAGCGGGTATTTGTAGGCTTTGAATTTTCACTAACCGAATGAGAGCATCCGCGCAGGCTTGGAAACGACAAATTTTTTTTATTGTAAAAGCGAGATATTCCCTAAAAAACAACTGAAAAATCATACCTCAGAGGCAATTGAGTTTCGGCCTATGGTGTATTTCGCCTTTTATGTTTTAGCAGTTATTCCGAAACACCCTGTATATAATAAGGTGGTTTGAAAAGAGATGACTTTGTTCTAGAATGCGTCCTTACGGATATATAAGCGAAAAGCTCAAATAATTCCACAAATTTCATGGTTTTCGCCATTTTCATGGTGAAGCCATATTAGAATTAAGTCGATAACTGGAATTTATAGTTTAGCGGCTCAAAAACATACAGAACCGTCATAAAAACTTTGCCGAAAATGTTTTCGATTCCCAACTAACAAATGATTGGACTAACAGTCATTTTGGTACCTGTCCATAACTGTTATTTTCTAACTCATGAACATCCTTAACGGATTGTGAGACCAACCTAGATTGAATCATAGTTTGAGGGATCTCATTATGGTTTCCTTGTCCCACTCTTTCTCTCTCTTCTCGCCGAGATTCGCCGAGAACGAATTTAGTCCTTTTTTCATATCCTCAATGGCTTTTTTGAGGGTGTTAACCTCCATCTGCAGTTCGGAAGTTTTTAGCCGGGAGTTTTCTATGACATTCTGAGATATGACAAAATTATTAGTACCTTGAGTTGAAATGTGGACGTATAAAAAGCATTTGAGAAGAGAAGGAAGCAGAAGTACCTCTAATGACGATCTCAGCAGCTCATTCTCTAGTCTGAGTTAATCCAATTCAGATTTCGAGCCGTCCAAATGAAATACAGAAAAATTATTGTGTTTTGTGGGGAAATTTCCAAATAAGAAAACATCGTAAACCTGGGCAGATGGGCTCAATTTACTATAGCCTAGAGAATTTGGTTCGTCACTTTTCGCAACAGCTTCAGATTCGGTAGCTATGATCTGGAGTGAATCAAGAAATCGGAACAATTAGGATAAAATTCCGTTAAACGAACTATATGTATACGCATTCAGATGTCATTCAGATTCAATGTCGCATTCAGATAGTACTTTAAATTTAAGCATAATTAATACGTTTCGAAGCCACTGGTGGATAGCACTGGCGATATCCACGATAGATGTTTTTTAAAGAACTTAAGTTTAGGTGTCGCTTAGGTTGGTTTCTGAATGCACCCCTAGAGCTTGAATTGATTTTTGGGGAAGGTTCTGTACCTTGAACAAGGTTGAAACTGCATTTGGCTTAAGTTTTCGCCATCCATCGGAACGTTTTTCCTCCCACTGGCTTTGACACAAAAAAAATATAATTTTGTAGGTAACTTATCCATCTCACATCAAGATTTAATTAGGAACTGGACAAATCGGACAGCATAAAAGTACTAACTTCACATATTCTTGAACATTCTTCGGCAGTTCACCTTCCATTTGTTCCGCCTATCTTTGTCACTAGGTAATTTGAAGCAGCGAACCCCGTTCTCGATTCGATTGGAACAGTTAAGTGCAGAGCAGCAAACCATAGTTGTCTGACGTTTGCATCTGGAAACAACACAGTTATAGAATATTGAAAATGGTATTTTTTTTCAAGCCCGTCAGAAAGCGGGATTTCGAAAGACACGATGTGGCGTGTCCACACACGCCACATCCCCCCCCAACCCGTGTGGGGGGGGGGATGACAAAAGTGATGAAAGACGTACCAGGTCTGTGTGGTATGGATGCCAATTCAAAGAATCAAGGAATAACGGGGTCTCCCTAACGATCTCATTACTCAAAAGCTCAAGGAACCCGTAGCAAAAGGCCCTCGTTTTTTATTTTCCCGGACTTGAAAAGAGACCTCTAAGGCCAAACACCTTGGCCTTAGAGGTAAAGCGATAATGCTGATGAGTACACCGGGAAAGGGCCCAAAATGTATTAATTAAAAAAACACCACGGCTGTATTGTTCATTTGTGGTCTAAAAGTTCACCAAGATTTCACCACCGAGAGTTAAGGTTTGAGTTACCTTAGCTCAGAATTACCTAACGAAAAAAATGCTTCACAATTTATGTAAATAATGTTAGAGTTTGGTTACTCCAACCTAATTCCCGGAGGTGAAATTCACAATAAGTATGTTGTTTTTCTTTCCAAGGATGGATGTCTATGAATGGCCTATGATACAAGTATCACGGTTCAAACCACAAGACCATGATCCATGAATCCGCGGCCATTTCGAAATTTTTTTTATCTACGTACATACGTATAGCTCTGTAGCCTGTCCACCTAGTGATGGACTTCGAACGGGCGTCGATAGTTCGATTTGTTCACTCACACCAAAAATATTTAAAGTACTCGACAAAACATTTTTTACCAGGGGCACTATGGTGACGTATAAACGCTTCCATGGAGGTAGGATCAAGTGAAGGGATCGAATGGTTTTTTAAAAAGTAGAATCGTTTGAAGCCAATGTCCGCCATTAAACATCTACGGTTAAATTGCCATTCACAATGAGGACGGTAGGGGGGATTTTTTCACTGATGAAGTATCGAATTGTCAATGTTTTTGTTGGGTGAAGCCTGATAGCAAGATGGTATTAATCGCGACCGGTTTCATGAAAAATGCATTTCACTCCCTCCACTTGTTCCTACCTTCATCAATGCTTCACAGTGATCGTTTTGTTCTAAAATTATTACTGGCGCGATAACTTAATTAGAAGAATAGAAGCTCATTCCACTAAAGTCCTTCAGGTTCAAGGATAACTCCATATTTCGGGGAAACCCTACCGCATATTTACGGTGTGGACTCCTACACACCCTCACAGTAAATTCTCGCACGAAGAATTTTTTCGAAGGTCATTAATAGAACTTCCCTCAATTTGGCGAGAAGCGATCACGTATTTGCCTCCTAGAGGGCGTCAGTCTTATTACTCAAAAATCGTTCAGTAGTGAAAAGCAGACCTCAAATTTCAAATTTTCTCCTTCAACTAAATTCAAGTTCGCCCACCCATCCCGCCCAAATTATTTCTTCCAAGGTAAAAGGTCTATTCGTATGTCATCCGGAGCTGCACTATCAGCACTGAAAGTACTAACCTTCCATTATTTTTTTGCGTTATTTCACATGATGACGCACGAGGTTACATAATTTCATGCTGCCCGGAGTAGTCTGCGACGACAAACGAATAGACCTAATTAATAGTACTTTCCTCAATTTGGCGAGAACCGATTTCATATATGTCTTCTAGACGTCGGCGCTCGCGTCAAAATTATATTCGCAAAAATCGTTCATAGTCCAGTCAATGAATAATGAAAAACGAGTGTAGACGACATGGCCGGTTTAGAGATTTTTTATTTTTCCGCTTAGTTTGGGGTAGCTGGGAGATAAACATACTAAAAGTCCCCAGACGTCCAATGTGAGCAGGCCTTTTATGACCGGGAAGGTCACTTGTACGGGTTTTCCTAATTGTAATTACATATGCCCGCACTTCGTAGCGCCAGGACTTTTTCTTAGAACACATAAGTGACAACATTTTTCCCAAGAAGGTCTCGTTATTTCTAACAGTTTTCAACTTGCGTGACTCGGAAATATTGGAATAATTGGTTACAAAACGCCATTTGCAGCAGTTTTTGTCTCTTTTGGTTGTAACGATTTCACCTTCAGTTTCTCATGATAGTTTACAGAATGTAAGTTGAAGAGCATTACATTTCCACTTAAGACCAACATGGCTACAAGTTACAGCCGTATGAACCGACCAAGTTTTTTCCTTTTTTAAAAATTCAGCAATGTCCAACTATCCAACGCTGGGCCAAACGTGATCAAGCTTAAACATGTAGCTGGGTTCTATACTGTTCATAAAATAAATAAATAAAAAAGTAAAAAGTTATTAATACATATCTGTTAGCGTTTTCCATTTGCATAAAATTCCGCTCTGAAGCCGAGCATTTCCACCCGTCTTCTCTGAATTATATCATATGGCAATGGAGAAGACGAGTGGAAATGCTCGGCTCCAGAGCGGAATTTCATGGAAATGGAAAACGCCATGTATGTACCTATTTTGTTTGTTTGTGTGCAGGTATTTGGCATCAGGGTGCACCCTTACGGATTTGTATTGTGTTTACAAGTGCGGCTTATCATCCCTGAGCAAAATTGTAGAAGTGTGTCAGGCTACATGGGATGAACTTCACGGATTTTTTTTTTTTTTTTTTTTTTTTTTTCCAACGTGAAATTTATTGTGAATTTGTCACATTTAGTTTTGCTAACAGGGAGTTTCAATTAATTAACCTGGCACTTGTAAGTGAGGTCGTTGTCCACTGACAAGCCTCGCATTTCTTTTCATACATTGTCTAATTTGAATGAATTAATTTAACTAAATAACAAATATTTCAGCGAAAAATTAATATTTAAATGACAGTAAGGAGCAACAATGATGTGACTAGACATGGGTATCACAGGATTTTTAATTCGAAAAATCGTAGGACGTTTCCGTTTTAGACGTCGTCTTTCTC
Source organism: Corythucha ciliata (assembly GCA_038030265.1). NCBI lineage: Eukaryota > Metazoa > Arthropoda > Insecta > Hemiptera > Tingidae > Corythucha > Corythucha ciliata. The sequence goes on along the minus strand of CM075942.1, from coordinate 42,650,272 downwards.
TTTCCGGTGGTGGGTTCACAGCCGCATACCTGAGATCATCGTTTTCGTGATTGATGAGAACTCGGTGAATTCTTTTGTAGAAATTTGTCATCGTCTCTTTGACTTCTTGAATATTAAAGTCTTCGTGGAGGGTCCGATTCCGTATGAACCACGGTGCATCGGTTATCATTCGGAGACATCGATTTTGGAGGACTTGCACACGTTCCACTTGTGAGTCGGATGCAGATCCCCAAAGCTCGAAGGCATATGTCCACATGGGCCTAATCATCGATAGGTATAATAGACGTTTTGTACTAAGGCTAAACATAGATTTGTTACCCATGAGGAATTTCATAAGAGAGATTCTGCAGCGAATCCGTTTGAGAAGGGAGGATATGTGGATGTTCCATACCAGTTTCACATCCAGTTCTAACCCGAGGTATTTAACCGAGTTAGTTAGGGGGATGGTTTCACCACCGAAGCTGATGGTCACGTCTTGCAGTTTTCGCTGTAGAGTAAACCGCACTACCTTCGACTTTGTTGGGTTCACTTTAATCCTCCATTGTGCACACCAGTCGTTTACCCGATTGAGCATCTGCTGTAAGTCACTCTGAGTTGATTGACAAGTACCTTTAGTGATAATCGCTGTGTCATCTGCGAATTGTGCCACTATTACCGAGTCCGAATGAGGCTGTGGGAAGTCTGACGAGTAGATGAGGAACAAAAGCGGCCCCCACACGCTACCTTGAGGAGCTCCAGCGGTAATCCTTCGTGGAGAGGACAGAGAGGACCCAACCGTTACTGAAAATGTTCTTCTGAATACGACTGCAAAAGGCGGTATAGTGTATCTGGCAGGGTGTCTTTTACTTTCGCTAGTAGTCCTTCATGCCACACTCTGTCGAAGGCTTTTTCCACGCCCAAGAAACCACCCAGGCACACAAAGCACTCTTCATATGTGTCCATGATCACGCTTGTTATTCGGTGAAGTTGTTGCGGACAGGCGTGACGATTATTTCTGCAGCTCCCATCAGAGAGTGAGTGGCTCGACATTGAATTCCAGTAAATTGCAAACTTTCCTCACTGCCTGGGGGCAATTGACGGAAAGGACATCCGCATTATGAAGCCCAAAGACAGTGACTCTATATTCCATAATTATAAACTGTATCTGTATTGTTGGCCATTTGTCACGCCAGTTAATTATTTCGTGTCGTGGACATCGGAGCCTACGCTAAGCAGTCGGATTCTGGAATTTTCACTAACAGTGCCGTGTGGAAAAGAATTATTTCCAGTAATTTGAATATTCCTCCCGCTTACCCAATAATCGAGGGAGAATGTAATGTCAATTACGTGTTTGTCGGTGACGAAGCTTTTGGCCTTTCGCTGGCAACAGCTAAACTACAAAACAGAGAGTCTTCAATTGTTCAATTATAGGTTGTCCCGGGCCAGAAGTTTCGTCGAGTGTTCATTTGGCATGCTGGCGAATAAGTGGAGAATATGCCATCGCCTTTTGAATGTGGAAGTACATTTTGCGGAAAATATCGTTAAAGCATGTGTTGCCCTATATAATTTTGTGAGGTTGAGGGACGGTATGATTTTTGAAGATTCGCTTCAAACTCCGACAACTTTAGAGGACCTGCAAATCGGTTTGGGTGTTTCGATGAAGAGTCAGCCATATTCCAGGCAGCAAAGAGACGCGAGGAATTATTTGGCTGATTATTTTGTTGGGCCTGGGGAGTTGCATTGGCAGTACAGGAGTATCAGTTAAGGTGTTTTTTTTTGTAATTAGCATAGGATTTAGCTTAGAGTTTTTTATTCAATGACTTACAAACTGTTCAAATAAATGAAAGAATATGTGTTAGGCCCCTTTTACTCGAGTCACACCGTCTGTTTGTGATCAGATTGAACATATTTTTGAACAAAAAACTTACTCGTGTAAAACGGGCCTTATGGGTCACACTCACTCTAAGGATGATATTTGGAGGGGGGGGGGGAGTTGAGGCGAGCGGCTTGGCTCAGGCACGCGAACCCTACCTGAATTCTTATACGTATACTTATTTATATTATATTAAAGTCGGGTCAAAGCCGTAAATGAAGGAGTGAGTGAGAACCCACATTGCGACGCGTTTCGGCAGCTAAGAAGTGGGAGGGAAGAAAGGGCCAAACGGGAAAGGAAGACGCGATCGCTGGGAGAGTGTGTTTTTGGCCAGCGTCAGAGGGAGTGTGTTTGTGACCAGCGCTTGGGGAAAGTCGTCTCGTCGAAAGAGGTCTTCGTGGGGCATTCGGGGGACATTAAAATGGGAGAACGATTAGCGAGAAGCGAGCACCGGTATTTTTCTCTTTTGTCCTCTGTTTGTCATCCGTGCAGATCGCCGGATAAACCCCCCATAAACACACTTCCATCGAATCAACGTCGATAGGGGTTTTTTTCGTTGATGAGGATATTTCATCGTAGAATAGATGTCGATTTTGCGTTGATAAAATGATGTTGATTTATCGGCCATGATACAATATCGATACAACGTTGAGCCATCTATGTTCATTATTCTACCTAGAATAGACGTTGAATTCCTCACAGTGCAAAGAGATTGTTACATCGACCAATATGTGACATCAATCAGACGTTGAGCTATCAACGTTTTCAAATCAACGAAGAAAGTACGTTGAATCAACAAAATTGTTTTTTGAGTGCGAAACATAATTATGATTTGATAAGAACATTTTAGATCGGGAACAGAGGAAGAGTATAGTGAAAAGTACCAGCTTCTAGAGGAGACGAGTAATTTGTACTCAGAAGAGAAAAGAAAGGGGAAAAAGTCCAAGAGTGGTAGCAGAGAGAAAGAAGCTGGCGAAGAAATAAGAAGAGCTGCGACTTCTTATACAAGATGTTTTTCAAGTCAAATTTTGAGTCTTTCTAACCGTCTAGTAATTACACATACATATACAGATCTACAGATATGATTAATTAATTGCGCACCTATAATAGCATCACACTCTCAAAATTCGGTCCCTGGGTGTTCCATGACGACGGGAAACGAATGTATCGAAGGTCAGTTTTCAACTAAAGATTCAAAACCAAAGGGTTAATACACCTCAAATCCAGCTAACAGTGTTTTAGATGTGTGTTTAGAAAGCGAACATGAGACTTCTGATAATATGTTTGATCCCCTTTCGAACGAAGACATTCGCGATCCACCAACGTTGGTACTAGGTATATAGCATTGAATGCGGAAGTTTATTCCGGCAATAGTAATAATAACGGTCATCACTTTCAGAACCGAGAAGACATCGGACAAACGCAAAAGTATCACTTTTGACGTTTTTATAACAAAAAAGAAAAGATGAAAAGGAGATGAACGATCGTAGAATGGCTCTAGAACCGAATAAAATAGCCATAAAAAGGGCTAAAGTAGAATTGAAGAAGGAGAAATTATCGTCAGAAAGAAGGGAGAGAGAGGTGTTGCTCGACTTGATGAAATCTCAGCAATCGCTCACTGCGGAGCTGCTGAGAATCATCAGTGATCGACATTAAAATATTCTTATAGTTATCAGAAAACACCATTATTAAAATTGTAAGAAAAACACTGAATTATTGTTTAATTAAAGTAATTAGAAATTGAAATAGGGGCAACATTAAAGTACTTTGAAACTTGCCCCCCATAGAGGCATGTGTAGGCGTTTGTTAGGAGAACCCCCACCTTGTACATTTTACCGACTTCCTGCAGCAAAATCTTTTGATTTTTTTTTAAGTCCAGGGGCCCTAGTTAGAGTTGTCGGGAAATAATCCCGCAAGCGGTATCCAAGGACGCTTTATCAGAAATAGTATTATCTCGCCATAGCAACCACCTCACGTGAGTTTTTCCCGACAACTCGGAATAAGGCCCCTGGAAGGCAAACTGTGAAATAACTTTGCCAAACCCCCATTCTACGGCCTGTCTGCAAGAGCTCATTCTTTTGTTGAACTCAAATTGTTCGGAGGTGAGTCGGCCGCCCAAATAAGGAGTTATTAAAAGTTCTTTAATGGGATAACCAGAGTCACCATATAAGACAAATTTTTCGTCGTATGGGCCCATTTTATTGTTTAGTTGGTCATAAAAACCAGATTCCCTCAAAATACCTGTAATAAAAGAGAAGTAATATAATTACCTAGTATAGTATAATTACAGTCAATTTAAATCGTCCTCACCGGAATCATGTCTCCTGCCAGGGTAAGGCCCTAAGCATGAAACTATCAGACCATCGGGAACCAGGACAGACTGGTACTTTACGCAGTGGTGGCGCTTATGCCCCGAAAAATATTCTTGTTGCTCCAAGGAAGGCCGGCAGATTCCTCTTGCCGTGCCGTCTATAAATCCCCAGCAATTTCTTATTGGCGAACCTCTTGAATTGACGACCTGAAGTAGGATAAAATGTATCCATTTCAAATTGGTACCGGACCGAACCCGTGATCATCGGGGTGGTGTTTGGGGGGGGGGGGCTTCGGTATACGGGACCAAACTACTTGCGTTTGAGTAGTGACGCATCCTGTTTTCGTCCAACCAATCAAGGGATGATAGGTCTCGCAAAAGATGGCCTTTTTTTTCATTTATTTCGACAGTCAAGTGATTTGAAATAGCTGACTTCATAATTGAGTACCCAAACAGTTTCTGAATGTCCTGAAGCCTGTTTGGGTACGCTAATCGCCTCAAAAGTACGCATAATCCCTTGAATCCTGTCCGAAGATAAATTACACTGTAATAATACAGGAATAAGTATGAACGTTACTTATTACCAGAGACAACGTATCGGTGCCTAATTTTCAAAACATCGGCTATTCCAAGTTCATCCTTTAATCGAGCGATGTCCTCCCTCCAAAATCTAAAAGTTACTTGTTCTATTTTTTTTTTCTACAAACTTAATTGCTAACAAAGTAATAAGAAGGTACTGTTGAAGTGCTTACCTGAAATTTGTCTTAAACTCCTCCTGGGTCAACCTTTCAAGATTTGCCTCGCTAGAACCCCGCCGATTTGAACTATCTTCCCGCCCAGCCAACATGAAGCAATAGCTGTCCTCCACATAACTGACAGGCAAAAGCCCAGCGGCCGCAATTTCGATAATTTCGTTCATTATAATATATTATGACTTTTATTTTAAACAATAATTAAGTACATCATGTGTTCATATTTTAGCGCAACTCTTAATTGGAATAACTCTTTTTTCTCCAGTACAAACGGTAACGCTTATGTGACTTCATATAACCGTAACCGTTAAGCGTCAGACGCTTATGCAATAACTCCCTATTTTCTCCAGTACGTAGTGGTCGAGTTCCCTTTGTTTAATCCTCCATTTGTGGAGGCCGTTCCTTCAAATTGGATCTTCGATGTTGAGGAAACAAGGGATGGAAAACTAGTTGGAAAAAGCTACTGGCCGAAACAATCTTACAAGAGTGATGCTTGGATTCGAAACCGCGAGAATCCTTGTCCCGAAGGGCATGCGGCGGACGTATCACAACACTGGGAGATCCACGTAGTTGGCATTCTGAAGTTTTGCAGTATGTATTATTTAGTTTTAACCTTTATATCAGTTCTCAGCGATGATGAAGTGTACCAGCGTCGCTACTGTTTCTCCTATTTTTAGGCTCTCTTTTGGATGCCAGAAACAAAAGAGATAAAGCGACATATTATCATCTGGTAGCGATCAGTTGGTGCGCCGACGTGTCCCCGTCCCGAAACGACACTTCCGGTCGTCAGACGGATCATCAGACAGTGACAACGAGGCCAAAGGGCCGAAATTGAGGAAATTACAGATTGAAGGTAATGCCTAAAGCGCAATACGAGTTTACTTTGGTGGAAGGGGGGATACCAAATATTTTATAGCTGACATCTAATGCCTAATAATTTTCAGACGAAGGAATGTCTCATCCACAAATTGAAGTTACGACGCACGAAGATTCAAGTTTGCCAATGTTTCAAGAAACCGAAGTTGAACAAGGTTAATGTTCTTCTTGGATCCTAAAAAAATGTGTCCTTCTCCGTCAATTTTCAGTTATTTCTCCAAGATGGACGTTATAATGTGTGTACGGTTATTACAGGTGGGAATGTCTCTCTTTCATCCCCTTCCACCAGCCAAGGCGTGATGCCATCGGTAGATCAACGCAATCTGAGCTTCAGCTCTAAAAAAAAGTACCAGTCCTCAAAGGGGTGCCTCTACAAAGCTGACAGCCTTGTCCAGAGAGGTGGCTGGTATAAGAGGCAGTCTTAATAATTTAACGGATGTCGTCAACAAAATATGGGCTGTTGTGGCACCTCCTATTCTGAGGCCTCCATAAGATGACTTTCCCACTTACCGTTGAAAACAGCATCAGAGTTACAAACGTGGGAAAACTACATCAAAACGGACGATAACTTCTACACTGCTGTAAGTTTCTCTATTGGTAACTCATTTCAATGTATCGTGTTTTCTATACGTAGAAGACGCTTTTAGGTGAACTTGGTAGCAACGCACGGCGTCGCCGGATGCAAAGAGTCTGTTTATGCCATGTTGCGTATGCTTTTGACTGATGAACTAGCCGTAACCTTCAACATGAAAGGTACGCGTCGGGAAGGAGTCTCTGAGCAAAAATCGGCTTTTACGCAGACGCTGACTTACAAGCTTATAAGGGGTAACTATATGTATATTTTGTTGAAATGCTAGCCACGTGACTTTAATGCAAATAATTTCAAATTCTACTCTCTTGGCACGTTCAATCGATTAAAATGTAACTATGGTACTACGTTTCTTCCAGTTGCCGTCAAAAAATACCTGGACGACTTGCCCCAGAAAAAGTTCTTTCCTGTATCCATCAACGAAGGTGTCAAAATTGCTGTATCGAATTGGCTGAAAGATAGTAGAACCCGCCTAAATAATAAAAAGAAGAAAGAGGAAAATGAAATGAGAATGCTAGCAAACCAAGTGGACGAGTCAGATTGAGGTAAACATAAGTTTATCGCAGTTCCTCCATGCTCAGGGGCGTTAATTAATTCATAAATTCTTGCTTGCAGAGTGTCCTACGTAACATAGACATGACGGTTAACCCACCAAAGTGATTGCTTCTATTTTAACATTTCAACTTTGAATTTTAATATACATATTTCATTGTTTTCCATTTATTTATTTGATAATTTATTAATGAAAAAGAGCTCATCGACCGATCTAGATTTAGCCAACCCACTAGCATTCAATAAAAACCAACCGTGATTATACGTCGATTCCATGTCGATGAGTCTAGGTCTTGTCGATGAGTCAACGTCTTTTCGATGACGATGGTTGCTCGAAGGTTTAACGTTGACCCATCGACATAGATTCGACTGAGAATCGCGGGACGTTTTTGACTCGATGTCTGTTGTAAAGAGCACGCATTTTAGAAGTGATAATTACTTTATTTCGCTGAGAACTGAACTAACGTAAAAGAAGGACAAGAGATAAAACTGTGTGGGTAGTCGGAAGAAAGGAAGGGGAAAAGGAAAAAGAGAAGAAGAATACAACAGTGTCTCCCCCACTTATGTGAGAGTTTGGTTTTTCTTGACTTAATTGTTATTAATTTATGTTTTTGAATAAAACGCGATTTGCACGCACTGCACTTCGAAAATAAAAACTTAAAAATTGAAAACGTTGAAAATGAAACTTAAAAATCGAAAACTTGAAGTGAAACGTAAAAAATGAAAACTTTTAAAATGAACGTAAAAAATTGAAAACTTTGAAAATAAACATAAAAATTGAAAACTTTGACAATAAACGCGATTTGCACGCACTACACTTCTTCGAGGATGTAGTCGTTGTGCCATGTTGGAGGACGAGTCTCTCGAAGTGGGCGTCTTCGTGGTGATGGCACCCTGCGAATTTCTTCATCTCTGGTGTCTCTGGGTGGTACGTCTGATCTAGTTTGACCCGACGTGGGTCGTGGTATTTCGAAGGACTGAGTAGGACCAAAAGTGACTCTTGGTTTTGGTATTAATGTTGATCTCAACTGGTCGATGTGTCGGCTTCAGTGTTCTGCCGGAATCAAGAGTGACAAGGTAGTGCCGTTGGCCCAGTTTCTTTATGATTTCACCGAACTGCCATACGTCTTTATTCTGAGTGAAAACACGGATCTGAACTCTCTCTCCTTTTTGTAATTGACGTACTCGACTGGACACTTTATTTTCGGATGGCTGTGATTTGAATGGGAAAACTGCGTTGAGTCGAATTCTCAGTGGCCGATTTAAATACATTTCGGCCGGGGACAATCCTGTGGAGAGGGGGGTTGCTCTGTATCGCATGATGATTGACCGTACTTTGTCATGGATGGTTCCAGGTTCGTCTGCAGACGCCCGCAGCCAACGCTTCAGGGTTTGGACATAACGTTCGGCAAGTCCGTTTGTAGACGGATGTTGCGGTGCAATAAATTTTTGAAAGATGCCGTTGTTTGTACAGTAAGCCTTGAATTCATCACTGAGAAATATTGACGCATTGTCTGATACCAGTACGCTGGGATATCCGTGGAAAGAAAAAATGTCTTGAAGCAGAGAAATCGTACTGGAGCTGGTAGGCGGATCTTTGATGACACGTACCTCGGCCCATTTTGATTTGGCGTTCACGCAGATGAGGAAGAAGTGATCTTGAAAGGGTCCCGCATAGTCCATGTGGACGCGTTCCCAGTTGTTTTTAGGTTCATCCCAGGGATGTGGTGGGGCGGTTGGTGGGTTGGAACGTGTACGAGCGCAGTCTTCGCAACTCACTATGCGCTCGATGTCTTTATCGATTCCAGTCCAAAAAACGTACCGACGAGCTAATTGTTTTGTTCTTTCGATGCCCATGTGGGTCTCGTGAAGCTCCTGGAGTATGTGCGATCGCAAGGAATGTGGAATTACGACGCGATCGCCTCGAAAAAGCACGCCGTCCGAAAGTGTGTATTCGGAGTCACTTGAACTGGAGATCAATTTTTTAATCAGAGTACTGAGTTCGACATCTTCCTGAGTTTCTTTTTTAATCGTTTCGTATGTAATTTTGACACTTGCGATTTGAAAAATGTGTCCTTCGTAGATTTGATTCACTTCATTTCCGATGAATTCGTCATTCGTCGGTTGAGACGATTTGATTGGGGCGCGAGACAAGCAGTCCACGTGCTGGTTTTCGACACCCTTTTTGAATTTTACAGTGTAGTCAAATCCGGAAAGGAACGATGCATACCTGAGTAATCGAGCTGATGTCATCAGCGGTAGTGATTTATTATGTTTGAAGATCCGAGTGAGTGGTTCGTTGTCGGTAATAAGCGTGAACTGTTTACCGAAAAGATAATTGTAAAAATGGTTAACCCCAAAAACAATTGCTAAGGCTTCGCGGTCCAATTGGCTGTAGTTACTTTCCGCGGTTGTTAAGGAACGGGAAGCATATGCGATAGGACGGTCTACGCCTTCAACTGTGTGGCTCAACACGGCGGCTATGCCGGTAGGACTGGCATCCGTTGTTAGAAGAAGGGGTAATTTTTGGTCGAAGGGGACTAGAACCCGGTCACTACACAATTCATTTTTGAGTCTGAGGAACGCAGCTTGCAGTCCATACCCAACGTGAGTTTTTCCGTAAAAGACATCGCAATGGGTAGGTGATCGTCGAAAAGTCTGGGACGAACCGAGAGTAGTAAGTTATGAGTCCAAGTAGACGTCTGACATCATCGTCGTGGAATTTCTTGAATAGCTTTAATTTTTGTTGGAGACTTTGAAATTTTGTTGAACGATATCACGTGTCCGAGAAGAAAAATGAACACTTGGCTTTATTCAGATGTAAGTCGAATTCTGAGAGGCGTTTTAGACACATTCTTAAATTCTGGGTACAATCTTCGATGGTTTTCCCGTGTACAATAATGTCATCGAAATACGCTTCCGTTTTCGGTGTCCCTTTCAAAATCTGGGACATGATGCGGTTAAAATCAGATGGCGCTGTTTTTATACCAAAACTAAGTCTGTTCATCCGGTAAGTCCCTCGATGTGTCGTTATTGTTTGAATGACGCTGCTGTCGTCATCAACTTTCAAGTGTAAATACGCCTTGTACAAGTCAAGCTTGCAGAAGTACCGTGAATTCCGGAGACTGTTAAGGACGTCGTCAATGCGGCGGATGGGGTGGTTTGCTTGTATTAACCTCTCATTCACACCACACTTATAGTCAACACACAGTCGTACACCTCCGTCCGGTTTCGAAATGACTACCAGGGGTGATCCCCAATCGGAGGTAGCTACTGGCGAAATTATGCCGTCAGATTCCAGGGCGTCTAGCTCACGCTCGACTTTCTCCCGCAGAGCTTAAGGGACGTCTCTTTCCCGAGTAAAAATAGGTTTTGCGTTTGGTCGGAGCTGGAGGCTAACGGTGAAGTTAGGCACGGTGCCTACTTTTTCTTCGAAAATGCCCGAGAATTCGGTTAGTATTTCATCAATGGAATGCAGAGGAGAAATAGTTTCTGTGAAATCATCCCTGTGGGAATCCAGCTGGTGCAACTCTATGCCTAGTGCTCGGATCCATTGTCGTCCGAGGAGCGGGTCATGTCCCGATGGGACGACGTGTAGGTCTCCTGTGAAGTTTTTATCGCGGTAGCGGACATCGACGCGAATTTTCCCAAGTGGTTTGATAATATTACCTGAGTAGGATCGGAATGCGACTTGTGACGGTTCGATCGGAACTGAAATGCGCAAGTTTTTGAAATCTGTTTCGGAAATTAAAGAAAATTTTGCTCCGGAATCAACCTCGAAACACTGTGATTTTCCGTTTACGGCGACTGTTACGAGGTATTTGTCTGAATCATGGCTCAATTCGAAGAGGTCAATGACGGTGCATGGCTGTTGATGTTGTATTGTTGACAAATTGTTTATTCCATACGTGTTTCCTTGGTCTGCATCTGAGAGCATGTGTACAGCGTTTGATGAACTCGAACGTCTGTTTTTAATCTGAGTGGTTATACAGACCTTGGCGACATGACCAATTTTCTTACATGACGTGCATTTCAGCTTTGATCGATCGACGCGACACTCATTTATCCGGTGGTTATCACGTCCACAGCGAACACACAAATTATTGAATCCTAAGGCTTTATAATCAGTCCGAGTTTTATTGTATGAATTCCGACTGGTAGGAGCGGAGCGCGAACGACTTCGGGATCGATTCTGAGTGGAACTAGCGACTTTATTTGCGGCTGTGACGCTATTTAAGGAATTACTGGAGGGAGCGCGATGCGTTAATTCTCTGCTGTCGATTTTGAACGCTTCAAGAGCCGTTGCTTTTGACAAAATTTCGTCGAACTGAGTAGCTCCCGATTGTAGAATTTGTTCCCGCAACCAATCATCGCGGAGGCCACGAATGAACTGTGCGCGGAGAAACGCGTCTGAAATTGAAACGGATTTACCGCACGAGCACGAGGTTGTAAACTCGCATTCGCCCATGTCCCTCTGAAGGGAGGATACAAATTCTGCGATCGACTGAGACTCTTTTTGATACACATTGAGGAAGTAGTGTTGTGCTACGACCACGTTTTTCTTGGGAATCAGCATCTTTTTGAAAGCCTGGAGTAAATCTGAGTAAGGTAACGATTTTACTTGTTTTTCAGGACCGAGAAAAGCAGCCAAACTGTTGTAATGTATGGACCCGATGGAAACACAAAGGAGCTGAGCAATTTTTCCTTTATCTGAGAGGCTTTTCATAGAACAATAATTTTCAAAACGTTCTAAGTAACATGTGAACTTTTCCTTTTTTGGGTCATAACTTTCGAAAGGAGTTATTGATGAGATATCCGGTGTACCGGTACTGCGTAACTGAGCTGCAACTTCGCTGAGTAGGGCTTTGTGTTGGGCATTTATCATCCCCACGATTTGCTGAAATTGAGTCGCGTCCATTTAGAAAAAGGAAAATAAAACGAGTAAGACCAGAGGAAAAAAAACGGCTAACCGGAGAAGGCTGAGTCTGCTAGAAAGAGGAGGACAGGGGGTGCAATGGAATGCACTGAGTGTCATATCCTTAGTCCTTCACGCGCCGAGAATAGAAATAAAAATGTTTTCCTCTTCGTCTGCGTCATTAGAAAAAACGAACTGCACGGAACGGTAAACGTTTCGCGTACATCGCCGAACGAAAGAAAAACAATAGAAAATAAAAAGTTTATCCTCGTCGCCAATTGTTGTAAAGAGCACGCATTTTAGAAGTGATAATTACTTTATTTCGCTGAGAACTGAACTAACGTAAAAGAAGGACAAGAGATAAAACTGTGTGGGTAGTCGGAAGAAAGGAAGGGGAAAAGGAAAAAGAGAAGAAGAATACAACAATGTCGACTCGATTTTTGATCTATCATCGACTCGATGAATGACGTTGATTCGATGTCGATTCGATGGAAGTGTGTTTATGGGGTCCTTCGGGGCGTTCGCTGTGAAACCTTGACTCCGTTGTTGAGCGGTTGTTCGTCGACAGCGCACGGGGAAGTCGGACTTCCCCGTGGCGTCCTCGTGCTCAAGAGCGTCCATATTCGTGAGTAAACCATGTAACCCCTCTCCCTTACCACCGACTCTCACACTAACGTAAAACCGAGCCCATGTAAATCGAACTTCGCGTAAAATAATTAATAAATTGCAAAAAACAATGCAAAAACACGTAAAAAAGAGCTTAAATTGAATGGCGTTTTCCATTTACACAAAAATCCGCTCTGGAGCTGAGCATTTCCACCCGTCTTCTCCGTTACCATATCATATAATTCAGAGAAGACTGGTGGAAATGCTCGGCTTCAGAGTGGAATTTTATGGAAATGGAAAATGCTATAACATAAATATGCGCTTACCTATTTCATTTAGTTGCTTGTAGGGTGGGTTTATCAATCACTTGATATTATATCAAGGAATAAGAATCCGTCGAAAAACTTAACATATTGTTTGCAAAAAAGCCCATAGCAACCAGGCTTATCCCAGCTTTATCCGAAGAATAAGTTCATTGATAAACGCACCCTTAATGTCCCAAATTGACGGCCGATTACGAATTCCTTCAATGAAACTTTCAACGTTGAAAGAACTAAGCCGATCCATCTTGAAACTTCTTTGAAAGAGACTCAACCAGTTGACTGGTGTGAAGTGACCCATAGAATAGAGCCTACACCCTGAGTCAACTAGTGGGGATGAGAACGTGAGCGGCACAAGTGCTAGGTGGCCACCCGCCCGCCCAGGCGGACGAATTATGACTGTGTGTGAAGGGGTAGAGTCGATTCCTATTCGAAATGCATGGTCGGTCGGATCCTTGACACCCGCGTGCCAATAGTCAACTAGTAGAATCAACTAATCGCCTCGTGTAAAAGGCCCTTAGGGTGCGTTCATAGTGAATCACCTTCAATGAGATACCTCGCTACTATCATCGATGATTTGAACCATATGGTTCCTCGACCCCCCTCCTGTCCGTTGCCTTTTTTTTTCTTTTCAAAATCTTTCAAAGTCCACCTTCACACAATTTACGTAAGTCACGCACACCTGTCCCCTTCAAGCTTTATGGCCCGTTCACAAGCTCTATGTTTACGTTCTGTGGAGTCTATGCAACCAAACAAATTTATTCCCTCGAAAAAAGGAAGCATTTTTATAGGTTGCATAGACACCACACAACACAAACATAGAGCTTGTGAACGGGGCATTAACCCTTATTTTGAAAAAAAAAATAAAAATAAATTTCGCACCGGCAGCTGGCGGTCGGAAAGAGTGCATTTCATTTTGTATACAGATACCCTAAGCCGTCCCAGAAGTAGTAATGTTGAGACCATGATTTGTTTCATTAATGTTTCACCCTCCCCCGTACTGTTTGCTGCCGGGTTTGTTTAAGCTGAACTTAATGGGAATCAAAGGCTATTTCAAAACGGAATCATCATACCGAATATAATGCTTCTGGAATCAACTGGTGATTTGTAGTGATTTTTTTTACCATTTCAACCCCTATTTTTCCCCCTCCACCGTGACCGATTTGGCCCAAATGCAATACCGACCGGGGCCTTATGACTACTGATTTTTGTGCCAAAGCGCGTTCCGCTAAATTAATTTCTACGAGAGTTATCGTGCTAACAAGGCCTCACACTTACTTCCACCCCGGAGACATCACCCCCTCCCCCTCGACTTTTTCAAAAAATTGAAATTGGAATCAAAGGCTAGTCTAACATGGAGTACACGTACTGAATATGATGCTTCTAGAATCTACTGGTGATTTTTAGTGATTTTTTTACCATTTCAAGCCCTATTTTCCCCCCCTCCACCTTGACCGATTTGGCCCAAATGCAATACCGACCGGGATCTTATGACTACTGATTTTTTTAGATAAAGCGCGTTCCGCTAAATTAATTTCTACGAGAGTTATCGTGCTTACAAGGCCTCACACTTTCTTCCACCCCGGAGACATCACCCCCTCCCCCTCGACTTTTTCAAAAAATTAAAATTGGAATCAAAGGCTACTTTAACATGGAGTATACGTACTGAATATGATGCTTCTAGAATCAACTGGTGACTTGTAGTGATTTTTTTACCATTTCAACCCCTATTCCCCCCCCCCCCACTACTTTGGCCCAAATGCAATACCGACCGGGGTCTTATGACTACTGATTTTTTTGCCAAAGCGCGTTCCGCTAAATTAATTTCTACGAAAGTTATCGTGCTAACGTGACCACACACTTATTTCCACCCCGGGGCACAACCCCCTCCCTTTTGACTTTTTCAAAAAATTAAAATGGGAATCAAAGGCTAGTCTAACATGGAGTATACGTACCGAATATGATGCTTCTAGAATCTACTGGTGATTTTTAGTGATTTTTTTACCATTTCAACCCCTATTTTCCCCCCCACTACCTTGACCGATTTGGCCCAAATGCAATACCGACCTGGGTCTTATGACTACTGATTTTTTTTGCCAAAGCGCGTTCCGCTAAATTAATTTTTACGAAAGTTATCGTGCTAACGTGACCACACACTTATTTCCACCCCGGGGGCACAACCCCCTCCCTTTTGACTGTTTCAAGAAATTAAAATGGGAATCAAAGGCTAGTCTAACATGGAGTATACGCACCGAATATGATGCTTCTAGAATAAACTGGTGATTTTTTGACGACTTCAAGGGCTATTTTCCCCCCCTCCACGTTGGCCCAAATGCAATACCGACCGGTGTCTTATGACTACTGATTTTTGTGCCAAAGCGCGTTCCGCTAAATTAATTTCTACGAGAGTTATCGTGCTAACAAGAAAACGGCCATAATATTATTTATATATATGAATTCCGGAGACCACTGAATTCGTGTTCTAGAGGTTCTGAAACGTGAAAAAAACATGACATGACCCATGTTTGCCACCATCACGACGAGACCAATAGTGCATTTTCAGAATGAAATGCACTAAAAGCAACGGACAGGAGAGGGGTCGAGGAACCATGTGGTTCAAATTATCGATGATAGTAGCAAGGTATCGAAGATCACATCGCAGTGAAGGTGATTCACTATGAACGCACCCTTAGTGACTGAATTATATCAGTATAAAAAAAAAGGTCAAAATTTAGAGTAATCATCTGTTCTCCTAACATACACATCGGTGTGATATTTGCCAGTTTCCGTAATGGTAGTGTGAAAATATGTATTCATAAAGGCCCGTTCACAAGCGCTATGGTTGCGTTGTGTGGAGTCTATGCAACCAATCAAATTAATTCCCTCGAAAAAATGAAGCTTTTTGATAGGTTGCATAGACACCACACGACGAAAACATAGAGCTTGTGAACGGGGATAAAAGGCTCGTCGGACAGACCAATCGCGCTAAATCTATTAAACTGAAAAAAAAAAAAAAAATAATAATAATAATAATAATAATAATAGTTTAGTGTACCGTTGGATTTGATTCAGAATGTCAGCGGTTGTTATTACGAGATCAATCGAAGATGCAAGAGCGAACCCTGTAATATTCCCTTAACCCTCTACAATAATATCCCACCCCCTTATCCGTTATTGTAGAATTATCTTCTATGTAGGCTGCTCCTAGATCTCATTTCTGAAATTTCTACTCTTGTCAGCTTCTTTATTTGTTGCCTCTAGACTAGGGAGTCATTTTTTGTGTATTGCGGTTTAGTATCTTATTGGGATATTTAGCCCCGTCAAAGCTGTCTGAAACTCACTTCGGCATGAAGATAATCGGATTTCGCTGCGATAACGGTAGTGAGTACTTCTCAGATGAGATGAAACGTTACTTTGAGGTAGAAGGTATTCAAACGGAACCGACAGTTCGCTATACTCCTCAACAATTGAGAAGTTGTCATCGGTCGTTTCGTGAGACGGAGAAGAATAAAATCAGAAATGAATAATAGTCCAGTCAAATGTGAACCAGAGGTTAAATAATTGTTGCGACCGGCCTATCCACCGTCGTACCGTTATTAAAAGACATGATTGACGAATTTCGTAAACATGCCGAACAACTACCTACCCCTCGATCCGGACCACACAGCGACCAGTAGCCAAGGGAACGCGATAATTATGGAGCATCGAGCTACTAAGTATCGTTGGAGGCTACAAATCCATTGCACAGTGTCTACCACTGATGAAGTCAAGACCACTAATACCAACCGTCGAGAAACCAAACAGAAATGCCAGGGCGAATGACGACCCCTCACGTCAGGCCCCGAACACCGAAGCACCCCGGAACTAGTGAAAAGCCTATCATCTCCAATCCTACTGCAACGAAGACCGGACAAAAACATAAATTGTCGTCTGCATGTCGAGGTTCTTTGTCGAGCGTGTTTTCGTCAAAGACCATGTCGTCTCACGGAAAAGATATGCTGTGCGCGTGAATCGCTTTGGTAAGGCACTATAAAACACGAATACTGCAACACGCAAATCGGCACCATACTTGGTACCTCATATGATTATAATTATCACCTGGGGGCCTAGATTTGAACGCCTTGGCAACACTAGTTTCGATTGCAATATTGATTTTTTGAGGAAGCAACATTGCCTAGTCGAATTCTTGAAACTAGCAGTATTGCTTTGGGCGCCATTTTTCTGCACTGGGGTTGAAATTTAAACGTTAAATAACGGTTGTGATTAGCCAAACGTTATTGTTCGTTACTTTTTACCGTACACAAATATTACCGTATTTTCGGTAGACTGTGCTTCACCGTTAATATTATTCAGTAAAAATTTTCTACCGTTAATTTTTTTTACCGATATATTTTTAACGGTAAGCATTTGTCAACCGTAATTTTTTACCGTTCAAACGCTTAGCGGAATACGGTTGGCATACATTTAATTTTACCGCTCATATCGGTAAACTTACGGTTTAACTTAACGTCATAGACGCTAATTTTGAATGTAATTGTACGGTCAAATCTAACTATCACTGACGTTAAAAATGATTCTTAATGCACTGTATTCGTTGAAATTTACCGAAAAAAATTACTTCAATTTCACTGTCACTACGGTTGATCTTAGCGATTTCAAACCGGTAAATTATATCTTTTTTGGTTAATTCACGGTAAGTCTAACCGTGAATACATCGGTAAATCAACGGTGAAATCCTTTGACGGTAATCTTGAATGTAATGACGCCGTGAAGATGTACCGAACATTGACGTTAAAAATTATGTTTAATGAATTGAATTCTTTAAAATTCAACGAACATAAATTTAGTTTAAGGGAAACATAAGTTTCCCTTTCCTCGCTCGAAGTCAAACTGTAAATTAACAGTAAAGAAGAAGAAGAAGAAAAAGAAGAAAAAAGACATATTCAGATCAAAAATGTAATAAGGCATAATATTATTTCGTAACATACAGGTATAACAGTATTTCTCGATAAGTGTTATTTCAAATTAGGCCTATAAATACATAAAGTAAAAAAAATTACAAGCAGATTCAAAAACAAAATACATCAGTCATTCAAATCACACTAATTGTGCAGGAATGCGTAATATCCAACATTTTAGGTGGTTTTAAGAATGAAATAAACCCATATATTTAGTTGTACGTAAAATATCTCAAGTAGTCAAGCAACTGAGTTTCGTGAAGTGAATAAATAATCACCGGTGTGGTCAAATGCCGCAGTTAAAGTGTTTGGCTTGGAAAACTGCAGGTTATTTAGTTCGAAGTACTAAATAAAGAAAACATGATGCTTTCTATAAAAAATGCTTAGCGAGCTACGTCATTGAGACACTCACCTTTTATTTTCGCGATTACATCGCCTCGAAGTCCCCACGAAGAAATGAGCTCTTCGACTTCACAACAAATTGCCGAATCTGTCACTAACGTATATAAAAAGAAAAAAATGCGGCTGACTATTTGAACTCAGAATAGGCACAACCCGTAAGCAAAACACCACTCTGATCTTGACCATAAGAGCTTAACCTCGACTAAAAGCAACAAGCAAGCCAGTTCAGTTCAGAAAGGAAGTGTAGTGGGGGTTAGACGGTAAGTCATACCGTTCTTAATACGATAACTTTATGATGTTACTGTAAATAGTGGGGAGGCTTACCGTATGCGTAACGGTAAAAAATTAGGTTTTAACCGTTATAGGTCGGTGAAAGAGTTTTCTCCTGTCGTCATCAAATTTATACGCCCACCCCTTTCTAGTGTTCCACTCAAAGTTCGGTAAAGCATGGATGTACGTTAAAAATAGAAGAAAAATTACATTGAAAGCAACCAGTCTTTAACGGTAAACCCCGAACCCGAAATCAATATAATATTTAAATCCAATTAGAAGCGTGCAGCTTATCTTTCGGAAGGCATTCGTGTTATCAATTCAGTGTTTTCTCTTTGAGAAATACTTTTATGGTTTATTGTAAGCTAGTTGTAGAATTAAATTAATACATTTTTAACTTCTAGATGATAGCTGAAGTGAAGGAGAGGATCGGTGAGCTGAGGGCCCTCGTCGGAGGGTTCGACCCAAGTTCAGCCGTGGACTCGGAGTTCTCCCATGATATGTTAAATTACCTTGAGTGAACGAGAAGACTCACAAATAATAAAAAATCACCTCATCACCATACAAAACTACGTATTCTATGCCTTCCGAAAGATAAGCTGCACGCTTCTAATTAGTTTATTAATAACCAATCCATTTTAAATTATTGAAGCACACCTTTGGTGCTCCGGATACTTCAAAACTATAATCTGTTCCGTCTCCAAACCCCTACACTTTAATATTTTTTGAGGTCAGGGGGCCTATTCTCTAACAACAAGCAATATTTTTTTCGCCAGCCATGTGTTTATTTCATTCATTTGTTTGAAGAAAATCAATGAAATTGGTCAGTTTTCTCAGTGGATGTTTAGGATTCAGCTCAGAAATTACAGGGGCCCAGTTAATTAAATTCGGAGGACCAGATCCTTATGTAGGATCACAAACAGAATTTGGCAAGACAAATTGGTGAGAGCAGGTGAATAAAAGTTCGGGTACTCACAGTCGTTACGGCTCAGGGTCAGCCGGTCAAATTCAACAAATCAAGGTTTAGCCGTCACAGAATCGCAGTCAGAAAGGCACTCCGGCCTCGGATACAGAAATATGGCTTGGAATCGCCACTTGTACACGAACCAGCAAAAAGGACGTCCGCACAGTTCGACGTTTTTACAGTAACAGCCCAGCGTACAGTTAGCGGCGCGCGCGAGAAACAGACACAGAAAAAACTCTCGACGCGCAGGCCTGAACGGCACAGCCCGCTCTTTTTCACCAGTCATTGCCATTTAAAGGGACAAATCAATTTACAAACAGAAAAAACCCAGACCAGCTAAACAACGGCAGGCAATGATCAATTCAGATAAAATAATATTTCAAAGCCATCTAAGTGGCCCGAACATTTCCCCCCCCAGAACGGTTCTCGTTCTCAACCGCGTGAGGGCACAGAACAACAAAAATTAAGGAAACAGTTGGGAACAGAAAAGGAATTCAAATTGCTGCACCTTCCATCGTTAAGTTAAGCACTAAAACACAGTTTAAGCTAGTATAAATAAGGACAAACCCAGTCACTAATTAATCAAAAAAGATAAAAAATCAGAAAGGCGAGCAACAAACAGGAGTATTTACAAATATACATGTGAATTGAGTGGTTCAGCCAACTCAATCAGTCCAGCAGTGGTGGAAACGCACAGAGTTTCACCACTGGTCTAACATACGTGCCCCTTGCAGTACGCAAGGTCACCACCCGAATCACGCCATCTCGACCAGGATGCACAGCCTCCACCCGGGCCACAGGCCAGCGCTGAGGGGGCAATTGCTCATCCCTCAAAAGAACCAGGTCGCCCACCAAGGGGCCAGCACAGGACCGACTCCACTTGTGGCGCTTCTGCAGAGAACCCAAATATTCGGACGACCAGCGATCCCAAAATGTCTGTCGCTGACGCTGAACCACAGCCCAGCGATCACGAACATTACGGGTGTCCGATAAAACACCTCTTTCAGGGGGGGCGATCAGCGGCCCTCCAATCAGGAAATGACCAGGAGTCAACACGTCATAGACAGTCGGATCCGCAGACAGCGGCGCAAGGGGCCTAGAATTCAGCACAGCTTCGATCGAGGATAGCAAGGTAGCCCATTCCTCGTAAGTAAGGATCTCAGATACAACGGTTCGACGCAAGTGAGTCTTCATAGACTTCACAGCACTCTCGAACAAACCACCCATATGTGGAGAGGCAGGGGGATTGAACTTCCACGTAATTCCCCTTTCCGCGCAGAATCCAGCCACAGAAGGCTCAGCACCCACTCGACGGAGCCAACCCACACCCTCATCCAAACGCTTGGAAGCAGCCTGAAAGTTGGTGCCGCAGTCAGAATACACAATCTCAGGAAGACCTCGGCGTCCCACAAATCTCTGAAACGCTCCCAGAAACCCAGACTCAGACAAAGATGTAACCGGCTCCAAATGAACCGCACGCGCAGCAAAACAAATAAATACGGCGACCCAGCATTTCAACGCCTTGGCCGATCTCAGGACCGAGGCCTTATATTGAAAAGGCCCGGCATAATCTACCCCAGTATGCGTAAAGGGTCGTGAAACAGTAACCCGAGCCGCCGGCAAATCAGCCATCAGGGGCGCCAAAGGTTTAGCTCGGGAGCGGTAACACCGCAAACACCCAAAAATGCGCCGGCGGACCACACCTCTCGCCGACAGCACCCAGAATTCGCGTCCCAGGAGCGACAGAACCACCGAAGCACCACCATGATACGTTGACCGGTGTAAATGGTCAACATAAACATGAGTCAGGTGACAGTGTTTAGGCAAAATCACAGGATGCTTGTTATCCTCAGACAGGTCCGCATTACGGAGGCGACCTCCCACCCGGAGTACGCCCTCAGCATCCAGAAACGGACTCAGCCTTTGCACAGTATTGGAACAGAGCTCTCCACGCCGACAGGCGTCCAGATCCCCAGGGAAAAAAGATTCCTGAGTGTACTTCACCCAGCAGGTTTTCATCTCAGTGATATCCCGATGACTCAGGGGCTCCACGTCAAGGGGGCGGCGGGCTCCAGGATTCCTAAAGTTATAAACAGCCCGCCTCACAGTGGCTCCCACCCTAACAGCCTTCAAATAGGAGGAAAACTTTTCCAGATATACACAGAGCAAGGAACAGGGCAGAAACTCAGACTTTTCCTCGCGAACTACAAAAACCGGAACCAAACGCACCTCAGGCAACGGTTCCCCAATGGACGAGGGAGGAACAGCGGGCCACAATTCTGGCGCATCACTCAGCCAACTCGGCCCACAAAACCAGATGGAATTGTTCACCAACTCTGGTGAACTACAGCCCCTCGATGCCACATCAGCCGGATTCTCAGACCCAGGAACAAACCGCCAACGCTCAGTAGGGATAGAGTCCGTGACAGCCACGACCCTATTTGCCACAAACGGCTTCAAATCATATGGCGCAGTCGCCAACCACGCCAAAGTTACACGCGAGTCGGACCAGGCCCAGACACAGTCCAAGGGTAAATCCAATTTCCACTCGCTCTTCAGAGCCCGATACAAACGGACGGCCAAATGGGCGGCCTCTAACTCGAGACGATTGATGGTCATGGTCTTCAGCGGCGCGACTTTAGTCTTGGCCATGACCAAATGAACATTCACCCCACCAGAAGGAGAAACAGAGCGCAAGTACGCCACTGCGGCGTATGCCGCAGAACTCGCGTCGCAGAATAAATGGAGCTCATGGGATATTGAACCCCCAGGAGCCAAACACCGAGGAATTCTCAGCTCAGACAAGCGTGGCAACTCCTCCACAAACCGCGTCCACCGATCCAATACAGCCTCCGGCGGACGAGCATCCCAATCCAGTCCCAGTCGCCACAACTCCTGCATAAACAGCTTGAAACGCACTACCACAGGCGCCAACCAGCCTGCCGGGTCGTAAATCCGGGCAATTTCGGACAACAGTTGTCGCTTCGTGCAGGCATTCTCAGAAAAGGCCACAGAATAGGAAAAGCAATCAGTCATTGGATCCCAACGGACTCCCAAGACCTTAACAACACCAGTATCCCCGTCACTCAACACGAGCCCACAGCCACGGTGCTCATCGGGAATTCCCTCCAGGAGCCCACGCTCATTGGAAGTCCACTTTCTCAGCTCGAAACCCCCCAATCCCAGCAACTTAATTAAGGAGTCCCGAAGATACTTTGCCTCCTCCACAGTCCCAGCCCCAGTCAAAATGTCATCGACAAATGTCGACGAACGCAGCACAGCAGCTGCCTCAGGGAAATCCTTCTCATACGTCGCAGCCAGCTCACGCAGAGTCCTAATAGCAAGATAAGGAGAGGAGGAGACGCCGAAAGTCACCCGAGTCAGCTCGTACTCCAGTACGGGTTCAGAGGAATCAGTCCTCCACAGAACACGCTGATAGCGACGATCTTCAGGTCGCACAAAAATCATGCGGAACATTTGCCGTATGTCCGCCGTAAAAACCACAGTTGGTAACCGAAAATTCAGTATGACCGCCACGATGTCCGCTTGTAAGGCGGGTCCAGCGTGCAGTATGTCATTGAGGGAAGGGCCAGACGACGTAGGGGCGGACGAGTCGAAAACGACTCTCAGCTTTCTCTCCCCCCCAGTTCCCCTAATCACAGCATGGTGCGGGATATAATATCCCGGCACCTCAGTATCAGTCACAGGTTCCATGTGTCCCAGTTCAAGATATTCCGCCATACAGGCAGTATACATAAGACGCAGCTCGGGGTCCCGAGAAAATCGTCTCTCCAGGGCCAACAACCGCTTCTCAGCCTGAACGCGGGAGTCCCCCAGACAGCCAGGATCCCGCTTAAAGGGCAGGGCCACAGAAAATTGCCCAGTCGGCAAGCGGGCAACAGATTCACGGAATAGCTCCTCGCATTTCTCCTCATCAGGGTTCAGGGGGTTAGCGAGAGGCACATCCTCTACCTGCCAAAACCGTTTTATATTATTATTCAGTTCTTCGATAACAGGGGTAGCAAAAAACAATGGAGCAGGCGCGGACTCCGGCGCAGAAAAATCTCCCCCCATGATGACCCATCCAAACAGCGACTCCCACGCCATGAGAGACGACGTGGAGCTCCGCACAGTCCGACCGGTGAACACCTGGGAAAACACGGGCACGCCCAAAATTATATCCACAGGACGGGGCTCATAAAAGCGAGGATCCGCCCAGTCCAGAGCACAGAATTCATCGGCCACAGAAGG
Source organism: Corythucha ciliata (assembly GCA_038030265.1). Classification (NCBI taxonomy): domain Eukaryota; kingdom Metazoa; phylum Arthropoda; class Insecta; order Hemiptera; family Tingidae; genus Corythucha; species Corythucha ciliata. The sequence goes on along the minus strand of CM075942.1, from coordinate 42,626,654 downwards.
AGAAACCGCTACGACCGGAAGGTCACCAGTCAAGGAAGGGTGAGGGACAACATGAAGGGCCACAGAAATGCCAGGGGACATAATCTGCCTACGATCAGAAATCGTCGCAGACACCTTTCCCCTCGCCACAGCCAGAGGGGCGTTGGCAACGCCGGTAAAGGCCATGCCAGAACGCTCTCTCGGTAGTCCAAGGCGCTGAGCACACGCTAAGGAGATTAAAGAATATTCAGAGCCCGAATCAATCAACGCTCTGACCAAATGCGGCCTACCGTCTCCCCCATAAACAGTCAGCTCAGCTGTAGCCAGCAACGCCACAGAGCGAGCCCTCCCAGCCAGCGCCGCCAGGGCAGGACTCTCGTCCACAATCGCTGGGGGAGACCCAGCACGCGCAGAAAATCCGGGAGGGGGTGGGGCGATCCCCTGACCCCTCCCCATAGGGGGTTCACAGAAAACGACCTCATGTCCAGCAGACGGAGCGGCCCCCACAGCAGGGGAAGCCATCACAGGACTCCGCGAAACGACGTGGTGAGACGGAGCAGAAACCGACGGCACCGGACTCGGCGCAGGATAAACCGGCGTGCGGGGTGGGCCCCCCCCAGAACGCCCAACAGAAGGTCTCGGCACAGTAGATCCACCACTCCCGCCCGAAGGCTTGTGCAGCAGGGTGTGGTGCATTCCGGGACACCTAGAACACGCAGAACGAATGACACAGCTCCGCACGGGATGAACGCCGAAACACTTAAAACAAAGACCCAAGGCCCTAGCGCGGTCCAGCCGCGCCTCCACAGACGATGATCTAAACATCCCACAGTCGACTATCCCATGGTCCGAGGAATTACAAACGGGGCAACGCCCCGAAGGCCCAGCAGAGGAGGTGTGGCCAGTCAATCGTTGCTGGGAGTAACGTCGAGTCCCAGCAGACGACGAAGACTTCTCAGTAGTCGCCCCCACCTGAAAGGAAGAACTCGCTTCCAGCACGCTACACTGCGAGTCAACGAAGCGCAGAAATCGCTTCAGCGTGAAGTCCCCTGCGTCCCGATGCTCCTTCGCAAACTGCTTCTGGAGGGACGCAGGCAGCTTCCTCAACAACCAATACGTTAGGAGGTAATCCGCGGACATCGGGAATACCAGATCTTCGAGCAGCCGCAGGTTCTCAGTGGTCGTCGCCACAAAACTGCGCAACTCAGAAATTTTCTCAGCAGGAGGGCGCTGATTCAGCAACTCCTGCAGGAATTTATCAGCCAGCAACACAGGTTTATTGTAGGCTGTGTCAAGGATCTCCAATGCAACCTGCAGACTGTCGGATATTGTCCGAATCAGCTGCAGTGGCTCCCCAGACAGGCAATTCTTTAAATACCGCAGTTTTTCCTGACTAGTCAGAGTAGGGTTCTTTTCCACAGTTTCAGCAAAGCAGCGCCTAAAGGACGACCACGTCCTCAGGTCTCCAGAAAACCTAACCAGGTCCAGTGCGGGGAGCTTAATCCCAGTAGCAGCCCCTCCCCCCCCAGCAGCCAGGTCGGCCTCACAGGAGGCGGGACGCTCAGATTTAATCACTTGCAAGTCCTCTCTAGCACAGACAATGTCAACGAGGATCTCGTCAAGCGCAAGAACCCTCCCCCCGAAGTCTTCCGATCCACGGTCGTCCGCGTCATCGTCGTCAATATACGACGCCACGTCAGCGGCCAACTGGGCGATCTGCGAGCGCCACTCAGCGACCACAGAGGTGGCCGACAAAAATCGGCGAGCCGTGGGAGTTCCGGGTCCAGCCTCACGAGCCGTCAGTATCTGGCCCCCAGCAGTTTTTATTCGAAGTTCCATCATGTCGAACAGCGCGATGGCCCCCTTAAGGGTTCTTCGTTTTTCCGCAGAAAGTGACATAATTCCCCAAAAAGATAAAAATACAAGAGAACACGCAGAATAATAACCTCAGCACAGGGGGAATTGCTAAAAATTCAAAACAGAGATACCCAGATATTTAACAAGAAATACCAAACCCGCAACGCAGTAAAGCTATGTGAGCTTTGACAGTAAGAATACTACAACCCGCAACACAGGGAAGCTATGCGAGCCTCAACAGTCAGAATACTACGACCCGCAACACAGAGAAGATGCGCTGGTCCTAGAAACCTTTTCCCCTTTACCCCTCTTCCACAGTTAAGAGTAAGTCTCTTTTCTTAAGTGGATCCCCAAAAATACAGGAAAGCCCGACAAAAGAAAGGCAGTTAAGAGTAAGTCTCTTTTCTTAAGTGGATCCCCAAAAATACAGGAAAGCCCGACAAAAGAAAGGCGAAAGAAATAATACGAATCCAAAAAAAATGAAACTAAACACACAGCTCAGGACAAACGACGATCAGGTCAAAACGTTTAACAGAAAAGTTGTTTGAAATACTTTTTTACAGCAGGGGGTAATAATATTTTATCACCGACGGTACTTTATCTCTCAGCTCTCAACGTCCAGATGTGATGGTCAGCAAATTCCGCAGGAAAGGAATATGGGTACAGCGGGGTGCGGGCGAGGTAAGACACAGATGGCGTCAATAGGCAAGCGGGAGGGGTACACAGAGAAATTGAACCGCTCTTTGCCCCTAAAGTGAAAGAAATCCCAGATAATGAATAAAAAGAATGAATTTTTTTTCTTTCACTACAAATTGACGCAAATTAACGAATTGAACACCTAATTAGTCAATTGCCAGCCGTTTTACAAACAGAAAAATCAATGTAATAACAGTTATTTCATAGGTCTCAGGTTCAGAATTTACGTTATTCGGCCCAAGAGGATCACTTTAATGGTCAGTTTTCTCAGTGGATGTTTAGGATTCAGCTCAGAAATTACAGGGGCCCAGTTAATTAAATTCGGAGGACCAGATCCTTATGTAGGATCACAAACAGAATTTGGCAAGACAAATTGGTGAGAGCAGGTGAATAAAAGTTCGGGTACTCACAGTCGTTACGGCTCAGGGTCAGCCGGTCAAATTCAACAAATCAAGGTTTAGCCGTCACAGAATCGCAGTCTGAAAGGCACTCCGGCCTCGGATACAGAAATATGGCTTGGAATCGCCACTTGTACACGAACCAGCAAAAAGGACGTCCGCACAGTTCGACGTTTTTACAGTAACAGCCCAGCGTACAGTTAGCGGCGCGCGCGAGAAACAGACACAGAAAAAACTCTCGACGCGCAGGCCTGAACGGCACAGCCCGCTCTTTTTCACCAGTCATTGCCATTTAAAGGGACAAATCAATTTACAAACAGAAAAAACCCAGACCAGCTAAACAACGGCAGGCAATGATCAATTCAGATAAAATAATATTTCAAAGCCATCTAAGTGGCCCGAACAGAAATAAACATATGACTTCGAAAAAGCTATTGCTTCGGAGTTAGAGAATAAGCCCCCAGTTATCTGCTCACAAAGTAATCTACACATTAAAGCAAAAATGTTATCACTTACCTCATATAATAATAAAAATGATACCTACATCCTTCAGAGACAACGAATTTGAAATCACTTGAATGAATATAACTCCACTGAACTACAAAGTTTTGAGACTTATACTGGTCTAATACGAGCAACCATCAACCAAGCCAACATTATTAGTTCCTGAATCCGTTCGCAGATCACGTAGTCCAATTACAGCTTATGTGTTTCTATTGGCGGAATGTTTCGATGGAATTTGGATGTTACGTTACTCCATGCCATTGTATTATTGGGGCATTTTCACCAACTTGTTGAGCTATATAATCTCATCTAATTCAATTTTTACCGCTATCCAACCAAAAGTATTCAATTTGTGACGTTAATCATATTACTTTACAGAATTCTTATTTTTAACGTGTTCATTTGTACCGAGCGGTCTCGGTAAATAGAATTTTACAGTCATTTCACCCACAAAGTACGTTAAAATGCCTAATTATTAAGTAAAATAGCGTTTGTTTTTACCGGAACCTTGTTTTACCGTAATACGGTTTTCGCTAACGTCAACAATGTCGGTAGATACTAACGCAATGACTTTGAAATTCACCGCAAAGAATTTTTTACCGTAGCAAAATACCGTACTTTTTTCCCAGTGTGAGGCAGTATTGCTTTTTTGTATTTTTTTTTTTAAACACCCCCAGCCGGTGTTTCCATTTTTGTCGATTCGATTACAACGTTGCCTTCTCTGTTGTCGTGAGAAATCCGAGAGTTTCCATTTTGTTTTTCACAAGAAGGAATTTATTTTTCACAGTTGAGCTTTGTTCGGTGAGTGCGGTATGTAAAAAGAAAAGAGAACATTCGTCTAGTCGTCAAGCGTCAACCGAAAAATGAGTTCCCAGTGACCTGAATCAGCGACATGCCCACGAGAAACGCTCAGTAAGATGCGTGGGGAGGCAAGGAAGGGCTGCACGCCACAATTACGCTCACGAGCGTTTCTCATGACGCTAAATTATAAAATTCCATTGAATAAAGACATTTAGATACACTTGTACATAGTCCGAGTTTCCGCCTATCCAGTCACTTTGGGAGGGCATCAGCGTCACGTCTACAAGTATTTTGACCAGCGCTCCCTGCATGTATGCTAAGTCGAGTGGTATGGGTCGCTATAGTGGTCGGTCCCATTCGTGAAAGTAACATTGTCAGGGGAAAAAAAAAAAAAAAAAAAAAATACAATACTCAACAGCAACACTACATGTGAGAAGTGAGTATTTCTTTTCAAGTATGTGAGCAAAAAACTAGGGTTTTTGGCAGGGGCGGTTTAATTGGGGGGGGGGCGATCCACCCCCGTCATCTAAGCCACCCTCAAAGAAACGAGAGGTTAATACGAAGAGAAGGAGATGGGGAAGTTAAGAGATACAAATCGGAGGGATTCAGATATCCAGATCCTAGAATAATAGGAAATTGGAAAATAAGTTACTTTTTTATTAATTGGTACTAGGTACCAATTAGCGGACAAATTAGTGGAATTGGCTTTTGAAGGAGCCAAATCTAAGACAATTGGTTATGGAAGAGCGAATATTGGGTTAAATTGTGGTTTGAAAGAGCCAAACCCACGAAATTGTGCTGTTGAAAGAGCATATCCCACGGAATATGGGGCTTAAGAGAACAAAATGTCTGATGTTTGGATTTGAAGGAGACGATGCCTATTTTTATCCAGATCAGACAACATCTACATACGTTTTGAATCAGCTTATTGGCGAAAAAACAAAATTTTCTGACTACATCACCAATACTCCTGGAATTAAGTTTCCTTGCTAATAAGCTGATTCAAAACGTAGTAGATGTCGTCTGATCGGGATAGAAATAGGCTCTTTAAATAGAAAATTTTGTGCTCTTTCCAATGGGCTCAACATTTTTGCTATTGCAACAATTATTGCGGGTGCAACAGGCTTTTTCTGAAAAAAAGAAAAAGAAAATGGCGGATATCTCGGAAAAAAAGCGGAATTTCGGAAAAGTGCAAATGGTCAGGTCATTTCGATCAGAAATGAGTTGCCCCTTCACTGGTTTTTCTCTGTCCAGTCGCTTTTTTTACACCCTGTATAGTGTACAGGGTGGACAGGATAAGTGTGACACAAAAAATTGGGTGAAAATAGGCTTCATTTGCAATCGAAAACACCCTATAAACCATGGTCCGAAAATCAAAATCCTACGAGACATGATTTTTCTATCGTTTTTTGAGGCTTGTATCACTTTTCTTAACTAAATGCGTATAGATCGGTTAACAGCTGACATTTGCAACTTTCGACGATGGATTTGGAAAGAGCACACTTTTTTCTGTCAGGAATAGCCATTTTCGATAAAATTCAACTATTTTCTGTGGGCTTACTCGAGAGATGCTCATCGCAAAGTTTTGCAAATCGTGGATCTCTAATTTTTCAAAAAAACCCCACTTCTCTGCACTAAATCTGAGCGTATCGACATCCTATGGGCCGGAAAAACTTTTTCAATTTGTCGTTTTTAAAATTACTCATTCGGCAGAAAGGCCATTTCTGGGAAAACAGAATGATTTTTCTCTTAAAAATCGTTAATGAGTAATTTTAAAAAGGACACATTGGGAAGTTTTTCCGACCCATGGGATGTCAGTGCGCTCAAATTTCGAGTAGAAAAGCGGGGGTTGACTTTTTTGAAAAATTAGAAATCCTCGATTTGCAAAACTTTGATGAGCAGTTCACGAGCCCCCAGAAAATGTTTCAATTTTATCGTAAATGGCTGATCCTGACAGAAAAAAATGTGCTGTTTCCGAATCTGTCATCAACAGTTGCAAAATGACAGCTGGAAACTGAGTTATTCCCATTTAGTTAAGAAAAGTGCCGTGAGTCATAATAAACGTTAGAAAAATCGTATCTCCTGGGGTTTTGATTTTCGGACCATGGCACAAAGGGTGTTTTCGATCACAAATGAGGCCTACTTTCACCCATTATTTTTGTCACACTTATATTTTTTTACCCTGTATAATAATATGTATAAATAATAAGTAATAACAATCAGACCTACATATTACGTTTCAGGTAGTTCGTACACTGGAAGCGTTTTCGAGCAATCATCCAAAAGGCATCAATTGAATGCACTGCATCTAAGCCTGCAGTGGAAAACATCACATTCAATTTGAGCCTTTGGGATGTAGGTTCGTTCGTTGTCGCGCCGCTCGAAAACGATGCCAGTGGATGACCGCCTTAATACTGAAGGAGATTGAATGTAACCATGTGGTTGATATGATAGCCATTCGAAACATCAAATCCCCCCCTCGTGCGGAACGAAGATCACCACAACCTCCTCAACAAAGTTCAGCAAATGAAAACAACGAAAGGCAGACGCCGCCGCCTGAAGCGGTAATTACTAATTTCACATGCTGACAGCAATATCCAATTTCAAATATATAGGGTGTACAAAAAGCGACTGGACAGAGAAAAACCAGTGAAGAGGCAACACATTGGCAAACATTTCTGATCGAAATGACTATTTGCACTTTCCCGAAATTCCGCCTTGTTTCCGAGATATCCGCTATTTTCAGAAACAGCTAGTTGCACACGCAGTAATTGTTGCAATGGCAAAAATGATGAGCCCATTGGAAAGAGCACAAAATTTTCTATTTAAAGAGCCTTTTTTAATCCAGATCAGACGACATCTACTACGTTTTGAGTCAGCTTATTGTTGGAAAACCGTAATTTTCTGACTACACCACCATATCACCAATGCTTCCGGAATTAAGTTTCCTCGCTAATAAGCTGATTCTGAGGCTCCTTAAATAGAAAATTTTGTGCTCTTTCCAATGGGCTCATCATTTTAGTGCATTTCATTTAAAAAATGCACTATTGGTCTCGCCCTGACGGTCGCACACATAGGTCATGATACATTTTTTTCATGTTTCAGAACCCCTTGAACACGAATCTGAGGTCGGTTCAATTTGCTATATATATACACAGGGTGTTCGAAAATTCGATGCTCAGCCGAAAACTGGTCATAGTACTGCTAGCTTGGTTTTCGAGTTATTCCATTATCTTTAATTTTTTCGTGGGGTTATATTTTTTTTGAAATACTTGCTCCCGGCCGCTCTAGAATCAATTCTAGCTCAAAACTAATTGGGTCATTCGAAAGAGCGCACAATTTTCGTCAAAATGACTGTATCGTATTATGAATTTGGTCATTTCCTCAGGGCGCTAAAGCTGCTGGAAAGTGATGCTTTTTTTATCTTTGTATATTTCCCATGTTTTTCACCTGCGATTTTCTCCCACTCCTTTAAGGACAATATTTTTTTGGGTTTATTGGAAAAACTTCCTCATTTTGTCAGCTTTCAAATGGAGTGCAATAGCCTCGGGATTTTACAACTACATATTCGTGAAGAAGTAGCTGTTTGAATAGTAAAAAACGATGGGCTTTGATGGGGAATGAGAGATCGTTTTTAGATTAGAAGTATGCTTTGAAACCAGAGTTGGTGAGGGGAGAGCAACGATATATAAAAGAACTGGATTGCTCATCACTGCTGATAAAGACCAGCTGATAATAGCCATCAAATAAGCTCCCATAGTTGATGAGAGGGGTGGAGTTTCAAAATAAGTGCCATATTGCCATAACTACACAAGGAGAGGGACAGGGTGATTGTTTACCAGGGGACGACCTGCCCCCTCCACGCCCCTCCAGTCCTCCGTGAGCAATCCAGGTTTATATATCGTTGGGGGAGAGGCAGGGCCTCTCAGAATGTCTGAATGTAAGTTAATAAATTACAAGAACAGCACAAGGTGACTAAATTTTCTATAGGTGCCGCAGATCACTGTCCTTCACCTACGTCACGAGCAGTCCCACCCGCCATTGCGATGAACCCAGTACATTATTAATTGTTATTGGGTTGTGATTTTTGAGAATTCATAAACTTCAATTTCAAAATTAACTTGCTCTGCTGCTCTAGGGTGAGCAATCGGGAGCAAAGCACTGCTGGTGACGTCAGTCTCCACCCCTCCTGTCCGATGGGCAGGGGGAAATCTGCGGCACCTATAGTAAAGTTTAGTCACCTTGAGAACAGCATAGATAATATAAGTAATAATTGAAAAAACAGCCAATGTTTAAGGAAAAAGTGATTAAGAATGAGGAAAAGTGATTAAGAATGAGGAGAAAGTGCGAAGTGCCGTTCGTTGTGGAAAGGGCGACCCTTCATCTGAAACCAAATGTTCCTCCATACGTGTAGAACGACATCAACCAAGATTCGGCGCTGCCTTCGTAAAACAGGATTTGGATGAGTTTTTAGTAGTAACGCAGAAATACTTTCACTGGTCTCTCAAGCTAGGAGAATGAGGGGGGGGGAGACCTACCTAGATTACCTATAAATTTCTTAGGTTGAGAGGGGATAACCATCCGGGTTATTGTCCCAGGCGATGGTAGGTTGTTAGACCACTCCCGAGGGCTTGGCCTCAGGGAGTGCAGGAAGGTAGGGATAGATTTTGGTTATCGGTAGGAGGAGAGAGGTCAGGGTGACTCAATTAGATAAGACGAACTCAGATGGTTTTACCCGTTTATTACCTTGAGTTTTACAAGTCTTACTATAGTCGGATCGGTGAAAGAATGTGCATGAAATTACCCTCTCTCTTTTCCCTAAACCCACATGACTTACCGCTACCACACAAAGGAGAGTCTCGAGAGTGTAAGTCCGCCGCGGTTTTGCGCATGCTCAAGGACTTGTTATTTTCCTCTTATTCTTATTTAGTTAGCATCCTGAGGTATTCTTAGATTGAGATTTAAATGAATTGATCCACCGCGAAAAATTTAGAAGTTATCGCTCGTAAATCGTTACTGCAAGCTTTGGCTTGAATTTTGGATTTTGTTGATTCTTGAGTTTATAATAAAACGTGACTGTCGCTAGAAGGGATCAGTTGAAGTATGAACCATGCTGTCTTTCTTATTATTATGACTGATTTATTTTTCCCTTTAGAAACATGCAGAATTTTCCGGTCATACATTGCGACCAGTGCGAAAAAACGTTCTCCAAGCAAAGCGGTCTTAAAGATCATCTACTGAAAGTGCACCCAAAAGAAAGATACTACTGTTTCCACTGTAAACACGTAACAAAAAGGAAATTCGATTTGGCGAAGCACATGAAAGTTCATGATCAAGTCCAGCGAAACCGTTCAAAAGTTATGCCGTCGTGTGTGATGTGTTCAATGCGGGTTCAAGACCGCAAATCCATGCTGCGTCACTATGAGACTGGTCATGACGTTTGCCTGGCTCCAAAAAAAATGGAATTCGACAATTTTGAAGAATTTTTGACGTGGAAATCAAACCTAGAAAAATTTCGAGACGGGTTTTACACCAGCAAAGAAAAAGGTAAGCGGAGTCTAAAAAAAAAAAAAAAAAAAAAAAAAAAAAAAAAAAAAAGCGCCTCGATGGTGTAATGGATACAATGCTCGCTTCGTAACCCAGCTATTGCCCATTACACTATAAGGCTGCGGCGAGCTGTGACACGGCGAGCTGTGACACGGCGAGCTGTGACACGGCGAGCTGTGACACGACGAGCTGTGACACGGCTCACTCGACTTCGTGTGGGCGGTCACGGCGGTGTGCGTATGACAAACCGCGCATCGACCGAAACGCCCGCGTTGATCGGGTGTGAAGTGCACAGCTGATGGAGTCACAGGGTATGGCGTAAGGGCCACAAGAGCTTAGGCGCCAGCGGGCTCAGTAAATCCGAGTCCGCACCCTCAAAAAAAAAAAAAAAAAAAAAAAAAAGCGGAGTCTAAAAGTTCGAGGATCTTGTAAAATTAATGGGGTCTGTCCGTCCTCAATAACACTGTCTGAGGACATTCACTCGGGTTTGGTAAAAGTTCGCTATATTGCTGCTCACGCTGGCCATGGGACAGATGTTGGTCGGTTAAATTTGACCAAGGACGAAAAAAATTCAATAGCGCGAAAAATTGCTGCCAAAGTCCCCTTTGACGTTATTTTAGACGATTTCAGGGAATTGGGGTTAGGGAGTGAAGTGGAACGGTTAAATTTGGTAACCCGAAAGGATTTATGGTACATTGAACGGGATTATAATCTAAACACTGATGGGACGATCCACGAAAATGATAGGGTAAGCGTTGAGTCTTGGGTCATACAAATGAACGGCGAATCCAACATCATCAGGTTTTTCAAACAACAAGGCAGCAGTTCAGCTCACTCACATAATCTGAAAGAAGAAGACTTCGTTTTAATTTTTTGTACTGACACACAACTTGAGATGTTAGCCAAACATGCACATAAATGTATTTGCTTCGACTCAACTCACGGGACGAACCAGTACAACTTCGACCTCACCACTCTACTTGTGCTAAACGATGATCATCAAGGATTTCCCGTTGCCTTCTTGATATCAAATCGCTCCGACCACGAAATAATATCTATTTTTGCCGAAACCCTGAAAAAAATTGTAGGGGACGATCAAACGAACGCCATGATGACAGGTATGGCTGAAAATTTCTATAATGGCTGGTGTTCAGTTATGACCGAACCTAAACACCGTCTGCATTGCAGCTGGCATGTGGACAAGGCGTGGAGGAGCAATTTATCGAAAGTTTCGTCGTTAGAAAAAAGGACTTACGTGTATAAGATGGTCGAAACTTTGCAGTATGAGTTGGACGAAACCTCTTTCCATTCTCTGCTAGAAGCTGCTTTGGAGAATATTCTCAACGACCCCGATACCCAAAAATTTGGTTCGTATTTCAAGGCCGAATTTGCGAAGCAACCCAAGTCATGGGCTTATTGCTTCAGAAAACGGGTCGGCATTAATACAAACATGGCTCTCGAGTCCCTTCACAAAGTGATCAAACACATTTACTTCCAAGGAAAGAAAGTTAAGCGCCTCGATAAAGCTCTTCACGGGCTCGTACGCCTATCAAGAGACAAGTTGTTCAACATTGTAATCGACAAATTGAGAGGGAAACTCACGCCGAAAATGGTGGCGACGAGGAAGAGGCACGATCGGGCGTTGACGATGACATCCTCCGTCATAGAAACAGATGCAGGGTTCAGCGTTTCATCAGAGTACGGCATCGACATTTACGAAGTACGAAAAGAAAGTACAGACGAGAAAACTTGTGACTGTGGAATCAAATGCATTGACTGCGCGATCTGTATCCACCAATATTCTTGCACCTGCATAGATTCGGTTGTGAGCTACAACATTTGCAAACATATTCATAAAATAAGAATGTACCTCAAATCACAGGAGCCGAATTCCGAAGGATCCGCTAATGGAATAAATACAACCACCGAAACAATGGACCTCGTTGTGGACGAAGACACGCCACTACTGCCGCTATCTTTATTCAAAAACCTGAAAAATAACGAACGGCGTCATCATAAAGACTTTAAAGAGCAAAAAGAAGAGTTAATAGACAATTTTAAAAAACTTGTGGAAGCCGCGACGAATGAGACTCATCTGGACATCCTGAAGAAAATTATTCGTCCAGCCCGCTCAATGATGGAAGCTTCTTCCTCAGGCCTCAGATTCAACGTTCCAGATTCCGCCAAAAAGATAAATTCTTGCGCCAACGTTTCCCCTAAGAAAACATTCCATTCTACTAAAAAAGCGAGGGTTAACGAGAGAAATAAAAGAAAAAAACCAACGAAAGAAGAAGCAAATTTGATTGCTGCTCAGTTATTGTTAGAACACAAAAATGTATAAATTAAATTCGTTCCTGCTGCAGAAATTATAATTATAATTACCTGTTCTAATTATACAGGGTGGAACAGGGTAAGTGTGACAAAAAAAGTGGGTGAAAGTAGGCCTCATTTTTGATCGAAAACGCCCTTTGTACCATGGTCCGAAAATCAAAACCCTACGAGATATGATTTTTCTAACGTTTATTATGACTCACGTCACTTTTCTTGACTAAATGGGAATAACTCAGTTTCCAGCTGACATTTTGCAACTTTTGATGACATATTCGGAAACAGCACATTTTTTTCTGTCAGGATTAGCCATTTACGATAAAATTCAACCGTTTTCTGGGGGCTCGTGAGCTGCTCAAAGTTTTGCAAATCGAGGATTTCTAATTTTTCAAAAAAGTCAACCCCCGCTTTTCTACTCGACATTTGAGCGCACCAACATCCCATGGGTAGGAAAAACTTCCCCAATGTGTCGTTTTTAAAATTACTCTTGAACGTATTTTTAGTTAATCAGTGATTTTTCGGCAGAAATGGCCATTTCTTAGAAAAAAGAATGGTTTTTCTCTTCAAAATCACTTGTTTCGACCTTCAACATTTGAACGGGCTTTGTGATTTTTAGCATGATTGACGTCATTAAAGCATCATCCAAAGTTTTCCCTTGAACGGGACGCACTGTGTACGCCTGTCAAAGCCCAAAAAATGTCGCTCCCGCAGCTAGCTGTCGGATAGAGTGCATTTCTCTACTGCGAATTTCGAAGTTTTCAGTTAATTAGCAATTATTTAGCAGGAAATTGGTAGAGCCATTAAGTGCACTAATTTCGTCGAATAACAGCTAAACACGCCGAAATTCGCAGTAGTGAAATCCACCCTTGCCGACAGCCAGCTGCCGGAGCGACAGTTTTTGATATTTTGGGAAGGAGTGCGCATTCCATTCGGTTCGAAGGAAAACTTTGGATAAGGCTTTAATGAGTTTGAGCATGTTATGAATCACAAAGCTCGTTCAAATTGGGTTGGTCAAAACAAGCGATTTATAAGAAAAAAATCATTCTTTTTTCCAAGAATTGGCCTTTCTGCCGAAAACACGCTGAAGAACTAAAAAAAAACGTTCATGAGTAATTTTAAAAATGACAAATTGAAGAAGTTTTTCCGACCCATGGGATGTCGATACACTCAGATTTAGTGTAGTGTAGAGAAGTGGGGGTTGAATTTTTTGAAAAATTAGAGATCGCAAGTCCACAGAAAATAGTTGAATTTTATCGAAAATGGCTATTCCTGACAGAAAAAAGTGTGCTCTATCCAAATCCATCGTCAAAAGTTGCAAATATCAGCTGTAAACCGATCTATTCACATTTAGTTAAGAAAAGTGATGCAAGCCTCAAAAAACGTTAAAAAAAACATATTTCGTAGGATTTTGATTTTTGGACCATGGATTGTTTATAAGGTTTTTTCGATCGCAAATGAGGCCTATTTTCACCCAATTTTTTTTGTCACACTTATCCTGTTCCACCCTGTATTAAAGCGATTCTGTATAACCAGTTGCCGCGTCTTTATGAGGATAGCGATTCAGTTGTGAAATATGTGGCTGAGAAAAAAGTCATTTAATTTCGCTCTAACTATCGTAGTTAATGCACTATAAAGTGCAAAGCACATTGACACAAAGTAAAGTGAGTCACGTAAAACAGAATACTTACAATTGAACAGAGGCGCTTGAAGATACAGTCGCCCAAGTCCTCGGAAAAACACGAAAATTTTGGAAATTTCACCAAAATACGAGACGAAATGCATGAACCCAATCATAAGAATTCCAGTTGAGGAGAAGAAAGCCAATTTGTAGGTCTGTTCCAGCGAGGTGCAAACAACAAATTTCGTGCGAACAGACCTCATATGTCATATTTTGAAGGTTGAACTCGTACTCAAACAATTCCTAATTTAAAAATTTAAGTCGGGCTTAAAAGCTTTTTGATTTCCGAGTTGGGTTTTCTATTCTATATTCTAGATAATTCAATTCAGATAAGACAAAGATAAAAATAATTATCATAATATCGAACGTTGTGCGGGCAGCAGCCACTTTAACGCTTACAAATCAGTTGGAGAAAATCAAAGTCCTCCAGCATGCGCCCAATCCGGCCCAATCGCGGCGGACTAACTCTCGAGACTCTCATTAAGTCCTTACCACATAATAATATGAGAGGAGCCTCTCCTGTTGTATCTAGTCTAGTAAACGAATGCTTCTTGGAAAGGCATAGATTGAACCAGCTGGTAACTCTAAAGTTGCGATTGGGATTTGTTCGGAGGGGTCTGGAGATGGTGTACTCAAAAGTCCCCGCCTCTAGCCCACGAGCTAGCTGCTGGACGTAGAAAAACGTGCATAATTTTTCACTTTGTTACCTGTAGTTCGTAAACTGTAGGTCCCACCCAAACACTCATAGGATAACAAAACAAAGTTGACAAAATTCCTCAAAAATTAGTCTATGACAAGATTTTTGTAGCTTCAACCGCTTAAGAGATAATAGCGTTAAAAGTGACACTATTCTCGAACCCCTTCACTGCTTTTTATGAACAATGCGTTGTAGCGTCCTCGCCGTTGACGTTACGACATTGATGCATAGCAAAGAAGTTAATCATCATGAAATTCTCCTTACAAAAAACATAAATGATACTCGCTTATCTCCGATAGGTGTCGAGATACACGCAGTAGGAGAAAATTCCCTAACAACAAAAACTGTATTTTTATGGGATGGTCCTGTTAATTTGATGAAAACGGCTATTAGATAAACTAGTTTTGTTAATTTATCACAGGTAATTTGAAAAATAGCTTGAACTAATGTGTCTTTAACCGTTTTAAGGCTCATTTGACGTCAAAGTTAGCTGTAGATGAGGATATTTGACCTGTCCGTTCCAAGAACTGTAATGATCGCGGGGACATGGAAACAAGCGTTATCATAGCGAAAATTGCTCATGAAAAGGTCCCAGGCAACTAAGAAATTCCTTTTTTCCCCTCGGTTTACAGAAGCAAGCCGGAAAACGAACTGCAGAACTTTTACTTGCGTGGTGGACAACGTGATTTACCTGCAATGCGACTTCAGTCGTACAGATAATTACAGTTCTTTGGTGTTTTTTTGTTATATTTGTTGATCTCTTTAACCCTAGAACACTAACCCACTTTTACCTGCGCCTACTACTAACCATGCCCCGATATGACGATAGTATGATATGATGCCGTTAGTTGTTAATCTATTTAAAAACTACTGTTGTAGGCCAATTATTTGTCTCCACGCTACAACTGAGGAGTGGGTTGGAAAGTGTACGAAATTAACTTTCTGACGTGTTATTTCTCATAGAAGTCCAATATCAAATAAGTCGAAAAAAATTCTCGATCTGTAATAGAAAACGTGCCTAAGAAATATCCTAACAATGTTCGGACGAAGTTATCGCCGATTTCTTGAAGTGAAGGTAGCTCTTTTAGTTTCAGGCCGAAACTCCTCATTTCATAAGATCGAATGACCTAGTCATAAAATGAAATCGATTCATTTGTCATGGAGATATCGACCTCAGCATCAAAAAAAAGTGGGAGGAATGAGCAAAATGGGATATACTTGGCTTCATTCATCGGTTTTTTTATTCAAATTTTTTGGCTCAAACTCATAGAGCTATCAAATAATGAGTAGAAGAGAGAAACTCACCATGAACTCCCAAAAACTCAGTTATTCAGAGCCCTTTTTCTGCCCTCAATGCTCTATACACCCCTCAACACGGTTAGGTTTTCGGCTTGCTTCAGTAACCCGAGGGGAAAAAAGGTTCCGCTGGAATTTCTTAGTTGCCTGGGACCTTTACATGAGCAATTTTCGCTATGAGAACGCTTGTTTCCATGTCCCCGCGATCATTACAGTTCTCGGAACGGACAGACCGAATATCCTCATCTACAGCTAACTTTGACGTAAAATGAGCCTTAAAACGGTTAAAGACACATTAGTTCAAGCTATTTTTCAAATTACCTGTAAGTTAACAATACTAGTTTATCAAATAGCCGTTTTCATCAAATTAACAGGACCATCCCATAAGAATACAGTTTTTATTGTTAGGGAATTTTCTCCTACTGCGTGTATCTCGACACCTATCGGAGATAAGCGAGTATCATTTTTGTTTTTTGTAAAGAGAATTTCATGATGATTAACTTCTTTGCTATGCATCAATGTCGTAACGTCAACGGCGAGGACGCTACAACGCATTGTTCATAAAAAGCAGTGAAGGGGTTCGAGAATAGTGTCACTTTTAACGCTATTATCTCTCAAGCGGTTGAAGATACAAAAATCTTGTCGAAAACTAATTTTTGAGGAATTTTGTCAACTTTGTTTTGTCATCCCATAAGTTTTTGGGTGTGACCTAGAGTTTACGAACTACAGGTAATAAAGTGAAAAATTATGCACGTTTTGCTATGTCCAGCAGCTAGCTCGTGGGCTAAAGGCGGGGACTTTTGAGTACACCATCTCCAGACCCCTCCGAACAAATCCCAATCACAACTTTGGAGTTACCAGCTGGTTCAATCTACTATCTTTCTTTTACTAGACTAATCGGCAAAACTCTCTGTTATTGGTTGCAGTTTGCAGTTGTTGGATAAGAAGAGACAAGAGAAGTAGAGAACCAGAGCCACGTTACGAGAGGAAAAAAGCGGACTAACGGCCTCCCACAAACCATGCACATTCTTTCGCCGAAACGGCTATGTATCGGACCTGGCGTATTGCAATCCATGTGCCGGGTTGATCAGCTCATTATTGTAGTGACGACCCGATTTGGCGAGTAGCCCCTCTATGATTCATGATGAGGTAATGTTTGCTTTTTTACTATTTACAAAGGTTTGTTGAAAAAACATTAGAAGTATTAATTCGTAACTTATTTATCCCGGAGGGTTTACCTGCTAATAAGTAATTTACACAAGCTATTATTTTACAAAAAAAAACTAGTTGAAGTAGTACCGGTTTTCCCTCATAGGATGCACTGTGGGTGAGGAAGTTGGTACGTCACGAGTTCTTCTTGCGCACTTACCCGACACTTTTAGGTTTTTCCACTGGGTGGTCTTCACTGGTCGACTTATCACTGGTCGACTGTAATCTGGGACAACTGTAATCTAGGTCGACTGTAATGTTGGTCGACTCTTTATCAGCTAGTTCAACTTTTTCAGATTTGGAGTCTTAGGACAACAACTTCATGGTCCTGCTAACCTCGAGAACTCATTTCTCTTCCACAGTTGACCATTTGATTATTGAACTTTATAACAGAACCACATCGGGATCTAAATTTTTTGACTTTTCTTAAATCCTTATCAGTTTTGATTGGATATTACCTACTCCTGTTTAAACTATATTTTAAATATATTTGTGTGCAACTCGTAACTATTTATGTTTAATTTTCAGTTAACATGTTCAAAGGTTATTGGAGTTTGAGATGGCGTTGCAAGGAAGTTTGGCTTTGTTTTGTGCCCATAGATTCATTAATATTTTCCTCATCACGAAATGTGGAGATGAAGGCATCAATGTTTTAACAAACCGTAATATGACAGGTGACTTCTTAAGGCGGTTTCGCACTAAACTTGAGATTTCAGTTTGTATCCAATATCGGAACTCAAGTATAAAGGAGCGCGTTGGCAGTTGTGTATTTTCAGTATCCTCGATACGGGAATCGGATACGGGAAATGCATTGGAAGCAATTAAGTACATCCATGTTCATATCATGTGTTCATATTTTAGCGTCACTCTTAATAGACCATTTTCAACATGAAAAAACCGCTGTTATGGCTATGAAACTTTTTAGTAATAGTTCGTGAGCTGGCGACAGTCTCATTAAACCGGAAGAACGTAATCACGAAAATGATAGCATATCCCCCTATTTACGAGTCCGGGGGCCTAAGGCAATGTATTGCTAATTAAATTCCTGAATTTGGGCCACGCATTTAACCGGAAGATAATAGTCCTGAAACTGGTCTCATTCGAAAGGTTTTATGGAGCTGATTACGAATATATGATCTTCTGCCTGGGGCATTTGCCCTCTGTGGCTCGTCAAGCTCACGAAATTTAGGGAATTTTAATTAACTGGAAGAACGAAGTCCGGAAAATGGTCTTATGCTACAGGTTTTATGTTGCTGAATACGAAAATGATCGAAGAACGTAGTCCTTAAACTGGTGTTATTCGATAGGTTTTTTGGGGATGATTACAATAACGATCGTCTGCCGGCGCCTGCCTGGAGCATTTGCCCTCGGTGGCCAATCAAATTCCCTGAATTAGGGAAATTTTTTAACAGGAAGAACGAAGTCGAAAGGTTTCATGTAGCTGAATACAAAAATTATCGTCTGCCGGCTTCGGCCAGGGGCATTTGCCCTCGGTCAACACTCAAACAGCGCGAAGGGAAATTGCTTCTCGCCAAGGGAAAATGCCCCAAGCAGACGCCGTCAGACGATCATATTCGTATTGAGGTCCACGAAACCTGTTGAATGAGACCGGTGTCAGGACTACGTTGTTCCGGCTAGTTAATCTCCCTTTGCGCAGTTTGACTGGTCATGGTAGGCAAATGTCCCTGGCAGACGATTATTTCGTATTCAGCTACATAAAACCTGTTGCATAAGGCCATTTTCCGGACTTCGTTCTTCCAGTTAATTAATATTCCGGATTTAGGGAGTTGGACTGGCCACCGAGGGCAAATGCTCCAGGCAGACGATCATATTTGTGATCGTCTCCATAAAACTTGTTGCATAAGACCATTCCCCGAACTTCGTTCTTCCGGTTAATAAAACTTCCCCAAATTTCGTGAGTTTGGTGAGTTGCAGAGGGCAAATGCCCCATGCAGACGATCATATTCGTAATCAGCTCCATAAAACCTTTTGAATGAAACCAGTTTCATGACTATATTCTTCCGGTTGAATGGGACTGTCGCCCAGCTCTCGGTCTATAAGTGGTATATTAATGTTTAAAAGCAAATGTTATTTGCCTTGTATTAGCAACACCAATCTTAAAATCAAATATTAAAACTGGCAGGATTTGGAACTTTTCCGCTTGAAAGTGACGTCACTACACTGTAAAAAGAACTGGTGGTGAATGTTTTCTCCGTTTTTATGAAGCATTTTTTAAAAATATTGAACGTTATTTTGTTACCAGTTTAATACATCAGCCTCTTTTTACAATGTTGCAACGTCACATCCCTATTTTTCATCTTTTCATTTTTGGGAGTGGGGCAAAAAAGTTTTAAATCATTTTCCACGCATTTTATTTTTTTTATTTTTCCGGTAAATGGTCCATTGCAATAACTCTTCTTACACCGGCACAATCGGTTACGCTTATGGTGACGTCACGTATCTAACCGTACACGTTAAGCGTTTGGCGGTTATGCAAAAACTCCCTATTCTGTAGTTCCTGTAATTTCAATCCCTCAAACCCTTTGTGACCCATCAATGTAAGGCCCCCACCTATGCAAGGCTTACCCCATTCCCGATCACTTGGAGAGGAAGGAGGAAAAATTGCGACTATACTATAATGCGTGGGGCTCGAGGAGGGGCGCGCAGGTGCGGGATCTCACGTCTGCACGGAGTAATCATTCTTTGCTAACCGGTTTGAGTGAGTGCGGGCCCAATCCCGCCACTTCCCGGGCTACGTTCGAGGGAAGCTGGGAATGGACACCTCGGCCGGTCATTCGACATCGTTCCTGGTGTCAGTGGCACAGGTAATAGAGACGGCTCAGCGTCGGGTCGGTTCGATTCAAAGTGCAGTGCCCGATTTGAGGCGCGTGGCTCCTACGTTCGAGGCTAATCTCCCGGTTCCTGCCCTAAGGTCGTCGGTAGTTGAGCTTATAGACGAGTATGACCTCGGAGGCCTTCGTGCGTGGGGCGTGAGCCCCGCGGATGATGAAGCCGCCTCACCGCAGTCCATCCACAGGTGGTCGTGGGCGAGGGGTGTGGATGCCGGGACACCTCGAGAACTCGACGCGCATGGGTCCGCCAGCGCCGCCTCGTCCTGGGCAACCTGGACTTCTTGCGGTGCCGGTTCCAGGCGGTGGAGCCTGGGTAGGACGCCTCGGTCTTTTGCCCGAGGAGTGAGTGAGGGACTGCTTGGGGCCTCCGGCTTCTTGATGACCTTGTTGTTGAGGCTTATTGGCAGGCGCGTTGGGTTAGCAGTTCAATGGGTAGACGATTTGTTTGGGTTTGGGCCCAACGTTCAGATGAGGCTGGCGGCGTCCGATGGGGCGCAGGGACTGGGTTCAGGAACACCTTCCCTGCTCAGGCAACCCGGACAGGGACTCCTTCCTGGTTTCGAGCTCATAAGGCCCACCTACACTGGTGTCTCTCGGCCGCGGCTGGTTGTGGCGGCTAACGGGTCGAGTTGAGAGATGGGACCAACTATGCTGGGGAATTCGGGCCAAGTATGGGGCTCAGGCCAGGTAAGGGCCAGCAACGTCTGGCGGTACCTACGACGCGGAGTGCGTGGTAGGTATTCCTTTTTCTCGACACCTCGGGCATCAGCCAACAATCAGAGAATGGAATCAGAGTGTTCAGTCACCCGCATTGATACTAACAGAGAGCCGATGACTATGGACCAGTGATCACGTCAAAAGTCTAATATTATCTAATATTAAAACTAAAAATTAATAAGTGAGAACCCAATCAACAGTTACGTTTCAAAAACATCGCACTATGGTGACAATGAATCCTTGCGAAGTTACATTGAACATTTTCAAAACGTTGCGAAAACTGATAAAAATGACATAAAAGTAACGTTACATTGCAACGTTTATATGAAACGGTATCGAGGGGTTGCATAGAACAAATTAAATAAAATAAATAAAAATATTTTCTGGATTCGACCCAGACACTTCGGATTGGTAGATTTGTGCTACATATACCATTTACACTTTGAGCTAATATGACCGATCTGGCAATTTACGTAATCTCAAAAACATCAGTTTCAGGATAGTATATTAAGGAACTTGCACATTTTTCAAAACTTGGATTTTCTTGAAGAGGGTTCTTCTACAATACCATTTCTCGTATAAAACATTAAAATCAATCAAGGATCTATTTTTAGACGTCGATTCGATGGAAGTGTGTTTATGGGGGAACGGAGTAGCCCGGGACTGACAAACGAACAGAGCTAAAATTTCGGTCGATGCAATCCGTAATTAGATAATAGAACATCACTTTCGTCACACTCTAGTGCAGTGTACTACAACTGCAATATAAAAATGAATCGAACGAAATAATTTCGGTGGAATGAGTCACTTAGAAAGTTACTTCTCGATCATCCTCGCGTAATTATCCGTCATGCCAACGTTTCTGCGGATATTCGTTGGATAATAGAGTCTTTGAGGTGCATTATTCATACGCATTAGTGTCAACAACATCGCAAAGCGACGTTGCTGAAACATCAACGTAGTTAGGATACTGAAACGTTACCAAATATGTTGTCGATGTACGACGTTTCAGCAACATTATTGACACTTTTTGTGCTGATTGGGAAATCCGACACCGATCATGCATGTCCGATCGGAACTGGTGGAAACCCAATTCCCACGTTTGGAAACACAAGCTGAGAGGACTGAGAAGCCTAATAGTCGTCAGTTATTAGGTATTAATGCATATTACGGTCCCCATACCGATCTAAATAAAATGCATCATCGGTGTCGGATCGGAAGCATGCATGTTTGCCAGAGACGTCTGAAACTTTACCAACAGACAACCTCACAGAGCCTTTATCATCATTTTTGTTTCATTAGAAAAGCAGGGGTAACACAAATAAGAGGAACGTGAACTTGAAACAATCAGAAAGCCGGCTCCACACATGCGGTATTTGCCAAATAACGAGCAAAATATTTTTCAATTTTCAGTTGGTCGGTTTCTAGGCAATGCTAGAAATTTATAAATAATTTGCTCGTTATTCGGCAAACACCGCATGTGTGGAGCCGGCTTAACAAAATACAAAAAGTAAAGCCAGCTCAATCAATTACTTAAAAGTAAGTGCCGAAGGTTTCGGGTTCGGGGCAGTCCAGGTCTGCACCTTAATAAAGGAGAACTTATTCTTGAGCTTCAGTGGAGGTCGACCTAGAATTCGTAACTAAAAATGGGCTCTTGTTCAGGGAGTGGCAAGGTTTCCGCAAAAATCCGGAAAAAAAGTGTCAAAAATCAAGATTTTCTAGGCCCATGCCCCAACACTCCGATGTTCCACCCGTCATTTAAACCAGTAACCGGTTGCTCCAGCAGTGAATTCCACGCCTCGAAACTTTATGGAAGACGATTCTTGAGGTTTTGTTTGCATTTTTTCAAAAGTTAGGCTGTTCTTCAACCAAGAGCTAACTTGTGGTTATACGTGTATACGCTTTTTGCGAAAGTAAAAAAAACTGGGTGAAAGGGGGAAAAATTAGTCAGATTGAGATGAAAAAATTTGACCGGATGGATTTTCACGAGTCAGTTACAGGGAGCTTGCCCCTCATGGCGGGCGATAGCTCATGGGCAGGGGAAGCTGACCTACAACCCCCCTTTTTTATTACGTGAAAAAATCCACAAAAATCGTACGAGTTCAAAATGGTGCCAACACTTTATAATTCATCAGCATTGGTTCGGTCCGCCGTTCCTCTTCCGGATTTCAGTGATTCCTGGAGTTCAGCTGCACACCTAAAGTGACTGTCCAAATCGAGGTTTGCGCTTCAGTTCATCTCGGTCACATCCGGTCAAAATGGCTGTGGTTTGTGACCATTCGGTCGTTTGACCGATGACCGCCTTGATGACCGCATTGGTTAAGAAGTTCATGAGCTATGGCTACTAGTCACCAGATTTTCCCGGTTTCGTTATACTTTTGCGAAAACAACGCACTAATCCTGGATCAAGAGCAGGTCAGAGCTACCGGAACGTTGGTCGACATTTCTGATAGCAGTGAAATGGGGTGGGGAAGCGAAAAAATGATGATTTTGGCTCGAAAAAATTACACAATGCGGATCTGTCTATGTATGTGCGTATCTGTCTATGTGTATTCGGACTCAGGGAATAGCCCTTTGCCAATATTTTATCACATGCCGAATATTTAGAAATGGCGGATCATAGACATGTGCGGGGGGTAAAACGCCCGATGACTTCCATTTTTTTAACGTCAAAAAATCCACAAAAATCGTACGAGTTCAAAATGGTGCCTCACTTTATAATTCATCAGCATTGGTTCGGTCCAGTCCGGTCAGGGCCGATCTTCTTCTGACTTTAGTGATTCCTAGAGGTCAGCTGTACACCTCGTGTGACTATCCAATTTGAGGTTGGTAGCTTTCTCAACTGAGGAAGATCTCCGACGTTGGTGACTGGCAGACGACGGTTGAGGAAGTGGGATAGCTTACCCACTTGAGGAAGATCTCCGACGACGATGACTGGTGGTTCGAGACCAACTGGTGTGAACATTCGCTCCGCTGGAGGGTATCGGCTTTGTTTGGGTGTCGCGCATGCGTGGCCCGAATCCACGCCCCGAGGAACCCATCCCCACGACCAAGCGCCCTACCGCGGCATCCACCCGGGTGACGAGGGTCTGTCACTGATTCTCCATCCCCCCCCCCCTACTTCCTCCGTTCAGATTTTACTATTTCTTGGAGAGGTGGGGTGGCTACCACACTACAAAAGTAGTTGCAGCCCGATTGGTGCGCCTGGTGATTTTTAAACAAATTTCAAAGTTCTTCAGGAGCAAGGTCTATACAGGGTGTTAAAGTTAAGGTCGCACCACCGGCCAGGGTTCGATTCTGCTACTCATTTGCGGCAAAAGTTGTCCTCTGCAAAAAAAAAATTTCACCCAGCACGAAGTCCGACTTTTTTCACTTTTAAGATTTTTTTCGTGTTGTAGACCTTGCGTTACTAAAACGACTGTACCTCGCTTATTTCTGGCCGAAAATCAAATCTGAATACACCGTTTCAGCAAAGAACCCCCACCGCTTCCGAAAGAGCGTTAAATTTCCAATCATCCCAGTGCACCATATTATTTTAAATGTAGGATTCAGGGGATGAAAAATGAACCGAAGGAGTAAAATGTGCGAAATTTCGAAAGTTTGCTGTATTCTCAAATGTTTTCAAATCCAACTAAATCTGTCGGTTAATCATACACTGCAATCTTAAAAGTTGGCAGCTTTCTTTAGGTCTAGTAATTTTTTTAATTAAAAAATCAAATAGGTGAGAAGACCGCGTCTGATTGCAAAAAAAAAAGTGTTTTTTTTATTTTACTCAATTATTTAATGACTGTCAAATCTTTGCAGTCCCCCATTGTCTCCAATTTCCCCATTATACAGGGTGGTTCGGAATAAGTAGGGACAAACATTTTTGGGTAAAACTACGTCAAAAGTGGAGTAGAATGCGACTTTCGCGGATGTCCTACCTTCATTTTCCTAGGAGTTATGATTTGCTTAGTGTTTTTATTTCCTAATTGAATTTGCTCTAGAAGAACGCAGATTGCTTGACTTCTGTTACGATTTCCTCAGAAAGTGACCATAGTTTCGGAAACTACGGAAGATTTCTTGTTCAATTACGGTCATTATATTCTTCAAAAGCAACACAAACCACCAAAGATCTGGCATTTTTACCATAAAATTCGAAAATCTCTGATTCTGTGCTCTGGAAAAACATATGCCATTTCCAGATGGTTACCTAAAACGTCTGGCCAAGTATCACAAAAACTTGCACAGTGTCTGAGCTTTTCAATTGTGCCCTCACGGTCCAAATCATCAATCTCATTCAACGCAAAAAATCCATTTTTAGATTAAAAACCGTGAGTTTTTGGTGCCAAAATGTCAACTGTTTTTAGTTTTCCAGCAGTCTTTTTCCTTCGTTTTCATCTTATTCTTCTTAAGATGTGTCAGAAACTGAGAATTTTATGATTTGTCAGCATGCAATACCTACTCACTCGCGTTCTCTCCTCCCCCGCCGTGTTCATAAAGTACAGGTGTAGTATTGGTGAGAAAAATTAAAAACAGTTGACATTTTGGCATCAAAAAACTCACGGTTTTTAATCTAAAAATTGATTTTTTGCGTTGAATGAGATTGATGATTTGGACCGTGAGGGCACAATTGAAAAGCTCAGACACTGTGCAAGTTCAGGACGATTCATTTTAGAGCCTCAGCGGTCTCTTAAAGCTGAAGGGGCAGAAGTGCTAGAATGTATTGAAAATGACACTTGGCCCCTCAACGTGGCGCCTCAGTGAAGACGAGCCAAGTGTTAAGGTTTATAGCAAAAGAGGGACTAAGTGTATGTATATTTCCCTATCTATATTTCTTTATATACATATATGTCGCATCCATGTCGAGTAATTGTCCACTTCACGAAATGGATGTCCATTTCACGAAGTGGCTCCACTTGCTGTAACTTCAAAAAATTACGACATCTGGACAAAAAAATTGTCCATTTCTTGAAAAGGAAATCGTGTTTGTCCAGTTGCTGAAATCAAGCTTCCTCACTGCAAGTGGATGCACAACATTATCCTTTTCTTGAAATGGATGAGTGAGGAATCTCTGATGCTGAAACAAGTTTTGTTTTACTATTTAAAAAGGTTATTTTATTGAGCACTCAAAAACCCTCTAAAAAATGACGTGCATCCACTTGCAGTAAGAAAGCTTAATTTCAGCAACTGGACAAACGTGATTTCCTTTTCAAGAAATTGGCATTTTTTGTGTCCAGATGTCGTAATTTTTTAAAATTACGACAACCAACCGGAACCACTTCGTGAAATGGACATCTATTTCATGAAGTGGACAATTTCGCCAAGTGGATGCGACATATACATATGTTTATGGCCGTTTTCTTGTTAGCAAGATAACTCTCGAAGAAAAGCGGAACGCGCTTTGGCCCAAAAATCAGTAGTCATAAGTCATAGGTTCTTTTTGAGGGTAAAGTTTCTCTTTCGCTTGCAGTGCGAGATACTAGCTCAGAGGTGTTCGTTTTGGTTGGCCTTGCGCATGGAAAGCTGTTTTTGTAAGCGTAAAGTTGTACCATACATCGTTTCATTATTTTTTGTACATCTAGACGCGTCAAAATAATAAAAGCCCGTTATGAATCGTCAGATGTAACTCTTTCCCGAATAGATTGCAGTGAGCACGCATTTGGTTGGTGCAAAATTCGCTAACAACACTATTCTGATAGCTGGTATTATTTTTGTTTTGTAACAGGATTGTTTAGGTATACATATTAGCTTTTCAATTACACATTTTCCGCCCTTTTGATTATTCCGAGATTACCGTACGGGCGACTTGCTTTGATCACCTCACTAGAGCTCAATCTCCGAAACAGTTGAAAACAAAAACGTTTTTTAAGGGTGTTGGCATGACTGAAATGGTTCAAATCGGGCTTGATCCTCTAAATAAATAGTGTAACATCTCAAAATAGCAATTTATGAGAAAAATAATGCCAAAAATCAAGTATAAATATAGCCGGGTCTAATAGACCCAGCGCACGGATTTGTGGTGATTTCAAACGTCATGCATACTAGGGCGTAGACGAAGATTGCTGCGGGATATTTTACTCGTGATTTTGAGTATTCCAGAATTTCACTGCCTCCCTCAATAAATAGTTTTCAACTCGATATACACGTCGTAAAAATACATTTCAAGGTCCTAAAGAAGAGAAAAAGTAATCTGCGTAAGTGCATCCAATTCAAAATTTTACGATACGATGTAACACCCAAATTTCAGGTGCTCAACGTTGGCTGCATATTTTTCAGCTCATATTTTTAATTATTTATTTTAATACAGTTTATTTGTTTTTACTTTGGTTTTAAATGTTTGCCGTTTCGATGCACTCAAGTCAAGAAGTGCTAAGACCCCTATTTTGTCGTGCGACCGTTAATACTTTGGTTAATACGCTCTTTTTTGGCGGTTTTTTTCTCTGTATGTGTAGTCAGTGATTTTCATTATTCAACTCAATCAGTATTCAACTGTGACATTATTCAACTGTATTATATTCAACTGTGACATTATTCAACTCTTATCATCAATTAAACTAATCAATCGGTGTGGCCTCTGCGGGCAGCAATAATGCTGCACCATAGGCTCGCGTGCTTGTGTCAAAAGGTGGTCCACCGGAACATACCTACAATTACAATTCTCGATGACTTCATTTGTGTTGTCGGGTGTTTTTCTTATCTTCGTAACTATAGTATCTCACCTTTTGCATTTAAAACTTATTTAAATTGTTCATGGACGTGAATTTCACGCATTTAGGCGTAGAAATAGTTGGAAATGAAGACCGCGGAGGTATAATTACGAGTATATGTTATTTTGGATATGTTCGATAGTAGTAAGAGAGACATTGATTTGTTACTGGTTCACGGTTCCGGAAGCCTTACCTTTGTTTTTTGAAGGGGTATGGCTTTTAGCTAATTATTTATTGTTTTATGTTATATAATGGTTGAAGATGGCTGGCAGCAGCTGAAACCGGTCCCGTAATAAAGTAATCTTCACGCGACGTGAACGTCTCTCTTTTTTCCTGTGTCTTAGGTTTACTTCCCCACTTTCATTCACGGTTGAAAAATCACAGTTTTTATACGAAATCACGCAAAGTGCATTTCAGGCAAGAGAACGGACACTTGATCTCGAGTAAGGTATCTTATTCACAACACCGTCGGGGCTGCACCCGAGCCAAGGGACCCGGGAACAAATTACGAAACCCACGATTTGCATTTTGCACAGGGAAGTGGTTTCATATACCACCTTCGCGCCACCGATTCAGTTTCTCGGCCATGTTTGTCTTGTTGCGTTGTTACCAGCGGAAGAGGACCGATACAAGTTCTTGAATTTAACGTCCCAGTCGCAGCAACACTGCGAGTATGTCGAAAGTTCTTAAGCCCTCGATGCTGTGATCCGACAACCTCCTTCGCTCATTCAGGTCCCAGAACCTGCAAAAAAGCGTACATCAGGGTACTGGGAAGCGAACGTGCTCAAAAATGACTTACTTGTTTGACTAGCGTGTTCGTCAGCAAAATGTCACGCACGCTTTCAGAATCAAGTGCCACCTTTTCATTGAAAAATTCAACCACTTCTTTAGACGGAAAGGTAGTAAAGTACGAAACCCAAACGGGAGAGAGGCTGCGACGGTGTCCCTTCTGTCGTGGAGGCGAAGAAAAAGCGCAGGAGCTTCGTGGGCCACCGTTTCCTTGGCGTGTAGGAGAGAAGCTCCTGATTGTGAGCCTAATTGACGCATAGTGTTCAACATTACACACCATGGGGGAATCGAACGAGAGAAAGTACCTGGGCAGGAAGACATCCGCGACGACGTGCTAGCATTTTGCTAGCAGAGTTGTTAGCTGTACAAGAGCAGTTTGCGTCCACGATCTTTGTCTACAGGAACGTTGACCTCATGAAGAGGACCCGACAAATGACTAGTCTGTAGGCAAAGTCCGAATAGGTATATAGTTTTTCTCGGTCGTTTTGTTCACGCTTCCATGCAAAACACGATTTGACCCACACGTAACACTGCATCGCCCTGCTTGAACGCGTTGCTCAATGCTCCTGTCCTCGCCGATGAAATCGATGATACTGGCAAAAAATGTCATGATGATGAAATTCACAGTATTCCTAATGGATTACCTACCTCTCGATTGGCGTGACAGGATTCTCAATTATTAACGAACGAATAACATAATTACAACACCGTCGCAGGCCTAAAATGTCATTAGAATAAAGGGAGCTTAGCACAACAGCATGATTCAACTGATAAAATGTGAAAATAGCGGTGTGGTGTGGTGGTGGGTTCTAAGAGTGACAGTCTCGAGGGGGTCTGGGGAACTTGCGTTTGGTCCACTCATTCAAATGGCAACTTTACCAAACCCGACCACCTTCCACGGATGGCTTACAGAAGTCGAAGTTAGCCATCCAAAGTCGTTGCTGACCTCAGAGTAAAAATCTGAAAAAGTTGAACTAACTGATAACAAGTCGACCAACATTACAGTCGACCTAGATTACAGTTGTCCCTGATTACAGTCGATAAGGTCGACCAACATTACGCACTCTTTTCCACTGACATCCGGTGGAGGGCTTTCGTTGTATCTTGGAAAGTTTTTGTGGGTGTACGGTAGCACCAAAGTTGTATAGAAAACCAAGTTATTCAGCTCTCTAGTGATGAAGTTGAAACCAATCCGGGGTAGGGAAAATTTATCACGCTAGATAACACCTCCACATGTAGAAGCTATATCAATAAAAAGCTAAGCTTGCTGTTGCTAAGGTAACTTACAAGGGTTATTGTTTTGATATTTTTATTGTCACTTGTACTCATAAACGCCAGTGAAACCCAAAATTAGAGAGAATTTAGAGCATTTTGTACTGCAGGAACTTCAATTTCTTAACTGCCTCCGACTATACGCCAATATGCCGGATATTCAGCTTGAGAGGCCCAGCTAAGATAGTAATTAACGAAAACAGTAAGTTGCTGAGGACAACATTTGAAAATCAGTGACTAAAGTATCATTAACTATGGCAAAAATGTCGGTTTTTGACATGAGAAGAATACACCTGTAGTTCACGATTAAAGGCGAGTTTTCTTGGATGGATAATTGCCCTTCCTATACGCCCAATGTTCATTTCCCGTCCTGAGGTGAAATTGCTGATTTCCTCGAGGAGTTTGAAGTTAGCATTTTACTGCTAAATTGGTATATTCGACTACATTGACGTTCTACTGACGTATTATTAATTATGTATAAAGGAACACGATCTGTTAATTCCTGTGAAATTTCCAGAAGCCTGTGGAAGAGCTTACAATGAGAGTGAGTGTATAAATTCCACACTTTAAGTAATCAGAAGGTGACGAACGTTTCAGGATTTGTTATCGTCGATGAATGTCGGCTGTGGGTTACTCCATTATGCGGTCGCTGGAAAGCCGTGTCCTCTCATGCTGCGCCCCTGGACGTTTGTGTGACGAACCTCCTCTCCAGTCAAATATCGTTCCGCATGTAAAATTTAAATCACTATAACATTCATTTTTAAAATCGTTTCTTAATGCAATTCCTATCGCCCCAAGCTTGACTACGTCCTGAAATCAAAATTAATTCCGCGTCATTACTCGTCTACGTAAGAATGCCGATGTACTCGACTTTGGATAGAGAGAGCGAGAGCCTCAACTCAAGCAAATCGCAGCCACGGAAAACTCAAAGGATCTGCGTTTTAGGCAGCACCCCCCCCCCCAACTACGCACCAATTTTTCGTACGAAGTTTTCACCAATTTAGAAAAAAAGTTGTATTACCTAATTTTTTTTGCAGACCAGTTTCAATAATGCGTACCATTTTCAATGCAGTTCAGTCCTATTTAGTATTTAATCAGTTTACAGCACCTACAAACGCGTACACGGCTTAGCTGAAAACATCTACTCCTTCACTACTAATACTCATCCCTCTAGCGAAATTCCTGGAGTTTTTTTTACCGAGCAAACAAACCTCTTCGGACAAACGCCACCTAAACTCTTCAGGATCTGTTCTGTTCGGGTTTCGCTTGAAGGGATGAGTAGAAGGCGAAAAGTGAAGGAGAATAAATATGCATTCGGCTAAGCCGTGTACGCGTTTGTTGATTCTACATATAATCTCTTCGAGTACAACTAGATAAAATTGAAAATGGGATGCAACAAGAACAATAAAATCGCAATTAAACGGCTGGTTCTGATTTTTTAATATGTTGTTAGGACCAATACCAGTAGTCTAAATCCAAGTTTGCAGCTTCGAAAGACCTGTGCTACTTTCATAGCACTCGAAAAACCGCGGAATATTTGCACTTTTTCCAGTGGTTTTACTATATCTCCTAAACTATGCATTCTTCGTTAATAAACGCGAACTACAATTTTCAAGTATATTAAATTTGCTACAATTTGCGACATAGCCCAGCTCTGCGGGGCAGATATAGTAGCCAAGATACAGCTCTTCAAAATTAATAATTTATTGTTTTTTAAAGAGATTTTAAGTTTATAACAAGTTGAAAATCTCCCTCTAAAACTTCATTTGGCGCTGTTAGCGTTCAATTTGTGATAGAACATTGCTCAGTGGTAAGTTTCACACAAAACAAAGCCAAAAATTCCATCATTTTGGCAAAACAAATTACCAATTTTGAAGCGCTGTATCTTGGCTACTATCTTATCTACAGATCTGGGCCAGGTCTCAAATTAAAGCAAATTCGATATACTTATTTAAAAAAAAAAAAAAAAAAAAAAAAGACATGTTTAAGATACAGCCGTTAAGAATTGGTATTTTTTTGCAACCAAAAAAGTGATATTGTTTTGAGTGAAACCAACCTCTGAGAAATTTTCTATTACAAATTCGAGGGCTCACAGTTCCGCACAAGGTTTTGGAGAAAGCGTTAGAAATTTCCAACTTGTTGCTTCCATATACTATTTATAAATGTTAAATCAATTCCATATATTTAGACTTGGGAACTCTTTTTCTGAAAACAAATTACCAATTTTGAAGAGCTGCATCTTGGCTAACGTCTGACCTACAGAGCTGGATCAGGTTTCAAATTGTAGCGTATTTAATATACCTACTTGAAAAACGTAGTTCACGTGTATTGTCGAAGAAAGCGTAGTTTAGGAAAGATAATAAAAGAAAAACGAGAAGAGTGCTAATATTCCGCGGTTTTTCGACTGCTACGAAAGTAGCACAGGTTTTTCGATGCTGCAAACTTGGATATACACTACTGGTACTGGTTCTAACAGCAAACTAAAAATCATAACTAGCCGCTTAATTGTTATTTTAGCTATTTTTAGTGTTCCTTTTGACTGGCCTAAAATAATAATTAATTGACCCAGAGTCCCTTGAATCGTATATCAATATTGTCCCATGAAGTAAAGAGTGTGGCCGCCTCTTTACACTTAAGAATCACACGGAAGCGACGGCTGAACGTTAGCATAGTATCTGGACCATCGGTGGCCTTTTCAAACTCACAGACCCAATCAACACAAGTCCACGGTCGACGGACCCCTCAGCTCATCCTGCCTTCAATGCCGTAATGATTTTGCGACTGAAATACTTTAATAATAATAAACTTGAAGAAATCATCATAAACCTAATTAATATTAATACAATTCTTCCAGTTTCAAATATTTATTGCCTCAATTCGTTGAAAAATTGTAAAGTCAATCTCATTCGTTCTGAAGCTGTCAATTGGAAAACTACGAATCTCCGGTTGACGACCGCTGATCTTGATCATACATCCAAAATAGATACAGGAAAATAAATACAAAAAAGGCTCTACCAGTGGTGTTTGGCTTTAGAAGGTTTTAGAGTGGGATTTGCGAGCTGCACTAGTGGAAAAAAGTCTAGTAAAATTGATCAGAACAATACTGTCCGCATAAAATAAGAGAGAATAAAACATAATCTATAACCACAACCTGACACTTTTATTCACCAGACAGCCTGGAGCCCGCCGATCCGAACAGGCCTCTTCAGGCCTCACGGCCCTCCCGGTGGGTGAAATCGGCACTATCGTTTAAAAAATCAAAAATCTTATTTTCGGAGAAATTAAAGGAGGCTTGCAGCTACTCAGTAGGGTTATGGCGGAAACCGGCCGCATTGGCTTGCGGATAGCGTGGCCCGGACTCATAAACCACAGCCAGGTAAAATTGCACAACAAGCTGCCGACAAGAGCGATGCTTCTGGGAGTGCGAACGTTCAAGAAGTGGCTGAAGAACTTTTTAATGGTCAACGCGTAAAACGCGTTCACGTTCGAGTTCGATTAGGCAGTCTTTACTTATTGATTTAATAATCCTGTGACGAAGCTATACAACAATTGTTGGAACGTGCTAATAAATAATAATTATTATTATACACTTCTCACTGTTGATAGGTGACTTTTCTATCGACCAGCGGAACGGTGACGTACCGAGTTGCTGTAAAGAAATAAACGGGCACTTGATTATGATCAAGCTTTTGATCTATTTTGAAATCTTCTTAAAGACCTGATTGGCATAGATGAACAACACATAAGGTCAACAGCAAAGTAAATTAAAAAAGCAAGCGATATGAGTGCATACCTGGTCGATAATTCCAAATGAACGAATATAGCAACATAATAAGTGTCCTCCTACGTCGCAAATTAAAACTAGATACCCTTGGTCCACTAACGCCAAAGAACCAGATACACGGAATGCACAAAACAGGTCGGATGAGTGAAGGTTGGGTGTGTCGTGAAAGAGAGAAGGGGATCTGACCACAAGTGCTCAGTGTTTTTCTTACACATCGGATTAACCGCCGATGTGCCGAGTAATGTCATCCATCGCAATCACGCATCGCATTTTCACTTCATTCTAGCTGAAAAAGCAAGCCTTAGCCAAGGCATGTTTAGACTTGGCATCTACTTACCCAGTTCACTTTGAGTTAGGTGCCTGGGATCTTCAAGTTCGACGATTTCAGTACAACTGAAGAATCTTCGAACAATCGTATTCGATTTACCAGAGACTTATCCTTATAATTGGAGACAAAGATTTATTAGGCGATCAGGGTCCTATGGGACCTTATTACGGTGTGACTCACAGTTGTCGCTGTCATGCTACGGTTTTCTTGCACTTCTATACATTTTCTGGGGCAGTGGGGTCATGCGATTTGTCCCAGTCTTTTTACTGCTACTTTAGGCAGGCATAAGTCACGCTCGTGCCTCGTATTAGGTACTTTGATAAAATTATCCAAAACTTCGTGAAGTATGACCGGTATAAATTCATGAGATGAGATTTGAAAAGGCTTTTTGATGACTTTTTGCGAATGTGACGTCTTCTCCTTGAGGAGGGCTACATGGCCTCTGCACCACTCATTCCAGATATGCGCCCTTATATTTCATAATATCCATATCCAATCATGGTATGGGACGACTAAAGGACGCAGTATCAGGGGGAATAAGTTTCTGAGGAGAACGAGAAACCAGACATGCACAGCTGCTGCACTCCATACAGTGTGAAAGGCTGAAAGCGAAGAGAAAGAGAAAACGGAACATATAATTAAATCCCGCCACCCTTTCATGTTACTAACGACTCCGTCATGCGCAGAGAAAACGATTGCTACGAGACTTCGTGTGGTCACTTCCTTCAGCTTTTGTCCCCCTTTGTCATTATGTTCAAGTATGATGTTTCATCAAACCGTTATGAAGAATTATGGAGCCATCGGACAGAGCACAATTAAGTTCGCCCTGCATTATATAGACTTGTGAGGCCTTTTGAGCCCAGTGGACAAAATAATTGTTGAGTCTCATCTCACCTCAGTACGACGATTAATTGCCAGAAAAAAGTTGAAGTAGGTGGTGACCGAAATGCCGGTAGCAGATATTGAACTGGATATAAAGCGTTTCTCACTGAATATGGCCACAGTTTAAGTCACGTGAAATTATTTTCAAGTTGCGTGGATTAGAAAATTAATTAAAATACATTTCACTTCGTCACCTCACAAAAAAAATTAACTCTGACTTGATAAATTGATAACAGACAACTGTAAACAACAAAAAAGCGGTTCGCATATGGATAATGATATAGCTCACAGTAATAGTGGTGCTATCTGTAGTGAGCAATTATCCCAACCCCAGATTGGTTACACGTTATCACCACGAGCTGAATGACTTGGTTTTCCATATGACTTTGGGTAGCACACTCCCTCTATTTCTTATCTGTGCTCACTGGCGAGCACAGATAAATAATAGAGGGAGCGTAAACAAAAAAAATGGGCACACTTCCCTTTCTTTCATAGAGATAAAAATGAATGGAGAAAGCTTGGGCTTGAAATTTGTTGACCGTAGTTATGGTGGGAGGTGCACCTTGTGAACCACAAAGTAACCTCAAGTCAAGTTGTTTTTTATTTACACATGTCCACTTTGAATTTCTAGTTTTGTTCTTTTTTCCTCTAGTATGTCTAGAAATTGTCACTGTGAGTTTTTAGATTGTTTCACAGGGCATTAATAAAGTGAATAACCCCCAAATATACTCCGGAGAATCTTTATTTTAAACGGTCGACCATGCGCGAGTTGTTGGACTTCTTTTCCGGATATTTCAACGTGCGCAAGTAGCTCCAATCCTCTTTCGGGAATCGCGACAGAAGCCACCGGGAAATCCGTCACTCATGTTTTTTATGGAATACGTCATGTTTCTGAGTTCAAGATAACTTGTTTTTTTACTGATGTGTTGTGTATTTTTGAGTATGTTTCTTCAGTGGTCGATCCTCTTATAGCAAAGAGAAATACAGGGCTAAGAAATCACGAACGTTTATTTCACATAATAATCGCTCGCAAGCAAGAAACAAACTAATTCAGGAACATTATGTACCAGCACTCCGAATGAGAAGACCCGTGGTTCGAGCACAGCGAGAACTGCATGAGTGTGGCGACTTTTGTTCGAGTCCTTGTTTCGCAGTCCTCAAAAGACAGAGCGGCTCTTTCTGAACTCGTGGCTGTCTCGCCCATGTAATATTTTTCCTAGTATGTTGATAGAACGCTATCAGGGCCACTTATTTTAGAAAATAAACACCAAAATACACTTGAAAACACGGCTACGTGCCACGAACGATGACATTTACAATGAAATCGTATGAACATCAAGTCGTCCACGCTTTGAGAACGAGAGTGTTGACGAGTTTGATTTAGTTTTTACCGAATAATTTCCCCGAAATACCCCTTGTTCATTCTAACTGGGGCTCTTTTTTTGTAATTTTGCATGAGCATTTTTGTTGATAACCTGACGATGTAGAGGTAATTTCAAGGTTCTGAAGGTGTACTTTGGCGGCCATATTTGTGACAACCCTTCTACCCACCCCCAGCCCATACAGGCTTTCTCCAGTTATTTACCTCTATGCTTTCTTTAGGAGTCCAAATAATGGGGTGAGAAAACTATTGGAAACGATCATACAAGTCAAAGCATTGATGTTTGGAAACGATTTTAAATAAAAAATTGTTGCTTTTGCTGAACGGTAAAACGGAATTGACAGGTGAAAGTTTCATCTGCGGAAGATTAGCTTCAAATTAGTAAAAAAAAAAAAAAAAAAAAAATACGGGAAACCTCATCCAACACTTTATTTTCTCCCAAAACTGGATTCCAAGAGAGGGGGAAATGAGACATATCTTACATCACATTTCTATTAATACACTCCCTGTATTTCTTATCTTTGCTCGCTGATTGGAAACGATCATACAAGTCAAAGCATTGAAGTTTGGAGACGAATTTAAATAAAAAACTGCTGCTTTTGCTGAACGGTAAAACGGAATTGACAGGTGAAAGTTTCATCTGCGGAAGATTAGATTCAAATTAGTAAAAAAAAAAAAAAAATTACGGGAAACCTCATCCAACACTTAATTTTTTCCCTAAACTGGATACTAAGAGAGGGGGAAATGAGACATAACATCACATTTTCTATTTATACACTTTCTCTATTTCTTGTCTGTGCTCGCTGGTGCGAATATAATTTCATACTAAGCCCCTCCATGGGCTTCAAAATTTCTTGAACTAGCATCAAACCAAACAAACCTAAAACTTCACTTTTAATGTTTTTAACTACACTTTGAACACCAGCTAGCAGCTACAGTAGAAGAAGACAGGAAAGGATAGGAAAGTCTCCGTGTGAACTGTGATGTGAACAGGGCTTTAGAGGCACTTTTGTGACTCAAGAGTCACGACTCTTTGGGCGCTTTCACACTATAGATTCCAGTATCTGATTTGCGTATGCGATTCCGGAATCGCATACTTAAAGTATCACGGCTACTTTCTTTCCCCATTTCCAAGAATGGGCTTAAACCGTTATTTGGTCTTAAGAGTGGATATACATACTACAGACTGTTGATTTAATTGGTCCCTTGGGGTGCTAATAAGAGTAATCTGAGGTTTTCCTACTAAAAAATTTGATGTCGTAACTCTTGGCAGCCTAAATCTACGAAATTTTCTGTCCATTTCCATTGTTTTCGATAAATCTCAGAAACTGAGTCGCTGTCGCTGTGATTGGTGGATCCGGTAATGGAAAGAATTCTCGCACCCACCAATATGTCCGTTGTGTATCGGACAAATTGGTGGGCGAGGGAATTTTTCCCATCCACCAATATGACCGCCCAACAATTTGTCCGAAACACATCGGTCATATTGGTGGG
Organism: Corythucha ciliata; assembly: GCA_038030265.1. Classification (NCBI taxonomy): domain Eukaryota; kingdom Metazoa; phylum Arthropoda; class Insecta; order Hemiptera; family Tingidae; genus Corythucha; species Corythucha ciliata. The sequence goes on along the minus strand of CM075942.1, from coordinate 42,589,476 downwards.
CGGTCATATTGGTGGGTGAAGCCACCAATTTGTCCGTAGTGTATCGGACAAATTGGCGGGCCACCAGAATGTCCGGAGACTCCTTCGGACAAATTGGTGGGCCACCAATATGACCGTAGTCGGTTCCGGACAAAGCTTGTCAAAATTAGGCACTGAAATCTCCAGGTTTTCTACACTTGTGTATCACTATAGTCGGATCGGTGAAAGAATGTGCATGAAATTACCCTCTCTCTTTTCCCTAAACCCACATGACTCACCGCTACCACACCATCACCTGAGAGGAGCCTCTCCTATTTTATCGGTAAAACTCTCTGTTATTGGTTGCAGTTGTTTGATAATAAGTGGAGAAGTAGAGAACCACGTTAAGAGAGGGAAAAAGCGGGCTTATGGCCTCCCACCATTCATGCACATTCTTTCGCCGATCCGACTATAGCGAAAGAATGAAAGTACCTATTGTTGTCAGACGGCATCATTTTTCTTGGGTTCTAGTTGGATTTTTTTTTTTTTTTTAAATAATTAGTTCAGGAAAAACTCTAAAACGTGGAGCTCGCGTATTTTCAATCCGGTGATCAGGTAATTTATAAATGATTAAATAAAAATAAAAAAAATGAAAAGGAGAATTCGCGAGCTTGAGAATTTTCTTTGATTTTTTTTTATAATTTAGAAATTTTGCGCGTGTAAATAGATGACAAGCTTTTCAACAAAAAAAATTGCCAACGTTCCCTTTAATAGTTCAGGCTTCTACTCATAGATCTCGCTTAGTTAGTGGTGCATTTCACAGATGTCACTTTACTAAAATTATGTCCACTCGTCTCGTCGGGGGAATAGGTCTCGTCCACCCACCGATGGATGACTACCATGGGCTTCTACACAAGGGGGTGGTGGGGTCATAAGGAGCCGAGTGTAATTCAAGTTTCGAGCTTTACATGGCCGTGAATTTGAAGGTGTCAAGGAATAAATAGCCGAAAAACGCTCATTCCCGGCTATCGCGGCTGGGGGGAGGGGCTATACTCTAACAACAAGCAGTATTTTTTTCGCCAGCCATGTATCTATTTCATTCATTTGTTTGAATAAAATTAATGAAACAAACATAAATGGCTGCGAAAAAGCTATTGCTTCGGAGTTAGAAAATAAACTCTCCTTGAAATAGAGAATGAAGAAAATCTCTAATTCACGGCTTTAATTAAGAAACATCGCTACATCACGTCTTTAAATTGAGAAAAGCGCTAATCTGCGAATAAGGTGTGGAAAAAAAGACGATTCGCGGCCAAAAATAAGAACAAGCCATGACGCTATACGTGGCGTAGAAAACCATAAGATTTAATTCAATGAGGAAGTAACATAAAAAAAAAAAAAAAATCGCTGGAGACATTTTTTTTTTTCTGAAGAAAATGACTAAATATGACCAGGAAGTGCGTAAATGATTGATTTCGATTTATAGCGAAATAATAAAACTTGCCAATTTTTTTTGTTACCTTAAACGGCCGGTCTGTGACTCGTGACGTAACTAAGGGGTCGTGACGCCTCCCAACCCTCCGCATCGTGGCTGTTATCATGTGTTGCCCCTTCTTGACCTTCCCTTTCTCTAAAGTCCTATTGTTTTATTTGTGGGAAGCTATTGTGGAGGTCACGCGAATGCTATTATTACGTCATCAGTCTATCTAGCCTATTTCAAATGGGTCCCACAACCCAATAGTTTTAAAAATTAATAAAAAAATGTAGGGCCTGATTTTATTTGAACAGATCGTGTTATCATGAGTTTTGGTAACCAAGCTATCAAGATGGCATGATTTTGGAAAATGTGTTACTTCCTCATTGTTAAAAATTAGTCAATGAAATCACCTGTTTTTTTTTATAATAGTGCATCACCAGAGAAAAAAGGAAAATACCATCAATGCATTTGTTATTCACCGTACTTTTCCTTCCAAAGTGGGGGGAGGGGTGTACTGCTCATAAGGGGGATTTCGCGTCCGGCCATCAGGGGGGGATAGACGCCGCTTATTGACTACTATACGCGAAATCAGCCAAACTGGGTGGGGTATGAAGGGGGCTGACGAAGAAAATGCCCCTTGCCTAGCCCTTCGCGAGTGAAAAAAAATTTCGCTCCGGCAGCTGGTGGTCGGAAAGAGTGCATTTCATTTCGTAAGCGGATACGCTAAGCCGTCCCAGAAGTAATAATGTTGAGATTATAATTTGTTTCGTTAATGTTTGACCCTCCCTCATACTGTTTGCTGCCGGGTTTGTTTAAGCTGAACTTAATGAGAATCAAAGGCAACTCCAAAATGGAATCATCGAACCGAATCTTTTGGAATCAACTGGTGATTTGTACTGAATTTCTTACCATTTAAACCCCTATTTTCCCCCTCCACCTCGATCGATTTGGCCCAAATGCAATACCTTATGTCTTATGTCTACTGATTTTTGTGCCAAATCGCGTTCCGCTAATTTGATTTCTACGAGAGTTATCTGCTAACTAAAAACAATCACTTACTTCCACCCCGGGGATACCAACCCCCTCCCCCTTGACTTTTGCGAAAAATTACAATTGGAATCAAAGGCGACTCAAACATGGAGTATTCGTACCGAATATGATGCATCTAGAATCAACTGGTGAATTTTAGTGATTTTTTTACCATTTCAACTCCTATTTCCCCCCCTCCACCTCGACCGATTTTGCCAAAATGCAATACCGACCGGGGTCTTATGACTAATGATTTTCGTGCCAAAGCGCGTTCCGCTAAATTGATTTCTACGAGAGTTATCATGCTAACAAGAAAGTGTCCATAAATACGTATACAGGGTGTTCATAAATTACCTCGACAGAGAATACATAGTTCATCTCATTTGTGATCGAAATTAATATTTGAGGTTTTTTGGAATTCCTCTTGGTTTTCGAGATATCGTCAATTTCGTGTTTTTTTTGGTGACCCTCTGTTTTTTTACGACAAGTGACTAGTACGACATCATCAACAGGTGCTAGACTTAAAGTAAATAGCTCATTGAAAAGGGCACAAAATTTCCTATATTATTGGTCCTCAACTCAATAAAATTACGCCAAGGCCCTAGCCGCTAGGCCATTAGATATCCGAAGGAAACTCGTTATTCGCATTTCTGCCCAATTTTAATCAGTGATTTTCACAATTTCGTCAAATGAAAATGTTTTTTTGCATTCATAGGGAAAACTTCCTTATGATGTTAGCTTTCCAATGACGTACAATAGTTATCAGTTTTCATCATCTAGTGAAGAGATAAAAGCAATAAACGAGCCCAAAACTGAAAAATAACTGAGGTGAAACCAGCTCTGATTACTTGTTTCCGACGGGTGAGACATACGGATTCAAGCGGTCAGCTAAATCTATCGCTAATTTACGTTAGTGAGTTGAAATTGGATGGCGGTGAAGCTTAAAATATCGTTAGAGGATTGGGCTTCACGGACCAGTGGTCACCCTGACCCGCGAATGCGAAAATCGAATGCAAAAATCGGCCCTCCGCATATATACATTACACATATACATATGGGTGTTCAAAAAATGGATGTCAATATTTTGCCCTGTGAATGTACGTCCAAAATGCGTCAAAATTATCCGTATTAACCATAGTCCGATTCCTAATAGTTTCCGAGATATTAAGGAAATAAGCACTTTTGTAATAGGCCTCGTTTTTACGGATAAAGTCATTCGTAGCTTGGCAACCAGAGCTCTCACGTCAAATTAAGTGGCACCATTGGAAAGGACAGACTTTTTTCCCTTAGACTTCGTGTGGTTCAATTCGATTTTGTACGTACGCGCTGAGGAAATCAGCTGCGAACTCAAAATTATGTTCAAGTTCATCATCGTTGCCCATAATTTGAAGTCAGATTTCTGCTCAACAGGTGCTTTCCGAGATGACATTTTTTGAGAAAAGTTGGCGCACGGTACCATCGTTAAAGTGACATGTTCATCCCCACCCTTTACCCACAATTTTTCCACAGTTTTTCTATTCATACTATAAAAAACGCTACATGCATCCTCATGTAGTCATTACATTAATGACCAGAGTAGCTCCAAATAATTGTACTAACTCTCATGTTTTATTCTTCTTCTTCTTCTTTGTGATAGGAAAGTAAACCCCTATAAAAACACAATAAATTCATTACAAATTCTAAAATTAAGTTTTCCATAGAAGTTTTCATACATAAAAGGGATTAAGTAATTTTTAATTTAAAGAAAAAATTCGAATTGCATCCCTTGTTAGCGGATACAAAGTTGTGCGCGTCTTTCCAACGACCGGTGGACCTTATCGAGCAATTCATCACGGATACTGTTCCACGCGTTGATTATTTTTTGTCTTAATGTCTCGATGTCTGGAATAGGATCTGCGTGTATGACGGAGCTACTCCTCATTTTAGTAAATTAGCTCGCCGTATTCTGGACACAATTTTCCCGAACCGATGGATCGGAAGAGCTGGTACAACATTATGGCCACCGCGTTCACCTGACTTGAACCCTTTAGACTTCTACGCATGCGGACACATCAAAGCTATAGTCTACGCAGATACTATTCCAGACATCGAGACATTAAGACAAAAAATAATCAACGCGTGCAACAGTATCCGTGATGATTTGCTCGATAAGGTCCACCAGTCGTTGGAAAGACGCGCACAACTTTGTATCCGCTACAAGGGATGCAATTCGAATTTTTTCTTTAAATTAAAAATTACTTAATCCCTTTTATGTATGAAAACTTCTATGAAAAACTTAATTTTAGAATTTGTAATGAATTTATTGTGTTTTTATAGGGGTTTACTTTCCTATCACAAAGAAGAAGAAGAATAAAACATGAGAGTTAGTACAATTATTTGGAGCTACTCTGGTCATTAATGTAATGACTACATGAGGATGCATGTAGCGTTTTTTATAGTATGAATAGAAAAACTGTGGAAAAATTGTGGGTAAAGGGTGGGGATGAACATGTCACTTTAACGATGGTACCGTGCGCCAACTTTTCTCAAAAAATGTCATCTCGGAAAGCACCTGTTGAGCAGAAATCTGACTTCAAATTATGGGCAACGATGATGAACTTGAACATAATTTTGAGTTCGCAGCTGATTTCCTCAGCGCGTACGTACAAAATCGAATTGAACCACACGAAGTCTAATGGAAAAAAGTCTGTCCTTTCCAATGGTGCCACTTAATTTGACGTGAGAGCTCTGGTTGCCACAGTGGCGGCGGAAGTATTTTGGTTCAGGGGGGGCGAAAATTAAGGCGCTTCCCCCGTTCCCTTCCCCACCATACCCTACACTAACATCACTTCCTTAGTTTTCATCAATAGAAGGTGAAGTGTAGTGTAGTTCTCAATTTTAAGTAAATAGAGGAGGCAAGGTATTGTATGGAGGTGCCCAATAGTTTTGAATTTTCAGCATTTAGGGAATGATTTGAATGTGGTATACAACGGCCTGATTCTTGATAGGTTTTTGACTAATAATATTTTATTTTTATCCCACATGATACTAAAACCGAATTTTGCGGCCACAAATGAGTCCCAAAAGTGTCTCTTTTCATGCCTAGGAACTAAAGTATTTTTCAAGCGACATGCTCCGAAAGTAGTCATTTTCTGTACCCAAAAATGTCTGGGAAATTGACCATTACCGCACAGTGACATTCGAGAAATTTTCTGTACTAGTCCAGAAAATATTTTCCGTCCTAGTACGGAGAGTAAATGAACTCGGGTTATAACCTCGTTTAATGTCTTCTTAAACTAAAGACACGAGAAGTCAGTAGTCAATTTGTCAAAGTCAGTTTTATCATTTCCTTGCTGTCGCGTGAAAAAAGTAGTACATCACTCGTAGGAAGGGGATTTACCTCGCCTCGCCCGCCGGGCTTGTAATGTAATGTACCGCGGCAAATTTTATGGCGTTTTAGAGCCGTGACTTTAGCTCCTGCGTATAAATATACTATTATTGATTTCTTAGTTGTTTTTTTGCCACAAGAATATGGCAAGTATTCGTTTTAAATAATAAACGATAATCATTCGTACTCAAATAAAACAGCAAAGTGTGGAAATGCAGGTAGGGGCATAACTAGAAATCCGGATCCGGGGTTCGGATGGAGGCCCCTGAATAAAGCCCTGTTCACACGATGCAATGTTTGAAGTTATATTGCGTGCTGGTTTTTTAAAAACATATGTTCCTTGGTAGTGACCGGATGTTTTTAAAAATCCAGCATGCAATTAAGCTTCAAACATTGCATCGTGTGAACAGGGCTTAACTTGAAGATGAAAAATCGGGATTTTCAAGTAGATAAGATGAAAACGAATGGCTAAACTCGCTTGTGAAAGTGAGTAAAACGCTGATTCGCGGCTGAAATTGAGAAAAATTGCTGAAATTTATGGCTGTTATTATTAAGAAAAAGCGCTAGCTAATTCACAGCTGACATTGAGATAACGCAAAATCACGAATTGTTGGGGCGAAATTAGGAAAAAGCGCTAATTTACGCAGCTAAAACTGAGAAAAGCGCTAATTCAAGGATGAAAAAGAGAAAAACGCAAATTCGTGTCGTCTTGAAAAAAAAAAAAACACGCTAATTTACAGCTAAAATTGTGATAAAGTGCTACAATTTAGCAACTTTCAAAATTTAGAACAAGCGCAAATTCACAGCTAAAAGGGAGAAACGCCAACTCAAGGATTCTCGGGGAAACATTGGGACTAAAATTTAGAAAAAGCGCTAATTCACGGGTGAAATAGTCAAAAACGCGAATTCGCGTCTAGATAAAAGTGGAGGAAAACTCAGCTAAGGTATGAAAAATTACGATTTTACGGATAAAATCGAGAAAAAAAGCTAAAAATCGTAGCTAAAATTAAGAAAATGTGCTAATTTACTGCTAAAATTGAGAAACAAAACGCTAATTCACAGCTGAAAATGAGAGAAAACGCCAATTCGCCAATCCTTAGGGGCAACTTTAAGGCTGAAGTTAAAAGCGCTAATTCACGCGCTAAAGATGAGAAAAACGCTAATTCAAGGATAAAAAAGAGAACAACGCGAATTCGAGTCTAAAAATAGAGAAACACGCTATTATGATAAAGTGTTACAATTTGGCAGCTTTAAACATTGGGAAAAAGCGCGAATTCACAGAAAACGCCAACTCACGGATTCTCGGGGCTGGGACTGAAATTGAGAAAAAGCGCTGCGATTCACGGCGTGAAATAGAGAAAAACGCGAATTTGCGTCTAAAAGTGGAGGAAAACTTTAATTCACAACTAAGGTACAAAACATTTCAATTTTGCAGATAAAATCGAGAAAAAGTGCTATAATTTCCAGCTAAAATTAAGAAATGTGCCCATTCACTGCTAAATTGGGGGTAAAAAGGCTAATTCACAGCTGAAATTGAGAATACCCCAACTTGCACATTCTTGGGGAACTTTGGGAAAAAATTTTAGAAAAAGCGCTAATTCAAGCGGCTAAAACTGTGAAAAAGCGCTAATTCGAGGGTAATGAATAGAGAAAAACACGAATGGTTTTTTTTTGTAATGGAGAAAAGCGCGAATTTACGGCTTAAATTTAGAAAAATTGCTAATTTGCGGATAAAATTGGGAAAGATCACTTAAACGCTACCTAATTTGCGGATTCTTAGGCAACTTCACGGTAAGAGCTTGTAAAAAGCGCCGATTCGCTGCTAAAAATGAGCTAATTCGCGGAAAAAATTGAGAAAACGCACTTTAGAGGCAATTTCGTGGCTAAAATTGAGGAAAATATATACTTCAAAACTGCAAAAAAGTATATTTACGGTTTAATTAGAGACTAAAGGGCCTCCTAGAGATTTCCGCCCCGGGCCCCAGACAAGTGTTGTTCCGCCACTGGGTAGCGGTGATCGCATAACAAAACAGCGGGTTTGATGCCCCCAGGGTAGAGATGCCCGGTGCGCACCGCACACGCCGCACGCCCCTTGCTACGCCTGTGCTTCATATTGCTTAAATTTGGGCTAAAACCCTCTCCGGGGAGGGTGGCCGATAGGTGGATCGCCCTCCTTTGCCAGATGGCAGGGGTAAAGTGTAGAAGAAGAATCAATAATATACCTAACAAAAAGTCTGCAGAAAAGTGAAAGATGGGGGGGGGGCGAATGTTCTAGGCATTGCTATTTTTCATCTTCTCGCAAATGATCCAGGGTTTTCGATCTGAGTGATGGTCGCTTGGTCCTCGAATAAGAAGCGAAAAGGATAGAATAAGAACTTTGCGTGCAGTATTCGGGATAGAAGATTGGCATTGAAGCATGGGGGGGCGACGCCCCCCAGACTAAATTCCGGGGGGGCGGCCGCCCACCCTGCCCCCCGGTTCCGCCGCCACTGGGTTGCCAAGCTACGAATGATTTTATCCGTAAAAACGAGGCCCATTGCAAAAATGCTTATTTCCTTAATATCTCGGAAACTATTAGGAATCGGACTGTGGTTAATACGGATAATTTTGACGCATTTTGGACGTACATTCACAGGGCAAAATATTGACATCCATTTTTTGAACACTATACAGGGTGTTTGGTAAGTCGACGGCAATAATGCAGGGGGTTTTTCTAGGTCCAAAATGGACCAAAAAAGTCTATATAAACATAGGTCCGATTTCCAACCGTTTTCGAGATAATCGATATTTTAGTATTTTTAGCCATGGCGTTGGTTTTATTGGATTCAGCGCTTATAAGTCGAGAACAGTTACACGTACATTAAATCTTAGGGCACTACCGAAAAGAGCAGACATTTTTCAGTGGGAACTGGTCCAGTTATCCCCGAAAGTAATCGCATTTTTCCAGTAACCAGTCAGATCGTGGAGATTTGTACCGATTTTTGGCAGTTTAGCCGTAACTTCATTGCATGATAGCGAATCTTGAAATGCTACCCATGTTTGGCAAATTTCACAAAAACTTGCATGATTAGTGAGGATCAAAATACCAAACCCAGATCATCGCACCCCTTCGTAAAAGTTTGGAAAAATGAACACATATCGGGCTAAAAGTGCTTTTTTGAGTGCTCTTTGCAATAGGTCTTTGTGAATAAATGAAAGTGAAAAATGGAATCAAGCACACTACTATTTCTCCTAAAATGATAATAAAGCTTCGTAGGTCTAATCGTGGTCAGCGATGCAAAATAAAAACATTTCGTAGCGTTTATTGCACCAATTCAAAACAATTAGTAAATAAAATAACAAATAAATTCCCTAAAACTTCTTTTTTTACAATACATTTTCAAAATGTCCTCCTCTGTTCCGAAGGCAGGCTCTTTCCCTTTTTCTCGTGGCACCCACTGTCACGCGAGGAGAAATGTCGGCTCGAAGGGCCTCAAAAGACCCTGTAATCCTTCTTCGAAGCTCCTCCTATGCAGTAAACACGGTCTTTAACCAAACCCCAGACGTGGAAATCCATGGGCGCCATGTCCGGCGATCGAAGTAGTAGTGGAATTGAACCCCCTCGTCATATCCACATATCGTAACTTCTATCTAAATGCTGGCGAAATTCGATCAATTAGGGGGGGGGGGGCACGATCATGTTAAGAATAAGGCTTCGACGAACATCTTCCCCCAGATTTTGCATTGAATGAGGCAAATCGTTGTGAATAAAGTTCTAATACACTACGAGAAGTTTTTATTTTGCATCGCTGACCTTGATTAAGGCCTAAAAGAAGTTTTAATTTCATTTTAAATAAGAAGTAGTGTGTTTAATTCAATTTTTTCACCTTCATTTCTTCGCAAAGGCCTATTGCAAAGAACTCCCAAACAAGCACTTTTCGCTGGAAATGTGTTCATTTCTTCAAACTTTTACAAAGAGGTGCGATAATCTCAATTTGGTACTTTGATCCTCACTAATCAGGCAAGTTTTTGTGAAATTTGCCAAACCTGGATGGCATTTCAAGATTCGCTATCATGCAATGAAGTTACGGCTAAACTGCCAAAAATCGGTACAAATCTCCACAATCTGACTGGTTACTGGAAAGGTACGACTACTTTCGGGGATAACCGGACTAATTCCCACTGAAAAATAACTGCTCCTTTCGGTAGTGCCCTCAGATTTAATGTACGTGTAACTGTTCTCGACTTATAAGCGCCGAATCCAATAAAACCAACGCCATGGCTAAAAATACTAAAATATCGATTATCTCGAAAACGGTTGGAAATCGGACCTATTTTTATATGGACTTTTTTGGTCCATTTTGGACCTAGAAACACCCCCTGCATTATTGCCGTCGACTTACCAAACACCCTTGTTAGCACGATAACTCTAATTTCGCTAAACGATAATTTAGCGGAACGCGCTTTGGCACAAAAATCAGTAGTCATAAGACACCGGTCGGTATTGCATTTGGGCCAAATCGGTCAAGGTGGAGGGGGGAAAATCGGGCTTGAAGTCGTCAAAAAATCACTAAAAATCACCAGTTGATTCTAGAAGCATCATATTCGGTACGTATACTCCATGTTAGACTAGCCTTTGATTACCATTTTAATTTTTTGAAAAAGTCGTGGGGGAGGGGGTGGTGCTCCCGGGGTGGAAGTAAGTGTGTGGTCTTGTTAGCACGATAACTCTCGTAGAAATTAATTTAGCGGAACACGCTTTATCTAAAAAAATCAGTAGTCATAAGACACCGGTCGGTACTGCATTTGGGCCAAATCGGTCAAGGTGGTGGGGGGAAAAATACGGCATGAAATGATCAAAAAATCACTACAACTCTACAAGTCACCAGTTGATTCTAGAAGGATCATATTCAGTACGTATACTCCATGTTAAAGAAGCCTTTGATTCCAATTTTAATTTTTTGAAAAAGTCGAGGGGGAGGGAGTGATGTCCTCGGGGTGGAAGTAAGTGTGAGGCCTTGTTAGCACGATAACTCTCGTAGAAATTAATTTAGCGGAACGCGCTTTGGCACAAAAATCAGTAGTCATAAGGCCCTGGTCGGTATTGCATTTGGGCCAAATCGGTCAAGGTGGAGGGGGGAAAATAGGGGTTGAAATGGTAAAAAAATCACTACAAGTCACCAGTTGATTCCAGAAGCATTATATTCGGTATGATGATTCCATTTTGAAATAGCAGCAAACAGTACGAGGGAGGGTCAAACATAAACAAAACAAATGATGGTCTCAACATTACTACTTCTGGGACGGCTTAGGGTATCCGTATACAAAATGAAATGCACTCTTTCCGACCGCCAGCTGCCGGAGCGAAATTTTTTATTTATTAGGTCATCTGAAGCTGGTCTACCAACAACCAGTTGCGACCAGAGAGGAGCTTGTGAATCGTACTTATGCGAGAATCGTGCGAGGAAATCCAGAGGCGACGGCTGGAGGTGCAACGTGCATCCAATGCAGTTATGTGGAGAGCCGATTTTTGCATTTGCGTGGTTGGGGGGTCTGTTATGGGTCACACCCACCCTAACGGCTATATGAGGGGGGGGGGAGTTGAGGCGAGCGGCTTGGCTCAGGCGGGCGAACCCTACCTTAATTGGATAATATGATTTTAAAAAAAGAGGAGTGCGTGAGAACCCACATTGCGACGCGTTTCGGCAGCGAAGAAGTGGGGAGGAAGAAAGGGCCAAACGGAAAAGGAAGATGCGATCGCTGGGAGAGTGTGTTTTTGGCCAGCGTCGAGGGGAGTGAGTTTTTGACCAGCGCCCGGGGAAAGTCGTCTCGTCGGCAACGCCAGCAACGGGGGAAAACCAGAGGAAGCAGGGACGTCTTCGTGGGGCTTTCGGGGGACAAAATGAGAGATCGATTAGCGAGGCGCGAGCACCGGTCTTTTTCTCTTTTGTCCTCTGTTGGTGATCCGGCTACAAAACGCCGGTCCTTCGGGGCGTTCGCTGTGGAACCTTGACTCCGTTGTTGAGCGGTTGTTCGCCGAAGACGCACCCGGAAGTCGGACTTCCCCGTGGCGTCCTCGGACCCCAGGAGTGAATATTCGTGAGTACTGTGTAATCCCCCTTTTTCAAAGACTCTCACACTAACGTAAAACCGAGCCCATATAAATCGACCTTCGCGTAAAATTAATTAATAAATAGCAAAAAACAATGCAAAACAGTAAAAAAAGAAGCTTAAAATTTAACAGGTCAGGGTGACCACTGGTCCATGAAGTCCAATCCACTAAATATATTTTAAGCTTCACCGCCACTTAATTTCAACTCACCGACGTAAATTAGAGTTAGATTAGACTGACCGCTTGAATCCGTACGTCTCACCCGTCGGAAACAAGTAATCAGAGCTGGATTCACCGCGTGTTCACATTTCTCAAAATAGTTAATGCATGCATAAAGTTGTAGCCTAGCTCCAAGGTCCTACAGCTACAACTTTATGCATGCATTACCCTTCTAATCCTCGGAGTTTAAGCGATCTCGAAACAATAGTTCTTAAACAACGATTTCGATGAAACTGCGTTTGACGGCACGGGGAGTCCGAAAATCAAAGCTGATTTTCAATCAGACGATCTGTTGAAACGGATTCAGGTTTTCCTGGCCGCACAAATCTCTTCCCGGACGCCGGACGGTGACACGCAATAATCAAAGACTTTGCAGGCCGAGGATGAAGGAAGAGCCTCTACGCAGGCGGACCTCATGGCCCGCTATAGAGTCAAAAGAGTTAGCTGAAGTCAACGACAACGTTAAACTCTGATTTTGCTTTGGAGCGCTGATACCATTTATCATTGTCCGGGGCACTCATTATCCGCGTCCGGCTCAATCATAAGAAAATTCCTAAAATAGAAGATAGATTGAGCGATCAGATTTTCGACAAGACAAGCAGTTGAAGGAGTTGGGCCGCACGAATTTTCCCGCGAACGAACGCCACAGAATCGACATCACTGATGACCAAGAAGGAAAAGATCCTCGAAGACACGAACGTCGTCGCTGAGCTGTTTTGGAGACCGGGAAACAGCCTAACTAACGACATTGCTTAACACTCATTTTCAACCTTTTCATTTTAAGAAGGTGTATCTCAAGGTAAATTGTGGCGGAAGATGATAATTCGTCTCTTGCGTCATGGCGACTTGAGTTGATCCAACGGGTCTTTATAGTAAAAAGCTGAACGCCGGATCACGGATATCACGCCGGAATGTGGTTGTAGGGGGGGGGGGGAACAAAATTGCACTTGAGGCTCCCTGCACGTTTCTTTTCAAAATCCTGAAACATGAATTCAAGACGAAAAACGGACAATTCAACGAAGAAAATCTCGTATTTATGGTCCATTATCTTGTGCGGTAATTTTTGCCTATACATACTGACTGGTTTTGGGAAAAGTAATTAATGAGCAACGGTAACTTCCGCTTGGTTACTAACAAAATCAAGAGTTCCTAATAATCCCAACGCGTAAAAGAGTTAAATTTTTTGGTAACGAAAACGAGTTAACGTAATTAACGATGTCCACAGGTTGATGAGCACGGTCCTATAACCGACAATGCATCATATATCATGATTTAAGCAAATTTGTTCCCCACGTTGAGTTTTTGGTAATGGTGAGAATTCTGGGGGGAGGGATGCGCCATTCAGCTTGGGGGGGATGGGCACCCCTGCCCTAGGCTATGGCCCATGTTCCGTAAAAACACGGTTTTTGTGCATTCAGTGCTACGTCAGTGCTAACATGAAATGTGAACACGCCAAAAGGAAGCTTACAAGACGGAGAAGTTTTTGTGATACCTACATCGAAAGTCTGTTGAGGAAGCCGTTTGGGTAGGTACAGCGACTTTTCGTAAAACGGACAAATTTTGGAGGCCACGTAAATTTATGGAAAAAATGCCAGATTTCTCGGTGTTGACTGATCCCACCAAATCCCAGATATAAATACATAACTAATAATCAGAATGCTTCTTGTAGTGTAGCTGTGCTGTCGTGCCGCCTTTGGAAACAAATTCATGTATCATTGCCCCACTCATCCTCCTACGTTGGGGTGGGGACCACAATATGTGACTATTGAAAAAAGAAAATACCATACGACATAGGCACTTCGTTTCCCTGCGGTAGAACATGGAGGTGGAAATCGGACTGACCCGAGTGACCCCGCGGTATCCTATGAAAGAGCACAACTCAATTAATAATTACAAAAAAATGTGCAGGGTATTTTTTTTTAAAGGGTTTACGTGCAAATTCAAACATGGCCGTTCCCCTCCCTCACGTTAAATATTCCTTCATTGACTTCAAAGTTTAATATTATGGTCAACGGTACTGTCGTGGAAGAGAAAGCAATGCTTGAAAATTGTGCAAGTTCCCCATTGATGAAATATAACTCTAAAAATTGTCGATAAAATACCGTGAGTAGTTGAGTTGATCAATCGTGGAACTATTTTGCGTTACGCGAACCGCCCCTTCCCCTCCTGGATAAACCGTTTAGACAGATGAAAACTCCTTGGGGCTCAGTACTTTCCCTATCCAAAAAATCTGGCTTCGACACTCAAATAAAGGTGCCGATTGATGAGATCAATCGGTAAAATGAGTCGCCTATTTCCTAAAGTGCGCTGAATCCATAATCCATTGAATTGAATAAAATAAAATAAAACAAAATAATAAACGAGACCAATAGTGCATTTTCAGAATGAAATGCACTAAAAAATAGTTTGGTAGGTATGTCGTTGGATTTGATTCAGAATGCCAGCGGTTGCCACTGCGAGGTCAATCGAAGATGCACGAGTGAACCCGAATATTTCTTGATCTCACCATTCAACCTTGGCTTTCGTTTCCCTTCCCTCTTCAGTTTTTATTCCCGGCACAGTAGTTCACCAACCAGTCACATTAATTCACAAAAAAGCGCCCCAAGCGTTATTGCGTTTTCTCACTCGAGGTCCAACGGCCCCTTAACGTTGTTTTTCACTGTAATTTTCCATCTCAAAAGCCTTTAATACATGAGAGGGGGGACTTGGCGTCCAGCCATCAGGGGGGGGGGGATAGACGCCGCTGAGCTCAACGCCAGCCAAAAGACGTATTCACGCTAAACTCCGGGTCCGTGGGCCTAATTATTCATTCTGAATAATACGCCTATGTTACAGCCCACCCTCAAACTTTTCTGTGTACGTTTCAACATGTCTAATATACGATTTCTGGAATATCCGCACGCCGTCCGGGCCATATCTTGCTCTACGATTGCTCGAAAAAGCTCATTTTATCGCACATAGGCTCCATTTGGGATTTAGTTGGTCCTGACAACTGATCAGCTTGATCAACTAACTCCCTGGGTTTTTATCGGCCAAAAGCGGGTCCAAAATGGGGGTTTTCAAAGGAGTTCATGGGGGTGTCGATTTTCATGTAATTTCAAGCCGTATCTGGCTACATGCATGAATAATAAACCCATGTGTAAAATTTGCAGCGTTTTTTGAAATGGTTCAGATTGATTCTAGACTAGGCAAGCTATACACTGACCCAGGCGCGGAGCTTTCGGTTTGGAGGAAGCGGGCGCTCTGTTCAACTTTATGTTCTACAAACAAAAACTGGGCGTTTGTATGCCCATTTACAGCGTAATTTTTCCCGTGATTCATTTAAATTTGGCATTGTGCTTTTTTCCAGGCTCTGAAGGGGAGGGGGGTTAACCCCCTTCGATGCGCCACTGGATACCACGAAGATAAAGTGTCTTTTCAAGCCTCGAGGAGTGGCCGGCCTCGGCTATCACCTAGTACGACCATCTCCGCTCTCGTCTCGAAAGACTCACTTTGGAAATGCTAAACAAACGAAAATTGTGGCTATGCCACTCCACTTGGATAAACGCCCAAGATAGAAAGAAAATAAGGGTTTTTTAAAAATGGATTTTATGGTCAGTTCTAAGGGGAGAATAGACTGTTTAACCCAGACACTTATAATTTCAACCCATCCCCTCAGATTTCGGTCAATATTCAGTCCAAAAACGTATAATTTAGGCCTAGGAAAGAAACCCAAAATCTGACGATGGGGAGGGGGGAGCCTTCAACGAGGGAAAACAACAAATTGCCCTTTCCCTCCACTCCTGATAAATTGTGGAATGGGGTGTTGAAAATTATAGGGGTAAAGCAAAAATTACGAAGTAATAACAAAATTAGGTACTATACTTAATCATCTCGTACAAAGTTTCAGTCTTCCCGCTGCCTCGGTTCGGCACCTAAAACCGCCCTGGGATATTGCGAGGGCTGCGACGCTAAATAGAATTCATATGTCGGACGGAACGATTGTTGATTATGAACGAATCGTCGGCCGATCCCACCTCGGAGATTAGGAAATGGTTGATTGTGCTGACTTGGGTGATGCTGATACGACTGGTTTTGATACTGATGATCGCTTTGATATCGAGAGACACCACCGCGTACAAGGGGGGGATTAAAGGGGGAAGGCGGGCGCATCGGCATGGAATGGTGTAAAGGAAACATGGGCCCGTAAGGGAGGCGAGGAGCGACGTACGCAGTATGAGAATTCGGGGACGGCTGGCGTTGCCAGTCACCTTGGCTTGGACTCGACTGATGTTTAACTCCTCTCTTGCTGGGCCTATAATTCCTTGGCATTCTATCACAGTAAGTTTGAGAGTTTTCGTTCCAGGCAGCTGTATGTTTCCTAGATGACGGACGGGGAGGTGAAAATGGCAGATAAACAAGGAATTTACTACAAGCAAAACTTACGGAAACTCTTCTAAATTCAACGTTGGATCCATCAAACAGACGTTCCTAACGACCGACACGAGCCCTTGGTCTTTTTCTGAGAGCTTGGTTAGTAGAACTGGCTCTTCAGCGACACGGGCGAGTAAGTCTTCCAGCAAAGGCCTTAACCTCAAAACTAGCGAAGCTGTGTACGGATCAATTGCTAAATTTATCCTAAACGACGATTGATATTAATGAACTGATACTGAATACATCAGTGAATCGTAAAAGCCACTTACCAGTTGTCAAGTCTTATAATGTTATTTATAAGTTCGACTTTGTTAGACCCGAATAAAAGTAAATGAAGTGGTGCAATTACTGAGGTTTGCTTACAGGAAACCGCCTTGGTTCTCACCTATGACGAACGGATTAATATTAGTATTTTTCAAACGTTTATCCCACATTACACAAACCTTTTCACCGAAGACTAAAAACGGATAGGGAAAATCCACTTCGTATTTCAAGCAATTTATTGAGGTTGCGTAGATCAGAGCTGGTTTAGATTCACAAGTCAGCACCTGCATTTTGAGAGGGGGGGCACACTCTCTTAAGAAATTTTACTTATAACATTTTTTTTTTTTTTTTCAAATTTAGAGGTTGCGAGGAATTAGCTTTTTATTATCCTTCACGGAACGCTTGTGCGTGATTTGGAATTAATATAATTTACCTTTCTCTTATCCTTGTGGTAACAAACGTTCGGATAAAATCCTAGGCATAGCAAAGCGGTGATGGTGTCGAGATTTTCATCCACTCCGTTAAACGAGTAAGGGATGGGCGAAAGCGCTGAAGCTGGAAAACCGCCATTCACCAAAAGCTCGTTCAGCTGACTCTGAAGAACCAGAGAAACCACGTTTAAATAAGTTCTGAAATGTTCTGAATAATAGATGTACCTTCGCGTCAGCTATCACTTTCAAAATGTTTTCCGCTATCGAATTTTCCTGACAGAAATCGCTTGCTGCAAGGGGTGACCGTCTGACAATCGAGGACCAAATATTGAACACTTTCAGAGTCGATAAATGATCGGAATGTCGAGGGCCACCAAGATTTATTTGAGTGTAAGTAAGGCGACCTTTGTCTGTTGAAAACCGAGCGTTATTTCATAAAATTTCAAACAATAATAGTTGGATCACAAACCAGGAATGAATACATCCGGAAATGTTGAAACGCTTCCGCTAATCGTGAACAATCCATCGCCCACGTTTAACAAACAACCGAGGATCAACATTCGACCTACGTTTGGGTCAATAGGTAGACGGGACAAAATTTTACCGAGCGGCGTGAGCTCGTTGCTCCAGTCCAAGCATTTTATTTCTGAGAATAAAAAACGAGTCAAAATGGTGACGTACCACGGATCCCGAGTTTGGATAATTACGTCTTAAAAGAACTTCAGCTTCAATCACAGCGTCCAAAGGAGGTGGCTCGATGGCTTTACTCAGAAATTGACCAATGTTACCCAGCCGAAGTAATTTGATCGATAGCGCCAGTTGATGCAACGGCGTTCGCAGCATTTCGGGTGTTGTGTGCGGATCTAATTTGTCGTAGCGGGCCTACAATTTCCACATCCATGAGTCACAAAATAGACATTCGACGCTAAACTTTTATTTTCCAACCTTGGACATAAGATGAAAGGCGTAGCCAGGTCGAACTCTCCCTGCTCGTCCTTTTCTCTGGTCTACGCTACTTCTCGAACACCAAATGGTCGTATAGTTGATCATATTATTGTGAGACGTGAATATTTTGGTTTTAACTAGACCAATGTCAATGACGAAGACGACGTCGTTTATAGTAACTGAGGACTCAGCGATGTTTGTAGACAAAATAACCTGAAAAGACAAAGAACATGAAAAATTGTAGTTTTGCGCATTGAATCGAAGAAATTCCATTTAAACATTTTGCACAAATTTCCTGTACTATTTTGGACACGAAAGCGATGTCATTAATGTGACTCTGCCTAGGGTCGAAAACGCCTCTAAACTGCCTTCATCGCCACTTTGCTAGCCCCGCGGTGAAAGTTACCGATCAAGGGGGAGCTGCAGTGATGACCCATCGACTCCTCTCCAATCGCCCCTCGTCATATTCTCGGCATACACTTTCTCGCCTTATTTCTGCACCAATCCTGGTTTTTAAAGACTCGCTTCAATCTCCAGGAAAGTCCGCATATGCGTTAGTATACATTTCAAATTTCTTCTCCGAAGTTACTATGCGCCTTGAACTTTTACCTTTAAATTTCACGCTCTTCCCACTATTTGAAAAAAGGAATCTACCTAAAATGAGCCCACACAACCCATGTTTTGATTTTTTTTTTTTTTGTTAAAAATTAAAAAAAAAAAACTGCAGTTTGGGCTCCAGAAATTCTCCCTCCAGTCCGCATAAAACTGCAAAATTACGGTGGCCCCTGGCTGGACAAGGAAGGACTTGCCCAGAAGTTGATATGTATTAAGAACTCGGAGGGGCTCAGGGAAAACTTCCGTTAACAGCGCAGTCAAAAGATGGGACCGAAGACCTGCCTGGAGGACCGAAGAACCTGTGGAGGGCAGTTCTAAAGAACATCCCTCAATCCAGGGGTTTATCTCTTCGAGAGTAACGCACACGCCACGCGATGGCTCGTCATACTTGGCACTCACGTGCTCAATGGTACCAATGTTCCATAACCGATCAACTCTTATCGCTTCCAGCAAGCGACGACCTCTAACCTCACTTCAAGAGGAGAGAGCGATATTTGCAGGATCAAAATTTGCGGGATTCACACGCTTGATAATGTTCCGGGCAGCGAGTCTCTAGTCGAGAATCTCCTCAACCTCATACGGGGGGAAAGGGACTCTTGGCTAGATCAACCCGTCCAAGAGCGGCAAAATAACCCACTTCGGATTCCGCAATCCTGGGGGTGGACTTGGATAGTAGAAAAAAAAATGGGACGGGGTGCGTCAAACTCTGTTAAGCTCACGAAACTCGACTCCTACCTCATATTTTGGCTCAACTCAAACTTTGGCCTTCAGCGATTTGATAACTGTCAAAAATGCATAAAAAAAGAGACTTATCGAACACGGTGCATACCGGCTGACATGGAAAATGCAATTTTTCAAGTGATATCCCAAATTATTCTGGAAACCAACAACTCAACCACAAGAACGGTCAATTTAAACAGCATAAATCCTGGACGTTTGATCCTTAAATTTGTCGTTTTCCCTGTTGGTAAATGAAACTGACTCAGATCAGGGCCCCTGTTCTATAAAATTAGCAACAGTTGATACCAACAGTCAATCACCTGATTTCATTCAATTTCGTCGATTTAATTAATGAAAGCATATGACTTACTGTCGTTAACTACTGTTGTTAAAGTTATAGAACAAGCCCTCTGGATAAGTAACGGAAACTTTTATAACTCAGGGAGTAAGGGACAAATCTGGGTACTAACGGTCCATAATTGGGCATTTGTGTCGATTTGCGTCATAATGCACTATTTTGGGTGCAAAACTGGCCAACAAGGTCTCGAAATTCGATCTCTACTATGCCAAAAAGCAGGAAACTTCGTCCAAAAATGTATTTTTTTTCGGCCCAAATAACCTTCTCGTTGCCCTAATATACGATTGACCGCCGTTACTGCAAAACTTAAAATTATTGGCCCATAACTGATTGTTGGAAACTGAAAACTGACCCTGCCCCACAGGCATTACAATAAATTCTCGTCCTTCCCCCACCAGAAATTCCAATCTGGACCTGCCGCTACAAAGAAAGCGCCGCGTTCGGTTTTTCTGTGAAAAAGCCGATTGCTGCTTATTTTAAATCACAATATTTTATGGCCCCTTCCTAATACTTTTATAACAAAGGGGTGGTAAAGGCCAGAACGTAGTGCACCTTCAAAAACTGGATAGTAAAAGAAACGACCACCCACCTTGGTAACTCCATGAGGGGCCGGTTCAAACACTTTCTTTTGATCCTCGCGCGGGATTTGTGAATGCAAAGGTAAAATCAGGTACTCGAAGCCATCTGCAAAGAAATCAAGAGCAGATGTAAGATATAAGGAGGAAAAAAACATTTTTAACAATTATTGTACTTTACGCACTAAATTCAGGTTTCGTTATCAAGTGTTTCATGAGCATGTGAATATGGCTCCAACCTGTCAAAAAAATTAAAATGGCTCCCTGAATATCAAAGCCACGACAATATTTGATGATGGCCTAAAATAGAAACAAAATAAAATGTAAAAATTGAATTAAAATAAACTAGGCATCGATAATTTTTATTAAAAAAATACTTCAATCAATTCCATGTTCAATTCTTTTTCATTTAGCCGAGACATGACGGTGCGAGTAGTTGGAGAATATTTGTCGCTGATGACCAAATTCAAATTCTCCTCCTCGTCGTCGAGCACAGAATCGTCGTCTTTGTCTTTACTGTTTTTTACTTTTTTCGTCGATGGTATAGGCGTGGTAAAGTTCAACATTTCGACAATGTCCTCAAGAAAATACGCTGGAAAAGGAGCGATTTCATTCCATTGATTCTTTTGCTCTAAAACTCTAGAGGGGGATAAAATTGAATAATCAAACTCTTACATTCTACTTCGAAGCAGCTGCCTGGCACTTCGATAACGGGGCAATCATTGAAGTAGGATGAAAAAATTGAAACGTCGATTGTAGCGGACATAAGGATGACTCTCAAGTCTGGATATGTATGAACCATGTCTCGCATTAGTACTAAAATGAAGTCCGTATTTACGTCACGTTCGTGGATCTCGTCTACTATGACGTGTGTTATCCCGCGCAGACCACTTTCCAATTTTTTCAGCAAAACACCTGTTGGAAAAATCACGTTATAACATGGCATGTAATTGGTTCCGACACTTGAAGTATAAAATAAAAATACCGATTGTGCAGAAGAAGATAGATCCGTAAGGTCGAGGGTAGATAGCTTCGAATCTCACGGAGTATCCTACACTTTTACCAAGTTCTTCACACCGTTCTGAAGCAATGCGGTCCGCTAAACTGATTGTCGATATTCGTCGGGGTTGAGTCACGCATACGTTACAATACGCTCCTTGGCCGGACTGAATGTAGTCATCCAAAATAAATTGACACACCTATTCAGGGAATTAGGAGAACGTAGAGAGCAGAGTTCAACTAATGCTGGAAGAATAATTTCTTTTAAAAAGAAGAAATACCTGCGTGGTCTTTCCACTTCCGGTATTACCACGGATGATTATGACAGGATTCTCGTGTATAGCTGTCATAATTTCAGGTCTCGCCTTAAATACTGGTAATTGTTGACGGTCTCGGAGCATTCGACGGTACCGATCATCGTTCTGCCTCCTACGGTTCCATTCCTTGCACATTTCTTCGCTGATATCTTCTAAATCCGTCTAGAAAAAAGAAGGAGGGGGATGTAATAATAGAAATAATTCGGTGAAATTCGAGCCCACCTTGGCCCACAGACCCTCGTCAATATTCACAGCCAGCCATGCATTCCAATTCTTTGTCGGAGGAGCCCAAGCAATTATGCCGGCTTCCTGATGGGTTTGCGCGATTATTTCTTCCTTGACACTACTCGACAAGAGAAGGATTGGCTCCTCTTTGGAGCCACAATCTTTCTGCTTAGAAAAAGAACACGTTAGGAAGTCGTAGAATAGTTCTTAAATAGGAGAATCACAACGTACAATAATCGGGAGCTCCACATCGTGTTCGCTGAGTACTTTTTCCATTCTAGAAATTAATTGAGGGTTTACTTTGACCTCGTAAGGAGGAATTTCTTCTATTTCTTTTCGTTTCAGCGATCCAGAAAACGCTTCAATAGCGTTCAAATGGTAGAGCTGTCGCACAAGGCTCAGCGCGCAACTCTTAGACGCCATATGTTTCGTAGAAGCGGTTTCACGAGCGGTTATCTCTGTCAAATGAAGAGAAAGTAGTTACCAGCCAGAGCACGATATGATCCGCAATACTTACTTCGGTCGGTTTTTGGAATAGGAATGGTCATTTCCGCGATGAAGCTCCTTCAAAATTGCATGTTTTAAAATAACACGTTAGCAACCAAGCCTTACGAATTTCTTACTTGCAGTGATCTGGTCCCACCATCGTATACTTGTAATCAGCAGTGATGTTGTGTAATTGGAAGAATTGGTGTAGCTTTGATTTAGCACTGTCTATCGTCCAGTTACCGTGGATTGACGCATTTAAATCGATATCTTCAGCCTGAAAAAAAAAAATGAGTTGAAGAGCGCTCCTCATTCTAAAACAAAGAAAAGAAAAAGGTTTCCACACCTCTTGAAAATTTGGTTGTTGAGCAATGACGTCGTAGAAAGTACGCGGAGAGTTACAGCCAGTTTGCGACTCATTTTGAGATCCAGCCAAAGGAGCATACGCTTGGCCAAAAGTGTTTGGATTGAAGCCCGGCTGAAAAACAGGGCGACTTTGCGAAGAGCCGCCAGACGTTGAATCGGACGTCAAAGTCGGTACGTCTCGTTCGAGACATTTGCTTCCGGGCGACGCCTGAAAATTAAAATATACGAATAAAAGGAAATACTTATGAGCTGCATCTCATCACTCTGAGCGCGCCTCGACGGTGATGCGCGCTAAGCCACCCGGCTGCGCACATAAAACCGCACATAAAAGCGGCCCGGGGCTGGGTGCACATAAAACAAGCCGCCGCGCACCGACCGAAACACCCGCGCAGTACGGGTGCGAAGCGTACAAGAGTATGACGCATGAGTCCAAAAGGGGCTTTGACGCTAGCCAGAATTTAAAAAAAAAAAAAATCTGTAGGCGAAATTGTGCTGATACCCCCCCCCCCCAGCCACCAACAGCATCCGCCTATGGTTTATAAGTTGGGGCAGTAGGGCGTCCAAGAGAAAATAGTCATTCCCGCCGCTTTATTCCTCTATTTGGAATCAAATGATTCCTCACAAAATACAAGGAAGGGGATGAGTGTGACAAACAAAAAATTTGTGAAAATAGAACTCATTCGCGACCGAAATCACCCTATACGCCATGGTTCGAAAATAAAAACCCTTCGAGATATGATTTTTCCAATTATTTTTAAGGCTTACATAACTTTTTTCAAGTAAATGCGAGAAACTCGCTTTCAATTTGAATTTTTGCAACTTTTGGCGATGGATTCGGAAAGAGCACACTAGTTTATGTGTGTAGCCATTTTCCATAGAAATTAAATTGATTTTATGTATTCTCAAATGCGGCTCAAAGTTGTGCAAATCAGGGATTTTCATTTTCTCCAAAAAAAAGTCAGCCCTCCTTTGTCCTCACTAAATCTATATGTATGGGCGACCTATGATTCAGAAAAACATCTTCAAAGCGTACTTTTCAAAAATAGTCATAAGCGTTTTCTTAGTTGTTTTGTGATTTTTCGCCAGAAATGATTTCTTTGAAAAAATTATTTTTCTCTTAAAAATCGCATGTTTTGACCTGAAAAATGCAAACAAGTTGAGTGATTTTTAAAGTGATAAAGAGCACTGAAACCTCATCCAAAGCTATCCGATAAATCGAGCTGATTAAGCACTCCTACAAAAATATCAAAAAATGCGGTTCCGGCAGCTGTCGCGGATTGAGTGAATTTAGCTAACTACAAATTTCGTTAATTTTACTTAATTGGCGATTATTCAGCAATAATGGCTATAAAAATGTGGTTTGACAAATTTGAAATGTTTATTAATGCCGATTAATAGCTAAATGACTGAAAACGTCGAAACTTGTAGTAGTGTAATGCACTTTACCCGACCGCCAGCTGCCGGAGCGCCATGTTTTGATGCTTTGGCAGGCACACACAATGAATTCAATGAATGAAGGATGGTCGCACATATGGGTTGCGATACTTTTTTTTCACGTTTCAGAACCCCTAGAACACGAATCCGAGGTCGGTTCAATTTGCTATATATATAGCACCCTTTTGTGCCCTTTTGTGGCCTTTTTTGTTAGCACGATCACGGTCGCAATTTTCTACTTAGGGCAACCAAATTTGGTCTAAAAATCAATAGCGTGAATATCTCGGACGAGTTCGTGATCCAGATGAATCGGTCCACGGGAACGGTGTGAAAGAGGGGTTTGAATTAGATGAAAATTCGCTACCGCACGGCTGTTGCTGCAATTGCCGCCAAAATTGAGTCGAGTGATGAGAAATGAACGCGCTTTCGTATGAGACCCTAGTGAACCAAATCCGTTGATATGGCAGGGGAGTTCTCGGCGGAGGGGAGCTATTAAATTAACGCTATGCCTTACTGGACCACCCAATTACCAAAAAATGTCATTGACATTGTATTTTCTCTTTTATTCGATTTGCTTACAGCCTAATAAATCTTGAGTAAAAAATCCTGAGGTGGGCCAAAAAGGGAGGAACAAAAAAAAATTAAAAAAAAATTGTTTCGGATTCGAACCAGGCACTCCGCAAATAGTGACATACCATTTAACCTAATTTAACTGATCTAAAAATTAACGTAATCTGAAAAAAGTTTTGTTCCGACAGCAGCCTGTCGGGGAAAGTGCATTTCATTCATGCGACAATCGAGTCAAACCTCATAAGTTAGAACGATATCAATCAATTATGAATGAAATTTAGGCCGGGATAAATATTTTAATTGCAAATAACTCCTCTAACAAGAGTCCGCCTTCCCATATCGTATAGGAAACCAAACCGACTCTGTTTCATTTTTCATTTTCATAATTTTGTTCCCCCTCAGTTGGTGCCAAAAAAGGGGCCTGCGGTAAAAAGAAACGCGATTTTATGATTTTGACTTTCTATACCACGGCCTAAATGTCATTCATAATTGATTGATATCGTTCTAACTTATGAGGTTTGACTCGATTGTCGCATGAAAGAAATGCACTTTCCCCGACAGGCTGCTGTCGGAACAAAACTTTTTTTTTTATCCCCTTCTATCCTGTATAACAAATAAAATTAATCCGTTCATCTTGTGCACCTGACAGCGTATCAAAATCATGTTCATATCTCACGAGCTTTTTGTGCTATGTTTGCGTAAAAAAAACATGCAAAGGCGCACCCTTAGATCCGCCTACCCGCAGGATTTACACGCATTGTACACTCGACTATACAACTACACAAACACAGAGCCAGGCTTGGCGACGTTGACTTGACCCGAACTTCCTCTCTCCCTCCTTAATTGCATAAAAATAATATTTATTTTTAAACCATATTTACAGTGTCTATGCCCACCTCCCACCCATAAAAACAAGAAAAATACCTAGTTAGCTAGTAAAAATAAAATGACTAGTTTGTTTTGTTTTTAATTTCAAGAAAATATATAATTATTTTACTGTATGGTAAATGTACAAATTAATTAATGAACTGTAATTTTGAGAAGAGACAAAAATTAACTTGAACATAAGGAAACGCGCAATTCGCCGCTTTACTTTGACAGAACCTATAAGAGAACAGAACCAACAATTATAAAGTTACCACGGTTCCAGGGACATCGTTGTTTCAATAGAAGGCACATTATCGAGTTCAGATGAATTCTTTTGTTGAACCACTTCGGTATCAGAAGATTGAGTTGGTGGTTTCGCGTCGATCCGTCCGTCGTCCGGTGACTGAACTATCGCAGAATTGGTTTCCAAATCAAACAGAATGCCGCTTATTCTCTTCATGGCGGTATCGCGACAATGATCGTCCATTTTTTGTAGCCGCTTAGCGACGAGTTCACCGTAGATGGTGCATACGTCCCTCTCGACAGTAACGTGTGGTTTCGATTTGTCACAGTTGCAACAACGTCCTTCGGCATTTGACGAGTTACTCTTTCGTTTCTTCTTTGGAACGGGACTGTTTTCCGCTGTTTCAAAACAGTTTCAGTCAATAGATCAGGACCCACTCTCCTAAAGAATTTAAAAACGAATTCTGCGTACCATTAGTGACCGGAACAGGTTCGCTCTGTTCTTTAGCGTCCCCAGCAACGCCTTCTTTTTCGGTCTGAAATCATCACACAGAAACTGGTTACAACGATGCAACGTAAGTGTCTGCGAATTTTTTGTAACTGTGGACCGAATGTGTGAGTCGACTCGGCAGGTCAGAAGAATTCGTTACAATTGCAGTTCTTTCTCCACTGATTCTGCAGTGCATCCGAACAAAATTCGTCTGACGTGAGACATTGGACCTCTCAGCGGTGTATCATGGAGCATGGTCAAACCCTATGTCAGTGGTTCCAGGAGATTTTTCTAAAGAACGTCGTAACTGACTGCTTTGGAGACAGTGTTTTGTATTTGTCATTCCAAAAAATGCTCTAAAGCTCGCAGAAGTACCAACAAAATGTATAATCCTCCCTAATAATTAACGTGATGCTTCTCTGTCGGTTGGTCTTCTAATCACACGACCTGACAGCCATGTGGTTCACTCTCCCGAACCCCAAATAACAGTTTTTGAAAAACGTACAATCCAAAATTTTACATACCCGCAGACCCGTAACTCGCTGCTGGTGAAGAGGATGTGGAAAGAATTTCAGATCGGCTAAGAGCGGTTCGGTTTCTAAAAGCAATTAATAGGTAGCGAGCTGTATTTTCATAGGAGAAAACGTCGGAAAAAACAAGGACAAATTAAAAAACTCCACCGAGGTCCCAGGGTGAGGTGCAGTCTCTGTTTCGAACTCATCGTCAGAGCTGCAGCTATACGGTGGGCTACTTATTGCTTTTGTCTCATCAGCCCAGAAATGGGTCGAGAACAGAGTAGATGAACCGCTCCACGGGACCTTGGTCAGCGCGTAGTGCAGTGGCGCCTCTGTTCTCTGCCCCCGGCTCTCGATCCGACTTGACAAAGCTAACTGGATGGTCTGGTGAGTCTGACCCCAATCGTTATTAACATTCATTTATAAAGACAAGTTTGGACAAAGGTAGCATGGACGGAATGCATCACCTCATAAATTTATTTTGGCGTTAAAGGTGAACCTTCAGCTTCAGGTGCAATTCATAAAAGATTTTATTGTAGTCCGAAAGTCGCTCAACTGAGTGGAGAAAGCCAGGAAGGCTCCACATCCAAAGCCCTGTCGTACAAGCTCATAAGAGGATGCACCCACTGAATTCTGTCAGACCTCATTAGTTTCTTAATCCTTCTGTTGAGGAACAGTAGCAGTAGTATAGCAGAGGAAATGACTGAAATACAGTCTAGCAAAGCAAAACATAAAATAAAATAAAAACCTAGCTTGAACCGTGCAAGTGTGAAAAGGATGAATTCGTTTTCGGCAGTGCCGAAAACGAACCCAACTGAATGGAACCGTACAAGTGTGAAACCGGCCTAACTGCTAAAATTGAGAAAATGCAAATAAACCATTTCTGGGGAAAACGTTAATTCACGGCAAGGGTAGACTAAAGACGCTAATTCGTCGCTATCATGTCA
Organism: Corythucha ciliata; assembly: GCA_038030265.1. Classification (NCBI taxonomy): domain Eukaryota; kingdom Metazoa; phylum Arthropoda; class Insecta; order Hemiptera; family Tingidae; genus Corythucha; species Corythucha ciliata. The sequence continues at coordinate 42,561,558 of CM075942.1, read as the reverse complement.
ATACTTCGCTAATCGCTGCTAATTGATGGAAAGCGCTAATTCGCTGCTAAATGTGGATAGATCGCTAATAATTCACTGCTCAAATTGAAAAACAGCGCTAATTCGCTGTTAAAATGAAGAAAAATCGATTATTAACTTCTAAAGTTGAGAAATTGCAAATTCACGATTTCTGGCACCTTCGTAGCTAAGAATTCAAAAAAGCTACTGATCCGCGGCTAAATGTGAAGAAAGCAATAATTTGGAGCAAAAATGTAGGAAACGCTTATTCGTGGTTTCTGGAGGGAACTTCCGGGCTAAAATTGAGAAAATGCCCAAATTCATCGTTAAGTGTGAAAAAAAACGATTATTCACGGTCACAAAAAGAAAAAGCGCTAAATCTAAAATCTTGGCGTAACTGAAATTCAGGAAAAACGCAAAGTCATGGCTAATATTGAGAAAAGGCGCTAATTTGCTGCTAAAACGGAGGAAAAACGCTAAATCATGGATAATTGTGAAAAAGTCGAGTCCTTGCATAGCCGCATCTATCAAGAGACAGACAAAATAAATATTACGCTCACGTAAAATGATTCTAAGTTATTTTTTTTTAGGCAGGAACTTTTTGTTACCTCCCGAACTAATGCAAACAATTTTTTGGCCCGGAGATATTCTCGGCCAGACCCGGAGACTTTGGGAGAAACCCGGAGATCTGGAAACTCCATTCTCAAAAACACGGCCGCCATAATAATGTCACAGGAGAAAGTATAAACATACGAACTCTCCCCACATTATCAATTTCAAAACGCCCATCTTGCATGGTCCTCCTTGGCTAACTTCAATTCCGTGTTCAAGCCTGAAATTTTCTCGAGAACCCTCAAATTCTCCCCAGTGGGCCCGTGAGTATAAGCCTGGATGAGACGAGTAGCCAAATTTGATTGAAGTTCATTTAAATTGCTTTTCCTCAATACGAACCACGATAAATTGCCCAAAAAGCGGTTTGTAGCTCAATCTGGCTTGCTCGGGCTATTTCCTTTCCTTTGTGGCACATGGATTCTAACCTTGGATATTTTTTGGCAGAATCTCTTCATTGTCCGAGTAGAGTTTCAGGGCCCATAATCTCTTCATAATTGTTTCTTTTCAAACAAACAAGCAAGTAATTGGTGGGGAAAATGTTCGTTTTTTGGCCTAATGATTATATTTTGGAGAACCAATCACAACGGTTGGCCAAACTGCCCGCATTTTTTATATTTTGTATTGAAATAGACGACAGGAGGATGGATTAATTAGGGGTATTCCCTCAAGTCGTCTCCTTTGCTCTGGGGCCTAGCATACGTCTCCTGAAACACCTTATAATAAGAGCGCGTGCCATGTTTAACGTCAATACGCTAGCCGTGGTACAAGAACGGAGAACGGGGAGATACCACGACTAGTTCCACTCCGCTACCAATTTGCCACTCGATGTCACTACCGTACCACCAAGTCTACTGCAGGCTTAGCTGCAGCGAATTCAATTTGAGCCTTTTTGGATGTACGCTCGTTGTCACGCCGCTCGAAAACGCTGCCAGTAGACGACCGGATCGCATTCATTTAATTTATTTACTGACAGTTTCTGGTGAAAAACTGTTATTTCCGTGTCGGATAGCCCCGTTTAAGGAGCCTAACTATCAGTTGCCGAACGTAAAATTCCTGAGGGAACAAATTTCCACGTTATTTGTCCGAAGTTAACATTCGCTTCGCTTCGGTAAAATTGAACGCTATACCTAATTAATGGCTTACGGGCAAAGTTGGGAGTTTTTTATGGATGTTGGCCCTTACCATGAGCACAGCCTACAGGGGGTGAAATTGACGGTGCCCTTGTCAAGTTTTAAAGCGTAGTGGGAAAAATGACCCATTCTGTGGCGGATAGTGAGTTACGCGGTGCATATTAAATTAACGACCTCTTTTAGAGATTCTGTGGGTAAATAATCTTTTTAGTTTTGGATAGTCTATTTTTCAGGCTATAGTCTGTCCACTAAGTAATGGTCTCTCGAGCGTGTTGCTTCATTTCGATAGTTCGATTTGTCCACTCCCACCAAAAATATTTAGGCCCTCCACACACGGGTCGTCTCGTCCTCGGCTCGAACTCGACGCGGAGTCGAAATGCTCGACGCGATTTACTTTTTAACATTGTTTTCAATGTAAATGAATTTGTTCCACACATGGGTCGTCTCGTTCTCGTCTCGAACTCGAAGTGATTTTTCTCGTATGTTATAAAACCGTCTACACACGGGTCGTTTTGGTCGTCTCGAACTCGATGCGATGTCGCATCCGCAGTGTTAAAATTAATACTGACTAAATAGTTTATCATATGGTCGTTTTGGACTCGAAGAGCTCTCGTCATCCTCGTCTCTCGAACCTTGCGAATTGTTTGGTACGAGAAATCACGTGTGATTTCATTTTATACGGAGCACGGAGGTAAGTTTTTATTTATTCGTATACAGGGTGTAACGGAAAAGTCTGGCATAAATGAAATGGGCGATTCTTGGTCACATTTGGAACCAAAATGACCCTATGCACCATGGTCTGATTACTTATGGTTTTGGAGATAATCGGGGTTTTCCTAATTTTTAATGCACCCACGGCTTTCCTTAGTAAATCGTCTACATCTGATGAAAAAATGGTCTCATTGAAATTTAAAAGAAGCCATTGGAAAGAGCACTAAATTCTCTGTAGGATTGGATATTTTCATCTCTAAATCGATCAATATTTAAGTGCTTAAATTGCTGCTGAACAGCCAACTTCTTAGATTTCCAGAAAACTCCTAGTCTTTCAGCCAGCTGTCAATTCTCTTATGGCCCTCGTAGGAAGTGTCAAAAATTATTAAAAACTTCTACTGTTTGTCAGCTTTCGAATGGCCTGCTTAGTTCTGGATTATTCTTTTTTTCTCCCGAGATAGAAGCAAAAACGCACAAAAAAAGTCCCCAAAAGTATCCGTTTTTATGCACGCCTTCAGGCAAGGCAATTGCTTCCACGAGCGCGCCCTCGGCCTCTTCAGTTAGTTGCAAATTCCCGTCATGAGCTTGGATTGAGCCTTGGGTTGGATTCCGCTATTATTGAAGTAATAAAACAATAAAATAAATAATTCTTGTTTGTTAAGAAATGTGATTGTGCAAATAAATAAATAACACCCACATCCACCACCAACCTCATTACAATCACCATGAGCTGGAGAGGCCGAGGGCGCGCTCGCGGAAGCAATTGCCTTACCTGAAGGCATGCTTAAAAACGGATACTTTTGGTGGTTTTTTCCCGCGTTTTTGCTTCTATCTCGGAAGAAAAAAAGAATAATCCAGAACTAAGCAGGCCATTCGAAAGCTGACAAACAGTAGAAGTTTTTAATAATTTTTGACACTTCCTACGAGGGCCATAAAAGAATTGACAGCTGGCTGAAAGACTAGGAGTTTTCTGGAAATCTAAGAAGTTGTCTGTTCAGCAGCAATTTAAGCACTTAAATATTGATCGATTTAGAGATGAAAATATCCAATCCTACAGAGAATTTAGTGCTCTTTCCAATGGCTTCTTTTAAATTTCAATGAGACCATTTTTTCATCAGGTACAGACGATTTACTAAGGAAAACCGTGGGTACATTAAAAACTAGGAAAACCCCGATTATTTCCAAAACCATAAGTAATCAGACCATGGTGTATAGGGTCATTTTAGTTCCAAATGTGACCAAGAATCACCCATTTCATTTATGCCAGACTTTTCCGTTACACCCTATACATGAAACAAAGGTAGAAAAGGGCAGAATAGCGGCAAAATTCTACCCAACTTCAAAAGTGCCTCAATAAATTTCTTTTGGTGTATTCTCTAAGGATTCGAGAAGTCTGTAACGATACGGGGTGGCCAGCATCTTCTCATAAGAGAGGCTAGACGTTGGCCTTTTAAATGACGTACCAATTTGGCCGAACGGGGTGGCTAATCCCCCGGGGCAGAATTTTCAGAAAATAGCGGCAGAATTTTGCCACTACTCTGGCTTTATTTCCAGTGCTAACTGAGTTGTTCAAATTATAATCATCGACTGCAAATTTGATAAGATTTTGCTGGCACTACCAATTTTATTACCAGTAGAATTTGCAAAGTTTTTTCTCCCCAATATCAGTTCTGTTTTTCGGAGTACATTTCTTCCAGTCAATTGGGCTCCTTGGGTGAATGCGAATTAAAAAACATGAATGAAATGAAACTATTTTCTTCTTCAAAGTACCATTGCATCTCGCAACCACTGCGTTTCATGAAAGGGCGAACGACGCAGATGGTTAAGGTTTCGGGGGGGGGGGGGATCGACCTAAGAATTATCGGCAGCAAATTATCGGCTAAAAATTATCATAAGTTATGATTCCTAGGTGTTCAACATCAAAGTCGGGGAAGTCGAAAAATACCCTGAATTATTTGACTACACCCGCAGGGATTATTCGAGGAAATATTGCGTGGAGAAAGCCTGGAATGCAGTTTCCGCAGAAGTTGCATTACCTGGCAAGAACAACAAATTCGTTATGAAATTAAAGACATTGTATTCAACAGGTAACTCGAGAAGTATCTTCCAATTTCGTAGTTTCCTGCTACCGCTCACGACACCACAAACACCTTATTTATTCTTTCTATATGAAAGTGTATTTAAAGGGGCCCATATACGTAGAATAGAATCATTCGTATTGTAGATTCGTCGATATTGTAGATGTGGCATATAACATGTAGGGACAGTCTTCTTTCACCTTGGATTATTGCAACTTAGCAAAATGAGGCTTGAAGACTCCGTCTACTTTCATAAAGAATTTTAAAAAACAAAATGTACCGAATGCCACTTTTTTGACCCTCAATGGAAGTTTAGGGGGCTTCGCTTGTAATAATAAACACAAATAAAACATGACTCCGGCTTCTTCGTCGCTTGAGCTACTCATTATTCTGCTTTGAAGCTCTACACAAGACTACTGGACCAATATTTTTTTAAATAAAATAAAAACGGAGAAATAAATCACGACTTTTTTTTATTTCCTGTAAGATATTTATTTTTCTAGACACCCTAATTTCACAGATGCGAAAACCATAAAGTTCGAGCAAGACGAGCACTTCGATTCCGCATCGAGTTCGAGACGAAAACGATACGACCCGTGTGTGGAGGGCCTTAGAGATATCAACAAAAGCCTTTTACGACGGGCACTATGGTTACGTATAGACGCTACACGTTGATTTTTTGTTCCAAAATTATTCCCGGTGCGTTATTTTTAGGAGAAGGGGCAAAGGGGAAGCTCATTCCACTAAATTCAAGGGCGGGCGAGAGTCCATCCCTAATGTTGGATTTCACCACCTCGGCTTAATTTTATGTAAAATTCAATGTATTTTTTTCTCTTAACTCCAACGTAACCCTCGCTTTACCGAGGGTGGGGGGGGGGCTTTTTTTGCCCCCACTTCAGAATATTCGCTATAATTTCGTTAATACTGATGGGAAAAAATCACAAAAGTTCATATCTTCCTGAAAAAGTGTCTGGATTGACATGGATTTGATGAATCTATCAGATGTGCAGTCTATCAAGAGAATGGGGAACTTGCACATTTTTCAAGCACTGGTGATTCTTGAAGAGGGCTCTTCAACAAGATAATTGCTCACATTAAATATTAAAATCAATCAAGGGTTTTTTTTTAAACCGAATTTTTAAAAATTTTGACGTCAAAGCAGTTAATGAAATGGATGGTGTTGGGAAGAGGGGGAAAGATGTGTTTTCTGAGGGTCAATTTTTCTTGTTATTTGTAAACAAAATAGTATATTGTGCACCTAGGCATGAAAGGCGTTCTTTTCCGGGCCGAGAAAAAAAGTGGCCAGCCGAGACGCAGTCGAGGCTGACCATTTTTCCAGGCCCAGAATAAGCCATTCTGCCGAGGCGTACACATGATTTTTTATCCTACGCAAGAAGAGGAAAAAACTAATAAATTAGTATTGAGTTTGAAACTGGAAGGTGGAATTAAAAGAAAACGTTTACCTATCTGTACTTGACAAAATACAGAATAAAAGTGCATCTGGACAAACGACAACGCCTCAGTGAGTGGGAGCGACGTCGGTTGGTGTGGAGGAGTGAGGAGAGGTGCGTGGAGAGCGCATGCGTGGAAATCGTCTATTTTCAGTTGATCGGTTCCTAGGCAATGCTAGAAATTTATTTGGGCTTAAGATTTTGAAATTAGCAAGCTCCCTTTATCTAGTTCCCCCTTCACTCCACAACCCCCCCCCCTCAACTGATGTTAACACGTAAACGTGATCTCTATGAATCTATGGTAATTATGCAAAAAAACTCCAAATATAATGCAGTAGAATAGTAACAACGAAGATTTTACAGTGAGGGCAAAAAAAGCCCCCCCCCCCTTTGGTAATCTAATAGAGTTTTCTATTTCCATAAAATTCTGCTCTGAAGGCGAGCACTTCCACCCGTCTTCTCTGAATTATATCATATGGTAACGGAGAAGACGGGTGGAAATGCTCGGCTCTAGAGCGGAATTTTATGCAAATAGAAAACGCCATAAGGTAATCTAAGAGCTTGGTAAAGCGAGGGTAAATGTAAAGCCGAACCTTAAGCCGAGATGGAGAAATCCACCATAAGTGGGCAGACTATAAGTTGCCAGTTTTCAACCGGAAAATCATAGTGTTCCCATCGGCATAAAATTCTGCTTCGGGGCAATTCATTTTCATCTGTCTTCTCCATTAGAGGAAAAACGCTGTGTGGTTGTGAAGCGACAATTTCCTGATTAGATACACAGGTTCAGCTGATTAATTATCCGTACTTCAACTGTAAAATACAAACGTCTTGCGGTTGGATTTAGTTGTATGGAAGAAAACAAATAGCCAATTCCTGCGGCAAAAGCCCAGTGAAGCTTAACTTAGAATTTCTGATGAGGGGAGAGGATAACTCACAATATCGCCTCATTTTGTAGTTCCATTAGCATGAGGCATTATTATTCCACATTTTGACAAAAACCAAAATGTGGTGATCCCGTAGGATTTGTACTTTTTGATAGAATCTAGGGGTAGGCAACTGCCCATCTCTGCCCCCTTTGGCTACGCCAATGCTTCCCACACAAACCCCAAAACCAGCCTCAGCCCTTTACTGTAATCTGGGATTCACACTCACCTCCTTAGGAACGTCCGTTTCACGAAGCACTCCCGTGCGTACCAGATAATCGACAAAGTCCCTGGCAGCGTTGAAAGTCGCCTCTTTCTTCGTTGTCGAATTGCCGGCTCCAACAAAGTCATGACCAGCAACTCGAAGTTCGCAGATAAATCTCAATCGATGCTGAGGACCTAATGAAGGATGGGGAGAGAGGTGCGAATTACAAACAATATGAACAATAATCATGAAAACGTCAAGAGTATCAAGAATAACTCACCCGTCGGACGTAATTCATACTTGGGCTCGAGGCTCTTTTTGACGCACCACTGATGAAAGAAAGACTTGATGTCCGACATGACGATGACGGGACATTCGTCGAGGGGTACACGAAAACAACAAGCAACCTATGAAGAACGTCAGAAATTGAACCAAAGTACCGAAGAATCACAAGCTAAACCCGCGTAGACAACTCGAATGAAATACTATTTGCGCGAAGTCGGGCGAACGACTCCTTCTCTCTCAACACCAACCGAAATGATAACAACTGGCACTACCAGGCTGCCAGATGTAGAAAGACCAACAACTTGAACTCAGCAAAATAAACGGTCCTCCAAGGCGCAAATTAAAGCAAAAGAGGACTCTTTAACAACGGAAAAGGTTTTTTAGCAAGCCGAAATTCGTCATTATTTTCGATAACTCGCCGGCTGCAGAACTTTTTGAATGACAAAGCGGGGTTTTTCATCTTTCAAAAGAACGCCACCTTGTCAGTATAACCTGAACGCCAGTGAAAACTCCCTCACGCATCAAAGTTCGGAAATAGGAAGTTTTAATCCCTCAGATTTTTTGAAGTTTACGCATATTTATCAATGAATCACTATGAGTTTTCTTAGTATTTTGTGAGTTCCAATAAAGATTGATAATGACAAAAAGCGCCAAGGACTGGAACCGGACCCGGTCGGTTGTCCTGAGACTGTGATAGCCACACTCTCCTGAGCCAAGGGTCCGTTAAATTGTTTACGTTCACTAGTAATTTCAAGGTATAATAAGTTTGTTTTCTCTCACATGCCTTAGATTTCCGCTTCGAGATCACGCAGGAAAAATGGAGCCAAGAAGTGAAGAGCTCGAAGTGAAAAGATACCGGTGTTATCTATGCAGTGCTTCTTCAGAAGAGAGAGGCCTTCCGTTGTTGTCAACGAAAACCTCATTTTCCAGAGTATGGCTGGGCGTTAAATTGCACGAAATCGTTGGTATGTATATAAATTGTCATCAAATTCTATAGCAACATTGTTCTAAGTATCGAAAGGGCGGTGTCATCAAAAGCGCAGTAACGGATTATCCCGGAATAGCCTAATCCGTTTAGAGGTCGTTATTTCTGCTAGAGAAATTCTAGAGGATATTGGATTGATTGGAATTTGTCTTAACTGCCGGAAAATGCGAGTGTCCGAAGCATGTAAGGGGTTCTCGCCTCTTTCTCTATCTCTCTCTCACGAGTTTTGAGTCGATCTACTCATGGAGGTATGAAGAGAGAGGAGGGAGCGATAGATGTAAAATCAAGTTAACGGGGTGAAGCCAACATACGCCACATTGGTAGTCCCGGAACGCATCAGGATTTGTGCTGAGGACTACTTTATCACGACTGCTGCTCTGTTATCTATATCTTAAATATCAAGGCCGAGGGACCACCAATATGGCGAAAATCGGCGTCACCCTTTTCAACTTATGCTCCCTCCTCTCTTTTCCTTCCTCCATGGATCTACTCATGGCTGAGAAGTCCCGGCCCGGTTAGGCTTGAGATGTCAAGTGAAAGATCCGAAGCTATAGATAACGTTTTGCTTCAGGTCCTCCGTATGAGCATTGAGCAAGGTTAACCTTTGGTTTATGGATAGTTGTCAGTCAAGGTGACTAAACTTCGGTCACCTTGGTTGTCAGTTGTTTGAAGAAGGAAGACTCTTTCATTTTATAGGTGTGTGTCAAATTTATGGATGAGTTCTTTCTAGGAACTCATCCAAGGAAGAGTATTCTCAAGTAATCCCAAGGTCATTACGAGCGACTGTAAGGAGTGTTGAAAATTCAAGGGGCCGGAATTTATTGAACACGAGTTAACCTAACCCATGGAGGAAGGAAAAGAGAGGAGGGAGCATAAGTTGAAAAGGGTGACGCCGATTTTCGCCATATTGATGGTCCCTCGGCCTTGATATTTAAGATATAGATAACAGCAGCAGTCGTGATAAAGTAGTCCTCAGCACAAATCCTGATGCGTTCCGGGACTACCAATGTGGCGTATGTTGGCTTCACCCCGTTAACTTGATTTTACACCTATCGCTCCCTCCTCTCTCTTCATACCTCCATGACATAACCTAGTAGTGATGGCCGGTGGCCGGCACTCCAAAGAGCCTTATTATCAAAATGTATTTTGTTAGCCTATAAGATAGACTCGCACCCGTCCTTGCCGCGCTAAAGCAAATTCCTGCTTATACGCCACGCCCGTATTATGGTCATATGGCCAAGTGGACAGCCGGTATGATTCATGGATCATTTGCCAGAATCAAGCTGCAATCCATTTTTCAATGGACAGAGTCGTGAGGCGTAATAACATTAACGGTCCCAGATAGCTTTTTATCGATTCGGGTTTCGAAAAGCTTCTCTCTCATGTTGCCACAGTTAAAGTGTAATTTCACCGACCGTTTAGCCCAGCCTAGCTCTGTGATGAGACCGCGTGAAGACAAACTGACTAGGTCGAATAGTCAATATTAGCCAACCACATAAAAGCTCCCACCACATCAAAGCTGAAACCCCCCAAAATTGCATACTATAGAAAAGCCCAAACCGCAAAAAAATCTTAAGCCAGACGTGGATTCAGGAGACTGGCGCAAAAATTGTATTTTTTAACCTCCTTCTTGGTCACTGCTAGTGATGTCTGGTGGTTCTAACTCTCGACGTCTAGCGCACAATCCACTCAGAGAACAAGACAGCAATTTCACCCTCTAAAGCACTCCCACACACTGTCACCTCCACTGTGCCTCCAGTTCACTAAAAATAGAACATCCGAAACAGACAAGCTGGCTTCAAAGACTGATTCAAAATCAATCTTGCGCGTTTGGCTCTTTCAAGACCAAATTTCGTCATTTTATATTTTACTAACGGCTTCGCCGATTTTCGCTTTTTAAAAACTAAATTTGGACGATTCGTCTCGTTCAAATCCCAATTTCGTTGGTTTTGCCCTTTCCAATTCCAAATTTCGTAGCTCTAGCTCTTTATAAAATCATTTCCGTTGCTTCGTTTAGTTCAAAACCCCAATTTGGCGAAAAACAAACGAAGAAAAAATTTTTCGTGAATTTGGGTCTTTCAAACCACAATTTCGACAGAGATTTTCCATAGACAAACGTTACAAATTTGTAACCTTCTGAACCAAAATTCACGAATTTTTGTTATTCCCAAGCTCAATTTCGCTAATTATTACCCTTAGCTATTACTGTTTTAGCTAGGTTTTAGCTATTGCAGAAGTCAGTTCCGCAGGTTTGGCTAATTCAGAAAATTAATTTGGCTCTTTCAAAAATCAAATTCCCGGTTTCGGCTTATTCAAAATCCAAATTTTGTCATTTTTGCTCTAACAAATCCCACGTTTTGCGGATTTTCACTTCACACCTCAATCAGTTTCACAGTTTTTGCCACAATTCGAAAAACTAACATCGAAGAATTAGTGGTTTTCACAGTTTCAACTCCAATTTTACCCAGGATTTCCGCTCTTACATAACCAGTATCGTGAATTTCGCTTCTTCAAACCTCAGTTTCGCGGGTTTTGGCTCTATTGAAACCAAATTCGCGGATTTGGTGCATTATTAAAAATCCATGTTTTAAGATCTAGTTCCATGTATTTTCATTCTTTCAAAACCTAATTTCGCGGATTTTGCTCCCTTAAATCCCAGCAATTTCACCAAGATCCCGAGACCCCTACCAGAAAGTGTTGAAGTGGTCGAGTCGGGAGGACCTCATTTCTGCTACCTCATTTGAATTTCCATGCTTTTGCCAATGGCGATGCCATTGTCAAAGTCTGCCAGTGGTCCAATAATCAGCGTACTCGGTACCAAAAAAGTTGAGAGTCCTCGATCGAACTGGGCGTACTATTTTCGAGATTAATACTCTGGTTTGGGTTAGCCGAGGTATAGGGGGTTGCAAATTTCAACTGCACCCCTGGTGCTCACTCACTTTGTTACTCCACTGAAACCGTTAAATTGCTATCATAACGAATCGATCATTTTTGGCTTGGCAAAACCGCCAGCATTTCTCAATTCAGCACGGCCTGAGGGACTCGTAAATCGTGTACGGCGGAAATCGAAACACTTTGATACCAATAAAATGCTCCTAACGCTATTTTAGGGACACTTTGAGAGTCCCTAACAGCCACTTTAGAGGGCGTCCAGCCATGGAAGATCTGAGGCAACACGGTTTATGGGCCTCCCAGATACGGTGACAAGACGTCCTACTTTCCCCGGACACGCCCAACTTTTTAGAGCGTCCGGGTACGACCGACCGGGCTCATTTTTCAGGTGCCCGGTGAAAGGTCAAAATTGCTTTTCTTTTTTTTGCTGCGTCTACGCCACCCGTCTGGTGCGGTCTAACACCAATCCCAGTTTCGCGTATTTTCGCTCTTTCAAAACCGAATTTTGCAAACTTCGTCTCGTTCAAATCCTGATTCGTACGTTTTGCTCTATCAAAAACTAATTTCTTGGACTTCGTAGGATTTTTAACACCCTACTTCGCGGGATATTTTCGGCCTTTGTATAACCATTTTCTTGGATTTTGCCGTTTTAAAACACAATTTCACGGATTACGGAGGCTATTTATAACCTCGATTTCTCCAATTTTCACGTTTTAAACCCAAGTTTTCGTGGTTTTAGCTCTTAATGAACTCAGTTTCGCAGGATTGGCTAATTCCGAAAACTAATTTGGATGGTTTACTGATTTGGATCATTCAAAAATCAAATTTATGGATTCGACTTATTCAAACCTGAAATTTCGTCATTTTTGCTCTTTCATACCCAAGTTTTGCTGGTTTTCATTCTTTCAGAACCCAATTTCGTGGATTTAGCTCCTTGAAGGTATAGGGTATAGGGGTTCACAGAGGTTTGCTATTTCAAAATAGCAACCCATATTTCAAGTGTCCATATTTTATGGGTTTGCTTCTTTCTGAAATCAGTTACCCATTATTTAAAACGCTGTTCTTTGTTGTCGAAAAGTTGCACCCTCCCTTGCATCGGTACCGTAGGAGGGAGAAGGGAACCCCTGCTCTAGTTACGCCATGCGAAATGTGTGCCTCAATTCCATCGCACATGGATGGCACGTAAAAATCCCTGCCACTTTCCCCAGGTTACGTCTACCGAGTGGCATAAATTTAAAGCTTGTGAACAGGGACTGTTGAACTGTAAACGGGGGCCTAACAAAACAAATGTATTTCCTCGATTAATGGAGCGTTGCGGAAAATTTATCGTGCGTGAAGGCGTATCGTGATGGCTTGAATCTAAAAAGTGGCAGTAGGCTGTGTTCTGTCGTACACGAAGTGGTGAAACCATGGGTTGTGTTAAGGGGTGAGGTGTTTTATGTGCACATATTGTAAAGAAATTGTCTAAAACTAGCTAGGAAAATTAGATGAATTTTGCTCCAATGGACACGCATGAAGTACCCCTAATCCCCATGGGGGACACCCATGAATCTGCACTATTCTGTCATGACTGAAATGTTTGCCCCGCAGGTGACAATTTCGTCGTAATTTTGTCTACGAAGGATGCAATTTGTTGGGATTGCGCTAGCTGTATCAACAAAATCGATAAGTACGAGATGAGGCTGGATGAAGAGAAAGACCGTCTAATGAATTGCATTCAGAAAAAGTACAAGAGCAAGGAAATTGACCTTACTGGTTACTACAAACACCGAGAGATGGAAAAAACGCGTAAGTACGCTTTGTGGCAGGATTGGGCTTAATTAATTATCTTTATGATTTTATTTGTGAACAGTTCTTCAAAGGAATTCAGACGATTCACTTCATGTACGTTCGGAGTAATTTTTTAATTTGATATGTTCTTTTTATGTATCTCCTGCCTATTTTCAGGATGCTGCAGTAGATCATTCGGAAAGGGATTCGGGTAAAAAACCGTTCGTTTGTCCCGTTTGTCACCGATCGTTTGCCACAGCTGCTGCAGTGGGCGTTCACAAAGCCCGCCAGCACCCTACAATGTTTCTGTGTGAAAAATGCGACCTTCCCTTCACAACAGAAATAAAATACAGACAGCACCTTCTGAGGCATAACCTTACGACGGTGACGAAACGCCGGCCGGCCAACGCCAAACGGTTGTCGTGCATTTCGTGCGGTTTTGAAACGACCAATACTGAGGCGTACTGTCGTCACGTCTGTGACTCGACAATAGCTTCTATGGCGTGCACGAACTGCGGTCGACGGTTTTTGTCGAAAAAAGTGAACGGTAAACACGAGTGTATGTGTTCCGACTGCCAGAAAATTGAGGAGGAATTAAATACTATGGAGAGTGAATCGGCGGTGGATGCTGTGACTACGACTGCTTCAGTCGCTAATACGACGGCCATGACTACCACTCAAGCGGAGTGTACGGAAAACTTCAAGGAAGAGCCTGTTGCAGACTCAACGACGGACCTGGCCGACTTGGATCTTGTTCAGCCCGGAGAAACTGTCATTCCGGCTGATCCAAATGAAGAACCTCCGCCGCCGCCACCTCCACCTCAACCACAAGAACAAGCAATGGACGTTGCGGATGGGTTGACTCTAATTAAGTGCACAAATTGCGAAGAGGTGTTTGAGTTCAACCAAGTGGTTACTCATCCTTGTTTCATTAACGGTCAAACTACCGAATTCGCTCAAGTGACTACTAAAGAAGATGATGTTCCGGTTGTTCAAACACCTAGCTCGTCCAATCCGAACGTTGATTCATTTTTAGGAATAAACGACAGTGTTCGTTCGGAAGTGACCATTTCACCTTCACATCCGACAGTTTCTTCGCAGAATAAATATTATCGTAGGCGAATTCCTCGAATACCTGCTCAGGAGAACACTTTTATACCATCAGTAGTCGACCCGTCAACTCGAATGATCTGCAAGACATGTTGTGCAGAATTTCGATCTATTGAGTTGATGCGACAACACTGGGAAATCACCGGTCATGCTCCTGAAATTTTCACTACGACCATCGAATTGAATAAAATCAGGGACAAAGCGAGTAAGACGGAGCAGACGTTCAAGGTGGTCAAGCAAAATTTTAGTATTCGCGCCAATGTCGTCGGTCAGAATGATGAAGATATCCGAAAACAGGATGAGACCTACTACGATTGTATTGTCAAAATCAAAGATACTCCTTCTATTGAAGAGTTTAACCTACAAAACGGCATCCCTTGCGAGACTTGTGACGTCGTATTTGGTGATGCTGACCTTCTAGCTGAGCACCAACGTACGAATTGTCTTACGTGCGTTACGTGTAATGTCACGTTCCTTGATAATAAGTTGCTTAATAAACACTATCAGTATACGGGGCACGCGACTAAAAAGTTCAAAAAACAGTTTACTAATTTGGCAATGAGTGATTCTTCGGTAACTACAGGTTTCATGTTGGACGAGGTTCAACACGTAGTGGTGAACATTTGTGAACAGTGTAACCTGGAGTTCGTGGACAAGGACTCGCTTCAGGAGCATGTTCTCCGTTTCCACAACCCTCTTATCGTGTTTAATTGCGATCAGTGTGAGGCGGTTTTTGAGTCGGCTATTGCGAGAGCCGAACACGTTGGTTCGGTGCACGTTGTCCAACAGCTTGCTCCACCGACGGAATCACTGCAGGTGCCTGTTCACGTAGAAAGCGACCAACCTCATGGCGGCGTTCGAAGGAGAAGGCGACGAAGAAAGAAATCGAACGTTGAAATGTACAAAAGCGGTTCAAGCTACGTCTGTCCACGTTGCAATGTGACGCTTCAAACGGCTCGTGCCTTCGCTGTACATTTCCAACGACACCGAACGCCGTACGTCTGCTGTCGTCGTAGATTCCGCGACACATCCCTCCTGGCGATTCATCGACGAGCGCTTCATCCGAAATCTCGCCCGTACAGATGTCCACTCTGTTCGTCGATATACTCGGTTCCGGCCGCTCTAACGTGTCATCTTAAGAAAAAACACCGAACCGCTTCTTCTCGATCTCTGTTCCGCTGTAAAACCTGCCGGAGATTATACGGCAGTTCGAGAAAGTTCAGCAGCCACTTATTGGCTCACGCAAAGCGCAACGATTCAGGTTTCTTGTTGCTACCGTCCGATGGAAGTGCGCAGTCGACGTTGAAATGGCCCATTCTAGAAGAGATTACCGGGAAGACGCCCTCTTTCAAAAAACTGGGCCCTCTACCATTGAATGCAACGGACGAGGACATCCTTCAAGCGGCTGACACTTTAATAGCTGACGGTCGAATCATGTTGAGTGAATATTCTAGGGACGTAAGAGAAGTGACGGATAGTGATGCTGCTAATGGTAATAAAGTCATTTTAACGAGCGAAGTTATTATTGAAAATTCGGACGAATTTTTTGATGACTTGTAAATAACATTCTCAATTTTTAATAAATGTTGTAAATAACTCTTAATTTTTATTTAAAAATTTACCTTGTATTTTTCGATGAAAAGTACACTTTACTTATTTTATTCTGTGAAGATCAGTTTGTTTTATAAAATACGATTTTGAAAATAAAAACATCAATGTAATGAATATGGTGAAAATAAAGTGGAAATGTACGAAGATTCTCACATCAAGTTTTTATCCACCTGTGGAGAAAGTGATAGACGAGGGGCGAGGGCTTCAAGGCAATCCCACTCTAGATTGACGTGGTGGCGGGGTACTGGATTGTGGGTTGGGGTCCCTGGGAAGTCTGTATTTTTTGGGGGGTTAGCTTAGCCACCATCCAGGCATGGTTTGGAGGGCGCGGACGCCACCCCCTTCAGCTCAGCCAACAGCCACCCCCAGATGAATGGGCAAAGAAAAGAGAAGAGAAAGTGAAGGGATAAGAATGTAAGGAAAAGCAGATGATCAGATATCAGGACGAACAAGGAAGTTGAAAAGTACACATTTTAGAATTACAAATACTAATAGGCAGTTGGTACCAATATGCAGAAAATAAAATTACTTGCAACAAATACTTGAGAAAAGGTAGATCATCGCTGCGCTGAAATGCACGCAGGCAGTTATTGTGGAAAACCTAAATATTGGTACTCCAAAAAGCAACAAAAAATGTCCTATAACCTAGGGTCCGATTTCCATTCCTAGTCGAGATAATCGATTTTTTCGTGTTTTTCAGCGCAACACGGGTTTTCGCAACAAAAACAGCTGTAACTTGGGAAATAAGCATCCTAGGTTAAATCCAACGACACCACTGAAAAGAGCAGACTTTTTTCTGTGTGATTACGAACCCTAGTCACAATTTTCAAGATTAATTTCTTTATTTCAGCCTCCCCACTCCCTCGAATTCACTGTTGTGACTACGGGTAGTGAGATGAGGGGGGAGTAATCCCATAATTGTCCGTAGAAAGTCAAATTCACGACATTTGGGTATGGAAGAGCGAAACACCACAATAGATCTCATAGGCCGAGTTTGGTAGGAGATAGTTTCTTCTTGGCTTCCCTCCCCGTTTAACAAAAAAAAAAAAAAAAAAAAAAAATGGAAGAGCGAATATCCACAGCGAAGTTGTGGTTTAAAACGGTTAAATTCGGCCGAATTAGTTTTTCGTATCAACCAAAATTATTGTAAGAGCTAAAGCCATGACCTTTGGTCTTCCATGAAGCGTCAATCACCGAAATTGAGGTTTGAAGGAGCCAAGCCCACGAAATTTTGTTGTTGGGAGATCAGAAATCCCTAAAATTTGGATTTGAACGAGCCGAATCCGCAAAATTTGGTTTTGAAAGAGCGACATTTGGTTTTTGGAAGAGCCAAACGCGCATAATTTGTTCAGGATCAGATACCTAATGAGCCAAAATGCATAGTTTTTCGGTAGAATGTTCTGGATTCTGAGGCCAAATTTCCAGATTTAAAAAACAAAATTAAACAGCTATATGAACACCACACTCACTCAGAGGCTTAAGCAGATCTCAGACTCTGCAATAAAATAACTTTGATAATTAGAGACAGTGGGCTTTCAGGTTATTGCTTTTTATAAGAAAATTAACAAATTAGGTGGGATTAAACCTTATTCCTTATTTGACCTTCCTTTTGTATAGTCAAATGTACATTTTCTATGTCGCTGGATTGTCAGTTTTTAGAGCATTCTATTTCTCATAGCCAGTCGTATTCATAAGGCAATTCCTGAGGGTCCATTACTTTTTATACAGTTGAATACATATTCGGTTTCTTCGAGTGTATAAGTGTAACCTTGTGTCCTACGTGAGCGGGACCTGCTCGATTGTAGCAGCTAGAGCGGGTTTAACGTTTTTAATGGGATGGGAAATGTTCATGTTTCGAACTTTTGAATTAGTTGCTCGAAAAAAAGGAGTAACACGCTGTTATCCACTGGCAAAAAACGTGCAGATAGAGCTCTATACAGTCCACGCACGCTGAAATCGCGCGGCAGCCGCTCACGTAGGACGTTAGCCTATGTTTTAAGCTGAACGAATAGATTTTGGCCGGTTATCCAAGTTTCTCGGCAAAATAAATCTGTTTATGTTTATGTTGGGTTGTAAAACCATATTTCGAGGATTAATTCACTCTTTCCTGGCGGATGTATATGAGGCAATTAATGGCTCTTTGCGCTGAGTATAGTAATGTTCTCGGGGCTAGTTCATTTGTGATTTTTGGTAATAATGCAACAACTGTGGTATTCTCAGTGAAAATGTCCACCACTAGACCAAATACGGATGGCTACGCCCTTGAATGTGTAGGGAAACGTAAGGAATGACGGGGTTATCTCATCCAGACGACACGGGGAGACGCCGAATATGCTTTCGAGTCAACGCTGAGCGGGTGTAGAGTTGGCCCCGAGCTCGAGGGGCAGAGGGCAAGGAAATAATCCGTTGTGTATAGTGGGCCCCGAGCGAGTTGTGTAGGCTGGGCCCAGTCAGTCAAGACTCGAGAGCACAACATGGCACAAGCCAACGTTATGTTCGGGCAGCGAGGCCACGTTCTGCTGGAGATTGACGGCTTCAAATATAAGAAACACCGAGAATTGGTTACAGGAGAAACGAGGTGGCGGTAAGTTTATGTCGTTATTATTTCTATATTGTACAAGTATATGTCGTTCATGCATTATCATTGAAGGAAGAAAATGAAAATGATGAAGGATGTTTATTGTTGTACTTTATAGATGGGGGTGTAATTGTTTTACAACAAAAACTGAAAGTCACATTTTATTATTTCTGACCTCGGACCTTTCAAGAATAAAAAGGAACATGTATGACGTACGGCGAAAGTCCCTACCAACCCTGCCAAAAACTGCTGAAGACGTGTTTGACGTGATTCGATCTTCAAATCTGAAAACGGTTAACGAAGAGGACTTCGTGCTCGTGAACGACGCCGATAATGGACTTATAATTTTTTCTTGTTTAACCAATTTGAAAGCTCTCGCAAGTGCACAGGCGGTTTACTTAGATGGTACTTTTCAGTATTGCCCTAAGTTTTTCTATCAGTTGCTGACGATACACGGTTACTTCCGCGGGCATTACATTCCTCTTGTTTTTTGTTTGCTGAAAGACAAGGCGGGGTGTACATACGAATTATGTTTCAACGTTTTAGTGGACATCTGCAATGAACATTCTTTGATTTTGCTACCGACGACCGTCGTCACCGATCTCGAGGTAGGTTTGAGGAACGCCTGTCGAGCCGCATGGCCTCTCTGTGAGGTACTCTGCTGCCGCTTTCATTTATGCCAATGTTGGTGGCGAAAAATCCAAAACCTAGGTTTGGCAGCTGACTACAAAGAACATAACGACAGTGGGAAATGGCTCAAAACGTTTTTCGGCCTGGTGTTCCTGAAGCCAGAAGACGTTGAACCCTGTTTTAAAATTATTGTTGCTGAACGGCCCCATAGGACTAAGCCTCTCACCTCGTACGCAGCTTACCTACGCAAAAATTACGCTACCAAGAAATCAACATTCCCCCCACATACGTGGGCTTCACCATCCTCTGACTTGAATTTGACAACAAACGCCTGCGAGTCATTTCATTCCCATTTCAATCAACAGTTCTCCAGCCCACACCCCAATGTTTTCACGTTCACCCAAGTTTTATTAGAATATCAAAAGAAATCTTAATTAAAATCAATAGTACTGAATCAGCACGGTCCACCAAGAATTCACACACCCGAACAAGGCAACAATTCATCGACCAACACCTCCACAAATACCTCTCTGGGAGCCTATCTAGTCGTGGCTTTGTGTCCTTGGTCAGCAGTCACTACAGTCCTTCATAAAGTTTACCCACTCATTGTGATATATTACCTAATGTTTACCTAATTTTGATGCTTTTATCGACGACCACTCATTGTGATATTAATGTTTATTACCGTGATACTACCTACTTGCTTGACGCTGCGCAATAAATGTATGCAATTTATGCTTTCACTTTTTCTCATTTCTCATATCGCTAAGTAGGCTGGGCCCAGTCTACATCTCCAAAGTGAGGAAGGGATTGAGTGGTGAGAGGGGTGGGCCCAGTCTACAACAGAGTAAGAGGATTAGGGCCCAGTCTACAATCGCCCTCAACGCTTTGGGGAGCAAAGAAGCCGATAGCCAAAGAAAACTCTGAGGATCAATGGTTTTAACGTGGTCGGTCTTCTGTGGGTACAAGAAAGCCCAAATCAATGTCTGAGTGATTTTATTTTATATTTTTACGCGCACGCAGGAACGTTCGGTTCAACGTCATAGGGCATCGTGTGTATGTAAATGAGCTGTGGAACAACGTAAAAGGTCAACGGTTCTGGAAGGAACACCACTGGGAATTTTTTGAAGAAAGCGATGGCTCGTGAAGGGTAGAGAGCGACCGAGAGCCACGGTATCAATTGTTCGACGCGAAGGCAGAAACACCAGTCCGGAGTGCTTTGAACGAACGTCCAGGACAAACCGAGGAGAGTGATGGCGACTCCAACTCGAAAGCCTTGATGGTAGATCAATAGAAATTGAAGAAACGGGAAAATTTCGTAGGCGATTTCGAATGATAAGGAAATGGCAAGAGCCATGGTGTTTCGCGTTCAAATTTTATAACATATGTCATGTTGTTTAAATCCAGGACATGAAAGGATTTCGTCTTGGACGGCAAAAAGAAACATTGAGTTTTCTCGCTGTGCATCAGGAGATTGAACAAAAGGGAACGGGTTCATCTTAGCCCAACCCAGCGAGCATCGTTGTATTTTTGGGAGCTTCCTTGGGAGAACTCACTGCCCAGGGAGCACAAATCCAAAGTTATACAGAAGTTATTCTGTGATATTCTATAATTTGTAAAATCTATCCCAAATACATAGCCAAGTAATTAACTCTTGAACAACATTTACCACGTAAGTCTCACAACGTTTGCATCATTCGAAAGCATACAATGTTCAAACCCGAGTATACCTGTATAAGGAGGCTAGAAGCTGATGTAATAAATGTAAGAATTTAATTGACCGAGAGAGCCTCCACAGGGGCTGTTTTTTTTCTTGATAAATTGAAATCGTTAAGTCTATTTCCTTCCGATGAAAAAACCGCGAGCTGGCCTCTAAAAAATTAATCAAAGGTTCCGCGTTCAGGTATTGTCAAAAAACTACTTCGAACCAAAATAATTTGCATCCTTGAGAAATATGTGAAGCCCCTGCTGAAGAGATCTTTCTTCAAATTAAGGTGGACAAATGAGAAAAAAGCATGCTCAAAAAAATTATTTTGGCATTATTAAACTTCCTTCCCCTCTGAAACATGGAATTAACAGTCTGGTAAATCAAATACAGCAATTTCGACACAATTTTAATTTTTTTAACACTTCATTACAAAGCCCACGTTGTCACATTTCTTTAAAGCGGTCAGGAATTAAGGATCAAACATTCACAGTAAATTCCTCAAAAAGAGGTGGGGGCCGGGCTCTTCTTGGGTTCGAGTATATAAGACGACGACTCAAGGCTTGGCGAATCTAACTAGTTTCATGTCAATTTGCTCTTTTATTTCGACAATCATTTCTGTCTGGCTTAGAACGAGGACGAAAAGATGTTTCAGTACACTCTGCTGTGTAGTTGTTGCTGTTGTATATTAGTGGCTGGTAGGGTCTCAAAATGCGAGTGAGTGAATATTGATAATAATCCTTAATAACGATTTACTTGACTGCTTTTCTTACACCTTAGAAATTCCAACAAATATGACACTTTCAGTAAGGTATAAGACCGCATTTTATCAATGACACCTTATAATTGGCTTAATGTAATTTTCGTCGCCAAATTTCAGATTTCGGACTATTTAACAAAAGTTGAAAGTAAGAACAAGGACAAAGTGACCGGATTTACAATTGGCTACAGCGTCGAAGGGCGACCCATAAGAGGAGTACACATAAGCGACCGGTCGGAAAAGGTGAAAAAACCGGCCATTGTCATTGATTCGGGCATTCACGCTCGCGAATGGGTCGCTCCCGTTGTCGTTATGCACACTCTACGACAGCTTTTGAATGAATCTAATCGCGAATTGATTTCTGGTGTCGATTGGTACATACTACCCTTGCTAAATCCTGACGGTTATGTTTATTCGATGGAATCTCCTAAGGTACAGGTGTTACATTGTAATTTTCGGTGTCTTTTACTCGACGCTTTTATTTTAATAGGGGAGGCTTTGGAGAAAAAACAGGTCGTCTTCGGCCTCTACCTCGTGCAGCGGCGTAGATTTAAACAGAAATTTTGATTATTTTTGGGGAGGTAAATTTGCTTATTCAGTAAATAACGCCGAAGAGAATCTCCTTATAAAATAAATCATTTTAGGAGAAGGGTCTAGTGACGACCCGTGTAGTGACGTCTACCGCGGGCCCTCGCCCTTCTCTGAACCGGAGGCGGCAGCATTCGCAAATTTCCTAATATCCGTGGCTGATGACACTAAACTTTATTTGACTTTTCACAGCGCAGCCAAGGTAATTGAAATTAAACGCTTGACTTGAATAAATAATTCAACATTTATTTTCTTTTTAATTACAGGCAATTACATATCCCTGGGGCTATGCTGACACTGTTCCTCCAGACTGGCAAGATTTGGTAGATGGAAAAATAATAGCCCGTAGAAATATGTAAATAAAATTCATGGGTGTTGTTCAACAGGAGGATCTCGCTAATATGGCGTCCACTGCAATAATGAAATCTAGTCAAAACAGCACTATTTACGAAGTCGGTTCTACGACGAAAATACTCGGTAAGTTCACGAACTTGATCAGTCATCCGTGAAGTCAAAAACAATTAATTGACGTGAGAGCAGAAGCTTTTTTCTCTTCTTTTTTTTAACAAACAATTTTTCTTCCTGTTTGTCCACTATAAAGGCGCGGGAGCCGGAGGAAGCGACGACTGGGCCAAGGGCGCCGTCGGCATTAAATACGTGTACACGGTCGAACTTCCAGGACTCGATTTTCCTCAGCACGGTTTCCATGCTCCCGACGACCAGCTTGATAAAATCGCGTCTGAAATGTTCGAGGGCGTGAAGGCGTTCGCGACAAAAGTCAAGTCGTTGAGGGCGGAAGGGGATAACGTTGAAACACTAAAATGAAAACGAACGCCCAGGGATTGATCTCATTTAAATGTACAATTACATAGCTTCTACCCATTTTCTTAAATTTTTCGTTTTTCCCCCATTTTTCCTCTCTGCTTTGAAAGGTTTGTTGAATTCATTTTAATTACGTCTTGAGTAAACTTTAATACAGGTAGGTTGTTGGTTCGGAAAGAGTCGTCACGTTACGTCGTTTGAGACTTGCAGAGGCGTAGAATTTAGGTTTTGTTTAGGGGAGGGATCCGAAATTAACTGTTCTGTCACGTGTTCGGGTAGGGGGGGGGGTGTCTATTTAGAACCTTTAGCAATAATAAAAGAACAAAAGAAAATATTATTATTTAAAAAAAACATAATAATAACAAAACTGACTAACAGCGCATGCCCAAATGAAATGAAATGAAAGGCCAGGTTTTTGTTTTCATGCAATTTTCGGGAAAAAAGGCAGACAGACCGACAGCATGCCGAAAACAACTTTTCAACCAATAGTATGCGTACCCAGGGCTGGGCAGTAATTGAATTACATGTAATTGAATTACGTAATTCAATTACAATTAGTAATTGGTAATTTGTAATTGATAACAACACGCCATTGTAATTGATAATTTGTAATTAAAAGCACTTTTTCGAAGTAATTTGTAATTAACAATTACCAATTACAATTCCATCTTCAGAGCCAATATTACTTCGAAAACTCAGCGGGTACTATTTCGCGCCTTACATGGAGCTTTTGGAGGAGTTTTTGCATGAAATTCTCTGAAAAAAAAAAAAGAATTTCAAAGCAATTATGACACGAGCGATATGCTCGAGCTTAGGGTTGCCAATTTGAAATTTGAGAAAAACGGTAAAAAAGTTACAAAGATCAAAACCCCAAACCAGTGGCGTAAGTAGGAATTTGTCTTGGGTGGGGCGGGGGAAGGATCAGATTGAAATCTCGTAAGGTTGAAAGGAGGCGGGTAATTTCACATTTTAGTCATCATTCCACCCAGCCAGCACACTCTTGAATCTGGACATCTTGCTGGCCTCATCATAGCCTCAATCTCTCAGTTAAGGGCGATTTTTGGACTCTACCCGCAAATTAGCGCTTTTCTCAATTTTGGCCGAGTGTATCGTTCTTCTCAATTTCAGCCGCAGATTAGCGGTTTTGCCCCACCCCCTTCCATAGCCATGAATTTGCGCATTTTCTCAACTTTAGCAGCAAAGTATCGTTTTTATCCTGAGAGCGATGTTTCTTAGTTATCCACGTTTTCCTCAATTTCAGCAGCATATTACCGATTTGTTAATCTTTTTACCAGGGGATTAGCACTTTTCTCAGTTTCAGCTGGAAATTAACGTTTTTATTTAGTGTTTTCCTCAATATTAGCCGCAAAATAGGGGGACTTTTCACGAATTACGATGTTTTTGTTTCACCATATGTACGCAATGCATGAGCGATTTTTCTCAGTTTACTCGGGAATTAGCGGTTTCTTCACCTATTGCCACAAATTGGCTTTTTTTTCAATGTCAGCCTGAAAAGCTGCCTTCAGAATCCGCAAATTGGCGTATATTCAGTTTTTGGTGCAAATAAGAATTTTTCTCAATTTCAACCGCGAATTAGCGCTTTTTTTAAATTGTAGCGGCTACGTGTCGTGGCGTTTCAAACCTGTGAATTAGCGAATTTTCTCAATTTCAGTCACAAATTGGCGTCTGGCGCAATTTCAGCTGTAAATTGGCGATTTTTTCCATTCTTAGCGCGAATTAGCAATTTTCTCAATTCTTAGGCTTAAAATTAACCTTTCTCTTAATTTTGATCAGGGCCCTATTGCACAATGTTTTATTAGCTAATATTACAACTGTTTTATTAGCTAATATTAGCTATATTATTAGCTAATAAAACAAGCTAATCAATAATTCGTGAATTATTGATGTTTCTCAATTTTAAGCGAATTTTCGCTTTTTCTAAATTTTAGCAGCGTGGTGCATTATCTACTGAATTTTGTAAATTTTTGCCAACTCATGGTTGGGGGGGGGGGGGCGCAATGAATCAAAGAATTCCTCACAAGTTTGTTTGGCTGGCACACATTTTTTTTTTAATCCACAAGAATATTCAGCTTTATTCGCTGAATAAAAGGTAATTTAACTGTCAGGCATTGCTCTTTGGGCATAAAACTAGAAAACCAAACTACCACAGAGTTGGATTTTCAAATTGCAGTTTCTGGACAATAAATGTCAGCCCTTTGCCTGAAATTCCAATTTCAAATGATCACACTTCCCGGGTGGCCCAGGTGCTAAATTCTGAGTTTTTAAACAATAACGCGATCTTTGTTGTTGTGAATAGCCAGTATGTAGGATTAAATTACCAGGTTCTTGAACCTAAGATCCCAATTTCGGGGTTTAATTTGAAAGTTATTAGTTTGCTAGTTTAATAGCTATGTTAAGGTGCGTTTTTATGTTAAGGTCCCGCGACACTTATTGCTTGAAATTTAGTGTCAGACACAAATTTCCTTGGTGTAAACACCAACTTTCAACACCAACAGTCAATAAATTTCACATCTGACATTTATGTCAAGACAGGTTCGAGACATAAGTGTCGCGGGGCACTTCAGTGGAAACGCACCTTTACTGATCCGAATTGGTATGGGCTGAGAAACATGAGGACTAATCATTTTTATATCAAGTGTCGGATGTAAAAAATGATTCGTCTCTGCGGGCGGTGGCGTTTTTGAGGGCCTATGGACTTATGGCATCCTAAGGGGGCCAACATTTTGAGTATACCGCCGTAAAGCATCATTTTCCAAGTGCGGAATGCAGGTTCATGAGCGGTATCCGGAGCCGACCGCCAGAGAAAAAATTTCAACTGACACAAAATGTAATGTGTACGCGACGATTCTCGCTCGCATGTGTGCTTCAGATGTATACAGTTTTTGTCAGTTTCAATCCAGTTCTTTTGATGATCAGTCGTTCAAGGTAGTTCATAAAATCTAAGAGATTTTTGTGTATTGCAAAGTATCTCGAAAAATAATTTATTTTTAAGTAATATTGCCAGTTGAGTTCTTGAAGAGAATCTTCACTTCTTCTTCCCCCTTTTCAACCAGGTCAGCCCTTGGTTTTTTGAAAAACGATATCGAAAAACTTGTCGATCAGTTCTCACCGCTGGTTTCGTCAATTTATAACAGCCTTTTCTAAGGTGGATTGATTTCCCTCTCTTTTTTAGCACATTTCAGGTCGCGCATTTCGGCTACAGTTGACCGCCACGTGCTCCGCCATTGTTCGAAAAACTTCAAAAGCTTCTTTGGACACTTCAGGAATGTGAGATGGCTTCAGCTCAAAACCCATTCCATCGCCCGGTAGTTCGATTGTGTAGACGTATTTGACGCCACGCCGTTTGAACCAGTCGTCGCTTCCACCGGCCCCTGGACCTGATGAAACATTTTGTTATTGAAAAGAAATTAGAGAAAAGAAATTAAAAGAAGATTTTTAAAGCATAAGTTTTCAAAATTTCTTACCGAGCAGTTTTGTCGAACTGCCTACTTGGTAATGATGACCTCTAACTTTACTTGCCGCATTATCGGCTTTTCTAGCTAAACGATCCTGTAATTCGAAAAAAAAAAAAAAAAAAAAAAAACATGTTTAAATCAAAGTTAGCTACGACTGGATGTCATCAATCTCACTACTAACGAGATCCTTCCAGTCTTTGGGCAAGACATCCCCGTAGCCGTAAGGATAAAGAATGAACTGTAAAACAAAATAAAAAAACTTGTAAAAAAAAAAAAACTTCGTAGGGGCTTACGGCATAATCGTTCCAGCAACTCACTGGACCGTAGCTGTGCAGCGTAAGATACAGTTTAACGTTTCTTGTGTCCGTCGCTAACTTTCTTAACGCTCTCGCTTCCGGTTCGCCAAAGGGTCGATCACCAATATAAATTTCATCGCAAGGATCAGTGCTCGTCCCATTTCCTGAAAGAAATAACTTTTAATAATTACTTTAATTTTTTTAAAAATCTACAACGAACCTCCCCAGTAAATGTCGAAATTTCTATTTAGATCAACCCCTCGACATTCATCGCCCAGACCGATGTTGGCTCTGTTCTTTCTCCACATTCTATCCTGAATTTTTGAATTAAATTACCATTGTTTCGTTTGGAATTCAACTGATAAACGTACGTATCTCATCGAGTAATCGTAGCCATCTGGGTTCAGCAGTGGAATGATATGCCAATTAACGGTTTTTGTCAGTCTTTCGTAATTGGTGTTGTTTTCCACGAGTTGGTTAATTAAGTACAACGCGGACACTGGTGATATCCATTCTCGCGCGTGAATGCCTGGAAAAATTGAAACATGAAAATACGTTCAGAGCGATAGAAACTTTTAATAACAAAAATTCGGGCTACCGGCATCGACTATAATGTTTGGATGAACGTTTTTAAGATTTTTTCTTCCATTATAAATATGAATAACTTTGATTGGCCAATAATTTTCGGCCGAATGGTTGAGAACTTCAATTTCGACTAGATCTGGATAGTTCCTTGCTAAGTACGTCAAATAATCGTCGATCTAAATGGCGAAAATAAACGGATTTTTTTTTTTTTTTTTTTTAAGAAGGCCAAGAGCCAGTTACTCACCTCTTTCACTGACGGGTATTTGTTTATAGTTAAACGATTGACAGGGGGGCGGTTTCTCTTGATGGTGCTGTTTATTATTTTTCTTGGCGGGCTTAATATGTCCGACGAGACTAGTCCTCTGAAAAAATAAGGCCCAGAAAAAAATAATTATTGCCTCATCCATAATGGGAACAAGGTAGCAATATTGGCTCAAAAAGATAATATGTTCATAATTATTGCGATGATATTATTTATCGTGCTGTTACCGATCAGTTTTAATTGCTAAATAATTGTCAAGAGATAAAGAGTATGCGGATGAATGAGCGGAAGTAACTATCTCCTCGTAATTCCCGAACTCGTACATTACTTAGAAATGATTCATGATAAAAATAACGCTATGTGATGTTGTAATAACAAGATAGCAAGTGTATTTGAAAAGCGTCGAGCAGAAAAAATGAACATTTTTATTCGATCAAACTGATCGTTGATCTTGACTCTTTTTGCTCAATTGTGCATTCGGTAACAATACTTTTTAAATTTCATTTATGTTTTATGTCGGTCCTTATTCTCCTTATTAACTCCTCGTCGTAACTCCTTTACGGCCAATAAATCACAACCGTCAAGTCGGAAAAGAGCGCATCGAAAACGCAAAATGACACTTTTGAGTTTCACTCACGTCACGTTGCAGACGAGCAGTGGCTTCTCTTACCCAGTTTTTACTTTTCCACACCATAGCCATTAAACGGTCGTATGGATTCGGTCAAAACTATACAGTATAAATAAAGGGAAGGTAATTTCCAAAGTTTTCCAGAATTTTTCAGGAGGGAACTTTCAATTTACAACAATGCAATTTATTATTGGGTGTCCACTCACCCATCAGTTAGTCTTAAAGTCAGCGAGCAAGAGCCTCAAGCACAACGCTCACTACAATATTGGCTAAAAGGAGAACTGGCGGTGATTTTGTTGAAAATGGCCATCATTTAAAACGACTGATATGTGTTTCGCGCACCAATGAATTACCAGGTTTTCATGCAATTTATCGAGGGGAAAAGTGGCAGACAGACCAACGGCATGCCGAAAATCACTTTTTTCAACCTTTCTGAGGTTGTATATCATAAGAATGTATGAAGTCAGCTCCGAAGTGAAATGGACAACCCGGGTACATTTGTATTGAGTTGATTTGGTGAGGTATAGTTGGGTTCCCTCGTTCAGAAAGGGGTCCGAAAAGCTTGAAAATGAAAAATTATGGATTTAGGGTTTTTCAATTTTGATTTGCGGCTAATGAAGACAAATACCAATACCTAAAAATTAGGAAAGAAGGCCACAAAATTAGGAAAGAAGGTCGCAGTTAAAGTTGAGGAGCCTCGCCGCTAATGTTTCAATATTGTTGGGGCAAGTACGGGGCGAAAAGTTTGGAAACAACGTTGATATTCGCGGTAAAATGACAGAAAAGCGCTCATTCAGAGGCAAAAGGGGGAAAAATCAATCTGCGGCTCATATTTTCTGGTCGAGACGAAAACACCCCCAAGGAGCCGTCAGCTCCGAAAATGGTACGTTTTGTCATGTCGTTTTTTAAGGCAATTTTTCTCGACTCCATAGTAGTCTTTTGAAGAGCGCGTCCCACAAGGAAAACTTCACGGGCAGGTCCGCGACTGAAATTTGTAAAAAGCTCTCATTTTCGGCTAAACTTGAGGAAAAACTCGGGCAACTCGTGGGTTCTGGAGTCAACTTGGCTAAAATAAAAAAAAAAAAAACGCTCATCCGCGGAGGCCCTTTTACGGCTGAAATTGGTGTGCTGTTCTTGGGACAAGCCCGCGGCTAAAATCGGGAAAAAGGCGTTGATTTGTCACTGTCATTGAGAAAAAGTCCTCTTTTCCCGCGCTAAAATTGAGAAAAATACAGCAATTTGAAGTATCCGATGGCAACTATAGTTGAACCACATTCTGTGGAACCTAAAAATCAATAAAACCAATTTGTTTTACATATGATTAGGTTCATTCACATCTGGAAATTTTGTTTAAAAATTCCATCAGAGTTTGGCTCAACTATAGAAAAAATATACGTTATACCCCAAGTTTCTCAGTGAGAAGTTTCATTGTTCTGTTAGCTAATTATCGCGAAGACAACCATAAACACTTGCTTTCTTGTATTCTGTAATCATATGATTATCATTTAGCTACCCCTTGTAAGGCACTATAAAACACAAGTAAGGAAACACGCAAATCGGCGCCAATCAGAGCAATTAATTTCCACCCGACTTCTCGATTAACATATGTTTTAATTCAGAGAGGACGGGTTGAAATGATCTGCTCTGGTGTAGAATTATATGCAAAAGGAAAACGCTATAAAAATGAATAATCTGACACTTTGCGCTAGAAGGGGTAGAGAACCTTTAAAACACAGGTACGGCAACACGGATTTCAGTGCCATATTTTGTCCCTCGGTCGTTAGGGTAAACACAATACCATGAATGAAAAAACTGTCATCGTAGCGACAAACAAATGCGGTCGAAATAAGTAAAAATACCCCACTTATCAATGAGACCAGGTGATATTTATAATCATATGAGGGACAAAATGTGGCGTCGATTTGCGTGTTTCCGTACTCGTGTCTTATAGTGCCTTACAAGGGGTAGCTAAATGATAATCATATGATTACAGAATACAAGAAAGCAAGTATTTATGGTTGTCTTTGCGATAATTAGCTCCCATTTTAGCGCCACTTTTTTTATAGCAATTTCCATTAAACACACTACACAAGTGTAGTGCCGCGTCCTCTCCATAAACATATGTTTCAATTCAGAGAGGACGGGTGGAAAAACTTACACCACTCTAGTGTATTGCATTGAATGGAAAACGCCATTAGTGGATAAGGACCAAATGAGTCCCGTTAAGGACTCAAAATTTGGCAGTTATGATCCGAAAACCTGGTGTGTTTTTCCGCTTCGCACACAGCCACTTATAAGGCTCGCGTCAAACCGGAAATGTCCGGGAATATCAAAACTGATATTTTCGGCACCCAGTATTGTTGTCGATTTGTGTCCAAAAATGCATTCTTGTAAGCCACGTGAGCGTGAGCTTACTTTATCGCCCGGCATATTTTAATTGACGGAGGTTTTGAGACGGCGGAACTCGTCGTCTCACAGCATGGCATCTTGAATATGAATAAGAAAGAAATTACGTTCTCATAAACTTATTCTCATAAGTTCTTAAATAAATCATTGTTTTTGGAAAGACAAATGGAAAAAAACAACAAAATTCTTAGTAGTTAGGTAGCATAATAGTTATGTACCATAAAAGTTAGGAAGGGACAAACGGGACCCCCCCCCCACCAGGTTCTCATTTTCAATCGTATTTGTATTAATTGTATTACATATTAAACGTCGCTTATTTGAAAACGTTTATTCCCGATCATAGGATCGCGGTAACCAAAGAAAGACTGGTGCAGACTGACTGCTTCCCTTGTGGGGAGTTAAGTAATAACGCCTATTTACTTTTTTCTTTTTTTTCGCTATTCTCACAACTCATACAGCTGCTGGCGTTGGGCTTCCAACCAGAAACTAGGCTTAACCATCCATCGAAACTGTTTTTATCTTACGTTAGTGGAAGGCTTTCTTCTCTCAAACTAGGATAACATTATCCTTCATAACATTTCCAGGGTGAAATGAGCTTTTAGTTTTTGGTGTTCTCCGCACCTTTATCATCGGGTCACTTTTTTCCAGCGCGTAGTAATTGTACCAAGTAGAGATAGAATTGTGATAGGCCTGACCCTTTAAAAGTCTAAACTAATTCAAACCGATTTCATCTGGTCTTATAATATAACCGGTGGCCTGGTGTTTTTACTGCGGTACAAAAGGTAGAGTGAGAGAGTGGGACTGAATCATTGGCCGCTTTGGGGTGTCTTGTTTTTGATAATCTTCTTCCATTAACCTATTTTACTTGTAATTAAGCAACTGTTTAACGCCTACCTACTTCTCCTGCTACTTTTTAAAACCTATTAAAGTTCTTGGACATAAATAATTCTGGAAAGCAATGAGTTAAGGCATCGCTTAGAACAGTTTATTTAAGTTTGTAATTGTAAGCCTAAAAAGCTTCTAGTTAACATCAGCAAGAGACACGCTATTTTTTATTCATTTTTGTGGTACAAACTGCGTGGAACAAGCTGGTAGGAACAACTGCGATGGGGCAAAGCCGGATAGGAGTTTTTTTGTTTAAAAAAAAAACTAGTAAGACTAAACAGGAATAACTTAGTTTTATATTCCAGGGATAAAAGATTTTTACAAAAAAAAAACTTAAATTCGAAAGTAAAGGGATAATCGGTTCAACTTTTGAAAATAATATAGACTTACCCTGCTTGCCTCGGAAACTGCAGGGATAACTCGACGCTCAACGAGAGCAACAACAGGATCCTCGCGGCTTTCATATCCCTGTTTGAAACAAACAAAAAACGAGAGCCGTTGTTAGCTTTGATAGATGAAAAGGGGCATTCGAATATTTCTGGATGAGTCGTCGGGATAATTATTGTTTCCGCCGCTGATAAATTTAGAACGAAAGGCGCTTCTCTGAAAAGTGGCACGCGTAATTTTGTGGAACGCATGCTTTTTCTCCTCGTAAAACGAGATTTCTTCAGGTTTTTCCTATGAGAGAGGTCGGGATGACGAATTTTCACATCTGTTTACTAAGTACAAATCTAAAATACTATAGAAAATTATGTAAATCGAAAATTTATTCAATACATAGTTCTCATGCTGCACATGGTTCCAAACAATCTGTTTTGCTCTAGTATAGATGTTCCAGCAGCTCGAACATTTTCTGCTTTATGGGCTTCCTTATTTCATTATGTTTATTATTTCGTTAATGACACCATAGTTAAAGCGAGGTAAAGCCATACAAGCATTTAACATTAGTAGCACGTTACGCCTGAGCAGTGTTTTTCAGATCCCAAGGTCGTAAAATAAATTTTACTGCATTTTACAGACAAAAAAAAAACAATGTTTAGGTAAAAACAAAAACAAATAGAAAAGGAAAGTTAATGAGATGTCGTGCTCAAACGCATCTTCCAACTTTCACGTTCCTGTGTGTTGTTGACAAGTGAAAACTGAATTTCTAACCCTCCCAGTCCCAATGACATTTTTTTTATACATAAAATATAGAGCGCTTCGTTAACACCTTTTTTTTTGTGTGTGGATCGTCAAAGAAAAGGTCGCTGATAGCTTTCACTCACGTGAATCCCACCGCTCGTATGTAAGATTTACCCAAAATTAGGTCAAATTTTTAATGATCTTGAGTGGTTTTATTTTCTAGAAAGTGATGTACATACGTGGTGTGTTGTATATTTTCGGGTAACAATTGACAAAATTAGGTCCATCTTACAGCTCGAATTTTTCGTGGTGGGAGGGGGAGCAGGTCTGCCTCAAATGTCAGGAGGCTAGACGCTTATTTTCCTGCGATACTTGGCTTTCAGAACTCACAATGTCCACCGTTTTCTGGCAGGCATGTTTTTCATCTCGCGTCCGTCATTATACGCATAGAAAAAAAGAAAACTTATTCTTTGTCAATTAGGGGTATTATAACTCATCAAATTACTTTAAGCTACAGAGTTTAAAAACTAAGATTGATAGTCCATCATCAGACCTGCAATATTGAGCTGGGAACAATGGAACTTTTCATTTCACTTACCCACGTCGTTTAAATTCCCTTGTAATCATCCATCACGGATTTTTCTTCATCTTCTTCATAAGATTAGTAGTTCTGGCCCGGATTTTCCATTGAAGAGATAAAAAAGGAACGAAGAGGATTTTGTCTATAGAAGAGCGCTGAGCTGTTACGTGTGTTTTTTAGTACATTGACCTCTTATTTCACCTTTTATTTACTCGTTGACGCTCGTTTCAAGCTCCAAACTTTGGATTCACATTATTGAGAAATGGCAATTGGACTAATTTACGCACCATGTAACCTAGGACCGCTGTCATTTGTGAAATATAATCACAATGAGCGTAATGTGGTGAGCATGGCACGACAAATCTGGGGATATTTTTTATTTTTAATCATTATGCATATTTTGATTTGGGAGAGTCGATGAAGCCCGTCCGTCACGGACCAACGTTTTCCAGTACAACCTTAGCCTTAGGGCTGCGTTTAAATAGAAGGTAATGCGGTCAAAAAGTAATTTTGAAGTTCAATGCGCCAGGTACGTGCATAAAGAAAAAACTTGGCCATCCTATTATTAACTTAAATTGAGAGTAAGCGAGAAGGGGTCACTATATCACTATAATGCTCTTGATTCATTAAGGTTGGCTC
The DNA here is from genome assembly GCA_038030265.1 of Corythucha ciliata. Taxonomy (NCBI): domain Eukaryota; kingdom Metazoa; phylum Arthropoda; class Insecta; order Hemiptera; family Tingidae; genus Corythucha; species Corythucha ciliata. The sequence goes on along the minus strand of CM075942.1, from coordinate 42,527,836 downwards.
CATGGTGCCGCCTTTCATGCTGTTAAAGCTGTTTTGGCCTGGGGGTGACCACTGACCAGGGAGCCCCCAGCCCACCCAATTACACGAACTTATCCATTCAACATTAATCGTTGAAGACTGGAGTTGGTTCTACTTATTTCAAAGCGTGCAACAATTGCTCACAGAGGCGTATAGCTAGGTGCAGTAGTATTGCGCTCTGGCAGGTTACTGCACCGAGAGGTGTACGAGATGCATGATTGAGAGAGAAGAAAATCACATTTTCTTGCTGGGGGCATAAATTTTCAGTTTCTTAGCGTGAAAAGTCTTCACTGACCACTAACTTCCTCAGCGACAGTTCAAAGCAAATTGGAAAAAAATAAGTTTTTCATGGGCTTGGACTATTAAAAAATAATGACAAATCGAAAAGTATTGTGAAATTTCTTGGCATTTTCCTGTATGAAAGTTAAATCACATCAGACGTTATCACCAATGACTTTCAAGGGCTAACCGGTGGCGTAACTGGTAGCGCATTGGGTTAGTGATTCAGAGGTTGCGGGTTCCATCCTGATGGTATATTTTTCCTAAAATCGTTTTGGGCTGAGTTCATTTCAATCCACTTGGTTTTCTGAAGCTAAAATACAGTGCCCCCCCCCCCCTGAAAATAGGATTCCAGGATTAAATGTTCAGTTTTTGGGTCAATGCCAAGGATAAATTGAAAGTTTACCATTAGCATGGTAGTGAACTTGAAATTGACCCCCTTTACAAATCGCCTGTTTAATTATAACTTCGTCGGGTTCTATTGATATCTTCGTATCTTCGTCTTCTTTTCAAGCGTGCCAGACACTTACTTATTAATGCCATATTATTCTCATGGATTCGCGTACATGGAGAGGCTTGCTATTATAGTTCGGACCCATTTTCAGGTTCACAGTGCCAGATTGAATCCAGTGTATTTATAAAACAGAAACAAAAACGGGACTCAATTTGTGTGGTCGAAAATAGTATATTTTGAAGCGCAACCCCAATGGGGGGGGGGGCATAAACGGCAAGAAAGTCGACAATGTTCGCAAAGCTACAAATCGAGGAAAATCTGATTAATAAGTGCTATAGGGTCCCTCCCTCGTGCTTGAATGCAAGCAAACGCCGGACGTGAGACTCACGCGTATTTAGGAATTCTTTGTTCTTTTGTTTTCATTGTACGGGGGAAAAATTGATTTGTGGTTTCTTTATTGCGGGATGGCGCTGAATTCGTACTAATTGCTCTATTATGTGAATCTTCATCAGAATTTTATACATCTCACAGGGTTTATTCGGAGTACATGGTCGGGCAAAGTATAGCAGGAGGATTTGCATTCCAATTTCTAAAATTATTTGTGCATTTTTTAATTAGTGGGCTGCAGAAGCAATTTTCACACGTTGTTGAATTGAGAGAATGGTTTGAATGGGCTCAAATTTAATAAACTTATTTTATTAATTTGAATTGTTCATACGAACACTGGTTGGTGCGGACTACCTTATTTTATTGACATTAGAAATTCACTTAGAATAGACAACTGGTAGACGACTAGACTGTGCAAGGCAAGGGTGTTCGTTACTCACCCAAGTTTTTTTATTTATTTACTGTTGAATGCCGAGGCAAGCGCAGGTCGAGATTTTTTAAAAAAAAGACCGAGAGGAGGCCCCTGTCCCGTTCGTCTGCGAGCCCGTCAGATCGCCCCGTTCTTTCAACCGACCGGCAGGATAATGCCCACAGTCCACAACACCAACAGAACAAGACAACACTCCGGAGGATGAATTAAAAGGATAGGAGAACTGAGAAGGAGAGGACGAAAAATGCGTCCTTCGTCTTTCGTTTCTCTCCCACTTTTTTACCTGACAGCTTGAACTCGATGCCTTCTTCTTTCCTTCTTCCTTTTTTGGTATCCTTCACCCTTGTACGTCGCGAAGGAAGAGCAGAGGCCCAGCGAACGGTTTCTTCCCTTAGCTTTTCTTTAATTGGGTCACTCTCACCGAATAGTTTTGATTAAAAAAAATTATTCTATATGACTCGAGCGGATGAATGTGCTTGATACCCCGGTCCCGGTTAATCTCTTGTTTATTACAGTTACAGTTAGTCCCAGTAATTACAGTTTAAACGTTCAGACGAAGCACTGAACACCGAACCGATGCGACGATATGATATTAGAATGTTGGTGGCGACTGTGAGATGTTTGAATCGTTCCGCGAATATATTAGGATGTTTGTGAAGCTTTCACTTTTAATTACTTTTTTTCTTCTCAATAAAACAAAAGGCAGAAGAATGTCTGTTGTTACTTATTCCGTGAGACACGAAAAGACGTCTCTTAGTTTTTCAACCACTCCAAAAACCTTGACGTAAACTTGTATAATAAATAACTACTCCATGACTTAATAAAAAAAGTAAATGTATTGTGACTAATTACGTGACACAAATTCACGCGTTCTAGCACGTACCTACCTATTGCACCGACGTAGCCTTCACCTTGTCACAAACCAAAATAGTCACCTCACGCTTGGGCACCCCGTCCTCTTCCTTATGTTTTTAAAATGTATTTCCTTAGAAAATCAAGAACGCATATAGTCTCCCACTCCAAGGATAGGTGTAATCACGGCTGAATTAGCTGCACTTTCTTTATTAAACGTCTTATGGTGGAACGAAATTGACTGAATAATTTACTGTGGAAATAAATAAAAATTGAAGGTCTTCCAATAACTTACCTATTTCATATTTTTCTTCCTTGAATTAAACAGGAGTGGGGAATCAGCACGTGGACTTCTAAACACTTCAGCGTTTGAAGTCTGTATTGAATTACTCGATTAAGTGTGGTGCAAACTCACTCGTTAGCCGCTCCCCGAAAGAATAGGACCCTCATCGGAGTCAGATATTTTTGGCGGCCACTATTTCTGATACCTGTAAGCATAATTGAAAACAAACTTCCCTCACTTTTAGGGGAGGATAACCAGATGTTCGGCTGCTTCATTGAACCACGTCATTGATTGTTTTCTGTCTGCTCTTTTATGTTTCAGTCGTATACAAAATTACATTTCTTTTTCCTTCATGAGATGTTTTTTAGCATATTTGTGAATTTATTAGGCAAAATGCAAAAAGATGCTTACGGTTTTACTAACGGTATGCCTTCCTTTGTGCTCGATTTTTATTTCCCGGCTCTGCTCCGAAGAGCATAGTTAATCGCGAATCTGATTGTACACACACCAACAAGCTTGCGATCCATAACGCGAATTACACAGAAGATTATTCCATTAGCCACGACGATGAGCGACTGTCCTTTTCATTAAAATAACTGTCATGGTTCGATGGTCCTCTTATCGGTAGAAACTAATTAAAACACTTTTTTGAATTATTTTTAACGTGAATAAAACAAAGTGTGTATTTTTAAAAAAATACATTTTTTATAGTTTAACAGACGGGTAATCTTAGCCGACAGCAAATATTCTTTAAAGTTGGTGAAACGGTGAGTTTTTTCTGGGTGTATACAATAAGGATGAAGTATACGAATTTTCCACCCTTTCCTTGTGAATCTTCAGGGGGAGGGGGGCGGCAGAAAAACTGTGATTTTCCCTCGGTTTTTGCAGGTAACTTGAGAACCATGAAAAAATTTCTCTGTTGCTCTTTACGTCTCCATACTATCCGCCACCTCCACAGAAGATTTTGCAAAGTAGTATACAGGGTGATTCAGGAGGAAATGCATATAATGAAGTATGTTGTAGTACTAAGTATTTGCGACCAAAATAACCCTATGAGCAAATGCTTTCCTTCTGAGATATGCGTACAATTGTGTTTTTTCATCGACTGCCTACTTTTTCTCCAAAAACTCGATTTTACGGCCCAACCGCTGGGCTTAGAAAACAACTGTTGACGGTTTTGAAAAGTTCACAAAATTTCACTTCAGCAAACAGTGTTTTGAACCGCTGTAAACGAACTCAGTATTTTTTATGATTTTCCACAAATGGCGAAAGTGACTTCTTTTAAATTTCTCCTATAATTCAGCGACGATTTCTACCGAACTTATAATGCTTCCGATATGGTCCCAATATCAGAAAAACATGCCCGTTCTGTGGGCTTTCCAATGACCTCATCAAAATTGATGGTGGTCCATTTTTGAGAGAGATATCACAGATAATATCCGAAAAAACAAGTTATAAACGTGCAAAATCAGTAAGTTTGTCCCAGTAAAAATAAGCGTATTTGTGTGCCTTAAACGTGTTATTGTGCCTCGTGAAAGGCAATTATTGCTTGGAATTCAGTCCAAAAACATCACTTTAACGCAATAAATGACAAATCCCACGCCCCACCATTTTTAAGCCACCGGTGGGAAAGGGGGATGATTTGTCATTTTGGTCAAAAAAAAAAAAAAAAGTTCATAGGGTCATTTTGGTCGCAAATACTTAGTACTACAACATATTTCAGTACATGCATTTCCTCCTGAATCACCCTGTATACGATATTTGCGTAGTTATTTCCCAGGTGAATAAAATAGTCAGTATAACAAGAGGAGAAAATTGCACTTGACAACAAGAGAGCAAGAGTAGTAATTATAACTAGCCAGTTTCTCCTCTTCAATCACACAATGTCCGACCTTGATGGTTCTAGAAATATGTGCATCCTGCAGGAATGCTTACAAATAGCTGTACTGTTCTTACGTAAGCGCTTCAAACCGCGCAGATGCGTCTACCAGAATGCAGGGTCCGGTGGATGGTCTCTCAGAGGGTTAGACTCGCTGACTAATAGTTGAACTTTCTGATGATAGAATCTCTGACATATAATGACTTACCATTTTCTCAGCAATTTTTAGGAGGTGCACGCACCAAGTGATAAATTCTTACGTACATTTCATAAGGGGTTTTACTCTTATACATTTCGCGGGAAATTATGTCTGGAGAACCATCCATGTGGTAGATGAATTCCTCGTCAGCAGCAATCCAATGATGGTTTTGTAATTGTATGAGTTCAACAGTAAGACGGTATTATGGAGGGGAAAAAAAGAAAAATCCTTCGTCGCAACACAGTTGATTTATTTCACCAGACCGGTTTCCACCTGCACCATGATCACCATCAGAGAACTGTCCAGGATAAACAATAAAATTACAAAAAGTCAATTTAATTAAATAATCTAACCAACCGTTTAACCACCGCTCAGCCGAAAACCAGTGGGTACTTTTCCGAACCGAAAGGCCTACCGATCAATCTTATTGCGTTTCTACTCGTTACACACCCTGCACCGTTGCGTTGATTCACGGCTCAAATGAAGAAAAAAGCAATTAGCAGTTTCTGGAGGTGAATTTGGCCAAAATTCAGAAAGAGAAGTGACTAAAGGTGCGTGTCTCGACATAAATGTAAAGTGTAAGATGAGAAATTTATTGACTGTGAATTTAGATGGATATTAATGAATACATCTGTCGCCGGTATTTTAATTAATAAATTAATTAGTCTGATATTATCCGGACGACGATGGAAGGGCATAGCCCAACACGATTCGAGTTTCGAGAAAAAATGGCTCCCCGGCGGGATTTGAACCCGCAACCTCCTTCCCGCGGATTTGAACCCGCCTTGTAAATCTTTTTTCAGTTCGCAGAGCAACTGAATAAACAAAAGAAAAATTTATTTATTTTTATTTTCGACTAAGAACAACCTCCGGAACTGGAGAACCACGTTTTTATGTTCATTCTCTCGCTATCACGCATAACAATAATAATAATATCAGTCTAATTAATTTATTAATTAAAATACCGGCGACAGATTTATTCATTAATATCCATCTAACAACATCTAGATAAGATAAAATTCGGCGTGGTTTACCGATCAGGAGAAGCGCCTAGAGTTTCGAGAAACAATGGACCTGGGTGGGGTTCGGCTTAGCTTATCCCTCGGAGTACGACTCCCATAGGCGTCTCCGTGGCGCAAATGGCAGCGTGCTGGACTGGTAATCCAGAGGTTGCGGGTTCAAATCCCGCCGGGGAGCCATTTTTTCTCGAAACTCGAATCGTGTTGGGCTATGCCCTTCCATCGTCGTCCGGATAATATCAGACTAATTAATTTATTGACTGTGAATTTGTTTCTGAAACTTCATTTCCAGCAACAAGTGTCGCAGGACACTTTGGTGTAAATGCACCTTAAGGAATAAAAGTAAAAAAAAAAAATATTGCTAATGGGGAACTTGCATGAATTCCCGATTTGGGAGAAAAGTATACCGGTGAATTGGCAGATGCACAGAAGGATATCAACGGTAGGTGCAACCCGATTGGTGCGTCTGGTGATTTTTAAATAAATTTCAATGTTCTTCAAAAGGAGGTGGATGGTGCGAGGGGAAATGACGTCAACGTGCAGTTTTGAAGCATTTGAGGGAACTCTAAAATGTTTTATTTACAAATCACACGAAAAATTCAAGGTGGCTAAACTTTCTACTGGGTGTACAATAACGAGGTACTCAGAGAAGAACCCAAACTTGGGGACGTCATTTGAAACCAATTTGACTATGTAACATTTTTTGAAATTCTACAATTTAAGACAACTAAAAATCGCTTCCAAAAATGTCTCTAAAAGTATGGAAAATGAAGTTTGTTCCTGATAAAACTCCTTTTATGTCAAGTAACTGTGATTTGATCATAATGAAAATGGACTTCTCTGAAAGGAAATTTCGTACTCTTTCCAATGAGCTCCTTAGTTTTGGAGTTGCGCCAATTAATAGGCATGTAAGAAGCATATTTCGAAAAAAGTAGGGACAAGCCAAAAATACCAGAAAATGGCTGATTCTGAGGAAACGAAACGAAAAGGAATTTAAAAATTTGTTGCATACTAATTTTGGTCCCAAATGACGTGCACAAGTTCGGGTTTTTCTCTGACCATCTTGTTATTGGACACCCTGTATATGTATTGGTGCCGCAGATCTTCGGCCATTACTGTCCTTCATCTACGTCACGAGCCGTCCCAACCGCCTTTGCGCTTGACCCAGAGTACATTATTAATTGTTATTGGGTTGTGATTTTTGAGCTTTCATCAGTGGCGTACCCAGAGGGGGGGGGGGCGATAGGTGGATCGCCCCCTCCGGGAGGCCGATTTTAGCCAAGTTTTTGCGAAATCCCAGCAATACGAAGGGCATCCATTACAACACCCGTCCCCCGCCGGCCTTCAGTAGGCTGTGGACTGCCGGAATCGCCCCCTCCGGAATTTGCAGTCGAGGAAATTTCGAGGAACGACTTAGCAAACGGGCCTAAGGCCCAAATTCATAGTCGCCCCTTGAGAACGAATTCCCTTGAGGTGAGGGGCTGCAAATCAGTCATTTTATTTTGTGAATCATCTGTTTTAATTTGAGTAAAGAAAATACTTTCCTCAAGGGACAACTACGAATTTGGGCCTTAGGCCCGTATTTATGAACGTTCCTTGAAGCTTCATTGAGTCGAGGGACCGTTGAGAACAATTTGATCGAAATAAAAACATCTGTTCTAATGAATTTCAAGGGTTCCTCAATGTCAAGGAACGTTCATATATACGGACATTAATGTTTTACACGAGAAGGGTTTCATCTATAAAGCATCTCATTTAGGGGATATTTATAGAAAAAAATTAATAAAATTATCCAAAAATCGCGGTTTTCGGGCTGCCAAAAGTTTTGCCTAGCGTTTCAGAGTTTTAATTTTTTCTGTCGAAAACTTTCTACTTATACATACATAAAGATTGAGAAAAAAGTGAGTAAAGTGTAGAGAAAAAATTGATGAAATTAGACCTCATTTGCAATCTAAAACTCTAAATACACCATGGTAGTGGCAGTGGTAGTGGTACGATAATCAAAATCCATCGAGATAATTATGATTTTTCTATCATCTTTTTAGGATAACACCTCTTTCCCTAACTAAATGCGAGTAACTCGCTTTGTAGCAGACTTTCTGTACATTTAGTGCATTTCATTCTGAAAATGCACTATTGGTCTCGTCGTGATGGTGGTAAACATGGGTCATGTCATTTTACTACAACGAATTTCCACGTTTTTCGTTAATTTGCTATTATTCGACAAAAATTGCCGCACTCAGTGTGACTCTCTACTTTTATTTAGCCATTTCCGCACAACAATGCCTAATTTACTAATAACGTCGAAATTCGTATACGACATTTAAGTAGTGAAATCCACTCTATTCGACAGGCAGCTGCCGGAGCGATATGTTTCGATGCTTTGGTTTCACATTCAGTTCCATTCAAAGGACCGCTTCACATCAGGCTTCAAGGCCCGTTCACAAGCTCTATGTTTACGTTCTGTGGAGTCTATGCAACCAAACAAATTTATTCCCTCGAAAAATGAAGCATTTTGATAGGTTGCATAGTCGGGAACGGACACGAGATAAGAGTTGGGTTATATTACCTTTCCTGGTTACCCCAAATTCATTATAGTACTGAGTGATTTATTTATATTTACTTAATTTTAACGTTCCAAAAGTTGTTTTAGGTTTTATGAGCTGAAATTTAGGTCTATTCTAAGCAATTGATCCACAGACGGTGATAGTTTCTTCCGGTTTTCAGTCACTGAGGCAGAACAGAATGTGTATTCCCCACATCGCTCGGCCAAGAAGTCATGTTCCTATGTCACTTGGAATAGTACATTTCATAACAAGTGCAGAAAGAAAACAGCGCTGGCTTCAAAATTGCAGGCAGGATAAATGGGTCCCAGTCCCAACTATTAATTCAGTTCTTTGTGAGGTAAATATAATTTCTAGTGTACTGAAAAAGAATGTTTCTATCGGGGAATTGTTCTCTGTGTTTGTCTTCACACGAGAATAATTTCCAGAAACGACGAGCTCTCCACAATGCCCACCCCACCAAAAAAATAAAAAACCTATCACTACAATTTTCCACCAGTCTTCACCATCAAAATACCATTTTAATTTAGAATGAACTAGTGGAAAACCATATCACTGGGAACACTGAAATCTTATAATTTTCTATTTGCGAGAGCAATGCCTGATGAACGAAATCTTGAACAAGGAAAAGGGCCTTTAGTCTGGGCTGGGTGGTCGAAAAAGGGTCTGCCTGGTCACTCTTTATAATACTTGATATGTCGATTAAACTAAATAATTTAATAATTATTATATAATTATATAATTTAATAATTTCTTCGTGCTCTCCTAGTAGGCGATTGATCTCTCGCAATTCACGCTGAAGCGACAATATACGCTGTTCGTTCCCAGGCTATAAGACGCCAATAACATCGTTATCGTCGGTAATATTCACAGGGCGTAGTAACTCACGTTAATTTTCGCCTTAGAATTATTTGAGGAATCAAATTCAGATGGTTGGTGCAAGAAGCTTTTTCAGAGTCAATCACAAATCGTGACTAGAAAAAACGATTATGCAACGCAAAAAGAAGCTCAGCGACATCACCGATCAATAAATTGCAATTAATATGTGAATATAGGAAGCATAAAACCAACATAAAACAATAAAATCTTGAAAGAAAGAAATGAAAAAGCTTCTCCATTCTATTATCTGATATAGCATAACTTAAGCTCGGTGCACACGATGCATTTTTTTGAAGCATGATGGCCTGCCCGTTCTAAAAAACATCCGGTCACTGCTGGGGATCATATGTTTTTTTTCACCATGCAAGTAAACATGCTTCGAATAATGCATCGTGTGCACCGAGCTTTAGTCATTAGAGCTCAATATGGCGGGCAAGCATACTCGGGTTGTAGTGCCTTACATTACCCAAGCTCGATATCGCCGGGAAATGACGGGCGTCTGTAGAATTTCCACTATTGAACCTTTGTACTAGAAAGAACTCTACGATTGAAATAAGTTGCCCGATTTTTATTGATGACAAGACGTCAAATGTTGAGCGATAGGATACTCACGAGCAAGGACCGGCACCGATTTATTTTCATTTTTTTTTTATAGCGGCGATCCTTCCTTCGATAATCCCCCAGCGTAGTCACTTAAGTTCCATTTTACGTAATTTTGATGCCTACAAAGCCATAAAGATTGAGTTATTGAAAGAAAAAACCGATTTGCAGCAAGCTTCCAATGTAGAACTTACATGAACGGGGCAACCAGGAATAGATTACATTGCAATGCCAACTCGATCGTAACCTGCCGAGTCCTTTCCCAATAGAGCTTGTGAACGGGCCTTTATAATTTTTAGCATGCTGAAAATCGCAAGGATCGTTCGAATTTTGCTGGTTAAACCATGGAGGAAGGAAAAGAGAGGAGAGAGCATAAGTTGAAAAGGGTGACGCCGATTTTCGCCATATCGGTGGTCCCTCGGCCATAATATTCAAGATATAGATAACAGAGGAGCAGTCGTGATAAAGTATTAGTCCTCAGCACAAATCCTGATGCGTTCCGGGACTACCAATGTGGCGTATGTTGGCTTCACCCCGTTAACTTGATTTTACATCTACCGCTCCCTCCTCTCTCTTCATACCTCCATGGGTTAAACCACTGTTTTTAAAGAGCACTCTTTTTTTCCCAAAAATGGTCATTTCTGCCAAAAAATCTCTAATTATTATTTTTTTAAACGCTATAAAAGAAAATGAGTCATTTTCACGAGTTTTCCACCAAAATTTCCCCACCAGAAGGGCCGAAAACCCGAGGTTTTTTGCCTGTAACTCGAAAAGTAGTTCGCGTTCAATGGAAATTTTCCGTAAAACTGGGTTTTCCTATAGCGGCGCAAAACGCTTAGCGAGCGCAGCGTATTTTAAGCCGCGTCCACACTTGTAACAAACTGCCGCTCCGCTCCCGGAGCAGAGCGGAGGAGCGGAGCGGCAAGCTCGAACAAATTGGGTGAACATTCTGCCGAACCGAACATCGCTCTGCTCCCCGTTCCGTTCCTCGGGAGGAGCAGTGAAATGATGAGGAGCGCTCTTCTTGGTCAGTCTCTTTTGTCGTTCAACCCAGTTTGTTCCGTTTCTTTCCAGTGGTTAATCGGACGGGATTTCTGAATTTTAATTGTTAATTAAACTTTTTACTTAAACATTTCAATTGCACCATGAGCTCGGGCCCCACTAATTCTTTCTTATCCCACTCCATACTTGATTGACTATTCGAATGATTTTTAACTTCTAATGAAATCCGCACTGACACCAGGGGCCCTAGCAAAGTCATATGGAAAACCAAGTCATTAAACTTTGTATTATTTGTATGTTAAAAAAATGAAGCGGTTCGTGGGTTGGGATTTTTGCTCCCGACACGTTGCGCTGCTCTACTATGAAAGTAGATTACCCGCTAAATTCAAAAATTATACAAAAGTTGAGTGTTAAAAAAAACATATGGTATCAAGATATAAATCACGCTACAACTTCAAACCGAAAATAAATATAATAATTTTTGTATTTGGCGGGTTTCTCCTTTTTTATTCTTAACGGGAGCAAAAATCCCAACCCAAAATAAAAAACATTTTTTTTCCTCGAGTCTGAGGACTTGGTTTTCCATATGACTTTGGGCCCTAGTTAGAGTTGTCGGGAAATAATCCCGCGAGCGGTATCCAAGGACGCTTCATCAGAAATAGTATTATCTCGCCATAGCAACCACCTCACGTGAGTTTTTCCCGACAACTCGGAATAAGGCCCCAGCTATGAGACAAAAGCATACGACTAGTAAAAATAAAGACGTTTCACGTAAAAACAAATGCGAGAAAACGCGGGCTCAGTCAGTTTGCAATGCACTATACGAAGTAGGTAGAATGGGTGATGAACGGCTGAGCGGAACGGCAAGCCACACCACACCGTCCACACTTGTATCATCCCAATATCGAACATTCCTTTGATGCGGCAGTGAAAAACCGACAACTGATGGAGCGGGCCCGCTCCGCTCCACCGTACACATTTCCTTTGAAGTTTCGCCGCCCCGAACACGCCATTTGTTCGGTTCGGAGGAGCGGAGCGGCAGTTTGTTACAAGTGTGGACGCGGCTTATTTACTCCTAGTTACTACATGTTCCAACCAAAATCACATAAACCGGATATACCCATCAGACCAGTAGTTAACTATACAACAGCTCCAGCGTACAAACTAGCGAAACATATAGCCCAGATCCTAAAAAGCAAAATTAAACTTAGGAATACCTACACACTGAAAAACTCTACAGACTTAATAGAAAAACTTAATAGTGTCACCGTTCTAGAGGGATCAATCTTGGTAACATTCGACGTCAAAGATCTGTACACAGCTGTCCCAGTTAGTCAAACTCTCACGATTATCAACAATAAACTGAGAGAAAACAGCGATGCGGTTGGCGCCAACCACGTGTTTGGCAGGATCCTCACGACAGTAGTAAGTCAGAATTATTTCCAGTTTGATGGGAATATATACAATCAGCTAGATGGTCTGGGAATGGGTAACCCAACCTCAGCCATCCTTTCTGAAGCCTTCCTGCAACATTTGGAAGAGGCATTCACACAGAGGCTGCGTGAGTATCATGGCGTCACCTTCTATGCTCGCTATGTGGACGATATATTGTGTATAATGCCAAAAACATGACGTCAACCGAGTATTGGACTTCTTAAACGGTGTACACAAAAATATTAAGTTTACGGTCGAAGAAGAGATTGATCAGTCAATTAATTATTTAGATATCAACATAACCCGAAATAGCCCTTCAGGAACCTTATCGTTTAATATGTTCCGTAAAAATACTTTGTCTGATGTGGTAATCCATAATTCCTCCTCCCATCCCATCCAGCACAAACTGTCGGCCTTCCGAAGTTTGATACACCGACTTAACAGTATCCCCATGTCAGAGGCAAACTACAGAAACGAACTTGACCTAATTTACCAAATAGCGGTAAATAACGGATACGAGACAAGAACAATTGACAAGTTACTCAAACAGAAACAGAGCTAAAAACTCTCGAATGTAAACGCAGCTTAATAGATCGGTACCAATCTAAGGTGCAGCTCTTTACGTTAATGATAATTTCTCATCATGAAACACTTCTGCACTATCTCATACATTATGACACACTCTATGAAAAGGTGAGGCTACGAAATTTGCATTGCTGGGGAGAGGGTAGCCTTTCTATAAGAGAATCGACAAATAAAATTGCCAACCACCGCTTGTCCTCAGGAAATCGTCGTGATGTTCTCTCTATATTTATTAAAACATCAACTTTTCTGAAATCCAGGGGGGGGGGGTAGTTACCCCTGACTGGGGGTCTATGAGACTGGGCCTCATAGAGATTTCCGCCCCGGGCCCTATCAATCGGTGTAGGTCCCCCACTGTTTCTAGAAACAGACAATTCACACCTTACACTGACTGCTTCGCGCAAAAAACTAGGATTTGTCCATAGAACCAAGTTTGTGCTCCCCTGGTGCTTTTTGAAATCGGTAAAGGTCAATATTCATGTTGTTCTTGACCAAAAAATGTGGTAATTTTGCTGCTGGATATGACCATTCAGCGTGAGAAAATTTCATTCAGTTGCCGGAGTCGCCGTGCAACACCGGTTTTGTTCATTACACGAGTAACCTTATCACCCGAGACTAATTATTTGGTCACAAAGCCAGTAATTTTAACCGGTAAGTATTGGATCAGCATTTCGAACTGGCCACTTGACTATGAAACTGTGATCATTTCGCCCCGAAAACCCCTAACATTTTGCTAAAAATTTCCCCGCTCCGTTGTGTTGGGCCCCACGATCCCATTTGCATAAACGTCCGTTCCGAAGCAGTCTAGCCCGTCTTCTCCATGAACATCATATATGTTTTACTTTCCGAGGGTAATGGTGGAATTAATGAGCTGCTCCATGGCAAATGTTTGTGCAGTTTGGTACTCCAAAAAGTAAGTCCAGGAAATCCTCCATATTTTTTCATTACGGTATGTGGGGACATGCGGGCATATTCAATCCAAATAATTATGAATTTGTATGATACAATAAGTACTTCTAAACTATTCCATGGTGGCCGCCCCTGGATCCACCAGGCTCAGGGGCTCAAAACACTATTTTTTTAAGTTTAATTCTTTGGGGCCCCTCTAGGATAATTTTTGTTGGGGTTCCCTGTCGTCGCGTCGTCATTATTCTGCCGGAAGTGCCATCATTCATGCGGCAGGAAGTGACCGTTATTTACTTCCATGTCTCACCTACCCAGAAATGACCATACCTGACCCTACCCTCATGACCCTATGTGGCCGTGCGGCTTAATATAGCGTTTTCCATTTGCATAAAAGTCTAGCCCGTCTTCTCCTATATATGTTTTAATTTCAGAGGGGAATGGTGGAATTAATGAGCTGCTCTATGGCAAATTTTTGTGCAAATGGAAGAACGCCATTGGAAAGGGAGCCAAGCTTACGTATACGGACTGTAGAGGTGGAGCACCGAGCAAGTACCTACTCTTTACTTATTGCTTTAAAATGTTATTAAAATAGTAAAGAAAAAGGGTAAAAAAATGGTAAACACCGGTTGAAAGATAATGTATAAACATGACCAATATTTCGCCACCATCAGGGCGATACCTTTTTTTTTGTCATAAATGAAATGCACCAAATAAAAATGGGGAAAAGGTAAAAATTGTTAAAATACGGTCAACAATGAAAAAACTAAAGAAATGTAAAAAAGGGAAAAATTAGCAAAATACAGGGTGGAAGGGGATAAGTGTGATAAAAATGTTTGGGTGATAGTAGGCCTCATTTGCGACCGAAATTACCATATACACCATGGTCCGAAAATCAAAACCCTTCGAGATATGATTTTTCTAACGATTTTTAAGGCTTACATAATTTTTTTAACTAACGGCGAGAAACTCGCATTTAATTTGAATTTTTGCAACTTTTGGTGATGGATTCGGAAAGAGCACACTATGTTCTGTCAGGATTAGCCATTTTCGATAGAAGTTAACTATTTTATGTGCCCTTAAATGCGGCTCAAAGTCGTGCAAATCGGGGAATTAATTTTTTAAAAAAAAAGTCAGTCCCCGTTTGTCCACACTAAATATGAGTGAACGGACAACCCGTGATTCAAAAAAACATCTTCAAAGTGTCCTTTACAAAAATAGTCGTAAGCGTTTTCTTAGTTGTTTGGTGATTTTTCGTCAGAAATGACGATTTCTTAGAAAAAATAATGATTTTTCTCTTCAAAATCGCTTGTTTTGACCTGAAAAATTTGAACAAGTTTTGTTATTTTAACGTGATAAAAAGCACTAAAACCTAATCCAAAGCTATACGTTGAATCAAATTGATTATGCCCGTCTACCAAAGTAACAAAAAATGTCGCTCCGGCCGCTGGCTGTCGGGTTAAGTGCATTACACTACTACAAGTTTCGACGTTTTTAGTTATTTATCTATTGTTCGGCATTAATTAACATTTCACGTTGTTACTCTACATTTTTATAGCCATTCTTGCTGAATAATCGCAAATTAAGTTAAATTAACGAAATTCGTAATTCGTGACATGTACTCTATCCGATCCGACACCGACACGGGGCTTTTACATGGTACCCACGTGATTTACGGCTGTAGTTCAGAACGCTTAGAAATTAGCTGTTGGACAGGCATATGAATTACTCTGTGCATACATAGTGTTTTTAGTTGAGCATTTTCTGTTACAATTTAAGCCCTGTTCACACCTATCATGCACGCTTCCGATCCGACACCGATCATGCATTTCTTGATAGGTGTGGGTACCGTAATAGGCGTTAATGCCGAATAATTGATGGCTATTACGCTTCTCAGCCCTCTCAGATTGCCTTTCCAACCCAAATATAGTCTAACCGTTTCGAGGGTTTCCACAGTCTCCGATCCGACATGCATGATCGGTGTCGGATCGGAAGCGTGCATGATAGGTGTGAACCTGGCTTTATTCGGTGGATACGTACGGGGTACGGGCAAACTTCCATTCTGAGACCACTCAGCTATCTGTTGACTCTTCACCGAGTTACAGATACCTTTCTGCGCGGAACTGCCACTTTTCAAGGTGGATTTTACCTTTTCTCTCGCACTCTTCACGAGCCGCATTCTGTTCGACTTGTACGGTATGATTCCTCCCCCTCGTTCCACACAGCCCACACCTTTGGGTTGTTTTTACTCCGAAGAGAGCGAGCGAGAGTTGAAGAGCCGCCCAACCCACACTGCTTCTGCCTCTTCACATCAACCTCCTCCTCGCCTTTCGAAAAACTATGTCAGCCCTCGATGCTCCGGAGGGGACAGTATTACATTTTACGCGAGTGAGGAACGCTTGGGATGGGCTGCGTTCGAACATTTGAAATATTTTTTAAGTAACAGGAAGTGTGAATTATTTTTTTTTTTTTTTCGGTACAAAATTGTGGTTTTTCGAAGAGCATCATGGAGGATATTTTTCACTGGTGTCGCGAGGGGAATGCCATGCAAGTCCGAGTATGGCTGGATGATACTGAAAATGACATGAATCAAGGGTATTTCCAGAATTCCATGAAACTATGCCTTAAAATCCCTTTACCTTATTTACACTGAAGATGAATGGGCTAAATATTGGCTCAAATGAGCTATATGAAAGGCGTCGAGGGGCGGGGAGAAGGGCGCTATTCGGCCTTCTCACTTCTCAGTTATGATCAAGCCTTATATGGAAATATGCAAGCAAAGTGTACCAATTTGGCAGGTGGCAGGCGCAAAAACCCCAGAATTTTATTCAAAACCATAAGAAAATAGTTTTATATGACGCTAGTTATAAATTTTAGTAATGCTTATCTAGAAGTCAGTTTAGATATTAATTCTTTCTAGAGGCGTTCTGGAACGAGTTATGAATAGAAATTAATTTTCAATCTATTGCGAGACCAATAAAAAAAACTTGCGTTCGTACACTTTTGACTTGTTTTTCTTGAACGATGCCCCATCTGGTTGTGTTAAAAATAGATTACCCCCCCCCCCTAGAAGTAGTGTTTAAACATCCTAGGGTTTATTAATTAAAGAATTATCAACTCAATTCATTCAGGGATGACCACGGCTTCAGTCCGCTTCACTGGGCTGCCAAGGAGGGACACACTAAAATAGCAGAACTTCTGATTTCCCGGGGTGCTCGTATAAACGCGACAAACCGCGGAGATGACACTCCCCTACATTTGGCCGCCGCTCATGGGCACAAGGATATCGTGCACATGGTGAGTGTCTCTTCATATTGAGAGTAGACGAATGCATTCAGATTTTTTTTCTTTTACGCCAACATTTAGCTATTACGAAACAAAGCGGATGTCAATTTTACGAATGAACACGGTAACACCCCTCTTCACTATGCTTGTTTCTGGGGTTATCAGCAATTGGCTGAAGATTTAGTGAACAACGGGGCTTTGGTAGCTTTGGCTAATAAGGATGGGGCGACGCCCTTGGATAAAGCTCGCGCTTTATTGGCCAATAGGCTTCATGGTAACGTTATAAAAAGTCAAATTCTAGTGCATGGGGTATTCATTCTGTTGCATTACTCCTTAGACCTCGCTGTTGAGAATCGGCAGGACATGAAGAAAATAACATTCAAAGACCAAAGCTGGCTGGGTCTCAAAACAAGGAGCAGTGAGTTTCTTTTCCTTGACGAAATTCGCCTCTGGTACCAATGACAACTTGATTGTGTTTTTCGAAGGAGACGCTACTCTGTCACGACACAAAGGTATCAACATGGCTGATTTGAACCTTCACACGAAAATCGCATCGACTCCAAGCGGAGAAACGTGGCGTGGACGCTGGCAAAAAAATGAAATCGTCGCTAAAGTATTGAACGTTAGGGAATGCACCGCAAGAATATCGAGGGATTTCAACGAAGAATTTCCGAAATTGAGGTAACAAAAATACACCACCCTCCTCTTAAAAAACAAACTTGCTACAACCCCCCTCCCCACTTCACCACAGGATTTTCTCCCATCCGAACGTTCTTCCCGTAATCGGTTGCTGTAACTCGCCGCCGAATCTGATTGTCATCAATCAGCACATGCCTTGGGGTTCGTTGTACACGTTGCTTCACGAAGGCGCTGGCGTTGTTGTCGACTCGGCTCAAGCCCTTCGTTTTGCGGGTGATGTCGCTCGCGGCATGGCCTTTTTACATAGTCTCGAGCGCATTACACCCACGTATCATTTGAATTCGCGTCACGTGATGGTATTTATTTTTTTTCGTGGATGTCTGTGGCTAACACGAGAAGCAATCATTTCAACTGTATGCACTTGTTGTAATTAGATAGACGAAGATTTGACTGCGAGAATAAACATGGCGGATGCTAAATTCTCATTCCAAGAGAAAGGAAGGATTTACTACCCGGCATGGATGTCACCTGAAGGTAAGCTTTCATATTTGTGTTTTGTATTCATCAAACCTCCCCAGGGTGGGGATCTAAGCGTGGTGTTGGATAATGATCAGGAATTAAAAATTCGGATTTTCCCAGAATTGTTGGAAAAATCGCGGGGGGGGGGGGTCGACAATCACCCCTTTTGAACGGGGTAGCTATAGCGAAGATAGAACGTAAAATGCTACATTTTTGTATTTAAGTCGCTTGCATTATGGCTCAGAAATTCTCAGAATTGCTCATTCACGCTGAGGAATTATGAATCGGGTTTGGGTCTATCAATTTTCTGATTTAGTAGTCGGAAATCTGGCACTATCGCCTCAAATACTGGCTAATCACACTGGAAAATTTGTCTCTACATCTAATTTTTGGCCAAAACATGTGTATTTTATGCTCAAGAGGCAGATATTCTACTCCAAAATCGGCAATTTAGACTTCACACTCGGGATGGCAATGAAATTTGCTTATCGAAAGCCATCACTCACCTGAATTCTGACGATTTTAGCCACAGAACCACAATTTTCCGAAACGGAAATATTTAATCCCCCCTCCTTCACACTGTATTTCCTGAGTTATGGTTCGTTAGTTAGCGCGGCCGATAATAAATGGGAAGCTTATTTCTTGGCTTTGCCGCGGCATTGGTGGTGGTTCATGCCAATAAAAATTCGAACACCAGATATTATGATGTACTCCTCGTGCCCTTTCCGTGACAAAAACTGACTGTTGACCATCAAAAAGACCCTCTCCTCGTGAAGAGGATAAATTTGCCTGGACAACTTCAATTCGGCCCTGAATCCTTGCGTTGGACTGCACAAACTTTCGATACACTGAAAGCTATTGTCACTTATTCCGGAATTGAGCAGCCCACGGTTCAATCTTCGTGGGACACCCACGCGCAGCATCGCCTGTCCTGGTGAGCTTGGGAGAGCCCGGTGCCCTTCCTGGCTGCCTGCTTCGCCGGGGTTAAATTGAAGTCGTAGTACCTCGACTCCTGAAATAATTGGTCCAGCGAACTCCATGCTCGCCTCAATGGTCAGGCTGATGAGAGCCTGAACATGAAGATGTGAAGGTCTGGGTGGCTGTCATAGAAAAGTGAAACACATTTCAAGCGAGATGAGAGCAAATTCTGTTCATGTCGATCTCGAAACAAGAGACTAGGCAGCACTTTGGGGCAAGACCATCGAAAAAGAAGCAGGAGAACTTATTTTTAGGCGGAAAATAATGAAATTATGCTCTAAAATGGCCATTGAGTGGCCGGGTATCTTCAAATAAGTACAACGAATAGCCCGATCAATTTTTCTTAATACAAAAAATTTGGCAATAAGCCATTTTGAAACTCTCAAAGGCCCTTGTAATTTTTTTTTTAAGGGTCTAATTCGCTTTTGCTATAGAAATATAATTTGGCGGATCGAAAATTATTTCCGATCATTCAAAGAACAAAAACGTTTTGCATGTTTGGCTGTTAACAAAAATTAAATTCGTTGCATGACTCCAGTGGAATCCAAATTTCGCAAGTTTGCCAACCAAAATTTCGTGAGTTTGGCACTTTCAAATCTAAATTTCCCGGACCCTCTAAAAACCAATTGGGGGGCGGGGATTTTACTTCAAAAACAATTTCGCGGGTTTGATTCTAATAGCGATTTCCATTCAACACATTACACAAGTGTAGTGCAGCGTCCTCTCCATAAACATATGTTTCAACACACGAGGGACGGGTGAAAAAATGTACACCACACTAGTGTATTGCATTGAATGGAAAACGCCTCAACTCGTGGCCTCCAAATTTCACCGATTTGGCTCGTAGCATTTGGAAAACAAATTTCGAAGATTTGGCTTCTCAAAAGCCGTCAAAAAGAACCCTCCTTAGACCCCACATTGACTCTCTGATAATCAATTTAGATCGGCTGGGGGAGCGGGGGTATCATTCCAATTTTGACTCTCCATATAAACGATTTTCGTGGGTTTGAATTCAGTCAGAAAATTGTTCTACTCGTGTTTTTGGCTCATTATTTTCCAACAGAAGTTATACAAATTACGAATCAATTATCTCCACGACGAACTATGAAATCTCCTCCAGGCGCTCATTTCAGCCCTGACATGGTCAGGGCAATTAAAAATATCCAATTTGCTCCCTCTCACGCTGCTCAGTTATTCCTACAACGGTAGAGAACGTGACCTGAAAACTTTCAATTTCGTAAATATTTCATCCAGAAAAGTGGGATTTTTTTGTCTTTCTAAACTGGAGATTTCGCTTGAAACACAACTGTTTGTTGACAGTAAAAACCTTAGAGTATGTAAAAACTCAGAAACCAACTGATTTCAGAAGAAACTAGCCGTTACTGCGTGAAACAGTGAATTTTACCGTGCATTCCGAACGGGAAAGTATCAATTTTCGGTCTATCTGTTTATAAATCTGCGTTCAAAAATTGAGCAAATGAAGCCCGATAATCTGGCTAGTCTGTCACGTGGTTTGGTGGTGTAGCGTTGGAATCTGACCATTCTTGCCATGCAAAGTATGTAAGTTTTGTTTCAATTACAGTTTGTAGTGTTGTAATTTGTACTCGTGGAAGTTAAAAGTATTCGTTAATTAATAATTGGTCATGATCTGTTTAAAAATGTAAAATTATTAATCTTCGGTGATAATTATTATGCTACACTTTAATTTTAAGAAATACGGAAAAGCGTCTCTGAATGACTTTTCCTGTGACGCGGGACATGATTAGGCAAACTGGGACTTTTCCGGGTAGCCCGGGGCGGTTGGTTACTGAAACGGTAGTTACAGATCCTACTGTTAAGGTCGTAAACCGACCTCGGACTTATAATTTTGCCTGTTAGCTTCTGAAGAAACTCACGTACAGCTTCGTAGTAATTGCCATTACTGTCAGTTTTAGCACCTTTTTTGTCGCTGGGAACCACAGTGGCAATTTCGATCGGGTAGCGAGATGCCCACTCGACCAATCTACTGCCAACTGGTCATTTTTCACCGTAATCAAACTGCTATTGAACTCGATTCGCCTCTTCTCTTTTTTGTTTCTGTCAATTGAGCAGAGGAAACTTCTTGGCTCGCTGTCGGCTAGACTCTCTTACTTGATAGCTTTCGAACTTTTATTGTGATGAACAGTGGCGGATCTACGGGGTGGGTTTTGGGGGTTCAAACCCCTCCTAAGAAGATGGCGTCCGCCAAAAATTTGTTGATAGTCATTCCAGAGATTTCTTCTAATACCTTGCACATACCAAAGGGCGACTGTTGAAGGGGGAGCTGCACAGAATGATGATTTCTCGACGAATGGGTGATCTCGTGATGATGAGGCCACCATTCATTGATGGGGGGGGGGGACCAAAAAGCATAAATAGATGAAAAAAAATGGATTTTTAGGTTTTCAAAGCGATGATTAGCGGCAAATATTGAGAACAAGCGTTCATTTGCTACTTTAATTAGGAAAAACACACTAATTCGAGATATCTGAAGGCAACTTCGCGGAAAAACCAGAGAAAAAACGCCAACTCCAAATTCCTATAGGCCTTTAAGGCAGAAGAAATTGAGAAAGCGTTCTAATGTGCTACTCTTTGGCAAGTACGCGGGAGAACGTTGAAAAAAAAAACCGCTAAAACTGAGACAAACCGCTAATTCCCGTCTAAAATTGATGTGAAATGCTCATTTCCAACTAAAACAAAGATAATTGAATGTTTAATTCGTGGCTAATTTTGGCAGAAAGCGCTTGTCAGCAGCTAAAATGGAGAAATACGCTACTTCTCGGCACAAGCAAGCGCTAATGTGAAGCTAAATTTCAAAGATACATTTGGTAATTCCGCTTGTTCACGGCTAAAAATGAGACAAACGTTAATGCCGGCTAAAATTTGGAATTTGGGTTGATTCACGGCCAATATAACTAAAGGCGCTCATTCGCGGAGCTGAAATGGAGATAAACGCCAACTCACGGATTTTGTGAAAATCCTCCAGTTCGAAGCTGAAATCGAGTAAAAGCGGTGATTCAGACGTGAAATTAATGAATAATTCAAGGTTAAAATTCGGAAATAATGCTCAGCTAATACGAAGAAAACAAAACGCAATAATTCTCTGATAGAACTGAGGAAACGAGATAACTTGCGTCTAAAATGGTGATAAGCGCTAATTCGCATGACTAAGAAGTAAAGAAAAACGCTAAAATTAGAGGAATAAAACGTTAACTCGTGGCTAAAACTGAGACAAACCGCTAATTGCCGTCTAAAATGTTAAGGAAGAGCTCATTCACTGTTAAAGATTCAGTGAATTCGCGGCTAAAGTGGGCAGGAAGCGCTTATTCGCCGCTGAAACGGAGAAAAACGATAAATCGCGGATCAATTTGAGAAAATCCACTAATTCACGTCTAAAATTGAGGAAATGCGGTGATTCGCGTCAGGCGCGGATCCAGGGGGGGGGGGGCGCGTCCCGTAAAAGGATTTTAGTTTCGATTTTTGGTTATTATACCTTCGCATGACCTGAGTGAAACGATGCCTACGATTTGTTTAAAGCTTGTAATGATGAAACTGTGCATCCAAAGAGCATTATAAACATATAACGGTATAATTATGTTAATGATAATGGTTCTATGAGGGTACTTCACGTCACTGGAAATCTACGTAGGCTACCTGTCTGTACTGTACGTGTTCCGATTGGACAGGAAAACTATTCGGTTTTGGACGAAAATAAAACAGCTAAGATAATAGTGAAAGATCACTTAACGAACTGTTATCAGACGTTATTTTTTCAGCATTATTCCCTGCGGGTTTCCCATGATATAAAATATACACTTTTTTTTTTTACTATAGCTTGACAAGTTTCTAATGCTGGACCCTGAAGGCCCAAATTTCCAGATGGCTCTAGGAACATGTGTTTAGAATGTTAACTGAATTTACCACTTCTTTCGGTCCATAAGAAACTTTTCGATCTATAATTTGAAGCTAATCTTCGGCAGATGATACTTTCAGCTGTCAACTCCGTTTTACCGTTCAGTAAAAGCCGCAGTAGTTTTTTAAATTAAAATTAGTTTTTAAATTTCGATGCTTAGACTTGTACGATCGTTTCCAATAGTTTTCTAACCCCATTATTTGGACCCCTAGAGAGAGGGAAGTGGGCCAATTTTTCGTTTACGCTCCCTCTATTATTTATCTGTACTCAACGGTTCCAACCATTCGCTGGACAGGCCTAATCTGTTCTGAGCTATCATTAAAGCTTGGAATAGTAAACTTGAATTAGTCCCGGGTCGACCACATGGGTTTAAAGCTCCGTTTAACTTCAACGTCGAGCCAGAAACAGTTATAAAGGCCCGTTCACAAGCTCTATGTTCGCGTTGTGTGGATTTGGATTCTATGCAACCAAACAAATTGTTTCCCTCGAAAAGTGAAGCATTTTTATAGGTTGCATAGACACCACACAACACAAACATAGAGTTTGTGAACGGGCCTTAACGCCCTTTGCCAAGTCAAAGAAGAGAAAAATAGAATTGTTTTGGACTGACCAATAATGTGGTAGTCTCTTTTTTTTATTTTATTATGCTATTATAGCAAATGTTCAGTTCATTACAATACATTAATTTGAATACGTTTATCAAAATTAATTTTCTTTTCCAAGTTTTCTTCTTCAAAATTAGTTTTCTTTTCCAAACCGCCACCAGTAAAAACCGTGATGTTTGATTTCAAACTTGAGCAGCTGAATAGGCTTAACTGTGAGTGTGATTTTAGGCCTTATAGCTCCATCCACAGCAACTATGTTGAAACGGAGTTAAACTCGGACGATTCAACTTTCCTACCCACTCTACAAGACCACATTAATTCAATCATACGTTCAACGGTTCAACTTGAGTTGCTCAAACGTCAAACCATTCAATTTCGATTCAGCAGTGCGGAGGCGCGTTGGGTCCATTCGTTCATCGTCCGGAGCTGCACAATAGCACTAAAATCACTAACCTTCCATTATTTTTTCGCGTTGTTCCACATGATAACCCGCGAGGTTACAAAATTTCGTGCTGCTCGGAATAGTCCGGGGCGACAAACGAATAGACCTATTAAGATGATACTGGAGAAGCCTCCCCCCCCCCTCCCATATAGTCAAATAGCTTGAGAAGTGCGCCCCCCCCCTTGTACACATTTCTGGATCCGCGCCTGATTCACGTCTGAGATGAAGAAAAAAATTCGCGGCTAAAATTGAGAAAAAGCACTTAGATCGCGGCAAAAATAGGGGAAAACCGCTAATTCATGGTTAAATTTGAGAAAAAGCCAATTATTGGTTCGAATAGAGGCAGGTGTGCGGCTGAAACTCAGGAAAAAAGTGAGAGATTCATGGTTGAACCCTTCCAAAGTTAAAATCCTAGATCCGCCACTGGTGATGAAGGATGAACGACTTTTTACCATCGCCAGCCATTCTCTTGTCGCCATAAACTCACTTCAATGTTCTCCGTTACCGAAAAATCGAATTTACAGAGAGGCTTTATAATTTTTTATCGTTTCAGCCTTACAAAAACGACCGACTGACAGAAATTGGGAGGCGTCCGACATGTGGAGTTTCGCCGTACTCCTCTGGGAACTCGCCACTCGTGAAGTTCCTTTCGCGGAATATTCAGCTATGGAAGTCGGCATGAAGGTATAATCCCCGCATGAGTTCGAGTTATTTACCCGCAACGTTTCGTAATTCTCTTACCCCCTGCCCTCTTGACCCGTACAAACCTTAGATCGCCCTGGAAGGACTTCGTGTTACCATTCCACCTGGGATATCCGTTCATTTGGCCAAATTGATTCGAATTTGCATGAACGAGGACGCCGGTAAACGCCCTACTTTTGACATGGTTCTTCCAATTCTCGACAAGATGAATCGATAATCAGGCAAATTGTGCCGGGGAGGTGGGGCTCCCAATATAAAACTGCCTTGAAAACTATGACCTTAACTCTTAGCTTATCCGTATGATATTTTTCAATTGAAAAACGTTGCTCTTTCAAGCCATTACACGTATGCCTTCCTCATTTGTAGAATCAAGAAAATGCCTTATTTTTACTGTGATGGTTAAGATTTTCGATGTTTTAGGCAGGTTAATTATAAAATATTGTTGACACCAATTATATTAAAGAATTTAATTATTGTTGAATCGTTCAAAAATTTTATGGTAGTCTTCCAATATGAAACAATCAAGAAAAGCTTTAAGAGCAGAACAGATAAATTGTGTTCAACTAATTTATTGTTTTTTAATGTCTCTAGAAACAGGTTAATGCTTTTTTTATGTTTAGTGCCAAATTTATGTTTCGTTCTTCCTCGCATGAATCGAACGCTTTAATAACTAATTGTATTAGTTAGCTGTACATAATAACAAGTTAGAGTTACTACTCAATTTTTTGGTTAAAACGGAAGAAAAATCTCAGTTCTAACTCATGTATTTAATTATTTTAATAGAGAAAGTTGTACTTATGTTACGAAATTAAAATTAACTTATTTGTTATTGTGAATAAATTAATTTGTGCACGGCTGCTGGACGTAATTCAAACAAAATCCAGAGTTGCCTTCATCGTTAGGTGCTTCGACGTTGTCCGTGTGGTACACTATTCTGAAGGGTTTGACTGTGCCTGAAAATATTTTTTTTTTAATTAATAAATTATTGATGTGTTAAACTCACAGAGTTAATGGATTTTTACTATAAACTGTAGCATCTGTTGTTGATACTTCGCTGTTGAAAGTGCCTCCGCAAATTCGATCGACGCAAGTCGAACTAGATGGTCGGCCAGTGTTTCTCGCGCACGGTATGATGACCCAATCGTTGGGACACGCGTTGGGACCGACGCTGCCGACCATTGAAGTGGCGATGTTCTGTCCGCCGGTGTTGCCGCTGATGGTGAAAGCTCGCGACCTGTTATTAGTCGGGTCAACGCAGGCCGTGTACTGAATGCCACAGAAATTCCTCTCCGTTCGAACGCACGAACTGTAGTCCTGGTTGGACAACTGTAGACCGCTGGGATCGTCATAGTTGTACGATTTTATCTGCCCCGAAACTCCCGTGTAGTATTGAAGGCAGCCGTCTTCCGCTAGGTGGTTGAATAGGTTAAGCCATGGAAATCAAATCGTGTTCAAACCTGACACTAACCCTTGTAGTTGCTGTTACAGGGGATTTGACAAATTTTAATTTTCCAGTTTCTGTCAAAATTTGGTCCACTTGTGACCATCGTTAGTGTTACCGGGTTCGTCGTGCCCGAGCCGGCATCAATATACACTGAGGAAAAATCAAAATAAACAATCATTCTTAAAAGTTACTGCTCAGTTTTGGATTACTATGATTTCCACTATTCACTCCGCAGATCGCAGGCACTGGGTTACCACCAGACACTATAAACTGGTCGTTGTTGCACGCGTGGTTCATCGGCTCAGGTCCGGTAAGTGTGAATTGATCAAAGTCCAACCTGTTTTAGACCATTCGATACTTTAACAGCTTGAAACTTTTCAGATCGCCAACTCATGATTACCTGTATTGACACACGTCCGGATGGCTTTTTTGTATAGTCAATTGACAGGATCCGATTGTATTGTAAGACGATGGGTAGCCTGGATTAACAAAATACGTACAATTCTGATTCGTGATTTGCCTGCAGGTGGCCATGACTAAACAATTCATCGGGTTTATCATTAGATTCATTAGATTATTTGTATTATATACTGAAAAGTGCCTTTGAATTACATAAACAGCAAACGCCAAACTGTTTAGCGCAAGCTCCTGAAACGGTGCCTCCTCGAGCGAGGCATTCGGCGTTCGTCATGCACGTTCCGTTACTACCGTTTGATGCAGAGCATGCACCATTATCGAATTGCACGACGGTAAGTAAAGAGAGCACTGTTCAAAGTAAAGAAGTGATTAACAAAAAAGGCATATCTGGGAGAAACTTATTAAGGCATCGCGCATCGAATGGTTTACATCGAGAGTCTTTTTGTGACGCCTGATCCCTATGAACGGGATTTAAAAATTCTGACGGCCTCTTTATTTTTCGCCTTTTAATCCTGGCTCCTGGTGGGAGTTCAGCAGTCTGGAAAAAACCAACAAAACAAAAAAGTTCTATTCTTAGGTACATGGTAATAGTTTTGAAAGTTACCGCTAATTTTGACCCGACAAAACCCGAATGTTTTTGGGATTTCCAACGATGGGCTTGTTATAAAATAAATCGACATGACGTTTGGAAACAATATCTCGTTTATCCAATAGCTGAGGTGTTTTGGTGCTCTTTTACTTAAAAGTAAATAAAGGTCAAGAATTTCCAGTATGGCAAAAAAAATTATTGGGGTTCGCGTGGCAAAATTGTGTGACATTGATTAGAAATAATACTAGGGTACGTGAAAGACAAGGCAATTTTGCGGTATTTTCAAGCGTAGAGGCCAATTTTATTCTTTACGTAGAAGTCCAGGCTTCAAACGTATTGATTTTAGGAACGAAGTTACAAATTTTCAGGCCGGAAAGTCACACTTGGAAACAGTTGGTGTTGGCCCACACTTGGTATTTTTGAGAGGGAGGACCACCTTATTTTCTTAAGGCGAAGCATCAAATTTGTGGGGGTTGATTAATAATTTCTTGAATCAATTTGCCAGATTCTCGAACAAATCTGTGACTGCTTCGAAACTAGTGAAGTGAGTCTCAACTCGGGGGGTCAAAATTTCAGACTACATGACCAAATTCCCGCTTTCCAGGAGTTAACTAGTCAGTTTGAATTCAGTATTTTATGTTTCTTTGCTCAATACCGTCATAGTTAGGGTGATCAGATGTAAAAGTGGTTTCCGGGGCTCCTGAGACGAAAAAGTAGGACGCTTGTGACTGGAAGTAGGACACCAACGTAGGATGCCTAATAACAAGTCAACAACGACTAATCGTTGATTGGTTTGATGTTGAAATTGTTGCTTACTCGACCCGGGTGACGCGCTCGTCTATGATAACAACGTAACGGCTTCAGTGGCGTAACAAAGAGAGCCAGAACCCGGGGTGCTGGCTATTCAACCCACCCCGTCCAACTATTCTCGAACAGGAGTTCTGAACCTTTTATCCATTCTAATTTAGAACCTTTTGGGTACGAATCCGATAAGTGGACCGTCACACCGTCAGTAGCAGACCTTCTGCGTTGCCTATAGCACAGACATTCAAAAGATCTGCCCTCCATACCAATCTGGCGTTTTAGATAGGAGCATCAGGATCCGGGTGATCGAAGGGATTTGAAGGAGCAAAATTAGGTTTTGAAAGAACAAAAATCCACGAAACTGAGGTTTGAAAGAGCCATTTCGATGAAATTATGGTTTTTGGATGAGTCAAATCCGTGAATATGCTTTTTGAAGGAGCCACATTTGTATTTCAAGCCAACAAAACTTACTCTAGAAAGAGCTAAGACCACGGAATTTGCGTTTTTGAAACAATGACAATACGCGGCTTTAGAAGGTTGAAATAGTAAACATTTGTGAAATTGGAGTTTGAAGGAGGAAACTATGGATATTGGTTATGAAAGAGCGAAAATCCTCGGTAAAATTGGGGTTGAAACAGCCGAAATCAAGAAATTTATTTTTTCGATGCTAGTATTTCGATCTAAGGATCATTTTTTAGGATGTTATCCGGAATAAATCTAAATATTAATTATATTTATTAAGATATTAATTACCCGAGACATGAGAGTGGACCGATCCACTTCTGATTTTGACTTTCCAGAAAAAAATGTTATCCCGGGCGGGTTTCGAACCCGCAGACCCCAGATTACTACCCTGGGGCCTTTACCAATTAGGCTGCCAGGGAGTGATACCTGAGTGAGAACATCCCACGTAGGCATTCTTTCTGGAAACTCAAGCGGCACCTCAAGTACACCCAAAGAAGTTGATATTTCACTCAGATACCACTCCCTGGTAGCCTAATTGGTGAAGACGCCATGCCAGACTAGTAATGTGGAGTTTGCGGGTTCGAACCTCAACCGGGGTGACATTTTTTTCTTGAAACTGAAAATCTGTATTGGATCACTCTACTCTCATGTATCGGGTAATGAGGAAGTTTCACATTTTCCAATTTTTTTTTTCGATGAGACATATCAATCCTTCCACGTAAATAAATAAATAAAAATGTTAAACCCTTCAGAAATATTTTTTATTTCTTAACAAAATTTGGCATATTTGAAATCACTCCAAAACGAACATTTTCCGCAACGTAATATCCCTTGTATTCTCTGTCCTTTTCATGCCTCTAAATAACTCATCTGTTTATCCTCCATTATTTTATTATTGGAAAGCTCTAGTAGAAAATAAGACAAAGAAACACAACAAACCGCTCTCCGACAGCTACATTACAGATGTATTTTTTTCGGAAGGCGCATATGACACAAACATGCTAGCTGGCGTGTTTGAAATGACCTAAAACTTCAAAAATCGCGTATTTATTAACTGTTGGATTATTTTACGAACGGATCACGATTTATGCTCTATTTTAGCATAAATAAACCTTAAAAAATAGATTTATGAATAAGTTCTGAACCATGAAACTTCCTCATTACTATCTTAATAAATTTAATTAAGTAATATTTAGTTTTTCGAATTGGCCAAAACTTTGCAACTGTGGATTTCAGAAAGAACTAAACCCAGCACGACATTTGGCTAGTGAAACAGCCAGCACATTTATGTGAAATTTGGGTTGAAATATGAGCCCAATCCGTGAGTGAAAATACGCAAAAATTGAAATTTGTAAGACCCAAAATGATGAAATTTGGGTTTTGAGGAAGCCAAATCCAAGAATTTAGGTTTTGAGAGTCAAATTATAATAATCAACTGTTACCGCAAAATCGTTTGAAAGCGTGAAAAACAGTGGAATTGGGGTACTAAATAACGGAAATCCTCATTTGACTGTCAATGTTCCTTTGAAACAGCTGATCGAAAGTGAAACGGAATTTTCTTTTGAATAAGCAAAACCCTCGAAACAAGACGAATCCTCCTTCCCCCCCCCCCGGGAGTACCTTTCCCGGCCAAGCCAAGTCCGGCGACGCCAAGGCCACAATTGGGCTCCTACGTCATACCCATCTATCTAACTGCACTTCACACCGATACTACGCGGGCGTTTCGGTAGGTGCGCGGTTTGTTGAACGCACACCGCCGGGAACGTCCACACGAAGCTGAGTGTGCCGTGTCACAGCTCGCCGCAGCCTTCTAGTGTAATGGGCAATGGCGGGATTCGAACCCATGCCCGCTGCGGGTTGCGAAGTGAGCATTGTATCCGTTACACCATCGAAGCGTGCTAATCCTCCCAATTTAGTTTTGAAAGAACGAAAATCTGCGTCAAAATGTCAAAATTACGACATTTTGTTTTTGAAAGTGCCAAACGCGCATCAAGATTGGTTTTGAATCAGGCTGTTAGCCTATTTGTCTCGCTTAAGGTATGTCGGTGTTATGTTCTGGATTATTCGGTGAATTTCGGATTTTTGAGTGAAATTAAGGCATAACTGTGTGTGGGAGTGATTCAGTAACGCTTGCAGAAACGCTGGATTGTTCTTCGAGAGGACTTTGCGCTACCATAAGATCCCTGCCCCTAGCGCTCACCTTCGGCCTGTTAAAATCGAGTTATGGAGGAGACCCGGCTTATCAGGGCTAACCCTGTAAAAATTGACTTTCTGGGTAGTCAATCCAGCAAGCGCGCCTCGATGGTGTAATGGATACAATGCTCGCTTCGTAACCCAGCGGGCCTGGGTTCGAATCCAGCTATTGCCCATTACACTATAAGGCTGCGGCGAGCTGTGACACGGCTCACTCGGCTTCGTGTGGGCGTTCACGGCGGTGTGCGTATGACAAACCGCGCATCGACCGAAACGCCCGCGTAGTACGGGTGTGAAGTGCACAGCTGATGGAGTCACAGGGTATAGCGTAAGGGCCACAAGAGCTTAGGCGCCAGCGGGCTCGGTAGATCCGAGTCCGTACCCTCAAAAAAAAAAAAAAAAAAAAAAAGTCAATCCAGGAAAACGGGGGGGGGGGCGAGGTTGGAGTTAGGTTCTGTGAGTTTCAAAATCCGCAAAATTTGGGACTTGAAAGGTGAGTATGGGGTACTCACCTATCGAGTTGAGGGTTAAGACACATAACTGCCCCTGATGTAAAATCACACCCCTGACTATATTAAGGACTGACTATATTCAATATCACATCTTTTACATCTTCATGTACAGCAGCGGTTGCATGGTACAATGGTGTAAATTAGGGGTTTTCAAGAGTTGTTATAATGAATTCGGATTCAGCACACCAGAAACACAGGAAGAAACAGTAAAAAAAAACAGATGAAATGACGACGTATAATGAAAAAGTTTAAATTTTTCGAGGAGGTTCTTGATATTTTTTGACATTATTATGTCATTCTGATACGGTCTTGAAAACGTCATTCGAATTCAGCACTTCTTACAAAACGGAAACTTGACAAAAATAGCAAAAAAGTGAAAAACACGTTAAAAAGTGCTGAAATTTGAGGTTGTTGTGTATCCTTTAATATTTTTTGATACGATGTTTAGCGCAGAGGGCCGGAAATTTGATATCCGGGTTCCGATTACCTAAAAACGTGGGAAACTAATGTGTTATATTTCAGTCTCGGCTTTGATTGCATATCGCGTAGAAAAAACAACAGAAATTGGATCAGGTTTTTGTAGTTTTTCCTATTTTTAGGCTGTAGCGTCTCTTTTAGGGGCTCGGGTGGTTTAAATTCAGATTCAGGACAACTCAAAACATGAGGAGTGTGGGGAACAAAAAATTTAAAACAATTATTTCTCGCGATAGCGTGGCGAAAAAACCGAAAATAACACGGAATTTTAAAAGGCAATCAAATTTCGGCATGTTGCCGGGGTTGTATCGTTGGGCAAAGTTGAAATTCCTATTCAGCACACCTGAAAACATTAAAATCTGTCATCAAACTTAGTCCTGGAGTTTTTCCTACCAAAACTACTTGCTTCCTAAACTAATTTCGCTGGGTGAGTTAACCTTGGCAAGTAAACTCGCCTAGTGGAATCGAGTCATTAGCTAGAGCTACCGAGCTACGCGTGCCTAGAGGATTTACGAATTAACTTCCTTTAATTCTCTGGGTCGATACCTCGTGAACGATTAACGGTGTTGAAATTGTCACCAACGGATTTACGCTTAAGGACATAAACTTTTCCCCCTGCTTTGCTAATGCCTGTCAAGACTCGGGAGTCTCTTAACTATGGTACAGAAATTGTGTTGTGGTGTGGCTGGTAGGGTAGAGTCGCAAGGTAGGCTGAATTCTCCCCTGTAAAGTAACTTTGGCCAGTAGCCTAGGTAGGAATTTGTTCAGATTGAAATCTCGTTAGTGGGGAGGGGGGTACTTTAACATTTTAGCCATCATTCCACCCACCCTGCACACTCTTGAATCTATCGGACATCTTGCTGGCCCCATCATAGCCTCGCCCGAGAACAATATTACTATTAATCCCTATAATTCATTCAGACATTCCAGAATTTTCTTTTCGATAAATCCTTCCCTATTATGGAATGAGTATGAGAAGAGGCTAGTCCGCTAGTCCCATGAAGTCCTCCCGGATGCAGATCGACAAAATCGATGATACGAGTACAAATAAATGCAAAACGCTCATTTTTAACCAATTCAAGGGACAATGGTGGTCACTCAATGATGTTGAGGAGGAAACCGCGTGCATTTTGGACAATTAAGCATTCTCCACGGGACTCATAATTTCGGCTCAAATCAAAATACTCAGAGAATATGACCCTAAATATCTCTCACTGTCAGTTATGGGCGATTTTGGAGGAAAAATGACCAAAATATAGACAGGGATGAATCCGCGTATCGTGGGCGGGGTCTGTAAGATCAAGGAAGCAGCCGCACGCGGACCTTGTCGGGCTATGCTTGGAGTCGAGAAAATCTGATAAACCTAACTTCAACTGAAATGCTCATTTTTGGAGATTATACTATGCGGCTCTGACAGCCCCTTTAGAGCGTTCCTACTAGTGCCTCTTCGTTCCGAATTGTAGCTCGGGGGAGGGGGATCTATCCCCCATATCCCTTCCCCCCGTACATACGCCCCTGACTATGGTCGTCCGCTCTGGTACCGCGCCTTCTGTTGGGGACTCCCCGGTTTTGACTTAAGAAAATGATTCTCTCTCTACTTTTCTAAAATAAATGTGGATTTTAGTTTCCAAAACTAATAATTTCTCCATCGCTAATTTCGAATACGATGCATGAGCAACCCTCGGCAATACGTCACCACAATCCACAAAAAATAAGTATGAAGAGCTCTACCAGTTGCTATCGACCAAATACGAAAAAAATTATTATTAGGAAATTACCCCCCTCCCCCATCACCACCGAGAACAAGGAGTAACGGGATGGGCGAATATTGCGGAACTCTCGACACAGGACAACTTAATTGTAGAAAATAGAATTCACCTGCTGGTGGATGCTTCGATCTACTGATTTCACATTCCAGTCTTGACTGCTCACCGTCCAGGAAATGTAAGAGAGAACCACAAAGGCCAATAACGTATTGACTAGATTCTTGGACGACAAAAACAAACTTTAACGCAAAGCATTCCACGAGGGACAGAAAAAAAATAATTTTTACCGTTAACTTCATCACTGTACGCCTTGGTGACAACTGTTCGTCTTGTCAACGGAAACTTTTCCATTTATAAAGTCCTCTCATTGGAATGGGGAAATCTTCGAGGGAAAGTCGTCTATTTTTTTCTTGTTACCTTACAGGGAAGTACAATTTTTCCTGTATTCTTCCGACTCATCTTTTCATTGTTTTTAATTACAATGCGTAGCCCCGTACTCAACACAATTTACGGTGTAATTATTCCCGTCTCAACACTTTCTTTCACGCATCTACACAGATTTTTTTTCTTCAGAAGGCCATTTCTCATTTCTTTCAGATCATAGTCGGCTCCGTCAAAATAGTGCGCTAAAAAAATTAACTACGTCCTTCCCCCCTCGTCATTCTACAGAATTTAATAAAAAACGCTATTATTTCGTTAGCCGATCCTGGTTTTGAGCCGCTCGCAGTAGTCCAATTGTCCCAGTTTATTTCTGGAAGCTGCGAGCTCTTTTGTGTCGAGTGCGGGCTCGCATCTCATGTGTGGATTTACACCGCCGGACTACGCGCA
Organism: Corythucha ciliata; assembly: GCA_038030265.1. Lineage (NCBI taxonomy): Eukaryota > Metazoa > Arthropoda > Insecta > Hemiptera > Tingidae > Corythucha > Corythucha ciliata. Next base: position 42,493,479 of record CM075942.1, on the reverse strand, counting down.
AATAATGAAAAACACTGTGTTGTTAGCTATAGTTTGTTTGGCTCTTCAACGTCCCGGCGACTGCCATGTAACCGTTGAATACCAGGACATGAAAAATGGTTTGGAGTATACTTTTTTCGCTGTTTTCAATAATCAGTGTTCATCCAGTTTTTGGTTATTTAAAAAACATAATAAAAACTGGTTTAAATTCGTAGCGGAGGCTCCTCACTGCCTGGACAAAGAAGGTTTAACACGATCACTGGGAGAGATGTGGCAGGAGAAAGGCACTTGCAGCCGATCAAGATGTTTAACAAGCGTGGCAGACAAGGCAATTCTTCAACACCACAAGTAAATTTATTTGGATAGTCTCGACGCCTTTAAACCTTTTAGAAAAAGCATTATAAAATACTGCTGTTTTTAAAGATGCCGACAGTTTGAGGAAAAAGTCAACTGTGAATTGACAAAGCCCAACAGCGACTTACCGTTTCCAGAGTGCTGTCCGAAACAATTGTGCAAGCGCAAGAAAAAATCAAATTAGTAGTTTGTTTGTAGAATATTAAACGCATAAATATTACAGGTGGAGGTGTATTTCCTTGCATGCTGCATAAATGACCTTCCAAACAAAAAAAAAAAAAAAAAAAAAAAAAAAAAAAACTGGCGCCTGGAAAAGAAAATGAAGGCATTGGGAAATGCCGGTGCAGTCGGTGGTAAATCACACTGGTGAAACGGCCCTTTTGAAGTTAAAAATAATAATAAAAAAAGGCTAGAATTTGTGAAGAGCGAAAGGAGGGGTGATTTGTGTGTAATGAGGTGACGTGATAATGACATAGGATGGATGAAATATAAAGCCAAGTCATCCCCTACCTGACGATTAACGCACACGTTTATGCTACATACTGCTACCGACCGGCTGCTGAGATTCTCATGATAAAACATCATTGCGTAGGGCCGACCCCTCTTCCTCACTCCCACCAGTTTGGATTTATAGAAACTCTTCTCGAATTGAATTTTGAAAAGGGTGAATGTGCGGTGTGTTTTCGAAGCCTCATTAATGCGAATATAGTGTGAGAAACTAGAATAGGGTGGAGTGCGAGGGGAGGCGAAGAACTCTCCTCGTTTTAAAGGTCCTAGCATTTCGATGGCATTTTCTGTAATTATTTGAATAATAGTGAACAAAGGGTGTGTTTTGAAGAGGTGAAACTCACGTGCATGAACGTGGAAGTAAGTATGGTTTCGATTTTGATCTAATGACCTTTTTACTTGCCACATACTTTGAGGCGTGTGGAGCGATTATATAGGTTATAATAATTGCGGATCTATATCTTTACAAATATAAGTTTCAGTCGATTTAAGACGGTCCTCATAGTTCCAAGCCGTTAACGATTCTTAGCGATGTGTGTAAAGACAAATCATGTTTTAGTGCATTTCATTTATGAAAATGAAAAAAAAAAAAAAAAAAAAATGCACTATTGGTCCTCGCTCTGATGGCAAATATTTTAGATTTTCAAGCTAACCCACTCGCCGTCTATCAAAAGCCTCCCGCTTTGTGAAAAAAAAAAAAAAAAAAAAAAAAAAACCCTGGACGGAGGGTTAACTCATGATTGAAATTATTCCTCTGAGAACTGTTTGGTTCCCCCACTTCTAGACAAAGCAACATTGTCAGAAAGCAGCTAAGTCCAACAGTTTTAGCCCGGCAATGCAGCTGAACGAAGTGAATATCAAATCACACTATGGACCGAAAAATCAATGAGACCCAGGGTCCTGAAAACATGGCAAAAGGCCTACCAGGAGGAAATAGGGATTAGCGGGGAGGGAATCAGCTTTCAGGGCAACATCCTAATTTTTTTCGATATAAGAAATCTTGTTTTAGCCTATAACTTAAGATTTCTCGCGTGGAGTGTGGGTGGGTGAAGGGCTTTGGTGGGGGTGATCGGCTGCCCTCCCCCCTCTCCAGGAATGGATCCGCGTCCGATAGTTCGCGATTTGAAAATTTTGCTGATGTCATCGATTTTGACGTTAGGAAGTCGGATACATCAGGCAGGCACTTGTTCTTATATCCGGCGATCTTTATCACGACGAAAGTATTTCGTGGTGTGGGGAAGGCACTTACGGAATACAGGCTGCAATGAACATGTAATTTTGTTTTTACGAGAAACGGATAAAAACTGAATGAAACGATAGATTAAATAAAACGAAGTGACTACATGCAGGTACAGTATCTACGCGTAAAACGCTATTTGCAGGTACGTACCTAGACCTAGGCATAAAACGCTATTTGCAGGTACAGTACCTACGCATTAAATGCTATTTGCAGGTACGCTTCTCAATGAGCCAAGCTTATCCGACAACCTCTAGGTATACAACATACTAAGATACTTTATACGTGAAAAATAATTGATAAGGTCGAGGAGAGGCGGTAAATTAACCACCTTCTCTTCTCTTGCCCTTCTGTTATATCCACATAGCAACCCCTGTCTGATATTAGAAGCCTTTGTAACAACCATTGCACTGCGTTATAAGCCTTTAGTTGAGCTCTGAATGTTATTTATTATTTGAAGGTAGCCTGTTTTTTGTCACAGAAGTATTTACTCTGTACTACTGCTCGGACTAGCTGCATGCAAGGCCAACGTGTTCTCTTTTATCGCTTTCGATTAGCTTTCCTTGATCTTCTATCATGCCCAAAATTCTTGAAACGAGTGTTACCTTTACTGAACTCTAGAAATCTCCCTCCAGGAAACATGCAAAAACTCATCCCTTTTCAGAGAAGTTACGTTACCTGATGTTCTTTCTCCGACTATATACATAACATAAAAAAGTAGCGCTTATCTGCAACTAGCGTTTTACGCCCCTGCAAATAGCGTTCTAGCGTGCCATACCTGCAAATAGCGTTGTACTTGTTGTAGGTTCCTGCATATATCACCAACCAAAATAAAAAATAGAAACAAAAACGGCTCAATGAAAGGGTGGGCACTCATGGGCAGCTGCTTAACCTTGCCCCGTCCAGGTAACTTGTAACTTCTCCTTGGGAGCTTCGCGTAAACCCGTGTACCCAGCTTTCCAAAACGCCAAAACATTCAGATGTTACCTTCTTCGTCATCTGGTCAACCTTCTATCTCTCTTTCTTTCCAGTTGCCCTTCACTCCCTGCTTACACCTTTACGTCCTAGGCTGGGCAGACGCTATGTGTTGGAGGACTACTGCCTACCTGAGCACCAAACAATTGCCATGCTCTTTCAACCTTAAATTCCCGTGAACTATATGAACTTGTGGAGTGCAGAGAGGGGACGTAAAAAGCTTTGAAGAGGGCTGCGGTAAAGGCAGACGTAACGGCATCGCTCTCGTCCTTTTTCAATAACTCATGGCTTCCGGCTCAAAGTCAACCGTCATGAGTAACATGAGAGCGTTGCGGGCTTGCCCACTTTCACTAAACAGTTTCTTACGCCTTTTTTTTTTTTTTTTTTTTTTTTTTTTTTTTTTTTTTTTTTTTTATTAAATAAATAAAATAACGAAATTCAAATGTAGCGAATAATTAGGTAGTATTATTTATTCTTGCCATAGTACCATATCTCTGGCTCTGGGCACTACAGAAATCATAAATAAGGGCCTAAGGTTCTATTTTTGAAGGGATTTTTATTGAGATGATCCATGAACAGCGATGAAATAGTTGGAAAATCGTGTAATAATTACAGCAGAGCTCAATCTCCCCCCCCCCCCCCGTTTACTGAAAATTTCACGGCGAGCACCGCGTTATGTTCCTCCCTGAGTCCCAGTTCGGGCATCCCTACACATAAACAACTAAACAAGCACCCTAAATTGTCGCCCTCCCATGAACCACTTCCTTTGGCGTGGCCTGATATTATCCTGATGACAAGCAAGTCACCCGGCTGCGGCTATAGTACGAACAAGTTTATTAAATAACCGAAAAGGTCCCCCCTTCGAGTCCTTCGATCTAGTTGCTCCCTCTCCCACTGCTACAATACCCCGGCCCCCCGGCTCTGAATTTGGCATACCTACGTCGAGTCGGATGTCGTTTCAACTCTCCTTGGATTTCCTGCACAGAGGACTCCGGCCCAAAATGATGTGCAGAGTGTTAAGGTTATGAACGTAATTAACTAAACGTGGCGAGCGTGGGAGTGGCAACGGGCTTGCCCAGGTTCACTGTTGTGGTAAAATACAACCAAAATTTAACAGTTGATGAAATGGATTTCCCGTAGAGTTGTACTTAAAATATACATATAGTGACTGTCGACTGCCACTACATATCCCCAACATCCATTCCATTCACATTTGAACGCTAACCGAGGCGCCTACAGCCTCAACATCCTCAGTCCCCGTTTCGCCCCGGTTTTCATCGGTTCTGGTGAGGCGGGTCCTCCGCTGCCTGGACTTGCCAGAACGGGTTGAGAGCCGGGGGCGGGGATCCTATAGTGCAGTAGTAGCACCTCCGCTCGCGGCGAGGGGCGGTCCATTGGCTCCGTTTTCTCTGCTCAATTGCCGGGCAGATGAGATCAGGATCGAGTAGCCCTGTTGCCTGAAGGTCTGAGGTTGAAACTGAGACTGGACCGTGTTAATAATGCTTGAAGATTAGGGATAACACAAAAGCGCTTTGAACGTCGGCGCAATAAGTAAAGAGGGGTTGGTTCAAGATATCTTTTTTTCTTTCTTTACTTCTCAACTTTTTAAAGCCTGCACAGTACCTAAAGCCGACTCCTAAAAAAGAGTGATAATTCCGATTCAATGTTCGGATGACAGATCACGAATGAATAAATTAATTAGGGAAAGACAATGGCCTGAAGTTTGGTGGCCTCGGCTTCCTTTTGATTATATAAAATCCGGAGAAACAACCATAGAGATGAACCCATTCGTGTGCGAGTTTTTTTTTTGTTTTGAAAACTAAACTTCAACAAAGATGCAGCCGTTTTTTATCTCTCTGAATGGGGAAAAGGTGTTCAACGCCTCACATCGATCAAGTTGATCATGATCTTCCGAGGCAGGATCTTCTGAGATAGTGCCTTTTTCTTTCACTACTCCATTAACCTTTCACCCAAAAATTATAGCTGTCCGCCTCTGTTAAGTTCACGATTGTTCATAATTTTAGTGAATGAGTCTACCGGTTTGGTGAATAGTCACATTTAATTTGCCGAATTTCAGCCTGGTATAAGCCTTCAATACCGCATTGGACAACAACCGACGTTAAGTACTGATCCCTGAAAGTGTCGTTCATAATGATTTATTAAACGTCTCGCATGATGAATCGCTTGAATAACCGAGCGGCAAAGTACTCGTTTCAAAGATTCCTCAACTCGGTCAACACTTGCGACCCAAGGAGCAAGTCATGTCGCTAGTCGTTTTCGATTTATTATTTTCTTCTTGAGCGATATGCATGAACTTGAGAGGCCGGAGGAGATTAGAGACCAAAAAAAGGAGAAAAACAAAAAAGTTTAAGATAAAGATAAACCAATAAACGGTTTTTAAGCTTGACAGCCCGTGTGAATTAGATAAGGAGTCCCGAAGAGATCCCACGGCGATGAAACGGGGAGGGGTTAAAGGTTTCAGAATATCGAAAGCTTGTCGTGGTGTCGAGTTGCTCCTCCAAGATCTAATTGAGACATCTTTTTAAAGTGATCTTATAAGAAAAAGGGGGCTGGTTTTCCAGCGTGTAAGCGATATACCTAGTTCGGAACACTGCCCACCACTTCATTGCAACTTTTTGTTTCTGTCCCCCCACCCTCTTTCGAATATCAGATGTAGGGCTCGCTAATAAATTTCCTTACGCGATGTCACCTGTTTGCTCGAAAAGAGGGAGTTTTGAATTTACGACCAATGGCACTTAGAAACATGACGTCTTTACCTCAACGACACGGTAACCCTGCCCAAACTGTGAGAGGGCCCCAAACGTTTCCCTTTTTTGCCTCTCACTCTTTTGTTTCAAGGGACATCTGCTTGTCTCTATTTTGCTATAATTTCTCCATGTATTTCTTTCAAGAAAAACAAAGCGTTATACTCATGAGAATTAAATAGTGAACAAATCGAGTAACGAAACTGGTATTTCTAGCCACCATCCATAAGAATATAGGAACAAGTAGCCATGACTAATATCGCAGCGTCGAGCGAGTCGCCAGGAAAAGTCATCGCCCGCTAGAGCCAATTGACGAGGAAATGGGTGCGTTGAGTTCGAGGCCCCCTTTAAAATTTGTCTTGTCACCTTAAGGCGGGGTTTCGGTCGGATTTCCTCAACCCCTTCCCGGTCGCCCCTCGCCTAAACTTCGCACATAAATTTTGGCTCCATTTCTGCACCAATATTCGATTTCAGAGTCTAATTTTAATCTTCAGGGAGTTCTACAGTGACGTTAGATCTTGCTTTTTCCAATTTTATCCCTAAAATAAGCCCAAAACACTTTAGAATTCGGATGTGTTTTAAGGTAATTTCAGGGATGAAATTTGGAAAAGCAAGATCTTACGCCACTGTAGAACTTCCTGAAGATTAAAAATTAGACTTTGAAATCGAATATGGGTGCAGAAATGGAGCCAAAATTTATGTGCGAAGTTTAGGCGAGGGGCGACTGGGAAGGGGTCGAGGAAAACCGCCTGAACCCCCCCCCCCTTAAAGTCTAAAGTTGAATTCGTAGCCGGACACTTAAAAGTGAACCCTGGGAATTCGTCGTGGGTTTTTAAAGTCGGACCCCGTCACCCCTAGCCATCATTTAAGTTCAAGATTTATGCTCGACGAAATCTCGTTTTGTGCGTTTTTCTTGGATTAACAGAAAAATATCCGCTGTGAGTGGGTATAATTCAGTCATTCATGATGACAAGGACATTTTTTTCCTGATGGGCCGTGGACAAAACATGCTATTGGCTTAGCTGTGTTTCCACTTGTATACAATCTCTTTGACGTGCCTCATCGTTGAACATATTATATGTTCTTCACAGAATTCTATGCATTTTAATACCGGAAAGGGCTGTTTTTCTCGTAAAATCACACACACGCTCTATTTGGGCCGGAAACCATCAATAAAACCTCTAAAACAGGCAATTTAATTAGGAAACTCTGAGGAGAGACTATTGACCGGCATCAAGACAACCATGGGCGTAGTTTAGAGCCGTAGTTTTCAACCTTTTACAGTTCACGACTCACTATTTTCAGCAATCATTATTAATTTATTATAATAAGGTCTTGGTGGCGGAGGGGTACAATACCGGTCACGGAGGGGTCCGGCCGCGGCGAAGGGGTACTATAGGTTTTCAGTCATTATAATGATCAAATACGTGAATAAGACAGGGGAATGAGGGCGAATACACTTGACACAATATTTACATCTCAGAAAAATCTACAATATCAGCAATAAACAGATAAATCAAAATCTAAAACGTGCCTACTACAAGTTTGAAATGGGAAAACAATAAGCTAAGGGGGACCAGCACGGATAATTCCTCGACCCCCCCTCCAATCATCCCTCGTTTACAACGCTGCACCCGTTATCTCCCCTTGTTTCTCCCCCAATCCTGGATTTTAAGATCTCGCTTAAATTTCCAGGAAATTCTGCATACGTAGGAGTATCTCCTTTTAACGTAAATACGTTTTACCAATTGGGACCAATTCGGCAGAAGTGGCAAAATGGGTCTCACAGCGCATGCGCCGCCAAGTGTGGGTTGGGCTGGGTGGAGGGTATGGGGTTGGGAATGAGGGACGTGACCAAGATCCCAACTCAAAACTCAAGCTCAACTGCCACTTACCAGCCAAAAAACGTATTCACGCTAAACTCCGGGTCTGTGGACCTAATAAACAATTTCTTTCGAATTTTGTCCCTTAAATAAATTTGGAACCCCCTTAAAGTTTTACCTCGTAATTTCACGCTTTTCCTTCGTCTCAATAGAAAACGCACCTTCATGTTTGCACCATTACTCATGTTCTGGTACTGAACTCCCTCGCCCACCAACCAATAGAAAAATGTTGGCACTCTTCTCGTCAAGACCTCGGTGTAGTGAGGGCCTCATAGTAAATGTATAAGTAGAAAATATTATTTGGATGGTTGAGTAAACTGCAGGGAAGTTTTTGTTTTGTTTTGTTTTGTTTTTTCTTTCTTTCATATCTTTATTTACACCAAGTTTACACTTATAAGTAAAGTTTTTCTAATACACTGTTTTAATATTTACGTCCACAAGTTTTAGGTACAGAACTAAACTTGATTCGGATATCTCATTAAATTGAAGCTATGATCACAGCAAGCTATGTACACAGTGAAGGAATTAAATCATGCGGCTTTACGCGTTCAAGTCTTCGGTACATGCCACTGGTATCAAAAAGTTGGGCAGCTTCCTCGTTGATGTGACATAAAAGACGGTTCTGATGAATTTTCGCCAATCCTTGAATGACTTCATCGACTGTCATCACTCCCAAGTCATGATGAAGTCTATCGCTCCGAATGTACCAAGGAGCATTAACTATGGATCTTAGTACGTTGTTTTGAAAGCCTTGTATAATTTTACGATTTGATTGGGCGGTGCATCCCCACAGTTGGGCACCATAAGTCCATACTGGTCGCAGGACCTGTTTGTACAATGTTATTTTGTTTTGGATAGACAGTTTTGAGTGCCTACCCATGATCCAGTATATTTTTCGGAATTTGATGTTGAGCTCAGCTCTCTTCTTCTTCACATGCTCTTTCCAACGAAGCTTTGCATCCAGGGTCATCCCTAAGTACTTGGCTTGGTTGGAATACGGAAGCTCTTTGTTATTGAGATACGCCGGTATGTAGTTTATCGACCTATTGGTGAAATCCACGTGTACCGATTTCGTCTCATTCATTTTGATTCTCCACCTCACTGCCCATCTGTGGACGCTGGAGAGCGCTTGATTCAGTTCTCGAACTGAGCTCTGGTTGTCTTTGCCAACTACAAGCAATGCTGTATCATCCGCAAATGTTGCAGTGATGATGTTGCTATTTTCCGTGATGTCGCCAGTGTACATTAGGTACAGTATTGGGCCTAGTACACTACCCTGAGGGACTCCTGCTTCAATTGGTTTCAGATCTGAATATTTATCAATCTGCTTCACCCGAAAGTATCGTTCTGAGAGATACGAATCCAGTAGCTCTACGTATCTATAGGGCAACATTTTCTTCAACTTATACTTAAGTCCGTCATGCCATACTTTGTCGAAGGCCTGCGACACATCGAGAAAAGCTGCTGAACAGACATTTCTTTCTTCTAATGCTCTTTCTATAACGTTGAAGATTCTGTGTAACTGATGAAGTGTAGAGTGGCTTCTGCGAAACCCAAACTGATGATTAGGTATTAGCTTCCGAGCCTCGATTATTTTAATCAATCTCTTACTAAGGAGCTTCTCTAAGAGCTTGGACATGACCGGTAGCAGCGAGATAGGCCTATACGACGTCAATTCTTCCGGCTGCTTCCCTGGCTTGGGAAGCATGATTATTTCAGCATTTTTCCATAGCCTTGGGACCTTTCGTTGATAAAAAGCTACATTGATTAGCTGCATAATTTTTCTAATCGCTTTTCTCGGAAGTTGCTGAAGAGTTTCTCCTGTAATCCCGTCAAAACCGGGAGCCTTTTTTGGATTCATTTCTTTTTTAATCACCTGACAGATCTCTTTATGCGTGAGCGGTGGGATATGCTCGTCAGCATTGATTTGTGTCGCCTTGCTTGTTCGGCGTGAATATTTGCATTTGGTGCTCAGCAAACGCATTTGCTTTCTCCTGGTCATCCTTGATCCATTTTCCATCCTTTCCTTTGATGGGACAAGCTTGTATTGTCGGTCTTTAAGTACTTTGTTGCTTTCCATAGCGAGTACTCAGTATGATGATCGCTGGTCAGCTCGTTTAGTTGAAGCTCTACCGTCTCCTGCTGCAGCTCCTTCAGTATGATCCTGAGCTCTTCCTTCAACTTGTTCCATTCCTCTTTGGCTCCCGGATCTCTCGTGGTTTGCCATTTTTTCCTGGCTTTACGTTTTTCTTTGACCAGCTCAATAATTTCTCTTGGATAGTGAAACCCTTGAAGCTTTCTCTTTACAGTTGGCGTGGTGTCCATGGCAACCTGTTGTACGAGTAAAGTCAGTTTCTCAACTTCGTCATTCATGTTCTCTTCCTCGTTGATTTGAGACCCAACATCCACTAAACCACCGAGTTGCACCCTGAATGAATTCCAGTCAGTCTTACGATTGGTTAACGCAGATGATCTGATTTGTCCCAAAATCACTTTTTCACTCAGTGTGAGTAGCACCGCAGAATGATCTGAACTCAAATCGTTATTTTCTTCTACTAATATGTAACTTGACCCGATGTTTTTACTTAGGTAAAAGTCAATTAAGTCAGGTACCTTATTCATATCTGCTGGCCAATAAGTAGGCTTGCCAGTTGAATGCGTTTCACATCCCTCCTCCAACACTGCTTGTCGAAGTGTTCTTCCTTTCAGATTGACAATTCTCGAGCCCCACATAGTATGCTTAGCGTTGAAGTCCCCTCCCATGATGAATCGACCCCCAAGCTGGGAAAATATATCCTTATATTCTCTGACTTGGACGGCGTACCTAGGAGGAAAGTAGACACTGGCTAGCACACAGCTGTATGATTTCATTTTAACCTCTACCGCGCTAATTTAGTATTTGTCTGTTTCCAATTTCGCATGTTCCTGATGGCATATGTTTTCTTTTATTATTACCGCGCTCCCCTCTCTCGCAAAGTTGCTTGGGTGGGTCGCATGGTAGCATTTGTAATTTTTCATCCTGAGGAATGATTCCTTTGTGAAATGAGTTTCCGAGACAAGGCAAACGTCAACTTTGTTGATTTCCATTGCAATTTGCAATTCGTTCTTACGCAAATGAAGGCCATTTGCATTCCAGCACATAATTTTGATATTATTCATCGTCTATTCGGTTTTTTAATTGGCCTGCCTGTCTTAGCATTGCTGTTGCTCTCGAGCATCGTTAGGCGCAGCGCGCCTCGATGGTGTAATGGATACAATGCTCGCTTCGTAACCCAGCGGGCCTGGGTTCGAATCCAGCTATTGCCCATTACACTATAAGGCTGCGGCGAGCTGTGACACGGCTCACTCGGCTTCGTGTGGGCGTTCACGGCGGTGTGCGTATGACAAACCGCGCATCGACCGAAACGCCCGCGTAGTACGGGTGTGAAGTGCACAGCTGATGGAGTCACAGGGTATGGCGTAAGGGCCACAAGAGCTTAGGCGCCAGCGGGCTCGGTAGATCCGAGTCCGCACCCTCAAAAAAAAAAAAAAAAAAAAAACGTTAGGCGCTTCCTAATACCGAAGTTATCATTTTTAATTTCTTCCAACATCCCAATCATTTGCTGAAGCAGTTGGCTTGATGTTTTGTTTTCTTCTTTGCTTTGCGCATTATTGACAACTTTAGAATATGTCAGCTGCGTCTTTGGGTTCACCAATATGCCCTTTGGCGTCTTCAGCGATTCCTTAGGTTGCTCTACTTTTCTTTGATCCCGTGCTATTTTTTGTCTTTCTGTAGATGGTGGATTTTTCACCTTACTTTTTTTAACACTCTTCCTGGCTTCCTGGACTTCAACCACTACCGAGCAGCCTCTGTAGTTCGCAGTGTGACCACTTTTCCCGCAATTCACGCACTTTGCGACCTCCTTCAACTTCTTGGTGCATTCATTAGTGTCGTGTGAGCCGGCGCATTTAACACATCTGAACTGTCTCTGACAATATCTCTGAGTATGCCCAAAGGCTTGACATCTTTTGCACTGAGACACCAAATTTGACCCCTTCAAAGGTTCCACAAGAACCTTGATGTTGAGCAATCGACCAATTTCGAAGATTTTTCAGACATCTACCTTGCTGTCGAATTCCCCCACACACATATTGAGTGGTTCCTTAGTCCTCCAGGTAAGTTTTCTGGAGACTCTCAGCGGCTTGATGTTATAACTTTCCAAGATGCTGTCCATTAATTCGGACTCCTCGTACTGCTTGTGAACGCCTTTCACCATTACTCTGATCGGTCTGTCCTGCTTAGACTCGTACGAGTGAAAACTTATTTTTTGATCTGCTAACGAACCGACTACGGCTCTGTAATCATCCGAGCAAAGCGTATTAATTTTAGTAGAACCATTACTAAGATGAGTTAGTGTGGGTTCTTGCTGACATAGTTTGATAAGTGCCTTCCTAAATGCAGGAATTGACTCAGTTAACTCCGAATAAATATTATGCAATATTTTTTAATTATCTTGAGAGTTCCAACGTTCTTCACTGATCGAAGGTTCGCGCTATACTGCGCAGGGTTGTCTAAGGTGAAAAAAAAAAAAAAAAAAATCGCTCTGGCAGCTGGCGTTCGGAAAGAGTGCATTTCATTCCGTATACGGATACCCTAAGCCGTCCCAGAAGTAATAATTTTGATACCATAATTTGTTTCACTAAGCCGAACTTCTTCCTCTATTTTCACCCCCTTCTCTTCAAAAATGTCGAAAAGTGTCGGTAGTTTTCCAAGAGCTTTGTTATATTAAATTCTTGTGCCGTATTTTATAATACCTAAACGTGTGAATTTAAGCGATTTTTTTGAAATTTCATCCCCTATTTCACCCCCCCCCCATCAAAGTTTTCGATAAATCTCAATGGAACCCAGGGCTTAGGTTGCATTAAATTATTGAGTCGAATTTTAGAGCGCTAAGATGAACTAGTGAAGTTCAACGCTATTTCTACACTTCCACACCTGGAAGGACCACCCCCACCATCTTGACTTTTTCGAAAAATTAAAATGGAAATCAAAGGCTACTCTAACATGGAGTATTCGTACTGAATATGATGCATCTAGAATCAACTGGTGAATTGTAGTGATTTTTTGACCATTTCAACCCCTATTCCCGCTCCCCTCCTCCTTGACCGATTTGGCCCAAATGCAGTACCGACCGGGGTCTTACGACTACTGATTTTTGTGCTAAAGCGCGTACCGCTAAATTGATTTCTTCGAGAGTTATCGTGCTAACAAGACCACACACTTACTTCCACTCCGGGGGCAACACCCCTCCCCTTCGACTTTTTCAAAAAATTAAAATGGGAATCAAAGCCTACTCTATCATGGAGTATATGTACCGTATATGATGCTTCTAGAATCAACTGGTGATTTTTTGACCATTTCAACCCCTATTTCCCCCCCTCTACCTTACCGATTTGGCCCAAATGCAGTACCGACCGGGATCATACGACTACTGATTTTTGTGCCAAAGCGCGTTCCGCTAAATTGATTTCTTCGAGAGTTATCGTGCTAACAAGAAAACGGCCATAAGCTTATAAATATATAAACCAATATAATATGAATTCCGGAGACCACTGAATTCGTGTTCTAGAGGTTCTGTAACATGAAAAAAACATGCCATGACCCATGTATGCCACCATCACGACGAGACCAATAGTGCATTTTGACATAAATGAAATGCACTAAAAAAAAAAAAAAAAAAAAAAAAAAAAAGAATTTTACAAGTTGAACAAGAACGATAGAAGTGTTCTATCTTCTGTGTTATACCTTCAGTATAACTTCATACACGTCCTACCACCAAAAAAAAAGGATTAGTTAAGAAAAAGTAGATGTGCATCTGAACTCAATATACGTATTGAAACTTCGGATTTCGTCGCTTTCGCACATCTCACCCTCGGAAGCGGTGAAAGGCGATAAGAAAATGTTTGTGGACCTTCTGGAGCTGCAGTAAAGAGGACCGTTCGCAAAGCTTTTCACCTCGAGCCACCGAAGTAGATTGAAAGAGCAAACGGATCTACACATGAATGCCTCTTGTTCTTCCTCTTGCCCTCCCCAATTTCAATAAGTCAAACAGAATGAAAGTAAGAAAGAGGAAGTGGTATTGAAGTAGGAATAATTGTTAAACCACTGAAAGTAAATACTACGTAGTTCGTTCAGCGATCTCTGCATGCGAGAGGTCGGGCCAAAGGCCAAATAATTTGTACAAGTCAGAGACTTGCCCAATGTTTGCGTCTTATTTGCTGTGGTCCTGCACGGGGCCACTCGGCCTGCAAGAGTCGTTGAGTCAGATGCTATATGTATTAATACACATCATAGAAGCCTGGAGTTGATAAATTTAGCCACACAGCCAATGCATGCATTAATAGGCATGAATAAGACAAAGAAGTCCGCAGGAAGCCGCAGTTTTTCTCCTAAAATTAATTCTGTTACAAATCCCCTTCTCCTTAAAAAGTCAGCCGAGATACAAATAGGGACATTAAAAATGAAAATAAGAAAACCCACATGACTTCCACAAGCAATTTATACGTAAGTCCCTCTTTTTCTTTTTCTATAAAACGGAAAATAACACTAGCGATACATAAATTTATAAATTACCCATCACGCGGCTAGGGGAATATTTTCTGTCTCTCCTTTTCTTTCTAAGAATAATTTAAAGCTCATCAGGGATATTAACACTGAACACGCAAATTCTTTCGAGTTTACATAATAAATTACTGTCCCTTTTATATCCCGTTTTCCGGTTAACCACTTTTTAATGTCTCAAGTTTATGACGAGTTACAATTTATTGAACAAAAAAAAAAAAAAAAAAAAAAAAAAAAACGAAGCCCAACTTCACAGTCTTTGTCCTGCTTGATTCGAGGAGGAGGTTTGAGAGGGAAAACTTATCAACCAATACAGTTCTTTTTGATTCTTTGACCGAATTTTTACGCTTAATTGATAGGGATAAAAAACAACAACAATTGATAGAACAGGAACTAAGCCCGGAACTATTCGCAGGCTTATTTCTTCTTCTTCTTTTTTTCTATCTTACTCCCTGCTGCATTATTCATTAAAGTTCTCAGCGTGCCACCTCTCGAAATAAAAAAATACAAAGACCGCACATGAGACTCAATTCCCATGTCCATGGATTGTTCTGCGCGATAGACAAGTAAAAGATAACTCACCCATTTATTTCCGCCGCCTCCAGCTCACTTTTTTTTTTTATGTCTTTTTACTTCTCTCGAATGAAACCAGATATTAAATCTCCACCATCTCTTTAATTCTCTTCCTACAAGCCCCTCTGCCCCTCTACTCATACACGGACAAAAAGGAGCTTCCTATAAAACATGAAAAGAACATAATTTGGATTACAGAAATAGAAAAGAAAAAGAGGAATTGTACGGTTGTATGTGATAAGAGACTTGGAAGCGACTGTTCGCAGGCTTTTTGAATCCTGAAAATAATGAAGATGCTTATCTTTAGCACCTCTCACGTGGATATAGGACAAAAAGGAATTCGGAATCCACGAGTGAATCATGATTTTTTCTCTTTCTTCGCTCTTTGGAAATTCGAGATATGTATACTACATGCTACAAGCAGCATGCCGGTCAGACTCTGATGGCTTTCGAAGCCATCGAAGGAAATTCCTTTACGCTGAGGTGAATCTCAGGATGTAGGTGATGACAGAAATTGACTAATGACTTGGCTTGGCATGGTGAGGGTCAACCATTAACCGTTCATACATATAAGACCCAAGCCAGCGCAGTGATGGGCATCGCGGCAAAGGTCGAACTGGGAGAGATAAGGGTCTGCAACTGTATCTGTAAAACTTGACCTGAAAGCACGTGTTATCTGACCAAGTCACCAATCTAGTTCGGCTATACAAAAATGTTGAAAATGACCCCTCCCTCTACAAAATAACATACGTGAGCGCTTGAAGCTAAAAATTGTTGTGATAGGTTAGGAGGCAGTCGTAAGGTGACAGGGGGCCGACCGCCCCCGGGGGGGTCGTAAAGGGGCGGGGGGGTGTAAGGGGGGTCGTATGGTGAGGGGGGAGGGGGTCGTAAGGGTGAGGAGGTCGAATAAGTCTTGTGAAAAGCAGAGTATGACGACAAAAATGATGAACAGAAAGGCCAAGCTTTCGCCAAATTTATTGGCCTCATCAGGGCAAAACTGTAACAAGATATCCGAATAGGAAAACGTCTGAGAAATGGCGCCGGATGACGACTAGTGGGAAACTGACCAGTTAATTTTAAACAATTATTTGATACTGCAAACTGTCAACTTTGAACGATTATTTACTAGTAAGAGTGGTGGAGAGGGGGTGATGATGATGGGCGTGAAAGTGAAACATCAATTTTTATATAATTGTATTCAGTTTCATCATTCGGAACCTCAATCACCCGATTTCCCCATCTGCATAATTGAAGTTGAAGTTGGAGCTTGACGATGGGTTTGAAGGTGTGGATGCAGCCTCAAACGTCAAACGCCAAACATGCTTGACAAGCGCGACTGGTAAAACCATGCTTGTGTGTGAACCGTTAAGGGAGAGTTGTACATGTGTTTCCACGTTCCCTCCGCCCCCATCATCCCTCGAATACGCGGCGTTACGTAAATTATCGCCGTATTTCTGCACCAATCCTGGATTTCTCCAACCACCTGGAAATCTCCAGGAAATTTCGCACGCGCGTACGATCCTTCTTTCCTAAATAAGTCGTGGGGCCGATTTTCGAATTAACTGATGAAATCTGGTCTCCCTAACAATTTATTTATGCGTTTATACAAAAACGTGTTCGACTCCCCGAGTGCGGTAAATCACAATTCAGGTTTCAAGCTAGAGCCAGGGAAATGATGACCCGTTCAACTCCTATTGACGAGTAATTGTTATAATTGTGATCTACCACTGATCACTCGGGAGTCGAAAACATTTTGGTATAAACGCATAAATAAATCGTCGGGGAGACCAGATTTATTT
Organism: Corythucha ciliata; assembly: GCA_038030265.1. Lineage (NCBI taxonomy): Eukaryota > Metazoa > Arthropoda > Insecta > Hemiptera > Tingidae > Corythucha > Corythucha ciliata. The sequence continues at coordinate 42,476,806 of CM075942.1, read as the reverse complement.
ATCAGTTAACTCCCCCTTAACATCAACGACACACACGTGTGATGAACCCGTGCAACTGATAGCGATTTCCATTCAACACACTACACAAAATGTAGTGCCGCGTCCTCTCCATAAACATATGTTTCAATTCAGAGAGGACGGGTGGAAAACCTTGCACCACACTAGTGTATTGCATTGAATGGAAAACGCCACGACATCTCCGGAGAAGCATCTGTCCTGCACTCCTCGAACAAGGGCTGGCTAGTCTCTTGATCCAGCCCAAGGTTCTGGTTTTGGTTTTTATGACTAGATACATAACTGGGCGTAATTTTCATTTGACGTAATTTTCCTACATATACGAATTTTTGTCCACGGATGTAGAAGATTCAGCCGCGAAGCTAAATAAAGTAGTCTCCGGTTAAGAGAATGCCCCTGCGCGGCCGCGGGACCCTTTGTTACTTAATAATTATCATATCATCATTAATTATTATTCCTTGATAATAATAAATTCCTTAGTGTACACTCCCATTATTCCTTAATAATATACTTACCGGCTTATTCCAATATCGTTTAAGTTTGAACTAGGTATATTGATAGCAAGGGCATAGGTTGGAATTTGTCATAGAGGGGGGTCAGACTCGGTAGGGGGAGGGGGAATTTCACATTCTAGCTTCGATCCCTAATTTATCCGCAGATATTCCATGCTTTGCGATAACTCTTCCCCCATTGTGGAATGAGTATAGAGCCTAGTCTGCTAGTTTTAAGAAGCCCTCACAAACGCTCGACAAAATCGATTGTAGTAACGCGAAACGCTCACTTTTAACTAAAGTAAGGAACGCTGGCGACCACTCAGTGATGACCTTTCTTGAGGAGAAAACCGGCTATACATATGGTTAATCCAGTATTCCCCACGGGACTCGTACGTTCGGCCCAAATCGAAATATGTATTCGGATAACAGTCCAGGAAGCAGGTTTCAGGAAAAAACTCCGGGACTAAGTTTTTTGACTAATCTAATGCTCTCAGGTGTGTTGAATCCGAATTTCAACTTTGTCCAACGTTACGACCCCGGCAACATGCTGAAATGTGATGCAATTTATAAATTTTTGGCACTTTTTTCAGTTTTCCGCTTATAGTCCAGTCAAACGGTAGTTCCACTTGGACAAAAATCTCGTCTTCGATTTTTTCACTTTATTCCATGTGTTTTGGAGTGAGAAACACGAACATTGATTAAGAATTATACCATTTAAAGAATTAAGAGCGAATTTTGCGCTCGTACACTTGTCATCTAAATGCTTATCTAAAGAAAGACTTGGGGTAAGCGTGATTCCCAGATATTTATAAGTGCTAACCACTTCCACTCTCTCACCTCTGAAGTACCACTTGTCTTTTTCCGATACTCTACCCCCATTTCGGAAGACCATAACTTTTGACTTGTTCAAATTCACGAGCAGGTTCCACAATTCGCAATATTCGGCAAGTGAATTAATCATGCATTGTAAGGTGACTCTATCAGGCGCAAGCAGGACCAGATCGTCAGCATAAGCCAATACTTTTATTTTGGAGTTTTCTATTAGGATCCCCCCGTTCATAAATTCCTCAATATCATTGATAAATAAAGAAAATTCCAGTGGAATTAATAAACATCCTTGCTTTACTCCCATTGTGGTTTCGAATCGCTCCGACAACCCACCCTGACACCACACATTGGCAAATGTACCGTGATAGAGACCCTTGAGTATCCCGACGACTCTGCTCGAGAGACCCAACCCATAAAGCTTAAAAACAGAGCGTGACAGTCTATTCTATCAAACGCAGCGCTAAGGTCTACGAAGAACGCAAATATCATTGCCTTTTTGATTTAGTTTGAATCTCACAATGTGCATAAGATTTGCTATACGTATTATCTACCGTCGAGTAGTTTTTCCGGAAGCCAGCCTGAAACTCTCCCAGTATGCCTCTCTCTTCAACCCACCGGCTGAGTCTCTCCAACAGTAGTCCCGTGAATAACTTAGCCATGCTATTTGAAAAAGAAATTCCCCTATAATTGGATATTTCGTTCACGGCCCCCTTTTTATGAATAGGAAATATAATGGCATCCTTGAACGACTGAGGAACATTTCCCGACTCGTAAATTCGATTGAAGTGCATTAATAGTTCATTAAGACATGGTTCGGGTGCGTTCTTCAAGTATTCACTAGGGACTCCATCGGGCCCGGGCGCCTTGTTGTTTTTCATTTTTCGGACAATTTTGGTGAGTTCCTCTAGAGTGAAGGGTGGGTCTAAGAAACTATCGAGAATCATGCGTTGTATACAGTATTTTTTTATTAAAACATGGGCTGATTTTTTGGGCCATGGCGATAAAGTGAGTGTTTTATCCCCTAGGCTCTAAAATAATCAGCTGTTTAAAAAAAAAATAGTATCATACATAAAATATAACGAGACACGTAAGTACCACTTTACTTGCGAGTACTTTGTTTGGCTGGCGAGGCAAAGCCGAGTCGGCTAAATCCGAGAGAGCAAAAACAACAAGCAGAGTGAAAGCTTCTTCCTCATGAGTTGTGGACATTATTTTTCGCACGACCAACAGGTTTAATTGTCTTTCTTGCAAGTGTTCGGAGGCAAGGGTACGCTAATTGAATACAGAACTTTTTTTCACTTTCCTTCACTAGTGAGTGAAATCTTTCTGTTTCCTTCGCTTGCGAGAGAAAATGTGAAATTATTGACATTCTGCCATACTTTCCTTCACTAGTGAGTGAAAAAAAAAAATACTTTTTTCACCTAGCTCATCTCTTCAAGTAAAAATTAACTTCCCTGTTGAGGTACCTGGAAGGGGAATAGGGGTGAAACCGGTTCCGGTCTTCAGCCCGGACCGAACCGGACCGGCCCTGTCGTCTCGGTCCGGTCTTCTTGTGAGGACCGGACCGAAAAAAGTCGGTTCTTAAAATAATAGTGTATAGAGAAAAACAGAAAATTTGTATGTGAATCCGTTTCGTGCTGAAACTGCGTGCTTCTAATGTCTCGAGTCTGTTTAAATGGAATACCGTGACCTGCCCAAACATCATAGGGCGGATCGGAGACCTTTTAAAGGAGGGGGGGGGTATCGAAAACCCTCCCACAGAATAACAGCTACTCAAATCCACCCTCCCCACATCAGTTTTCAGCGATTTGACTAGCTCTACTAGCCTGTTAGGGGCAATGCCGTTGTTACCCCCACTTTTGGATTGGGTGTGAACGTGCTGTAAATTTCTTCCTTTTAAATGTGAAGCATTTTTGGGCTGAGTAGCCCACAAAATGCATACATAATAGCTTGTGAGCCAAAGATTATCACTTTATATACTTATTATATACTTCGTTTCGAATTATTATTTCGTGTACGTTTTCCAGCGATATTTTAATTAAGACTCAAAATAAAATCGGCTTTTTCGGTCCGGTCCGGTCCAAGCCATTTTTTTCCGGTTCGGTCCGGTCCCGGTCCGGTTCAGAGGTTATTATTTTTCTTGTCTTTATTATTTTTCTTGTCTTTATCGAAAGACCGGACCGATTTAATCCCTAAAGGGGAAGTATCACTTCCCACCCTGATCGTGCGAAAACCATCATGTAAAATTCGTGAAAGAAGAAGAAATGTGCGTGTTTTCTATGATAATTTTACAAAAAGTAACTTTTTCCCCATTATTTTATTCATTTTGTGCGTTGGGCGGTGGGGATATGTCCATACCTTGGACCCACCATGGCCCGGAGGCCCATAACACAATAGCCGTCTCGGCATGAAACAAGGTTATTTCATTGTTAAAATGTTCTGCATTCATAAATGAGCCATCATTTTTTCATTCTTTTCATTCTTCATTCTTCATTTTTTTCTTTTTTCATTCTTTCCGAGACCAGTCTCGGTCTCGTCTCGAAAATAGCGGTCTCGTCTCGGTCTTGGCTCGAGACCAGAAAACTTGGTCTCGGTCTCGCTTCAGAAATGATGGTCTCGTCTCGTCTCGGTCTCGGTCTCGTGCATCACTAAAGCCCTTGAAGTCCAGGATTCAGGATTGGTGCAGAAATACGGCGGTAATATCCGTAACGCTGAGTAGGTGAGGTATGATTGGAGGGGGGTCGAGGAAACACATGTACAACTCCCCCTTAAGGAGTTATAATAGTCCAGTCAAATCGTAAAAAAAAAAAAAATACCATACGTGGACAAAAATCTCGTATTTCATTTTTTCACTTTATTCTATGTTTTTTGGGGTGAGGAACACGAATTTGAAGAGATCCAACAAAATTTCCTTGTGCGTTTTGAGAAAATCGTGAAAAACTGATAATTTTTGGCACTTTTTTTAGTTTTTCGCTTGCAACTCCTCAATGACGCATTCTAAGGAAAATTGTACCCTTTTCTTTTTTGAAGAGCGTCAAGTTTTGCGTTAAATCATTTTTTCTTTTGTCACAATTGACCCAGCCGTTTCGCAGGTGACATTCTTTTTTAATGGTCATTTTTAGTCGTTTTTGGCGAAATTGTGTGACAAAATAAAAGTAGTTCAACTCTCAGTTGAGTGATGAAATCTCTGACGCTACCTATAATACTGTTGATATGTTGAGTTTTAACATTTGTGGACAAAATTGGTGGGCATAGCCACTTTTTTTGAGACAAAACCTATTTTCATCGCACTGTTCAGAATATTTTTTGGGCCTTGAAAAATTTGGCAAATATGGTTTCTGACTGTAAATTTCACTAGCTTCCACTGAAAAATAGTGCAATGCTCATCGAAGGCTTCGTTCGATAGTTATAGGCAAAAACGTTCGTCTAAAAAAAGGAGTTATAGGAAAATTACTCATTTTGCGAATTTCCCACTGCGTTTTATTGCCACTTATCGGGTCTTTATAAAAACACCATACATGACTCCTTAAAAGAAATTTAACGAGCTTTCAAATGAGTTTCTTTAAAGTTTAATCGGATGGATATTTTTTGAGTTATAAGCCGAAATGTGGCAAAAAACGTTTTTTTGCATCAAATTTCAAATTGTTTGACGATATGGCCCCGTCTTATGTTAATATTCAAATGAAATTTCATATAATAGGTCTGATAGAAAATTCAATCAGCTTTCAGATCTTTTTTCATAGAAAAAAATTGGACTACTAGTTGCCGAGCTACTGGCAAAAATGTGCAGAAAAAAGGGGTTTTTGGGCCGCCTTTTTTCGCGTTTTTTGCCGCATAACTGGTACCAGTGATTTTTCCTGTAGGTTTCAAGGCTTTTCACTTATGTAAAATTCAATTCTGAACCACTTTCATTTCATGACATTTTTCGATTGGAATAGCCGCTTTTGAGCTGCCTCTGCCTTAGTAATTTTTATTAATTTTACCAAAAGTGGCTAAATTGACCATTAAAAAAAAATCAATACCGGTGCAACGGCTGAGTCAATTGTGACAAAAGAAAGCACGATTCGACGCAGAATTCAATGCTTTTCAAAAAATCAGAGGGTAACATTTTCCGTAGAATGCGTCATTAAGGAGTTATAAGCAAATAACTGAAAAAAGTGCCAAAAATGAGCAGTTTTCGCGATTTTCTCAAAACGCACAAGAAAATTTTGTTGGATCTCTTCAGGTTCGTGTTCCTCACTCCAAAACACATGGAATAAAGTGAAAAAATCGCGAAGACGAGATTTTTGTCCAAGTGGAACTACCGTTTGACTGGACTATAACTGGAAAACTGGAAAAAGTGCCAAAAATTTATAAATTGCATCACATTTCAGCATGTTGCCGGGGTCGTAACGTTGGACAAAGTTGAAATTCGGATTCAGCACACCTGAGAGCATTAGAATCAGTCAAAAAACTTAGTCCCGGAGTTTTTTCCTGAAACCTGCTTCCTGGACTGTTATCCGAATACATATTTCGATTTGGGCCGAACGTACGAGTCCCGTGGGGAATACTGGATTAACCATATGTATAGCCGGTTTTCTCCTCAAGAAAGGTCATCACTGAGTGGTCGCCAGCGTTCCTTACTTTAGTTAAAAGTGAGCGTTTCGCGTTACTACAATCGATTTTGTCGAGCGTTTGTGAGGGCTTCTTAAAACTAGCAGACTAGGCTCTATACTCATTCCACAATGGGGGAAGAGTTATCGCAAAGCATGGAATATCTGCGGATAAATTAGGGATCGAAGCTAGAATGTGAAATGCCCCCTCCCCCTACCGAGTCTGACCCCCCTCTATGACAAATTCCAACCTATGCCCTTGCTATCAATTTACCTAGTTCAAACTTAAACGATATTGGAATAAGCCGGTAAGTATATTATTAATGAATAATGGGAGTGTACACTAAGGAATTTATTATTATCAGGGAATAAACACACCAACGTTGTCCACAAATATTGAATCTCAACATATTCCAGTAGTACGTCGTCCACGCCATAAAATACTACATTTTAGTGAAGAAAGCACCAAATTTCGCAGGAATGTTCTGTGGACCAATCAGAAAGATTTCAGTCGCGGTTCCATCCACTTTTCATACTGGGAGCGGCACATCCGTGTTCCCGCTACTGGCAAAAATGTGCAGAAAAACGTGGTTTTAGTGCATTTCATTCTGAAAATGCACTATTGTTCTCGTCGTGATGGCGGCAAACATGGGTCATGTCATGTTTTTCTCACGTTTCAGAACCTCTAGAACACGAATTCAGTGGTCTCCGGAATTCATATACAGGGTGATTCAGGAGGAAATGCATATACTGAAGTATGTTGTAGTACCAAGTATTTGCGACCAAAATGACCCTATGAACATAGGGTCGCAAATGCTTTCCTTCTGACATATGCGTACAATTGTGTTTTTTCATCGACTGCCTACTTTTTCTCCAAAGTCTCGATTTTACGGCCCAACCGCTGGGCTTAGAAAAAAACTGTTGACGGTTTTGAAAAGTCCACAAAATTTCACTTCAGAAAACAGTGTTTTGAACCGCTATAAACGAACTCAGTATTTTTTGTGATTTTCCACAAATGGCGAAAGTGACTTCTTTTAAATTTCTCCTATAATTCAGCGACGATTTCTGCCGAACTTATAATGCTTCCGATATGGTCCCAATATCAGAAAAACATGCCCGTTCTGTGGGCTTTCCAATGACCTCCTCAAAATTGATGGTGGTCCATTTTTGAGAGAGATATCACAGATAATATCCGAAAAAACAAGGTATAAACGTGCAAAATCAGTAACTTTGTCCCAGTAAAAATAAGCGTATTTGTGTGCCTTAAACGTGTTATTGTGCCTCGTGAAAGGCAATTATTGCTTGGAATTCAGTCCAAAAATATCACTTTAACGCAATAAATGACAAATCATCCCCCTCTCCCACCAGTGGCTTAAAAATGGTGGGGCGTGGGATTTGTCATTTATTGCGTTAAAGTGATGTTTTTGGACTGAATTCAAATCAATAATTACCTTTCACGAGGCACAATAACACGTTTAAGGCACACAAATACGCTTATTTTTACTGGGACAAACACTGATTTTGCACGTTTATACCTTGTTTTTTTCGGATATTATCTGTGATATCTCTCTCAAAAATGGACCACCATCAATTTTGAGGAGGTCATTGGAAAGCCCACAGAACGGGCATGTTTTTCTGATATGGGGACCATGTCGAAAGCATTATAAGTTCGGCAGAAATCGTCGCTGAATTATAGGAGAAATTTAAAAGAAGTCACTTTCGCCATTTGTGGAAAATCACAAAAAATACTGAGTTCGTTTACAGCGGTTCAAAACACTGTTTTCTGAAGTGAAATTTTGTGGACTTTTCAAAACCGTCAACAGTTTTTTTCTAAGCCCAGCGGTTGGGCCGTAAAATCGAGACTTTGGAGAAAAAGTAGGCAGTCGATGAAAAAACACAATTGTACGCATTTGTCAGAAGGAAAGCATTTGCGACCCTATGTTCATAGGGTCATTTTGGTCGCAAATACTTGGTACTACAACATACTTCAGTATATGCATTTCCTCCTGAATCACCCCGTATACATATATCTTTAAATATGTACATATACAGGGTGTTTCTGAAATGGATGTCAATATTTGGGTTGGTGATTCTGCGTCACAAATGCGTCAAAAAAAGTCATATTGACCCTAGTCCGATTGCTAATAGTTTCCGAGATATTCACGAATTTAGTAGTTTTCAAAATGACCTTGTTTTCTTGAAGAAAATCATCCGTACCTTAGCAACCAGATGAGCCACGTCGAATCTGATGACACCGTTGGAAAGGCCAGACTTTTTTCGACGCCGTTCAGTGTTATTTGCTTCAATGTCGCCCACTCCTGCTGATAAAATCAGACTCAAACCTCAGCAACAAGTGGTTTCCAAGATGACCTTTTTTCAGAAAAGTTGCGCATGGTGTCAGCATCATTATGGTATTTTGACATCACCTTCCATCTCGGATATTTTTTCGATTATTCCAAAATGATTGCTGAAAAATCCGTTTTAGTGCTCAAAACTCAAACAGTCTTTCTTCACGAATGACTCGAGAAAAAATGTGATGAATGTTTGCCATCCATTCTTCACTAATTAAAGAGTTCGAAGAAAAAAACATTTTTTATTAAGTGTTCCTATTTACAGGAGAAATTCGAACTGCGTTCCTCCTACTCTTATGCATAACTCTGCTCTCCTGGTCAACGACTGGTGGACATTTGAAAGGACATTATGATCGCGTCGGATTTCATCACAAGCATCCAAGATTCTCTGCCTCAAAGTTTCTTCGTCAAGAACGGGTGTCGCGTATACAAGGGTTTTTGTATGCCCCCAAGCATAGAAGTCCAGAGGGTTGAGGTCTGGTGATCTTGGTGGCCATGCAACAGGGCCTCCTCTCCCGATCCATCTATTGCCATACGCCTCGTCGAGGTAACCACGAGCTAGTCTATTGTAATGAGGAGGGGCTCCGTCATGCATAAACCACATTCTTGCACGAGTGGCCAGTGGTATGTCCTCCATCAAAACAGCATGGAGAATTTCCTCCAGAAAATCTCTGTAGATTTCACCAGTCAGCCTCGGTGGCAAAAAGTGTGGACCAACGATTGTCGTCCCGAGAATCCTCAGCCACACATTCAAAGAAAATTGTTGCTGGTGCCTGCTTTCAAAGTAAGCGTGAGGGTTGTCCTCCTGCCACCTATGATTGTTGTGGAAATTTACGATTCCGTCACGCCCGAAGCAAGCTTCGTCCGTAAATAAAACGTTTTTTGTAAAATTTCTCGATTCTCTAATTTTTTGCCGTAGCCAACGGCAAAAAAATACTCGTGGTCAGTAGGTAACAAGGCATGCACGCGTTGCAAATGGTACGGATGAGGGCCCTCGCGACTTAGTACTTTCCAGACCATTGAGTGACTGAGCCCCATCAACTGCCCGATTTCACGCGTGCTCAGAGTCTGGTCTTCCGCGACTACTGCCAGAATTTCCTCCTCAACGTCGGCTGTCAATACTGACCTTTCCCGGCCTCGATCAGCTGATCGTACCGCAAAAGAGCCATTCTCTCCAAGACGACGATGAATCGACGAAAAAACTCTTCTATCGGGTTGGCGTCGATGAGGATACATCTCTCGATACATGCGACTAGCAGCTAATGCACTTCCTCCCGCACGTCCATACACGAAGTGCATGTCGCAAAATTCACCGTTTGAAAACGCATCCATTTAAACAATATTCGCTTTGAATATGGATAGTGTTATGCAATGTAGAGAGGTACAACCCTTTCATGTATTGGCTGTCATGTTGCGGAACAATGCTGCATCTGATGCTTATCATGACGTCACCATTCAACGATTAATAAGAACATTTCCTTATAGGCCTAAATTACCACTTGTTCTGTATCACCACCTACTGTGTCAGCACAGTTGAGTCCTTCATCATTGGAAAATGTTCACTTTCAAAGGTCTTTTTTAGTCAAGAATGGATGGCAAACAATCATCATGTTTTTTCTCGAGTTATTCGTGAAGAAAGACTGTTTGAGTTATGAGCACTAAAACGGATTTTTCAGCAATCATTTTGGAATAATCGAAAAAATATCCGAGATGGAAGGTGATGTCAAAATATTATAATGATGCTGAGACCATTCGCCAACTTTTCTGAAAAAAGGTCATCTTGGAAACCACTTGTTGCTGAGAAAATCGACTTCAAAACCTAGTCAGCATTGGTAACATTAAAAGCAATTTCAAGTTTGACTCTGATTTTATCAGCAGAAGTGGGCGACATTGAAGCAAATAACACTGAACGGCGTCGAAAAAAGTCTGGCCTTTCCAACGGTGTCATCAGATTCGACGTGGCTCATCTGGTTGCTAAGGTACGGATGATTTTCTTCAAGAAAACAAGGTCATTTTGAAAACTACTAAATTCGTGAATATCTCGGAAACTATTAGGAATCGGACTAGGGTCAATATGACTTTTTTTGACGCATTTATGACGCAGAATCACCAGCCCAAATATTGACATCCATTTCAGAAACACCCTGTATATTATGGCCGTTTTCTTGTTAGCACGATAACTCTCGAAGAAATCAATTTAGCGGAACGCGCTTTGACACAAAAATCAGTAATTGTAAGACCCCGGTCGGTATTGCATTTGGGCCAAATCGGTCAAGGTGGAGGGGGGGGGAATAGGGTTTGAAATGGTCAAAAAATCACTACAATTCACCAGTTGATTCTAGATGCATCATATTCAGTACGAATACTCCATGTTAGAGTAGCCTTTGATTCCCATTTTCATTTTTCGAAAAAGTCAAGGTGTTGGGGGTGGTCCTTCCGGTGTGGAAGTGTAAAAATAGCGTTGAACTTCACTAGTTCATCTTAGCGCTCTAAAATTCGACTCAATAGTTTAATGTAACCTAAGCCCTGGGTTTCATTGAGATTTATCGAAAACTTTGGTGGGGGGGGGTGAAATACGGGATGAAATTTCAAAAAAATCGCTTAAATTTACAAGTTTAGGTATTATAAAAACTCCGGAAGGAGTTCGGCTTAATGAAACAAATCATGGTATCAAAATTATTACTTGTGGGACGGCTTAGGGTATCCGTATACGGAATGAAATGCACTCTTTCCGACCGTCAGCTGCCGGAGCGAAATTTTTTGGGCTTCCTTTTTTCGCACGTGACTCCTTTTTCGCCTCCTTGTTCCGCTTTTGTCACATGACTGATACCACTAATTTTTCTAGTACGTTTCAGTGCCTTTCACTTTTGTAAAATTTAATTATGAAAACTTTGATTTCTTGACATTTTTCGATTGGAACAGCCGTTTTCAAGTTGCAGCTGCCCCAGTAATTTTTACTAATTTTACCAAAAGTGGCTAGAAATGACCATTTAAAAAAAATCAATACCACCGAAACGTCTGGGTCGATTGTCAAAAAAGAAAAAACGATTCGACGCAGAATTCAATGCTTTTCAAAAAATGAGAGGGTAACATTTTCCGTAGGATGCGTCATTAAGGGGGAGTTGCACACGTGTTTCCCCGACCCTCCTCCAATCAAACTTCGCCTACTCCGCGTTACGTAAATTACGGCCGTATTTCTGCACCAATCCTGGACTTCAAGGGCTCATTTAAATCGTCAGGAAATTCCGCACAATCGTACGATCTTCCTTTTTCATATTTCATCCCTAAAATAACTATAAAACGCACATAAACTTTTGCCTTGAAAATTCACACGCTTTCGACGACTTATTTACGAAAGCAAGATCGTACGGTTGTGCGGAATTTCCTGAAGATTTAAATAAGCCCTTTAGTGATGCACGAGACCGAGACGAGACTTGAGTGGTCTCGGTCTCGATCATGAAAAGTCGGTCTCGTCTCGGTCTCGAAAGTCTCGGTCTCGTCTCGAAAAGTTAAAGGCACGAATTCAAAGTATGTGTGATATTGGTGACGAGTGATCCTACTCTCGACTCATTTTTATGCTTGGATGACAGGGAACACTTTTAAACTTCATCTTTATTGCCCAACCTATCTAAGAATGCTCGTGAGCATGATTGTCGCGGGCAGCAGGGAAGCCCTTCCTTGCTCCCTCATGAAGCTTACTGGGCGTTTCTCACTGATTCACATAGAAAACTCGCCCGTCACTGCGCCGAGTGCTTTCGTACTGAATACACGGGGCTTCACGTGGTACGTGTCAATTAACTGGCCCTTAAAACGGTACATAAGGTCTAAGGAACAACTCCGCCAAATTATATCCCTTTTGAAAAAATTTCCTGGCACTTATTTTGACTTTTCATTCATTTTTTGCTTGATCTACAAAGAAATTCCAAAAGGAATCAACCATGGGAGGGGAAGCTTCATATGTGAAGTTTGATCCCTCATTATTTTTTAGTGCATTTCATTCTGAAAATGCACTATTGTTCTCGTCGTGATGGTGGCAAACATGGGTCATGTCATGTTTTTTTCACGTTTCAGAACCTCTAGAACACGAATTCAGTGATCTCCAGAATTCATATATATATATAATAATATTATGGCCGTTTTCTTGTTAGCACGATAACTCGCGAAGAAATCCATTTAGCGGAACGCGCTTTGACACAAAAATCAGTAGTCGCAAGACCCCGGTCGGTATTGCATTTGGGCCAAATCGGTCAACGTGGAGGGGGGGAATAGGGGTTGAAATGGTCAAAAAATCACTACAATTCACCAGTTGATTCTAGAAGCATCATATTCGGTACGAATACTCCATGTTAGAGTAACCTTTGATTCCCATTTTAATTTTTCGAAATAGTCAAGGTGGTGGGGATGGTCCGTCCGGTGTGGAAGTGTAAAAATAGCGTTGAACTTCACTAGTTCATCTTACCGCTCTAAAATTTGACTCAATAATTTAATGCAACCTAAGCCCTGGGTTCCATTGAGATTTATCGAAAACTTTGAAGGGGGGGTGGTGGAATAGGGGATGAAATTTAAAAAAAATCGCTTAAATTCACACGTTTAGGTATTATAAAATACGGCACAAAAATTTAATATAACAAAGCCCTTGGAAAACTACCAACACTTTTCGACATTTTTGAAGAGAGGTGGGTGAAAATAGAGGAAGAAGATCGGCTTAATGAAACAAATTATGGTATCAAAATTATTACTTGTGGGACGGCTTAGGGTATCCGTATACGGAATGAAATGCACTTTTTCCGACCGCCAGCTGCCGGAGCGAAATTTTTTGACTCCCGTGACGTCAATTTTGACAAAAATGTCCTTAGTTACGACCATACCTCTGTAATTCTATTTACCTTGCCCCAATATGGCCGTGAGTTCACCTAGTAGTAAAGGTTCTCCACTTTGGGCATGAGATGAGCAGTGAGTCAAATCTTTGGAGGAGGTTTCACTTGTCACTTTGAGAACGCCCTCTAAGAGTGAATCGCCCCCCTAATGCCCAAATATAATCTGCTGCCCTTTCAGAAAATTTTTTCGCCCACATGGGGGCGATATCGCCCAGTTTGAGAACCACTGCACTAAATGATGGGAAAATCCAAAAAAGCTTCCACTGAACCAACAAATAAACAACTACCTCAGGGAGGCCGATACGCACGTCCACACCATCCACTTTGGAACCGTCATCGCGATCACCTTTTGATTCGCCCTAGGTTACGATATCCCCGAGTCGGTTCGCCTTCCGCACGTTCCGGTTGGCGATCCACGCGTCTACACAAATACTGCGTGGACACGTCTAACCACTCTCCTAGTGGGCCCTTACCACTTCAGGCCAAGATTAGAAGAAGAACGCCAATTCAATCGGTGCGTGTCCTATGATGAGGAAACGTTGATTCTTGATTTACAATTTATGGTTCAGTGGCTCCGAGGCGTTAATAATCCCCTCCCCCCTTCATCTATTCATCATTTCGTGCGAGGCCAATTAAATCTACGAATGTGGTACAAACATATTTTTACCCCAGGTGAAAGAAGCCGTTTTCCCGCCCCTCCAATAGCTCATCACGCTTTTGATCTCTGAACACTCGTCATCGACGGGTGACCCCCAAAGTGTGAAGAGGAAAACGGTAAATCGTCCGTGGCGCGTTGTCAAAAGTTCAAAGCTAAACGCAAAGTCAACATTATACGGGTCGTTAGACGAGGCAGCCGCTCTGACAACTACCGCAGGGGCGGCAGAAAAATCTAATAATAGATCGATTACTTTTTCTTTTCTGAAAAGGAACAAAAAAATGCCCTGAAATGACAAGAATTCGAGGTTTTGAGTCGTGCATGATACAAATAAAAATAAGTGGCACATCCTCCACGAAAAAATAGAACTATTGACAGGTGGCCGGACGCTTCATTCCAGAAACCTGTGAGGATGAGCACGCGTCTATCATTTGAAACAATATGCGAGGGTTGTCCTTGTTTTTCTGAAACACAATATAATCAAAAGTTTGCATTGTGAGGGCCAACTATTTAAACGGTTTGATGGAATTCATTATAATTTTCAACTGAATGAGACAAAATTAATATCGACGAGGGGAGAGGGAGAGATGACATACGCTCAAACGTTTCTTGTGGTTTCTTTTCTTTTTAAACAGCTTCTTTGATTCAGAAAGTCGAGCTAATGCATTGTAGCAAAGCAGGGCTCTAACTTTGAATGCTCTTACATGGAATCTATTGAATGCTATACATGGAAAATCTCTAAGAATTGATTAGTATAGTCAATAATTACCAACAAAGAGAACATAGATGAGAGAGACGGAACGATTAAGTAGGGCAGGCAGCTTTATCGTTGCGTGGCGCTAGATTAAAAGTGATAAATAATTAAAATAGCACATATTCACTCCAGCTCATTTTTTCCGCATCGGCGACGAAGAGGCTATTTTGCACAGCTCATATTTTAATTATGAATATGTAAATACTCCGTATTCGTTAATTTTATAGGAGTTTCTTGTCAGCTTTTATATAGATTGAAAATACCACAGAAAAATGAATCCATCGCGGCCTGAATAGCGGAATATAAATGAATTTGGCTATAAAGCCGTCCCTGCAATTGAACCTCACAAAAAGCAATTGCGTCGACCTCGATTGAACAGTTTCGTGGAAGATTTCTAAATAACTCTTTTGTTGTATTCTAAAAGCTTCTCATTGAGCAGAAATCAAGCTGAGGGGGTTTCCCAAAAATAATAGAGTTGCACGCAATCAGGACGACTTGGTAAATATTAACACTTACCATTTTAAAACAATAATTAGGTATACGCTAAATGAATGGCAAAAAGAATTGTTTGAATAACAACTCACTTAATGGTTGAGGAAAAGGAAGCCATGGAAATTAGCCGACATCTCACGGCAGGAGAAGCGTCAACACCATATAATTTTCATTACGTGGCATTAGGCTCTCTCGGATGCTCAATAAATGCGCTTCTCCGGGCAAAAAAAACAACAAAAAAGACGCATAATTTATCAAGAACCCCGTCGCTAGCGTGCATCAGAAGTGAGCATTTTTTGTAATAATCCAAAATGTAAACCTTTGCAAAAGTAACAATTTTCTCCTTCCTCGAGGGTATGGTAATCCGAAGCCTACAAGTATAATGGGAAGGAAATTAATTATTGTGACGCATTTGAATTATCGCCTGTACCTGGGGGTGAATGCAGGCCCCCAAGTGTTATAGGGCAAAAGGGGCGGACACATAGGTACGAGAAGGAGGTAAAAAAAAAAGAGTTAGAAGTCAGAAAAAGCGCACAGCATATAGGGGTAATTTGGGGCAGAAACGGTAGCATTCTCAAACGCTTTTCTATTCAATTAAAGACAGGAAGTTATTACGATAAAAGTCACAGGCTCGATCGTTTTTCTCGAAGTTTTGTCCACTGGAAAGTTTTCACTCGCCAAGAGGGTAATTAAGGGAATTTCTTTAGTTGAAAGATGGGAGGAGGGGGAAACTCAGACATTTCGGTTGATTTTCAATAAAGCGTTGGGCCCCTGTATATATGTTGAGAACGCTATTAGTGCGTTCAGTGCCTCTAACTCTTTGTCTTGAACGTAATACTCCATTAAATCATTTTTAATATTACATTGTTGTTTATTACGTGAAACAATTACATCCACTTAAGTGGCTTAATGTTGAGGGTAAAAAAGGTAATAACAGTAATTTACATTTCATTCAAGTAATACGGAAAATTGCTATAATGTTTCCTTCGTTTCAGCCTAATATTTTATATCAGCAAATGAAATTGCCTGTATTAGTAGGTAAAGTGGCTTACTTATAGCTATACGAAAATTATTGTTTCATATAATTTATATTCAAGAAAAGGTGAATTTCCATCATTTAAAAGGGAAACACTTGATTATAAAGCGATTTCCATTTTAAATAAAAAAATAACTCAACGACAACAAAAAAATTGCGGAAAAGCTATTAGTGTAGAGAGTACAACAAATTACTATTGATCCTTATCTTCATTCATTCATGTTCACTCATGCATTTAGCTACAAGACCTAAATTTGTCTTTGTGAATAATTTTTCTCGTTATTAATTACGACTCTGTACGTACGCCCGGGAATTTTTAATCGAAAACTAGAAGTACTGCGCAATACAACGAACATTCTTAACCGTCTGAAATGAATGAGCCGAGGAGTCCAGCAAATTACAGACATTGCTCAAAAGCTCTCCTTGTTTCCTTTCCTCCTTCGCACCACCTTTTTACCACGAATCGCCTGTTTTAATTCGAATTTCGATCTTTACCTATTTAACATGAGGGTACTAATTAAGGAAATTATTTACCCTGTTCTTTGTTTCAGGAAACGTTTTATCCATATTGGACTTCCTTTCCATTACACACAAAAATAAAATGAAGAAGAAAAAAAAAAAAACGATCCGGACGGGGAAACAACTTAACAACAACCCGCATTGCGTGAGAGGTTTTCCTGAAGATAGAACTCGATCGCGACGTACCATAAGAAGAATACCGCCCCGCCCAACACCATCACCGCCTCAACGATCATGCCCCCGAGTGTCATTCACCTATGATGTTGAAAATTGGGCCTCGAAATTTTTAATATCATCGAAAAATGAATACAATCGGGGAAGATGTACAGATTTGTAGAAATTCTACTAATTCTCGGGATCTTTTCCCGCACTAGTCACATTACGATGAATCAAATATTAACCTTCCATGTGAGTTTTTTCCCTGTGATTTCCTCAGTGGTTTCCAGCGGAGACGACCTATAATTTTTCCACAAGAACAGATAGGAAAGTATAATAAATAACACTTCCCCCACCTACTCATCAACAGACATTTGTGAAATCGTAACATCACTTGGAAAAAACTACGTTAAAATCTGAGAATGTGACTAACGTCGACCAACGAAAAACTTTGACCATTAAAAGGTCTTCATCATGTCTTTTGCGTGTTGCCTGTTGGGTTTGGAGCGTGATTTTTTTTTATAGGTTATGGAGTTCAACGGCCAGGTCCATTGACTTGAATGAGATTCTCTTGCAATATGGGCGATATTTTAAGTTTCATGCTCAAATCATCACGGATCTAGAAGGGGATCCCTAATTCACAAGCGCAATATTCAATTTTAGCCCTCTAACGTCCCCACGCCTGAAGCTGGTTCCACTTGCCTGCAGATTTTGTGGGAGCTCTGGGCAATACACTCAAAGCCCATGCGTGGAGGTGCAGAGCATGTTGCAGTACTGGATCCAGACATTTTTCCAGAGAGGGGGATGGGGAAGGTCAAGAATCGGTCATGCCACCCCTACGTGGGGTGCACAACTCACATCAGTCTTACAGTTGCCCACTCATTCATTGCGGCTTTTGGCCTCACATTCACAGCCCTACCCATACTCTCCGACAGAGCTCTCTTGGATAGCAGCAGAACGGGTATGAAATTAGCCAGCTCGAGCCATCAAATTAGCCAAATTCGAGACATTTCGATTTTGAAAGAGCCAAATCCGAAAGAGAGAGCTAAGTCCATGATGTATAGTTTTGAACGAGTCTAGCCAGTGAAATTGATTTTCGAATGGGTCAACAGCAAGAAATTTTGTAGTTGATGCAGTGGAATTGCGTCGTTTTATGGATGACCCATGAAATTGATTTATAAGTAATCCATCGATCCCACGAAATTGGTAAGCCAACCTTGCGATTTTTTATCTGAAAGGAGCCAGGCCCGCAAATTGGCTTTTCGAGTGGGCTAAACCCGCGAAATTGTTTTTTTTTGTGAACTGGTCCCATGATATTAATTTTCAATGAGCAAACTCCACGAAATTTAATTTTTGGAAAAGCCGGACCCATTAAAAAGGCTTTTTACAGGGCCAAGCCAGCAAAATAAATTTTATTTGTTGAGCCAGCCTCACGAAATTGGTTTTTTAATAAGCCACCACTTCGAAATAGACATTGAGAGGGCCGAACTTGAAAAATTGTGTATTTGAAAATATCCCCGACCCACGAAATTGGCTATTCGAGGGGTCGCTTGAGTGTTCCCGCTGATTTGTTTGTTTGTCTTCAGAACCAGCCCCACGATATTCGTTCTTTCAAGAGTCAACCCCTCGAAATGTATTTTATGAAGATGCCAAACCCACTAAAATTAACGAATTCCCTGGAAATGTTAATTTTAAGCTGGTCAAATCAATGAACTTGACCTTTCCTTTTCCTTGACCTTTGGGTAGTTGTATTTTCTGACGAGCAAGATCCACGAAAGTTGGTTTTCGAAATAGGTAAACCGAAAGAATTGTTTCTTTAAGGAAGCCGAAAGCGAAATTAGCTCTATTAACCATATTAGACCGTGAAATTGAAGTGTGAAACTGCTCAACCCATGGAATTGAATTTTTGAGCCATTAGATTTCTTTATTGAAAGAGTCAATCCCGTGAGATTGAATTTTTGTCAACGCCGAATCCGTGCCAACAAACCAAGAAATTCAACTAAACAAAATTGGGACTTTTTGAGTGAGTAAACCTCGTGAAATTGGGTTTCTGTGAGTGCACAGAAACCGCAAGATTTGGGGTTTGAAATGACCAAACCCACTATTTTTTTTTGTTGAAAGGAGTGAGATCCTCGAAATTGCTCTTTAAAGTGAGCCAACACCCCTAAAATTTCGATTTTAAACGGGTGAAATCCGTAAAGTTGGAATTTTTATGGAACCAACCCCCCACGCAATTTTGTTATACCAGAATTCCCGAAATTTTGTTTTTTTAAGACTGACTTTTCGATCAGGATCCGTGATGAAGAAAGACAACTGGTGGCAGACAACTTCAAGGTTCTCAAACGGGGCAGAAGGGAAGGGTATATGACGTAAATCATTGTTCCTTTAGGTCGCTAAGTAGTCTTCCTGGAGGTAGTTCTATGAATATAAAACTCAGTACGTCCGGAAAGATTAGGGCCTGAGCCAGGCAGCCGGGCTCCAAGTTAGAGAGTTGAACCCGATGATTGTCAAATAATCCAAAATAGGCAAGCATAATTGAGGATCGAGCAGGTATATGAGGGAATACTAACACGGTCGCTACGTCTGGAATAGCCGGGGAACACAAACACCATGCAGCACGTAAGAAGCTGCTCATTTCTCAAGTGTTTAATGAGAGAGAGTGTTCTACATCACGTCGCGGAGCTACTCGCATGCCTCAGACTTATATCCTAATTGTAAGAAGCCGAGATTTGACCTCTGGTTCCAAATTAGTTGCAAAGGCAAATTCTGTTTAACATCACGTAAGAGGGCGCAGGGGCTATTGGATTAACACCACTTTATACAATGGCTCGATGAAGTAAGTTATCACCCCTCTTTGCCATTTGTAGTCCTAGGACCTAGCGTAGTATCCAAATTGTTGGGTAATTGTTGGATTTTAACAAGTTATTGTGCGGAGCTTCCGTTGAACGTGCTTTTCCATCGACAAAACTCTTCTACGAACGAATTTTAAAAAACAGGAAATGGGGTGGAACGCGCGTTTTATAAAGCCGGTGGGATTAAGGACGCAATTATCCTGAGCTAGGTGGAAGATCAAGGTCGAAACGGAACTTCAAGCCACGGGGCACACTTCAGTGCACACGTTCTTCCGTGTGTAAGACTTCCCCTCTCGCTCACAACCATCGCTGCAGCTCACCAGCTGAACCCCGTTCGAGTATGTGTGGAATTTCGTGTGTGACTCTCGGCTGTCTAATTTTCATAAGAAACGACCCGTGAGTTGCAATTATGCATCGTGGAGTTGAAACAGATTTATTTCTTTTTAAAAGTATAATTTCAAGTACCTACCGTGTAACCAAAACAACTCAATTAAATAATTAATCCTTTTTTTAATTTTCACGTTTCCTGGAAGTGTGAAACCTCGTGATGCGTCTGAGTGGCAAGACTTGGTCTTTTGTTTTAAGAATTGCTCCCAAGATTCACTTAGCTTTTAAAGAAGGTAAGCGGAGCTACAAAAGGCGATAATTTTCGCGGGCATTTAAATGGTAAACAGATAACTTACACTGCGATTTACTCATTCAACTTATAAAAAGAAAGGGAACACATTTTCTAGCCCCAAGTAGAAAAAAGGATTAATGCCTTCCTTCCAGACTTTGTGTAAATGAGACGTTAAAAGATAGTAACGACCACCGATGTTACGATACCGAACTTGCAGCCTTTTTTAACAACTCCATACTTGAAGTACCTTGGGCCTGCCCAACGGGGTCGGAAACAGCCCACTATTTTATACCCAAGACAAAACTTTTCTGATTTTTTTTTTATCTCTCTCTGATCCTCAGTTCTTCCTCCACTTTCTTGAAAACATTGATTCTCACGGAATTTATCGCCTCCCATTTCTTGAGCTTCTCTCTCTTTCTTTATCTCGGATTGGAATCTCCTTCAAGCACTCAAGTTTGTATTTAAAGGAAGTCTTTGCCTTTGCCATAGCCCCGATGATATGCCACAAAACGTCTCCAAAAAAGAAAGAAAAAAACAACAACACAACAACGTATACAGAGACGTCAATAGGTTTGGAAATCTTGAATTTCTTGCATTGTTTTCTCCTTTTTATTGCCTTGGGTTTTTAGTCTTTATTGAAAATCAAGATCTTTTGACTCTAAAGGCAAGGGTGTCCCCTCTTTCGACCCTATACACACTTTACCATTTTATGAACAAACAAAAAATCTCGATCGTGACATTACCTATGTAAGCTCTTCACGAAAAGCTCTATTTCACAGATTGCTCTTTTAATTCGCTAATCGTTTAGGCGCGGTTTCTCGCTACGAAACCCTCTCTCATCCTCATCGTCTTTTGGCACGGCTCAATTTCTAAAACGCGAGGTGAGACAGGTGGCTATCACCTGGTCCAGCTGGTTAGGCCTCACGGCTCGACGCCTTCCTTTCCCTCAGCCACCTTTGACAGATTATAGCGTTTTTGTACAAGTACACGTCTCCTTTTTAAAGTAGGGTTTTGAGCACGAGGATCCCTCACCGAGCTATTCTCTTGAAGGCTCTTCTTGTACTAGAGCGGATTAAAGGAGGGGCGGTGGTTTTAACAGTTTACAAGTTGTGCGGGTGATTGAACACGGCCGAAGAAAGGCTGAAAAAAAAGGAAGGCGAAGTTTACGCTGCAAGGGGGTCGATGGTGAAGCTTGAGGTAAAAATAGGTTTAGAACTTATGACACGCGGATATTCTTTGCGAAAGTTACTTTTGAGTTTTGAGAGCATGAGAGGCTTTCCTAAAAATATGCATCGCGAAGAAATAAACGTAAAATACGATCTATCCAAATTCATCGTCTTTTCTATTCATCTCATACAACACGCCATAAAGCAGTCTCAAAAAGATCAATAAATAAAAAGCTTTAGATAAACTTGAAACATACAAACGCAACTATAAAAGAGAGTTGACCAACATAAAACGTTTTATGGCCGTATTTCATGATAAACTGAAATGAAAATATTCAACCGCTGAAAAGACGAATTTTCACACACGATATTCCAGTAACTGACCTGTGCCCTTCAACAGCATTAAGTAAAGGTTTTTCGAGTCAAGTGGGACTGCCTGCATCATCCACTTAATCAAATTCTCGCATCACGCATCATGCAAAAACGTCAATAGTATAGGTGCTGCTTACCTCTTAGCGAGTTGATTCTTGGCTGGAAATTATTGCTGTTTTTGGATCATGGTTTGAGCAGTCGTTACAGGAGTTCGACCAGGAGTTACACTCGGACTTAATTTTTACAATCTTTTGGCACTTCTGTTAAAACGATTAAATTGATGTTCTGAAGCGCCAAAGCACAGAAAATAATGATTTTAATGGAGAGAAAATCCGGGAAATTGGGGCTTTACAGAGTTGAAATCCGAATAATTTGGTTTTTGAAGAATTCAGCCCCACAAAATTGGATTTTCCGCGAAATTGGCTTTTAAGCTGCTATATCCACAAAAAGGGGCCTTGAATGATCCAGAAGTGCGTATTTGAGCCAAACACCTGAAATGTCCATTTGAAATAGCCAAATCCACGAAATTTGGTTGTTAAAGTGGACCAAACCGTGGATTTTAAAGGAAGACAAATCTGCCTAATTGAGGCTTTAAAAGGCCAAATCCTGGACATTTGATTTTTGAAGATCCCTCGAAATTGCAATAGAATGAGGGAAACCTCGCGAAATTGTCTTTTGAAGAAGACAATCATGAAATTGTCTTATAGGTTAAGCCAAACCTTCGAAATTGATATTTGAAAGGGCCAAACCAACGGAATTGCTTAATTCAATTGAGACGAACCCCCAAAATTGCTACTTCAAAGAGCCAAGTCCGTTATTTTAGTCATTTTCAGGGAACGAAGTGCGAGTTCAGCCATTTTCAAGGGGCTAATCGTCATTTTAGCTATTTTTAGGGCGCATGGAGTCAGTTTTGCAATTTGTAGGGCGCGAAGCCAAGGCGTGAATGCTCAGTTTTAGCCATTCTTGGCACACTTTTACCATTTTCAGAGCAGGAATCATCTGTATAGGCATTTTAAGGGCTCGGATCGTTAGTTCTAGTCATTTTTAGAGTGCGAGGAGCAAATTTAGCTGTTTTAGGTCGTTTTAGGACGGATTGGTGCGCGAATGGTCGATTTAGCCATTTTTAGGGCGCGAATCATGAACTTTTCAGGTATTTTCACGGCACCCTAATCGTACGTCTAACAATTTATAGGGCGCGAGTAATCAGTTTGGCTATTTTTAGAGCGGCAATCGCCAGTTTCGCTATTTTTACGTCGTATTAATTTTTTTCTGGGGGGGGGGGGGTGCCTTTCCTAGCAAAGCTGAGTCCGGCGACGCCAAGGCCACAAGTGGGCTCCTACGTCATACCCATCTATCTAACTGGGCACTTCACATCCGTGCTTCGCGGGAATTTTGGTCGGTGCGCGGTTTGTTGAACGCACACCGAGTTTGCAGTGTCACAGCTCGCCGCAGCCTTATAGTGTAATGGGCAATGGCTGGATTCGAACCCAAGCCCGCTGGGTTGCGAAGCGAGCATTGTATCCATTACACCATCGAGGCGAATAGTAAGTTTAGTCATTTTTAAGGCGCAAAAATAGTCAGTTTTTGCCATTTTTGGTGCAACTATAGTAAGCTTATCCGGTTTTTTGGGGGGAATACCTAGTTCAGCTATTTGAAGGATGCGAGTGGCTATCAAGCCAGGTTTAGTAGAGCAAAGCATACAATTTCTGAAGCCCCTCCTTTTTAAGCAAAACCTGAAACCACGTCTTTATTTAAGTATACATTTACGATATCCACCGGCTGTTAGGGGGCCTCCCGATAGTTCTCGCCTAGGGGCCCCGCGAGGGCTAGAAACGGCCCTGCCAGGCACATGCACCCAAATTGATCATTTTTCAACGGTGACACCGCGACACGCTGTTATGATGGAATCTGTGGATGCTCCCCTTGGAATTAATTATTCAGCTGAGAATAC
The DNA here is from genome assembly GCA_038030265.1 of Corythucha ciliata. Classification (NCBI taxonomy): domain Eukaryota; kingdom Metazoa; phylum Arthropoda; class Insecta; order Hemiptera; family Tingidae; genus Corythucha; species Corythucha ciliata. Next base: position 42,453,077 of record CM075942.1, on the reverse strand, counting down.
TGCCTGTTTATCTCCAGAATTAAATTGTTACGTGTGGATATCTTACTCCGGAAACTGACAACTCGACCACTGAACTGTGGAAATCGGCCCGGAAGAGCGCATCCTCGCCCAATTGAACCACTTAGCCCCATCTGTTTTGCCATGAAACCTTTTTCTTCTGTTTACTTAAGTCATGGTAAATTGATAACGCACAGCACCGATACAGGACCAATAATCTGTAAATTTAATCGTAAGCACCTATTTACCAATAACCCCATTCCTTTTCCATAAACCGCTGCAAATTATACACATGAATACAGCCAAATCTGACTTGAAATTACATGAAAATCGACACCCCACACCCCTAAGAACTCAAAACCTTTGGAAACACCTATTTTGGACCCGCTTTTGGCCTATAAAACCCCAGTGAGTTAGTTAATCAAACTGATCGGATGTTAGGAGGTTTTTTGAGCAATCCTAGGGCAAGATATGGCCCGGACGGCATACGGCGGATAGACATTGCAGAAATTGAATCCAGACGTGTTAAAACGTACACAGAAAAAGTTTAGGGTTGGGTAGCAAAAATTGTTTCCTGACCGAAAACATTGGTGTATTATTCATAATGAATAATAAACCACACTGGGGGTTCACACTTGTCACTTTGGTTGATCAACTTGGATGAATCATCCAAAGTGATTTACTTACCCTTGCTAAGTGTCTGCTTCTTACTACCCACTGGTTACCATCCGCTGCTTACTACTATCCACTCCTTAACCCTATAGCTTTACCAGAAGAGGCTTTTTTGTCTGAACTCTAGAGTATTGTAATATAGATATAATATAGATAATTTCGTTAATATTGATGGAAAAAATTCATAAAAAATTATTGACATCTTTCATAAATACAACAGCGCTCTTGCCGAGCTAATATGAACTAACGATCTGGGGTAACATCTGGCCAGCATCATTTGCTTTGTTTTGATTATTGTGATGGTGAGAACCAGAATCGGAAAGAGAATTTTTGAAGTAAATCTCAATTGAAAATTGAGGTCTGTTGTCCACTGGAAGCGTTTTCGGGTGGCGCTATAACGCGCAACAACGAGACTTAGCAGCTAGGCTAGGCAGGCTTAGCTGCAGTGAATTCAATTTAAGTCATTCGTATGTATACGCTCGTTTTCGCTCGTTGCCGCGCGTCGTAGCGCCGCTCGAAAACGCTTCCAGTGGACGACCGGCCTAGAGGGTACCCCACTTCCGGAGCAAATTTTACGGTATTATCGGTTGAGACAGTTAATTTTTGGAGGTTCAATCGGTTGTTTAAGGTTGGAAAACTCACGTGGTCCACACGTGTGCTCTCTATGAAAAGTTATAGAACTGAATTGACAGTTTAAGCCAGAACCAAATTTCGACATTTTGTCCCGAAAAGTACGATCGAGCGGGAAATTGGTTTTTATTCCGGCAGACGCGGATCTAGAGTTTTTACAAAGGAGGAGGGGGGGCGCAAAAAGTTAAACCTCGTTTTTTCTCAATTTCAGCCACAATCGAGCTCTTTTACTCAATTCATTCGTGATAAGGTCTCCATAAAGGGTGAATTATCTGCTTTTATTACTTTTCGTCTGGATTTTGCATCGCAAAACGAGGAATTAGTTGGTGCGCTTTCTCAATTTCAACCGTGAAAGAGTACCTACTTTTCTTAATTTTTACCACGAATTTGCGTTTTTGCTCAATTTCCCCCGCAAGTGTGGGCTTTTTCTCAATCTGGGGTCTTTTTCGTGGACGAGCCCCTTTTCTCATTTTTAGCCGTGAAAAGGTCTCCATAAACCATGGATTAGCGTATTCTCTTAATTTCGAATTTTTGACCCGGATGCAGGATCGCGAGGTCACAGTTGTGTGTGTTTTCTCTTTAGATGAGAATATGAGCTCTCTTTCTTAATTTTGGGTAAGCCCTTTTCCCCCCATTTTAGCTGTGAATTGGCGGAATTTTGGTCACGGACTATTTCCAAAGAAAGCTGCGGCCTTTTTCTACATTTTACGGCCACGGTTCTCTAAAATCAGTAGCGCATGCGAATCCTGAGGGGCAATTCTGTTCGGGAGTCGTGATTATCAACCGACAAGACATAACGGTTCCATTTTCTGCCACTTTTAGAGACACAAACGGCCCTTCATGGGCGTTTAGACCGTGACCCGATTCGATTTGTCAATCAAACTGTTTGAGGGACTCATAAACTGGCTCGAATCGAAATATTTTGCACCTTCGAAATCAAGAATATTAATTCAATAGGTAATAGGTCTGTTCCAGAAAGGTGCAGAGTTGCTAAGGGACCAGCCAATAAGTTGATTACATTTAATTGGCTGTTCCCATGGCAACTCTGCCCCCTCGAACATGTTCCAAGCCCCTTGATGGAACAGGACTATTAAATAAAGCTTATTCGAAATCGAAACGGATTTTCACGCTAAAGTTGAATGACCCCCCCCCCCCTCAAACATATTTTTTGGTCCAAGGGAGGGGTGCGCCCCCTCTGGATCGGCGCCTGTATTCCGGAATAAAAATAACATTTTGATTCAGAAGCAGTTTTCTTGATATACCTGTACTCATCACTGGAGCCAAATTGCCTCATTTTTGTCCATCAGGAAGATTTTATTGAAATGGACCAGTGACAAGCTAAAATTATAGATAAAAATTTCCAGTTTTTTGGCCCAATAATTGAGCCTAAAATGTAAGGCGTATAGCCCAGTCATTGTCTTGGGCAAAATTACACGTTTCGACGCCCAAAATCCAAATTCTGTGGCTACAACAGTTCATTTTATGACAACTTTATGTTTCCAGGATAATTTGCATTGCACGGCTCCTTAAGGTGTGAAAAGCACAGTTTTCTGATATCCTGTTCCTCACCCAATGGCCAGTTAGTGTGACAGAAGTGCAATTCATCTTTGGGTTTGGCATATGCACTTAAATTGGGAGATTTTTTGTACGAACTGATGCGCAGAAGCACCGACAAAATGACCTCTTTGAAATTCAGGTTCAGGAGAGATGTGTTGCCCACGATGGCAATGAGGGAATGATTTAAAAGTGCCTCGGCACCGAACTTCAGCACTGCAGAACTATTTCTAGGTGACTTCTGTGATATTTTGATATTTTTTCCTCACTGCCAACCGGAACCTCAGCTCATTTACCATTCGAGTCATTCAAGTTCAGTCTCTTTACCTTCCTCGTGGAAAACCAGGGCGCACGTACATAATACATATATGCTAGATATGTATAACCTAATTATTATAGTACTGGTATGAAAAGCAAGTTACCATCTCTCAGACCGGATTGAAGAAGTCGAGATCTATTTTGTTAATAATCTTCAGAAAGTAGTTGTTTTACCATCGGGACTTTTGTTGAGCCTTTTGCAGCTGAAAGGAGGTCGGTATTATTAAACTCCATTAAGAGCACGAATTATAAATACTTCTTAAAAGGTTAGCGTGTAATTAAAGTTGTGCATAGCGCGGAGAGATGGAGATACGAAAAGGGAAGAAAAAAACTGGAGCACTTAGTCTATTGTTGTACATTGTTCAAAAAGTTGGAAAATCAAGCAAGCCTTTGAGGCACACTGCATTCGCCCACTTCTATTCATCCATCAAAACACGACTTTTAAACTAAAAATGTTTTCAAATATCCACAGAAAGACACTCCGCTCTTCAACCCCTTGCACCGAGCGTAGTTCAACTAATTGCCCGTCCCCTTCTCTCTCACTCCTAAAACCGATTAGCCACCAGGGAAAACTGTCATCCGTTTGTCGCGGTGGTCAGTTTGAAGAGTTCTTGAAGTTGAGTTAATTGATGGAATACCACCGGGCTCCTTTCACAGGTATAACAATGAACAGGCGTTTGTGTAAAATACATTGTTAAATATCCTGGGCGCGTGTTCACATTTTCCGCGGTAAATCCTATTGACCATTTTGACCAGCGTCCATCTGCCATTTACGCCGCCCCTTGCAAAGGGTTTTTTGATAATTCGAACTCACTCATTGCACTCGCCGTATTTTGGCCTTTCCCTGACCACCAGAAAAACTGATTCTGGAGGTCAAGCGGTCACTAATAATTTAAATTTTACAGATAAATTGGGATAGCGTAATTACTAAAGCCTTGCCTTGACGTTCGTTTCTTCTTTTAAGTTACTCTGAACTCGCCTCTGTTATCTGCAAGTGATACAGAAAAATACGACCCAAACAGAGTTATCGTCCCCTCAATCATTTTAAAATAAAAATAAATCCGAAATGGAGTTGTGGTTAGGTGTACATACTGCTTAGGCATTATGGGTGGAGGTATGTTCAAGATGATGAACCCTCCCCCTTCAACAGTCACTAAAATTCCAAGTCAAGGGGGGAAATAATGAAAAATTAAAAGCTCATTAAGATTCCTTGCATGCAACGTATCGCTTATTTCGGCTATACCATCAAGTTATTATCATTTATTAGGCCTGAATATAACGTTCTTCCCTACGAAAAACGTTCTCCCCCCACCATTTTGGTCACGCTATATCATCAATGCCTCGTAGGTTTTCAAGTGTAAACATCAGCGATGATTTTTTTTTTCTTTTTCGTCTCTTTTTTCCAAGCGAAATATGCTAATTGCACGAAGTGGTTTAATTAATTTCCGCCTATCGTGGGCCAGCGATATCCACCGTAGAGAGTCCGGAGGTATTTATTGGGTTGACTGCGTCTTGACGGTCATAAACAAAGGAAAATCGGGAATTGAATATTTCCGTTTCTTAATTTTTCTCCCTATCGCACCCCATCTTCTGACTTAACTTTCGTAATACCCCGGTTTCAAAAGGGAGGGGGAAAATCAGCCGTATAATTAGTTCAGGCTGCACACATATTTATGCTTTCGTGGATAAAAAAGTATTAAAAATGCATTATTGTAACATGAAGGTGCAAAGTTGAACATTAATTTCTCGGCTTGACCCTTTATAAAATGGGTAAATTAACACAGCTGAAGGGCACATTCTCCGGCCACCTTTACCCTTCATCCCTACCCCCTCAGTCCACTCAACAGCTAAAGCATCATATTCATCAAATCGCAAAACCCCACTGTGCCGAGATAAGGGCTTTTGGCGGTCTCGATCTCGTATAGGTCTATAGTATAGGGCGAGCCGGCACCCCGAACGGACAGTGTGGTAAAAATTATGGTGATGGTATATTGACGTTTCCTTTCTTACCTTGGGGGGGGGGGGTGTACATTGTTTTCTTTGTTTTTTGTATTGTTGCGTTTGTTTGTGGTTTTATTTGTTTATTTCATTTGTTTTACATTGTAAGAAGTCTGATACCTTAGGCTCCTACGACTAAGATCTGACACATGTTTTTACTCAATCGACCTCGGTTCAGAATCACATTGCAGGTTTCGGGGTCAAATATCCAGTTTTAGGATAATTAATCGTATATAAAAAATAAGAGTTTTAATGATCCTTTTAGGTGTCCTGATGCCCTTGCTCTTTTTATATACATTGTCCAAGGGATTCGAAACACCCGTCGGGCTTAAATCGAAAACCATGGAAAATCACCCTAAAAATCTTCTAGTATTTGTTTTGTCAACAAAAGGGCTTGAATCATATTTGTCACACCAAGAAACCACCATGTTTATAATTATATGCAGGTTATCAAGAGGAAAAAGCTGCAGGCAAATCGATGTCATGCCCAAAGCACGTTTTCTACACTTCTGTTGTTCCAGGGTTCTGGTCGGATTTTTCGGCTGAAAAATCAGATCATATGTATACATATTTATTTTGATGACAGGGGGTGGGTATAGCAGACCCGAGTACATAGTACTTGGCGCATTTAGATGAAATTTGTAGGATACTCAGTCGTTGCGGTCAGAGCCCTCTTTCAACAGTTAGTTTAAAAAATTAGAGACAAAAATGTCGTACGTCTAATGAACCATCAGAGAGGAAATACGTCGCAGTTTTTTTTTATTATTTGAACACTGCCTCAACTGCACCCCATTCCCAGGTCAAAAATTCAAAGAAATTAATCCAATTTAAAGCGAGATAAACTCGGTGGTATGGCTCTAACATCTGCGGTATTCTGAGTTTTTGTTTACCATCTATAGTCCTATAGCTGATCTGTCTGTCCTGAAAAGAATGTGCTTGAAAATAATGGGTCACTTAGCTTTTTACATATAAAACCCCAAATAACGCCAACCAATTTGTAAATTTCATAGAAGAAATCGCACTATGATGAACTTTTGTTCGTTTAAATTGCCGATGAAATGGGGGAATGGCCCATTTCTATTGTCACCGCATATTCCTGATATCGTCTGTGAATCTTTAACGATTGTCGAGGAGGCTGGGGGCCGTAGGGTTTTAGTTGGATGTTTGACGTCGCGGAAAGCACGAGACGTATAGTACAATGATACTGCAAACATTCCATATTTCCGTTATAGATTTTGTCTGCTAACACTCGCTCTTTCGATCAACTTTATCCCCCTCCCTTCTCGAACGTTATGAAAACAGGCTTTTAATTGGAGAGGGGCGGGGGTAAGTCCATAGCGTATACAAATCGAACATGGTCGTAGTTCCCATCAGAGATGACCGAAAAGTGATTGTTTGCACGCTAGCTCTGTGATACCAATCTATAGTGCGCCTATTACATCCCTATTTGTTTTTCCAGGACTGAATTAACCGATTAAAGGCCTCTTTTAAAGTTTTTTTTTTTTTTTTTTTTTTTTTTTTTTTTAAAGTTTAAAACGGTTTTATCGGATTGTAACGCCATAGTTGGCACCATGCCACTCACTTCTCATCATTTGCGTTTTCGTTTTTTTTTTTTTTCTTTTCAAGACGAAAATTAATAACAAATGCCTGTGGGTTTGTTCTAGCCGAGAATTATTACGTATACATGTGTCCAGGCATGGTTTAAATTAAATGCCTGTCAAAATGATCTTACATGACTTCTCTCGGATCCAATTCGAAATGAGTTCAAAAATCTCTCAAGATGACGACGAAAGAAGTTTGAAAAAGAAGCATCTGTTTGGAAAATGATCTTATCGTGGAAGAAGACCGAAAGGAAATGCACTTGTAAGGGATGCCTAGGACATGCCGGGCAGGTGGACTGTACGTACTCGATCTTTCTTTCTTTTTTTTGCAACAAACCATTTTTAGTCAACTTATCGTCTTGTGGGAAAAATTCTTCACCCAAGTATACGAGTAGCATGAATCAAAATTAAACGAGTCATTCATCAAAGTTGAATGAAAGGGCAACGCTTTTTCTTTTAAAAAATCCAACAAACAAATAGGGTATGTCATCGTCATTCTCTTCACAAGCATGCGTGTCCGTGTCGACCGCATGTTTGGCTATGTTTCCCGTTTCGAAAAAAAAATAAATAAGTACAGCTATAAAGAGTGAAATTATAATTGTAGTAAAACGTCGCGCCTGGTTCAGTTCAAGAGTGGGGGCGATTATAAAATGCCGTTGAAATTGATCTTAATTGCTTCGGTAAATAGCCTAGAAAAACCAGAATCGCATACACTGGTATGCCTCTCTTGTCGGCAATCTATTTCCATTTCAAACTGTTTTTTTTATTTTCATATATTATTTTTAATTTTTTATGTCCCATCATGGAATCAAAAAAAATATTATTCCACGCAAGTTATAATCCATGGGCCGGCCGAAGGTGAAACGGGCAAAACCTTCCAGATTTGGATTGTCACTATATTGTACGGTAAGATTACATTGTCTTCTGATCAATTGCTTAATCGAAGCTTTTTAAAAATGGATGACTCCCGGAAAAAGCCCCGGTGTGTCCCCTACGCGGTAAAAACGAAATTTACAGCTCCAATAAAATGAAATATAGCCGTGCGTCCTTCCCTTTGTTTTTATTACTTTTCTTCCTTCCTATAGAAGCAATGTTTTCCTACAGAAATGTGAAATGTTCTCCTTGACGTCCCACTATTATGCCTCGCTTGACCAGCTTCTCCGAATAATTCTGTTGATTATCCGATTTTGACTGGGATCACAGAGCATAGGAGTCGAGTCGACAAAAGAAAGCACACAGCTTGTCCAACCCTTCCAACTTATGCTTTTACTTTTCACTTCACCTGCACTTTTCCACAAGAAGATAAAGATGAGTAAGACGCCTCGGGAACTGAAAAACTTTCTGAAGTTCTGCACGATGGGACAATAAAAGTATGGGGGAAGCAGGGATGGGACAATAAAAGTATGGTACGCAACAATTTCGTCTTATTTGCATGGCCTACCGGTTCATAATGTAATTATTAATTATCTGTTTAACCGTCTGTGTAAGGACGATCATGTCGCATCAATTCTTATATTCTTGCGTGAACCTCTTCGTACGAACAAATAATTAACAGATTGCCAGATTGAAACTGTCCTGACGGTTCATCGGTGACGGACTCGAATTTATCCTTCGAACACGACTTTGCCCCTCATTTCCATTGAGTTTCCTTTTTTCGAGTTTTTAGCACAGAAGCGGAGCCACTCGCCGTCTAAGAAACTTTTTATTTTTTTAAAGCCTCCCCTGCGTTATCTCCTCAAACAAATCCGTCGCCCTCCACCGCTCACCATCATATTTAACTCTTCACCAAACGAAATGTTTCACCCCGAATCGTGACGAACTACTCGGGTTTCTCGCGACCACCTCCCCGTCCGTCCCACCACTCAATTCATTTCAACTTTATAGCACTCGAATTTTATCACCTTGGACCCGGGCGTAGGTATTTCAGGAAAAAGGAGAGAGAGAGAAAAAAAAACGGTATTAACCTTACAAAAAAAATTCTCGCAGGAACTTTCCAACCTTCTAGCCTTTGAAGAATTCGAGGGAATGACACGGGCGATTCGTTTTTAAAATCGAATTCTTCTGTCACGACAGGATTTTGTCGTCGTAAATTTTGAATTGATCTTCGAGACGTGACCTGGATTAGGGGGGACAAAAAATAATTTATTGAAAAGCGGTTGGTGAAATAGGTAATTTTAAATTGTATGTATTATGTGTTTTTCAATGAAAAATGAATAATTTATTACTCATGCCGTAAAGGGCGGTTTGAGTCAAAATAAAGTAGTAAAAAAGTAATTAAAGGAAAGTTTTAGCGTCACTTTAATGCTGTTTCTTGGGCATACGTCTTATACAGAAGAGGTCATTGTGATCGTCATTCTCATTTAAGTATTATGCAAATGGAAAATGCTGCGTAAAATTTGCACGTGATGCACATTTCAATAAATTTCTGGCTTTATCGTTCATCACCTTAATAAAACCTAGTTTTACTCTCTTTTCATGTATATGCTGGAACGGAACTCGGCCAATCGCAGTTGTTGCGTGACGTATCAAAAAAGAAACCGAGGCTTTTGGATACGCCATGAGTTATTGAGTTCCTTTTGCGAGTCGTTAATGCATGGAATAGGTGAAAACGTTCAAGAGTAATGTGAAAAAACTAAAAGATAGTTCGGTAGCCACTGTATGGAAATTTCGCAACACCCAAAAATACTTTTATAGGCAGTGGCGAATGCTTTGAAATGCAGGGCAAGCGGTAAAGCGCCAAAATCAGACATCCAAAAAAGTCAATATGACTTTTTCAAAATATGTTACCTTAGTATCATCCCAACGAGTTTATTTATTACGTTATGCGTTCAACCGGTGGCTTGAATCTATCTCAATGCCTAAAGCTCGGTGCACACGATGCATTTTTTTGAAGCATGATGGCCTGCCTGTTCTAAAAAACATCCGATCACTGATGGGGATCATATGTTTTTTTTCACCATGCAAGTGAACATGCTTCGAAAAATGCATCGTGTGCACCGAGCTTAAGCCAAGCTTTTCACAATAAACGTCTATTACCCTGGGCCTTAACCCCTAACCATGGCTGGCGTCTAAATATCACCAATTGCGGTACCGCTTGCGTTATTTTTTTAACGCTAGCTCATGGTTGACCACCTGGTCCCATCAGACAGACAAGGCAGATGCTACATTTCAAAATTTCAGAGCCCGTAAACAAAAGAAACTCTTAATACGTACATCGCAAGATGAAAGACAGAATATTTTCTGATATCCGATAGTCCTGGAGCCAGCCTCACGAAATTTGTTTTGACGGAGCCAACACCATGAAATTTCTATTTTGAAGAAGGCGGACCCATAGAATGACCTTTTGAAAGGTTCAAACCGATGAAATCCCGATGCGGGATTGGGATGAGCCAATCACGCGAAATCGGTTATGAATGGGGTAACCTTGCGAAATTTCGTTTTTGAAATAAGACAGACCAACGAAATTTTGCTCTCAAGAGTGAACCAACACAACACTCTGGAAATTTAGATTTTAAAGATGTGAAATCCGCGAAGCTTTGGCTTTGGCTTGGTTCGGGAGCCAACTCCGCGCGAGATTGGTTTATTACGGTTAAGAAACCAGAGGGCAATATAGTAAATTTGGTTTTTAAAAGAGCAAAACCCGCGAAATTAACTTCTTCAAGTAACATTGGCATTTGAAGTCGTGATATTCACAGATTCTATATCCATCGACGTAATCAGGAAGAGGAAGGCGCCGTTCATACTGTAGCGATACTGTTCGACGTCACCGACGCATCTTAACAGCGTTTAGGATTGATGTAAACAACTGAAACTGCGTGAGAGCGAATATAGAATATCGTATCTCTACAGTATGAACGCCGCCGAAGGTGACTCAGTCAGGAAGCATCTGTTTCGTAATCGTGGTAACGAAGAATCACTCCTAGCTGCCTAATTATGCTTGGGTGGTGGTGCAGGGGATGTCGCCTCTCCAAGGAAAATCCTTCGCAACAGCCCTGAAAGAACTCAACGAGAAAACCGTCAATTTCACTTCGGACTTACCCTTGGAATTAGGATATTTCTTTTCTTATTAAAATGGTTGTTTAGACCTCCAAAACAGTAATTTATTAGGTCTTTTTGTTTGTCGTCAGGAGCTGCACTATAAGTACTGAAAGTAGTAACCTTCCATTATGTTTTCGCGTTATTTCACATGATAACCCGTGAGGTTACATAATTTCGGGCTGCTCGGAGTAGTCCGGATCGACAAACGATTAGACCTATTAACTCAAATCCCAGCAAGGAAAATCTTTCCCGCCATAAAAATGGCTAAACTCACAATACTCGCGCCCAAACTGACTCTACACGCCCCAAAAATTGCTGAACTGATGATTCGTGCCCTGAAAGTGCATGAAAAGATGATTTCTGCATTGAAAATGGCAAAATCTACCATACTTCCATAATTGCGCCAAGAGTGGCACAAACTGGCGTTCTAAAAATGGCCAAACTGGCTATTCGAGCCATAAAATCAGCAAAACTGACTCTATGCGCCCTGAAAATAGCTGTAAACTGATGATTCACTCCTTGAAAATGGCTAAACTGGGTTCGTAGTCAGTACCTTAAAGTTGACTAAATCGACGAAGTGAATTCTTCACTCATGCGCCCCCCTCCCCTCATAGGCACAACACAAAAAAAATATTTCTATTTATTTATTTATTTTATTTTTTCTGTATTATTCGAGTTTCATAGCAAATGCTAGATGTGCCCACAACCCTGTCTCACGATATCGACATGCAGATTTGGCAATAGCGTTACGAATTTCGTGCCCAGTACTAATTTCATGGTTGGCACCCAAAATGCGATTACGGAACGTATGAAAAGGGGCGCATGAGTGAAGTATTCTCTGCATTCGTATTTTTATGATTTTCTGAGACCAATTTAACAATTTTCGATAGTTCTCTTTTATTTCCAGTGGCACAACAGCCTTATTTTGACGATTTTACTTGACAATTTCAAACTTTTGCCCAAATATCTCGGCTATTACAGAGGCAATGTCCATTTCATCGTAGGTCATTGGAAAGCTTACTATTCGAGGAAGTTTTTTCCGCAGAGCGACACATCTTGATAATGCTGTGCATGAAATTGCAGATGTTAGAAAACCCATGTTTGATGGTAAAAAAGGACAACTTGGGAATTCAGCCCAACATTAAGGGCCTTCAACTCAAGCTGATTCCAAAACCGTGTAGACCTAATAAAAAGACAATTGTGTGCCCTTTTCAGTGGTGTGCTTCAATATTACGTGCGACGAAAATTGTGGGAGTTATTGCAGCTTGTTTGAGGAAAACCAGCGATGAGTTGAAAAAGCGGAAAAGTGCGTTTTTCTAGGGAACGGTTAATATTCGGACCATGGTATATTTAGTCATTTTTGACGCAAATGTGGTCGAGAATCACCTCCTTCATTTATGCCACGTGGACCGAATACACCCTGTATAATATAAATACTTCAAAGTGACGCTTTGAAAAGGCGTAAACAAATTGTTCCTTTCCTGGAACTGGGCAAAAGCAACAGTTAATGCGTCAAAAATGGCCAAGCCGAGCCTTCACACTTTGAAAGTGTCTGAACTGACGATTCGCGCTGTAAAATAGCAAAACAGGCTATTTACGCTTTAAAACTAGCATTCACGTTATATGGCTAATTTACGCTCTAAAAATGGCCAAACTCAAGGCGTCCTCAGAGGCTAAAGATTACAGAATGACATTGGGGAACTTGCATGAATGCCCGATTCGGGAGAAAAGTATAACGGTGAATTGACACGTGGACAGAAGGGTATCAACGGTAGTTGAAGACCGATTGGTGCATCTGGTGATTTTTAAATAAATTTTAAAAATTTTCAGGAGGGGATGGATGGTGCGAGGGGAAATGACGTCAATGTGCAGCTTTGAAGCATTTGAGGGAACTCGAAAATGTTTTGTTTGCCAATGGGATGGGGAAGTTTCGACCAACGATTATACAGGGTGTTCATGAATTAGCAGGACAGATGAAAACCAGTTATGGGACACATCATTTGCCATCGAACTTACTATTTGGAGTTTTTGGAAATTCCGCCTTGTTTCCGAGATATAACACATTTTATGATTTTTTCACGAATTCCCTTTTTTCCCACTTAAATGCTTGCCGTACGCTCGTAAAATGGTATTAGCCCAAAAATAATCAGCTCATTGGAAAGAGCAAAAAATTTCCTATAAAATGTGTCCACTTTCGGGTGAAAATTATTGCCGTACCATTCGTGAGAGCAGCCGATTTACTAAAGAAACTGGCGTCTCACATTTCCATACATTTTTCCGACGCGATTTTCACCTCTTCGCCATTAGGAAGAAAAAATTTGAAATCAGTGGAAAAACTTCCTTATTTTGTAAGCTTATTTCCAATGATGTACAAAGATTCATAGTTACTGTATTTTTCCGTCGAGATATGAGCAATAAACTTGAAAAATCCAGCCAGGAAACGTTAAATTCATGCATTTCTTCGACAATATTTTATTACACAAGGAGACATTTTTTTCTTCTTTTATTTTATTTGTGACTCAATTATTCATCTTTCATCTTCTTAGTCAATAATTTACGTTCCTCTCCCCTCCGAAAGAGACCCCCACCACCACTCTTATGAGTGCCTACGTAATTATTCTGGAGGAGGAGGGATGAGTTCACGAATCGAGCTAAAATTATTAATTAAGAAGATAAAAGATAAATAATTAAGTCAAAAAAATAAATAAAATAATAAAACAATAGTTCCTTCGGTTATAATGGTACTGAAAAAATTCCAACGATTTCTGACTGGGATTTTTCAAGTTTTTTACTTATGTTCCAACGGGAAAATACTGTAAGTGTAAACTTACTGTAAGTGTAAACAAACTGCCCCCTCCACGCCCCTCCAGTCCACTGTGAGCAATCGTGAGTGTTTATATATCGTTGGTTTCGACTCAAGTTGACTAAACTCTTCTACAGGAGCCACAGATTTCCCCCAGCCCATCAGGCGGGAGGGGTCGGAACTGACGTCACCAGCAGTCCTTTGCACTCCCGATTGCTCACCCTAGAGTAGCAGAGCAAGTTAATTTTGAAATTGAAGTTTTTGAATTCTCAAAAATCAGAACCCAATAACAACTACTAATGTACTGGGTCCAGCGCAAAGGCGGTTGGGACTGATGCTCGTGACTTAGGTGAAGGACCGTAATGACCGAAGATTTGCGGCACCTATAGAAAGTTTAGTCACGTTGGTTTCGACTCATAATAAACCTTTTCACCTTATCATTCCTCCTAGCAAAGTTATAGAGTCATATTGGCGATTTTAGCTAAGGGATACGATGTCTGGCGGCGTTTCAGAGAAACATTCAGTCCGGTACTCCATGTAATTTGTTGTTGTCGTTTGACAACAAACTGCAACAAAGTTTTCTTCAATGAGGAAGTTCATGTATCAAAAATGTTGGCCAGTGACACTTTTTTACTGTGAACTTCGGCTAAATTATCCAACGGTGACGAGGAGGCCTCGATATTGTACCTTTGGCATCACCGAATCAAGAAAACAAGACGGTTATGCGGGTGCGCAGTACACCCGTACAGAAACTTTCACTATCGGCTATTTGTTGGAGCAAGAAAACTCGAAAACACCGATTCAAAAACGTTTTCGATTATTTTGCTGAACCCGTGCCGTATAATAAGCACTGAGACGAAACGGTGAGCTGGCGAGTACCAATAAAGAAATGATAAGGCGCTCGTGGGATGTCTCTCAAGGGTGAATCCAGAGAAAACTGCTGTGTATTCGGTTGTTCTTCCCGTCGTAACCGAGACAAAACAATGTCATTTCATTATTTCCCAAAAATTGAGGGTTCAACGGTGTCAGTTATCATTAAGCCCAGTGTTTGGAGAAAGTCGACCGCCGAAAGGCTTGGGAGCTTGCTTGACGTTTGAGTATAAATGTATCAGAAACCATGTTCTCCTGTTCTTGTCACTTTAGACCAACTGACTACTTTTTCCCCATTATGTTACGGACGTTGACCACGAAAAAACACTTTATAAAAACACAAAACTTGTTCAACCATTCACTAAAAATAACATATGTGGGGAGTACCGGTTTCATTATCTCACGACACTAGCGCCACTAGTGATATAGCTACAATCGCCAATAGTAATATGTACATACTATAGTTAAATAAAGTTAATATAGTTATGTAGTTATACATATGAGTTATACAGGGTGGAAGGGGATAAGTGTGACAAAAATTTTAGGGTGATAGTAGACCTCATTTGCGACCAAAATCAACATATACACCACGGTCCGAAAAATCAAAACCCTTCGAGATATGATTTTTCTAACGATTTTTAAGGCTTACACAATTTTTTTAAACTAACGGCGAGAAACTCACATTCAATTTGAATTTTTGCAACTTTTGGTGACGGATTCGGAAAGAGCACACTATTTTCTGCCAGGGTTAGCCATTTTCGATAGAAGTTAACTATTTTATGTGCCCTTAAATGCGGCTCAAAGTCGTGAAAATCGAGGATTTTATTTTTTACAAAATAAGTCAGTCCCCGTTTGTCCACGCTAAATCTGAGTGAACGGACAACACATGATTCAGAAAAACGTCTTCAAAGTGTCCTTTTCGAAAATAGTCATAAGCGTTTTCTTAGTTGTTTGGTGATTTTTAGTCAGAAATGACGGTTTCTTAGAAAAAATAATGATTTTTCTCTTCATAATCGCTTGTTTTGACCTGAAAAATGTGAACAAGTTTTTTGATTTTAACGTGATAAAAAGCACTAAAACCGTATCCAAAGCTGTACGTTGAATCGAACTGCTTATACACGCATACCAAAAAAAATAAAAATGTCGCTCCCGCTGGGGTGTCGGATAGAGTACATTTCATGAAACACGAATTTCGTTAATTTCACTTAATTAGCGATTATTCAGAAAAAATAGCTATAAAAATGTAGAGTAACAAACTGAAATGTTAATTAATACCGAATAATAGTTAAATAACTAAAAACGTCGAAACTTGTAGTTGTGAATGCACTTAATCCGGCAGCCAGTTGCCGGAGCGACATTTTTTGTTTTTTTGGTAGGCGCACACATTGAATTCCACTCCAAGGATAGCTTTGGATGTGGTTTTATACCTTTTTAGCAGGTTAAAATCACAAGGATTGATCGAATTTTGCAGGTCAAAACAAGCGATTTTGAAGAGAAAAATCATAATTTTTTCTAAAAAATGGTCATTTCTGACGAAAACTCACCAATCACCTTAAAAACGATTATGACTATTTTTGAAAAGGACACTTTGAAGATGTTTTTCTGAATCATGGGTTGTCCATACACACAGATTTAGTGTGGACAAACGTGGGCTGACTTTTTTTGAAAAATAATAAATCCTCGATTTGCACGACTTTGAGCCGCATTTGAGGCCACATAAAATCGTTAACGTCTATGGAAAATGGCTAATCCTGAGAGAAAATAGTGTGCACTTTCCGAATCCCTCACCAAAAGTTGCAAAAATTCAAACTGAATGCGATTTTTTCGCAGTTAGTTTTAAAAAAATTATGTGAGCCTTAAAAATCGTTAGAAAAGTCATATCTCGAAGGGTTTTGATTTTCGGACAATGGTGTATATGGTGATTCTGGTCGCAAATGAGGTCTACTTTCACCCACATTTTTTTGTCACACTTATCCCCTTCCATCCTGTATAGAAGTTACATATGAAAATTTGACATTTATTATACAAATCCCACGTTTTAGGGCAGTTCAGTGTTTTTCACATATTTTTAAAGTTTCTCTACGTAATACCTATAATTAGTGTCGGGTAGACCTGATTCTCAATCGACAGGGGCTACTTGCTTTTTTTGAATCCGTCCGGCTTCGGATGAACATTGTTGTCCTCACCTCTGCATGTATCTAGAATTTTAAATAGTCAAAATGTATTTTCACTCCGGCGCAGCTCACGGTAAAAACACTTCGTGTAGTCAAATTAACTCGTCTATTGATTATAATAAATTGTTTCATTGAAGTCATAAGAGACGTGTTCCACAAATCTACGTCCTCCACGGACCACTGTCAAAAGCACACGAATGCCGGGTTTGGTTTCTTTCGGGATTATTCGATATTGATGACTTCCGGCTGACAAGCAACTCGAGACACAGGGTACGGGATGCAGCACGTGTGAAACCGTACGTGAGCATCACCATCACCCATGAAAACTAACTTTCTGACCGTTGAGTTCACCGCACTGCAGAGCCAGATCTTGCTTTTTGCCGCACCGGAGCTAATTTGTTTTTGCTGCCTCATGCGGCTGACCCCCCCCCCCCACCGGCCAGCTTCCTCCATTTCTTGTGGAGTTAAGCAAGTAACGAGAGAATGGATTCTACAAGTTACTATAGAGGAAAACTATGTTTCTTCAACATGGCGAAAAAACCTCGAGTTGACGGCCAGTCTACAGAAATATGACATGTTGGCTTTTCGAGATGAAGCTTCAGGGCAGCAATCCATCCAGGGGAATAATCCATGCCGTGTGGTGGCCAAGTTTCAAAATAATGACCTCAGTGCTATACTTTTGAGTCATTAAGTGTGTCAAAAAGGTCGTCGCCAGGAGCCATTTCTGCCGGGAAGGGGCTGGCCAAAAACGGCGGCATCGGAGGTGGAGCAGCTTAAACGGTTCGTCTTAACGGCTCGTTTATTCGATTCCCCGAGTCGAAACTCCCAGAGCTAGGAATGCTATTCCTTCCAATTTTAAATTTTTGTCCATTCTTATCTAATCCGCCGAGGGCTTTAGTAGGTGATTTTCAGGTCCTCGGCCAAAAACGCCCCCATAAGGGGTCGTAGGCAGTAGCCTATTGAGGTCCGTGTGCGCAGTTCTTTTCTCTGAGCAAGCTTACTGGCAAGCCTACGTCTGAAATTAAGAAGCCACGTTCATTTTTCGCTGTTCTGCGGTCATTACTCGGCTAAACGTTTTGAAACTCTAATATTCCCGGCTAAAATTGAGAACAAGCGCTCATCGTGGCTAAAATTGAGAAAAAGGCACATTCGTGGCTAAAATTGAGAAAATGCGTCAATTCGTGGTTTTTGATCCAACACCCTGGCCAAAGTTGAGAAAAAAACGCTGGTGTGTAGTTTCAGCAAATCCGCGACTAGAGTTGAGAAAAGAGGTAATTCATATTTAAAAGTTAGAAACATCGCTCATTCGCGGCAAAAATTGAGAAAAAGCGTCTCGTATCCGCTAAAATTGAAATAAAAACACTCTAACTCACGGCTAAATTTAAGGAAAAGCTCTAGTTCGCTGCTAAAATTTAGAAAAAGTGGTCGTTAAGCGATCAAGTTAAGAGCCATATTGGGGTTGAAAGAGCTACTGGCATAAAATTGTTTTTGGAAGGTGGAAGCGCCAAATACGCGAAATTGGTCCTAAAAAGTGCCAAACCACGAAATTTTATTTTTTGGAGGAACTAAGGACCGTATTTATGAACGTTTCTTGAAGCTTCCTTGAGTAAAGGAACCGTTCAGAACAGTTTTGATCACAATAAAAACATCTGTTCTAATGAATTTCAAGGGTTCCTTAATGTCAAGGAACGTTCATAAATGCGGGCATAAGTCTTTGAATTCGGCAATTTGGGTAAACAAAGGATGATAAGGGGCCTCGTAGAGATTTTCGCTCCGGGCCCCGATAGATGGAGCGTGGAGGTCCGCCACTGATTGTGCTGTTGGATAATTCACTATGAGGCTGCGGCGGCTTCGTATGAGCGTGCCTGACGGTGGTGTGGAGGAGCCCTCTTAGTTTTTCTCTGAGCATCTCGTTTTTGTACGCCCTATTGGGGACACAAATCGGAGTGGCTGACATCTAGTGTTATCAGTGAAAAGCTCCAGGAAGCATATAAGACATGATAAATCATTCAGAATGTCGTGATTGTTTGGCTTAAAAGGGCATTCTGTGCGCGATAATATGGTAAGATGATTTTTTATTTTTTTAATTAATGTAAGTATTACTCACCGAATAAGCGTATGACCGTTCATAATTGTTAAAACCTATTATTTCTTAATCTTGTTAACTAATCCAACAGCCATTTCTTAGTCCTTCCAGAATAAGGGCGATTTACCGAGTATTACTCGTTTCCGTACTCTATTATCCACTGCACGAAATGATTTATTTCAGATGGGCTCGGATATTGTTAATCTGCTTGTGATTATCCGCTGCATTGGCGATTTCCAGCGACCATTGATTGAGAGATCTGTTGTTCTCAAAGCGAAACATGTTGAGTGTGACGTTGTTGGTGAAGATGACAATGCCCTTGAATTTTTCGCCCAATGCCTTCCAACGTTTATCTGGGAAAGCCAACCTCATTTTCCAATACAAAAAATTCATTGTGATAGTGACAAGTGACAGGCGCAATTAAAAAATGCACGTGCACCTAGGCACGTCAGGAAGTTTTTCTTTCAACTTTATTGTACATAGGTACATTACAGTTGTGCGAGCCAGTTTTAGGAACATGGAGCACTTAAGACAAGAAAGTGCATGATGCCAACTTCATGGATTATTTCGCCCTTTTGAAAGAAAAATTTCCAGGGTGTTAGCTCATTTGTAAAGAGCAATTTATCGGATATCGCTCCTTCAAAAAAATAAACGGATTTTACCATTGCAAAGTCAACATGTTGCGGACTATTTGGCTCCTACGTTTCCTGGGTTTTTCCACTCAATTGTTTAGAATTTGTTATTTTTTCTTCGAGACCACACATTCTCGCATGAAAATTCCGCAGTTTCATTCACTAGGTATCGTAAAAACCATGACAACGAGGTACCTTCCCTCGCCCTTCTTCCATTTTACGACGCGTAAATTTTGCAAGTTACAGAATCACCCCCCTGGAACCCCCCGGGAAGAGAGGAAGTGGAAGACATTTTCAAATGCACCTAAACTCATCGAATTCCTTGTTGAAGGAGCTGGAGAATTATTTTTTCTTTCTCCTGTACAGGTGTATGTACCCAGAAGGAAATGAACTTTTATGAGGACGTCGTATTAACTGAAGCGATGCGGTAGGGATTGCGCTAAAAACCAGTCAATACTTATCAGGGGGCCTATTCTCTAACAACAAGCAATATTTTTTTCGCCAGCCATGTGTTTATTTCATTCACTTGTTTGAAGAAAATCAATGAAATAAACATATGACTTCGAAAAAGCTATTGCTTCGGAGTTAGAGAATAAGCCCCCAGGCCTCAACCACAGAATGATTCCAAAGTCGCCGACTTCGAATTTCAGCGAGCAAAGCATATAATTTGTATACTTACGCCCGTGGAAGCAGAAACTGTCCCCTTTTCTAGCGAAGGCTTCTTAGAATAAATACTCTTCTGAAGATAGGGAAACGCGTTTCTGGTTATTGCAAAGGCACATTGATTTACTTCTAATTAAGCAAGTTGGAAATGTTCGGAGGAAACCCGCACGAATTTTGACACTTCTTTCCCGATCCTCAATTTTATTTTCCCTGGTTTTGCCATAATTTTTTCAGGGGTATACAATGGAAAGAAACATTGGGAGTCCGCTCGTTATTTGGACATTGAGAGACACAACACACGAAGTGGGTTTTTGGGGGCTCCCTCTAAGCGCGAATAATTGTGGTCCACTTTCTCGCCCGCCAGCAGTCGTTTAATCTATAAATTAATTACATAAATTGAGAACTGAGCTAAATTACCATGCCAAACTATTGCCTTATCAACTGTTTATATGCCTTTCAGACGACATTTTGAAACGATCGTACCGCTCTCTATAGTTCGTTTGAGTTACCAATATAGTAGTTTACCTTCCTTCCTAAATCTAAAGAAGGACCTGTGGTCACCGTGCGAATGGGAGAACATGTTAATGTCAGTCTTGCATTTGGACATTTGCTTTCACTGTTATCGTATATTTATGGCTTACTAATACGAGCAGAAGCTCATCTGCACAATGATGGACGTACTCTCTATACTCAAACATTCGTTGCCGGCCTCATCACTCCCCGATATGTGTGAGAAAGTCCTGTTTACCCATCTAATAAAAGTGTTTTGACGGTTTCATTTATTTCTTGAGGATATAAAAGTTGAAAAAAAAGCTCGAGAGCGCACATAAGCTGGTTAAAGGAATAGCCATTTAAGATACTCAGCGGTTCTTTGGCAATAGGTGAAGTGTGAAGAGTTTATTGTTTTATGGCCCCCGATATTTTTTCTGAAACAAAGACAACTTTTATTAAACTGTTTTTTTATTTGTGGGATCATGAGATGCTAGTGTAATGAAATGTTAAACAGTACGAGTGTACGATTAAACTTGAGCTAGCCCTTTCAAGGTGCGGAATAATTCGGTTGTTTTAATTTTGTCATTTTCGTTTGACTGGAGAGGATGCAACTAGCCCAGGCAACAATTTCATTAATGAATTAATTGTTCATAGGCAGAAGTCCCTCTGCTGCGAGAAGGAGAACGATTTTAATTTTAACTTTTTATCCAGCCTGTCGACAGATGACAATTAGCTCCTTAACTGCGTCAAATAATGACCGTTAAAAAAGGGATGGGGGGGGGGTAGGAGCGCAAACCAGACTTATGTATCAGTTTAAGAAGGAAGTGAAGGTAGCAGTGAATAAAGGGGGGAAGACAATGGGAAAGATAGTGTTGATAAGTGTGCCTGTAGGATGAGCTCCCATTGCTATTCGAAGAAATGTGAGTACCAGTGACAATTAATGCTTGAACCCTTTTCCTTTTTTTTCTAGACACCTTAGCCCTCCAGGACCTGTGATTAAGATGAAAAATTAGAGGAAACACTCATTTCTAATCTGATTCGTAGATAGGAATCAGAAACAGAAAGAAAATGATACGGTTTTTGATTACTATGAAACTGTTCTACCGACTGCAACATAGTATTTTTTGGACGCTCGTCTCAGAACAAGATATTTCGCCTCGGAAAACAATGCTTGCAGAGGGAAATTAAAAGTTTCTAATTGCTTTCCAGAGCGAGGGCTCTCGGCTATTGTCTCAAAGTTTATACGTTACGCTTTTACTGGGACTCCAGGGGTCCCCAGCAGGGTGCGATAACTTGCGCTTTTAAACCCACAAGCCAAAATAAGTGGGACTCATACCCGAATATAACCCGAATGAAAGCGATTTCTTTAAAATTGAAATAAAATGAGCTTGGAAACAACATTCTTGAGCAGAGAGCAACAGTCATATAATAAACTTCAGAATGAATGAATATCTTTTGACATTAACACGATATCCTTTTGCTCTTGAGCAAAAAAAAGAGAACTCCAAACAGGTTCCTTTAATACTAGTTCTGCGTTGGCTTTTCTTTTTTACGCTCGTGAACAAATATGAAGTTTGACGCGTCTTCACACGACCCGCACATATCACAATCCACAAACTTAGCCGGGAATAAAATGATGTATTAAACCATTGAAAAAAAAAAAAAACTTGGAGAGTAGATGTTTGGAGTGGGAGTAAATTCAAAGGCGACTTGAGGCGTCAGAACTTGAATGTCTGCTCATCGTAGTGGCAAGTCGTATAAAGATAGAAATCGTAAAAAAATGAAAATCCTGTAATGAGTAGTTCGTAAATTGATAACCAACTATTAGCGAAAACGGGGTACTGGAAAATTATATGTTGAGGTTTTTTATTTCTTGTTCGGAGTTGAGACGTGAAAAAAAGTAAGGATAGAGGAGGTATATAATGTTCTATTCTAATTCATACAGGCTGAGCTAATTTTGCCTCGAGTTCCCTGCTCTCCACTTCGTTCAAAGGTAGTGCACTATTAGGTTGGTGGGGAGGAGGAGAATACTGTGGCAGCCGTGTATAACGCCACTGATAATCAGTGATAACAGAGAAATGTTGATGCTGAAGGATTTCAACGAGAACCGTCCAAAAGATTACGCGTGCTTGAGTTTTGATGGTACACGTGCTACCAAGTTGTTCTCATACGGTTCGCCGTTGTAACTTTAAGGCGGCGTTCATTCCAGAGCAATTCGCTATCGGTTAGATTTCGCCGATGCGACAAGGTGACAATTTTTGCAATTGTTATACAAATAAATAGGTATTTGTTTCTGACTGATTCTGATGATTCATTCTGAATTCCCTAAGAACGGAGCGATGATCCGTGCCACCAGGTGAACTACGCCCTTCTCAGGGCGCCTCCTGGCCACCCACTTGTGCTTGACACTAGCACTGCAGCTTGTGCTGTCGGCTTGGCTACTAGCCGACATGTATAGCTAACGGCTGGTCCGGTCAGTTACTCGCACGGAAAAACTTTTAAAGGAATTATTACTTTGATCCCACAGTAACCCGCGAACATCAACTCTACTACACTAAAAATTGGGTTGCTTTTCCATTTCTTACTCGTTGACAGTACTCACAATTGGTGTATGCATGACTAAGTACATTTTAACAAAACTAACGTGAGAGGGTAAGATGGTAGCACTTGAATGATTACAATGTGATTACAGTAAAAATTCTGTTGGAGACCCTGGATTACTCCTTGAGTGCCCCTAGCAATCGGTATGCTTTTCGTCTTTCAGAGTGAAATAAAATACGCACGAGTTTGAAAGTGTGCAGCATATTACAGAATGCCGGTGGACACAGTAAACCTTGCACTGCTCACAAAGTATTATTTTTCTCGTTTTCAACGTGTGGTGAAACGGTGACCACGGTAAACTTTCAGTTGGCGATCAGTATTTGCGATTCCAACACGCACTGATCGGAGCTAAGAAGAATTAGTTCTGGCCATTTCCCGTGTGGTTTTTATTAAGGTGAATCAGAACACTATTTACTATAAAGCTTTTCGTATCTCATAAAATGTTTTGATTCCCCGAGGAAATCACAAGGGAAATAGCCAGAACTAGTTCATCCTACCTCCGATCAGCACGTGTAGGAATCGCCAATACTAATTGAGATGTATACCATGGACCATGGCCCTGCCTTGGATTGGAGTGCCTTATAGGAGAGAAAACAGAGAACAGTACAGGGCTATTAAGGCACACAAAACTTTAATTTTGTCTTTGATGAAATGAATAAATTACACGCATACTATTTTTATTCAACATGGACGTACCATCACCTTAACCTTCACACATTTCGTTAAGGGCGGCTAGAAATTGCATGGAAAGAACGAAAGAAGATGCAAGCAACCATTAGTTGGGGAGGAGGTACTGGGCCTACTCGAAGTATGCTTGCGTCAGCGTTACGTTCGATTTAATGGGGAATTTTCCGCCCAGGAGGAGGGGCTAGCCATGGGTTCTGGAGTGTCTCCATTTTGCGCAGATTTAGTGTTTGATGAATTTGAGACCATTATGACGAATTGTAATCCTTTCGCCGGCAAAATCAAGTACTGGGCTCGATACGTCGACGACACGCTTGTCGTATGGATTGGCTCAAAAGAAGAGTTACAGGGTTTTCTTTACTACCTCAACAGCAGAGAAGAGTATCTTAAGTTTACGCTCGAGGTGGAGTCGGAGAAGAAGCAAATTAATTTCCTCGATCTCTTTATCTCTAGAAAGGAAGATGGCCTCGAGTTTAGAATATTTCGTAAGGAGTCGGCTACAGACTTAATTATTCCTGCCAAGTCGAACCACCACCCGAGACACAAAATGTCAGCTTTAAAAAGTCAAGTACATAGATTATTTTCCTCACCATTAAGCAACAATAGTTATAAAAAAGAAGTAAACACGATATGTAGCATGGCAGTAAATAACGGATATAACAGCGAAGTGGTACATGGTTCAATTAAGAAAAAGAGACGACAACTGCTCATGAATGAGTTCTTTCCGGTGTGCAGAGAGGCGGAGAGTGGAAATGAGGTGAAGGGATGGGTGAAGTTACCGTACCTTGGTCAAATATCCATCGAACTGGAGATAGTACTAGACGGTGTGGATACCGAGCGACGTTTAAAGCTCAAGGCTCCTTGAAGGACCTTCTACCATGCCACAAGGGTCAAACTAAGGAAGAAGAAACGAATGGAGTGTACAAGATACGGCGTGGAGCGTGCCAGGAGGCAACGTACGTGGGCCGTACAGCAAGGAAGTTTGCCACGAGGTTTAAGGAATATCTTCGTAGACGCGATTCTCGTTTCCTACAACATACGGAAGCCTGTGGTCCTGATAGTCACACAGCAGAGATCCTGGTCCAGGAAAGCAGAATAAGCACGATGAGCGCCCTGGAAGGTTTCGCCATTCATGAGGAGATTTCGAATAACAGTTTGTGCCTAAATGAAAGGGCGGAGATTCCGCATTCCTCCTTCCTATCTCTCCTCCCCTCTTTACCACCTTCCATTAAAAGGAAGAAAACGACCCCTCTTAATTGACCTTGGCAGTAAAATCGGTTTAATACTTGACAACGGATTGATTGGTAAGGGTGATTTTTATTTTGTTGTGTGTAAAATTATTTGTTTGTTTATTTATTTAATTTATTATCAATTATTATTTATTGACTAATTATTCTTTTGTTAGTAACCAGTCCGGTGTGTGTTGGTTATTCACGTCCCTTCTTG
Source organism: Corythucha ciliata (assembly GCA_038030265.1). Lineage (NCBI taxonomy): Eukaryota > Metazoa > Arthropoda > Insecta > Hemiptera > Tingidae > Corythucha > Corythucha ciliata. The sequence goes on along the minus strand of CM075942.1, from coordinate 42,427,818 downwards.
TTATTGTTTGTCAAATAGATCCCCGATAATGGCTTCATAGAAGCAGAAAACCGGTTTGGAAAATAAACGAATTTAAGTGGGCAGACAAGAGTTTCATTTTGTACATTTTACTGTGGTCACCACCCAATTGTTATTTTCGGTGAACGTTGCAATCCTTACTCTGGCCCTGGCCCCTGACTAATATCATAAAACATAAGCTTGGGTTTTTACTGTGGTCGCCCCATAGCAAAAGGTAACAACGCCGCAAATAATAATGTCAACCACCAACGCCCGAAAGATGAGGACGCACCACTTTTTTTTACTGTGGCAACTTCAATCATCACTTGGGTCGCACCGCATACTTTAATGCTCTAAAAGTAGCGTGTACACCGGGCTCTACGGTAATATTCGGGCGCTTTGACCACCTTAATAGAAGCGTAGGTGTACATCGAAATGTGTTGTGCCAAATCTACATTTTCCTATTGAACGAATAATTTTATACTGCAATAAAGGAGGAATAGATAATATTCTTGAATTCTCGTGGGGAATGTTGGGATTTTTTGCAGCGGTCCACAGCATAAACTAGTCTGACACCGGCGGTATTTGGTGCAGCACATTAAGTTTTTGGGGTACCAATGAAGCAGAATCCATTGACACGCGTAAACTTTACAGGAAAATTTCGGCTGGGTTTTTCCGTGCAGTCATGCTGTGAAAACCGCTCCTGAAAAATAGCTCACTCCGAACCTACTCGCGATGGGAATGGGTCAACCCTGACCTAGGTACCTCATTAGTCCATGGGACAAGACACAAACCAGTGGGGGGGGGGAGAGATACAATTGGGCCTTAAAATCGCAGTTAGCGGTCCTGATTTTTCTTTTTTTAGACAATTTTCCTGTAGTAGTATTTACAGAATTATTTGTATTTGGAACGAGGAAACCCATTTAAAAAAAAACAAAAAACAAAAAAACTAGGGTCTAGTGATGATCAAGAGTGGTCTTGGTACTTGAAGTCTCGCAAGACTCTTGCGGCAAGAACAATGGGTAGGAACCCGCAACCTCCGGATTACTAGTCCAGCACGCTGCCAATTGTGCCGTCGGCTGTCGTACTGCGAGGGATCAGCTTATTAGTCGAACCCCACCCAGGGCCATTGTTTCTCGAAACCCTAGGCGTTTCTCCTTATAACAATGGTAAACCACGCCAATGCTATCATGTCATAGATGTAGTTCGATAGATGAGGAAAGATGCTGCCACCCGTATTTAATTAAATAAATGAAATGAAATTGATATCTTCTGGATGACGATGGAAGGGCATAGCCCAACCCGATTCGATTTTCGAGAAAAAATTGGCTCCCCGGCGGCGGGACTTGAACCCGCAACCTCTGGATTACTTGTCCAGCACGCGCGGGTTCTGCTTAGCTGATCCCTCGCATTACGACTGCCAACGGCGTCACCACTATGCGTGGTTTACCTTTGTCATAAGGAGGAACGCCTAGAGTTTCGAGAAACCACTTCTACTAAATGATCGCAAATTAACTAAAAACGTCGAAATTCGCGGTAGTGAAAAGCACTCTATCCGACAGCTAGCTGCGGCAGCGAAATTTTTTGGGCTTTGACAGGCGTACACAGTTTGTCACGTTCAAAGAAAAACTTTGAATGATACTTCGACGACGTCAAGCATGCTAAAAATCACAAAGCTCGTTCAAATGCTGTAGGTCAAAACAAGCGATTTTAAAGATGAAACACATTCTTTTTTCAAATAAATGCCTATTTCTGCTGAAAAATCACCGATTAACTGAAAAGCGTTCATGAGCAATTTGAAAAGGACACTTTGGAGAAGTTCTTCGGACCAAAAGTGAGAGTTGACTTTTTGTAAAAATGAGTAATCCTCGATTTGCAAAACTTTGAGCAGCTCTCGAGCCTACACAAAATAGTTGAATTTTATCGAAAATGGCTATTCCTGACAGAAAAAAGTGTACTCTTTCCGAATCTATCGTCAAAAGATGGTAGCTGGAAACGGAGTTATTTGCATTTAGTTAAGAAAATTCATGTAAGTCATAATAAACTTTAGACAAATCATATCTCGTAGGGTTTGATTTTCTGACCTCTGATCTTCTGGAGGGTGTTTTCGATCACAAATGAGACCTATTTTCACCCAATTTTTTTTTGTCACGCTTATCCTGTTCCACCCCGTAAAATATGCCTACCTTAGCATCGTTTGACTCTCGAGGAGCCCAAACCAAGCACCCCAGGGTCTTCCGATCCGGTACATAGTTGTTGTTCAACCTAAGACAGACGTACATTTTGGCAAAACGGAATCTGTTTATCAGCTCTGGTAGCCGAGTTATATGTATATAATTTTAACTTTTGAGGGTGTGGTAGGCTGTGATTGCACTGGTGAGGACTTAATGGTCTTGAAATTTCTTTACAGGCACGTAGAAAATTCCTGCAAACATTGACCTCAAAAAGTTAGGTGAAAACACAAGATTTGGTGACCAAGAATTGTGTTGGTGCTACTAGTACTCCTTCCCGCTGGACGACGTGGCCATCCCGTTTGGGTCATTGTGAGATCTCGTAGAGGTCACCTACTCCAATTAAGGCTAAAACATCCGATGAAACGGTTGACCCTGCCTAAAAAAAAAAAAAAAAATTTCGCTCCGGCAGCTGGCGGTCGGAAAGAGTGCATTTCATTATGTATACGGATACCCTAAGCCGTCCCAGAAGTAATAATTTTGGTACCATTATTTGTTTCATTAAGCCGAACTTCTTCCTCTATTTTCACCACCCTCTCTTCAAAATGTCGAAAAGTTTCGGTAGTTTTCCAAGGGCTTTGTAATATTAAATTTTTGTGCCGTATTTAATGATACCTAAACGTGTGAATTTAAGCTTTTTCTTTTTGAAATTTCATCCCCCATTTCACCCTCCCCCATCAAAGTATTCGATAAATCTCAATGGGACCCAGGGCTTTCGTTACATTAAATTATTGAGTCGAATTTTAGAGCGCTAAGATGAACAAGTGAAGTTCAACGCTATTTTTGCACTTCCACACCGGAAGGACCACCCCCACCACCTTGACTTTTTCGAAAAATTAAAATGGGAATCAAAGGCTACTCTAACATGGAGTATAGAGAATCTAATGCTTCTAGAATCAACTGGTGAATTACAGTGATTTATTGACAATTTCAACCCCTAATTTCCCCCCCTCCAGCTCAACCGATTTGGCCCAAATGCAATACCGACCGGGGTCTTATGGCTTCTGATTTTTGTGTGAAAGCGCGTTCCGCAAAACTGATTTCTTTGAGAGATATCGTGCTAACAAGACCACACACTTACTTCCACTCCGGGGGCAACACCCCCTCCCCTTCGACTTTTTCAAAAAATTAAAATGGGAATCAAAGGCTACTCTAACATGGAGTATGCGTACCGAATATGATGCTTCTAGAATCAACTGGTGATTTATAGTGATTTTTTGACCATTTCAACCCCTAATTTCCCCCCCCCCTCCAGCTCAACCGATTTGGCCCAAATGCAATACCGACCGGTGTCTTATGACAACTGATTTTTGTGCCAAAGCGCGTTCCGCTAAATTAATTTCTACGAGAGTTATCGTGCTAACAAGGAAACGGCCATATATATATATATATATATATATATAAAGAAATATATAGAGATATATATGAATCCTGGAGACCACTGAATTCGTGTTCTAGAGGTTCTGAAACGTGAAAAAAACATGACATGACCCATGTTTGCCACCATCACGACGAGACCAATAGTGCATTTTTCAGAATGAAATGCACTAAAAATGAATCATTCTCTGGTTGATATATGTCAAGCGTAGCGTCGTTTGGCTCTCGTGGTGCCCAAACTAAGCGCCACTGGGTCTTCCCGTCCGATACAAGGTTGTTTAACCTGAGTCAGACGCACATTTTGGCCCAAACGGAATCTCTATATCTGCTCTGGTTAATGAGTTATGTCAGATTTTAAATTTCGAGGGGGTGGTAGGCTGTGACATAGGTGGGCATTGGTGGAGACTTGGTCTTGAAATAATCCTACAGTTATATAGAACATTCCTGCCAACTTCCATTGCTTAATGATTATTTACAAAGTTGGCCTAAAATTTGGTCTTTAACTTGCGGACTAGTTACAGTGATAGGACGGGTGTCAAAAGTACCGTTTTTTAATATTCATGATTTTTTGTGAGAAATATGAGAAGTACACCTGATTGTGATATGCACAAAATGTTAGGTATAAAGATAGACATACTGAAGCTGGCGAGAGAATTCTAATTTAGCGTCGAATTTACCATTGCACTTTGTTCGTCAACTTCTTGGTTCTCGTGATAGCGAACATAATCGTTATTTACCCATATTTCTCGGCTTCTCCCGTAAAACTGTTGACAGCGCTTTTTAGAAAGGTATTAAATGGAGACTAAGTAGACCACACAAATTTACATCAAAATGAGCTACCACCGACCGAAAATGTCCCTTCTCGCGGGGCCTCTGCAAAGCGTTGAAAACAACGGAGTGCCATTTTCAGGTAATTCGCTATTCCTTCTAGCCCCGATATCTTGTCTATTCCAAGTGGCACTGGAAGTCCTGATAAATGGGAAAACATGAGTGGATGGTCAGCTTTCGAATGTTGTACGATATTTCGTCGATACTTCCTTGCTTTTCACTCTCGGGTAAAACAAAACGAGCGTCACAAACGAAGCGGAACTAACTAATAAATAATGCATCCTATACTGCCGTTTTTTCTTCATAACTTGAAAACTATGCTTATGCGAGCCAGTATTGCCCGTACGGGAGAAACCGAGAAAAATGGGTAAACAGCGATTATGCTCGCTATCACGAGAACCAAGAAGTTGACGAACAAAGTGCAATCGACACTTTTAATTACACTTTACACTTACACTTTTAATTTTTCAATAAGAGTCAACCGCCTCTTGTCCGTACAATCCATCTACGCCTATCGACGTCCCATGGATCAGAAAAACTTATTCAACATGTCCCTTTCAAAATCACTCATGAGCGTATGTTTCATTAATTGGTGATTTTTCGGCAGAAATGACAATTTTTAAAAGAAAAAGTAGTGATTTTCCCATTCAAATTTCAGCGTGATAAAAATCATTGAAACCTCATTTGACGCGGTCCTTGGAATAGAACTGAACATGAGCGCTCACCGGCAGCTGGATGTCGTCGCTGTCGAATGGAGTGCATTTCACTTCTACGAATTTCAGTAAATTATCGGTAAAAGCAATCGTTTTTTAATAGAAAAATCATTCTTTTTTTCTAACAAATTGTAATTTCTGCCGAAAAATCGCCAATTAATGAAACAGACGCTAATGAGTAATTTTGAAACGGACACGTTGAGGAAGTTTTTCCGTGCCATGGGCCCATTTCGAGGCCAACCTGAGGATACTTCATCTTGACGCCTCCGGATTCCTACGTTTGGGAATCCACAGCGTGGACTTTATTGATGAAGATCCCGCACACTGAGAATACAAGATTGCTGCTGGATGGCTACGAGACATAGCTTATGAGAGTAATGAGTTTAAAAACTGGCTTTGGGGCTTCTGGTATTTGTCTCAGAGGGTAGTTTTTGAAAAATAAAGCTGATTTTGGTGGCCAAAATAAGCCAGAAGCTGGTTTTGAGATACGTCGTTCGAAAGCTGACTGCTTGGAGATGTTTTTAGAGTACAGGTGCGTCACCTACGATTTTTTCCCACTAGTGAAAATCAAGGGGACAACTTAGCAAGAAATCTTATTTTGGGCAAAGAAAAACTTTGACGCCTACAATGATAGGCGTGTCAAGATAATTCCGAAACGAATCGCATTGCACCTTAAGGAAAATTTTGTGCAGAATCCGAATCTGTCATTCAATTTCTAAATGCACCACATACAACCCGAGAAAACGTGGTTTTCTCACGAAAACTGCTTTTCTTCATGAAAAGTGTTCAAAACATCATATCTCGGTAACGGCTGGAGGTAATAAAAAAGTGAAAGGGGAAATTTTACAGCTCTTGGCATGTATTTTATTCGTGTGCAATATAGTCAACGCCACCGGTGAACTCCCTGTATATTTATAAGTGAAATAGAAATTCTTACACAAACATCAATTCCTTCGTTGAGCATAAGCTATTTCTGAATCAAACCGGTGGTTTTAAAGAATGACACTAAATTTTGGGATGGTTTTGATGATGTTTTAGCACAACTGACCTCGACTCCAGGAGGGGGGCAAAAGTGACTCCGGTGCCCATCACTCTGGTTCCGGGCCTGCATGCACGGCATGACTCATGATTACGTAGCATAATAACCTCAAAACACTTTGGAATTCAAATGTGTTTTAAGGTAATTTCAGGGATGAAATTTGGAATAGCAAGATCTAACGTCACTGTAGAACTTCCTGAAGATTAAAATAAGACTTTAAAATCGAATATTGGTGCAGAAATGGAGCCACAATTTATGTGCGAAGTTTGGGCGAGGGGTGACTGGGAAAGGGGTCGAGGAAACCCGCCTGAAACCCCACCTTAATCAAGATATTGAAGGTAAGAAAGATCTCTCCCACTTATTTGTTTTATTTTATGTGTGACCGCGGTTTCGGCAGCAACGCCATTCTAACTACTGTGATATTGTCTAGTCAGTTATGTTTTGTTCGTTGACTCGGTAAATAGTTTTTGTTTTCTCCTGATTTTAATTTTAATTTTTAATTTTTAGGCATTGATTTATCTGTTGTTCGCCCGTACCTTGTTTGATCCTTGGTCTTGTTGTGTTTCTGATTTAATTGCATAGTTTGAGAATGGCGTTGCTGCCGAAACCGCGGTCACACATAAAATAAAACAAATAAGTGGGAGAGATCTTTCGTACCTTCAATATCTTCATTGGACACTCTCACACCTAAACCCTCAATTTTTAATTTTTGATCCCAGCTTAATCATTACTTGATCACTGAATTCCACATCCGGAAGAAAATGCTTCGAACATATTACATCACTTTTCTTCCCGGCCCTGGCATTTTCCATTTTTTCATGCCCAAGGGATTCTTGGGGAAAATGTGAAATGCAATGCCCGGCATACGCATCGCGCACCACATCTTTTGTGACACTTGGACGTGGGCATATACATATGTATAATGCAATCCAGCAATCAGCTGGAGTTGAGACCCCTTTTGCCCTTAATTCCCACTTCCTCAAACATGTGTGATCAATGATGGCTGGGAATAATATATTAAACTGCGAGGCTAGTAAGTTTTTCCAGCGAGGTAAAGTTTGGCATACGAGGCGGAGCCGAGGATACAGGGGAGCTGAGGCTAAGAAACGAGCCGGAGAATCACTTACGCCGAGTGATGTACGCTGTTTTTCGCTTGACGAAGACGACTACGAAATAAATAAAAATAATAATAATAATAGCTCTGTTTGTTTGTCGTCCGGAGCTGCACTATCAGCAATGAAAGTATACTACCCTTTTCTCAATTATCCCCTTTTATTCCACGCATGATAACCAGTGAGGTTAAAAAATCTCGTGCTGCTCGGAGTAGCCGGGACTGACAAACGAACGGACCAAATAATTAATTCTGATCGTTAGCTTCAGACATCAATTTAGACGGGCTATATTATATGCGCATTTGAGCCTATGAGAATTTTTCGCCGGTGTGAAGCGTGAAGAGGTTACGTGTCATAAAGAGTGGAGAAGAGCTGAATCGAAGAAGCAGTAATTTCCACCAGCCATGAGTCGATCAAATTCGCGAATTTACTTTTCCGTTCGTTTGGAATTACTTACGTGGCAAGACCGCATAGTGTGACAAATGACCTTGACCGCAAGTGCAGTGTTGAAGTATAGGAGTCTCTCTTTCCAACACCCACCCATGGTTGGTGGCTTCCAACACCCACCCATGGTTGGTGGCGCGTGGGGGTGTTCTATTGTATTCACGTTTCTCTGTTTCGGGCGCTAATTGTTATCCGATCGTGAATCTAAAAAATGTTTTGGAACCAGTGACTTATCCTACAACTGAGCTGTACATGGTTTTTCCAAAATTTATAAAAAGTCGAGATTTTGTGTGTTTGACTTTTTGGGTTTCTAGGTGAAATCTAAAAAAAAGGTTATCGACGTGAATTGTAGATTTAGTACCCGAGTAAAATCCATTTTTCAAAATGAAAATCGAACCATGCGGAGCGCCGCCGCAACCGCGAATGTTTTGCGCGCGCACGCTTGGCATCCCCTTTCGCCTTAAAGGTATTTAATGAGTAACTTACCGATCAAATATCGCGAAAATAAATGAACAATATTCAGAAGCTAAGAAACAAGTGTGTTCAATGAAATTACTCACTCCTAATAATTTAATTAATTGCTGCGGTAAAAACATGCTCACCCCTCGTGGAAATTAATACAGAATTGATAAGTAAGTATACATGACAACCGAATCCTCACTAGACTAGAACGGTAGTAGCGCTTCGCACGGCCATGAAGCATCCCAATACTTTGCTCTATAACAGTGGTTTTCAATCTTTTGCGGCTCGCGAACCAATAAATTCGGCTATAATTTTTTCGCGACCCATGTGCATAATATACGCTTGTAGGGGGCAGCAGGTGGGCTTTCACTGATTATACATGTAACTGTGAAAGCCCGAATCGGAAGCTCGAACTCAATGGTGACTGTCACGTGTCACCACACAGAGTGCGGTGACATTCACCAGAGAAAATCATAGCTGTCGAAAGCCGGATAAATTCGGGATTTCACTGGAGGATGTTATTTGTACCAATATAAATTATCATTACCTATAAAATAATATGAGTACACATGGAAATCACCGCTATTTATATGTATATTCAGCTGGGTGCAACTTAAACGCTGTATCTGGAATTTGCTGGTCATCCAATTAATGTAGGTACGTAAAAATTTGGTCCAGCATGATCTCTCTATTATGATCGAAAATCCGCATTGGAGGCGTGTCGAGAGCAGTGCATAAAAATTTGCTGCAATGGCATGTAGCAGCAGGCTGCATAAAAGGCGTAGGGCCTTGCCGTTTTATTCAAATATATAAGCCGCAAATTCTGTGATCACATCTCATAATCAGTCTGCAAATTACCACATATCAGTTCCTCCGACCAAATTAGATGTTCGAAAACACGGGTACCTGGGAATTTTAGGATTGAATTTCCCGTCTCGTTTGACTTTTTGCCTGAGCTCACAGTTTCCCGTAACGCTCTCTCTCCAATTTTAGTATATATGTATCGCCGAAGCGAGTACATATACTCGCGAAAATTAAATGGGGTATCGGCTCATTTAAGCCCTATAAATCCCCTGGGCCGGACGGGATATTCCGGGTCAGGCTACAGCGTGGCCTGAAGGTCCTGGAGCCACGCCTCAAAAGGATATTTAGGGCGAGTTATGCATTATCGTATATACAGAAGGCATGGAGGGAGGTCAGGGTTGTGTTCATTCCTAAGTCGGGAGCAAACTCCTCGGCCCAGGCAAAGGCGTACCGACCCATAAGCCTCACGCCCTTCCTCCTTAAAACAATGGGAAAGGTAATTGGCCTGGACATCAAGGACGGTTGCCTTAAAATTAAACCAATCCAGAGGGGGCAGCATGCCTACCAGGCGGGCAAGTCTACTGAGATTGCCCTAAACGAACTGGTGGGTAAGGTTGAAAAATCTCCGGAGGCGAAAGAAACTGCGCTGGGCTGCTTCCTGGACATAGGTGGTGCTTTTGATAACACCGCCTATGACTCTATAGAGGCTGCAGTAAGGAGCAGAGGTGTTGATCCATCTTCAGTGAAATGGATCAAGGGGATGCTGGAATGCCGCGTCGTGACTTCGGAGCTGGGAGGGGAGACTGTTTCCGTGTTGCCCTCAAGGGGGTGTTCCCAGGGGGGTGTGCTCTCTCCTTTCCTCTGGTTGCTCGTGGTGGACGCGTTTCTCGCTATCCTAAAGGAGCAGGGTTATGAGTTAGTTGGTTACGCGGACGACCTTGCGATTCTAGTTAGGGGCAAATTTGATGATACCATATCCAGTAGGATGCAGGGTGCCCTTAACATAGTGCAGCGATGGTGCAGCAGGCATGTTCTCAGGGTTAACCCTGAGAAGACCACCCTTGTTGCGTTTACCAGGCGGAGGAAGCTGGCATTAAAGGTAGTTCGACTGAATGGAGAAGTGTTGAAAGTAGGAAAAGAAGTCAAGTACCTTGGAGTTACCCTGGATCAGGGGCTCAAATGGACCTCGCATATCAAGAGGGTGCTGAATAAGGCCACGTTCGCATTGTGGGCTGGTCGGTAAATGTTTGGCAAAACATGGGGTCTAAAGCCAAAAATGGTGTTGTGGCTGTATACAGAGCCGTTGTTAGGCTTATCGTCACCTATGGCTCACTCCTATGGTGGCAGAAGACGAAACAAGGGACAGTCCAGGCCTTGCTGAGTAAGTTGCAGCGCCAGGCCTGTCTTGGAGTAACGGTTGCTATGCATTCGTGCCCGACGGCGGCCATGGAGGTGTTACTGGACATGCCTCCCCTGCACTTTCATGTGCAGGCGACCGCATATATGGCGGCGGTGAGACTGCTGCGGGTGGAGCACGTGAAGCGGGGTGTCCAGGTTGGGCACTTGCGTGTTCTGGAGGAAGTTGCATGTAGTGAGGCGGCTGAAGTCGTTACGGATCTCATGCATGTGAGGATGGATTTTTAAAAACCCACGGTATATAGGTGGAACGACCTATATAACGACCGGTGGAATATAGGTAACCACGACCTTTGGGACAAGGGTTTGCCGAGGTTTAAGCCCGGCACGCAGGTATGGTATACTGATGGATCTGTGTGCATTGGGAGTCCCTTGGGACGACCGCCACCATCTTTCAGGCGGAGATCTATGCTATAGAAGCCTGTGTGCGGAAGATTAGTGAGAGGGGTCTTCGGAAAGCGAAGATCTTCATCCTGTCTGACAGCCAGGCGGCTCTTAAAGCCCTAGGCTCAAGTGTCGTGAATTCGAAGGTAGTTTGGGGATGTCTTGAAGCCCTCAGGCCTGTGGCAACGGCAAACAGCCTTACTTTGATGTGGGTGCCGGGTCACAAGGGGTTTGAGGGGAATGAAATGACTGATCAACTCGCGAAGAGAGGATCAGAGATGCCTTACGTGGGCCCGGAGCCAAGTCTCGGGGTCACGAAGTCCTTCACGAAGAGGCAGGTGCAGGCGTGGTTGGATGAGAGGCATCGTGAACACTAGGTTAGACAACCAGGTCTCAGGCAGGCCAAGCTCTTTGTCACTCCAAAGGGACGATCGGAGAACGGCCTGATCTCTCTGAGCCGAGGAGACCTTAGGATCTTGGTGGGACTGCTAACGGGACATTGACATTGTGCCCTTCGATATACACTCAGACTAATGGAGAAGTCTGACACGGAAATTTGCAGATTTTGCGACTTGGCCGTGGAAACAGCAGAGCACGTACTGTGTGAGTGCGAGGCTCTGGAGCGGTTACGCTTTCACCATCTTGGAAATGATGTGCCTCAACCGGAGGGCATCTCCAGGATGGCTACGGGAAATATCCTCAACTTCGTTAAGGAGTGGTGGTGGAGAACGCTTGAAAACTAGCGTCTTTCTTGGCAGGGCAACCTGAGGGGACACCACAATACATCTTATAGGTCGAGTTTGGTAGGAGATAGTTTCTTCTGGGCTTCCCTCCCCGTTTAAAAAAAAAAAAAAAAAAAAAAAACCGCTCTCTCTGAAGTTTGAAATGGGTGAATGAAATAAAAAACTTAGGCGGCCCATACACGTATAATAAATATTGCGCAATATCGGGGTTGTACAATAAAATTGAGCGTGTATTGATAGTATTGATAGGTTGCACAATACGTTGTGCAAACCATTTTTTGTTTGAAAACATCAGAAAAATCAAGTAAATATCCAAATATTGCGCAATATATTGAACGTGTAGGGTAAACGTCAAAATATTGCACAAATTTATTGCGCAATAATTATTGTGTGTGTATGGACCGCTTTAAATTGCAATCTTGGGTGAATAGCAAAACAGGCGGCAAAACAGGGCGGTAGCAAAACAGAAAATAGTGGGGAGGACACGGCTCTGTAGGACGAAATTATGGATCGCGACCCAAGTGTGGACAATAGATGGCGACCCAGCCAGGAAAAGCCCCATAAGGTTGAAAACCACTGCTCTATATTTTATCGTTTGCTTGTTACTGGGATAAGTAATTGTTCAGACGTGAATTCAACTTTTTTTTAGCTGAAGACTCGCCGCCAAGAAAACACTTTTTTCAGCCAGGCAATTAATTATTTACCCCGTTTATATAACCAGTACTCCCCGCTTCACCATCCACCCTATTTCACACTTTCCATCATTGATACAGACAAATTTTCTCGTTGCCCAGCGAGGAGAGGTGTTAAACTATAATTTATTACCCTCCGTCACTCCACCACAACGCATCGTCATCCCCTCCACCAAACTGTCAGCACGTTACTCTATACTTTCATTCAACCAAGAAAAAAATAAGGGGGAACTGCCCCCAAAAAGTGCGAAGAACAACAGAACAAGTTTTTTTTTTTTGTTTTATGCTGCTTCCTTCTCTCGAACAGATCTTCAGATCAGATTTTCAGACTCACATTTTGGAATAAATTTTCAATTTCTTTGCCATTTCGAGGTTTTCAAAGTTCATTTTTTCTCTTCAATTCAATCAACCAGGTTACAGCGTCAAATGTTCAGATTTGTGCTATACTGGCCAGTTATAGGCCGATAATATACTTGATTCGGGAAAGGGGAACTATAGAATTTTGTATCGAAAAGTCACCTGATTTCATTTAATGTTTAAAGAAAATGAACGAAATCACATGACTCGAATGGGTCTGAAGGGGTCGTTGAATCACTTGAAGGGTATTATTCGTCCCAGCCCAGCGAGCTATTGGTTAATACCAATCGGCAACAATTATTCTGATTTTGACGAAAAAGAATCTTTCCGGAATAATATACCTATTCTTAGCCAACAGTGTGATCCAAGACCGCAACAGGGTGTCCCGATATTTTCCCATATAGACGAACAAAATACGCTGGCACGTTTTTGAACATTTTAAATGTTAGATATCATCCAATCGTGGTTTTTTATTGTATTTCGTTATAGTTTAGCTGTCTACATTCACTCAGTTACTCTGTGAATTGTTTTTAAACAAACATACACCGTCAATTCTTTATTAAATACCTAGCTAATAAATAGACAGAAAAATTGGAGTGAAATAAAGACGAGGCGAACTCGCAATTGGAAGCTTGGTCTCCTAAAGAACTGGAGTGTAAAAGATCTCGATGGGGCAAGGTACCGTAATAGCGATCCCTCTCTCCTCCCGACTACCTCACAAAATGCACTAGTCTGACTCAACCACCATTTAAATGAGACAATGTGTACACTGTTCACAAAACTACAAATTAAGGTGAAATGCCTGTAGGAGATGTTTTTATTTCATTCTAACATCGACGAGTAGACAGAACGTCTCGACCCCAGTTGCAAGTGTGTTGTTGGGCGTCGAGGAGGGGATGGTAGAACCATTTCGTTGCTTTAGCCGATCCAGAACGAGTTTCCCAGAAAGGAAATCCTAAGGGTAGGCAAACCGAGCAATCAATCTTCCGAAACCGAGATAGAATGAGAAGAGAGGACCCCCTTCCCCGTACAAAACCACTAAGCTAGGGAAGCCCGCGCAACCGAAAACAGGGTCGAGTGCGATAAGCTCCGCCCAGCCGTGCGATCCCGGTCTACAGCTTTTGCCCTCCCTTTGAATGCTTGAAACGAAAATAGGGGGCAGGCAACCTTCGATACGAAGTATTGAGGGAGGGGAGAAGCCACGCCCATTCGAAGTGTGCGTATGTTGTGCTCAAGGAGGGGTGGGAGAGTTAGAACGACTATCACAAATAATGAAATTCACTGGGTGGTGGGGATTGACGGAGGAGAAAAATTCAATGCGTTCTCCAAGCCCGCCGTTCACCCTTTTTTTCTTCTTGTAGTATGCTTCACCCGGTTCTCCACTTGTAGCGCTTCGATCGACCTCTCCGTTGTACCCCCCATTGACCGTGGTCCCAGGGGGGACACCCTTGCCTAGCGAGAACATTGTCCGACTGACGGCCGCGCCAGTTGTACGGCTTGCCAAAGGGTCGTCATTTCGTTTTTGTTTGTTTTGTTTTATTCGCGCGATCGTGTTTTTTTTTCGGCTTTGTGATTTTTGACCGCGTCGTTTCGGGATTGACAACCTGGTGAATTTTAATTGAATGTTAATTAATTTGATTGTAATTGTTTATCGTTCTGTATGGTCAGTGAGTGCAACCGTTTGAATTTTTTTCCGAACAATCGCAGTTATTTGAGTGAGTCGATATTGACGTTAATAATAGTTATAATTTTATAAGTAATAGAGATAAGAATAACAACAACGGTAATTTTAATAGTTAACTAACACCGTCATATTCACGAACAGTATCGCAAAACCCGCTCTATCCGTTAGTATACTTAAAAATATTGGCAGAGCGGAACCTTATCTCCGCAAAACTTAACTGGCGAGGTTCAAAATGTCACTTGATATTATTATTGTACTTAAAATTATTGTTCCCACACAACGAGCTCACCGTGTTAAAATTTTCGGATGGTTTATTTAATGCTATGAATCAAAGTCCATCTGATATAACTGAGGATTTCTTTATAGGACTACCGCAAGTCAGGTTTTGACAGGACACAGGATTGTTTTGGAGGGCACATTGTCACCCCAACGGTAGAATCTTGGGATTATACAGTTTGTCTCGACCCGAAAGAATTTTAAAACGTTTTTCATTCCAAAATTATGTCATTATAATTTAAAACCTTGACTAACGTTTTTGTTTGTATTTTTGAAAATTCATTCACTTATTAATGTGGGAATTGTACTGAAGTGGAAAAATCAAGATGGATAGCACTTTTTTTGTGTCAAGTTAAAGTTCAATTTACATTCTGATTTTCTCAATTCTCACTCCTTATTTTATGCGTATTTTTCCCGCAATGAGTCAATAATTTAGCAATTGTTTTATTGGTTGATTGACAACCTCAAATTCAATTCTTTTAAGGATTATCCAAGTTGTACCTACACATCATTCTTTGTTTCCGCTGCGTGGGATAGAGCTTGATAAAAAAACGTTGAGTGCATTTCTAAGTGCACAACGATGAAAATATCAGCTGAGCCAGTTTTTCTTCAATTAATGTGCGCTCACCTCAACTTTTGTTTTCTATCCGGTAAATGTTTCATCGTGTTCCTGCGTAATCCATAGGTAGCGTTTCTGGAGTTTCGGCCGCTATGACAGTTTGGCGTTGGCGTATTTATCGCCTATATAACAGCTATGACAGGAAACCGTTGATGCTCAAGAGATTTTAATCTGTCGATCTGGGTTATTTTGAAATCACGAACTTTTTTATTAGGCGATTAATTATCATATTCTGTCAAGGCAAGTCCCCACCTTTCCAGTTTTTTTTTTTTTTTTCATTCATTCATTTTTACATTGCTCCTTTTTTACGGTCTACTCTATTTTAATAGGCGTATGTGAAGAAACATTTTTTTATGTCTATGAAATAAGGCGTGATTCAGTGATATATTGACGGCCCATCTACTTACTTGAAGCCATCAGGACTTCGCCTTTGTTCACAAATGCGATCGCCCGCCCTATTAGGACTATAGGCACCTATATAGGAATGCCGATATTATGCGAGTCGTCAGCACGCGTAGTGCCCATTATATGCTGGCGACCGCATATCCCCTTCTCGTTGTAACATGAAATAGTTTAGGCGGTAGGTATACAAATTTTGTAATCACTTTCTCGCTGTACGCTGTGCAGAACAACTTGCTAGATTTCGCCGTCATGAGACGAACAAATGCCCTATATAAGGAGCCTTCTATGGTGGGGAGGGGGATTTAGGTATTTAACAGGAAGGTTGAAGTAAAATAAGTACAAGAAAACCATGGTTTTTCGGGACCTGAAGCCTCTACTCAAGGGAAATATCTGGCGAAAACGTGGTACGATGAGTAGCATGTTAGTGTGGTATTTGAGAGGCGTGAATTCTCTAGCTTCAGAAAGTTTTCTTTGGTCAAAGCGTGAAATAAGATTCCATATCAAACGGACACAGCATTTTAACTTATAAGCTGTGGGCTTGAGTCCTCCCCCCTCCTTCACCGACTGTAATCCCGTTTGCCTTTGTGGGAAATTGGGCTCAAAAACCATGCGCGGATCCAAGGGGGGGGGGGCGCCTCCCCTGGGCCAAAGGATTTTAGTTTCGATTTTTGGCTATTACCTTCACATGACCTGAGTGAAACGATGCCTATAATTTTTTTAAACCTTGTAATGATCAAACTGTGCATGCAAAGAGCATTATAAACATACTTAAGGGGGAGTTGCACATGTGTTTCCTCGACCCCCCTCCAATCCTACCTCGCCTACTCCGCGTTACGGAAATTACCGCCATATTTCTGCACCAATTGTGGACTTCAAGGGCTCATTTAAATCTTCAGGAAATTCCGCACAAGCGTACGATCTTCCTTTTTCATATTTCATCCCTAAAATAACTGTAAAACGCACACAAACTTTTACCTTGAAAATGCACACTCTTTCGACGACTTATTTAGGAAAGCAAGATCGTACGTCAAAAACGCAGAAATCGACGGAGGAGCTGTAGAAATCAATAAGCCACTTTTTAAAAGTCAACAATATTTCGTTATAGTTGTAGTGGTTGCATTCGATCATTGGTTTCTCGGTGGCCTCCTGAGGTTTTTTGTAGCAGTTTGTTCCCTTAAAACGGGTATATTGAATATTATATGTAGTAGTCCCTTTCTCTGGTTCAGTAAAAGTGAACTTTTCCTACTACGGAGGTTAATTTTTTTTTAACAACAGAAATCGGCTATAACATATCCTATAAAGCCTGAAACGGTGCTTTAGTTCTGTCGCTTTTTGTTGAAAGAGGGGGGCTGTTCTTTAAGAATGAAAACAGGTGATTGACTGTTGATTTCAACTTTTGTTAATTTTATAGAACTGGGGGCCTCGAGGTGACTAAATTTTCTGTAGATGCCGCAGATCTTCGGCCATTACTGTCCCATGTCTATATGTCACGAGCAGTCCCAAGAGCCCTTGCACTGGACCCAGTACATTGTTAATTGTTATTGGGCTGTGACTTTTGAGCATTCATAACAGTAGATTTCAAAATAAACTTGATTTGCTGCTCTAGGGTGAGCAATCGGGAGTAAAGGACTGGTGGTGACGTCAGTCTCCACCCCCGTCATCCGGTTGGCAGGGGGCAATCTGCGGCACCTGTAGAAGAGTTTAGTACCTTGGGGGGACCTATTCTCTAACAAGAAAGCAATATGCTTTTCGTAGCACGTTTCTATTTCATTCATTTCTTTGTAGAAAATTAATGAAATAGACATATTGCTACGAAAAACAGATTGCTCTCAAGTTGGATAATAGGCCCTCAGGTCCCAGAAGCTTCCCTCTTACCACGGAATGGATTGCATGTAGACCAAGCATATAAGAGACACTCGTATAGTTACTCGTGGTATAGTTACAGCTCCATGAATTCAGGGATTTAACCTCTTGAAACGTACGGCTAATATATGAATTTTTGAACTTTCAAAACCACCTCGTAAACCCCAATCACGTAGTGGTCACATTCTCAAATCTTAAGGTCATTTTCTAGTTTGATCCACACTCGTGAATGATTATACCTACTTGAATCACGCTGCGAACAGCCGATTCGAGGCCGAAACGCAACTGGCTGCCAGCACCCGTTAATTTGTCGAAAAATGAATGTTTCGCCGACCTGGTCGTTGGTTTCAACCGATTTTCTCAGCTTGGGTTGAAAACAAATCCTACAAGCATGGTTTCCATGGCGTGATATTGTTATGTCTTAAAAGGGTATGGGTCATGCCTATAAACGGCATTCTTTCCAGGCCGTTCTTACTGTAGGGGCCCCGAGCGACCCAGCGAGGTCCATGTGCACCGACGCTCTCCCGTGTTACTCCCGTGCTGGGTCCGCGGCCAGGTGGACCTCTCGGTCCCGCTCTGGAGTTCATCCGAAACACTTGATCTTGAATTAGAACGTGATGCCCTTCAATTTCACCAAGATCGAATCTGATCGAGAAACTATTAGAATAGTAGCAACTTTTAGTCCCTTGAACTAATTTCTTAATGAGGAAAGAGCGGTCGTTCACATAAATCTGAAAATTATTAATTCAGGTCCGTCCCGGGGCGACCTCTTAAAGTTCCGTCTATAGATCTTGAGCTTGAGTGTCGATCACAATGAAGTAGAGTATGTAAACTCGTTTAAACCCACGGCAACGTTAAACGGCCACTGTTGACTCAGCCGATAACCTAAAAAACTGACAATTACATGAGAAAGTTGTCATTTTAACCACGAAATCGGGTTTTGGTTAAAAAAAAAGAAATTTCCCATATACTACATCAGAATGTCGTATCGCCCCGAACGTGAGGCCTGAAACTCACAGGCCAACTATTCAACTTGTAAAACTGAGGATTAGCCCCAAAAGTGTACGGCGAACTATAACAAGGTTTACAAACTACAAAACTTTTTTACGACGATAAACGAACAATTAAATACATTTTGAACAAATTAAAACTGTGATTAGCGGGCTTTCCTTCAAAACGTTTTCATGATAAAGTAAGGACAACCTCATATTTATGACAATATTTTTTTGCTCATTATTGTTTAAAGTGAACAATCTAAAGGTAAAAAATGGTATTATGCATACTTTTTCTATCTAGAGTTTTAGATATCTTTCTCATGAACGGGTGAACGTTACCGTTTTTAATTTTTAAGAGTTCCCAGGGTACTGCAAATCTCGCAAGCTTCCTCTAAATACCACGACCGTTAAATTATTGAGTTACTTTTGAAAACAGCGTGTATACGATAGCCCTGGGGAACCGGGATGTTTAAATTAATTGAAATTGAAATGTAGCAGATTAAGAACTTGCATTTCAAGTAAAGTATAGCCATGGAGGATACAGTAATTCCCATCCCAAATCCACTTACCCACTGTTCATCTTCATTGTGGATTACTTAGATTATAGGTTTTAAGTTATTTGAAGTACAGAAGCTCCAAACCGGGGCGTATGCTTGTCCATAAAGACCTGTTAACAATAAATAATAACTGAACACGCCCCTTTTCCGTTCAGTTTTTAATTAAAATGGAGGGGTTGTACCGGGAAGGAAGACGAGGTAGTATTTTTTTCTTCTGCTTGGCTTCTTCAAATTTTATCTTCTATTATTTATAACCGCAGAAACAGATGGATTGTCAACTTCCTCCTACATAGCGGAATCAAAATTTCCAGGCCATAATAGTTTTTTCACATTCACTGAACGTTACGTACGCTTTTTGTGTTTATCTCCCGTCATCGTGTTATTAATTTTATTGCCCAATCAATAGGAGTATTCACGTCAATTTTCGTACTGTTTGTAGTTTCGTAATTGAGTAATCAGATGTTAGTAAATTAATTAAACTGATATTATCCGGACGACGATGGAAGGGCATAGCCCAACACGATTCGAGTTTCGAGAAAAAATGGCTCTCCGGCGGGATTTGAACCCGCAACCTCTGGATTACCAGTCCAGCACGCTGCCATTTGCGCCACGGAGGCGCCTATGGGAGTCGTACTCCGAGGGATAAGCTAAGCCGAACCCCACCTAGGTCCATTGTTTCTCGAAACTCTAGGCGCTTCTCCTGATCGGTAAACCACGCCGAATTTAATCTTATCTAGATGTTGTTAGATTGATATAATGAATAAATCTGTCGCCGGCATTTTAATTAGTAAATTAATTAAACTGATATTATCCGGACGACGATGGAAGGGCATAGCCCAACACGATTCGAGTTTCGAGAAAAAATGGCTCTCCGGCGGGATTTGAACCCGCAACCTCTGGATTACCAGTCCAGCACGCTGCCATTTGCGCCACGGAGGCGCCTATGGGAGTCGTACTCCGAGGGATAAGCTAAGCCGAACCCCACTCGAAACTCGAATCGTGTTGGGCTATGCCCTTCCATCGTCGTCCGGATAATATCAGTTTAATTAATTTACTAATTAAAATGCCGGCGACAGATTTATTCATTATATCAATCTAACAACATCTAGATAAGATTAAATTCGGCGTGGTTTACCGATCAGGAGAAGCGCCTAGAGTTTCGAGAAACAATGGACCTAGGTGGGGTTCGGCTTAGCTTATCCCTCGGAGTACGACTCCCATAGGCGCCTCCGTGGCGCAAATGGCAGCGTGCTGGACTGGTAATCCAGAGGTTGCGGGTTCAAATCCCGCCGGAGAGCCATTTTTTCTCGAAACTCGAATCGTGTTGGGCTATGCCCTTCCATCGTCGTCCGGATAATATCAGTTTAATTAATTTACTAATTAAAATGCCGGCGACAGATTTATTCATTATATCAATCTAACAACATCTAGATAAGATTAAATTCGGCGTGGTTTACCGATCAGGAGAAGCGCCTAGAGTTTCGAGAAACAATGGACCTAGGTGGGGTTCGGCTTAGCTTATCCCTCGGAGTACGACTCCCATAGGCGCCTCCGTGGCGCAAATGGCAGCGTGCTGGACTGGTAATCCAGAGGTTGCGGGTTCAAATCCCGCCGGAGAGCCATTTTTTCTCGAAACTCGAATCGTGTTGGGCTATGCCCTTCCATCGTCGTCCGGATAATATCAGTTTAATTAATTTACTAATTAAAATGCCGGCGACAGATTTATTCATTATATCAATCTAATCAGATGTTTATTACCAAGGAAATCAAGTTTCGAATGAATGAGTTTAAATTATTATGCCCCGAACGATATGAATGACAAAATGATTCCAATTTCGATTTCCCTAACAACAGACATTAGCAACAACGCAAGTACAAAATAAAAACAGTACGATGGTTGACGTGAATACCTTTGAGCCCTGTACACCCGGAGGCTTTTCTGTCCTGTCATGAAATTTTAAAGATTTTTAGGAATTTTCGTTTGTCGTGATGTCAAAAAGTATAAAACCCATATATGTTCCTATGAAAAAACCAAGAAAAAACGGAGAAATTTTGGAAAAATCTCTCCTTTCTCTCTACCACGGAAACCCAGCTTAAAAATACCGCGTCCACATTAGCCCTGTGAACTGTAAACAAAGGAGGACAGGACATAAAAAATGGAAGTAACTTTTGGGGGTTGAAAATAAACAATTTCAGTCGGAATAATGTACATACGGTATCAGGGACGGATTTAGAGACTTTTTGGTGGGGGGAGGGGGATTCTTAAGCACTTTTACATCGGAGCTATAGGATAATATCGAGCACAAATCCTGATAGTGGAGAAGGATAGAGTGTCATCGTCTCAGCAAGCGTTCTTTATTTGTAGCCATTTCCCTTAAGCCGGTCGTTTATTGGAAGCGTTTTCGAGCGGCGCTGCAAGCTACAATAACGCGCAACAACTAGCGTACATTCCAAAGCCTTCAAGAGAAGAGTCCCAAGGGACGAGAATCAAAGGAGTCCTCGAGTCACGAGTTCGAACTCCTCGTGCTCATTCCGCAGAACATTATAAAATTCGACTTCACGGGAATGGAACATCAGCTTCTTTGCATGTAGAGTTTATTGAGTCAAGTTCAATATACTTGATTACTGTTCAATGAAGACTCTTTCAACGACTGATCAAGTTGAGCGTCCAGAAGTCCAGAACCTCAACCTTGTGGCCATCAAATGGCGCAGGCTTTGCCTACCATGACAGCAAACACAGCCCTGTGCCCTACTGTGGATCTCCTTAAGATGTGGTCAGTACCTAGGCCGTTGCCAGCCCTTACCTGGCCTGTACCCCATCTTTGGCCTGGAGTCCCCAGCAGAGTCGGTCCCATCACTCGGCTCGACCCGTTAGCTGCGACTGGTGGCCAGCCGAGAGAGGACCACGTGGAGGTGGGTCTTTCAGAGCTGAGGATGCTGGCTTGCGCCATGGACCGAAACCGGGCAGGGAAGGTGCCCCTGTGCCCTCCAAGACTCAAGAGTCGTCCTTGCCAATCTGGGCCCTCCTTCTTTGCCCAATATTCTGTGCTGGAGGCACACGGGGCCCTTTTTTACTGTTTGACCCTTTTAAAAAATCTCCTGTCCCCACGCACATTAATGGCCACATTTTAATTAATTAGGTAATTTAATAAATGCAGAATTAATAAGAGAAAAGAAGACGAGGGGGATAGGACGCGGGTCGAAGTATCATCTGTTCAGTCTTCCAAACCCCTAGAAGGTAGAATGTTGCCTTCTTGGCTTACCTCGACTCGTTTCGCTGTACAGGGTGTCCATGAAGTAGCTGGACAGAAGAAAACTAGTTATGGGGCACATCAATTGCCATCGAAATAACTATTTGGTTATTCCGGTTTGTTTCCGAAGTATCCCACATTTCGCTCACTCGGAATAATTCTGGTACAACACAAAACAGTTTTTCTGACCTATTGGGATTAAATAATATTAAATTAATCCAAACTGGAATGATCAGAAAAACTTTTTTGAGTTTTACCAGTATTCTTCAGAGTGAGCGATTTTATGATTTTTTCATGAATTCCCTTTTTTCCCACTTGAATGCTTGCCATACGCCACAAAATGATATTAGCCTAGAATTAATCAGCTCGTGGAAAGAGCGCAAAATTTCCTTTAAAATGTGTCCTCCTTTGGGTGAAAATCACCTTCGTACCATACTTGAGAGCAGCCGCTTTACGAAAGAAACTGGTGACTCACATTTCCATACATTTTTCCGACGCGATTTTCACCTATTCGCCATAGAGAAGAAAATATTTGAAATGAATGGGGGAAAAATCCTTATTTTGTAAGCTTTCCAACCTTATATGTACCAAATATGTAAATCTTTACATTTACAGTATTTTTCCGTTGAGATATAAGCAATCAACTTGAAAAAAATGTCGCTCCGGCAGCTGGCGGTCACAAAAATTTAATATAACAAAGCCCTTGGAAAACTACCGAAACTTGTCGACATTTTTGAAGAGATGGTGGTGAAAATAGAGGAAGAAGCTCAGCTTAATGAAACAAATTATGGTATCAAAATTATTACTTCTGGGACGGCTTAGGGTATCCGTATACGGAATGAAATGCACTCTTTCCGACCGCCAGCTGCCGGAGCGACATTTTTTTCAAGTTGATTGCTTATATCTCAACGGAAAAATACTGTAAATGTAAAGATTTACATATTTGGTACATATAAGGTTGGAAAGCTTACAAAATAAGGATTTTTCCCCCATTCATTTCAAATATTTTCTTCTCTATGGCGAATAGGTGAAAATCGCGTCGGAAAAATGTATGGAAATGTGAGTCACCAGTTTCTTTCGTAAAGCGGCTGCTCTCAAGTATGGTACGAAGGTGATTTTCACCCAAAGGAGGACACATTTTAAAGGAAATTTTGCGCTCTTTCCACGAGCTGATTAATTCTAGGCTAATATCATTTTGTGGCGTATGGCAAGCATTCAAGTGGGAAAAAAGGGAATTCATGAAAAAATCATAAAATCGCTCACTCGGAATAATTCTGGTACAACACAAAAAAGTTTTTCTGACCTATTGGGATTAAATAATATTAAATTAATCCAAACTGGAATGATCAGAAAAACTTTTTTGAGTTTTACCAGTATTCTTCAGAGTGAGCGATTTTATGATTTTTTCATGAATTCCCTTTTTTCCCACTTGAATGCTTGCCATACGCCACAAAATGATATTAGCCTAGAATTAATCAGCTCGTGGAAAGAGCGCAAAATTTCCTTTAAAATGTGTCCTCCTTTGGGTGAAAATCACCTTCGTACCATACTTGAGAGCAGCCGCTTTACGAAAGAAACTGGTGACTCACATTTCCATACATTTTTCCGACGCGATTTTCACCTATTCGCCATAGAGAAGAAAATATTTGAAATGAATGGGGGAAAAATCCTTATTTTGTAAGCTTTCCAACCTTATATGTACCAAATATGTAAATCTTTACATTTACAGTATTTTTCCGTTGAGATATAAGCAATCAACTTGAAAAAAATGTCGCTCCGGCAGCTGGCGGTCACAAAAATTTAATATAACAAAGCCCTTGGAAAACTACCGAAACTTGTCGACATTTTTGAAGAGATGGTGGTGAAAATAGAGGAAGAAGCTCAGCTTAATGAAACAAATTATGGTATCAAAATTATTACTTCTGGGACGGCTTAGGGTATCCGTATACGGAATGAAATGCACTCTTTCCGACCGCCAGCTGCCGGAGCGACATTTTTTTCAAGTTGATTGCTTATATCTCAACGGAAAAATACTGTAAATGTAAAGATTTACATATTTGGTACATATAAGGTTGGAAAGCTTACAAAATAAGGATTTTTCCCCCATTCATTTCAAATATTTTCTTCTCTATGGCGAATAGGTGAAAATCGCGTCGGAAAAATGTATGGAAATGTGAGTCACCAGTTTCTTTCGTAAAGCGGCTGCTCTCAAGTATGGTACGAAGGTGATTTTCACCCAAAGGAGGACACATTTTAAAGGAAATTTTGCGCTCTTTCCACGAGCTGATTAATTCTAGGCTAATATCATTTTGTGGCGTATGGCAAGCATTCAAGTGGGAAAAAAGGGAATTCATGAAAAAATCATAAAATCGCTCACTCTGAAGAATACTGGTAAAACTCAAAAAAGTTTTTCTGATCATTCCAGTTTGGATTAATTTAATATTATTTAATCCCAATAGGTCAGAAAAACTTTTTTGTGTTGTACCAGAATTATTCCGAGTGAGCGAAATGTGGGATTCGGAAATAAACCGGAATAACCAAATAGTTATTTCGATGGCAATTGATGTGCCCCATAACTAGTTTTCTTCTGTCCAGCTACTTCATGGACACTCTGTACAGCGAAACCCCCCCCCCCCAATCAAAGTTTTCGATAAATCTCAGTGGAACCCAGGGCTTTCGTTACATTAAATTATTGAGTCGAATTTTAGAGCGCTAAGATGAACTAGTGAAGTTCAACGCTATTTTTACACTTCCCACTTCCACTTCGTGGGGGGGGGGAAGGACCACCCCCACCACCTTGACTTTATCGAAAAATTAAAATGGGAATCAAAGGCTACTCTAACATGGAGTATACGTACCGAATATGATGCTTCTAGAATCAACTGGTGATTTATAGTGATTTTTTGACCATTTCAACCCCTATTTCCCACCCCCCTCCACCTCGACCGATTTGGCCCAAATACAATACTGACCGGGTTCTTATGACTTCTGATTTTTGTGCCAAAGCGCGTTCCGCTAAATTGATTTTTTTCGAGAGTTATCGTGTTAACAAGACCACACACTTACTTCCACCCCGGGGGCAACACCCCCTCTCCTTCGACTTTTTCAAAAAATTAAAAAGGGAATCAAAGGCTACTCTAACATGAAGTACACGTACCGAATATGATGCTTCTAGAATCAACTGGTGATTTATAGTGATTTTTTGACCATTTCAACCCCTATTTTCCCCCCTTCCACCTCGACCGATTTGGCCCAAATACAATACCGACCGGGGTCTTATCACTACTGATTTTTGTGCCAAACCGCGTTCCGCTAAATTAACTTCTACGAGAGTTATCGTGCTAACAAGAAAACGGCCATATATATATATATGCATTCCGGAGACCACTGAATTCGTGTTCTAGAGGTTCTGAAACATGAAAAAAACATGACATGCCCCATGTTTGCCACCATCACGACGAGACCAATAGTGCATTTTCAGAATGAAATGCACTAAAATCCAGCCAGGAAATGTGGAATTCATGCATTTCTTCAACAATATTTTTATAACACAAGGAGTAATTTTGTTTTTCTTCTTTTATTTTATTTGTGACTCAATTATTCATCTTTCATCTTCTTAGTCAATATTTTAAGCTCCCCTCCCTACGAAAGAGACCCCCACCCTTATTCATATGAGTGCCTATGTTGTTATTTTAAGGGGGTGGGGATGATTTTAGGAATCGAGCTTAAATTATTATTTAAGAAGATGAAAGATAAATAATTAAGTCAAAAAATAAGTAAAATAAGAAAACAATAGTTCCTTCTGAAAAAATGCTTAAATTCCTCGTTTTCTGACCGGGATTTTTCACGTTTTTTACTTATATCTCAACGGAAAAATACTGTAAGAGTAAACCTTTACACATCATTGGAAATCGTACAGAATAAGGAAGTTTTTCCACTGATTTTACATTTTTTCTTCCCTATGGCGAAGAGGTGAAAATCGGCTGCTCTCAAGTTTGTACGAAGGTATTTTTCACCCAAAAGTGGACGCATTTTAAAGGAAATTTTGCGCTCTTTCCAATGAGCTGATTAGTTTTAGGCTAGTATCATTTTATGAGCGTATGGCAAGCAGTCAAGTGGGAAAAAAGGCAACCCATGAAAAAACCATAACATGTGTGATATTTCGGAAACAAAGCGGAATTTCCAAAAACTCCAAATAGTCATTTCGATGACAAATGATGTGCCCCGTATTAACTGGTTTTCTTCTGTCCACGATAATTCATGATCATAGGAGCTAATTTATGTAATATAGGAAAGGACAAGAGCAAGAGGAGGGGGGGTCTCTCCGCATTAACTGGTTTTCTTATGTCCAGATAATTCATGATCATAGGAGCTAATTTATGTAATATAGGAAAGGACAAGAGCAAGAGGAGGGGGGGTCTCTCCGCTTAATTGCCTGCAAAGTGAACCGTTCTGGGGCCGTAGTTAGGTGGCGAACATACTAGAGCGATACGATATCGTTTCGACATCACCGACGCAAATTAACAGTGTCTAGGACCGATAGAAACAACTGGAAATGTGTCAGAGTGATGTAGAAACGATATCGTATCGCCACAGTATGAACGATGCCTTAGAGTTGTCGGGAAAAACTCACGTGAGGTGGTTGCTATGGCGAGATATGTATTATTTCTGATGTAGCGTCCTTGGATACCGCTTGCGAGATTTTTACCCAACTCTAACTAGGGCCCCTGGTTTACCGGCACCGTCTCATCGGGTTGACTGGTATTAGAGCACGCCTCTCAATATCTTCCCGCATTTCATTTTGGTGAAAACTAAAAATTGGTGACATTGGTGACATGATCGGCACGGAGTACGCAGTAAAATTGCCGATGTGAGGAATCCACATAGTAAACGTTTTGATACGAATTCCACAGCAAAAAAGCCGTGTTTGGTACAAATTCGGATGAGTCCTTCCGTTGAATCGCCCAATTTCTCGTCAAACGACATCTCATGCTACGATTTTATCCCACAGAATGAATTTTGAAAAACCCCTAGCATTTTTCGATCGGCCAGTGTACCTCATTTTCTCATTGAATATAACTATTTTCTGAGTTTATTTATGTACTATGTGCACGGTGTCCTCCGCCCTCGCATCTTGCTGCAGATCTCACACCTTGGACCAACCGGCCACGACTATCGACAGTGCCTCTTCTGTTGATTATGAGAGGAAAAATGATGGATTAACCTCGTAAGTGAACCTGCCTAAATGCACCTCCACCAAAACTCCAAGAAGAGCCCATGAAGCCTCATCACGCGCTGAAATCAAATTCAAGTGTCCAGTTCGTAATATCAGGGGCGATTACATTTACATTGTTGAATGCAAATTCTTAGTACCTAACCTACAGTGCTAAAAATGGCACTCCGGTGCGAATGTATCTGTGGAAGATACTTGGTGGATAGTCCCCCCCCCCCCCAACAACATTCTGTGTAAAGTTAGGGCGTTTTTAATTTACATGTTTTACGTGGGTACGATCATATTATACGCAGTGCTTGGACTTCGAAATGATTAATTTTATCATCTCAGAAATATGTAGTCCTTGCATGGAATTCTCCAAAGCCGCGAACGATTGAATTTTTCAGATATCCATTGTTTTAGGATTGAAAGCCTTTTATATTAATCGAATGAAATGTAACTTGCTCCTAAACTGCACTATAAAATTATTTCTGCTGTAATTTAATCGTTATTTTCAATCTGTTTCAGTTGGAAGCTGACATGGAAAAGGAATGGGCCCATGTCGGTTGACTAGCGGCAACCCGAGGCGAGCCCCATGGGAGTCTATGAGCTACACCCATTGAGCTCTCCAGGCATGCATTGGGTAAGTTTGTGTTGCTATGACTTGGTATAATTATACGACTGAAAAATCAGTTTCTATACTATGAATGTTTTTGAGGGAGGGGGGAGGGTAACATTTTACCAATCGCAATTTTTATGAGCTCCTTTTTCCTATACTTCACCGGCGTTAGTTTTGACTTCGACTTCGGCAATCCTCTCTTTCAGAGCATGTTGGGGCCTGGGGGTCAATTCGCTCCATGTTTTCAATTTGATGTTTTGCACAGCTATCTCCCTGTGTTGATTTTATTAGAGTTTATCGCTTTTGTGATAGCATTTCTGAATTCCTTACTCACAATTTCTATGGAGAGCTGTTTCAAATAAAAAAATGAAATAAAAAAGGGAGAAACCCACAGTTATCACTCAAACGACTCGTGGAATACAAATTCCAGATTTATAATTTCCTCATTATCAAACTACGCGTGGGCGTCCATTAATCCCCTTCTTCTTCGCGATACTCAATAATCACACTTGA
Organism: Corythucha ciliata; assembly: GCA_038030265.1. Taxonomy (NCBI): domain Eukaryota; kingdom Metazoa; phylum Arthropoda; class Insecta; order Hemiptera; family Tingidae; genus Corythucha; species Corythucha ciliata. Next base: position 42,399,228 of record CM075942.1, on the reverse strand, counting down.
TAATTCCATCACAATAATCCTCGCTTGAAAGACAATTTCACGAGGGTGTTTGTAAAGTGACAGTTTCCGGTAAAACGTTTACTTATGCGCGTTTTCCACGGTAGGTTAATTTTTTTTCCTAGTAGTCCAGCCGAGCTTCCCCTATGAACATAAAACATAAATATAAAAATCTGAGAAAACTGTGTCCAAAGGAAGTGAACTCAGCTGACTTTCATATAATCTACTTACATGGATCCCCCTTCTCAAGTTTAGTACCTCAGATTTTAATCATTTTATTGTACGCGCAATCATCATGGCACGCAAAAAAGTTGGAATGAACTCTCCAAGGTATAAAGCTTAAGTATTATCGACTTTTCATAACAAGTTTTTACGACCAAGGGGTTCTTTTTTTCTCTCCGTATTCTGCTTCAAGAGGGTTTCACGTATGAGCAGACCTTATTAAAAATTCATTTCTCATTATTTTTTTTTATTTATGACTTTATTTTTGTTTGATCGCGTGTCTGAATATTCCAATGAAATTAGCGGTTCCTTTCCGTACTGAGTGGTAAAAAACTTGAATGCTCATGTAGCCGTATCCTTTGAGCTCCCAAAAAGTGGTTTTAAAGTCAAAGTTGACGTGATTCTCATTTCGTCTGGCAAATCGGTTGGCGATTCATATGGCCAGTTCTTCGTTTCGCGGCTAAATAAATCTCTAGATTGTGGTGAGAGCTGATATGCGGCCTGGCAATAAGTCTTGGGTTTGAATTGTAAATTAAACTCGAGATCAGAAAATGTATGAAATGAATGAAGAGGTCGAGAATCTGCACCTTGTGACGGTTTCCCATGAATAAATAATCGTAATGGTGTGAGGAAATGATGGAAACAGACAATGCTTAAAGATCTCCCTTCTTCGGATAATACGATGTTTTTTATACGTAAACATCGTTCGATATTTCCGTGTGTGCGTCGTTCCATGTGTACTCAATGCTTATTCTCTGGAAGTCCTTGAATTTGGACCTCATTGAGTCGTCGATTCAGAGGATGTCAAGACAAATTTCAATTTCTTGTCGATCGTATTGTTAAGGGTTAATATGCAGATATCGCTTAGCAAACTTTAAATTTTCGGACATCCCGATGACCTCAATCCTTGGACCCTGACTCCCCCCCATCCTTCCTCACACTATGTACCTGAGAGCTTTTAAGAAGAAGAAGAAAAAAATCCAATTTCATCCATAATTTTAAAACTCACTACATCTCACAGGTTCAACTGTTTTGTCCCCTCCACTCATAAATAGACAATCAAGGAGTGGGCGGGTTTTGAAGGATCACTTTAAGAAGCACCTGGTGTCGCCAGCCCATGTTGAAACAAGAGCTTCCAGTGTTATCTTAGCCAAAAAGTTTGAAAAGTGTCTGGCACCAGTCATCACGAAGGGATCTTCTCCTAAGTCTGTAAGGGGTGAGGAAGAAAAGATGAGAAAAAAAAACAACAACAAAAAAACAAAAACTTTTTTTAGGATAAAGTAGAAAAAATATTCATGTCTCACGTTGACGTCTCAATCTCACGCCTTCGTCAGTTTTTTATGTTGTTCCATTTTTGTTAGTTAGAAGTCAGTAAACCGTAATTTTATCGTTTCATTTAATTAATTACTTCGTCGATTCCCACTTCGTCTAATTTTATTATGTGGAATTGCGACCTAAGGACAGTTCATCAGCCATATCACCGTGAGCAGTAAGGCCGTTACATGTTTTTCTTTCACCCCTCTCTCATACATCAGCACGCCAATCACCCGTTTATCTGGTCGGGAGAACCTGAACAAACAGGCAATTACTATTAGCCTTGTTTCAACTTCCAATTTCTCCTATCTATCCTTTTATTTACTGGCTAAGAATGTAGTTTTTATAGTTAAAAAAAAAAAAAAAAAAATCTACCTGTCAGGTTCTCCAATCTTTTTTAATTAATAATTTTATTCATAACATTGGAATCAATATTCGATTTATTTCATGCTTTTTTAAAAATTGATGTTCACCCTGCAATGTAAGTGAAATTTATTGGATGATTTATGAGTAACTTTTCCCTAGAGTGCACTGGATTATGATGACGCTTGAAAGGGGTTGGAGAGGGTGGTGTTCAAAGCTGCAAACGGTTCAAAAGCCTTGGTTAACAACCTTTTAAGCCCAGGCGACCTATTGGTTTGTTGTTGGTGTGGGGACAATAACTCTTAAAAAAAAACTCTTAAAAAAAGAGTCATTAATCATCGTAGTGACCATCTATGGACATATCCTGTGGAGCTCCTTCCATTTTCCCCTTTTGCTCCTTAGGCGTCAAAGCCTCTTTTTAGCTCTCAAGAATGGTTTCAGAGGAAGGGTTTCAAGGAAGGAATCGCATCAAGCCTTCTTTCTGGCTGAAGAAAATGGAAAGTTACGCCCTTTCTCCATGTTCAGTCTCCTGGTGATCTGAACATTAAGGTCAATTACACAATTACACACTTGAGATTCCGGTATCCAGTATCGAGGATACTAAAAATACACTACAGCCAAGACGCTCCTTCACACTTAAATTCCGGAATCGCATACTTTTAGTGTCCGATACCGGAATCTTAAGCGTGAATGAGCGCATTTGCCGTATTGCATTTTTAGTATCCTCGATTCTGGAAATGGGTACCGGAATCTCAAGTGTGAAAGCACCCTAAGCGATCACTAAAGTTGAATTTTGAAAGTACTGGATGGTTTTTGCAGGCAATCTTGTTTTCAAGTAAAGTGTTGTGCGATTAAGGCTTTACTCAATTTGGACTCCAAACATACGGAATGAATGGACTCTCTCTAAGCTTGAGTGTGAGTATACTGGGCTCATGGGGCATAATTATAATAGGAATCTCCTAATCCGCAAAGCTTGTTAATTGTCCTTCTCAAGCATTATTTAATTGGAGTGCATATGTCCATTGGCCTGTTCGTTTGTCATCCAGAATTTATCCGAATAGTCCCGTGATGCCCAGAACGCGTTTTTGTATCAAGTGCCGATCTTGAACAGCGCTACATCTGCCCCAGCTCACCGTGACGATGAACGAATTCACCTCATTCCTACAAGGAAGTGAAGCTTACAAAGCTTACAGTATATGGGCATTGAAAGCGGTTTTTGTTGCCATTGTTGCTTGTAATTCAGATTCAATTCTATAACGGCAGCAGTACCAGAAATTACTAGACCGGTTAGTGGAGTACCTGCCTGTTGATGATGGTTTCACATTGGAGGCATCGCCAGTAAAAATTTAATTTATGTGAACGACTCGAGTCCTTCTCGAAGAGATAAAGGGCTGGGACAGTATACAGAGAAGAAATTTTCCCTAAAGGTCTGAGGTCGAAACGGAGGCTGGACCGTACACTCGGTGCAATTTTTCACGATTGTTTGGTGGGCTCTGCCCCCCATCATCTCTATCGTTCATTATTAAAGTTTCCCTACTTTGTCTTAACTTTTAAAGAGACCCTTTAACAGGGCCATCATCCCATAGTCGCATACAACAAAATCCATAAGTTTCACTGTGTGCCGTACGGATATATCCGCCGGCACCACCCTCACTTTACTTAAAAATTCTCCTCTTGCGATAAACAGTGGTTCTATGTTCAATGTTCATGCTGCCAGACACGAGTTACCCAGTCAGACAGTCGGTGTATAATGCACCCTGGCCGAAGCAGCTTTTGTCTTCCATGTTGAAATTAAAATGCTAATTTCCCCCTTAAACTAACGTTCATGTAGGGCTGCGGTATAATAGACGCAATTGACGGTATGAACAAGGTTGTAAACATTTTATGTCCGGCTTGAATGCCAACTTGCTCAATTAACATTTTGGATTAAAAAAAAAAAAAAAAAAAAAGAACACTCGTGCGTTTATTAATTTAAAGAGAATAAAAATACTCTGTCTACTAAATTTATTTTAAAAAAAGTATTGTATCTTTTTCAAAAGAGGATGGGTGTTAAAGGAGAGAGGCTTCAAATTTATGCAGACGCTCATCAACAAGGGCACAATATACAGTAAAAACTAACAACACATAAACGCGTAATTTATTCTCCTATAAACGCCATTACTGGTTTTATGATTTACGGTTTGGCCGTGAGGAGGAAACATAAATTGTGGTTCTGAAAGCAGTCACCTTTTTTTTATCAATTTTTAAAACGCGCCCTACGCCCTAGTTGGCGGAGATTTGTATCTGTGTTTTTTTTTGTTTTTTTTTTCAAAATTTGAGAATGAAAGCGCTCTTAAGATGTTTCAACTACTGTTTCATTCATTCGAGAAGTACCTGATGTGGGTGTAAAGACCCATTTCTGTCGTTAGGTGTAATTGAAGCAAGCAGGTAAAAGTTACCAAAACTTCACTGAACTTAAAAGGGCCGGTAAAAATGCTTGAAAGGGTTCAACGGCACCTGAGATTGTACTTCTGCTCTTCACACTTGACACCTTTTTTTTTCCAACGGCCTGGCAAGGACGGTTGTGAACTAAAGATAATCCTCCTTTTTGGGGACCACAGAACTGAAAATCCCTCATCAGTTGTCCTTTGAGGGCATTATCATTTTTTTCTCTTTTGCATCCCCTCTCTTTGGAAACCTAAAAATAGAAAAAGTTTAGGTCAATGACTGCTGCGAATATTGTTAGAGAGGACCCCCCCCCTCCCAATAACCTTGACACAACGTGGCTCTCAACAAGTTCAAAACCAATCCCTTTCCCACCGGTAAAGACTGTTTCCATTTTCTCGAGCCCAAAGGGTTAACATCTTGGAGGAATAAACATACATTTTTGAATTCAAGTTGGAACCCCAACCCGCATAGGACGTCACCCACGTTTAACTCTCCCGCGAGAGTGGTGGGTATTTTTTTTTTTAACGTGACTTAGATCATCTGAAAGAGATTGCCGAAGCTCACCGTGGGTGGCATTTTTTATGATATACTACTTGTCACCACCGCGTTTCCAGAATCTTACACGTTTTTGTGCTGTGCAATTTTAAGAATCATTTTTAAAAATAAATAAATGTCTAGCGGAAAATCGCGTATCTCTGCCCAATGAAGAGTGCTGTCTTTGGCTATGTAGAAAGCAACTAGTTTTAGAAGCGCTTCTGCTTGAACCCACCCTGCCTTCTCCGTTTGTGTTTCCTGTACGTATATAACTATAACTGTGACACCTATATATACATAGCTCATCTACTAAATCACGCTGCCTCTATTTCAACCCGTTTTTTTATGCACCCCTTGCCATTGCATTTTTATCGGTTGTGCACGAAAAAAAATAGCGGAAAAATAAAGAAACATGCAACAAAAAATAGGAGTAAAATCGAAATATGTATCTTTCACAGATTACAGAGTATCCGAATGAATAAAAGTCCCCTGCAAGAGTGTGGCTAAGTGACGAGGGGGAAAATAAACATCTTCATTTCGTAGCCTAACTTTCGGATGGAAACAGGAGCTAGAGAATTTCCATACTTTATGAACGAATTAATAATTCAACATTATATTGCGTTCTAGTATTTGTCTTTTTTGAACGTGTTTACTTATCATAAGAAGGAAATGCTTAAGATGTAAGCATTGATAACTCTGGTTGAGAGAACAACTATGGGAGCCCGAGAAAAGTTTGAGATGGGTGGCAATGGGAAGGGAAGGGGTGACGTAATGTGAGTTCTTCTTTTTTTTATAGTTTTTAAATATTATTAGATTAGTTTAGATATCATTCTTTTCTCGTGTACCTACTTCCGGACTGAATTTTGCTTTAAGCGTACTCATGCGTCGAACCGGATGGAATTTCAAGAAAGGAGCGTGTGATGGGAAGTTTCTGTTCTACCTTGAGTTTACGTTAAAAATAAATATCACATTGGTAAATGAGGCTTGGTGGTATATCAGGGATAAAGATTTTGAGTAAGCTATAAAACTACTATCCTTGTTTCGGAGTTTCAAGAAGAGGATATTCACTCATGAAATGAGACGAGTGAAACATGACTTCCATATTATTTAGTCCTGTGCCATCAGGAAATATTAATATAAATTAATTAACTACAACATTGTTCGTGTCCTCTCTACAACAGCAAAAGAAACCCTTCTCGGGTAAGCTTCCATGACTTCGTTTTAATTGCCAGCTCCTGAGGGAAAATGGTCACTCACAATAAATACAATCTGACAAGTTTCCGGGGTCATTGGCCCATTAGGGGGTGAATAGGCAGTTTCTGAGGTTAACATACCCATTTCTGTAGTATACACGGGTAGAGGTCTCATCAGAACTCCGGGAGGACAGAGAAGGGATAAATTGGCATCATTGCACCTTCGCGTGTATAAATGTTTTGGAATGGATGGCTTTGGAACGCCAGAACGTAGGCTTCAACTCAGGGAGTCACGGAACAATTAGACACTGGCTTAACAGTTTGTTCAACTAGCTTAAGCTGCGTTTACATTTGAGAGTTTTTTACTCTCGAGAGTATCTCCGAGTGCTCAACTCGCCAGTCTAAACGGACCAGAGAGTTCTCGGGAGAGCACGTGGCACTCTCAGAGAGTTCAACTCTCGAAAGTTACTCTCACGTGTAATAGCACCATTACACTGAATTACACTGAGAGTTGAACTCTCTGAGAGTGCCAGAATGCCCTCCCGAGAACTCTCTGGCCCGTTTAGACTGGCGAGTTGAGCACTCGGAGATACTCTCGAGAGCAAAAAACTCTCAAATGTTAACGCAGCTTAAGAGCACCATCAGGAAAAAACTACATTTAAATAAATAAAATCTTAATTGCAAGAATTTTCCAAAACTAAGACTCACTTAGTCTCGGCCCAACGGGTTTGTGAAGCGTGGTCAAGCTTGGTGCGCTGGCTGGACACTTGGCATTACCCCCCACCCCCCAACACAGGGCTTCGCCAGCACAGTCTACATTGGGCTTGGGGTCATTGACTCGGTAAGGTATATCTGCCAATCCTAAAAGAACCCTGGGGTCATGTTTTTGACGCCCTCCCCTCACCACAGTGTTGCGGAAAACAAGCACTTTCCCCAAGGTTTAGTTGACGCTATATACCGAGCCGCATTCTTCTCAGAGATCATTGGGTTCACCCATCGGTTGACGAACTCCCTCGGACCGAGCCCATTTCTTAAACGTTCTCTTCAAAAGTCGTAAACGCCTTTTTGGGGCTTTTATACAACTTCGAGGTTTACTGTGTTATTTCTCCGACATTGCAGGGGAAATTGAAAAGCCATTATGTTTTCTTGCCGCTCTCTCACTACGCTGTCACCCTTTGTTGCAACCATCTCAGCCAGTACAAGACTTTATTTCCAAATAATCGCGGAATCTGATGAAAGTTTAGAGTCAGACGTTTTTTGGTGAAAAATGACGGGCATCATGCCGAGAACTGACTATTTAGTGAACCAATGAATCTCAAAATCAGACTCTATAGAATCCGGTTCATCTGCCCAAAAAGGAGTTTCTTAATACGTTAATGCACGTGCAGCCAATGAGAAACTGAGCATTACAGACCATACAACTTTTTTTTCTTTAGAGAATGTAATTTAGCTGTAGATGTTTCTAAGTCCCAAACGTTGCAGACTCCGTGCCACAAAAATTCCATTTTGACCCGCCCCCCAAACAACACAAAGCTCACCTAGGAAATTGTAAATTTGGGCAAAAAGTAGGTATAATTGTTCTCCTCAGAAGAATGACAATTTCAATCCCACGTGCTTGGATTTGTCGGATTTGTCGGACCCCCTCGTGGTACGCCTCTGATTTTTTTTTTTTTTTTTTTTTTTTTTTTTTTTTTTTTTTTTTTTATGGCGTACGGACCAAGGCTCTTCTTATCTTGAGCTTGACTGGAGTACAAAAGGAACTTGCCAATTTATGGCTGCAGATTCAGTCTCGGAAGCTGATTATCGTCCCTCTCCTGTAATCCCACGATTACCGCAGAGTATTTTTAAAGCTCAAGAAACTGATCAAGTTCAGCAACAGCTCATTATCCCAGAAACTGACCTATTTTCACCAGAATCAAATCGGACGCATTTGACCCGTCATAGTAACCTTCAAATCTCCCGGACATTAGTTAACAAGCAAAATACTGGGTCTCGCAGGCTTTCAACAATCAGACTTTCGGATTTGGACGTATCTGTGGTTCCTAGAGTATGGAGTTGTTATTTGTTTGATTTTTTCGTAACATTTGGCCTGAAATCTGGAGCTTAGCTCGCTAAATTGATAGTTTCCAAGCCAAGAACGAACAATTTTCTCGGGCCCAGGGTGTATAGCTCGGGATTTTGGATTTTCCCCTTGGCTACCCCCTGCCTCCACACACCAAGACACAACTATAGTTTTAGCAGCGAGCAGCGTTGTATATGAGGCAGAACTACCACTTACATACATACTACTCTTGTCTTGTCGTGTTTTGAAGGCGAACTATGTTGAAATCACTCTCAGCTCTCAAACCTATTTTTAAAAATAATCTTTGAACCGCGTCCTCCAAGGACTGCTCGAGAAACAATTTTGATAAATTAGGGAAACGATTTTTTTTTCTTTCCACAGGAACGCTCATTTACTTCAATAATCTCGCTCTTTTATCTATTTCTCGTCCTTTTTTTCTATACGCTATACCAAAGCAAGAGCATCGATAACGAGCGATCGTGACCTGCGACCTCGTCACGTCCTCCTCGGCGACATCATGACCCGGCTAAGGGAAGAAGTATCAGACTCTGAACCTTTTTTTTTCCTCTCTTCAGGGTCCTCCTAATCTTTAGCCGTATAGGATTGTTGGATGGTGAGGCGTGGAAGAATGAAGAAGAGGAAGTGGAAGGACTCGAAACTCGATCGTCCTAAACTACCGGTATTTCGTACTCAATTTTAGCTCCGCATCCTCCCCTTATCTACTTCTACCAATAATAATAATAATAATAATAATAATAATAACATTAATAACGGAACCTTCTTCTTTTTGTTTGCTCCAGACCAACTTTCACGGTAATAAGCTACCCCTCCCCTATCACCCCATTACCATTATCAGTTTAAATCCCCACGAATGTTTGTACTTCGGCATAATTTAAATCGGAGTCGTTTAACTATTTTAATCATCGTAATCTGGCCTTTCCATCGAAGGAAAATGTTCGGGCTCGAAGGGAAAGCTGAGGATTAAATAATGGAAGGGGTTCGGAGGGACAAGAATGGGTGGCAGTGTGGCGCCAGGCAGAAGGCCCGAGTCATACCGGAAAATATGTACGTATTTATAGTTAAACGGCCGAGACTGGAGCCTATGAAAAAATATCGTCCGCCTGGATATTTCATAAGGTATTGGGATACGTCTCAAGGCATTTTCACATTTCTTACGATTGACAACAACATAGCTACAAGCTACCAACAACGTTTTGCTATTGCATCGTCGCGTCCCCTCAGACTATGACTGCATGCCATCGTGTTTACTAACATTTTTTCCAAACGTTCTCTTTATTTTATTTGGGTTTATCGTTTTATTTATGTTATTGGTTTTTTATTTTGTACACATTTTTCGGACAGTCCGGCGCATCATCTTATAAACATCAAGATTACGCTTTAATATCCTTTTTTTCTTCGTTGAGTTCAGTTTCTTAACTTCAAAGGTGAAAAAAGGCAATTTTTACGAGGCAATAAATTGTTCCTCCTTCCCCTTCATCGTCGTAATAAAAAGGGAAAGAGTGGTCTTCTCAATCGTAAACATATCATTAAGTACTACCATTTTTAAACTGTGAAAGGTGGGTTTTGGAATTTAAGTCCTTAAAGCACCCACCACCCTTTCCCTCACCACCCACAACACCATCAAAAGTCATTCTACAGTGGGAAAAATCGAGGCACAAAAGTGAACATGTAACCTTTTTTTGTAAGCGAGTAAAAAAACCTCCCTTCTACCCACATTCTCCTTCCAAGAGTATTGAAAGCCTATTGACATTCGAAGGACTCTTAAAAAAAAAAAGTGGGAGCATAAAATTAAATAAAAGCGGCTACTCTGGCAGTAGCATCCCATGTTGTGTGGCGAGTAGCTTTTTTGCACAGAGAAATACCAGTAAATGGGCTTTTTGTTGTGGCGTCCCCGAATAGCCGTTGTAAACATTTGTTATGCCTCTTTGGATTCATTTTTCTCTCTCTCAAACTTTTTTATTTTCTTCTTTTTACACGGGTTGTCTAATTTCTCTCAAGCCTTTATATTATACTTATGGGTCCCCAGAGGAAAAAGAGGGATAGAAAATGAATAAACTGTACACTGCGTTGACAATGCAAAATTAGATGAAAAATACTTGTATAAAACGGAGCAATTAATTAAATTCCCTTCCAGATAAGAAATTGTCATTCTTCTTTTTTGAGAAAGAAAATAGAGAGATAGGAGAGCGTGTGTGAGAGAGAAAGAAAAAATATTATATGGGTTGGCTAAAGTAAACATTTGTAACAAGATGCATGATAAATAAATAAACCGCGGAGGACTAACACTAGGGAGCTCAAGTCCGAAAGAAGGTGCCTACGTAGTAATTTTTATTTGGTATCCGCGCTTGTAGGGGACCAATTTTTATACGAGGTGCGACGGTATATCGCCCCTCTGAATGTGATCACACAGAGCACTTATTCCATTTTCAATGAGTAAGAATCACTTCCTTCCGCGCTTTGTTTTTGAAATATCTTCGTTCCTGGAGTTTTGATGGTTTGAAAGAAAGGCAGATATAACTCGTAAAAACAGACTATTTTCGTATACAGATATTGTACGTCCTGAAATTTACCAATCGAAAGCACATGCGCCAGTCCTATTACAAACCTATTAACTTTCGGAAGTTTTGATGGGGTGAGGGGTTCAAGTTGTAGGCGATATAGTGGTGGGGGGCACGGCAACGGCAAACTATTCGATGTGCAGGGTGTTTTAACATTGAGAAAAATGCATGTCAAATGTCAATATTTCGCCCTGCCAGCCCGTATTGCTCCAAAGCAGTATGAGTATGATGATAATAATGAACACCTTTATCGAGGAATAGAAGCCCTGCTAACGTTTAATGTTATAATTATTCGAATTTTAATGTCACTAGCTTTGAGGCCGTCCTCATCCGCAACCTTTTCTTCTCTTGCCCCTCTCTTCAGGAACTCCTGGATTTACGCCTGATGTCACGCACCCCAAGTTTTAGCTGTATATCATTGGATTTCGTTTTAACTTATGTATAACACTTGACTATGGAGACATCCTCCATCTCTTGGTATCGGTTTACATGAAATATTCTCCTATTACATTTTTGATTCGCTTATTAATGAAAATGGTTTTTATTTGTTTGCAGCAGCAGGACCGTCAGCAGATGCTAGCGGCGGCGTATGACCCATCACGGGACCTGAGCCCCAACCTGCCCTGCCAGGAGTCGAGCAATTCGTCGGGGTGTAGCAGCGGAAGCTCATCGTCAGGGGGGAGCACGTGTTGTAAATCGGAGTTCACGTCGTGCGGTGACTGCGGCTCCCCCGGCGGTGCCGGTGGCGGCTCCATAGTTGGCATCGGGTCGAGTGTCGGTGTCGGTAATGTAATCGGTGGCGGAGTCGACGTTAAACCCCCTATCAAACCGTGTCTGGCCGATCATCGCGAGCCGGTCGTTTGCGCTGGTTGCAATATGAGAATCATAGATCGGTATTATTTATTCGCCGTCGACAGGCGGTGGCACGCAGCCTGTCTGCAGTGTTCGCAGTGCCGCCTTCCTCTTGACAGGGAAGTGACTTGTTTCGCTCGGGACGGAAGTATATTCTGCAAAAAGGATTACTACAGGTTAGTGGTATTGTTACCGTGTTGTAATGAGATAACGCTCTTAACAGCCTTTTGCGATAAAATGTTTAAAATCTAATTAATAGTCCAACCGTGCGTGTGTGAAAATCCTTGTTTGTGTGTGGGAGGGTGGACCACACGGTAGGAAGCTATGCTCAACGGACATTGATCAGTGAAGTCCAACGGGGCATGCAATACTTAATGACCTCGTATTAAACTGTTAATTAGGCTTGATTTCTTTGTACTGATTAGGCTCCTCGGGTAAGAATACGAAATATATTTCACGCCATTGAATCAGAGCTTAATAAGCTTTTTTGGGAAGTGTATATAGGGGTCGATGGTATTGAATTCTGAATATCTTAACTATTGAATTAAAGAAACCTTATTACTCATCAGTCAATGGAATACCTGTCTTCACGCGTCCACGGCCCCACAACGCTCTCATCCCTGGGATTTTCTCGTGATTCTTTCATTTCCGTTCTCATGGACGAAACTGGCACCTCGTCACTCCTAATGATCGGCTAAAATGAGTATCAATTCGGATGAAAAATTGTCTGAAAAAACCAAATGAAAACTAATTCTCGGAAAGATGCATTCGCTTATTCGCTTAAAGGTTAAGGCGATAGCGTTAATTGTCGAGTCTTCTCGTTTTCATTAACGCTGAGTTGAGGGTGATCCGGTCTCTAAGCTATGCTATGCGGCTGAGCATTCGATAGATTTGTTTTCCTCTTTTTGAAAGCGAAGCTTATTTATTTGTTTCGAAGAGTTCAAAATTATACAGAACATGGTATGCGTGGATGGTTCCACGTATTGTGCAGAACTTGAGTGAACAAGGCCTGACAACCATTAAAAAATAGTGCTAAGGGATATTTAATCACGCCTCTGCCCAAGGTTCAATGCTCAACAAGTCGCTCGTCGTATTTAATAACAATAATGACGAAAACAATTATCGATCTTTTTTTATTTTTCTCACCTCCAATTCGTGCAAACTGACTTGAACTTCTTTCATTTGGGGCTAAATCAAGAATAAGGAAAAAAGAACTAGCTCTCGACAACCTGCCGAGCCGACATTCTTTAAAAACTGGTGCATTTCTAGTTTTTTCTCTTGTTTTTATTCTTGTTATAATTTTTTAAAATTATATTTACATTTATAGATGTGTGGTTACTTCATTTTATTTATTTTTTTTAAACTGAAAAATGGAATCTCCCGGTCATCCGTTAACTGCCACTCCTTTATACGTTTATGCATGAGTTGATACTTGATTGATTTTCGTAGACTTTTTTCTTTCGTTGGCACAATTAATGAAAAATGAAGGGGAAAAAACTGAAAACCCAGAGCGAAACAACGGTTTATGCAAATCCAAAGCGCGCACAATTATTACTTGGTCCACCGGATGTTAACTGGAAATTCTCACGGCTTAAATTTTTGCCCCCGTTTTTGAACTTCCTCCCTTTTTTCCCTCCGCGATTTTACAATTTCTGGGGACAAAGATGAAACTCATTCAAGAAGGAGAATAAAAAAAAAAAATCCCCGCTGACCTTCTCACGGATTTCATTGACGAAAGCGGCCGAATGGTAAATGATGCGATGGGGTGGAGGGGAATTGTGCTACTAGCTTGTTTTCTGGTTTCATACCGAGGAAGCGCTTCCTCTAAAACAAATTACTTCTTGCTCTCGCTTAAAATTTTAATTGGACTTGATTCCTCGCGTGTTAAAAACCTGTGACCCCCAAGAGGTATAGATATATATGACGGGAGTTTTGATACTAAACAGATTAGAATGTCTCCTCTAGGCTTCTTGACCTTTTATTATTGGACTACCTCGTGATGCGCTTTTAGCTAAAGTCAAGTCTTTTACTTCATTTTTTTTAATGTTAACAGGGGAAAATTAAACGTAATCGTTGGCAATATAAAAATAAAGTAGGAGAAGCAAGAACCATTTTTCTCCTTAACATGTTCATCTTTGATATTTATTACTTCCATGTTCCCTATTTTTTTACTTTAGTGCTGTGGGTTTCGCACCAGAATCGAAACAACTGTACTTCAGTAGACGTTGAACATTTTCACATGATTGGTACTCGTGGTAGTGGCGCGCTTCTTGTTTCAACTTTGGCATAATTGGTATAATTAGCTAGTTGGTCTAAGTTCCCCATCAATCGTTTAGTAATTTGTCAACGCCACCCGCCTCAGAATGAGAACCCTGGGGCAAGTGAAACTTATTTGCACGGAGTCGGTCACACAAAATAAAAAACAGAGACTTCCAAAAACCTCTGAGACCTTATTAAAAATTAAGAGCCGGAGCTATCCACCCGTCCTGCCGAAAAACATAATATGTTCTATTCCGGGGAGAACAACGGTTGGATAGCGCCGGCGCTAACTTTTAGTGAATAAGGCGCCAGGTTTGACAGGTTGTTGATGGGAATCTATCTCCTACCCCTTGTGCCGTGTGCCCGGTGGATCATCCAGAGTCAAAGTTTTGAGAAGTTTAGTATGTCCCCTTCATAAATGGCGGGCGCTGGACGGAATCACTCGAACCCGAGGTTTTAATCATCATGCACTTACAGTTACCGGTGGGTTCGTATCCAAAACTCGATGAGTTCGGAGCGCCAAATCCACAACTGGCTCATTCGCCATACTCCATGTCGAACTCTGAAGACCTCTAGACGAAGTATACTAGACTCGGAAGCCTCTTAATTCAAATATGTACGACCAAGACCAAGACCATGATTTCACTGCAAGACCACCCTTTTCCATGCAAGACCAACTTGCATGGTCTTGGTCTCGCAAGACTACCACATCACTAACTACAACTCAACCTTCTTCGTGTCTTAATAGCTCTGTTCGCGAACCTGCTCTGAGGTGCACAAGGGCGCAACCCAAAAGCGTTCGCGAGAAATTAGGGCAGGTTTGGGCAAGTTGGGGTAGGCTGGTGTAAAGATGAGGGGTGGTGAGAGGGGGCTTTAGGAGACAGAGACTGTAACACAGATGTTCGAGTCCTGCCCTGCACTACATTACACTTATTCTCCGCGAACAGACATTATGCCAAACGTTTGAGTGCAATTCGCACACCAATAGCCCTGAAGTACTACAAACATGAAAACTATTATTTATCGTTCAACTTCTCCACTTCTTCTTTTTATTTTTTCTTCACCCACCTATAGTATAATTCCCACAGAAAGCTTCCCAGCTTAACGGCGCATTTTTCAAAAGTCTGTTCTAAATAAGAGGCGTGTGTTGACGCTGACAGGAGGAGGAGAGAGAAAAAAAATGTGCTCCAAGATAAAAGTCACTAGTTGATATGTTCGTATAGCTTCGCCCACAACAAATTTTATTCCACTGTCTTCTGTTCTAAGATTTTTTATATTTTTTTGTTTCGTTTTATGTCTTGGTTTTTGTTCTTTTCCATTGAATGCGTGGTCTTCATTGAGATTCCACACGCGGTGTCTGCTGCTCGAGTTTTTCTACTTCCGGTATTAATTTTTTCTTTTTTTACATCAATTTTTTTTGGAAATTGACGAGAAAGAGTGATCTACACCTATACAAGGAGAAATACAAAAATCCTGTGACTTGGCTTGCCATGTAACTGAGTAATTTTCCCTTCCTTTTACGAAATTAGTGTTCATGAGTAGTCGCGACAGAGCAATTATTGAGTCCAATCTTGGTAGATTTTAACTGTAGAAAGTGTCTCTTATGTTATGATTGTTATGAAACTTGTCCAGAGCGTGTAACTACGCAACGGGGGGTTGAGATGTCCGTGAGGAACTTCCAGACTTCGAAGGATTTGTTTGAAAGATTGAAAAGAGGTGTGAGAGGTGCGGCCGGTGGTTGAAGGAATTGGAATGAACTCGAACTTGGAGCTTTTTTTTCTCTCTTCACCTATTAAGACATTAGTGGATGATCTTATTCTCAACAAGGAGGCTTTCAAAGTTGAAGGAGGAGAGAGAGAGAAAAAAAAAGAAGTTGAGCGAGAAGAGACAGTCCTAGGAAGAGACTTTAAAAGCTGTGAGGTCGCGTTCGGGATGGGATTCGGGGGATGGATGAAGAAACGAGTTGGATGGGCAAATTAATTACCGTCCTCCCCTCACCCTAACAACCCATCCGCTCACTCAAGACAGCCGAACCGTTCTCTTTCAGCTTTCCATTTTCTAAGCCGCTCTAAATAAAACACCTGTCTCCACTATACACCCTCCTCTGTTGCTCGATCTTTCTCAGTCTACGTACCTCCTAAAGTCATTCTGTATCGCTTACACCTCACCCTTGTCCCTCGTCTTTCGACCGTTCATTAAAGTAATCTCATTGTATCCGTGACTTTTATTTTGTAATCGTTAATTTAGAGAAGTTCCTTCTATATTCACCGTTCGACCTTCCTAATTTTGTATTTACAGACCCCTCCCATGCATTACCCCTTTGTAATGCCCAAAGTACCTCAAGTCAATAAAAAAACATACCTACCCACATTAGTATTTCGGATCCGACTCTGCGGATCGCTTTATCTGTTGTAATCAAACAAAGTGAAACTTAACAACCGTAACTCTTTTTTTTTCTGTTATGTCCCGTTTTGACTCTAGAAAAAAAGGAACAGAATCACCTTTAAGCACACACACACACACGTCTCATTGTTCATTGCATTTTATCTTGACTCATTCATCTGAACGTAAACGGATAAAAGTTTACCAAGTCCAGCGAGCACAATAGTTTTTCCCTCTTTTTAATTGCCGTCGTAAGGACTTTGGAATAATCAACACTCCTTACAGCCCCAACAGTTTCTTGGCGATACTATGCAGATTTTACGTGTGTTGTGGATGGAAAGGGAAGAGGTATAGATGTATTTTTGAGATAAAGACTTTTTTTTTTCTAAAGCGACATTCCATTCCTGTCGAAATAGAAAGAAGAGCAAGCGGGGAGTCTCACGAGTGGAAAAGATAATGTCAGCGAGGACATTTACTGGCTCTGACATATCAAGAGGGGGGGGGAGGTGGAAAGAATATTATTCTGATGTTTGTTGATGTACTATAAGAGGAAGTTATTGTTTTTAAGCCGAGAGAATCCTGTAGAATTCGCCAATTTATTCGCACAAACGGCAAAAGTTCGACAAGCCTCGTACACTCCGGTGATTGGGGATGAACGAGCGAGGAAGCGTGAGAAGGCCGACGGCGCCTTGTGAACCTCCACAGCTTCGGAATTATCCGATCATTGTGGTCGCTGGTTGTGGCTTGGAAAAGGGGACAGGGTGCGGAGTAGGGGAGGACGCTCCAATCACACGCTCCGATTGGACAATGATTGGTAACGAACCAGGGTTCTTATATAGTGACTGTCTTTGTGGTC
This sequence comes from Corythucha ciliata, assembly GCA_038030265.1. NCBI lineage: Eukaryota > Metazoa > Arthropoda > Insecta > Hemiptera > Tingidae > Corythucha > Corythucha ciliata. The sequence goes on along the minus strand of CM075942.1, from coordinate 42,382,188 downwards.
AGTCACGAAGTTTCCTATGCACTTTGAAACCTTATTTTCTCCTCTTTTTCCTATCTAACTCATTCCAAACCTCACGGATGTTGACCTATTGTTCGAGGTAATCAATCAAAAAAAAAAAAAAAAAAGTGTTCCTCTCAATCTTCAGTCTATTAATTCCTCATCTATCTTACGAAAAATCCATTATGAAAAAGCTCCAACGCATAAAGACGGTGTCAGGCGGTATTAAAAAGAGTGTTGATTTACAGCTTTTTCATTCTTGACCAGGCGAGTCACTCTTATTTTTTCCTCCTTTTCTTTTTTAATCTCCTCCCTACTTTCAACAACTTTATCCAGAATGACACTTAAATTACAGGTTGCCGACCGTTAATAATCGACGCACCGATATGATCCTTTCACCGAAACTGTTCAGCCCCACAACTTTATCGCACCAGCCAATAGCCATTTTTTCAATAAGATTTAATTAACGGGGCTCCTTCTTTCACTCCTCTAATACTTCTCTTTCAACTGGTAGCAGAAATTCGCGTAAAGGACTTAAAAAGCTGTGTTTGTCGTGAAAATAATAACAATAATAAAAAAGGTTCCACTCCAAAAAGTTTTACGATGGTTCCACTCACAAGAAGTATAAGAGAGACTGAGACTCGTAAGAAGGTACAAGAAGACCACACACTTATAGCAGACCGGCTTGTTTATTTTAGAACGTCTCTGAGTCTCGTCATTTATTTTATCTTCTCGGCAGCTCCCTTATACTCCGGCGTGGAATAAAAGCTAGTTACCCACCTCAAATAAATACGTAAATAAACAGAGGGAGTTGAGCGTTGTTTTATTATTTTATAGCGCGGATTTTAAATTGGAGTTTTAGACTGGGCGTATGTAAGGTGGGACATGATGGTCGTCAGTTAATGGGTTGCTTGTAACAGTAGCTTTAACGACAAAATATATTTTTACAGTCGCCACGGACAATTTTAGGAAGGTCAAAAATAAAAGGTTTTGATGGATTTGCAATGGAGATTCCTGGTGTCTGCGTGAAATTTAGATTCTACATGGTTATGAAAGACCCGAGAAAGAAGTGCGAAGTTATGGAAGATCGAATCCGGAATTTTCATATAAGCTCTGAAGCTGGGCCGTAGAACCAATCAAAAATTGTTTCGAGAGACCCTAAAATTACGAATCTTGAAATGTAAGTTGAGATATCCATATACTTGATTTTAGGCTCTTCGTATAGTGTCTACTATCGCATCCGATTCCTTCTCAGCGCACCGCAATCTTTACATGTTAATTTGATGAAAGAAAACGCTGTAGGATTTTGTTCGCTTAAGGCACAGGGGTCAACTTTGACTCTCCACCATAAAAGGAATTACGGATAAAACTACCGTGAAATTGCATTACATACTTAAATTGGTATATTATAATATGAGTGTGTCGTCGAGCTGTCTCGGGCAAGGTCACACGCAAGCTTTCAAGAAATGAGTGAGAATTACAATAATAAATGCCTAATTAATAATAAAACACTTTTGAAAAGGTTAGCAGTAATACGAATGAGCACTAGCATTACAGAAACTTGCATACTTCCTACGCTTCACATGTAAATATCGTTCCCTGATGAATTAAAATTGTTTTTCTCGTTCAATTTTTCCATTTTTTCGCTCTTTTACTCATTTAATTATCTTGTAGTTCACGGAGTGTATATACAACTGAAATTAGTTTTCGAGTGGCGTTTTAATTTGTACTCCTTCCACTCACGTTCTTCAGGACATCTCTCTCTATTTCCACTGTCATAATGCCGATTCCAGATTTCATAGTTTCGAGGGAAGGGGTTGCAACCACCCCTTATGAGGTCAACGTAATTAGGGCCCTAATGTGGTCTAGTAGTTAAGAACGCGAGCATAGGATTATTGCAATCGTCTTTTGTTACTTAACTATACATATATAGCCGATAGAGTACTGAAGTGTCTATATCACTTGAGCCTATACGTATTATTCAGGCGACCAGTCGGGAATCAATGCAATAATTCGATCGGAATATGGCGCGGTAACGTCGGTAGATGAAAATGGTGAGAGAAACAGAGAAACTCCACATTATGATCGAATGGGCTGGAATCATACTGGGAAGGAAGTCTATAGTGGTTTATATTTACGTCCGTAGGAATTAGGAAATAGACACTTTAACCGTCGAGAATTTTTTTCTATATCTAACCCTTTTAGATAATTTCTATTGCCAGAGGTGGAAGCCGGCCAATGGATTAATCTACCAAGAATTGACGCTGAAAAAAGGTGATAATTTATCAATTCGGCTCTAAAAAAAATGATAAAAACCCGTCTTACTCGTCTGACCTAATAAAACTAAAAACGATCGAGGTTTCATTAACCGAAGACCTCATTATTCTTTGTCGCAATGGATTTCCAAAGTATTGGATGGTAGTGTTTCATTCGTTGCACAGGAAGTCTATAAGATTTCGCTTGAAGAGAGAAAAATGACATTTAAAAAAAAAAAAAATTAGTTTCTCCGTAGAGGCCCCGTGTATGTCAAATAGTCGCCCCCCCTCCCGACATCTCGTTGGAAATCAAGTTGCTACCTATGCAGCACGCAATAAATATTAAAAAAGAAGAAAACTTATCGAAAAACAAACAAAAAAAAGGATGGACGAACATTATTCAAATTAGCAACGAGCGAGATAAAGGTCTCTATGAATTTAATTTTTCGGACAAGTGCCCTTTCCACCACTCAATCACCCCCCAAGGAGCAAGTTTCCTGGAGTGCAACTTTTGGTGGGTTTCTGAGATATAGGACCAAGAGTAGTGACTTATGCAGATTATCAGAATAAAAAAAGGGTGTAATTATTTTAATTGTCCAAGCGTTTCAGATGAAAATGACTAGCACGCACATTTCAGTAATGGGAAAAGAGTGGCGGCGGGCGTTAGAGGTTGTGAAGCGGTCGACTTCGTTTAATAAAGCGATCGCGAAAGCTTATTGGGCGCGTCAAAATATTGTATTTCACATCGGTGAGCGCAGTGTCTTTTCGAGAAAAAAAAAACAAAGTTCTTGGAGAGATGAAGAATAAAAAAACAGGAACAAAGTTAACGGGCCTGTGGGGAAGGGGGAGAGTATGAGATCTCATCGCGAGATAACCCCCTTAAGCCACCAGCAATCCATAATTTTTTTTTCTTCATTCTGTCACTTCCCTTCTCCCCCCACTCCTCATCATAATCGAACTCGAACCAAAGGCATTATTTTTGCCTCTACCCCGAAGGACTTTACGAGAGAATATTAATTTATTTCGAGTTATATCTCATTAATAGCGTGGACACATTATTTGTCCCCCAATAAAAAGGAAGTCGCTTCTTGACTTAAATCTGTGGAAAGGGGAATCTCGAGACAAACTATGCCGAAAAAAAAATATATAGCAACAAAAGAATGACTTTCAATTGAACCAACCATAAGATGATCTATTAAACATGAGCATGTTCAACGCCTATAAATAATAATGACATTATAAATCAGGGTGCCGCTGAGCGTAATATTTTTCCCATCTCCTCTTTTTTTCCTTAAAAGAAATTAATGCTTGCTTTACATGAATTAATTTTTCGGCAATTAATTTTTCACTCTCCCACGAAGAAACTGGCTAGATTTTTAGCTTCGAGTTAGGACAAGTTTATGAAAAATGCCTCGATCGAACTGATTAAATACACATATGTATAAGAAGAGATTACTCTCGTGATGGTGGCAAACATGTGTCATGACATGTTTTTTTCATGTTTCAGAACCTCTAGAACACGAATTTAGTGAAATTCATATATATACACTAGGTCTATTCGTTTGTCGTCCCGGACAACTCCGAGCAGCACGAAATTTTGTAACCTCACGGGTTATCATGTGAAATAACGCGAAAAAATAATTGAAGGTTAGTACTTTCAGTGCTAATAGTGCAGCTCCGGACGACAAACGAATAGACCTATTTGTATAACATGGAAAGAAAAGAGTTGTCAAGATTGAGCAAGGTCGCGGCGTTAAGAGAAATGCACGAAATATGAATGAGCGACATGGAAAAGACAAGGCGACTTAATTTATTTCACTCATGCTTGTTGAGGGAGGGAGGAAGAGTTTATGTGTGTACTCTAAAGAAGAAATGCCTAGGAAAAAAAAAGTATAGGGAGAAAAAAATAAAAAATACGCGTTTATGATTTATAACATTCCTTTGATTTCAAACGACACGAAAGATGAATAAACAAGGGAGACTGTCACAAACTATGATTTTCAACAACACCATGTGGACACCAAACCTCCCCCCTCCCCATTCATTCAACGTAAAAACACAGTCCGGAGTTGAAAAAATGAAAAAGAGTAAGGTCGACGAATCCTCTGAGTATACTTTTAACTTCTTTTAAAGTACTGTTTAATTAGTTTGAAGGATGAAAAAAAAACCCTCTCGACAAGAGATACCGTGGGGCAAAACAATGCAGGTCCTCTTCAGGGGATGAATGTGGGGCACGTAAGAAGAGTATCAAGATAAAAACCCGCTTGTATCCAGTTACACTTAGGGACTTTGTTTTTAAGGAGGGAAAAACTAGAAAAGAGCTTACTGAGCTGTTTGTGAAGAGGATAGGTTCCCAAGGGAAATTCTCCGGTCCAATTTACTCATTATTTTGCGTGTAGAGAAAGATGCTTCAAGTAAAGGCTGGTGTATAGCTTGAAATATATGTCACTATACCTCCGCCCCGAGCTCATTGCCGATGTGGACAAATTTGTCTTTTAATCGAAAAATTGCGTATTCTTATGATTTATGAACTTGACTTAGAAGAAATGAGCATGGACCTTTTGCATAAGCGTTTTGTATCAGAGTAATCAAGCACGTTTCAAAGTCCCGCGTCTGACTATCGGAGTTTTTTTTTTTTTTAATGGGGAAAAACCAATCAGAAATTATTAAATATTATTATACCTACCTACACGTGAACTGGATTTTTGAAGCGCAAACTAATAGGTACTACTTGAAAAATGTTACGATAAACGATTCCTGACGAGTCCACACTCAACTGGAGGGCTCGATAAATTCCTCATTAAGCCGAGATTTCATCGTGCACAGTGACCGTTCGGCCTGACGCAGTCCCGTCTAACAATAAAACCAACGTTTGTTTTAGCCCCGTCCACCATCCATCCGTTCAGAGAGCTAGCCAGGCCTGCCGGGCCAGAACGGAACAACTGCCACATTTGTAACAAGAAACGGTTCACGATCACTTTTGTGGGGAGGGGGGGGTGATTGTAACCTTCTCTCCTCTGGATTTCACGTTCCCAGAAACGGAAAGCACCATTCCCCCTCCCCCACTTCTGATAAATTTATAGCCACAGAACTAAAATTTTTGGGGATTATGATACCCTAGTGGTGCGAACATTGGAACTTGTGGCGCCAAAAAAACAAAAAAAAAAACAATCAAAATTAACAAGGCCAAAAACTGGACATAGATTATGTTAGGTCAGATTTTTTGATGAGATAAACTCCATTATTTTGGGTCCTGGGAAAACTAGAACCTTGAAATTGGGTTTATGAAAGAGCCAAGCCGGGAGCGAAATGCGCCAAATTAGGGGTCGGATTAAGCCAATTCCCGTGGAATGTAGCCTTGACGTTTCTTTGTTTGTTTTTGAAAGCGTGAAACCAGCGAAATTGCTTTAGAGCCAAAGCCACGAAAAGTTTCCTCTGCAGAGCCATCCTTTGAAATGATTGTAAGGAAGTGAAATCTCCACAAAATGTGGGCTTGAATGGTCTTTGGAGTAAACTCCAAAATTTGGATTATTGAAAGTACTACTATGCTGGCGAAATTGGTTTTTCGGAGAGCCGAACCACGAACCTTGGCTCTATAAAGTGCCAACCCCGTGAAATTATTTTGAATGGAGTGAATTCCTTCAAATTAGCGGTTAAATGGAGCAAATCCATGTGCATGTGTTGAGTAAAGCCCACAAACAAAATTTCTTTTAACGAGTAGAACGCGAGAAGTTATAGTGTTTCAAAGAGCCAAGGCCACGAAATTTGGCCTTGCGAAATTTGTTTTTAGAAGTGCCAGCCCCACGAGGAGAGAGGGGATGAATTTATACATTTTAGGACCACAAACCGGATGTTCTAGGTAAATTGTGAAGGGGGGGGGGTTTCGGTGTCTTCAAGGTAATGGTGAGTGGTGGGGAATTTCGAGAAACTGCCCACCTGTGCTGGCTACCCCATTGGATTTCACTCCTGCTGATGAAATGATCTCATTCGTACTGAAGTGAAGCTCCTTTCAGCGCTTTCGAGTTCCTGTTTGAGTAGTTGTTAACGATCCTCGAATCGAATTTTCTTGGTCCCAAACCATCAGCCCAATTCAAGTTTAAAAGCCATCGAAAACGAGTGGACAGCTTGAATCCGTTGGAGGGACTTGGATGCATGCAGCTCAAGAATTAATTATGTTTTGTGTGCTAAAATCGATTGTACAGCTGATAGCTTCTGATTAGCTGGGAAAAGGTGCTATGCTGAAGACAAATAGAGTTCAGGCGGACAATTCTTTTTACTTATTGAATGGACTGTTCGAGATCTGAATCCATTATAATCTTCGTCACTTTCATTTCTGACGCTGACAGCCTTAGTTTTGAAATTCTATTTCGATGGAAATTCATTTAGTACGTATACTCATTGACCAGTCAACAATACTCTGAACTTATGTGTCGTCAAGCATACTTTTGAATAATGAGAGGAGGATGAATATACAGTCTTGTATACATATAGAAGAGCTTTTTCAACAATCGGAGTGAGTTGGAAAAGCATGGAGTAGAGGACTATTATACGCGTCAAAACGAGGGTGTTACCCTCATTGAAATCGAGACAAAGATTACAGAAGTGCGAACAGTTGGAAAGGAAGAAAAAGAGAGAGAATGAGTGAGAAAAAGTGGGAACGCCACACAAACATGCGCATATAGACCAAGAATAAAAACAGGGAAAAACTGTTATTTAATGATGTGTCAAAGGTTCACCCCTCTTTCTATCAAACGAAGGGGGGGGGGGAGATGGCATCCCGCTGCGACAGTGCAGGGATACCCATTGAGAGTACCCCAGGATGTTAGGGACAAAAGCACCTCCGTTGCCTATAGTAGTTAAATAATATTTACACTGTAGAACGCGCCAAATGGGTGACACCATAAAAAGCTTCTGTTGACCGTACTTTACAACTTCAAGGTGGGTGTCACAGTGGAGTAACAGATAATAAAATTCTATTTGTCGCGAATAAATGCACCGAGATTTCTCCCTTCCTTCTCCTTAGACTCACTCGGGTTTATCCCAACTCCAACAAAGTAACGAAATTGAAATAACCCTTAGGTGCCGACAAAGTAAATACAATCATCATTGGATTTAAGCAATTCGCCCTTGTTCGATTCTGAAGAAGAAAATAATTTACGCTTCCCCAGGAGAACTAAATGATTTACAATACTACGAAGTTTTTGAAATGAAAAACTTCATATTTTGCGGGAGGTTAATTTATATTACTAAGCCTTCTAATGGAAAGCTTCTTAAAACACGTTAATTCCAATGGACATGATTTAAATCCTTTTAAGTAGAAACCAGGAGGAGAATTAGTTGCTGTTTTACCGACGTGAAAAATAACAAACATAAATTGTTAGGCCATGATAATTTTACGAGGGGGTAAACATTAAGAAATGCACTTTTTTCCCCGCGCGTACTTTGGACGAAGAGAAGGAAAAAGGCCTGGGAGATTTTTTTTTTTTCTACTTCTTTTTCTAAAGACTGAACGACATTTCGAGTTTAAATTGCAGGCGTATATCTTTCGTCGGAGGGGGCTTTCTGGGAAGAGAGCGCATCATTCGGGAAATTTACGGCTTTAGTTAATGTTCTAAGATATCGTGAAACAGGATAAGCTTGAGGCTTCTGTTCGCAGATTGTAAAAACTTGAATCAAAAGCAACCCCATTTTTACCGCGTGTATTCATATAACTATCTCTTTGAAAAGTAAATATTCCTTCTATCCTAAAAAGGTAAAGCATATAGGGTGATTGCGAGAAGGTGTAGGATGGCTCCTTCTGTATATCACGATTGAAGTTTCCATTTGATGAGGTCGTCATGATGTATTCTCAAACCAGAACCATCAACCTCAGTTGAACCGGTTTTGCGGTGTTAAGAATATAGTATAATACGACTGAAAATTCAAATTTTCTGGTACTTGAACGCGGATGAATAATACGCGGTAAGCTGAAACGGAATTGATATGGAAATGAAGTAAACATTTCCTGCAGTAATATTTCGTAGAATCAATCGTCACCATATTGACCCTTTCTTGTCCATGCAGGTTGAGCGAGGTACATTCTCGGTCCAACACTTTGAAGCATATTGAAAAGCAAAGTTGGCGATATAAAAAGTATGATTGAGGAGTATAGTGACAAGAACTTTTTGCCCGACATTACAATCGCGTGTTTACTCAAACAAGAAACCATGAACAGTCCATTTTCGGAAAAGGAGGGGGATCTGGCTAATGCTCTCTGAAAACATGAGACAGAAATGGTGAAGATGGGCGGTATATAAATTGTACCATTTTGTATTTTGTACAATTATTTTATTCAACGTCCGTGCTGGTCCTCCCGTTAACCACGTCAACCGCAGTGCTTTTTTTTTTTTTTTTTTTTTTTTTTTTTTTTAGGGACAAGCTCTTTCTTCCTATAAATTATGGATGAAAAAACAACACAAAAACACATACATTGAGCTGAGCCAGTTTGTCGTCCACGATCATTACAGTTAGCCTTTTCTGGACGTTCACCTTTCTGCCTTCCCCCTATACCCTTAAAATAAAATTCATCCCCATGCAGTTTCATCGGTATTCGGTATTGACATCTTGCATAAATACACCAGTGCATGCTCATGTGACGGCTAAGTGAAACGACCTCCTGGGGTATCCTTCAATTTTCAATTGGATTTACTCCAATAATTTTCTTTCTTACTACCACAATAAACAAAACCAGGCAAGTGACACCGGTCAGATGTTACCCCAGATTGTTAGTTCATATTAGCTCGGCAAGAGCGTTGCTGTATTTATGAAAGATGTCAATAGTGAAACGGTTGGGAGATGACTTCTCTTTAAACCTTATAAAATCAATGAAATTTGTTTTGGCTTGGTTTAAACGTCCTTTAAAATAGCCGAGCTTCACTTGAAAAATGATGAGAATAACTTTAAAAGAAAAAATAAGTACCTAAATCGTCTTTAAAACAGTAAGGTGAACTTGAAAAAAAAAAACAACTCGCTTGAAATAAAATAACAAGACTTTGTAAAGAAATAACCACCATTGAAAATAAAAGGGGTATTCATGAAAAATGTTGAACCTTGTATTTGTTATAATGTTAAATTCCGAACAGATGGGTAAGGTCATAGAAACGAAGAAACTGAACACAAAAAATACGAAATAACAGGGTTTACGTCGATAACATATGCTAAACTTCAGAGCATAAATACCCCTATAGTGCCCCACTTTGAAATGGATGGTTTGCACTTACAAAAAAAATAGCATCCCCTTCAAACGCGTTAGGTTACACTAGTGGTCGGTTTCTTCTTGTCTTGCGGAAATGAATAAATATAATTATTACATTCGTCTACCTTTCCAGATATACTCCAAAGTTACAAATGGGGATTTGGGATTTCTAAAAATTGGAATTTCGTTATTAGCGCTCATGAAATGTGTGTAGAATCAAGACAATACAGACGCACCTCATCAGATATCGAAAGTTGCCAATGAGGAAAAAGAGTCAACTCAAGCCATCAAATAATAAGTGGGCGCCGGGCTTCGAACCAAGCAGACGCCAAAACCTCCTTTGGGATCGTACACCGTACCCTGATCCAGCTGTGCGCTTCACATCCGTACTAAACGGGCGTTTTGGTCGGTGCGTGGTGTTTTAAACACCCTTGAAAGCCTCAATAAGCAAAAAACTTGGTGTAGAACAACTTGTATCATCAGTCGATTTATTATTTTTTTTAAGGGCAAAATATCCAAAATGAAGTGAGGCATCTAACTGGATTTCATATTTTTAAAATTGCATTTAATATTTCCCCATTTTTTTTCTTGGCTAGAACTTTCACTCCAAACTTGTAGAATCGACAATCCAAAGAGAAACCCCGCGACTTACATAGCGTGCACAACAGTAATTTTTCTGGAGAAAACCGTGCAAATAAGGAGACAGGATGAATTCGTACATATTCAGGAGGAAGTGCCAAAAATTTGAAAAATAAAAAACAAAAAAAACCAATGCGACCGTCAACACTCTTCATTGAATGTGTGTCGATCCTATTTCACTCCTTATGACCTGTGTAGTGGACGCCAAACATTGTGTAAAGTGCGATTATTAACGCGATCGCCGAGTCATGGCTCCTCTGAAAGACAGTATTTCCCATCGAACCCTGTTAAAGTGAATGTATCAATCTTTCAAATAGGCTAAGTTTCGTAAAGGCACTTACCTACTGTTCAAGAACTAGGAGGATCGTTGTCGGAGAAAGGGGTCTCATGAGTGGTGGTGGTGTGAAGGGGTGGATAGGAATCAAGTGACACTAGAGTTACTGTTTCAACTTTCAAGTCCTCTTCAGTCTTTCCTAGACTCCGCACAAAATTAATGTGGCTATTAATAATCTCTGGCATTGGGTGTTCCTCGGAGGTTTTATTATTCCGGGGCAGTGATTTACTACGGTAGGGAGTCGCTTTAATGGGTTTTCCTTATGTTTCCCTCCTCTGCAAATGGGCATATTGCTAAATTCTTTTTCAAAAAATTAAAGGGGTAGTAAAAACTTTTTTGTTTCACCCGAAAAAAAAACAGTCGAGTCATTTTGTCTTTCAGACAGGATGTCGGGCAATATAGGGTATGAGAGTAGGGTGTTAACCTAACCTACTCAGACAGGAGGGAGCTATTGTCACGGTGGTTCCGTCAAAAATAATAATAACAATCTTTAAAAAAAAAAAAAAAGAGTTTTAGAACCACCCCCTGCTGTGAGGTGTTTTTTGTTTTCGTACGAGTTCGCGCAGCAAGAGCCCTCCTATTTTGTTTCATGTTTTCGTTTGTGATGCCAAAAAAATGATGTGTGGACGTGGTGGGAGAGGAGTAAGGTTGAAAGGGTTAACACGAAAAAAAGAGAGAAACTAGAACCAAGGATGGTTGAGTGGTGGTGAACTGGTAAGGGGAGAGAAAGAAAGAAAGAAATTGCGGTGGGTCCAGGTACAAATGTAACTGAGTTTTGACGGCCTTCACCCCCCCCCCCCAATCATCATTTTTCCTTTAAGCTATTATAGTCATTCCAAGATATGTTTGTTTGGCTTTTATCTTGCAGAATGATTATGAATCGAAATTCTGTAACGGTAAATGTGTATATGTATTGAGAAATCTACCCCCCACCACTCTACGATAGGTCACGATAGTGTTGCAGAGAGGAAATGGGAATCATGCTATGTGAATGTTTATATCAAAGGAAGAGGGAGAAAATAACTTTCTAAGTGAATAGGTAAGGTTGTTGGCCTCGAAAAATTAAGAACTTCACATTTCTCGCAGCGGGCCCCCGGGCTCATGAAAATTCTATTGATTTTTTAAGGAACCCCACTTGAAAAAATTACGTCAATTTCCTGGCTATTTCAGTCGTTGACAGGGATACGGTGCCAACTTTTTTGGAACGAGTGCATATTGTCGCCTCACAGACATGGTGTTTACCAAAATTCAAACCATGAACAGAAAAAGAGTGCGGAAATCCATAATATCAAGGAAAGACTTTTAACTGTGCAAAGCTTTAAGAGAAGAAAAATAAATCATTGTGTGAGAGATCACAAATAGCTGGAGGGAAGGGGCATAGGTTTAAGGAACTTGTGCGCCAAAATACGGTATAATATAAGAATCAAATCCCAAAGAAAAACGTATGATATAGGATTGGGCACTAAACAACCCCCCCACCCAACCACCCCCAACACTTCCTCCACGCATTATAAATACTAATGTTTTGAGAGTCGCTTCAGTTGAGTTCGATCACCTAGCAGGCGGAATGGCTTGAAAACGCCACAGATTCCTCGTATACCGAATAATTGAGCAAACCAGATTAGTAGCCTAGGTATTTTCATTCGACGCCTTTCAATTTCCGGAGGAAGTTGAATTTATAGAAACACCAACTTTGAAAATAATCTGACCATGTTGTTTATTATTGGGCAGAATGTGATTAACTGGGGGTATGTGGGTAAATGTGCACATTTTCCGGTATACATATATGTACACCTTTACCGTTTACTCACATTTACCTCAGCATATCGCTGTTTTTCAAGGCGCTTAAATATAGAAGTCAGTTGACGCCTGACAAATCGCAGGCGAGATGATTTTATTATTTTTGTATTTACGAAAATTTATTTGTTTAAAAAACCAAGAATTAGAATGTAACTGAAAATTATAATCGTGGAAATGACAAGACCGTGACGGTAATCCTCATGCTGACAAACTTAAAATATTATTTGATTAGACCTTTCGAGGCTATGATTTGCATACGATTTAAAAGAATTAACAGAATTTGTTATTCTTCCATCTATAATGTTTTCAACACGTAGAATTTTTTGATAAGTGCACCGTGCCCCTACCCCGTGTTCCAAAACATTGCGAAAACCTCATATAGGTATCTTAAGTGTGGGCCCTAAGCAGGAGCTCTCAAATCTTTATGGTGTGGAGTACCACTATCATTTCTAATAACGTATTTTTGTTGGCGTACTATTTATAGAAATGGTCAAGTTACTATACTGTAGTCAAACCAGACTCTGATGGGTCTCGCATTCCCCTTGGATTACGATTTTTTAGCTTCCCCTTAAGCTACTTGTGACAGTTGTGACTTGCCGCAAAATACAAATAGGGTAAAATTTATCAGTGAAGCCGTAAAGTCGTTTGGAAGGTTTTAGTGTTATCCAACGATATATAAAAGAACTGGATTGCTCATCACTGCTGATAAAGAATAGCCATGAAATAAGCTCCTAAAGTGGATGAGAGGGCTGGAGTTTCAAAGTAAATACCGGAAGAGAGTTGTGTTGCCATAACTACACAAGGAGAGGGACAGGGTGATTGTTTATGAGGGGGCGTCCTGCCCCCTCCACGCACCGCCGTCCGTTGCGGGTAAACCAGGTTTATATATCGTTGGTGTTATCCCAGTTTTTAAGCAATTTAATTTAAAGTAAGTTTAATTATTCGCAAAGCGCAATCGTATTCGTCTTCCTGTGACTCTGTGAGGCGATGAAAATGCACTGAGTCTTGAGCGAATGGATGAGTCTTCCCAGGTTTTCAGAAACATGTGTCCGCGTCTCTGCCGTTTCTCAGGCCTGGGGCCCTATTCAGAAACGTCGGGGAAAATGCCGCAAGTGTGGTTGCTATGGCGGGATAGTGTTATTTCTTATTCGAAGTCCTTGGATCCCGCTTGCGGCATGTTTGCCCGACTGATCGGAATAAGGTCCCTGCTCTCCGGGGCATCGTGGAAGCTTATTATGAATCGAATAAATTTGCCGATTTGCTGCTGAGTTCCTCCTCTCTCAGCTAACACGTTTATTCACTATGCGACGCTTGGACCTAAGTCTCGTCAAGAAGAATAATGTTTCGGTTCTCGCTCCAGTGTATTCTCTTATTTCTCTTCGCCAAGTACAGGGTGCGGCAGCATAACTTCCTTTTTTCAAAACTCAATGAAAACTATTGTATGCATCAGAAAATATTTATTTATTTTTTATAATGTAGGTACGTGTCTAAAGTTTTTATTTACATTGTTTTGAAAATTAAATCTGTTAGGTGGCGTCCCCCATTCTCCAAACATTGCGTAAACCTATTTCTGGCGTTTGTCATGGCGATTTGGAATGGCCGGCACGCTCTCCCGATCTGTCCCTTGTGATTTTTTTCTATGGGGTTTTTTGAAATCCCGTGTTTATGTGAACCGTCCAAGAACCCTACAAGATTTGAAGACCAACATCCAAGAAGAAATTGCCAACATAACACCTGCTATGCTAACAAGAGCCATGACAAACGCCAGAAATCGGTTTACGCAATGTTTGGAGAATGGGGGACGCCACCTAACAGATTTGATTTTCAAAACAATGTAAATAAAAACTTTAGACATGTACCTACATTATAAAAAATAAATAAATATTTTCTGATGCATACAACAGTTTTCATTGAGTTTTGAAAAAAGGAAGTTATGCTGCCGCACCCTGTATATCCGGGAGTTCCATTGGAAGTTATCTTTTCGATTCGCATTACGTATGCATTATTTGAGCAGCCAGTGAATTCGTCTACCGTTTCTTGTGTTCTTCAACTTTCTTCGTTAGTGTGTGGAATATATGAGTGTTGCCATCGGTTTGTGCGGTTTCTTTATTTATCCTTGTCGTCTTGGACGAGGAGGATGATCTGCGCTGCCTTGCCTGTCCCGCAAAAGCACTTCATTTTTTGTCTTTCATTAATTTGAATAAAAAACTCCAAAATTCTTAAATTATCATTTTTAGTCTGACAGTAACCTTCAAATGTCACTCATCACTTCGCCGATGATGATGAAGGTCCAAAAAATGCTGCGGGAAAAGGCCGGTGAATCGATCAATCGGCTCAAAATTTTCATTCGAGACCTGTCAGAGTTTGGTTCAACTATAGGTATATGTTCGTATAATATGTATACATATAACTTGATATTATGTTGGGCTCCCACCACAATGTACCCGTTTTGTGCCTCCGCATCACCAATCGTGAATTAAACTTGAGTTTTATGGCCCCGTCGTTTCGAGCCCAGTGAGATACGGTGCAGCGGTTTCTACGGGTATTTTGCGGCCACCACGAAACTTCACACACAGACACACATGAGAAAAAAGCGAAAATTGATGCGTGGCAAAAGCGCTGGACCAGAACATGACCAGAACTTTGTAATTTCACATATGTTTACTTCCGAATGCAGCTAGTTCACGGCTATTTGTCTGGCTATGGCTGCTGCGTTGTGGGCGGCTACCCCGGGGTGCGCGCACTAAAACAACGCCCAAAACTTGAATTCTCGCGGATATTCGGCCTGGAAACCTTCAATTTCGCTCGAAATATCGACATTTTGCGGCTATTCGGCAAACCTTTGGTGATGCCGCTGCTGGCAGTTTTGAGCATGGCTATTTTACGCTCTGGCTAGTAATTTAGCTGATTCATAATGTTAACCTCCAAAACTTGTTTTTGTACCACATCGTTAGTTTGGCCATGAATGAACCTCGCGGAACAAACCAATTGGTTTTATTGCTGTGGCGTGAGGAGGGGGTTGTTTACGACTGTGAAATTGACGGCCTCTTTCAGAAAACCCCGGTTTCACAGTCAAAAAACAGTTTCCTGCAGACTTCAAAGTTCAAGACGGCATTAATAGTCCAGTAGACTGGTATACATATTTTAAGAGGCTACCTGGACTCAATTCCGAAGTCGATGAGATTTCGGGGTTCCATTTGGGGATGCATGAGGATCCCCAATCTTGGCTTTTTGGCTCTCCTGAATTTTGCGTAAGGAAGTTTTGGTAGAAAACTCGTATTTTACATCCTCGTACATTCCCAAATAAAACCCCAAAATTTCATCGACTTCGGAATTGTTTCTAGGTGAAAGTACTTTGACTGCTGGACTAAAAAGAAATTGACATTTTAAAAAGAAATGTTTCATAATCAAACAATCATCAGGTTCTGGGGGCTAAATTTGCCGTTTTATCCTTGCATCGTTAGTCCTGTCTTTGGTGGAGGGGGGGGGGTGTCGTCAGTTTCCTCATAGCCACTTGGCCAGTTTCTTGAAATGGCCATTTTTCCCTGAAAAATGGTCATTTGTATTGTGGAAGACCCTGTATTTATAAGATGTAGTTTCCTATAGGTGAATCACTTTCGTTTGTGTTTTTTAAGGGCAATATAGTTCAGTTTCAATGGCAATTATCCAGTTTGATGGGGTAAGTACCGGAAATAGGTTTCTTTGGTCGCGTTTTCTCAAAAGACGGAATACGCCCTGACCCTGCAAAAATCCAAGACTTTCCACAACTTGAAGCTCCAACTAATGCCAGTGAAGTTCGTTCGGTATGATAAAATATTGTGGACGTTTTATTCCTAATCTCGCCACTTTGACTGAGCCATTACGTTTATTAACACCAAAAACACAAAATCGAGGGTGTCAGAGCAACACCCCATATCGTTACTTTTGGTGAAAATGAGTTTTTATGTCGTTGGAAAGCTTTCTTCAGCGCTGATCTATCGAGCTATACGGTTAAGCCGGAATTCCAATACGAAGCGCGCAATTCGCGTACCAGTTAACAACCCCTATCGTCAGGGTGACGGGTACTGTCAGTGGTGTGACATTTTTTTACGCTTCAGAGGCGGCGTTCTTGCATGAGCTCCAGATTTCAACGTATAAGGATGCTATTAGCAGCAATACTCAAAAATCTTATTTTGACATTAAAAAACCAATAATTTAATTGTTGATCTTATCTAGATGTTTTGACATGGATATAATGAATATTTCTGTCGCCGGTATTTTTAATTAATAAATTAATTTAATAAATTTTAATTAATAAATTAATTTAATAAATTTAAATTAATAAAATTTCGGCGTGGTTTACCGATCAGGAGAAACGCCTAGAGTTTCGAGAAACAATGGACCTGGGTGGGGTTCGGCTTAGCATATCCCTCGGAGTACGACTCCCAAAGGCGCCTCCTTGGCGCAATTAGCAGCGTGCTGGACTGGTAATCCAGAGGTTGCGGGTTCAAATCCCGCCGGGAAGCCATTTTTTCTCGAAACTTCAGTTGTGTTGGGCTATGCCCTTCCATCGTCGTCCGGATAACATCAGTTTAATTAATTTATTAATTAAAAATACCGGCGACAGAAATATTCATTATATCCATGTCAAAACATAATAGTGAGTTTTAGCACTCTCCCGTTAAATTCTCCGGAAACTTTACTTTCAAATTTCAACCAATCAGATGTTTCGTAACCAAGCAACGACTGATTTATCGTTTGCGTTAGCGTTAGCGTTAGCGGGGGTGTTGCTAAAAGCCTCTAATAGCATGTGAAAGCACTACGTTAACTTCAACTCAGTCCAGATATTGTCAAATTGAAAAAGAAATGCTGGCCATTGCACACTTCAACATTTACTTACAAGGCAGCCATTTAGTTGTACTTTCCGATCATAAACCCTTCGTAAGCCTCCTGAGCATTACAAGACACATATTATCTCCACTATTATCTGATGGGAGCTAGTACAATAGAAGCAACACATTGCAGAAAGTCATAACGGCTCTTCAAACTGATTTATGGAGAAATTCTAACGTTAATGATCTGTCTCTCATGCCATTTATCACCGATTTGTGCCATTTATCTCAGGCACGAATTTGCTGTCACCGAAGATGGTATCCTTCTTCGAGGGAACCGAATAGTTATCCCAGATTAACTTCGGTCCGCTACCATGACATTGGCTCACATGGGTCACCAAGGCGTTGAGAAAACGAAGGAGCTCTTAAAGTCAAAAGTATGGTTTCCAAACATGGATAACACGGTTATCGATAAAATAAAATCGTCATTCCATGTTTGGCTGCACAGAACTCCACTCAGCCTGCTCTCCTCAACTACCGCCAGCCTGCTCTCAACTACCCCCCTACGCCCTGGCATACTGTCGCTGTAGATTTCGCAGGACCATTTGTCATGGCACTAATCGTCGAATATTCACGATTCCCAGTGTTTGCTCTCCTTTCCAGTCAGACTACCGAAAAAGTCTTGTCTCAATTATCTCTATGGTTTTCTATGCCTTTTTGCTCATGTATAGATCAACTCCCCACTCGACCACCGGTGTAGCCCCGGCGGAAATAATTTTCAAATATAACTTCAAGACAGTGCTGCCATCCACGGCGAATCCCACTTCCTCCTACAATAGCTCTGCTACGGACAAAAGATTGTGAATCAAAAAAGAAGATGATGACATATGCCGACGACGACGAACAGCGCCATTCGAAGCCATCCTCGATTTCCACAGGAGACCGTGTGATCTCGAAGTGATTTTTCTCGTATGTATTAAAACCGTCTTCACAAGGGTCGTTTTCCTCGTCTCGAACTCTATGCGATTTCGCCTCTGCAGTGGTAAATCAATACGTAGTAAATAGTTTATCATAATTATGGTCGTTTTGCTCTCGTCTTGGACTCAAAGAGCTGTCGTCTTTCTCGTTTCTCGAACCATGCGACGTGTTTGCTACGAGAAATCACGTGTGCTTTCGTTTTCAACCGAGCATGTAGGTAGATTTTTATATTTGCGGGATATAAGAATTGAAAACGACAGAATAGTGGCAAAATTCGGCCCAACTTAAAAAGAGGCTCAAAAAATTTCTTTTGATGTATTACTTGAGGATTCAAAGAGTCCGCAACGATACGGGGTGGCCAACATCTTCAAGAGAGGCTAGACGTTGGCCAACTCATCCCTTTATGGGGTGTACCATTTTACCCGAACGGGGTGTCTAATCCTATGCTGAATCAATAAAAAATAATCTCAAGTCTGTGGGATGATCACTTCTCGAGTTATGGCATAATTTGTAGGGAATTTGGAAAGTTTTTTCTCTCCAATATCAGTTTTTCAGAGTACATTTCTTTTACGCCAATTGTAGTCCGGGAGCCCACCGTATGAAAAATCCGGGTCATTTTATCAACCCTCACCTGCACCGAACGTTTTTTATGGTCTAGGAGATGACACTTCTGAGATCGCCAGACATTTTCCGTGGGACAGGGGCTCACAGCAGAGCTAGCTGTTGACAAACACACCTATCGACTGCTTGAAAACGGTTGGCAAGTGTAAAAATTGGTTCTTCGAAAAACAATAAACTATAAAACCTCCATTGCCTTCCAATTTCGAATGAAGCCCCGGCTATTTAGTAAGCCTCGAAATTTCACATTTTTTGAAGTTCGCTCATGGCGTTAACTACCATGAAATTGGATGGCGTTGTTCGATTCCGCATCGAGTTCAAGCCGAAAACGAGACGACCCGTATGTGGAGGACCTAACAGTAGCATGAAGCTTATAACGAACAGAATCATTCAATTTAAAACATTCAAACTTACGTCTTAATTTGTACTGGTTTGGGCGCGGGGATGTGGCGACTCCAATATTATTATTCGCCATATCCTTCCTCCGTTTTTCAAAAATTAGTCGATATAAAGCAACATTTCATCAAATTTTGAACGTCCAACGGTTAACATAATTTGTAATCGATAATCACGCCCAAGAATAGTGGTTTGAAGATATCAAATTAGAAAAAAAAAAAAACTCGTTGCGGTAGCAAGGTCCAGACCTAAAATGACCTCGCATCGAGAGGGTTATCTTCGTGCGATGTCACTATTCAGCTCTCAACTTGGTTCATCAACCTCATCCCCCCCCCCATCCACATCTTTGTCCGTTCCTTCTCGTATTGAAAGGGTTAATGTAAAGAGCAAGATACTCCGTCCTTTTCCCTTCCAGAACTAAGAAGTATACATAAATTGTTCTGCGCTACTTGAATTTCGACTCAAGAAAGGCCTCACCTCGCGATCGTCTATATCCGAAGGATCGTCATTCATTCCGTTGCTGAATTATTTTTTGTTCTACGATTACTCTTAATTATTTTAAAATTGTTTTCTGCTCAATTTATTAATTATACAGATAAGTGACACCCTATCGCTTATCTCCTTGATCATACAAATCATTTGTTGATGACGTTTAATATATGAATGAATCTTTAGTTGCTAAAGGAATAATAACGATTTGTTTTCTCTTTGTCTCGCTCGCACACCCTCAAGTAAACTTTCGAAACCGTTGCTGTGGCGATGCGGTGGGGGCACGTTTCTGTTAATTTGTAAAGCCTAAATTCAGCATTTTGATTTAAAATAGTACTTTGTTTAAGGTAAGATTAGGTACTATTCAGGGTGTTCGAAAATTCGATGCTCAGCCGAAAACTGGTCATAGTACAGCTGATTTGTGGTCGAAATTACTGAATTCACTTTTCCGGAATTCAGCTTGGTTTTCGAGTTATTCCACCATCTTTAATTTTTCTGTGGGGCTATATTTTTGTTGAAATACTTGCTCCCGGCCGCTCTAGAATCAATTCTAGCTCAAAATTGATTGGGTCATTTGAAAGAGCGCACAATTTTCTTCAAAATGACTGTATTGTATTATGAATTTGGTCATTTCCTGAGGGCGCTAAAGCTGCTGGAAAGTGATGTTTTTTTATCTTTGTATCTTTCCCATGTTTTTCAGCTGCGATTTACTCCACTCCTTAAAGGAAAATATTTCCTTTTTATAGAGGTAAATAACTGGAGAAAGCCTGAATGGGCTGGGGGGTGGGAAGAAGGGTTGTCACAAATATGGCCGCCAAAGTACACCTTCAGAACCTTGAATTTACCTCTACATGGTCAGGTTATCAACAAAAATGCTCACCTCCCCCCAGAGATTAATGCAGAATTACAAAAAAAGAGCCCGAGTTAGAATGAACAAGGGGTATTTCGGGGAATTTGTTCGGTAAAAACTAAATCAAACTCGTCAACACTCTCGTTCTCAAAGCGTGGACGACTTGATGTTCATACGATTTCATTGTAAATGTCATCGTTCGTGGCACGTAGCCGTGTTTTCAATTGTATTTTGGTGCTTATTTTCTAAAATAAGTGGCCCTGATCGCGTTCCAACGACATACTAGGAAAAATATTACATGGGCGAGACAGTCACGAGTTCAGAAAGAGCCGCTCCGTCTCAAGAGACTGCGGACTCAAGGACTGCGAAACAAGGATTTGAACAAAAGTCGCCACACTCATGCAGTTCTCGCTGTGCTCGAACCACGGTTCTTCTCATTCGCAGTGCTGGTACATATAATGTTTCTGAATTAGTTTGTTTCTTGCTTGCGAGCGATTATGTGAAATAAACGTTCATGATTTCCTAGCCCTGTATTTCTCTTTGCTATCAGAGGATCGACCCCTGAAGAAACATACCGAAAAATACGCAACACATCAGTGAAAAACAAGTTGTCTTGAACTCAGAAACATGACGTATTCCATAAAAAACATGAGTGACGGATTTCCCGGTGGCTTCTGTCGTGATTCCCGGAAGAGGATTGGAGCTACTTGCGCACGTTGAAATATCCGGAAAAGAAGTCCAACAACTCGCGCATGGTCGACCGTTTAAAATAAAGATTCTCTGGAGTATACAGGGTGGAACAGGATAAGTGTGACAAAAAAAATTGGGTGAAAATAGGCCTCATTTCTGATCGAAAACACCCTTTGTACCATGGTCCGAAAATCAAAACCCTACGAGATATGATTTTTCTAATGTTTATTATGACTCACGTCACTTTTCTTAACTAAATGGGAATAACTCAGTTTCCAGCTGACATTTTGCAACTTTTGATGACAGATTCGGAAACAGCACATTTTTTTCTGTCAGGATTAGCCATTTACGATAAAATTCAACCATTTTCTGGGGGCTCTTGAGCTGCTCAAAGTTTTGCAAATCGAGGATTTCTAATTTTTAAAAAAAGTCAACCCCCGCTTTTCTTTTCGAAATTTGAGCGCACCGACATCCCATGGGTCGGAAAAACTTCCCCAATGTGTCCTTTTTTAAATTACTCATGAACGTATTTTTAGTTAATCAGTGATTTTTCGGCAGAAATGACCATTTCTTAGAAAAAAGAATGGTTTTTCTCTTCAAAATCGCTTGTTTCGACCTACAACATTTGAACGAGCTTTGTGTTTTTTAGCATGATTGACGTCATTAAAGCATCATCCAAAGTTTTCCCTTGAACGAGGCGGACTGTACGCCTGTCAAAGTCCAAAAAATGTCGCTCCCGCAGCTAGCTGTCGGATAGAGTGCATTTCTCTACTGCGAATTTCGAATCGGAAATTGGTAACAACAAGTAGAGTCATTAAGTACACTAATTTCGTCGAATAACAGCTAAACACGCCGAAATTCGCAGTAGTGAAATGCACCCTTGCCGACAGCCAGCTGCCGGAGCGACAGTTTTTGATATTTTGGTAGGAGTGCGCATTCCATTCGGTTCGAAGGAAAACTTTGGATAAGGCTTTAATGAGTTTTAGCATGTTTTGAATCACAAAGCTCGTTCAAATTGGGTTGGTCAAAACAAGCGATTTTTAAGAGAAAAATCATTCTTTTTTTTCCAAGAAATGGCCTTTCTGCCGAAAACTCGCTGAAGAACTAAAAAAACGTTCAAGAGTAATTTTAAAAAGGACAAATTGAAGAAGTTTTTCCGACCCATGGGATGTCGATACGCTTAGATTTAGTGTAGAGAAGTGGAGGCTGAATTTTTTGAAAAATTAGAGATCCACGATTTGCAAAACTTTGAGCATCTCTCAAGCCCACAGAAAATAGTTGAATTTTATCGAAAATGGCTATTCATGTCAGAAAAAAGTGTGCTCTTTCCAAATCCATCGTCAAAAGTTGCAAATGTCAGCAGTAAACTGATCTATTCGGATTTAGTTAAGAAAAGTGATGCAAGCCTCAAAAAACGTTTAAAAAATCATATCTCGTAGGATTTTGATTTTCGGACCCTGGTTTATAGGGTGTTTTCGATCGCAAATGAGGCCTATTTTTACCCAATTTTTTTTGTCACACTTATCCTGTTCCACCCTGTAGTTGTGGGTTATTTACTTCATTAATGCCCTGTGAAACAATCTAAAAACTCACAGTGACAATTTCTAGACATACTAGAGGGAAAAAGAACAAAACTAGAAATTCAAAGTGGATATGTGTAAATGAAAAACAACTTGACTTGAGGTTACTTTGTGGTTCACAAGGTGCTCCTCCCACCATAACTACGGTCAACAAATTTCAAGCCCAAGCTTTCTCCATTCATTTTTATCTCTATGAAAAGCATAGATGTTTTTTTGTTTAAGCGAATTCGTCAGAACTCGACAGAACACATTTTCGTCAGAAATCGCGTGCATAGTAACCGTATAGCCTTCGTGGGTTTCCTACGAAAGCGGTGCCGTAATATTGCGGTAGAAAACATCCCTTTTTAAATCACGCCAGTAGTTGACTAGGGAACGGTCAACTAGCGTGATTTAAAAGGGGATGTTTTCTACCGCAATATTACGGCACCGCTTTCCTAGGAAATCCAAGCTTTAGTGTGACTTTCAACCCCTTGAATTCGCCAGGTGCTATTGGAGTTATTGTTTCTTTCTCTTTGACTGTTTGTTTTTTTTTTTTTAAATGTAGTCATGCACACGATAAATAAATGAGTTATGGTTCTTTATTCTTATCTTTCTACCTTTTTCCCTTCCCTCTCTATCAGTGCTTTGCAACATTTTTTAAACTCTTCCCCCTCGTCCCGTGAATCCTTTTTCTAAAAGCAACTAAATTACCACCACCACGGACTCCCACTAACATGAGAGAATGACAAAGCGTGGGTCAGAGAAAAATATGATTACTTTTCCCTTGTTGATAAGGATAAGGACTTTTGAAGGCTTATTAAAGAAAAACACTATATCTAAATAGTTAACCGTTTTTCTTCTTTCTGGTACGACGTAATTGGTTACCCGCGGCTAATGAATCAGCCATTTTTGTGTTTTTCCTCGTATTTTATTTTTTTGTCGCCACCCAGTCTAAATTTACCTGCGCGCGAAGTATGTTCTCTCCGGATTATTATGACTATCCGTTCGATCCGTAAGTTAAATTATTGATCGGTTATCTGATTACTGGATTGTCACACTACATAATATGAAACAGTCAATTTCATGTAATGAATTTGAGGTATATCAATTTATAATGATTTGTTTTTTGCCTTAATTGTCTGTTAGGACAAATAAACGCAAATGTTTATGATTTGGTAATTAAAACTAATAGCACTTAGTATTATGCTTACGCTACAGTTTTTTAACACGTAGTGAAAGTATTCATTAATTCTATTAAACTTCCTTCATGAATAAAACAATCATTAATCGCTCGTTCGTAATTTAGTGATTATTGAAATGAAAAGCTTCATTTGTTTGTCTAGGCAATAATTATACGATATTGGAACTCGTACTGAACATCGTCCATAGAAGAGAAGAAACGTAAATCTGATTCCGCCACCCTATAACCAGGATTTACTGCCTGGGGATTTTATTTTTAAAGAAATAAAGACGATAAATAAAGAAAAAAGAAGAAGGAGGAGCTTGAATACAATTGGACGCTACATCAGTCAACTGTCTATTGTCAAGAGTCAGGCTACGCCCTCGGTGATGGGTGATTGTCGGTAGGAAGCCCACCTCAAGAATCCGTAAGACCGGAGGGAGTTTCTCGGTTGACAGGGTAATTGAAGAGGGGAAGAAACTGCTCCTGTGGACCCCCTTTATTACTCCCCCCCCCCGTCTTCCTCACGTCTCGTCCACAGTACTACCATTTCCAACCCCCCCCCCACCACCAACCACCACCGCCGCACCATACCATCTTGTATTTGTACAAAAAATAATTGGTCCACCGCTCTCTTATTTTCACGGCTATAATTTTACTTGAAGCATTCGCCAGGCGGAGGACTAAATAGTTTGAAATTTATTGAAGTCATCTAATCACGTCTTCTTTTTTTAACTTCTCTCATCAAAGTAAATCACCGATTGACATGAAGTACAATTATTTGAACTCACTCTATCGTGTAATATTTCTATCGTATATAGTCCAATGAACTGGCAATCAGGAGCTCAGTCAGAGAACTTGAAACAACAGGGCTGTCATGAAGAAAGGGTATAGATCTTAATCGAATTAAGTATAACGACACTATGATTTTTCAAAGCTTCTAATCATAAATAAGTTATCCTTCGTATAAGTAAATAAGTATTCGTAAATAAGTATTCCTTCGTCATCGTAATGAAAGTAGATAGTATGCTGTGTATAATGGACCAATTTCATCTTTGAGAAAATCGTGGTTTTGTGAACGATTGTGCGTGTCCAATATACTTGTACTCGTACATTGTAGATAATAATAATAATAATAAGCTACGAGCGAGAAAAGTGCGGGTTATACCTGAAAACAAAATAGAGGTGACAGTTAGTACAGAGACCGTGCTAGAATTCCTAATACTTAAAAACTGATGAACTGCAAGAAGAAATACTTACGCGTACGAGGCTAATAACCATGCCGTTGACGCCCTAAAAAAATGACAATAATAATTTACTACTAATAATTAATTACTCTGGTATAAAACTGTGACTCACTTGTGATATAAACATGAGAAAAGTGATTTCGGTAGATCGAGTGATAGTAGACTTGTAGCCCTGGGGGGTTCCTAAAACAAATAGGCGTGGTTCAAATTAATTTATGATCTGTGATACTATATCAAACAAGCTGTGATTGCAGAATGTGGTGTGATCACAATGTTTTACTTACCAGTAAGAATCGCCTATGATATGTATTCTAGTCAGTTAATGAGCTATATTAAAAATCCAAGAGTAGGTATAATTAATCAAGGAATCGAAAACAAAAAAACAAAACAAAACCACATTAAACAAGAAAAACAAAACAAAAAACAAGGAACAGAAACGACCAAGCAAAAACATATAATGGAAAAATAAATAAAACTTACCCACAGACGATGACAGGAACATTGCAACGAAGATAAAAGGTAATAAAGGCTAATAACATCGTAGTTGATGCCTAAGAAATAAATAAATAAATACTAATAATAATAATTATTATTATTATTGCATAATTATTATAATTCAGTGAGGCTCGAGGAAACCTTGGAGAAGTTGGAGATTCGTCTACCTGCTATTTTTGAGAAAGAAAATGAAATATACCCTTCGCTTTACCCACGAATAAGCCTAGATCTAACGTTACACGTCTTGCAAAAGAAACCGCTTCCAACTACTATTGTAAAAGTTTTATTTCGGCAGGTGTTGGAAAAGTATCAAGGATATCTACACATCTATACAGACGGATCCAAAACGTCCGATGGAGTTGGTTTTGCCTGTTTCATATCGAATGATGTTTACTACTCCAGTCCACTGCCCGAGTGTTCCTCCGTGTACTCTGCCGAGTTGTATGCAATTCATCATGCGATGAACTATTGCATCAACCAGACCTGTGATAAAGTACTGATCGTAACAGACTCGCTTAGCTCAGTTATGGCTCTAAGGGATAAATTCACATCTGACGAGCTTGTTAGTAAAATCCAGTCAAAATTATACGAATTAAACATAAAGGAACCGCGGGAAACGCGTGTGTTTCATGTGGGGGCCTAGCCATGTAGGGATTTGTGGCAACGAACAAGCTGATAGGATTGCTAAAGGAGCTGCTAATTCGAGAACAGCTTTGAGAGGGAGTAATTTGAAGGTGAGAATGGAGGATGGAGGATGGTAGGAAATGGGTCAAAAAGAAAGTTTGGGACAAATGGCAGCAGGAATGGGATAGAGCAAATTCCCAACTAAAAGAAATAATACCACAAATAACGCAAATGCAGCATATTACTCACCTAAACAGAAGCGAAGCGATTAAAATAGTTCACCTTCAGACAGGGCACAGTAGATTGACGCATGATCATCACTCAACAAGAGCACGGAGACCTCTTTGTGACCACTGTGATTGCCCTCTCAGCATAAGACATATAATCGAGGAATGTCCGAATCTAGAAGACCAACGGATACAGTGGTTGCCTCACCCCATGCCGCCACTTGAAGAACTGTTGGGCTGGGTGGATAACCAAAAAAAAGGTGTTAGATTTTATAAAAAAAATAGGAGTATTCCAACCAATATAGTTACCTGAATAATTCTGTTGAAGAAGCTAAAATATGAAGTATCTGATCGGGATGAATGAAACGCAAAGCTGTGATAATAGAAATATTTGAACGAAAACTATGCATTAAAAATGATCACCTGTGATATTATTGGCTGTGTGTTAGGTTGACTTGAAGAATAGTTTATTCTAGAAGATGGGCTAATAACCATCAGTAGTTGATGCCCTATATATATGTAATTTATTTTCCATTAGATACATAAGTACATACATTGGTCGTCATCGATTATTAATATCTTGAAATTAACAATTTTAGTCGTCTGAATCCGGCCAGTGGAGCTCCGAAGGCTTGTAGATTGCCATTTTCAGTACAGCCTATTGACATCTTTCATAAATACAGCAGCGCTCTTGCCGAGCTAATATGAACTAACAATCTGGGGTAACATCTGACCGGTGTCACTTGCCTTGTTTTGCTTATTGTGGTAGTGAGAAAGACAATTATTGAAGTAAATCCAATTGAAAATTGAAGGATACCCCAGGAGGTCGTTTCACTTAGTCGTCACATGAGCGCTGGTGTATTTATGAAAGATGTCAATACTATAGTGCGAACCGTCCTCCGAAAATCTTTCACTGGCAAATTCCGCATATGAAGCGGGAGCTTGTTGTACAAAGCAACAGACTGACCAAGGAAGCTGGACTTAGTTTGCTGGACTTGTTTTGCTCAGCCTGGAGAAGGGAGCTCTTAAATCATTGGCGTTGTGCACGGCCAAACCGGTGGATTTCCTGTATTAAGGCTACTATCCTTCATTTCATACGCGAAAAAAAGCACTCCAGGACGCAAATCGACGCCAAGGTTCTGGTCGGAAGGCTCCAGAAATGTTTCTGGCAGTGAGTAGTACGATCAGCGTTCACTATGGCCCGTATTGCTTTTTTTTGGATGGTAAAAACAATATCCGCCTTCGATGAACCACCCCAGAGAAGGATTCCATACTTAAGAAGGCTATGAAAGATCCTGAAGTAGGCAGTAAGGAGGCTTGACAAAGGGACATTGTCCCAGCAGAGCAAACAGAGCTCTATTCAGGCGTTTTGACAGCTGTTCAATGTGATAATACCAGTCGAGCCGAGCGTCTATATAAACTCCAAGAAACTTTACAGGCTCGGACGGAGCCAACTCTCGCAGTCCGAAAATAAGATGAGAACTTTTGTCTTTATTGAGCCATAGGTCATTTCCAGGAGCCACATTTCAACCTTTTTGAGCACATCATCTATTCCGCTTGTCAGCTTTGAAATGAGTAATCGTGGTGTCGTCAGCATAGAGTGTAATCATCTCGTCGATCCAAGATGGCAAGACATTTTGGAGCATCAAAAACAGGAGAGTCCCGAGTATTGATCCGGGGGGAACCCCGTGCATGACGGCCAAGGGCTCCGACGAATCGCTCTTAAAGTGAACCACCTGGCTATGCCCCTGCAGACAGTCTCTTATAATTTCCAAAGCCAGTCCTCTTATCCCGTATGCGTGCAGCTTTTCAATCAGCTTCACATAGGAGATACTGTCAAAGTCTTTGAAGAGGTCGCAGAATGTCGCCATACCATACTCTTTATTTTCAAAGGCCGAATATATGCGCGCAACTAGGGCCACTATTGCTCGCGTCGTGTTTTTCCCTCGCCTGAAACCTAATTGCCTTGGACTGATATACCCTGACTCTTCAAGAAAGTTTGAGTGTTGGAGATGCACCGCCTTCTCAAGAACCTTTGAGGACTTAACGCATATAGATGTAGGCTGCTAGAGAAAGTGCAATTTTCCCAAGTCATAGAAGTTGCTCGGGTCATTTGAATGCCCTTTCTTCTTGAATATCGGTATATTCTTTCCAATTTTGAAGGACGACGGGAAGACTCCGTTAGTAAGACAAAGATTTATCGCGAACGCGAAGGAAATTCTTCTCTCTCATTGGCTGACGGGAACGAAACGCCAAAGCGACGCAAGTTAGTTTATCTTTGGCGCTTGCGTTCCCGGTGAGCTTTGATGGAAATGTTTCGAAACTTGCGTGAAGAAGACACTGTTGCCAAAGGAAGCCCAGATAAAACACAGAAAATGAAATATTCTTTGTGAAAAGCATACATCACGCGACGGGAAAGTTGGATCAATTTTATCTTTCACGTTTCCGTTCCCGGAGCAAAGTGTCTGCCATAGAATAATAACTATGGTCTTGAAATAAGGAAAATTTCACTTAATTTTTGAAGCCAAGGGAAGGTAGCTGGAGTTTTATGGAGATGCCCAAACTTCTTTCAAGTGAGGCAAAAATATCCCCGGCTGGGCAGGGCCTATTATACACCACCTTAATGCTATTGGTCGGGAGGCTAAAAGTGCTGGAGGGAGGGATAAAAGTTGAATTTTGCCACACTCGAATATTTATTTCAGCTGATTTTTCATTACGAAAAGCGGAATATTTTCGCGTTCGCGTCAATTGTGAATCAATCAACTCTCCTTTCCCGAGCCCGGTTCCGAAACGGAAGGCTTCCCGTTCCGTTCCCGTCAATTATGAACCGGCCTTAAGTGTTCATTGGCATTCCGACATGTAGCCCGCCCTTCAAGGTATATTTTTAGGGTGCCGTTTCTGCTGGAACGAAACTGCACCAGCATGAGGGCGGACTCGTAAGATTCAGAGTCAAAATTTTTCAACGTCAAAGTTTTCGAACCGAGTGTTGAGTAGTTCTGGATTCCGTCTCACAATCTGTGTCGAAAATTGAGTTTTTAAGGCCAAATTGAAATTTCATCATCAGTTTCGGTTGAACAATCTTATTTTGAGGCAAATAGTTTCCAAGAATAATCGGATTCCTTCGACTAGTGTCTAAAATTGTCCGCCAAATAGCCTATACCTGATTGCCAACACCTATAGGAATGAAAAAATAATTAACAGAAAAAAACAGAAGAATTGGACAGAAAATTAAGATTTAAAATTGGATTGACTGTTAGCAGACTATAAGTAATATTCCACCCAACGATGGGTCAAATGATCAGTAGCTGCGAGAAAAATTGGCCGTTTCGTGTCCAAGGGCCGAGCCGCCAATGAAAATTTAATTGTTGCTGAGAATTCAAACGATTTGGGAATTCAGATCCCCCTGATCAACTGGGTTCTCGTCCTGTTGAGTATCAATTGAGGTTTTAAAGCCCGCAAAATAAGTCATCCGGCAAGGAATCCGTGTTGTTGGAACACGACAGACTTTCAGGTCTGCGATCTTTAAGCTGTTATCACTAAGTAATACGTATAAACCGCTTAGAGCACAGGAATTGGCGGGTTTGCCATATTGAAACTTGAAACAAGTTGGATATTGGTGGCCTGCGATTCCTTTTTTGCTGAGGATTGAGCCCGCAACAGATTTTGGTCACTCTCGTGCACTTGACACATGCAAGGTAGCGGGGATTTCTTATAACGTCCGGCGCTGGGAATTAGGGTTGTTCAAATTCGCGGGGGAGCGAATTTTTTATGTACGCTCGTTATCGTTTATTAATTATTGCTCTGCAACCAACAGTAGCACCTAAAACAGGGAAATTAGGTAATTAAAAAATCCTAGCCCATCGTTGTGGATATTGCTACACAATAATTTTTAAATTAACTTTTCATCTTATCGTACAGTTCATCTTCCCTCAATGCTCTTTTTGAAAATTGCATATGCGCATGTTTGATGATAGTTAATTTTACATTGCGGATATCTCGAGTGATAACACATTTTTAAATAACGGCAAAAAGTTTAATTATTTTGTTGGCGTGTTCAAGGAGCATGAGTGCTCTGCCCCTGATAAAATGAATAAAATTGAGGCGCTAAAGGAGCTATGTATATCTTTACACCTTTAACGACCATGTTATTTACGATGAGATATTGTTCAGTGAACAAACGCTACAGCGCTCTTTCAAAACGAAGGCTGTCAAAAATCGCTCCGGCAGCTGGCGGTCGCAAATACTATATTTGCGATATTATATTTGTTCACATGCATACAAATATTATAGGCAATACAAAAATACAATTTGACAAGTCAACGTCAATTCTATTATGAGTAACTCACAACGTGTCCTTGCCCGACCGAATAAGAAATTCAATGATAATGATAGGCACCAAGTCGAGGAGCCAAGAAGTACCAGAATGAGAAAAAGTGGTGGCTTTATTTACTTGAGTTGAATAATGTTCACATTATTCCTGACTTGCTTGTCTTATTAAGAAATAGTATTATTACATCATGAGGCTAGTAACTGGTAGTCATACGTAGTGGGGAAGATCTGAATCGAGGAGGCCGTGATTTTTAACAGCCAGTCTAGTTCACGAATTCACTTTTCCGTTCAGTCAAAAATACTCACTGTCCGCGCGGATGCGAAGTGAAAAAAAAAAAAAAAAAATATGCTGTTCAGTAATGGAGCACTAACCAGGGAGAGTTAAAGGCGTGTAATGAAAAAGTTACCGATCAAATCTTGCGAAAACTGTATATTTCACGTACGAGAACGTTCCTATAGCACACATCTCATAACAACAAACGGCTATACTTACTCGGCTTGTCAAATTTTTGAATGGATGTTAATAAATTCATTTTTTTTTCTTGTTGCAGGTTA
Source organism: Corythucha ciliata (assembly GCA_038030265.1). NCBI lineage: Eukaryota > Metazoa > Arthropoda > Insecta > Hemiptera > Tingidae > Corythucha > Corythucha ciliata. The sequence goes on along the minus strand of CM075942.1, from coordinate 42,350,881 downwards.
TTTGGGATGAAAAGATGCGCGCGGTGTCAAGCGGCAATCTTGAGTTCCGAATTGGTCATGCGAGCTCGCGAGCTCGTCTTCCACGTCCACTGTTTCAGTTGTGCCGTCTGTTCGCTTCTCCTGACCAAAGGTGACACGTTCGGGATGCGCGACGGCTCAGTCTTCTGTCGCGTCCACTATTCGGAGCTTCCTCCATTGTCGCCTTACCATTCTCATCATCACCCACCCCCCTTGCCGACGGGAGGTCCGACAGGCATCCTAGGTCATCCGTCGCAACCGCCGCCTCCTCCGTCGTCTTCGGCGGGTGGCCAGCAGCCGCCTCCACCGCCGACGTCGTTGTCTCACTCGCCGTCGTCTCACACACCCCAGTCACAGATCCCTCCACCGCCGGACGGTGGCGTTCCCCCTCATTTTCCTCACCAGTCTGAGTTTCACCCTCGACTTGGACCCGGGCCGCCTGTTGGACCGTCGACACCTCAACTGCCGCCCACCTCGAATTCGGACTCCGTGAAAATGGCCAATTCGTTTTTCAACGGTGCTCCAGCTCCAAGACAAAAAGGACGACCCAGGAAAAGAAAACCCAAAGATCTCGAAGGCATGACTGCCAACCTGGGTAAGTACTTAAATACCTTGTGACCTCCTGCTCCTACACTTTTACCTGAGGGTGATAGGTAGTCTTTAATGCCTGAGTGTTTCTTTACCACATTTCCTATTTTTTTCTACCTAAGGCACGGGCCTCGATTGTAACTCCCTCCCCTCCCTGTCATATGATTGGTCTCGGCTCAGTCAGTGAGCCACCACAGTTGACCGCACTTTTCCCACAGTTTGAACAAGGAAAACCAACAACCTTTAAACACACTAAAAAAAAGAGGAGAAAAAAAGTTCGAACAAGACCACGTAATCAGTTGGGCGCCCATCGTGATTTACTGATTTTTTTTTTCTTTTTCCGTTCAATTCGAGCGTGAATGAATTGGTTGAACAATGCCGACTGCCGAGGATCAATCCGCCCTAATTATAAAAGGTTGAAAGTGAATGGGAAACGTAAAAGAAAAACTGTAAGAGCGTATCTCAGACAGGGCATAATCGAAAAGAAGAAGAAGAAAAAAACATCTTGAAAGACTTGAAGGACGTCCTCAGGCACCATATACAAATAAACTAATAAAAGACCAAGCTGCAAGCCATAAATGCGTGTTCTGTGCGCCTCAGCTTAGTGTGTTAAAAAGAAGTCGAAAAAGCTGCTAAAGGACGCAATGAGTTTACGATCTTAAACCACTGTGAAGGGGTGAGAGAAAAAGGACAGAGAGAAAATCTGATAAAATAGGGGACATCACACGGGAAGAAGAGGTAACAATAAACAGAAAGGTGCTAAGTACTCCAATGGAGAAGGTGAACGTTTGGTGCTGTAATGCCACTCGATTTCTACAATGCAGAGGTGATGGGAGGGTTGGTCTCAATGGAATTCATTTTATTGCCCTATCATGGTCTTTTAAGCCCATTTTCCACGAGTGGGATAATAAAGCCTTTTCACTTTTATTTGAACGTGTTTTGAAGTATTCTCATTCCTGAATGAGAGGATGATGTTCTGATACTTTTTAGAGTCTTAATTATTCAATTTTCCCCGAGATGGGCGAAGGGAGCTGTTTGTTAACATCTCGCGGAGCAACAATCAGCCTGACACGGTTACTTTTTACCACGCCCCCATAATAGCGTATATTTTACTAGAAAAAAACATGTTCATACTTAATTGCTCGATGTGTAGTACCAGACGGATGCAAAATTGCGCCTCCAACACTCATTTCATGTTTTAAGGAGGTACGAATATGGTTATAATCGTTGCAGCATGCAAATTCTCCGAAATAATTAAAATGAAAATTTGTGTTTTATCTTACGAAGATATAATTGTCCTATATTACCTACGCGTCCGGCGATTATTGCCCCCGACAACCCGAGTTTCGTAGCGCATAAGATGGGTTTTTTACCGTACTTAATAAAGTAGATCGTCTAGCTCAGATAATCATGCGATGCGAATCCTTTCTTGGATGCTTAATACCAAAACGTACAATCTGTTATTATTCGATGTTAAACGATCTCTCTTTTTCCGGTTTTTGACACCCTATTTTCAGTTCGTATAATGGCTTTGATTTTTCGTTGGAGTTGGGCCAGGGGAAGAGGAGACAAACCGCGGACGTCGAGGAAACTTCTGAGGTGGCTCGGGATGTTGTGAGAGCCGTGAGAAAACGTTTTACCGAAGGTTACGCTCGACTAAGGACTATAGGAAACGCCGCCGTGAGTAAACACTGGTTTGGAAAAAAAAAAAAGTAGAAAAAAAGTGGACGCCAAGCCCCCTTTAGGCGCTTATAAGCTTCACGGGCACGTGATAAAGGTGTAAACATTAAAGAGGAAGACAAAAAAAGAGCTGCAACCAGAACCAAAACCAAATTTCCGGGGTGAATTATACGGAGCCACCTTAACTATTTGTAAGTGGCCAAGCTATACTTTGGGGGAGTTTAAAGACAGTTCTTAAGACCACTGATGTGGCTATAATACAATAAACGATGGGATGATGACAAGCCTGTCTATGTATATCATTGGGAAGATTCAGCTTTGAAGACGAATGGAAAAAAGTGGTTGCGGTCGCTCTTCCTATAGTAAGCGTACACACACGATACCTCATTTCGGTTCGTCCTTTCTTCGGGTTGATTTTCTTCCTTGAAAATTTATTCATCCCTTTCTGAGTCCCTAGTTCTTGAATCTTTATAACTTGGGAAAAAAGTAATATCAATTTGTTCCTTCTCGTGTCGCAATTTCCTCATGCAAATTCCACTAACACCAAAGCAAACAAGCTGACGAGTCGTTTACTGCCCGTATAATAAAGAAATAGTTTTCCAGCCCTCTCCCCCTCGATCGTTTACGTTATTATGACTGTGGGGCATCACAAAAACCTATAAAGTCCCGCATCTTTTACTTTGCAGAATGGGGCAGATGCTTTTTTCAGACCGAAAAACCGGTTCATGGTGCCCATCGCCGGGGTGTTGTGGGCATTTGGAAAGATAAACCCCCTTCCACGGTCACTGGAGATTTTTTTTCCTTCTTGTCTCATTCAAAATCACTAATGGCCTCTCCTACAAGGGGTTGTGATGTGGGTGACCTTTAACCCTTTGAGCCCACCCCATACTGAACCTTCTTTCATTAAAAAAAGAGAGTACCCCCAGAGCGGGACACCTCCCGCTGATTTTAAAAGCTATGGTCAACAAACTGAAAATACTGCAGCACACTTTTCTTGTTTTTTTCTCTCACGAAAAAAAAAAATAAAGGGAATAATTTTTTTTTAAATAAAAAAAACACCCAACCGGTTTTTCCGTACACAGTATTTACAAGAACGTAAATATACTGTTTCCATACTTCCGCTTGCGCAAGACGACATGAAATTTACAAATTAAAGGTGATTGGTAGAATGCAACTCGTCAAATTGCATGAGAAAAATGAGTTTCCTCCGCACGCTATTTGATACGGTGCGGTGGCAAAGAGTCACGCCCACCGATTCGGCCGCAAATTTTCAGCGAGCCCGCAAGCACTCTTGGGCTGAGTGTACAATCAGCCTCAGAATTGAATTAACAACCTATGATGGATATGCGTATTGCGTATGCCTAGAAATTAGTGATTTAGTCCCAGAGGCAATGAATTGTCTTTTACCTCTAAAAATTCCAATCCTGTCGCAAACCAATTTTCTGTCACATAATTTTGAAAAAACAATTCACATCCATTGTCCATTTGTCCAAGACTATTGGCGATCGATGAAACTCATTGTAATATGAAAAAATAGTAAGAACTCATTTACCGTACCCTCTTTATATAAAAAAAAAAAAAAAAAAACGGCTCGAGAATACTCAGGCAGCAGTGCTTCTGATCCCCTGTCCCTACCCCTTCTTACCACCAATTGGGATCCCATATACCAGGCCGAGTGATTTGGCCTAATTTTATATTCAGTATAAAATGCGCGCGTGTTGGGCGGGCGGCCCATTAATCTCAAATATGTATAAAACATGTTCAGGTTTAGAGGAGAGAGGAAATCGCTGGAAGGAGATCTTTACGTATTAGGGGGGATGTTAAAGTTGAATTTCGTCATCCCAAAATGCAGGGATGAACAAGAGGTAGATTGGACAAACAAGCGTTCTTCTGGGGCAATTTCTGCATTTTCGAGGCCGTCTTACTGTCACTTTCCGGGGGGGAAATCGGATCGGTCAGATTTCTGACCTAAGCATGAGTTTAGGGGGTAATATTTATTGTTTCGAGGCAGGGGAACTGGGACACGATTTTTTTTAAATGGCCATAGGTAAATCTATTGGCTCAATAGCTACACATCGATTCTACATTTTTCTATATTTTATATGTATTTCAATTCCACACTCTCTCAAGAAGTCAAAAACATGTACATGTGTATATCTCGAATCCACCACTTCTGATGATAATTTCATAATTGAAGGGATTAGGAACAATAGCTCCCACGAAATCATCCGCGCTCAAAATATTGATACACCCTACAGGGGAAAAGACTGTTACAATTGAGAAAATAGCGCTAATTCATCGTGATATGTGAGTACACCGTTAATTCGCTGCTAAAATTGATAAAAATTTCATATTTTTTTGACACTAATTAGCGCTTTTCCCCCGTTTTATAGCGATTTTTCTCAATTTTCGCAGCTAAAATTATGAATCAACCGAGCTGGAAAAATCAGGGAAGAAGTGCTAATCCACGGCTAAAAATGAGAAAAAGGGCTCGAATTTACAGCTGAAATTTAGAGAACGCTAATTCACGAATTCTGGAGGCTGAAGCATAGATTGAACAGAAGCGCTAATTCGGGGCTTGAGAAAAGTGATAACTCATAGCTAAACATGTGAATCCATCGCCAATTCGCTGGTAATGTAGAGAAAAAGCGCTAATTTACTGCTGAGAAAAAGTCAAACTCATGTGCTAAATGTGAAATAATTTCGAAAAAGCTCCAATCCACGGCTGAAATTGAGAAAAGCGATCTACTCGCTAATCCACAGCAAAAGTGGGGAAAATTCACTGTTCCAACGGCCTTGTCGTTGCTGAGATAGAAATTGCAAATTCGTGGGTAAAATATACAGAAAAACTCTATTTTCAACGCGCTAAGTGAGAAAAACGCTCATTCGCAGCTAAAGTTAAGAAAACTACAAAATCGCGGATAAAATTTAGAAAAATGGCTAATTCTCCAGTTCACGGCAGAGGCGTAGCCAGCCTTGGCAGCCTTTGCTCTAGGCGTGGGCAGCTTCACGTGAAAAGAAGTGAGATGCATTCCATTGCAGACTTTTCTATTCGGGTGTGAGTCCCCAGAAAGGGAACTAGGTTGCTCATCATCCCACGAAATTGGAGGTTTAGCTCTTCAGCGAGAAAACACTGCTAAATTAGTGTTTTAGTGCGCCAAGGCCCTCAAAATTGGCTTTATATCGAGTAAAATCCCACGAAATGTAATGAGCCCTGATTAGAGTGCTAAAGCCGCGTAATTGTGGTTTTATAAAAAAAAAACAAAAAAAAAACACGAAATGTTGATGTTTTCAGGGAGTAAAATCAGAGATATTTTAATTTTTAGTGACCCAGACATGGGAAAATGTTTTTTTTTTTTTTTTGCAGAATAATACACAAAATTCGGTTTTAAATTAGCCAAACCAGTAAAATTGGTTTTTCAGCAACAACAAAGCAACCGCAACATTGAGTTTTCTGTGAGCCCGAAACTCAAAAATTGGGTTTTAGTGAGAAAAATCCTCGAAATGGAGTTTGGAGGGTGAAATCAGCGAAAACGTTTTTTAGTGAAACATTATATACCTGCAAAAATGGATTTTTAGCGCACAAAATCCGTGAAATTAGCATGTCAGCTACAAAATTCTCTTTTAGTGAGCGGAAATTCGGTAAATTATTATTTTTAGAGTGAGCCAGACCCACAAAAATCTATTTTCGGTGAGAAAACCTCATGAAACTTGATTTTAGAGTGCGAAATGCGAGAAACTTGTTTCTTAGTGAGCCGAACTTGCAAAAAACTTTTTTCGCAGAAAAATAGTTGGAATTTTTTTTCGACCTAGGGAACCCCACGCCCCCTGAAATCGGTTGGGGCCTGTATGATTTGAACACTTTTATGGTATTATCTAGGGGTTGGCAGCTGCCTCACTACGACTTCGATTTCGAGTCCAGGTGTTGGGCAACTGCCCACCCCTGCCCTTTCTGACTACGCCCATGGTTCTCGACTAAAAGTGGAAAAATGCGTGGCCAGAGAAGTGACCGAATTTTTTATCAATATCATTTTCTCAAAAATTTGAAACCACTTTACGATAACATTACAGTACTTTTTGCGGAAAGTAGGTGCTTTTGAAAACTTATTTGAAATCACGCGAACGACACGTGGGAAAGAAAGTGAGCTCTCCCCCCCCCCACCACGCTGGAGGGGGTCCCATGTTATCCTACGCCCGGGGCCCCGTGTTATCCCACGCCCGGGGCCCAAACTTGAGTAAAGGCGGCCCTGCTCAGAAATGTAGAAAAAAATGGTTTTCGGCAAGCCATGGCCGTCGATCTCTCAGTCGCTTTTCCTCCGATTTGCATGAAAATGAAAACCTGATGTCAGTCTAGGTCCACGGTGACGCCTTTGGAAGCCGTACTGCGAGGGATCAGCTAAGCCGAACCAGCTACCGAAATTGTAAATAACGGGAGGGGCAATCGCCCTTTCCTTATTGTATCTGCCAGTGGCTGGGAGGAATAAACTCCCCTCAGACCGCCAAGCCAATCCAGTTACGATCTGGTAGCAACCATCTGGGAATCTATATAGTAACAAAGAGTAACTGCCTAGCGCTGTGTATTTTTGTGTAAGAGGGCCCCTCAATAGTGCTCGCCTATGCTCCTCGCGTGGGCTAGAAACGGCCCTGATTACAGCCGCTTTATTTCGGCGGATTTTCTCGCTCTTTCTCTTGGATGGGAGCAGAATGGGTCTCGAATGAGCAAACCCTGCAAGTTCCAGATTCTCGAAATTTTAGGTTTGAAAGGCTCAAATCCATGAAACTGAATTTTTCAATGAGCCAAGCCAGCGAAATTGGTTATGTATTTGAATGAGCCTACCCTCGGAAATGTCTGAATATATCAACGAGCGCGAAGCCTCCGCAGCCGTTAAAGATTTGTTAGAATAAGTTTGTTTCTAAAAGAATAATCGCGTACATCGGATTAATTTATGTGAAGGTCTGATGCATTATTTGCCGGGGAAAGCTGTAGTAAATTTATAAACTTTGCATGAAAACGACTCGCAAGGAATGGTTTTTAAATATCACGTTTACGCATAAAAGTGTAAGTTAACCCGCTGAAATTAATTCAAGCGTTCTATATTTCGTGACTCGTACAATCGCTCCAGTTTATTTAATTTTTATGAAGAAGCTGGAAGCAAGAACCCGCCCCTATCTAAATATAATACTATAAATAAATACATTTGACGTATAGGAGACGTTTAAACCAGATCGAATGAATGGTCATGTTCCTGTATTCCCCACTTTGCTCACCGATTGATTATAGGTTACAAAACTAACGCATGAAAAATGTGAGGGAAGGCTCAATCACGATGGACACTGTTACTCATCCGTTGAATTTAGGAACTCTCCCAATTGGTATCCTTGTTGTAAAAATGTATTCTTATTGGACTTTATACGGTTTTTTGTTTGATTTGTTTACTTCTTCTTCGTTGGGCTATTCTGTTTTTGATGAATCCGAACGGAACAAAAAATCGAGCAAAGCAAAAACCTCCAACACGAAAGAAACCAATTGAACTTTTAAAAATCCGAAGTGAGGCTCATTAACATATTAATTGAAAGGAGCCTCGGACTCTTGTCGCCACTTCGGAAAAGATTTATGTTCGTGGCCATCATTCGGGAATTGCTTTGAATAGGGGGGAGGGGGTGTACTGAGAAATTCTACTCGTCTTCTCTCTTCCTGAACTCATTGCTTTTTTTCTTTCTTTTTTCACCCCACCAAATAGCCATTCTGTGGTGAGCTAAATTATATATTGCCTTGCTGTAAGTTGGACAAATTGAATCGGTAGTCTTACGACCCATACCTGGCTATTTATGGGGCAGTACGTAACGGAGGGCCTCATCTTCTTTTCATATGGACACTTTGCAGGTTTTTTTTTGCTGTTGTTGTAGAGAGAGAAACAAAAACGAGTTGCCAGTTAAGATTTTTTTTTGTAACTTAATTCTTTACGACCTGTTTATAACGAGTAAACCTGATTTCTTTCCAAGGCATCTCATCAAATTGTTAGTGGCAGTATACTCGCCTCTCTAGTCAAGGAGTTTCTTTTTATTCAATTAAACAAGAACTCAATGTTTTTTTTTTCTTTTTCTTTTTTTTTAATGTCTATATTGCAAGAATAAGAAGTGCGACAAAGTTTGAATTTCACGACAGACCTATGAAGCTAATAGATTTTCTTTACGAAATAATCTATCTATCCAAAAACTTGAACGAAATCATTGGTGAATGCCGTTAGTGAATTGGATTGCATCGCGTTTCAGGCCCATCCTCTTCATTATCCACCCGTGTGATTAATTAGACACCTTACAGTGGTTGAAAAAGAACACAGTCACTTTTTTACGTTTGCTAATTAAACGTGGATTAACAGTTAACAAAGAGGCGTGTTCGTAGGAAGAGCTTTATTAGGAGAGGGAAGGGATGACGAACTCTTGTAGTTGTTTGTTACTCTGTGGGGAGGCAAAACTCACTGGGCCAATAATCCAGATTAAAAGGAGCGTTATACTAAGGAGCTTATAGGGACCTTCTCCCGGTTGTATCCCCTCAGTCATGTTTAGGGGTAGTGTGTTTAGGGGGAGGGTGTTAATGATTGAAATGCTGTCATGGGGGAGACAAAAACGTTTGTTTTTTTTTTTTTTCGTTTGTTTCTAAAATCTCCCTCTTCATTATTATTCTTCTTCTGTTTCCGTTTTATAGATTTGAATGCCGAATCCTACCTTGATGTGGCGTTCGGTCCTGGAACGCCCGGCTTGGGTGGAGCGAACGGCTCGCATCACCAGCGAACGAAACGGATGCGAACCTCGTTCAAACATCACCAGCTTCGAACGATGAAATCCTACTTCGCCATCAATCACAATCCAGATGCCAAGGACCTCAAACAACTGTCGCAAAAGACTGGTCTTCCTAAAAGAGTCCTGCAGGTAAATGAATTTTTATTTGAAATTAAATTTTTACTTGAATACCTCGCGGAAGAATAATCAACACGCTCGTTATACTGTCAATTTGTTCCCCTTCAAGCTTTTCATTCAAAGGGTACCGAATCCCAATAAATCGTGTCGACAAATTATTTTGTGGAGAGGCAGTGTGTGCGAGAACAACGGAGTCCCCTCCCATCACCACCACTTACCGTATCGTCTCCCCAAAGAAGTATTTGTTAGAAGAGTCCACAGAGAATGTCCGATGGTTGTTAAAAGAAAAAAAAACTTCCATAAATGGCTCTGGGAGTGGATCTAGTTTTTTTTTTTTTTTGCCTTCAATCGAGAGCTTCCCATTGGAGCCTGGTTTCCCTTCTGACTGATCGGGTGCAATCTCCCCTCCGGTCAATTCCGAGCATAAATCCTCCTTGGCAGTCGAAGAAGATGAAAGAAAAAGAAGTAGAGGAAAAAAAGGAGCATTCCTGAACTCGCTGGTGTCATTTGTTCAGAAGCAGAAGGTTAAATGCGTTTTAGACTATTAGGTTATCTCTTATTGACCGTGAAGAATTGCTTGACGGACTCACAAAAAAATTCCCCCCGAGCATATCGCCTTCATATTGATGTTTTTCCGTTTCATCATTCGACGAAGTTTTCAAGAGTTATAGCTTCTAACTTCCATCACAAAAGCTCTACCTTCCCCCCTCTCCTCATCATATTACGTATTTACCAAGAGTTTCCCGAGGCTGCCGTTTCTCCAATGAAAAGTTACACAGCTCGGCTGTACTGATTATGATATCCATCAGAGTTGATTGTATGCTACATTGGGATGCTCATCTGCTGAGTGAAACATTGGCAACATGGCTCAAATCTTAACCTGTTATTTAAAGATGAAATGACATAGGTAGTGCATGAATGACCTCACTTATTTGGTTGTTTACAAAGAATGGGCTTGGAAGATGAGCGACTCTTTATTGCAGCTTAAAACCCGTATGTCATAATACCTGGTAATTTTCTAGACTAATGTAGGCAAATGTTCTCGAAGGCGCACTCCAAGCTTTCGATCAGTTTGGCCCACATACACAGCCGACTCACAACTACACCACAAAGCGTACACCCCCGACTTCTCAAAAATGGTGACTTCGTCTTTAACCCTAGACAAATATGTCCTGAGAGATGCCCACGGTTTAAAAATCACCCTCGACCCGCCCTTCAGAGTTCAAGAACCACTTGCTGGCCACTGGACACCCATTTGATGCTTCAGAGGGCGGAGTGAAGCTTTTGCATGCCCAAAAGAAAGGATCGAAGCTTACATGGATGGAGTTCTTGGAGATAACTCGTCATGCGTCGGAATACGGGGATGGATGTTTGAACCAAATTAAATCGTTCGATCTCGGCCCCTGTCAGCGTTCGGCCTTGAGCTTAAGTACTGCTAGAGGAGAGAGGGGGGAGCGCTCATTGGCAATTTAATTCTAGTCGGCATCTTGTCAGTTGTTGTTTTTTCGTTGGCTCGGTAAGTTATAAATAAATGTTGTTACGCTTGTTTCTCTAGTTTTAAGTTGTTCACCGTCTGTAAACTTTAAATTTTTTTATTGTTTGTCGTGTTTTTGTTGGATTGTTTAGTTTGAAGATGGCGTTAAGCTGAAACCACGGTCACGAAATAATAAAACAATTTTTAGTGGGAGTGAGCTTTCTTTTCTCGACATCAAATTGTTGGATGCTCCCACACTTCCGGCCTAATAATTCATTAGCCTTAGAAATTGGTTTTTCGAGGCGGAAACCCCACAAAATTGATTTTTATTACCGCAGAACCGCATCGCAAAACCAGGTGTGGGCAAAATACTTTGAAAATGTATTTTAAATACAAAGCCCAAAATACTTTCAAACATGTATTTTAAATACTGAAATACAAATTCTTTTTGAATTGTATTTTGAATAAAATACAAATACAATTTAAAAACTTTTCAAAAATTTGATTTCGACGGTAGATAGTGCGAAAAACACGAAAAATAAATAATTCAAAAATATCAGGTCCTTCAATAGACAAGTTGGCAAAATGTAGCAGCGCGAAATGTCGCCGCGCCGCGATGCGCCAAGAAAAGTAGGCAAGTTGTCACGGGGTATTTAGTACCGAACCGGCGAGCACTGGTGGATCGTGAGCTGAAAAGGAGGTGAGGTCACTGGTGGACCTATATCGGGGCCCGGGGCGGAAATCTTCAAAAGGCCCCTAAAAGTCTCTAACTATACATAAAACCTCTATTGGTAACCTCTAAGGCCTTTTCCTAATTTTAGCCATGGCCTTTTCCATATATTGTAGGCAAATTACCGCTATTTCCACAGTCTATCCGATAACAGCGCTTATGCCAAGTTTAAAATGCGAATTTCTCCATTTTAGCCGCGAATGAGTGCTTTTTGTCAACTTTAACAGCAAATTAGCGCTTTTCGCCGTAAATTAGCAACTGATTAGCGGGGTAATCCCCCCCCCCACCACTATAAAGACATAAATATGCGCTTTTCCCCAACTTTAGGAGCAAAGTAGATTTGGTATCCTGTGAATCAGCGATGTTTCTTCAGCTTTCCTCGAGTTGGCGTTTTCCACAATTTTAGCTGCAAATTAGCGATTTTTTCTAGCGGTTTACTCAGTATGAGCTGAAAATTAATCAATATTAGCTGTAAAATTCTCGAAATGTTTACCACAAATTAGCAATTTTTGTTCACCGTAACCATACACTGCGGAATAGCGATTTCGTCTCAGTTTTAGCCGCGAATTTGCGAGTTTTTCACTCATAGCCATAAATTAGCGCTTTTTCTCAATTTTAGCCTTAAAGTCTCCCGAGGAAGCCGCGAATTAACGTATTTCCAATTTTTGACGCAAATTTAAATTTGTCTCAATTTTAGCCGTAAATTAGCGCTTTTTCGTAATTTTAGCAGTGCAGTAGCTATTTCTAGCCCGTGTATTAGCGAATTTTGTTCATTTTAGCCACGAATTGGCGTTTTCCGATATTTTTACTGCAAATCGGCAATTCTTCCATTTTTGACAGTGAATTAGCACTTTTTGTTTCAATTTAGGCTGAAAATTAACTTTTCTCTTTATTCTAGCCAGAATAATTACCGATTTTCTCTATATTAGCCGCAAATTGGCACCGCATTAGTAATTTTTTCAATTTGAATTATATGTAGAATAGGGCTTCATCTCAGTTCTAGCCGTGAATCAGTGTTTTTTCTTTTACTTATAACCATGAATTTGCCGTTTACCTCAATTTTAGCCACAAAGTTGTTGTCAGAAGGCGGAATTAGAAATTCCAACACACTTTATCCGCGATTATTTTCCTCAATTTTAGCCGTAAATTCGCGTTTTTTTCTACTTTAGCTGCTTTGAAGCGTTTCTATAATCTGTGAATTCACGAATTACCTTAATTTTTCAGTCACGAATTCGTGATTTCCTCAAATTTTAGCCGGGAATAACACTTTTTCCCAATTTGAGCTGAAAACAAGAGATTTTATTTATTTATGACAGGCTAATTATAGTGAATTTTTCAATATTAGCTGGTTTTTTTTTACTCTTCAGTCCCACGTTGGCATTTTTCCTTCAATTTTTGCTATGGATTAGCGTTTATTGCTTAGTTTTAGCCTCGAACAGAAGCTACGCATTTGCGTTTTGTCAATTTTTCAAGGTTTATTGACTTTGTGGGTCGCGCTCTCTTTAGTATACAAAATAACGGCCAACGAAAAATTTAGAGATCTTTTTTATAACGACAATGAAAAATTGGGAAAATACGAACTCGCGATCAAACTGACTTATGTTGTTTTTTTAACATAATATTTTATGTTAGTTGATATTTTATGCGTAGTTTTTTTAGGTTTTAGCCCGCGTGAGCAATTTTTTTCTATGGATTAGCGCTGTTTCTCAGTTTGAGCCTCGATTCTTTCAGAAGCTATACAGATTTTCGTTTTCTCAATTTTGAGCCGCGAATTATTGATTTTTCTTCATTTCAGCTGTGAAATAGCGTTTTCTGATAATTTGCAGCGAATTAGCACATTATCTATTCTCTTTTTGGCTTATTATTTCTCAATAATAAGTCTTTGTAATCGTATCGCAAAAAAATTTTTTTGACCCCCCCTCAAAATTTGTAGTTTTACGTTTCAAAGTGCGTAGAATCCAAATCTGCAATAAAAAAAAAATGTCCGTCCGCCGTCCGGGCCATATCTTGCCCTAGGATTGCTCGAAAAAACTCGTTCTTTCGCACATAGACTCCATTTGGGGTCTAGTTGGTCCTAACATCTGATCAGTTTGATCAAATAACCTCCTTGGGTTTTATGGGCAATATGGGCGGGGGAAAATGGGGATTTTCAAAGGATTTGGAGTCATAGGGGTGTGGGGTGTCGATTTTCATGTCATTTCAAGCCGGATTTGACTACATCCATGAATAATAAACCCACAGTCGAAATAATAAGGCATTGTTCGATAATTCGCAGCGTTTTTTATTATTAATAGGCGGTTTTTCGCCATTTGAGTTGTGAATTTGCCATTTTGGTCCAGTTTAAACTCGAATTAGCGTTGTTTTTTCGCAATAATTGCCACGAGTTTTGTTTACTTGTACAGCTTTGTGTACTTGTAGGCTAGGGCTCTGTATGATCCATTTTTGTGCAAAGTTTCCATCCGCTAGCATCATTTTTGCGGCAGTTGTGCTAACAAGGAATTCGGAACTTCTACCTCCCACCATGACTACCCCACTCCCTCTCCACTTTTTCGAAAAATGTAAACGTCAATCGAAGGCTGTTATTACACCGGGTTTTTGTGCCAAATATGGTGTCACTAAGTTAGGTTATACTGGTGAATGGTGGCGAAGAAGTGGAAACTAAAGAACGTTGAAATTAAAAGTATTTGTATTTTCGTTGAGTGTGAAATACAAAATACTTTTGAAAATGTATTTCAAATACAAAGCCCAAAATACTTTCAAAAATGTATTTTAAATACAGAAATACAAATACTTTTCGAAAAGTATTTAAATACAATTACAAAATACGTATTTTGTATTTAAAATACAATCCGATTTTAAATACTCAAGTATCTTGCCCACCCCTGCACAAAACTTATATAGATAAACGCGCTAAATTTGTTTCTTCAACGAATAAACACAGTTCGGCAAACGGCTCCCGTTAGTATAGGCAAAAAAAAAAAAATCGCAAAATTGTTTTTTTAAACAGCCAAACCCGCAAATTGTTTTTCCGAACCAAACCTGGTGAACGTAATTTTTTGAAGGGTCAATCCCTTCGAAGACGCAGACCAGCGAGGAAAGTCTGATGATGCAGGTTGTCCATAAGACTTCATTTGTCGTATACTCCTATAGCCGCCGAATCTATGCATCCGTCCTCGTATACCCGTTAATGCGCGAAGCTGAACGATTTCCCGCCCTTCTCCATCAGTTATCTGTATCGGATTGTTCGATTGAAAGACTGGAACATCCCCTCCTCCTTACGTGACCGAACAATATACGTATTTCGCTTTATTGACGCAAATTATCACACAGGGACGACAAGTGTGCAGCAAAAAGAGCTTATTTTCGCACTCAGAAACATACCACGCCCAGAATCTGTCCATTTTACACGGGGGGGGGGGGGTATGATAATTCCGGCAAAAAAGCTTGCTGTTCGGCAGACATCTTGCAGTTCAAATAGGGTATGGTCCTCCCCTGCTAAATACGTTCAATCCCATTTTTGAGCAGAAATCGTCCCCAATTGGTATGCATTGAATGATATATGTTTCAGGCGAGATAGCTACTTCAATACTCCTCCTCCTCCTCCTCCATTTCTAGCCATTAAAAAAAATCCAGTTTTTAGTTCTGTAAATAGCCCAAAATACTGTTCAGGGCTTTTACTCAATTTTAACCCAGGGGCGGTTTTAGGCCTCCGTGACGGGGGTGGCGGTCAAATATTCTCACACTCCCCTCGCACCACACTTAGGCTATCCACCTAATTTCTTTATTTTCTTATAAAAAACAATAGCTCGAATGCCCACTGTCTCTGTTTCCCAAAGCCTGGACTTTTTATTGCAGTGTCAGATATCTGGGGGGTTGTAAAAAAAAAGTGAAACACGTTTGAGACGAGGGGGCCTATTCACTAACAAAAAAAACTATGTTTTTCATAGCAATGTTTCTATTTCATTCATTTGTTTGAATAAAATGAATGAAATAATGCATATTGCTTCGAAAAACATATTGCTTTCTTTTTAGAGCATCGGCCCCGAGATGATAATGAATTTTACAGCTTTGTGTTCGTAAATTTTAGCTGTCAAAGTCATTCTCAACTCGTTTCACAAGTGTTCCACAATCTGGGTGAATTTTGTGTTGGAGAATTTTTCAAGAGTTGTTTAAAACTAAAATCATGGAATACGGCCCCAGAATTCAGAACATTCTACCAAAAAACGTGGTATTTTGGCTCAATATCTGATCCAAAACAAATCCTGTGCGTTTGGCTCTTGTCTTCTTATGTGTCGTCATTGCGTCTATTTTAAACCCAAGTTTCGATTTCTCAAAACCAAATTTTACACATTTAGCTCTTTCAAATACAAATTTTTTGGATTTTCGATGAAATCATAATTCCGTTGGTTTGGCTCTTTCAAAACCCGATTTCGGCGATTTAAGATTTACGATTAAGTAAATTTCATGGCATAAGCTCTTTCTATAATTTTGGTTAATGCGAAAACTAATTTGGCTCGATCGAGAAGCAAATGTCATGACTGGCCTTTTCAGACGACAATGTCACCAAGGAAATTCGCACAAGTAGTTTATTTTATTTTTTCAGTTCAAAATGACTAAAACCCAGGCGTTCGCCATTTCAGGAGAATTACTTTCTTCATTTATTTCAAGAGTTGAGCCGGCAATGAGGAAATCGTTTTCTGTCTTCCGAAAACTTCTCGTCATTTATTCGTCGTTCTAAGCTCCCTCTGATTTTATCAGCATTTCCAAAGATTTAAAAGAGAGTTCATAGGGATAGGAAGTAAAGAGGATTATATAAGTTGGTAGGCAGGGCTGAGCTTATACTTTTCAAACCCTCGGCCCTTTTGCAGCGATAATCCAGAATCTGTCTTCCGTGAGCTTTCGTGGAGTTCAAGGACCTTATTACGCTGTGCTGTGATGGTTAAAATTCAAAGTAAAGACAGTTTCCTCAACTTCACACCCCTATTCAGATTCAAAAATACTCCATTAGTCATTACTATTGTGCAACTTACAGATTTTGACGAGTATGTGTTATTCAGATCTTCTACCCCTCCCATGGGTATACGAATCAACGACAGTCTTAATTATATTCAAATCACCGATTTTATACGAATTTTTATTTGGTGCAATCTTAGTTGTCAATTTTGTTAAGTCTCCCTGTTTCTCACAAAATTTTCATAAGAAGCGAGATTTAGGATTTTAAAACGCTGTTTTCGATCTTTTCCAACTGATAAGCAGCTTACTTTGAAAGGCAAAAGAAAGAGAACTCGATCGAGTATTTGATGCCTTTGCCTTTATCATGTCAATCAATATTTACCTTGAGGTTTTTTCTTCTTTCTTGTGTGTTTTTTAACGACCTTTTTCATTCTTCACCGATGGCTTGTGGGACGCATAAGTTAAGGGTTTTACGACCCGCGGAATCAATGTGAACTACATATACAATTTCAAAAACGCTACATTTTGTTGCATCTGGTTTGAGGAGGTCCTCCACATTGAAGGGGGGAAAAATACTGTGTGAAAGTGGAATTTTCGAAAGGTATCAATCAAGCTCGACAAGTTTGTAACGAGCCTTGAGAATTGAACATACCCAAGGTGTGGAGACAACCTTGTGTTCGAGATTTTTACTTACACTGGATGAGGCTATTCAAGTTGTTGACCTATAATCCAATATACCCAGACTTTGGCTGGTGGTATAGGTAGAGAACCTATAATCAGACAGGTAAAATCACAGACGCCATGTTCGCTCTTATCAATTATCATTCCAAGTAAAATCCACCTTTTGTTGATGTTTTGTGGGTATCAACAAACCACCCCCAACCAGTCTTATTAAACTGATAAGAACTAACACGGCGCCGTATGCTTCTACTCGTCTTTAAAGGTTCCTTAGTATAGGTTGTGAAATCGCTCACGCCTTCACGTGGAATATCTCTACAATATGGGAATTATACTGATGACTTTTTCTGTAGCGTCATTTTGATTGACAATATCAGCGCTCCGCGCAGGATTTCTTAAAATATGTGTGGCTCCATAAAATATGTGGGCATTCAAGACAATTAATAAACGTTTTCGCGTTCAGGGGTTACATATTGAAAAACTTATAATTTTTCGCACATAGGTAGTGGACGTTTTGCGATGTGATAGCTGGAGTAAAAGACGAAGACAATGATTCTCACTTCTCCCCCAACTTCACAATGGCGAGAAAAAAGTTTTCCGGTCAAGGTTCGTGAGAAAGTTCTTTCTCTGTCGTCAAAAGTCCGTTGTGTTCATCGCCAGACTGGGTGCAGCCATTTTGTATTTATGCGCGGTTTTTTTTTGTTAGTTTTTTTCATCGCTTTGAATGAAGTTGCAGGGTTATGCTAAAGGAAGAGGGAACACTCACAATATTTTCTTTCTTCAATAAATTAATTTATCTTCTCCTTCGCTTCATGTTTTCATTTCCCCTTCGGATCCCACTTCATTTTTCGTTCTCCTCTTATTTTTTTTCCTCATCATTATGGCCATTAAATTCTTTCACCTAACTGAGCTTTAGATGTTGTCTCCGCCCCTCCTCATCGCACCACACTCTTTTTCTAACCACTTGCTGCCGAAATGTAAGAGTGCGACGAGACAGAAAACGAAAGAGAGAGCAAAAATAACGCAAATGAATAGAAGATGGTTGAATGCCATGGATATGGTAGGTGGATGAATGTGAGGTAGGGAGAGTTTGCACGGTTCTTGAAGATATACAAACAGAGAGCTCCCCCCAAGTTAAACAAGGTCTGGATCAGAGGAAGGGCTTTTATAATTTTTTTTGTTTCAACGTCAGGTGGGACTTTATTCGCGGAACCTTAAGAAAAGTTAGAAGTTTCAACGTGTGTAGATAGAGGTCAACTGAAGTCGTACTGTGTATAACAATTCTCCAACAAATCAAAGGCTAATAAACAAAACATTTTTATATGTAATATGTAGGTATGAATTAAATGATTCTTGGGTCACTGAAATTTCATGATTTTGCCTATTCCTCTAAAAAATTTGGCGACGTTCCAGAAAAAAAAAACATCGGTGGAGCATAGTAACCGATGGTGTTGGTTTTACAGAATGACAAATGCTCACCCTCCCATCTTTTCTTCTTCTTTTTTTTCTGTGGGTTGGTGCGTGAGACAGTGCCAAGAAAAAAAGGGTGTAATTAATTGTTTCACGGCTAAGGTGTTGCTTGATGCGTATTTGGCTTTGAAAAAAACACCCCGAGGCCTTTGATTAAAGGTTTTTTTCTTCCTTCATGGTAGCTCAGCCATAATTACTGAGGAAGTCACTACATGCTCCATATAGAAACCCGAACGACATGGGTTGGTTGTGGTGGTGGTGGGGGGGGGGGTTCAAGGGGCGGAACCTCCGTCAAATGTTCGCCGTCGGTTCCCCTAAAAGAACAATACGGCTCATTGCACGCGGTAACATTAATCTTCATTCCTGCGCCAATTACCCATAGCAGTTTCTGCTCTCCGGGTCAAACCCCCTCACCCCTTTGAACCACCTCACCCACTCATTCTCGAGTTGATTAATTTTCAACCTCAGACACTTCTTCGATGGGCCCTATTTCCTTCTCAGCGACGGCTCTATTTCTAATTCGAGACCGATTTGTCAAGGAAAACAGATAGCTAATGTTTCCCCTTCCCTTCAACCCTCTGTCTGTTTGTCATGCCAGTCCTTTCGAGCCCCGGAATATATTGCAACGAGTACCTAACACGCGAACTTTTTTTTTTTTTTTTTTCTCTCTCTTGTTTTACAGGTGTGGTTTCAAAATGCCCGCGCGAAATGGCGACGGATGGTGTTGAAACAAGAGGGCGGTGGAGGCGGTGGCAAGGATAAAGAGCCGGGCTCGGGTCTCGAAAATTATCATCATTCGATGGGTCAACACGGTTCACCTCAGCACTACCTCAGTTCTTCACCTTTGGAATGTTCGAATTAAGAGTGATGTCAACTCCCCCTGAGCATCGTCATCATCTCATGCAACATTTTTCGTGAACTTTTATCAATACGAAAAACCTAGTTCGATCGGTGGAACGAATTAATGTACAAATAAAACATTTTTGTAATTAAAAAAATACTTGAGTGTGAAAAATGCGAATGCGCTGTATTTATGAAATGGTTTAAAAAGAAAACTTTTAACTGTAAATTAATAGAGAAAAAGAGAGAAATCTAAAGCTTGAACAGTTATTTATTTATTAGTATCATTATTTTGTTGACCTGCTTGCCACATCGATTCAACATTTTAGCCCCAATCACATTTATGCAATTTTCGATGCAAGTTTTAAAAAAAAATCGGGGGCGATTCTGTAACTTTGAGGTACCAATACCGAATTTCCAGTGGATTTTTAACAAATATACTTTTTTTATTTTAATCAGGTGGAATTTTATATATAGTTTTCCCCCAAGCCCCATTATTAGGAAGGAACGCGTTGTGCTCTCATCTTGCATGAAACCGCGTCGTGAAAAATTCTTGAGACAGTGGCTTTACTTTATTTTTGAAAACAATAAGTCCTCCACGAGTGTGACTCAATTGACGTTCGCATTTCAAATTTATTTTCAAATAATTCAATTTTATAATGTGATATATTTTTAATTTATTTTACTGTCAAGCTTCAGATAGGACAAAACATAGTTTATGTACATAGTACAAAAGTTGTTGTAATATATTGTTTATTAATTTCTGAATCTGTGCATAAAAGCTAAATTAATTATAACGTAATAAAGACAAATTGTTGTTATTGCATAATTTTATCTTTTTAAACCCAGAACGAAAGAATTTGACAACATATATAGAGACATCAAGGTTGTTATAAAAATATATCATTTTTGGGGCTTCGTCGACTTGTTCGTTCATAATTTTAAGCGATTCGATTTATTGAAGATCGCCGAAGCAATTAAGACAGTTTAAAAGGATTTCCTTGTCGTTTTTTCTACCATTTCTGAGATATCAAGTCAATATCTTTTACCTTACTTCCTCGGTATAGATGAGGACGTGGTGGAAAGGGCCACGCTGCTCTCAGACCGTTCAGATTTCATTTATCTATTTTTTTTTTAGCACCCAATTAATCATAACTTATTAACATGCTGTGAGTAAACGAAACGATCTATAAGAGAAATCCTGTGATGATGCCGCGTGTTTCTTCACATTTATAAAACGTTGCAGGGGTAGGGGAGGGACCGCTATCGCTTCAACAAAAATATTGTGTTGGGTTCTCACTACCTCCTTCCCCCCCCCCTTTAAACACCGAAAGCTCCACTGGGATAAATCGCCGAAAAAGATGAAGGTGACAAAGTTATACAAGCGCGTAAGATTTTGTGGTTAGATTTGAAAAAAAAAGATTGTGGAAATGAAAGAAGGGGCGCGCTTACAGGAGACGTCCTTCAGTAGGAGTGCACCACCGCCTCGAAGTCCTAGCCGTATTACAATTTATTTTTGGAGTAAATAAGTAAAAAACAAAGAGACGTACTATACCTATAAGCTAAGCACCAAGATTTGTTTTGTTATCATTACGTCCATACGACCAAAATATTCCTTCCCCTCCCTTACACATTCATTTTATACGATTGGCACGTGTACAAAAACCTCGTGGTTTTTTAGGTGCCAAGTCAATTCTTCAACACCGGCTTTTAAATGAGTGCCTTGTAAATACGGGCATCATGGCGATGTCCGTATAGAAGAAGCTAAACGTGCGGTGTCGAGTGACAAAAAAAGAAATCGTTTGAGAACAGATTTTATGACAAATGAACCGTGAAAAAAAAGCGATCAAAATTAAAATAGCCACGTCAACCTGCCCCGTCCCAGTTACCCTTAACTAGGGACTTTTAAATAATCAAAGTACGAAAGTAGCCGTTTTGATCAGTTGGTTAAATTTAATGTTTTCTTCATTCCTCATTGTCTTAAACAAAAAAGGAGAATAGATCCACATCGGCATAGCACCTGCCAGGAAATAGTTTTTTAAACAAACCGAGGAGATACTACTTTTTCTCCCTTCAAAATGGACTCGAAAGTGCGCGTTGAAGTGGCTCTTGAAAGCTTTCGGTGAGTGGTGATAAAAAAAAGAATTAAAATTTCTGAGATCGATGACACCTGCCCGTACCCGGCAAGTTGACGCATACGAACAAAGGCGCTGGCGAAGAGGGGTAGGAGAAAATATAAAGTGTCCTCGTCATCGCTCATCACTGAGTTTTTTTTATTATTGTTTTATTCTAGTTTTTTCCGTGAAAAAAAAAATCCACGTATTGTAATGATCCTCAATTAATGTTTTTTTGTTACATGCGGGCCAAACTTATACTTATAAGGATACAGGACTTTAATGTCCAAGACCGTTACACGGATCACCTGAATTTTTTTACACGAAGAAAAAAAAACGAAAAAGACAGCAAACATAAAAAACCACCTAAGAAATAAAAACTTAATATGGGTCGTTACAAAAATGGGGGCGGCCTTTTTTTTTATTTCCTCCAATTTGACAAATGCTCCAGACGGTAAAATTCAGTTGAGCCTATACTTTTACGCTGAAAAAATGTAATGGATTGTAAGCTTCCGACTTCTCGAATATATGTATAATTTACATAAGTACGGCACTATTCAGTTTGATAAAGTACCAGATGAATTTAATGGAGGCTAACAGACCTCCAAGGGGCCACCGATTGCACAAATATAACAAAAAGATTTAGCCTATAAAGGAGATGAGAAATGGTGGTCTTGTGAATTGATGAACATTATTATCAGTGGTGGGTAGACAGCCTTTAGCGTTGTTTTTTAAAAATGTACGCGCGACCACCAGAATCCACGATCTCTCGTGTTCTATATCAATGATATATAAACATTGATATTGACATTCGTTCACGAGAAAAATTCCGAATAAAAAAAAAAAAAAAAAATTAATTTAGCACACCAAAAAAGGTCGGCATTTGAAAGCCCTTTCAAATTTTTCTACCCCTTCTTCAGCAGCGTACCAGACGAACGGGACACGGGGACATTCTACATTTATCTCCTTGATGGGGATCGTTTAATTATATAATATAGGATTGTAGAAACACATTTCAAAAATGTTCACCCCCCCCCCCTCAACCATTCCATGAAATAGTGGTACGTCGTTCTTCCGGTCTGCAGACATGGGGATGAAACCAAAAAGTTTTCCCATCATAAGTCATACCCATTAAGGAGGGGTGCAGATAACTTATAAGTAAACTTGGTAGTATTAGGGAAGTCTTTTCGAGTCCAAAATATTCATATAATCATTTGTACTTAAAAAGCTGTCCTTATAGCGTAAGCGCGTCTGGTGAAAGTCGACTAAGCCCTTTCTTTACTTGAACATTTTCGATTACCTGTATTTATTTGCTCAATACAACAGTTAAAATTATAATTAGGCACTTAACCACAGATTAACTTTTTGTGCTGGCCATCAAAAAGAGGACTTTAACCGCAGATAGCCGGAGTTGCTGGGGGGGAATTAAAAAGTTTAATGGTGAAAGATAGAGTGAGCACAAATATAAACTAGGACATAATTACCGCTTCAAAATCCCGCAGAAGTCAGCGGCATATGCAGAGGTGATTGCACCCAGGGTGCAGCAATATTTACACCCCCCCCCTTACATCGTCATTACCCAACAGCGCAGTGTGCGGAGTAAGATCATAAGATCACTATAATACTATAGAGAGGTAGCGCCGTAACTAGTAGATGAGTAAATTCAGCTACTCAGTAAATTCAGAGTACGTAAAGTAGGTCTTTACGCACGCTGACCATCTATACTTGAAAGCTCAAAACCCTTCTTTACAAACGATCATAGGAAAAATAACTTAAAAATTCTATTTCCTGATCGGGTTGAGATAGAACACTCGGGGTGGTCACGTCCGACGCCATTTTGGATGTAGTTTTACCCAAAAAATTTCTTAGCACTTATTTCGGATTCATAAATACACGAAAAAACCTCGAAATATGTTTTTAAAACATTGAAATATGCTCGTTAAATATGCCCGAAAATTACGATTTATGTGCTCGAAAGTCGTTTGACGAGGGTAGTTCTTACGCCCTAAACCTTGTCTGAAGATGGTCTAGTCACCCGGAACCATGGCCACAAATTAATAAAGACACTTTAAACGTAGAGAGATTAACATTTTTCACCAAAAAGCTAAAGGCGGGGTTTCAGACGGGATTCCTCGACCCCTTCCCTGCCAACCCTCGCCAAAACTTCGCCCCATATTTTTGCTTAATTTTTGCACTAATCTTCGACTTTAAAGAAACTTTGTGAGGGCCACCCATAAAGATGCTGACACGGAACAAACGCGGCTTCTTTGAACGAGTACTATTCAGGAGTAAAATATGTAAATTTATGCTTGAATCCGAGCCCTATTAGATGAGAATAGTCAGTCTCCCGAGGCAACTGGCAAGACCGAACTTTTGAATTGAACCCGGTTTTGACGCAGCAAGCGTTCGAATTTCTTGGTATCATTGAAAAGTTTTGGGCACAGCGAAATGGGTCAGAGTGCGTGGTGAAATTCACAGTTTCACATGCTAGAGATTTAGTTTCTGTGCGGTGATAAGCCAACTTTGAGGTTTTATTGCCCTTATGTATAGCCAAATAGTTGGAATCTGAAGCAAAATTTTCAGGAAACAGCTGTAAGCCCTCGGAATGATTTTTGAAAGGAGCCAAATCCACGAATTTTGGTTTGTTGAAATAGCAGAAATCCATAAAATCGTGATTATAAGAGACAAATCCACGGCATGTGGACGCGCGTGGTCAAACACATAGTCCTTCGCGCATAAATATGAATACGAAACTCACATTCAAATGTGCATGTGATGGACTCTCGATTAAAACGGCGAAGATGTTTATTATTTTTATGGTTCACTTTATTGATTTATTTCACTTTATTATTGATTTTAAAGACCAAACGGCGAGAAGTTAGCTGATATAATTATAATGATTTTGAATAGATCAGTCCTGATGCCCCAATGCCTTATATTCATCAGGTGACGCCAGCATGGACGAAAGAGAATTAAGTTTCCCCATCCCCTCCTTAATCGTCTTTCAAGATGATTAAGAAAAAGAACAATTACGAAAACTCGAGTGTTTTGACAGGATCGAGTAAAGTCCGCTCAGCGGGGTGCCCCCACGCGCTTCGTGTCTCGGGTGGAAATTTCATTATTTCGAAGAAATAAATTGATGGTCTCACTTCATCAGACTGTTAGGCCCGGCGCACACTAGGAGAAAAAAGACGTCGACGCGCGCGTCAGCGTCCGACTCGTGCAGTAAAAACACATAGAACTCTAATGGGGCCTTTCACATTGGACGCGTACGCGAGAGCCGTCTCTTCCCCGAGAAAAAAGACGCCGTCACGCGCGTCGGCGTCTTTTTTCTCCTAGTGTGCGCCGGGCCTTAAGGGCAGGAAAGATGCCCGCCCGAACTGCACACCTTTATTTTTGAATCGACGAACAGCGACTGACTACGGGCCTTTAAACTCAAGTTAGCACTTTAAAATACTGAAATTAAACTTAAGCTTACACGTTCATCGAGGTTTTTAAAGCTGAAGTGTTCAATAATTGCAAACGTGAGCGTTATTCCTTTTTAATAATACCCCGGGATAAATAAAAAATTATTTGAAAGTCGTAATCTTTACTTTTCATAGCCGTAAACTTCATTTTTTTAAGGGACTTGCGGCCACTTATTACTGAGGATATAAATGACTTCATTTTCTCTCCTTGCTAATGTAAAAAAAAAGGTTCGACCCTCTCGGCAAAGGTACTCAAGATAATATCAGGATAATGAAGACTTCATAGCAATTGGAAGCAATGAAAAATATTACGCTCGTTGTTATTTATAAAAACTGCGGTGTTTAGCGCAGAAACAGTCTCTGAAATCTGGGAATGCAAACTCGGTGAATTAATAGTAAAAAAGAGAGAAATCTAATCATCTAGTGGACATAAAACGTTTGGAGGGCACCATATTTCGCATACGGCAAGCGGCAACGTCTTTTTGGTAAGAGTGTAAATCTACGTATTTGCTCTTTTTTTTTTTTTTTTTTTTTTTTTTTTTTTTTTTTTTTTTTCTCAAACTACTTCTCATTTTAGGCAGTACATACAACATACATGCATTGTTAACAATACTTGACGGGGACTCTCAGCAGCTGCTTGTGCTCTTCGTTCATGGCGTACCGAAAGGCTTGGAAACTTGGGAGGAAAGAAAGAAAAAAAGAAAAAAAATAATAAAAAAAAAAATGAAAAGAGAGGGAAATAAACGATCCAATCACTGCCAAATGCCTGCATGGGAGGCCTTAAGTGAATTATTACTTATCTTTCCGTTGCGTCTGGCTTAGGGCAACTCCCCTACCGCATCGAAGTGCCATATTTAGTCACCTTGAGAGTTCATAAAAAGGGTGAAAGCTTACAATTTCATTTCCGTCAGTCCTTGCGCCAATACATATATTTATATACATTCAATTAAATGATTGATTGGAGCTATTTAAGTGCAACTTATGATAGCTGTATACAAGCATGTCAGGGTGACCGTCTTTAGATCAATCCCCTTGTTCCTGTTTTCATAATAATTCTCTCTATTGACCGCAATGAGATGTATTATTTTTATACTACAGTTCAAGTATACTATTGTAAAATAATTTACGATTGAAGCATCTGCACCGAAAATAAACAGCCTCCTTCGAACAGATAGCTTCGAAATGAAGAGGGAAATTTTGGCGGAGAGCCATTAGTCACGCTCGAACAATTCTTCTGCCCCGCGAACGATTTATTCCCGACTTGTCAAAATCCAACTATTCGTCTTTTCAATAGTTCATTCATCACTTTATTCCTCCCTTAAAAGCGTTGCTTTTGTCGAAGAGAAAAAACTCGGGCAAGTTTAATAACCCTCTACTCCCCGCGCTTTCTGGAAGACCAAAAATCTTACCAATGGAAGCCGTATTTTCTTGACACTCAAGACCAGAGGGCATCATCACTTTTTCACAGCCTCCCCCTCCTCCTGGTCCATCGATCAGAAAATGCATACAGCAGTCCTTTTAAGCATGACGCTTGGGAATGGATGGCCAATCATTTTTCTCGAGGGCTTTGAAAAGTTGATAAGTGGATTGGGGGAGGAGAGTGCAAGCCAGATTTCCCTCGGTTATGAATCTGGTTAGAGTCTTAAAAGGTGGATCATTCGTTCTTCTTAGTATTCCAATAAATCATTTGAAACGAGCTAATTTATAATACTTATCTAGGATTGGAGAAGCTGCTCCTTGAACTCCTTACTTGTTTATTTCTCGAAGGATGCGGATCTAAAGCTAGGCATCGTAAGCTCCGTCTTAATACGGGAAAACGAAATATTGGAATCTTCCTAAATCAATGGACGACACTCACTCCACTGAAAGTATATATTATGTATTAATTAAATCTCGCAACTTGCAACTAGTAAAAGAGCCGTTCACAATCATAATTTCGCAGTATTTTCACTTTGAATGGGGAAATGCCACACAGCGCCTTGCACTCCGCATCTCTTTCTGAGCAAAATACACTGAGAGAACGAGGTGTAATCGCCGCAAAGCACTAATAATAAAGAGGGGACTGATAGCCAAAGGCATTGAAAACTAGTTTGGCCCGAAACAATAGTGTCCATTTATTTAAATTTGCACGGGATAAATTCTCGGCTACCGACGGTGGCTAATTTGTGATCGCGAGCCTAGTGAGCTCCATGACCGAACGGTCTCTCATTTCTGCTTTTTTGGTGGCTATACAGCCAGCTATTTTCAAACTGCCAGTTTAAAGCTAAATTTTAGATTTTTAAGGCCAAAAGGTCTTCTCTTGTGAACAAGAGAGATCGGTAGTCACACGTCACACGTTATCACGCCTTCAAGTAACCCTCCAGTTATTAATCAGCCTATTATACCCGTGCCCACCAGGCTCAGGGTCATATCAAATGACCTCCTGTCTGTTCCTAACTACAAACGTTTGGGCTCATTGCTTTCCCCCTATTCTCTACATAAGATCTATACTCACCAGATCCTCTATAAGCTGCTCCCCCGGGTCAGCTTACGTCCGACGGCCCCCACGCCAGTCGCCTCCGGCCACTAACAGCTTCCCCGTTGTACGGCAGCTCCAACTCCACAGTTAAGCCATCCTCCTCAACCATTCTGTACCACGACGCCATTACTATGACTTTCCGATGTATACAGGGGCATGGGAACAGCCCCGCAACGGCGCGGACCCAAAGGGACGCCAAGAGCCAAGTTTTTTTTTTTTATATAAATAGGAAAATGAAATAGAGAATTGCTGTAATGTACTAGAACAGAATTGTGGTTGGTTCGTCGAATTGGGAGAAGGCGCGAAGCGTGTGGCAGTTAGGAAACGAAAAGGGGGATAGAAGCTGAGTTTGAGTCAGCCCGTGAGCGGCCAGTGAATCTTTCACCAATAATGCCAGCACCGCTCAAAATTGGTAGAATCTAGATTGGGGAATTGAGTAACTAATGGTGAGCGGTCCGCTACCACTGTTGGGAAACTGGACAAGCACTATTAGGGAGGGGTGCCATTTTGAATTAGTCACGACTAAGGACATTATCTACTCCACAGAGGTCAAAACTTTCTGATCCTTCTAGGAATCTTCGCAGGTAGAATGAGAAATGACAGTTCATCTTGGTTTACTGATCTTGGCTGATTTCGTCTTGAAACGAATCAAATCCCAACTGTGATACCTACTTAAAATTAGTTCGATCAGCCGGAATACAGACAACCGCACGCGAAGTCACCGAACGCGAGCAATTTAAGACTTTTCAGCTCAATACATTAGCAGGGATGAGCCACACCAGTTGTGCAGTTGCCACCGATTGCGCCGGATCGGTGGGCCTTATTGTGTCGCGTTTCACAGGGACTCTAGCGTCCTTCTTCCCCCAATCGTATCCTCCACAAAATGGCGTTGAATGACTTCAGGGTTTTGAGGAGCCCCCATAGACAGTGACCAGGAATGGCTCTACTGCACTTTCCGTGGTATCAAGATCTGGGGGGTGATTCTGTAACTTGCAAAATTTACGTAGGTCTTTGAAGATTTTTATGATAAGACTGAGAGCGAAAGTTCCGGTGAAAATCTTGTCAAGTTTATTTTACCATTGCTTGTTAAGCGAAGAGCATGAGGCGTTATCGTATTATCCACTCATAGCATGGAGGAACATGATCTGCTGTGGTAAAAGAGGAGAGACAGCGCTGGTTGGATGATATGCGGTGGACAATGGATTCTTCCACTCAGCTTTCAGGAATTGGGCATTTGAGTCGTTGGTGGGGTGGGGTGGGGGGAGTCCAATAATCAAAAACTAGACCAAAAAGCCAATGTCCTCGCCTACGATTGCCACTCTATCAAAGTATAATGAGAGATAATTGGATGTATGTATTGGCTAAACTGTGATTATAATTATTACCACTAATTAATTATTATCACTAATAACACCACGTACACGCTAATCGAGGGGAAGGAGATTAACATAACGCATGGAATGTCAATAGCAAGAGTGTCTGAAAGCTGAATACAGGGTATTTGATGCTTTTTAGGCTGAAATACGAGGAATTTGAATGGTTGAAAACTATGGCTAATTTTTGCGCCTTCCAGCGTCAAGACCAAGGAATCTAAAAAGCTAGTTGTGGTCTCATTTTTTGGTAAAACCAGCTTTCTTTTTGAAGATGAGTGTTTTTTCTCTAGAAAGCTTCCTGTTGGGGTTATGAGTGAAAAACTGGAACAACCCCTCAAATTTAATGGTTTTTAGCCATTTTCAAGGTGAAGCCATATCCGGATTTAGTCGATAACTGTTTTTTCGGATTCAGCAACCCCAAAAACACGGCGAACCATCATAAAAACTCATCCGGCAAGTTTTTCCTGTCTCGACCACCAAATGAACGGACTATAAAAAGATGCCCCCACATTAGAAAAAAAAAAGAAAAAGAAGAAGAAGAAAAAAAAAAGTTCCTAAAACTGTCAATGAAGGGGGACGACGACAATAGAATGCTTCGCGAGGGGGGGGGGGCGCCGTTGGCTCTGGCTACGCCACTAGATATATAGGGTTGTCTTGAAACTCACGACAACAACAAGATTCCTGGTCAGCGGTGTCGAAGGGGCACGGCTGTATTGGTACAAGATTCAACAGCAGGTTGAATTCAGGAGCAGGTTACCCTCCGCTTGAAACACCGTATATAATCCTTATTACTAATTGTGTAAGACAATTAACCCTGTTCCTCGAGTCATACGGTTCCTGGAACAGGCCCACCTTGAAACTTACCCAGGACCTCTACACTTGCTCCTTTGGTACTTCGAAGATCTGCATCCTGCAATCTGCGATAGTACACTTTTGCCCTGGCCCACTCCTTCGTTTTGATCACTCTCGTGTCTGTCACCGTCCCCTCTCCTCTTGGCTTCTTTTCGGGAGTCGTGGAGTCCGGGGGCGTTGGCTGTGACACTGACCTTCGTCTTTTACCTGTCTATACGTTCCTTGCTTGCTTTTACCGGTCACTTCTTTTTCTTTCCTCCTGCTCCTCAGGAGTCTATTTTGAAAGCGGGCTTGAAAGTTCGTATATGGAATTTTTCTTTCTCGGCAGCCTCCGTTGACTTACATAGGCTTTCGTCTGCTCATGTTGTTTCTTGATCCTCTTCCTTGCGTCGAACAGTCCCTCTCTGCCGGATGTCTCTCCCACCAATCATGATGAAGTGCAGAGTCGTGGGGTTGATTACGAATTAACCGATAAAATCAATCTGGTCTCCCCAACAATTTATTTCTTGCTTCAAACCAAAACGTTTTGACTCCCCCAGTCATCCTCAGTGGTATCTCACAATTAAAACAACTGTTCGTCAGCCATTGAAGGGGGATGACTCGGGGAGTCGAAAACGTTTTTGGTTTGAAGCAAGAAATAAATTGTTGGGGAGACCAGCTGATTTTCATCGGTTAATTCTCCGCCACCGGCCTGAATTTCCTAAAGCTGGGCGGATCGCCGAAGCTTGTGCTCTGTTTTCTCCCGAACGATTCATCGCCCTCGATTTGGCTTGAGCTCGGGCGGATCGCTGAAGCAACCCCTCTGTCCCCGCCTTAGCACTTGGGCTTTTGCTCATCAGGAATGATTTCTCGTCCCCAGAGTATTTGCAGCAATGAAGCCTTTAAATGGTGGATTTCACAACCTCGGCTTAACTAAGCCGAACCGTGTGAACATAAAATCCAATGCATTTTTTCCTTAAGTCCGACTTAATTTTAAGCCGAACCTTAAGCCAAGCTGGTGAAGTTCACCATAGGCCTAAGCCAGTGAATTTTTGAGCTCTTTACAGAAATATCATCAATTTTTTCCCATTTTGAAAAGTTTGGCTGTCAGGACTGATTTTTCTATGAAAGAGGCTCAAAAGGACGAAAAACCCTGTAACTCTGATACGAAGCGTTTGCGACCCTCTGTTCACACTGCAATTTTGGTTCGTCGTACTTGGTATTACAACATGAACACCCTGCAGTGTTTCCCGCTCCAGAAACTTTTGGAAAACGCCAGAATAACATAGTTCATCTGACAACTATCCCGGCGATGCTTTTTTAAAACCAGAAACACTGTAATAGGGGGCCCATCATGTTATCCACTCAGAATTCGATGTATCCGCTAATGGTCGATGGGCCCATAATAACACACTATTCCGCCTTCTATCGGCAAAATCACAATTTATTTGTCCTTCTGTTCGGGAAACAAACCCGATTTTAGAACTTTCCAGATTTCCTAAGCAGAATAGTTAATAATTATGTAGATGGTTTTGGGGGGGGGGGGGGTGTCATACTCTCGCCCTTCACTGCGTCCCGAGCTCTGTTCAGTGTATGGGCCCTGAAATTGGTAGCCTCAAGATGTGAGGGGTCAAACCGATCAGGTGCGGTTTGAGGGGGAGTCGGGATGGAGAGCTTGGCCCAGGCAGGGAACCCAATGCTCATTAATTATAAAACATAAATTATCAATCTATGTATAACTTACATACGAAGGGGTCTATGCATATTGGTAAACAAAAATGTAATCACGAACGAATGATACAGCATGTCGATCAAAGTCTCCAACAATCTTCGTCATATTTTTGCCGCACCCTGGATTTGTGGCCTCGTTCTATAATCTCCAAGAAATTCTCCATATTATGCGCTAATTGTTGCAATTTTTCCAAATACGTATAAGTCGAAGGAAAAGAGCGTGAATTTACAGCCCTCTCACCAATGTTTGGACGACAAAAACGTAAAATCTGAGTTCATAATTCAAGCTTGGGAGGGCATGGAATTACAATGTTCCAGTGGCCTATATGTATATCTAAAGCAATTTTTACATGTATAACTGCGTGTTTTGTTTGAACTTATTCAAAACCAGTTATTATATTGAGAGGATTGATAGGTTCTCAAACCGTGACTTAGTAAAGTAGCCAGTTCTTGTTATCCGTGCACAACAGGAGTTTTCAGAGATCTTTGAGCTCGTTTAGAAAGAAATCAACGAGAAGGGTTTCAGTCAACCTGAAGGTCATTGTTTCTCGATCAGCAATTTTTTAGTGAAAACGTTACTGCTAACTTTTCTAGCCCACTTTGCCTATAAGACCATTTCACACTTGTGATTGCGGTACGTGGAACCTCGATAACTCGAACCCCACGCGTAAATGACGAAATTCGAGTTCTCGAGTACTTCGTCTAACCGCGCGGGATTCGAGTTATCGGGGCCTAGAATAACCGATTTCGAGTTATAGAGGTCCTAAGTTGTAAGCCCTCATCTGAATCCTATCTCGTGAACGATGTGACATAACTTCAATGTGATAAGTTCGAGTTAGAGAGGTGGAGTACTCGAAATTTCGACTTCTGGAGGTAAAAGGAGGACTGAAGAGGTTCTTAAGGGGGAGTTGTACGAGTGATTCCTCGACCCCCCTCCAATCATTCCTCGTCTACTACTCGGCATACGTTTTCTGGCCTTATTTCTGCACCAATCCTGGTTTTTAAGGACTCGTTTTAATCTTCAGGAAATTCCACATATGCAGTAGTTTTTCTTTTTTCCAATTTCATCCCCGAAGTTATTTTAAATTCGCCTTGAACTTTTACCTTGTAATTTCACGTTTTTTTTTCGACTTATTTAAAAAAAGGAAAACTACTGCATATGCGGAATTTCCTGAAGATTAAAACGAGTCCTTAAAAACCAGGATTGGTGCAGAAATAAGGCCAGAAAGTGTATGCCGAGTAGTGGACGAGAGGGATTGGAGGGGGGTCGAGCAATCATCACTGCAGTTCCCCCTTAATGAGGATATTTTGGGTCCACGAGCCTGAGAAAATTCGTCTTATCAAGGTTTCAGTTCGAAACATAGAGGTATAAATGAAGGTCAATTGTAGAGAAAGTCAAAGGGATTCGAGAAAATTTGTTTTATCGAGGAATTCGAGTTACTAAGATACGAGTTATTGAGGTTCCACTTTGATTCAAGGTGCATCTTCACATTTATTGCATTTCCCATCTGCAAAAAATTCTGCAACGCGGTAATTCATTTCCACCCGTCTTCTCCAGTAACATGATTTAATTAAGAGTGAACGGGTGGAAATGATCTGCCCAAATGCTGAATTTTGTGCAAATGGGAAACGCTGTTAGATTCCGGAGTCGCATACTTTAGTATATTTTTAGTTTCCTCGATACAGGAATCGGATACCGGAATCTCAAGCGTGAAAGCGCTTTAAGTTAATGTACGTTCCAAAGAGGCAGTTTTTCTGAAAATTGGGTTGCAATTGCAAGGCGACGGACGGTGGTCGTGATGGGGAGGGGTCTATGAACAAATATTGTTGTGTAGGGTGAAAAAGGGGTCTGCTATGATGCTACCTATGACATAATAGACACGCTCTAATTTGAAAGGGCTTGTCTTATTTAGGTATCATCTATGAATGGAATCATTCATACGTAAAATCGTATTGTATTTTGCGCAGCTTATTGATTCATTTTCAAAGATGATGTAATACTGTTACACCGTGCAATGCCCTTCGGTCGCTAGCCGCTATACGCGAACGGTAGAGTAACATTTTGATAAGTAAAATGTATAGTACCTACCTACTTTATTTTAAACAATAGGTGTGCGTGCATTATCTTTTCATATGAATATCAATCCTAAAAAATATTTAAAGAAAAAAAAAAAAAAAAATGCACAGGATAGGACAGCCGTTGACAAGGCTCGGTCTTTTCACACCACCGACATGTTAATTTCAATTACATTGTACACGATTCGTGTCAAGTCATTTTACCCAAAGATATCTATCATTCATTCGGGGAGCCACTGTAAGATAATTATGTTACTATAAGAGGGGAGGGGTGGAGAAAAAAATCGAGACTTTTTAATTGCGTACCATTGAAAAAAAAAGTTAATGAAGAGATTGTGTTTACTAATTGAGTGGTGAAGTGAGTAGCATAACGAGAATAAGAACAGGCAATACGTGGGTAGGGAAGCGCATGATGATGAAGAGGAGGGGAGAGGGTTATAAAATTAATTGGCAAAAAAAGTCATTGTCACTTTGTGACACTGTAGAAGGGCTGACTTCATACGAAAGGGTATGTTATTGGGATGCTGGAAGATACTGGTGGTAGAACGGAGGGGGGTTACGAGATTTATCGTAGAGGAAGAATGACGCGAATTAAAAGTCTCTAATCAAAGAGCCCAGGTGGAAAAAGAGGGAAGGACTCAGGGGCCCTGGTAATTGACGGACGTTATCTTTTTCTATCCGTTTTTTCACTCACCCCCTCGAAAAAGGGGTAGCTGCCCCTTTTGTATCCCAAAGGGTTTATGACTGTGCCGAATTGTTATGACAAATGCTTTACGCTTATCTAACGAAAAAAGCTTGTCCTGCACCTGTTCACGCTCTGTTCGTTACCCCTCTTCATTTTTTTTTTTTTTTTTTTTTTTTTTTTTTTTTTAATTTTTCTACGAAGAATGAAGCTTTTTATCAAGATATGATGTACCCGTCACTATCATTTACAACGTATACGATTACACACTTATGTAATTAAAACCTTTGGATTAACTTTTAAACAAAACTTTCGGGCGTCAGTGGTTCAACGGTCCGAAGAAGTCCTGTCTATGACGTGATACCCGTAATTAGGTTAATAGCCGAGTCTTTATTTTCACCCCAGCGTACAGGTGTGGACCTATTTCCGTCTTGAACTGGAAAAATGACGACCAATTTTCCAGGAAAAACTTTTAACTCTCTCAACGGAAGAGTTCCCGTTATTTAGGCACAGACTTTTAAAGGATACATCACACAAGATAAGCTAATAGAAACGTTGGAGGCTATTATTAAAACAATTGCGAAGAGGCTGTTAATAAAAATGCTAATTACGATATTCACATAATTATATTCATCCAAATAATTCTTCAGGCGAAAAAGTGAATTAACTTCCCGTAATTATGTTCATTGACGCAAATGCAAAATGCTATACAATCGAACTTCTTTCGGCTTCAAGAAAAACCCCCAAAACGGCTGTATTTGATTATGAGAGCTCTTGGACAAGCTGTCCTTTTATTCGGGACGAAGAGTGAAAAGCTACGGTTGAGTTGAAAAGCGTCTCACCGGGGGGAACTTGTGAGGGCTTATGCCGCTCAGCATATGCTTCTCATTGGCCATTCATACAGTCTAGTGAAGAGGGGCTTAAAAGATAAATTGGGATATGAGGGAAGAAAACGTTCTCTTTTCTTTTCAAGGGGCATCTTGACTAGGATCACGATGAATTAAAACTTGACGATTTTAAAACAATTTTTCGCAGTATGCTTCTGAAAATAATCGCGGGTAGCGTTTAATACTAGAGACAATAGATTGGCGCATAATAAGCCACGCGACCCCATTCAGTTTCGAGGGAGTCAAGCGTCTAAAAATCCTCGGAATAAAAATCTGTAGACAAGAGAGTGAAGAGGGCGTGCGCCCTTTTCTTTACTTCTTTGGTTCCGGGAATGGGAAAAAAGTCATAAGAAGAATAGAAAAAGTGGTATCAAGCTCAAAAAGAGGGGGAGAAAAACAATAAAACAACATTTCCCGCCCGTTGCGCATTGTTCAGATGCGTGGGCTGGTTTGAATGAGTCGAAAAAAGGGGTGGAAATAAAGAGAGCCGAGATGCGCTGCGAATGAGAACTTTTTATCAACCTACGCCCCCTGATAATTACACTCTACATTGAGGTAAAACTAACACGCACTACACACACGACCCTATATGTGTCGATCTACCAGATTTCAAGAGGCTTTTGGAAGGGGCTCTCATGTCAGTCTTCTTTTCATCCGCGGGTCACTTAATTTTCTTTTCTTTTTTAAATCCACGTTCCACCACATTCGTCATATTTAAATATTTAATTTTCCTCAAAACGTATTAGAAATCGGAGTACAGCAGAGCTGCGCTGAAGTTTTTGCCCTGCTCGCAAAATCCGGCCTATGTGTATAGTGGCGTCACGTAGGTACCATTGGAATCGCTATGCACGTTAGCATAAAACTGTTTTATATGTATTAATGCTGGAAAAGGAGGGGGGTCTGTTTACTTTCCTCAACCAGTGGAAGCTGCAGAACCACAACTAAAATCGAAGTTTATAACAACGCTAACAACCTGTTGGGTGGTGATAATATCATATGTTTCGGGTTGTAAATAAAATCAGTATTGAACTTGTCCTTGACTTGTATTACTATGCCTAAGAAGAGACAGTCACTACAACTACCTGTCTCTCTCGGAGGTGAGACCACAGGACCAAACATTACCTCAAACCTCACCGTTTACATAAAAATGTAGCGCACTTTTTGGTATCCGGAACTCGGTGTGGTAGGCTGTGATTGCAGGCGGACATTGGTGGGGACTTGGTCTTAAAATCCTCCTACAGGCATGTAGAAAATTCCTGCCAAAATTGACCGCGAAAAGTTGGGCAAAAATACAAGCTTTGGTGACTAAGATTTGGATGGGTGCTAGTACTCCTTCCCGGTGACAGTCGATCTCAGCCAGTATTGCCAATCAGCTCGATTTTTATATTTGGACTATGGCCTTCACAGAAAACACAAATCACTGCTTGCCTTGAGGAAGGAAATACATTGTTCCGAAAGCTCGGCATTGATCCTGCCTCAGAAAAATTGTCATTCTCTGGTTCACATGTCTATCGTGAGTTCGTTTGGCTCTCGTAGAGCCCAAACTAAGCGCCCCTGGTCTTCTGGTAAGATACAAAGTTGTTTAACTTGGGTCAGACGCACATTTTGGCGCAAACGGAATCTCTATATCTGCTGTGGTTGCTGAGTTATGTCAAATTTTAACTTTCGAGGGGGTGGAAGGCTGTGTTTTTCAGGTGGGCATTGGTGGGGACTTGAAATCATCAAGCATTGCTTAATGATTATTTGCAAAGTTGATGTCGTTAACCTCCGGACTATAAAGAGGAAAAGTGTGAAAATATGATTAATATCTTCAATGACAATGAGTGAAAATAATAATAATGTTTTCACAGTTCGAAATAACCTCAACTTCCGCATTGGAAAATGGCTCAAAAAGTACGTCTTCCGCACTCAGTAGTGAGAAAAGGTATACATATAGGATGAATTCCACGGCACATTCTACAGGGTGGTCCAGCTAAAAATTGTGGAAAACTTTGGGGACTAAACTTCTCTTTTATTTTTTTCGTAGTTTCTTATGATCGAGTCAGATTTTTTTTTATGAAACGACATGTTCATTCATTTGAACCCAATTTTTCGGTGGGTTGGCCTCATATAAACACAATTTCGCCAGGTAGAGTCATTAAAAATCGATTTCGTGAGGCGGCCTCACTCCCCGCACCGACAACGCTTTGGCCGGCGAGCACGGCTAACGAGGAGGAGCGAGGCGCGGATACTCTTCTCAGGACTAGCACGCGTCGCGCCGCTCCCAGGCCCGATTTCACTCTTGTGCCACGTTTAACATGTTGTCGGGGCACGCAGAAGACAAAAGCCCGATTTCAGAAAATTAAAGTCGGTTTTCGGATTTCCTTCTCTCTACCAACTTTTGGGTTGTGTTCTCTACTCGGTTTTTGTAACTTGATTTGCCGATTAGTTGCGAAATTGTCAGTTCTTCAGAAAGACGCATGACGCTTTCGGCCCCCCTGTGAACAAGTTTGTCAAGTCGCGTTGCAAAGTTTGTTTCGTAGGTCGCAATTTTCTGTAAACATCTACAATTTAGAGGACTGTGAGTAACTGACCGGGAGAATGTCATAACCGGAAGAAGAGTCAAGTGAGCAGTGACACTTTGGTTTCCGATCACCGCACGGACCCCATGCGCTATAATGAGCTGCTAACACGAAGATACCCTCCCCCTGTTTCGCGCAATCTATTCAAGTTTTTCCTTTACAACTATTTCTTCTTCCAATTCTCAGCGCAACAGAGAATAACCATGAATAGCGATTTACATGGATTTCTTTTCAACGGAAAGAAAAAGGGAGAAATATTATATTTTTGTGTCAGATGAGAAGAAAAGAATAAAAGCAAGAATGGAAGGAAGGATCGTAAATTGTTGTTATACGAAGTCGTTCCTACCTTGTGTGTATTTCTCTCCCTTCTGTTAAACTTACAGTCACCCCCCCCACTCCACCCCCTCAAACAATTCTAGCACTCCATTCAACAACACACACACACGAACATCGTTCAGTTGTATTATTTATTGTCGGTAGGTGTCAATTTGACCACTAACGAACCGAAGACGTTGGAGAGGGAGTTTTTTTTTTTACTCCCCGTCTCTTCACCCAATACACGGATCTTTCATGCCCGGCGTGAAGAAGGGAAAGTGTCTTGTCGCTGTTATAAACTTCCTCTGGGGGGGTCACTTCATAAGTTCATATGTCAATTTCAGGGCTTCGGATTTCTTGAAGGGTAGATGGAAAGGTGTTTCTTGTTAGACGGTTTGTTTTCTGCTCCACAAAGCATAGATATAGTATAGGGAGCCCTTTTTTGCGTAATTACCTATTCAATAAAAATTAGAAATTCGAAATAAAGTGGGGTTACGCCAGCGCCATAACGAATACTTACGCCCTCCATGCTGCTCGTTTACTTATATATATATAATATTTATATGCATAAGCACTAAATAAGGCACGGGGTTCCCGTCTCACAATTCTTTCGTTTTTCGGTGGGTTTGTTTACCAAAATCAAACTTTTCGACTTTTCCAACTAAAAAAAATGTAAATTTACGATGGAATGAAGTGAGAAGGCAATTTTCTTTTCTTTGATGGCTTTTAAAGTCCATTCTCGAACAATTTTAAATGCCTTTTAAACACTGCTTTAAAAAAGAAAGTACCTAATTCAGAAAAAAACTGTTATCTGGATTAGCGCAAGTTATCATTAACATATTTCAGTTAATAAGTGAAATGAAAATAAAATGTCTCCAAGTGAGTATTCCGGTGGGACTTAGGCTGCGTCTTTTCCTCGACATTCATTGGCTAGACTAAATGAGTCTGATCCTATACAACTGTGGTGGCTACATTTTCAGATGTGCGAAAACGTCGGTGCTTCCTGTTTCTTTTACACTTTGGATTCGTGAGTTATGTCATGTCGTACAAGACGAGTTTCCTTTTAGCCCAAGCGACGCAACGTGGCAGAATGTTTTATGGTGAATCCAAAAAAAAAAAAAAAAATGCCCTTCTTCTTCGACGGGGAGCGGGGAGAACGCCATGTGTGATCCTGAACTTTCGTTCAAGCGTGCCATAAGCGCCAAAGGGTCTTTCGTTAATTAAAAGAAATACACTTGAGGGAGTAGTGAAGAGGGGGTGTGTTTTAGTGGTTTCGTCTATACTCCAGCATCCGGACTTTAATGACGTCCAACCGGTCACGTCCGTAAGGGAAGGGAGTCTGAGCTGAGAACAATTCCCCCTTCTTAATTAAAAGGAAAACCTGGAGAAAACCCATTTTTCGTAGACTTTGGGTGGGCATCCCAGAAAAGAAGAAGAAGAAGAAGAAGAAGGAGAGAGAGAAAAAAAATCACTTCAACCCTCTTTCACCCAGTAGAAATGACTCGGTGTTAACATCAATCACAAAGCTTCCGCGCGAGGTAAATGATATTCCCACGATCGAAAAAAAAGCTCGCAGTGCAGGGAGAACTCACCCCTCCCCAATCTTTCCCATCCACCTCGTCTTAAAATGTATGACAAGCGTATTAATGACCACCTGTTTCTAATGACAACCCCGCAACTGACAATATAATTAGAGGGCACTTAAGGTCGTTTCAGCCGCATCATCTCTAATCCTTTCCACAAGTCTCGCTTAGCCACGATGAGAGAGCACCCGCGATTTATTTTGAGAAAGAGAGAGACGGAGAGCGAAAGAGACGAAAAATAAAAAAGTTTAGTTCACGAGAAAAGGAGCAAAGGGAGTGCTTCCTCTTTTGTTACGGCGTCTTTTTTTCTGTTTGAAATCGATTAAAATTCCGCTTTTGAAGACAAACGGCAAGGTTACCAATTTCAGAGGTCACAAAAGGTCTTCTAACAAGCATAGACCACGAAGAACTACTCGGAGAAATTAATGGGAGCAATTGCATTTGGCATTGAAAAGTCTTCAACTGTCTGCCTCCATTAATGCTTGTATGCCACTGTGATTACTTTAAGCATCAGCTAAAAGACGCTCTTAATGGCATTCCTACCCTGAAACTCCATCACAAGAATGTAAAATATGAAAATAAATTCACATAAAGCCTTTTCCAGATCCCCAGGGGAAACTACATACCCCCCTCCACGCTCTCAACGTTTCGGTTGGCGATTTCAAGGTCAAATCACCGTTTAAACGGAATGTTTTCATCCAGCTAAGGTGAAATTACTCGACATGTTCATTTTCATTTTATTTTTTATATACAGGGTAAAAGGGTTTCAAGCAAACCTCGTGAATTTCAACGTGCGAAAAATAATTAAAACATCATCTGAAGCGGTCCTTGGTTTGTAACTGAATAATAACCCTCACCTAAGCATCAAAAGATATCGTTTCGGCAGCTGGCTGTCGTCGCTGTCGAATAGAGTGCATATCACTACTACGAATTTCAGTAAATTAGCCATTGTTTGGCAGAAATTGTTAAATAAAAGTAAATAGTCACACCAAGTGGTAATTTTTGTCGCATAATCGCAAATTATCTGAAAACGTCGAACTTCGTAGAAAGAAATACACTTTATTCGACAGCCAGCTGCCGGAGCGACATTTGATTGATACTCTGGTAGAAGTTCACAGTCAGTTACATTTAATGGACCACTTCGGGTGAGGTTTTCATGACGCTGAGCATGTTGAAATTCGCAGGGATTGCTTGAATTTACAGGTCAAAACAAGCGATTTTGAATAGAAAAATCACTCTTTTTTCTAAAAAACTGTCATTTCTGCCGAAAAATCGCCAATTAATTAAACAAATGCTCATGAGTAATTTTGAAAGGGACACGTTGAAGAAGTTTTTCTGATCCATCGAAAGTCGATAGGCGGAGGTTTAGTATGGACAAGTGGTGATTGACTTTAATTGAAAAAATAAAAATTCCTGTTTCGCAAAACTTTGAGGAGCTGCCGAGGACACAGAAATAGTTATTTTCTGACGAAAATAGATAGTCCTGACAGGAAAGAGTGTCTTCTTCCCGAATCCATCGTCAAAAATTGTAGAATGTCAGCTGGGAAGAGAGTTACTCGCATTTAGTCCAGGGAAATGATGTTATCCTAAAAAGATGCTAGAAAAATCATATCTCGAAGGGTTTTGATTTTCGGACCATGGGTTATTGGGTGTTTTCGATCGCAAATGAGGTCTAATTTTACCCAATTTTTTTCTTAACACTTGAACCCTTCCACCCTGTATTGCTGTCTTGAAACCGTTCCAAAGAAATCCTACCCCGTCTAGTATAACATGCTAGCTGATGGGATTTCTGCCATATGTCAATTCCAGGTTCGAAAGTCGAAAGTGTTTTAAGATGTCCTTTCTAATATGTAATTAGAAATCGGTGTCGTTTCGGCGTCTATTTTCCGATATTTTCTTCTTCCCTGAGGGTGTGGAGGGGGTAAAATCAGTGCCGTCTTTAGGCGGGGGCCCCACGGGCCTGGGCCCGGGGCCTCGCGTCTAGGGGGGCCCCAGATTGTACAGATTTCTTTTTCCCAACATGGGAACAAAGATACTCGTCATCAATAGCGCTCAATCATAGCTAAAATTGAAAAATCGGACATTCGCGGTTTCCGGGGGCAGCTTCACGACTATGTAAACGAGACTAAGTGCTAATTCGTGGCTAGCATTAAGACCAATCACTCATTCACAGCCAAAATAGAGAAAATTCACGGTTTCCAACGGCCACTTAGTGGCTGACATAAAGTGCTAATTCATGTCTAAAGCGAAAGAAATTGCTAATTCGTGGCTAAAATCATATTGTCGACTAAAATGCGTGAAAAGCGCTGATTGAGAAAAAACGCTCATTGACAATTAAAGTTGAGAAAACTCCATTGACTGATGAAATGAGAAAGCTGCTATACAGCGAATAAAATTTAGAAAAATCGCTGATTCTTGGCTAAAAGCGGAAAAATAGCTGGTTCACGGCAGGGGCGTAGCCAGCCTTTGATTTAGGGGTGGGCAGCTTCACGTGAGCCCGAGTCAGATGAATCTCAATGACTATTGCAGGCTTATATTCGGTGATGAGTGCCCAGAAAAAGATTTCAGTAATTTATCAACGCAGAACCCTTAATTTAACTCGTCGTCCTGGTACGGGAACTGCGGCAATTTAGTCCCCCAAACTGGACTCTTCTGTCGTACAGACGAATGGTAGCTCCTTGTCACGAACTTGCGGGCCTGTAAACTGTCAAGTCTGTCTTCAAGCGTTCTACCAGTTCACTGGCGAAGAACGCATTTTCTGAGAAGATCGCATGATGTCTGGTACTGAAGGAGGTCACACGAAATTGAGATTTTCACGGAGCTTCGGCTTTTTACGGGCGTTCGAATTTGGAAAAATAGTTGTTTCTGCCTGTGAAATTGATCATTTCAACAAGCCAACCCATACGATATTGGGGTTTCAGCAAACCCAAAACCAATTAAATTTGGGTTTACGGCAAGCCTAAAACCTACGAAATTGGATTTTCAGCAAGCCTTAAAAGTAAAAACCCACGAAATTTGGTATTTAGCAAGCCTAAAACCCCCGAAATAGGGGTTTTTAGTTCTTCAGCGGGAAATGGCCCCTACGAAACTAGCATTTTAGTGAGCCAAGGCGTGCAAAATTGGTTCTATAGCAAGAAAAATCCCACGAAATTTGCGTTTAAACGAGCAAAGTCAGCAATCTTAATGAACAAAACATAATTTCGCATATTCGTGGAAAATAGCGCGGCACATAGCATAGTGCGTGGTGTGATAATCGTGTTCAGCGAATGAAATTTGTGATGCAAAAGCTCAAGAAATTGGTTTTTCAGCTACAAGAAGCCGCGAAATTGGATTTTCAGCAATAAAACAACCGCAAAATTTCGGCTCGGTTTTGCCACGTCCTGTTGTGAGCGGTGGGCGGGGATCTTAGCGTGTGCAGTGGCACCGCCACTACCGGCGAGGGGCGGTCCATCACTTCCGAACTCGGCCTAATTGCTGGGGTGATGAGACCAGGACCGAAGGACGCTAGCTGGTGGCTGGGTCAAGGGGGAGGGGGGAGCTGGTAGACCACTCTACAGGAGTGGAGGTACCACTGAACTACGATTCCGGCTCCTGTCCTCTCCAACTGTCACTTGGATCACCTGAACTGGGGAATCAAGCTCTCACCGAAGCTGATGAGAACCACGAGAAAATCCAATTTCGTGGGGCTGAATTCTTCAAAAACCGTATTATTCGGATTTTTAGCTCTGTAAAACCCTAATTTCCCGGATTTTCTCTCCATTAAAAACCATTATTTTCTAGGCTTAGGCATTTTAGAACACGATTTTTAATCGTTTCAACAGAAGTGCCTCAAAATTGTAAAAATTTAGCTGAGTGTTGTAACTATTTTTATTCCAAGCCGGGGGCCCCCCCATGGGTCGGGGCCCCTAGGCGGTCGCTTACCCTGCCTACCCCCTAAAAACGGCCCTGTTCATCAGGGTCCTCCTAATTCGCAGACCTACACAACGAATTCTGCGGACCAGCCCATAACTCGCCCTAAAGTGGTCCGACTGAGCTGATTTTCTGTATGTAGACTCTGCTCCGGTGGCAGTACAACCCATCAAAATTTGATGACGATCCGATAATTTGCTGACCCCTTTCTCCGCACACCGGAACAGAGTCTAAACACAGAAATTAGCCCATCCAGATCACTTTTTAAGGCGAGTTATGGGCTGGTCCACAGAATTCGTTTTGTTGGTCCGCAAAATGGGAAGACCCGTCTCATCATTGTTAAGTGTGAATTTACCTTGATTTGGACCACGGATAATCAATAAAATCGGACTTGAATGTTTTGATTTTTATTGATGTTCAATCAAACAATTGTGTGACTTACCATGGAACTACCACCAAGGACCGTGGTCCATAGTGGTCTACCATGGACTATTCGACGTATATTATTACCTTTATATTTCTAAAAATGTTGAACCAGAAGAACAATTTTATGAGTCATGGAGGATTGAGGCATTTCAAAAGAAAAGTACATTGAAAACTCGCCTTTACTAATTGACACTGTAAAGTATATTTTGGTAATTATGGGCATGGACGGTGGGTATAACAACTTGAGATTGGGTACCTAGTCTAGCATTTACGCCTGTAGTCATTGACATGAAACATATACCAAGTTTCCGTTATGATCAACGATGACACGATTTTGGGTTTTAAGTCCCAATCAAGTTTTCGGCACACTACAAGTACACGAATTTAATGAAAAACTATTCTTGAATACCAAGATGCTCAAATTGAATACCTTTCTTACGACTCATTATTCAGCTGTTGAACGATGTTTACCGGAATCAGGGGTGAAATAAAGGACATTTTATACTTGCCGTTAAATATACTGCAAAATTGCAACTACTGATTACGAAGGAAATGTTTAAAAAACACGAAACGCGGCCAAAACTTGCAGGAAACTCGGAAAATAAATATAAATACCCTACTTATCAAGAAACCCGTGTGATAAATGATAATGATATGAGGGACCAAATATGGCGCTGATTAGGCGTGTTGCAGTACTCGTGTTTTATAGTGCCTTACTCTAGGGTGAGCAATCGGGAGCAAAGGACTGCTCGTGACGTCAGTCTCCACCCCTCCTGTACGAATAGCAGGGGGAAATCTGCGGCACCTATAGTAAAGTTTAGTCACCTTGGGTACTCCCTACATATTTTAAATGATAACAAGTTTTGTGTTTTTTTAAAGAGTTTTTTCGTGGTCAACGTCCGTATTTCGAAACACAATGGGAAAAAAGTAGTCAGTTGGCCTTAAGTGAAGAGAACAGAAGAACATGGTTGTGATACATTTATAATCAAACGTCAAGCAAGCTCCTAAGCCTTTCAGCGGTCGACTTTCTCCCAACACTTCTCCCTTCAGGAACATGGAATCAAAAATATAGACAGTGTCGTTCATGGGAATCAATTTTGGCATAAATCGAAAAGTATCAGTGATAGCGACCAGGAGTATGTTCCATTTAATTCACTAGTTATAT
Organism: Corythucha ciliata; assembly: GCA_038030265.1. Lineage (NCBI taxonomy): Eukaryota > Metazoa > Arthropoda > Insecta > Hemiptera > Tingidae > Corythucha > Corythucha ciliata. The sequence goes on along the minus strand of CM075942.1, from coordinate 42,305,894 downwards.
ACATGGCCGTTTCGCTTACCTCTCCTAAGAATTTATTATGTTTTTGGGACGTCAGAAGGTAGAAATTGCGGCTTCCGTCCCAAAAAACATGTTTTTCTGGTACAAATTTGGTCATAACTCAGAAACTATTGGTGCTAGCGACCTAGCGTTAAAATCTGCGCCATGAAACACCATTGTGTCAATGTATTTCAAAAATCTCAAATTTAGGCATTTTTACAAACTTCCCACCACTTCGCAAACACGCCCCTCCCCTCCCAAAGATTGGGATTCGTAGGAAATTTTGAGTCAAATGTCAATGCTGGACGAAAATTTCTCGCTAGAAGACTCTATTACGAGTTTTTTTTTAGGTGTATAACAACCATTTGTTTTATAAATTTCATGATTATAGTATGTAAAATAAAACGTTACTTTTACCTTTAAGGTCGATTGGGACACATTTGTCCATGCTTTTCCGGGAAAACTAATCACGGACATTTTTTCTTGATTGGCTAGAACATCTTCTAGGAGGTCCTTTATCATGAAAATAAAACAGTCGGAGTGAAAAAAACACCAAAAAAGTACGGTCCTCAAAGGGTTAAATTAAAAAAAAAATTTTTGATACCATAATTTGTTTCATTAAGCCGAACTTCTTCCTCTATTTTCACCACCCTCTCTTCAAAAATGTCGAAAAGTTTCGGTAGTTTTCCAAGGGTTTTGTTACATTAAACTTTTGTGCCGAATTTTATAATACCTAAACGTGTGAATTTAAGCGATTTTTTGAAATGTCATCCCCCATTTCACCCTCCCCCATCACAGTTTTCGATAAACCTCAATGGAACCCAGGGCTTTCGTTATATTAAATTATTGAGTCGAATTTTAGAGCGCTAAGATGAACAAGTGAAGTTCAACGCAATTTTTACACTTCCACACCGGAAGGAACACCCCCACCACCTTGACTTTTTCGAAAAATTAAAATGGGAATCAAAGGCTACCATAACTTGGAGTATTCGTACCGAACATAATGCTTCTAGAATCAACGCCAAAGCGCGTTCCGCTAAATTGATTTCTTCGTGAGTTATCGTGCTAACAAGACCACGCGCTTACTTCCACTCCGGAAGCAACACCCCCTCCAATTCGACTTTTTCAAAAAATTAAAATGGGAATCAAAGGCTACTCTAACATGGAGTATACGTACCGAATATGATGCTTCTAGAATCAACTGGTGATTTATAGTGATTTTTTGACCATTTCAACCCCTATTCCCCCCCCCCCAACCTCGACCGATTTGGCCCAAATGCAATACCGACCGGGGTCTTATGACTACTGATTTTTGTGCCAAAGCGCGTTCCGCTAAATTGATTTCTTCGAGAGTTATCGTGCTAACAAGAAAACGGCCATAATATTATAAATATATATATAAAGAATTTATATATATATATGAATCCTGGAGACCACTGAATTCGTGTTCTAGAGTTTCTGAAACGTGAAAAAAACATGACATGACCCATGTTTACCACCATCACGACGAGACCAATAGTGCATTTTCAGAATGAAATGCACTAAAAAACAGTTTTATACGAGACGAGTGTCCGTCCCGCTGTAACGGGGGCCCGGGGAGCCAAATATTTCGTTCGCTAAATGTAAGTACAATTTCGCATCCTGTTTCTGGAAAGCAAAACGACTCAGTCCCAAGCCAAAGTGAAAACCGAGGACATTCCCGTAGGTCGAACGACTTTTTTTTTTCAGTACAAAATTACCTCTGCTCCTGAGATGAATAAAAATAAAGAACTGTAACCAATGCAGCAGTACTTTTCTATAAATTACACGCTTTCCAAGTTTTATTAATTGCTGTGCCAATCACTTTATGGCAAAACCACAATTCTTCAGCTTTATTTGGCATCGGTGTTTGAGTTGTCTCGCCCAAAAACTCTGTAGAAACAATTTAGTATGCGTAATATCACTTTTTTTTTTTTTTAATCGTCCAAAGCGGACAAAGTATAAAAAGCAATAAATTTCGCTAGAAATAATTTATTGAATGACACTTTGACCTACCAGAAGAGATGAATCAGTAAGTGGCAAACACGAAAATTCATGACCAAAGAGAACAGGTCGAGGATTCAAATACATTATAACGATCATGTTCTCGAGGCGATCCGTACTGGGCGAGGAATATAAATTATTTGAGAGTCGAAGTGATAGTCAAAGATGTGAAAAGGGTGGACTGGTGGAGGCGGGATCATCGGAGAAAACTGTTGCCCAGTATAGAAAAAGGGTGACGAATGCCAAATAAGACTTTTGCGATTATACTGAGAGGGAAAGACTCTTTACTTGAAGAGAAGGTGAGTAAGAAATGAGAAAGGATTAAGGATTAAGACTTCCATCACGAATGAATGTGAAGAGGGAAGGTTTAACGAGTGGAAACCTCGCTTATAGAAATTCTCGGCCTCACTCCAATATCCCTTCCCCCTTCGCCATTTCTTCATCGAAAGAAGCCAAGCCCCGAGAGTGTTTTATGTATTATGGATGGGGGCAAAAACGAGAGAGGAAAGAACGACGGAACATACATAAAGCATAAAGGCGTGCTCGAGTCTTTTTCTAACGGGAAAAAGAGCCTTGTCGCCAACTCCTTATTCTCTTCAGAGTTCCACTCTCTTCTCCTTCACATCGTTTCCCCATTACAAATACATTATTCACAGTCGTCTTTGTGTGCCTACTGGAGTTTTCCTTTCTTGAGTCCGTTCTTTCTTTCCTTAAGCGGAATTGAAAGCGCACATTCATAGACAAGAGTAAATATTGAATTTATAAACAAACGACACAAGTGAGCTCAAAGAGAAAAAACAAGTAGAAAAAGCTGTTGTGATTGTACTTAGTTCCAATCAATCCATCAACATCGTGATTTATTTGAATAAAAGAAAACTTGGAATCATTGAATATTTCATAAAGAGAGTGGTCTCCCCAACAGGTCGGTTGCCGACCATAACTGGGCAACGGCATACCCACGTTGCAAAAAAGGGCCTCTTTCTTTTTGATAGTTCATTGGACTTTTTCCGCAAGAAATTAGAGCGACCCTCATTGAAATGACTGATTTCTCCTCTCCCTGGAATCGTTTTTAAAGCACTCTTGCGTGTTAAGAAGCCTTCACCCTTCTCCTTTTTCACCTTTCTCACACCTATTCCGGGAGACATCACCGAATACAGCTTTATCGGTTTCGGCCGGAGCTTTAAAGCATGGGAAACCTCTTTTCTTGCACAGACCTTGGAGAGAAACTCAATAGCTTTTTTTGAGTGATTTAGTAGTCGGTCTAGAATGTTTTGAGAATTGATAAAATCGAGAGAAGTTGTACCTCTGACTAATGGAGCCATCTTAAAAACTTTTTCTTTCTCTCTTTTTCTGTATATATAAATTCAGAAGAGACCGGCGTAGGGTCCTCTTCCCACAGTGTGGCATATAAGGCTCATAAAGTCTTCAATTTAGGGGATCCTTTTGCGTAAGTCAGGAAGGTATATTTGGACCAGCTGCATGCTTATCAGTAAAATCATGAGGGAGGGGCTATTTTTCGAAAGTATTTATTCGAAAAAGGGATAGTTTAGTAGTAAATGTCTGAGAGATAATTCAATAAAAGGCTGTGTATCTTTGGGATGACAAATAAAATCTGACTCAAGTCATTCACAAGCGAATAAGCGAGCTTCGGTAAACTCAGTTTTAACAAAATGTATATAACAAAGGGGGAGAATGTATATGGTTCTATGGTTGAGATTGTTGGGAGTTGAAAAAGGGCCGAAAGAGGGGCGGGGGTGGCATTATGCGGAATTGCCCTTGGGGGCCGTATAACAGGACAGGAGCTTCGTGTTTCCACAGTAATGAAGCCACTTGACAAGCTTACTTCTCTCTTCCCCTCCAACCAACAACCTACGAGTAGCGCAACGACAAAGCTACATCATGACGAGATGAGGTGGAAAGCGAGGGCGAAGGAAAGTTTCTGCCTTGAGTTTCAACTTTATGCCTTCATTCCCCCTTTTTCACAGCCATCATTCGCGATAACAGTAAACACTTTTCCCTCCTATTTCGGAATTTTTTTTTCCTGGTTGTTTCAAGCAGGCAATAACTGGTGTGGACTACAACCATATGGCCTCGTCATACTTCGGAGCATATGCATCCCCATGGAGTCAAAAAGTTGCATCATCATCTTTCTATTGGACCAGAAACTAGCCCTAAGAAAAAATAACTTTCCAATCGTTTCACCTTATTGTTTATAGGTTCAAATATGTTTATTCTAAAAGGTTCGCTCCCTAATCAACGCGTCTAGGTCTTCATTTTCGGGACATTACTTCAAGTTTGAATTAAGAGAGAGAGAGAGAGAGAGAGAGAGAGAGAGAAAAAAAAGATCGAAAGAAATGAATCGTTTGCATGCTAATGATTGAATCGTTGGATGCGAGAGGTAAACTATTACTCGCTCGTCTCTTGGAATTCCTTTCCAAGTGAGTTAATCGACAAGTCTTGTATTTTTAGGGGTATGATGAATTCAAACTGCTTGGCATTCCGTTTGCCCCCTCCTCAATAATCTAACTGCTACCCAAATTTATTTAGGAATCTTGAAGAAACGTGATTTAAGGATAAATTGTCAAGAAGCTTGAAAATTACTGATACGGATACGGAGATGAGACTTCTCTGCAACACTGGAAATCACGTAACACTACCTATAAGAAAGCGGTTAGTAATATCCTGGCATGGCATTAAGTTGATTGACAGCAATTAAGAAAGAAGTAGAACGCCGTTCATTATGATTGATTTTCTGTTTCATTGCAAAAAAGAAATTATAATAATGTAACGATAAGCATTTCCATTTTTAGTAAAACTCGTTTTAGTCTATTATTGGCTACTTTGTACGCTGATTAATTCCAGAGAGGCACACTTTCTGCTAAGAATATTATACACTCGATTAATTATTATTATTTTATTAATTTTTGATCTTCCCATGATAGCCATATCGTTACCTTGTTCAGGAAAATAATAGGATGTATAATTAAACAATAAAAGTTATGTTTTATAAGAAACACGATCAAATGAGACACCCTACAACTCGTTTGACTCGATCGAACTCCAACAGGCTCTGTCCATACTTGGAGCCATTTTAACCCTAGCATTACCAAGCTCTTCTTATGGCGTTTTCTATTTCCACAAAAAACTGCTCTGGAGTTGCTCCAGCGCTGCTCTGATAGGGTTTTAGGCGATCCATTTGCCATTAGAACCGCCGTGGAGCAACTTGTAGTGAGTTCTATTTGCCATGTAGTCTCACTGCAGAGCAACTCCAGAGCAACATTTATTGCTCCGGGAAATTTGACGGAGCAATGAACACCTTGGAAGGTAATATGATAACAAAAAACAAAACTTTGTTCATTCCGGCTTTTATAATTAAATAACTTGTGATGTGTGTAGTTCAAAGTGATGACTGATGAAATTAAACGCTAGAAGAAAATGTTTACGAGATTACTACTTATTGTGAGCACCAAAAGGACAATTTCTTTACCAATTAGGTACCCAATAATTGAACAAAACAAACTATTTTATTACTCCATCTCGGAGTGAACTTCAGTTCGCAGAATCAGCTCATCACGATATACCGACAAAATTCATATGCTTCCCGACAAGAGACTTCGTTGGAATGTACATGACATTATCGATGGATAAAATGAATTTAATCTTGAATAAATTTCTTGCAAAGCATCTTACAAAAAGTGAGTTCGAATGTCAATGTGTTTCGTGTCACTCGTAGCTGAGTAGAGCCAAAATTCAGTTGAATAATTAGGGTTTAACCACTGTTATTCGACTTCACCTTGTTTCTGCTCCTTATAGAATTTCTTTCTTTACTCATTCTTTTCTGTCTCGATTTATTCAATGTCTTCTCTACATTACGCAGCGCAGGTTGAACTGCATTATTCTCGTTGAATTTCACGCGTTGTTCGTCAAACGATGGTCGTGATGGTCTTGGGAGGATCGCATAGACGTTACTCGGCCAAATCGTTAGCCCGTCAAGTTAACGTTAGCCCTCCTGTGATGAGCCCTTGTCATTTTCTTTAAATGCAATCGAGATTTTCCAGAATAAACGGCAATTCCATAGTTTGAGACGTATTCCATTATTTCTGATGCGCCGATACCCCGAATTTTAGGTTTTGTTGGCAATTGTATCAGATAGATCAGGTAGGTATTGTATCAGATTAATATGCTTGATGGGCACTCTGAAAATGTTAAGCTTATAAATTACCCTTTCTTAAATCAGGCGTCGAGATGGTTAGCTCCACTCACGATTTTTACTGTAATTTTCGGAAATAACGCCAACCGACAGACTCCCGTCCTACGTGAGAGGGATCAGGAGGGAAGGGGCATTTAAGCTTTTTTAACGTTTTCAAGGGTTTCCTAGTGTTTTATCCATGCAATTTCGATGACGGTCGCACCCGCGACAAACGCTAAAACCCACTTCCCGTCCGTGTCCCAACTCACGTATAGGGCACGGAATAAGAAAACTGTGTCGTAGCCCGTCAACGACAAACCGCCTGTTTTATTTCATGCCCGTTGGAACATCATTCGAACGTCTCATTCTTATTAGTGTACATTATTTTACTATTTTTTTGCAATATGAATAGCGTTATTTTTGTCCAACGTTTCGATATTTTCCAAATTCCGCTTTGGTAAAGTCCTAACATCTACCGGTAAATCTAACCTAACATCAACTGGTAAAGTCCTCCCGAATCTGGAATAAAATAGCACACAATACGATGCAATGACTGTTTTTGAAGTCGCACGATCCTCTGGCGTTTTCCTTTTCCACAAAAAGTGCTCTGGAGTTGCTATGATAAGCTTTTAGGCGATCCATTTGCCATTAAAGCCACCGTGGAGCACTTTTTAGTGAGTTCTATTTGCCACATAGTATCGCTGCAGAGCAGTGCCAGAGCAACATTTCTTGCTCCCAGAAATTTGAGGGAGCTATGAACAGCATGGAAGGTAATACTATTATTATGATATGAAAGTTTTGCTTATTCCTTGTCTAGCTGCCGTTAATTACGTGTGCGGTTCAAAATATGGGAATACCAACGCAAAAAAAAAGTTTTATTATTTAAAGACAATTTTATTATTTATTGTACTTAAAAAAAATAATCCCAAACATGTTTCCAATAATCAAACCCTGTGAATATTAGCAAAATCGCGTAAAATCAGTTTGCCCCGACATGATTCCTTAGCTTTCAGAAGTGATCCTTGGCCAGTCTATACCAGAGATTTTGTCAGAATATCCGCTTCATTTTCGGTAGGAGTGACGAATTTCATTTTGAATACATTCTTGTTGAACCACATTTTTCCAAAATGTGGGTTCGAATGTCGATGTGCTATGCCTCGTGTTACTTGTAGGCAATAAGCCTTAAGGGGGCCACACACGGTCAAACATGCTTGACAAGCATGGTTTTATTAGTTTCGCTTGTCAAGCATGTTTGACGTTTGATGCCACACCCACACGGTCAAACTTGTCGTCAAGCTTCAACTTCAAACGTGCGCCCAAGCTTCAGCAGTCTTCATTTTGCGTTCATATGTTTAAGTATGGATATAAACCATTTGAGTTATTTGTATTGCCTTATCAGGGCCGAAGCCGCAAAAAAAGCCCACAGGAAGAAGAAAAGGTCTATGTGGACCAAACAATGGCTCATGAAAAGAGGTACTTTTGGCCACGCAAATCTCTTGGAAGAGCTTAGATGTGCTCTGAGATTTTTCATAAATATATTCATTTTTCTTATCGTCTATCTTATAGACGTGAAGTGTGCAAGTATGCTCCATGTTTCCAGGAAAGTATGTCCTTTCCTCATGAAACACCCAGTATTTAGTCAAAGGATTATTATGAAAAACCAATTTTTTCATTCACATAAAAATCACCCCAATACCCTTTTTTCTTTATGGTTTGAAGGTTCGATGTTTTGAAACACACACACACACGATCAAACATGTTTGTCAAACCAAATGTTTGAGGGCAAATTTTCTGGCAGTGACTGAAAACCGTCAAACGTGATGTCAATCCTTCAAACCTTCAAACATGACCCCACACACGATCAAATCTGCTTGTCAAGCGAGGTTGGCAAGCATGTTTGACCGTGTGTGGGCCGCTTTACAGAGTCGAAATTCAAACAAATAATGGGGTTGGATGAATTTTCAGTTTTTTCCCATTCGTGTTTCTTTCTCTTCTTGTTGGACAGGAGTTCCTCGGGAGCTTATTTCTCTAGTTATTTCCTTTCTCCTTCGATTTGTTCATTGTCTTTTTAATGGCACGTAAATTGAATTAAATTATTATTATTTTCCATTTACTACATGTTGCAACTGCTACATATACATATACAAATGAGAAATAAATAACATCTAGCAACTTCATTTTCACTTTACGCAGTTTGTGGCTCCACTACACTTATAATGTAGCATACCAAGTCGAGGGGGTTTGGTCCTTTTTAGCTGTCGAAGGTCTCCTGCAGTATCCAGCAGGGCGAGTGCCTCAACATTAGAGTGTTTGTGGAGCCTCTTTTCGTGCCCCGATGCTCGTCACGATGCACGTCAAGACCTCGTACATACCAGGGCGCGTTTGTTATCATTCTCAAAACTTTGTTTTGAAAAGTTTGTATGACTTTGACATTGCTTTTCTTGGTGCAGCCCCAAAGCTGACACCCGGAGGCCCAGAAAAGGCTTCAGAACTTGCTGGTGTAGCGGGAGCTTGTTGGCCATCGAGAGCTCAGAATGCTTCCCGAGCAGCCAGTACCTTTCTCCTCTTTTTTGTTTTTGACGTGGGGCTTTTACCGGAGTTTAGCATCCAGCGTCATGCCTATAGGTCCTTCGCCGTATTTGCAAATGGTATTATTTTCTCATTGAGTTGCACGGAGATTGGGCTGGTCCATCGATTTGTAAAGTTTACATGAACAGATTTCTCCTTGTTGAGTTTTATTCTCCACTTTTTTGTCCAAGAGATTAAGTTGAGTCAACCAGCGCCTCGCAATGACGGCCAGCCGTGTACAACACAAGGCAGGGGCCTTGTCTCAACCGGAGCTTCTGCTGCTCTGGAGCTGCTCCATGCCCGAGCAATGACGTCACTTGCTCCGCTCCAGAGCAATTCCGCCTTGGCAAATAGAAAACGCCATTAGATTCACCTTAAATCCTGCACACACGGAGACTTTTCTGTCATGACATCCGTGTCATTGCGGAAAAGTCTTCGTGTGAACACGAAAATGGTATGACATTTGATGTTATGCCATATCTGTCATAACAGATTTTGAGAATGGGGAACTTGCACGAATGCCCGATTTGGGGGAAAAGCATTATCAGTGAATTGGCACATGCGGGCAAGGATATCAACGGTAGTTGCTGCAGCCCGATTGGTGCGTCTGGTGATTTTTGAATAAATTTCAAAGTTCTTCAGGAGGGGATGGATGGTGCGAGGGAAAAATGACGTCAAAGAGCAGTTTTGAAGCATTTGAGGAAACTCAAAAATGTTTTGTTTACAAATAACAAGAAAAATTAAACCCCCGAAAACGCGTCTTTCCCCCTCTTCCCAACACCATCCATTTCATTAACTGCCCTTTGACGTAAGTAATCAAACCCCCACTCAAAATTTTTGAAAATTCGCCTAAAAAAAAAAAAAAACGCTGCGAATTATCGAACAATGCCTTATTATTTCGACTGTGGGTTTATTATTCATCGATGTAGTCAAATCCGGCTTGAAATTACATGAAAATCGACACCCCACACCCCTATGATCCCAAATCCTTTGAAAATCCCCATTTTGGACCCGCTTTTGGCCCATAAAACCCCAGGGAGTTATTTGATCAAACTGATCAGATGTTAGGACCAACTAGACCCCAAATGGAGTCTATGTGCGAAAGAACGAGTTTTTTCGAGCAATCCTAGGGCAAGATATGGCCCGGACGGCGGACGGACATTTTTTTTTTATTGCAGATTTGGATTCTACGCACTTTGAAACGTAAAACTAAAAATTTTGAGGGGGGGTCAAAAAAATTTTTTTGCGATACGATTACAAAGACTTATTATTGAGAAATAATAAGTCAAAAAACCCTTGATTGATTTGAATGTTTAATGTGGGCAATTGTCTTGTTGAAGAGCCCTCTTCAAGAAACACCAGTGATTGAAAAATGTGCAAGTTCCCCATTCTACGGTGACATCTTTCTAGACAGAAATGTCTAGTAACCTTCCCTTTTAACCCAACCTTCATGCTCAAGCCGAAGGGTAGGGAATAGGGATTATTAAAACCGTGGAACTGAGCTTGTATCTTGCTGTTGTTGAGCGTTCTGTTGTTTCAATGTTCAAGTGAAGTTTGGAAAAAAAAAAATGGATTGGAGTCGTGAGGCAGTAATGGCATCACTCATCATAGAGTATGAGATGCGTGAGTCGTGAGTGCCTTTACCTGTACTAAACAAGTTTGTAATAAAACAGCTAGATGTATTTCATTAAATTGTATTAAGAATTTCACGAAACAGCTACTCTTATGCTGTCTATTTGTTCATTCTTATCTTTTATTTTGGACAGTCTTTATTGCGTGAAGAGCAGAACCTGCTGCCGTGGTGCCAGCTACCGCTTTCAACACCACCAAATAAATTGGAATGATGAATTGTCCTTGTAGGAAACACGATTTTAGCAAACTACTCCACCAAAACTATTGAACTTCTGAGCACAGGAGGAGCGGACAATTTTCCAAAAAAAGAAGAAGGTCTGCACTTCAATTCCGAACGAAAGAAAATGGTACTGGGGATTTCGTTCTGAAAAGAATAGTTAAAATTAAAAACAAAGTGAACACAAGAACTAGAAAGCAATGAGACAATTCATTCGATTCACTCACTGAATCAGAGATTACCAACAGGCTACCATGTCATGACATAAATGTCCTCGGTTGAACACAAGGGGCTTGACAGAAATGGCGTACAATATCTTGCTTAGAGATGTTATGACTTGTGTTATGACATTTCTGTCTCAGTGTGTACAGGGCTTGCACAGTTTACCAAGGGGGGCTTTTTTACCCGCACTGGAAAATCTTCGTTTTTACTACTTCACTGCATTACATTTGGAGTTTTTTTGGCATATTTACAAACCTTCGATACATCGAGATCACGTTTACGTGTTTAAACCACTTGGGGGAGGGAAGATTTGTGGAGTGAAGGGAGGAACTAGATAGAGGGAGCTTGCTATTTTCGAAATCTTGTGTGGGGGAGGAGTAGGTGGGGAGGAGGATGCCAAGTAAATAAAAATGCATGTTACTTTTGCTTCCTCGAATACCGAAGGTATGGGAAGCTATGTGATCGTTTCTCGAGGTGAAAACATTTTTGGCCTCCGATTTCAATAATTCCACTTGCCTTTTGCGTTTCAGAGCTTTTTTTCTGTGTGTCTGTAAATCTGTGTGTCTGTACCCTTTACACCAACGCGCATATCTCCTCAAGTAGCCTGCCGATTTTGATGAAATTTTCGAGATACACGTCGGTTAGGCCACAGATGGTCCCATTTAAATTTGAATTCAATCGGTCCAATGGGAGAGGCTCCAGGTGGGATGGTGGACCCACCAACGCACACATCCCCTAAAAAAGGCAACCGATCTTGACGAAATATTCAAGATAAACATTGGTTGGGCTATAAAATGTGGTCCCATTTAAAGAATAAAATGAACCATATATTTTACTGAGAATAGTATTTATGTATCGAACACACGTCACCGGGTCTTCTCTAATCTGCTTGGTTTTTTCGTTCAAATCGATAGATCCGGATAACATGTCGAGGAAGCATTGTGCTACAACCATTAGCAGCAAACGTTCGAATCAATAGGGAGTTATTGCGTAAGGCGTAACCGTCTGACGGTTAACGTTAACGGTTATGTGACGCCATGATAAGCGTAAAATTCAAATTTCGAGTTTAAGGCCCGTATTCATAGACATTTCTTAAACTTAAATTTCTCTAAGTGAGCGTCTAAACAGATGATTTTTTTCCAACAAAAACTGATTTGATTTTTACTTAGGAGAATTTTAACTTAAGTAGCGACTATGAATACGGGTCTAAGTGTTAATGACAAAGGTTTAAAGACCAGTATGAGGAGGAGTTTTATTAATTTATTTGAAGCAATTAAGTGCATCTGTGCCCTACCATGTGTTCATATTTTAGCGCAACTACTATTTGCAATAACTCTTTTTCCACCAATACAAACGGCTACGCTTATGGTGACGTCACGTAACCGTAAACGTTAAGCGTCAGACGGCTATGCAATTACTCCCTATTAAATACTTAAATAGAATAGGTATGGTAGAATAGTATATGTATACCGAGGGAGTAAAGGTGTGGTTTATTTTCTGAAAGACAGTTTATCAGCACGAGTTGTACATATTTTTGTTATTTGTACATCCGAAATTGACAATAGTTTCATCTTTCCTAAAACATCTCCCCGTAAACCATCAGTTGGCTCTATGGCGGTTTGTCTATGGACATTTTTTAAGGTCTTCATTGGAGTTCACGGCTGTTGATTGGTCGGGCCAAAGTTGTGTGGACGCTGAAAACACGCGCGAGAGGCCAATAATGGCGACGTCCCTCTAGTGAGAACCCTTTCCACTTCTGATCGAAAATCCGTCCCAATTTTCGGATTGCCCGAGTCGAGAAACTCCCTGATACCCTCGGTACCCTGAGCCTCGGTATAAATGCGTAATAGACCAGTGCAGCTGGGTTTCGTTACAACACCACAGAGCGCCCACTGTATAGGGCCCCATTGACCAAAAATGAGAGTTTTGCATTATCATCAATTTTCTCTGCCCCAGAGCAGCTTATCGAGTCCCGGTCGTATTGAGGCTCTTTCTCGTGGACTTCAACGATCTTCAACGCTGCAAATTTTGCATTTAAAGGACGCATATAAAACTCATGCGCCCACGTTCCCTTTAACCTGCAAGAAACCTGCAGGGTTTGGAGCAGTGAAATAATGGATTCGACCAAGGAAGTTCTCTTATTTGTTTTTTTATTTGCTTCAATCGATTTACGCGAAAAACGGGAAGGTGGAAGCAGTGCAGGGTTCACACACAAACCTTGAATCATCAATATCAACTTTCAATTTGAATTCAAGCCCAAAAATAGCATTCCGATTCCACAATAACTCCCCCAGGTGAGAACCTGCCTAATGGGAAATTAGTTTTTCTCAAAACCAAGTTCATGTTCGCGTTTTCCATTCCAAGAAATCAATAGGTTTAGATTACTAAGAAAATTCTGTGGAAAATACTTTTTTACATACAGTCACGACGAATTGTTCCTCTCCCGCCCATCACCACCTAGTCCCAATGGGGGCAGAGGAGTGACAAATACTCGCAATCAAGATAAGAAGGGATTCTTTTTTTTTTTTTTTTCTTCTTCCAATTATTACATTTATTTTGTGCCACTGGCTATATTGCGTTAAAAACGACAATTCGGAACCACTTGTTTTGAAGGTATGACTGAAAACGACATAGGAAGAACATGTCCAAGATGTACGACTTTTCGTGGGTGTCTGTAATGAGGATGGTGCTATAAAGCTGAGAAGGGCATAAGGACTTGATACATTTCTTCAATAAGGGAAAAGGAAACGGGAAACAATACTTATAAGTTGATGACTCTTTGAAGGAGGATACACCCACGTTTCTAGTATAGGACGCTTTACGATTATATTTTTGTTATTATCGCGTATAAAATTAAGTTTTCTTTTAACGGCTCTTTTTAACCCTTAGGACCCTCAAATACTTCTTCTGCCTGAGCCCTGATCATTAAAATGAATCTCTAGTTCAAAAGTACAAGGGGTAAAAAAATCATGGCCACTGGTCGGCATCCAACTGTCCAATCAGAAAACTTCGTTATCTATTGAACGGGGAGGTGCAGAAGTCTCTCCTAAATGTAAATCTCATGTCGAATGGCTAGGCGCGGTGAATTTAGGGGTGCCTGGACTCTCTTCTCGTGGGCCATCAGGATTTGAGTTCCACCGAGGAGGCGATCAGAAAGTCGAGGTGCGGTTGTTTTGGGAGGGGGGGTAGTGAATGTGTAGGAAGGAGGAGGTTCAGATCGGATAAGCCCATGTTCCCAGTCTTTAAAAGTTTTCGGCTTTCCGAAAGAAACACACAAAAAAAGTGGTTCAAATTCCTCTTCGAAAACCCGGCTGTCGTTTCCAGAAAATAACTCACGCGTTCTAAATGGAAGCTTTACGAGCGCCCTTGTTATGGGAGAGAGACAGAGAGTCATATCTTTAAGAGACGCGAGAAAAGAAAAGAGTGGAAGCTCATTAGATGACGACAGAGATTATAAGAAACCCACCGTGTACTCACACGCACTCTCTAAATTGAAACTCAACTGTGAATTAATTAAATCTTTAAGATCCTATACGGCGCACGAATCTTGACCACCCCTGGGGTACAATTCTCAAACCCATCGCTTTAGTTGGGGGGGGGGGGGAGCACTCCGCCTTGCTTTTTTTCAGTTGAACCAACTTGGCTGCAGTCCTGCTAAGGTTCGAACTAAAATCGATTTAAACCATCTTGTACAACCCAAACAAAGCGCACAGAAAGATGAAAAATAATATGTACTGAATAAAACTTGAAGCAATAATTATTCATTATTGGCACTGAAATTATTTAAATGTATAAAATCAAAAAAAAAATATAAATCGTAGTATTATAAAGTAATTTAAAAGTAATAATTATTTTTCTTATTACTTCCATGTTTTTATTAGTCTCTTCTCTCTTCTATTTAAATGACTATGAAACCCCTTCAGCGTGAACAAAGTTTGGTCACGAACTAAGTAAGTTTCGTGGAAAACATTAAAATGTTTTCTTAAGACTGCGAATTGTTCTAACAAATTATGAAGACGTCTCCGTGATAATTTTTGTTCACAGACCACTTAATTTTTTAAATGTGTTTTTGTTCACGAATACTACTTCTTTGTTCTCTTTTCACTTAATAAAAGTTAAGTTCCATTCCTCTATTCCATCCTGCCCAAAAAATACATCATTACCACAATTTTAGCATTAAAAAGCCGTAAACTGCATCTTTTTTCTTTCTTTTTTTTTTTTTTTGCACAAGGCTTCTGGCGCCTGGCTAGTGTGGCACGTGTGCCGTGCAGCCTCAAAAGTCTGGGGCTGCTTTGACGCACAGCCTCCACAAACAAATAACTTGCCAACTTCTCCTTATAATAATTCCTCTCGTCACGAACACCCTCTTCCCCTTCAAACATCCTTCACTTCTCGCAAAAGTTTTAAGATCAAACATACCGAAAGGCTGGCGACACATTTAAAAACACTGGAAGGGAAGAAGGGCAAAGAACAAGGGCACCCGACTTCTACTGAGGGTTGTGGTGGCTGGGCCTTAAAGCGCCACATGAGCCCTTTATGACGAAGACACACTGTGAAACCCTGCGGGGGTGGGAGAAGAAGAAGAAGAAGAGCAAAAAAAACAAAAAAAAAAGCCTTATCTTGATGAATTCATTGAACTTCGGAAAGTAAAACCTACCTGCGCTATACCGACCAAAACGTGTACCGACGTTTTGATGTGATAAGTGTGTCCAGTGCCCGATAACGAAATCTAACACCGAAATAATCTCACAGTCAATTTATCAATCCCAAATGCCCTTCGGTTGCTCTGCCATTACAATTCCACTTTTTCTCCCCATTAATGTACTCACCCTCCTCTTCAATAGAGCCGTTCTCATTTTTTCGGCGTTTGCCAAAAATTGCATTTTCCATTTCTGGCGTGAATAGATGATGGCACGTGAGCGTCATTAACAATTGTGATACACGAGGCGTAAATTTTTTATTATTTTACTACTTTTTTCCCCCTCATTAATTAGTTGGAGGTGGGGCAAATTGAATAAACAGGCACTATTACTGCAATGTGGCCTTCCTATAAACGCGCGTTTTTTTCACTATAATCGCCTATGGGGCGCTTATTGCACATTCTGTTGACTTGGAATTATAATAAATAAATGAATAGGGTTTCGAGATGAGGAGAGATTTTAAAACTAGGGATAAAGTATTATTTTATCATGGTTACAACAACGGTGAAACGGCGGAGGAGAAAAACGGGATTTCCCCTCCCAAACTCAAAGTATACAAAGAAAAATAAAGATACAGCTAACATAAAAAGAAAGAAAGTGTTACGAGGCATGGTCTCTGTACACCCGAGCGATTTAGGATGCTGATGTGATCATGATCATTACATGAATTGCGGACGATTCCTAGCGATAGTTCATGGAACACATTAGGTGTGATGCTCTTCCCTAAAATGATAAGAAAAAAGACGAATTAACAAAAGAAAATAATTAGGGAATGGGCGCACAGGTTACGATAAGCTTTGATAAATAGTGATATGTATTCCTGGTTGCCCCGTTCATGTAATTTTTACATTGGAACCTGACCTCAAAATAGTCAAAATGGAGCGGTAACCAGTCGAGTCGAAGCAAGGAAGCAACCTTTCCACCGCTGCGATCGTAGTCGTTCTATAATGACCAAGAGGCTCCAAAGAAGCCAAACTTTGAACCATAGACCCCCCCCCCTGTTTCCACAATTAATTTAATTAGTGAATCGTCCCTATAGGTCGGTCGGCCACTGGATTTTCGAGCGGCGCTACAACGAGCGTACAACCCAAAGACTAAAATTGGATGCGATCTCATCCACTGCAGGCTTAGCTGCAGTGAATTCAATCTAACGTAAGTCTTTTTGGATGTACGCTCGTTGTCGCGCATTGTGGCAGCGCTAGAAAACGCTATACCAGTAGACTACCGGCCTTCCTTCTTGTTCAGTCGAGAACTATTATGGATCGTTATCCCGCGTATTCCCAGTTGCAAGAAGCCACATACGTATGTTGACTAGCTCCTCCTCGTCCAACGGTATTCATTTCTTGCCAACATGTGATCTGGCGTCAAGTCGATTAACCCCAACCAAGGTGGACTATATATGCACCATCATACAGGCTCTTTAGGTACTTGATATATGTGTGTGTATGCCAAATTTATAGCGTAATATTTTGTAATTTTGCAAGTTCGGGCACTAATTTTTAAGCGAAATTACAAGTTTCCTTGCCGAATGAACCCGAAATAGACAGTTTCTATACTTAATTTCATCTAAATTGCAAGGTTATAATCTTAATTTGAGCAAAATTGCAGCTTCCAAGCCTTTTTTGTGGCGGGGGGAACCAAGGTGGCTGACGCACATTCTCATGAAATTTTAGGACTCCTGGTTGATTATCTGCACGATTTCAAATCAATGCTCCTAATTTCTGTAAAAATACAAGTTTCGAATCATTATTTCAGCGGAATTGCAAGTTTTGGGTCTTAATTTCGGAAAAATCGTATATTTTTGGGTAAAAATATCTGCGAATTGGGCAAGTTTGCAATTTGTTTTGTTGTGGATCGCGAATTTGCGATAATTCTAAACTTTTATAGGCGCGGGACTTGCCCCCCGAGAACAGCGCAATTTCTCAATCTCAACCGTGAATTCGCGTTTCTCCGAATTTTACACGCAAATAAGTGTCATTTATCAATTTTAGCCCCGAAGAACGATTTTCTTGATCTTAGGCACGAATTAGCCCCTTTTCGCTATTTTAGCGTCGAATTAGCGCCTTTTTTCACTTATTGCCTCAAATTAGCATCTTTTCTTATTTTAAGACTCGAATTAACGTTTTTTTTTTTTTTAATTTTACTGTGAATTAGGTAAAAAGGTAGTTGATTTCTTAATTTCAGACCCGGACTTGCCAGAAATAAGAGCCTTGTATCAAACTTAACCGGGAAAAGCGATTTTTCACAATGCATATAGCCATCACGAATAACTGAATAAGCGATTTTTCTCGAATAAGGGCTTTTTCTAAACTTTTAGCCACGATTTTGCTATAGACAAGAACAAGCTCATTAGTGCTGTGAATGGTGTTATAGTGAGAGTTTTGTATTGATATGTGTTTTTTTCTCAACCATAGTGGCAAATTGGAATTTTTAATCAACTTTTAGCGGCAAATCAGGTCTTTTTCTTTACTTCAGCATCAAATCAACACTTTTCCTCCGTGTTTGCAGTGAATTAACGATTTTTCGCTACAAGAGCCCTAAAGTTGCCCAAATAACGGCACATAGATAAGCGATTTTTCATAATTTCTATAGCCACAAAATGAGCGTTTTTCTGAATGTTGACCCCCCAATAAAGAGCGTTTTTCTCAATTTTAGCCTTGAAGGTACCTCTAAAAACCACGAATTGGCGTCGGCATTTGTACCCCATAACACCAATCAAGGAGCGCTTCAGAGTAGAGGGGGATAAGAAACTCCCGCAGGACACTATTTTGGATGGGTGAACGGTCAAATCTAATTTTTTGACTGACATAGTAAGCATGGAAATATGTTAATTCAATGCTAAGGACTCGTGCATTCGGTATTTTTGAGTACGCTGGAACGGTTCCTCGTGACAGTCACTGCGCCTATCCGGTTCCGGTTTACTTCAGGTTGGCTTTCTGCGGGGTGGCTGTTCTGTTTCTGTCGTGTTGGTGCCTTGGTGGTGTTCTTCCAAGCTAGTTACCGCAATCAAATCCTGTTGAACAACCACGTTGAGCCCTCCTCCGTCAAAGTCAACAGATCCCTTGGCATTCATTCCATTTTTACGTAACTTTCAAAGTTTTTTCGGTGGGGGGCTTCACTTCAACGCACATTAGCCATAACTTTCAAGTTCTCTCCCGTCGAAATCCACTGAATCGTTCTTACCTTGACCTCTAATTGACCCTCGCGTGTCCTTGACATTTCTTTCCCAAACACCTATACCGTACATCTATAACTCTACTTCAAGGAGATGAGTCATTGTTGATAAAATTCCGCTGGGTATTTCCCAAATATCGTTAATGATCTAATTTTATGCAAAATTCACACGTTTTACGGTGTATGTGTATATATATATGTCGTAGTCACGTGCTGTAATTTGGCATTTGATCAAATTACCAGTCATTTCATGAAGTGCGCGCTCTTGACGTAGCAGTGAGGTTAGAAAACCATCTGACCAGGAATTTCATGAAGTCCACGCTGCCTCTGGTCACTTCATGAAATACATGAGCTTTACATCACGTGGAAAAAAATAATGGTTTATGGCCCGTTCACAAGCTCTATGTTTGTTTTGTGTGGTGTCTATGCAACCTATAAACATGCTTCATTTTTCGAGGGAACAAATTTGTTTGGTTGCATGGACTCCACAAAATGTAAACATAGAGCTTGTGAACGGGCCTTTAGCATCATTGCATGTTGCTAACCATTTTCCCTTGATTTCATTGTCAGTGTTCACGTCACGTGACGGGATCTGCGCCCAAAACATAATTTTACAAACATAATTTCATGTATTTGTTACTGAAAATAAATTATGTAGAATTCGGCGGAGACTGCTTCAGCTGTGAGAAAATAAGTTTCTGATTTGCTCAAAAGGTCAAAAATTCAATTTTGAGAACGAGTTTTTTTGTTGTTTTTTTTTTTCTTTTATATGAAAGAAAAGCGTTGTCCTGAAATTAGTTCACAGCCGAATAGTAGTGTAACTAGTTAGTTACTAATGAATCTCCTCAGAATGTTTTTTTTTTTTCAATCTGGAGGGGTGCGAGATAATGTAAAAAAGTTTTTTTCAGCAGTGAACAGTGTGTTTATGTAGTGGAGGCACTATTTTCGGGTTTGACTGTGACAACGAGGACAGCTATTTAACTAAAAACCTCTCTGAAGTGACACGGAAAGTATTGTTAAAAAAAGAAAGACAGAAGAAAAACAGAGGATGTAACTTCGAAGTCACCGAAAGTGACAAAGTACGTGGGAAGGACGAGGAGGTGGAGGAGTGTTGTTTACTGGCGAGGAAATGACACAGATGTGAGCGAGAGGTCTTAACGCGGGGCAAGTCCACACAAAATGAGCTCAAATGCAGGGGTGAATTGTGAGGGGTATGTGGGTGCGAGAGTGTTTATTTTTATAAAGAAAGCTGGAGCAATTAACTACGCTCGTTTTAATTGTTGAGGGAAGGGCCTCCGGTCTTTTAACGCTACTTTTGTTATTGTTATTGAGAAGTCTATAAAAATCTATACCTAAACACATCATTTCTGGAATATCAATCCCAGAACCATTTTTGACTCGTGAATAGTTGAATGGAAGTGGCTGAAAGAGATACGAAAGCTAATGATTTTTGACGATGTCGCTTGCTCGTCGTCATGGTAATGTATCTCTTTTGTAGCTAGTGCCCCTCCTATTTCACAGAATCAACTGCGGATGAAAACTAACAAGGTTTCCCTTTTGTTTGGTGAGGGGAGGGGATATCCCCTGAACGAAAAAGTGAAAATCCATCACCATTCAATTCGTTGATTTTTGAATTTTCATTGAAATATTTGATTTTTGCGCGTGGCATCAATTAGGAGTGATATTCGAACATCAAGTGACAGTGAATCACGTTGATTTCAAAAGAAATATCATTTTAAAAACTGTAAACATGATTTTCGTGAAGCTTTGCTATGTATGCGTAATGCGGCGAAAAAGGTTGAATAGAAGATCTTATAATTCGAAGAGGTCAGCGAAGCACATGAATCTCTTCTATTATTGCAAACCCTTCTCTCCGTCACTCTAATGTATTTGTCTTCTCAGAACCTGAAGTCCATCTTATTTTCGTTTTTTTCGGGGCCATCCCTTATAAATATTCAATCCTATTTCATTTCCAAACCTGTATTAAATCATAAATTTTCTTTGACTCGAGGCGATCTACCCAAGTATTGAAAGACATTAAAATGTTGTGATCGGAGTTATAGGTATGTATAGCATCAAGTTTTTGGAGAGAAGGGGGCTCAAACGTGGAGAAAGAAATTCGTGATACAGATAATTACTCCAGCGAAGGGTTTTTCGATTTAAACCAGGGCCCCTTTGGCCTTATAAATCTTTCAGGTTGAAACGTAAGGTGCTTTTTGCTGGCTGGTGGTTCGGGGAAAAAGAGTGAAATCAACCCGTGAAATCCGTACGACTTACCCACGAGTTTTGAATAATTACATTCAGTTCATGCTTCTTATACGAAGGGCTGGCTTTTCCTCCCCTTATACCGAAACCGCGTGACTTTGTATGATTGGTTTCACAACCTTCGAAGATACTACGAGAACAATTTATGAAATATACGCAGTGCTTTTACAATCTCAATGGTAATTACAATTAAAAAGTATTAGGTATGCCCCTCTCTTCCAAGTTTCTCTGTCCAGAAAAGTTATTATGAGCGAACAAATAAATAAAAATAAACTAAATGAAACGGGGGAAAAAAGGAAGAAATTATAAGTGCCTGAAGGGATCTTTTTTTCTTTGTTTTTATTTACCAGAGCAATCCATAAAGAAGATATTGAAAGTCTCGTTTGAAAACCTTTTGCCACACCCATAAATAAAACAGTCCCATTATTAACAACAGTCGATGAGCCTCCGCTTGATGACCGGCTCGGTATTTATTGCCGCTTATATATCTGTGTTAGGTATATATAAAGGGAAATATCGTCTTCTTGCCTCCTTTTTAAGTGAGTGCTAAACGACGATCCAAAGTATGTATTAAAAAAAAAATGAATAAAAAATGCGGTAATTTAATTCCACTACACAACACAAAAAAGTGGTCTAAAGACATCAGTATTTAGGGTCCTCTCTCAAATTGTCTCCCTCTTTTACCATTTTGACACTCTTCGTTGACGATCTAATGACTTCCGCCTACGAACACTACCCAGCACCATACATAATAAGTCGTCCCTTTAAACCATAGTGGGAGGGTTGGCTTCCTATACGCTCTCCTCTCTCTGTGTGTGTGTCACCCATTCAAAACTCGCCCTAATTTTCCGCTCGTTTTAGCCACATCTCTTTCCTTTGGGTCGGGAAATGATGTAGACATCGAGGAGGAGATATTGACTAAAGGGCACCGGGAATGACGGATGGTGGCTGGGTGGCGGAGGGAAAATTTAACGGTTCGGAGGTGACAAGGAAGGCTGAGGGGACATGGTAATACGATGAGTTTAATTTGGCTGTGGAAATGTAGGGGGAAAAGAGTAGGAGCGAAACGTGGATTTAGACTTAGCGTCCGGATGCTCCGTTGATTAATACACCCTTACGATTGGACAGCGGGGTGAGAAGGGAGTGAAATTTGAACTGCTAAACGTGTGTACTCTTAGGAACGCACGTTCCTGGTAAATAATTATGGGAAAGAGGAAAGGATAATCGTAATTAAAATAAAATATAATGAACGGTGCGGATTTGGCTCATGCTATTCTTCTAGGGTGTCACGCCACGACTTTTTTTCGGAGCTCTAAAAAAACAACCCCAATGTAATCTTTTTTTTTTTGTATTTGTTTTATTTTAACACTGTGCTTATTCCTACAGCGAAGAAATGTAATATTGATGAAGAAGTAGCTAGGTTACCAAAACTCATGAAAACACGATCCGTACAAAGAAAATCAGGCCCTATAGTATTTTTTATCAATTTGTAAAACTATTTGGTTGCAGGACCCATTTGAAATAGGCTAGATGTTAGATAGACTGATGACGTAATAACAGCATTCGCATAACCATCACAATAGCTTCCCACAAATCAAACCATAGGACTTAAGGTACGTTTACACGGTTCAATCTCATTGCTCAGTGAGATTGAATGGAAGACATTTCATTGAATGCCTCAAGGCGCGTTTACACGGTTCAATCTCATGTCTCAATTTCATTGATTCAATCAAATTGAAACGTGTAAACGTATTTTCAATATTCTTACTCCATCAAATGCCTGTAGCAAACGTGAAGCCTGAGCCATTCAATGAAATTCCATCATATTGAGCAATGAGATTAAACCGTGTAAACGCGCCTTCAGTCATCACGTTTATTATATAAATTTGATGGAGCAAGATCATTGAAAATATGTTTACACGTTTCAATTTGATTTAATCATTGAAATTGAGCCACGAGATTAAACCGTCTAAACACGCCTTTAGGATAAACGGAGGGGACAAGAAGGGGCCACGATGCGGAGAGTTGGGCGGGGTCACAACGCCTAAACTACGTCACGAGTCACGGACCAGCCATAATTGCACGCGTAATTAATTTATTCATAATTCAAATTCTTCCTGTAGTGATATCGAATGTTACGGAACCGCAAAAAGTTCGTTTTAATGTTATATGCAGTCGGTCGAATTGTATGGCGAGGGGAGGATAGTGACGCGAACGATTGCACTACACAGGTGTAAATTTTGACATCGAATGTTTAATCCAAAATGAGGGCCAGTCTTCGTAAACGATGATGCTTGGGTCTTGGCCGGTTTTTAAACAATATCAAGTGTTTCAGACTTCAATGGCTGAAGCGCAGCATCAGTTGGGGTTGGTTACGGATCAAGTTTTTACGGCGAATGTATTAATGACAAGTATAAAAGAAAAAAAAACAACAAATTGAAAACTCTAACCTTCAAATGAAACTGATCACGCACTCCTACGAGGTACCTACAGAATGCCATTTGAATCATTCATTCACGCGCCCTGCGACGGGCGAACAATTTATTATCAGTCAACAAATTCAGGCAGCGGACGGTCGGAGGCGGAGTTTACATTGAGTAACAACACTCTTGCCAGTTTGTATACGATTTTTTTCTTTTTAACTCGTTCTACAGGCTGAAGACCGTATAAAAATTAATCTTCTCTTCTCAAAGACAACGCCCACGAGTGGTCGCTCCCCCTCAACAACTAACCTTCCCCCTTTTTTTTCAAGCTCTCCGTCTTTTGGACACAAACTTTTGAATTAATTGCGAACCACCAGAGGCCATGCGCTTTAAGCCAAAAATAAAATTACTGCAAATGAGTTTTTACCTTCTGACCACCACCTTTGAAAACTCCTTGCATCTATTTATGAGTGGTAGAGGGGGAAACCTATTCCAATAAATAGATTGGTAAAAAAAAAGGGTAGGTGTTGACCAGAAGGAATGCCATAAATATCCCTTTCAAATGCTTTGAGCCCTCGAGGGCCGAAAGCAGCCCAAAAGTAATAATATATTAAAGGTTTCACTAATAATATTCATAGGATAACATTTGTAAACAAATCGACCTCAAGAGTAATATAAACACACGTGGGTGTTTTGTCGGCTAATAAAACTGAGTTAGTAATAAATAAAAATTAATTTAATTAGTTATTGCTTTTAGGGTTTTATGACGCGACTTATCGTACTGTTGCACAGTGCGTTTAATACTCAAGAATTAAGGTATATACTGCATTATTTTTACGAACGGTGAACTCACAAAATTCACCATCGATATATAAAATAATGCTTTACATTAATTATAAAGAGAATAATAGAACTTCTTTTCATTATTTTCGAGCGATAATAAGATACCCACTGAAGTAACATTACGAATGGATATATGATAATTATGAAATTGAGAAGATTCATATTACCCTGATGTTGACTAATGTGCTGTCCATTTTTTTCTTCCATCCTTTCCCTTCGGAAGAGCTGTTCTTTAGGAGTAGGGCTGGAGGGCGCAACCGAACAAGTGTTAAGGGTTTCCTTTCTGCCACTATAAATCATTAGCCCTTCACCCTGGCGCCTGCATAGGCAACTCTGTAGCCAATTCCTGATAGGGAATGCCATACGAGCCGGAAGTCGCGAGCGATGACTTTTTTTTCTCAATTGTTTTTTCTCTCTCTCCTTTTAGAAGACGATTCGCTTCTTAGAATGGCGTAGAGCACAGAAGCCCCCGCGGTGGTCCGAAAGTGGGTGTACCAGCCGTGGAATATAAATAAAATGGGCGATGCTATCTCGCGAAGAGCCCAGGGTGTGATCGTGACCTTAGCAACCACAAGGAACAAAAGCCACCTTAACGAACTGAACAAAAACCCTTGTCTGCCCTATACCCCTTACCTCCCCCGCACCACCACCTTTATACACTCTCCAGCCAGCTATATACCTACAGTCTACGACCATCTCGCGATCAACTATCTCTTCGAAACAAGTTAATCACAAAACGGCTAACGCGCTTCCCTTCTCCCCCCTCCTTTTTTTCACCCTTTCTCCGAACAAATAAGGAAGATTTATAATCTATTTGCATGGGGCGCGAGTAATGTATTCAGTGCCCATATCGCGCTTCAGACTGAGCTGGTAAGGTATATGGTGAAAAAGAAAAAAAACAAAGGAATAAACAAGAAAAAATAGCTTATATGAATAAATGGTAAAATAATAGCTAAAGTTTGAGCCTTTGAAATCCATTCGCGCTCTTGAATTCTTTGCGTAATTACTTCTGCATTTATTCAACTGAAGAAAACAAAAACAAAATCGAAAACCCACACACCATGCTCTCAAAGCCATTGAAACCCCCCTTTTTTTGGACCCATAAAAACTTGGAGAGTCATTTGATCAGGCTGGCGGGAAGTTAGGACCAACTAGATCCCAAATGGAGTCTACACGTGGAACGGCGTGGCGTACGGATACTACAGTAATCGGCTCTAGACATGTTAAAATGTACAAGGAAAACGTTTGAGGGGGGGGGGTGTTTTGTTTCATGCGATTACATAAGAGTATTATTTAAAATGAATAATAAGCCAAAATGAGTCGCGGATTTCCCTAAACTGAAGGCAGCCAGATAAATGATTAGCTAAGGATCAAGCCTCATAAGCGTTTGACGACTAAATTAGTCAACCCTTCAAATAAACAAATAATTGAATTATGGCATAAGTCTTAAGGTATTTTCAAATCAGGGTGAAATCTTAAAACGTTCACTTCACCAAACGGTATTAGCAGCATAACGTCTAGGATTAAATCACAAATTTGAGGGGGGAAACTAATGAGGAGTTTAGCCCTCTGAAAAATAGTGCGGGGGTGGCATAAAATGAAGGGTTTAAAAGAAAATATGTTGTATATAAAAAAGAAAAAGAAAGGGCGATAGAGCTAAATTATACCTCCCGAGAGGGATGAGAAAGTAATGGCCTCCCTCGAGTGTAGGATTTACACACAGAGAGGACTTGCGCGGGGGGCAGTTGGAGGCGGTGGCTTATAGAGGGACGCGCAAACTCTCGAAACCGCCCCCACACTCAACTTCTTGGGCTTGCATTGTCTTTATTACGCGGTCGGAACATATCGGAGTTCTTTTTTCGTCCTTTTCCAATATCTTACTCGGCGTTTTTTATTTATTTCATTTTCGGCTTTATTTGAAAAACCAAGACGGAACGTTAAGAAGGGAAAAACCACTAGCCAGCCCCGCGCCTAATTTTTTGTTTCAATTTTTGGTGAGTGGAAATTTGTTAATTTGATTGCCTATTCAAGTCTCCTTTTAACCCATTCATGGAATTTAATGTGTTTTGAATAAGTTAATATTATGCTTGTTTATATGTATTTGAAAGTGCGCACAATCAATAAAATAATTGTTTTTTATATAGGTTCGCCCAGTATAAATTCTCAAAACGATGGTTTTAGGGGAAATATAAACAAACATTCACGAAATTTAAATCAAACCATTCTTTAAAATTCCAAAACCTCGTTATAATCAAAATAATCGGAATAACCGAATCACGTTGTTTCAGAAATTATGAATTCGAATAGTTCCAAGTATATTGTGAAGTCCAGAGGAACGAGTTCATAAATGTGACCGTGAGATTCATAAGAACGGCCTGGAGCACAAAATTGAATACATATATAAGAATACGGCGGGTTGTCTATCACACAGATACCACGATTTTCTGTTAACTCGGGAATGGTTAACGCATAATATTAGGCATATTTTTGCCTTGTCATATCAGAACGAATTCAACGATTCAGTCTGGAAAATAATGAGCTATGATCATTTGAGAGCTAAAAGACTAATTTGAGCTGTCCCACCAATAAATTGTGCTCGGCTGAATGGCTACTTAGCTATTATAACAAAGCCGGTGTTTGTAGCTGATTATATCCACTGACCACTACAGGTGGGAATAACGATAAAGAACGTCGAAATCCCCTCGCGATTATTGTTCGTATAAAACAAATTTTCCGCAAAAGTCAAAAAATGACACTATACATATAACCGAACGTTAGGTTTTACTCAATAGCCGACATTCTGTTTAGATTGGACAATAGAGTTTAGAGTGGGAAATGTTATGTGTTATTTGTTATGGACAAACCAACCGACTGAACTATTTTTGCAGTAAACAATGTCAACATAAAACTCAGACGGATCCAAAAAGGATGGGAATGTGGGAGCAGCCTTCTTAGACAAAACCGATAACATAAAAAAATTTTTTAGGCTTTCCAGCTATTTTTCAAACTTTTCGGCGGAATGCGTTGCAATAATTGAAGCCCTGAAACACATAGAAACTTCTTCTGACAGTGACTTTACAATTTTAACTGATAGTCGAAGCGTAGCTGAGAGTATATCACACTTCAACAATGACGCTAATTCATCTTACCTGTTAGTTGAGATAGTAAACTTATTACACCTTATCACCTGCATACAGAGCAAAACAATTACAATAACTTGGATCAAAGGGCATGCACACATACCTGGAAATGAAGAAGTCGACCTGCTTGCAAACAAAGGCAGTACATGCAATAATATGCTCCAATATAAAATCCCTTTCAGTGATATCAATACCTCATTTACGGATATTATGAAACGTAATTGGCAAGCTGATTTTAACGAACAACAGAAAGGTTATTTTTACAAATTGATTAATCCTCTAATAAACCCCAAGCCATGGTTCCACAAATTGAACATATCTCGCAAAACCATCAAAAATATCAATAGGCTCAGATCAAATCATGGTATATGCAACGCATATTCGGTGAAAATAGGACAAATAAACAATGTAACATGCACCACATGCAGACAAACTGATGACCTTGAACATAAAATAATGGAATGCACAAAATACAATACACATAGAGAAACATTATTAGACTCCCAATATTAAAAACTCAATACTCCATTCAATTATAACTACATTCTTGCAAATATTGAACTTACATACATTGAACTAACGGCTTTCATTGATGATAGTAAGTTGGAGATATAATAACCAAATGAACGTCAATCATTTAATAATAGATAATAGAAAAAATTAATAACATAATAAAAAAAACAAATTAAAACAATAAACAAGTAAACAATTAAATTGAATCTACCCATAGTAAAATAGTAAATACCTATCCCCTTAAGGGGCGGTTACGCCAGCCCCTTATGTATAATCTGATTTTCGCTCCAAAATCCAAAGTCCAAAGCTACATCGAATGTAGCAAGATCCTGCAATGAATTACATGAAAACTGACACCCCTATACGATCTCACAACCTTTTGGACTCTCTTTTGACCCGTGAAGGGGGCCAGACACAATCAAACATGCTTGACAAACATGGTTAGTTGCGGCTGTCAAACATGTTAGGCGTTTGACGCCGCACCCACACGGTCAAACTTGCCGTCAAGCTTCAACTTCCAACGCGTGCCCAAGCTTCGACAGTGTTCAGTGTTCATTTTGCGTTTATCTGTTCAAGTATGGATATTAACCATTCTGAGTTATCTATATTGCCTCATCAGGACCGAAGCCGCAAATAAAATTCGAAGACATGAAGTGTGTAAGTATTGTCCTTTCCTAGACCCTAAGTATGGCCCTTTCATAGACAGGGTGTTAGCGTTAAGGTCGCACCACCGGCATGGTTCGATTCTGCCTCTCATTTGCGGCATAAGTTGTCCTCTGCAAAAAAAAAAAAAAAAAAAAAACACCCCGCACGAAGTTCGACTTTCCAGTTTTAGATTTTTTTCGTGTTATAGATCTTGCGTTACTAAAACGACTGGTATAACTCGCTTATTTCTGGCCGAAAAGAAAATCTGAATACATCGTTGGAAAGAGCGTTAAATTTACCATCTATCCCGTGCAAAATATTATTTCAAATGTAGGATTCAGGGAATGAAAATGTGAGGGGTCAAACCGATCAGGTAAGGTTTGAGGAGGAGTTGGGACGGACAGGTTGGCCTAGGTTGGGAACCCAACGCTCATTAATTATAAAACATAGTTATTAATCTATTTATAACTTACAAACGAATGGGTTTATGCATATTTGTGAATAAAAATGTTATCACGAACGCATGATACGGCATTTGGACCAAAACCTCCATCCCCAGCGTTTAACTTGTCTGTCAGTGCTTCAGGAATCTGAAAGGCGGTATACGCGTTAATGATCGGTAAACGGTTCGAATGTGGAAATACACAAAACAAAATAAAAGGACTTACGTGATTTCGCGAGATGAATAATTACTCCAGCTCCAGCCTCGGGGAATGGCAAGACTGCTTCAGCCGAAAAAAGACGAAACAAGAAAAATCCACGTGGCAACAAGATCGGCAATCCCGAGGTGGGGAGAACAATGGGCCGGAGAGATCGGCCATTTTGCCGCACACCTGGAGCCTGAGCAGAAGTCTTGTCGGGCGGAGGGACAAACTGTGGAGGCCCAAGAAAGCTGGAGTAGAGCACACGGTAAGCCACCAACCAAAACCACCAAGCCAAGTTAAAAAGGGACTTACCCAATCATTAAAACCAGACACCAACAGGGGAGGAACAACTAGAGGAAGACGCCACGTCTTTCGAGGGACATCCGGGGGACGACGTATAACAAGAGCAAAGGCGCGAGGTACATCCTGAGAAAGTGAAGAGGGAGACCACGGCTCCAATAACTCGTATTTATCACTTTCAGTCTTTTTTTGTTATTTTCGTCTCTTCGTACGTCTGGTGTATCGTCCCTCTGTCGTCACCTGACGACTGGGAGCGGGAGCGTTGGGAGGCCGACATCGCGGCTAAAGAGGTTATATTTAGGTGGACTGTTACCTACGCAGCCCTCCCATGCAATTTTATGCAAATCTTGATAAGGTAACCCTTGTGTAACCTATACCTACATAAAAAAAGTTAGCCCCGATGTCTGGAACTCGGAGCGTCACGGTGACGCCTTGCTCCGTCTGTTGAGCGGTAGCTCCTTCGGCGACCGTCGTCCGTGTAAGTCTCGCAGTCTCGGGGCGTCTTTTCCGTCGCGCTATCGCATGAGGAACTAAACTTCCCCTATCCTTGCTCGTTAACTCACTTCGACCCTCTTGAACCTAATATCGAACCTTTATGTAATCCTTCGCGTTTCGTCACTAACCAATCTCAAGTTCTTCATTAGCACGATTTATTGGCCGCGTTTAAGCGGTAATTTCCGAGCCGCGCAGGGAGGTGTGCGCGCATTCTTGTTCATACATTTTAAATTCAAACTGTTATATTAAAATATTGTTGAAAAAAAATCAAAAAATAAACCGAATTGTTATTAAAAAAAAAATGAGCCTGAGTAGTAAAATGTGCGAAATTCCGAAAATTTGCATTATTTTCAAACGTTTTCAACTCCGACTCAGGGAACCTCAGAGGGCTTATTCTCTAACTCCGAAGCAATAGCTTTTTCGAAGTCATATGTTTATTTCATTAATTTTCTTCAAACAAATGAATGAAATAAACACAAGGCTGGCGAAAAAAATATTGCTAGTTGTTAAGCCGGATACACACATGAGGTACCTACTTGCCAAGTAACTTTCAAAATATTCAATCAATTTCTAGCAATTGCCTGGAAACCAACCAGCTGAGAATTTCAAAAATGTGTTGTTCGTTACTTGGCAAGTACCGCATGCGTGTATCCGGCTTTAGAAAATTGGCCACCAGCTTCCTTTAGGTCTAGTAATTTTTAAAATTAAAAATCGAATAGGCGAGAAAACCGCGTCTGATCGCAAAAAATATTTTTTTTTTCTTCATGAAGCGAAAACAGTTTTTATAGCTGGAAAACGAGCGACAAAACGGTCGTTTCTACGGCTAGCCCGAGAAATCAGTTTCGGAAAGACTCCGTCAGGAGCGTTCCGAGCAGTGATTTTCCGAACTGCACTTCATAATGACAAAAAGGTAAAAAACAAAATCATCCAAAGTAGTTTTTAAACATCTGTGAAAATCGGGAGACAACTGCCGAGAGGGTCCTGGGGCCTGATTCACTAACTTTTGTCATCATTGCTTTTTTCAAAAATCATATGTTTCCGTTCAGTTTTCTCAGTTTCATGAATGAGATTTCAGTGTTTCTTCCAAAGCAACGTTTCTATTTCGTTAGAGAATAAGGCCCCTGAGCTACGTCATAGCTAAAGCCCGGATTTATATGCAGTAAAAATCCCTTAAATATGCCATATAATATGCACTAAAAACCCCCGAAATATGCACTAAAAAACCCAAAATATGCACTAAAACCCCGAAATAAACACCAAAAAAGCTTGAAATATCAAAGGAAACCATTTGTGCGATATTATAAATGCCGTTAACATGTGAAGTTTTCATCTAAGTCCATAAATGTGGCTTTAACTGTCCCTTAGTGCGTACTTTCTTCTTGAAAATAAATACAGGACACCGACTATTAGGGACAGTAACACCCTTCTGCCCTTCTTCTTTTGAAAATTCCGCAAGAGATGAGTTATTTTCATCTGTTCACGAAATTCAAGACCTCAAAGGCCCGAATAGTTTGTCGAAGAGGGGAGGCGAGCTCTCCCCAGAGCTGCAAAAAAACATTTGAGGCAACATGGGGCCAATTCAGTAAAATTAGCGCCCGCGCTATCCCACCCGTCTTGTCTAAAAACATATTCCAATTCGGAGAGGACGGGTGGATAGTGCAGGCGCTAAATTTTACTGAATTGGTCGCCAGGACCTTTCGAGAAGAAGCCGTAACGTTCTTTTACTATCGTTTGGTTGTGACACGTGGGTCCACCTTGCGAACGTAAAACAAATTTTGTCTTCTTCTTCATCTTCGGATAGTATACCAGCTTATTTTAAAGATGGGGAAAAAATGAGCTGCTCCAAGAACGAGGCGAACCCCTTATTTACGGAGTAAGGCGATACATACAGTGTTTTTCCCTGCTAGAAAGAAAGGCTCAAATCTACAAAATTAAATGAAAATGTAATGAAATTTTGCGTAATTCCTACAATAATCCTTGAAATATGCAAATTTATGCAATATTGCTCAAATATGCAGAAATATGCAGCATAAAATTTGAACCACAGCATCCCAAAGACAAGATTCGGATAAGTACCTTATCACCATGGACATACTCGTATTTATTAGCAGAAAGAGTATGCAATTGCATACGAATCCGGGCTCTAGTCATAATCCAACCTTCTATATTCAGACCTCAAAAGACCATTAATTAGTCTCTAATTTTGATAATAAAATGATTTGGTTTTTTCTAAACCTTAGTTTTCACTTCATTCAACAAAAAAAAAATAGTATATTGACCTCGCCGCGAAAGTGCTTTGCCAGTCCTCGAGGTGTCCGGCCTCGCCTTCGCCTCGGCCGTACAACTCCTCTCGGCCCGGCAAAGACACACTTTCGCGGCTAGGTGCATAATATACTATATTTATCTTACTTAATTATTTCTGCCTTTCTTAGTCACTGCATATGTAAATCCTATCCAGCAGATCCTCGATCTCATGATGTTTTTCATCATAACATTATAAACTCTAGTATTAGGTCCCTCCACAAACGTAAGCCGAGAGGGGGTAAGGTCCGGGCTTCTAGGAGGCCATAGAACTGGTCCTCTAAATCCAATCCACACGTGAAAAAATGCATTTATTGGGTGGTAATAAATCTCGTATTCGACTACTCGGAGCGCTTTTCAGTAACTGTTAAGCGTCGAGCATGATTATCTCGGAGCACAGTTTTATCAAATAGGTAGAAAGCCTATAGATTGACAGTCATTGAATAATTGAGTAAGATAAAAAACCACCTGTGTTTTGCAATCAGACACGGTTTTCTCGCTTATTCGATTTTCAATTTAAAAAATTACTAGACCTACAGAAAGCTGAGGTTCTACACCAATTTTTAAGATTGCAGTGTGATTAACTGACAGATTCAGTCGGAGTTGAAAATGTTTGAAAATAATGCAATCTTTCGGAATTTCGCACATTTTACTACTCGGGCTCATTTTTCATTCCCTGAATCCTACATTTGAAGTAATATTTTGCACTATTAGGAATGTAGTAAATTTAACGCTCTTTCCAACGATGTATTCAGATTTTTTTTCTTCCAGGTCTATAACACGGAAAAAATCTTAAAAGTGGAAAAAGTCGGACTTCGAGTGGGGTGATTTTTTTTTTTTTTTTTTTTTTTTGCAGAGGACAACTTTTGCCGCAAATGAGTTGCAGAATCGAAGCCCGGCGTTGCCGGCCGGTGGTGCGACCTTAACGTTAACAACCTGTATAATCAAAGGATTTACATACGGAAACCAAATCTTTGATTCAAATTAAAATCACCCCAATATCCTTTTTTCTTGATGGTTTGAAGGTTTGAAACTCACAAACACGATCAAATCTGTAAGTCAAACCTCATGTTTGCGAGCAAATTTTCCGGCAGTGACTGAAAACCGTCAAACGTGATATCAAACCTTCAAACGTGACCCCACACACGATCAAACCTGCTTGTCAAGCGAGGTTGGCAACCATGCTTGCCGAGCATGTTTGATCGTGTCGTGTGTAACCTGCTTAAAACCCCAGGGAGTCATTTGATCAAGCTGGCGAGATGTTAGAACCAACTAGGCCCCAAATGGGGTCTGTGCGAAAGAACGATATTTTTAGCAATCCTTGGGCAAGATGCGGACGGGCTCACACTGAAAACATCTCCAACTACAAAGAGCTCCAACCGCAAGTAGCTCTGACCAGAAGAGTAACAACGTCGAAAATATCCAATAACCTCAAAGAACTCTGACCACTCAAAATCAAACTTTATCTACCCCACTACAGAAAAATGAGAATGGGGGGCGGGGGACTGGCTTCACCCTAGCCCTTCACTTTGGCAATTTAAAATTGAAATTGTTAATGGAAGCGCTTAAACTACGATGGCTAGTAGGTAATACATGCAAAAAATTGTAGCAGTTCCATACGTCGTCAGCCTTCCCTTCCAATTCGAATTCACATTAAATGCTGAAGATAGCGAGCAGTCGAAACCGGTCGAGGGAAGACTGACAGAGTAGGCTCTTACATCTACGATTTTTTTGTAATAATTTGAAATTGGTTTCAACGACCCTAATGGTGGAGGTAATGTAATTTTACCTCGGGAAAGCCTAATACATTGATTCTGCTACCGACGGCCGACCGATGAAAGGGGTAGCCATAAACGTTAAGAAATTCAAAATTGCCACAATATTGATTCCGGAAAAGCGACAATTAATTTGGGCATGTTCCTAAATTAACCACTTTGCTCATGCACGGATGGGTTAGGTTACAAAAATAACATAAGAATGATAAATGTGAGGGAAGGCTCAATCACGATGGACATTTTTACTCATCTGCTGAATTTAGGAACTATCCCTTTCACTTTGGACTTCATGTCTTTGCAGTAATTCATTTTTCTGTGGTGGAGCACAAACAGTTCGTAGTGCACTGCGGGTGCTCAAATTGGGCCTCACGTCTTCACGTTTTACTTTTCCCAAATTATTTGGGACTGAAGTTCCTCGCGTCCAGCCGGATCAGGGTCTTTCTGCTTAGACCCCAACTTTTAGATCAACCAGAGCTCATCGCCCGATCATTCGGTCAGCAGGTTGTTTAGACCGAAATTCCCTTTCATCTTGCCCGACAGCTTCGGATGGAAATCATAATCGAATTAAAGGAAAATTCTCAGTTTCAGGCAAAATTGGACACGAAGAAGAAGATATTTAAAAGCTACGAATGAACTAAACTCTCGGTTCAGATGAGACATACGCATGCAAATGTCCCTTTCAACCTTTAGCTTCAGTCTATTTCAAACTGAAGATAGTGTATTTTTCGTCAAAATCAACCGAAATCGCCAGACATGCTGAAATCACAACGGAGCTTTCCAAGCCTGAAGGATTTCCAACCCTTCAATACAGTAAGAGCTCTCATAGCATCCGCGTCTCGTCGTTTAGCAAGTCAAGTTCGTGTTGGAGCGGTGGTGCAGGTGCAGAAGTAATTTTTTTGTAGGTACTTTTAAAATTTGAATTAATAGCGATTTCCATTCAACACACTGCACATTGTAGTGTAGCCTCCTCCCCATAAACATATGTTTCAATTCAGAGAGGACGGATGGAAAAACTTACGCTACACTAGTGCATTGCATTGAATGGAAAACTCCATAATTGGCCCCGTTGTAAAACTCAAAAAATTGCTCAGCTCTCGATGAGGTTTTGTTTTCAACACATGTAAAATAAGAAGGAAGGATTAATCGCAATTAACCGTGTTATAGTAGGTTTGTTCGTTTGTTGTTCAGTGTAGTGGTGCAGGTGTAGTTCGAGCAGTCCGGGATTTACGTCATTTCTTTAAAGCAAAACGAACGCTTTTCGTGCAAATGGCTAACCTTACGGTGACAAAAACGTTACCTTTATGATTCATTTCCGTTCTTAGAAGGAAATGATTGACGAAAGGTAATTATTGAGCGGGTTATAACATTTCGAGCAGCAAGCTCCTCCTAATTTTTCAGTGTAGATAGTGCTGCACTGAACAGTCCTGAACGCTTTCAGTGTAGTTCGGGATTACAAAAGAACGCTTTTCGGACTGTGAGTGCAGTCCAGAGCAGCTCCGGACGACAAACGAACAAACCTAGTTTTACAACGAACCCATTGTTATCGAAATAGAATAAATTTCACTATCTTCATTGAACATTAATTTTATTTTTAATTGTATTTGTTGTCTCTCCACAATAATTGATTTTATTTCTTTCTGTTCTTGGTCTAATCGATTTTCTGCCTGTCTAGACCATCATCAGGACCATTATTAAAATAAGTTTTCGTGTGTCCTCCACATTCGTTGACTTCCTCTACTATTAGTAGAATAGTACTATTAGTAGAAATAGTAGATGAAGTCAACGAGTGTGGAAGACACACGAAAACGTATTTTAATAATGGTCCTGATGATAGCCTAGACAGGCAGAAAATCGATTAGACCAAAAACAGAAAGAAATAAAATCAATTATTGTGGAGAGACAACAACATATACCACCTGGACGTCTGAATAACTCCACACCAACATGGCCAATTACAATTTTATTTTTCCTCCTGAAAACAATTTATTTTGAATTACTGCTACTGGTAATGTCGATATGCACTAATTGTACCTTCCTGAGTCACTGCTTAAAATATATATATATTTTTGTTCTACATGATACTAAAACCGAATTTTACGACCGCGAATGAGTCCCAAAAGTGTCTCTTTTCTTGCCTAGGAGCTAAAGTATTTTATGGCCGCAAATTTTACGGTGTTTTAGAGCCTAGGGAGTCTAGGCACTAAAGTAATTTTTATGGACTATGCTTCATATATTCGCGTTGAAGTGCTCTTCACTATACGAATAGACGATTTCCACTCATGCGCTCTTCAGTCCTACTTCAACAGTTTTGCAACCCGCTTAGGCCAGGTTATGGGTTACTCTTGTCTTGTGTTGTGTAAAGTGAACTTACTTTTCTCCCATTTCCGTCAAACTAAAACCACATTTGCAGTTATTCAATTCTGATTATATTCTTCAGCCTCCGACACACGAAATGTACCGATGAAAACTCGTCGTTCCGGCGGCACCTTAACATGACGTCCCATCATAGTTCCGCATTTATCACACGCCTTCACATGTACTTCCTCTTCTTTTTTTCCTCAATTTAGGACGTTTTCAGTCAAGTGCCGGTATGGACGAGGGAAAGGGATAAATTTAGTAGCTGGATCGAAACCAGGTTGACCTGGAACGGAAGAACTCGTACTGTCGCCGAAGCAGCAATAGTATCGCATTTTTCTGACGTTAGATGAGAAGCACGCGAAGGAAGTGTAATTGTAGACTCGAAATAAACGTAAAACTCAAAAATCATGTAGTATTTGAAACCGAAATATACTCGTAGTAATGCTAGCAATTTGACAAAAATAATACTGTTAAAGAGGCTCTCGGCAACTAGAAATAAACCCATAACCTGCAGTTCTAAACCTTCGCTTTTTTCACGGAAATCGTCTAAAGGTCGTCACCTGTCCAGTAAAATTATCTAAACATGGAGGCGATTTATTCGAATTGCTAAATTTCAACCGCCTGTATTAAAGCCCCTTTCACAAACCATAGTGCTATGCGTCTGTGGAGTCCACAAGCAACCTATTTCAAAACGGCTTTATTTTTTCTAGTGAATTAATTTGTTTGGTTGCATCATTGCATGGGCTCTTCGGAACGCATACATAGAGCTTGTGAACGCCTAAAAATTGATTATTACGTTTATTGTTGTAAAATAAAAAATGATTATGTACACCACGAAGCTAAAGTGTGTCTTCGAGGAGTGGCCGGCCTCGGCTATCTCTCCTCTCGTCTCAAAAAGACGCACTTTAGCTCCTAGGTATTCAATATGTACACTATTTTTGCGTAAAGCATGCATAAAACTGTAGCCGTAGGAGCCTATACATTGTCTGTCTTCCCTCGTTGAGGTTTCGGCTGCTCGCCATCTTCAGCGTCCCCAACAACATCCCCAGTCCCTGTTTCGCCCTTACGTTTCTCATCAGTCCCGGTGAGCCGGGTCCTCCCTGACTCGGTTTTGATGGGTCGGGTGGAGCGCCGGGGGCGGGGATCGTAGTGCAGTGGCGCACCTCCGTTCCCGATGAGGGGCGGTCCATGGGCTCCTTACTCGGCTCAATTGCCTGGCTGACAAGACCAGGACCGAGTAGCTCAGGTATAGCTGAAGGTCTGACGTCGAAACGGAGACTGGACCGCACCTTCGGTGCAATTTTTCGTGATTGTTTGGTGGGTCCTGCAATGGATCCACTTGGAAAAGAGAGGAGGGAGCATAAGTTGAAAAAAGTGACGTCGACTTACGCCATGTTGGTGCCCCTCGGCCATAATATTTAAGATATAGATAACAGAGCAGGAGTCGTGATAAAGCACAAATCCTGATGCGTTCCGAGACTACCAATGTGGCGTATGTTGGCTTCACCCAGTTAACTTGATTTTACATCTATCGCTCCCTCCTCTCTCTTCATATTTCCATGGGTCCTGACCCCAGTATCTTTGTCGATCTTTGTTCCCCACAATGTTGTTCTTAAACTTGTAAATGACAGACTCTGGTCGGGTTTTTTTCCTGCTGAAATAAGAGGCAGATGCAAGGATTTTTTCAAGGGTAAAGGCCTCCGATACAACGATACACTCGCGAAGCTTGAAAAGTTGGGTTCGGCGAGGTCAGAGGAGTGACTATGGGTTTTGAATTATGGATAGGACCCAGATCATTTGATAGGCGGACCGTGAAGCGCTCGGAAGCTTGAATGAGATTTGTCTGCCGTCAGGCTGTAAGTGCCAAAAACCCAGATTTTCAAGATGGTCAGAACCGAAGAGAAAGAAAAGGCACCTCTTCAAGGCCGGTAGTATTGATGGAAATTGTACTCAAGACGGCTTCGAAGCGTAAAGAAAAAGCTCGCTGCAGTAATTGGAACTTTTTTCCAAAGACCTATCCTCACTTTCTTTGTTCTTTTTTCTTTTATTCCTTCTTTTTTTCATTCTTTCTTGTCAACAGAAAGAGAATAAATAATTGGGAGGAAGAAGAAGCGAGTTGGGCACGTGCTGCGGGTTGGAAGGCACACAAAAGACGGTTTTCTCTCTCACTCACTCTCTCTCTATGTCTTCAACCCTCACTCTTCTTCGTCCAATTATTAAAGCGAAGTACTCACTACTGCCCGGAAAAAAAATAGAATGAGATAAAAGAGCGGGTCGGCGTTCTCTAAAGAAGACACTTGAAACTGTTCAATTGGACTCTTCTCGTTATCATTTTAAATTTGGTTCCCCTATATTGGCTTTTACTTATGCGGAGGAAAATAAAATGACATTTTATCTAATCACGCAACTATATCATGAATTTGAGAAAGCCAAATTTGCAAAATCTCAACATTCCTATGCTTCTGATTTGAGTAGACCAATTGTCCAAATTAGAGAGTAAAATATTTTTTTGTGAACCACTTTGGGGGCGAAGCAGCCCTGTAAATTGTTAGGTCGGAGGATAAATTGTGGAGCACTATATTTCAACGAGACTACAAACTCCTTCTTAAGTGGTCTCTCAAGATTTGAGAACAGCAAGTCTACGAATGCAAGAAACGTGATCCTTACATCTCACACCGTATTAACAAAAAGAAGCCCTAACAAGATTATTATAAATAGCGGGGCAGGGTTGCACGGTTGAGAAAATTGGTCCTTGGGAACAGTTAATTTCGAAGAGGAATAATTTTGTCTTAAAGAAAAAGAACTATGGAAGATTGAGGACGAGTAGGGGAAAAAATAATGTGAATCGAAACCGAGAGAAAGACACGCGGAAAGATCATGGAAAGATTAATTGTATTTAGAGCTCCTGTTTCGTGATGAAGTAACGAAAATACAAATAAAAATAGGTCTGTAGCGAATGCCCCAGTCACGATACACTCCACCTGCTCAAAAGCGCATAATTGGCACCAAACGATTAGAAACGAGTTAGTCTTTCAATAGGTGCTTGAAATTAATTGACGAATAATTCTTCTTTACGCGTCAGGAATTCTCAAAATATGAATAAGCAAATGATAATCCCACGAACAATGTCCCCTATCATTGAATCATTCCATACCCTTACTTCCCTTTCTCCCCAACACCTAAACAGGACATTTTCATCGAAATGCAAATTTTATGAATTACCTAATCGGATTAAGTCTTAAAAACTGCTTGCACTGTTATTAATCTGCCATCTCTTCTTTTCTTGTGTTAACTAAATTAAGATATTATTGTAGTTTTAATCTTAAGACGCAGCCATATTCTGGTTACTTTACAGTCAGACAAGACATGGTGGAATGCTGAAAGAAGTTTTGGACGAAGATTCCTGCTGCGCGGGTTGTCAAGGGCGGATCACCGACAGGTAAACGTAAACACGTTCGATTTATTTAAATATATTTACATAAATATAAATATTTTACTGAAGGTTCTACCTTCTGGCGGTGGATCGCCAGTGGCATCTCGGGTGCCTGCAATGCGCTGAGTGTAAACTGAGTCTCGACACTGAGGTTACGTGCTACTCAAGACACGGGAATATCTACTGTAAGCACGATTACCACAGGTAAATAAATAAACAATGTAATTCAAAAGATAAAGGTTGGGGGAGGGTGAAGGAGTGAGACGTTTGTTTTGATAGGAACCTGAGGGAGAGCCAAATGTTTTGATTGTAAACAAACTGTGGTTTACCGATGTGTACACAGTTACTCCATTTCACTCCCACCCTACGAGAAGAGAAGTTTCCTGCAAGACTAGCTACGTACTAGGAAAACGATAACAATTATAAAGATATTTACAAAACAATGGGTTCTTAGGTAGGAGGTGGAGTACATTATCCAGAAAACAAATTAAGGAATAAGGGAATCAATGAG
Source organism: Corythucha ciliata (assembly GCA_038030265.1). Lineage (NCBI taxonomy): Eukaryota > Metazoa > Arthropoda > Insecta > Hemiptera > Tingidae > Corythucha > Corythucha ciliata. The sequence continues at coordinate 42,265,527 of CM075942.1, read as the reverse complement.
GGTTATGATATGAGCAAGATATAAATTCGTAGTGAAATCAACTCTACAAGGAATTAATTACCTACACTCTCGTGTGTGATTGGGGAAGATGCTCCCCTCGAACGGATCTATTATACTTTTCGCTTTTCTGATTCCATTGCGAAACAGAGCCGGACCAAAGGCCTACTATCATTCAAAAAAGTAAGGAGAACAAAAGAGTCTCTTCCACGGTCATCCCCATCCTCCTTTATATGACACCCCACTTTACACGAAATCTTTTGTTATCAAAGGAACCTCGAGGCGGAAAAAAAGGTGCACGTGTCGATGATTAGGCTAACGAGCCACTGATCAGGTTATCACGGGTGTCTGCCCTTTTCCTTTCGCCTGACGATGTGCGGGAATCGAACGGGCGGCCCTCCCTATATACATGTAAAAACTCGAAGGCTTAGAACGGATGACGATGTTCATGGGGGCGGGTGAATAGAGGCGGCTCAAAAGTGAAATGTCAGTATTTGAAAAGCCACGATATTTATCTTCAAATCAGGTGAATGACTGGTGCAGTGCGTGGTGCAGGATTTAAAAGGAAAATAAAAGAGTTAGCGCGTGCCTTGGGTCAAATTCAAACAAAAATATTCATGGAACCAACAAAGCGCTGAAACGGCTCTTGTATTCTAATCTTTTCCTCGTGCGATTTTTACTCGAAACAAGATTAATACCGCATTAAGGTTAAGCGGGACCCTCACCTATGGTTTGCCACGTTTTTATTCGCCAGCAGGCTTGTTACAATAAGCTATATGTATATGTTATCGTCAAAACCCGAAATTCCTGACCAAAACAATTTTCCCGGCAAATGGTCTGACAAATGACCAAAACAGAACGAAAAAAAGGAATCCAAGAATTTATAAGTAGGTATGAAACCAATATAACGGATTGAAAATTAAAAGATTCGTATTCGTAAAGACAGTTCATTTGTTGTTACATGGCATACGGTTGTGGCATTTTGAATCCCAAAATGTAGACGGTTGACACTGGCAACCGTTGGCAGAGCTAAACTTATTGTTTTGACTGAGATATTCAGTTTTTACTAGCTTTAACTAGTGAAAACTAATATAAAAATAAGAAGAAACAATTCATCCGTAAATTCTAGTTTTCCCTGACCTCCATCATCAATTCTAGATTTACCTAGTAAATACTAGTTTTAGCTAACGGGCTTTGGTAAAACTAGTTGTGACTAGGTAATTCGGGTTTTGACGGTAACATATACATATACTTTCGTAATCAAGGCCGAAACGATCGCGCCTTCATGAAGTCTCGATACCATAAACGACCATGCTTCGAAATCGAACAAGGGCTCATCAGCACTAATATTCCTGATTAAATGTCTGTCAGACCGAGGAGAATTTGCGAGACAGCTCTTACGCTGTACATTCTGTTTTTGGGTGTACATGCGCTGGAAAGGACTTCGCTGGGTTCATCTCGGTGCGACTCCTCACGATTACCGGCGTGCCTTGGCCTTGGTTCCGGTATTTCGGGTTGGCTTCTCATTCAAAGCCTCCCACGTGTGATGGTGATAACGACCGACCATCAAGCCTGCAGCAGCAGGTTTCACTCATCTCACACATCCACTACGCAGCAGACGAATTGTAGCCAGGGCATATTGGCCGGGCTCAGTTTAGGTCTGCCGATTCCGGGTGGCTGACACTTGAGCATGCCTGCACTGCGTGACCAGTTTCACAGTTTTCCGAAGGCGGGAGTTTCAATCTCTGGGATGTAGTAAACAGGGGTGCACATCAAATTTGGCGAGAGGACGGGTGGGGAAATCTCCCCAGATTTTTGTGCAATTTTGTTCCAATGCTAAATCATTAGTTTCATGCGAGTAGAATAGTCTTAGGTGCTGTAGCAATCAAACAATTCTCAGAAAGAAATACCTAATTAGCGGGCTGCGAAGAGTTTGAAGGAGAGAACTGGCTCATTGGTGGGAAATCAATTTCTGGGCTTAAATTGTTCAAGAAGGTAGCATTGTTTTGTTTATTTTTGAAACGAATCAATCAATTAATTACTGTGAACTAACCCAGCTCCCACAATTTTTTGGTGTACATTGCACGTGACTCAAAAAGTATGTTCCCATTCGACAAGGAGGGGAAAAATTAGTTGTTTTTCAACATTGTTTATCGAAATATCTCGAATAACCTTTTCCCTGTTCTCAAGAATACGTGAGCCCCGAACTTATTGAGTACCTGATAAAAAATGAAATTGTTCGAAAATAATGTAATTTTTCATACAATTAACTCCCTTGAAAGGCATACGAATAATTATGTTTGTTTGCATCGGCTAAACCTTGCGCGGGTGTAGTCTCATTTCGGGTCGATATCGAACTATCCCAAACTCTTTGCGGTGTCAATTAATTTGTAAACCTTTGCTCCGTTTCAATCCTGTTTTCTCTTCTGTTAGTTCAATTAATTGAATCTTTCGCAACGTTTTAGAACGGAATGGTTTTCAGCGGTCAAGCTGTCACCGCTTTCGCCATCATACCAAAGAAATTTTGTCTTTCTGTTTTTGAATTTTACTCGATTTTTTTCGCTCGGGTGATTCATTTTGCGCGCCCCATTGAGGTATAGCTTTTTAATAGAAACTTCGAGAAATATTCCTGCATCGCGAAGGAATTTAAACGAGACAGAGATACGGTCGGTGTGGGAAGGGATAAGACACGAAGCAGCGAGGGGAATTGAATGAAAAGAGCCTCTTGGGACAGGTGATATTTGGAGCGGCTTTGCGGAGAACGCGCGCGTGGGCTTGAAAGCCGGCCACTTCACACTTTAAGTTCAAGCTTCGTCATTCTGAAGTGGCGAGTAAACAAATTAAAAAGCTGTATACAAAAAATGAATGGACAGTGCGGTAGGAGGGGAGTGAAAGGATCAGTATAAACGGCGTGAGGTGATTGGCATAGCGGGCGAATAAACACAATGTGAACTGTAGTTGTAAACAAATGATATTACTGATGTTTACACAGCCCTTCGCGGGTTATCCAAATGTAAATAGATAGCAATGGGCTGGACATGGTGTAGGTAGAGGCATAGCTTTAAAGGTCGATAAAAGCTTTTCAAGCAGGTGGAGGGTGAATCACGTTGTCAATAATCATTCATATACTCCGGTAGAAATAAACTCTTTTTTTTCCAGCTCCAAGTCTTCGCAGGGTTTTTCACTTGAACCCAAACAATCTCAAAAATGTTAACTCTATTAAATAATTTTTCCCAGGCTGTTCGGAGTTCGGCGATGCAGCCGATGCGGAAACGGTATTTCATCCTCGGAATTAGTCATGCGAGCGAAAAGCGAAGTGTTTCACGTCGGTTGTTTCGCGTGCGCAAGTTGCGGCGTTCTCCTCACAAAAGGTGACACTTTTGGCATGCGAGGCTGCTCCGTGTTTTGTCGACAACACTACGAACTGCTCCTTCCGCAAGACCTGTCGACAACATCGCTCGACAGCGGTGGAGTCGGCGGTGGCAGTGGAGGTCCACCGTCACCGCCGTGGACGGCAAAAGGTAGGCCGAGGAAAAGGAAATTGTCTTCGCCAGAACCTCAGGATCATCCTTTACGATTGACTCATCCGTCCCTCGGTGAGTTCTGTTACTATACGTCTTTCCCTGCAATAAAATTGGTTCTTTTCTCACTCCCTTCAGTCCCTTCCACGGTTCAACTCGTGACTCACAAATCATTCTTTCTTTTAATGTTGAAACATTGTAAAGTAAGAAACCAAACAAGATACGCTGCCCGAGACTTTCAAATATCATCCAACTAATAAACAAGTTTTTTCTTCTTTCATTCTATAAAGTAGAATCAAAGGAAGGGAGGGGGCGCCCATTCTTCCTTTCCGAAAAAAAAAATCATTCAGCTTCGCTGAACCTCATTAAAAATTCATTGGTCCGCTAAGTGGCAATTAATTGTGAAATAGAAATAACTTAAAAATCAATAACGGAATGATTTATTTTGTTATCACTGCGGCATGTAAATGCCTGGTTATTAATAATTGTAATTTTGTCCGCGACTGTAACAATATACACGTGCGGATGTGAAACAATTTCTTAATTAACTTAAATTATAATATTATTATTAAAGGTGCTAATAGGGTTATAAGTAGCCATTCGAGTCCAATGAGACTCTAGTCGGTTATGATTTCTTATTGGTGCAACGCCCGTTCTTCTTGTGCAGGGTCATCTATTACACAGATAATAATATCTACGGAAATATTGAATAGATAGCGTATTCAATGAGGAAGTTTCATGGGTCAGAACTTATTTTTTAAGGTTTATTCATGCTAAAATAGAGCATAAATCGTGATCCGTTCGTAAAATAATCCAACAGTTAATAAATACGCGATTTTTGAAGTTTTTGGTCATTTCAAACACGCCAGCTAGCATGTTTGCGTCATAGGCGCTTTCCGAAAAAAAGTCACCTGTAATGTAGCTGTCGAAGAGCGGTTTGTTGTGTTTCTTTGCCTTATTTTCTACTAGAGCTCTCCAATAATAAAATAGTGGAGGATAAACAGATGAGCTATTTAGAGGCATGAAAAGGACAGAGAATACAACGACGATTACGTTGCGGAAAATGTTCGTTTTGGCGGGATTTCAAATATGCCAACTTTTGTTGAGAAATAAAAAATATTTCTGAAGGGTTTAAAATTTTTATTTATTTATTTACGTGGAAGGATTGATGTGCCTAATCGAAAACAAATATTTTTGGAAAATGTGAAACTTCCTCATTATTATTAATTACCATTAAGGGGGAGTTGTACATGTGTTTCCTCGACCCCCCTCCTATCATACCTCGCCTACTCCGCGTTACGGAAATTACCGCCGTATTTCTGCACCAATCGTGGATTTCAAGGGCTCATTTAAATCTTCAGAAAATTCCGCCCAAGCGTACGATCTTGCTTTCCTAAATAAGTCGTCGAAAGAGTGTGAATTTTCAAGGTAAAAGTTTGTGTGCGTTTTACAGTTATTTTAGGGATGTAATATGAAAAAGGAAGATCGTACGCTTGTGCGGAATTTTCTGAAGATTTAAATGAGCCCTTGAAGTCCACGATTGGTGCAGAAATACGGGGGTAATTTCCGTAACGCGGAGTAGGCGAGGTATGATAGGAGGGGGGTCGAGGCAACACATGTGCAACTCCCCCTTAACATTGTCTTATTAATTATGGGCATTCTCATGAAATACAGAGATTTGTGCAGTATTGATAGAATGCCCCATAATTAAGATTTTTTGACAATTCTATCCGATTACTCATGATTGTTTTCCTAAGAAAAATATGTATTACTTCGCAGAGCCCCTTACTATCAAAATTGCCTTGGATCCTGTTCAGTGGACAGTCTTTCAAATCTCGGTGGTGGTGGGGGGGAGCTAGGTTTTACCCTAACCTAGGTGGATTTACACGGAGCGAAACATCCTCGCGAGGCGTTTCGCTCCGTGTAAACGCAGCTTAACGGCGTAGTCGAATCTGAACGAAGGGGGTTTGCTCAAGCAGTGGCGTGGGCGGAATTTTTTACCAGGAGATATCTTCCCACTACGGCGTTCATGTTTGGAAAGAATCAGTATAGGCGAATCATATTCTGGAGCAAAATTTCCAAGTTCTTGGCGGAGTCACCAATTTAGTTTTGATGCAATCAGTTTACAGGATAAAATTAACAATTTCACAATGGGATATTACATTCATGTTGCTTTTTTTCTAAACAATAATCCTGCTGAGATCTTGTTAGTTTTCTGTAGTTTAATACCATTATGGATAGAAATTTGTCTTTATTCAAGACGAATGGTAAATTTCACAATGACAATTTTCCTAGATTTCGAAGCCTACTGAGGCTAAATTACCAGTTTCATCTGGCCAGAACAACCCCGGTTCAGCCTCGCAGTATACTCGTCGAGCTTCGGCGAGCAGAATCCTCCCTGAATTTGCTCGCCGGATCAAGAAGATATTCGGTGGTCTATAAATACAGGTAATTTATGCCCGAAACGGGAAATCAAACAAAGACATTTTCCCAAAGAATCCATAAAAGGGGTAATTAATTCAGCTCGAATAGAGAGCCTAACGGCCACTGGAAATGTCATTACAAGGAGTTCAGGGCCCCGTATACACTCAAAAGGGGGCAGACCACCCCAGGCCCCCAAAAGCTTGAAGATGGGAACATGAAGACTTTTAGGTTTTATGTTCAGAAGGTACGTGAAAAGGAGTCTTGGCATCCGGCTGGATGGTGATTTGGCCCTTTTCAAGGATTTTCAGTCCATCCGACCTGAATGGGAAAGTTGCACCCAGTAAATTGTGTGACTGAATTTTCAATTCAGCCCACGAAAGCGATATTATGAAAGTTTTAATTGAGAAATGTACTATTCACGCCTTCTAGAGGCAACTTATTGGCTAAAATAGAAAATAAAACATTGATACCCGGTTTTTGTTGGTCCTTAGGTGCCTAGGCGGCTAAAATCGAGGAGGCGCACTGAAATGCTTTTATTAGGGAAAGTATGAGCATGAAAAAATGCGCAAATATTCGTTGCCAAAACTGCGATAAAGCCACTCACTAAACGTTTATCGATGCAACTTACAAACCAAAATGGAGGTAAAATAAATAATTCGCGGATCATATAGGCTATTTTACGGCTAAAATTTAGAATAAAACGCCAATGTGCTAAAACACTAATTCCCTAAAAGGCCTCCGCACACGGGCCCACTTAGTAGCGAAAATTTAGGTAAAGCGCTGACTCTTGGCTAAAATGAATAAAAATCGCTTATTCGCCGGATATAAACCGCTGCTTCATGTCTGCATATGGGTAAAAGAGCTAATCCGCGGATACAACTGAGAAAAACATGACTAATTCGCGGCCTAAATTGAGAAAAATAGCTGATTACCATTACCGACTAACATTATGAAAACGCTAATTCGTGTCCAAAGCGTGGTAAAAAAATTCTCTCATTCGTAGATGAAATTGAGGGAAATCATTGGCAATTTAGTTCACGACTTTAAGGCCCGCCGCAAATTGAGCCCACGCCTGGATCACCCAAGATGAAGAAACAGTTGAAAATGGAAAGTCTTTTGCTATTTTTATTTCACAAAAAAAAGCTCATAAACGGCCAAAATTGAGAAAATGCCAACTCGTAGCTTCTGAATGCAGCTTATTATCAGCCAAAATTGAGAAAAATATATTTTCTTAAATCGCTATTATTTGCGGTTAAAATTAAGAAAAAGCCATAGTTTAAAGCTACGTAAAACTTGTACGTACTTCTTGTTTATTCATAAACTAACTGGCCTAATAGAGATTTCCGGTGTAGGGCCACCACTGCATGCACCTGCGAGCAGAGCCCGGAACCAAACCCGCAAAATTGGTTGTTTGAATGGCCAACCCCACGAAATTGGCTGTTTGAACAGCTAACCCCGGGAAATTTATTTGTCAAACACAGGGGCAAATTTTGTTTTTGATACGTGAAATTGTTCTTTTGGGTGAGTCAGCCACGCAAATTTATTCTTAAATTAGCCAACCCCGAGAAATTTCATTTTGGAAGATGCCTTGCACCTAACTGGCAATTTCGATTGGACACAACCCGCGAAATTGTTTTCTGGCGTGCCACATCTGCGAAATTTGGTATTTGCAAGAGTCAAACCGAAGGGATTTCTTTTTTTAAGGAGCCGAAGACGAAGTTAGTTCCAACCGTGAAATTGGATTCAGAAAGAGCTCAACCCACAGAGTTGCTCCTTGAAGGTCCACCACCCGTGAAATTGCTTGAAAAGAGTCAACCTCGTGAAATTGTATTTTTAGTGGATTAACCCCGCGAATTCGGCCAATGAACCGCACAATTGGGGCTTTGAAAGGGCTGAACCAGCGAAATTTTGTTTTTGACAGGAGGAATACTCAAGATATTGTTCTTTGACATAAGCCAAGACCCAGGGAGTTTAGATTTTAAACGTGTGAAAATCATGAAGTTGCTGGCCATCAGCTTTAGGTATTCAAAGCTGCAAAATTGGTTTTTCGACTTGCAATATTCACGAAATTTGTTTTTTGAAGTATGTCCGAACTGGCGAGGCGGTGGCATTGTGTATTTCAAGCAGCTAAGTTCTTGAATTAGCCAAAACCACAAAATTGGGTTCTGCATTGTGTTAAATCCGCGAAATTTTGGCTTCAAAAGAGGTCGGCCTGTAGAATGGCTTTTCTTAAGGATCAAAACTCGTGAATTTTTTTTTTTTTTTAATGAGTCAACCCCATGAAATTGGCGTTTAAGGTAGCCAGTCTCGTGAAATCGTCTTTTCTGAATGAGAAACAACCGGGAAATTTGGTTCTTTGAGTAACAAAATTAACCGTATTTGACCTTCGAAAGGGGCGAAGCCACGATATTGATTTCGCACTTCGCACGCACTACATAAATGAGCAGGATTGCGGTGGATGGGGCGGGGTTCCCCACTTAAACATCTTTCATTGTTCGGAAACTTGGGAGCTACTGTAAATCATATACAATTCTCAGGCTAGATTACTGAAATAAAACCCAATAGTCAGATTCTAAAGTGTAATCACTCGAAGCTGAGCCAAAATATGATATTTTGGAGTTGAACTGGCGGTTTCTGCGGAGGCAAACATGCACGTTTCGCGGTCAAATGACCTGTTATTTTGGTAATTGACACTCGTGACGTAGATGAAAGACTGTAATGGCCGAAGATCTGCAGCACCTGTACAGTGCCGAGTTTAGAAACAAGTTTCCTTGCACGTCCGTCTGCAGGATTTTTAAGAATTTTGTTTATTGAAATGTGACAGAGAGATTTATTTCGGCCTGGATGCCTTGAGAATGGGGTGCAACCCCGAAACTAGTCGGCAATGAATGAATGTTTTATGCTCAAATAAATTGGTTAATAATTACCAAAGTTACCTTTAACATTCGCTAAATGATAAAAATTTGCCACATCCATGCCATGCTGTCCGTGCTGGAATTGCCACATTTAAGGTCAATATTGGGTTTTACGTTTAATTTATTGGCATTATTCCTTTTTCTTATAATTATATGCCTTTGATGTCGAAATTTATATTACATGATTGCTAAAATCAACATGACCGTTAGTATGCTTCTTTCACTGTACTTTTTTTGTTGTAGGGGGAGCGATGCTACCCCCAAGGTGACTAAATTTGCTATAGGTGCCGCAGATCTTCGGCCATTACAGTCCATCACTACGTCACGAGCAGTCCCAACCACCTTTGCGCAGGACCCAGTAGCTACAGAAAAAAAAGAGACTGTTACGCGACGTGAACGTCTCTCTTTTTTTCTGTATGAAACCGTCGTCGCACCTCCGGCCTACAAACTCTTGGTCAGCATGTTAACCCAGTAGCTAGTTATAGTATTAATTGATATTAGGTAGTGATTTTTGAGCATTCATAACGGTCAATTTTCAAATGAATTGGCTTTGCCGACTAGGGTGGGCAATCGGGAGTTAAGGACTGCTGGTGAAGTCATTCTCCACCCCTTCCATCCGATTAGCCTGTCGAAGAGTCTAGTCACCTTTAGCTACTCCAAGCAAGTTGGCAATCGAAACTTAATTTCTGTCACTGCGGAAACTAACCCCTCCGGTCAAATAATTCATTTTAGCCTGAATATAAGGGGACTTCATGAAACCCCTCCCGGTTCAATGCGACAATTCGATAGGGAAAATATTATTGGCCTCACTTCCAGACACAAGACTTATTATCTCTGAATTCTCAGACGCTTGTTTTCGTAATATTACTGCACTTGTCAACAGTTCCAGAAAGAGAACAAAATGTTATTGCTTTCAATAGTTCTAATCTGTGGAATTGAAGAAGGAGAAGAAGGAAAAAGTAAAATAAACTGGCCGACCGTAAAAGGGTCAACGAGCCTTAAACGGTAGCGGCGAGCAACATCGTGGGAAGACGCACCACACCAGCCGTTGAAGAATGTCCGATCCACTTTGATAAATTACAGCAACGAGATGACGAACTCGAATAAAGAGGAGTATTTCATGGTTGGCATTTATTTGTGCGCGCGAGCTTGCCTTGAGACGGAAGGCAGCATTAAAAGACAAAAAATAAAAAATAAAAAAAAATAAAAATTAAAGAACAAAAAAAGAGAATTGCAGTTGCAAAATATTTTTAAAGGGGGTCGAAAAGGAGGCAGATCATGTAGAGGGTTGCGGAGGACCCGTTGGCATCTGGTTTTTTAAAGGATGACCCAACAATCGGCTTTCTTTTTGTGGACGAACGGGTTAAATTCTTCGGGAAGCTGCCATTGACAAAAAAATATAAATAAATAAATAAAAACCGTTCGTTGGGGAAAGGTTACTTCATTTGGTGGAATGAAAATGGAAGATCCTTTTACTGTTCTACTGTAATGTATTCAGGATCGCGATAAAATAATAAAAATAACAAGTTAGTCATGTTTGTTCTGAATTATTCAAAGGGTGTGCTTTGGGTGTCCATTGGGTGGGCTTCTCCTCCCGTTTTTTTGTTTTTTGCTTTTTTTGTTATACCGTTGTTAAGCGACGGAATTCAATCTGTTTTGAAATGGAGTGGGGAAGGGAGCGCTACACCATGTCACCCCTGAGCTAGTTTCTTCTTCGGAATCCACCCAGGATGTAATAAATCCCACTCTAAAAGGAGTCACCATATTACCGGGATGCTACGCTATGTTTCGAGGAAAATGGTAGCTGTATACGACGGAAGGGGGGGGGGGACTCGAAAACCGGGTGTCTCCCTCGATCGATTCACGGTGTCGGTGGGCAGGGTAAAGGGGTTATAACAAGGATCGGTGCGTAGAATCTTCACAACAGAACCGGCTAAGAGGAGGTGAAAACCGTGGGCAAAGGAGTTATAAAGATGGCCTCTATATTACGTCCCTTAGCTTTTTCCCATTCATTTTTATATGGTTTGCTTATTATTTCGACTTTGTCGGCCGGCTAAAACAATTAATTAATGCAACATTTACTTTTAAAAAGAAGAAGAGGGGTAAGCCATCAATTTTTCCCGCTCTCTAGAAAAAGCAATTAACACCGAACGCTTAGAAACCAATTGGGACAAGAAGAGCAACTTCGGTTTAATTACCCGCTTTGTTTAGCCTTTAACGAATGACTTCTTCGACTTTACAAACGTCATTGTCATTAAACGCTAGGGAAAACTCGTGTAATAGTCTTCCCAAGTTTTATTTTGAACAGATGTGAATCAAAGTATAGAGGGAAAAGGTAAGAAAATAAGGGGCACCTGTGCATGTTTGGCCGAGTCGCGGCGCAGGTGTGGAGTAAATAACGCTGGATAACGAGAAAGGGCGTTTTTTTCCTCCTTTTCACCAGCTCATATGTGTATAGGGCAGACAAAGACCTACATAGCATGGTCGAACTTTTTAACCCGTTCAATAAAAACCATCGATTCAGGAGGAGGGGGGGGAGCATATAGGGGAAAACGTTTGGTCGAGGGTGGATCACGAGAGATCATCTCAGCTCAGTGAGCTTTGGCCAATTGGTGCCTCTCGGTTAATTCGTTGACATTGTTTTCCCCCCAAACTTTTGAACTTCCCTTATCCCCACATAATTATCGCTCGAATGAATGATTTAAAGTGGACATCGATGAACGCAACGTGGTAACCACGCGTATGTTCAACAACCCGGAATATAAGTGTATTTGTCCGCATTTTTGATTGACAAAGTAGCTCACAATCCAGATGTCGAAGTTCTCAAGCCTTGTTATTGTTTATTTGCTTTTATTTCAAGCGAGGGTGTGCTGTTAGAACACAATTGTACTGGTTTAATAGTGAGGGTGACTTGAGAGTTTTTTGTTGTTGTGTTTTTTTTGTTTTTGTTTTCAGTGATATACAACGATTTAATGTTTACCCACTGACGGGACAACAGCTTGTGCAACCATTTTTTTTTCGCCTCTCTTCTCCTCTTCCACCCTGTGCAAACCCTTCCGTACGCTTGTTATTCCGAATATTTTTAAGTGAATTTTTTGCTTAGAGATGATCCACGGGGGAGAACTTTCCTCGTCGATGGAGTCCCTCTCGTACGACAGTTCGGCGACATCGCCCGGCGTGCCTCATCAACGAACGAAGCGAATGCGAACCTCGTTCAAACACCACCAACTTCGAACGATGAAATCCTATTTCGCCATCAATCAAAACCCTGACGCGAAGGATTTGAAACAACTGGCGCAGAAGACTGGACTGTCGAAACGGGTTCTCCAGGTACATGTATAGCATGATCTCTCGAATGTACGTTTTTCTTCAAATTATGTAGCACCGTACCCCCCTGTCTTCAAAAGAAAGAAAGGGAAAAAAAAAAAAAAAAAAAAAAAAAAAAAAAAAAAAAAAAAATGATGCCAGGCCTCACACACGCAACAATTTTTTCAGGACAGAAGTTAAATATAAAAAAAATGCGACTACGTGGTCCTTGTATTAAACGTAATAAGAAGAGGGGCAAATATTTGAATTAAGATATACAATTCGACTAGAGAGAGACTCGAAGAGAGAGAATTCATGCTTTCACTGTACTAAGCAAAATGGACGAACTTCAAACAAGGCCTAATTAATCAAAATCCCCCTTCCACGCACTCTCTAGGGTTCTAAGCCCTTTCTTATTTACTTTGAAAAGGGTTGAGAGTGGGGAGGAAAAAGTAATTATACTCAAAATTAACAGTATAATGAGCAAGTTAACTCGGCACGTGTGAAGAAGGTGCTTTTAAGGAACTTTTTTTATAGTTTTTAAAAATGTATCTGTTACCGTAAATGTGATAAATCCGCTAATTATGAATAGTTACCAGTAATTATTCATAACTACCAAGATAAAAAGATTAAATGATAAAAAAGTAAATATTTTTGTAGCGGCTGCTTCTTTTATTAGTTCGGTAAACTATGCGTACGCTTCGAGAGGCACAGGTAAAAGTAATAAATTATTTAGAGAAAATAGAATTCATCACATTTCACGTATAGGTAAAGGTGAGAAAAAATTGGGTTCCGTAGCCGTAGTAATATGTCCAGTTTTTGGCCGAGGAAAGTACAAATAAAACAATTTTACGCCGAATGGTAAATTTGAAGCATCATTTCAATTCCACTTCTTTCTAAATTGCAATGCTCCGGTGCTACCCAACCGTTTCTCAGGCGACGCCGCTTAGTAAGCCAAATAAATCAAATAATCAAAAACTTCGGAGAACGGGAATAGTATATTACATAACGAGTGAGGGAAGTAGAATTTTGCCCGCGAGTTTTGTTATGCACCCAAGGCGCAGCCGAGTGAGCTGAAAAAAACGAGCGAGGCAATTCTACTCCCTCACGAGTTGTGTGCACAATTTTTCGCGTGGCTAGCTACCCAGCTTTTGACATAAGCCTAATAAAAACAGAGTCAATTTTCATTCGTGTGAAATTGATAACGTTCGGTCACCTACATAATTATAAAGCGGAAGCCTAGTTACGTCCCATACCCCCGTCTTCCTCTGTTCAGTGAGGTAAAATTTTACGCCACTACTTTTCAGTGAGGAAAGCTTTTACATCACTGGTGTGTATCTCTCGACTTCCTGCAGTTGTTTTTTGCCTGTAAACTCGAACTTTACACACTGGCCACGCGAAAAAGGAATTTCGGTCCTTGGCATGAATACGTGAATAATACAGTTCGGAAAATGAGATTCTGGGGGATTAATGCTAGTTGGTTGGGAACACGTTTCTTATTGCTTGGCACAATAGTCAATAATTTATGGAATATTTTAGGACCAAATTGTTCCTTACGAGATCTACATTTTCAATTTATTGGCCAAACACATTTTCATTTTGAGACCGAATTCCACAGATTCTGCATTTTTTGGTGGAATGCCTTAGAACGGGAGAGAGTTTTCGTGGGGAGCGGAAGAAAACCATTGTTTCTCTTGGTCCGAGCGGCGGTCGAGGACTGACTATGCTTACCTCCATCTAGTCATTTTTCCAAGCCACAACTCCCATAAGTTCACAACTCAGCGTTTAACAAACTAAACATTTACGTAGCCTCAGAAATGGTCCCGTTCAAAACCTAATCGAAACTGTGAAACTGTTCACTTTTACCATATCACTGGCACTTGCAGCGCGCCCGCTCCTTTGGACTAAACCATGTCGTTACGGGCATTTCTGTCCCGAAGCTGACTATTTGGCCACGAAACCTGAGAGTGACACCAAAGGAACAAAATGGGTAACGGCCAAAACACTGATTTTTGGAGTTATGTTCCTCTGCACATGCAATGATATAATATTAAGCCTGTTTTACACGAGTACGTTTTTTGATCAAAAATATGTTCAAACTGAATTTGAAACAGTTGGCAGGGGCCAGCTGATATTTTTTTTTTTTTAAATGGCTACTTTGATCAAAAAACTTATTCGTGTAAAAGGGGCTTTATTCAGCCATCTAAAAGCTCAGAATCCGCGAGGAAACCGTCAACTGCAAATTGGGGAAGTTTCAAGGGTCAGAACGTATTCATAAATCCAATTTTTAAGGTTTATTTACCCTGGATCCGTTCGTAAAATAACCAAACAGTTAATAAATACACGATTTTTGAAGTTTTTCAAAAAGTCATTCCAAACACGCCAGCTAGCATGTTAGCGTCATAAACGCTTTCCGAAAAAAAACCACCTGTAACGTTGCTGTCGGAAAGCGGTTTGTTGTGTTTTACTTCCATGTTCCCTTCGGGAATGGAAGTATGGTGTTCTTTTGCCTTATTTTCAACTAGAGCTCTCCAATAATAAAGTAATGGAGGATAAACAGATGAACTATTTAGAGGCATGAAAAGGACAGAGAATACAAGGGATATTACGTTGCGGAAAATGATCGTTTTGGCGGGATTTCAAATATGCCAACTTTTGTTAATAAATAAAAAATATTTCTGAAGGGTTTTAAATTTGTATTTATTCATTTACATGTAAGAATTGATATGCCTCGTCGAACAAAAATATTTTTGGAAAATGTGAAACTTCCTCATTGCTATCAATCTTACTGTGCTCTAAAAATCAAGCTCGCACACATTTCCTTTCGAGGGGTTAAATTGGGTCGAGCGAGGAATTTCTGGAAATACTCGTATAAGGCATTCAAGCTACGCTGTTTATTGCTCCATACGTCAAAGAAAATGTCAAGTGAGTCTCAAAATCCTTTCAGACCAGCTCGTAGCATTGGAAACTGGTATCAATTCGTCAAGGCATCGACCCCATCACGGTCTTGAGATCATGTCATGATTTTATTTCAGACCTCAGTTCATCCAGTGGCTCATGAATTTTGCAGCTTTCATGCCATGGATCTAACCCGCATTAGAGGGGTTCAAAATACGAGTAGTCATACCATTTCCGTGGGAAAAGCATTTGAAGGATCTCAAATCACCTATACTTCCGCCAACAGTCCAATCAACAAGTAAAGTTGAAGCTTATCATTATTGTCCAGAAAGTTATACCTGTACTACGCCTACTCTACTCCAGGTCTGCATGCTTCGTCACAAATTCATGAATTCGTCCTACGGAACGGCTCAATTACGTACCGCATCAGGCTCTGTCCCAAGATCATGTAAGAAAGGATTGGCGTGAGAGCGCTTTCAATCCCACCTTTCCGCACTGTTTCACTTTACGCGTCGAGTGGAAGTGGATGTGTTAAGACTCAATTAGTTTTATTGGGCACCAGGTGGCTTATTCACCTTTTTAATGATGATTATAAGGCAGTCAACTTGGCCACGACACGATTGCGTGCTGAACAAAAAATCACGCGCAGTAACCACGCGGGGCCGAGAGATCTGAATTAAGCTAACGAGATGAACAATGGGTTGCCTCAAGCTATGAATGAAATGGAAAACGTAACATATTTTAGGGCCCTTGTCACGGCGTCAGGTTATATAGTTAGTTGAAAAAACCAACTTTTTGGGCTTGTTCAACCATGAATTCCTAAGCTTTCATAAAGTGTTCTTGCACCATCGCGTAAAATTTTGAAAGGCAGAGACACCTGAATTTCCGCAATGAATTTCAGTTGGTTTAAGAAAAGCTTAAAATTCACCCAAATTGAAATTAGTGTAATTGATAATTTTATAGAAAAAACCCTCACGGAGGGTTCATTAAAGTGAGGCCACATTATAAATATTTTAAATAATAAAGTGGTAATTAATTGTACAAGGCACGTAAATATCCTCTTCCGTTCGTTCGCGCTCTCTTGCGTGTTTATCCCACGAAAGAACGCGCATGCAATGAATTGTTGGGATGCAGAAAATGCACTTTTTTTGTTGACTGTTGTTTTCTTTATATTTCGTTTCTTCAGTCTTTATGCATAGCGGAATGGCTAGAATTTTTCCCCCTGCTTTCGTTGGAGAGGACCCGTGCCTCATCTTGTAGGTTTTTTTTTTGCATTGCAAAAATGGAGGACCTCTTCTCCTCTCGAATACCTTTCCTTTTATAATGTTATTCTATATGTATAATTAGTGCCCTGGCAATAAATGATATACTTACTCTATTTATGCAAAATTATTATGCATTTCTTTTGCGCACGGTAGCATTATACATAATAATGCTTTTTACTTATCCACTGTTTTTTCTCAATAGCACCCGTCCTGCAGTGCAGTGAGTGCCGATTCCTTCCTCGTAGTTTCATATATCGCTTTCCTCTGTAATTAGGAGCTTCATCGATTCTACTTCGTAGTCGCGCAGAGTCGTTTCAGGGGTTATATTACCAACATTTATGCTCGAACAAAGACCATTTGCATTTTAGGCTCAAGCGCGCGTGAAAAATTCTGCCCTCCGTAGTGGATAGGGGATGTGTTTGTGGGAAAAAATGGTCAGTTTCTGATAAAGCCAACGTTCGGTTTCTTTGCCTCATATTTATACGAGTTTAAGGATCGATAACAGATTCCGTGCATTAATTTCAGACAGAAAATTGTCGTTTCAGTACAGAGACAGTTTTTATGGGGTCCTGCAGGACTATTAGTTTTTTGACATGAAGATCAGCGTCTAAATCATTTCTATGCGCACAATAAAGTTGACCATGAGTTGAGTACGTGCACACAGCGTCATGAATGCTACACTCGGAAACCGTCAATTCGCCCCTTAAAAATTGGCTAATTACTAATTAGCACTAAAACTGAAGATTTTACCCCTGAAAACCCAAATAATCTTGAAATTCCGTCCAAAAAACAGATTATCCATTATTTAAAAAACTAAAAATTTTTCGCAAAGTCGCTTTCTCGGCTAAGATTAGTGGCTCATACACGAGCACATAATTTTAACAGATTTAATCGGCCGGTCTTTTCGGCAGATATCGTTAACGATCTGGAGCAAACGATGAGATCGGTCGCCTTAATGCATAAATGTAATCTCAGTGACCGATATCTGTTACCCAAACATCAAATCTGCTCGTTAGTGGAAGCACATCTGACAGATTGAGATCTTTCTCCGACCGAAATCTGACAGATTTCATTTATCGGTCGGGGTCGAAAGATATTTGAGATCTGTGACAGATATGAAGTTAGAAAACTAGTAGAGGGAGCAAAAAGCTTGAACCATACATATAAGCCCCTTTTAAGCCGCCTTGCAAGCTTTAAAAATCTGAGCTGTGGGCTTCAACCAATCAGAGCGCCCCGAGTCCACAGCGCGGAGCGCTACGATTGGTTGAAGCCTACACTCCCACAGCTCAGTTTTTTAAAGCTTGCATGTGAAGGCGGCTTTACATGAACAAGTTTTTCGATCAAAGTAGCCAAAGTATGGAGAAGGCAAGAGGCATTCGATTTGACCCCTTCCCCCACCAGTGATTCATTAAATTGTCGCCATTCAGGGGGGGGGGGTATAATTGAATGCCGTTTGCCTACGATATCTTCTCCTTCCTAAAATATTCTGTCCTCCCTTTCTAAAACAGTATTTTGACAGAAAAATATAGGCAATTGCCTATGTGCCAGGTGCCAACAATATTCGTGAAGGGTGCTCAGGGATCGGCAGAAATGGATGGGGGGGGGGGGTCAAATTGAATGTCTCTTGCCTGCGGTATCTTCTCCATGGTAAGATATCCTGTTTTCACTTACTGCCGATCTCTCCGCACCCTTCACGAATACCGTAGACAATGGCCCATGTTTCGTAAAAACACGGTTTTTGTGCATTCTCGTGACGTTTTTGTGAGAAACGTCAGTGGTAACATGAAATGTGAACACGCCAAAAGGAAACTTAGAAGACGGGGAAGTTTTTGTGATACACCGAAAATCTGTTGAGAAAGCTGTTTGGGTACAGCGACTTTTCGTAAAACGGACAAATTTTAGAGGACACGTAAATTTATGGAAAAAATGCCAGATTTCTGGGTGTTGACGATTATTTCAAGCAATAAAATGGCCTCTATCCTAAAGGAAATGTTCCGTAGTTTCTGATAATGGCATCACTTTTTGGATTTGGTGCGATTGGTTACTTTTTTAAACACAAAAAAAATCATAACTCCGGAACGGATCGACGTAGGACACTTCCGAAGGTACCATTTTACTCCACTTTTAACGTAGTTTTACCCAGACATTTTTGTCACACTTATACGGATCCACCCTGTATAGTACAGTATATCAGCTGACCCCTGCCAACAATTAACTGTTTCAATTCAGTTTGAACATTTTTTTGATCAAAAAACTTACTCGTGTAAAAGGGGCTATATGTATGATATAAAATATTAGAAAATACATGTTCAGTGAAGTTTCGCTAAGGGGTGACGCCCGATTCGAAGTCGGTCGATCTATGTCTGCCAGATTCTCTCATGAGAAATCGGTTGGTTAGTGGGGGACCACTGACCACAACTGACGGATTTTAACTCCCCCCGATATCGTTCGGCCGATCACGGTTGATCTGTCGTCGTTTCTTGCCCACTAACGAGCAAATCTTTCCGTCTGATATCTCTCAGAAACACAAAGTATGCCGCCCTCGTGAATGCCCACCTATTGAGATAACCGCTAAAATGTGTGTTTTTTTTGTTTTTTTTTAAATCCTCATACACAGCTGAAATTGAGTAAGACGCTAATTCAAGGCTGAAAGGGGAAAATCGCCAATTCGCAGCTAAAATCGTGAAAATCGTTCATTATTCGCGGACGAAATTGAGGAAAATTGGTAATTGACAGCTGACATCGAGGAGAAATGGAAGGAGAAATTTTTTAAGGAAGTGTTGTGTTTTTTGTTGTTTTTTTTTTTTTTTTTTGTGCGGGAGGAAACTAGGCTATCCGGACCTGGCTGCCGAGAAATTGCAACACTGGTATAAATAGTTGTGAGCGTGCGATTTCGGGTCATTTGAGCGAAATTACAAGTTTCCTGGTGGACTATCCGTGAATTTGAAAGTTTAATGTCTTAATTTGAACAAAATTTCAAGTTCAGGGCCTTAGTTTAAGCGAAATAACAAGTTTTGGGCCCCTTTTCGTGGCGGTAGATTCAACTGGCTAGCCGGCTCCAACTGAGCCCGGCATACTTGGGACGTATACTTAGGAAATAGGAGGTTCCATAACCGAATAACCAAGGCAATGCGCCTTTCGGGGCTTAATTCCTTTGAAAATGCTAGTCTAGGGTTATAATTGGTAATTTAGGCAACATTTTTAGGGACTTTTTTTGTGGCGGCACGTGGAACTCGAGTTCCAAGCTCAAGCTAGCCGGTATCCAAGGGGACCAAAAGATTGAGAAATACTCACGAAGTCTTAAGTTTTCTAGCTGAAGATCCACGATTGACAGTTCCGAGTTCCGAATTGCAAGTTTTGGGATTGGGACCTTTTGACTTTCATTTTCCTGTAGAGAAAGGAAGTATGGCGTTCGTGAACAAAATCGAGTCCAAGCTGACTTCATATTCTTGACGCACAACCTCAGAAAGGTTGAAAAATTGATTTTCAGTATGCCGTCGGTGTGTTTGTTTTTTGGAGCCGCCGACCGGTTCAGGCACCTCCGGAAGCGCCGTAAGCTTGATTGCCCCCACCCCGACCAAACTCTACCATCGTTCCACTTCGTAAATCCTCCACTGGCTGTATATGAACTCACAGGGGTCAGGAGATTCACTGCAAATAAGTTGCAATGCAATAATTACATTGCACGTATAACTTTATCAAAAAATCCCTTCTTCCTCGCCATAGAAAACATTGTTTCGTATTCCTACGACTTTTCGTAGAGTTGAATCGGAACTAACCTACGAATGTCGTATAGCAGCAATTTTTCTTGCTTGTCTGAGCACCCGGCCGCCGAAGGACGTGGAAGTGTTTTGTCCATCGGCTTCGCGGTAACACAAAAAGTCACTATCTTCAAATTACAATTATTTAAAAGGCTTGAGGGGGATTCGAGTGTAAATATTTGCCAGTTCTCAACCGCTTCAATTGCACTAACTTAACAATACTATAAAATCCCTCCCCTTTTTTCCCTTTCCCTATCTCCTTCTTATTTCCATCATTTCCATCACTACTTTCAGCTTAAAAAGCCGAGAGAAAGCCTCGGGTCTTTTGCCCAATTTCAGTGGCTAAAATGTGATTTTCTTTCATCAAAGAAACAAAAAACAAACAAAAATCTGACTCTGGTATTGGACCATGAGATTTTTGGTCCAATTTTCTCTATCTTGAACCAGTAGAGAGTTTCTGCTTTCTGGGGCCCTACTGCAACTGTTTTGAATTTTTAAATAAACAAGCATTTGCCAACGTTAGGGGTTGCCAACTGTTCCGGGGTACCCAGGACAGCCCTGGTTTGGCTAATTTTGTCCCACATTCCGGGCGAGGTAATCCCAGGACGCGATTTGTCCCGGATTCTGCTCTTCATTTATAAAAAGTTGAAAATTTTATTCTTGGAATTTAGATGGGTGTGAACCTGCCTTGATACACCAAGTGAGAATAATTAATAAAAATCGTCCTATTCGTTTGATCAGCCGATTTTTTTTTCGTTTTTACCTTTCAGATATTTTTTATAAAACTGTATGTAAATGTGATGTGTCGGACCAAGGTCGTGCAACCAGGACGACCAACGGAATCGTTTGTTTAGCGCCGTAAAACGGACAAAACTCTGTTTGTTTACGCGTCTGATATGTGGCATACATATGTATAACCCATATTAAAATAATTACTGAAAGACTAAAAGCTTTATTTGGTTTAAACTGTAGAACATGGATAAGGCTACAAAATCTACGTTTTCAGAAATAGTAAAATGTTCGAGCTTGTTTTTCTTACAGATATGCACTCGACTGAGCATCTCATAAGAACACCAAATCCATTGATGGGGAAAAAGAGTGAAATGAAGTTGGCTCTATAGGCACATATGGAGTGCACAATTACAAACAGTTCATTCTATCGTTCTCATCATCTATTCCTTTTTCGGTATTGATTATTTCCTAACACAGCGACAAAAATAATTTATTCAACATCTAATTCTCAAGGACTGGTAACTGAGAAGGAAGATTATCCGGAGTGTATACTAAACGAGGATTGAATACGGTTATACCCTCTAAGTTTGTTCAGGTGGAATTAAAGAACTTGAGGAATAAAGAATTTTATTGTAAAATATAACTACGAGGGGCGTCGAATATGGAATCGTTTTGTACTTCTCGGAAGGAACATGATGTCGGGGTGTATTTCCGCGTCACCAGAGATATAGTGCAGTTATCGTTAATTCTCATTCTTACAAGTTTATGAGTTGCCCTCGAGCTACTTTTTTGCTTCATAATACGCGGTTTTTCATTCTCCAAAATGATACAATTGAAAAGTTTTATTTAAATAAAAGTACGTGATTTGTTGCAAGCGTTATGCGTTTAAAATTGGCACACTCATAAAAATAGCTATGAAATTTTGAAGTGATCCACCTCATAAGTTTCTTCTTGCAATAATCCGCACCTTGCAAGACGATTGGCGTTGAATAACGTTTTGAACGCATTCGATTTTGCCCTCTAATTGTATTTAAAACATTATTGAGTGGAGATTGCTGCGTTTTTTGATAATATTAATCCCAAGCTTCAGCCTTTTTATAGCCCGGTCATTTACATTTCCAAGTGGATCAGTTGTAGTCGTTCGATTACATCGTGTGTGAATTAAGGCTGACTCCCGGGCTGACTATAAATGGGTTTATAATTTTTACAGTTTGCCAGCAGGAGAAGGAAAAGAGCGCACATGTGATTAAAAAGCGTCAAGTTGAAACTTCATTCAAAGAGCTTTTCTTGAAAGAGCTTCCCCACGCGGATTCCATTTTTCATGATTACTCATTTTCTTTGTGCACATGTATATTAACACAATTTTTCTGCCCCCTCTCCACCCTCCGTTCCGTCACCAATACCAACCACTCCATAGGTTTGGTTTCAGAATGCCCGCGCCAAATGGAGAAGAAACTTGATGAGACAAGAGGGCGCGACTTCAACCACCTGTTCCCAGCAGCCGCTCATCGTCTCTGAGACGGTAACGTCACTCGAGGATCTCCATCAGTCAAGCTTACAATTTACGGATATTTACTGACGGAATGAGTTCGAATGAAATCAAGGGTTCAATAGTTATTTATTGACTGATTCCATTCGAAGGGCATCAAAGGTATTGTTCTCATGTCAGCGTGAGAAGGGAAAAATATCGTGATCTCTCTTACACAGGCATCCTTAATTAGTAGTATTAGCTAATTTAATTTGTAGTTTACTACTGTGAATAAATCAAAATAGGTAATTAGTTCCTAGTTTTTTTGTTAAACTTAATAATACATCAATTTGAAAGATATAGCCCTATAATTTATTCCGAAACTGAAACAACAGTAATTTAGCAATACAATACATATACTTACTTCCAAACATTAAATACAATACTACACGTTGTAAGTCTAACTGTCTAGTTATTCTCATCAGAAAAAGGTGTGCGTTATTTTATAGAGCCATCTACACTTGACTGTATGGTAAGACACGTCAGAAATGAAGAAATGTGCGATGTGAAAGGAAAAGATTATGTGCGAAATGAGACAATCCGCTCGCAGTGATTTGCCGCTTACCCATAAGAACAGGAGTGAGAAACGAAACTGGAAATTCTTTTCTAAAGAGTAAAACGAGAGAAATTATAGACACGAGGAAAATAAAAAAAGAGGGAAAGGAGCGGAAGCAAGCAAAGCCAATAAGGTTCTTGTCATGGCGGGCGCGTACACAGTGCTCTTTCTTTCAAGTAAAAGAAAAAAGGGAACTTGCGGTACATACCGGCTGCAGTCTAATTGTAAAACGATTTCGCTAATTGATTTACAATAAGCTATAAATGAATCATACCGTAAATAACTTTTTTCTTGATGGCAAAAAAAGTCGAGGGCTGCCTCTCTCTTTCTTTTATCATGCGCACTTTGTTTACATCCTTACATCCATACAAGTAAGTTTAATCCCGTAGGTATACTGATGCGAGTAAGTATAAAACGGATGTGCTCTCCATCTCGCTGAATAGATTAATCTCTCTGCACGGAACGAAATTAGCTTGAAGTGAGAAATGTGACGTCCAGTTATCTCCCCCAATAAGGGCTAGGGTTTGCATCTCGCATAGTTTTAAATCGGGTGCAAGAATGAGGCCAACCCAGCGTGATTGGGGCAAAAGTCGATATTACACGTTCCACTAGTTGTATGTATTTTGACAATGGCCATTTTTATGCGGTGATCTGGAATTCTGAGTGGGGTGCACGGAGCTAATAAATGAGAACCGAAGCGTATAATGTACATATGATACAAGAATCACGGTCCTAAGCTCAACTGTACACACGATTTCAGTGCTGCCGCGGGTATATAGTTTCTCATCCTATCCCATTTTTAAAGGACACAATTTATACTTTGCCCATCCATATCATTTTGTCGAAGTTTGCAGGAAAATTCGTGGGGCTGTTTTATAACGTTCCATACAGCTCAAAAACGCTGGAAAACCTCCGGAACCCTGCAGCTCGTCTGATCGGAAATCCGTTTCAATTTTCGGATTCCCCGCGTTAATAATCCCGTAGGCACGCGGCTTCGCCCAATTTTTGCCAAATTCTATGACCTTCTCCTTGGCCATTTTTTTGGTGTTTTGATTTGAGTCGGACTAATGCTACTAATAAAACTATAGATTTTATTGATATTTTTGAGCGAAAGAATGAAAGTTGAATCCCTGCTGCTGATATGACCCTAGAACCTGCTGGCTTATGCTATGTGCTCGCAGGGGCGGTTTTATGGGGGGAGGGGTGATAGGGGCGATCGCCACCCCCGTCAGCTCAGCCACCCTCAGTGATAAGGGGGGGGGGATAAGCAAAGGAAGGAAAAGAGAAAACATACAAATGTTAGAGAAAGCAAATCAAACCTAGATAATCGATAATCCTATCTATATCCTATAGAAAGCAAATCGTATCCAGATCCTATAGAAATAGGAAGTAAGAAAATGACTTATTTTATTATTACTTGGTAGTACACCGTTTGCGGAAAATTAGTGAAATTGGATTGTGAAGGGACCGAATTCAAGACATTTGGTTATGGAAGAGCGAAAATCACGAGAAATTGTGGTATGAAAGAGCCAAAATCTCGACATTTGGTTTTTAATGAACCGAATTAGTTTTTCAACTACCCAAAATTATACAAAAGGCTGCATGAAGCCATGAAGCTTGTTTTAAACATATACCGTTCCCCTTTTGCACAAAATTCTGCATTTGGGCAGTTCATTTCCACCCGGTCTTCACTGAATTAAATCATATGTTAGTTGAGAAGACGGGTGGAAATAAATAGGAAATTTTGTTTTTTGGAGACAAAAATCCTTAAAATTTGGATTTGAACGAGCGAAATGCGTAAAATTTGGTTTTGAGAGAGCGAAATTTAGATTCAAAATAGACTCAATTGCGATATTTCGTTTTTTGAAAGAGCCAAACGCGTAGGAACTGATTTTTTGGTAGAATGTCCTGGATTCTAAGGCAGTATTCTAAGATTTTTTGTTTTAGTCAAATTGCCTGCACCACTTTCCCTCAGATTCTTAAGGGGGAGTTACACATGTGTTTCCTCGACCCCCGTCCAATCATACCTCGCCTACTCCGCGTTACGGAAATTACCGCCGTCTTTCTGCACCAATAGTGGACTTCAAGGGCTCATTTAAATCTTCAGGAAATTCCGCACAAGCGTACGATCTTCCTTTTTCATATTTCATCCCTAAAATAACTGTAAAACGCACACAAACGTTTACCTTGAAAATTCACACTCTTTCGACGACTTATTTAGGAAAGCAACATCGTACGCTTGTGCGGAATTTCCTGAAGATTTAAATGAGCCTTTGAAGTCCACGATTGGTGCAGAAATACGGCGGTAATTTCCGTAACGCGGAGTAGGCGAGGTATATTTGGAGGGGGGTCGAGGAAACACATGTACAACTCCCCCTTAAACAGATATCAGACACTGCAATATAAAATCCGGGTATTGGAAAACAAAGACAGTGCGCTTTCGGGCTACTTTTTTTATATAAGAAAATTAAGAAATTAGACCAATGAGATAAGTTAGTGGGGGGGGGGGTGAGAACACATTTTACCGCCACCCCCGTCACGGAGGCCTAAAACCACCCCTGTGTGAACGAACGGGCCAGTTTCCCGCTGCCGAAGATTCAGATTTTTCAAACTTTACTGTAAATAGCTCTCACTATACACAAGTGTGTTGCGGGTTGCCTATCCTATTTCTCGTGAATAAGCTAGTGGTTGGCAAAGTTTTCGCTCTAATAATGTAAACGAACGAGATCTGGAATTCTGGAAATTATATTGTAAATATTACGAATTAGTCCAGTAAAATAAGTAATAAAAAGGGGGGTCAGCTGCAATAATTAGGGTAGACTGATTTTTTGGTTTCAAGTTGTCTGGAGAGGTGTAGGAATGACGTGTAAATATTTTTGACCTCGACAGACTTCGGGATCACCCTTAAATTATAGGAAAATGATTTTTGGCACTTTTTCGCTAAACCAGCCTGTTTTTGGTAGTGAATGTGAAGAAAATTTTCGCATTAGGCAACATTTACGACAAAACGAGTCCAAAGCGGGATTCTGAGATATCGTAGTTTCCAAGATAAAAGATGACTCGTTCGGAACCGTGCAGTATAAACCGCACTTGCGGCATTATTTCCCGACACCCCTGGTCTAATTTGGGATAACTTTATCGGCCCGGCAAGTTAGGCCGTAAGAACGGCAAAATAGGGTTTTCTAACGGCAAATTATTCTTTTCCACGGTCGGAAAAATGATTTGAAGAAGAGGGTTTGTAATAAAAACTATGTACAACGTACCTACTGGTGCTAAAGTGGTTAAAGAAAATTTATTGTAGAATTAAAGATTTGGCTGCTTCCGCGGGGCGACCTCGAACTTTGACAAAAATGTTCACAGCCAGATCACAAATTTGCAGTTCACTTCTTTTTATTTCGTCATTGATTTACCTACGCTTTTCTGAAACTTGATAATCAGACGTGCGAATACCTTTATCTGCCGTGCAAATGACTTTTTTGTCGTG
This sequence comes from Corythucha ciliata, assembly GCA_038030265.1. Taxonomy (NCBI): domain Eukaryota; kingdom Metazoa; phylum Arthropoda; class Insecta; order Hemiptera; family Tingidae; genus Corythucha; species Corythucha ciliata. The sequence continues at coordinate 42,239,140 of CM075942.1, read as the reverse complement.
CGGGGTTTTTTTTTGGACGTTGGATTTTCCATTTTAACCGTTGCACTACAAGACGTACAAACAACCTTTTTTGCCGTGGCATTATCCTTTTTTGTCGTGCCAGATTTGGCGTTCATACAACCTTTTTTGACGGGCTAAAAAATTTTCCCCGTCAAATTTTGTGAGAATGATCATTAAACGAGTCCCACGTGGTCACGACTCGTGACTAACACCGATGACATTTCAAGGAGTTGTATATGTGTTTCCTCGACCCCACCTCCTATCATAACTCGCCTACTCGGCGTTGCGTTAATTATCGCCGTATTTCTCTACCAATCCTGGATTTCAAGGTCTCATTTAAATCTCCTGGAAATTCCGCACAACCGACGATCTTCTTTTTCATATTTCACCTCTAAAATAACCGTAAAACGCACTTGAACGTTTACGTAGGAAAACTCGTGTGACAACTTATTTAGGAAAGCAAGATCGTACGGTCGTGAGGAATTTCCTGGAGATTTAAATGAGACCTTGAAATCCAGGATTGGTGCAGAACTACGGCGATAATGTACGTAACGCCGAGTATGTGAGGCACGATTGGAGGGGGATCGAAGAAACACATGTACATCTCCCCCTTAAAGCCCTACTACGAGTAATGGTCGTACCAACTAATATAATTATGCACTACATCTATTAGCAGCGGTGAATATGACACAGCACACTCGGCTTCGTGTGGGCGTTCCCGGCGGGGTGCGTTCAACAAACCACGTACCGACCGAAAAGCCCGCGTAGTACGGGTGTGAAGTGCACAGTTGGATCAGGGTACGGCGTAAATGTTTACTACTACACCCGCTGTAACTCTTGAACAACACCTCATTATTGCGTGAAAAATGTATCAATAAATATTTTTGGATTGGTGCAAATCTTTGGTTTGTTCGCCTCGATTGAGAATTCGTGGCAAAAAGAGAAAATACACAGTTTCCCTTGTTTTGTTAGGTCCTTAAGCCCAATAAAGTGCTGATCGGCGATTTTGAAACTTGCTGACTCGGCAAAGAAATGGGAAATCGTTAATATTCGTGGCTATAACTGCGAAAAAGCGCTAATTCGTGGTCCCACAATGCAACTTCCTGGCTCAAATTGAGAAAAAATCGCTGATTCGTGGTGCGTGGAGGCCATTATATGATTAAATTGTAGAAATAAACTTAAAATAGTTGTTTTTAGACCAAACCCGCGGTAAAAATTGAGAAACTACGCAATAATATTGACCAAAAAAAAAAGCGCTTTGTAGTTAAAATTCGGACTTTTCTGGTTTTCCTACTCACAGCTTGACATTTTCACTCCAAAGATAACGACGTGAAAGAATGAGGAAGTCAGAGGCCCACAGACTCCAGGGAAAAATGTGGATACTACACCGCATAAGACCAGTTTTGAGTCACGAGATTTGGTGGAATTGAAGCTAGTCTGCCTGTAGCTTTCCACCTCAAGGCGTATGGCAAACTGTTCTATTTCGAGTCAGTGAGTGACCCATAACCCCTGGGCAAAATTTGGGCTTTTTACAATAACAAATAAGTCAGTTTTATGACTTTTGGAGGCAGGCTTGTGTTTTTAGCTTCAGTCAGTAGCCAGGAATCAGGAGGTAAAATTTGGTTCGTCTACAAATGAGTCAATTTTGCTCGTTTTCACCCAGCACCCGAACACCTGCTGAAAGATCGAGAGATCATTGAAGTAAGAGCTCTGAAAATCGAGCCTATTACAATTTAGAGCGTAGTAAAATATCGCGAAGTTCTACAGGAGGAAAGTGATGTTTAGCAGCGCAGAAACAATGTCGGATATTCAAACGCTAAGATTCCCCATAGTCATAAAGGCATCTTACGATTTAGTTTTTCCTCGTATGACAAAAATTCCAACGTTGATGGTTCGAACAGTGGACAGGCATTTCCCTTATTTTATACAATGTGACAACCGTAATTTTGCCCCGATGAAGACCAACATTTTTACCATAATTTTTTCTCTCTCCTTCCCACATATTTTCTTCCTTAACCGCAAATTCTACATCGAGTCTTGCGTGTTTCACGCGGTCACTTCTTCCGCTGCTAACTTCATTTTCACAAGGGGGAAAAATTTTACCTGCTCGGAGCGTTTCAACTGTCGCCAAGAATCTCGTTCGATTAAAAATTGAGGAGGACATCCTGCACTTAAATCGCATGTGACACTTTCATTTTGAAAGGCTCATTCAATCCGCGTCTTCCGGGAGAGCAAGGAAAACGCGTCGAAGGAGGAGGGAAATCGAGGGCGTGCCTCTTGCGTATAAAACGTGCTTTCGAAACTAACGTTTTGACGCGTATCATAAATAGTCTATACAACGGCAAGTATGCGTTTTCTCTATGCGAAACTCCGATCCCTTTCCTTCTTCACCCGTTCACCTGCAATCTGAAGCTCGAGTCTTTCCAGTTTCCAGAAGCTGGTAAGCGATTTAAGCTGACTACTAGGGTGGGCTTGGAGCTCCACGCGTTTCCCCTTTCGCACATTAGATTTTAAAAGGGCTCGTTTAAATTAACAACTCGCGTGGAAGCAGAGACTTTTATTTATTTATTTAACTTTACTCGACTCATTCCATAGCATCATACTTTAGTGCTTCCATTTGCATAGTTTTCCGTTTAGGAGAGCTGCGCGATAAAACGGTCATCGGGAACGGCGGCGGTAGTATAATTTGATTGGTTGCGAAGAGAAAGAACGGTCACCACATAAAATACCTTGCAGCTATTAGGATTAGCGCTATTAAAACAATTAAACTGCTGGCTATATTGGTCAATAAAATTGCATTAAATTAGAATCAATTACTAATTTTATGCTCAAACGTTTCCCTAGAAGTGCTTTAAATCTCGGAAGAAGGTGAGTTATGCAGCTTTAAGAAAAAGAAAGATTCGAGTGAATGTTATATGCGTGCGCTTGTCGACCTGCCCATCGGCTTCAGAAACGGTTTAATTTAAATTCAAGGAGTTCCAATGAATATTCATTTTCGCAAGTGCAGAGGAAGCTAGTCCCGTGTTTTACCCAAAAGCAACTCGTATCCCGCATAACATGACAGCGGAAAAAACTAATTTGAGCGACGCAGTGGATTAATTATTTACTTAATTCGACACTGACCAAATTCAATTTATAAATGTTTGAATAGCACTTGCGCTTGACCGTATAATTTCTCTGTTAAACATAACGTTGTAGTGAGGGTGGCAACGTGGAAAATGTGTTTTTGTGTGATGACTTTTGCACGGCGGACTTTTTTTTTGAAATAATGACAATCGGGTTTCCATATTTCGACTAAACGGACCGAATGGTACGAAAACGTGTGTAATTAGACTGTTTCTTTAATTAATGATTAGATACCTACGTTTCTTAACAAGAATATAAAGAGAGTCCGTTTGACATATTGACGCTTTTGGTGGTCCTGCTAACCAGAAATGCGTGAGCGTGAAAACATTCAAGGCCGCATTGGGGCTACTTTAAAAAAGTATACAGCTTCTTCGGTAGATATGAAAGCTCTAAATGCAGGGGTGCAAATAGAGGGGAATTGAGGAGAAAGGGTGTCATACCCCTCAAAAATTCGGTGAATGATTTCTCAGGTGGTAAAACTCACTCTGAATTGTACTTTCGGGTGGTGAAATCCGTTTTTAAGAAGACAACATTCATGTGGAAACATTATGTCTAACAATTTTCACGCAATTTTTAGCGGATGTGTAGGTACACACTATGTGTTAAACTGCCCACTTTGGTAAGTGGTAGATTTGCTTCTACAGCTCGAGGGAAATTATGTGGAACCATCCAGGTGGTAGATGAACCGCTCGTTAGCGACAATCTTTGATCACAGATTCGCTGGGAATCAATTTCGGCCCGACTGCAGTAAGCGTAAGACTCAGGTTCTCCAGAGTGATTGGAACCAACCAAAATATGTGGATGTAGTAATAGGATTCGTCCGAAAAATACTTTATAGTCCGGGAGCCCACCCTATGAAAAATCAGGATCATTTGATCGGGTCTGGCATCTGCATAGGATGTTTTTTATGATCTAGGAGAGACAATTCTGTGAACGCTAGACATTTTATGTGAGACAGGGGCTCACAACAGAGCTTGCTGGGGGGGGGGGGAATGAAAACCACTGGTGGGACTAAAAAACCTTTAACGATTTTTTTTAAAAAAGTCTTTTTATGAGTTACGAAGCCATAATATCGTCATCCAATTAAGTGGTAGGAAAGAGCTTTAATAAATGTGAAATTTCGAGGCTTACATCGATTCATTCGAAATGGACCGTTTTCCGGAAAAAGACAAAAATTAAAATTCGTGGAAAATGAGTTATTAGGATGAAGTGATCACGAAAAAAAACACTGTAAAACTTTTTTTGCCCCATTCCCATGCAGAAAAATGAAAAAATAAAGAAAGAGGGATGTGACGTCACAACATTGTAAACAGAGGCTAAAGTATTAAACTGTAGTCTGTCCACTTAGGGATGGACTCTCGCCCGCCCTTAAATTTAGTGGAATGAGCTTCCCCTTTGCCCCTTCTCCTAAAAATAATGCACCGGGAATAATTTTGGAACAAATGAACACTGTTTAGCGTCTATACATAACCATAGTGCCCGTAGTAAAAGTTTTTTGTTCAGTTCTTTAAATATTTTTGGTAGGAGTGAACAAATCGAACTATCGAAATGTAGCAACACGTTCGAGAGTCCATCCCTAAGTGGGCAGACTGTAACCACAAAATAACGTTCAATATTTAAAAAAAAACGTTTCATAACAACGAAGAAAACATTTACCTCTAGTTCTTTTTACAATGTAGTGACGTCACTTTCAAGTGGGAAAGTTCAAAATCCTGCCAGTTTTAATATTTGATTTCAAGATTGGTATAGCTAATTCAAGACAAATATTTGCCTTTAAAACATTAATGTACCACGTACTACAAGGTTTCAAAGCCAAAATAGCTGTTTTTTCATTTTGGACTTGGAAAATGGTCCATTGGATGGCGATGGTGGTTTTCTACGAAGAACCAATGTTTACACTTCCCAGCCATTTTAAAGCACCCCGGCGAGCCAAATTCACGAAATTTGGGTCTCGAAAGACCTAGACCCATGTTTTTACTATTTACGAGCCAAACACGCGAAATTAATTCTGAATTTGGAATTAAAATTGGTATACTGGAATATCCAAATACCGAAGAAAATATGATTTGCAAAGGAGAGAAAATCTGTGACATTGAGATTTCAATGTCATGAAGCATTCAAATGTTTTGAAGAATTCAACTGATGAATTCAAATGATGAAAACTGGCTTTGAAGGCGTCAGAACCGCAAAATTGAGTTTCATTGAGAGAGCCAAACATGCGAAATGGGGGTTCCTGCACTTCTAGGAGACGAATCATTGAAATTGTTTTTCCGAGTGGCCCGAACCCGTGAATTGAAGAGAAATTTGCCAAATTGTGGTTTTAAAGGGCCAAATCGACAGATCCAATAGAGAAGGCCTTGTTCAAGGCCAGCTGACGCCCATCTAGGTACAAATTTTTTTTGTTCAATTCGAGACTTTTTGTTGCATTATAACGCATTTTTTATTGCTACTATTAAATTTATACGAAATAACATAAAAATTATGTGTGTAGGTGTCTGTGTGTGTATGTTATTTATACAAATGTTTATGTTTTTTACGTTATTTTTTGTTTTTATGTTATTTACTACGTGTGTTTTATTTTCTTCTTTTCAGAGGCGTAGCCAGAAGGGAGCAATTGCCCTCCCCATAGACAAGCACAGCCACAATGGGGCAGCTCTGTCCACCATTGGTTCATGAAATGACAAAAATTCCTGGGGGTCAACCATGAGCCCCCAAAGTTTTACGGTGTGTTTTTTCGTGATCACTTCATCCTATTAACTCATTTTCCACGCATTTTAATTTTTGTATTTTTCCGGAAAATGGTCCATTTCGAATGAATCGAGGTAAGCCTCGAAATTTCACATTTTTTAAAGCTCTGTCCTACCATTTAATTGGATGACGATATTAAGGTCCGTTCCATTGTTTTGCTAGCGCTACACTAGTGCAGAAAACCATATGATTTCATTGACTTATTCTGAGAAATTGAATGAAACCAGATGATTTTCTTCAAAAGTGTAGCACTCGCGAAACAATGGAATGGACCTAAAAACTAACGCAAGCGGTAACTAAGGGCGCTTTATCACAAATAATGTTATAACACCATAGATACCGCGATTGACAGGATTTTTACGCTAGCTCAAGGTTGACCCAAAATATATACATACATATAGACGCGCTACATATAGAGCGCTATCCTAAATATATAGCTGAATCTGGTTACCAAGAAAAAAAAAAAACTCACGCTATCTTGAATAAGAGACGGTTAAGAGGTAGTAAGAAGAATCATGCCCCCACCTCTACCCCACCAACTTCAGATTACGCTCAGATGCGTTTGTCGCTATAAAAACCACGCAACAATTACCCCTGTTTTCTTTTCGGAACGTAAAACAACCCCTATCACCATATCTTCGATGCATACAACAGTTGTCCTAAACATCTCAAGACTGGTTTCCTGGATGTAACTTGACTTCTAGAAACGACCGCATTCGACAACACCGGTGAAGAATGAAAAATTTATCTTCGTTGAACCTGCGGGGCTTGAGCCTCTTCGACTGGTTTTTTTCCTTCTGTTCTTCGTGTTCAGTTCATCAAACTGAAACAGGGGATGCCAGAAGAAAGAAGACTGCGTAGACTCTGAATACCTACCCCCACCCCTAACCCCTAACCCCTAACCCCTAACAAATAGAATTTATCTGTTGAGAAAAGAGTCTTTGCGGTTCAATGCGAAGTAACTTTCGCATTTTCCTTAAGACGGCAGCGTAGAGAATAAAAAATATTACTAAAAAATAATAAAATGAATAGAAACTGCTTGCTGCTGAACCACAAACGACAATAACAAATCCCTCCCTTCATCACATTAAACAAAAAACAAAACGAAACAAAAAGAGAAAGAAAAAAATATTGAGCGAGAAAAAAAAAAAAAAAATCTTATCGAACCCTGAAGCTGGATGGCCGATTGTACTTTGGCCTTTCAGCAAATATATCTCGCATACTCCCCCCCTTCCTCGTTGTTGGTTAGTCTGCGATCGTTTGAGAATTTTAAAACGACAAAAAAGTATCAGAATTATCGCTTTAGGGTTCCTTGGTCAGTCTTGTAAATAAAATAAATCTCTTGCCGCGCTCCCACGAGAGACTACAATGGTCGATCCTCTCCAGTCCTTTGTGAAGAAAAAAAGAAAAGAAAAAAAAAAAAAAACAAACAAAAACAAAAAAAAACTCCGCTTCTGGTTCGAAATTTCGATCCGTTTTCTGTATCACCCATATTCTCCTTCATTGCACCGGAATTCACGTAAACTTCCTTCCGATTAAATTCATTTAACGGTTCAAACATGTTCTATTACTATTTTCACTGATTTTAACGATTGAAATAATAAAGAAAATCAGGCGCTATCCTTGATTAATTACGAAAGGTTCGCCCTTTAATAATCATTGAATTAGAACTTAAATGTTATCGCTTCAGGAATCCCTTAGAAGGCAGTTGGTGGAAGAGGAGGGGATCCAAATGATCCTGAAGAATGCTGTCGCTAGAGAAGAACGTCGACGACGATTCGAAGAGTCTAATAAAAGTCGTACATTTAAAGTTAAATAATTGTTCTTAAGCTCGGTAGTAATCGTTTTTTCATCGACGTCCACTTATCTTCGCTATTCAATCTCTTCTGTTCTCTCTCAATATCATTTTGACCCACATAAGGCAATAGTCTCATATGTAACAACTTCCAAGTAAGGACATTTCCAAGTAAAACTTGGGAATTCGAGAAGAGCACAAACTAACAACCATAGCGAGGGTGTGTATCGCGCCCCCACGGTTGTGACTTGTGATCCCTCCAATTCCGGGGGTTCAAGGAAAATTAAAAAGTCTGGCTTCTTCGCCGAAGAACGGGGTTTTAACTCACTTTTTCACTTCAATCCACCATTCGAAGTAGATTCTCCGCCATCTCCGGAGTGGGAATTTTGAATGGGGAAGACCTCCCTTAATCCACGTTGGAGCCCCATCGTGTGTTCCAGAATTACACAACTTTTAGTCAAGTAACAGCGAACGGCCGTACAACGCAAGCGTTCCAGCAGGCACGTAAACATGAGGAAATTATGCGGCTTTGATGCGTAACTGTAATAAATCAACGCATCCGTGTCACAACAATTCTGCTTCCTATACCCGCCTGCAAAAATGCGCGACCGAGGACTCATTCTATTACTATAGTAGGCCTGGATACAAAATCTAAAACGCTTTTCCACGATGATTATTTTTAGACCCAATATTACTCAACTAAACTCTTCTGCCCTATATTAAGAGATCTTCTTTCTCGTCTAATTAGACGAGTTTATGGCGAAGACGCTACGCACGTGTCTAAAGGGATTTCATGTTCTGGGGGGGGGGGATACAATTGGCAGCAGACGGGCAGAAAGCATTGGTTATACACCGGTCAAGAAGCCCCACTGTATCCCCACCCTCTCGCATGTCGGCTGCTAACCGTGTTCGCGTAGCCATCAAAAACGGAATCTCACGGCTCCTTAACCTGACGTATTCAATAATTTGCAAGCCGTCCTTCCAAAGTGGATACACACAGAGGTCATGGAGTCTCCTTGAGGCTTGTTCAAAGTGCAGTTCCGTACAGTTATTGGAACGTCCTGCGCATGCGGGGATGGGATTTGAGATTTATACAAACGCATCCGCGTATGTATCATAGAATTGCGAACAAGCCTCAGATAAGTGATGGAAATAATCCTGAAGCTTCCACTCCGGCGCATTTTCTCACCCCAAATGTCCTTTAGATCATTTATCAGCAAGTGACGTCTCATATCGTCCGCTTATTGTATCACCATGGCAATTAAGTTGGATTGTACAGCAGTTCTGAAATTCTGAAGAAGGGGGCGGTTAGAATATTTGTATACTCTAAACACTCAGAAGGATGGGTGTGCACAATCAGTCACGGTACCGTCGTCATCGTATTATACAGGAGAATACCCCTCCTTCACATAGGCCTCTCACGGTGATTTCAGAGGTTTTTCAAGGTCCCAACAGGCCTCAACAATCAACAGTTTCGCTTTGCAGGGGGGAGATCATTATAGATCCCCAGTAAAGTTACTGAAAACCAAATGAAAGAACTAGGGTTTTCCGTTTTGGCCTATTCTTTCTGATAGGTTTTCGGTTATTTTATCCTGGTTAGAATAGACTTTCGTGTATCTACTTCCACCTTTCATCTTGTTTTATGTGAGTTGTTCTTAAAATTTGAAGCTTTCCATGCCCTTTAAGTTCTGAGGTGTCAATCAACACGTGTTTCTTTTGTTTTTTCACATTTTCACCCAAAATCATGGAGTGCCCGAATTCACTTCACTGGCCACGTCCTCCCGCATCCCTTGGACACCCGGTTTGGAGCGGTCGTATGGCATTCAGGGGGCAACAATAGTTGGGAAAGGGGACAGATATACTAGAATACAAAATTCATCTTACCTTGGCGATTTTGGAGTCGTTCCACAACACAAAGTGTTCGGAACGAATATTGGACCTAAGACACCTGATGGTACTTTGAGGCGAAGAGCCCGAAGAAGGCGTAGAGTACGTTACGCAAAAATGATGGTTACCAGGGGCGTAACTATAGCAGTGTGGTCCACCCAAGGTACCACTTTTAGAGGGGTGACAACTTTTAGGAAAATTCATTTATAGGAGCAACATCTATTGAACAAACTCAATTATTTTTTCTTGCTGTGGTCAGAACTGAATCGCAGGCTGAATCGCTTGTAGTGTTATAGCCCGGATTTTGAAAATAGAGAGAAGGATGAAAAATGGATGGGCAAAATAATTAATTTTTATGGCGAAGTAAATCAGCGGAGTTTAAAAAAGAAAATGGCAGAGACGAGAAAGTAGCAGCAGCAGCAGCAAATCACCAGCAGGAAACCGTCGATTTCACCCCGATTCCGAACAATCGTCTGTAGCTGGCAGTTCTATACATTTTGAGCAATACTATATGTATATGATATGCCCCTCGTCCCGTGATATGCCGTGTCCCAAGAATGAGATTACTGGACCTACCTACCTACCTGAGAAACTGACCACCTACGTTTTTCTAAGGGCAATTTAGCCCCAATGTGCTAACGTTATTTGGCCAAAATACGGATATACTTACGCCGTCCAACACCAACCCGGGAGCCACGAATGACTTCAGACGAAGCCGGCAAAGGTTAGCCGACAAAAAAGTCAATTTGAACGCCGCATGTAGGAACCGTTTCTGGTGACACGTCATGCCGCCATCAGGCCGACTTTTGAACTGTTTACCATAGAAGTGTGTTTTCTCATACTGCGAAATTCGAGCTTCTCGAAAGAGCCAAGTTCGCAAAAAATTGGTTATTAAAAAAGTCAAAACCGCGGAGCTGGTTTTTGAAAAATCCAAACTGGCGAAATTGTCTTTTTGAAGGAGCTCAGCAAAAGAAATTGTAATTTTGAAGAGCTGGACCTGCGAAATAGTATTTGAAAGAGAGAAATTTGGCAAATCACGGGTTAGCTTGAGCCAAAAATGGTTTTTATAACTAATAAATTAATTAGACTGATATTATCCGGACGACGATGGAAGGGCATAGCCCAACACGATTCGAGTTTCGAGAAAAAATGGCTCCCCGGCGGGATTTGAGATTTGAACCCGCAACCTCTGGATTACCAGTCCAGCACGCTGCCATTTGCGCCACGGAGACGCCTATGGGAGTCGTACTCCGAGGGATAAGCTAAGCCGAACCCCACCCAGGTCCATTGTTTCTCGAAACTCTAGGCGCTTCTCCTGATCGGTAAACCACGCCGAATTTTATCTTATCTAGATGTTGTTAGATGGATATAATGAATAAATCTGTCGCCGGTATTTTAATTAATAAATTAATTAGACTGATATTATTATTATTGTTTTGCGTGATAGCGAGAGAATGAACATAAAAACGTGGTTCTCCAGTTCCGGAGGTTGTTCTTAGTCGAAAATAAAAATAAATAAATTTTTCTTTTGTTTATTCAGTTGCTCTGCGAACTGAAAAAAGATTTACAAGGCAGTCTCGAATACAATAGCCAAGCCCCAAAGACAATACAATGGTCGCCTCGCGACACGCTTCTATTGCCATGATGTCCGGGGAGATTGGGGGGGGGGGGAGCCGCGGAAAGACACGCTGGGGGTTTTCAACCCTCGTTCTTTCTCTCTTTTTCTTGCCTCGTTTCTTCGTTTTCTTTCTAATGGAATACCACCTACAACACAACACTCCCAACTCGCGACTGAAAACCTCTTAAGATAAAGTCTCCCTAATGTGCTGCACAGCCTATCTGTTCACTGCAGAGCCTAAGGCTACCGTCGATCTCTTTCATCGAGTTTGGCGCATTATAAAAAATAAAAATAAAAAAACACGAGAGAGAAAAAGCATCTGAGCAGAGAAAAAGAGAAAGAACATCTTTCTTGTAAGACTTCTTAGGATGACTCCCGACCACTTCAACGCCATCAGCATTCCAACCCCTCTGGGCACAAATATGGTCCATAAAAAATTCCGAGGCTTCTGTTGAAGCACTTCTTCGTTCCATTTATTCGCTCTCTTTTGCTCTTATATTTTTATTCTGCCGCCGCCTATTCTCTTTATTTATTAGACCGGCTTTTTCAAGATGTCTGAAGGAATGATCAATTTCCTCGCTCGGAGGAAAAATCAATGAATAAAAAAGAAAAAACAAAGAAAATAAATATGGAAGCCTTCCAAGGGGTTAAATGGGGCGTAAGGGATAACTTTTAATCGAGTAAGCATGTTGCCACCTTGACCAATTTATGTATCCCTTTTCCCCATTAACTGTTTTTGCTCTTGTTTGTCTCTTATGCATGCTTAAATTAATTTCAAAATAATCATTGTTCATTTAAAAGTGTAATACGGCTTTAGGAAGAGGAGGCGTATCTGCTGGAAGGTATATAAAATTCCGCAAATCATTTTTCGAACGATTATCGTTCAACTTAATAGGCGGTTATCTATTCAATATTTTCCTTCAAGCTATAACATACTGCCGTTTAGCCGTCCAACTCGTCCCACTGTCGTCCCCGCACGCTCGCTTCGCAGGAAGGACTTTAGGGCGAGTCGTACAAAAGTTAGTGGTTGGCGGTCGCCTCGCACAGCAAAAGATCGCTATCAAAAAGGAGGATTCTCTTTCACATGCATCTCTTGAATTATTCCATACCCCGGGTACAATGAACAATGGTATAAGTTGAATGCATTCAACTTCACCGATCTCTTTTTTCTCCCCGTTCCCCTACCTTCCCCTCCACAACAACGTCTGTTCCCAACCTGTCCACCTTTTTTTTTCTCAACATCGTTCTATCCCTTCACATGCGTACCCTACCATACTATTCGCGAGCTTTCACTTTATTTGAATTTCAAAACGCTGGAAATAAATACATTCTCCCTCACTCGCTCGTTTTATTCTCATAAACGATCTTTTAATGTATTCGTGCCCCCCCCCCCTTGCACTCTAGAAACCCTTATTCAAGCGAAGGTAGAGGCTGTATTTCTTCATTCGAGTTGTCAAGAGAGAGTGGGTGGGTTTTGTGAGGGGGAGGGGTGCCGATTTGAATAAAATGGTATCTGGTTCAGCGAATAGAAGAATTATATAAGACACAAAAGAAGAGGCATTCAAACGGCGGCGGCTTCGCCATCTTCGTTTCTTTATAAAATGGTTGGAACAAGAATTTCGTCTCCTTTTATAAGAAACCGGGAGCACTTTCCCCACCTTCTCATCATTCTTCAATTCTTCATCATCCTTAGAAGCATCTTGAGCTTCAAACAGGCAAGCTTTTGTCTCCTTTTAGTGATGGTGGGGCTAAAATTACGTACATAAGAGCTTTTCATGTTAGACGGTCTTCTGACTTCTATTGAATGTTTTTTGTGAGTAAGTTATTTTTTTCGACTTGGAAAACCCTTAGTTTTCGACCTGGAACTTCAAGAAAGAAATATATCTACATTATAGATGACCGCGTACTATCAAGAATCCGGAGCAATAAAAAAGAAAAATAAAGTAGCTAAAGCAAAGGCGGCGTTTCAAACGGAAGAGAAGAAAAAGCATGTCGTGGATGGAGTACAGGGAGATTCTTTGGAGAAAGATAAGCAAGCCACCATCATAATGGGGGCAAGAAAAAAAGAGCACCCCATCCCTGCCATTTCAAAGTTGTATGAATGAGCGGGTATGAAGAAGAGAGGGAAACTCCAAGTAAAGTACATACATGTATAGTAAAATAACGACAAAAAAACTCAAGTTGTCACCGAGGTTCCTTACTGGATTGGACTGAGTAATGAGCCCTATGCGCGGGAGCTTCAAGTCTATTCATCCCCCACCCCCCTTCGGAGACATTATAACTCGAAAAAAGTACAAAAAGAAACTTCGCTTCGCTTCGTGGCTGGAATAAACTGATGAAATTTAGCAATTTAAAAATTTAAAAAAAATTCATTTCATACCCCCTAATTTTCGATTTTTCCAAGAAATTCACGAGGTCGAAATCTGAACCGTATTTTCTAACGCTATTAGGTAACCTGGAGACGATCTTTTGACAGTTTGAACTTTTCTTTGGAAAAAAGTTATACAGGAAGTTTGACGCACAAGAAACAAGAAATTCTCGTTTATGCAGGACAAATAATTTACCTGCTTTATATATATGTAGTTGGGAATTTTTTCTTCGAAGAAAGCTCCCGATAAATACCTTCCAGGGAGAGGGGGGAGTAGTACTTATACTCTAGTCCCGTTATGATGAAATGCGCCGTGATGAAATGCTTAACTTACATATTCCAGCTAAAAAAGGCGAAGCCCCCCTCCCCTTGGCTTTAGCGTTGGGCACGTGCCTCTTGTTCCTTTTATGAAACAATCAGGCCTCGAGGAGAATGGATTGAGTTGAGCTTCAGACTTTTTAAAACGGAAAAAATTAAAAGTATACGGATTTCCGACCTTTTTGCTTTATTTTTCCCAGAATCGACTAACTAAACTACTTTTAAACGGTAAACCTCACTATTTTAGGGGACATCAATACGATTGCGAACGTACAGAAAAATAATGGATATTCATTTGAACGCTACATTCATTCACGATGATTTTTCATGAATGCATTTCGTGCCCAACCCGGGCTAGTACGGGCCACACGTCAGCAATCTTATCTCACCACCTTCAATTCCGAACTCCCGTGGATGCGGTGAGATTGCTGCTGAGGAGCACCGTGATATCGCCGAAATGCACTGGTAAAAAACTAATAAGTGGCTTCAAGGTTGTACAACGTACACTGGAATACCATAACTCATTGAATGGTTCAAAATTAAAATTGGACGGTACTGCGGAATCGTGGGGGTTCATTTCACGGAGATGCGAAAAATTGAAATTCGGATATTCTATCAGAGCAGGCGTTGAAGGGGGGTCACCTCGTGATTCCGACTTTTCCGGGGTTGTTGTGCTGGACCCATTTCTGAGGTCGCTCGAATTTTCCGTCGGACGCATGACAAGGCAACGCAGTCGATAGTCCGAAGAAGTTCTTAATCGTGACATTCTGCTCTGAACTTCGCGTTCTGCTCAAATCAATATACGCTTTGAAAAAACTGCTCATCGCGTTTTCATCGCGAATGCGATTTTTGCTAAAACAGTTGTCCTCACTGGCCCGCTCCCGAGTCGAGGAAATCGCGCAAGACCAACGGCATTGCCAAGCGCCGATATTTGCCTCTTCAAGTGGCGTTGACGCTCCCTTGGGTCCTTTTAGGCTGGTTATGGCTGAATGAAACAACTCAGGGACAACATTTCAAGTTTCGTATGGTCAGAAATTTAAGGTACACAGAGTTTTTCGAGTAGCCAGTTTCCGAGCCAATTTTTGTAGTCTATTGGCCAATAAATGGGGCAAAACTACAGTTATGACGCGTTTCGCTTTATTATTCGTTCTGATTAATGCACAGATTTTCGGTTGGGATTTTTTTTTTACAACCTGCCATCAAACTCAACTCAATTCCCACTCCTCCGTACGCCATCCGGGTCACTTTTTGCCCTAGGACTGCTCGAAAAAACTCGTTCTTTCGCGCATAGACTCTTTTTGGGATCTAGTTGGTTCTAACATCTCGCCAGCCTGATCAAGTAACTCTCCAAGTTTTTATGGGTCCAAAAACTGAGGGTTTTCAATGGTTTTGATACCATAGGAGTGTGGAGAGTCGATTTTCATGTAATTTCAAGCAGGATCTTGGGTTTATGAATAATAAACCCATGTGTAAAATTTGCAACTTAAAACAGGCCCCATAAACACACTTCCGTCGAATCGACATCGAATCAACGTCATTCATCGAGTCGATGATCGATCAAAAAACGAGTCGACATCGCGTCAAAAATGTCCCGCGATTCCACGTTGATTCGACGTCGATAGGTCGAACAATGAACGAATTAAATAAAATTAATAAAAATGTATTCGGGATTCGAACCCAGACACTTTGCGTTGGTACGTATTATGTGCTATACCACTAACACTTTGAGCTATTGTAACCGATCTGGCAATTTTCGTAATCTAAAAAACATTAGTTTTAGGAAGCTCAATATAGTATAGGGAACTTGCACATTATTTTTCAAAATTTGGATTTTCTTGAAGAGGGTTATTCTACAAGACCATTGCTCGCATAAAGCATCAAAATCAATCAAGGATCTATTTTTAGCAATGTTTTTAAGAAATGTCGAGTAGCTGGTGCAATTATGTCACGGATTGGTGCAATTATGTAACGGAACCCAGGGGTGTGGGGTTTTTACCACGGCCTAAATTGTATTTAAAATTTATTGATTCCATTCAAAATTATGCTTAAGTTTGAGTGGATGCGGTCGCATAAATGAAATGTACTTTTTCTGTCAGGCTACAGCAGTCGGAACAATAGTTAGTGACTTCAACGTAGATTCTATGTCGATTCTACGTAGAATAAAACACGCCTACAGCTCAATGTTACATCGATATTTTCGATTTCGAAACAACGTATTTGCATCGAGTTGATTTCAACGAATATTTTACGTCGAATAAAACACATCGATAGCTCAACGTTACAGCGATATCGTATCATGGCCGATGTATCAACATTATGGTACCGAGGCAAAATCGACGTCGATTATACGATGAACTATCCTCATTTCCTCATCAACGAAAAAACGTCTCTCCACGTTGATTCGATGTCGATTCGATGGAAGTGTGTTTATGGAGGGGGGGCTATTCTCTAACAAATAATACGTTTTTCGTAGCAATGTTTCTATTTCACTCATTTCTCATTCATTGCTTTGATAAACATAGGTATTGCTTTCTTCTTAGAGAATATGCTCCCTGTTTTCGTATGTGTTTCTGATGACACCCGGTCTCACTGGGGCCCTTATATCAACTGTGCATGTGGGTACGACCATGATCGCGGCATTACGCTGTTGGGACTTCAAGTTGGAGGAATTTTCTCTTACCCCAAACTTTTAAAAAAGCTCTTTGTAAAAATTAGCTAGCTAGGTAAAAAAATAGCACACCACCTGAGTGCTCTCACCGTATATAAAAAGAGCACAAATCCTTTCTATACGTACCTGAGAAACTTTATGAAGGGTCTTATTACTTCCTTTGGATAGCTGTTAAGAAGCAGATTTTGTGTACAAATAGAGATATCTAATCAAAGTACTTTGGGCAGAAAAATTGATCGTTTAAGTCATGGTTAGATAGAACTGGCAATCTACAAACTTCTAAATTTTTGTCCTTCGTAAAAAACCATAACTCCCGATTGAAACCAGTTTTTAACATGAAATCTAGCGGAAATATTCACGATAAATAATTGTAACTGCATAGAATATGTTCGTAATCGTAAGGTACGATTTATTTAAGGTGCGAAAGGGAGAAGGTCTATTGCCTTTAAAAATACAACCCCAGGGATTAAGAAGACCCTTCATAAAGTTTCTCGGGCCATTATAGCAGGGCTTTGTGCTCTTCTTACACGGTGAAGAGGCGGGTGGGTACCGCGGTAGTGTGCCCACCTTATACGATTTTTGCTCGTGTCCTTCTTGCACGACACCGAATAGGAAAGAACAATGACCCCCTCCGCACTTCTATTGTAAGCCGTCTAATATATAGTGATAAAAACCGAATATGAATTCTATCTCAAAACAGCTGCAAGATGCTATAGATGATTACACGGCCGTAAAGCCCGTAAAGAAAGTTGAGAGTGAAGCGAGCTGATAATTAATAATTCGTTAGATAATTAAAAAACCTCAGAATAAATACAAGGAGGCGATCATTGACGCTTTTTACAGAGAGGTCCTAAACAAAATAACTAGTTTGTCTCTTTTCCGAAACACTATCCCCCACAAAAACGAGGAAACAATAAATAATGGCGTTTTACAAGTGTTCCGACTTGATTCAAGATTTCGATGCACTTATAATAGGGGGAACTCATCATTTCTACATTTAATTCTGTTACATTTTTATCAACTCCCCCCCTTACCCATAACCAACCAAACAAACTATAGTTGGACCACAATCTAACGAGCACTCGTGGTTTATACGGTGAAAAAATCAAACTGGTTTTTGTATAGTTTCGAAGGGCGATTGTGATGCGGTCCAACTATGAAGACATGTAGTCAATCGTACTCAGGTCGACTAATCCCTAAAGCTAACGGAAATCTGAAGAAAATCGGAACAACATGGCGCCTCAAACGGCCCTGCCTTGCCATCCCTACTCTATTTCTTCCATAAGTTCACCCGTAACGACACCGCATTCGAGGAACTGGGCGCGAGGCCTTAGTAAGTGTGTTCATGTAGCATATCACTTCACGCGTCGCGCGCACATTTCTTCTATTTTTTTTTTCTCATTTCTCAAAAACTTTCACATTCACTTTTCTGTAACAAAAATCTCACAGTTTTCCAATTTACTTCCAATACAGGATCATACTGGTAGGCTGTCGAAGGCGAGACTAAAGGGCGGTTTACGTCCGCGGATCCTCCACATGCCCGCTTATGGCATCACTAACGAGTCATCTCGCTCCCTCTTTTCTAATTAGTGATCCCGAATCCCTTCAAAAACAAGTTTTATGCTTTTTCTTCTACTTTTGTTCGATATCTCATTATTTCTACCTCGACCCCCCTAGCCATCCACAGTTTCGGCTTCATTAAATAAAAGGGAGAGAGAGAACAAAAAACCCCAGAGGGAAGGTTAGAAGACGGTTTTTCTCGGTTCCAAAGAAGAAACAAAAAGGGTGAATGGCCCTGCACTCGGAAAAGAAAAAGGATGCGAGCTTTCCCAATTATTTATTATAATTAAAATGAAATAAAAACTACAATGAAAAGGAATCTATGTGAAGGAACCCGAAAAGTAGCATCACCTAATGAGCAATAGTGCGGCAGAAAGAAATAACCAAAAACGAGATTCACTACGATCCTTCTAAAAACGCGTAGCATAGAGTTCATGGAAAAGAAATTGTTTGGTTTGTTTGTATAGAAAATCCCTATCTGCCTAAAATCGAACAGAAAATTCTGGAAGGAAAAAAAATCTATAGATTAATAGCGATGTCACCTTTGTGATACGTGTACTCCTCTCTCCCTATTTTTCTATTCTTTCGAATTGGATCCAATTAGGCAAAGAAGGTTCGGAAGCTTCAGAAAACACAATAGTTTTTTCCCCTAAATCTTTCCAAGAACCTGTTGGATTTATTGGTTCAGTGGTATAAAATACTAAGTCGCTTTTATCAGGATCGACTCGTCCTCCCCCGCTCCCTTTCTGGCCAGAATCACAGATGGACCCCCCCCCTCCACCTCGTACGCGATAGCGGTGAAGAAGTCGCCGTTTTTTTCGAAGAAGAAGTAATGGGTCTTCCAATCCCAAAGACACAGGTCATCTCTCCCTTATTGATTAATCAGTTAATGGGTCGGAGGGTGGTGGTGGCGGGGTTGTGGAAAGAAGAGAAGGAGAGGAGGGCAACTGAATGACTCCCGAACTATATCTTAAAACCTTAATTGGGCGAGAATTCCTTCACAAGACTATTCGAGTGGCACAAAACTTTGTATTTTTTTTTTTTTTTTTTGGTTAAGCCTTTTTTTCTCAGTCCTCCCCGTTTTTTTTTTCTTCAGGAATGAAGAAATCTAGGAAATTGTAGCATGCGAGCGTAGACAGTATTCAACGAAATGGAGACTAAAAAAAGAAGAACGAATGATTTGAGTTTTAAATTCGACTGCTAGAACGAAACAATACATTTGAATTCTCCTAATAATTTATCAGTATCACGATTGATGGACTTTATAGGACACGAAATTTAATTCTTGACAAGGCCGTACTCCGACTAAAAACATAGTTTTTGTTATGCCTTCCACCTAAGTAGCTGAACCAGAACCCGTGAGCTTTTGTTCACACACACAGACACAACTGATTAAGCAATATCGTAAGATAGGTACGTTTTTTCCTATAGGAGTAAGCACTTGAAAACCCCATGTTTCCTACGGGAATGGAAGTATGGTGTTCGTGAAAAAAATCGAGTCCGAGAGCTGACTTCACATTCTTCATGTACAACCTCAGAAAAGTTGAAAAAAGTGGTTTTCGGCATGCCGTCGGTCTGTCGCTTTTTCTTTCGTTAAATTGCATGAAAATGAAAGCCTGGCTATTTATTGGTATGAGAAGCACCAATCTGGCCTTTTTTTTTTTAGAAAAAAATATTTATCGGACGTGTTTTTCCAGTACCGAATTTTCGTTTTTAAATATAACTGCAAAACAAGTGATTCCAGAGTTTTTTAAATATTTTTTTCGGATCTCTAGTGAAATTACCTTGAGAGTTGATTACAATAGAGCCCTTTGCATCTTAATTGCAATATTTGTACCCGAAAAAAACTGAGATTAAGCGAAAATTGAGGGAGGCGTAGGATTTGGCGTGACTACGTCAAAAATTATTTGCCACAAATCTCAATCTAGTTGTTTATTGGTATGAAAAACGCGAATATGACCTTTGTTTTGAAGGAAAATCATTTCCCAGACATGTTCTGCCCGGAATAATATTTTCAGTATTAACTTCGAAACAATTGGTTCTGGAATTTTGTAACTATTTTGTTCGGATTTCTCGTACAAGATCCATGCGCATTGACTACATGGTTGCCGAAAACAAATCCCTTTTTTGTCATCTTGTATTTATAGGTCAGAAGTATTCGAGAAAAAAAAATGCGAACTCAGAAAATGATATACCTCTTCAGAGTTAAATTTAAAAGTTAAATTTTTGGCAGCCCAAAAACCGAAAATGAGTTACTTTCGATTGTCTCGGCAGGCCCATTTTTGAAACTTGAAAAAAAAAAAAAAAAAAAAAAAAAATCATGCCGTGTTGTACCTACACATTATTATTTATCCTACGAACCGAGTTTTCGAGATCAATGTGCAATATTTTGCTGAATCCTTCAATAAAATGTGCACCGTGGTGTTTAATAGCCTCTAGCGCTCGGAGCTGGTGCCTCCTTTCAGTATAGTCCTTGATCCGGGCTTCGGTTCTGAGCAACCTGAGCCGTAATTACAAACGTATCTATAAATTAAAAAAAATGAATGGACTTTTTCACGAACGGAAAACGATATGAGCTTTATTTTGGCATATTTCATCGTTTAAAAATACATTTTCCCCCAAGTCTCGACCGGTGAAACTTCTTTAACACATCATGA
Source organism: Corythucha ciliata (assembly GCA_038030265.1). Taxonomy (NCBI): domain Eukaryota; kingdom Metazoa; phylum Arthropoda; class Insecta; order Hemiptera; family Tingidae; genus Corythucha; species Corythucha ciliata. The sequence continues at coordinate 42,218,395 of CM075942.1, read as the reverse complement.
GGTTGTAAATTCTGGCGAACGATGATCACCAACGCACATGCACCATTCTTTGAGGGGAGGTTTCAGGCGGGTTTCCTCGACCCTGAAATTACCTTAAAACACATTCAAATTCTAAAGTGTTTCTTTAGGGATAAAAATTGAAGAAGCAAGATCTAACGTTACTGTAGAACCTTTCTAAAGATCAAAATTAGACTTTGAAATCGAATATTGGTGCAGAAAAGGAGCCAAAATTTATGTGCAAAGTTTAGGCGAGGGGTGACCGGGAAGGAGTCGAGGAAACCCGCCTTAAACCCCGCCTAAGGGTCGTCATTTATGTAACTTTCAAAATTGCTGCAATTGCAGAAATGTATAAACGGGGGAAAAGATATCTGTAATTGCAGTATAAAATGTCGGATGCTCGCTCGTCGAGTCGAGAGCGAAATAATAACGTTGGCGTTAATGACGTCACGTGCTCTTTCACGCCAAGTGACACGCGACTTACCAACCACGCCCCTCGCCCACTGCACCACCATAGAATCCTCCCGATAGAACAAATAATATTTTTGCACGGGTCGCAAGAACCTTATGCCTGTGAGTGAGTGGTTTGTATATGTGTATACGAGGCTGAGAAACAGACCCTTTAAAAAGGGGAAGGAGGAGAGATCATTAGTTTATGCACCCTGCTGTGAGCGAGGGGTTGAAACGAGCGACCTCACAATTTTATTTCTCGGTGTCAAACCAGATTTTTTTTTTCTTTCTCGCTAATAACTCCTATTCTCACCCATTCATAAAACGTACGCACGCAAATGTGCGGTCGTTTTTACAGCATCCTTTTGTGTATATCCACACTTTTTTTTTTTTTTTTTTTACTGTTAGTGAATTGTAAGCATATTACGGAGTTTTCCAAACAAAACAATAATATAATGCGATGTTGAAGACTCAATAAAAAATTTTGGCCCGCGGACTTTAAGAATCAAAAGATAAAACAGCGGGTTAAACTTCCTTTTTGAATATGCATTAGGCTTAGATACTGATCGCATTCCGAAACTTATCACAAAAATAGGGTTTAATTGTTTACTTCTGTGGGTACGAATCTGTTTTAATACAATATATCTGAACTATTTTATAAATGAGAGAATCGGGATTGCTATACGAGTGCTTCCCACCGACCGGCAAAAAAAGTGTTCTCACAGAAGCGTGAAAAAGTTAAATTATTTGAACGTTTCGTGTCTTATCACGACACGTCTACCCACTCAATAAGCCAGATAAAGCCGAGATGTTCCAACCCCCATGAAGATCACAAAAAGACGGAGGAGAGGGTGTATGAATGTACCGAAATATTGAATATTTCAAGAGCAACTAAGGTTCTCCATGTAAAGCAACGGGGAATGCTGTGGGAACCAAGCTCTCGAGCACGTACCTACATAAAAAAAAAAAAAAAAAAAAAAAAAAAAAATCCAATCACCGATAGTGCTTGAGGAGCCACTATATGTAGTATGGATTTGATCTTATGATGATAAAGTTAGAATAGAAAGTGTTTATGAATAATTAGGTAAGTCTTCTCAAACGACAAGTAAGTGGTTAAACTCTCTTTTGCCATTTTTTCACATTTATATTAAATACCGAGTCTTGCCCTAATTACACCTAAGGTGGAATTAATATGCTGCGACTGTTGCGTCTGCAGCCGCGCGGCTATAAAAAAAGTTGCATGAAAAGTGACATACCCCTTTCCTATGAAGCGTCTCGAGTCTTACGGCTGATGCGATCCTGAGGATGCGGCTCGACTGCTCGCATGAGCAGTTCAGTCGCAGCAGTCGTTGCGGCTTGAAAGATTTTCGTACAGTTTACTACTTTTTCTGCAGGGCTGATGACCCGTTTCACTTCATAACATAAAGTGACGCCTGAGACACACTTTCAATCAAGGACAAAACGTATTGAACTGGTCATGGTCATGTTTTTCAACCGAAAGAACATTCTAATCATTGAGTCATCTGTCAAAAAATATCTCTGAAAGAAAATTGCTTGGATCTCTTCTTTGCTTCTATTGACGTACAACGGATTGGGTTTATGTTTTTTACGCCGAACAAATAATAATTATTCTCGTTCCTCCTCAAGTAGAGAATATGCCGCCAAAAAACGATCCATCGTTCGAACGAGGTTCGTACCGCAGCGACTGCAGTCGTGTGATAGGAATTCAACCAAGCGATTCCGGCCGCACGATCGGATCGTGCCGTCGCATCAGACGCAGCGTAGGAATTCAACCTTAATAATAAGATTGCGTTTTAATAAAGTGTAGTAAGATGTACATCGGATTATAAATCAAGTCAATTCTCGCGTAAATCTTCCATCATTTCAAGTATTTCCAATATTATTAATTCATTATTTACGCATGGTATCCGTCTAATGAGTCGCGGATCCAGAGCCACTTTAAGGGGAGGGGGGGGGTCACACGATGGCCTTTGAGTACCCCACGAGCCCATAGACACAGACGGACCTCGATAAAGCCGCTCTATAGGGTCGAGAAAATCTACCAAACCGATGATAATACACCGCTCACCACTCATGTATGGCCAATTCAAGGGGCACTGTCGGCCACTCAGCGGCGTTAAGGTGGAAACCACCAAAGCGATTGCATTAGTCAATTAAGAAATGTTCCTACATAAGGGACTCATGAGCCACGCTCGGCTCAAATGTTAACACTTTAGGAAAATTGGCCCCAAAGATTTGAAAAGGCTCCTCTCATTTTGGTATAAGAACGACCGAAATTTAAAACTGAAAGAAACCACGATCATAGGTTTCCTCTACATGGGGAATCGGAAAATCGAGATGGAATTCAGATTGAAGGGGGCCGCGCTAGGATGCTATCGTGGCTCGTTTTCAGTGGCCGAAGGGATTTCTCCGCAAACGGAGCCCCCCAATCGGCCGGCCAGAAGTTCAACGCAAAGCTCCGGGCCTGGGTGCCCGCAGACATCGTGAGGTCGCTCTAAATAAGAGAATCGGGTAAAACCAACTATCACGTGAAGCGCTCATTTTTGGACACTCTAAAAGGCACTGATGCACTGATGGTCACTATGCACATAGGCCAGAAATATTGTTGTATTTATCGTTTATTGAAGATGGCCTGAGGGACTCATGAACCATATCTTGCTCGAACCGGTAAATTTGATAAAATGACTAACCTGTTCAAGTTGGAGACCTCAGTTTGAAAGGTGGTTTTGATGACGTTAAAATGAGCACTAAGGCCCGTATTCATAGTCGCTGCTCAAGTTAAAATTCTTCTCAGTAAAAATCAAATTTTTTTTGTTGGGAAAATAATTTTTGACGTATCATATCTCATGAACTATTAGTCGTACGGAGCTACAAATGGGCTTAAATTGTCACAAATCTAGTCCATTTCAAAAATGCAAAGGAGCGCCATCATCGAAAAGTACATAGTTCCAGAGATATAATCAATTGAGTAGAAAAAGTCAGGAAATTTCAATTTTTTTTTTTTTTTTTTCGATTTGCGACGTGAAGCCGACGTTGACAATCGAATGGATCGGTTGACAAGACTACTTCTATAAGTTTGTCCCGGCCAAATCCCCTATAGACTGGAATACTGGAGAAATTCAAGTTTGAGAAACGTCTATGAATACGGGCCTAAAATAACTAATTCCAATCGTAAAATCACGCTTTTATCACAGTTCGTTCATGCCAATCGACTAGATTTTTATATTGGCTGCACACCTTGTCAGAATCCTGCTATAAATTGACATTATTATCGAATACATTAATGCACCGTTAACGTTTTATTTCGTTTTCGAAAGTATTATGTTATTCCTCAAAAGATAAGGGCTCGATTACTAGCACCGGGAAGTCTAAGGCCCCGCGCACACTAGGAGAAAAAAGACGCCGACTCGCGGCGTCTTTTTTCTCGGGGAAGAGACGACTCTCGCAAACGCGTCCAATGTGAAAGGCCCCATAGAGTTCTATGTGTTTTTACTGCACGATTCGGACGCTGACGCGCGCGTCGGCGTCTTTTTTCTCCTAGTGTGCGCCGGGCCTAAAGGTGACAAATTTTGCTGCTCAAAAAAGGCTTGAAAGAATTAACTTAAACTACTGTCTGAAACTATTAGCAATTACAGAAAAAGAAGCTCACGTAAATTTGAATAATGTAAGAAGGGAAATATCAGAGCAAAGACAGGTTTTTCCTAATTGTAGCGATAAGTTATTGGTGTTTGCTGGCCTGTTTTTGTTAGATGAATTATATAAATATAAGTTAAGAATATAAGACAAGAAAAGAAAAGGCTTAAAAAGAAATTTGATTTCTTTATTCCAAAAATGCAAGGGAGAGAATGGGAACGTAAAGAAAAGTCGTGGGAGTGTGGGGACATCCTAATTTACTGACAACCAGGGAATCGACCCGGCAACCCGCATAGCTTCAAATGGTTGTAAATTCCTCTTGACCCTGAACACTACATAGCAAATGCCTACCTCCACAAGCATTACTTTTTCAAAATACCAAGTACCACTGGTACTTTACTCTGAGTGCCATACATACAAAACGCCCGGCAACCCGCATAGCTTCAAATGGTTGTAAATTCCTCTTGACCCTGAACACTACATAGCAAAAGCTATATAAAGCGATCGATGAAAAACGCGAATGGGTACTTGTTGTTGCTTTTTTTGTGGTCTTCGAACTAAGCATCAAGGTCAATTCAGACTATTTGGACTTGTGACGCGGGAACACGCTGTCCCACATGTGATGTAAAAGTCCAACATAGGCTTTTGTATGTGAACGTTCACATTGCTGGGACACGCATCATCCCAAGTGTTCCCACGTCAGACGTCATGTCAGAGCAATGTTAACACAAACAAACAAAAGCCTGTTATGGGTCATACTCACCAAGCGATGGTATTGGGTGGCGGTGGGTGAGTTGTGGCGAGCGGCTTGGCTCAGGCGGGCGAAGCCTACCTAAATTATATTACATCGAATGAAAGCCGTTTAATAATGAGTGCGTGAGAACCCACATTGCGACGCGTTTCGGTAGCGAAGAAGTGGGGGGATGAAAGGGAAAAACGAAAAAGGAAGATGCGATCGCGGGGAGAGTAAGTTTTTGACCAGCGCCCGGGGAAAGTCGTCTCGTTGGTAACGCCAGCAATGGAGAAAAACCAGAGGAAGCAGGGACGTCTTCGTTGGGCCTTCGGGGAACAAAATGAGAGAGCGATTAGCGAGGCGCGAGCTCCGGTCTTTTCCTCTTTTGTCCTCTGTCTCATCAGGCTGCAAATCGCCGGTCCTTCGGAGCGTTCGCTGTAAAACCTTGACTCCGTTGTTGAGCGGTTGTTCGTCGACTGCGCACCTGGAAGTCGGACTTCCCCGTGGCGTCCAAAGTACTCCAGGGTATAAATATTCGTGAGTGAACCATGTAACCCCTCCCCTTACCAACGACTTTCATACTAACGTAAAACCGAGCCCATGTAAATCGACCTTAGCGTAAAATAAATGAATTAATTACAAAAAACAATGCAAAAACACGTATTTTGAAAAAGTAATGTTTGTGGAGGTAGGCATTTGCTATGTAGTGTTCAGGGTCAAGAGGAATTTACAACCATTTGAAGCTATGCGGGTTGCCGGGCGTTTTGTATGTATGGCACTCGGAGTAAAGTACCAGTGGTACTTGGTATTTTGAAAAAGTAATGCTTGTGGAGGTAGTCATTTGCTATGTAGTGTTCAGGGTCAAGAGGAATTTACAACCATTTGAAGTTATGCGGGTTGCCGGGCGTTTTGTATGTATGGCACTCGGAGTAAAGTACCAGTGGTACTTGGTATTTTGAAAAAGTAATGCTTGTGGAGGTAGGCATTTGCTATGTAGTGTTCAGGGTCAAGAGGAATTTACAACCATTTGAAGCTATGCGGGTTGCCGGGTCGATTCCATGGTTGTCAGTAAATTAGGATGTCCCGGGAGTGTGCTTGCAACGGATGTGCTATTAGTAATTAATAAGACGAGCATTACGTTGCCTTTGTTTGTACAAAAAATTTGTCCTTCGGACCTAGATTTAATCTTCCAACGCCGTTTGACAGAATACCTTTTCCCCAATATTATTGCGGACATTGAAGGGTTGTTTGAAGCCTGTCCTCAGATTAATTACTACCCTAAGAATGTTCATAATGAGATCTACGAGCAAATTTCAGGGTTGCCAACGGGAGGGCGCTTGTCTCTGGTGGTAGCTGACATATTTATTAACGAGGTCATTCATAATGTCACAAGTAAAACTGAATTGATAATACAATTTATAAAAAAGTAGTAGATGATACGATACTTTGCGTACATAAGCATGATGTCTCCGCCGTATTGGAGGCATTTAATAGCGCCCATGAGAATACTAAGTTCGAAGTGGAAATAGAAACGAGAAACGAAGGGAGGACTACTTTCTTGGATATATTTGTGCGTAGAGAGGATAATGGGAGGAGTAGCATTAATTAATACATATTAAAAGCCTAATTCTTCTTCCACATTGCTGAATTATTATTCTTCCCACCCTTTTCAACATAAATTTAGCGTACTAACAAATTATATTTGGCGTATGTTAACGTTGAGCGACACTGTTTTCCACAAGGATAACTTAAATAGTTTACGCGAACTTTTTGTTAGCAATAATTACCCCCTAAAATAGTTGAAATGGCTGAGAAAAACCTAATTTTTAGGTATAACCATACAAATTGTAAGTTAAGGAACGAAACTGTGATATTGCGAGCTGTAATAATTTTGTGGGTTTGTGTATTTAGCGGGGTTAACTGAGAATTTTAACGCCCTGCGGTTCTTTAGTTATTTACCGAATAAAATTAACAAAGTGTTACCAGTGGTCAGAGACAAAATTGATAAATTATTGCTGACAAATGCTGTATATTTGTTGACGTACGCTGCAAAGACAATTCAGGTTTTAAAATCACGTTTGCTGCAGCATAAAAATAATGTAAAACATCGACAAATCTTCTGACTGGACTTGCACAGCATGCTATTAGTACTGGTCATTCAGTAGATTTTTCGGATGTGCAGATTGTGGCGAACCGTGAAAAATCGCAGAAAGTTGGAGTGGCTCGAATTTGCATATATTAATGTATTCGATAATAATGTCAATTTGCAGCAGGATCCTGACAAGGTGTGCAGCCAATATAAAAATCTAGTCGATTGGTATAAACGAACTGTGATAAAAGCGTGATTTTACGATTGGAATTATTTGTTTTAGTGTTCATTTTAATTGTTGTGTTTCTGTCTCGATGTTGGTTGGTTATTTTTGTTAAACTTTTCATTATTTAAAAATAAATATCTAGAAATGTTGGGGGGGGGGGGTCCTTAGGTTTGCTTTGGTTATGCTTATGAGTGTTACTTATATTATTTAAAACTGGGTAATTAGTCTGTGATAGTCCAAAAAGTCTCATATCTTATTGCTACTTTCAAAAGTGTCTGAGACCAACTATCGGAAAAATTGTCACAATTTTATTGCACGTGTAAGAAAAAATTGACCGTAATGTAGGAGGGAATTAATAGTTTTTAGGTCGAAACTGACGGTTTCTAGGGCGAAATCGGTAATTTGCAGGACGAAATTTACAGATTATAAGACGAACTTGATAGTTTTGACAAAATTGACAGTTCGTAGGACGAAATTGACAGTTCGTAGGACGAAATTGACAGTTCGTAGGACGAAATTGACAGTTCGTAGGACGAAATTGACAGTTTCCAGGACGAAATTGAAAGATTTGAACGGCGACAAAATCTACAGTATGCATAAATCTGGAGCCTACATCGTCTGTCTTCCCTCGTTGAGGTTCGTCAAAAACTGACCGGTCCGGTTAAAAGGTCTTAGTTTAAGCGATTCTACTAACAATTTAAAAATTTACAGTTCTGAATTACGAAATCGACAGTTTTTAGGATGAAATGGGAGTTTATAGGACAAAATCGACAGTTTCCAGGACGGGATTGATAGTTTTGGATGAGAAAATTGGCTTTTGTAGGACCAAATTGTCAGTTTCTGGAACTGCACGGTTTTGCCATTATCAGGGTAGAAATAGTCAGTTTAAACTTGTTCATGGCGCTAATCGTCAGTTTAGCTATTTCTTAGCACATAAAGTCATCTTACACACCCCGATAAAGTCATTAGCCACACCTAGAAACATGTGTGGCTAACGCTGAAACTCCATATTTCACTTTTACGCTTATTGTCTTAGGCTCTCACTAGCACCCATTGCTTTCCTCATCACGCCTTGTCCCGATCACACTACTACCCGATTTCACGCGGGAAGCCGACATCGGGGCTAAAGAGGTTATATTTAGGTGGACTGTTATCTACCCAGCCCTCCCATGCAATCCTATGCAAATCGTGATAAGGTAACCTTTGTGTAACCTATACCTACATAAAAAAAGTTAGCCCCGATGTCCGGAACTCATTTCACGCACGTGAGACAGATTTTGGATTTGACTGGATTAATAGGTAAATTATAAGTAAATTCCTCCTCTCGGCAATACGGTGTAGTGTAGAGTGACGACATGAACATTCCTAGAGCAGAATGGGCCCTTTTTCCAGAATTCTGCTACACCTATTCAAAATTCGAATCGTTCTGACGCCACTGATAAAGCAAGCTCAGAGCTGTAAGCCAGATCCATACCTCATCTACATGTCATTTTTTATGTATTTAGGAAGAGGCCAGGGGCCCCTGACCGGCTGGGGCTCCTAGGCAGCTGCCTTATTTTTTTAATTTAAATTTTATGTAGCTTCCCAACACGCACACTATAGCCCGTCAAGAAGAACATGAACCCGCGGCCAGCGCGCTCTCATTCGTTTAATTGCGACTTCTCTTCCCTCTACTTTCGCTACCGTATTGGTTGTCCCACTGTTTACCATATGTAAGTGTTATTATCAAGCTGAAAATCCTTGGGGGGGGAGGGGGTAAAGAAAACTAGCTACAGAGGCATATCACAGGAGGGCGAGGTCCACGTTTAACTTGACGGGCTATAGCTGTGAAATTGCGATTTTTCTATAAAAAAAAAATGGCATCAGCCTGGTACGGTTTGAGATGGAACACTCGGGGCTCGGGGTGATCGCGTCCGACATCATTTTTGATGTAGTTTCACCCAATTTTTGTTCTCAACTCTTGGACCCGTATGCTAAGTCTTTCCTCGACTCCAACCTACCTCACGAATCACGTGCTATTTTATAATTTTTCAAATTTGTGAGGAAGCTTTGAGGTTGAGGAAAATTCGAGGATCGACTTGGCATACGGGCGTTACACCCATTCACCCACTAGCACTACATCTCCCAGAATCTAACTGTACGCACCGAAAACTGATGGTTTTTGCGCACTGGAACTGCGACTATTCGACTCAAAATCTTCAGAATAGGCGCCTATCTGACCACAAAACTGTGAATTTCAGAATCTTTTAGAATCTGGTTGATGAGCCCTGGATACTGATCGAGAGCAACGGGTCAAGTCAAGCCCAAGGAACGGACTTTTCGACCATCGTTATCCTCTGATCCGGCCATCCGGGTAGAAACTGTAAGAAGCTGCGCGTAAAAAGTTTAACTTGAGAATTTTAGTTAAATTAGTAAAAAAGGGGATATTCCTTCAAAGAGATTCCCTCTCTTGAGTGTTAAAGGCAACTATATGATGATAAAGCAGACTTTTAACGTATATAAGGCCATGCCCCGAATTCTACCGGTGTCGTGTAAAACTGAGTAATATTTTCTTCAATAATTGAAAATGCATTAATGAAACATGAAATTAATTATTGTTATCATTGCACATTAATAATAATTCACGAGACTAATATAAATAATATTAATTTAATTTTCAAGTAAAGGAATAGCTCATTTAAGGGGCAGCTAGGCATAACTAAAGGCAAGTGAATAAAAAAATTAGCAAATAACGATGAAGGGAGAGGGATAATTTAAAGACTAGATTTTTTCTTATTTGTTTACATGCATGTGGTACACAACTTTATTCCAAGGTAAAAATAATATCGTAGAGAAACGAGGAACGTTTGAGGGGCCGTTCAACCATGATCTGCAACAAAGGGAAGAAAAAAGACAAAAGGCGACAAGCTGAGATCAACAAATTCACACTAGAAGAGCAAAAGAAGGTCGCTATCGTCTTTCATCCGGACAACGATTTGGCTTCCGTAGGACAGGATGACATAAGCGTAAAGAATTAAAAATAATAACTTTCAGTGAGTGAGGAATGGACTGAACTGAATGAATGAAATTCCCAGAGTAAGTGGGGAGACTTCATGATGGACAGCCTGAAAACGACTTGGATGAAATACTTGTTTAATGATTCGAATACAATGGACGTATTACGATTTACTTATTTATACAAAGGACAGACGCAGTTGTTCATGGATTTGAGAGCAATGGCGATGTTTAGAGTTATTCAGCAACTCGACCCTCTGGCTCCTGTTACTTCTTCAATTGACATTAATACTCTCAAGGAGGTACTTTATTGTAACCAAAATTGCCGTTTTACAACTTTGGGTAGCTGATTAAATCGGCCTTAGTAGTACTCAGAAGGCGTTATCTCATCCTATCTTCGTTGCTTGGGCAGTTTTGAAAACGAAGAATTTATGAAATGGTCAAAACTACAAGCTAGAGCTTCCAATAGACAGCTCATCGCTTTCAATGATTTTATTTTCGAGTCCCTAAAATTGAACTCGTTCAAAGTATGAATAGAAAAAAAAATGTATCAGAAAATCACAAATAATCCGCTTTTATTTCTGAGGTTGAAGTTAGCGACTTGGAAATGTGGCTTCGAATAAATCGGACATTCGTTGAGCTTATAACCGGGCTTCTTGACGTTTGCTTCGGCTTTCACGACGTAGGGATATCTCCGAGCATATTGCCCTATCCTAAAGCTCATTGGCCGACCGTACTCGACGTGTCGCACGTTCTTTTTTTGCGGTCCCAACTTACTAAGCAATCGACCAAAAGATGGCGGTACTGATTCCATGAAGTTTTCTCTTTGACCTCTCAACTGTATTTTTCAGGCTGAGATTTCACAACGGAGGGAATGGCAATAATTATACGATGCTCAGCAATTTAATTCTGAACGTGGGCCCGACTATAATCGTCATTAGAGATCACTGTGGTTATATTTTTGGATGTTTTGCTTCGGAGTCTTGGAAGCAGTCTTCAATATTTTACGGTAAAAAAAGAAAAAAAAAAAGAAATCGATTTGTAACAATTTCATGAGCAGCCATATTTCAGGAGACATAAGAAGTTTCATGTTCCAGTTGAAACCCAACTTGATAAAATATGAAGCCAGCGGGTACAACTACAATTTTCAGTACCACAATCAACACCAACACTCAATGCCGAACGGTTTCGTAAGTAATTACGTAATAAGTACAAAAACATCAGCAAATGGGGCACCAAAAGTTCAAAGACGTTTTACGCTAACAATATTCTTTTACGGCCCCGAAAACTAATAAATTCGTGCTTTGATTCAAAGGTTCTTTAAAAATGACGATTGTTATAGGGCATGGGAGGTCAACTTTACTTCTGGGGTTTGTGGATTGACTCCGACTTCGGCAACGGGACGTGCTCGGACTTCTGTAGCACATTCAGCAATTATGAAAGACCCTCCAGCTCTGAAAACTTCACGTACGACCATATTGAGGTTTGGTCGGTACACGAAGATGAAGGCGTAACCACCAGCGTACGCATTTTCGTTGTGTATGATCCCGATCAATATAATTCATTGTATTCCTTTATTTTTTCAGTTCCAAACTGCTTTTGATCAGCAAAGAATGTCCAGAGTAATTATTCATTTTGAGCTTGTAGTTTCCAGACTGTAATGCTTCTTACTCGGGTGCACGTAACTTTAAAAGGCGACAATAGCGGGATCAGTCCCGGGTGATCCAGAAGATAAAGCGGTGCTACGTATGGCTGGAAAGGACGTGGGTTCCGATCATCAGGGATCTCAATAGAAGCCACTCGCAGAACGAAATATTTTCAAATAAATGCCCCCAAGCAGTCCTACGAAACATGTAAATAAACAACATTTCAACAGAACAACATTAATGCGAAGAACAACAAAGTTATTTGAGATATCAGTCCAAGAGCCAGTGACGTAAAAAGTGTAACCATTTGCATACTTCTCGGCGAATATACACTGTTTCACTGAAAGTGAAAGAGTGCATTTGGGTGTTGAACAGTGATTCATCCATGTTGAAACCTCAAGGATAAACGATGAACGGGTTTGACCGTCTTCCAATTTATAGTGAAAGGGCTTTCACCCGATGAAATCATGGTAACAAGGGATGGCGGGGTCACCGTTGCCCTGTTTGCGTGGGTCTTGTTCTTGAATATTGCTTATTTTGTTTTTTTGTAGCCCTAAAAATGTCAAATTTCAGAAAAGTTCCAACTTTTGGCTGTTGTTTTTTCGAAAAAATGCACCGAAGGTGCGGTCCATTCTCCGTTTCGACCTCAGACCTTTAGCTACCTGAGCTACTCGGTCCAGCCCCCCTATTCTGCAACCATTGACGCGTGCTTTGGCGAAATAAACAAGGTGAATAATTGAAATAGTCAGCTGAGAAATTCGGCTAACGCACGCGTTATGAGTTACAGAATAAGGGGGCTGGTCCTCACCAGCCCGGCAATTGAGCCGAGTACGGAGCCGATGGACCGCCCCTCACCGGGAACGGAGGTGCCTCTGCACTACGATCCCTCCCCCCGGCGTACCACCCGACCCAGCAAAACCGAGTCAGGGAGGACCCGGCTCACCAGGACTGATGAACGATACAGGTTGTTTTTTCAACTTGTAGACTATAAACTTCATTGATGAACGATACAGCCGTGGTGTATTTTTTTATTGAATGCATTTCGGGCCCATTCCCGGTGCCCCTCAGAGATGGGCAGTTTAGCCTCAGAGATGAAGCGATAATGCTGATGATGGGCACCGGGAATGGGCCCGATTCCCAGAGGACAATGCTCTCACTTTGGCAGCAAACCACGCTGGTTGGCTAGCCTAATTTTCGATTCTCAACATAAAATTAAAGCCTACTCCCTTCCCTACAATGCCAACTGCGTGCTGTGAAACAACCTAAAATCCGATTACTAGGGCAACATAGGTGCTTTTAACTCTCTGAACAGCTGGCGAAACTCAAAATTCCAAGCAGTTCTTCACCATACGATCAGAAAATAAACCCTATGCTCTATGCTGCTGCTATGAGTGATGAGCTATGAGCTACGCTATAGCTCTATGCTATGCGTCTGTGGAGGATATGAAGCCAAACAAATTAATTCCATCGAAAAATGAAGCATTTTGATAGGTTAGAGGACAGAGATACATATAACACAAGGCTTGTGAACGGGGTCTAAACACTGGGATTGAAAATGGTGCATACTTTAGGCAAGCAGTATGAATATTTTTTGGAGAAGGAGAACTTAGTAATGAATTAATTATGGTAGTCGATAAGCAGTCAGGAAAAAGTTTCTAGGGGTACGACACAATTCCAAAGTTGTTGCAATTTTGGGGTGGATAGTATACAAAGAATTAGTACACGAGATTCTCACCCAATCCTTGTGCAAACTTCAGAGAAGCTAAAAAACCACGATTTTTTCACAATAGGGAACTTGCACGAATGCTCGATTTGGGAGAAAAGTATACCGGTGAATTGGCTCGTGGACAGAAGGATATCAACGGTAGTAGGATATCAACAGTAGCCCGATTGGTGCATTTGGTGATTTTAAAATAAATTTCAAAGTTCTTCAAGAAGGGATAGATGGTACGAGGGGAAATGACGTCAATGGCCACTTTTGAAGCATGTGATGAGGTAACTCTAATAACATTTGTTGTTTAGAAATAACAAGAAAAATTGTCCCCCTGAAAATGTGTCTTACTCCTCCCCATCCATTTCATCAAATAGCCTTTGACGTTATCAAATCCCCACTCAAAAAGGTTAAAAATTCGCTCTAAAAAATCCTAGATTGATTTCAATGTTTAATGTGAGCAATAGCATTGTGGAAGAGCCCTCTTCTAGAAACACCAGTGCTTGAAAAATGTGTAAGTTCCCCATCCCCTACATTTACAATGCGATATCACGTGAATTACTGGATTTGTACTACTTCTCCCCTCGTCTGCCACCGGTTTCGTCACGTCCAAACGGATGCAGACAATTTTCCCAACTATTAGGGAATTATTATCGATTTTATGCGTTTGGTAAGAAAATTATGCAAATGGTTGCACTTTTTACGTCACTGGCTCGTGGTCAGTCTTTAGGCGGCCTAGGGCGGTCTCATCGACGGACTCATCATTAATAGCGCTCAATCATAGATAAAATTGAAAAATCGGATATTCCCTGTTTCCGCGGGGGCGACTTCACGACTGTAAACGATACAAAGTGCTAATTCGCGGCTAAAATTAAGAAAAATCGTTCATTCACAGCCAAAATAGACCAAATTCACTGTTTCCAACGGCCACTTAGTGGCTGATATAAAGTTCTAATTCATGTCTAAAGCGAAAGAAATTGCTAATTCGTGGCTAAAATCGAAAAAAAATCATATTGTCGACTAAAATGTGCGAAAAGCGCTTAGTATTGAGAAAAAACGCTCATTGACTGATAAAATTAAGAAAACGCCATTGACTGGTAAAATTGAGGAAGCTACTATAGCGAATAAAATTGAGAAAAAACGCTAATTCTTGGCTAATAACGAAAAAATAGCTGGTTCATGGCAGGGCGTAGCCAGCCTTTAATCTAGTGGTGGGCAGCTTCACATGAGCACAAGTCAGATGCATCCCAATGACTATGGCAGGGTGATGAGTCCCCAGAAAAAAGGAACTCAACAACCAAGAACCCTTAACGTAACTCCGCCCTGGTACGGAAACCACAGCAATTTAGTCTCCCAAACTGGACTCTTCTGTCGTACAGACGAATGGCTCCTTGTCAGGAACTTGCAGTCTTGCAGGCCTGTAAACGGTTAAGTTATAGTCTTCAACACGTACGCTCGCCCCTGGTTCGCGGCTCTAAAAGAAAAAAAAAAGTGTGGCCCGAAGTGCCCACCCCCCACCCGTACCAGGAGGGGGCCCGATGTTATCCGGGCCCGGGGCCTCAACTTCAGTAAAGACGGCCCTGCTCGTGGTTTGTATATTCTTGTAAAGGAAGGGGAGTTTACCCCATAATTCCCATTCATGGGCTCGGCTTTTTTTTCACATTTTATCTGCAAAAGGTGGTTTTTCTCATGTTTACTCTCGGACGAGCCCTTTTTCTCTATTTTAGCTCTTCATGATCATCGCCTCTCAGTTCCTGATTGGCGAGGGGTGAGATAGTGGAGTTAAACTCCAACGATTAACAAGAAAATGTTAATTCGTGGTGAGGGAACATGTTTGTATTCATCAATTTTAGCCAGTTAAACGAATTGATCTGGAAGTCTTAGGCCGAGAAAATCGACGAAAACCAACGACCAGGCAAAACAAGTCATTGCGTTAGGGCTGTTTTAGCCATAACTGACTACATTTTGTGAATTGATAATTGACTCATAAACTACTTCGTGGTCGATTCTCGGAGAAAAAGCTTTTTAAAGATTCATCAAGTTCCTTTTAGTGCATTTCATTCTGAAAATGCACTATTGGTCTCGTCGTGATGGTGGCAAACATGGGTCATGTCGTGTTTTTTTCACGTTTCAGAACCTCTAGAACACGAATTCAGTGGTCTCAAGGATTCACACACAAACATATATTTATATATTTATAATATTATAATATTATGGCCGTTTTCTTGTTAGCACGATAACTCTCGAAGAAATCAATTTAGCGGAACGCGCTTTGGCGCAAAAATCAGAAGTCATAAGACCCCGGTCGATATTGCATTTGGGCCAAATCGGTCGAGGTGGAGGGGGGGGGAATAGGGGTTGAAATGGTCAAAAAATCACTATAAATCACCAGTTGATTCTAGAAGCATCATATTCGGTACGTATACTCCATGTTAGAGTAGCCTTTGATTCCCATTTTAATTTTTTGAAAAAGTCAGTGAGGGGGTGTTGCCCCCGGAGTGGAAGTAAGCGTGTGGTCTTGTTAGCACGATAACTCTCGAAGAAATCAATTTAGCGGAACGCGCTTTGGCGTTGATTCTAGAAACATTATATTCGGTATGTATACTCCATATTATAGTAGCCTTTGATTCCCATTTTAATTTTTCGAAAAAGTCAAGGTGGTGGGGGTGGTCCTTCCGGTGTGGAAGTGTAAAAATAGCGTTGAACTTCACTAGTTCATCTTAGCGCTCTAAAATTCGACTCAATAATTTAATGTAACGAAAGCCCTGGGTTTCATTGAGATTTATCGAAAATTTTGATGGGGGGGGGTGAAATTTCAAAAAATCGCTTAAATTCACACGTTTAGGTATTATACAATACGGCACAAAAATTTAATATAACGAAGCCCTTGGAAAACTACCGAAACTTTTCGACATTTTTAAAGAGAGGGTGGTGAAAATAGAGGTAGAAGTTCGGCTTAATGATACAAATTATGGTATCAAAATTATTACTTCTGGGGCGGCTTCGGGTATCCGTAAACGGAATGAAATGCACTCTTTCCGACCGCCAGCTGCCGGAGCGAATTTTTTTTTTCGTTTTCGGGCACCATACGAGTGGGCCATAGGTGATAATAGGCCCATTAATAACGATGGTCGCGTTCATACACATGACCATTGTATCCCTTATAACCTGACCTCGCCCTGAGACCTTGTTTAGCACCTTATACTTGATCGAGTCCCGAACGTGCAACGTGGTGTCCACCGGATACTTGACTTCTTTTTCTACTTTCAGTCCTTCCAGTCCTACTGTCAGTCAGCTTCCTCTGCTTGATAAACGTCTCGCCAGAATCAATCCTGTGGCCATTCTTGTTACACCCAAACTGCCCTGTATCGAAGGCCACCCTACATCCTACCGTATATGTCGCATCCACTTGGCGATATTGTCCATTTCATGAAATGGATGTCCACTTCACGAAGTGGCTCCATTTGACGTAATTTCAAAAAATTACGACATATGGACAAAAAAAATGTCCATTTCTTGAAAAGGAAATCGCGTTTGTCCAGTTGCTGAAATTAAGCGTCCTTACTGCAAGTGGATGTACAACGTATACTTTTCGTGAAATGTATGAGCGAGGAATCTCAGGATGATTTTCTTCAAAAGTGTAGCACTCGCGAAACAATGGAACGGACGTAATACCTGTGATTCCTCACTCATTAATTTCACGAAAAGTATAATGTTGTGCATCCACTTGCAGTTAGGAAGCTTGATTTCAGCAACTGGACAAACACGATTTCCTTTTCAAGAAATGGACAATTTTTTTGTCCAGATGTCGTAATTTTTTGAAGTTATGGCAAATGGAGCCACTTCGTGAAATGGACATACAATTCGTGCAGTGGACAATTACTCGACATGGATGCGGCACAGTGGAAAGTGCTCCGAACCGCAGCCTCCGTGGCATCACAGTACAGGTAGTGTTTTCAAAATGACACAATTACCAGGAAACAACCCTATGCTCGATGGGTATGCTCGTTAGCTTCCAGGGATTTCTCAATCTTGATTTCTGGTTCATTTTGGGCTGTCGTCATTTTGGGACGACGGTGGGTGTATACGTATAAGGTTGCTGCCGAAATAATAAATCAAAGAAAAAAAGGAGGGCGGGGTTTCGAGATCGCCGATGCCAACTAACTCACTCCTCGCCATGTTTTTTAGTCGGCTTCAGTGAGTAGCGGGGTTTAATAGCTTTTCAAAGGTGACCGAGGGGGTTAAAAATATTTGCACCAAATTGGGTAAAACATGAAAACATTTTCGAAACGCGGAGTTGGTCGAAGGGGATAATTTCAAGACCGTCGAGTATGTTAGGTGATGGGGAGTAAGTGCTGCAAGTGCTCGGAGGACAAAAAGGGAACGACAGCTCACAGGTCATCGTCGACGCATTCATCCTTGCCAAGGTACGCATTGACTGGTGGGGGGGGGATTTATACTTGATCGAGTCCCGAACGTGCAACGTGGTGTCCACCGGATACTTGACTTCTTTTTCTACTTTCAGTCCTTCCAGTCCTACTGTCAGTCAGCTTCCTCTGCTTGATAAACGTCTCGCCAGAATCAATCCTGTGGCCATTCTTGTTACACCCAAACTGCCCTGTATCGAAGGCCACCCTACATCCTACCGTATATGTCGCATCCACTTGGCGATATTGTCCATTTCATGAAATGGATGTCCACTTCACGAAGTGGCTCCATTTGACGTAATTTCAAAAAATTACGACATATGGACAAAAAAAATGTCCATTTCTTGAAAAGGAAATCGCGTTTGTCCAGTTGCTGAAATTAAGCGTCCTTACTGCAAGTGGATGTACAACGTATACTTTTCGTGAAATGTATGAGCGAGGAATCTCAGGATGATTTTCTTCAAAAGTGTAGCACTCGCGAAACAATGGAACGGACGTAATACCTGTGATTCCTCACTCATTAATTTCACGAAAAGTATAATGTTGTGCATCCACTTGCAGTTAGGAAGCTTGATTTCAGCAACTGGACAAACACGATTTCCTTTTCAAGAAATGGACAATTTTTTTGTCCAGATGTCGTAATTTTTTGAAGTTATGGCAAATGGAGCCACTTCGTGAAATGGACATACAATTCGTGCAGTGGACAATTACTCGACATGGATGCGGCACAGTGGAAAGTGCTCCGAACCGCAGCCTCCGTGGCATCACAGTACAGGTAGTGTTTTCAAAATGACACAATTACCAGGAAACAACCCTATGCTCGATGGGTATGCTCGTTAGCTTCCAGGGATTTCTCAATCTTGATTTCTGGTTCATTTTGGGCTGTCGTCATTTTGGGACGACGGTGGGTGTATACGTATAAGGTTGCTGCCGAAATAATAAATCAGCGTTCACAGCCATGGCGGGCATAAAATGAATTCACAGCGCCACTTGAGCTTACACAAAAAGCCGCAAAAAAGTGGAATTAATTGGAAATTTAATGCTTTAAAAATTGGAAGTGCTTCCAGTCTGAGCACAGAGCTGCGCCTCTAAATTATCGACAATGTTTTTCCCATGCTTACTGTTCCACGAACTGTTCCTGTCCTTTACAAGTGCGTGGGCTTAAAATGAAAATGTTTCAAATAAACAAAACTGTGCCAATTGAAAAGGGAGAAAAATGAAAAGAAGAAGAAGAAGAAAAAAAAAGGAGGGCGGGTTTCGAGATCGCCGATGCCAACTAACTCACTCCTCGCCATGTTTTTTAGTCGGCTTCAGTGAGTAGCGGGGTTTAATAGCTTTTCAAAGGTGACCGAGGGGGTTAAAAATATTTGCACCAAATTGGGTAAAACATGAAAACATTTTCGAAACGCGGAGTTGGTCGAAGGGGATAATTTCAAGACCGTCGAGTATGTTAGGTGATGGGGAGTAAGTGCTGCAAGTGCTCGGAGGACAAAAAGGGAACGACAGCTCACAGGTCATCGTCGACGCATTCATCCTTGCCAAGGTAACGCATTGACAGGTGGGGGGGGGGTATTTAAAGTCGTGTTGTTGACAGCAAAACATTATCTTTATTTTATTATTTTCTCCCTAATCAGGATAAGCGTAGTGTGGCCCAAATTCCTGCTTTCCGTCAAACTATCTACCCTAAAAATAGGCTTTTCGTCAGAGGCGTAAAGAAGGTTGATGGGGCGAGAGTGCTAGGGGGAGTTTGTAGCCTTGCTAATTTTATTTCCTTTTCTAGCATTAAAGTTATAAAAAGAACGCCAACTAAAAACCACGTACTTCTACCCAAAATACACAAAAGCATTATTTATTCGATGTCAATTATACGTATGAAAAAAGAGGAAAGCAAATAAAAGCACCATGCCTCCATAATAGGTACATAGGGTCTTCATTGCAAAAAAGCACAAACGTGCACAAATTACATCAATCCTCCATTTTCTTCTATTGAAACCCTATGCCCCATATCGGTAATTATCACAGTCTATCTGCTCTTTTTTCTTAAGTCGGAATGAAGCTATGAATAGCACGCGACCATGAAGTTTTAATAAAATTTATTTCTACTAATCTTCTAAGAATCTCTAGAACTTTTTAGTTTAAAATTTGGTCGACACATTTCCAATTTGACAGCCCAGCCTCCTGGCTGAATATATGACAGGCTTTCTTTCACTTTTCCATCTATATGCAAACGTAAACCTACCAACCACTCTTCCTAGCTATATTCTTAAATTTCGCCGGTATAAAGTCAGTGCGCTATTATTGCCGTCGTATTTCTTATTTAATAGCCCATAACACGTTTTCGCGCGAATTTGTTTGTTAGGCCAAGGGTTAACAGCAGTGCATCAAAGATTTTCCGCGTAAATATGCGTGAACTTGGCGTGAATTGCATTGAATTAGAAAGAATAACGTAATTAATTGTCCAATAAACTACTATTTTTTAAAAAGGATGCAGAGTATACGCATTGAGATCGGAGTCCGAGTACGTTGTTGTGATTGTTCCTCATTTTGAACTAGTCTCTTATAGACAGGCAAATCGAAACCGAATTTAGTTTTCTATTCAATTCCACACAGCCCTAGTTCACACCCTCTCCCACTCCCATTTACACGATCCTTCGCCCTTTCTCCAGCCGCCTTATAGTCGTCTCTTGAATTTATATTTAGTCCTTAACTCATACAGACCGGGAACTTGGAGGAACCCCACCCTCTCCCCTTCTAATGCAAATGCACTGTTAACTTGCCTGATTCCAGACGACGCGGGGTCGCGAATTGGTACGTACGGTTCCTACGAGAGAGGACATAAGAAAGTTTTGAAAAGTACAAAAGGTTAAACAATATTTGAATGTAAAAAATAAAAGTATGGTGCCGGCTTTTTTCGCGTTCTATATTTGGTTCGATACTGACGCGAGGTAAGATCAAGAGGATAAAATGCATGCGTTTGAAGAAGATACTCGAGGCCCGTTTCTTGTGCAGAAAAATTGCTACACCGACATATGTTTTCATTAGCCACCATTTCCATTAGCTTTAAACTCAATAAAATCAGGTGTTGGTAAAGAGTTTTTCAGCGCTAACAAACAATAGAACGGTCCTTTAAATTTGCGGTTTTTTTCACAATGCGGCATTTTTAAACAAAGTGCATTTACTCCGTTCAAAAGTTTGAAGCGGTTCCTCGATAGGTTTACTACCAATATCCGCCCAGTTATATTTCTACGAATTGTGAGAGACAATGATCGATGAAATCCGGGAAGAACTGCCAGCCGAGCACGTCATTCGCTGTCTCGAAGAAAACAAAGTGGTCATATTCAGCAAATCGTGGTGCCCCTTCTGCACTAGCGCCAAGGATCTCCTAAAACGTTTCAGAGTGGATTTCAAGAGCAGCGAGCTAGATCTCCGCAATGACGGTCCCAACATCCTTGAGTACCTTCAGGAAAGAACCGGGCAGAAAACAGTTCCGAATATTTTCATAAATAAAACGCACATTGGCGGCTATTCAGATCTGTACAAAATCGCAGTAGCCGGTATTCTTCCGGACATTCTCAAAGGAGACGTTAAAGCCTTCGACTATGATCTCATTGTCATCGGTGGAGGTTCGGGAGGCTTGTCGGCCGCGAAAATCGCCGGAAAGATGTCACAAAAAGTAGCAGTTGTGGACTACGTTAAACCGTCACCACTTGGCTCGAAGTGGGGGTTAGGTGGAACGTGCGTCAACGTCGGTTGCATACCCAAAAAACTCATGCACCGAGCTGCTTTGATCAAACTCGATCAACTGGAGGCTCCATTTTTCGGATGGAACGCCCCTGAAACCGACGAGCACGACTGGGAAACATTAATCGAGAACATTCAGAATTACATCAAGTCACTGAATTATTCGTACCGAAAGCAATTGAAGGATGCGAAGGTTGATTACTTTAATATGTTCGCCACGTTTCAAGACAAGCACACAATAATCGCTACGAATAAAGATGGTGAAACGAAAACGCTAACATCAAGAAGTTTCATAGTTGCAGTCGGTGGCAGGCCTGTTTATCTCGAAGTTCCCGGGGCTAAAGAACTGTGCATAACATCGGACGATTTATTTTCAATGACCACCAAACCGAGAAAAGTCCTCATCATCGGTGCATCCTTCATCGGATTAGAGTGCGCCGGGTTTCTGCGCGGTTTAGGATGCGACGTCACTGTTATGGTGCGTACAATTCTTCTCGGAGGTTTCGATCGAGATATGGCGGAAAGAATTGGGGACTTCATGACTGAGTACGGGGTGAAATTCGTCAAACCTTGCGTTCCGACTGGGTTCGAGACCAATGAAGACGGAAAGGGAGATGGAAATGTGATAATCGCGAGAGGCTTGATGGATGGTGGGGCCCTTTTTGAAGATACGTTTGACACTGTACTAGTGGCGATTGGAAGAAGGGCGTCGACGCAGGAACTTGATATAGAAAAAATCGGAGTTGCAGTCACTCCAAAAAAAGGTAAAATTAAAGTTGACAACTGGGACCGAAGCACTGTTTCAAACATTTTTGCTATTGGTGACGTAGCCACTGGTCACATGAATTTGACTCCAATTGCAATGCATTCAGGGAAACTGCTAGCACTGCGTTTGTTCTCCCCAAAAGAGACAAAACTTATGGACTACACAAACGTTCCCACAACAGTGTTCACCCCACTCGAGTATAGCTGCGTCGGTTTAAGTGAAGAAGCAGCTCACGACAAGTATAAAGGTGAAATCGAAGTTTTTCACAACGTGTTCGCTCCTCTAGAGCACAACATTTCCAAAAGATTCGGTTGGAATCACTGCTACGCCAAACTGGTATGCGCTAAACGGGACGAGGACAAAATAATGAAAGTCGTCGGCATTCACATGATCGGCCCGAACGCGGGTGAAATTGTCCAGGGATTCACCATCGCTGTAAAAATGGGTGCGACGAAAGACGATTTCGACGAACAAGTTGGTGTTCATCCGACGAACGCGGAAATGTTTCGGTCCCTTAGCATTACAAAATCATCTGGGCAAAGTTTGAAAATTGAAGGTTGCTGAGGATAATTTCCCTCTCATGATTCAATCAAGAGAGGCAAATGTTTTTTAAAGTAACGCACAGTTATTTTATGACTGACTAGGAGTAAACCATTCCTACATGGTGTCCTAGTCACGAAGTTTCAACTGTGCATTTTTTAAAACTTATTGTTAGTATAACCGTATTTTTTTCCTTCTCAAGTGTTATCATTTTTACACAGTAATTGAACCTACATAACCAGGGTCGGGAGCAGTCTTAAAATGGCAATTCTTTTGTGTGGAAATCCCGCCCCCACCGGTCTATCAAATCGTACGTGGCAGTCAAAAATCTACCAATCGTGTTCGAGAAAATTTGTATGCCAAGCAAAAGGTGCCTGTCTCCGATATAAATATAATTTTTTGGCCTTCTATGCCGAGTTGGATTGATGTTGCGGGTAAACCACGAGAAATCTCTGATCTCTCTGACCCCATTGATATCTTTCTGACCTGGATCCCAATGCCCTACATACCTGACTGCTCCAGTTCACTGTCAACTTCCCAGCTGGTCCCTATGTCCGACCGGGTTGATGGTGCTGGTAAATCCCCGCAGCCAAGCGGATGCACGCCGTACTTCATGGCACTTGCACCTGCATGGCTCCCCACCGCCACTCGGTCTCAACCGGGACGTGCCCATTTTGGCCGGTGGGTGCGGCTGACGGGGAGTTGAAGTACGGGCTAGCAGACATTGCACGTGTCGGGCCACTTCCCGATCGTACAAATAGTATGGCTAGACAATAAACTCCAAGGAGTTTCAGTCAGGCCCGAGAAGAAGACACATGTCTGTTATCTCGTCTCTACACAATTCCATTTGTATATGGAGAGCCTCCAACACGCTTACAAATTTACCCTTTTTATGAGTGGTCGGTTTGACTTTGACCACACGTCGGACATTTTCAGTACGCCGGAGGTTCTAAAGTACAACTCCCTTCTTTTCTCGGCTGCTTTTTCAATTTGAATAGAAAAACTCCTCCTCTTTCACTCGAACTAACTCAGCCGTCGCAGTGTTTTTTGTTTAATTAAATGCATTTCGGGTCCATTTTTCCGGATCCCCTCATCAGCATTTATGCCAAACACAGCACAACTGAAACCTACTAAAACCGCCTCCAAACTACCTACTAAAACCGCGGTTTTAGTAGGTTTCAGTTGTGCTGTGTTTGGCATAAATGCTGATGAGGGGATCCGGAAAAATGGACCCGAAATGCATTTAATTAAACAAAAAACACTGCGACGGCTGAGTTAGTTCGAGTGAAAGAGGAGGAGTTTTTCTGTACGCCGGAGGTGCCACCCAGGGAGTTCAAAAAATACTGCGGAAGTATGGTTAATGATGCGGCATGCAGTAGCGCAGCATCGCTGAGGTCTCTGCTCTCCAGACCAAAGGATGCGGTCGACGTGAGGAAAAAGAGCGGGGTATATCGACTGACTTGCGGAGGCTGTGGGACGGCAACATATATTGCAGCAAGACGGAGCGGGCGTTCAAAACGCGCTGGAAGGAGCATTTGGGGAGTGGTCAGTCAAAATTCAAGGACCATGTTACTGCTTGCGGGGGAAATGTCCGACATGTGGCCGAGGTCATATAGACCACTCATAAAAAGGGTAAATTTGTCCAGTGAATTTCAAAGGAAATGTAACGCTCTTCAATTTGTGAGTCAGAAGACGTTTTCGTGGAACAGGCAGTATTCGAGTGATGGGCAAAAATCCGTTTACTACGGGGGAAAACCACAGTTTTCTCTCTCGCTCATGAGCGACTCAGAAGAAGCACCCTATCTGAATCCAATTCGGTTTTGCAAAAGGTCTCGTTTCGGTCAGTTCGGACTGTTTGAAACGTTGTGAACCTGATCTGTCGAGCGTCGACCGTTTGAAGTGTTTAACTTTTTCCACGGCTGTCTAACTTTCACAAATTACTGAGAATTTATGCGACGGGAAATCTTGAAGGGACGGTCCCATACCACGATTTGTCAATTTGTCTTTTTTGTGTTGTGTCTCCCCTTGTGTTTAAAGTGTGACCGTCCTATCTATTTCATTATTATCGTTTGGAACCTAAGCCAAAATGAATAATTTGTACGTATGAAAATAATTATTTCGTCAAATTACACGGAAGTGAAGTGCGTGGCACCGTTTCGACCTATAGATCACCACCGCGGCCGGACCTGGTCGCAAGGGCGTACGAAAGTCCTCGCTCATCGCTGTCGACGCCACCGCGTGAGGGGAGGGGAGCTCACAGCTCAGAAGCTTCTGTCCCATCCAAAACTCCTCTTGAAAACTTCAGTGGGGGCAGAAAACTGTGTTTTTCCCCCATAGTTTTAAACGGGTTTTTGCCTATCACTCGAATACTGCCTGTTCCACGAAAACGTCTTCTGACTCACATGTTGAAGAGCGTTACATTTCCTTTGAAATTCACTGGACAAACTCCCTCGCAGACAGTTTTGAGACCTACGAGGTGTCAGCCAACCGGTGGTTCCGGTGGTATCGCGAAAGGAAGGAAGTGTCTACAAGCATTGCGGGTGTAGTGAAACAGTCTATATATTTTCCTAGTGAGCAAAGCGTGAGAGGATTATCCGTTCCATTTTTTAGGATGCGTGGTTTCCCCGTTGTCGTCGGCTGCAAATATTGTGCACATACTCCGCTTAAAATCTCCGTAGGCGACAGAGGTCTGAATGAGTCTCACATTCAATTGCCCACATTCGATTGGCAGCAATCGAATTTTCGAAAATAGAGACATTGCCGTTGCTCGATCACGCAGTCGCCAGCCGGGCATTCCCTTGTGGGACAATGGCCGGTATCCGCACAAACGTTTCTGTTCACTCTGGTCTTGAACCCGTCCACGCTCATCAATAAATTACAATGAGGAAGTAACATAAAAAATCAAATTCGCTGGAAACATTTTTTCTCGAAAGAAAATTACTAAATATGACCAGGAATTGAATATTAGTGCGTAGGTATATGATTGATTTCGATTGATAGCGAAATAATAAAACTTGCCAATTTTTGTGTTACCTTAAACGGCCGGTCTGTGACTCGTGACGTAGTTAAGGGGTTGTGACCCCTCCCCTGGGTGTTATCATGTCTTGCCCCTTCTTGTCCTTCCCGTTCTCTTAAGTCCTATAGTTTGATTTGTGGGAAGCTATTGTAAAGGTCACACGAATGCTGTTATTCGTCATCAGTCTATCTAGCCTATTTCAAATGGGTCCCACAACCCAATAGTTTTAAAAATTAATAAAAAAAATATAGGACCTGATTTTATTTGAACGGATTGTGTTTTCATGAGTTTTGGTACCCAAGCTATCACGACAGCATTATTTTGGAAAATGTGTTACTTCATCATTAGGCAATGTTAATAGGCTGGCATGTCATACAATTTTGATAAATAATGTGCTTTTGAAATCGTAAACAGCGAGCGAGGCGATAATAAGGCCCGATTTCACCAAATTCTTAAACCACGATTAACAACTAATCACGATTACAGTGTAAACACTTATATCAGAATTCCTATGGGTCGTTATTGGCAACTAATCACGTATCACGATCAACTTTAAACGAGATCAATTTTGTTGGTGAAATGGGCCTAAAGCGTACAGTGACCATTAAAGCATATTTTCATCGTTTATTAGCTTTAAGGCCCCTTTATCTACAAAGGAACTGCCAAGGAACGTTAAAGGAACGTTTCTGAATACGACTTTTATAAGGAAGCGCTAAAGGAACCTTAACTAAAGGAGCTCCAAAGAAGACGTAAAGGTTGGTTTCTGAATACGGCCCAAAGTTTCTCGACACTGCAAATCCGAAAATCGAGACGGATTTTTGATAACGGACGAACCGCTGAAGGGGTTCCTTTTATGATGCCACCGTATCACGTAATCGACATCGCTGAAGTCGAAGGAAGAGTCTCAATGTGCCCGGTCCTAGCTGGGTCGCTATGAAATCGAAAAAGCTGGCCCTAAGAAGCAAGGATCATGTGAAACGGTCTTTTTTGGCTCTTAATGAATATAAGAGGCACCGGTGCTCCCCCGGCTGAAACGGCCGTATTTCTTGGTTGAACAAGCTTCAAGGGATTCGTAAACCACGTCTGCCATACACCGGGTTACGGGTGACCTTAAGAAACTGACCCTCAAAGAGAAGGCCCATCCCTCTGGTGGCTTAGGGAAGTGGCTTTGATGATGTTTTTGCGAAATTATTACGTCTTTACTTTGTAGGCCTTCAACCTTGGGAAAAAAGCAGAAACTAGCTTTTCACTAAGGAAATGACTATTCTCTTTAAAAAGCCCTTTGCACCAAATTAACTGACGAAATTTAGCAAAATGAGGAAATTCAGCCCCAGCAGAGGATTTTTTTAGCCCATAACCGCCACCCGTCAGTCACTTTGGGATCCAGGGGCGTCTACACAAGGGGGTGTTGGACGCCATCGGCGCCCACCTGATGCTAGGGGGGGGGGGAAACTCAGAACTTCCTCAGGGGGGAAATTATTCGTGGTAGTGGGGGAGCATCCAAAAGTTACTGATCGGTGTGTGCATTGGTGGACACCGGAAGGCGGAACAATCCAGGACATGTATATTGCACACAATAAGGCTAGGAATTTTAATGAGGGGAGGGGCAAGGTATATTTGTCCTCCCTGGTAAGTAGGAGGAAAGCTTTATATTATCGCCCCTAAGAAGCTGGGGACAAAACATTTCATTCATTTCGTTCATCGTTCACATTAATGCATCAGGCAACGTTTTCGAAGGCCCTTTCCCGTGACAAAACCACTCAACGCCATGGGGGAGGGGCGCAGCCATGAATTACAAGTTTCGTGGGATACATACATAATAGAAAATAAATTTGAAGTTTCAGGGCTACATACTCGTAGACAACGATGTTGAAAGTTTCGGTGAATAATCAGCCGCGAAATTGTGAGTTTCAAGCTTAGCACTAAAAACCCACAAAATTGAATATTTCGGAGGATAATTAAACGCGAAATTGCATTTTCCACGGGAGCAACATCCGCAAACTTCCGGTTTTGAATATTCACTGGCAGTGAAATTGCGAGTTCGGATCGATAAATGTGAAATTTTCTGTGAAATTACAGTTGGAAGGGGGGAGGTGACAAAAAAATGCCACTAAATTGAAGTTATAGGGTTGCATTGCAAGTGCAAAATTGTGCGAGATTTAGCTCTTTCTAACCCCAAATTACGTGAATCAAGATCTTTTAGGAACCATGAATTTCGTGTGGTTACCTCCATAAATTACTAAACTTTTCAGGGTTTGCTCCCTGCGCGCCATCAGCAGATCCGTTCAGTAGCGTACCGAGGTATTGGCGAGTATTTAACGGTGGACCCCCCCCCCCCCAAATTGCTCGAAGATGGGAAAATTAGGATTTTTAGGTTTTACGTTCACGGTTGAAAGTACGTGGAAAGGAGTCTTGGTAACCGGTTGGACGGGGATTTGGCTCCTTTCAATGAATTTCAGTCCATCATACCTGGAGGAAAGAGCGTTGAAAGATGCTCATCAATTTTTTTGCTGAATCGTGATCGCGAACGTGATCAAGTGTTTGTTTATCAATTTTTTAACGGTAATTAGTGCGTTTTCTCATTTATATTTGCGAGTTAGCGATTTACCTAGGCCAATTCTAGACGCGGACTTGGTCAAGAACAGCACATTATGGCGTTTACTAGCTCACATCTGTCAAAAGAGCTGATTCGCGGAATATACTTGGGAAAACACTAATTCACGGGTCCAGCAGAGTGGCCGAGGTCGTTAGGGCGTCGACTCTCATGTCCAGTTATCGTCTGCTGCATGGGTTTGGGTTCGATTCCCACTACAGGCTGGATTATTTGAACGAAAAATGGTCTCTCACGTTTAAATAAGTGAAGAGTGTGCTTTTGCTCTCGTCCACGACACCTGATGGTAGTTGGACGTAAAGCCCCGTTGGATTACCACTAATTCACGGCTGAAATTGGGAAAAACCGCTAATTACAGACTAAAATTAGAAAAAACCCTACGGCTCGAATTGAGACAAAAGGATGAAAAATTCGCGATTAAAAATGTACAAAAATCAATATAATTTGAGGATGATATTGAGGAACAGTGCTTAAATTCGTGAATAAAATGTAGAAAAAGCGCTAATTTACGGTTAAAATTGAGAAAAGCGCTAGTTCGCGGGTAAAATTCATAAAAAGGGCCGATTCTGAGAGAAAAACGCTAATTCGTGACCAAAATTAAGTAAACGCCAATTCGCGGCTCTTTGATGAAGAAATCATCTTGAATAAAATTTAGAAAGGCGCTAAACTAATAGCCAAGAGTCGAAAAAGCCGCTAATTCGCGGTAAATATTAGGAAAAATCGCACATTCGCGCGAAAAATTGAGAAAAATCGCTAGTTCGTGTCTAGAGTTGAGAGAAACTCTAATTCATGACTATGAGAGTTTGAAATCAAAACGCTAATTTGCGGCTAAAATAATAAAATACCCAAATATCCAGGTAAAATTGAGAAAAATACGTTAATTCACCGTCATAATGGAGAAAAACGCTAATTAGCAGTGAAAAGTGAGAGAATGCCAATTCGCGGCCCTCTGCTGGTGAATGCTATTTTAGAGCTAAAATAATGGAAAAGTGCTAATTCGTGACTAAGAGTGAAACAAAACCCTCTAATTCGCAGCTAATATGAAGAAAACGCTAATTCGCTATTTCGCTACTGAAATGGAGTAAAATATCCAATTCACGCTCAAATTTAAGAAAAAGTAGCAGCTTTAAACTGAGACAAAGCGCTAATCTGGGAATAAGGTGTGGAAAAAGCGCTGATTCGCGGCTAAAAATGAGAATGAGCTATAATTTAACGAAATCTCCAGGTTTTCTACACTTGTGTATCACTAGCGAAAAATTGAGAATACCTACCATTCATTAACGTTGTTTTTCACTATAATTTTCCGTCTTACAAGCATTCAATACATGAAAGGGGGTTTACTGTTCATAAGGGGTGGGGGATATCGCGTCCAGCCAGGCTAGGGCCAGGCATCAGGGGGCTATAGTCGGTTGGGAGCCATTAACTGACTATTCTTGCTCCCAGAAATGCACTACCACTTTACTACTTTCGACCTCCACTAAATTATTATGGCCGATCATAATTGCCAGTATTGACGGGCTTTGTTGTTAGAGAGGAGAATGGGGATTTCGAGGTAGTGTACCCAAATGATGAAGCAGAAGAAAAAAAGAAAAGAAAAAAAAAAAAAAAAAAAAAAAAAAAAAAAAAAAAAAAAAAGACAGAGATAAAATTGGCACTTCTCACCGGGTTGCTGGCGGTTCTGGTCGAGCTGTGTCTTCCTCCTCCACAAACACCTGGGGGGGGGGGTGCCCCCTTTTTTTCGTTACCCCGCGCTCAGTTCACTGTAGCTGCGGGTTCCTTAAGCCGGAAAGGAGAGAATCTGCAACCAATTATTCAATAAGTTTCACGAAAAAGTAAATCAAGAGAGGTAGAATAATAATGTTCGAGCTGTGCTTTAAATGAATTGAATTTTAAGTGCGGTAAATAAAATGAGTGTTTACGGGAAAAATGAATCGCGTCGCTGAGAACACGGAGGTAAGCAAGTGAGCTTGGGCGTGTACTTGAAGCGTTATAGTTATATTTTCATTTTCCAATAATAACCAAGAAAAACGTATGAAAATCGATTTCCGTATTTCTATTAGTTTCAGGTACAAGAAAATAAAAATAGCCAATGCCAATGTCATAACGTGCAAAACTTATAAGGTTATAAGGCTTAAGGGCAAGAAGAGTAGTTTGCTTCAGTCACTTTAATTTTAAACGGTCTAAATAAATACGCGCTCACAAGTGCATAGCTGTCTCTGAAAGGGCAATTTAAGCGGCGCTTGAGGCGCATAAGGAAAGATTTAACTCAAGTCTACCCACGCCATTTCTGACATTTCTTTAAAAAGCTAGCGTTGTTAATTCCAACAGTTCAGTTGACAGCTTTCATTCCGCTTCCACTTCCACTTCTCAGAACCATAATTCCGACGTTTTTTTGTCGTTTCCTCAATTTTTTATTTTTATTCGTAGGGCCACGGCTGGCTTAATTGTTTTGAACATATTTCGCCGACATGAACAATTATACTTCCTCTTTTACAGCAGCTTCTTACTATAAAGCGAATTATAGATATTGATTTTTCCGGGAATTCCAGTTTCCTGAGCCGAAGACAAAAAGGAATTAAAGGGCCTATGGTCTCTAGAATATTGTAGGGGGCTAGAAAAATATCAGCGTGATTACCAGGAACATATCCCCCTGCTCTTAAGAGTGCTAGAATCAATCACAGCGTTGCCAATTTGACGGATTTCCTCGATCCCTGTGGCTGACAGAAAAAAATCCGTCTTAGGGATGATGGACTTTTTAAAACATTAACCGTATTATAATTACATTATGCGTATTATAATTTTTAATTTACAACGGGAAAAGTGTACAAAGTCGGGCGAAATAAGGATTTATTTTATATTGACATCATTATATTGGTAGTGGCCTTACCTCAGGAATGCTCGGTCGGCACCTGGTTGTTTCTCTTAATTCCTCGATGAAAAATCTTAACTATTCCACTCGTCCATGAACAATATTCTTGTGTATAAACAAATATAATTATCATACTATACGTATACTAGTCCTGTCAATAGGGTTTTGGCCGGGACAAACGTATAGAAATAGTTTTGTCAACGAATCTATATGTTTCTTGGGAAGCTGAATATCTGAATCTGAACTTTGCCAACCAAAAAAAAAAAAAAAAAAAAAAAAAAAAAAAAAAA
Source organism: Corythucha ciliata (assembly GCA_038030265.1). Taxonomy (NCBI): domain Eukaryota; kingdom Metazoa; phylum Arthropoda; class Insecta; order Hemiptera; family Tingidae; genus Corythucha; species Corythucha ciliata. The sequence continues at coordinate 42,186,635 of CM075942.1, read as the reverse complement.
AAAAAAACGGTCGGCTTCACGTCGAAAATCGCAACAAAAAAAATTGAAATTCTCTGACCTTTTTTTACTCAATTGATTATATCTCTGGAACTATGTACCGGTCCTTTGCATTTTTGAAATAGACTAAATTAGTGACAATTTAAGCTCAGTACGACTCCCTGAGATATAGCCCGTCAAAAATTGACCACTGCCGCTGACGGAAAAAAGGCTGGAGCCCAAAGCTGGAAAACCTGATTAATATTTGGTTCCTAAAAAAATCCTAAGATTCCACGTCGGGTGTTGGCACTGCAAGAGTTTGAATTTGAATCAAACTGGGCACTTTGCGTTATGAAGAGCTTATCTCACTAAATTTTCTATGGATTGTTTAGCGGAAATATAAAGAACACTGTTTCACGATACTTCCAACCTCCTTTGAGAAGGCTTATGTAAATTTCTTCCGTTGGACGCGAGCGTTTCATAATTAAGAAGTGTGCTCTTTTAGGATTTGTCACCAAAATTACCCTAAATACAGCTGGAAGGAGAGATTTTTCCGTTGTACTGAAAAATATGAGACTAAGGCCCGGGTCGACCACATGGGTTTAAGAAATATCTAATAGGAGATAAATGAAAAAACCCGTTCGACAATATGCGTTTAATCTTAATCGGAAGAAAAACGCAGGATAAAGTTCCGATTAGTTGAACGCTGCTCTGGGTTGCGTTTAGTATAATATTTATACATAAAATTGAGAAATTGTGATCTTCAGTTAATTATGACCTTGGCTCGAGGGCAAGATTATTCGATATCATTCTGTTTATTTCAATTGAACTTGAAATGCTGGACAGTGATTTAGCAGAGATGGAAGAATTGGAAGAGTTAAGCCGGCTTGTAGGGTACGGTCGGCCTCTACCTCGGCCCCGCATCTTCCGTGACTGGACGAATTATTTCGATATTTTGGACGATTGGGAGTTTTTACGCAGGTTCTGGCTCGACAAGAACTCTGTTAAGTCCGTCCATGACCGAATTGAGGATAAAATAAAATCCCCGTCGAATAGTTTAGGACTTATTTTTATTGCTTATGTAAATTCATAGAATATATCCATCAGCGAGTGTTCTATACTTGACGTTTATTTATTAATTTATTTCAGAAACCATGACGTATCCAGCATGAATCGTCTTCTGTTATCATTACAGTTCTACGCTACTGGGTCCGATACATTGTCCATGGCGGATTTTATAGGGATCAGCAAAACCTCGGCCGTTGATTTTATCGGGTTGGTCACAGATGCTATTACAGGCCTAAGAGATGCGGTTATTTACATGCCTCGATCCCAAGATGAGATTGCCACAGCGAAGAAAAAATTCTATAAAATCGCATCGTTACCTAGGGTAATTGGAGCGATGGACTGTACGCATGTGAAGCTTAGTGGTATTGGTAATTTGTATATGATATAGGCAGTTGCAGTTTCCTTTGGACTATAGTTGGATTTTTCCATCATCTATTTCAGGGGGTGACAATGCAGAAGTTTTTAGAAACAGAAAAAACTTATTTTCTATAAACGTCCAAAATATTTCGGAATCCAATTTGAAGATCTTGGACATCGTAGCCAGATGGCCAGGGTCCAGCCATGACCAAACCGCCGTTTTTAATAATTCAAAGATTATGAATAGACTTGAATCATGGGAATTTGGCAACAGCTTGATTGTAGCTGATGCGGGCTACGAGAACAGGAATTATCTTGTAACATCTTTCTCCAGTCCTCAAAATGCCGCAGAAAACCTTTACAATGAATCGCAAATTCGAACGAGGAATGTCGTCGAAAGGCAGTATGGTGTTTGGAAAAAGCGTTTGCCTGTATTATCAATTGGGTTGAGAACGAACTTGGCTAAAAGTTTACGGGTTATAGTTGCTACTTCTGTCCTCCACAATCTTGCTATTGATATGAGAAGCCCTCTCCCGGAGTACGATATAACCTACATCGAACATGATGACCATGAAGTGCCAGTTTCTACTCTGGATAATAGAAAAAATGACCGTACCCTGCAAATATTGGTCAATACTTACTTCCAACCTCTTTTGCATTAAAATAAATTACAAAAATTTATCACTTTCTTTGTAATTTGGCATTAATAATTTGAGCTTTCAACAGCTCTTTTTCGAGTTCATGCTTTTCTCTGGATCGTAATTCCTGCCCAATTTGATGTTCCATCAGCGTTGAAAATTTTCAATTTTACCTCATGCAACTCTTGTGCCATGCTTCTTGCTGCAAAAATCTTTCGCCTTCTTTAAGGTCTATTTCGATTTTAGCCGAAGCCGTTTTATGAGAGACCATTTCCTCGAATCCCGCATGACCATCTGACGTATTTTTTCCTCTTCTTGACGCTGAGGAAAGTGAAAAATTAAGGCACAGCGCTCGCTTAATTATTTCGTATTAGTTTTTCTACTTTCTAACGAGCATGACTTAAGATTCCTGTTAAAATTCCGAGCTTATTGCTCAAAGATTATCAGGAATAATGAAGCTTGTTCGCAGTACAGTTCCGAAAAAGAGCCTTATTACGAATGGTCGGGAAGAAACGCCGCAAGCAGAATCCAAAGGCACAAAACCGCATCTCGCGGCATTTTCACGCGGGTTCGTAATAAGGCTTCAGTTCTTAACATTCTGAGCCTGCAGTGATGGGATTTGAGCTTTCTACAATCTGTAAATGCCCATTGAAAGATCGGTGGGTTACAGTAAGATGATAGATAATTCTACGATGCTTTATATAATTCCGGCCTGATGTGTTTGCCGAAGCAGATCCAGCTATCTCGGGAACTCCTTCCTCCAGAGGGTCACGTGGTGCCATAGCCGACTCATCAACAACTTCTGTGTCTAGACAAGTCACACGAGGCCTTAAATTATTTTCACAAACATGTTTCGTCTGGCCCAAAGAATTATCGCAACCTTCGGTGATTGCCGATTGTTTTAGCGCGGGATGAAGGGTTTTCTTTAATGACACGGGATGCCAACTACTCCAATCGTATCCTTCACTTGGCAGATCGTTTCCCAAGTTTGTAGAAATATGACTCAAACTTCGACCTCCATTCTCGCTCCTCACGACCTCGTCATTCAAGAGCCCTGAGTTCTCATTCGAGTGAGCTCCAGAGGTCATAGTTTCATAATCTGCAAAGGCGGTTAAAATCAAACGGGAAAGAGTGTGAAATCTACAAATGGGCAATGCCCGTTCAATCCATTTATTACTTTCTGGCACTGCATCTGAGTCGGTCGTATTGGCAAGCCCCTCGGCGCTCATAAGAATCATTTGTAGGATCTTTGACTCTATTTCAGACAGCGACTGGGCATTGTTCGAACCACCTCCAGTACTAATGGCTTCTTGCCGTAGTTTTGCTTTTTTTAACCTTACAATTTTCTTCAAATTTTCGTACTTGTTCCGTAGCTGAGTGTGATTTCTTGCAACGTAAATTTGTGCCTATTAAGAAAAGAAGGGCCTACCAAAATAAAATTTTTATTGATACCTCTGGTATCCTTCTTGTTTGAATCTGTCCGCAATGCCAATCCAGCATTTCTCCTTTTCCCTCCACATGACTGCATCAGTCTTCTTGTTTTCAATAATTTTTTTTATTTTCAACGACCAGTTGAACCAATAAATTTTCTTCTTGAAAGGAATAATTTTTAACTCTGGCCCTTTTTGGAGCCCTCCTCTCCAGATCGCGGTCGTTTCTCTGGTTCATCCTAGTCTAATAGCACGAATCTATATGTATAGTCAATGATTTTCCCTTCGCTTAAATTATTTAACCTCGCAACGAGACAGTTTATACGCCCTAAATTTTTAATTATTCCAACTCGCACAAGAAGAAAAACTGTAAGCACCCGTTGTAATATTTCTTCACCCGTTTGTAATATTTGTTTCGTAGGCATAGAAACAATAACATTTTCGAAACTAGAAGCAGCATCAGAAGCTAATTTCATTATCTAACCTTAAACTCCACTTTATTATTATTCTAACATATTGAAACCATTGTCGACCGAAACTTGATATTTCATTCTCCCCCTATTTCATCCGTGCTAAACCCAGCATTGCATTAATCGGAGAATTGCAATAAATTGTCGACCCAACCCTTAGGGTGTGTTTATCAATGCACTTTTTCTACAGACAAAGCTGGGATATGTATGGTTGCTATGGGCCTTTTTGTAAACAGTAATGTAAAGTTATTCGAGAAATAGCTACTCCATGAGATAAACCCATTGAGATAAACCCACCCTCAGTCAAAAAATAACGAATACATTAGGAACTACCTATACCTATTCAATTATTTCTTTCGATGATTGAAGGTGTCCCCACGCTCATAGAGTCGAGCTCTTCGATGATGTACCTAGTTTAAATGATTTCGTTGGGTTGAAACATTCACGTTGAAACATTCATGAAACATTCACGTTGAAACTTCATCTTTCACCGACCAGCAGTCACCCCGTTCATTCACCAGCGGTAAAAGCCCCCCGTGCATTCACCGTCGAAATCGTCTTCGATGATGACCTGTAAATTTGACGAGCAAATTTTTCCTTGTTGTTTTCGGGTGAACCGAAAACGTCCTGTTTTAAAATAACATGACCGTGGGGAGACCAATAATATCATTTATTGAGCTTACGAATCCCACCACCAATTACCCAGTAAATCACCATGGATGATTAATTTTGTTGGATTTTCTCTGTATCATTAATTATTTTGACGTATTTCTAACGAGATTTTGAGCTTGGCTCGATGAGAAAAGCAGAATGTCAGTTGGTAACGTAGGCCAGTCAATATAAACATCAAACATCGCAAATATGCATGTAATTGTTTTTTCTTTTGCACATTGTTAGGGCCAATGAGAGCAGTTTATACTCAAGTTTGCAACCTTCAAAACCTTGTGCTCAACTCGTGGCACTCGAAAAACCACGACATTCCATCAATGTTTTAGGTTGTTAAACAAAAATACCAGAAGAAAGCGTTTTTCGAGCATGACCACAGTATACATTGTTGAAGCCAACTAAATTTGCTACAATTTAAGCCCAGTCCGAGCGTCCTACGTTTGTTATTTTCGGAGATACAGCCAATCAAGAAATATGTAATATCGCCAAAAAGCGAGATTTTTATTGATAGGGTTATTTTTAAAGACCCGTAGCACTCAAACATAATGGTCCTACAGAATATCCACGCGAGAATAATTCTTAGGCAGTAGCTCAATTTGAATCTTACGCTATTGCCTAAAATTTATTTTCGCGTGGATATTCTATAGGACAGGGTGACTGGTACTTGGTTGAGCAAAATAATAGGGGTGATTAAACATCCAAAATGCAACAAAAATTGTCTTATGACCTATGGTCCGATTTCCTTTCCTAGTCGAGATAATAGATTTTTTCACGTTTTTCAGAACATCACTGGTTTTCGCAAGAAAAACAGCTGTAACTTGGGAAGCATGCGTCCTAGGTTAAATCCAACGACACCAATGAAAATAGCACACTTTTTTCTGTGTTAGTAAGGACATTTTGTCCAAAGTTAGCGAAAGATTCTTGAGTAAACTGGGAAAATATCAGGATATTTTTAAAAATGTCAGTTTTTGACAACTGTTCAAAGCTAGACTACATTAGCCATGGTGCTCCCAGCGCCCGGCAAATTCCACTAAAGCTGTATGAAGTAACTTGGTTTAATACTTCATGCTTATTTTACTCCTGTCCTTCGCAATGTTTTGAGAAAAATCCATCGTTATACCAAAAAATAAGGCAATTAGGCCCATTTTGAGTGCCTAAAAGAAGATACGAAAGCTATTCCAACATTTTTTTTGCAGCTTACTCCACTTTTATTTGTCTGTCCCCATAGATTGGCATAGGAAAAGTGAATTAAGCTGAAAAAAAAAGTTTTGGGAATGGCTCTTGATCTTCTTGTAGGCACTCAAAATGGGCCTAATTGCCTCATTTTTTGGTATAACAATGGATTTTTATCAAGATATTGCAAAGGACAGGAGTAAAATAAGCATGAAGTATTAAACTGAGTTACTTCATACAGTTTTAGAGGAACTTGCCAGGTGCTGGGAGCACCATGGCTAATGTAGTCTAGCTTTGAACAGTTGTCAAAAACTCACATTTTTAAAAACATCCTGATATTTTCCCAGTTTACTCAAAGAATCTTTCGCTACCATTAGACAACATGTCTTTACTCACACACGAAAAAAAGAGTGTTCTTGTCAGTGGTGTCATTGGATTTAACCTAGGACGCTTACTTCCCATGTTACATTTATGTTTTTGTTGCGAAAACCCGTGATGTGCTAAAAAACAACAAATTGATTATCTGAACTAGGAATGGAAATCTGACCTTCTGTTATAGGACATTTTTTGTTGCATTTTTGGTGTACAATCACCCCTCTCATTTTGTTCACCCAAGTACCAATCACCGTGCATTTGAGTGCTACGGGTCTTGAAAAATTACCCTACCAATAAAATCTCGCTTTTTGGCGAGATCAGGTATTTTATTGATTGACTGTATTCCCTGAACTAACAGACCCAGGATGCTGGGGCATGGCTTAAATTGTAGCAAATTTAGTTGGCTTTAACAATGTATACTGTGGTCATGCTCGAAAAACTCTTTCTTCTGGTATCTTTGTTTGAAAAAACAACTTGTTTGAAAAAGTGATGACATTTCTTAGTTTTTCGAGTGCCATGAGTTAAGCACAAGGTTTTGAGGGTTGCAAACTTGAGTAATAACTGCTCTCATTGGTCCCAACAACACGCAACAAAAAAATCAATTACATGCATGTTTGCGATTTACCCCGATTTTTGTGTCTATATTGACTAGTCTAAACGGTATTCTCTTAGTTCTTTATTGGACTTATCAACAAAATTAATTGTCAAGCGGAACTTGCATTAAATTCTTCTACGACGCAATTCCTTTCCACCGGTGCAAATTAACGCGGTGCAAATTAACTGCCCCAATGCATGATTTCGTTATTCTTGCAAAGTGAAAACGCTACTAGAAATCACACTGCGACTATAGCTATAACAGGTCGTGTTTGGGCACCCGACCCAATGCACGAAAACGTTTAATCAAGCGTCGGAATCCCCTAGAAGTAACTTGCACCTTTTTAGCATTGATAACATTTTCATTTGTTGTGCAATCTTCAGGAAAAAATAATCTAAATTCGGACCCAAATTTGTGTCTAATAAAATGGTGGATTATCGGCGAAAAATTTTACCGACGCAACTTTTGCCCAAGAAATCGGCTTTATACATTGCCAAAAACTCGAAACTATGAACTAAAATGTGAGGGGTGTTCATGAAAAATGCTAAACCTCGTATTTTTACCTTCAAACACTTATTTCAGTTGCTCGTAAATATTCCTAAAACAACTAGTCCAGTCAAGGAACATATTCTAGACTGCAATAATTCATAAAGAATTTTTCTCTTCGGGAATGTGTTCGGAGGTGTCCAGGGGTCACCTCACCAAAAGTCCCCGAGTTTTCGCGTGGAGCGTGACTCTGGAGAGGGCAAAATGTGCGACCATTTTCGGGTTTTGACCAATATCTAGGAAACTACTAGCGTTAGCGCCTAGACGCCGAAATTAAAAAATAACGTTCGCATAATTTCTGATAAATTCGCCTCTATTATTTTTTTTCATTTGCGTAGCGGTTACCGATATATGCTCCGTGGAATTTGGGGGGAAAACTGTTGCATGACAAAGGTATGAAAACCGGTGGGACTAGAGGGAGAAAAGATTGCATTCGATTTTGGCCTCGGCTGATGTTTTCTTCATGTTAAGACGTTATATTTCACGCAACATCCTCGGTATCACCCTTGAACTGTACCGTCTGTCACCTTTCAAACATAAAAAATGATATGCATTTTTCAAACGCCGCTCCTTCCGGTTGACTGCGTCTAAAAAGGTCGCCAGACATTGTGATTACACGTCAAGGAGTCTAATTTAGTAATCTATGCTCAAAATTTGGGGTAGCTGAGGGACAATTTTGAGAAAAGTTGCGTAGACTACGAAAAAAGCGAAGCATTTGGATTTTATTTTTCGGTATTTCTGGGCGTAACTGTGTAGAGCTACAATTTTTGACAAAGTGAATGATATGAAGCAATTGAGCTGTAAAATGAGCTTTCACTTGAGCTGCTTCTTATACTTCTTTTACCCCCCTATTCGGCAGGAGACACAAGACATTTTTTTTATCAAACAAGAAAAATGAAGAACTAGATCTCCCTGCTTTCAGTCAAGCTCAGGAATAAAGGCATTGATTGCAAAATTGCACCTGGAGACGCCGATTCTTTAATAATAAATTCTGCCGTTGAGATTTGTGAGTATTCAAACTTTGTTGCAGTAGTCGGCTAAATGTCGACCTACTCGTGCTCCTTGCAGCAAGGACTCCCCCTGACAGTGATAGATATTTCGTAAAGCCCGGACGTGGAAATCAACCCACAAAGACGAATTCATCAAAAGCATTGCAAGAGCTAGGTATGGATGCCGGTACACTTTTTGTTCACGCGTTCACTGGTTGCGATACTACGTCTGCGGTCTTTAGAAAAGGAAAGATCCGGTTTTTTAAGCTGTACATGAAAAACAAAGACATCAGAGATGCTGCAAAAGCCTTTCTTGATCCCGTCTCTTCCCACGATGCTGTCCAGACATCAGGAGACAAATGTTTTTTGACGTGTTACGGTGCTCGGCCCGGTGTGTTGAAGCTGAATGATCTGAGGTACAAAGTTTTCACTACGTTGGTATGGAATACCAAGTTCGACATTTCGGCTTTACCACCTACAGAAGCATCGGCTAAGCAGCATTCCTATCGGACTTATGTCCAAGTCCAACTATGGCAGGGAAATTTTCTGTCACCTGAGAGTTGGGGTTGGGAATGGAAGCTAGATTGTTTGCAACCAGTACGAACGACAGACCAGCCAGCTCCAAGCGAAATTCTAGATTTGATTTTCTGCAAGTGTATTGGAAACTGTGGAAGTGGAAAATGTGGTTGCAAAAAAGCAGGTTTAAATTGCACACAGCATTGTCGTCACTGTCACGGACATTGCCTAAATGGTGTGCATGTTGATATCGACGAACATGACATTGGTGACGACGACGATATGGAAGAAGCAATGCTGAAAGACGGAGGCAATGCTTCAATAGAGAAACAAGAGTGACATACGATCATCACGGCCCATGCACCTCCAAGAGGACGAAACTATTTTAAAAACATTATTTATTTTAATTAGTACCTATTCGTAAATAATTTTGTTATACAAATAAAACAAAAATTTCAAACTGTTTATTATATTTTTTATTCATTGTGCTTTAGGTCTGTTCCAGCAAGGTGTCTGAAACATATTCGGTGCAGAGTTGCCGTGGAGCCATCTAATAAAATTTATGATGATAACATTTCATTGAGTGGTCCCTTGGCAACTCTGCTCCGAACACGTTCCAAACACCTTGCTGGGACAGAACTATTATCTGACACACAACATATGCGCTTGAGATCAAAATATTAAAAACGAGCAACCTTGGGATCGCGAAACCACCAATAAAATGTTACAAAAGTGCTTCCACCCCTCGGCTAACTCCATCTTCAAGACTCTTCCTGCCGAATAGAGGGGGAAAAAAAGTATAAAAAGCAGCTCAAGTGAGAGCTCATTTTACAGCTCAATGACTTCATATCATTCACTTTGTCGAAAAATCGTAGCTCTACACAGATACGCCCGGAAATACCGAAAAATAAAATCCAAATGCTTCGTTTTTTCGTAGTCTACGCAACTTTTCTCAAAATTGTCCCTCAGCTACCCAAAGTTTTGAGCATAGATTACTAAAGTAGACTCCTTGACGAGTAATCACAATGTCTGGCGACCTTTTTAGACGCAGTCAACCGGAAGGAGCGGCGTTTGAAAAATGCATATCATTTTTTTATGTTTGAAAGGTGACAGACTGTACAGTTCAAGGGTGATACCGAGGATGTTGCGTGAAATATAACGTCTTAACATGAAGAAAACATCAGCCGAGGCCAAAATCGAATGCAATCTTTTCTCCCTCTAGTCCCACCGGTTTTCATACCTTTGTCATCAACAGTTTTTCCCCCAAATTCCACGGAGCATATCGAGGGTGTCACTCCATCATCACAACATAACGTCATTTTGGCTAGTTTTCAGGAGAGCAAAAAAACCAGTTCCCAATGATTTGCTGGTCTCTTAAAAGTAACGAACTCCACTTTTTGACTTATTATTTCTCAATAATAAGTCTTTGTAATCGTATCGCAAAAAAATTTTTTTGACCCCCCCTCAAAATTTGTAGTTTTACGTTTCAAAGTGCGTAGAATCTAAATCTGCAATAAAAAAAAAATGTCCGTCCGCCGTCCGGGCCATATCTTGCCCTAGGATTGCTCGAAAAAACTCGTTCTTTCGCACATAGACTTCATTTGGGGTCTAGTTGGTCCTAACATCTGATCAGTTTGATCAAATAACTCCCTGGGGTTTTATGGGCCAAAAGCGGGTCCAAAATGGGGATTTTCAAAGGATTTGGGATCATAGGGGTGTGGGGTGTCGATTTTCATGTAATTTCAAGCCGGATTTGACTACATCGATGAATAATAAACCCATAGTCGAAATAATAAGGCATTGTTCGATAATTCGCAGCGTTTTTTTTAGTTTTCACATTCTGATTCCTACTTTTACCATCGGAGAAAAACATTTTTCTGAAAAGTTCAGAGACTCCCATTCACTAAAATTAAGCGCCGGCGCATAAAACGTGTTTCTCAGATGGTAACTATAGGTAATTAGGATGTGAAAACTAAAAACAAAAAATGGAGTTCGTTACTTTTAAGAGAACAGTAAATCATTTGGATCTGGTTTTTTTGCTCTCCTGAAAAATAAACAAAATGACGTTATGTGATGATGGAGTGACACCCTCGATATATCGGTAACCGCTACGCAAATGAAAAAAAATGAATAGAGGCGAATTTATCAGAAATTATGCGAACGTTATTTTTGCATTTCGGCGTCTAGGCGCTAACGCTAGTAGTTTCCTAGATATTGGTCAAAACCCGAAAATGGTCGCACATTTCGCCCTCTCCAGAGTCATGCTCCACGCGAAAACTCGGGGACTTTTGGTAAGGTGACCCCTGGACACCTCCGAACACATTCCCGAAGAGTAAAATTCTTTATGAATTATTGCAGTCTAGACCCCTTTTTTACATTCCTTGACTGGACTAAACTGACTTTACAGGGACGATATTCACTCACAAATGTTGAGCCCTAAATTGTCTACAACTTTTGTAAATAATTTTGTTTTCCACGACCAGTATGGACAGTGCGACAGCCTCCGGGATCTGTTTTTCCTAAATGGTCTACAGTATTAAAATACCAACATTTCAAGTTTAGCTCATAATGTAGTGTATTCTGGGGCAAAATAATAAGCCTTTTTGTCGATTAATTTGACTGAACTGAAATGGAATTGACCCTTATTGTTTGGCGAAAAACTTGGAAAGTCTTGAAACTGGCTACTTGCGTGGCCTGTTGGATGTACAAAACCCAGGAAGCGCTGAAGTTAGTCCATAACACTTATTATCCCGGGAACTTCCAAAATGATATTAATAAATTGGCGTGTATTTGAACGAAATTAACTTCATTCTGTGACCAATTGGCGGCAGGGGAACGTCGTGGAGGGGGGGGGGTGTTACCATTGCAAGGATATAGTTTGAACTAATAAGTTAGCCGTCCGAGGAGTACAAATGCCTATATAAAAATAAACAAACGCTGCATTGGTATACGGTTTAGTAGGCTTGATTGGTATAGGTTGGTACAAGATTAGGCTTCAACAAGCACGACCAAACAGAGTTGTAGGAAGGGTGTCTGGAACACATCTTTTTGCGCCCCGGGGCTGCTTTTTTATGCGCACAAAAGACACGGGGCCTGTAGGTGGTTGAAAGTGAGGCATGCCTATCGTAGGCAGGAGCCCACGTATTGCCACTTTAATTGCGTCATCAACGAACCAGGTGCATCATTAACTCGCCATCCTCGATCTTTTCACCCTAAAACTGGATGTTCTAGCTCTAAATTCAACTTCTCGAACAACTTTCATGAACAACTACATTGCATGTAGGTTTTTCGGTCAAAACTATGGCCCCAGAATCCGGGTCTTAAACAACAGGCAATCTGTGTCTCAAAAATTGCAATTCCGGACATTTAACCTGAATTGTATTTTACATTAATACATTTGGAAATTCAAATTTTTGACTCCAAGTTTTCCAATGAAAAATCATAGTTTTTGGGAAAATTGGAGATGTTTCCAAAATGAGTACCGAAAACTTCGCGGTAAGGAGGTAAAACTGATATTCCTGTGCGTGAAAAGCAGAAAAGAATGGAGTAACCACCGCCGTGGTTACTCATGCTTAGTTGCGTTCCGGACTTTGATAGAGCAACCCTTAATGTAGGTGAATATATTCATATAACAAACAAAATAAGAAAATGGATTGAAAAGCATGTTTAATGACGTTGCTTAATAGCAATGGAGAGGTGGCACACAGAACGGAAATGTTAAATTATTACTATTTTTATAGGGCATTTTAAGTATATGTATATATATGTATAGGAATAACAGTTACATTTTTCTTCCAGAAACCGTGTCAGGCGGAGGATGGTGGGAGGCGACGACGTAGAATTGGAAGACTTGCCTGAAGATGACCGCTGGCCTGAACAACAACAATGGACAGGCACAGGGCGACCTCATTTGGTTCGTCGTCTGTCAGATTTATCCGTCAAAGTGGGCACGAGGGCCAGATTTCTCGTAGAAGTATCCAGTCCTACGCCTGTCTCAGTGAGATTTTATTATAATCGAGAATATGTTATTTCAATTAACGACCGGGAAATTTCAAGACGCGGGTTTTCCAACGATTGTAGGTGCGATGGGAGAAGGATGGAAGGACAGTGGATGAGGGCGACCGCATTCGGATGGTCACCGAAGGAAATTTCCATTGCGTCGACATTTCACCCGTTTTTCTGGAAGACAGTGGGTTGTGGCGCGTTATTGTTACTAACATCGTCGGAACGACAATATCATCGGGACAATTGACTCTATTGAGTGCGTTTTACGTTATAAATTATTATTTTTCTTTGTCACTTGCTAAGTCTCTTAACGAGGTTCAATGTTGAACTTGGTCTGATTAGTTTGGTCAGTTATTCGGCGTTGGAGAGTGACCAGAAAGGCGAGTTAAAAATAGGCCGCTTGAAATGTTCTAGTTCATTGCATTGTGCATATTTGTAAAACAGGTAGTTATAAATTGTTTTCGAACTTTAATATCAAGCTCAGGGGCAGAATTTTGTATGTTTATCTGAATGAAGAAAAAAAGGTAGGTATCAAAACAAAGGAAGATCAACATTGAACCTCCCGGAATTTTGAACTTCGTGTGCTATTTCTGTCCCAGACTTCTTTTACGGAATTATTTCTTTGTCGACGTTCGATCTTTAACACGTTCTGACAGTTTCCCCATTTATTTACGGACGATTTCGCTTTACAAATAAAATACGATTTTTTTCCAGTTCCGAAAGCATACAAAAAACCTGAGTTCGTCGAGCCCCTACGAGCCATCCTGACGGCTCAGGGAACAGTATCCCTCGAGTGCAAAGTGGTTGGCGTTCCGACGCCTCTTCTTCGATGGTTCAAGGGAGGAGTGGAAATCAAAGCAGGGGACGTTCTAGCACTGACGCCGAACCAGGCGGACCCCACATCCCTCGGCACCTATACATGTCTCGCTACCAATTGCATGGGGTCCACCGAGTCGTCGTCCATTGTACACGTCGACGCTTCGTCCAATTTCGGCCAAAGGTGATAGTATTTTATGCTTTATTATTTGGGTGGGGGGAATTTCTGACAATATGGAAACGTGTCATCTCGGCCATCACACCACCGAACAACGATGATCAAATTCCAACATACGGGCGTAATACAAATGAGGTACCAATTAAGGCTAGAAAAAGGAATAAATCGAACTTCATATCCTGTATTTTACAATAAAATACCCCTCCCACCAGGTGGACTGACTGAACAACCAGTGTTTTGGTTTTGGGAGTAAAATTGATACTTCCTACAGGCCGACATGTGCTTTTCCTGGGGGGGCCTGTTTGGTGAGGGGTGGGGGGGGGTGGAAAAGCTACTTACGCTCGGAGTGCAGGACTCTCGCTATGCGACCTACCGGCTAAAACCACCTCCCTATACTGGCTCAGCTTCCATGGCTATGGGCCGAAGAACTAGCATTTCCTGCTCACCAATTCCCTAATTGCCTAACTTATAGATCACAGGTACAGGTACTATTATCACAGAATATGTCACAGGCTTCTCTTTATATTTTCGTTCTATAACTTTTAACTGTCACCCATTACCGTTTCTTTCCACCGTCCTCCCCATCAACATGCGATTTAATTTGGGGCGGACGGGTGGAAAATGATATTCCTAGGAACACTGAAATCTTACAGCACAGGCCCCCTAATACCAATACGTATACTTAGTCGTAAATTAGGCGGGTGTGACTCAGAAAGCGAAGAAAGAACGCTCGCTGATCCCAGGAGCCTGGCAACGATGGGAGCGCAACGTTACCAGCTATGAGAGTAGGCTTGAGCCTTTCCTCGCTTCTTTGTGACAACAAAGGGCAACTTTGGTTTTTTAGTCGATGAGTGACGGCCGTCTAAGTTCATGTCGCGAAGTGCAGTTCTTACATTAGTGGGTCCCAGGGGAAATAACCACTGGTTGGCCCAAGAAGCTTGGACCAGTTGTACTGCACAATTTACATGTTTCGGTATTACAAGCGGTATGTATGGTGCCTTCACCTTCTGTCTGTGAAATTCATACAACCTATATGTATTACGACAAATTAATTCACGTTGACCGGAAATTTCTTAAAAATTGATCCTTGGTGGCTGAGCTGACACGATTCTTGGTCGTCGCAATTCACGCACATTCGGAAATAAGTCAAAACATATCGGGTTCAACTGTCTCATAATTCTCTGCTCGATAGCTTTTTGCCTGTAGGCCCTAAGCCTAACTTACTGAAAGAGCTTCGAAACGAAAAAAGCAAATTAGGAGGAAACATCACTTTTGAGTGCAAAGGTAAGTACTAGTTCAATCATTTTAAAACAGTTATTTTACCCCCTTAGCCACATAGTTTTCTCTTCACAGTTTCCGTACCACCCTGGCCGGAGGCAGTAACATGGTATGGTCCCTCGGGTGAAATCACCGAGAATGCCAAGTACCAAAAGGTTGAGGACGGGACTGGAGGATACAAACTTCGAATTAGTGAAATCACGGCGGAGGATAACGGCGTATGGAAATGCGTGGCCTCCAATAAGACAGGAGCCAAAGCAATATCATCAGCGAATTTGATCGTCAGCTGTAAGTTTTTGCAGACAATAACTTAATATACATATAATAACAATAATAATAATAATCTCGTCGTTGTTATTTTTTCAGATCCTAAAAACTACAGGAAACCTAAGTTTCTGGAAAACTTGAAGGCTATTTTAACCGAGGAGGGCCTTGTATCGTTCGAGTGTAAAGTAGTAGGCTATCCAACACCGCATCTGTCATGGTTTAAAGACGGTCAAGAATTGAAACCTGGCGATGTGTATCAGTTGACTGGGACTAATTCTCTGGGTAACTTCCAAATTTAACCCCAAAATCAATTTCACACTGAAGGAAAGAAATAATACCCGACTTCAAGGTTCCTATTGTTGCATCGCGAAAAACTGCATGGGGGAAGCCGAAAGTACGGCCGTTCTGACACTGGATGATATTAAGAGCCAGTTGACGGAAGAGGACAGATTGCAGCTCTCCTCGGAAAGGTTGCCGCCGAGATTTATACAAGGACTGAAAAGCGCTGAAGCGAAAATTAACGAAAACTATAAATTCACTGTACAAGGTAATGAAAAACGTTCTTTCACTTTAACCCGGGCTTGAGTTTCCAATTTAATTTCAGTCAGCGTATTCCCTGAACCAACAATACTTTGGTTCAAAGATGACGAAATTATCGAAACAAACGAAAAGTATAAAGTAGAGCGTGAAAAATTAGGAATTTGTCAGCTTGTGGTGAACAAGCTGGAATTTTCCGATCAGGTAACTCTTGAATTAACGTGATAAATTAAATAGATTACAACATGCTTATTCTAGGCGGAATGGAAATGCGTTGCCACAAATGACTACGGTCAAAGTGTAACGTCTTGTTTCCTCAAACTGAATATTCCGAAACACTTCAAAAAACCGAAATTTTTAGAAGACTTGAAAGCTGTTATGTCAGAGGAAGGTGCCGTCAATTTAGAATGCAAAGTTAGCGTGTTCATTACTTCTTCTTCTTCACATGCTCTTGAAAATGCGTCTATATTGTTTTAAAAATAATTCAAGGTCATTGGCGTACCTCAACCAAAATTGAAATGGTTCAAAGATGGTCGCGAATTAAAACCGGGCGACATACATAAAATCATTACGGGTCAAGACGGGACTTGCTGCCTTGGAACGTATACTTGTCTAGCGCAGAACTGTATGGGTTCCGTATCGAGCTCAGCCTCACTTCTCGGATTTGAAGGTACGATGAATAAAGCCCTCTAAATAGAAACACTTCTTTCACACATGGCACAAGTGTACAGTACTCTAAAACTCTTTTTTCTCAAAAACTGAACAAAGAAAAAAGAATTTTCAACAATATACTAAACAAACAGGCTAACGAGCGAGAGTAGAAACTTTTACTCTACTTAAGAACGAATTACGTAGTAACAAAATAGAAGAGAAACAAAAGTTTAATGTACAATCTATAATTAAGTGACACACGCTTACACAATTTAATTTCTGTAATTGAACACTTTGGAGGATTAACATGCAAAGGGGCTCGACGGGGGGGGGGAGAAGGGGCACGAGGTCCCAACGACTAGCACACGAATGCTGAGCTTCCTGGCCTTAGAACGTCTTTCCTCCCCATCTGTCTCTCTTGGATAGCAGACAAAGGGTCCAATGAATGAGTCCAATTCTGTGAAATTTCGTTTTTAACGGATAGCCCAGTCAAATAAGAACCCGAAGTTAAAATAATTGTTGGAAAGCTGGAGATTGCTTCAATCGATTCAGTAAGGCCCTGTTAAAGGTATCCTAGGTTTGCATGTGCCTAGGGCTCCTGCTTTTTTTTTTTTTTTTTTTTTTTTTTTTTAAACGGGGAGGGAAGCCCAGAAGAAACTATCTCCTACCAAACTCGACCTATAAGATCTATTGTGGTGTCCCCTCAGGTTGCCCTGCCAAGAAAGACGCTAGCTTTCAAGCGTCCTCCACCACCACTCCTTAACGAAGTTGAGGATATTTCCCGTAGCCATCCTGGAGATGTCCTCCGGTTGAAGCACATCATTTCCAAGATGTAGAAAGCGTAACCGCCCCAGAGCCTGGCACTCACACAGTACGTGCTCTGCTGTTTCCACGGCCAGGTCGCAAAATCTGCAAATGTCCGTGTCAGACTTCTCCATTAGTCTGAGTGTATATCGAAGGGCACAATGTCCCGTTAGCAGTCCCACCAAGATTCTAAGGTCTCCTCGGCTCAGAGAGATCAGGCCCTTCTCCGATCGTCCCTTTGGAGTGACAAAGAGCTTGGCCTGCCTGAGACCTGGTTGTCTAACCCAGTGTTCACGATGCCTCTCGTCCAACCACGCCTGCACCTGCCTCTTCGTGAAGGACTTCGTGACCCCGAGACTTGGCTCCGGGCCCACGTAAGGCATCTCTGATCTTCTCTTCGCGAGTTGATCAGCCATTTCATTCCCCTCAAACCCCATGTGACCCGGCACCCACATCAAAGTAAGGCTGTTTGCCGTTGCCACAGGCCTGAGGGCTTCAAGACATCCCCAAACTAGCTTCGAATTCACGACGCTTGAGCCTAGGGTCTTAAGAGCCGCCTGGCTGTCAGACAGGATAAAGATCTTCGCTTTCCGGAGACCCCTCTCACTAATCTTCCGCGCACAGGCTTCTATAGCATAGATCTCCGCCTGAAAGATGGTGGCGGTCGTCCCAAGGGACTCCCAATGCTGAAACCTGGGGCCAAAGACCCCAATGCCAGCACCCCCATCCTTCACAGATCCATCAGTATACCATACTTGCGTGGCGGGCTTAAACCTCGGCAAACCCTTATCCCAAAGGTCGCGGTTGCCTATGTCGACCTTAAAGGGTTTCTCAAAATCCATCCTCACATGCATGAGATCCGTAACGACTTCAGCCGCCTCACTACATGCAACTTCCTCCAGAACACGCAAGTGCCCAACCTGGACACCCCGCTTCACGTACTCCGCCCGCAGCAGTCTCACCGCCGCCATATATGCGGTCGCCTGCACATGAAAGTGCAGGGGAGGCATGTCCAGTAACACCTCCATGGCTGCCGTCGGGCACGAATGCATAGCACCCGTTACTCCAAGACAGGCCTGGCGCTGCAACTTACTCAGCAAGGCCTAGACTGTCCTTTGTTTCGTCTTCTGCCACCATAGGAGTGAGCCATAGGTGACGATAGGCCTAACAACGGCTGTATACAGCCACAACACCATTTTTGGCTTTAGACCCCATGTTTTGCCAAACATTTTCCGACCAGCCCACAATGCGAACGTGGCCTTATTCAGCACCCTCTTGATATGCGAGGTCCATTTGAGCCCCTGATCCAGGGTAACTCCAAGGTACTTGACTTCTTTTCCTACCTTCAACACTTCTCCATTCAGTCGAACTACCTTTAATGCCAGCTTCCTCCGCCTGGTAAACGCAACAAGGGTGGTCTTCTCAGGGTTAACCCTGAGACCATGCCTGCTGCACCATCGCTGCACTATGTTAAGGGCACCCTGCATCCTACTGGATATGGTATCATCAAATTTGCCCCTAACTAGAATCGCAAGGTCATCCGCGTAACCAACTACCTCATAACCCTGCTCCTTTAGGATAGCGAGAAGCTCGTCCACCACGAGCAACCAGAGCAAAGGAGAGAGCACACCCCCCTGGGGACACCCCCTTGAGGGCAACACGGAAACAGTCTCCCCTCCCAGCCCCGAAGTCACGACGCGGCATTCCAGCATCCCCTTGATCCATTTCACTGAAGATGGATCAACACCTCTGCTCCTTACTGCAGCCTCCATAGAGTCATAGGTGGTGTTATCAAAAGCACCACCTATGTCCAGGAAGCAGCCCAGCGCAGTTTCTTTCGCCTCCAGAGATTTCTCAACCTTACCCACCAGTTCGTTTAGGGCGGTCTCAGTAGACTTGCCCGCCTGGTAGGCATGCTGCCCCCTCTGGATTGGTTTAATTTTAAGGCAACCGTCCTTGATATCCAGGCCAATTACCTTTTCCATTGTTTTAAGGAGGAAGGACATGAGGCTTATGGGTCGGTACGCCTTTGCCTGGGCCGAGGAGTTTGCTCCCGACTTAGGAATGAACACAACCCTGACCTCCCTCCATGCCTTCGGTATATACGATAATGCATAACTTGCCCTAAATATCCTTCTGAGACGCGGCTCCAGGACCTCCAGGCCACGCTGTAACATGACCGGGAATATCCCGTCCGGCCCAGGGGAAGGGCTCCTGCACAACAGGAGCCAAACAGCGTTGGCACCAGGAGAGCCAAAAAACGACGAAATTTTTGGACTTTTTTCAGTTTTCTGTTAATATCTCCAAACCAAGTTATCCCACGCCTAACCATTCCATTTAATCAATGAAAAAGGACAAATTTTCGCGTCGATTGAAAAAAGAAAACAACTGAAATCGGTTCAGCGCAACCGTTTCTACACATCATCATAAAATCATCATTTTAACCAACTATTCCAGAAACTCAGTTTTACCTATTTTCAATGCGCTGTATCTTGGAAGCATCAATTTTTATCCAAACCCCCCTCCCCAAAAGTTGTAGGAAAGTTACTGCAGAATTCAAAATGCCTAATAAATTTGAAATTCGGCCAATTTTTAAATGTCTTACAAGTGTAAAACAAAACTTCGCGTTTCAGTGAGATTGTATTCTCGCAGTTTTCTGTCTTGTATAATAGCCCCAATTTACTATACATGCAATTATGAGTCATTATTATGTCCTCTCAGTCTAGAGGGCGCTCACATTAGGAACGGTAGAGGCTATTATAGTAACGATATGTACTTACCTACGTTTGTTGTAATGAAAACGAATGACTACAAAATACTTGTTCCTGCTTTAGTATCGAAATTACCAATAAATCAGTTAGGGCAATGTACATAAGAACAAACTAGGCATAATTATAACGCCGTGTCTAGTTTATTTATTTCGATTTTTTTTTTTTTTTACTTATCTTATGTTTGGAAGTGTAACGCCATAGAAAAGGGCGTTATGTGGTGCGAGTATATTATAGAGAAAATGAGCTCGATCCGGGGAATTATTCACCGCTCGGTGAGTGAACCCGACGAGCTCAGGGACGGGCGGGGGAGAATGGCCCGATAACGTCAACAAATCCTTGAGGAAACTGCTTGTTATCCATAGCACTTAGGGTTTTACAAACATGTAGTATAAAACCCGGGGGATTCTAGAGTCGGGGGACAGAGTCGAGTTCACAGCCAGAGTCGGGGGTCCACGGAGTCAGGGACGCGCATCCGTGCAGGGGGGGGGGGCGAAGCCTCGCGCGCCAGCTTGTGTACACGCTACCGCAAGCCGTCGGGCCTGGGGAAAGGTGAGTCAGACTGTAAACAATAAATTTACATCACGGGGTAAAGGTACCTCTTTGTTACTCTTTGTCGACTCTCTGAACCCAGACCCATACGGCGGTACAGAAGGAAAATCAAATTTGTCTGAGTTTCTTTCTCCTCGAGGAACCAGGAGTGGGGTCACAAATAGCAGCCTTTTCCGTGGTAGTGACGCATTCTTGATCTTCCACTTCTGAAGTCTCTACAGGAGGGATGATTGGGGCAATTAGCCCATTTATTAGCGACACTTCTCTCTGAACATAAATATAAAGTGACAGACAAATTTCTTGGCTGTATAAACACTGATGAAAATTTCTAGAAATTTGTGTTTACACCAATGCGATTCGTGTCTGACACTAATTTTCTAGCAATAAGTGTCGTGGGACTCTTCTGTGTGGGCGTACCTTAAGATTAAGAAAGATAAAGTACTGTGGACACCTGACAGCCGACCGCGGGTGCTTATCTTATTTATTTGAGGGTTTATTAGCAATTCCCACAAAGTAGGAAACGATTAGAGCACCAAATTCACTAAACTTGATAGAATTCCGAAAAAATCGTAACATTTTTACAAACTAAGGCTTGTATTCAAAAACCAACCTTAACCTATACGTCTCCTTTAAGCGCTTCGAAACATATGAAACATTTTCATAAACCATCACATTTTTCAACTCCTTAACAGCGTTTTTCATGTGTATAAAATTCCGCTGTAAAGCCGAGCATTTCAACCCGTCTTGTCTGAATTATATCATAATGGTAACCGAGAAGACGGGTAGAAATGCTCGGCTCCAGAGCGGAATTTAATGCAAATGGAACAAGCCATAAGTAAAGGCTTCGTAAGGGTGGGTTTCTTAATACGGCCCTACAATTTGATGGAACGAATTACCGACTATCTTTTATGTGGTGGGAACACTCATTATTCACGGCAGAGTTTGTGGAGCAGAATTGCAATTATCTTATTTTTGGGAAAGAGAAGTAGCCAACAACTTTTTAAAAAGCGGATTTAGGGTAAGAATTCTAGGTTTTCCAGCATGTCCCTGTCTTTACCCTATGCCTGAGATTTTCGACAAAAAGTATTTTGTACATTGTTCCTGCACCTTATTACACACTGACACCAGAAGAGATGACCATAATATACGTATACTATGCTACGTCCCCATTATAAGTTTTAAATTTAATCCTTCAGACAAGGGAGGAAAGACATCGACGCTACCCGACTCGCGTGCCGACCGTCAAAACGCTCTCACAATGGACCGCTCATTGTCTACCATTCACGAGGAGCGAACTTCTCAACTACACGACACTACTTCCGGTACAATCGATGACCGAGCCGAAGAAGTGTCATTCTCCTTCGACGGTAAGGAAGTCTCAGTATCTCTGTACGAAACACCCGACCTGACCGAAGAGGAAGCGCTTCAAATCGTGGAAATGTACGCAGAACAAATCTCCGAACATGTGTCAGGTGAGGAATGTTCCAGTAGCCTCTGTAACGTAATGACGACCGAGTTTATTTCTAATTTTTTGTCTAGAGCATAACGTCGTAGAACTTCCCCCAATGAGATTCACCAAAGAAAGCTCGAATTCTGGTAAGCTCTTAATGGAAGCCGTTGTGATTGATGTTAGCCCGGAGTACTTCAACACGGCGGCCTTCACTCGAAGACCTATTCTCGAAGATGATCTAAGAACGGACGTCGACATGGAAGAGCTGTCATTCGTTGAGGAAGACCAGACGATAGCAAACTTGACACCCGACGAGGTCATGACTCGGGAAAAACTAGAATTAGACTTTGCCAGCATGACCGATCCACCAACAAAACCTCCCAGAGCCAAGCATAAAATTGCGGACGAGGACAAGCAGGCTCCCCAGAAAGAGCCAGCACCTATGCCAAGGAAAAGAGCGAAGAAAAAGTCAACGGACTCGGAAAAAGAGGATGACTCTCTTAAAGAATTTGAAAGAAGGAAAAAGAGCCAGATGCAACGTAAGAGGACAGAAAGCGAACTTGAGGATGACTCACTCTACGAGTTTGAAAGTAGGAAAAAAGAGGAAATCAGGAAGTCATCCCCTGAAACAGGCGTGGCGCAAACCACGGAAAATGAATCCGTATTTTTTACAGCTGCCAAAAGCCCTGAGCTCGCCTCGGCAGCGTCCAAGAAATCCGAGGATGAAGCAACTTTCGATACTGCGGAAGACAGCGCTTTCGACCGAAGTGAAGTATCAGTGCTCGAATCGCTAGCTCTATCCCTACAAGAGTTTCAACGTGAGATAGCCAACGTCGACGGACAAGCGACATCCGACGAAGAGCTTCACTCGGCATTGGCTCAGCCACTACAAGACGTCCAGAAAAGTTTGGAAGCCGTTGAAGCGCAGATAGAGTCATCGGAAAGTCCGTTAGCGTCTCATGTTTTTGAAACGTTGAAACAACCACTGGCTGATTTTCAACTGCAAGTTGCAGAATCGATTGAGTCTCAGAACATGAGCTCTTTAATGCAATCAGTTCAACGACCTTTGGAGATACTAACACACGAGGTGACCCAGCACTTGGAACACGAGAAATCTGTCGAGCAAGTTCAAGCAAACCTCACGAAAATGATTGAAAGGGAAGCCTCAGTTCCAGGTGGTGACAAACAGGTCAGAGAGTCTCTTTCAAAGGAGTTGTTGGACCTTGAAGAGAAAGCGAATGATGAACTAGAGAGATTCTACGATAGGCTACTGACAGTTGGCACGGAACTAAGACACAAAGCAAATCAAGAGACTGACGAAGAGATAGTTGACATTCTAAGATCCGTCGGCGATTTGATCAAACCGTTGAAAAAACTGAGCGCTGTCACTTCGAAAGTTATCGGTATTATAGTGGAGGACAGCGAAGCTGGAACGGTGCCCAGCAAAAAGACGGTCGAGTCCCTTACAAAACCACTGGACGCCCTGCACGTTGCTGTTACTCTTCTCGAAAACGTCAGTATGCTACGAAGTCATCGAGCGATACGAGGTGCCGGAATTCCGGCGTTGTACAAAGTGACGGTTCCAATGGACGAACTCCATACGACTGTAAAACTAGTAGAAAATTTGTCCGCTCACTCAGCGGTCGATTTCCTCACGCCACCCTTGGAAAACTTAATTAAAGTGTTAGCTGATATTGACATCACAAGCGCCGGTGAAGGATTTCTGGAGGATTTACCACGAGAAGGGATTCCGATTGTTAAAACAGTCGAAGATTCATTGGATATTATTGTCAACTGCTTAGGGTCGATTGAAAAGGGTGTGCTTATGGATGATACGGAGCGGGGCATCGCGAACAAAATGCCAGCTCTGATTAGACCGATTGAGGAGCTACAGAAAGCTCTTAAAGCAGTCGAGAGAGAAATTTTAAACCCACATGCGACTGAAGACGAATCCCATTCTGTCGCTCACGAAGTCAGCCGACCTCTGCAAAGCATCAGGTCCGAATTTTCAATTCTTCAACACGAAATCGAAGCCGACTGTTCACCTTCATCGCCGAGTCCCGTTCGATCAGCTCTGGCGGATTTGGTCGAGCCACTGGAATCCGTTCAAAACTGCATCAATTCATTCCACGAGGCCGTCATATGCAAAGCCGCCGAAGATCCTATTCATTTGAGATTTGTCATGTACGCGCTGAAAGAGATGTGCGAGCCTTTGAACGCCCTCTGCGAGAAAATAATAAAAACCGAGGAGACACTCCTGGGTCGAGGTGATCCTTACAGAGGTCTCCGCGCTGTCGCACGGTCTGTTAGCGAGCTGAGGGAGTCGAGTGTCGCTCTCACCAGAGAGTCATCAGTCGCCGAAAGGATGTCCGAGCCCTTAGGAGCGGTTCAAACGCAACTTGAAAAGTTGATCGCTTTGGTTGAAAAAGACGCTCTGAGTGGAGATTTACTCAAATGTCTAATCGAGCCGATTAGAGAGCTTCAATACGCAGTGGTTGACGTGGAAGGAGTTTTGGACGAATCAAGCGCTCCTGATTTATACGTAGCTGTAAAAGATCTTCAAAGTAGTATTTTAAGCGTTCAGGAAAGTAAAGGCATTAATGAAATTTACCGTTTAGCTGAACCAATTCAAGCTCTTCGCACCCAATTCAGCGAAATGCAGCGTGTGTTGAATAAGTCGGTAATAAAAGCTGATAAAGCAATTAGTGCTTTACTCGAGTGTATAAAACGGGCATCGGCTACAGTCAATAGTCTAAAACAAAATCGCAAGGGAACTCCAATGGGACAAGTTCTCGAGTCTCTTGGGGAGACAATCGAGGAAATTGAAAGCGTAGTTGAGTTGAACTCGGGATACGACAATCGAGTAGAGAATTTGACTGTAATTATAGACAACACACTTCAATCGAGTTTAATACGTTTGACGGATATTTGCGCCAAAGCGGACAATTTATGCGCCACAGTTGAACAGAAACGAAGAAAATCATTCGTTCATATGCAAGACTTAATTCACGACTTGAAGTCAGGTTTGGAGCATTCAAGCACAATGCTTACTTTAGACACTCTTAGTTCGATAGCCCAACTGACAAGTACAATAGCGGGTTTCCACGGTCGGCTAATGTCAGTCGAGGACCTCGCTGTTGAAGGCGTCAGTGCATTGAAGCAACAGACCGACAGACTAGACAATGACCTTGAAGTTATTCTAAGGACAGGTTTGGTTGACAAAAGCAATAAACTGGTATTAGAAACAGTAATTACAGACATTCGTAGCGTTCAAAGAGTAGTGGATAATTTGGTTCAAGAAAATAGTTCTGACAGCGCTAGGCTTCGTTTTGTTATGACGAAAATAAAAGCCATAGTGGGTGACCTAGAAGATATTAATAAACATTACCTATCGGATCTGATCAAACAGGCCTGCCGAACTGGCTTGTCGGCAATCAACGTAGCGGAAGCCCTTTTCGAAGGCAAAACGAAACCTGAAACAGTACAAACGGAAGATTCGGTAATAGGAGAGCTTTTAGAGGTCGTGGACGAGTTGGAATCGAGGCTAGTTGGAGGCGAGCATGCTGAAGACCGAATAAGTGACGGCCTAGCTTCGCTCAGAGTGACGATTCAAAGGATCGCTACAGGTGCCTCGGGGGGTTTACTGGATCAGACAGGTGAGATATGCGAACCACTTAAATGGCTGAGTGGTAAACTGGTTGAAAAGGAATACGATTGCGTTATTAGTAGCATAGAGGGAATAAATGAACGACTCGACGCACTATTAATGCCCAAACAGGCTACGACTTCAATCATAGGCGAACTACTCGAAAACGTCAACGACTTGGACGTGACATTTGAAAAATTCAAAACCAAAATAAAGAACGTAACTCGTGAATCTCTTAATCAGGTCGAGCGGGAGATTATCGCTTTACAAAACATGGTCGATGAAATAACGTCGCAAGTATCTGGAGATTTACTGGATAAGGCCTATGAAATTTGCATTCCAGTCAAGTCGATAGAAGCAATGTTAATGAGGGTATCAACCGCTTCTCAAAATGATGTATTCGTCGTAAGCAACGAGCTAGGGGAGATAAATAGGAGACTAATTGAAGCGAAGGACAGGTGTTTAGTAGAGAAACATAAACGCGAAAAGGAATTTGAGAAACTCTTCAGTAGCGAGTCTCTAAATCTTGCTGTAGACGTTCCCATTGTGAAAAGCATTGTAAAAACTATAGAATTCATGCAAGCTCATTTGGATACGATAAAAGTCGACCGGGGAAAAGAAACCTTGAAAGATTTTTTAAACAAGTTCGAGAGCCATATAATTCAATTTGGCGAATGCCTCGTGATGGATCAAAACGAAAGTGAACTTATAGACTCCATAAACTACATGGAAGAAACGCTGGCATCGTTCAAAGACGATAGAAAGGAGATTCGGATCCTAAGAGACACCGTATCTAAACTCAAATCTTCAGAACATACGATGTCATCAATTTTACCAGTGCTTCAAGCTGTATTAACACCTCTTCGAGAGCTTCACGAAGAACTGTCGCGGCCTGGTTCACCCAGAGAAGTGAAAAAAGCAGAAATCAAATACTTGGACGACTTTACCAAACAATGTCTTGCCATTGAAGACGCCCTCTCGGTATCCGACGCTTCTACACAGGTATCTCAGCTGGTATCCCCAGTTGAGCAGTTAATCCAGACGATAGAGCAACTTTCCGAGGAAGAACTTCTGAAAAGCTCTGACGAGGAAAGTATAACCTTCGCCTTGAGATCCCTAGCCGGCCCCATCAACCACGTAAGAGACGTGCTCCACGGTGCTGAACAAGCCGTTGCGTCAAAACAGAACAGCCGTGTCACACAGTTACTCTCAGAACTCGTTGAACCGATTGAAGAGATCACTACTCGAGTGGCAACTCTTCAAGAGCGGGTCTCCGTACAGGAAATCTCCCTAAATCAAATAGAAGAATTGAAGCAAGCCGTATCACTCATGACTAAAGTACCAGATGAGAGTCCCGAGCTCAAAGCCCCACTGATGACACTTCACGCTCGACTACACGATCTGGACAGTGACCATGAAATGTCGGAAGTTGTAAGTGAAATATCAGGGCCAGTGGAATCTTTGAAACAAGCAGTTGATCGTTTGGAAAGTAGAGGAGAGCACTCGATTCTTCTTGAAATGTGTCATCAAATGATCGATATTATTCACAGATCATCGGAAGAGTGTTCAGAAATATCGAGTGTGGAACAATCGAAAGCCAATGAAAGATTGGTAGGGGATTTGACTACCGCTTTTATAACTAGCCCCGACGTACGAGACTTAAAAACCAATGTGCTAAAGCTGATAGCTGAAGTTTCGGAGGAAGAGAGGACCCTGATGGTGCCTTTGGGGAGACTGCGGGATAAGCTTGAGAAAAATGAGGACGTTAAATCGAGCATAGTAGAATTAAAACGAGCTGTTACCGAATTAAACAAATGTGATGCCTCTAGTATGGAGAAATATCAGAGGATAATTGATTTTGCCCAGGAGCAGGTAATATCCGAGATAAATGGCTTCATGACGGTAGGAGATTTCATTAGAATAATAGATTTAATTGAATGCGACTCATCAGAAATAACGTCCTCTCTAGCACAGGTAAAGTCTAGTTTGGAAATAACAGATCCCGAAGCACTCATTGGAGAAATAAGTGATTCCTTAAAGGACCAAATTTCTGAATTGAAAAAGGCCTTACCGTCTGAAACCCCAAAAGGTGACTTCAAAATTTGTTGGAAACTGATTGAGACCGTACAATCCCCTGTAAAAGTGGACTTGAAGACTGTTGGAGATTTGAAAGAAGCTGTAGAAACATCATTAGCTATTGGATTGCCACAAGAACTTCAACACTCGGTAACTGACCTACTGGGGGAAATTAACAGTTTTGGCCCTCTCCTTCCAATAGAAACGACAGCGGAAAATCTTAAGATATTCTCTGACGTGGTTGTTCAAAAAATAAACTCTTTGGAAAATGTCAAATCCTACTCAGGCATTGGTCTGTTTCAACAGGTGACCAAAGCTATTGAAACTTCCTTGATTCAAAATGCGGTTCTCGCCACACAGGCTATGACTGTACAAGAACTAAAAACTATAATACACGCTGCAACATTAAGCAGACTACCAGCAGCTGTCGAAAAATCTATTAAGGCTCTTCAAGCAGTCGTGAGTGAGATTCCTTCGGAAGCGACAATCGACTCAGTCGCCGTGCCGTTAGAAGAATCACTAGCAGCACTAAAGGAAACTCTTACTCTCGAACGTCTAAATAATAGAGTCTGCGAAAAAATTGTTGAAGTCATCGAAAAACCTCTGGTTCTGAAGGCGGTTAGTGAAAAGCCAAATACGATTGGCGAACTCCAACGCGTTGTCCGAATTCTTTCAGGAACTCAATCCAAACCATTTATAACTGAGGCCTTGAAAGCTTTAAACGCCATTCTTGAACCTATCGAACCGTCCGCGCCATTAGCGACCGCTATTTCCTGGAAGGGCCTTTGGAATCCATAGTCGAGCAAATTAAAGAAATTCAAAAGACTCCCATTGAAGGAGAATTTGTGAAACACTGCAAAGAAATCATTCAAGCCATCAAGCAGAATGTGTCGAAATCAATTGTTAGCGAGTTTTCCGCCATTGGACAAACGTCTACAGTTGGAGACATCCAAAATGCCATTGCAACTGCGTTAACGCAATCTCTTGGCGACACCAAAATTGTGAACGTAGCGCTTGAGCCGATGCAAGCCGAATTAAGTCGATTGAATCCCGAGGAAAAGATTGAAAACGTCGCTGAAAAAGTGATGGAATCCGCTAAAACTCTGGAAAAAGAGATCGAGTCGGGTACCAGGCTTGCCACTGAAGGTGCCAAAATGTGTGCGAAAATAGTTGAGGTGATTGTAAGTTCACAAAAGGCTCAGATTTGTACGACTGAGAAAATAGTCCCAAGCAACGCGACTGCTATCGAGATAAGAAGTGAATCTGATAACAAATCTACTCTGATTCCCGATGTGATTGAAGAGGAGGAGCAAAAATCGATCGAGAATGACGTGAAACTCCCTGAATCACAAGTACAGGAATCGGGAAAGCCCGAAATTCAGGAATCAGAAGTGGAAGGACAGATACTAGTAGAGCAGGAGATAGAAGAATTTTCAGAATTTCAAGTTCCCGCTACATCTGTTACAGTGGCGCAACTACAGCAAATAGTCCAGCAGGCCATAATCAGTGAGCCTAAACAGGAAATCCTGGAAAACACTCTTCGTCCATTACAGGCTTCACTAGAACAACTAAACCCGGAAACTGCACTAGAAGTCGCATCATCCGATCTAAAGAAACCGTTAAAGGCTCTGGAGATAAAAATGGAATCCGTACAAGAGAGCAAACAGAAGTCACTCTGCAGTCAAATAGTCGAAGTAATTAAAATACCCGTACTCAAAGCAAAGGTCGAAGAATCATTAAAGGGGCACATCGCAACAGTGGGGGAACTTCAGGAGGTCATAGAAGCGATTTCCCAGATGAGCTCCCCAGTGTCTGTTGAGGATCCCATTGTTTCTTTCAAGGCTGAAATTAGTGCGCTTCAACAAGACACTCGGTTAGAAAGCGTCGAAATTGAGCGAACAGTCGACAATCTGATGAGTCATCTCAGTAATGTAGAGAGTCCGGACCAAGTCAGGTATTGCCGACAACTTATTGACGTCATTAAAGCGTCCGTTGAACAAAGAGGGATGATTTCAACGCCTATAAAAACTGAGGCCATCGCGGAAAATAGATCCGAAGAAGAGGTTGTAAGAGAAGAGGATGTAAAGACTGAACCTTTGAAGATGTACGTGGAACAGCGGAAAGAAACAGTCGAAGCACCTGAACCGCATAAATCGTTGTTAAAGCCAAAAACTGTAGGCGAGGTTCAACAGATTGTAAACGTCATCATGAGCTCTGAACAACAAGTAAGGACGACTGAGACGCCCGTAGCTCAAATAAAGGCTACACTCGACATTTTAAACCCTGAAACGCCTATCGAACAAATTGATATTAAAGCACCGATCCAAGAATTGGGTCGTGAGCTACAGAAACTTGAGGGTAAAGATGTTGAATTGAAACAAGTTCAACTTTGCCGGCATTTAGTAGAGGTGATCAGTCCTCAAGCAATGGCACCTTCAGTCACTACAGTGGGAGAGTTGCAACAGGTGGTACGAAACCTCGTTCAAATGACGAGCCAGTCGGTCAAAGTGTTGGATGCACCTTTGATTGCTCTACAAGCGAGCCTGGAACACATGGATCCCAACTTGCCTTTGGAAACCGCAAACATATCGCAACAAGCCGAAGAAATTGATTCAATACTCACAGATTTGGAAGTTGAGGGTAATAAATCAGTCCAGGTCAACCTATGTCGGCAGGTGGTAGACATCATTCAGGCACCAGTTCCATTCCAAGCCACTGAAACGGCAGCACTAACATCAGTTGAACAGCGAGGAGTCCCAGCCGAGTCGGAGGTCTGTCAAGAATCTATCGAAAGAGGCGAGGTCCCGAAGGAATCAAAAGCCATTGAGGAAATCCTGTCTCGAAAACCGTGTTGTGTAGCGGAACTAAAAGAAATAATCGATTTGACTGAAGAAATCAGCGGTCATGACATCAATTTGGAATCGCTGAAGACAACCGTTGCCCTGCTGACCCCCGAGACACCGTTACTCAGCGTAAATCTCACAGAGCCAGTCAAACATTTAAAAGATCAACTTGAGAGAATGGAAATACAACGAGTCAAAGAAGACAAAGTTAAAATCTGTCGCCTACTGGTCAATACATTGTCAGTGACTCCTGCCCAAGCCACGATTACGGAGTTGATCGCTCAAAAACCGACCAAAATCGGTGAATTACAGACCATCGTACAAGAACTAGCGGCAGTACAAACAATATCGACAGTTGAGTTGGCATTACAAACTCTGAAGGTCAAAATTGAAACGTTAGACTCCAATACACCGATAGAAAGCGCTGAAATCGAACAACCGCTGCAAGTATTGAGTGCAGAGTTAAGCAAAATCGAAACTGAGGGTAATAAACTGCAGGAGATTGTTTTATGTCACCAATTAATCGATATGATACCTGCTACTTGTTTTCTCAAAGCGTCCGAGTCAACAACAACAGAGCCTCAACAAGCGGCTTTGTCAGACGATTCATCCGAAAGAAAACAAATTCCCAGTGAAATTTCTATCGCAGAAATGTTAAGTCACAAACCAGCCGCCGTTGGTGAGCTTAAAGAGATTATTGCCGTTGCCCGAGAATTAGAAGGCGAAGTTATATCGCTGGACTCACTTCACTCCGTTATTGCTCAATTGAGCCCTGAAACGTCCTTAGGGACCATAAATATTGCTGATGAAATCGAAAATTTGAAGGCTGAGCTCGAAAGGATTAAATTCGATCGCGGCAAAGGTAAAAAATACGAATTGTGCCAATTAATAGTGGGATCCTTATCTACAACTCCAGAAAAAGCCGCAATATCAGACATTCTCGATATGAAACCAACGAAAGTTGGTGAAATACGAAACATTGTGCACGAATTATCAAAAATGCAGACCATATCTACGATACAAATCCATTTGAATGCCATAAACGCTCAGATTGAGATGTTGGACCCAGAAACTTCCGTGCAGGAAGCCGATCTCAGTCAACCTCTCCAGGCATTAAACACAGTACTGGATAGAGTCGAGGCCGACGGTAACAAAGCACAACACATAAAGCTTTGCAAGCAGCTGGCGAAAATTTTGACACCACAGTTGACCCCAATAACGATGACTAAGACCACACGTTTAGCTGAAATGGAACCGATCATCGCCGAAATTTCGTATCCTGAATTGAAGCTGCAGGTAAACACTTTACAAAATGCTATTAAGAGGTTAGATTCAAATGCCACGATCGATGACGTCGCTGGCCTTCTACAGGGACCAGCTCGTGAATTATCCACTAAAGTTGAGAAACTAAGAAAAATTGGCGTTGAGAATGACCAAATTAAGCTTTGCAGCCTCGTTGCTGAGACCATTCTTATGCCTGTTGCTAAAACTGCAGAAATTGTGGACGTATTTGAAGTCAAACAACTGAAAACTGTTGAAGATTTGAAACTGGTTGTTCGAGGTTTGTCTCAAATAGCCGTAAAACTGGACATAGAAGATACAAAAATTGCTGCCCTAGTAGCTAAAATTGATCAAGTCGCGCCGTTTGTTGAAGTCTTTGATGATTTGCTAACTGAAAGTTTGGACGTTGCCACCGATTTGACGAAACAAACAGCGGTCTCCAAAACTGTCGACTTGAAGGAAGAATGTAAATACGTACGGCAACTAATAGAAGCTCCCGTCAAACAAAAAGCGGACGTCATACTCAACACCGGTTTGTCAACAGTGGGTGAGCTGAAAAGTGTTGTCAACGTTCTCTTACACGCCCCAGACAAACCGGAGATTCTCAATCAGAAACTTGACCGCTTGAATGCTAAATTGAGCGAATTGAAACCGGAGGAAAAATTAAATCGAGTACTGGATTTGACGGAGACTTTGAATGCTGTAAAGAAATCTGTGGAGAGTTTGAGAATTGAAGGCAACAAAACTCACACCTTGCAAATGTGTAGCAAGATGGCGGCCGTAGCGCAGAGTGCCATAGTAGTGGAACCTTTTGAAATCCCGAGTGAGATACTCTTCGTTAAAGAATTAGCGGAGGCGATCAACAAAATCGAAAGCATACCCCAAAAGCCTGAAGTGATCAAACAAGGACTCCAAATGTTAAAGGGCGAATTAAGTCAAGTTCGCGAGAGTGAAAGCATTAAGTCTGAACAAGTCCAGAAACCACTTGAAAAATTCAGTAAAATTGTTCGAGCCGTGGAAACAACAGGAGACGAGTCAGAGGCACTCAAGCAATGCTTGCAATTGATTGAGGCCTCAAAATCGATTACCGAAACATTTGATATGGCCAAGGTTAAGGCTCAGCTCGAAACTGGAGGGGCTATAAAGGAGCAAATAAGAGAAATCGTTCGTGTTTTAGGAGACGAACCAAACAAGCCCCAGAAACTGAATGAAAGCATCCAATTAGTACGGGGGGCTTTAGATTGCTTGCCTCAGGACACAGACCTAATTTCCCTGCAACTTGCTTTAGAAGAACCAATTCACCGGCTCAGTGAAGATCTGAAAGAAACGAAAGGCGGAACAGATGTCGCCGAATTATGTAAATTATTAGTCGAAGCGACGCACATTTCTGCCCCTCGTTGTTCGGGCGATCTCTTGGTTTTAATAAAGCACTTGGAGAATCATCCTAAGAAATCAAAACTCCTTGATCACAGCATTGGGGAACTTAAGAATTCTTTGAAGGTCATTCCGGAGGACACCACCATGGAAAAAGTTCTCAATATTGCTGGAATTTCACTCCAAGGAATGAACGTTGTGTCTAGTTTACTGGATAAGGCTGGATTTAAGTCGGAGCCTTTGCGCCTGTGCCACCAAATTACGAGCCTGTCGCCTCCAGGAAGTATGGATTCAATCAGTGTTCTCACGAATGTCATTAGCTCGCTAGAAGACTCTCAGCAGCCTCATTCCCTAAATCAAGCCATCAAGTCTCTTCATGCGAAGCTGAAATGTCTCCCTGAGGAAGGGCGACTCGAAGAGCACTTCTCAGCTGTCAAGGAGGAGTTTAACAAGCTAGACAACGTTGTGGTTCGACTAGGAAAAGTCGGGTCTTCCACGGAAACTATAAGTGCGTGTCATGCGATTTTGAACCACATGCGACCGCTACTTATACTTGAAAAAGGCGTATGGACTGTCAGTGAATTGAGATCACTCACTCATGCGCTATCTCAATCCGTCCAACCTCCTGCAATTATGCAAGCTTTAACGAGTATAACTAAAGAGCTGGAGCCTTTGAACCAGGAGAGCCCCTTAACGTCGAATATGACAACCTTGGAATCTTTGGCGAAACATTTGGAACGTTTTCCGTTAGAATCGAAAAAACTCCAGCAAGTCGCCCATATCATTCAAAATCCTACCTCTCAAGCTCCCGTTATACTTCGGGCAACCGAAGCCCTGGCCAAACAAAAAATAGCGACCACTCGCCAACTGTTGGACATTGTCAGTGACATAGACAAAATACCTGGACCGCAGCCGCAAAAATCAGAAATTATACGACTGAAATTGAAAGAATTCGCCCTTGACGACCATATAGAAATGTCTTTGAGTCAAGATAATTTGAAGAATTTGGACCAAACATTGGAATTGATAGATGATTCAGTGACTCATGAAAGTTTGATGAAACAGATAGCCAAATTACGGAAGTCCTCAAGCATAGGAGATCTCATTAATGTTATTGATTCAAACCTGTCGTTAACTCCATGTGAAGACGAACACGCCTTACGAAGTCTACGGAATCAGCTGAGTAATTTTCCTGCAGAAACTTCGATGAGCAATATTAATCTGACGGAACCAATGCAGAACTATCAAAAATCTTTAGAAAAGAGGTCCAAGTCGGGCGAAAAAATCCTTGAAACTTTGAAATCAGCTCATTTAGGATACTTGGAGGCTGCTGTAGAGAGTTTTCACACAGTCAAAGACACTGTTGAAGTAATCAACTGTTTGGCACCTTTGGAAAAGTCAAAAATTTTGGAATCATCTTTGGAAAAACTAAAAACTAAATTAATGGTCCAACCGCCTGAGTCATCGATTCAAAACACGGCCGAAGCTGTACTCGTCGATCTGAAGGCGTTGAAACAGTCAATGGGTCGTTCAACTGGAGAAGCCGAGAACCTCACTAAAAGATTAATACATTCTATCGAAAAGGCGGCACTGATTAGTGTCTCCAAGCGACTGGACTCCATCGTGTCTGTTCACGACTTGGTCCACGTAGTTCGCACGGTAACTCTGTTGGCTGACGACGACTCGTCGTCGCATTTCAAAAAACTAACTGAACGGCTGCAATCATTGGATGGGGGCACAAAATTGAACGAGTGTGCCCTACAAGTCGACACCAAGAGTCTCGATTCGGTCAAAGGTGATCTAAAGGACTCGGCGGCAAAAGTGGTTCAGGTGGTCAAAAAGGCTCGGGAAGACCAAATAGCGGAGGCTGCTCGATTGGTTGAAGATATGATTGATGTAGCGTCTCTGAAGCAATCGATTAGTGCTCTGTCTCAGTGTGTTTCGGCTCACTTACAGCCAATATTCGGCAAAATTCTAGGATCATTGTCCACGATTGACAATTCCGTCAAGATTGAGTCGATAATCGATAACGTGGCTTCTGATTTCGAGCTTTTGAAACAAGCTGTACCAAAATTTGAGGTTAGCCCTGAACTAAACAAAATCTGTTCGAAATTAATGGAAACCATCGACGCTCCTCTAAGGTTGAAAAAGGCTCAAAGTGGGTTAAATTCAAGGTCATCCGTTGGGGAAGTTATTGCGTTTATAGATGTTCTGGTACCTCTTGAACAGTCGAAACCATTCAAGGAGTCTTTGAGTCAGCTTCGGGCTCAGTTAGTATTACTAGACCGGTCGGCTCCATTGGAGTCAACAGCTGATCAGCTGCAAAGCGCTGCTCAGTTCGTGGAAACTACTCTGCCGAATACATCACCAGTTGCTGAGCCTTGCCGCCAGCTTATCGGGTTCATTCGGGAACCAGTCCTTCAAAAATCTGTCTCGGAAGACTTGAACAAAACTCAACCTACAGCCGCAGTTTTAATGTCCGCGTTACAAAAACTTTCAAATCTTCGGAATACTCCACCTTTATTGACGGAGTCAGTAAGAGAGCTCCTAGAAACTCTCAAGCTGCAAAATCCGGACGACAGGGTCGAAGCGATTGCTCTTTGTATCAAGGAGCCAATAAATAACACTATCAAGAGCTTCTCATCACAGAATTCCGAATTCGAGGGGAAATCTCTGTACAAAAAGCTCGTAAAAGTTGTAGAGGGTTTACTGATAAGAGCGAGTCTCATCAACGAGGCTAAGGAAGCTATAGCTGCAAGGGGATCCGCCGAAAATCTCATGAGAGCCATTACCTGCTTGAACAATATTCCCGACAAGGAACAAGCTGTTCAAGACAGTCTAAAAACGTTGGAGTCGAATTTGACCAATTCAAAATGCCTGATAAACCCTGGGATTACACAATCGATCGAAAATTTAGAAGAGGCAGCGAAACAATGCTCGACTTTGGATTCAGCAGTATCCGATTTGTGCTTGGTGTTTGTTAAATTAATTAATGAATCAGTAGTCGATGACTTAACGAATACGGTTGCGAGAACAGTAGGGGAATTGAAAGCTGTGACTAACTTGTTGATCAAAGAGCCTGCAATTGCGGAGACGGCGCGACAAATTCAGAGAAAAATCAATCCCATGGCTAACGATTTACCTCTAGACATGATTTTGAGTGACTTGAAACCTATGGTGGCTCATTTACAGGCTATAGCCTCTTCCGAAGACAAATCATCCGCAGTGAAATTATGCAGACAGATAGTGAGTTCAGTCAAACATCATGAAACCGTTCAACTCATCAAATCCACAACAGTGGACAATGCTACAGCGGGATATCTCGAGAACCTGGTGGCCAACTTGCATAGCCTGCAAGAGCCGAATAGGGATAAATTGACAAGCTTACATCAAATCCTGAAACAATTTGATTCGAATGAGTCCATGGATGTCCTCGCTGAGCACTTAGAAGGACCTCTGAGTACTCTCGAAAAGGTGGCCAGTACGGCCCTAACAAAATTATTTATTGCATCTGTTCAGCCGGTCGTTAGAATGGCATTGGTATCAAGCCCCCTCTTGGCTATAGTGGAAAGCGAGAAATATCCAAACGTGAAGCAAGTTGTGGATATTTTGACGTATGCCAAACAAGAGGTGAAACTGGAAAGCATTGACAAGGTATTAGCCGAACTGGAAAAGACAAAAACTCAAAATTTGGATGATTCACTAGAACTATTGGCAGTTCCTTTGTCCAACATGAAACATGAATTGAACTCAGTGAAGCCTAATCAATCAAAATCGATAACTTTGTGCGAAAAACTTTTGGGAAAAATACTACCGAGAGCTGAAAGACGAGTGAAAATAGTTAAAGCACAAAAATTAATCCAAAATCAGCTAACTACAGTGGGACAACTAGCCGAAATATCGGAAGCCATCAGTACTGTAGAACCGAAATTTCAAAATCTAACGGCTGAGCTCAACAATATCAACTCCAACATCGAAATCGAAAATGCCTCCCTATCCAAAGTATTGTCCCTCCTCGAGAGCTCCACGGAAACGGCTGAAACAGCAGCCCTAGTGCCGATTCTTCAGAAGATGGACGACGTCATCAGACAGGCTGCGAGTGATCAAAGAAAATTAGAAGAAGTGGAAAAACTGTTGGAACGACGGATTTCAACTGTTCAACATATGATGCAAATTGTCGATGGATTGTCCAGTGTATCGAGAAAGCCGGCTGTGCTTGAAAATGGGCTGAAAAAGTTGCAGGCTGAGCTATCTCAGTCGACTGATATAGGCCAAAGGTTGAAAACTCCACTGGTAGGGCTACAGAACAGTGTTGAATCCTTGGAAATCGAGGGAAATAAATCGAATTTAATAAAGCTTTGTCGGAAAATGATCAGCGAAGCCGAAATGGAAATATCCAAAAAATCGGAACTTGAGGAACTGGAAAAACTTATCGATGTTGGTCCCAAAACTATTCGAGATCTTTCCGAAATCATCGATAAGTTGAACGACAAATCAGGTTTAGAACAGTGTTTCACGCAAATAAAATTAAAACTCGATCAATTCAGACCAGATGATGACATTAACGTAATTTTCGGCGCTGGTTTAGACGTTACCAGTCTATCCACGACGTTCGCAGATTGTAAATCATCCCGACTTCTCCAAATTAGCCTTCGTCTGGTGAAGTATCTCCAAGGATTGTATATCAAAATGCAAACGAAGACAAAAATCGATAGCCTCATTAAACGAGACATTGTCACGATCGGCGATTTGGCAGATGCCTTGGAGGCTATTCTTGACAACGCCAGCGTAAAATCATCGGAGAATATCAATTTGGCAATTGCTAAGTTACAAAAACTGGGGAAAAACGCCCCCCTGGATTCCGTAGTTGAATCGCTTCCACCTTTGAAGCTTGACAAGCAAGAAGAACTGAGTCGAAAAGTCACAGAGGCACTGGAGTCAGCTGAGAGACGAATGGAATCACTCAAAGCCGCCCAGGTCCAGAGCCATAACTTGGCGAAACTAGAAAATGTTCGGGAAGTCATCCAGAAATTAGTGAAGGCCCGTCTCTGGAACGAAAAGGTGATCATGGCTTTCCGAGATGTAGAGAATTTGATGTCTGGTACTTTAGAACCCCAGGCACTGAAATCAGCGTTGGACAGGCTAACTATTGAAATCAGTCAAACGAATGAAGACCCGGAAGTAATGGGGATATGTGAAAGATTAATTCAGTTCGCCACTACTGCAGAGAGCACTGGAAATAAAATCAAAGAAATTGAGAACAATATGATGCACTTGTTTACTGTAAGTGACCTCAAAAAATGCGTTGCATCACTTTTAACCCTGAAAAGTGATCAGAAGACTATCGAACAATGTCTCGTAGTAATACTAGAGATGCTTGAGAAGATATCTTCCGAACAGGAATTAACTTCAGTGGCCGAGGATTTGGCTAAACCTATCGAAGCCTTGAACCACAACTTAAAGTTCATCGACGACAGCACTCAACCGGATATCAAACTCACTCAAAAACTGGTCAAATCTGTTAAGAGTTCCATCATTGACGCTTCGAAAATTTCTAAAATAAGTCGAAGTGTACAATCCCAAACGATGTCACTGGGAGATTTGAAGCAAATAGTCTCTCTGTTGGAACAAGTGGTGCCATGTGTCGCCACTGACGACACTAAGCATTTATTGCAAGAAATAGAAGCGTGTGATTTGAAACAACCCATCGCTAAAACGCCGGATAATATTATCGGTTTGTTCGAGGGGCTCCACGCTAAAGTCAAGACTGCCTCGTGCAATGACAAATTAACGGAAGCCTGCCAAGGATTGGCTGACATCCTTCAGAAATCGAAAGAAATTGTAGAGGATTCTAAAAAACTGAAATTTAAAAATTTGGAAAATGTTGAACAACTTCTAAGCTTCGTTGAATCTTTAATAAAATCAGGTAGTGTTGAAACCCTTCTGAAACCTTTGCAAGCTCTCAAAGTTCAACTTCAATCTCATGAGCCTGACCGTACACTAAATTCGGTTGACCTCGCATCCCATGTGGAATCTATAGAGCGCGAGATGGAGAGTGACAGTGGAATAGCTGAGCCATGCCGTGAAATGATAAGGGCCCTTAAAGTGCCAATTTTAGAGAAACAAGCAGATTCACTCATCAAACAAGGAATTGAAAAAATTAAGGATCTCATGCCAGTGCTTCAAATCCTTTTGAAGCTGCCCTCTCGATCAAGCGTTCTGAATGACTCTTTGTCGACACTTTTGAAAAAATCTGAGCGGCTGTCCCCAGATGACTCGATCGAGACAACGATATTGGAGCCCATTAAAATTCTGGATAAATTAGTGTCATCATTGGAAAAAGAAGTGCAGAATGACTCGTGTGTTTTATTGGCGAGGAAGACTGTTGAAACTGTGCAGGCTCCAATCACAGAAAGGCGTATACTGACTGAGGTAAACGAAAAGATTCAAAAAGGAAGAGTAAAAACTATCAAAGATTTGCAACAAATCGTCCAATCTTTGTCCCAAATTCCCAATAAACCTCCAAAGGTAACGCACGGGTTGCTAAACGTTTTGAGACATATGGAACAGTTTGAGCCAGACTCCAAATTGGACGCAAAATTCCAAACACTCGAGCCGGCTTTGGACGAGTTTGAGCAGAGTTTGTCCGGTTTGCACTCGACACAAATGACGACAACTTGCCAACAGATCGTACAGATTCTCAAAACGGACAGGTCTTGGATAAGCGAAGTTGAA
Organism: Corythucha ciliata; assembly: GCA_038030265.1. NCBI lineage: Eukaryota > Metazoa > Arthropoda > Insecta > Hemiptera > Tingidae > Corythucha > Corythucha ciliata. The sequence goes on along the minus strand of CM075942.1, from coordinate 42,146,575 downwards.
GGGTTGCTAAAAGTGGGTATGGATAAGGCGGGACAAGCGCTACTTATTATCGACACACTAAACAAACATTTGAAAATTAAAGCAGTGAATGAAAATCTGACAATTTTAGTCAGTAAATTGAGTTTGACTCCCCCGACAACTGAGTTGGACATTATCGCGGACAAACTAACACCGACGATAGATTCTTTAGAAAGATCGCTACCAACCGACATGAACGTTGAAGAACTTAAACTCTGTAATGATATCGTTAAAGTAGTAAGGACGGGCGCAGAAGTACAGACGACACTTTTGAAAGCTGAGGGACTCTTGAACAAGCGCCCTGTGACTGCTGGTGAACTCAATTCAATAGTCGCTATTTTAATTAAGTGCCCAAGAATTTCAGAAAGTTTGAAACGACCATTGACTGAAATTCAGACTCAACTGACGCCTTTGAAAGACCATGAACCAATTTTTTCATCCTTGAATAAACTAGTCGGACCAGTGGAAATTCTTGAAAAGGCTTTGGTTGGGAGTAACGAAGAGAGTAAAGCACCTAATTTAGCCAATCAGCTACTTCAATTATTCCGGCATTGTTCCGCACAACAGAGCTTTGTTAAACAGGCGGAAGAAGTTCTGAAAACAGGGCAGAACCCTCCAGAACTAAAAACTGTAGCACGAATTCTGAATCAAATCGAACATAAACCCAAAGTAGTTCAAGACTATCTTCTGGAAATCAATGAGCAGCTTGACTCGTCCACTTCGGACTCGTCCTTAGCGGCTAGGTTCAATCAACTTCAACCAGTAATCAAGAATTTGAAGTTATCAACTGCTGCTTTGAAAAAAGAGGGCTGTAAATGGTTGGGACTTGGAGTCTGTGAAAGTTTCGTCAACGCAGCAACTAAACTTCGTCCAGAAAAACAAAAAATTGAGCGAATTATCTTGTCATTCCCTAAAGTTTACAACTCAAACGTATCTACAGTCACCAAAGCTAGTGTTAATTGCGCGACAATGACTGACATTGACGAAGTTCTACAAAAGCTCAAGGACATTAAAACAGCAAAAACCGCTCTCGACTGGATTATCGATATGCCTCAAAGGATAAAAACTCTAGATGACTCGCTGAAATCTCTAGGAGAACTGATAGATCGTGGAATAGACGAATCTTTGGAACAGGAGTCCGAAGAACGTATTAAAAAAGTGGAGAAGTGCCTTTCATCTTTGGATTCGAAATTCAAACGGTCGGGCGTCGCGAAAATTTGCCAGGAGGTTGTGAATGTCGTTCGGCAGTGTGTTGCGAGTCTCAAGTCCGAGAAACGAGTGAACTTCAAGGACGGAGTTAAAAGTGTGAAGAAAGATCTTGAGTCAACTAAATTAGAAGAGAAAATAATTGAAGATAAAAGTGACAATGTGCAGGAGGTGAAGAAGAAAGAAAAATTTGAACTCGAACCAGAGGTTGAAGAGAAAATTAAACTAAAACTCGAGGAAATGGAAGTTCCGAAGTCAAAGACTGAGGTAGTCGAGATAGAACAAACTACAGCCGTTCCTCGAATAATTACATCAAACATAGTGGAAGAAGAAAACGAATTAAAAAAAAAAATTATTGATGAAAGTAAAGCTCGAATTGACAACATTAGGAAAGAACTATGCGAGCCTCAATTCGAGTACACTTCAACCGTCACGACCAAAACAAAACCCAATGACATAGGCGTTCATTCGACTCGAGGAATCACTGTCGTCGAGCTCATGGACTATCAACCACCTGACGAGGACGAGCGCCCTCAGCGCCGGTACAGACGCTTCCGACCATCCGACTCTCGCGCGAAGCAACTACTACTTCGAGAGTATAAAAGTCAAGACTACCTGCCCATGTCAACGGCGCCCGTAAGAGGCTACGCTAAAAAATACGCGATGTCCGCGGAGTCGATCCCTAGTCAGGACGTGGGCAAAGCGTACAAGTGGGATCGAAGTAAAGAACAAAATTGGAAACATCTAGAATTCTCGACGGCGGATGTCGACTTCGAAAGCCCTTCGAATTATCACCGATCGAGGAGACCTTCCAGCCCGTATAGAGACATCGGTGGATCCCTTTTACTCGACGCTACTCGCTACCAACCAACTCCGGCCAGATCTTCAAGCAGAGGCAGAAGGTAAATTGTTTCATTTATTCTGTGCAGGGGAAAGAGATTGGTGTGATTTCACCACAAATTTAACCACGATTTACAATAATCGTTTGCACTTCAAAATTACTAACGAGAATGTAAGGAAGAGGGGTTTAAGGGTTTTTTGAATATTTTAACGTGAGTCATGTTATGGAACATCGAATGATCGTTGTAGCCTCGAATTACAACTGCACTACTATATGTTTTAAAATTTAAATTTTTCGAATAACTCAAGATTTTTGAATAATAGATCAATGAGTCCGTTCGAAAAAGCGTTAACTACCACTTCCTACTCCAATCTGAGTCTCTCAAGCTCAAGGCGGCACCTTGACCAACTAACTTCGACAAGAATTCGGCCTCCTACACCAACCAGATCGATGACCCCCACACGGTCGAGATCGATAGGCAAACTCGATCTCGTAAGTCAATTAACGACCATCCAAGACACTTACCCGTTTTTTTCAAAAAATAGTAACACACAATTTATTCCAGTTTGAAAGAAGAGCCTACATTTGCAATGGCCTGTGTGACAAGACCGTTGTTCACGGAGGAAGGATTCGACTAACGTGTAACATAACGGGCGACTCGGAGCCAAGTATTGACTGGCTGAAGGACGGTAAACCCATTTCCCTTCACACTGAGTCGTCGAGATATAAAACGTCGTGGAATTTCGGCGTGGCAGCCCTTGAAGTCGACAACGCCATACTTTCCGATTCGGGACAATACACTTGTATTGTGAAAAATGTGGACGGCCAGGCAGCAACAACCTGTACCGTGAGGGTTGTTTTGAAAGATGACGATGATGACAGCAAACCGTGGGAAACTATCGAATCAGGTTGAAGAACAGTGAATTTTAGATTATTTTATTGCTTCGAATTACTTAAAATTGTTTTTGGACTGTAGAATTGGAGGCCAACATGCCTCGTGAAATCTGTTTGTCAATCAAAGGAGCTGATATAGGCATGCCGAGAGTAACTGGCCTGTTAGCTGACCCAGTAGTTCCATCTGGAGGAACTATTGCAGTTCACGTACAAGTTGCGGGTAAGTATCCCGAACTCAATTCAATTCCGTAGACACCGAGAATCGTAATACTCTCTCCCGCAGGATGCCACCGACCCGAAGTCACCTGGCTTCACGCTGGGAACCCTTTGCCACGGTATTCCCCTCGCGTTCACTACCTAGTCGACGGTGGTCTGTACACACTCCTCCTCGAGGGAGCAACCCCATCCGAATCCGGTGTGTACACTTGTCGCGTATTCGGTGGTCGACGCGGCGCTGTCGACACCACCACAACGATACAAGTGGTCGAAAGGCGAGCCCACGAGAAACCAGCGCAGTTCACCGTCCGACCTGATACTCGAATGACTCTGAGCTCCGGTGAAGACATGACGGTTACTTGTTATGTCTCAGGCGAGCCCCGCCCTCAAGGTAAGAGAGGCCTTTAAAGAAACTGTTCATCTCGATTAACTGACAAACTTTCACATTTCATTTTCAGTTTTCTTAATGCGAGGAATTAAAGACATAACGACAAGCTGCAGAACGCTTAAAGAGACCTTCGGAGAGTATGTCCGATTAACATTGAAAAGAGTGACATCGGACGACCGAGGAACATATTTCATAATGGCCCGAAATATTTACGGCACTGACAGAGCTTTTGTTACACTAGAAGTAAACGCCTTGAGCTTGAAGGACCCTCTCCCTTCGGAAAGGAACACGAACATTATTTTATTTTTCATTTTTGAAGGTTCGAGAGCGTGCCAGATCACAAACTCCTTCACGATGGCTAGAAAGAACTTCCTCGTTATCATCAATTTTGAAGGAAACTTCCAGTAGTCAGTCATTACTCTCTCATTGGAAAAGTTACTCATCGGCAATTCATTCAAGCTATAGTTCTCTTTACGAATAGCAGCGAAAATTTGTAAATAAATTTATTAGTTAATAGGTTACAACGGAGTGCAGAGCGTACTTGACATTTGTTTTTAAAGCTAAAGGACATTTAATTATTAAGATTATTGCATAAGTAGCAAGCCCCATGAAGCCTTACGCGTATTTATAAAAATAAAACGTCCACCTTAAAATTTGTAGTCCTTATACTCGCCCCCTGATATCTTACAACGCATAAACGCAAAATGAGACACGGTGGCGAGGGGTTCGGGCATAAGTTCGTCGAGATGGTAATTTTGAGTTAACTGCATTCAGTTTACGAAGCTAAATTGAATTAATGGGTGAGTTTTAAAAGGGAAAGCGGCGAGACTTTTGTTTGGTCATATATTTTTTTATTATTATACTTTAAAGTATTCTTATTTTATGGGAAAAGGTGAAAATTTGCGGAATGCTCAGTTTGTAGCCAATCCAAAAGTTTGTAGAATTCAGATAGAGTTTCAAAATAGTTTCGCAAAAGAAACTTTTCAGTTTTAGAAGGCTGAGTTGTCAGTCCAAATAAAATATTAGATTATGCTCTTTATGATTTTAATTATGCTTATGTTTTTTTGTCGAACAGCAAGTTCTTCGGGGTTTTCCTACATCCAGCGTATTCCCAGTGCCGATCACGCGGTGGGGTTTTACAACCGCATGACTCAAAAGCCATGTTTTTTTGAAAACGTTGCAAATTTTACGCATGGGTTTATTATTCATTAATATATCCAAATCCGGCTTGAAATTACATGAAAATCGACACCCCACACCCCTACGATCTCAAAACCTTAGAAAATCCCCCATTTTGGACCCGTTTTTGGCCCACAAGAACACAGGGAGTTAGTTGATCAAACTGATCAGATGTGAGGACCAACTAGATAGAAAATGGAGTCTATGTGCGAAAGAACGAGTTTTTTCGAGCAATCCTGGGGCAAAATATGGCCCGGACGGTGTACTGTGTACGGCGTAGAGGCATTCCAGAAATCGAATCGAGGGACTCCATAAATGAAGTTGATGTGTGTGGGTGCGGAGAGACGGGTTCAAATCCCGTCTCAGGGCTCCCGTACTCACAGGCTGTATTATTGACTTAATTGCCAACTGTAAACAGGCTTAAATCCAAAGAGGGGGGGGGGACGTGTCGCACGGGACACGCCCCCCCCCCCTTCGGACAAAAAAACATGCTGAGGCATTGCAATGTTCATTCAACTTCAGCTTGAAAATCCATCTCGATTTCGGAAACTATGTCCAGTTGTTAAGGGGCGGAGGGATTCACAGGTGATTCCTCGACCTTCCTTCAGTCACGCCCCGTATTTCTTCGACAATTCAGGATCTCAGGAATCAGGATTTTAGTCTCCAGGAAGTTCTAATAAGGCGACAGGAGAGTATGAATTTCCAAGATCCAAGTTCAAAGGTGTTTTACAGTTATTTCTGGATTGAACTTTGAAAAAGTAAGATATAACGCTCCTGTACAGTTTCCCGGAGATTCAAATGAGTCTCTGAAATCCGGGATTGGCGTTAAATTACGGTCAAAGTTTAGGAAAAAAGGTACAGGAAGCACAACTAGTGAAACCCCGCCAAAAAGGTGCTATTTCAAAATACCTACATATTTTGATTCGTGGCGGAAGCGGTTTATGAGTCCCTCAAAACTGTTCGAAACCGGTTACGGCCAATACCCTTTGTGCCCCGTTAGCGGCTCTAAAAGAAGCAGAATGTGGAACCGTTATTCCTTGTCACTGAAGTTGGTCGATATTATCGACTCCCGGCTGCCCGAATAGCCCTTAAGATTAGCATGCGCTGTTATTACGGAACGTTTGCATTAGTCCGGGGCCGAAATGTAGAAAAAACCGCACCTTTTCGTTGTAACATCCTCTCGAAAATTGAGAAAAATATGAATAATAATGCCCTGTTCCTTGGGTACGGTCTGTGATCAAAGTTCCGTCAATTCACAACTAAGATGGAGGAAAAAGTCCTAAGCGTGGATACAACTGAGAAATAGAGCTCGTATTTTCATCTTAATTTGAGAAAACACACACATACTCGTGGTCTCACGATACTACGTTGCGGGCCAAAATAAAGAAAATACGCTGATTCGCAGTTTATGGAGACCTTTTCACGGCTAGAAATAAGAAAAGGGGCTCGTTCACGTTAGAATTGAGAAGACGCACACACTTACGGAAAAAACTGAGAAAAACGAAAATTCGTGGTTAAAAGAAGAAAAATTGCTCTTTCGCGTCTAAAATCGAGAAAGCGCACCAATTCCTCGTTTTGCGATGCAAATAATCCAAATCAAAAGTAAGAAAAGCCGCCGAAGTAAGAATAGGGGACCTTTTCAAGGATAAAATGTGAAAGGGCTCGATTGCGACTGAAATTTGGAAACCAAAACCATGTGGTGGAACTCTTTTGTCCGCCCCATCTTCAGAAAAATCCGGATCCGTGCCTGCCTGTAAATCAAATTTTGAAGGTGAATAGTAATTTTTTTAGGCTTCTTTGCTGCCTATTCGGACAATATTGGGATGGAGCTGATAGTTGGAAACTCCAGCCGAAAGGACCCGAAGGAGCCAGCCTAGCCCTGGTTAGGCTCATTAGGACGAAGCAGGAGCCAGCATCCTCCCTTTGATCAGATTTTGCTGTGCTCTTGGATGCTTCAACAATGCTGCTGCATGAACTTGTAGCGGTATTTTTAGTTGTCTGTGGGGGGAGGAGAGGTGTTAGACGATAAAGAGTCTCTTTCGTTTGGTTTTGAAGTGAACTCTGGTCAGGGAGTCTTTTTACCGTGATATTAAGGAGAGCACGGAGTAAATTGTATTGATTTTTCTTTACTGCAAGAGCCCTGTGGGTACGGTGAAATAAATTTATGGTGAACACTGGAGTTAAGTGTAGGCAGACAGCTTGGTTTATCAGGTATAAAAAAAAAAAAAAGAAAAAAAAAAGTCACTTGAGCTTTGGCTAACGAGTCCCCTCTAGCTTGTTCGGTGTATACGCCGCTTCCGTGCCGGGGTTGATGGTGCTGTGCATCTTGTGTCTTTTTGCAGAGGATTAAATCTGTTACATTGGTCCCGTCGTACCCTGGGTGAGTGTGTCCTTCCACAGATGTCCTCAGCAGCACAATTAATTTATACATTATAGGGCTCTAAACGACCCTGTAATTGGCCTCCGTACGATAACGGATTTTTTTTTGTCTCCTCCCGCCTCTCACCGCGAAGGTCAATGTGAGACTGCAGATTCGTCGTTACATGTCATCGTATTGGTCAGCGAGAAGATTTTTGATTGTTTAAGCAAGATTTATTTTTTATTATTATTATTTTTTTTCTTTTTACGAAGTTTCTTTGTTTTGTTTGGGAGAGCTCTCCACCTGGCCGAGTCGGATTATATTTAATTTTTAGTGTATTTTTTTTGTTTCAGCGAAGTAAAGCCTTTATGTTCCTTAGATTTTACAACACTCAGTAAGAACCCTGAGAGAACCGGGTACAAACTATTTATCAGATGATCACCTGGGATCTGGGTTTTCTGGACACGACTCGTCCGGATGAAGAGTTGGTGGGTGGCAACTAAGACTTCAAGAGGGAAACCTCGGATGAGAACTACAGTCAACATGAAACAACTTTTTCTTTAGCATTTTTATTATTAAAAGATAATAGTCAGTTTTAGCCAACGATATATAAACCTGGATTGCTCACAGCGGACTCGAAGGGCGTGGAGGGGGCAGGTCGTCCCCTGATAAACAATTACCCTGTCCCTCTCCTTGTGTAGTTATGGCAACATAACTCTCTTCCCGTATTTACTTTGAAACTCCACCCCTCTCATCCACTTTAAGCTCCACTTGGAGCTAATTTTATGGCTATTCATTATCAGCAGTGATGAGCAATCCAGGGGGCCTATTCTCTAACAAGAAGTAATATTTTTTTCGACAGCCATGTGTCTGTCTATTTCATTAATTTGTTTGAAGGAAATGAATGAAATAAACATACGACTTTGAAAAAGCTATTGCTTCGGAGTTAGAGAATAGGCCCCCAGTTCTTTTATACATCGTTGGTTTTAGCACTCTCCCGTTAAATCCTCCGGAAACTTTATTTTCAAATTTCAACCAATCAGATGTTTCGTAACCAAGAACGACTGATTTATCGTTTGCGTTAGCGTTAGCGGGGGTGTTGCTAAAAGTCTCTAATGAAGTGTTCGTTCCTGTTAAATTTATATCAGTGGGTAAGAGCTTCTCACCGTCAATTTTTCACGCACGTTACCAGTCTATTGGAGTGGAATGCTTGAAGTCAACTGACGGTAAAATCACATCATACGCCCAGAAGACCATCACGGTAGGTATAGGTACTCTATTACTCTCATATTGGCGTGTTCATGAATAACAATTAATTCTCTTGCACATTGGTGTGCATCAATTCTTACGTCTAGAAGTTTGTGTAGGCAAGTTTCATTAATTTTTTTCGAATATTTTACCTTTTTGTTGGCGATTCATAGCTCCGTTGACGTTGCAAAAAAAAACCCAAAGGGTGAATAATTTACATTTTGTAATCTCTGATATGAGTATAGCTAGGAAGCATAGGAAAGAAGTTATTCGCCTACAATCCGAAAAATCCCAAAAATAAACGGTTTTCCTCCTACCCCAAAGTTAGCACAGAGGTTAGGACGACGAAAACTCAGATTCCATATCTTCTAACCCACCGAAACAATACAAGAGAAAAAACCTAACACCACTTTCGAGGTATAGCAACTCATAGACTGGACTAATTTGCTCTGTTCGTTTGTCGTCCGGAGCTGCACTAGCAGCACTGAAAGTACTAACATTTTATAATTTTTTCCCTGTTATTCCACATGATAACCCTCGATGTTACAAAATCTCGTGCTGCTCGGAGTAGTCCGGGACTGACAAACGAACAGAGCCATTATTATTGGGTAGATAATCATTTAAAAATCAGTATTTCGGTAAAGAAGTAAACAGATATTAAAACTCGCGTTTCTGTGGTAATACGTGGGAAAGGGAGGGGGAATTTTACTTAAATACAGAGAAATACTCATTTCATAGCGATTAAATGAGTACACCCTACTGTTTCAATAAAACAAGTTAGGTATGTGACCCATTTCCTACAGAAATATTACTGAAGGACCGAAATAAGTTGTAAGATTTGAAATTACCTCCAAATCTACTCAACAAAAAAAGTGGCATACATCGAACAGCTCCATTAAAACCAGAAATTAGCACCAGATGGCATTACGCCTATTTATAGAATTGACTTTTAAGACTAAAGCAGTAGTCTCGAGCCAATACATATTTCTTTTTAAAAATGTTTTCCACGCAGTGTTTCTGAGTTCGCGAAAGCGTAGACTGCATTTTGGTCAAGTGCCGTTTGTCCGCTTGGCATAAATCCCATTAAATAAGACGAAACCGTTTTGTGTAAAGTAAGGGAGGGAATTAATTGTTAATTGTTCATACAAGCCATAAAAGCGAGAAAACTGTCTCATAATGTAATGACGCAGAAAAGAAAGGAGCGAGTTTGTGAGGGGTACGGTGAGACATAGTGGCTACGCGTGATTATTAAGAAGCTCCGGATGCTGAAATTCAGTGAGGGGCACTATTTTAGTCCCAAGAGCCCCGCTCTTACGTGTATTCGAAAGTATTAGCCCATCGTCTTGAAAACGCTGGCTCAGTTCCAACAAAATAAACTTTTTTTTTTTTCCTTCTCGCCCAGTTGATGATGGAGTGAGGGTATGTTCAGTAGGTTCAGAGATCGATTAAATCGTGGGGGTACGCAAAGAAACATAAATAAATGCTCTTTTTATGGATGGGCGCAACGAAAAGAGGACTGAAAAAAAAAAAATCATAGGTGAACTATGCGCCTGAGGACTGAAAAAGGTGCCTTCGATTTCGACAATGGGATCAGGCGGCAGTAAACACAAGACTGGAACACCTAGAACATCTTATCAACCCACTGGTAAATACATTTTTTGTTTTTCTGAATACTATAGTTAACCAAGAAACTGTCATCTCTTCAGACAAGCCTTCGATACCCGGGAAACCACATCTGGTTCCCGGATCGCCAAAATCTGACCCCGATGTTATAACACTAAGATGGGACCCACCCATTTTCCACGGAGCGTCAAAACTAATCGGTACGTTAATTAGAGTACATAATGAATTAGAACGACGACTGGGGTTAAATTTTGAATTACTTTAACACAAACTAGGTTATCTAGTCGAACATAAAAGAACTGGCTCGCCATATTGGGTCAAAGCAACGCCATTGCTAGTCAAACAAAACCAACTGACACTCTCGGGACTAGAGCCCGGCATGAGGTACCAGTTTCGTGTCACGGGTGAAAATGTCCACGGCCGATCCGAACCGAGCCCACTCTCGGAGCCTTTGGCCATTTCCTACACGAGAGGAGGCGTGGCCGTAGCTCCGATGTTTTCCGCGTGCCTTTGCGATACGACGGCGATCGAAAACGAAAAAGTGAGTAGCTGCAATGATTTATCTCTAAAAAGGCTTATTCATTGTTCTCTTGATTTCCAAAACCAATTGGGAGCCAGCCAATCCATTTTTTCCCCTCCCAACACTGAACAATTCACTCTTCCGTTGAAATGGGTCTAAAAATACTTAGAATCTGTAAATCAGCGTGAAGTTAACAAAGATGCCAGCTAAGCCACGATGGGGGGGGGGTGGAGGGTCTAAAATAAAAAGCTGAGAGAAAAGTTATGCACGTGATGCCCGCTAAGTTTGAGGGAGAGAAACAAACCGATTCCTGATACTCCGGATTACTGTCTTTTTAGCACGGCTAACGCAGCTAAAGCTGCGATAAGGCGAAGAGAAAACGATTTGTCACTTTAGGCTTCTAATTAACTAATTTCTTTGAAGAAGAAGAAGAAGAAAAACACATTCATTTTATTGAAAACATATTACCGACTAGTTTCGGAGTAGTGCACCCCATTCTCGAGTCATCCAGACCGAAACAATTCTCTCTGTCACATTTCAAACACGAAATTCATAAAAATCCTTCTGGCGGACGTGCAAGAAAACTCGTTTCTCTACCGCCCTCCACTCCAATTCCCTGGCTCTTGCTTGAAACGGCACTTCAAGCTAGAGTCAGGGAAAAATGATGACCCCCTTCAACGCCTATTGACGAGCAGTTGTTTTAATTGTGGTGTACCACTGGTATAAACGCATAAATAAATCGTTGGGGAGACCAGATTAATTTCATCGGTTAATTCTGAAATCGACCCCTCCACTCTGTGCTTCACCATGATTGAAATGAGCATTTTTCGAGACGCTGTATCTCAGCTTCTGAATGACTTACACAGATGCGGTTGCTTGCCACTTGCAGCAAATTTTGTCTACTTCAAACGCGTATAAAACATTGCTCACTGTAAGATGCATAATTTGGAAGATATCCGCCAAAAACTGAAAAAAGTTCCATAATGCCTACATTTTTCGACCACCTTAAAGTTATCCCCGGTTCTTCGTAAGTTGAGTAGTTTTAGACTTTTAGTGCATATCCTAACAACATCCCAAAAATTCAGATATGTTCGACTTTTTGCAACCATACGCGATTTTTATGTCTTTGATGACTGGCCTAGAACGTTTCAGTCTTCAAGACAGTTATAAGCACTAAGCAGTAATGAGATTTCAACGAAAACGTTTTCAGTCAATAAGAAAATTGTGGAACTTTAAGAACGGCAAACCTTTCGCAATGGGGAACTTGCATGAATGCCCGATTTCGGATAAAAGTATACCGGTGAATTGGCACTTGGACATAAGGATATCAACGATAGTTGCAGTTTGATTGGTGCGTCTCGTAGTATTTAAATAAATTTCGAAGTTCTTCAGGAGGGAATGGATGGTGCGAGGGAAAATTACATCAATGTGCAGTTGTGAAGCATCTGTGGGAACTCTAAATTGTTTGGTTTACAAAATACATAACAAGAAAAATGATGGAGGTAGGAACAAGTGGAGGGACCGAAGATACATAAACAAGCCCAAACCCTAAAAATAAATCATTGATAATTACACGAATAAAGTGCATGGAGCTCAAGTCAAGCCCGGGAGCCCAAACCCCCAAAGCCCATCCCCACAGGTCCAAACCCGCGTAGGGCAGTTTATCACGATTTCGATGTTACAAAGCCTGCCAAGTGACCATATGTGCATGTTCTGGTAGGCTCAAAATACATATACCTAATGATATACCCAATGATGTAATGATTGACGTCTTCTGACATCGAATTTGAAAATCTTATTGGAAAGAACAGGTCACCAAGCAAGCAATCCAAACTTTGGAAAACTTACCCAAAATAACCAGCAAAGAAATGGAGATCTGCAGAGCTCGGCTTTGGCGATGGGGCAGCTGCTCAGCTGGGAATGTGAAAGTTGAAGGTCGTGCATTTCGATGAAAAACCCATGCAATTTTTGTTATAAATTAGTGTATTTTTGTTATTAGTTTGTAAAATTCACTGTTTTGTCAAATAAATTGCAATCATTCACTCACCCAAAATAACTAGCAGGTAAAATAAAATAAGTCATTTACTTTTCAGGTTGAATTTTTGGTAAAGTTCGAAGGGATGCCAGCTCCCAAAATTTGCTGGTTCAAAGATGGATTCGAAGTTTTCAGTAATCGGCGACAGAGAGTTTCAACAGACGACGACATCAGTTCCTTCGTCATTCATCAGTCCGCAATTACTGACGAGGGCGAAATAAAATGTACAGCGACGAACAAAGCGGGGCATGCGGTTACAAAAGCTCGTCTGACACTCGAAGGTCTGTTTTCCTTCATTTAAAAAAATAAGGAAGAAAAACGATACGATTTTCTTAAAACCCCTCTCAAATTATGTTTTCATTCATCAGCTCCTCCATCAATTCGTCTGCCACGTCAGTACGAAGATGGGCTCATCTTCGAGCTGGGAGAAATCATCCGATTGAAGGTGTCCATAGCGGGACGTCCACAGCCCACCGTTCTTTGGTATCACAACGGCGCGGAAATTAAGCCCTCGTCAAGGCTTGAAATTTCGACGACGGACAAATATTCGGTGGTCCGCATTCTGGACGCCACTCGAGAGGACAGAGGCGAGTACACTGTCAAGGCGAAAAACACCATCGGCGACGATCTCACATCATTTCTCGTTACAATTACTGGTGAGCACCTCTTTAAGTAACAGTTACAGTCGAATAAAATGATTCTTTGCACAGATCGGCCTTTGCCTCCCGGAAAAGTTCAAGTAGTTATGACCTTAGGAAGATGCGTCACAATCGCGTGGAGCATGCCAGAAGACGACGGTGGCTGTAAAATCGGCAATTTTATCGTTGAATATTTCCGAGTACGTACGTACAGCACTTGACAGCATGAAAAAAGTGATTTTCGTAAACTTTGTTTACAGATAGGATGGAATATGTGGTTAAAGGCTGCAACATGTCGACAACTAACTACAACAATTGGCGATCTTATCGAAGGCTCTCAATATAAATTTCGAGTAAAAGCTGAAAACCCTTACGGAATAAGTGACCCGAGCCCTGAATCAAGCATAATTTTCATACCGGATCCAAAAAGAGGGTATTAATGGGAACAATTGAGCATGCGTGGTACCAACCGTTGCAATAACCTTATTCCCAACTTTCTAGCCTGTTAGAACCTCCAAAAGTACCTGAACCAATTTCACTAGATGAGATACCTCCGTCTGATGGGTGGTCCTTCAGGCAAAACGATAAGCGAGAAAAACCCAAAAAGCTAGAACCTTGGACAGACGACGATGAACATGCCTTGCCATCGCCAATAATTTTAGCAAATCAGGTAACTCCCTCCTTTTAGCAAAACCTGTAAATACAAATTGCAAAAAGCGTTCAACATAAAATGCAGGTGCTAAGAAAGGTGAAACTTGCACCCAAAAGAACGTGGAGTGAGGACAGTCAAGGTTCACCACCAAGACAAAGCCCGGAGAGGCCACCGCCGATTCCACCGAAGAGAAAACACAGGCCGACAATTGAGGTAAGAGAGACGACACAAGCGAATAAAAATCGTTCATCCTATAGTTAACGGTCATACTAGACGCAGGAAAGAGGCAGACGACTAGAAAGAAGTCTTTCACCAGAAATGAGTCAAGTTAAAATGAAGGTCGACCGAAGATCACTATCTGAGTCGCAGAGGAAACCTAGCCGCCCTCCGGTTGAAGTCATTGCCCAAGTTGAAAACGACAGAAAAATAGCGTCAGGTGAAGAAAAAGACGTGGAAATTGCGGAGAAGAATAAAATGCGCAGTTACAATAAAAACGAAAAAGGCCAATGGGGTCGAGAACTGAGCCCAAACTCGCCTAATGGAGACGAAACCCACAGCAGTTCGGAAATGATGATAGTTTTACTGCCTGATGACACGGAAGGTAATTCATATTCACGCCTTAACCGCAACGTTCAAAATGCAACTAACATCAAGTGAGAGGTTTGAGTTATAACTCGATTTCTAACGTTAGTTTAGTAAACACTCATTAATAAAAGTAAACTAGCGAATACATTCACGTACCAAACAATGCAAGCAAACAAATTAAAACCAAAGCTTTGAATGATTTGACCTTGAATTGTTTAAATTATGTCACCGGGCGAAAAAAAAGGGAACAACCGGAAGGAGCAACGGGTGGGATGGGGCGGATTGCATGTTATTATTTGTCTCACGATCAGTTCACCTCTATTCAGTGAACCAATTGAACGACGATTCCTTTTTCTTTAGTCTTTCATTTCTTCGCTAGTGTGGTGGACGAGTGCGAAGAAAAGTGTATTTTAATGATATTCACTCCCTTTTCAACACTGACAATAAGGTAAATAACTCCTGCATTTGTTTTAACGCAATAGACTTCCCCTCCCCTCGCATGGGTACAACGTTAAAAACGTTATGAAACTGTTTCCTAACAGCTATACCCATGTTTTGGTAAGGAGGCCACTAAATTACGCTTAAATTCCAAAATTCCACCAGGACAAGTAGTTTTTGTAAATAAAATACTTGGTTTTGTGCCATATTACGTTGCGCAACCCCACCTCGAGAAACATTACTAACTCTAATTAACATTAGAGATAATTACATCGTAAAAAAAACCCTTGCTCTTATTGTTAGTATAACAATAAAATAACTTTGTTTTCATTTTCACAGACGCTGAAGACAGAATAACGATTGACCAACTCAAAGCGCCCAGTGGCATAGCGCCGCCCATGTCTCTCTCGGCCCCAGTACTCGGCGGCAGCGATCCCGTCGAACCGCTTCTTCGCTCGGCTGCCAGTTCATCGGAGCTTCTATACGAATTGACCGTCGCCAGACTCAACAAAGAGGCTGAAGATGAGGAGACTGAGAACAATCTTCGACGGCGCTACGGAATAGAACGAAAAAGAAGTTTCGAAAGACGCGGATCGGCTGCCGGTAGAATCAAGGATTTCAAAGTGTCTTCGGATGAACACCTGGAGAGACGTCCAACCAAGGATGAGTCACCTTTGCAAAATCGATCGCCCAAGGAAACGACTCCGCAGAGGACAAACAATGATGACAATTCAGATTTTTCAAAGAGGTTTGAACTCCTGGAAAAGAACTTTGAGAAATACACCAAACGGTACTTTTTCCAAGAAAAAATGTCAGAACAAGGAAGTTTCGAAAGATCTTTTGATTACACCGAAGATGAAGAAGGTCATGACGCGGAAGATGAAGCTGAAGACAGCGAACCCATAAATACCAGGATGGCCAAAGGAACTTTTACACCCATCGCGGTCAAAATGCCTGTCATGGAGTTCGCTGAGAGACTACCATCTCCTCCGCACGAAGCATACTACGGAATACCAATGATCACAATAAGTGAAGAACCAGAAACAGAACAGGAAAAAGAACCCTCTCCAACACCACCACCAGTACAAATGAGAAGAGCCCGGTCAACAACTCCCACCAAAACCCTCTCGGCCAGTAAAACGCGGGAGCCATCGCCGTTGAAAATGAGTCCAAAACCGATATTGAAAACGCGGGACCGATCCGCGGAACGTGGTGACAGTGAAACTGAACACGCTCAGCCGAAGAAAGTGAGAATCGAAGAGCCCGAGGAAAAAAAGAACATCGATATGTACGCGCAAAAAGAGAACGACATAGGTCTTTTCGCTGGGGAAGTAGCTCGAAATAGAAGAAAACTCGTCAGATCTACAGTTACAAACGACGAATCAAATGATCCAACCAAGGTCATCGTCAATCTGTACAGTGACATCGTAAAAGAGTTTAGTCAGCACAAAAAACCACCTTCCCGTCTCTATCTCAACTACGACGAGTTAAAAGAAGCCGCAGACAGGGAGTCTCACGTCGAGCCGAACGCAGACATAGAGACGATTGAAGCTCAAGCGAGAGTAGAAAAGCAATGTGCAGGAGATGAGAAAAAATTGGATGAGAATCAGCAGGTTTCAAAGGACGAACGCCAGACGACAGTAACTCTTCCACCCCGCCTGAAAATGCGCATGGAATACGTGCTCGACTTGTTTTTATTTCTCGTTGCTTGCTGGTTGTATATCTTCAAGGACCCCAGGCTAGCAGTGCCATTGATCATTCTTATGCTTTATCGTCAATTGGACGAAACATTGCATAAGAAATTAACATTTCTGAGGCGATTCACAAATAAGAAAACTACTAATCAATAATTGGGCACGAAATCATTGTGCACGGCACGAGTACGTTAACTGTGATAATAATAAAACAATAAAAATCGAAATTAAAACTTAACTGTCTAATAAAACTGTAAATAAACTGCCTAAATTAAAACGACAACGTCACGAGAGTTTCTGTCTAGGCCTCTCAGACATTCAGGCCTAGAATAATTAAAACCCTTCAAAGTCCCAAAGCTAGAGCTTTGATTGCTTAGGGCTACCGTAAATTACACTATCATAGGCCTTCCAATCGGAGTTCCCGAAATTCGTTGTCCAGTGTTCTAAATTCTAGATGCTATAGCCATATAACTTACAATAGTTCAAAGGACGGATGGTGGTGAACGACTGCGAATGATCAGGCCTGGATCAAAACAAGCACTCAGTCACCCTAGCTGTCGCCTAATTTATCGCCTTTCTCAGGGCCATCGCAGAGTACTGGGGGGTTATTCTGTAAATTTCAAAGTTTAAGTGTCGTCAAGGTGACTAAACTTTACTATAGGTGCCGCAGATTTCCCCCTGCCCATCGGACGGGAGGGGGGGAGACTGACGTCACCAGCAGTCCTTTGCTCCCGATTGCTCACCCCAGAGCAGCAGAGCAAGTTGATTTTGAAATTCAAGTTTATGAATTCTCAAAAATCACAGACCAGTAACAATTAATAATGAACTGGGTCCAGCGCAATGGCGGTTGGGACTGCTCGTGACGTAGGTGAAGGACAGTGATCTGCGGCACCTATAGAAAATTTAGTCACCTTGAGTGTCGTAAAGTGGAAGAAGGGCGAGGGGAGGTACATCGTTGCCATGGTTTTTATGATACCTAGTAAATTGAGCAGCCGAATGTCTCGAAGAAGAAATAATAAATTCTTAAGAAATGTGTGGAAAAACCAAGGCAACGGGGTACATCCTCCTTGCATCCTCTCCCCCTCCTTATCAGTTATGACACTTAAATTTGGCAAGTTACAGCAAGGTGACTAAATTTTGTATAGGTGCCGCAGATCACTGTCCTTCACCTACGTCACGAGCAGTCCCAACCGCCATTGCGCTGGACCCAGTACCTGGACTCTTGTTAGCATAGCAGGTGTTATGTTGGAAATT
This sequence comes from Corythucha ciliata, assembly GCA_038030265.1. Taxonomy (NCBI): domain Eukaryota; kingdom Metazoa; phylum Arthropoda; class Insecta; order Hemiptera; family Tingidae; genus Corythucha; species Corythucha ciliata. The sequence continues at coordinate 42,128,787 of CM075942.1, read as the reverse complement.
TCTTCTTGGATGTTGGTCTTCAAATCTTGTAGAGTTCTTGGACGGTTCACATAAACACGGGATTTCAAAAAACCCCATAGAAAAAAATCACAAGGGGACAGATCGGGAGAGCGTGCCGGCCATTCCAAATCGCCATGACTAACGCCAGAAATAGGTTTACGCAATGTTTGGAGAATGGGGGACGCCACCTAACAGATTTGATTTTCAAAACAATGTAAATAAAAACTTTAGACATGTACCTACATTATAAAAAATAAATATATTTTCTGATGCATACGATAGTTTTCATTAAGTTTTGAAAAAAGGAAGTTATGCTGCCGCACCCTGTATTATCTGCCAGGTAGCCAGAATTATCTCCCCTGTTCACTAGGCCATAGTTCTGGAAGGTACAGGGCCGTATTCATAGTCGTCACTCAAGCTGAGTATTAGCTTAAACGGTTTCAATTCGGTAGTTCTAATTAGTGAGTCTTGAGTGAGTTTTGAATAGAAATAAGGAAATACTAAGCTTAAGTGACGACTATGAATGCAGGCCATAATGTTAATTGTAGTAGGAAACTGATGACTTTCTCACGTTGCCTTGGTTGGACACACCTCACTAACCTCATTTCCCTGCTAGTGCTTTATACAGGGTGTTTGGAAGTCGACGGCAAAATTGCCGGGTATCATTCTAGGCCCAAAAAAGTGATATTTTGGCAATCTGTTCCTTCCAACCGCAAACTCCGCAATTACTGCTAAACTCTAAACTGCCTAAAAGCGGTTCATACCTCGACAATCAGACTGTTTGCTGGAAAGGTACAACTACTTTTAGGGATAACTGGACCAATTCCCACTGAAACATGTCTGCTCTTCTCGGTAGGACTATTTGATTTAATGTACACGTAACTGTTCTCGTCTTATTAGTGCTGAATCCAATAAAACCAACGTCATGGCTAAAAATACTAAAATATCCATTATCTCGAATAAAACAGTTGGAAATCGGACCTATGTTTACAGGGACTTTTTGGGCCCACTTTGCGGACTTAGAATAACCCCTGCAAATTTGCCGTCGACTTACCAAATACCCTGTATACATACGAAACAAAATTGCTAAGCAGAGAAAATTAATCCAAGCTTAATTTTCATAAGAAAAATCAGTAAATCTTATTTGGGGGGAGTGCGAATATTATAATTTTTTAGGAAAGGATCAGTCGATTTTATTGGCAGCCCCAATGCTTGCGTTTACATTGCGTTGAACGCTTGCAGTTGTTACATGAATGAAACAACATGTAAAATCAAAGAACGTGCCATCAAACTCCATCGCACACTGGCATCCCACAATCCCCATTTCGTGGTCGAATGTGTCAGAGATAAACTGTTGTTGCTGCTGACGTCGAAGGACGAATAAAAAACCCCTCTTCGGAAGAGATGGGTTCCAAAGATGGGGTGTTAGTGGAGCTTTCGTGAGATATCCTTCGTCTTTTTTCCCAGCCGCTTCTTGTACGCCTCAGGGAAGATGGCCCCCCATCTTGGGGTTGTGGACCTTACCCCAACGAAATGCTGGCAACGAACCCGGAAAAACGTTGCCGGAACCCAAGGCTTCCATCAGCGCAACCTTTAAGGCGTACGTACCAAAGAAAACTAAAAAAAAAGTCCCGTTCTAATTCTGGAATGGGAAATATCGTTGCCGAATGTGTCTAGTCAAGCCGTGCCGTCAAAGTCCAAGCATCCCACACTGGCCCCTCTGGCGTGAAGCCGACCACAACCACTGGCAAGAACACCAGTGGTGTCTGAGTCCCTCGGGCAATGGTCACTGGCGAAATGCATTCCGGTCAAATCGTACCTCAGACGCCTTCAAAGATTGCTGTTCATAGTCTAGTGACAGCTGTTCGTAGTATAGAGTGCGGAAGTAGGCGTTTCGCATTTTCATTTTTTATTTCAACCGATTTTTTAGTGGGTCAGCTTCCTTGGACTTCATGTCATCTTTCGACAAAATCCGTGCAGCACCTGGGAACGGGCCAAAGCGTCGAAAAACACCGGAATCACGATAGTCCAGTCAAATCGTATAAAAAAAATACCATACTTTGGCAAAAATCTCGTCTTTGATTTTTCCACTTTATTCTATGTTTTTTGGGGTGAGGAACACGAATCTAAAGAGTTCCAACAAAATTTTGGCCCTTTTTTTAGTTTTTCGCTTGCAACTGCTCAATGACGCATCCTACGGAAAATTGTACCCTGTTCTTTTTTGAAGAGCATCAAGTTCTGCGTCGAATCTTTTTTCATTTGTCACAATTGACCCAGCCGTTTCGCCGGTATTGATTTTTTTTGAAATGGTCATCTTTAGTCGCTTTTGGCAAAATGGAGTGAAAAAATAAAAGTAGTTCAACTCTCAGTTGAGTGATATAATCTCTGACGCTACCTATAGTACTGGTGATATGTTGAGTTTTAACATTTGTGGACAAAGCTGGCGGGCATAGCCACTTTTTTTGAAACAAAACCTATGTTCATCGCCCTGTACAGAATATTTTACAGGCCAAATATGCAAATTTGGCAAATATGTTTCCTGACTGTAAATTTCATTAGCTTTCACTGAAAAATAGTGCAATTTTCATCGGAAGCTTCGTTCGATAGTTAGGTATATTACAGGCAAAAACGTTCGGCTGAAGAAAGGAGTTATTGGAAAATTACTCATTTTGCGAATTTCCCACTGCGTTTTATTGCCACTTATCGGGTCTTTATAAAAACGCCATACATGACTCCTTATAGGAAGTTTAACGAGCTTTCAGATGAGTTTCTTTAAAGTTTAATCGGATGGATAGTTTTTGAGTTATAGGCCGAAATGTGACAAAAAAGGTTTTTTTGCAGCAAATTTCAAATTGTTTGACGTTATGGCCCTGTCTTATGTTAATCTTCAAATGAAATTTCATATAATAGGTCTGATAGAAAATTCAATCAGCTTTCAGATCGTTTTTCACAGAAAAAAATTGGACTACTAGTTCCAGAGCTACTGGCAAAAATGCGCAGAAAAACGTGGTTTTTGGGCCGCTTTTTTTTCGCGTTTTTTGTCGCATAACTGATACCACTGATTTTTCTAGTAGGTTTCAATGCTTTTCACTTATGTGAAATTCAATTCTGAACCACTTTGATTTCGTTACATTTTCCGATTGGAATAGCCGTTTTTAAGTTGCTGCTGCCTTAGTAATTGTTATTAATTTTAATAAAAGTGGCTAAAAATTACCATTTCAAAAAAATCAATACCGGTGAAACGGCTGGGTCAATTTTGACAAATGAAAGAGCGATTCGACGCAGAATTCAATGCTTTTCAAAAAATGAGAGGGTAACATTTTCCGGAGAATGCGTCATTAAGGAGTTATAAGCAAAAAAACTGAAAAAGTGCCAAAAATGAGCCGTTTTTCTCAAAACGCACGAGGAAATTTTGTTGGACCTCTTCAGAGTCGTGTTCCTCACCCCAAAAAACATAGAATAAAAAGAAAAAATCGAAGACGAGATTTTTGTCTACGTGGAACTACCGTTTGACTGGACTACGAAGGGTGTTGTAATTTTGTCTGAAGGAATCATAAACCGCGTTCAGCCCAAACCTTTATTACTTTGAAAAAATTACCCTAATCAACGCCCCATAAGGCTAAAATTGGAATTAGATGGAATCACGCGGCGAACCCCTTCAACGGCTCGCCTGATCGAAAGATATTTGGATTATACTCGTATCGAATAATCCAAAGGTACCAACGCAGTTTCTCTGATCCAAATTTTAGCCTTTTTTGGACGTTGTTTAGGGTCATTTTTTCAAAGTGATAAAGGTTTGAGCTGAACACGGCTTATGTTTCCTCAGAAAAAATTATAACACCCGTCGTAATGCCCTCCCTAGACTCGTTTCAAAAAATTGTGGACTCGCCTCGGTCCTTTATGATTTTCCTTCCTTTTGTAACTGTTTTTAACCTTTTGGTTTGGCGTCGCTTGACTTTTGAGTCCATTGATTGAATTAACGAGAGTGATGGGATCAATGTAGGCGCAAAAATTTTCCAATAAAACAACTGAAATGTCATGTTTGAATGAAAGTTACACCTAGTAGGACCGGCGATAAGTAATATGAAAAGGAGAAAATTAAGATCAGACTTAAGACTCACCTCAAGTAGACAAGAAAGAAGATCATGTTCCACAAAAGATCGCACGCAGAACAGATACGCTTTTTTCGGAACAAACAGACCGGCGTGGAGTCAGATTGACAGATTCTTGGCGTGGGAATGTTTCTCGGGACAAAAATCAGCAGTTTCATAGTCCCTGTGAGCTAGATTTTCAGTAATTAAGCCAATATGATGTAAGTACGATCAAAAATTGGTGGGGGGGGGGATGTTCCGGAGAGAACCAACTTTACGAGAATGGGTCTTCAAGAAACCGATTTCGTGGGGTTTAATCGTTGAAAAAAACAATCTTGAGGGTTTGGCTCTGTAGAAAAAAAAGTCAGGAGACTGGCTTACGTGAAAAACACAAACATTGAGGGTCTGGCTTTACCAAAAACCACTTTCACGGTTTTCACTCCTGAAACCACTTATTTCGAGGATTGACTCTTGAGTAGAACCAACTTCCCAATCAACACAAAAAGTGGCAATAACGACGTTGCTGAAACGTCGTATGGTTACATTATGGTTTCAGTTACTTCCATAACGTTACAAAAACGTTATCGACAACATATTTAGCAACGTTTCAGTATTGTAACTATGTTGACATTTCAGCAACGTTACAACCAAAGTTGTATAGAAAAACAAGTTATTCAGCTCCCTAGTGATGAAGTTGAAACCAATCCGGGGTAGGGAAAATTTATCACGCTAGATAACACTACCACATGTAGAAGCTCAATCAATTTAAAAAGCTAAGCTTGCTGTTGCTAAGGTAACTTACAAAGGGTTATTATTTTGATATTTTTATTGTCACTCGTACTCATAAACGCCAGTGAAACCCAACATTAGAGAGAATTTAGAGCATTTTGTACTGCAGGAACTTCAATCTCTTAACTGCCTACGACTATACGCCAATATTATGCCGGATGTTCAGCTTGAGAGGCCCAGCTAAGATATAGTAATTAACGAAAATAGTAAGTTGCTGAGGACAATGTTTGAAAATCAGTGGCTAACTTATCATTAACTATGGCAAAAATATAGTTTTTTGACATGAGAAGGATACACCGATAGTTCACTATTAAAGGCGAGTTTTCTTGGATGGATAATTGCCATTTCTATACGCCCGATGTTCAGTTTCCGTCTTGAGGTGAAATTGCTGATTTTCTCGAGGAGTTTGATGTTAGTATTGTTGCAAACACGTGCCGCCGCCACCCCCGCGCCCCGCAGTACCCATCGTCGGGCCCCGAAGACAGTGGCCCCAGCCGTGTCACGTTGCCGCCACCGAAGAGGGGGACGGTTCCGCCTCTACCTCCACCGGGGGAACGACTGAACCAACGGGAAGGCTGCAGGGGAGGGAAAGAAAATAAAGAGAGAAAAAGGAAAATTATAAAAGGGATAAATTAATGTAGAAATGGGTCAGTTTTGATAGTTTTTGATGATAGTTTTGAGAGTTTTTTAGGAGAGTTTTGAAGGAGTTTTGAATGAGTCTTGGAGTCAGTTTTTAGCCAGTCCTTTGGAGAGTTGTCAATCATTTTGTAAATCCGTGCGAGTGTGGGTCCAGGAATAAAAGAACGTGTGATCGATCTAATCGTGTTGGGAGACTTTTTTCCGAACCCTTAGCCCCCTCCAGACCCTATCCCGGGGAAAAGGTTACGGGGATGCAGATTGGGGAGGCATCCAGATAGAATCCCGTAACAGTATTTTACTGCTAAATTGGTATATTCGACTACATTGACGTTCTACTGGCGTATTATTATGTGAAGGAACTCGATCCGTCAATTCCTATGGAATTTCCAGAAGCCTGCGGAAGAGCTTACAATAAGAGTGAGTGTATAAATTCCACACTTTAAGTAATCAGAAGGTGACGAACGTTCCAGGATTTGTTATTTTCGATGGATGTCGGCTGTGGGTTACTCCATTATGCGTTCGCTGGAAAGCAACTGCCCACCCGTGTCCTCTCATGCTGCGCCCCTGGACGTTTGTAAGATCATACGATGAACCTCCTCTCCAGTCAAATATCGGTCCATGTAAAATTTAAATCACTACAGCATTCATTTTTAAAATCGTTTCTTAATGCAATTCCAATCGCCCCAAGTTTGACTTCGTCCTGAAATCAAAATTAATTCCGCGTCATTACTCGTCTACGTAAGAATGCCGATGTACTCGACATTGGATAGAGAGAGCGAGCTACGAGTCTCAACTCCAGCGAATCGCAGCCACGGAAAACTCAAAGGATCTGCGTTTTAGGCACCCCCCCCCCAAACTAGGCACCAATTTTTCGTACGAAGTTTTCACCAATTTAGAAAAAAAGTTGTATTACCTAATTTTTTTGCAGACCAGTTTCAATAATGCGTCCCATTTTCAATGCCGTCCAGTCCTATTTAGTATTTAGTCAGTTTACAGCACCTACAAACGCGTACACGGCTTAGCTGAAAACACCTACTCCTTTACTACTAATAATCTTTTTAAACTTATTAAACTTTTTTTACCGTGCAAACAAACCACTTTGGACAAACGCCACATGAACTCTTCAGGATCTGTTCAGTTCAGGTTTCGTTTGAAGGGATGAGTAGAAGGCGAAAAGTGAAGGAGAATATGTATTCGGCTAAGCCGTGTACACGTTTGTTGATTCTATAATCTCTTTAATTACAACTAGATAAATTGAAAATGGGATGCAACCCATATAGGTCTAGTCAACAAGAACAATAAAATCGCAATTAAACGGCTGGTTCTGATTTTTCAATATGTTGTTAGGACCCCTTAGCTCATCCTGCATCCAATGCCGTAATGAAATTATAACCCCATTGGTGAAAGTAATGATTTTGCGACTGAAATACTGTAATAATAATAAAATTATTGAAGAAATCATCATAAACCTAATTTTCTCCACTAATTAATATTAATATAATTCTTCCAATTTCGAATATTTATTGCCTCAATACGTTCAATCTCATTCGTTCTGAAGCTGTCAACTGGAAAACTATGAATCTCCGGTTGACGACCGGTGATAGAGATCATGCATCCAAAATACATACAGGAAAATAAATACAAAAAAGTCTCTACCAGTGTTTGGCTTTAGAAGGGTTTGGAGTGGGATTTTCGAGCTGCACTAGTGGAAAAAAGTCGAGTAAAATTGATCAGAATAATGCTGTCCGCGTAGAATAAGAGAATAAAACATAATCTATAATCACAGCCTGACACTTTCAATCACCAGACAGCCTGGGAGTCCGTGAGGCAGAGCCTCGATCCGAACGGGCCTCTTATTTAGGCCTCACGGCCCTCCCGATGGGTGAAATCGGCCCAATCGTTAAAAAATCAAAACTCCCATTTTCGGAGAAATTAAAGGGGGCTAGCAGCTATTCAGTAGGGTTATGGCGGAAACCGGCTGCATTGGCTTGCGGATAGCGTGGCCCGAAGGACTCATAAACCACAGCCAGGTAAAATTGTACAACAAGCGGCCGACAAGAGCGATGCTTCTGGGAGTGCGAGCGTTCAAGAAGTGGCTGAAGAACTTTTTAACGGTCAACGCGTTTTACTCCGTTGATGAATTCTTTGCCGTCGACTTCACGTCTGAGTTCGACTATGCAGCCTTTACTTATTGATTTAATAATCCTGTGACGAAGTCATACAACAATTGTTGGAACGTGCTAATTAATTATTATTATTATACACTTCTCACTGTGATAGGTGACTTTTCCATCGACCAGCGGAACGGTGACGTATCGAGATTTTGTAAAGAAATAAACGGGCACTAGAGTATGATCAAGCTTTCGATCTATTTGAAATCTTCTTAAAGACCTGTTTGGCATAGATGAACAACACATTAGGTCAACAGCAAATGAGCAAAGTAAATTAAAATAGCAAGCGATATGAGCTGCATACCTGGTTGATAATTCCAAATGAACGAATAATAACAACATAATAAGTATCCTCCTACGTCACTAGATACTCTTGGTCCACTAACGGCAATGAAAAACAGAGCGGATGAGTGCAGTTTGGGGGTTGGGTGAAAGAGAGAAGGGGATCTGACCACCAGTACTCAGTGTTTTTCGAACACATCGGATTAACCACCGCGCCGATGTGCCGAGGAATGTCATCCATCGCAATCACGCATCGCATTTTCACTTCATTCTAGCTGAAAAAGCAAGCCTTAGCCAGCCAATCAAGGCATGTTTGGACTTGGCATGTACTTACCGAGTTCACTTTGAGTCAGGTGCCTGGGAGCTTCAAGTTCGACGATTTCAGTACTACCGAAGAATCTTCGAACAATCGTATTCGATTGAGACAAAGATTAGGCGATCAGGGTTCTATGGGACCTGATTACGGTGTGACTCACAGTTGTCGCTGTCGTGCTACCGTTTTCTTGCACTTCTATACATTTTCTGGGAGTAGGGCTTCGCGATTTGTCCCAGTCTTTTTCGTTATGGGCTAGGAACCGGCTGTTTTAGGCAGGCATAAGTCACGCTCGTGCCTCGTATTAGATACTTTGATAAAATTATCTGAAACTTCGTGAAGGTATGACCTTTACAAATTCATGAGATGAGATTTGAAAAGGCGTTTTGATGACGTTTTTGCGAATGTGACGTCTACTCCTTTAGGAGGGCTACAAGCCCTCTGCACCACTCATTTCAGATATGCGCCCCTATATTTCATAATATCCATATCCAATCATGGTGTGGGACGACTAAAGGAGGCATCAATACGCAGTATCAGAGGGAATAAGTTTCTGAGGAGAATGGGAAACCAGACATGCCCTGCTGCACTCCATGCAGTGTGAAAGGCTGAAAGCGAAGAGAAAACGGAACATGTAATTCAACCCCGCCACCCGTTACTAACGACTCCATCATGCGCAGAGAAAACGATTGCTATGAGACTTCGTGTGGTCACTTCCTTCAGCTTTTGTCCCCCTTTGACATCATGTCCAAGTTTGATGTTTCATCTAACCGTTATTAAGAACAAGACACAATTACGTTCGCCCTGCATTACATAGACTTGTGAGGCCTTTTGAGCCCAGGGGAAAAAATAATTGTTCAGTCTCACCGCACCTCAGTACGACGAGCCAGGGAGTAATTGCCAGGAAAAAGTTAAAAAAGGCGGTGACTGAAATGCCGGTAGCAGATATTGAACAGCAGATATAAAACGTTTCTCACTAAATACGGCCACAGTTTAAGTCGCGTAAAATTATTTTCATAGAAAATTAATTAAAATACATTTCACTTCGTCACCTCACGAAAAATTTAACTCTGCCTTGATAAATTGATAACAGACAACTATAAACAACAAAACAGCGGTTGACATATGGATAATGATAGAGCTCATACTAATAGTGGTGCTATCTGTAGTGAGCAATTATCCCAACCCCAGATTGGTTACACGTTATCACCACGAGCTGAATGACTTGGTTTTCCATATGACTTTGGTTACAACAAAAACGTTACGTTCGAAAACGTTACAAAAACGATATTGACAACATATTTAGTAACGTTTCGGTATCGCAACTATGTTGACGTTTCAGCAACGTCGCTTTGTGATGTTATTCTCACTAATGCGTCTAAAAGAATCTATTATTCAACGAATATCTGCAGAAACGTTGGCGTGACGGATAATTACGACGGTGATCGAGAAGTAACTTTCTGAGTGACTCATATTTCCACCGACATTATGTCGTTCGATTCATTTTATATTGCAGTTGCAGTATACGGCACTAGAGTGTGACGAAAATGATGTTTTATTATCTAATTAGGGACTACATCGACCGAAATTTTAGCTCTGTTCATTTGTTCAGTCCCGAGCTACTCCGATCCCTCATAAACACACTTCCATCGAATCAACGTCTAAAAATAGATCCTTTATTGATTTTTATGTTTTATACGAGCAAGAGCAATGGTCTTATAGAAGAACCCTCTTCAAGAAAATCGAAGTTAGGAAAAATTTGCAAGTTCCTTTCCTGAAACTAATGTTTTTGAGATTACGTTAATTGCCAGATTGGCCACATTAGCTCATAGTGTAAATGATATAACACATATCTACCAATCCAAAGTGTCTGGGCTCGAATCCAGAGTACATTTTTGTTTATTTGTCCCATGCAACCCTCAATATCGTTTCATGAACGTTGCAATGTAACGTTACTTTTTTGTCATATTTATCCGTTTTCGCAACGTTTTGTAAACGTTCAATGAAACGTCACAAGGTTTCATTGTCACCATAGTGCGACGTTTTTGAAACGTAACTGTGTTGATTGGGTTCACCGGTTTTGCGCTTCAATAAAACAATCTCAAGGGCATTTGTCGTTCAAAAAACCAATCTTGAGGGTTAGTATCTTCGAACAACACAATTCGCGGAACTTGGCATACTTAAAATACCAATTTTGTGGGTTATTTGGCTCAATGAAAAACAATTTTACGGATTCGGCTCTCCATAAAAACAAATTGTCCTCCTTTGGTTAATCAAAAGACCTCAATTCCGTGAGGTCTTTTTTCAGAGCTTCTGGCTCTGTCAAATTCTTCCAGCTTACACTTGGCGTGTGGAGGGACGGAACGTGTTTACGTGGAACACTGACCGGTTGTGGGATGCAACCCGCAGCTTCTGGCACGCCCTGTCCAGTTCTTAGACTGTTTTGCCTCCAAAGAGAGCCACGGCATCGCCAAGACTCAGCATTCGGTCAACTTCATTGTAGTTTTTACGCCTCTGTATAACGCGTAGTATTTACGCGGCAGTATAACTGTGCTCGGTTCTTTAACATATTCACGTTGAATAGAAATAAAAGCTTCCGCCAACTGATGCCCCATTTCAAGTGATGCCCGGGGCGGGCCGCCCCACCGCCCCCCACACGCTACGCCACTGAGTCGAGGGCCCTTAAAGGTAATGTTCGGAGTGAAGGGTACCCCGCATTAATCGGGGTCAAAAGTCCCTTAACAGGGATTTTTTTTGAAGCAGGCGGTAATCAATTGGGACCAAAAAAGAAAATTTTCACCGAAGCTCATTTGTCCAAAATGGGTTTTCTTACCGAATTATCGTCAAAAACGTCGTTTTTTAGCCATTAATTTATTATTTATTTTTCCCGAAAACAGATTCACACGAATCTTGTTCCCACTCCCAAATTCAACTTCAATACTAATTGTAGTAGATCAAAAAAAGTAATAATAATAATAATAATAATTTTGGGATCATTTCCCAAAAAATCGCCCATAAATGCCCGTTTTCCGCCAATTCTAGGAATTTAAAAAAAAAACATGCAGGCTGGATATTTTTGTCTTAAGCTCGGAGCACACGATGCATTTTTCGAAGCATGTTTACATGCATGGTGAAAAAAAACATATGATCCCCGGTAGTGACCGGTTGTTTTTTTAGAACAGGCTGGCCATCATGCTTCAAAAAATACATCGTGTGCACCGAGCTTTAGATTTATCTTATAGTACCTACTATCATGATTTTTTTCGGAATTTTATCTTCGGTGCGTCATCGCCAAAAAATCGAAAAACTGGAAAAGGGCAACATATGGGGTACTTATACGCTGCTATTCCAAGTCCATGACCTTTGTCTAATAGGTATTTTATTTTGGAAACGTATAAAAACTAGAAGTTTTTTGGTACAATGGGCTTTTTAATCGGGTGAAAACAGATCGAGATGTACACATCAAGGAAGAAAAATCGAAGAAGAAATTAAAATAGATGACATAAATCATGGAATCAGTGCAAAAGTTGTAAAACATGCTACAGAAATTGATAAGAAAAATAAGCATTAACTAGGTAGTGAAATATGATGCATTTAAGGGCTGACCAATAAAGTCGTCATAATAGAGAGTGAATCACCTTGTTCTTCTAAATTCAGCGAGTTAAAACAAGTCAAAAGTTGGAATTATGAAATGCAAATTATTGAGATATTTTAACATTCCAAGTTCATGGAAGCTTTGCTTTTGTGTTCATAGTATGAATTCTAGTCTTCTTTTGGTTTGTTTAGCAAATATGTCAATTATATTATCAATATCGGGAGTTATTTCTTGATGAATGTTGACAAGAGCAAGTCCGGTTAGCCTGTTTTCTGCCATTGTCGACCTAAGCCACGTTTTCAACCTTCTCAAAGTCGAAAATGACCTTTCCGCTGTGGCTACACTAACAGGTAGAGAGAAATAAATGTTTAATAACTGAGAAAATACAGGAAACACTTCGTTTTCTTCAGTCATTACAGTTTTCAAGTCAAATGAATCTGATTCGGACCGGATTCGAGCCTTTAGGAGTTTTAATTCAGCGATCAAAAGATTTTCCAAATCTTCTTTTGGCTCAAGAATCGGCCCGTAGTGTCTTATAATAGTTTCTACGTGATCTACCGTATCGTTATGACTCGACAATCGCAAATTTTCAGGCAAAATATTTGCTAGCGAAAGACAACGAAGCGATTGTTCCGAAAATCTCGCATTCAAGTCTGCGATAATTGAATCAAGCAGCACATTGAAAATCGAAATTCTATAATAACCTTCGATGGAATCTGAATCCACATTTGAGCGATGGCACTGTCGAGAAGCCAGCCTAGGTATTTTCAATTCCAAGCCATTTTCCTCAATTAAGCCCACAGTTTTATTAAAAATGCCTTGAAAAACTTCAACCGAAGATTCTCGATCGTTAGACAATACAGATTTTAAATTTCCAATCATTGTTTGGGCCTTCTGAAAATCAGTAGTGGGACTTTGACAAATTTTGGATAAGGGAGTCATTAACGAACTAATGTAAACAGAACACTCAAGCGAGATTAGGAACTCGGTCTTTTCTAGTGCACCAAGGAGCTGGCAAGCAGCTGACGCAGTCGAAGAATCCCTCCAGGAGGATATTTCAACTAAAGTTTCGAGAATTTTAGAGTAATTCCGTCGGAAGGTTAACACCGCGTCGTGACGTTCAACCCATCGGGTTTCACATAATGATTTTAACGAACCCCCCCCCCCTTTCTCCAAAACAAAGGTCCTTTTAGCAGAACTCCTGAAAAATGAAACTACATCTTTCAACACGCTATACATATTTCTGATGCAGGTAACGCTGCTGGATCTCAACATGGACAAGTTTAATGCATGATTGTAGCAAGTACGGCGAGAAGCATAAATTGCTGTGTTCTGAAGCTCAGATATGGCTCCAACTTGCTTCGACGCCATCATGCTACAGCCATCAGTTCCTATCCCTACGCAATGTAAAGGGACTAACCCCATTTCTTTCAAACGGAGTATTACCAATTCGGCAACCTTTTTCCCTGAAAGGACAGGCTCTTCCTTCTCATCACATCCGAAGGCAGAGCTGTAAGCATCTATAAACCCGACAAATTCTTCTCTTCGGGAACCATCTTTAACGTAAGCTATTGAAAGGGATAATTGCGAGACCCTTGCCACGTCGGTAGTTTCATCAAAAATTACAGAAAAGAATTTTGATTTCTTAATTTGGCACAATAATTCGTCTAAAATCGCTTGCCCACAAGCTTCGATAAGATCGTTTTGTATTTTTGGACTCAAGTAAATGGCATTTTTAGGTGATGAATTCAACGATTCTTGAAGTGAAACATCTCCCGCTTCGATTCTGAAACAAATTGCTTCACGAAAATTCCCTTCGTACGACCCGGAATCCGTCCCCTCTCTATGGCCTCTAAACGCAGAATTCGTCCGTGCCAAAAACAGCACAGTTTTTATAATGGGCTTTATTCTGTTTCGGTTCTCGTTTACAATTTTAACCCGATTCGTGTCCATTTGGCAAGCTATTTTCTGATGAGGGGTTTTCAAATTAGAGAGAAAGGACTTGCAGTTCAAAATGGCATTTTTATGGTATTCTTTTTTTTCGTGTGCAACCAAATCCCCGTCTTTTCCGAGCAGCTTAGCGAAAGATTTGAGAGGAATATTGACAAGCTTAACAGGGCAAGTGGTCTGATTCGTACGTCCAGAAGTGTTTGTGCTGCTAAATAGCGCACAATATTTACAGAACAATCCCTGTTTGGCATCTGAGAGAACTAACCACTCGAACATTATTAAATGACTAATTTTGACGTACCTTTTTTCCGTTTTATCCTTTTTCGTGTGGAGGGAAAAAGGGAAAGAATATTTTGGGGATGGTTTCCACGGCGTATCAACCAATTTGTACCTCGTTTCATCGTCGATATCGGCAAGCCGATCGATGAATGCGCCCAGATCCAGGCCCCCGCCCTCAGCTTTGGAGCTGGTTGGCTGGGATGAACAAGCAGGGGGCTCTTGGACAACGGCAGCGGTGGAGGAACACAGGTGATTGGGTGAATCGGGTCTCTTACACGATGGGACTTGCTTCTGTCCGCTTTCACACACTGCTACCTCTTCGGGTTGAGACGAGCTTGATGGCACTGAGGATGATTCCGTTTCACACCGGCTTGTCTTACCCGGCTTTGTAAAAAAATAATAATCTAGTGTTCGTTTCATAGCAGTCGCTCACAACACTACTCGCGAAAAACACGCGAAAGAAGAAAAACACGGAGAATGGAAATTCACAAATTATTTTTGTCCCAAGCCAAAAGGGGGGAAAAAAATACTAAACAATTCGACACACGAATTTCAGTACGGCACAGTAAAAGTTGCAATGGTACTGGACAGACTGGACAAGTGGAATAAGAGAAAAAATATGGGTGTCTTTGCTTTGGAGCGTTGGTTACTTACCTACCCCACATCCCAAGACCCTACCCCACTTCAATGAAAAGTGATCGGTTCGGTATTCGGTGGTGTCCGCCCTTTTATCTCTTTCTTCGAGATGAAAATGCTGATGAAGCGCAATAAGCTACAACAGAAGACCGGACGCTCGAGATCCCCTTTGCCCCTCTCTCATCACGTCTACACCGCCAAGCCAATGGTAGTGGAAGTAGGGAAATCCCTCCAGAAGGTTTTTTGAGAACAGCTTGAGTTCCTATTAACGTATAGACAGTAGACACATTTTGATTCATTTATACGCGCGTAGTTTTCTTCTTATTTATTTTATGACTATGAGCTTTCGCTGCCCTGAGTTTGAAGCATTGTTTTTTTTTCTTAAGCTCCGGGGTACGCCCCTGGTTCCAGGGGGGGTAATTCTGCTGTTACCCCCCCCCCCCATTCGATCCGCCTATGCCGGGACTTCAAGGGCTTATTTAAATCTTCAGGAAATTCCGCCCAACCGTACGATCTTCTTTTTTCATATTTCATCCTTAAAATAACTGTAAAACGCACATAAACTTTTGCCTTGAAAATTCACTCTTTCGACGACTTATTTAGGAAAGCAAGATTGTACGGTTGTGCGGAATTTCCTAAAGATTTAAATGAGCCCTTGAAGTCCAGGATTGGTGCAGAAATACGGCGGTAATTTACGTAACGCGGATTAGGCGAGGTTTGATTGGAGGGGGTCAAGGAAACACAAAAACACACAAAAAAATGACCCCATCGTGTAAAAATAAAAATCCTCCTGAAATTGCTGAACTTGCCCCTTGGTATTCTTTATGCACATTAATTTAGCCCAGTGCCGGCTTTCAGGGAGGCGAACCGGGCGACCGCCCGGGGGCGCCGTGCCCCAATAAGGGACGCGTCTATCACAATGAGGGCAGAAAAGATTTATGTTTTCCTGAATTTTAGCCGCGAACCAGCGTTTTAATGAATATTAGGTTTAGGAGTAAATTAGCTCACTTTTTCATTTGTACCCTCGAATTAGCGTTTTCTACACTTTATCCGCGAATTAGCGGTTTCCCTAAATTGTTCCATGAATTAGCTATTTTTCTCAATTTTTAGCCGCGAATTAATTAGCAATACTTATCAGTTTTCTTCGCGAATCAGGATTGTCCCAATTGAGCCGCGAATTTGTGATTTTTGTCAATTTCATTACCGAATCAGCGATTTTGCTCAATTTTAGCAGTTATTTTCTGAAAAATTTTGCCGTGTAATTATTGTTTGTCCCAATTTTTTGCCCCTAACTAGCCATTTTTCTAAATATCAGACGTGAATTAGCGTTTTTCGCAAACTTATCTGCAAGTTGGCGGTTTATCTCTTTCGCAAATGGACGTAGGTTCGCAATTTTTGTTGTGAATTTGCCATTTTTCTCAATTTTAGCCCCGAATTAGAGTTTTGTATGTTTGTTTTCTTCTTGTTTTTTCTCAATATTAGTTGCAATTTTTTTTTCTCTTTTTTTTTTTTTTTTTTTTTTCTTCCGTGAATTAGCGTTTTTCTTACCTATTTTCAGCCTTTTTTGCCTTATTATTACGCTTGCAAATTGCAAAAGGGACACATATAAATTTCACCGAAGAACAGCACATTAGAGGTTTTTTCTTCATTTTAGCCATAAAGTTGCATATCTGTACACCTCGAATTAGCGATTTTTTCTCAATTTTGATGTGGAAGTTTCATCGAGATACCGCTAATGAACGCTTTTTCACAGTTTTATCCTCGAATATCAGCGCTTTTTCCAAACTTTTTGCTGCTAACTTGCCCCAAGGACAGCATATAAGAGGTTAAGGACCTAAAAATACTTGGGATCAGCGTATTTCCTCTAATTAAGATAAATACTTATCTACTTCGCGGCTAAAGTTTCCTTGAAGCTTCCGCAAATAAAGTATAGCGCCAATTAGAGGCTAGAAGTAGGTCGGCTTCTGAACGCAAGTACATGTCTCAAACTGAGAAAAAGCGTTAACTTACAGCTAAAAGTGAAAAAAAAAATCGCTAATGGGGAACTTGCACATTTTTCAAAAGTTGGTGTTTCTTAAAGAGGGCTCTTCCACAAGCCTATTGCTCACATTACATTTTGAAATCAATCAAGGATGCTTTTTTAGCGAATTTTTAAAAATTTTGAGTGAGAGTTCGATTACGTTAAACCTTATTATATTGAAAGGGATGACCAATTTAAACAAATTGGTAACAAAACAAATTGGTTGTAAACAACCAATTTTAGAGTTCCCTCAAATGCTTCACAAGTAAGGATTTACGTCATTTCCCCTCGCACCATCCATCCCCTCCATAAGAACTTTGAACCTTTTTTTAAAATCTTAAAACGCACCAATGGGGTTGCAACTTCCGTTGTTATCCTTCAGTTCACGAGTCAAATCACCGGTATGCTTTTCTTCCCAATCTGAGATTCATGCAAGTTCCCCATTCGCAGTCAAAATGAAGAAAAGGTGCTAATTCATGGATGAAATTGAGAAAAATCACTCAATCACACTTGAAAAAATCACAAATTGGCGGCTAAAACCGGAAAACAAAAATTACTTCATAAATTCAGAAAAATCGCCAAGCCACGGCTAAAAAAGAGATAAATCGCTAATTCATGCTAAAAAGAACGGCTGAAGAAGAGAAAAAATGTTAATTCTCGGATTAAATGGAGAAAACGGCGGAAAATGGTCGACGGCTTCTGAAGGTAACTTTCGTGCCAAAAAGTGAAGAAAAATTCGCCGGCCAAATTAAGAAAAATCGTTAGATAATTCGCATCGAAAATTGGGAAAAATTAAAATTCGTGGCTGTAATGTAGAAAAATTGGTAATTGGGGAGTTATTTGAGAATATTTGCTAATTCACAGAAAAGAAAGAAAATGATTTGCTGCGGTTTCCGGGGGCAGCTTCGTGGCCAATTAGAAAAAAACACTAATTTACTGCAAACATTGAGAAAGGTCGCTAACTCGCGGCAAAAGTAGTTAAAAATCGCAAATTCGCGGCTAAAATGGAGATAAGTAACTAAGCTAATTCACCGATGAAATTGAGAAGAAGCGTTGACGTGTAGAAAAAACGCTAACCCGTGTCAGAATGATACATACCGGTTCTGATAATAAAACCGAAAAATACAGTTCGCCGGACGATACTCACACATACAGCTGGAAATTGTATGACCCCTTCCATCACACACCCGTGAATTAGCGCTTTTTTCTATTTTAGCCACGAAGTTCCCTCCCTGAACCGCGAACTACCGTTTTCTCAAATTTAGTTGTGAATGAGCGCTTTTCCTCAGTTTTGCACGCGAATTCACGCTGTGATGTCTCAATTTTAGCCGTGAATTAGCATTTTTCTGAATTTCAGCCACGAATGCGCGCTTTTTCGCAGTTTCGGACTCAAATTATCGCTTCGTCTCAAAAGTTTATCAGTGAACTAGCGCGTTCTCTCAATTTTAGATACAAATCAACGCTTTTCTTCATTAGCGATTATAGCGACGCCCACTAAATAAACAGGCCGATTCATGCTTGTCCAAGTTACTCATCTCTGAAACCGGCCGGCAATTCCGAGGCTTATTATCCCAGAAACTAGCAATTGAACATGTCAAGACCCAAAACTAGCGCTGAACATAAATGAAGACCCGAAACTTGCCATTTCCCGGATATTTAGCTCCGAATGTTGCGATTATGCTGCTGTTTAGCCTCAGCTTACACATATAGGTACTCAATGCCACGCTGAAAAGCTTTATTATTGCTTGAAAATGTCACAGTCTCAACTTTTAGTGAATTCGTGGCTGTTCATCCACGTAAATGAGCAGTTTTACCTCTGTTTAGCCTCAAAATCTTCATTTCACGAATAGTTATAGCCAGGAATGACGCATTTATGCAGCTATTTATCCTTCGAATCTCGCCTCTGTGGCCACCATTTGCTATTTTTGTGACTTTTTAGGCCTGATACCCAAAATTTTGAGGCTGTTTAGCTCTGAATCCTCACAGCTTCATGACTGGTAATTTCGCTTACTGTTGGCCTCTGAAACTTGTTAATCGACCATTATATGATATTATGGTAACAAAAACTATTCGATAGTGTTGGGGGGGGGGGAGAGTAATTGTTTACGAGTGTCAAACTGACGGCTTTCAAAACACCGTAAGTTTAACGAACATCAGATGGGGTCAAATTTGTTTGTTCTGGGTTTGACGGACGTTTTATTGCCAAACCGATTAAGTTCTGTGGGCTAAAATGGAAAAATTGACTGTGCCCGTTCAGAAACAGTATTTTTTGTAGTGGAAATTTTGTTTCTCGGGCGAATTTCAAAGCTGTTTGATTTTCAAGATCAAAATGTTCTGTTTTTTGCCCAGATTGAAGGGGTAAATTGATGGTTTCCTAGAGTAGTCTCGTCATGACTCATGCATGAGCAAAGACGGCTTGAAGAAGAGTGGGCAGCAGCCTACCCTTGTCCCGTCCAGGCAAGGCCCTTTCACTACACGCCTTATTTTGACTTGGTCAGCAGAGTTGCCGGATTTGCCCTTGCTATAAACCACATTTTGAAATATTTTTGGAGACTAAAATCGATAAAAAGCTGTAAAAAGCGCTTTGCGGTACTTTCATCAGTGAAATAAGCTGTTGTGTATGTTGATGACGAACCAGGCCACTCAGGAATACCAGTCGTGACTCAAGTAAACGAGGAAAACATTTATTAACTGAACCCAAAACTGGTTTACAAAGAACTTGAACTTCAGCTAGTAGGAGAATCGTTGGTTTTGTGCCGATGTTCTCATTTTCAGAGCCGGCCCAGCAGATCCGACTGCCGTTGAGACGAATTTTAATTTGGGTCACTTCAGCAAAAATCGTTAGGCAGTTATTTAGGATTTTGGCCATTTTTTCGTAGTACTTCGATTTGAGCCGGTTGTTTATGAGTCGCTTGAACCACGGTTGATTGCGAAATGCAGGCGGCTCGGTGAATTTCTATGGTGGATGGACACCATGGTGGAAAACATGAGTGGTGGTAGCGCTATACAGCGAAATTATTTTTTGTTTAAAGAACTTATAATAATTCAATTTATTAGAGTCTTTATCGATGTTTAATTTAATTTAGTCTAATGCTTCCACTAAAATTAGTTAAATTTAACGAATAAAAAAGTCTACGTCCTAATTTGTTTTCAATATGGCATTTCATCAATTCGTTCTTTTATAAATTGTCAATTGGGATACTCGTTTGCTTGATCCGTTAACCGGTGAAGCAGTATTTCCCAGAAATAGTAACCACCAAAGTCATATGGAAAACCAAGTCATTAAACTTTGTATTATTTGTATGTTAAAAAAATGAAGCGGTTCGTGGGTTGGGATTTTTGCTCCCGATACGTTGCGCTGCTCTACTATGAAAGTAGATCACCCGCTAAATTCAAAAATTATACGAAAGCCAAGTGTTGAAAAAAACATATGGTATCAAGATATATATCATGCTACAACTTCAAACCGAAAATAAATATAATAATTTTTGTATTGGCGGGTTTTCTCCTTTTTCATTCTTAACGGGAGCAAAAATCCCAACCCAAAATAAAAAACATTTTTTTCCTCGAGTCTGAGGACTTGGTTTTCCACATGACTTTGGTAACCACATATACTTCGCTATCCCCTCCTGCCTATAATTTTTTTGAATGTTGTATCTCTTTATCGGTCATTAAGTTGCAAATGAGTATCCCTTATAATTGTATTTTCAAAGATGTCACTGTTGAATTTAACAGTTTTCCTCGGGGGAAAACCCAACGTGGCTGGCTCGAAAAAACTAGGAGTTTGCATATGATTTGGTTATCATTGCAATAACCAACCTCATAACAATGTTAAAGCTTTCGAATTACGGTAACCTAACTTTAATGAGATAAAAAATAGTAAAAAAATACTGGAACTTAGAACAAAAACAAAATATCAAAAAATTAGATAAATCGGAGGGACGCTGTCATCATTAGAAAGTCGTCACTCTGCCAAATTTCAGTCCGAGGAGTTTTCTCCGTTTCCGCCGTGGAAGGCGATTGATTAGAAGGAGTGAGCCCTCGACATCATCCTCCAGACCGTCGGGCGAGTCGACGAAACCCGACTCGGGCCGCGAAAGCGGCGGCAGGGGTTGAATCATTTCGAACCATCGGGTCACTTTGGAAGTTGGGCTCATCTGTAGAGTACGGTTGTGGAAAGAACAATTTGGCATTATGAGAAGTCGAATAAAATTAAACAATGATAAAAACAGCGTTAAATTGAATGAAATGCTTGTGCCCTGATACCTTCCATGCAAAATCCTCCACCAATTTTATTATGTTTTGCGTTTTCCAGGTCCCGTATTAAAAGAAATGAAATGGAGAAGGAAGCAGTGGGTAAAATTAAATAGAAAACTTAAATTTATTTGGATTTTCTAAAGCCGATATCTGCTAATTCAACAGTTTTATAAAAATACATATTTTCTTTCTATCTCAAAGTTTCCAGCTTTAACAGACATTCCTACCTCGTAACATTGATTTTTAAAAAGTGGGTATGTATTTTTGGTTTCACAAAAATGATATGTGAGTGCTGATAGCTAACATTTTAACAAATCTGTCTTTAATACACCAATAGGATCTAGCAGAAACTGGTCTGGACAAAATAAACATTAAAAAAAAGTAAAGCAGGTACAAAAAATTAAGTATATACGTACAATAATATACAAAAATGCAAAAATAAAGGAAGGTTTCGGAAGGTCTACTTCGTGGTGTGTCGCGCCCAGACGGTACGCTGTACATGAGACATTAGTTCACTTCGATTAGGAACTTTTTCTGACGTCGACCTCTGAATAAAAGTTGGCCGAGAATCGTGAAGACGAAGATCCCTGAATCGTGACTCCGCTTCCGCCTTCATTTCCGAGTCCTCCTCATCCAAAGGACGAATGAATGCGTCTTCGGGCTCAACGCGCGAGAGTCTCGGCTGATGCTGCTGTTGGACTGCCGTTCGGCACACGGGCTCAACCGTCTGAGCTCGATGTGTCAGTACGGGTGTGCCAGGGAATGATTGCGAACTGGACCGCGAGTGATAGGGCAACGTGCCGTAGTAATTGCGGAGGCGTTGAACATAGTCGACGGGCTGTGGAGGGGGGGCGAGGCTGTAGAAAGAAGAGGACAGGCTCGAAGGTGGGGGAACACCGGTCGGTGCTTGGGGTACGTAGCCTGCTATGTCTGTGTAGTAGAGTGGTCCGCCTGGGGGCAGCTCACACAGTAGATGCTAAACAGAAGCCCCAACACCACAAGAAGAGACTATAAGGAAACGAAAATCCACCACTCAGGGCAATTTTGGCTCACGCTGAGAGATTCATGCGAGACTAAGGAAACTAATGGTCAGCTCAATAGTGAAAAATACTGGTCTTGCAAATTTTTCTCTGTTTCAAAGCAAGTCGATGCGTTATTATTTCAATCAACAGAAAGTTTGAACGCTATAGCCTTGAAAATGTATTAAAAAAAGGTAAACAAGCGTCTTTAAAAAGATCAGTTTTTTAAAGATTTTTTTTTATATCTGTAATAAATCACCCATGACAACCAAACCCCTATTTAAATCAAAAATAAGGCAAAAAGCCCCCCCCCTCCCATCCCAAAAAGACAAATCGCCAACTTATTCAGTCCTCACACTACTAAAATTTTACATTTATTCATAAAACTTTAAAAGTCCTTTTGGCCACAACTCAAAATTCTGTATTTATACGTAGGGGCAAAACTATTAGGTTTCCTTAGTCTGGGACGAATATGAAAAACCAGAGAAAAAAGGAAAACAAGGCATGCAAAAAAAGAAGTGATTTGGCTCCATTCCCAATTTGTCTACCCATGATAATGACAAGGGAGGACCAAATCACCTTTAAAAACCCGTCCATGTATATACACACACACGCGCGCGCGGACAATGCTTGTAAGATTTTGTGATTACCGTTGGACGAGTAAAGGGGTAGTACTTTCTCAACATTTCAATTATTATCAAACAAATCAATTAACGCTTCGTTAGCGTTGAAGTCATTATTGATGTTATTCTTTTTATCTTCGTTTAGCGCCTGTAAGTTCACAAAATTAAAAAAAAAAAGGGGGGAACAACAGAAAAATGTGGTGTTAGTAAAGCGATTATTTGTCTGTTAGAAGCGTGACATTTTGCGATGCAATGTTCACTTGGCAAAAAACAGAATGGAGGAAAAAGTGAGTTACCTGAGGAACAGCCGTAACAGCGTTGCCGGTCTGTTGCTGCTGCTGTTGCTGGTGTTGATGTTGTTGCTGCATTCTCTCTTGTTCTTGTAAATGTTGAACCAGAGCTGATATGTGATCAAGGAGCTCTTTATTTTGTACGAGAAGCTGATGAATTCGGGTCTGGGAGAAAATAAACAGTTAAAAGAAAATTATTAAATTACAGTAAATACGATTTTCTAATTTTTTTCGCGCCCAAAGCACATCGCAATGGAGAGCAAATAGGGGCGGCGTGGTAGAATTCTGGGTACTGTGGCTAGAAAAGGCGCGGAAGGTGATACAGGAATTGGATTTTTTGCAGTTACAATTAGCACCACTACTTTTGAACACCATTTCTACGGTTTTTGTGTTGCTGCCACACGAATCAGGTGGTATTTTGTGTCATCTTTCTTGTAAAAACCCAGAATCCAAACGGATCTGAGGCTAGACTTGCGGATCTAAAACTTTTTTGAAGAGCATGCAACTCTGATGGGTGGCATTTATGGACGGAGGTGTGTGGGGGGAGGGGGGTGTTCTGCTTTGTCCTTGAGGGGAGAAAAGATCAAGAGGTTCTGCAGTTCGTGATCTAGGGGCCCGTCCCAACGAACAAGGACCTCGGGGATACGATCAACAGAACTAAAGGGATTAGTCTCCTTATAAAAAATATCATAATGGCATTAATATTGAGAAAAAAGTAAAATAATGTCTTTTCAAGCGAGCTCACGCAGTGAGTTGCTTATTTTGTATGTCTATCCATCCATAGTTGGATTGACTTTTTGTCCCGAATTAGCAGGATGAATGTCCAGAGATTCCGGTTATCCAATTGCTGTTATTCTCGTCCTTATGTAGCACTGAGACTTCTTTAGTCATAGCTGAAAGATCGGGACACCTATTCGAACGAAGTCCGATTAAGGTGGTTCATTGTTTTGAAATAAATTCATTATTGTTCATGGAAGTTTGTTCTTACAGAAAACCAACACACAAAACGATTTCGACATGAAGAAACCGACTGTTGATAACAACACCACAATCGACTGTCGCTATGGACTGTCGTTTTGACTGTTGCTAACTTTACAGAACAGGGGCCTGATTCACTAACTTTTTTCATCATTGCTTTTTTCAAAAATCATATGTTTCCGTTCAGTTTTCTTAATTTCATGAATGAGATTTCAATGTTTCTTCCAAAGCAACGTTTCTATTTCGTTACAGAATAAGGCCCCAGGCCTCCAGGTGTCAGAAGTAAGATAAAACAGCCCCTAATCCGGTCTTGCTAGCCTCGGTTGTCAACAAAAGTGGTAACGATGGGTAAAGGTATTAGCACCTGAGGAGACATTAGAATGTTTTTTATGTTTTCCGTAAGCTTCTTCTGCCTCCATTGTCCAAATAAATTGACAATCCGCAGGATTTCTCTAAGAACTCGGTCTTTCGTGGAGAGATTTGGAATGAAAGAGGTGTAGTACATAAGGCCTTGGAGCATCAAGGTTACTATATTACAGAGGTAGTGCCGTAACTGATAGATGAGGGGAATTCCCCTCACAACGCGTCATAGGGTATGCAAAAACAATACCTTTCTTTATACACGTGATCAGAATATAATTACTAAATTTTCAATTAGCATACCCGATGACGCGTTTTGTTTACCCCCCCCCCCCTATTTTCTTACGGCGCTACCTATTTAGTACAGTAACCTTGTTGGAGCATCCCGAATGGCAAAAACGATCTTATCTGACTTGTAAATCCGTTAGCATCGATTTTATGACCCAGAAATTCGAGTTCCGGACATCGGGGCCAACTTTTTTTATGTAGATATAGGTTACACAAGGGTTACCTTATCACGATTTGCGTAGGATTGCATGGTATGGGGGGTAGATAACAGTCCCTAAGTATAACCTCTTTGGCCCCGATGTCGGCCTCCCAGAAATTCAACTTAATTTGAAATGAAAGTGCACTTTTCGCGATTCAGTCGCAGCCCACGGGTCTTCAGTCGGTGCAACACATTTTCCAGAACTAGCATCATGTCGAGAAGATCTTTTCCGAAGGCCAAGGTGCCGTCAAAAGAATACCAAGACGTTTCTCAACCCGTGTAGAACTTCCCCAATACGATGCTGCCAAACAGCTGGAATATTTGCTGCTCCGTACACCGCTCTTGAAGGTTGGACGAGTCCATGAGTGGGAGTGTTGAGGGTCAGAGCGTGACCGAATTCTTCATCGACCGGCAAGTGACTGTAAGCATCGGTGAGATTTACAGCGTTCCGCATTTGCACAAAATTCTGCATTTGGGCAGTTCATTTCCACCCGTCTTGTCTGAATTAAATCATATGTTAATGGAGAAAACAGGTGGAAATGAATTACCCCGTTGCAGAATTTTATGCAAATGGGGAACGCCATTAAATGACAAAATAGCTTTGCCCCTTTTAAGCTGTTAAAAATCTGCTCCGATTTAGGGATTAGGTGTTCATGGACAATTATCCGTAGGTTAAGAGTTGGTTTGCAGTTACCCGTGATGCGTATTTTGGCATTTTTTTTTAGCAACTACGTGAGTGGTGGATGCCCATTCGGAATGATCGACTTTCTCGTATAGAATCCTGCGGCTATTATATGTATAACAACCTCTAGACATCTTTTTTGTACGCGTCACGTAAAGCATAAGGAATTTCTCGTGGCCTGAGAAATACTGGTTTTGCACCAGGTTATAAATGTAACGATACTGGCGGGACCGATACTGGGGATTATCGAGTTTTCCGGCTTTTTCCGAAAAAAAAAAAAAAAAAAACATCAGCACATAACGGGATAAAAGTTATACAAATTAGATAAGTAGCCGTAGTTGCCTACGTTGTCAGTCATTCCTTGTTGAGGTGTGTCCAAGACAGAGTTTTCAGTAGACGTTCAAACACTGAAGATGCCGAACAGGCGAAATTGGTCTGTCTTGGACAAACCTCAACAAGGTATGACTGACAACGTAGGCAACTACGGCTACTTATCTAATTTGTATTATTGTACACCTTGTATATATAACGATGTTACTAACCCGGATAAAAGTTAGTTTATTCAACTCCGAAAGGTCAATTAAAGAGGGAGGTAGTAGTGAGATCGTTTAGTTATTTACATTTCCAGTGGAAAATAATGCTGTGAAATTACTGTCGTGAACGAAGTGTGTGATCCATTCACGACCGAAAATGGCCCCGAAATTTCCCTCAACGACGCGACATTCAGGTCAAGTTCGCAAGTTTTACAGGCGAATGAAACAATACAGTCTCCATCCCAAAACGCAACAGAGTGCTCGCCAGCGCCCCTTTAAGGGCCCAACCATTCACGCACAATATTATTGCACAAACTAGTACGCGCAATATTTAGTTTCCAGATGTTTACGGATAAAAAAAATGGGCTATTCATTATATTGCGCAACCCAAAAACGTTCAGTTTTATTGTACAACCTCTAGTTTGCGCAATATTTATTGTACGTGTATGGGCCACTTTAAAGTGCCCAAAAATTAGTGTTCCGCGCGGTCGCTGCATTCAACCGATTTTCTTGACTCCACAACGGACCAGCAAACGTTCACGTGCATCGACCTTGGACTTCGTGGCTGTCAAGTGAGCGGCCACCATTCGTGGGGAAATTAGTGCGACATCTTAGTTTTTGGATAAGAACTCATTATTTTTTTGGATAAATTTTATGTATTTGTGGTGAAATAGCAAGTTTCTGATCAGGAACTGTTGATTTTTGGGTTCTGGGAATCGAATCCACCCCTGACCATCACGAGAAGTAAAAAAAAGAAAAGGAGGGAGACTTAGGCCTTGGGCTTGGAGGCGATGCAATTGCAAAAGTGTCCAAAGCAAATGGGAAGCAGCGACCCTTAAAATTAGGGAAATTAAAAAAAGTTGTTTTTCATCTGCTCTACAACTCTGTCCTTTACTATTGCTTTGTCCCCTCAAAGTTTATCATTATTCTCCGCCATTTTACCTCATTTTCACACTTCTTTCTCATCCTTACTCCTTTTTCTTTTTATATTTTTTAACGATGAGTTTTTGTCTGGCAAATAACCCTTCATTCTTTACCCTTCAACCCCACCCTTCCAGCAAGCAAACATTACCATCTCCCTTTCAGAGTAAAGGGGAAAATTCAGTAAAAAGACAGAGTACTTCAGGTAATTACTATACACGAGAAAGAAAAGCGAAAAAGTCGCTGACGATACCATTAAGAAAACGAAGGGGAAAAAAAGTATGAAGGAGGAAGTGGAAACCGTCTCATCACACTTTTTTCACCCCTACTGGAATGACGAAGCCGTTTTCTACTCTGACAAATAAGGTACATAAAAAGGGAAGAAAGAAAAATGCTCTTCCTCCAGAGTTCAAGGAAAAACATACATTAAAGCGTTTTCCATTCAACACACCGTCCATCGTCCGTCAACACATCATCTCCACATATGGTTCAATTAATTGAGGACGAGTGGATTAACGTACACCCTACGAGTGTCTTGCATTGAATGCAACGTCAAAAAAAGCGAAATGAGTGAAGGTAATCAATCATTTGCGTCAAAACTTACAATGTACGAGCGGTGCAGGAATTATACATTAGCTATAGGGTGTGAGTAACCAAAGAAGTGTTCCTTTGGTAGGGGAGTAATGGTTATTGGTTGAATAGAACGACAATTTCATCTTTCTGGCGCTCCTTGGCTACGTTTAAGAAGTAATGAAAGTTGGCTTTGATGTGGTTTGTTAAGGATCATCTCGAGAAGATATCAAATACTCCCTCTTCTACCTAGGACCTTCCGTCGCCATATTTCTTTGGTTCCCACTGGAAGGGCATAAAATACGCAGTTTAACGGTTCTGGTTTTCTCATTTTAGTTGAATCTTTAACTCGCACTTCTGATTTATTTAGAGAGGAGCTCTATAAAGATGCACGCATAAAGACATTTTATCGTTATTTGCCAAAATTTAAGATGCTGAGGTTATTTCAAAGACATTTCAAAAGCTCCCTCCTTTTGATTTCATAACATAAATAAACAATGAATAAAGTGGGTTCATTTCATTCACCTGAGCTTCGAGCCGCGCCGCCGTTTCTGCCGCCAATTGATCCCTGAGCAAATGTACTTGAGCGACCGTCGCCTGCGTCTGTTGAGTTTGCTGCTCGAGTTGCTCGCGTAGAAGTTGAAGTTCATGATGTGTGGCGAGTGGCGTACTCACCGAACTCGAGAGACCGGTCGGACCTCCGTCGCCTCCTCGTCCGCCTGAGTCCATATTTTCGGACATCGGCGAGCTGTAGGTTTCGCCCTACAGTTGACGGGTGAAGGGGAAGGGAATCAAAGTAAGTTCAATCTTCAGGGCAATGTCAGTTTTTTTCTTCTCCCGAATAATCCTACCAAAGGTGATTTTCTTTGGTGGCTGTTCATCATTGGAGGAGGCATCAGTTCTAACCGAAGAGGTCTTTGTTGATGAATAGGTGAACTACCAGTGACGACCGAGCCAGCGGCGTCTAAAGTTGAACTGGAGGAATCTGCCGTACTTTTCACCATATCTGACAAACTAACTGCGTCCGAGTAGCTATCTGGAAATGAAAGAAAAGAAATACGCCATAAATATTGTTTTTCAAGTCAAGACGAAATTAAAAACTTGCACATTTTTCAAGCAATTGTATTTAATGAAGAGGGCTCTTCAAAAAGACTATTGCTCACATTAAACATCGAAATCAATCAAGGATTTTTTTTTAGCGAATTTTTAAAAATTCTGAGTGGGGGTTTGATTACGTAAAAGGTTAGTTAATGAAACTAGTTAATGAATGGATGGTGTGGGGATAAGGGTGTAATTTTTCTTGTTATTTGTAAACAAAAAATGTTAGAGTTCTCTCAAATGCTTCACAACTAAACATTGACGTCATTTCCCCTCGCACCATCTCCTGAAGAACTTTGAAATTTATTTTAAAATCATCAGACGCACTAATCGGGCTGCAACTACCGTTGATTTCCTTCTCTCCGTATGCCAATTCATCAGTATACTTTTCTCCAAATCGGACTTTCATGCAAGTTTCCCATTGAGGTATTCCGTATACGTTTGGCGACAATGTTAAAAACAGATTCTTAAGATCTGGACTACGAGATTTCTCCTTCTATACAGACGTTCTTAAATTTCGGGAAGGCCTAAAAAGTCGAGAGTGATTTTTTTCCCCACTCGAAACTCGGTTTTGGCAAGGTGCAGGGAGGGATTTTGGAGCTACAGTTTGGCCTGACTTTGAAGAATCTCGAATTCACGATCAATTTCTGTTTGTTAGCTTCCGCGCTCTCGAAAATCATCCATGAAAAAAGATGGTATAGCCCAACAAAACAGTCTGAAGAACTATATTAAACATTGTGTTCGAGATTCTTTAAAGTCTGCGGCCGCCGCTCGACAAGCCGAATTACGTAATGCTAAAATAAAAATTTGGTGAAATTGCAGAGCTCTTCTTAAAAATGAGGGGTGAGGGAAGGTTGAGAGATATGCCCACTAAAACTAATAATATTCGAATAAACTCGAAATACATATTTCCCTCTTTAGATTTTTTCCCCCTACCCATCACCGAGGAGCTTGACATTGAAAGTTATATTTTGTATATTCCTGTGTGGGACAACTAGTAGAAACACGTGTTTACACGTCTAGAAAAAGACTAAAACTGCTAAAAGGCTATAAAGAAGGCTCGCGTAGTTTTCAGGACCACCGATGACTGTACGAAAGGAGAGAAGGGAGGAGCTGCCGTGTTGAAATGAAAGAGCGTGGTTTTAAAGGGGCGGCTGTGATGAGAGAAAGAAGAGAGATAAAATGAAGATTGATGGACGTCTGTATAATGCAAACACTGTTCTCTTCATGTCCTAAACAAACAGCGGTAGGTTTTTTGACGTCATTTAGTTTTAAACGCGAAGGTTAAGACGAGTGCAGAAACAAATATTAAAATGAAAAGAGAAAAGCGTGCATTGAATTGTAGAAAGTCTCATTGTTTCTCCCTCTTGGGTTTAATCTTTAAATTCGTTGAAACGTTTAATTTTAGAGAATTAGAAAAAGGGAAAAAGCCCTATTCAAACTACCTTTTATCACTTAAAACCTCGCCTTTTCAGAAATCGTATACTTCCGTTGATTCGTTTAACCCACTTGTGACGTCTGTTTTCTGCCCCGGAAATCCAATTTGTTCTACTTCACCTAAAGGCAGTCTGCCAAAAAAGTACCGCGAGGACGTAACTGTGACGTCACTGTACGTTATTAAACCCTTCTTTCCCCGTCTCCCAGCCATAATGTGCGACCTTCTAAAATAGTTGATACACTTCATTTTCAATCTTGTTTATACTTGAAGTAGAGATGATTTGGGGAGACGCGTCTTGGCACCGGGCCGAAGCCGAGGATTTTTGACCCAAAGTTAAAGAGTGATAAACCGGAAAGGGGGATGCTGCATAAAACTTTTAAACCGGCACCTGTTACTTCATTCGTCATTTCAGTCTTGAGGATTGGCGATCGATAAGATTTAATTTTTGGCGTTATATAGGCGGTGCAAGTAATTGAGAAGAAGGGATATCCAATGAAAAAAGGGAAAACCAACATTTCAAAAGACTACGTCTTTTCGGGAGCTCATAATCCTATAGAGGAGGTCTTGAAAGACGGGTGGATGGAAAGGGGGGTGTGAAAGAGGCGATTTTTGAAAAGTATGGGATTACAGGAGAATGAATGTTCTTTTCTACATTGAAGAAAGAGTCTTATATGCCTAGAAGAAAATATTGTGAAAAGAAAATGCTAAATCCTCATCGGAAAAGGATATATTAGAACTAAAAGTCGATGATTTTTAGAATATATGTATATATCTAGGTATTTTCTACTTTCAATAAAGGAACTTGAGAATCTTATACCTTTATGGCTTCTTCATACAACAAGATTCATGCTGCCCAAGTAATCAGATTTAGAGTCTTTTCAACGGTATCAGTTTCAAATAAAATCCCTCCTTGTACAAAAATCTACAACAAAGTCACGCTCCATTGATTTCATTCAGGAAGATGCACAGTTATACTTTTTACCGACGACGCGGGCGCGTCTTTTGATGCCTGACCCGGAATAATTCTCAGAAGGGGAACTTCAAGGAATTAC
This sequence comes from Corythucha ciliata, assembly GCA_038030265.1. Classification (NCBI taxonomy): domain Eukaryota; kingdom Metazoa; phylum Arthropoda; class Insecta; order Hemiptera; family Tingidae; genus Corythucha; species Corythucha ciliata. The sequence goes on along the minus strand of CM075942.1, from coordinate 42,097,714 downwards.
ACCTTTTATTTATATTTTACTTTACCCCTTAAGAAAAGTTCTATTTCAAACTCTTTTACCCATTTATTTTCTGGTTAGACTTCTTCCTCGTCGAGGCTTCGCGGGCATTAGGCCAAATAGCCATCGAATTTTCTTCTTCTTTTTCTGTTCTCCCACTTTACAGCACCCAATAACGTCAATAATGAAATTGGATTCACTCGAGCTTGAAGTTGAAGCGTGTCGGCTGGAATTAACGTGCACTTTTAGAAGAAAATAATGATAGATGACGTCTGTCCCCCCCTCACCCCTCGACACACTGACCGGTGTTTTTCTACAGAGGCTCGTAGTGTTGGCACTGGTCGTTTTTAGTGCGGAGTAAATGCTCCCCCCCCCCCTACTTTCCTTTCGTGGAATATCTGAGAGTGTCCCGGGTCATTTAGAAATAACATTGTTTACCTTTGGCTAGCAGGTTCATTTATCGTCGTTTCTTTTTTGTTTGCATCAATTTTTATTTGATTTTCGGGGGCAGGAGAAATGGATTGACGCATCTTGATCATTGAAGCAAAGTGTTTTGAAGGATCTTCTTATATCAAAAACAAACAGAGCGCGAGTATCTTTCTTTTCCTTTCAGCGAATGTAATTCTCTTCTTTTTGAAATAACAACCCTTCGACGAGCCCTGTAAAAGGAACAGCGTTCGGTTTATTTCCCCATCAGCGGGAATTGAAGCGCGCATTGAGCGAAATTTCGATTGGAGAAGTACGGGAACGGGAGGGGTCATGAGTAAACTTCCCAACACCACAAATTAGCGATATTTTAAGGGCTTGAATAATACCGAGTGTGAGTAACCAACTTAGTAATAGGCATACTACCTTTAAGATTAATTTTATTGGATTCCCAGAGTTTTGACTGTTTTGGAGCACCCATTATGCTAGCATTTTAGAGACTCCATTCACGTAGTGCTTTAAATGAGAGGACCAGGCACATCGCGTTTTAAAGAACTAGTTGAATGTGAACACTCAATGCGAAAGAAGTGGCGGCGGAAAACAGACGGCATTGTGAGAAGGGAGGGAGGAGATTCGAAGCGAAGGTTCAACCTGCATTCAGCCCTCTATACTCCACACGATCAACTCCACTGGTCCGCGTGCGGAAAACCATGACAACGCGGATAAGGTACATACCTGGGTGTATCCAGTTGTCATGATTTGTAAACAAAAAATGTTAGAGTTCTCTCAAATGCTTCACAACTAAACATTGACGTCATTTCCCCTCGCACCATCTCCTGAAGAACTTTGAAATTTATTTTAAAATCATCAGACGCACTAATCGGGCTGCAACTACCGTTGATTTCCTTCTCTCCGTATGCCAATTCATCAGTATACTTTTCTCCAAATCGGACTTTCATGCAAGTTTCCCATTGAGGTATTCCGTATACGTTTGGCGACAATGTTAAAAACAGATTCTTAAGATCTGGACTACGAGATTTCTCCTTCTATACAGACGTTCTTAAATTTCGGGAAGGCCTAAAAAGTCGAGAGTGATTTTTTTCCCCACTCGAAACTCGGTTTTGGCAAGGTGCAGGGAGGGATTTTGGAGCTACAGTTTGGCCTGACTTTGAAGAATCTCGAATTCACGATCAATTTCTGTTTGTTAGCTTCCGCGCTCTCGAAAATCATCCATGAAAAAAGATGGTATAGCCCAACAAAACAGTCTGAAGAACTATATTAAACATTGTGTTCGAGATTCTTTAAAGTCTGCGGCCGCCGCTCGACAAGCCGAATTACGTAATGCTAAAATAAAAATTTGGTGAAATTGCAGAGCTCTTCTTAAAAATGAGGGGTGAGGGAAGGTTGAGAGATATGCCCACTAAAACTAATAATATTCGAATAAACTCGAAATACATATTTCCCTCTTTAGATTTTTTCCCCCTACCCATCACCGAGGAGCTTGACATTGAAAGTTATATTTTGTATATTCCTGTGTGGGACAACTAGTAGAAACACGTGTTTACACGTCTAGAAAAAGACTAAAACTGCTAAAAGGCTATAAAGAAGGCTCGCGTAGTTTTCAGGACCACCGATGACTGTACGAAAGGAGAGAAGGGAGGAGCTGCCGTGTTGAAATGAAAGAGCGTGGTTTTAAAGGGGCGGCTGTGATGAGAGAAAGAAGAGAGATAAAATGAAGATTGATGGACGTCTGTATAATGCAAACACTGTTCTCTTCATGTCCTAAACAAACAGCGGTAGGTTTTTTGACGTCATTTAGTTTTAAACGCGAAGGTTAAGACGAGTGCAGAAACAAATATTAAAATGAAAAGAGAAAAGCGTGCATTGAATTGTAGAAAGTCTCATTGTTTCTCCCTCTTGGGTTTAATCTTTAAATTCGTTGAAACGTTTAATTTTAGAGAATTAGAAAAAGGGAAAAAGCCCTATTCAAACTACCTTTTATCACTTAAAACCTCGCCTTTTCAGAAATCGTATACTTCCGTTGATTCGTTTAACCCACTTGTGACGTCTGTTTTCTGCCCCGGAAATCCAATTTGTTCTACTTCACCTAAAGGCAGTCTGCCAAAAAAGTACCGCGAGGACGTAACTGTGACGTCACTGTACGTTATTAAACCCTTCTTTCCCCGTCTCCCAGCCATAATGTGCGACCTTCTAAAATAGTTGATACACTTCATTTTCAATCTTGTTTATACTTGAAGTAGAGATGATTTGGGGAGACGCGTCTTGGCACCGGGCCGAAGCCGAGGATTTTTGACCCAAAGTTAAAGAGTGATAAACCGGAAAGGGGGATGCTGCATAAAACTTTTAAACCGGCACCTGTTACTTCATTCGTCATTTCAGTCTTGAGGATTGGCGATCGATAAGATTTAATTTTTGGCGTTATATAGGCGGTGCAAGTAATTGAGAAGAAGGGATATCCAATGAAAAAAGGGAAAACCAACATTTCAAAAGACTACGTCTTTTCGGGAGCTCATAATCCTATAGAGGAGGTCTTGAAAGACGGGTGGATGGAAAGGGGGGTGTGAAAGAGGCGATTTTTGAAAAGTATGGGATTACAGGAGAATGAATGTTCTTTTCTACATTGAAGAAAGAGTCTTATATGCCTAGAAGAAAATATTGTGAAAAGAAAATGCTAAATCCTCATCGGAAAAGGATATATTAGAACTAAAAGTCGATGATTTTTAGAATATATGTATATATCTAGGTATTTTCTACTTTCAATAAAGGAACTTGAGAATCTTATACCTTTATGGCTTCTTCATACAACAAGATTCATGCTGCCCAAGTAATCAGATTTAGAGTCTTTTCAACGGTATCAGTTTCAAATAAAATCCCTCCTTGTACAAAAATCTACAACAAAGTCACGCTCCATTGATTTCATTCAGGAAGATGCACAGTTATACTTTTTACCGACGACGCGGGCGCGTCTTTTGATGCCTGACCCGGAATAATTCTCAGAAGGGGAACTTCAAGGAATTACACCTTTTATTTATATTTTACTTTACCCCTTAAGAAAAGTTCTATTTCAAACTCTTTTACCCATTTATTTTCTGGTTAGACTTCTTCCTCGTCGAGGCTTCGCGGGCATTAGGCCAAATAGCCATCGAATTTTCTTCTTCTTTTTCTGTTCTCCCACTTTACAGCACCCAATAACGTCAATAATGAAATTGGATTCACTCGAGCTTGAAGTTGAAGCGTGTCGGCTGGAATTAACGTGCACTTTTAGAAGAAAATAATGATAGATGACGTCTGTCCCCCCTCACCCCTCGACACGTGACCGGTGTTTTCTACAGAGGCTCGTAGTGTTGGCACTGGTCGTTTTTAGTGCGGAGTAAATGCTCCCCCCCCCCCTACTTTCCTTTCGTGGAATATCTGAGAGTGTCCCGGGTCATTTAGAAATAACATTGTTTACCTTTGGCTAGCAGGTTCATTTATCGTCGTTTCTTTTTTGTTTGCATCAATTTTTATTTGATTTTCGGGGGCAGGAGAAATGGATTGACGCATCTTGATCATTGAAGCAAAGTGTTTTGAAGGATCTTCTTATATCAAAAACAAACAGAGCGCGAGTATCTTTCTTTTCCTTTCAGCGAATGTAATTCTCTTCTTTTTGAAATAACAACCCTTCGACGAGCCCTGTAAAAGGAACAGCGTTCGGTTTATTTCCCCATCAGCGGGAATTGAAGCGCGCATTGAGCGAAATTTCGATTGGAGAAGTACGGGAACGGGAGGGGTCATGAGTAAACTTCCCAACACCACAAATTAGCGATATTTTAAGGGCTTGAATAATACCGAGTGTGAGTAACCAACTTAGTAATAGGCATACTACCTTTAAGATTAATTTTATTGGATTCCCAGAGTTTTGACTGTTTTGGAGCACCCATTATGCTAGCATTTTAGAGACTCCATTCACGTAGTGCTTTAAATGAGAGGACCAGGCACATCGCGTTTTAAAGAACTAGTTGAATGTGAACACTCAATGCGAAAGAAGTGGCGGCGGAAAACAGACGGCATTGTGAGAAGGGAGGGAGGAGATTCGAAGCGAAGGTTCAACCTGCATTCAGCCCTCTATACTCCACACGATCAACTCCACTGGTCCGCGTGCGGAAAACCATGACAACGCGGATAAGGTACATACCTGGGTGTATCCAGTTGTCATGATTTTTAACCCTAGAATATTTTAATGCTCCGAACAATACGTTTATTACCAAACCTTAGTCAATTTGACCAAGTACTTATTTTATTCGCTCTCCTCTGATAATTATTTAACAATAGCGTTTCATGCTGAAATGCAATTGTGCAGCTTCATCCATTTTAAATTTTTTGCTGAACAATACAGCAAATCACAACAACAATCACACAAAGCCACCAATTTTAGTTTTTAAAGAACGAAAACCCGCGGAACTGGCGTTTGTGAGAGTTAAAATTAAATTGCGTTCTTGAAAGTGCCAAACGTGCATGATTGGTTTTGAATCAGACTGCGAGTCAAATTGTCTGGTTTGCCGGGTCTAATGTTCTGGACTGAGGGGTGAATTTCATATTTTTGGATGGAATGGAGGCATGACTCTGTGGGAGGGATTTAGTGGGTGAAAACACAGTATCGTTCAGAGTGTTACTACATTGCGCTACGATCCTCACCCCTAGCGCTCGACCTGATCCGGTAAAACCGAGTTATAGGAAGGAGACTGGGCTCATCGGGGCTGATGTAGAAAATTTCGCGCGAAATGTTGGATGTTTAAGACTAAAAACAACATTCTACTACGGGAAAAGAGGAACACGCCCGAGAAATTATTTTTTTCACAAAACGAAGGCAGGATATGCGGTACCCTCATGAAAAATCACGAGGTTTTTATTTTCATGCGCTTCACCGGGGACGACAGACAGACCGACGTCATACCGAAAACTAATTTTTCTAAACTTTCTGAGGATGTGTATCACGAATATGAAATCAGCTCGGATTCGATTGTTTTCACGAACACCCATTTTTACAACGGGAACATTAAAGTAAAACACCGTTTATGCTGTTTTATAAATTGATTATACCGCTGAAGATGGCCCAGTGAGGGTGGGAACTCTATTACGGAAAGTGGGGCGAGACAAATATAATTGTTAGTTAATTGAACTATAACTCCACTACAATATGGCCTCTTCTCAAGGATCTTCTGAACTTAAGTCACTTTCATGGCTAACACGTTACTGCAGATCGAAAATCACAGCCGTCCTATAACTGGGTCTTTGTCTTGGACTTTATCTGATTGCGTGAGTTGTCCTAGAAAGAACAAGAGCCTCAAAATTCAATCACGGGGCGAAATTTCTGAACCTAATGGGCTTCATTTAGACAACAGTATGACGGTGGTGAAAATGACTTTAGAGAAGGATCAAAGGGCTGGCGAGAAGAACAGTAAGGGTGAGTATAGATAGTTCAACACAGGGTTGGGGTAAATAATTGATGTAGGTAATGGTAAATCAGTGTAACATAAATTTCACTAAAGAGTATGAGTTTTAGGGGACTCTTTTTTAGTGCATTTCATTTATGACAAAAACGCATTATTGGTCTCGCCATGATGGTGGCATTTTCTATGTTTTTGGTTCTGGTCAAGTCTCGCACCTAGCCCTAGTAGTTTCATTTAAAACTACTAAGGGGGGGGGGTATTTCCAAATGGAATAAAATAATAGCTTCATTGACAATTGAAAAGAAGCCTTAAAGACACTCATTCCGGAATTCACATTTTTAGAGACATTAAAAGTATTTTGGGTAATATTGTTCATGTTAAGCAGCGCTTATACGCCCTAAGATTTCAAGAGGGGAGGGGACATTTAAACGGAAGCAATTTCCTAAATGCGAGTTGCGTGTACAAATGTAAAAGGCCGAAACCCGTCAACTTCATCGCGTGAATGAAACGAGAAAAATCATTGCTTAACCAATCCCACAAATACGATGTGGTTTAGAACAATTTAATTTGATTCAATTTACTGGCACCTTACAGAAGTAATCGAATATTTTTTTCAGTAAAACAAAATGCTAACGATGCCTGGGGGGGGGGGCGTTTTCTCATATGATTGATGGGCATCGGATCTTTCTTAAAATCGATCAGTCAATCTACTACAGAATTTTCAAATCAGGGCCGGACCTAGACGGAGACTACAGGGCAACAGCTCTCGGGGGGGGGGGGGGGACAGATGCCAGCACAATTTAGCTATAGTATTTTGTGTCACGTCCCAAATGCACGAATTTGGTTTTTGAATAATAATTCATTTTCAGAGTAGAGAAATAGGTAAAATAGATTCCTGGAAAAGCCGAGCCAACGAAACAAATTTAGAATGAGCCAAGTCCGCGAAATTGGTTTTAAAAAATTTTTTACACAATTTAGGCCCGTATTCAGAAACCCACCTTTACGAAGCCTTTATTTAAGGAGTTGAAAAATATGGTTTATAAAAATGTGTCATCTGTTTCGAAGCGCTTAAGGCCCGTTCAGAAGCTCTATGCTCGGCGTCTGTGGAGTCTATGCTTCCAATCAAAATGCTTCATTTTTCGAGGGAATAAATTTGATTGGTTTCGTAGACTCCACAAAACGCAAACATAGAGCTTGTGAACGGGCCTTTAAAGCCGCGACGTAAAGGTTAAAGTGGTTTCTGAATAAGGGCCTTAATTTCAGATAAATTGTAAATTTTGGTATTTGAAAGAGCCAAAAATCCATGAAATTGGTTTATGAAAGAAGCAAACCCTCGAACTTTGTGTTTTAAACTGAAAATCTTAAACATGGCTCGTGTTTAAGGGCCCTAGAAGCTGAAAGCAAGCCTATTAGATTGTCATCATACCTATCCATTATTTGGATATAGTCGATATAGTCCGGACAAAGTCAGTGCGAAAACTTTGCGAGGAATTATTCTAGAGCGCGTTTTTTTTTTTTTTTTTTTTTTTTTTTTTTTTTTTTTTTTTTTTTTTTTTTTTTTTTTGAGTGCTCGGACCGTCTCCCGACTCCGAAGGTGCCAAAAGCCTTTCGGCCCATACACCATACCCACTTGGGGCCTGGACTCGGGAGAGCCTAGTACGGCTCCTCAAACCTATTTATCCTTTCCAGCAGACTCAGGAGATGGGTCCCATTCTCCTTTGAGAAGCTGGGGAAGGATATCCTATCGTCAACAAAAATAGTGTATCTGGCAGCCGCGTAGTCGTCACACTCGCATACGACGTGCTCAGAGGTTTCCTCAGCCTCCCCACATCTTTCGCAGTCGGGCTCCCCTACTGCCCCCATGATTGACAGATGCCTGTTAAGGGCGTAATGTCCTGTATACATCCCTACTATCCGCCAAAACTTAACTTTCTCATTGATTCCCAGTTTTGCTTGCCGGCACCCGGGTTCAGTCCGCCATCTCCTCAGAGCTTGGTCACTGGCCCAGGCCCTTATCTCCCTCAAGACCACCCTTCGGGCAATGCCCACCGATGGTTCAGGCCCTATTACCGGCTGGTCCGCGCCGCGCTTGGCCAGCTCGTCTGCTTTTTCATTTCCCTGCCATCCTCTATGACCCGGGATCCATCCCAACGTTATGGAGTTCCCTTCGCCTTGGAGGTCCCGTATCCCTACTCTGCAACTCGCCAGGACTGCTGAGTCCACCACGGGTTTGGTGATCGCCCCCAGCGCCGCCCCGCTGTCAGAGTAGATACCGATTGCCCTACCTGTCACTTTCCGCTTCATTAGCTCCCGAATACAAGCATCGATCGCTACCACCTCGGCCTGGAAAACTGTGGTGTGTCCCCCTAGTGGGATACTTATTTCCACCCCCAGCTCCGGCACGAAAATTCCAGCTTCGGTCGGCCCTTCCTGACCCTTCTTGGAGCCGTCCGTGTAACACACCAGCTCCCCTTGCCGGGATTCCCAACCCTCTTCTCTCACAATGACTCTCTGTTTGATTTTGGTCGAGAAGTCGTTCCTTTTAACCACGTAATCCGGCCTAAGTGCCGAGGACGGGGATACTCTATTTAGTTTCCCTTCTCAGTCCCATTGGCCCTGCCTGGCCCGCTTTAGGCCTCCCTGGCATCTCAACCTGTAGGCAACTTCAAGTGCCCGACCCCTGACTTCGATGTCCAGGGGCTTCAGGCCTAGTAATCTCTCCATGGCCCTCGTAGGGGTTGTCCGGAATGGTTCTAGAGCGCGTACGATGCACAGACCCTGTGGCGGGTGTTTGAATCCTGGAAGTTTCAATTGTTGAAAATAATAATTGCAAAATTACACCATTGTTCGCGTATAAATCCCGAACGGACACCTGTTCCGCAGCACAAGCTTATAAATTGTAGGTTTTTGGTGGCAGGCCTTGTGCTTTAACAAATAGGTATGTAAAATATTGTACACTCACGGCAAAAATAAATAAATGTAAATAACTGGTCTAAATTATACGCGGCACATTTCTGCGTGAAAACCCTCAACGTGAGCATCCTCAAGTTGTGCAATATGCCCATTCAAGGTCGAAGAACACGCCGATTGCACTTCAGCCTCCACTATAATATGGACAGCTAAAAGGAAAAGAAGGGTAAAAGGAAATGAAAGGCTTTCTTCCGCAACACAACAATGAAGGGGAGGTATAGGTAAATAATACATCATGGGATGGAATATGAAGTCATGAGGACCTGTAGCAAGACATGGGAGTCTTTCATGAAACCTTGGATAGGAGAGAGGCTTCTGAAAGCCAATGAAATGAATGTGCCTCGTACGATCCACAGCAACTGCAACCGACAATGGTTTAAATCGGTTTAACAATTTGAGCTTCCTACACATCGCAACTTGCACGAGCCAATGCTTATGAATATGTACCTAATTGATTTCATCTCGTCTATACTTATGTATACGGTTATTGCCCAAATCCGAAGGGATCATACAATAACTCTGAGCCCGGTCTATTATCGATCTCTTGAATGCTCTATTGAGCGGAGGCAAATACGGAAAACCATTATGGATACTGAAGTTCGGAGTAAACACAGCCCTTCAGCGGAAGTGCGTTACTACAAATAAAAAGGGGTCGGTGGGAAGTAGGGGGTGACGTGTCGATCAAAATTAGCTTTTTATGTCTCTCGTTTTTTTTGTGCTCAACATCGTTTTGCCGGCTCTCTCATTCTGTTTAGAAAGGAAGATACACCCCGGTAATTGAAGCGGTTAGTGAATAGTCTCACTAGAACCAATTAAGTAAGGCTCAGTTTGTTTGGCATTAATTCTCCGGAGTGAAACTTAATTCGGGAACTGGGACAGCGTTTTCTCATCAAACAAGACACTGAAACTTCATACATCCCCCATCCCCATGCCTTATAGAGAATGTTTGACATAGCCCTTTTCCCGTCTATCCAGCACAACGTTTTCAGCCAACGAAACACCGCAGCCTCTAGTGATTTCCCGCTCGTTAAAACCCTACCATCATTCCCACTCTGGAAAATTATTCTGATAAATGTCGGTAATAAACTATTCAAACCTTCCATACTACTCCCCCACACTCATGATTACAAAGTTCACTCAGGGGTGGATTCTGTCAGACCTACGACACACCAGAATTAGTACAGCAACTCGCTTTAGTAAAACGGTTTTCCCACCTCATCCCTTCACACGTATGTTTGAAGACAAACGTCTCTCTCTCACTCACTCACTCTCTCTCTCTCGTTCTCCCATCCTCACACCACCCTCCTGAGTTCTGACTGAATTTAATTGTCGAATACTCACTTAAATAAATTACATTGTTCCCCCAACACGCACGCCAGCCAAACGGCGAATTTCCCCTGCGCTGTTTATCCTCTCGCTTAATTAATTCAACGAGTCCGTTTAATTCAAACTCTTCCGCTCTTCTGTCACTTTTCAAAAGGTGTAACTTCCTTCTTTTTTATCATTTGAGATAATTGAAATCATTGTCAGTTCTCTGGGGTAATAAAATTGTAATTGAATCGAAGGATTATTCTTAAAATAATAAATTATTAATTAGGGCCTTGAGAAGGTTCTTTTCGACGAGGCAATAATTTTAAATAATAAACTTCGTAAGAAAGGGGAAAAGCGACGAAGTGAAAGATTCGCTAATGAAATCAAGGGGTAGAGTCATTTATTAAGGGAGATAGAAGAGTCTGGGATGGAATGATTAGGTCTGGTATAAGGTCGAGTTTTCCTTCTTTTTCAACCCCCCACAACACTTCTGTCTCACCTCTGTAACACCTTCACGAGGGTTTTTACCCCCATCGTTCAAGGGCCCAGCATTACGAATGACTTCAGAAAGATCATTTAACGTGGGTAACTTTTTTTTTTTAACGAACCTTTTTTCTTTTTTTCCAACGTGCTCTCTTTTTCGCTCTTTTTTTCATCGTCCAATGAATTAATAGAGAGCTTATGACACACGTCGAACGCTTGCCCGACAGTTCGCACGACTCTCATCGCTTGGCTCTGAAAAAAAAGAAGAAAAAAAGGATTAGGAGGTTCGTGTTGAACCAAAGTTTTCGTTCAGGGAACAAATAAAACATGAAAACATCTCATTTTTTCTGTTGGTCTAACAAAAACTAACCAGTGGTGGTGAAGAGTGGGTGAAAGAGAGATTTGTATTTTCATTTACTTTTCAAAAGCAGTGTAAATAACACTTCCTCTCCCTTACCAGTAAAGCGTCTGCGAAAAAAAGCGATTGAAAAATCGAGAAAAATCCGTCTTCTTTCTTCGACCCCACGAATTCTATTCTCACGCGATAAACACGGTCGGCCGATTAAACGACTCACCTTTTCGCATATACACACATGGTTTATAGGGCGTTCGGTGGTGTAAGAGTGGTTGTGATAGTTTAAGGAGGATGGTTGCAAAGGGAGAGTGGTATGTGTGGGGGAGGGATGAATGGGTTTTCTGCGACACGTACTTTAGAAAGTCAACTCGACCGTGCTTCGAGGGATAAGGAAACCTATGAGGTGATAGGGAACAACCCTTTGCCATCACCCCAGTTTTTCCTTCATCTTTATAAAGCTTTGTTGTCACATTTCACGCACATGGAACAGTAAAAATCCTTCTGTTTTTACTTTTTCCTACCCCAACGATAAAGGCAGGGTCGTAACGTCGCTTTTAAAGCCTTTAGCCTCTGGTGTTCATAGTAACCCAGATGGTCGGAGGAGGGAGCAGAACGGAAGTTTTTTTTTTTATCTCGCCTAAGTATGGTGATAAAATAAAACATAAATGTAAAAAAAATATTTTCATCGTTGTGCTTTCACGCCTGCCCCTGTACCCTTCTCTAGAAAATCTATTTACAAAATAATAAAACGCCCCTTATACCTGTGAGAAATAGTGACGAAATGTATTGACAAATTGATAAACCAAAAGGGCCATTTTCATAGTTTGTTTTGAAACACGGCGATTCTTTTCACGTAAAAACCACTCTACCCTGCGTTTGTTCCGGCGATCAAGTTTTCCAATCTGGTGCTTCAATCTACACCAATAAAAGAGTTGTTGGATGAGAAAAGGAAAACGGTAGTCTATGCGAAGAGATGCTGCGGGATGGAAAAGGTGTAAAAAAGGTTTGAAGTGTATGTTGGGAGGGGGGAGAGGCTGAAGGAAAATCTAGTCAAGCCAGCCAAAGGAAGTTACTCAATTTGTCAACCTCCTCAACCCTCGTTCATTTTTATTCTCTCCCTCGTCATCGCAGAGCCCATCCCGCATACCATACAGGCTTACACAAAAAACATTATTTAATCTGCAGGGGTAGCTTTTCGAGAATTCTAATTTACATGAACTACAGGGAGAAAGAAGTCTGTGACACCCGGGTGTCTCCAACGCCGATATAAATCTGTTTGCACATCAATAATAGGAATGGTTTTCAAGATAGAGAAAAAGAATCTATACTCGGAATTCGGTGAAAGATAAATGTATCTACTGAATAGGTGAGAAGAGTAAAAAGTTTAAGCCTTCAACAACCTTCGTATTTGCAAGAATTGTCAATTGTCAAAATGTTAAAGTGAACGAAGCTGCGTATCTTGTGATTTCATGGTGGATTTCCGAAAATTGAAACGGATTTTCCCTTAGACAAACCGTTAAACGGGTTTCCCCTGTGGTTTCAGCGTATAATTAAACTTATTTAGACGCTTTTGGCTTGTTTTCAGGGATCACACGAATTTTTCCGCGTACCGCGGCACCCAGAAGGCCAACGAAGAGCATCGGCGCTGCAGATCATGCTGGCCCGCTTTGGAATCAAATCAAGGGGGTTTGCGAACCCTTCATTTTTTTCCCAACAATGTGCGTTTTGATCAAGGCCGTCTGCCTTCCGCAACTGACCATTGTCCCAGAGAATCATAGCCCAAATCGAAAAAACTGCCATAAAATTCGCATTGGGTACATGACCAAAATGTAAAATAGAAGGAAACCGCGCATTGAACCATCCAGGGAATCCGATAATCGAGACAAATTGTCATTCTGGCGAATATCTCGAGGGGATTTTCTTTTGGTGTCGTTTTTCTTTGTATTGTTAGCAGTGGGTCGAAACCGGTTCTGTAGAATAAAATAAATTATTGTGGAGAGACGATACCTTTGTGAAAAACTTCGACACCTGAGTCACACTCTCACCTTAATCGGCTACGGCAATGATGACAATGGTCAATCGTATTGGCGGGTCAAAAATAGTTGGGGGACTCGCGTGTGGGGCATGAAAGGATACGGTTGGATTGCAAGAAACGTCACCAACATGTGTGGCATCTCCACATTTGCTGTTCATCCTATCGTTTAAATACGAATAGAAATACGAAATCATTTCATAAATCCCTCGCTACACAGCAAGAAGGCCCCACAAATTCGGCTTCGAAATCGAAGCAAATATTTCGCGTAAATTAACTTCTTATGTCACATGAAAGTAAAATATAGTGCCGAAATTTCCATGTTTAGCTGTTTCTCGCTAATACTAGAAAACCCCACGCACGTAGTTTAGAAAACTTTGTTCGTGTTGAAAGCCCTCCAAAACTTCTCTGGGATAAAACTGTCTGTTTTCCTGGGATAAAAATGTCAGTGGAAGCGTTTGATGAATGAAGCCCTTTATAGCTTGGTCACTTTCGGTTTTAGCTGATTCTTGACGGTTTCCTCGTGGAATTCCAAGTTCCTTATTGGGGAAAAAACCTTTTCTGTGGTGAATAGTCACTTTCTCGGAGTAAATTAACAATTTCTTATGAGGGATTCAGTGAGAGAAAACCAGTTAGACTTTGATTAGGCGGTTTTGATGGCTTGAGGTTGATGTGAGAGTTTCCTGACTAAAGAGTAAGTTTCAATTGATTAATACCAGTATTTTAACTGAAATATCAGTTTCAGCGACTAAGCTGACCCACTTAGGGCGCATAATAAGATCCGGATTCAAGGGGCGACGGGACATGCCCCCCCCCCCCATTGTGTCAAACATCATAAAAACCACCTCCCCATTACTTATCAAATTGTCAGGGCAATTTTCTTAAAGTTAAGTGAGCCAGACGTGGTATATGATTACGTTGGAACATGCTCAACCGAGAAATATTAGCCGGTTCTAGCCTAAAAAGCCACCACCGCCGAGCATTTCGCACGGTCATGGGATCCAGATGGTTTTATCGACTCCAGAGCGACCCAACGAAGTCCACGTGCATCGAGGCTCTCTCTTCCTAACTGGAAAATTCGTGCGACCTCTGAAAACGAGCGTATTATGTGTCCAAATATGGTGGCATCATATAGTAAGGACCCCTTCAGTGGCTCGTTCGATCGCAAATTAACCCGCCTCAATTTTCAGATGCCCGCTGTCGTCGAGAAGCCCCCACGACACCAGGTTTCGTTTAATGTTCGACCATTTTCACGATAATTGGAAGACGTTGCCCTTGCTGCATTCCGCCATCTGGATCTCTATTCAACCCCCGAGCGTAAAAAAAAAGAAAAAAAAAAAAAAAAAAAAAAAAAGGAAATTTGCAGGCATGGGCTCCTTTCCAGAAATAATCAATCTTAACATCTCGGGATAATTATACGCCTCGTTTCAAAGGCCTCTTGGGGTTTTCCATAGTATTTCCACATATTCACGTAAAATTTTATCAATCTTCTTACCCCAAGACGGACGATGCATTCACTCAGTTTCAGAAGAGACGAAGACTCTGGGCTAGTTTGTCGACATGTTGATGACATGTAACAGTGACAGTCCAGACATTTGTTTCTGACTAGACACCTTGAAAATGGGGTGCATACCCCGAAACTAGTCGGCAAAAATTCGTGGAAATATATTAATCTTTCAACTCAAATAAGCATTTAACCCGTTTAATCCCAACTTTTTAATATTTGTAAAACAATCAAAATGTGTGTGTTTCTGGTATATTAAGGGACGACAGAAGACAAAAAGAGCAGTTTTGAATTAAAAGGATGCTCTGGAGAGGAGGAGCGACAGAGTACAGTATTTTAAAGAAAGATGTAATTTTTAAAAAATATGAAACAGCGAACAAAAATGTTCTATCCATGCTAAAAAAATGTTTTATATTCAAATTATGCATTGAAAATAGGCATAACTATGTATGAAATACTTCAAAACAATTAGCATGACAGCCAACTCCACACTTGTTGCACTTTTTAGTGGTATTTTTTTTGCAATACCCGCATCGAATTTGAGTGGCGCTTGCGACAATTAGATGTCCTATCCCATCGCGGCGAACATCGTCTGGAACTCTCTTGTTTAGATTGGTGTGTAACCGAGGTCGTCCCACCACTGTGGACTTCGTACATTGAAGGAGATAAGTCATCACAATGCTTCGAGTAAATTGCAGAAGATCCATCGGTTCAGTACTCTGAAGCTCTGACTTCCTGTACAGCTGCCAAGCGTTGTTAACAGTGGCGTTGAGCACAAAACACATAAGTTGCCAATACCATTTTTTGGACCTTATGTGCACCCTCATGTTCGCGATATTCTCATCCATCCTGTCCACTCCCCCCATGAACTTGTTGTATTGGGCGATAAGTTGAGGCTGATCTATGTAAATAGTTTTCTTCTGTGAGCTGCTCCATCGCTTTGCTGGAACTACTGCTCCAACGCCAGTTTGCGTCGATGCCACTGTTACAACACTATTGTCATGGTATCTCACTAGAGTGACATTGCTTGAGGTATCTGTTATTTGATCAAAAGAACCTCTATTTCTTTTCTTTATTTCACCGGGTTCTATAAGAGGAGCCTTTTCAACTCGGTTTGCCCTAATGGTTCCGGTTCCATGATGACCGAGGTCTTGCAGCTCTTCCAAAAGCCTTACAGAGGTGAAAAAGTTGTCGAAGTACAGATTGCACTTGAAAGGCAATTCCGATACTAAATCTACAACAGTTGAGCCACCTACTCCTAAATGAGGCCAAATGTTGCCAGTACTTGCTCCTTGGTAAGGCACTCCTTGCACAGGTAACCATATCGGCTGCAAATATACCAGACTTTGAACCCGAAACGAACAGGTTTCCCATGTATATGCTGTTTCGTGCTGTGACGTCCATAATAAGGAATCATTGCTTCGTCGACAGACAAATTCGGCTTCGAAATCGAAGCAAATATTTCGCGTAAATTAACTTCTTATGTCACATGAAAGTAAAATATAGTGCCGAAATTTCCATGTTTAGCTGTTTCTCGCTAATACTAGAAAACCCCACGCACGTAGTTTAGAAAACTTTGTTCGTGTTGAAAGCCCTCCAAAACTTCTCTGGGATAAAACTGTCTGTTTTCCTGGGATAAAAATGTCAGTGGAAGCGTTTGATGAATGAAGCCCTTTATAGCTTGGTCACTTTCGGTTTTAGCTGATTCTTGACGGTTTCCTCGTGGAATTCCAAGTTCCTTATTGGGGAAAAAACCTTTTCTGTGGTGAATAGTCACTTTCTCGGAGTAAATTAACAATTTCTTATGAGGGATTCAGTGAGAGAAAACCAGTTAGACTTTGATTAGGCGGTTTTGATGGCTTGAGGTTGATGTGAGAGTTTCCTGACTAAAGAGTAAGTTTCAATTGATTAATACCAGTATTTTAACTGAAATATCAGTTTCAGCGACTAAGCTGACCCACTTAGGGCGCATAATAAGATCCGGATTCAAGGGGCGACGGGACATGCCCCCCCCCCCCATTGTGTCAAACATCATAAAAACCACCTCCCCATTACTTATCAAATTGTCAGGGCAATTTTCTTAAAGTTAAGTGAGCCAGACGTGGTATATGATTACGTTGGAACATGCTCAACCGAGAAATATTAGCCGGTTCTAGCCTAAAAAGCCACCACCGCCGAGCATTTCGCACGGTCATGGGATCCAGATGGTTTTATCGACTCCAGAGCGACCCAACGAAGTCCACGTGCATCGAGGCTCTCTCTTCCTAACTGGAAAATTCGTGCGACCTCTGAAAACGAGCGTATTATGTGTCCAAATATGGTGGCATCATATAGTAAGGACCCCTTCAGTGGCTCGTTCGATCGCAAATTAACCCGCCTCAATTTTCAGATGCCCGCTGTCGTCGAGAAGCCCCCACGACACCAGGTTTCGTTTAATGTTCGACCATTTTCACGATAATTGGAAGACGTTGCCCTTGCTGCATTCCGCCATCTGGATCTCTATTCAACCCCCGAGCGTAAAAAAAAAGAAAAAAAAAAAAAAAAAAAAAAAGGAAATTTGCAGGCATGGGCTCCTTTCCAGAAATAATCAATCTTAACATCTCGGGATAATTATACGCCTCGTTTCAAAGGCCTCTTGGGGTTTTCCATAGTATTTCCACATATTCACGTAAAATTTTATCAATCTTCTTACCCCAAGACGGACGATGCATTCACTCAGTTTCAGAAGAGACGAAGACTCTGGGCTAGTTTGTCGACATGTTGATGACATGTAACAGTGACAGTCCAGACATTTGTTTCTGACTAGACACCTTGAAAATGGGGTGCATACCCCGAAACTAGTCGGCAAAAATTCGTGGAAATATATTAATCTTTCAACTCAAATAAGCATTTAACCCGTTTAATCCCAACTTTTTAATATTTGTAAAACAATCAAAATGTGTGTGTTTCTGGTATATTAAGGGACGACAGAAGACAAAAAGAGCAGTTTTGAATTAAAAGGATGCTCTGGAGAGGAGGAGCGACAGAGTACAGTATTTTAAAGAAAGAAATGGATAGAAAAAAGTAAGCGACAAGGCCAATTGTGTGACCTGCCAAATGTTTATACATATAATATCTATTTTTGAGTTAAAATAAACTTTCTTTTGTTAGATTTTCCATCTTCAAACATCGCTTGCCTCACTACAAAACAAAATAAGTAACAGAAAAGCCTGATATGTATGGAAGCGTGAGTGGGAAACCGAAACGAAACAGACCCTTTTAATGGCTCCATTAAAAGCTAAAAAAGGGTGAAATTTTGTATTCCGTCAACGCTTCAGCACAGTAGAAGCCCATTAAAATTACGTTGGAAAATATGGACAAGTATCGTTAACCAAACGTTCCCCTTTCACGAGAATGTAATAAAAATGAAGAACACACCTATGGAAGAAATCCAAGAAAGATATGGGGGGGATTGTATTTGAGAACAGACCTGCAATTCATCATCATCGTCGTCGTCCTCATCGAAGGCCGTTTCACGAGACGTCGCTTCGCACAAAACACATAAGTTGCCAATACCATTTTTTGGACCTTATGTGCACCTCATGTTCGCGATATTCTCATCCATCCTGTCCACTCCCCCATGAACTTGTTGTATTGGGCGATAAGTTGAGGCTGATCTATGTAAATAGTTTTCTTCTGTGAGCTGCTCCATCGCTTTGCTGGAACTACTGCTCCAACGCCAGTTTGCGTCGATGCCACTGTTACAACACTATTGTCATGGTATCTCACTAGAGTGACATTGCTTGAGGTATCTGTTATTTGATCAAAAGAACCTCTATTTCTTTTCTTTATTTCACCGGGTTCTATAAGAGGAGCCTTTTCAACTCGGTTTGCCCTAATGGTTCCGGTTCCATGATGACCGAGGTCTTGCAGCTCTTCCAAAAGCCTTACAGAGGTGAAAAAGTTGTCGAAGTACAGATTGCACTTGAAAGGCAATTCCGATACTAAATCTACAACAGTTGAGCCACCTACTCCTAAATGAGGCCAAATGTTGCCAGTACTTGCTCCTTGGTAAGGCACTCCTTGCACAAGGTAACCATATCGGCTGCAAATACACCAGACTTTGAACCCGAAACGAACAGGTTTCCCATGTATATGCTGTTTCGTGCTGTGACGTCCATAATAAGGAATCATTGCTTCGTCGACAGACAAATTAGGGTCATGATCATAATGTGCTAACCATTGTTCGTTGAGATGGTTCCACAAGGGTCTGACTTTCGCAAATTTGTCAGTTTTGTCCAGTGCCTGGTTGTCAGATACGTGAAAGTATCTCATGATCTCATCGAATCTATTTCGTGTCATTGACGATGAAACGGCTTCGTTGCGCGTGTCCTTTCCTTCCTCCCAATACATTCTTCGGCGATTAACCTGGACGTAGCCACTCAAAAGTAGAATAGCAAGGAAGGCTCTAATTTCCGGAGCAGATACAGAGAAGGATACGTTCCCTTTCTGCATAGCGTATCCAATCGAAAATTTGATGATTTCATCTATGAGTTGGTCGTCAAAAAAAAGCTCGAACAATTTGGTTGGTGAAAGGGCATGAGTCACTCGTCTCGTGCGAACACTAACTGATGTTGTTGGTATGTCGACGTTTTTCCATCGTCTGACTGTGGGGGGTTTTGATATGCACCGTTGAGCCTCGTTAGCAAATGACGAAACCCTGGAAGAATGCCCATGAGATGCAGAAGCGCCAGGGGCTGAAGAAGGTTTAGGAGCTGGTTCTGATGGTTCCGTTAGTAATGGAACGTCGTCTGGCTCTCCTAACATTTCCCTTACTATTTCTCCTTCAACTACTCTATCGACGACTGCGTGGGCCGTAGCCCGTAGTTGGTTGAAGGACAACCTGTTGATAGACGCGTCAGGATTGTCTTCATCGGCACTATCCCCATCCGACAAAAGTGGATTCTCCGGTCCCTCGGTGTACAGCGCAGCCTGAAATGCGTCCTCTGACATCTCAATGAAGGACACGGCTTCTTCTAAAGAGAATTTCCTGTAAGAAAATGATAAAAATGCTACAATGTCATTTTTCACAAATAGCCGAAAGACTGTACCCTCTTGAACCCACTGCCCCAATATCGGGGCAGTAACTTATGTTACAAATTACGTTTAGGAAACAAACTGATAATCATTCATTTGTGTCATGCACTCAAAAAGAAAACCTTTACTTAGTTATATAAACTAAATAGACTAAAATTAACGTGGAACATCAAATGTAAAACAGCACTTACGTTTTTACTCGGTGCATGACGAAAAATTAGTCCCTTCTCGTTTGAACAGCGACACTATCACCACTATCAACTGGACGTAACACGGCTGCTGCTTATCAACAGAGGTGTAACCTCGCCATCTGTAGCCTACTTATCCCTTCAATCTGTCTGAATCACCCCAGAAATGATCAAAACTGACCGCCCCATTTTTGGGGCAGTGGGATTAAACGGGTTAAATTACCTAATGTTAATTTTAACATTAAAAACCAATAAAACTTGAAAAATGGCTAATTGGTAAGGCAAACTCACCAACTGCGAACGTATAAATTTCCGTGGAAGTATCAGCTAGTCTATCTGGCTGTTTTCTAACAAAAGTGTCCGAAGCCTTTGCAAGCGCGATTTGGGTGCGTGTATAACTCAAGAAAAGGTACAGCGAGTATTGCTGCGCAGGGGTCCCAAGAGATTGCATGCATAGGACACGCGAAAGTTCATGGAATCCCTTATTATGGACTATACTTTAAATCATCTACAGTTCGGACAATTGAAAGCTGTATATACTCGCTAAGGACAGCTCGCTATAGTATATCCTTGACTATTTTAAACGTTTTAAACTATGCTTACGACAGGTCACACAGATTTACAGCGGTGAAACGTCTAAAATAAACTTCCTCCCTGGATTTTTTTCATTTCAGACAGCCTGAACACCTGCATTTGTCTGCATTAACGCGAACACAAGAAGTAGCGGTGACAGGTAGGGGCGCCCGCCACCGTTGCCGACCTACTCATTCACCACCACAAGCCGTTTTCTCTTTTCATACTATATGTCTTTGACATGTGACAAAAACACCTCATGTTATTCTGACTTCTGCCCCCACCACCCCCTCTTTCCGATTTATGTACAGCCCGCTGAGTTCTGGTTTGTTATTTTCTTGTCATAAGAGTTCTTTTCTTACTACCTTTGTACGGTCCCAACTGTAAGACAGTAAGGGCTCGGGAGACAAACAGAAGAAGAAGCTCTCAAAGTGAATGCTGAACTGGGTTGATGGTCCAGCAGAAGGGAGAGGGGTGTGGTTTTTATCGCATGCAAAATAAAACGTTTATCTTTTGATCAGATTACGACTGCCGAACTGCCGTCAAGGCTCCTTTTGCGCACGTCTAAATCCCCTAATATTATTACGAGTATTTTGCCTATTTAAACAGAATGATCAGCGAATTCACTTTTTCGTAGGGAAGGGGGACTAACATAACTAAAATAGAATATGCATATTATACATCTTAATCAAAAAAAATTTTTTTTTTAAAGAAAGAAATGGATAGAAAAAAGTAAGCGACAAGGCCAATTGTGTGACCTGCCAAATGTTTATACATATAATATCTATTTTTGAGTTAAAATAAACTTTCTTTTGTTAGATTTTCCATCTTCAAACATCGCTTGCCTCACTACAAAACAAAATAAGTAACAGAAAAGCCTGATATGTATGGAAGCGTGAGTGGGAAACCGAAACGAAACAGACCCTTTTAATGGCTCCATTAAAAGCTAAAAAAGGGTGAAATTTTGTATTCCGTCAACGCTTCAGCACAGTAGAAGCCCATTAAAATTACGTTGGAAAATATGGACAAGTATCGTTAACCAAACGTTCCCCTTTCACGAGAATGTAATAAAAATGAAGAACACACCTATGGAAGAAATCCAAGAAAGATATGGGGGGGATTGTATTTGAGAACAGACCTGCAATTCATCATCATCGTCGTCGTCCTCATCGAAGGCCGTTTCACGAGACGTCGCTTCGCACGAACACGCACGTCGAATAACTCGCGGCGTAGCACTCGACAACATTTGTGAAATGGGCGAGGGGGGTCGGAGACGATCGTGACCGGGCGATGGTGGAGCCGAGTGCGAGCCTTCGTCAACAACTGGTGGCGTTGTCACCGTTGGGGATGAAGCAGTCTCCGTTGTCGGAGTCGTCGAAGTGTCGACACCTTTTTTCTTGGGCGACCGACCTTTTCGCGACAGTCGCGACGTTACATTGTGCTTCATCGCCATGTAGTAGCCAAGGATTTCTGGCTCGCGAAACGATAATTTTTTTCGGGGCCGGTCCATCGCTGAGTCGAGATTACCACTCGCCGGATCCTCACTGGGACCGCGTCCTGATTTCAACATTTTCTCTCTCTCTCTCTCTCTCACTCAAAATTTCTTCCAAGTCCTAATCACATAATCACACCAATAAGCTTGAAAATTTCCACTTTTTGAGAACTCAAACCCGTCCAGAGTCACCTGAACGACACGTTGTAGAGAGGAGGGGGCAGAGGCACTTTCATTAAAAGCCAAGCTCTTCGCAAGACTGACTGCTTCCCGCTCGCGTATAGTCCAAAGAAGCCACCAAAGATGTTTATTTTAAGAACCGACTTCTCCTTCTTTTGCACTACACCCCTTCTCACGGCTAAGATTTTTGCTATTTCGGCTTCGGGCTCGTCTCGTACTTCCAAACCCCCTCCAACCCTTATCACCTTCAGAGTTACCTAACAATAGCATTCCTTTATTGTTTGAATAACTTATACTTCCACCACCGCACTTCTTCAATCCTTCCATGCCCAATTTATATTTTAATTCTCTTCAAAATAGAGAAAACCCGTACGAGAGTGGAAAAGAAGCGAAGCGGTGAAATTAATCTCGAGCACAGGCGAAAAACCCATTACATGTGACGCATCACCTCCACTGTTCCAACCCCCCCCCCACTCATCAAAACCATTCCAACCATTTACGGCCTCTGGATGTCATCCATCCTGGTTTATAACAATGAAAAGTCGTCTTTTTTATCATTTCCTCCACATCCCCTCCGTTCTATCAGCGTAGGAACACTGAAGAAGAATAGAAATAGGAGGAAAAATGATCCGAGGCGATGCAATATACTTCATAAACCGGGGGGGGGGGGGGGTGACGCGTTGAGGGACGGTTCTTTCCAATCTCTACTAACGCGTCCGAGCAGTATTTCTGTTGCAATATAATTTAACAGAGACGTTAGGGGTTGCTGAGAAAATATAGGAAAAAACTTTTTTTTTAATATGAATTATATGTATTATAGCGAATTCTTAGGATTGATGCGAAAAGAATGTGAGAAGCTGGATTTTCATTAAGTCCTTCAACCCTCTTTCACGAGGCTTCAGGCATTAGCAAACCTCTTTGATACAAGAATTTTGTAAGAGAGTGCTTTGCTATTAACACCTCAACAGCTAAAACAAACGTTGATTAAACTAATGAATAAAGTAGGTACATAGTATATTTAGGCCACGGTAGGTACATTTCAACAACTCCTGTATAGAATGAAAAAAGATTTGCCTGCGCTTAGAATTTCATTGAAGGTGAGTGAATTCTCGTGAGAAACGTTCACATGAAATGTGAACATGACAGAAGAGAGGTTAGAAGATGGAGAGGTTTTTGTAATACATCGAAAGTCTGTAGAGGAAGCCGTTTGGGTATAGCGACTTTTCTTAAAATGTACAAATTATGGGTGTTATCGATTTCAAACAATAAATGGTCTCCATCCTAAAGGAAATGTTCCGTAGTTTCTGAAAACCCCAGTATCTCTATCAGTGTAGAGTACCATTGTGTCGTGCGCATACAGGATAAATGAAATCCTACTTCTCTCTTGTCCAGCATCAGGAAATGAGCAAAGTAGAATATTTTTGAATGTACGAATAATTTGCAGAGAGTCTTACACATCGCTGCCGGTCACTTGAGTAGGATGTAACCGTAGAGCATGCCTCCCGTGAAATTCCACTACGTCGAATCTTATCGCCCTGCCTGAGAATGATCAACGTGGTCAAAGGCAGGCGTTATATCCAGAAATACGGACGTATGCACTCGTGGTTTTCAAAATTAAGCAAGGCGTACAGTCGATGAAAGATACCCGAACTAAAATTCTCTAGAACTATAATGAGGTCGAGGTTCTGGAGTTTGTTAAGAGGGTTGGGAGGTTTGTGGACCCACACATTATAGGTCTCCCGACCGAGTCCGACCGCAATACTCATGGGTCATGGGCATATCATGTGAACCGCAACATATACAGTCGACCCAGAAAAAATATCCAGTCGAATAGTGAGGAGCGACCCTCTAGAGCACCCTTAACTGGAGCACAGCTAAAGAATCCTTAAACAAGCGACCCTTAACTAGAGCACCTATATCAGACAGGTAAAATCACAGACGCCATGTTCGTTCTTATCACTTATCAGTCTTGTAAAATCCATATTTTGTTGATGCCTAGTGTATAAGCAGTAGTTTTCCTTTTTTCAAATAAGTCGAAAACAGACCGTGAAATTACAAGGTAAAAGTTCAAGGCGAATTTAAAATAATTTTTGGGAAGAAATTTGAAAAAAGGAAAACTACTGCATTACACGGAATTTCCTGAAGATTAAAACGAGTCCTTAAAAACCAGGATTGGTGCAGAAATAAGGCGAGAAAGTGTATGCTAAATAGAAGGCGAGAAGTGATTGCAGGGGGATCGAGGAATCACCCGTGCGACTCCCCCTTAAGTCCTGACGTAAGAACTGACTTTTGGGGCAAAATGACCAATTTTTAAAGGGGCGTGCATGACTAGGGATCAATTGAACTTACAGAGCTCCGCTTTGGCTCAAAATTAAGCAGATTTTGTCTACTCTACAAAGTTTGATAATGCCTTTTTTCGTAGGATGTTCTTTTTCCCCAAAAGTGCGAATTGTAAGTTTTGACCATCTCGCTTGAGAAATACCGGCTAGAGAAGTGATCCTTCGAAAATTCCTGTGAGACGAATTTGTATTAAATTTGATCAGCTTCAATTTAATCTAAAATATTAGGGCTCTTAAAATTGAAGTTCTTCAAGGTAACTGGTGAACAACTAGAGCTACAGAGCTTCCATTGGGATCAAAATTTAGCACATTTGGTCTACTTTCATGAGTTTATTTTTTTCGTAGGACGCATTTTCAGGGAGATATAAGCCAGAATCCGAATCAAGCCCGAAAATTTCGAGGACGCTGAAGTAAACACTGCTGAAGTTGCAAACTTGGATTTATACTAGTCGTGCCTCCACTAAAAAACACACTAAACATTCAGATTTACTGCAATGTTTAACATTTTTGTTGTCTAGAATGACAGGGCTACTTCGCGGATTTTGTACACTAAAAAACCTATTTTCGCAGGTCGTGCTCACTCAACGATCAACTTCTCGGATTTCACTCTCTAAAACCCCGGGTTCACGGAGGACATTGGTCACAAAAAAATCATTTTGCCTGGCTCTCAAAAAGCCTTTTTAGCTCGTTGAACTCGCTAAACTCCTTTCACACGAGTAACTTTTTGGGTCAAAGTAACATTTTGAAAAAATAAAAAATAAAATAAAAGATGTTACAAGCTTGAAATGGACTGTTCGTGATCAGAATAACATTTTTTTTTAACATACTCGTGTAAAAGGGACCTAAGATTACCTTTTTGGCAGGTTTGGTTCGTAAAAAAAATTAATTCTGCAGTTTTGCATTTGATTTGTCATTTAAAAACCAATTTCGCAGATTTTGTTCGCTTGAAAACCATTTTCGCGATTCTCGCTCACTAAAACAGTTGCTCGCCAAAGAATCATTTCTGCGGGTTAGGCTCACTAAAAAGTCCATTTCATGAGTTTTTGCTGGCTGAAAGCCCATTTTCACGGGGTCGCCTCATCCATTTCACCTGTCGCCTGCAATAGGGGGCGGTCACCTTTCGTGTGGCATTCAAGTTTTCTCGAAAATGATTGGTAGATTCTTAGATGCCACATATGCTTTGATAGACCGGCGGGGGCGGGATTTCTATGGCAAAGTTGCCGTGTCCGATCCCTATAGGTGACATCTTCTCCAGTGTAGCTGCTCTGTGCACCCCTAGATCAGAAGATGGCTGTACATCTCTGGGGCAGACTATGATTTTGATGGTTCTTTTATCTTTGGTCATTGATAGGATGTGTGAAAATGCCGAACGCTTCTTAGCTTCGAGCGGAAACAGGACAGGTCATTCCAAAGCTCGTACGATTATGGCGCCACTCAACTTCGTCCCGTGTCGGCAACTAATCGTACCCATCGGAATGAGCAATTTTCCACGTTCGTTTCGTAATATATCTGCGTCTTCAAGGCTATAGTCTCAGCTGAAACCGGAAGCATTTCAACTTGCCGCAAAGCAAAAACATCAAAATCGTCCGTTGATTCGGTTTCTCCGTTTCATTCTTGGGGTGGAAGCATTGATATTGCGTCAGCTTTCTAATCAGCGCTTCTTATCAATTTTCCTGAACAGGGATGGACTCTCGCCCGCCCTCGAATTTAGTGGAATGGGCTTCCCTATTGTCCCTTCTAAAAATAACAAAATATCGCACCGGGAATAATCTTGGAACAAATGATCACAGTGTACCGTCCATAAATAACCTTAGTGCCCGTAGTTTTTTTTTTTGTTGTTTTTTTTTGTTTTGTTTTTTTGTTTGAGTTCTTCAAATATTTTGGGTGGGAGTGAACAAATCGAATTATCGAAATGAAGCAACACGTTCGAGAGTCCATCACTAAGCGGACATACTATAACCTTTTACTTACGACATCATGTACAGGAAATTGAAATTTAATAGTATCCGATACCGGAATCTTAAGTGTGAAGGAGCGCGTTTGCCGTAGTGTATTTTTAGTATCCAGGATACGGGAAACGGATACCGGTATCTCAAGTGTGAAAGCGCCCTAATTAACGTGAATTTTGGACCATGTCATATTATGTACATCAAGTACTTGAGAACACCAACAATGATTGCCAGAGCTTCTTCGTCAATATCGATACTTTTCTCAAATAATGGGGGAACTTGCATGAATGCAAGTTTGAATTAAATGAAAATTATACCGGTGAATTGGCACAAGGACACAAGGATATCAATGTTAGTTGCAGCCCGATTGGTGCGTCTGGTGATTTTAAAATAAATTCCAAAGTTCTTCAGGAGGGGATGGGTGGTACAATGGGAAATGACGTCAATGGTCACTTGTGAAGCATTTAAGGGAACTCTAAAATGTTTTGTTTACAAATAGAAAGAAAAATTGACCCCCAGAAAACGCGTCTTCCCCCTTTTTCACAACACCATCAATTTCATTAACTCCTCTTTGACGTAATCAAACCCCCACTCAAAATTGATTTCAATTTTCAATTTGAGCAATGAGGAAGTAACACATTTTCCAAAATCATGCTGTCGTGATAGCTTGGGTACCAAAACTCATGAAAACACGATCCGTTCAAATAAAATCAGGCTCTATATTTTTTACTAATTTTTAAAACTACTGGGTTGTGGTACCCATTTGAAATATGCTAGATAGGCGTGACCTCCACATAGCATCCCACAAATCAAACAATAGGACTTAAGAGAATGGGAAGGGCAAGAAGGGGCAAGACATGATAACAGCCATGATGCGGAGGGGTGGGAGGGGTCACAACTTCTAAACACGTCACGAGTCACAGACCTGCCGTTTAAGGTAATAAAAAAAAATGGCAAGTTTTATTAATTCGCTATAAACCGAAATCAATCATGTACGCACTAATATTCAATTCCTGGTCATCTTTAGTCATTTTCTTTCGAAAAAAATGTTTCCAGCGATTTTTATTTATTACGTTACTTCCTCATTGTCTTGTTGAAGAGCCCTCTTCAGGAAACACCAGTGTTTGAAAAATGTGCAAGTTCCCCAAGTAATTGAGGGTTCAAGTCGTCGAGTGATTCATAATTTTCAAGTAGTGCCTTTAAATTTGTTCATTCCAATCGAATGAAATTCCACCATCCATCGTATGGAATCGAATTTTACTCACGTTACAGCACCCTTAAAATCGATGTGTTGGAGGTCCTAATTAATAGGAAGGAACAAGACTAAGGAATGTCGAAGTTAACAAATTATGAGCTTTTGGAGGCCCGTGGTGCGCCTCATAGGTGAAAGTACATTGGAGGCTGTTTAGACTCAAGAAATCGGGCGGAGAGCTACTGCCTTGCAGCTCTCGATTCACTCCATTTTGTCAAGGGGATAATATTATATGTTTGATGATAGGACGACCCTCGAAAATTCAAGGGATACGCATTTTAGGACGCAAGGAGATCACAAAATGCGGTTTTTATTTTCATCGACCCATCCTCTCAGTCTATATTATGGTATAATCGATAAATTCAATAATACGAATTCTATCTCCGCTTTAAAAGGAAAATAAACAAATAACCGTTCCATAACGTGAAATATTAGACTGCATGAAAGATTCACAATCCTTCAAGCTTTCATCTCTTTTCGTCCGCCTGGAATAACGAGCCTCATTTTATTCCATCAGCCTAACCCCCTTCCCTCCTCCAACCAACAACGCTACTTTTTCATCGGATATAATATAAGATGAAAATTTTATTCCAGGAATAAATAAAGATTCGATCACATTTTTCTTCCCTCAGCATAATAAAACAAGACCGTAAAAAAAGTCACTTGAGTGTCATCTGAACTTGAAATATCTCTCTCCTTACTTGTTTACTGTAAGCTAGCGATATGTAATAATTGTTTTTCACTCTCGAATTCTTCACCACATGCATCACCTTTAACCCACTATCCTTTAACCATGAAAAAATCTTCTCTGGGTGCATAAATAAGTGTATACTTTTTGTTAGGCCTGAACAAGCTTTATAAGAACGAATATCGTAGAGCCTCATACATAATTTATTTCCCATTTAAGAAAAAAAACACACACTCACACACAAACGAGACACATTGCCGATTGGTAGTGACTATGAAGGGAGGCAACGTCGAGGCTGTAGGCAGCAAAGAAAGGGGAAGATGTCAGTATAATGTGATAAATTGAGCTCATTTAACAATAAGCAGCAATAAGATTCTATGAAGAATGTGTCACGTTACAAAATAAGAAGACGTACCTACATATCAGTAATACTTTTTGATATCGTATAGGGGTTTCTTCAATCTTCAGATTTCATAGCATAGGCTTGAGGATTCTTACTAAAAACTAATTTTTCTTTCATTCATGATTTTCAAAAAACTCTACCCTCTCCCTTAAATTGCTCCGCAAGGTAAATTTATTAACTCTCATTTCCCAACTTCTCCAGGCTTATATGGCTCTTCCTCGCTTGGTACAACCCTATTAAAGAGTTTGTTTGACGACGAATATTCGCTATTAAGCCCTAGTAATTGGATCTTCCCCGTGGTTGCATTTTTCAACAATTTTCCTTGTACCAACCCGCTAGAAGATCACATTTTTGTTTAAAGGAAAAGTGTGAAACTAGAACAGCAGGGGGAGCATACACAACAACCTTAACTTCATGTTTCATGCATAGCCATTTCCTTCCTTTGACTAGATAAAACCATTTCCAACCACCTTGACGCATCTTCGTTACTTAAGAGGGGAAAAAAGGTGCGAGAGAGTGAGCCCGCATGACTATGATTTGAAATAAAGGATAGGGGAGGGTTTTTAGAAACGCGACCGGTTTATGTATATCTAGAAGGTGGTTGCTTACATTTTCTCGCTTTCCCTTCTTACTATCTAAACTTAACAACAACAACAACAACAACAATATCCGAACGGTGGGAGGGGGGAACGGGGTGTACTTGTAAATGTACTTAGTTTACATTACCTTTTTATTTGACTTGAATACGCTGCATTTGAAAATGTTGCTCGAGTCACGGGCGATATAGGAGAATATTTTCAGGTCCTGAGAGTCATGCGACACGTAGAATATTCTGCGCAAGAGAGGGGGGAATTCAAGTTTATATCGACGGATTGAAAACTTCTGACATCAAGTTTGGTATAGTAATAAAACGGGAAGTGGGGGAATTGGAGTGAGGATCAAAACTTAGCAAAAGGGATATTCCCGGAAAGTAATTATAAAGCCTATAACGCTAGAGTTCCTAGACGCTCTCCACCCTCCACCGCCGGCCGTCGCATTAATACCGACCATTGGAGAATCCATGAGTTTCTCCTGTGTTATCATGAGAAGTAAGACGAGTATAGAAATAAACTTAAGTAGATGATAACAATTTGTTTGATTTCACCACTGTGCAAACAGTGGAGCTTTTAAAAAAATGGAGCGAAGGACCCCACACAAAAAATGTATGCTATAGAGACCCACAAAATGAATTATTCAACCCCTCAAGGAGTTGAAGGGGCTTGAGTGACAGTCTTTGAAACTCCCCTCTTCCCCCGACCGCATTCATTTCCAAAAAAGTACTTCTGGTGGATAAAGCTTTTCGTAGAAATGAAAAAAACAATGTTTTCCAAAGAAAAAAATTCTCTACGCGCACACAAGTCCATTGAATGAGGACGTTTCCCTTGTCAAACCCAACTAGCGTAAATTGAGTTTTGATCTGGAAATGTCACGTGAGAGGTGGCAATATGAGGGAGAACGTTTTAGAGTGGGCTATTATCGTCGTCATCTATAAACTGGAGAAGAGTGTCAGAGAGACAACGCTAGGGTGGTAATGGTAGGGAGGGAGGGGGCTTAATTAAAAGGGGAAAAGTGAGTTTGTGTGAGAGGAGGAGGTTTTTTGATGTGGAAGTGCGTAGTCAAGTCGAATGGAAACTGGAGACAGTGGGATAATAAATGAAAAGTCGTTAGTCATTGTTGAATGTAGATTATAATTAAGGAATGGGAAAAGGACAGACGTCAAATGATCCTAAATAAACGAATAAATATTTGAAATTACCTGTAAATAGGGTGTTGCATTATTACGAGACTGCTTTCGTCCAACCATTGTTTTTTCTGGAAAAATAGGAAAAGTACGGCTTATTTATGGTAGGTAACAGATAGAATGAGAGACATTATTGTGACATAAAACTAAAGTTAAGAAACGTGAAGAAAATATTTTCGTAACTTTCATAAATACACCAGCGCTCATGTGGAGACTAGGTGAAACGACCATTTGGGGTACCCTTCAATTTTCAATTGGGGTTTACTTCAAAAATTCTCTTTCTCTACACATACCCTAGAATAACCCCTTTCCCGCTCGCTGAAGCCTCCTCCAGCGTTTCGAAATGGGCAATTTTCTCGCCCTAGGGCGAGAATATTACCTACCCCAGCACGAGAAAATGTAAAAAAAAAAAAAAAAATCAAATCTGAAGCCTTCCAACCTAATAAAATAGGCACCGCCAACTTCACCATACTCTGATCAGTTTTCTATCCGGTCGCCAAACTTTTCGAACCCTGCTCACTTGGTGGCTGAGGTCTAGCGTACAAAACGAAACGGGTAGATTCCCCTCCAGTTACCACAGGAGCAGTGTCGTAGGTAGGAATTTGTCCTGGGGGGGGGGGGGGAGGATCAGATTGAAATCTCGTTAGAGAGAGGGCAGTGGGTAATTTCGCCCTAAGTCTCTGTATAAACAAGAAATATAATTTTTACTTAGCCTTTTCCTTATTTTAGCCACGAATTACCGCTATTTCACCTTTTCTATCCGCCAATGAGCGCTTATGACCAGTTTAAGTCGCGAATATCTCAATTTTAGCCATGAATGAGTGCTTTTTGCCAACTTTATCTGCAGATTAGCGCTCTTCCCAATTTTGGCCGCGTGTATCGTTCTTCTCAATTGCAGCTGTGGATTAGCGGTTTTGCCCCCCAGCCCTCACCATCGCCTTGAATTTGCGCATTTTCTCAACTTTAGCAGCAAAGTAGCGTTTTTATCCCACGAGTGATGTTTCTTAATTTTCCACGAGTTTTGGCGTTTTCCTCAATTTTAGCAGCTAATTAGCAATTTTTTAGCAAGGGATTAACACTTTTCTCAGTTTTATCTGAAAATTTGCGGTTTTCTCAAGTGTTTTCCTCAAAACAAGCCGCGAAATAAAGGGCTTTTCACAAATTAGGATTTTTAAAGTTAACCATGCGCTATGCATGAGCGATTTTACACAGTTTTACCCGCGAATTAGCGGTTTTTTCACCCGTTGCCATAAATTGCCGCTTTTTCTCAATTTCTGCCTCAAAAGTTGCCTTCAGAAGCCGTGAATGGCGTATAATTCCGTTTTGACGCAAATTAGAATTTTTCTCAATTTTAGACGCGAACTAGCGTTTTGCGCAATTTTATCTGTAAATGAGGAAGTGTCAAATTTTCCAAAAATAATTTGTTGCGATGAAGCATACCAATCTTTCCACGTGAATAAATGAATAAAAATTTTAAACCCTTCAGAAATATTTTTTATTTCTTAACAAAAGTTGGCATATTTGAAATCCCGCCAAAACGAACATTTTCCGCAACGTAATATCCTTTGTATTCTCTGTCCTTTTCATGCCTCTAAATAGCTCATCTGAAACACAACAATTCGCTCTCCGACAGCTGCGTTACAGGTGATTTTTTTTTCGGAATGCGCATATGACACAAAAATGCTAGCTGATGGCGTGTTTGAAATGACCTAGAACTTCAAAAATCGCGTATTTATTAACAGTTGGATTATTTTACAAACGGATCACGATTTATGCTCTATTTTAGCATAAATAAACCATAAAAAATAGATTTATGAATAAGTTTTGACCCATGAAACTTCCTCATTGGCACTTTTTTTTTCATTTTTAGCCGTGAATTACTACTTTCTCTCAATTCAGGCTCAAAATAACCTTTTAAATCTCATAATTTTGGCCAGACTAATTATTTATTTTCTAAATATTACCCGCAAATTAGCGGGGTTTTCACATTTTAGCACCGTATTAGCAATTTTATATTACTTTTAGTTTTGATTATTGCTTCTTCTCAGTTCTAGTCCGTAAATCAGCGTTGGTTTTACTTATAGCCGCGAATGAATTTGCCGTTTTTCTGAATTTCAGCCACAAAGTTTCCTTCAGACGGCGCGTATTTAAATTAGAAATTTCACCACACTTTATCCGTAAATTATTGATGTTCCTCAATTTTAGCAGCGAATTTTCTAAATGTTAGCAGCGTATAGTAGCGTTTCCAACAAGTGCATTACCGAATTTTCCAATTTTATGCCAAGAATTGGCGTATTCCTCAAATTTAGCTACAAATTAGCAAGTTTTTCGATTTTTGCAGAGAATCATCACTTCTTCCCAATGTGAACCGAAAATTATCGTTTTTCTTAATGGGGAACTTGCATGAATGCCCGATTTGGGGGAAAAGTATTATCAGTGAATTGGCACATGCGGACAAGGATATCAACGGTAGTTGCAGCCCGATTGGTGCGTCTGGAGATTTTTAAATATATTTCAAAGTTCTTCATGAGGGGATTGATGGTGCGAGGGAAAAATGACGTCAAAGAGGAGTTTTGAAGCATTTGAGAAAACTCTAAAATGTTTTGTTTACAAATAACAAGAAAAATTAAACCGCAGAAAACGCGTCTTCACCCCTATTCCCAACACCATCCATTTCATTAACTGCCCTTTGTCGTAATCAAACCCCCACTCAACATTTTTAAAAATTCGCCTAAAAACCCTTGATTGATTTCAATGTTTAATATGGGCAATTGTATTGTTGAAGAGCCTTCTTCAAGAAACACCAGTGATTGAAAAATGTGCAAGTTCCCCATTGTAGCAGCGCTAATTAGTGATTTTTTCTAGTTGGTTTTCTTCATTTGTATCCGCAAACTAACGTTTTTCCTCAACTTAATACCGTAAATGAGGAAGTTTCATGGGTCAGAACTTATTCATAAATCTATTTTCGAAGGTTTATGCTAAAATAGAAATCGTGAACCGTTCGTAAAATAATCCAACAGTTAAAAAAAACGTGATTTTTGAAGTCTTAGGTCATTTCAAACACGCCAGCTAGCATGCTTGTGTCATATGCGCCTTCCGACAAAAACTCGCCTGTAACGTTGATGTCGGAGAGCGGTTTGTTGTGTTTCTTTGCCTCATTTCTTCTAGAGCTATAAGGGCCGTATTCAGAAACCAACCTTTACGTCCCCTTAGGAGCTCCTTTAGTTAAAGTTCCTTTAGCGATTCCTTTAAAAATCGTATTCAGAAACGTTCCTTTAGAGTTCCTCGGCAGTTCCTTTAGCTAAAGGGGTCTTAAAGCAAATAAACAATGAAAATATGCTTTTAATGGTGACTGTACGCTTTATCATGTGAAACATCTCGCTATTTACGCCTTCAAAAGCCCATTAGTTATCAAAATTGCATGAAATGCCAGCCTATTAACATTGCGTAATCTTAATTTATTGATGAGCGTGGACAAGTTCAAGACGAAAGAGAACCGCAAAGTTTGTGCGGAAAGCGGCCATTGTCCCACAAGGGAATGCCCTGCTGGAGACTGCGTGATCGAGCAACGGCTATGGTTCTATTTTGGAAAATTCGACTGCTGTCAATCGAATGTAGCCAACGGATGACAACGTCTACAAATCCCATCCTTGGGCCGCAAAACACAACTACTTTGAGACTCATCCAGACTCCCGTCACCTACGGAGATTTTAAGCGGAGTACATGTGCACAATAATTGCAGCCGACGACACCGGGGAAACCACCCAATCTGAAAAATGGAACGGATGATTCTCTCACTCTTTGGCCACTAGGAAAATATATAACGTCGGCTAAGGCGTGATACCTCGTAAGTGACAATTTGGCGAAAAATAGGTTTTGGTATCAAATTTTTCGTTAGATACCTAACTTGATTATCATAAATTTTGTTTTCAAGATAATCAATATAATTTTTTATGGGAGAATTGCCAAAGATTTGAAATTAATGTAAAAATAGGGATTTTTAAAATGCTTTTTTGTTCTCCTGTAAAAGTTTGGGTTTTGGACATACGAGGTATCACGCCTTAGCCGACGATAAGCTGTTTTATTAGCCCCGCAATGTTTTCAGACACTTTCTTTATGTTCACGATACCACCGGCGTCACCGGTTGGCTGACAACTCGTAGGTCACAAAACTGTCTGCGAGGGCCGTTGCTCGGTACCTATGAGGAATGAGT
The DNA here is from genome assembly GCA_038030265.1 of Corythucha ciliata. Taxonomy (NCBI): domain Eukaryota; kingdom Metazoa; phylum Arthropoda; class Insecta; order Hemiptera; family Tingidae; genus Corythucha; species Corythucha ciliata. The sequence goes on along the minus strand of CM075942.1, from coordinate 42,063,053 downwards.
TTGTCCAGTGAATTTCGAAGGAAATGTAACGCTCTTCAACGTGTGACTCAGAAGACGTTTTCGTGGAACGCGCAGTATTCGAGTGATGGGCAAAAATCCGTTTAAAACTCCGGGGGAAAAAAACAGTTTTCTGCCCCCACTGAAGTTCTAAAGAGGAGTTTTGGATGAAAGAGAAGCCTTTTAGCTCCAGGGGGCCTCACGAGGTGGCGCCCCCTCGCCCAACGATGAGTGAGGGCTTTCGTGCGCCCTTGCGACTGGGGCCTTATTCCGAAAGGTCGGGAAGAAAATGCCGCAAGAGGGATCCAGGGACCCCGTATAAGAAATAGCATTATCCCTTCGTGGGAACCACACTTGCGGCATTTTTTTCTGACACCTCTGACCAGCCCGCACTGGCACTGGGGCCTTTTCCTGGCCCCAGCTCCGGCCGCGGTAGTGAGCTAGAGGTCGAAACGGTGCCACTCACCGTGCATTTTGACGAAATAATTATTTTCAGACATATAAATTATTTATTTTGGCCTAGGTTCCAATCCCGTACAAAACGAAAAACGTCTGCCAATGATTATAGCACAGTGCTTCCTCGCTTTTCACCCCCTCCCCCTTGTACGATTTTGACGAAATTGATAGGGGACCCTCTGCTAGCCAACACATATATTCCCTGAAAATTTCATCAAATTCGGATAAAAACTATGGAAGATGTGCTTGTTACAAGGATTTGCGGACAGACAGACAGACACGAAACCGAAATTGTTCAGGAAGGTATAAAACGTGAAATGCAAGTGGAAATTTCGATTTTAAAGAAGAAGAAAAAAATATTTCCTAAAAGTGAAAACAATGCTTCCGTAGCTCGGAAGCAATAATGAAATAGATAGGACGGTCACACTTGAAACACAAGGGGAGACACAACACAAAAAAGATAAATTGACAAATCGTGGTATGGGACCGTCACTTGAAGATTTCCCGTCGCGTAAATTCTCAGTAATTTGTGAAAGTTTGACAGCCGTAGAGAAACTTGAACCCTTCAGTCAGTCGACGGATCAGAATCACAACGTTTCAAACAGTCCGATCTGACCGAAACGAGACCTTTTGCAGAACCGAATTGGATTCAGATAGTGTGCTTCTGTGTCACTCATTACGCCGTTGGAGATCCGAAATAAGTTTGAGCGAGTCAAAAAACACAATAAATTCTTCCATTTCTCACATTTACTGAGGGAAAATAATTACAGTAGAAACACTACAACACGAGACAAGGCTTAAAGGAACTGTAAAGGAAGCTCCCGAGCTTCATTAGAGTTATCATAAGTATAACCAGCAAATAACATTCTTTAAAGGAACCACGAAGGTAAAAGTGGTTTTGTGAATATAATTTTTTCATGCCTTAAAGAACTCCTTTACAGTTCCTTAGCCAATGCGGATAAGGTTAGTTTCTGAATACAAATTCCTGCTATAAGGAGCCACAAAGGTTAAGGTCTCGTAGAGGTGCGTTGCCTAAGGGCCGTATTCAGAAACCCACCTTTACGAAGCCTTTACTAAAGGAGTTGAAAAATATGATGGTTTATTAGAATGTGTCATCTGTTTTGAAGCGCTTAAAGGAGACGTAAAGGTTAAGGTTGGTTTCTGAATACGGCCCTAAGGCACTATAAAACACGAGTACTGCTACACCTCCTTCACGTGATTATAATTATCACCTGATCGCATTGACAAGTAGGATATTTTTATTCATTTCGACCGCGTTCCACGTTTGTTTAAGGATACTATAAAGACGAGTAGAGGCGATGTTTGATAAAGTTTTTACCGGGCTCCACCATTTTTGTTCTGTTATCATATCATACAACAGTTACCATGACAACAGTGATTGTTGAAATACAAGGTGACTAAACTATTCTATAGGTGCCGCAGATTTCCCCCCAGCCCATCAGGCGGGAGGGGTGGGGACTGACGTCACCAGCAGTCTTTTACTCCCGATTGCTCACCCTAGAGCAGCAGAGCAAGTTAATTTTGAAATTAAAGTTTATGAATTCTCAAAAATCACAACCCAATAACAATTAATAATGTACTGGGTCCAACGCAATGGCGGTTGGGACTGCTCGTGACGTAGGTGAAGGGCAGTGATTTGCGGCACCTATAGAAAATTTAGTCACCTTGGTTGAAATATGTACATCATGCTGGGAAAAGATTGTTCGCTTTAATTTCCGTCTAAAGCTGTATTTTGTGTTGTGCGTTTATTTGTGAAAGAGGTTTGGGTGCACGAGGCACAATAATTCTCTAATGAGACGATTTCTAAGTTCTGGTTATCGACTATTTATTGTTCCAAGTAATGAGAGGGGAAATAACAAAGGGGCAAGTGAAACGCTGACGAAGTGCCGGTTGCGAGTCAAAACGAAAAGTCGTATTAATGTTGAGTAAGTACGTAATTATCTTTAAGGGCCCCCTACCCGGATGATTAGGTTTAGAAAACTAGGCGATTTATAACTTGCTGGGTTCAAATTTCTCTGTTTACAGGCATAGAAAATGTTCCGACTTATTTCGTAGGAATGGACAGGGGGTCAAGAGGATAAATGTATAAAGAATAGCTATCAAGGCAGAAGAACAACAGACCGTACGTCTTTGAAGGGTAGGTATCTTCGAAATTGAATACGTGAAACATTCAGACCGCTTCAGAGTAGTTAAACTGCGTTGAACTCCCTAAAATAAGGTGTTGCGCTTTTCAATAAACTACCAGAAAGTTTTAGTATTTGAGTAGCAACATTCCGTAGCCAACAACCTTTGCCTTTGGGTTCTGGCACGTTGACCAGCGATTTTTCTCAAGATAATGGGAATTTGTTTAGTGTTAAATAATTTGAAGTTGGCGGTTATCTGTTATCCAGAACAGTAATGGCGTCGTCAATTAATTATCTTATCAGACATTGCCTTTACCTGTATTTATAGTATCTCTATAGTCGGATCGGCGAAAGAATGTGCATGAGTGGTGGGAGGCCATAAGCCCGCTTTTTCCCTCTCTTAACGTCGTTCTCTATTTCTCCTCTTATTATCAAACTACTGCAACCAATAACAGAGAGTTTTACCGATAAAATAGGAGAGGCTCCTCTCAGGTGATGGTGTGGTAGCGGTAAGTCATATGGGTTTAGGGAAAGGAGAGAGGGTGATTTCATACACATTCTTTCACCGACCCGACTATAGTTTGTTTGCTGTTAAGATGACAATTTTTTTCATTTATTATATTATGTTTACCCTAACGACTGAGGGACCAAATATGGCGCTGAAATCCGTGTTGCAATACCTGTGTTTTAAAGGTTCTCTACTAGAACCAATTAGAGCTTTACAATAATAAAATAACAGAGGATAAACAGATGAGCTATTTAGAGGCATGAAAAGGACAGAAAAACAAGGGATATTACGTTCGTGGGATAAACGTGTTCGTTTTGGCGGAATTTCAAATATTTGTTAATAAATAAAAAACATTTCCGAGATTTTTATTCATTTATTTACATGGAAGGATTGATATGCCTAACCGAAAAAAAATATTTTTGGAAAATGTGAAACTTCCTCATTGCTAATTAGCGATTTTTAGCAAATTCAGTTGTGAATTTGCTATTTTGGCCCAATTTTAATCTGAAAGCGTCTTTTTTTTGGCCAATATTGTAGCGCGTTATCTCAATTTTAACCACGGGGTTGGCCCAAAAACAACAAACACATTTCCACAATTTATTCGTAGAATTGCCACCATGCACCGCGAATGAGCGATTTTTTCTCAATTTTAGTCTGGAAATTGCATTGCGAGATCATGAATCAGCGATCTTTCGCAGTGGCAGTCACGAATATTAGCGATTTTTGAAATTGTTGCCGCGTCAGCAAGTTGCAAATTGCCGATCAGCAAATTGCTGGGCTTAAGGACCAAACGAAACTGGGGACACGGTGTATTTTCTCTTGTTAGCTGTGAATTTTTCCCAAGATAGTGCGAATTTTCTCTATTTGAGCCACTAGAATAGCGCTTTCGCGGGCTCAATCGAATATTTAGCCCACAGTCTTTGCTGATATCACTTGCAACGTTATATTCTCCAGGTCGGATAAACTGAAATTCGTAGAAAGTAGCCAAATCGCTGTCCAACAGTCCGACCTCTTCACATATCTACATCCATGGATAACCTAAAACCCCTCATTTATCCGTATTTAAGCTTTTTGGAGGCCCCCGTCTGGTCCGCCACCCTCGCCCCGACCTCGGTAATCTATTGCGTGGGGTCGTAAGTCCAAGGAAGCAGCTGGAAGCACGCGGACCTTTTCGGGCTGCTCGAAGTCGAGAAAATCTGCTAAAACTAACTTCAACATTGAAATACTCATATTTGGAGATTTTATGGTGTTCTTTAGAGCGATGGTCTAGTGTCCTCTCGTTCGTATACGTGTATCTCTGCGGTGGGGGGAAATAACTGAGCACAAAACGTAAGAACAAACATCTCATATTTGAACTGGGGAATCCAACTGAGAATAAAGGACGTCTAGTAGGCTGGTTGTCATCTCCCGATTAGACGGTAATTTGGCTCCATTCGATGATTTTCAGTGCATGCGACATGGAGAATTGAATGTCGCAGGTGCTCAGCAAATTGTGAAGCTGATTGTTTCATTCTGCCTACTCTGAGAAGGCGCACTCATGGGTTGTTCTTGGGGCCAATACGTGGCTAAATTGGGCAAAGCGATACATTTGTGATTAATCATCACATTTGTGATATAATCGTTTCTTGATGCAACTTTCAGTCCAAAATTGAGAAAAAATAACCGATTCGTGATGAATAGAAGCCATTTGACGGGTGGAATTGAGAAAAAACGCAAATTCGTGGCTAAAAGTAAAAAAAATAAACGCGTCTAACATTGAGAAAAAGGCTAATTAGGGGCGAAATTTGGGGAATAAAAACGCTACATTTCGGGTAAAATTTGCAGGATCTTGAAAAACGCTAAATCACGACAAAAAATTGAGATACATCACTATTTCGCAGCGTAAAACGCCAATTCATGGGTAAAATTGAGTAAAAGCTTTATTCCACTAATAAAACTGAGGAAAAGAGCTAATTCACGGCTGAAATTAAGAAAAGTCCCTGATTCACGGGATAAAAAGCGTTAAATCACGTATAAAATTGAAGAAAATCGCCAAGTCGCGGGTAAAATCGCGAAAATGTGGTAATTCAAACTTCAAAGCTCAAATTTAGAAAAACACTGATTCACGCCTGAAATTGAAGAAATTCAAAGCCAATTCACGGCTTCAGAAGCGAAGTTTGCGACTAAAATCTATATTTTAGAAGAGAATTGTATCTACTTTAAATGAGAAAAGTCGTTATTCTCGGCTAGAATTGTAAAACTTCAAAAGTCGACTGAGGAGTAAAAACGAGACATTGCAGCTAAAATTGAGAAAAACCGCTCACAGGACAAAAACGGCACTATTCGGCGTTTGAGGAAAAGCGTTATTTCACAGAAAAAAATGAAAAAAATCTTAATTGAAGGCTACAATTAGGAAAAGTCTCTAATTCACGGGATAAAAACACTACTTCGCATCTAATACTGAGAAAATACACTAATACACTTATGAAATTGAGAAAAATCGCCGATGAAAAGCTAAAATGGAGAAAAATTAATAATCCACCAATGAAATTGAGAAAAATAGCTAATTTACGGGTAAAATGCAAGAAAAGCGCTCATTTTGCCGCTATTAATAAATTGTGAAAAATGCCAGTTCGCGGATTCTTAAGCCAATTTTGCGTCTAAAATAGAGGAAAAGCGCAAAATTGCGGCTTGAAAAAGACAAAAATCGCTAATCGGGAATAAGCACAAATTCACTGCCTAAATGGAGAAAAAACACTGGCAGGTGGCTTAAATTGAAAACATGCTAATTCATCGGCTTCTTGTGCTAATTTTGCGACAGTAAAATGGAGAAAAATTTGAGAGAAGTCGCCATCAATTCGCTGAATCATGGACAAAATAGGGAAAAGTCGCTTCTTCGCGTATAAGATTCAGAAAAAGCGCTAATTCGCGGCTTGAATAGGCCCCTTTCACACGAGTAAGTTTTTTGTTAAAAAATATGTTCCATCTGATCTCAATCCAGCAAAGGTCGGAATGGAACGTTGCAAGTGACCAGCAAACAGTGTAGCTGAATATTCGTTACATCCAAGAAAAGCGCTATTCTGAAGGCTCACATTGAGAGAAATTGCACCTTCTTTGGATAACTTCGTATGACTTGACTGGAGAAAATACGCTGATCTCCAGTTTTTTAAGTCCTTGGGAGTATTGACACCTTTCATAAATACACCAGCGCTCATTATGGCGACTGTGTGAAACGACCTCCTGGGGTATCCTTCAATTTTCAATTGGGTTTACTTCAAAAATTTTCTTTCTGATTCTGACTCTCACTACCACAATAAACAAAACAAAGCAAGTGACACCGGTCAGATGTTACCCCAGATTGTCAGTTCATCTTAGCTCGGCAAGAGCGCTGCTGTATTTATGAAAGATGTCAATAAAGATGAGAAGATGCTGTTCTTGGGGCCAGTGCGCAGCAAAAAGTTTGGAAAAATCGCTAATATTCGTGGCTAAAACTGAAAAAGCGTTCATTCGCGGTATCTCGATGCAACTTCCTAACCAAAATTGCAAAAAAATCGCTGATTAGCGCTGTAAAAATATGCCAGTTTATGGCTAAAATTAAGAAAAAGTTGAAAAGCTCCCTCTAAAACTCCGTTTGGTGCTGTCAGCATTCGATTTGTGATAGAACATTGCTCAGTGGCAGGTTTCGCACAAAACAAAGTCAAAAATTCCATCACTTTGTCAAAACAAATTACCAATTTTGAAACGCTGTATCTTGGCTACTGTCTAATCTACAGAGCTGGACCAGGTCTGAAATTTTAGCAAATTCAATACTTGAAAAACTTAGTTGTCATGTATAAGATACAGCCGTTAAAAATTGGTATTTTTTTTTTTTTTGGCCAGAAAAGTGAAATTGTTTTGCTTTGTTTTGAGTGAAACCAACCACTGAGAAATTTGTATTACAAATTCGAGGGCTCACAGTGCTACACAAAGTTTTAGGGAGAGCGTTAGACATTTTCAACTTTTTACTTTCATATTTTTAGACTTGGAAACTTTTTTTGTGAAAACAAATTACCAAGTGCCAATGACCATCGATGTCGATGCCCCCCCCCCCCAAATTAAAAATTTTGAAGAGCTGTATCTTGGCTACCATCTGACCTACAGAGCTGGATCAGGTCTCAAATTGTAGCGAATTTAATACATATACTGGATATACACTACTGGTAATGGTCCTAACAACATACTAAAAAATCAGAACTAGCTGTTTAATTGCCATTTTAGCTATTTTTAGAGTTATTTTTGACTGACCTATAAGTGCAAGAGGCACCAAAGTGCCTCGAAACTCTCTCCGGCCGTTTTTATCATTGTTTACAAATTACCTTCTCCCTCCAATGATTTAATGCTCTCCCAATGATTGACTTGTTTGTTAACGTTAATGGTCAGCCCTTCTACAAGGGCCATTGCCTTCATTATTCAACCTTAGCATACAGGGTGTAACGGGAAAACGGGGCATAATTGAAATGGTGATTCTACATCACATGTGGGTCAAAAATGACCATATGGACCATGGTCCGATTATTGACCGTTTCCGAGAAAATCGCAGTTTTCCTGACCATCAATGCATCAGGCGTTTTTTTCGAAGATCGGTCGGTATCTTAACAACCATTAATCCTGGGGAAATTTATAGGACACCGTTGGAAAGAGCACAAAATTTCCTTTAAGATGGTCGTAAAGTTGGGGTAGTTCGTGAAATTTGGGCACCCTTAACGCTCGGCTGAAAAAGCCGCTTCCTTGAATTTCTCTATACTTAGCTGTTGGGGGTCATCTATTTGAGCCCCCATTCTATGCAGCTGACTTTGAGTTTGACTTCCGCTGTCTGTTTCCACCGATCTCTGCGAAATATCTGTCAAAGGAGAGGGTGGGAACGGTAGTGACGGTAGTGTCGGCAGCTACCCTTGAATCCTAGAGGTCACAACCCTCAGGTTCTGAGCAGTGACCTGCCGTTTCAAGCACTTAGTATTGCCTTTTTTGGAGTTGGTCCAGCGAGATAACCGGACTCAGCAGTCTTAACGGATCAAAAATTCACCGAAAAGATTTCGGCAAATTGTTCTCGCTCGAGGACAATTGTGAACGTACGTTTCCAGACATTTTAGACGAGTTTTCAAGTATTTCGAACTGTATCTCAGAAGGAATAAAGACAAAATCCCGAACCAAGCAGGCATTTGAAAGCTTAATAAATGTAGAAGTTTTTCATGAAGTCCTACTCTTCCTCCGAGAGCTGTCAGTAAAATGACAGCTGGCTGAATAACAAGTAACAATAAAGAATTTCAAGGAAGCGGCTATTCAGCTGAGAGTTAAGGGCGTCCAAATTTCACGACCTACCCCAACTTTCCGATCATCTGAAAGGAAATTTTGTGCTCTTTCCAACGGTGTCCTTGAAAATTTCCTAGGATCAATGGTTGCTAAGATACCGACCGAGTTTTGAAGAAAACGCCTGATGCTTCGAAATTCAGGAAAACTGCGATTTCTCAGAAACTGTTGATAATCGGACCATGGTCCAGATAGTCATTTTTGACCCACATGTGATGTAGAATCACCCATTTCAATTATGCCCCATTTTCCCGTTACACCCTGTATAGTGTAGTTTTACAACCGCGTTGCACAATTCATTAAACGGGACGCTATCGCGCTGTAGTTCAAAGGAATTTCATAGTGCAATAAGTTTTTTTACACCATGAGAATCTCTCTGTCTTATTTGCTGTCTTCTTTTACGCTTCCCATTCTTTATAGCTAAAAATAACATAAAAATTCCTAGCTAAAACATGTAATGGTACAGTTTCATAAAGGTAAAGTTTGCGGATGTGTTTGTGCGTTGCGAGCACACATGAATTGTGACAGAATGGATTGTGGGGGGGGGGGGTCCAGAAATGATATGAAGTAGTGGCTTCAGGGAGAATATGTGGGCGACATCAGAGGTTCAAAACTATGAAAGTTGAAGTGCTCTAGGGTTCGTCCAAAAGTTTTTCCCCATTCCACCATCAACAAAGCGCTAAAGCCCCCGCTGGTGAAAAATATACCCCTGCAACCCGTCAACCCAATTATAATCCACTCAGAGGAAAGTTTTGGAATATAGACAAAAATAACGGGGGAAAGGAATGCGTTAAATTCAGATTTCGTAGATGCGATGAAAAATTGAATTTAACCGTAATCACTGTAATTTCCACATTCAATCAATCCAGAGCAAAAAAGAGATTGAACTGGTTGTTTATAAAGGTGTCTTTGACGAATGTTACCCGAACTTGAAGCTTTCCAAATGCTCTGTGGAATTAATTGGGAGCAAGGGAGGGTTTTGAAGTGAATTAATTCGAGCTTTTATTCGAATCAAGGTGAGGAAAAAAGACTGAAAGGAGACTGGTATAATGGGAAGGCGGAGTAACTGATGGCTTCTGTGGGGGGTTCTGGAACAGGCGATTGGAAATTCTGTAGAGTGTGTATAGATAAGTGTTTGCGTCAAAATTTGCTCTCGAGAGCCAAATATTCTCCCGTTCAACCCTTAACGACATCGGCCTGTCAGTTTTTGCCCATTTCGGAGCGAGGGCAGAATAACGTTCCCATCACACCTGCCTTTGGATTCACTCTCATTTTAACTTATGGCGCCTTCAAAACTCACTCACCTTATTGCCCTGCTTTATGTATTTTCTCCATAATTCAAAAAGTCAAGTTTATTGCCAACCTCTACTCTCCACATTTATATCCTTAAAGTAATTACTTTCGAGTTTTATTCAACTCAACTATATTCTTTTTTTTTTATCAACTGCGCTTTTAATTGGTGGAACCTTGAATTGTTGAGCAAAATCGTTTACTAAAAGCGTAATATAAGTCCAGAAATTGATTTGAACTTAATTCATCCAGAAAGTTGTCTTGGTGAAATAGGGCAGAGGGGAGGAACTGCCTTTTCTCTATATTCCTTTCACGCACTTGATTGATACCCGAGGAAGTTCAAAATTAAACGGGAAAAGACCGAAGGGAATAAGAGAGATAGATTCGCCTCTATCCCCTCAGCACCGAATCGAAATTCTTCGCATTTAAATTCTCTCGAATTTTCTTGACTTTTAACCAAAAGGGGTTTAACAATGAGGCGAACCAGCTCCCGAAATGGAAACAAACTCCCAAACTCCTCTCTCCATACCCTTTACCCCACCCGTCGTTCAAAATCCTTTCGATTTTCCATTTTATTGCTCAAGAATTATCCCTTTATAGAGAGCAACTCTAATGAGGATTCAATTCAAGCTTCCCTCTGTCCCAATTTACGGCTCTGTGCCAATCAACGTCCCTTTCATTAGATAGCGGAAAAATTTAACTAACCGTTAAGTCGTAATGATAGTTTTACTTTTATATTCATTGGGTCCTAAAAGTGAACCATTCGCCAAAGAAAACAACTGCAGCGTTTCTGGGCAGTTTCGATCAGTTCAAGTCTGAACGAATAATGCGACATAGTTTCGAACATGTTTGCGACATTACGAAATAACCAATAAAACTCGCCGTGACAGAGGAAAAAAGAAGTTTCCTATAAGCCCAGTTGTGCGAGGCTGAATGTATCCAGGAGGATCAGTGGGTTCCAGGAGGAAAAAAAGACATTCTTTGCTGGTTTAACCCATCTGGTTAAATAAGAAGCAGCTACACTGTATAGTAGCTTATATTATGTGAGTCCACCAAGGCTGCAGGGAACCAAACCATAGCCCCGAAAAGCACCCACTTTCTCAAGAAAAAAAAAAAAAAAAAAAAAAACTCAGGGAAGCCCCAGCGTAATCGATGCATTTCTGCCCTCTCCAATATTTCAATCGACTTCAGCCACAGGCCACTGCGAGTTCTAATTCCTATTTCCGACCGCGGAATAATGACTTTCAAGTTTTTCATACTTCCGTTGTGGATAACAAATTGAATAGGGAATAGGTGGTTGTTGATGGCGTGTGAATTAAACGCACACCAGGAAATGGCCGGCAACTGCATCGTTCCTGGCTTATTCTACGGTGTGTCCAGCTAAATGTATTTTTTATCATCCACTCTCTCGAGGAATCTATTCTGGAAGCAGCAGTTTGCTTAAGGGGGTTGGGTCCTCCCTACAAATTGTGTTTCCGCCACTACCTAGAGAGTACAGAGGCCGGCAAAACTCTGGTGTAATTATTTCAGTAGCTTAGGTTAGACATTCCTTACCTTTTTCTTTTTTCTTAACGATACGCGTACTCCTTCTATTGAGATCTCGATTGTGACTTTCTTCTTTTTAAGGCCCTTGGATTTGAATTCGTACTGCAACAATAGAAATACAAACAAAATAAATTCATTTCATAGAATAGGTAAGTCAAATTGAAATAACACAACAAGTTCAATTTTTAAGTTTATCAACTCAACTTTGCGATGTAAACTTTTTATTTGACTGTCATCATATCGAGGTGGTTGACGCAGAATGGGAGGGAAGGAAAGGCTTTAAAAACTGGTCGAAAAAAGAAAATGTAGAGCGAGATTGAAAATGAAAAGTTCAAGAGAAAATTTCCCGGGCCTTCGAGCCGTCGCTTTTCATTTCAAACGAAAGCATGGAGAGGGACGCAGCGCAGATTGGGGAAGTGTCTGTGTTCTCGGTCGATGAGATTTCGTTATGAATGAGTATAATTGCAATTTGTATGAGGATTGTCGAGTTACGAAACCAAATCCAGATTTCAATCATATTAGCTGGGTGAATGGATAAAGCGCGGGGGAAAGGGTGAATGTAAGCCCTGCAATGAAATCTAGTTTTTATAGGACTGCAGAGGGAGGACTCCGTCTAACAAGAGGGCGCATGTGGCTAGTCATAAAGTGCGGCTAGTCGTGGTGGAAATGGAAATCGTGCGATATTAATTAGAATAATATGGTAACATATACGTAGGTATATGTATAAATGCTTTTCTACTCTGCCTTGAAAAGGAGGCTCTTCCTTTGCACGGAGTTGAAAGGAAGGTAAATAGATCTTGCAGAACTAGGTAAAATGTAATTGGAATTTATGTGACAGCACACGGTAAATAAGGTAGTTTAGAACTAATTTCCTGTACCCCATCGTACGAACCCTTGAAAAGAAAACTTAAACTTCAATGTCAAGACAGTCACTTCCTCTCTCTAAACTTACCCAGACTGATCGCTTCGCTTTAACGGTGATTGGTTTTCTATACATAACGCATAGCTTATACATGAAACTCTTCTCAAACGCCCCCTTCGCTTCCCGACGACATACATCATTTCGGATAACTTGACGCTTCCATAAACTTATACCCTGCCGGGCACAACCTCCTGTTAGGAGAATGGAAAACTTGACGAGTCAATAACTCGCTGAACAGAACAGTGGTGTGGAGAGGGGGTGTTTCTCGTAACGAGAGCTGACTAGATAGGTAAATGAACTTAGGAGTGGTTTTAAGTGTAAGAAACTTCAGACTGCGTTTAATTACACCCTGTTTATTGACTTCTTTTTTTTTTTACAAACATTAAATTCTAAAACCCCCACAATGATTTCTCGAGGTGTTGTTTTTCCCCGTTAAGGAATTCAGGACGCTTTTCCTTCTTCTTAATTGAATTCTAAAAACTTATAAAAGTTGAAAAAGTCTTCTCCCTTCTTTATATAGCTCTACCTCTTTTCCTCGAAATCTCAATTTTCGTCATCGAATTTGCTTACTGCACCAGAAAATAGTCTATTATGTAAAGCAACCCTCCTTCAAGCAGGAAACTCATGCATTTCATAAAAAGGGCCAATATTCAATTACCGAACTTTCAAGTTTTATAATTTTTTTCTTTTTTATGAGAGCAAATGAAGTTTGCTCCTAGGTGTAAGAGGAATGGCAGTGGCGATAAATTTTCTTCCTATGTCGTTTAGGAAGTAAAAAGTGGGTGGGGAAGGGAGAAGGTGATACTCTCATTTATGTGAAAATTATTCGCTAGAACGGTCTGCCCATCCTGATAAGAGAAAGTGAATAACGGGACCAGGGGTGCGATAGCAGCAACCCCCCTTCCTGCGGCTCATCGAAACACTCGTTGTATGGGATCGTGTTGGAAGAGAGAGAAAGAGCTTGTTCGAAAGGAAGGATATCTCACCCCTCGAAGTTATAGCGATATAGAGCACCAAAACCCACTAAAACAGTGATGGAGGCAGTTATGGAGAGAAATGGCGGGGGATTGTAGAGGCATGAAAAGGGTGATGAAGCGAAATGGTACTAATTTCTCCGCCCCGGCCAACCACAACAGCGTCTCTAGAGACTTCTATACCAGGTAGAGGATGTGAAGGTTAACAAAGAACAACTTGATAATTGTCACGGAATATGTATAATAAATTGCACACCATCCCGAATATTATCCTCTCTTCAGAACGCATTCGTTCATCCGTGTCGGAAATCCCTCTCCTGACCCCCGCCCCTCCCGCAGAAAATTCACGGATGAATTAGCAACCCTTGAGAGCATGACATCCCCACCTCCTTCGTCCTTTTTATTTAATATAGTAGCTCAATTAATCGATTGAAAACTAAAACCCTCCAAAAGTTTCCTAACTAACGAAAACTTCCCTTCTTTGATAAAAGCGGGAAATAACGTGGGTGGAGGGAAAGACAAGATTAAGTGCCTTAAAGAAGTAGCTACCCTAAAAAAGACAAAAAGACTCTCGAAGAACTTATCTCGGGAGTGCCGAACTCCGAAGAAGCCAATAAAAGGGAACATTAGTAATGCAGGGGTTTTAGAAACCGATTTTTTCATCCTGTGATAGTATAGTAGAACAGGTGACGGTGAATCAACAAATCAACGAATCACCCAGCACTTAACAATGCGCTTGACGAAGAGAGAATGTTCCGAAAACGATGGCCATCGTCGCGGGAGTAATAAATCGTGTGATTTTCCAGGGCTTTTGACCTCAACTTTTATTGTGGCCGTTGAGCAAGAAAAATTGACAGGTAGAGGTAGGTAACAAATGTACGGAGTTTACGACTCGGGGGGAGAGGTAAGCCTGAATGAACTGTGAACACAACACAAAAAATGAGTGTTGCGGGTCATAGTTGGTCAAGCTCTGCGGTTTTTTGCCTAACTTCAAACAATCCAAGAACTTAAAGCATCTCAATTTATTCTCTAAATGATAGGCGTCTAATAGGTTTATAACAGCAGGAGAAGAAAGTTTTTTCTTTGGAGACACATCACTGAAGAAAAAGGGTTGTCTTCAAGTCCTCGTGGAGAGAATGAACAGCTTAGGACTCAATTTTACGGACTGAGGAGAATGCCGCCGCCAAGACTCGGCCTTAGGTCACCTTCTTCGCGGTTTCTACAGCCTCCGTCCGAACAGGCAGTCGCGAGGAAGGTGGGACCCCTCCTCCATCATGTGCAACTCCTCAAGCACAACAAGACCCTAAAATAATAATAATGAGAGCTCGACTACGGATGAGTTTTCCAACCCTAACTACCTTGATCTTCGTACAAGCGCACGCAACAACAACTTTGCTGCCTTCCGCGGAAGGATGAAACGAAGTTTATTGCTCCTGATTCTGAGAAATGACACCCAAGCGTAAGCAATGAACCTAAGGGCCATATATCTCACAATTATCCCCCACTCCAACCCATTCCATTGACGACCACTAAGATTTACGATGTTGAAAAAGTGCTCTTGCACTGCGTGATGAAATGTTTCGTTTCTTTATTTTGTGAGGCTATATTTTATTGCGCTGGGCACGACACCCTTAGCCAGTTTAGGGTGAAACAGGATGGATATTCTTAGAATTATCGTTCTAACAGTAAGTATTGAAGAAAATTCGTATGACCCGCGATCGTCGGCTCTCGCCGCTTTTTGGGACTCGCCATGGACATCAGTTTATGATTTATGTTTGGGCTAAATTGGTGTGTTGTATTTATTTTCTACCAAACAAGGTTGGTTGGATAAACCATTTCCCCAATAACGAAAAATTCCACTGAAGTTGGGTCCAGTCTCCGTTTCGACCTCAGACCTTCAGGAGCCGATGGACCGGAGCGAGCACGGAGCCGATGGACCGCCCCTCACCGGGAACCGAGGTGCCACTGCACTACGATCCCCGCCCCCGGCGCTCCGTACTCGGCTCAATTGCCAGGCTGATGAGACCAGGACCGAGTAGCTCAGGTAGCTGAAGATCTGAGGTCGAAACGGAGACTGGACCGCACCTTCGGACCAATTTTTCGTGATTGTTTGGTGGGTCCTGCCCCCAACATCTTTGTCGTTCTTTATTCATGTCTCCAATGTTTCCTTTCTTAATTTGCGCAAAGAACCATCCCATCTTATAAAATTCTAAACTGACCCATAACTGACTCTCTGCATATCGGTAAAAGACTGAAATTTACTTTAACAGAGCCACTACTGGTGTTTTTACCAGGTTGAAATAGCAAATTCACCGTGATCCCCACAGTGAAAATGAATTCACCGAGAACGTGTGTGTAAATAATGAAAAATTACTCGGTGAAAAACATTTTAGAGTTGCTTTTACATTTTTTTCTCCTACACAGACTTTTTTCTCAGTGAAAGAGGAATATTCATTCCTATTTATGAAAACACAGTTGGTTTGGAGTAGTATAGCAAACCAGCCTCGCCATAATTCCGTGATTTCATTCACATTTCGAAAGCCTATTTTTTTAGGCACTAAATAAACGACACACACATTCATCACATCACGAATGAATCTCTTCTTGTGATAGAGTGGTATAGAAACGCCTTTTCTCAATCGCAGTTGTTTCCGGAATGAAGTCAAACAATTTAATTCTTCGTAATTGGAATTCACGACACAACATTTTCTGCGAAAAGGAATAGTAATAATAAGACTCAAGCGTGAGGCTTCAGAAATATCGGAGCATGGGGATTGAACCGTATGTTCTGAGGCCCTTGCGGCGGTTTGACCCAGCCGTGCGTAAGACGCTTCGGGGCTGGAATATTTTAGGCGAACTCGGGAAAATAGTCGATTTCTGCCTTGTTTGTTGCATAACTTGAAGAACCTGTACGATAGTGAGAAATATTAAGTCTATTTCTTTGCTACACATATGTTACACCAGCGAATATAGCAAAGAAATATAGACCCTAATCAATGAACGCCGCCCCTCGGTCCATCTTATTAACCATTGCAAATAAGGCGGGGTGTGTTTACATGGTTATGCCACCTGGCTTAATTCGAATATCTGTCGGGACAACCTTTTCATCACAATTTCCTGTATTATACCCGTAAACCTAAATTCAAAGGGTAAAATATGAGCATAATTATGAGAACATTATGAGCATAATATGTGTAACACCTTCATCCCTATACAATCGAGACAGAGCTCTCGCCCCTTCTCGATAACCTCAATTCCACAACCCCAATCATTTGGAGGTAGATCCTCAATTTGCACATCAAACTCACGTTATTTAGAAAATAAATTGAGAGGCTTACCCGAATCCTCCTCATGGCAGCCACAATTTCCAGTCGACTTTGCGGCTTGGGCACGTCCAAAGTTCCAATGTACTGAAAACAAAAATAAATAAATAATTAACACTTTTAAATAACATGTAAATAACTTATTCGTCGAACTTTTGAGAAGAGACAGAAAAGGGTGGAATAACGTGTTTCGTCGAAAATAAAGGATAGTGGGAAGAAAAATGAAAAGACTCGCAACTGGGCGAAAATCGTATTTATATTTAGCCCAAAAAAAAGAGTAGAGGGAAAAAGCCTTGCGGCATAAAAAACCCTCGAGAACACGTTACATGGATCAATTAAATATTAGAGAATGATTGCAATCATGAACAAATTGACGTATGAGTATGAATTAAGGGGTAAAGCAGCAGCTCAGTATGATATGCCTCTCGTTGAAGTAATTATGCTCATTTATGAGTAGGATAGGATAACGTATGTGACCATACGTTGCTCAAAAGAGTGTGAATAGATAGCGTGTGTCATTCAAGAGAATGGAAACTTACTGCGAATGATGAATATATTATGAGTGGGAAGTGCCCACTGAAGGGAACAGGTACCGCAAGCAAAGGCATCCGAACTCAACTCATCAACTGAGTAGTCTCAACTGTTGGAGGAAGAAGGGAGTGGAAGAAGAACATGAAGAAGAAAATAGGAGGAAGGGCGTTCGAGGTACGAAATTCCCCCACCTATCGATGTTTGGGGGAAGACGCTTTGACCACACAGGATTAGTTTTCTTTTGAATTATGTTTTTGCGTTTCGATAAATTTCGTTCCACGAAACATAACGAGTTGTTGCTTTCATCAACGTTCTTCTTCAAGTCGTTTCAGTTTTGTCAATCTTTTCAACTTTTGTAATAAAGTAATTTTAAAACTTGACTTCAAAATTACGAAACTTTCAGGCAAGCGTAATTTCATCGAAAAGGGCTGGTGGTAGGAAGGGAAGCTAGGAATTGAAATAAAAGGGATGATTCTAGTGGGTTATGAGAGGAAGATGGACCGAGGGGAGGGGTTACGACTAACTTTATTGTCACACGGAGAGATGGGTCTCCGAGTGCTGCGGTTTCCCTGTCTTTTGGTCAGACGGTAAGGGGGTTAACTCATTTAACTGAGAGAGACGACCTCGTGGTCATCAAGAGATCCCTGCAACATACCTCTGCCCCACGAGACCTCTTAATTTAAACCCTTTTACTGTATCGATGCATGGAGGAAGAGGGTTATGTAAAGATTTATAGCGTTGTAAAAGATTCTAATTGGGATAACGAGTCACGTTTTAAGTGCTGTTCTAAGGGAAGGGTGATCGTCCCACGTCACCCGATACTAATGGCAATAGTTACGGGGGAAACATCTGTTTCGATTCACCCAAAACCCCTGCCCTTTCTTACTGTAGAAACTCGGATCATGTCTTGAGCGGAGTTGAGCGATTCAAGGAAGGTCCAGGACGGTGGCAGAACGAAGAAAGGGAGGCGGGGAGTCAATCAAGACGCGTCTAGAATGTGTCACGATGATGAAGAAGAGGAAAGGGGTGATATAAAGCCATAACGAGAGAGCAATCACATAAATGGATAGGAAAGGAAGGGATTTCATGGATGGTTCGGGGAGGCCCTTCGACACACTCAAGTCACGTCCTCACGGCTGACAAACACGATCAGGGTGCTCCTGGATCGAAGATTAGCTTTCCGCGGCATTCCCACGTACTTTTGCTTGCCTTGTTCCTTCTTTCATTTTTCGTAAAAAACGAGGATTCCGCGTATTGATTTACTATAGAAATAGAAAAGATGGAAAATATGTTAGGCAACGAAGGTCGCCATAGAATTGTTGTGGGGGGGGGGGAGACTGCCGTAAAGTGAAACCTTTCCTTCAGTTCCGCAGTGCTCTGCGGCTTTGTAGCATACCCTAATATGTCATCTCCTCAACGTTTCCTGGAAAAGAGGAAGCTTTTAATTTCCATCGCTTTTATTGCGTAATACAATATCCCTTTCTCCAAATCCAACATTGTAATTGATTGCTGTGAATTTTTTCGCCCTAAAAAATACCGTACGAAATGGGGGCGGAAGGGCGAAGAGGAATGAGGCTTCACGAAAACAAACGAGCATTCGTCCCTCCCCATCGATTCATTGTAATTTGAAGCAAAAAACCCCTTCGTAATGAAATACACCCAAGCCTCATTTTGTTTAGTAAAAACGAACAGGGATGGTTCAGCGGAAGAGAATAAAAAGCAGCGATCGTAAATTTAAAACATTTGATGTCAAGTTTTAAGCGTAGTTGAGCAGATGAAGGGGTGAGAGGTTTTAAGTAGGTCAAAGTGCGCTCCTAGAGCTCGAGGAAAATAAAAAACCCAAAACTAAATTTCGGTTCCATACTTGAAGCTTTAGAAAACTTCTACACGGGCTTTCAACATTTCACACACTTCTTGCATTATCCTCGACAAAAACTGAAGATATTTCACCCCTCCTGGCCATTGATCAAACACGCAACTTCACCCCTTAAAAGACCCACTAAAATGTTTAGGCCGGTAGTCCACTGGAAGCGTTTTCGAGCGGCGCTACAACGAGCGACATCGAGCGTACACGAATTCACTGCTGTTAAGCCTGCAGTGGACGATTTCACATTCAATTTGAGGCTGTTGTCGTGCGTTGAAGCGCCGCTCGAAAAACGCTTCCAGTGGACGACCGACCTTAGTCAGGAAACTCATCTGAATTCACTCTTGTTTCCCTTTTTTCTATTACCCGATTACTTATTCCCTCAACTTGTAGCCTTTCACTAATGACAAAGTGTAAAATACAGGGAGAGGAGGGGAGCGAGAAAAATTCTCTTCACACTTCCGTTGGACTTGAAGAAAAAGCTTAAAAAAGGATTCATAGGGGAAAAAAAACACTTGTTGATCGGAATTTAAATTACGTAATTAGGCGTCTATTTTTCCGGCTCTTCGGAGCCCAACCCTTGTCCATCGGCAATTTGTCAAAAGCTTTCCCCTTTAATATAATCAAACATTGTTTTCTTCTCTTGACAGCGCATCCGGCCCCCTCTTTTTTTTTTTTTTTTTTTAAATCGGCCCCCCTTTCCGCTTTTCTACGCCAAACTAATTAAATCGGAATTTCATAGTACTCCAAACGCGGGTATAAATAATTAAAAACCGACTATTCCGGGGAAAAAGGGGTGGATTCTGGTGTTTCTATTATTGAGGGAACATATATTTTGGATAAAGAAGGGGTGGTGGGATTGACGGGTGATCTGAATCCACTTTACATACGAGAGGACTGACATTATTATTCGCAAAGGCTTTGAACATACTTTCAAAATTTAATTATTCGGATTGTACATCAACGACAGTTTGAAACTAGTTTGAGTCACCGGCCTTAAAATGACGAACGTGAAAAATAATGAGAGGATTTTAAAACTAAAGGGCTGTTTATTAAATTACAAACCAATAATATGGGAAACGCTTTAGAAGGATGAAAAGAAGAGTATCGTGTGATTTTTCTTTTTAGCAAAATTCTTCTTCTTCTTCTTCTTCTTCTTCTTCTTCTTCTTGGGTGGTTGATTTGATCCAGACATATAATGAAAGTTTCGAAGGTTGTTCAAGGATTTTTTTAACACCATGGGGCGTAATTATTACATGGTGTCACGCCATTTCTTGAAGGCTTCATTGAATGAACAAAAAACGTTTCCTTTTAGATAAGCTTCGACATTCAAGAAAAAGTGAAATCGCCGAGTTGGTTCCATATCAACGATTCCATTTAACATTGTCCTCCGAAATTCGAGATACCCAGCTCCCAAATCCAGAAAGTAAGTGGCGGTTGAGTACCGAAACGACATGCCACAAGTCTATGAGGGGCAAAATGATAAATACGAATTCATGGGCAGTATGCGGCGCATCGAACCCAAAAAATATAATGTGCTGCAATCACCAGTAATTGCTTTATGCAAGAAAAACACACACTGGGTTGTACTTTGCAGTTAAAGCGTTTTTAGCCTTTTTGACACGTTTTTACGAGCCCCACGAACGCAAGACCGTGCAGCGGTCATCAGCATGGTCCTCCACCGATCAACACAACTTTTTATTTAGCAGCGGGCTTGGGGCAAAGAACAGCACACTAGCGCTTTTTCTCCATTTCGGTCGGGAATTTCCTTCGAGAACAACAAATCACAACTTTTTCCAAACATTAGCCTCGAACGAAAGCTTTGTTTAATTATTGCAGCCGCGAAATGGCATCCATAATCCAAGTTTTATCGAGAAACCGTGAAAGTGACCCTTTTTTCACAATGTTAGCCGAGATCAACCAACCTCGACCCTGGTTGCCTATACAAAGTCACTAGAAATGACCCGTGATTTAGGCGAAAATGATCCAAATTTGAACTTTAGACGAAATCACGTGATATGGGGGTTCTCGACATAGGGACTCCAAAAATCTACACAGATTTTCGTTCAGACGCTATTTTTCTCAATCTCAGCCACGAATGATCGCTTTTTGTTTAATTTCAGCAGCTAAATGGCCTCTATAAATAACGAAATAGCATTTTATTGATGCCGCTGTCATGCCGGACAGGGCTGCCTCCCCTGGCGTTAGACTTCAGCATTGGCGCACTCAAAAGTAGCGCTGGACTCAAATATGGTGGGACCTGTCCCACCACGGAGGCGAACGGATACAGCGCCAAGACAGTCGAACAGCTGATCAAGACCTAGCGGGAAAAAACGATGTTAGAACGCATGTTTCCAGCTTTGATAAGGGCTTCCGTAAGAGAGCAGGCTAATCATCAAGCTGGGCGAGACTCCCATTCTTCAGCCCGCAGGCAATTAACCTACACTATACAGAATATTATATTGGAAAATTACGGGTTTCAAGCATCGATAATATATAAACCTGGATTGCTCACAGCGGACTTGAGGGGCGTAGAGGGGGCAGGTCGTCCCCTGATAAACATTCATCCTGTCCCTCTCCTTGTGCAGTTATGGCAACACAACTGTCTTCCGGTATTTACTGTGAAACTCCACCCCTCTCATCCACTTGGGAGCTTATTTAATGGCTATTCTTTATCAGCAATGATGAACAATCCAGTTCTTTTATATATCGTTGGTTTCAAGTGCCCTTCAGAAGCGAGAATATCTCGAGGGGAATTATGAATAATGGAAAAAACAGGGTCGGCCACAGGACAAAAGTGGTGTCCATAGGATCACATTGTTGGAAATGCGCAACATACCCATCTATACTGAGGGCGCTATTTGTACATGTGCTGCAAGCTGCAACTCCTTTATTTATTCCTAGGTCCGTGAGTAAGTCTCAAAAAGACTGGAAGAACATCTCAGCAAACCGATTTCAGCATTTTAATGTCATATCAGGGATTGCGAGAGGAAGGCGGATCGCTTTGGCCCAGTTTCTCGCTTATGATGGACAACCGGATGATGAGTAACCACCAAAAAGTTTTTTAATTGCCAGAGGCTCACAGGAGAACCAAAATTGCATAAAAGAACGCTAATTAGCGGAGGAGCCGAGTCCTTTATTTGTAGGAGCACTGAAAATGGTCGTTAAGACTACCTCATTTAGCATTTAAACCCTTTCTCTTCAATAATGTAATCCGTCTGTGGGCTCTTTTAGATCAGACTGCAATTTCGGTACAGCTATGGTAGCTCTGCACAAAATTGACTGTTTCTTTACTGCAATGGATATTAACCGTCCAAAATTCAAAGCCCAGATAACGAATTGTCAATTTGAATCTCAAAACTGACTGTTCATCACGGAAACTCAATTTAGCGTTGTACTTGTTCTAAAACTTGACGGGTAAAACAACGAACTTCCTGCAACAAAAGCACAAAACGCCCGTTATTCATTTTGTTCTGCCAATGTTGCCCGGAAACGGACAATTTTAGCCTCAAACTTGGCGTTTAGGGCTCGCCCTTTGGTGTCACTTTGGGGATTCACAAAAACCACGATTGAACTTTGACTTCTGCGAGGTCTTAGAACGAGTGTTCTTGAAGTTCCAAAACGGAATTATTGGAAGTACCGAGTAGAGTGGAATTATTGAAAACTGCGGTTTCGATCTTGATGATTTTTGATTCTTAGTTCTATTATCTCAAAGTCGTATGCAAGGAAAGCAGTAAGAGTAGGATTGAAATTCAGGTCAAGGTTCCTAACTTGCATTATCGAGAGAAGAAAAAACTGTATGTTAGAAAGGTAAAGTAAACGGTTAATTTTAAAAATTATCCTCCATAGCAAAGACCTTTAAAAGTTAAACACCTAATACTTTATCTTCACGCACCAAAGCGCAATAATGCACGCCAAAGGACTCAAAGACTTGGATTCAAAGATATTTTGGAGGAGGGGGACAAAAGTTGCCCTAAGATGGCGGTAGTGAGGCCCGCGCCCTTACTAATTATTTCAGTACTACATCGAAAGTACAAGATCAGTACTTAAGAAGCCGGCGATCAAAATTACCGATCATGTTCATGTATGTTCCACACCCCTATCTATACACAGTGAGTTTAAAAGTTTTAAAGGAAGCCTATTCTCCTTTCTTCATGGGAAGAACAAGTTGCCTTCCACGTCCACCCAGCTGAGTAGTATGCCCTTGAACTTCCTCTTTCTTTCTTTCATCTTATTAAACGAAGTCTGTAGGAGCCAGATGAGGAGGAAAGGAAATAAAAGGAGATCGAGAACCGGTCGTCCCGTAGACCTGTACACCTGAAGAGGTAGAATCGTTAAGCATGAAAAAGAAGGGAGGAATACAGCTTTGATGCCGTGCATCACGGTCATAATAGGCTGTTATTCCTTTTTTATTTTCCTACTATCCTTAAATGCACACTAGTTATTTTATTTCTGAGGCTCATTCTACCAACGATTGTGTTGACGTTGAAAATAAAGTAAATATGTGTTATAAAAAGATTTGCAACTCCGCAGTATCCATCCACAGACATTCTTATTTGTCCTCTCGATTTATCCTCAGACATGTACACAGAAAGCGTGGTTCTCACTTATATCACCCCCTCCTCCTCCCGAAGCAGAGAGAGAGAGAGGAAATTAAAAGGAAATCAACGCGTCGCGAGATTTCGCGAGACGATTTAGAATTGAGGTAAAAAAGGATCCAAAAATACTTGAAAAGATGGGATACGAGCCAAAAAGCATGTTCTTGAGTGACGTCTCGGTGATGACGTCGGATGATAAAGTTGGCTTTCGCGACTGTAGATCACAAAGGGGGCTGTAAAAAAGGGTAGGGTGAGTGGGAGAGCCCATTTTAAAATTGCATCAGAAATACCGCGTGAAGGATTTGAAAGAAGAGTGAGACTAAGCAGATTCTCATCGGTTAGGAAACAGCGAGGGAAAGATCACGTGTGGAATTATAAGAGTGAGTTGGTAGTGCGAGGGGGATATTATTGGCCTGCCCATGGTAGTAATTTTAGACTGATCAAGGGGTAGCAAAAACATTGTATGTTCTTATCCTTGACGCGTTAAATTTCTTTCAAATTTTATGAAAGCAAATTCTTATTCATGGAAGTATTTTAATGACACTGATGAAACACAACACGGCTCCATGATAGGATGGCAAGCTCGAAGTAGACGACAAAAAATTAAAGACTCAAGGGCTCTCGTTTTTTTTCTGTCAATTAACGGAACTGTTATCATGTTTTTGTTGTAAGTAAAGAAAACCAAACCAAAACAAATTATAGCAAAAACGTGCAAAGGGACTATGCCGCTATGTATACTTCCTTTCCGCCGGATTAACTATCTGTTGGCTCCACGTAATGGCAATGTCCGGAGAGAAAGATTACGATATTGCCATTAA
This sequence comes from Corythucha ciliata, assembly GCA_038030265.1. Classification (NCBI taxonomy): domain Eukaryota; kingdom Metazoa; phylum Arthropoda; class Insecta; order Hemiptera; family Tingidae; genus Corythucha; species Corythucha ciliata. The sequence continues at coordinate 42,038,758 of CM075942.1, read as the reverse complement.
GGAAACTCTGAGGTTTTTAAACTCTTGAATTTACCCGCCTCATCTTCTCACAATTCACTACGCTATTTTTAATCGTTTGTGTTTACTTTGTAACGAAAGAAAAGGAGGACAAAACCTGGTCTGCGTATAAAAGGTTGGGATACTAAAAAAAGCATAGACCCTCATATAGCATCGACCTTCATGAATCCCCTTTAGGGTCCAGCGCGGAACCAAACCAGCTTCTGAAAAAGGCTAAAGGGCTTTTCTAAAAAGTCCTTCTCGGGCTGTTCTGCGTGACAAGGAGGGGGGAGGGAGTTCCTCCACCTCAAACCTACCCCTGTGAAGAACAGTTTACGTCCAAACCAACCCGTGAAGGGAGCTATAGTGGCCATTTGTCTTGCTCAACTCAGCTCACAGCCCCTTTGCAACAAGATTGCATCACTCTCAGGGAGGGTTAAGCAGCCCTCATCTTTTTTTTTTTTTTTATACTTCCTCGTTTTTTTCTCTCTCTCTCATTGTCAGTATCAAAGATACAAAATTCTTCCCTTCTACGTCTCTTAAAGTGATTGCTTGAGTGGGAGAGACAAAAAAATGATAGATATAATCGTGCATTGCTTACACCGTCTACCGTGCCGTTATCGTGCCTACTAACCTGGGGTTAAAAGAATATGTGTTGCTTGAAAATAAAGTTCCATTTCCAGCATTATCATGAAATTAATTAGAGCAGGCAAACATCTGCGGGCCTTTGTTTTTAAACACGAAGTGACTGTAGTATGAGTCATTTCACGTCTTTGTTTTTCGTAAAGTTACTCATTTAAACGAAGCATAAACAAAGAGAATTCCTATTTTGTTCAACTTTGGGTTTCGACACAAAAGCTGGGATATATCAGGCAGCCAGCTCAGTCAAGCCGCACGGACTGACTCGAAGGGCTAACAAGGTTTATCGGGGGCTATCCCTTGCCTTATTGTACTTATAGTTCCTTGGGCCTCTCCGATTGTTATAAACCCGAAATGGTGCCTAGTACCAAAGTACGAAAGAGGGTGAACATAAAACTGGCGGTACCCTCGTGAGATTGGGAACAATGCAATTCAAGTCTGGATTCTTATAAGTTTCGCAATCGTACTCACTACTCAACGCAACCTTTATATTGTTCAAGAGTACTATTGGCACAGAACACTGAAGCAGTACATCGATGTTTGTAATTTTAAAGAGTTCCTTAACCGTGCTCTTCGAGATTCGCTCACATGATTCTCGAATCATCATTGACGTTTCAAGAAGCCCGCCAAATCGCTCTCAACAAGAAAGCTATCGAAGAAGAAACTAGAAAGTTGAAGGGAACCGATCAGTCTTCCAAAACGTCATGTCACATCAACAGGAGTCCCAGAAAATGGCTGTTTCCGAGTCAATTGCTACAAGTAGTTCGCCCCCCCCCCCAACCTAATCCCTTGTTGACTTCTATGCGATGGAACGTAGCCCGTGCATGTGTCTAAAAATTCCTGCAAACGAGCGACCACCCTTGAAGTCCTCGAGAAAAAGCATCGATTCGAGCATTCCTCGATGAGCGCTCTCTGGGACCGAGAAAATTGACCAAAACTCGATCACTGTCTGAGATGCACAAAAACCGCGTGTCACACAAGTCGAAACACGTTTTCAGATAACTTTAACGTGAACGCGCGCGGCGCGGTCACGCTATCGACTGGCCTGGATGCCCGTGGCCCTCGATACGCTACCGAAAAAATCGACCAAAATCATCAAGGCAAAACGTTTTGGGGGCGTTTTGGCTGGAACCGTCTGCATCTGCCCATTGAGCATCGTCCAGCTCAAATCGGGACACTTCGAAAAATCACCCTTTGAATCGCCCATTCAACCTCCAAGCCTAAGAGATTTCAGCGAAAATACATATATAGCTATCATAATGATTGAGAAAATTAACCAAACGGCATATTTCGGTTCCCCGTTACCCCAAATCAAGTATTTTGGGGGAATCGGAAAATCCAATCATGCAATAGTGAACTCCGTGAAATTGAATTTTTAATGGGCCAAACCCGCAAAACTGGCGTTTCGAGTGCAACACCCACGAAATTGGGTTCATTGAGTGCCAATAACCCGCGTAATTAGGGTGATCAGATTTTTCCCAGACGAAAGAAGGACCAAAATTTTATAATTGGGAAGAATACATATTATGGGGGGGGGGGTGTTGTGATTGGTGGAGGAGAAAGGACGGAAAGGCCACTAATTCTACTAATTCTAGTGGCCTCGGCCACTGACCCTAGTTCCACTATTCTGCCACTGATTCTAATTAGGACATGACCAAAATTGCCAAAACAAAAAATTGGCTTTTGAATGAGACATGCAAGACACAAAATTGTCTTTTGAAAGAGCCGAAACACGAAATTGGCTTCCAGAGGATCCAAAACGGTGTAGGAGAGGCCTAAAAAAGGGGTGTTCGCCTGCAGCTAGCTTAGGTGTAAGCCCCTGTCCCGCAAAAAATGTCTGGCGATCTCAGAAGTGTCATCTCTTGGATCATGAAAAATGTCCCGTGCAGGTGCCAGACACGATCAAATGACCTGGACTTTTTAAAGGGTGGGCTCCCGGACTATTATTATTTCGGGACAATCTATCGAGCAGAAAAGAAATACCGTCCTTCCAAAAGAAGTACCTCTGGTCACCGTTCGCATAATGTGTGCTTTGAAAGGGCCGAACTCGCGCGAAACTAGTTTTGAAGAGGTGAACTCCGCAGAATCTATAGCTCTCTGGATCCTCTCTGGACCTAGCTCTGATCCTGACTCCAGATCCAACTATGCAATGCGATGAATGCACTCGTCTGCAAAGGACGATGATGTTGCACCATAAGCAAAAAACTACGTCCACGGTGGACGTTGCACGAAATGCGTATAGTCTTCAAAATTGCGAGTTTTAGACGAAGTCAAGTTGAGCTGTTTCATTTCCGGTTGTTATTGGCCCATTTTTCTGATCCCAGACAGCTTTATCAACAAGATATTTACCAAAGACTTTTATTTTCTTTGCCTGAAATACTCGCATTATCCTCTGCTCGACATCGATCCTACATTTTCCTTTCAAACACACGGAATCGAAATCTTCCTATCATCAACTATTCATTGCGAAATCGCAATGCCCATCAACGAGATGGGCGAGGAACTTTTTTTTCTTCGGAAAGAGCTTTTCAAAATAAAAAGACGGTAAGAGTTAATACTACCGTATACCTTTCGCATCGTTCAACATCCGAAAACGTTGTGGAGAGTGTAAGCTAAGAGGAAGAAAAAAGGAAAGACGGTTTAACTATTTATTTTCTTATTTTTGTTTAATGGTAGCGCACCTAATTTATAAAATAGCATAATAAATGTTCATGGTGTATTCCGAGATAGGAACGGAAGAAATGAGTGAATTCTCAAACGAAAAATTAACTCAGAGGGATGGAGTGATATCGAAATCAAAAAGTTGTAGTGTGCAAAGTGTTATTAAAATGAAGGAGTTGTGATTTTAATGAAGGGGGGAGAAGGAGGGCACGAAAGTGAGATTTAGTTTTAGAAGTAACTATCCACCAACAAATCGGCCTTTTTTCCAATAAGAGACTATGATGGAATCCACCTCCTTATATCGGTTGTCCCTCTGCGAATGCTCCTCTTCAAACTTTTGGAACTAACTACAACCAATTACTTTTGCAGTCTCTTTTAATTGTCGAATGCATTTCGGGCACAACTGTGACCCCTCATCAGCAACTGACACCTTCTACTGCAAGTAACACAACTGTTGTGTTACTTGCAGTAGAAGGTGTCAGTTGCTGATGAGGGGTCACAGTTGTGCCCGAAATGCATTCGACAATTAAAAGAGACTGCAAAAGTAATTGGTTGTAGTTAGTTCCAAAAGTTTGAAGAGGAGCATTCAATAAGAGACTCATTGATTGGCAGGATCAGCCAATTGATTAGTCATTTCTGGCTGAGAAAACGATGGCAATTTTTCCCCCACAACTCGTGGCGTGAAACTGCAAAACTTAACCCAAAATTTGGTGATATCGGCCAAAAACCTCATTAAGTCACGATATTCGACCGTGTTGAAAACACGCTAAAAATGAATAATTGAACTCAGATGACCCTATCTACGGGCATTTTATGGGAATACTCCCATCCCATCCCAAAAGTAATCCCATAAAATGTCCGTAGATAGGGTCATCTAAGTTCAATTATTCAATTAATTGTCGGATACACTAGTAAAAAATGCTGAAAATTGATGCCCTGTTCTTGCATTCAGTATAATATGATTTTCTGTAAACACATAACGCAAACATGCCCCAAACATAAGTCATTTAATCACAAAAGTAGATCGGTATTAGATTAGCCAAAAAAATCTCACAATTAAGTACCGTTTCACTAACGATCTACCGCATAAATGGTAAGTTCACTCCAAAGACATTGACTATTCAGATAGAAATAGGTAGTTTTTCGCCCTAGGCACTTCAACGCTCCCTCGGAAACTGTTCGTCAGATCTCATGCATCTTCGACATCTTTTGTCGAAGTAAAAGTTCGACTGTGAAGAATGTGGTTTTATACGGCTGGAGATTCGTAATTGTGCCGCCGGAGATTATTTGCGTATAGCGAGGCAAACTATACTTGGATACTGACCGTTCGACCACAAAACTGAATATTTGGATAACTGCCTCAATCCCCTAGCAAAAAGCATAATTTATGCGTTCATTGCGACCCCCCCCCCTAGCCTATCACCTCCCTATCTTGACTGCCGGTTGTGTTCTTGCTGGCATAGTTATGGCCAACTACCTGATCCATCATTAATGAGAGACTTCGGCGAGTAAGGACGTCCGTGCTGTGCAATCAGAGTGCTGAAATGCATACTGTATACCTACACACGTATACGTATAGAATATCATTTTATTCAAAATCTTGGGCACTGTAAAACTCAGGAAGTCACTAAGGTATCGTCATTTCCCGAATAGTTCGAAAGTTTGTGAGTTGTTATGAGTGGGGGTGGGGGAAGGGGTGAACACATTGGTTTCCTTCTATGCAATCATGAATCATGTACACGTTCAAACGCGAAGGAGAAACCGCATTTGACATTTAATGACGACGGTGTGATAAACCCCTAACTTTTAATTTATTTTTAACTTATTTCTCCATGCGATCTAGTCAAAAGCCTAAACCCTGACGATGATCTAGCGATCGAAAGCGCTCGGGAGTCGAATTAAAAAAGTGAGTGAAACAACGTCTTTTTATTGAACCCCATTAATATCATGAATCTGTCTGATGGATTAAATGATAAAAATTCACGGTTTGAATGAAACTGTTGTAGCTCTGAAACAAATTCCGACACTCCGGATTCCTGCACTCGATTGGAATAGATAAAAAAATAAAAAATAAAATAAAATAAAATAAACAAATAAAAAAAAAAAAACAAACAAAAAAACAACAACAACTTAAATTCGCTCTTTCTGAAGGCTATCGACGCCACCCCTATCTGTCCTGACTACACTACACTCACTCAATTCCAGCTCAGCTCAATGTAATTTTTTATTGTCAAATGATGACCGGTCTTTTACGGTTCCTGAGGTTAGTTAATGAAAATAATATGCGCCCGAAAACAGTATCCGGGAGTTCTAAAGCTAATGTTGCTGCACAATAATTTTTTTTTTTCACTCGACACAGTTGGATTCTCGTACAATAGTTGTTGCGCGGGGAGAACGGTTTCAAGAAGAAAACAAATTCTCGAGAGGCTCGTCAAAAACTGAAACGGAAAGTATACATTTCGAAAAAACAACCCCCTGAAAACGAAATTTAACTAATTGATTGAATGATCATCATTTAAAATGAAAGAACTGGAGACGGAGTTCCTTATAATCAAATTTCAAGAACTATAGTGATGCAATATCGTAATAAAACACAAGGGTTAATGATTGATCAGAACTGCTGTGAAACGGTATTGAACGTCAGAGTAACCATAGAAGGTGTTACAGGGGATTGGTTCAGACATCTGGCATTATCACCGGTTGAAAACAAATAACAAAAGGGGAGTAAATTACACAGACTGATTGAATATTGAATTGGTGCACGCATACAATATTATATCCAGGAGGCGAATTGTTAGATTGTACGGACATTAGAGGTTTCATTTATATAGGAAACATAATGATCTTAGGCTTAATAGTGAAGAAAATGTTCCCCAATAATACTCCTTAATATTTACAGAACATTGAGCGCACACTCAAGGCAGGTTATCGAGCCTTCGGCTAAAAGTTCAGTTCTTGCAAGAGAATCCACGTTTTTTGGCGTGTTTTACAAATTCTGGTTTGACTTTTTTTTAAAAAATTTCCTTCATCATGGACAAAAAACCCGAGGTCTGTCTGCAAAGCTCGAGTTTAAGGTTCATGTGAAACCGGCATAATTATACATATAGGTATGTATCTCTCGGGTCTATCGTCGAAGTTTTGAAATAAAATCTGAGGCCCCTGTTTGCACATATAGACCCCATTGCAGATGGACCCGGGGTCTATAAATGCCGGTTTCATATAAACCCAAACTCGGAATTGAGTACAGTACATGTAACTAACTTTTAAGCATATTTCTTTCATTTTATTGGGAGGCATGCTAAAACATCTCACATTTTGCATAATAACATACGCCCCGGGTCTATGAGAAAGTGACCACTACTAAACAACGATGACAGTCACAGTCATGTTTCAGACTTACCTACATGTTGAAATTGAAGGACCGAGGAAACTTGTCATTTTGTCGAAGAATAGTTAGATTTATCGGTAGAATTTGAAATGTTGAAGAATTTTGTTACTTTGCTATCCCTTTCCAAATATTTCTATCGAAATATTTGCACCTATACCAGTTGACTAATATACTTTCCTCGCCACTCCAATTCCATACTTCCAGTCAAAGCAAACCATGCACTGAAATATTCGGGTCAGGTTTTAATCCCTGTAAATTCTCTGCAATTCCGAAACCCCCAACCGACCACTTTCACAGTTTTGCAATATCTGTACTGCGTGGAAGCTCTAGACCAGTCGGAAAGTGCGAAGGAAGGGTATGACCCTCACCCACCCTCTTCGTAGTCAGAAAGAATCAAATATATTGAGACTCGTATTTCTTTAGCTCATGGTTTATTCATTTTTGATTAATTCGACCGGCTGGAAAATCTCTTAGGAATTTGTGAATTTTCGATTTTAAATTGCAAGGGGTAGGGTATTGCTAAAAGGCAATGTATTATTTCTTTTGTTATTTAGACTCTTCGGTGATTTTATTTTCTACAAGAAAACCCAAGTGCCGCTGCTTGGCACAAATCCTCCTCTTATAGCTCGAAACTTTTCAAGACAGTAACTCATTCTACCCTTCTAATATCCCCTTCATGACAAAGAGAGAGAAGGAATGGAAAATGGAGGGTTAACTCCCCACCAACCATCCTATCGTAAAAATACTCTTAGGACTTCATTGTACAGGTTCAAAAAGTGTTGGGTTTGAGAAGAGAAAAATAGAGTAGCTATAGAGGTAGGGGGAGAAAGCTCAGGCCCCCGTGACTAGAATTTTCACCGAATCCTCTTCTCTAACTTCCCTTCCACTCTTCACCATCGTGGTTTAGCGTTTTTCCCTTCATGAGAAGAGGAAACGGATGTAGTGGGAGTGATGACAAGAAGGGGGAACAAAAAGAGAAGAAAAAGCTGGACCATTCGAAATTGGAAGGTTCTAAGGCTAAACGCTTTCCAGCGATCTATTTCTTGAGAGAGGAAAAAAAGCGAGAGAGGCTGAGAAAATACGTTTAAAAGCAAAAAAGAAAGAAAAGAGTTGTGGATATTAGCCAAATCGCTGGGAAACGGAAACAATTCAAAAATAAAAGATCTTGAATTGCGCGAAAAAATCATTGAACGAAGTCTAAGTGGCTGCGAGCACCAACCATATCCCGAATGAGTCACTCGAGATTCCACCTGCATCCTTATGCAACGTGCAAGGCTTCCATGCTTCCTTGATCGCGCTCATCATTGAATGTGCGTTATAAAATTCCGACTGTATACTCCAAAGGCTTTGTCAAACAGTCAAACAAGCCGCACTTAGAGGGCAGTAAAAAAACGCCACAAAACCTAGTCCCCACCCCTTCCCATACCTATTTTTTTTAAACTAATCACGACCGCGAACACGTTCGCACTATAAAGGTCCTTGAAGAGCGCGGGCTTAAAAGTGAAAAGTCCTTGATTCTGAACATCTCCCGCGCTTTTTGTTCGTTCAACGACCTCATGAAGTCTCATTTTTGAAGTATTTAAAATGTAGGTTTGTTGCGCTATTTAGTAGTGGCCACCACCCAATATTTCATTCGACATGCATTTTATTCTAAAAAATAATAGCTTCTTCAATTTTATTATAGCCTTTTATTTTTTCAACTTTCAATAAAGTTCAATGCTTGTTTTTTCTTAACCCAAACTTTCGCATGAGGAGTCTTTCAGAGGGGCACTGATCCACTTTTTCGATTAGGTACTTCCTCTTTTCTCACTCAGGGATTTTTTCCCCTCACAAAAGCTCGAGGTCACCATACAATTTATTGTTAAATTGGGTTAACTCTGATGATGAACTATTCATTTCCACCAAAGACCCCAAAATTGGAACAAAGACTCATGGAAAAAAGCCTAAGAAATTCTTAGGCAATGTAAAAAACAAACAAGTCACCAAAAACATTAGCAGTGTTTTTTTGTTTTGTTTGTTTGTCTGTTTTTTTGGTTTTTTTTTTTCAAACGAAAGACGGAACACATGGGTTTAAATTTGACCCTTAACTGAGTTTAAGGGCTTAAACGCCAATTAAATTCAGTGTTGAGGACGGGCAACTGAAAAAACGTGAGGATGAAGAAAGGGTTGCTTACGGGCGTGACCAGACCAAAGAAAACCGCCCCAATCTTCAGACGATTTACGTTTGTTTGCTCGTAGTATCGCTTAACTGCCGAGAATGTATATAGGACACCACCTTTTCGGGCTTCCTTGAAAGGATGATTCAGGAGGTTCTAAGGATCATCCTCCCAGTGCGAGAAGGGATTTCATTCTCGCACGAAGTCGGAGAATAATCCGTCCATGAATATGGATCATACATATAGGGCTAACTGAGTGCATTCTTCCAGGATGATATTGAGTTACTCAAGCTAATACTAACGATACGAGCTCTGACAAAGCCCCACGGGACGGTACCGTGAGATGTCCCGCGGTATTTATTTTTCGTAACTAAAACGTTGGCTGCAGAGGCTCTCATCAGGCAGGTAAGGGATGGCCGACGTCGGAGAGAACACTACCCTCCTTGTGTTTCCCTTGAATGAACGTCATCGAAAGTTATTCGTTCGAAGTTCTGAAAAATGAAAGAGCATATTAGGTCCGTTCCATTGTTTTGCTAGTGCTACACTAGTGTAGAAAACCATGTGATTTCATTGACTTATTCTGAAAAATTGAATGAAACCAGATGATTTTCTTCAAAAGTGTAACACTTGCGAAACAATGGAACGGACCTATTATAGGAAATGTCACTTTTTATTAACAAAAAAGTAAATAAAAAATAACGAACAACAGATAGTTTTTCGTGAAAGGAATTTCCCTTCCCACTCCCACTTTCATTGACTAATCGTTCTCCGTTCAAACTAGCAATCAGTCTGAAGGGACTCGCCCTACAGCTTTCGGCAATTAACTTTATCTCCTCCTAAACTTTTTTTTCAGCTAACTCCCCCGGCAGGGAAAGACCCTTATAAACCGTTTAATAGCGGCATCCTAGCGCAATGAAATCTGTGCGACTCGCCATCGGTTAATTCTAACGTTCCAGAAGGATTGCGTCTCTGGGGTATTGGAACCGAAATTTTCATTTTATGTGCAACGCTTCTCACTCTCTTATACAGTGTCTCTCTTTCTCATATATGTATAAGGCTAACGACACAAGTTATTCCACGCCTCATACTGCATTTTTCTTTTCTTTCCCGTTTTATTTTCAGATGTTTGTTTTGACCAAAAATAACATAACGTCTATTTACGCTAAAAGATATGTACGGAAAAGGGCGGGTCTCTCCTGGGGTAAGGTTTTAGAATTGTTGTCAGAAGGAGTTGTGAGGGGTTTAAGTTTACGAGGAAGATGATGTTTGCAGACAAATAATCCTCAACCCGAAATAGTAGGTGATGTAGACAGGCTCTACGAACAAATACCTATCTCTCTAACAGAGAAGAATATTTTATTCCAGCCTGTGCCTCTCAAGTCACTCCCCTTGTCTTGTTTATGACGAACTGATAATTGACGTCGCCAATTATTTGCGATTAATGTCTTTGTCACGCTACCTTTCCTTACCCAGCTCGACAAAACTCCTCCCGCCCAATACTAATTCATCAAACTCAATTTAATTAGGTCTTAAGTCCTTTCGATTTAGAGCTGCGATTGTGTTAGCGGTGAAAGGAGTGAGACAGAATGAGACTGAGAGTGAGTGGCTCCCAAAGCTTCCCCTCAGGGATTATTCAAAGAGCTTACATCACTGAATCTCAAATGAAGGTTCACTGAGGCTTGTTGGTTGGGAAGGGGCGTAAAGGTTAAAGTTAGAAGTCTCTCCTGTAATAAACCTATACAACATCAATACCCTTATACCTATAGGCATCGGGTTCTTGCTTTTGGCCAGCAGCAGCTATAGTCGAGAGTATGTTGGGCCAAACATTGCTGTTGCTTTGTGATCAATGGGTTGAATGTCTTTTCAAGGTCTATTTTTGCACTTGGAAGTGATGGTAGAATACACGCGTTTTTCGCCAGAAAAAATTAACGAGGAAATTCTTATTCCTCGCCTAGTTTACTACTATAGGCGACAATATTTTTAATTTTTTTTTTTACGAATCAGAGTCATCAACTGTGATGCGTATGGCGCTTGGACTCCTCTGACAGAAGTATGACAGAAATGGTAAATAGCTAACAGGACGGCGCGGCGTGCGAATACAAAGGGGAGAATAAAAGAAAATCTCGCCGAAGTTCCCAGCTTCATTGGGTTCATTTTCAAACTTGTTAAAATGTAACGAACGATCGCGCGTTTTGAAGACATAGAAAATGCAGGATGAAGAGCGTTTCCGACAGGGTTGCCAATGCTGGGGTAATTTACCCTTTTTCGGGTAATTCCGAACATTGGGGGGTAAAATGGGAGTAATGAATGAAAAGGGTAATTTGGGGGTAATTTTTAATGTACTCGGAAAAATTAAAATAAATAAATATGTATATTAAGGTGACAATACAAATGTTGACACAATGATTGTATGGAAATGGGATTAATGAAATAAATAAGAATAAAATGGGATCTTCGTCCCACACCCGTCAGCTGAACTCAGAAGAAAACCTCCGCTTCGTATTCCCGCTCTACTGTCTTGGCCCGGGCCCGTGTGCCCATGCATGGAGGTATGAAGAGAGAAGAGGGGGCGACGATAAATACTAAAATCTAGTTAACGGGGTAAAGTTAAAATACTCCATATTGGTAGTCCCGGAACGCATCAGGATTTGTGTTGAGAACTCAGTTATCAATATCTTAAATATTACGGCCGAGAGACCACCAGTGTGGCGAAAATTGGCTTTTACCCTTTTCAACTTAATTATGCTCCCTTCTCTTTCTTCCAATACCTTCATGCGTCTGACAACACTGAGCCCGGTGAGAACCCGGTTTCTTACTTTTTTCATAGAGGACACTACATAAACTGATAATGTATTTTCAGGTTTTGGTTTCTATTTTCTTCTTCTTTTTTTATCGATTTCTTGATAATTTGTTCAACATATTAATTCACGCCATTTAGTTTCGTTAACTATGCCTTGCCATCAATGGTTCGCAATTTCCCTGCTGCACTATGCCACGTTAATCCACTTGACCGAGGAATAAGTTATGACTGACTAAAAAACCACTATTCCATTTATGGTGGATTTCACCATCGAAAGTTAGGCCCTCCACGCACGGCTCGCCACTCACTCGAAGTGGAATCGGTTTTTCTCGACTAGGAGAGGATTAGAATTTTTCCACTCTCGATATTTGTCAAAGACTTCCGTACATGGGTCGTCTCTCACTCGAAGGTTTTCTACAATGAGGTAGTTCCACATGTATCGAAAATTTTGGTCATTGACACTTTTTTTGCTGTGAACTACGGCTAAACGATCTGAAACTGACGAGGAGGACGCGATATTGTGCCTTTGGCATTGCCAAATCAAGAAAAAAGGCGGTTATGTGGGTACGCGGTACTACACCCGTACTTGGAACGAAACTTTCGCTGTCAGCTATCTGATGGGGCAAGAGAATTCGAAAACGCCTATTCAAAAATGTTGACGAACCCGTCTATGTGTTAACTCAGAATTAACGGGAAAAAATGCGTCACAATTTATGTAAACAATGTTAGAGTTTGGTAACTCCAACCAAACTCCCTGTGGTGAAATTCAAGGTGACTAAACTTCCTACAGGTGCCGCAGATCTTCGGCCATGACTGTCCTTCGACTACGTCACGAGCAGTCCCAACCGCCTTTGCACTGGATCCAGTACATTATTAAATGTTATTGGGTTGTGATTTTTGGGAAATCATAAACTTCAATTTCAAAATTAACTTGCTCTGCTGCTCTAGGGTGAGCAATCGGAAGTAAATGACTGCTGGTGACGTCAGTCCCCACCCCTCCCGCCTGATGGGCAGGGGGAAATCTGCGGCACCTATAGTAAAGTTTAGTCACCTTGGGTGAAATTCACCATTAAAAAAAAAACAATAGGTAAATCAGTGTGGATCATTCAACAGCGCAATAACTCAATAAGCAGACTCATTGAATAGGTATTTAGGGTCTCTTCAGAATTTTGTAATTATAACTATGGTTGAAAAAACTACAGAAAAGAACGTCTGGCTTGGATTTCTATACGCCTTTATCACCTCTAATTAGTCCAATTTTATAAAATTCGTCGATATTTTGACGGACGTGGTAATTTTATGAATGGGGGTTAAAATGGGGGTAAAGTTACAAAATTGTGGGGGTAATTTCGGGATACAAACTGGGTAATTCGGGCACAGGCTATCGGCAACCCTGGTTTCCGATGGCGTGTGGTTCACGTTTTACCCTTTCAACACTGGTTTTCAGCAGTTGGTATAACAGTAACCACAAAAAACAGAAGACTGACAAAGAAGTTGAGTGGAGGGGGCGTCAACGGAAACGCAAAGACAGCCGGACCTTACGAGTTTAAAAAGCGTTTCTGGTTGAGACACAAAGCTATTCAGTGAGGGTTTTAATTGACCCAGTTGTAGTCAGTTAGTCGAGCTTTTCTCACTTGGAAGGATTCACGTGTCTGGAAAATAATTAATTAAATGAAGGCTGGTAGCCTTAAGGGCAGGCGCCGGAAGAAACTTGAGGGTCTTTTTCCAGCGCCACGCTCTTACATAATATAATACAGCGCCTCTCAAAATGAAGGACGACGTTTGAAACTCAAAATTCTGTCTTACCTACTTTGAAAATCGGTCTAAAATGCTGATAATCACTGTGAGTTGGACTTTTCCTTTCTCATTTTCCGTTATTTTCATGGAGTTTCCTTTAAAGAGGGGAATTGGACACGGTGACAAAATCAGTTTCAAAACGGGATTACGCTTTTTCTTTCTTCTCCCTCTTTATAAATACGTATCGGGACTGTCTCTTCAAAAAATAGTGTTCTATTTTCTTTCATACTATTATCTTATGACCATTACCTAGTAATAAAATTATGAAGATTGGGTAAAGTTAACTCTCCTTTGTTCTAGTATCCGTACATTATGTGGATTGTAACTAGAAAATGAGCCCAAGAGAGTTTTGACGCACCCCAAAGCCACCCCTCAATTTCTAAGGGAAAACTTCGAAACAACCTTCAACCAAAACGGTTGGGGGGGGAGGGAGTCTTAACCATTAAGTTGGAACGATACTTCTAACCACCATCTATGCATGTAAGAAAGCATGAATGGAGGAGGTTTGGTGTGTGTTTTTCATTTTGGAGAATTCAGAAGTTTTCCAAGAATTTCCTGAATTTCTTTCATCCTAACCTGAATCACCACTACGCGTAAGAATTTAAATAGAAACTGACGTACATTTATTTTCTCTTGATCTCTCTCTTGCTCTGCTCGTTAAAAAGAAGGGCTTGCAGGGACAAACGGGATAGAAAGAGCGCTCAAGCGCGTCTGTTTTTAAAAAAGAAAAGAAACGAAGATGGGAACACTCCTCGCCTGGTTGATCACCCTTTTTTCCCTTAGAATAATGTTGACGCTCGGACCCACTTTTTTAATTTTTCAAGCCACCGTCGACATTAATTAAATTCTGCACTTTCTCGCCGTGATTAAATAGACATGCTCTCCTCTATAACCTTCCATCGCACCGTTGAGACCGTCTCAATGCCAGGCTTTGCCGAGCTAATCCCGCACGCAGCGAAAACAAAAAAGATTTTTAAATGGACCAGGAAAAGACTCTGGCATCACAATAATCCTTCTTAGAACAAGGCAAAAGGGCTTGTGAGAGGAACAAAAAAAGTCCTCTCTTTAAAAAAAATCTTCTCCCACTCTTTCACTACAAGGCCCTCTTTTATTCTAACAATTCAAAAAGCTTAAAAGGCTTTGTCGTCATTTGAATAACATTTCATCCCTCTCCCTTCATCTAAATGAACCTAGCGTAACGCCAGTTGTCAGGTAAAGTGGGGCCCTTCCTTATTTACAAAAAATGAAAAAAGGAAGAGGTATGGTGGAGGAGAAAAAGGTGTTCGATACGAATGACGACACTCTTCTTGGGAGGAAAAAGAATTAAACCTTGATTTCCTTTCCTGTGCCCTTTGGCAGATAATTCATCAAGTGGAAAAAAGACAAGTCAATTCTTCGTCAAACGGGAATTTGATTTAACCAAAAATGCATCATTGGTTCCGGTTTTGTTGATTTTATGAAACCTATCGCGAAGCTTTTTGTCATTTTGTTAGTAATGCGAACTTTGACGGCTTCTTTCGTAACCTGCAGAGCTGGGCAGCAACGCGTTAAGTCTGGTACACTCCCATTACGCACACCTATGGCGTTTGGCGCTCGGGAGAATTCCCATCATCATGGAAAGAGATGACAATCATTCCCGGATTGAAACCTCAGAAACTATCCAATTTGGTTAACTCATATTAGCATATTGGCAAAAAAAAAAAAAAAAAAATTTCGCTCCGGCAGCTGGCGGTCGGAAAGAGTGCAATTCATTTCGTATGCGGATACCCTAAGCCGTCCCAGAAGTAATAATGTTGAGACCATGATTTGTTTCGTTAATGTTTGACCCTTCCTCGTACTGTTTGATGCCGGGTTTGTTTAAGCTGAGCTTAATGGGAATCAAAGGCTACTTCAAAAAGAAATCATCGTACCGAATATAATGCTTCTGGAACCAACTGGTAATTTATAGTGATTTCTTTACCAGTTCAAGCCATATTACCCCCCCCCCCTCCAAGTCAACCGATTTGGCCCAAATGCAATACCAACCGAGGTCGTATGACTACTGATTTCCGTGCCAAATCTCGTTCCGATAAATTAATTTCTTCGAGAGTTATCGTGCTAACAAGACCACACACTTACATCCACTCCGGAGGCACCACCCCCTCCCATTCGACTTTTTCAAAAAACTAAAATGGGAATCAAAGCCTACTCTAACATGGAGTAAACGTACCGAATATGATGCTTCTAGAATCAACTGGTGATTTGTAGTGATTTTTTGACCATTTCAACCCCTATTTTCCCCCCTCCACCTTGACCGATTTGGCCCAAATGCAATACCGACCGGGGTCTTACGACTATTGATTTTTGTGCCAAAGCGCGTTCCGCTAAATTGATTTCTTCGAGAGTTATCGTGCTAACAAGACCACACACTTACTTCCACTCCGGGGGCAACACTCCCTCCCCTTCGACTTTTTCAAAAAATTAAAATGGGAATCAAAGCCTACTCTAACATGGAGTATACATACCGAATATGATGCTTCTAGAATCAACTGGTGATTTATAGTGATTTTTTGACCATTTCAACCCTTATTTTCCCCCCCTCCACCACGACCGATTTGGCCCAAATGCAATACCGACCGGGGTCTTATGACTACTGATTTTTGTGGCAAAGCGCGTTCCGCTATTTTTTTTATTTATTTTTTTTCGAGAGTTATCGTGCTAACAAGAAAACGGCCATAATATTATAGTATATATACATATATATATAAATTCTGGTGGCCACTGAATTTGTGTTCTAGAGGTTCTGAAACGTGAAAAAAACATGACATGACCCATGTTTGCCACCATCACGACGAGACCAATAGCGCATTTTCAGAATGAAATGCACTATAAAGAAGCAACGTGCCGCGATCTTCTCAGACAGTAGGGATGCTGTTCAATGCACTGAAATATTTCGAATATTCATCGAAAAATCAACCTTTCCTGCTGGGCACCATCCTCGTCGTAAAACAACTATACGAGAAAGATCAACAATTTATTTAGTCTAGATTAAAGGTCATGAGGGATTAAATGGAAATACAATGGCAGACAAATTGGCAAGACAAGGAACGTACTCGAAAATTATAATTGACTCTGCAGTACCATTTAGCGATTTAGTTCCCTAAACTACGTATAAGGTTATGCGATCTTTGGCAGAAAGCAATTTGGACTCGGAGTGTCTGCCAATTCTACAAGTCCGTATTCCCCCATTAGCCCAGGAACAGTAGTGCAAAAAATGGCCTCTAGCTCCTGAAAATTGCACGAGAGCCGGGAATCGTTTAAATCCCTCTGGGGGGTCCTGAATAACTAATTTATGAGTTTGCGACGGTTTCTTGGGTTGTGCTTCAGATTTGAGATTCTAATAACCTCGAAATTTTGGCACTTTTTCCAGTTTTTCACGTATAACTCGAAAAGTACCCATCCTAAAAAAAAAAAGTTACTATTTTTGTTTTCAAAGAGCGTCAAATTCCCTGTCGAATGACGTTTGAAACATCACAATCGGCCCAGCCGTTCAGCGGCAATCGCCATTCAGTTTGTCAATTTTTATCTTCTTCGCTAAAAAGTTGACAACCCTCAAATTTTAACGCTTGCACAAGTTGAACATATAAAAATTACCATTTCCAAATCACATTTCTTAGCTTCTCATTTTAGATGGTCCGGCTCGTTCAGGGAAGCCGTCGTCGGAATCAAGTTCTTGTTCTGTCTCCTCTTCTAAGATCCTCTTTGTTTTGCCTCCACATGACGTTCGTCTTCCGACGCATCCTCTTCGGGCTCGAGGGTAATTTCATGATGCTGATCACTCACAGAATTGAGACACGCATGCCCCTTGCAGTTGGCACAAGTGGCCGAGCTCTTGATCCAGAATTTTCTACAGGTATATATTCCTCAGGTGCTGGAGGCTGAGTGGTGTGGATGTCTATGTGTATAAAACCTTCTGAGGTGTATTGTCATCCCAATTGTTCTGCCAGTCCATCCACAAGCCGTTGATGCGGGTGCAGACCCTCAAGAACGTCTTGAAAGAATGTCAGGGAGCGGCCAGTTGCCAGAGTCTCACTCGTGGGTCCGGGAACATCTACTCAACCCATCGCCAAATGTTGTGTTTGTTGTCTCCAAATGTTGGGGATGGGGTATGCACGGAACCGAGAACTTGAGATTACTTCCGTAATAAAACAAACTGTACTTTAACAGTCAAAGACTTTAGGACAGACAGCGAGCACATGGCTGTACGAGCTCAACGCAGTCACAAACGAAGGGAAGACGCGAGAGAGAGGGTAAACAACAGGAAGGCAAGCAATTGACAAACCTAGGGACCGCTACTGAACACCAACATTATAACACTAGTAAGGCCCGTATGCCAAGTCGTTCCTCGAAATTTCCTCGACTCCAAACTTCCTCGCAAACTGTAGAATCACATGTTTTATAATTTTTCCAGTTTGGGAGGGAGCTTTGGGGTAGAGAAAAAATCGAGGAACGATTTGACATACGGGCCTAGTGCCCGTATTTATGAAACTTCCTTGACATTAAGGCACCCTTGAAATTCATTAGAACAGATGTTTTTATCGTGATATCAAAACTTTTCTCCTTCCTTCCTTGACTCAAGGAAGCTTCAAGTAATGTTCATAAATACGGGCCTAATGCCCGTATTTATGAACGTTCCTTGACGTTAAGGAACCCTTGAAATTATTCAGAACAGATGATTTTATTGTGATAAAAACTGATCTCAATGGTTCCTTGACTCAAGGAAGCTTCAAGTAACGTTCATAAATACGGGCCTAAGACTCAGAATTTCACATTTTTTAAAGCTCGCTCATGGCGCTATGTACGATCAAATTGGATGGCGTTATTGGTTTCGCAATTTGTTCGTCGCGGGAAACGACTTTTACTCTCGTCAGTCGTTTTCAAACCACCCAAAGGTAAATTTGCCAACACCCTTTGTTTTTCGCTTCTGGTGTGAACCCCTGTATCACGGAACATGTCTGGCGATCCCAGAAGTGTCATCTCCTAAACCGTAAAAAACGTCCTTTGCAGGTGCCAGACACAGTCAAAGGATCCGAATTTTTCATACGGTAGGCCCTTGTAGTATCTTTGGTTGTTTACAAAGGAGATAATGGATCCAAAAAATGTATATCATTATGTTTAACCGGTTTTCGGTCTATCTATACGGGTCTGAAGATGGTCTAGACTAAAATAAACTAAAAACCAGTTATCCGAAATATTAAATATTTTGTGGAGAAATTAGTCCATTGTAAACTACATGAAGAATTCTCCACTATTTCGCCTCAAAAGAATCATGAATAATATTTGGTCAGACTATTGAATCTGTGTCCACCCCAAAGATGAACACCATAGAAGCCGCGAATTGACGTTTTCTCTATCATGTCCCCAAATTAGGGTTTTCTTTACTTCTGCGCTTCTTCTCAATTTTATCTATGAATTAGCAATTTTTCTTTAAGTACATCCTATCATGTGTTCATATGTGTTCATATTTTAGCGTCACTCTTAATTGCAATAGTGAGTTTTAGCACTCTCCAGTTAAATCCTCCGGAAAAAGTTCTCCAGTGAAGTTAGATCTTGCTTTTTTAAATTGTATCCCTAAAATAACCTCAAAAGCACTTTAGAATTCGAATGTGTTTTAAAGAAATTTCAGGGATGAAATTTGGAAAAGCAATATCTAACGTCACTGTAGAACTTTCTTAAGATTAAAATTAGACTTTGAAATCGAATATTGATGCAGAAATGGAGCCAAAATTTATGTGCGGAATTTAGGCGAAGGGCGACTGGAAAGGGGTCGAGGAAACCCGCCTGAAACCCCTCCTTAAGAGTCAGACGGTTATGCAATAACTCTCTATTACTTCTGAAAGTGAATCAGTTATTTTTCTCAGTAATTTCAGCCGTGAATTAGCCATTTATCTTATAGCGATTTCCATTCGATACACTACACAAGTGTAGTGCCTCGTCCTCTCCATAAACATATGTTTCAATTCGGAGAGGACGGGTGGAAAAGTTTGCACCAGACGAGTGTATTGCATTGAATGGAAAAACGCCACTAATTCCAGCCCCAAATTAGCGTTATTTTCAATTTTGGTTTGGATTGGGCACGAATTATAGAGTTTTTCCCCATTCGCACAAAAATCCGAGGGGCGACATAAAAATGATAATTTACCACTGTTGGCCATGAGCGGGCCATTGTGAAAGGCTCAGCGGACCACTTCTTGGCCCGCGGGCCATGGATTGCGGCCACCCCTGCTTTAAATCATAAAATAAGATAAACGTGCCGATTTCTTTGGAGCATTGACGCCCAGGATTCTTCAACCATTCAATCACTCTACCATTTAGTTTCTAATAATTTAAATATTTATGATGAGCTTGTTTTTACATGTACTTCTGACATCAAACTTCAAGACAAAATAATAATTAACAAAGGTGGTTATTATGGCTAACGCTAATGGAAAAAAAGAGTCCTATGGGGTGCAAGATGTATTTTACGGCACATTCAAACAATTTCAGGGGTTTTGTTGCTGAAAAAACAATTTCGCGGGGTGGCCTAATTCAAGTGCAACTTAAAACCACAATTTTAAGGATTTTTAACACAAAAAACATCGTCGTTGATGTGACTCACTAAAAAATCAATTTCTCGGGTTTCCAAAAGAAAAAAAGTTTCGCGGATTACCTCAACTTGCTAAAAACTGAGAAGCAACGCAGCATCAGAAGGTATGTACTTCGCCTGCAAATCGACGTGTACAGCCCAGAGGCCGACAGTTTTATAAGCCCAGGGTAGGTAAGCTGACTTCCATCAGAAGAGCATCATTGAAGTAATCCGCACTACCTGTTGCCTGCACAGACAACGATGCCTCTGACATCATGCTCCAGTGAAGTTCACCCTAGTATTTAATCTGAACATAATGCACCGTAGTATGCATAGTTGTTTGAAAGTCCTCCCGAACAGCCGAAAAACTAGGAATTTCGTTCCAAAACTGATTTTCCTGGTTTTTCCACAGGTGTGGTGTGGAGTATATTATCCGAGAAATTGACGAGTAGTTGCCCCCCCCACCCACCCCCCGGACTGGTGAAGATAAATTTAGTTTGTGTAATGTAAAGCCCCGTCTACATAAGACGCAAGGACGCCGTCGCAGGACGCAGCGCAGAACGCAGGAAGCAAGTCCACTTTTCACTGTCTACCACGGGTACCACGGGAGTGAAACTTATACGTAAGAAAACCGAGGAACGAAGTTTAGCTTGGTCGCCATTCACGGGAAGCACTAAATGTTTTTTAAATTACATTTTAAAGATACCCCGCGGCCCTCCTCACAATAAATGTCAGTTGGGCGAATAAATTTGTGAAACTTTGCATATCCACTCCCCATTCACTCCAAGCTGACGCTGCCGCTTTTGAGACGTGTGCGAAGTTGAGCGAATTCGATTATATTTTATTTTTAATTATTTTTTTCGAATATATTGTTGTTCGGCAAAATGGGCCACGAAAAATGTATCGTTCCTGGATGTTCGTCGATGTATGAAGCTGGTGGCGTGATCGTTTTTTTCGAATTCTTAAGGATGGCAGGTTCGCTGATTTTATTTTTCTAAAATTTAGACGACATCTAGACGGCAAGTTTGTGGTTTTACTAACGTGTACATTTATTTGTGTCTCTGTGAAGTCAAGTTTTAAGCCCCGTCTACATAAGACGCAAGGACGCCGCCGCAGGACGCAACGCAGAACGCAGGAAGCAACGCGAATTTCATCCAACTCTCGCGTCCGCGGTTGCGTTCAGCCAATCGCATTTAAGTTTAGAAGGCAGGGTCTAGGTTTGAGGTTCTTTCCACTGCTACATTGATTGTTGAAGTTTTCAAAATCCCGAAATTATCAAAAAAAAATTGTTTAATCACATTTTTAAACACAGAGAACTTCGCTCGTATGGCTCCCTGTTTTCTTTTTCAGTTTAGAGTTGTTAATTATTTTGTTTAAAAATGTTCATTGTCGTCTATATAGATTGTTTAAGTTGGCGTTGTGGGACGCTGCACAGAACGCAGGACGCAACGCAGAGTTGAACCAATATCAACTTCTCGCGTCAACTTCTTGCGTTCGGCCAATAGCATTTGATGTTGAGTAGCCGTCGTCAAGTTTGAACTAATAGAACCAATAGAATTCAACTGCGGTGAAATAGGCCCCGCCTACTAGATGATATTTCAGGCTCACTTTAAGGTATTTTTGGGCATCTCCAATATTTTTTCTTCTTCCATTAGTTTGGAGGTTCTTTCTACCCGGCAACTGTTATCAAAATCAAATAACTCCGCTCGCCATTTCCTTCTAGATTTTGTTTTAAAAAGTTTATTTATCAAAAAGTGTATTACTTAAAAATGAAAAAGTGGTCTGCTGTTCGGTGGTAGATGAAGCTGGTAGATGCGATGAAGTGAGGGAGCTTATTGCCCTGGTAAAAACAAATCCTGGGCTGTACTCAAAGAGGGCATCGCAACACAAAAACACGAAGGACAAAGAAAGTCGGTAGTATCACCACTAAGTGACAGACCGCAGAAGAGGTCAAGAAAATATTTGGAGGACGAAGGGACGACGCGTTGGGGCTCTGCTTTCGAATCATTCAATTATGCCTTGGGGATAGTGCCTGAAGATGGAAAAATTAGAGTCATTGGTGCTTGAAGAACTAGCAGTGATGATTTCCCCATAAACATAAATTAAAAACTTTTTTTTATTATGTCATACTAGTCTTGTAAGAAACATTAGTTTTTTATTAATTAGTGATTCTCAAATAAATGTACCTACAAGTTTGAAGAATGTATTTAATTCTCTCAAAATACAGGGTGTATGTCGGCATTTGGATGATTTTGTACTGTTTAGTACACGGCTAATAGTGGGGGATAGTGGTTGGGAAGGTCCTATTGTCTACAAGATCGTAGCACCCCCACAACTTGGTGTGTACTATATAGTACTATCTACTATACGTATACCAATTACGAAAACATGCAGTTCCTGGTAGTAAGTACCTTATATTTATGGATCTATTTGTTTTTACGTTAGATACTGGGGTATCTGTGTAATTTTACCCGAATATCTAAAAATTTTAAAGCATTCCCTGTCTTGACTGGCAAAATTTTTGGTAGTAAATCAAGCCATATTGCCTTCCAAACTTCCGGGATGTAATTTTATAAGCAGTTTAGCACCCGACTCGAAACATCCATGTCCACGGACTGCTTTTTTCCCGTAATTCCATGCACCTTCGATAACTACAAACGAATCGTTATAAGTACAAGTAAATGAATATGCAATATACGCTACCAGGGTGAACTTACGAAAGCATTCACACAAATAGTAAAGCAACTGGTGAAGGAGTTCTGTTGCTTTTCTTCTCGAGATATGGAGTCACCCTTTCAAGAAGATCCTCGAATTTCGAAGGTCACATCCCCGTAACTCAAAAAACTGTTCGTGATCCGCGATTCTCAATGTTTCATAGCAGCCGAACATCATTCTTTCGTTAATGCATGAAGCCACCACTGACGACCCCTTCTTCTATTTTATTTTTCCCTCAGCCGAATTTTGAAGACCATCGCCGAAACACAGATGGTGAATAAAGTGGCAACGTCCTAACTTTTTAGCTATCTTATCCATAAAATGATTAAATTGACTTGAAAGTGTGAAAATACAATGCTGACTGGAATTAGTGAAGTAAGATAACCTAACAATGTCAAGATAAAGTGATTAGAACTTCTCTTTCACTTTTTATTTTATAACGTGACATATGATTGGCTCAACGCACGACGGAGCCTTGCGTTTTATGTAGACAGTGAAAAGTGGACTTGCTTCCTGCGTTCTGCGCTGCGTCCTGCGACGGCGTCCTGGCGTCTTATGTAGACGGGGCTTTAAAGAAATAAATGGGTATTCAAGCAAAACTTTGGTTTTTCATTCATCTATTTCTGTGAATATTCAAGGCTGGACTGGAAAATGTTCATCTCATACATTTTATTAGTGCATTTCATCATTTTTTAGGCGTTTGGATGATTCAATTTGAACTTGAAACATCTGAATACGAAAGTGAAAATTAAGGGAGACTTTAAAGGGGTGTAGTGGAGGGGAAGGGGGTTCAGAATTTCCCCCCGTACGTCGCATGGTCCACCGAAGGTTCGGTCGCTATTCACTTGGATCGCCACCGTCGCTCAAAATCGGCCTCACTTTTTCCCTTTTCAGATTCTTCTCTATAGAGTATTAAACCGCTCCCCGCTGTCTACATAAAACGCAAGGCTCCGTCGTGCGTTGAGCCGGTGTTTCTCGAGTTCCTTCCCGGTAATGGGTGGGAATTAAAAGACTACGAGTTCCTTCCCGTATTTTTTAAAACCAATTAGATGAGCGTCGAGTTCCTTCCCCGAGCCAACCATGTATATGAGCCGTTCCACCCGTGATACGTTATTTTTGCCCGTGATACGTTATTTTTGTTGTGTTGATCGATGGATTCAATGAGAAGCGAGCCTTCGTTTTTTTCGATAGTTTTAGATAGTAAGTAGATGTCTAGAAGATAAGTACGAAGAAGACAAAGTACATTTTCAATTCTAAATTAAATCGCAGCTTTAGATTTTTGCCTTCGGGGGTGGTGATGGTGATAAACAAAAAATTATTAGGGTGTGAGACAGTTCGCCTCCACGCGGTGCACCCTGGGCAACGCTGTAGTCAGCGGCTAAACGAACTGGTATTTGGAACGGTTACACTGGAACGGCGGCACAGAAGAGGGGAAGTATACGGGAAGGAATTCGAGGGTCATTTTTCCTACCTGGATGGCCTACCTCATTAATCTCATCGCTGGGAAGGAACTCGATGGTAACCGTTGAGCCAATCATATGTCACGTTATAAAATAAAAAGTGAAAGAGAAGTTCTAATCACTTTATCTTGACATTGGCCGCGTTGCAAAACTCCAGACTTGTTCAGCGCTTAATGAGTACTTAATCTTTTTCCGTTGCGAAACTGTCAATCTAACTCTGCGCTGAGTAAGTGCTTAAACCCGTCCCAACGCGATACAAAGCACCGATCAAAACTCCAGTAAGCGCTTAATTCTACACTTCAGTGCTTAACACGAGCCCCGAGTTTTGCAACGCAACCATTAACGCCTTTTACACGGGCGCGCAGCCCGTCGGGCCAAGGGGTTTTTGCCCCAAAATGGGCTTAACCCGCGGGCCGGGCGTGATCGTGTAAACGAGAGTGGCTCGAGGTTCAGACCCGCGAGCCGAGACATCAGCCCCTTCCGACGGCTCGTTCGGCCGCGCCTTCGGACCCGCCATGCCAACCGTCGAGCCACTTTATCCACACGGTCGCTCCAGGCCCGCAGGCCTTTCCCGCGCTCCTGTTATCAGGTTATTTTCCGGCTCCCACGTTATCTACCACTGTTTTGTTTTGTTAACGGATGACTTGTCCACGGGATGACTTCTGATAAGCTGGATACAGATATTCGAGTTGAGAAACAAAGATCTCGGTATGATCTTCCCGTTGCCAAGTATCGAAGAGTTGCTGCAAGTTTTTCCTCTGGTGACAGAGCTTCCCTCATTACGGTATCCTGCTTGATGAGGTATGGACGAACGGCGTCCAACAAACTCCCAAACAAATGAATATCCATCCGGAGATAGTTGATAAAGTCCTCATGGTGATTTTCCAGCTCTTTGAGGAGCGAAAGTTGTCCGCGGGTCTGCCTTTTCTTCATCCATTTCTTCACCCACACCCTTTTTCCCTTTTGTCCCATATCTTCCAAAATGTTTACACAATTGTTGAAAGCAAATAACCATTCAAGTTGTAAACGTAAACGTTTCCTCGTTCCATTTTCCCCCGAACGAACTCACAACCAGCTTGAAAACCACTAGGCGCGGCGGCTTGGCCTCTCGAGACCGCTGACCTGGTCAACGCTCCAGCGAGCCTGGATGATCGCGCCAAGCCCGAGGAAAAATCGGCGGGTATCTGTTTTCACGAGCGGGTTTCGCCCGACGTCTATGATGATCGCAAGCCAGGCCCGCGGGCCAGGAGTGTCCCGTTTTTTGCAGCTTTTTGTAAGGACGGTCCAGGCCCGCGGGCTTGGACGACGAGCCGATTTTTGAGGCACGCGGGCCTGGCTAGTAGGTCAGGCCCGACATCCAGTCCCGCTGTCCAAGCTCGTACGTGTAAAAGGGCCTATTGTTGTTATCGTACTCCACTAATTCCAGTCAGCATTGTATTTTCACACTTTGAAGTCAATTCAATCATTTTATGGATAAGATAGCTAAAAAGTTAGGTCGCTGCCACGTTATTCACCATCTGTGTTTCGGGGATGGTCTTCAAAATTCGGCTGAGGGAAAAATAAAATAAGAAGAAGGGGTCGTCAGTGGTGGCTTCATGCATTAACGAAAGAATGATGTTCGGCTGCTATGAAACATTGAGAATCGCGGATCACGAGGAGTTTTTTGAGTTACGGGGATGTGACCTTCGAAATTCGAGGATCTTCTTGAAAGGGTGACTCCATATCTCGAGAAGAAAAGCAACAGAACTCCTTCACCAGTTGCTTTACTATTTGTGTGAACGCTTTCGTAAGTTCACCCTGGTAGCGTATATTGCATATTCATTTACTTGTACTTATAACGATTCGTTTTTAGCTATCGCAGGTTCATGGAAATACGGGAAAAAAGCAGTCCGTGGACATCTAGATGTTTCGACTCGGGTGCTCAACTGCTTATAAAATTACATCCCAGAAGTTTGCCAAGCAATATGGCTTGATTTACTACCAAATATTTTGCCAGTCAAGACAGGGAATGCTTTAGAATTTTCCGATATTCGGGTAAAATTAACCAGACATCCCAGTATTTAACGTAAAAACAAATAGATCCATAAATATAAGGTACTTACTATCAGGAACTGCATGTTTTCGTAATTAGAAGCGTGCGTCTCTTATCTTTCGGAAGGCATTCGTTTTATCAGTTCAGTGTTTTCTCTGTGAGAAGTGGAATAAATTTCAAGTTTTTCTCGCTTTTTCTAGGAACAAGGTAATTTTGAAATCGTATACTTTTATGGTTTATTGTATGCTAGTTGTAGAATTAAATTAACACATTTTTAACTTCTAGATGATAGTTGAAGTGAAGGAGAGGCTCGGAGAGCTGTGGGCCCTCGTCGGAGGGTTCGACCCAAGTTCAGCCGTGGACTCGGAATTCTCCCATGATATGCCTCAGCTTTCAAAATTACCTTGTTCGTAGAAAAAGCAAGAAAAACTTAAAATTTATTCCACTTCTCACAGAGAAAACACTGAACTGATAACACGAATGCCTTCCGAAAGATAAGAGACGCACGCTTCTAATTGGTATACGTATAGTTCTATAGTACACGCCAAGTTGTGGGGGTGCTACGATCTTGTAGACATAGGACCTTCCCTACCACTATCCCCCGTATGAGCCGAGTACTGAGTGAATTAAATACATTCTTCAAACTTGTAGGTAAATTTATTATGGCGGATTTCACCAAGTTTGAGTTTAAGAGCGGGCTACTTAACTCTCAAGGTTAAGAGTGACTCGAGGTTAAGAAAGGTTTTGAGCTCTTGCTAACCCACAGGCCAAGACTAACTCGAAGAAGTGAAACGAATTTTTTTCGCTAACCCCAAGTTAACCGTAAACTCGAACCTCAACTCTCAGCTGAGAACAAAGAATTGTCAAATTTCTGAGGTAGAAATGGAGAAAACTACATTTGGTTGGTGTTATAGTGAGGGCTAGCTAACTCTAGGAGTTAAGAGTTCGTTCGAGTTAGGAGAGATCCCGTTTCACCATCAATTCCAAATTGGAGTTACCAAACCCTTAGTTTTTTCCCAGATCCCTTCGGTTTTTCGCCGAGAATATAGCACATTCAAATAACCTCACTGAGGACAATTCAAATGAAGACAATTTTCGACATAATTTCCGCTTACCCGGAAAATAAAACGAAAACAAGAGAGAGAAAAAGAAAAGAAAAACTGCGGGGGAGAGAAAAAGCCAAGAGACGGAGTCAATTCTTCAAGATAAAGCTGTCTACAGTAGTAATTTTTATCTACACAGCAGCTCATCAGACCAATGAATTTGTTCAGTGCAGTCGTGCTCGGACAGTCGTTTTTTTCTAGATTCGTTCTAATTTTGGAAAAATCGTTCTATTCTACACGAATTTCGTTTATTAATTCATAGAAGCTACGCAAAATTTTCAAAGTGTCGGTTGTGGCGAAGAGATGAGGAGTTTTTGATCATGAAAAACAGACGCAGTTGTGTGGAAAGAAAGATAGGTGGAAGGAGATCGCGGACAAATTCGACAGCATCGACTCATTCGCACTGACCCAAACGTTATCGCTTCAGAGAGAAAGCTCATCGTTTCAGGATTACGACTACCGTCCGCCACAGTTCCACTTCGTGCTATAGACTCACAATCAGATGCTATTGCCTTTACAGAGTATCTGATGTGTCCCGAAGTGACCGACAGGCAAAGAGGCAACTCCAAATAATAAGCAGCATAATAACGTGCGTTCTTTAGCTACAGGCTATGGAATTCATTTGAAGCCTTACGGCGGAATCTTCAGTCCGGTCCGCCGATAAAGGACCGGACGACCCACAAGTGAACAAGCGATCTATCATAATATAGGATTTTGATACTTTATACGCGTTGTAGTTCTCATTTGTTATTCAGACTTTTGTGAATTAAAACATCATTTTATTCGTACTATTGAATTTACATCACTCGCTCCTTACAAACCCGCAATATCATGAGCCGTCCCGTCCTAGCCGTCTTTGAGAGCGGGTTGTTACCCTTCCATATCGTCGCTTTATGATCGTTGCCCTTATTGAACCCGTCTAAATATTGTCATCGTCCTCGTGAATATAGCAGTGCGCTGTTTCATCATCACTTTTTTAACATAAAATTCAAGACAGAACGAAATTTTAAACATATTTTTTGGGCCTGAAACAAGGTTATGTCCGGGTCA
This sequence comes from Corythucha ciliata, assembly GCA_038030265.1. Lineage (NCBI taxonomy): Eukaryota > Metazoa > Arthropoda > Insecta > Hemiptera > Tingidae > Corythucha > Corythucha ciliata. Next base: position 42,010,356 of record CM075942.1, on the reverse strand, counting down.
AGAGATTATTCCCTGGAAATACTAGAGAATAAGATCTGGGAGTTAACTCTCTTGGTAACCCGCACGTTGAGACAAACTGAAAGTGGAGAAACGCATTTTTTCTTTAACTCCGGGTTATCCTTAACTCCAACTCTAACTTTTGATGATGAAACTCATTATTTGAGTTAAGCCGGAGTTAAGAGAGGAGGTTTCTTTTGGTAACTCCAAGGTTAAACATAACTCGAAGTGGTGAAACACTTTTTTTACGCTAACTCCGAGTTACCCGTAACTCAAACCTTAACTCTCGGTGGTGAAATCCGCCATTAGTGAATCACTAATTAATAAAAAAACTAATGTTTCTTACAAGACTAGTATGACACAATAAAAAAAGGGTTTTTAATTTATTCTGATTTTTCTATCTTCAGGCACTCCCCCCAAGGCATAATTGAATGATTCGAAAGCAGAGCCCCAACGCGTCGTCCCTTCGTCCTCCAAATATTTTCTTGAACTCTTCTGCGGTCTGTCACTTAGTGGTGATACTACAGACTTTCTTTGTCCTTCGTGTTTTTGTGTTGCTATGCCCTCTTGGAGTACAGCCCAGGATTTGTTTTTACCAGGGCAATAAGCTCCCTCACTTCATCGCACCTACCAGCTTCATCTACCACCGAACAGTAGACCACTTTTTCATTTTGAAATAATACACTTTTTAATAAATAAACTTTTTAAAACAAAATCTAGAAGGAAATGGCGAGCGGAGTTATTTTATTTTGATAACAGTTGCCGAGTAGAAAGAACCTCCAAGCTCATGGAAGAAGAAAAAATATTGGAGATGCCCAAAAATATCTTGAAGTGAGCCGGAAATATCCTCTAGTAGGCGGGGCCTATTTCACCGCAGTTGAATTCTATTGGTTCTATTAGTTCAAACTTGACGACGGCTACTGAACATCAAATGCTATTGGCCGAACGCAAGAAGTTGACGCGAGAAGTTGACATTGGTTCAACTCTGCGTTGCGTCCTGCGTTCTCTGCAGCGTCCCACAACTCCAACTTAAACGTTCTACGTAGACGACAATGAACATTTTTAAATAAAATAATACGATGGGGAAGTGAGGTTCGATTATTAAAAGGTAATTCGACTCATAACAAATAAGAAGGTTAGAACCCACCTCACCCCCTTTCATGTTTAGAAGAAGTAAGGAGGAGTCTAGTCTCCAACTTCTGACGTTTCGTTTAGATATTTTTTGTGTTGGTTAAAGTGAATAGTCCCTCGCCTTTTTATTTATTTATTTTTTCGGAGATTAGAAAAATGGCTCGTGAACTTGGTGCCCGGCTGACAAAGAAGGAGAAGCCAGCTTTAAAAAAAACCATGTTGATATTGTTCTACGATGATCGTTGTAGATTGCAGTCATCGCAGAAAAACTGTAGCGGCTGAATTGAATACGAATATGTCAAAGAAGAAAGGGCAGTCGTTTCTGGTACACCGAACACTGAATCCCACCAAAAACTTTAAAAAAACACACACAGTGTAGTGAGCTCAACGGCCAGAAAATAAGTTTTCATGGGTGATGGTGATACTCACAGTTTCACAAGTGCTGTACACCGTACCCTGTGTCTCGAGTTTGCTTGTCACCCGAAAGTCATCAATTTCGACTAATCCCGGAAGAAACCAAACCCGACATTCGTGTGCTTTTGACGGTGCTGGAGGGTGTAAATGTGTCGAACACGTCTGTTATGATATGACTTCAAAAGCATAATTTATTATAATCAACTCATAAATTAACGATTCAATTTGACTACACGAAGTGTTTTTACCGTGAGCTGCGCCGGAGTGAAAATACATTTTGGTTATCTAGAATAGAGAGGTGAGGAAAATAATGTTCATCTGAAGCCAGACGGATTCAAAAAATCAAGTAGCCCCTGTCAATTGCGAATCAGGTCTTCCCGACACTAATTATTACGTAGAGAAACTTAAAAAATATGTGAAAAACACTGAACTGCCTTAAAACGTGGGATTTGTATCAATAATGTCAAACTGTCCTAGGGGTTGATGATAAGGTGATAAGGTTTATTATGAGTCGAAACTTCCCCGACGTATTAACAACTCTAAACTGAAGAAGAAAACGGAGCCATGCGAGCGGAGTTCTATGTATTTAAAAATGTGATTAAACATTTGTTTTTGATAATTTTGGGATTTTGAAAATTTCAACAATCAATGTAGCAGTGGAAAGAACCTCAAACCTAGACTCTGCCTTCTAAACTTAAATGCGATTGGCTGAACGCAACCGCGGACGCGAGAGTTGGCTGAAATTCGCGTTGCTTCCTGCGTTCTGCGTTGCGTCCTGCGGCGGCGTCCTTGCGTCTTATGTAGACGGGGCTTAAGGAATTATTTTTTTTTAGACTGCCTCAAAAACTAACCGAATTCAGACACCATGGTGCACTTCGAGAAATTGAAGTATACTTAGTTGGCTTCACGTATGTATAACTAATTATGATAGTATGATAAAGTGAAAATATTAATACACTAACCCCCCCCCCCCGTCGAGCCAATAATTAAATAAGTCCAGGACGCCATTTCCTTACAATTTACAACCTGGTTCACGAATTGATAAAAGTAAATTAACTGTACTATTTTAATAGAATTGTAAATTCTTAGGCACGAAGAGCGTATACTATATATTTACGACGCGTGTGTTTCAAATGGTAAAACCCTTCCTTAAACCTTAACCCACCCACCCTTACAGTTGCATGCTCCTGCTAAGAGAATGGGAAGGCTGCCATCTGGAGGGGCCACGCCTTAGTTGGACAAATTACAATTACGAATAAAACTAAACTGTACGCATACTCACATAGGAATTGTTTAAAGGGCACTCCCTTAATTAACAGCTGGCGGAAGGAGTGTGGGTTGATTTTCATGCCCTCGAGCGCTGTACACGGTCGTCTTTATAACACCATTTCATCATATGAAATATTCGTTCAACAAAATAACCTCGACCTCGACATTCCAAGGGACTTACCACCGAAAATATCAATTAAAATTATTTAAAATAATCATTTTTAGGATATTTACATAATTTCCCAACAAAATCAATTAATAAGACGCATTTTTAAAGCGAGCGAAGCCCTTTTTTTCATGCCCACCACCACGAGTCCTTTTAGTTCAGCGACCCTTTTTTCGTATCTTCTTCAAAGTCTTTTTCTCTCTCGTTCTTTTTTTCCCCAAGTTCGGTGACCCTTTTTCGAAGGTTGTACATACAACAAAAAGGACTCCAGGTATTCACGTTCAAGGTCAACGCCACTCGTGTGCCGTAATACTTTCACTGCTTCAAGCGCGCTAGAACTATTTTGATCGTAAAAAATGCAAGTCTCAAAAATCCACTCCTCCAACTATTTCGATGTCAATGAAAATTCTTTTGTTGAAGCGATGTCAAAATGATGGACGAACAAATTTTTTTCTGATCCCGGAAAAATTACCGGCGATGACATGAAAGGGATTTTCTGTCGTAAGGCCGCCAAAGTTTTTGATCTGAAGAATCGAAACAACTTTTTCGTGCTCTTGAAAGTTAAGGAAAAAGTCACCAACGGAATGACTTTTCTTAAACTTGTATTGGAGATATATAAAGCTTTGTTTTGGGAATTGGGAGGTATGACGGAAAGGGCGAGGAGCATGCAATGACTGATGTTTGGAACAGAACGAAAAACTTGCGGGTACAGGGCGAAAAAATAGTAAAAAACGAACAAACTTTAGTTTCCAGGAAAATGTGTGTTGGCTTTCTCGAAGAACGTATACGTAACCCCACCCCCACTCCAACCATCACACGACATCGTCAAGACCATTAGAATGATTTAGCTGTCACTAAGCCAAACTTCGTGATAGCATGTCAGAGCGATTCAATTTTTCATCAAAAATTAAATTTTGTTTTTTAAAGTGTTGACAAGTCATAAAAACTCCTAGTATATTACTGCGTTAAGCAGTAAAATGAACATGTAGGTAAGCAATAATATCCTCAACACGCACACTTGATATTTTAAATGATGAAAGACGTTTCAAACTATAACTGTACACTACGCAACTTCATGAAACATTATTCAAACAAGGATGAAATAAGTGTGTGGTGTTGGGTGCTGAAAGTGTGTGGTGAGGTGTTAACGTTTATCATAGATTTTATTAGCAGTATGTGTAATTAAATAATTTCTTTGAGAAACACATTCATTTTATTGCAAACACAATGCCGACTAGTTTAGGGGTAGTGGACACCATTCACCATTCTCATGGCTTCCACGGAAACAAATCTCTTTGTCACATGTCAAACACCAAAATTCCTAAGAATCCTGCTGACAGGCAAGAAAACTTGTTTCTCCACTTGACATGTAAGCGGAATATCCTCCCTTAGCCACTAATAAGATTGCATTTTTGGGATGAGTTAAATTAAAGAGGCCGATGTTGAATCCAAAAACGATGCGCGATAAAAAAATGCGATGTTAGATACAAAAATTAATAGACGAGGCCATGAAATGTCCAGCAGGTTCTGCTTTGAATTTGCGCACCATTCAGTTCCAGATTATCGCATAACCAGTTCAGAAGGAAGAACTAATGCTAGCAGGGGAAATTTCTGACTAATCAAAACTAACTACGAATAAGTGGCGCTCGTTAGAACATATTGCCAGAACGTTTTCGTGCCATGCCACGCGAATAGGTCACTGTCCAGCACCTTCGATCTCTTCAGCCGCCTGACAAGAAAATAAGACCCGATGTCCTCATCCATCACGACAGTCGTCCACATGCAACGTGACGTTCCATAGCCATTTTTTTGTGTCTTAAATTAAGCAGAAGGTTCCATCCCAGAAAGCCATATTGCGTTTTTCTCTTCAAGGATTTGTAAGCCCGTATATCTCGAATCCGACCAACACAATATTCGGAGAATATATAGAGGAAGAGTGACAATACATATATGTATATGGTTCGAACGATTGTTACAATAATTTCGACAAACCTTTGATAAAGAGTGGGAAACAGGTTTTGGAGAAAAGAATAAAGAAGCAATTGAATACTATTTATAATGCACAGTTCAATGAATCTGAGAACCTTCTCTCAACGATTTTGCTGCTCGCTGTCTCAGTCTCTCCCACTTTTTTCTACTTGAATTTCTTGGCAGGCCTGTCATGTCCTTAACATCCTTCCGCCTTGTGCTTTTACTGCATGTTATAAAAAGAAGGCATCTTTCATCGAAAGCAATGTACCAACCACATTCAATCTAGAATACTAAGTGCGTATATGCATAGAGTTGAAAACGACGAACGATTCCTCAAAATTAAAAAATTATTTGTGAACGTTTAGAAGAACGCGGATTCAAATGATGTCACCTGCCCCACATGACGTCACAACTCCCGCACGGTGATTGCTACCCTTTAAAACTTCCAGGAATCCCGTCATTTCACACGGCTTAACTGGAAATAAAAATCATCATTGAGTGAGTAAACGCATGGCTCATTCAAATAGGCGGGGCAAATCCCGCATAAATTGAAAAAATAAAAGAAGCGAGCATAGTTGGCGTTTGAAATGAAAATTCCTGACCAGTTGATTTAAATTGAAACATGAAAGGCTCAGCTTCATGAACGCCAGAAATGTCTGGAATATAAGGAGATAAAGAGCGGGGATGCATTTACAATACATTTATGCTGCAACTCTTCCATTTGACGCGTAAGCAACCTTAGAGGACCTTTTAATTGCCAAACTTGAAACAAATTCCAATTTCTTTCAAGGTAATTATTCTAATTAATTGCCGTTTTCATTGTTTCTATTCAATTAAGAAATGAACGGTTTCATCAGCTGGCATTCTTTTATATGTTTATACGAATAACTAACTGTTACAGCGACCAATTTGATCAATGAGCGAATAAATGCCTCTGCGTTATTTTTCATCCGTAACTGATGGGTAGAAAAAGATAAAATCACGGCTAAAAGCTAAAATGTAGTACGAAAGCGAGCTTGGAGATGAATATATCGAACAAACTTCGGGGTTGATACGGTGCCGGGGGTGGGGGATAAGAAGAGGATGAACAAGTTTTCAAAGCCTCCCTTAAAATCACACCCGCCTCTACTTCATAATCCGTACGGCGAGAAAAATAAAATGTTTTAAAACTCAAGTTTTATAGACGACAAAGATATAATATCAGTTTTCAAGGCTCTAACAAATTCCTTAACCCTTCAAGTTTAATGACAGTTTTTTTTTATTCCCCTTCCCCGACCACCAACGTTTACTGAAAGAAAAAAACCTTGGACCCAGCATCCCCATAGAGCAAAGATGCTGGTGTGGCTCGTGACGGTGAGGGGATTTTGCTTGAAGACTGGAGACCATTTCAAAGCACTAAAGAAGATGAAAAATATGCGCTTGAACGGAAATTCCTCACTGTTTGAGAAGCTCCTCTTTGCACAGCTCCAATTTAATCGAGGCGTTCCATACTTCCTTTGGTTTCCCTGTAGGAGGATACTCTCTTTAAATCTGACTATTTAGGGATGATACGGATAGAAAATTGTGAAATCCGTTGTTCTAATTTTGAGAAAAATAAAGGAAGGATAGGAAGAGTACAAAAACCGAGGGGAAATACAGATGGCATTAACTTTTTATCGGTCTTCAGAAACATGGTTCGACCTCCGGGTGTTCCAAAATCAGAGTTATGAAAATATTAGGACGGTAATTTTGTAATTGGTTTGTAAGCTCGAAAATGTCAACTGCCAGTTGTTTAGTTAATGGATTAACTCTCAATCGCGATTTACGTGAAAACAAAAGTTATCTGCTAGTTCTTTCAACGTTCCGCGGTTTATTCCAACCAAGAAAACACAGAAAGCTTGACCCTAACGTTATTTCATTGTGCTAACTAAAATATAAAGGTCCCAAGTACACTCATAACTAAATGTACTTGAGACCATTATGAGCAGTGGGGTGATGAGTGCCTCCTGCTTCTTGGGAATTTTTATTCCTTCTGATGTTCAAAGTTACACAGAAATGTGACACGGGACAGTTATAAAGAGTGACATAAAAACGTAATCCACTTCTCCGTCCTCATCATAACCCTAACACGTCATGAGTGACGATGGGATGAGGTACGTACACAGGATGTGATCAACTCTTGTGATGCTGAGAAGACGAAGAAAAAAAATCCTTCGGATAACTCCCTGTCATGTTTACCTCAAGAGACTCGATACAGCGGAAAATAAGCAATGGGGAAGAATGACTTGGGGAAGGGAGGGGAGGGGGACGAAAGTGTCAGGTGTCTTCTAAAACTTGATTTATTCCGTAAAGATTGCGTGTATTTTCACGCGACGAGAGAATCTACGAAAGACAGGCACCAATTGAACTTCAAGCATGTTGAACGTTAACAGGTCAAGGTAACGGACGTTGTACCTATGCACTTTTACTGCAATTCTCAAGGCTACACTCAATACAATTACGTAGCTCATTGAGCTCTCGTTGAGGGGCAACCGAAGGAATAATCCGCACTTGAAAAAAAACGCTGCGAATTATCGAACAATGCCTTATTATTTCGACTGTGGGTTTATTATTCATGGATGTAGTCAAATCCGGCTTGAAATTACATGAAAATCGACACCCCACACCCCTATGACCCCAAATCCTTTGAAAATCCCCATTTTGGACCCGCTTTTGGCCCATAAAACCCAAGGAGGTTATTTGATCAAACTGATCAGATGTTAGGACCAACTAGACCCCAAATGGAGTCTATGTGCGAAAGAACGAGTTTTTTCGAGCAATCCTAGGGCAAGATATGGCCCGGACGGCGGACGGACATTTTTTTTTATTGCAGATTTGGATTCTACGCACTTTGAAACGTAAAACTACAAATTTTGAGGGGGGGGTCAAAAAAATTTTTTTGCGATACGATTACAAAGACTTATTATTGAGAAATAATAAGCCAAAAGTTCTATAGTTTCTTGAAAGCAAACAAATATGGATACCCATCACCGGAGTATGAGGTCAGGAATGAAAAATACTTCAGTGACAAGTAGCCTATTTTGTACCGATCAAACCCTAATTTTCAATTTACAACGCCAAACATTTTTAAAAACGAAGAAAAAAAAGTTTTAATAGAAAGTTTCCTCTAAAAAAATGAGCAACTGGAAAATCGCGATTTTCTTCCTTCCAATTTCTATCTTTCTTTAAACATAAGTCCCCGATTTCGCTTCACTCAACTCCTTCTCTCCTTCCTTCCATCGAACGATGTAATGATTGCTTCCGGAAAAATCAGTCCATCTTTCTTCTTTTTCCCCCTAAAAACAATATTTCTTAGCCCTTGGTTTTTGTATTGATTTAAGTAGTGGCCCGACAAAAATTGTCTATATATTTGTTTTATTCAAGGCGTTCAGCCCCGGCCATGTACTTGACTACTTGGTATTTACTGTATTTTTTGCTACTTGAAGAACGAAAGAAAGTGAAACCAAGAAATAGGAAAAGTGGCTGAAGGACTTGACGTAGGGAATTACTCTCAGGGCGATCGCGTGAGTGCTTCCGGTTGTTCGCTTCAATGAAGACGTTTAATTATCAAACAACTTAGCGAGAATGAGCAGGCTGGGAGTGATACAAAAAGGCGGGTTTGACAAAAAAGAATACCGCACTACGGCACTAGGAAGCTTTCATTTGTTTGTTATACATTTTTTCTTCTGAGTTGATTTTAGGTCGGTCGTCCACTGGAAGCGTTTTCGAGCGGCGCTACAACGCGCGTACATCCCAAAGCCTCAAATTGAATGTGAAATCATCCACTGCAGGCTTAGCAGCAGTGAATTCAATTTATGTCTTTTTGTATGTACGCTCGATGTAGCGCCGCTCGAAAACGCTACCAGTCGACGACCGGCCTTACTTTCGTGAGACGTTATTTAGGAAACATTATATTGCGATATATTGATAGCCAGGCTATCAATAGCGCAGATATATTTTATAACTTTCTTTTCTAGGTAAAATCTTATGAAGCCTCGAAAATCCGGACTTATTTAGTTTTCGAGATCTACTTCATCGCGTGATCTCAAGAACACTGCTCGTTGAATTCTGTTGAACGGTGCCCGGGAATCGACATCTATGGTTTCCTTGATGACTCTTTTGAAGCTTATTTTGGTTCATGATAAAGTGCTGCCGTTTAAAGGCTCCCCGAAAACTAAGTTCCCCGGAAAACGATCTCTTGTGATCTCCACCGAATTCAGTTCATTTTCACACAGTTCAGTTCATAAAACTGGCCCACAACTTGTCTAATCCCCCCCCCCCACTAGGCCACTTTGAAACGCCACTGCGACTAGCGCTGCTACAGCTTCAAAACGTTACATTCGATGGGCCCCCACACACCAGGAGCCCCTTTGGACACTCTCCAAAATCGGCGGTTCTAATCTGTGGCGCTTCAATTTCAAAGTGACCTCGTGCGCGGAAGTCATAAAGCGGACGACGGAAAGTCATAAAATAAAGAAAATAGTACAACCTCCTACGAAAATATGAAATTTTTAGGGCAGTGAACAATTTTCTGTAAAAAATAAATGTCAAATGTTATCCGACTGGGGCGGAAATATCCCTGGTATACTGCACACCAATCTTGGAGGTTAGAGACAAGTATAAAGTAGTTTTGTCACTATTGTACTGTCGTGGCTAAACGTGTAGCACAAACTCCTATTTGTAGTAGATATTAAGAGTAGGAGACTAAAGATTGCACAGATGTCGCAAAACGGCCACGTCACCGACGCAAAAACAAACAATTGTGATTTCTAACTTTTGTGAATTCAAAGTGAAGGTACTCCTAGTTCGTTTAAGCAGAAGAGGAATAGTCAGATTCCAAGGCGAGGCCACCAACCCGGGTGACCAAATGTATTGGGTTTTCGGGCTTTATTGCAAAATTTACGCCAAAAAAAGTACTTTCGCGTCCGTCAAAGTGCGCGGAGAAATTCAGTTTCACACGATCAATGGTGTTTTCCGGGTATGAAGTTGAATTATCTGCGAATCTGAAAGTTTTCTGCTGTCATTTGTCGACTATTGTATAAATGAGCTGCGTGAATGAAAGAGGGTGAAAAGTGTATTTTTGGATCAAACAATGGACCATTTTCCAACATGAAAAAACCTCTGTTTAGGCTATGAAACCTTGCAGTACGTGGTAAGTGGGAAATATTGTATTTGCCTTGAATTAGCAACACGAGCAAGATTAAAACTGGCAGGATTTTGAACTTTCCCGCTTGAAAGTAACGTCACTACATTGAAAACAGAACTAGTGGTAAATGTTTCCTCCGTTGATATCAAGCGTTTTTTGAAAATATTGAACGTTGTTTTGTGGCTAGTTTAATACTTTAGCCTCTGTTTACAATGTTGTGACGTAACATCCCTATTTATTATTATTATTATTATTATTTTTCATTTTTCTACATGGGAGTGGGGCAAACAAGTTGAAAAGTGTTTTTTCGTTACCATTACAACCTAAGGCATCGTTCATACTGTGGCGATACGATATCGTTTCTACATCACTCTGACACATTTCCAGTTGTTTCTATCTGTCAAAGACGCTGTTAATTTGCGTCGGTGATGTCGAAACGATATTGTATCGCTCTAGTATGTTCGCCACCTAATAACTCATTTTCTACGCATTTCAAATTTTTTTCACTTTTCTGGAAAATGGTCCAAGCTGATCATCACGAGATAAAGTAATTAGTTCCATGATTATTATGGATTCTGTTAGCAACTGGTATAATGAGCCGACATCGCGGGTTTTTGAAGGATCCAAACCTGCAAAGTTGGGTTCTCTGAGATCCAAATCCTCGATAATTGATTTCCAAACAGTTCCACTCCTAAAATGTTTCCGTGTTTTAAAAGTACAAACGCGAGATTGGTTTTCGCAAGAGCCTATCCACCGAAATTGGTTTCTCAAATGAAACCAGGAGCATCCAGATATTAACGGATGCGGTAGATAATGGGTTCATCTTAATTTTGATAAATGTCGGAGACGGAGAGTAATTTTCGAATGAATAGCGTTCAGAACGAATCACGAGCACATTCAAGGTGATTTTGATTTCGTATATCCGTATAAGTAAGAAATAGCCCTCTATACGTATATCTTCTATTTTTTCCAGAAGTGTAATTTTTTGCTGACTGCCTGATGGATTGTGGAAATATCAATCTCATATAGGCCTTAAACCAAGTATTTTTTCCCGTTCACCGTGCTGTTCATTATTTCGCGGAAGCTAATCGTAAAAATTCATGGCGTTCACCTCACTCTCCGTCGCCGGATACAGAGTACTCCTACTCAAAGTGGGACTCAAGCCAACTTTTTGAAACGCCCTATGAACCCCCTTCTTTTGTGTGCTAGGCATCGGGCATCAGACAAGGAGAAAAACACTATGGCAAGAGGATACTTCGTGTTTCGAAATCCTCTATTTCTGGGGTAATCCTCTTGTAGAAAGAAACTTTGAAATTATAATAAAATCCTATTCAATGCGCTAAAAAAAGATTGACGTGAAAAAAGAAGTCTCTGATGGAATATTTATTTTACCCGAGACTTCGTGAATGGGGGCGAACTATTTTGTTTTGATTGGGTTGCTTGAAACAAAAAGGAAAAAATAAACAATCTTCAAAAAACTTGGCTGCCTAAGGAAAAACAAAACACCGAGCATAATTTTCGAAATAGAACAGCCCTATAGAAGCACGTGAGAGCGCAGAGTGTCGTTACTTTTTTTCGTGTCTTCATACTTTCCGTTGGTCACTAGCTACTACCCTCTAAAAAAAAATCTAAAAAATAGTATAATCGCACGCCTGATTTGAACACCAACGTAACCCTTTTCACGTAAACTATGTCGTTGAGCGGGAGGAGGGGGAAAATAGGAAAAGTAGGTTTCTTGGAGAAAAAAAGTTGAGCCTGTTTTCACGGATTCATCACAACGAGAGAGAGAGGGTCACAGAGTGGCTGTTGACGAATGTGTCTGGATCTGGATGAATGGTAGGGAGGGCAGGGGATTGTTTCGGTTCCTTGGAAAGGTTTGGAGGCTGGTACTCTGGTCTGGTAGTGTGATGATTGTGAGTCATTCTTTAATATTTCATCCCACTCGGTTGGTCCATCGGCGTCCGGTATGCATGATTTCATGGAGTCTAGGATTTTATCGACTTAATCCTCGTTCGAAGGAAAAGTAGAATTGATTTTAACCACAGCTGGAGAGCTTCTGAAGAAGAATGGATTTGTTTCTTAAAAAACTGATTACAATCTCTCTCAGTAATTGATTAATTACACTGCGGATTTTGTTGTGCGCCTCGCCTTTTTTGGGCTAATCGAAAAGGAATCCCGCTTTTCTTTTATCTTTTAATTTAATAAGAAAGTCGATGGTTCTTCTTTAATCAGTTTTAAACCATTTCTTTAGTTAAGTAACGTCTCTCCATAGCTTTTCCGTCTTTTTTTGTTTTGTTTTTAATGCATTCTCTTTGTTGTTCTCATTAAATTTTTTTATCCCTTTAAATTGGATTTAAACCAATTATGTACCCCGAGGTGAAACCTTTAAAGATAGCGTTTTTATGCCCCTCACCTCGCCTCTCCACAACTAACGAGTAACGAAGAACGAACCCTTTACCACTAACATACCGGCGTTCCTACCATATATCGTCAGACTGGAATCCAGTGTGACGACCCCTCCAACGCGGGATTACTTGCCCATTTTACTCACCTTTGCTTGAAATGTGATGCCATGGGTAAACGCTTCGTCCGGATGAAGGGGAATCCTCGTGTCATAGTCATCGTTTGTCACTAGGTCGTACTGTTTTTTGGACGGCATCTCGCCGCGTGATTTTTATATCCTTCCAGGAATTGAAGTGCGACGCCAAAATCACTTGGAAACACTCGCGGACATTTTTATGATTTTATCACTTGACGAAAAAATATTATTTCCGTATTATTTTCGCGGGCTTTCAAAAAAATTCATATTTTTTGTTTAATTTAAAACAAATAAATAAATAAATAAATACAATATAATACGCCGGGACCCAGCTGCCACAACTAACCCTCCCACCCGCAGTAGTCGTACTGACAAGATTGAACAAGAGACGGAGGAGACCTTACCACCGCGCGCCGCCCGAGGAAGGCCCCTCCGATCACCCTCCCGCCCAGTAGGCGTTCTTTTTTTTTCTTCTTTTAAATAAAAGAATAGAAGGGAAGCGGGAGAAGACGCCGCCGGTTGTCTGAAAGAGATGGCCGAGAAAGACCGGTCGAAGAAGTAAAAAGAAAAAGACGCGATGGCACGCCGGCACCGTACTTGTGGGGGGGGGGGGGCTTGTGACTCTTTTCTATATGGTAACAGGAAACAGTGGGAAATGACCCCTGGATTCCGACCTCTTATGATCTGTGGAAACTCATGAAAGTTAAATTTGTAACAAATCATTCACCGTGTCATGAAAAAGGTGAAAACTGGGTGAAAATTGACAGCATATAGTTGCAGTTTCATGAATTACATCATCAACATAACAATCATTGTTAAGAAATAGATACCGACGCCTTTTTATGTAAAGCCATACGCTCTGTACCGAGAGTGGACTCGTAACTACTCCAACTATAATAATGTAGGTAGTTATAAACTCTGCGAGAATTTCCAAAGACCCAATTCAGCTTGTTTTCTTGAATATTAGGTATTCCTAATTTGTCACAATCCGTATTTGAATAAATATAGGATCTTTGGCCATTCTATTAACCCAGTAATAAGCAAAATATAAAGAAGGGGGTAAAAAGTCTTTCGAACCTTTGGATTATTAGGAAGTAATCAGGGCCGTTTTTAGGGGGTAGGGAGGGTAGGCGACCGACTAAGGACCCCGACCCATGGGAGGGCCCCCGGCTTGGAATAGAAATAATTACAAAATAATCGTTCAGGAGTTACACTCGGCTTAATTTTTCCAATTTTGAGGCACTTCTGTTGAAACGATTAAAAATCGTGTTCTAAAATGCCCAAGCCCAGAAAATAATGATTTTCAATGGAGAGAAAATCCGGGAAATTTGGGTTTAACAGAGCTAAAAATCCGAATGATTTGGTTTTTGAAGAATTCAGCCCCACGAAATTGGATTTTCCAACCATGAAAATCCGCGAAATTGACATTGAAGGTGCCTTATCCACAAAAAGGGGTCTTGAAAGGTCCAAACATGTGAAAGTGAAATTGGCGTATTTGAGCCAAACACCCGAAATGACCATTTTAAATAGCCAAATCCAAGAAATTTGGTTGCTAAATTGGACCAAACCGTGGGTTTTAAAAGAAGAGAAATCTGCCCAATTGACGCTTTAAAGGGGCCAATCCTGGAAATTCGATTTTTAAAGATCCCGCGAAATTGTTTTTTCGAATGATGGAAACCTCGCGAATCACTATAATTACGAAATTGGCTTGTCAGTTAAGCCAAGCCCTCGAAATTGATATTTGAAAGAGCCGAACCCACGGTACTTGTTAATTCAATTGAGACTGACCCTCCCCCCATTGCTATTTTAAAGAGCTAAGTCCAATAAATTTGGATCTTGAAGGATCTCTCGGTACGAAACTTGAATGTGTTTCAACTTCGGCCCCAGGTACGACAGGAGGCCACTCTTACTGTGCTTGCAGCCTGCCTCTGCAGTTCGAGAATTTTCCACTTTCGATTAAATTGATCGTGACCCGGCCACGTTTTTGAACATTCCCCGGGCAAGTCGTTCGTTTCAGCCGCTTATTTGAGGCACTTTTGGCGGCTACAGAGCCGAACAGATTTCATTGGCCGGACTAGCTATCCTTTCCATAAAAGTGCAAAATAGGTACTGTTCGGTTTAATCTGCTATTAATCGCAAATAATTCCGCATTTTCATGGCTGAATCGCCATTTTTGAACATTCTTAATTTTATTTACAAATATAGTCTGTTTTGGGGGGCTTTTTTGATGTTTTTGTACGTTGTAACTGCCTTGGGGTTGTAGAATTTTCATAACGAAGGCAAAGAAATGAAAAATCTTCTCCCACTTGTTTTATTTGAACTATCGTGACCGCAGTTTCGGCAACGCCATTATTTTCAAACGAATAAAACACAACCGGTGTTGATACTTCTAGGGTACGAATCAATTTTTAGGGTGTATATAGAGTCAATTTTTGCAAATTTTTAGGGGCGAAGTAAAGGCGGGAGTGCTCAGTTTTAGCCCTTCTTGGCGCGCTTTTGCCATTTTCATGGAGGAGGTCATCTGTATAGGCATTTATAGTGTGCGAAGAAGCCAGTTTTTAGCCATTTTTAGAGTGCGTGGAGCCAATTTAGCTCTTTTTCGGACGCCAAGTATCCAGAAAGCCAAGGCCACTTTTCGTGCGCGAATGGTCGATTTAGCCATTTTTAGGGCGCGAATCATGTACTTTTCAGGTATTTTCATTGGCTCCCTAATCGTACGTCTTGCAATTTATAAGGCACGAGAAGTCAGTTTGGCTACTATTAGAGCTACAAACGCCAGTTTTGCTATTTGTAGGTCGTAAATAGTAAGTTTAGTCATTTTTAAGGCGCGAAAATCTTCATTTTTTGGTGCGACTGTAGTCAGCTTATCCGGTTTTTTGTGGGAATACCTAGTTCTTTAGCTATTTGAAGGATACGAGTGGCTATCAAGCCAGTTTTATGTAGAGCAAAGCATGCAATTTCTGAAACCCCTGCCTTTTAAGCTAAACCTGAATCCGCGTCTCCACCGGCTGCTAGGGGGCCCCCCGAGAGTTCTCGCCTAGGGGCCCGCGAGGGCTAGAAACGGCCCTGGAAGTAATAATTTTATTCCATACAGTATTGATTCAATACGATAAGCCCAAATCAGCCCACGGAGCTTCAAATGAAAGCAATTGTAAGAGAAATGCAAGAGAGATGTAAGAGAAATGTAAGAAATTTTCCGGGAAGGGTGAGGAGATTTGAGGAGCCGTGCTAGCCCCTCCGAGTCCGGGACCCGTTGGGTATGACGTAGGGGCCCAATTGGTGGCCTTGGCGTCGGCTTGGCCGGGACGGCACCTCCCCCCCCCCCCAAAATAAAGAGAGAAATGCGAAATATTGGATGCTTCGTTCACCCCCGAGCACGGCCTGTGAGTTAGAATGGTGTTGATAATTGTGGGTGGTTTACAGAAGGCTACATTACATGGGGCATTTTTGGACGGGCTCGAGCGAGATGCCTCTTGGGTCATCCCGAGGTTCGAGGGTGGGGGAGAGTTGCCAACTTAACTTCCTTGTTGACAGTGCAGACAGGAAGTACTTTCTCAACTTGATCTCGATAGTCAGCATGGGTCTTATCCCACAAATAGTCCAATCCTCTGTGAAAGAAATACAGAGCAGAACGCATTCCATCGTTCATGATGAAAGTTAGTTTGCCAGAAATAACGCATGGTAGAAGAGAACATTATATCACAAACCTCATCTTACGTTAGTTGGTTTAATTACATTAGATTTTGTTGCTTGTTCTCGTAGGGTGATCGAGGAACATCGGAATTTTGGAATGAAGAATGCTGGGATGGTAATACATCCAGAATAACTTTTTCTTGGAGCTTCCGAAGATAGTAAATGCACTTTTCTTAGTCTTTGGCCTATTTCTATACACGATTTGGATTGGGGCATATCTTCCCAATTAATAATTATTTAATTATGAAATGCACCCATTTTCAACATTGGATAAAGATATCATTTTAGCACTCTTTGAACTCTTACACTTATTAATTTTTTTTATTAAAACCCAAACCGGTTTTCACCCTGACTCCGGCATCCTCAGTGGTGTAGTGGATAGAAACAAAATCAGCTCCAACTACCAACGCCAAAATGGCACTACTTCATATTTTTAACAATATGTGGCATTCTGGTTCATTTCCAAAAGAATGGAAAGACTTTGAAGTGGTTCCGCTTCTGAAACCGGGAAAACAGCCGAATATATGTGAGTCGTTGAATACATTTGAACATTTGATGGTTCGGTTGGAGTGGTGGCTAGAGAAAAATGACTTACTCCCTTCCACACAAAATGGATTGCGCCGTGGGAGATCAACTTATCACAGTCTAGCTCAGTTAATCACCGATGTAGAAACTGCCTTTACCAACAAAAAAGTTACTCTAGGTTTATTACTTGACATTCGGGGCGCTTTCGATCAGGTAGTAATACCAGTGCTAAAAAGAAAAATGATTGAATTAGGATTACCTACCAAAATCTGCCACAATATTATCTCGTTAGTGTCAGGTAGGCGGTTATATGTTCGAATGAACGATAAGCGGATCGGCCCAAGAGCCACCGAGCAAGGTTTGCCACAAGGAGATATTCTCGGCCCACCACTCTACAGCATTTATGCTGCAGATATCGAAACAACCTTAGCTCCAGGAGTCAACGTTCTTCAGTACGCAGACGACGTCTGCTTATCTTAACTGCTAATCATTAACGGATAGATTTTTATTCAAACTGGTGGCACTTAAATCCGATTCATTGAATAAAATATGCTCACTTGCGGTTGAGGATCTCACCAGCACGTACCGTAAAAAAAAAAAAAAAAAAAAAAAAAAAAAAAAAAAAAAAAAAAAAAAGTCACGCAGTATTCAAATTGGTATCATAACATGAAACAATTTTCAAAACACACATTTCAGTTTTGATTTTACACTCAATCACAACGTCAGTACAATGGAACTGAACTTTTTTGAATGATACGACCCAATTGTTGTTAATCACTGAAGGTGGAGAGAAATCTTCCCGGTTTTCACCTGGTGTTCACCGATGGATCGAAGTTGGAGGGTTGGTGGGAGTGGTTGTGGAATGTTTGATCCGATGTACAAATGGGGCGGATGTACAAATTGCCCGATATTTGTTCTATATTTACAATGGGACTCACAGCCATGGCAGAGGCATTGAAGTACGCTAGCCCTCTAAAAGTAAATAAAATTGCAATTCTGACCGACAGCATGAGTTCAATTCGAGCACTATACGACTTCAGATAGTCATCAAACAGTTCACACATAATATTTGAAATAATTCAACTCATTAATATGTAGAAGGAAAAGGGGTAACAGTGCGCTTAGTATGGATACGTGGTCATATTGGCATAAGAGGGATTCGAGGGCGGATGAATTAGCCAAAAAAGGTACTTCATTAGGGGAACAGCTCAGTGTACCAATTCCGTTTACGGATCTTTGGACGCTAGCTGCGGAGAATGTGCTGAAACAGTGGCTAATGCAGTACAGATCTCAAGATAGAGTGGGGGCATTTTATAAAAACTTTTTTTCACTGATTCCTCGACACCCAATGGATCACTTCAAAAGACAGACATAAAAAATACTGTCGTATCATATGCCGACTACGATTTAATCATGGGTTTTGCAAGCAGTACTTGAACAAAATAGGGAGGGATTTTACTGATAATTGTGATAGATTTGGCCAACATATCGTAATGGAATGCAAAAAAAAAAAAAAAAAAAAAAAAAAAAAAAAAAACCCGAAGAATAGCATTATTTGAGTAAATTTCACCAGAGCCTGAACTTCCTTTGAATTACGCGTCGAATTCACAATCTAACGGCCTCAGCGTTTACGATAAGGTAGTAGCATTCATCCAAGAATGCGAGATAAAAATTTGAGTAACCAAGAGTAAGAGTAACGAAGTCCTCCAAGGGTTAGTAGTAAGCGTAAGCCTTTTCTTAATAGCTGCAAACGGAGTCACACACGAAAAACTATCTCATCGATCTATGCGAACTATCTCGTATTGTACGCAACGCACGCCAAAACCCTCCGGACACAAACCCCATACAAGAAGTTATCGAGAACGCCGACCAAATAGGCCTGCGCTTCTCGCAAGAAAAAACCTCCGCTTTGCCGACTACGGTCACCACACGCACCACTCTCACTCGAAAATTCTCTCATTCAGTATAAAGATTCACACAAATTTCTTGGCCTTACGCTTGATAAAGAGCTACGATGGAAAGAACATATTGCTGAGGTAAATATTCACTGTCGTCAACCCCCAACATCATCAGGATGCTTTCAATTCATCAGTGGGGGCTCAGACCCTGCACTCTCATCAAAATTCTAAGTTGTCTGGTAAGATCGAAAATGGAATCAGGATACAAGCGTACAGTTCAGTAAGGAAAATTAGGCTTTTGCCCCTGGAGAGGACTCCGTATTGCCCTTGCTGGGGCGGAGCGGACTATCCCCTGTGATAACCTGTATGTGCTATCAAACTCTCTGCTAAGGTTACTATAAAGACGAGTAGAGGCGATGTTTGATAAAGTTTTTACCGGGCTCCACCATTTTTGTTCTGTTATCATATCATACAACAGTTACCATGACAACAATGATTGTTGAAATATGCACATCATGCTGGAAAAAGCTTGTTTCTCTTTAATTTCCGTCTAAAACTGTATTTTGTGTTGTGCGTTTATTTGTGAAAGAGGTTTGGGTGCATGAGGCACAATAATTCTCTAATGAGACGATTTCTAAGTTCTGGTTATCGACTATTTATTGTTCCAAGTAATGAGAGGGGAAATAACAAAGGGGCAAGTGAAACGCTGACGAAGTGCCGGTTGCGAGTCAAAACGAAAAGTCGTATTAATGTTGAGTAAGTACGTAATTATCTTTAAGGGCCCCCTACCCGGATGATTAGGTTAAGAAAACTAGGCGATTTATAACTTGTTGGGTTCAAATTTCTCTGTTTACAGGCATAGAAAATGTTCCGACTTATTTCGTAGGAATGGGCAGGGGGTCAAGAGGATAAATGTATAAAGAATAGCTATCAAGGCAGAAGAACAACAGACCGTACGTCTTTGAAGGGTAGGTATCTTCGAAATTGAACGTGAAACATTCAGACCGCTTCAGAGTAGTTAAACTGCGTTGAACTCCCTAAAATAAAGTGTTGCGCTTTTCAATAAACTACCAGAATGTTTTAGTATTTGAGTAGCAACATTCCGTAGCCAACAACCTTTGCCTTTGGGTTCTGGCACGTTGACCAGCGATTTTTCTCAAGATAATGGGAATTTTTTTTTTTCACACACCCTTGTTCAACACAACCAATCTCGCTGAATTTTCCAATCTACCAAGTTAGACTAGACCTTTCCCTTTTCGGGTGAAGGAAACATTGGGCCACTTGGACACCGTTCTACACCCCACGTTAGCTTTCCAACCATTGAAAATTTCCCTGGAAGGTACCCTCAATTCACTTGTCCCTTTCAAAATATGATTGTCATAGAAACAAACACCATCTGAAATGTACAAAAAACTACTTCAATGAAACTCTATTGAAATACAAATCTAAATAGATGGCTCTAAAACGACGTCTGGGGTTGGGCGGGAGTGTGCCTACTACTCTTCGCCAAACAATATCTTTATACGTCCCTTACCTCCACTAAATTTCCCTTGCTCTGGATTTCTCTGCGTTATTCACAACCACCTTGCCACATCTCATTTTAGTCGACTCCCACAGTACTTTATCAGCATTAGCCAATAAATTTACCCGTGAAAATGTCATCGTCACCATACACCAGAAATTATGCCAACTTCTTCACACAAACAAAGAAACCGTTTTCCTCTGGATACCCATCAGTCACGTTGGTATTATGGGGGAATACCCAAGTAGATCCGCTGGCCAAGGTAGCAGTTGAGTCGCTGCCCTACAATCACCTACTCCCCGCAAGAATAGAAGACGAAAAAGCCCGTATCAAACAAGTGATCAGAGGCTGAAGTACGAAAGGGTGTTATAATAAAATAACACGGGTGGTATCCACGCGGCAACCACCATGCCTAGATTCGATTTCTGAAATGTCCGTGCCGTCCGCGCCATATCATGCCCTGGAATTGCTCAAAAATACTCGTTCTTTCACACATAGACTCCATTTGGGATCTAGTTGGTCCTATCATATGATCAGTTTGATCGACAAACTCTCTAGGTTTTTAAATTTGGGGGGGGGGGCGGGGGCAAAAGCGGGAACAAAATGGGGATTTTCAAAGGATTCAAGATCATAGGGGTGTGGGGTGTCTATTTTCAATGTAATTTCAAGCCGGATCTGGCTACATTCACGAATAATAAACCCATGTGTGAAATTTGCAGCGTTTTTGAAATAGAGTAAAGTGACAATTTAAGCTCAATTGTATCTCCGTACGACTAATAATTCCTGACATATGACCCGTCAAAAATTGACCATTTTCTGCCGCTGACGGAAAATTGGATGGAGCCTGAAGCTGGAAAAACTTTGGTGCAATCTCTTTCAGGTACACTTCCTTCCATTTTCTAAAAAATACCTGAAGATTCCACCTCGGGTGTTAGCACTGCACGAGCTTCAATTTGGATTTGAGGGCCCTTTTGTTCGATTTGCCGAAATATCTCTGAAACCATCGGTGTAGACTAATCGTTCTTTTAGGCTTAGCATGAAGACCACAAAAAGCCTCAACAAGTTCCCATTCGCGTTTTTCTTCGATCGCACAAGGTTCGGAACCCACGTAAACAACAACTATGCAAAATGTAATAGTTATGCCTAACTTTTTCTATGACGATCAGGTTTTATCGAAATGAAGGATACATATTGAAAAATTGTACAGGGGGATTATAAACGCAGCCATCTGAAGAACGTTCAGCCAAACTGGGCACCTTCCGTTTTGAATTTATCTCACAAAAATTTTCTTCATAGTACTCCGTCGCCCGTCGCCGTAATACTCCGTCACCGCCGTAAAATTAAACCAGTTATTAAAATTCTTTATATATATTTTCTTTTACAGTCCAAATTCACCGGTCCACTACAAGTGCGACCAACCCCCATTTCCCCCCCAACTTCATAACTTTACCCTCATTTTACCCCTCTTCCATAAAATGACCACGTATACGTCAAAATGTCGACCAATTTTACAAAATTGGACTAATTAGAGGTGATAAAGGTGTAGAAATCGACGGCAGACAGTCCATTCTGTAGTTTTTTAGCCATGTAAACTTCTAGAGAGACCCAAAACCTATTAATGAGTCTGCTTATTGAGTTATTGTGCTGTTGAATGACACAAGCTGATTTCTTTGATTTTCTTTTTTTTTTTAATGGAACAGTATAGTGGTGGAATTAATATGTCTGAACTGTAATGAATATGTCTGTATAACTTTCATAATGTTTTAAATTATATTAGATACTTTGCTATCAAAATATGTTGAGCAACATATATCAAATGTATTTAATAATAAGTTGGAAAACATATCTTTTAAAACTCATTTTTAAAACATTTTAAATAAATATTTGATATTGAAACATTGGAAATATATCTTAAGATGTTTTTGAAATGTATTAGATACAGCCTTCTGCTACTTGAGATGTGGGCACTCAATAGAATTTGCTCAACTTACTTCATTATTGTAGTCAGTGGAGACAGAATTTCACGTTTATTGCCTGCACCTGTCGTTCTATGACGCTAAGTTGGCTTTTTTACACGTTGGAAGGCTACACCGATCACCGACAGTTTACATAAAAATGGTGGCAAGTCTTTTGAACCAAATATCTGGATTTATGGGGTCCGATTAACTTCAGATTGTAACCATTCACCAGTGCGGAGGGCATCTGTTCGGTTGTGACTGGCGGCTGTGAGCAGTAGCTCTACCTTTCGATGGTGTCAAGGGGTGATGGGCAGCTACCCAGCTATACGGCTTCAATTTCGAGTCTAGAGAAGGGAAACTGCCCCCTTCTGCCCACGAATGCATCTGACCTATATCGTGTTTTGCGGCTTTTTTTTTTTTTTTTGGGTGCCGTCCCGGCCAAGCTGAGTCCGGCGACGACAAGGCCGAGTCCCTTAGACCATGAGACCATGAATTAGCTGACGCACGCAGGTGTTCCAGGCTTGGGTGCCTATTTAGGGCCTCTCAAAGTGGCTAAAAATGAGCATTTGCAGCCATTTTTCAAAGTGTTTCGATTTGCGATTGCGCCGTTAATAAGTCCTTTGGACCATGCTGGATTGAGAAATGCAGGTGGCTTTGGCCGAAACATCCCTCAGAGTACGTCAGAGCCCTTCAAACGTGCCCCAAAAATGAGCGTTTCACGTATCATGGGCTTCGGTCACATTTCTTCACTTCACGGCGGGCCAGCGAGGGCCGCTTGAATTAAGATTTGTCCTTGGGGGGCTGATGGCCCGTGGCCGCTGTTCACGGGAAAATTCGTAAGGTCAAAGCGGCTAAATTCACCGGAATCACGTTGATAGTCCCTCCAACGGCTCTTCTGATTCAAAACCCGTTTGTACTTTCGGACTAGAGATGGGCGTTATCGTTATTTTTAGCAAAAGTTAATTAACGTTCGTTGACGAAAAATGACTGCTACGAAATAACCGTTGAAAATTAACTGATTGGTCTGTTTTGTTTCGTTACCGCAAGGGGCAACCGTTTCTCCCCCGCAACTGTTGAAAGTGTTGACTCGTTCGTTGAGCCTCTTCGGTTGAGGACACTCCTGTCTGAACAATGGACTGGGTGGTAGAAATACTTGGGGGAATTTTTTTTCTAGTGGGTTTTCTGTTCATGGCTAAGTTCTGACTCTTAGAACCAGTAGCGCTCAAGTCGAATTTCTCTCCTTCTTTCTGATTGGCTGAAAATCTCTACGGTGGGGTCCCGGGTCCGACTCTGGAAAGGAGAGAGATAGAAGATACTTGAATTGACCGACAAGGCAATCAAGAAAGTCATTTTTTTTTCGCAATTTAACGCGCTCGTTTGACTTTGAACTTGAACTTCGAGTAAATTAATATTCTACTCAAGTGCCATTCATTGGACGCGCTTTTCCCTCTACTTCTGGTATAATTATGTAATCTGATTGTTACATTTTTGAGTTGATTATGTCACTGAGTAAATGCTAGGGGACGGATGTGAGAGTGATATCTGCAGCGGGCCCCCAAATGCACCATTCAAGATCAAAAACCGATGGCGATGCGTCTCCTTTTGCAGATACGCCCCATCACGTTTGCTCTACGATCCGGTCTATATGCATTTCGAATGGTATTAAACATATTTCTTTTATTTCGCCAAGCTCTTTGAAAATATAATAGGGAGGGGAAAATACATTTCTCAATGTAATTAATTGTGACTGGAAATGCGACGTTGATGCAAGATCAAGGGAACGAACGTGGAAGATCTCGCCGCTAATCGTTTAAGTTTTTATTTACTTGGAACCGGTTTTGGCGTACTCGCCATTTTGATCCATTACAAACCAATCGTCACTTATTTACGTACATTATTAAAAATCTATATGGAACGTAGATTGCACTTTCCCCTGAAATAGGACAGTATATTCCCGGTTTATGACTTCTGAGGTCTGAAAGCACGTTGAAACCTAGGATTCTTACTCACTCAAAACGGGAGTTTAGCTCCCTAAAGATTATTGCTCCGTTTATTTATGAAGATATGTTCTTCCAAATGTGCCTCCACGCTTTTGCCCCCCCCCCCCTAAAGCCAAGGTTTTGTAGCCATTGATGTTGTGATGATAACCGTAGTTAAAGCAGCCTGGACCTGTGGGCTTCACGGAGGGTTAGTAGTACCGTTTTTCCCTGTAGAGCATTTCGAGCTCATTTCTTTTCAGGCATCTGGGCTTTAAAGGAAAGAAAAAGGGGCTACAAGAACCCAGGGGTCAGTTGCCCTTCCTTACAGACTTGAAGGCGAAGACTTAGTGGGACAGCTGCCATAGAAAAGTTAAAATCTGGCGGGGGGGGGGGTCTACATTTTGTTTCGTCAAGATGTCCTGCTGACCTAGCTCGGAGCAGTAAACCACTTTCTCTGATTTCACTCCCCTAGAACACCAATATCGAGGCATTTTTGAGATGAAAACCAAGTTCGCTGGTTTTTGTCGCGATCAAAGCAATTTCGCGCCCAAATGTTTTGCCTGAAAAAAACGTTTTCCCGGATCTGGTTCACTTCGAAATAAATTCCTCATATTTCACTCACTAAAAACCAATTTCGCGGACTTTTCTTGCTAAAAACCCATTTTTGCATGTTTGACTCGAAAAAGTCAATTTACCGGATTTCGCTAACTAAAAAACCTATTTCAGGGATTTTTATTGCTGAAAAAAACAATATCATGGAGTTGCCTCATTCAAAAACCAATTTCGCGGATTATTCACAATAAGAAGCACATTTCCGCGCGTCCGACTCACTAAAAGACCACTTTAGTGAATTCCAAAAAATGAAATTCGAGGATTTTCGTGGCTGTTAATCCAGTTTTGTGGTGTTTGCCTCATTCAAAAACAAATTTCGCGGGTTTTGTTCGCCAAAACGCCAATTTTTCGGGTTTTGCTTGTTACAGAAAACCATTTTCTCACCTAAAACCCACTATTTCGGGGGTATTGCCTTGCGCAAACTGCAATTGCGCGGATTTGCCTCATTAAAATGATTTGATTCACAATTTGACTCACTAAAAACCTTCTTTTTTCCCCAATTTTTGGCTTTGTAAAAATCCCAATTTCACGAGACTTTGCTTCAAAAAAAGATAATTTGCCAGGTTTTGGCTCGCTAGAAATCCGGTTTTGGTGTACCTAATCGTTAGGATGAGGGTTGGTTAGACGTGTTTGCCACCTGCACCAGAGACTTATGGTGCAGGTGGCAATGCCAGCTCCGGGGGAACTGGCATCGTCCATGCCACGGACCAAAACTAAAAGTATATTTCCAAAAGTAACACTTTCTGAGGGGGGGAGGGGAGTTATCTATCCGTTTGTGGACTGAAAATTCGGAATAGGATGCAAACGACAGGTTACCAGCTGAGATCTAGTTTTTGACTGATAGTGACAGTTACTGTGTAAATGCAGTTTCCGATGACAGATTTCTAGCTTCGAATCCCCGAATATACGTACATTAAGGCAATATGGTGCATCTGACATTTACGCCAGTGAAGCTGCCCATCCCTAGATCGAGGGATGGACGCGCCACAGCCCTGGATCTGGTAATCAACGAGGAGTTCAGTTAGCCAGGGGGTCGGCCAGTATGTTCTGCAGGCCAAGAACTGACAATTCTATCTCACATCCCTGGGCAAAAAATAAAATAAAGGACGGATGGACATATGCATCAGTTTTTGACGGAACAGTATAAAAAGTGGCAAACGCTTTTGCATTCAGCAGGTGAAACCATCAGTTTTTGGTCAAATGAATTAACTTTTTCTACTCAATTGACATTTTTATGTTTCAACTGGTATGTACTTTCTTGGGGCTCAACTGAATGTTTTTGGCTGCGGCAGTGCAAACTTTGGACGGTAGTTTTTTTTCGCTGCCACTCCCCGTCCCCGAGTAAATCTCTTGCCCATGTCTGGCCGGTTTCAATGAAAATATCCAGTCAAGTAAAAACATAAACGTGTATCCAGAAGGAAAAAAAGTCAGACATTGATACCAAATCGATAAATTCATCCAAAAACCAACGGATAACTATGTGAAAGTGGAGATTTCTTGCTATTTTCCTTCGTTCGGCTCAGGAACGGTTCAGTTGAACGTAGCAGGCTTCAACAGATTTGTCGAACAAGCGGGTTCTCGTTTTCCTGGTTGAAGACGCGTTTTGTGAAAGGACGGCCTCCCGGTCCTAAAGCCAAAAATAGGAATCATACCGAGGATAACGATGCGTGGATTGTAGAATAAATAGGAAAATATTATCATGTTGGCTTACTCGCTTCGGCAACTCAGCAGCAAGGAATTTCACTAACAATAAAATCCGTGGTACGTTTGAATATCGAGGCATCCACCAAAGGACCGAACAAAAAGTGAAATATTTTAGTATTTGAGCACGAAAAATAAGGATTCCTGACAAAATTTAACAAATCAAAACATCTACCAGTTTTAATCAGAAAGATCAGTGAACCGCGATCCCCGAGTGATAAGAAGTTTCAAACGTTTAGGAGGTAAACGGCTGTACAATGGAAGGGGTAAGCGGTAGCTCTCAGTGCGAATTTAGGTGGAGATTCGATGTCCTTCAATCTTTGGCTGGGCTATAGCTGCCACAGCTCAGGTGATCACCATGCGTTGTTTGACTTTCTTGGTACACCTCTCACCAAGACCCAGTTAAAAGTCAAAAAACCGTGCAGTCTAACCACTGCAAGATTTGCACGATGAAGTTCGTGGACTCAAGAATTATTATATGTGTTCACTCAGTTGCTTCGCCGTTTCATGAAAGAAAGGAACACAACAGGAATTGTGTATTCAGTACGAAGTTTTATCATTTCGTTTGAATAAGTACGAAGAAGATACCTAAAATATCACAAGTAAAAACAAAAAGAATAAAACAATGAGGAGATCACATAAAAATAATGCAAACGAACAAACAAACAAAAATACACCCTCCCAGATTTTTTTTACTTATTAATTAATTTATAGCGAGGCGATGACATTTTCTCGTTCATCAACGGACTGACGATTGGTGTGCTAGCCAGTGAAGCGACATTAACGGCAATCTGATCTGACGCGAGTAAAGGCCGCCGATCTTCTTTGCGTTTAGCAATGACGTCATGCGTTGTCTTTTTCGTATGACGGTTTATGACACCCTCGGTGTCGTCCATCATTCGAATGATTTGATTGTGATCCGATGAATCGATGGGTGCCACGGAGATATCGCGAACGGCTCGAAACTTACCACAGTTATTCAAGTGCTCGTTTTCGAGACGGAAAAAATTCCAAACGAACCTCCTGGAAATCATTTT
Organism: Corythucha ciliata; assembly: GCA_038030265.1. Lineage (NCBI taxonomy): Eukaryota > Metazoa > Arthropoda > Insecta > Hemiptera > Tingidae > Corythucha > Corythucha ciliata. The sequence goes on along the minus strand of CM075942.1, from coordinate 41,982,780 downwards.
GTTGGATGAAATATATAGTAACCGTGTCGACTGGGGGGGGGGCACACCTGAATACTTCAAGTGGCGCAGTCATCGATGTCATCAAATCACTGCCCACCCATCCCTTCTCGGTGAAAATATACGTAATGGCCCATGCGAATCTCAAAATAAAATCCTCCACTATCGCGAAATAGTAGAAAAACTGGGAAATTGTATTTGTCAAGTGTCTGGTTTTACTGAGAAAAATCAACTAGAAATCCTTACTTTGCTCGAATAAACGATCTCCTCTCGAAGAAAAGTGTTATCCCCAGCATTTGAGTCGAACAAACCCCAATCCATTTTAACATCCCAGGTGAATGTGTACAACGAGTTTGTAACTGCAGCGATAATCCAAGCGTATAGGAATGGATTATGTTGATCGTCCATGAAGTCATCTATTGGAGGTCCAAACAGATCATGAAGTAACCGACCAAGAATATTTACAAAATTCTGTTCAAACCCTGGTAAACAGTCTTAAGGGTGGCAGTTATCACTACGAAAAAGGTGCATGAGTACTTGGCTGCGTTAACTAAATGAGGAAAAACTTCTTTTGAGTCTCTATAACGCCTAAGACATTGAGCAAAACGCATCCACGCAGGTAAACAATTGACAACTGCTCTCGTTACAATGGCTGTTTGATTCGAGCATTGACCTGTAAAGAAAAACGTGTTGTTCACATTAAGGATAAAGAGCATTAGCAAGAAATCATTGTAGCAGATATCATACCTGAAACGTAGAAACAAATGAAGAAATGAAGGTCTACGAATACGGTTACCAAACTATTGAACTGATCACCGAGCCAGAAATCGGCAAACCCTACGTGGTGGAAAGGAGCAGTTAAACATCTCCACTAAGAACGTAAAAACCTTGTTTTAACTAGGAAACATTTTATGTATATTTTTGAGAAATATCATCTGAAAGACTGTTCTTTAGAAATTACCATTACACGTAACGTCCAAAATCTGGCTTCGTACCTAAAAACTTTGGCCGGATTGATGAGGAAACAGATCATAAGTATGACCAGAGCTAGTGGGTTCAGGTAGGCAGGAATGCTGAGTGAGGCAGAGAAGAGGAATGTAAGAAGGCTGAGTGTCCAAATTACGCCCATAATAGCGGCTATTTCCATTAGATCCTGTTTCAAGTTATATTGATGAAACATGTTTTTTTTCGAAAATATCTTCCTAGGCAGTTAACCTGCTCGCTTAGGTGATTTCTAGGGTCGAGTTCGAAGATTAAAACGTGATTCACGCCAGAAGATCGCCATCCGTAGACGTTGACGCCGATTAAAAAGAGAAACTCGATTATTAACAGAGGTCCGCGGTACAGCTGAAACGCTGTCTTCAGTTCTTCTCGTCTCACATCGTGGAAGGCGGCTAAAATTAAGGACAAAATGAAACCACATCTTTCAAGCTATGACATAAAACACATTGTTTTACCCATGGAGGTAGGAACAAGTGGAGAGAGAAAGGCTTTTTAAATGTAGAAACATGTGAAGCCGGTTTTTCCGCCATTACACACCTACTGTTATCATTCGCCTAGAGAGGACGGGAGGGGGCATGGACATTTTTTCACTGGTCATGCATCAAAATTTAATAGTCAATGTTTTTGTTGGTGAGTCATGATAACAGATGGTGTGTAGTAATGGCGACCGACTTCACGAAAAATGCGTTTCAATCCCTGGAGGTAGGAACAAGTGGTGATGCCCCCTCCCGTCCTCCCTAGGTGAATGATAACAGTGGATGTGTAATGGTGGAAAACCCGGCTTTACATGTTTCTACATTTAAAAAACCTTTCTCTCTCTCTCCACTTGTTCATACCTCCATGGTTTTACCTCACCTGACAGAACGACACCACAGAACAGTACTAGAAATGACCCTGAGAAGAGGCCGACTTTGAATGTCGTCCAAGGGGACTGTTTCTCGCCGAGGGGTGGAACACGAAGACGTTTCATAGCCTTCTGTCGGTCACCCGATTCGAGCTCCTGGGTGACCGTTGATTCAACTTCGGAAATGAGTCGAGATATATCGGTAGAAGTGTGAAAGTGCGAGGACTCGACGAATCCCTCGCGGTAGCGTGCTCCCAGTTCGACATTGAGAAGCTAAAAATGTGAAAGAGGGCTATTGAACTTGAGAGACCATGAAACATGTAGGGGCATCAAGAGAATTTGACAGAAAAAAAGATTTTGACAGAATTGAAAGTTCGTGTTCTTGGTGGCTCAAAGAACCAGCCAGAAATGACAAAGACAATTTAGAACGATAATGAGGAAGTTTCATGGGTCCGAACTTATTCATAAATCTATTTTCTAAGGTTTATTTATGCTAAAATAGAGCATAAATCTTGATCCGTTCGTAAAATAATCCAACAGTTAATAAATACGCGATTTTTCAAGTTTTAGGTCATTTCAAACACGCCAGCTAGCATGTTTGTGTCATACGCGCCTTCCGAAAAAAAATCACCTGTAATGTAGCTGTCGGAGAGCGGTCTGTTGTGTTTCTTTGTCTTACTTTCTACAAGAGCTCTCCAATAATAAAATAATGGAGGATAAACAGATGAGCTATTTAGAGGCATGAAAAGGACAGAGAATACATGGGATATTACGTTGCGGAAAATGTTCGTTTTGGCGGGATTTCAAATATGCCAACTTTTGTTTAAAAATAAAAAATATTTCTGAAGGGTTTTAAATTTTTATTTATTTATTTACGCGGAAGGATTGATATGCCTCATCGAAAAAAATATATTTTTGGAAAATGTGAAACTTCCTCATTTTCAGTTAGCCAAGGTAAGCATTTTTCCAAACTAAAAATTACACAGAACTGCCGGGAAATTGCCTCAAAAAGGCAAGGAGAATTTCTGAGTGGACACTTGAATTCACCCGAAACCTCATCCTCGTCCATCGCACTCCCAGACCTAAGGCCTCAGTTTTTCTACTTGGAGCCTGCATCTCCCTCAGGTCAAGCGCTCGAACTCGCCAGCGGGGATCTGTTTGGTATAGTGAGTTGTTTAATGGGTGGGTTTTTAAATGAAGAGCTGCACATTACACATCTTGTCAACTTATTTATCCAAGTTCTTATCTCTATGCATGCTTCTGTATGTAACTCTGCGGTATGCAGGGGCAGATAAAAATATCACCAGAAAAATTCAAATGAGATGCTACAACCATTGAGGCTTGATATTTTTCTATCCCTGTTGCTTCCATAAATCGTACATTCTTAATTCATTATTCTGCCAAAAATGAATGACAATCCTAAATGAAAAAAAGTGCAATCGATACTCTTGTTCCTATCCCCTTAAAGCCTCGTTCCATACGAAGCGATTTTCCATGCGACTTTTAAGGCTTGACGGCTAAAACATAATTATGCGCCTTTCATGGAAACCACATGTTTTTTCACGCAATTTCGCTCGTTCATGCGAACGAGCCCTGTTGATACGAAGTGATTTTGTGTATGTTCTCTCGGAACAACTGACGAAAAAGGTGTTTTATAAGAAGTTGTCTGTGTTTCAGGGGACTTTCGCGACGTGGAATAACATTATTTTATACCGCTGCAATTTATTTCAACATTGCATTTGTGTTTTGCAGAGAAATGAATAAAATAATGTGTTTAAAGCACCGGTGAAAAAAAATAAAGTCTCAATGGTTTTTTCTTCACCCGCAATTATTAAAATGTTTAATGCGATAATAGAACAAGAAGCAGCAATTAAAATGAAACAGCGGCAATAGACTGTTAATTATACGAAACAATTCATTAGTGCGATAAATTCAGCAATGAATGCCCCACCGCCCTCCCACTATTCCTCTACTACAAACCCTACTTCTGTACAACGAACAGCTAATAACAATTTATTTTCGATAGGAATAAACAATTCCCTGCTACTGGTACTATCCAATCATCTCACCCCCGATGTTTTTTTGGATCGGGTCTTAAAATTAATTTCAGATCAGAGTTATGACTGGTTTTTATTGAAATTATAAGAGAATCCTAAATTGGAGAATCAATCAACCCCCGGTTATTGCGGGTTGGAGTGGAGTTCGATGAGAAGTAGTTCAAAACTCATTTAATTCCTTCCCCCTTTCGGTCCTCTTTCAACCCCTTCTGCGCTGTAATACTTAACTCTTCATTGCTACGTCTCCAAAACACGATAGCAGTTGCTTTGGGTGGACTATGGAAGGGATGAGGTTTATTGTGGCCCAAAACCTCTATAAACCAAACACTGACTCTCCCTTTCTATCAACAACAAATTTTGAGTTCGGTTAAGCTTGCTCCTAAAAATATATCAAAAGTTAATTTAAAACTTATTTCGCGACGTTAAAAAGAAGAAAACTCCAAGCCTGATAACGCATTTAATTACGAAAAACGGTTGTCCTTTTCATTCTGCCTTAATGTTCTTTGTTTTTTTTTCAGATATAACGCGCAATAAAACATCACAAAAGGAGGACAATTTAGGGAATAATCATGTCAAGACTATAACAATGGGTTTTGAGAGAAAAGATAAAGCTTTAAAAAGAAATAGCGGGAGGATTGTGAATTGTAATGTCTGGTGGAGGAGAGATGTCACTTTTGACAGTTCACATTTTTTTTTAATTTACCTTATCGTGTTTCTTGAGTATTTTTCTAAATCCGGTGAAATTTAAATTTTGATAGTTTTGAAGGAGAATCAAACTCAAGTAGAACTCGGAGAAGGCCAATTTAAGCTCTTGCAATTTACGAGCGGGTAAATTGCGTTTACGCTGTTTCATCATGTCGACGAGTTTACCGCCTCTGGTCCCTCGAAGAGCGCTCTCTTGCGACAGAGTCAGCTCGCTTCGAAGCGTGGCGAATTTCCTTGTGGCTTCGGCAAGTTTTTCTGTCAAGAAAATAAAAGAGTATAAATGCGTTCCACTTGACTACTGAAAAAAGAAGGGTAATTGGGGAGGACGGACGGAGCGGGGTTTACCTGAGTAGAATACATTGATTTTCTTCAATTCCTTGTCGCAGTAACTGAAGAACTTTTCTTCGAAATTTTTGAAATGTTTGGTTACTTCGGCCTCTTCGGCTGTTTCGATTGACGGGGCCTCTTCGACAGCCATATAGAGCATGGCTTTCATCTCCTAATAAACGAAAGATACATAAATGAGTCTACATTTTACATTACGAAAGTACATAAATGATGACTATTTATATCGAGTGATGAAATTATTTAATAGTGAATTCGCTCTGCACATATTTGCTGGATAAATTAATAGAATAAAATCATAGAGAGCGAGATAGCTTTCGTTGTATTTAGAAACAGCCTTGAAGATTGTAGAAGAAAATGTTAGTTTCAAGTGAACTTGATTCCAGATGCTTCCGTATTACGGGAGTTTCCCCATGGACATATTGTTCTTTTTTTTTCATTCTTCTCTTTTTATCGACATTCAGATCCGTGGCCTCGACCGAGGTCTACCTATTATCACGTTCTGTGAACTTCAAAGCTCGTAGTCAATACCTTCCGAGATCGTTGATATGGGGACCGGTGCCGTGGTCGTTAAAACCTGCCGTTCTGAGCAAATGTACACAACGGTGCCAACAATTACTTTACTTCGAGAGCACATATTTGTTTAGAGAAGGGAAAGAAACTCATAAGCCTCCCAAAGATTCCCGTCATCCAAGGAATCCCAATGATCTGCGATGTTTTCTTTTTCACACGGCTTTAAAACCATCGCCATTCTACTCATCTCAAGCAATCCTAAAACTAATTTTTTATTCATCCCTGCTTTTAACTAAACAAGTTTCCTTTTAGTCCGGGAGCACGCCGTATGAAAAATCCGGGTCACCTGCGCAGGGCGTTTTTTATGGTCTGGGAGATGACACTTCTGAGGTCGCCAGACACTTTCCAAGTATCCACAGGACAGGGGCTCACAACAGAGCTAGCTGTTGTAAACAACGGAGCTAGCTGTTGGCTGCTTGAAAAACAGCTGGCAATTGGTTCTTCGCAAATAATAAACTAGAAAACCGTCATCGCCATCCAATTTCGAATGAAGCCCTGGCTACTAAAAGGTAATCCTCAAAATTTCACAAGTTTTATAGCTCGCTCATGGCTCTATCTACAATCAAATTGGATGGCGTTGTTGGTTTCGTAGCGTATTGGTCGTGGGAAATCACTTTTTATATTCGCCAGTCCTTTTAAAACCACCCGAAGGTGTGTTGGCCAACAGCTAGCTCTGCTAGGTGACTATTTCATAGAAAGTCCGATGCGGAAAAGTTACAGAATAGCTCCCCTGAACTGAGTAGTTCTGGTAGATGTTGGTCTGAGTTCGATACGGAGACTGGACCCGCACTTTCGGCGCAATTTTCAGGATAATTAACGTCCGATCACAAAACAGGCCATTGTCCACTTATTTGACCAAAAACCAATTGACACTTTTCGCTAATTTTTCCGAGAAACTGAAAGTAATGATTTGACGGCTTCTCAGTCGCGACAAAGGTGGAAAGGCGAATTAGTGGCTTATCATTAGCGCAAAACAACAGCCAAAACCTGAACTCGCGTGCTTGCCATGGGTAAAATAAGATTTCACGTGTTTATTTCATGAAGGAAAAACAAGCTTCAGTTGCTTTACACTAGTGAAAAACAAGATTTCGCGGCTCAGTAGTCGTGACGCAACAAGTGAGGGATGTAAAATTTGCATGCGAGTTTCGTTTAGCCCACGAGGCGAAGCCGAGTGAGATAAAAAAATAAACGGGCGTGGCGTGGGTTGTAACTTGTGCACAATATTTTTCGTAGGGCTAGCAACCCAGGTATAAAAGCCCGCAAATAAAAACGAAGTCAAACAATTTTCTTTCGTTTGAATTTGGTAAGGTTCGGCCAGCAATTGTATTGAAGAACCAAATTCTCAGGTTTTTAAGACAGTGGGCTGGCAAACTATTTATCCAATATATTTATTTTTCTAAATAGGCCAGTCAATATAATCATCAAACATCGCAAATATGCATGTAATTGTTTTTTCTTTTGCACATTGTTAGGGCCAATGATATTGGTTTATACTCAAGTTTGCAACCTTCAAAGCCTTGTGCTCAACTCGTGGCACTCGAAAAACCATGATATTCCATCAATTTTTTTGGTTGTTAAACAAAAATAACAGAAGAAAGCGTTTTTCGAGCCAGACCACAGTATACATTGTTGAAGCCAACTAAATTTGCTACAATTTAAGCCCAGTCCGAGCGTCCTACGTTTGATATTTTCGGAGATACAGCCAATCAAAAAATATGTAATATCGCCAAAAAGCGAGATTTTATTGATAGGGTCATTTTTCAAGACCAGTGGCTCTCAAACATAATGGTCCTACAGAATATCCACGCGAGAATAAATCTTAGGCAGTAACTCAATTTGAATCTGACGCTATTGCATAAAATTTATTTTCGCGTGGATATTCTATAGGACAGGGTGGCTGGTACTTGGATGAGCAAAATAATAGGGGTGATTAAACATCAAAAATGCAACAAAAATTGTCTTATCACCTAGGGTCCGATTTCCTTTCCTAATAATAGATTTTTTCACGTTTTTCAGCACATCACTGGTTTTCGCAACAAAAACAGCTGTAACTTACGAAGCATGCGTCCTAGATTAAATCCAATGACACCAATGAAAAGAGCACACTTTTTTCTGTGTGAGAATGGACATTTTGTCCAAAGTTAGCGAAAGATTCTTGGAGTAAACTGGGAAAATATCAGGATGTTTTAAAAAATTTCAGTTTTTGACAACTGTTCAAAGCTAGCCAACCCTTTCACGTTGCCATCCCATCAATTGTGAATTCGCTTAGCTTAGCTTCGCATTAGGCTCTTTTCACGTATACGAGGTTTCGCGCGGATTTGGCCGCCGCGTTGTTGTGACCACGTACACCTTTACACTTATTATACATGTGCGGTACAAATTACGTGGCTCGATGAGAAAGCGGCATTCATGCGGATTATTCGCGGGGGCGTTAGGAAATGCTTAACGTAGAATGTTCACGTGCTCCTTTTATAGCGCTGAAGAAGATTACCTCACCCTAATGCTTGGAAAAGAATCTGAAGAAGGATACACGGTCCTTGCCAGCCCTCGAGTAGCACCAAACAAAAGCGTGGTTCACCGGTACTTCGTTCTTTTTGGATCGGTCGAATAAACGCCAATTGTGTACTACGGAATAAAAGAAACACGTATTGATGAGTCTCTAGTCAAAATACATTTTCCAAGTGACATAGGAACAAGACTTCTTGGCCGAGCGATGTGGGGAATACACATTCTGTTCGGCCTCAGTGACTGAAAACCGGAAGAAACTATTACCGTCTGTGGATTGTTTACAATACACCTAAATTTCAGCTCATGAAACATTTTTCAGAACGTCAAAATTAAGTAAATATAAATAAATAAATCAGTCAAGAAAAACTCTGTTCGTTGGCTGGACACAACAAAACTCACCAATTTGATTGGTTAAAATCACGCTTCCCCGTGACAACTGCCAATTTTACTGTGCTGTCAGCAGCCGCCGAACAAAGCTACTGTAATAAATTTGGGGCATCCAGGAAAGGTAATATAACAGTTTCCTTATCGTGAGTTCGGGACCTATCGCCGCGCCGGCTTCGATTTGTCAATCGAACTGTTAACGGTAGTGATGGGTTTACACCGGGAAAATAAAATTTCGGGGTTTTTCCCTGGGAAAAAACCGGGAAAAAACCCAATTTGGGAAATTACTGAGTTTTTATCCGTTTTTCACTGAATGTTGCAACAGACTCAGCAAATGAATAATAAACAAACGACTATAGGTATTTATTGCACCCATAGAATCATACGAACTCTCTGTTTGCACAAAAATGGTTAAAATTCTAACCGTTACGGGAGACAAAGCTGAAGCCGAGCCTTGCCACCAAATATCCATTAATTTTTCTATTGGAATTCATCGCCAGAGGTTTCCTCGTTTGATGACGATGATGATGATTCAGATGACGTTGCATCAGTTTCGTTGGACCTTTGAAAAATGAAGTGTGAATTTGCCTGCCGAACCTGTTTTCGGTATCCCAGCGTCCAAGAAGGTTTGAGGAGTCACTGCTTTCTGTTTTTGCTTCTTGGAAGATTTTGAATTTTCCAATTGTGGGATAGATAGGTCAGTTTTCCGGCTTGATCAGTCGTTAAACGGTTTTTTGTTTTTTTGTTTTTTTTTTTGCTGTTCGTTCAAGAAAACGTGCTAAAGGATCTTTCTGTCGCAGCTGATAAAATTCTAACCGCAACGGAAGACAAAGTTGAAGTCGAACAAAGTCCTTGCCACCAAACACTCGGCGTGACCGCCGAGGCACTTTCCCACAAAAATGTCTTTCCCCAGAGTCCATCGTTGGAACGATAGTTGGCCAAATCCACCATCGCTTTGTCGACATTAACCTTCATCTGTGTGGCAACCTTATGAATTTTTAATGCCTTCTATTTGCTCGTCTTGCTCAGCAGCGTCCCCTATGATGATGGGCCCAGGAGTGTCGCAGCGTAATGAATACTACTTTTAACGCTGGAGTCCATTCTGTCTTTCAGTTTTCGTAGAATCAGGGACTGTTCATTCTTGGAAAGTGACGACCGAGGTAAATTTTCAGCGAGCTTTAGCTCAATGTGGCGTACTGCGAGATGAATTATCTCTATGGAGCAAATAGAGACTTCTCAGAGTTGAGGGAAAGGTTACAAGAGGCTGCGCGAGGAAAAAAACTCACGCTTCGAGGCTGAATTCTCTAATTTCTGCAGTGATAAGTTCTATTCAAATTGAACTAATAAAAACCCAGTTCGGGTGGGAAAATACTTTCTTGGGAAAAAACAGGGTTTTTTCCCAAAAAACGGGAATATTCCCAATGGGTTTTTTCCCTTGACCCATCACTAGGCTCGTTTCACACATACGCGGGTTCCTGAGGCGCGGTTGCTCCGCGGCGCGAACCACTCAGGAATAAGACCACTCAGGGGGGGGGGGGTGCTTGCGACCCCCCTCTCTGCATTCGTGCCTGGCCACACTTCCTTTATCCTCTGAGAGGAGAGGATTTAATCTGTTTTTCGCTCATTTGTGGTGATTGTGATCAACAAAAATGTGCAAAACTTGATTGCCTTACCCCGTAGCCGACGTGAGCGTGTAGCGCGGGTGGGCGGGCGTTATTTTTTCAATTCCAGTGCCGCCAAGGGGATTGAAATAATAGGTTTAAAAAAAAAAAAAAAAAAAAAAAAAAAAAAAAAAAAAAAAAACACCCACCCGCGTTGCCCGCTCACGTTGGGCACGACGTTCAGCCCATTTTACACGAGTAAGTTTTTGCTCAAAGCAGCCATTTAATAGGATACTACAATACGTAGGCATAAAGGAGCATTTTACTCTAGGAGGCGCGATGTTCGACGAAGTCGAGTACCATAAAGTGCTATAATCGGCTGAGTTCATAATGCGATTTTACGCCTCAGTATAGTACGCTATTTTTCCTACGATCGTAGGTACGGAGATTTTTAGGCCCGCTTTTTCAATTCTCTGACTAAAGTCTTGATTATGTGACCGCTGGGTACCTTTTTCAATCCCAAGAGGTGATTAGTAATCATTTGATTTGGTAATCAGCCGCTTATTTTTTGATTATCTTCCGTTGCATGCTCTAGATTAGATTTCGAGCGGTCTTCGAGGTATTATTGTGTGTTTTAAATTATGTTGGAGGCCCGCTTTCCGGCGTTCTCACCATTGGCGTGTTGTGTGTGCCGTATTCCAGACGTCGCGTACCTGATTTCAATCATGAGCGTCGTTGATTACTAGTAATTTCCAGTGTCACTGGAAATATCAGCCGTGCTACAGTAGATTTTGGTTACGAGGAATAATATTATTATATTGTTATATCATTATCCGGCTTTTACCGCGTTCGTGTCGCTATTAAAATAATCCAATTACAAGGGCACTATCCTGTAAAATTTATCGCCGGTGCTATCCACCCGTCCTCTCAGAGTTGGAACGTATGTTTTAGGGCAAGACGGGTGGATTGCTCCGGCGCTAAATTTTACTGAATAGGCCCTCTGCTCTATCATTCTCTTTCCGCCTTGAAAATTCTTTAAACAGTGGGAAATAATACAAAGAACTAGGGGAAAATATATTCTATTAAGCCAAGTAAAATACGCCAAAAAATATCACTATAATATATGAAATGGGGGCGGATAGAATTTCTTCTTTAATGGAATAATGAATTTGGTCGAGTTCTTGTGACTGAAGTCTATTGCATTCCGAGTTAGATTGCCCTACTGCATCTGTCGGCTAGCCGATAGAATGACCCGGGCGAAATACATCGAGATCGACGAAGTGGTGATTCCTGGCCTTCACCTGAGGGATTGCAATTAGGAGCAGGTGATCGAAGATTTAAATCAAACCGAATACTGTTCATGGCTCTCTGAAAGTGTGATGAGAGTTCAATGAAAAAGTTGCCACCGAGTACGATCGACGCTCCCAAGAAAGAAATTCTGAAGAGTCTGACGAGAATAATTTTGGTGTTCAACATTGTATAGGTACCCACGCGTTATAAATGGCAATAAAATAACTAAAAATCACCACCAAAAAAGAAATCGCCGAGCAAAAAGCTTCACAAAATTATAACCTCTTTGTCAATATCACTCCAATTTAATCAACTGATTTAGCGCTAATACTGGCTGACTAACTTTACCGGTTGATTATGACAAAATCGGCGAAAGATAAAGAGGCACTTGGTGCGGTAATCAGTTGATTATCCTTAATCAGTTCTTTAAATTACACTAACCAGTGATTGATAAAGCGGGCCTAAAAGTCATTTAATTATTTAATTTAACTTGTTCTGTAGAATCTCTCATCTGCCGCATAAGGCTCGTTTCACACGTACGCGGTTTCCCGAGGCGCGGTTGCTACGCGGCGCGAATGTGCCTCGCGTGTGTGAACCGAGAAACCTCTTCAAACTGCTGCCGCGTAGCAACCGAAGAGCGAGAGTCATTGCTTTTCCCCGCTCGCTCCTTGAGCCGCGTGAATCCACACCGCTTTGAAACCGCGCCGCGTGGAACCGCGAATATGTGTGAAACGAGCCCAACTTCATTTGAGGGAAATCAATTAGAAGAAACAAAAGCAGCGCGCGAGAGCAAGCATTGCAGGCTTCGCTTCCTCAATCCTTTGTTAAAGGAAGAGCTAAAGGAACCTTAACTAAAGGAGCTCCGAAGAAGACGTAAAGGTTTTTTTCTGAATACGGCCCTAGGGCCGTATTCAGAAACGCACCTTTACGAGACCTTAACCTTTGTGGCTCCTTAAAGCAGGAATTTGTATTCAGAAACCAACCTTATCCGCATTGGCTAAAGAACTGTAAAGGAGTTCATTAAGGCATGAAAAAATTGTATTCACAAAGCCACTTTTACCTTCGTGGTTCCTTTAAAGAATGTTAATTGCTGGTTATACTTATGATAACTCTAAGGAAGCTCGGGAGCTTCCTTTACAGTTCCTTTAACCCTTGTCTCGTGTTGTAGTGTTTCTACTGTAATTATTTTCCCTCAGTAAATGGGAGAAATGGAAGAATTTATTGTGTTTTTTGACTCGCTCAAACTTATTTCGGATCTCCAATGGCGTAATGAGCGACATAGAAGAAGCACAGTATCTGAATCCAATTCGGTTCTGCAAAAGGTCTCGTTTCGGTCAGATCAGACTGTTTGAAACGTTGTGATTCTGATCCGTCGACTGACTGAAGGGTTCAAGTTTCTCTACGGCTGTCAAACTTTCACAAATTACTGAGAATTTACCCGACGGGAAATCTTCAAGTGACGGTCCCATACCACGATTTGTCAATTTATCTTTTTTGTGTTGTGTCTCCCCTTGTGTTTCAAGTGTGACCGTCCTATCTATTTCATTATTTTCGTTTTGTACGGGATTGGAACCTAGCCCAAAATAAATAATTTATAAGTCTATAATAATAGACTTTTAGATAGTCTATTATAGATAGATAGATAGACCTTAAAAATTTATAAATAAATAATAAATAAAAATAAATAAGTCTGAAAATAATTATTTCGTCAAAGTGCACGGTGAGTGGCACCGTTTCGACCTCTAGCTCACTACCGCGGCCGGAGCTGGGACCAGGAAAAGGCCCCAGTGCCAGTGCCAGTGCGGGCTGGTCAGAGGTGTCAGGAAAAAATGCCGCAAGTGTGGTTCCCACGAAGGGATAATGCTATTTCTTATACGGGGTCCCTGGATCCCTCTTGCGGCATTTTCTTCCCGACCGTTCGGAACAAGGCCCCAGTCGCAAGGGCGCACGAAAGCCCTCGCTCATCGTTGTCGGCGCCACCTCATGAGACCCCCTGGAGCTAAAAGGCTTCTCTTCCATCCAAAACTCCTCTTTAGAACTTCAGTGGGGGCAGAAAACTGCGTTTTTCCCCCGGAGTTTTAAACGGATTTTTGCCTATCACTCGAATACTGCGCGTTCCACGAAAACGTCTTCTGAGTCACAAGTTGAAGAGCGTTACATTTCCTTCGAAATCGAAATTCACTGGACAAACTCATTCCTCATAGGAACCGAGCAACGGCCCTCGCAGACAGTTTTGTGACCTACGAGGTGTCAGCCAACCGGTGACGCCGGTGGTATCGTGAACATAAAGGAAGTGTCTGAAAGCATTGCGGGGCTAATAAAACAGCTTATATATTTTCCTAGTGGCCAAAGAGTGAGAGAATCATCCGTTCCATTTTTCAGATTGTGTGGTTTCCCCGGTGTCGTCGGCTGCAATTATTGTGCACATACACTTCGCTTAAAATCTCCGTAGGTGACGGGAGTCTGGATGAGTCTCAAAATAGTTGTGTTTTGCGGCCCAAGGATGGATTTTGTAGACTTTGTAACCCGTTATCTACATTCGAATTTTCCAAAATAGAACCGTAGCCGTTGCTCGTTCACGCAGTCTCCAGCAGGGCATTCCCTTGTGGGAAAATGGCCGCTTTCCGCACAAACTTTGCGGTTCTCTTTGGTCTTGAACTTGTCCACGCTCATCAATAAATTATGATTTCGCAATGTTAATAGGCTGGCATTTCATGCAATTTTGATAACTAATGGGCTTTTGAAGGCGTAAATAGCGAGATGTTTCACATGATAAAGCGTTCAGTCACCATTAAAAGCATATTTTCATTGTTTATTTGCTTTAAGGCCTTTTTAGCTAAAGGAACTGCCGAGGAACCCTAAAGCAACGTTTCTGAATACGATTTTTAAAGGAATCGCTAAAGGAACCTTAACTAAAGGAGCTCCTAAGGGGACGTAAAGGATGGTTTCTGAATACGGCCCTTAGTCTCGGTCTCGGTTCGAGATTAGTGCTATTGATCTCAGTCTCGGTTCAGAAAATGCAAAATCGGTCTCGGCTTCCAGACCGAGACTTTTTCTCGGTCTCGGTGCATCACTTCCTCCTGTCAGCCCATACGTGAGAGAGCCAAAAATAACCACTAATGGGCGTGGCCAGAAAATAAAAATATCCAATCATCATTTCAGCTCGATTCCCTCTTCAATCAAATTTAAGTCTTCCGACCAATAGCATTAAGATGATTTATATATAAGCCCCGCCCACTAGCGGAAATTTTGGCTCGCCTCAAAGTTCTCTTGGGCCTCTCCATATTATTTCTTTCTCCGTGGTTTTAACGAAGTTCAATGTTCCTTATAATTTGAAGGAGCGTACATAAAATACGGGCATCAATGGTGTAATAAAAGAGGCTATATGTCTATTTTTTACAATGGTCAATGAGGGTCATATGGTGGATTTATGGGTCGTATTCCTATGCATCCGCCAGACGTTATCATCATCATTGACTTCACAGATGTCTGGACTATTTAGCGTTTTCCTTTCACCTCACCACACGAGTGTAGTGTTCCTTCCTCTCCATGAACATATGTTTCAATTCAGAGAGGACGGATGGAAAACCTTAAACCCATAGTGTATTGGATTGAATGAAATTCCATGGAGAATGCTATTAACTCTGTGAATATATTTACCTTCCTGCTTCTTGGCAAGAGGGTGAGGGGGCTTAACCCAAGCTTCTTTATGATTATTTTGTTACCTTCTTCCTGTGAAAATTTGACTATTGCTACCCTGATCATTCGTTCACAAAGCGTACAAGGTAGTATCTTTCAGAAAAATCAAAACCAAACAATGTTTTTCCTGGCTTCACGCCACTGTTTTTTACCCCTCTCTCATCCGTATAAACTATAGGTCCTTTCCCAAATTCCCTCTCTTTCCACCGCCACCCTTGTATACCAAAGCTTTCTTTACCACTAAATATATTAAGACAGCCGGATACAAAACAATGTAAAAATATCCGTCGAATGAACTGCGGTCCCCGTCTGTCAACAAAATGGTTTAACACACTCTTCTCTATCACTGTGTTAAGCCCATTCCCCCACCAAAAATTCGACCATTCTATCCATACATGCACACAAAAAAACTACGTTAAGGTAGTGATTTTTCCCCTCCAATACTTACTACGTGGTTACTGATTCATTCCATACCTTTTGTTACAAATATAAACTTTGATCACTCAAACTTTTTGTTTTTATATCCATCTTTGTTTTTCTGTCTGAATGTCTAAATGTGTCATGAACGCAAACTGTATGCTGAATCAAACAATTGTAATATTAACAAAAAAGGCTGGATGTCGAAGAAAATAAAAAATGTAATGTTTACGAAGACCAAAATCAAATGGCTTAAGCGCTAAGAAGGAATTTTGTTATCCAAGCTATATTCAGTCAAAGTGCTATCGTTTACTTTTTAAAATTACATATTTTGTTAGGGCGTCAGTTATTTATCTTCCCAACGAAGTTACACTGAGTTTCTTAATTCATCCCCGCTCCCCCCGGATCCCCAGTTCAACGCATGAACTACGCGCTTCTATAACACGTGCTGTTTACTATCAAGCACCTAAAATAGTATTAGCTTCATATTTGTTATCTTTATTTTTTTCTTCAACGTAAAATATTCGTTTTTTAGCTTCCAAGTAATTTCCAAGCCTTCCCAGGTAACAGTAACCCAGAATTCGTTTGTTTGAATACTGTCGGCATTGACAAAGGGGGTCTGGAGGCGGGTTCAAAACGCTTATGGAATGCTTAGGGCCTATAAGGGTGAAGTAATGGGAGGGGGGGGATTCCTGAAAAATACAGAAAATGGCATGATGTGGTTCATCGCCTCGCCAAACCCTTGAAAAACCACTGACTGAATTCCAAATAAAGTCCATTAATAGAAAAAATACGAGCTTTTTAATAGGCTCGTTCACGAAAATATGAAAACAGGTCGCCTTAATTAGACTTGAGAAACTACAAAGGTTAAAAAATTAGTGTCGAAAATTAATGGAACAGTTAAAGAGAAAAAAAGCAGTCATAATTTTCAAATTGTGAAGGAAAAGTGGCTTAAAAACAGATAAAACGTGCAGTCTCAAAGCGGAAAGTGGAAGATATTGTATAGCTTTTTATTTTATTATTGAAGAAATATTATCTTCCTATAAATACAATATTGAGTGCTTAGTGATAGATAATTGTATTTATTGTCATTATTGGCTGGGAATAAGCAAGAATGCAATTGCGAATGTTATTTTAAAAAATCAAGGAAACGATGCCGACCTCGTAACTGACGTACTGCTTCCTCCATTCTGGCGTGATATGCGCTGAAAGATGTTCCGCGAATTTCATAGCTCGCAACGCCCGATGAGGAGTTTATTATTAACTATTTTACTACTCCTTGTTATGTTTTTGTTTTCGTTTTTAAGCCATAAATCATTAAATCATTGATTACAGTAGTGATAATTTAAACATCTTTACGCGGAGCCGCCACGGGTGTAACTGCGGGGGGAATGATAAATTCGAGCATATAAACGATTATAAAAACTGCCGTTAACACACACAAAAATTACCCGTACGTGAAATGCGGGAAAACATCGGCGAATCAAATTTTGAAGGGAGGTGGTAAAACCCGACGATGGAGAGAGGGAGAAGGGATGAAAACACTTGATAAAAACCTCGAAAAAAACTCTCATTCGGTTTCGGTTCCGTGAGCGTGCGATACGAAGCGAGTCATTGCTCATCGGAGAGTTCCCAAGGACTCGCTTCGCTTACTCACATATTAGTTCGGAAAGCCTTTTTTCCCTCACTCCACTTTCCATCCCCCTACTCACCATCGTCACAGTTTAAAACATTTTTTGTTTGTTTTGTTTTGACGGCTTACAATGTCTAACTGTACAACACTTTGAGCCTCTCGTTCCACGAAAAAGGGTCCTGACCTCTACAATGAGATGAACCCCTTCCCTCATAAAACAATGACTGCTGATGGGGTCCTTCATAACATAAACAATTAGAACAATTTTTAAAGCGATTTTAAAGTCATGAAAATGAGGACAAAACTATTTTCTTGCTTCTGATATGGCAGTAAAGCGATTAGATAGCCGCCCTGTATTTCAGAGTTTCAACAATTTATGTATGTTTGAAAATTTTCTCATTAAGTAAGAAACAGTCGTTCAAACATACCTATAAAAACTTGGTTTGGAGAGTCCGCGTGTATTAATTAGTTGAGCTCAACACGAGCATTATTCTGCATTTTTTTCATCTTAACAGTTTTTGATGTCTTGCTGTACTAATGAGAATGTGGTTCTGTTGTTTTACTTCTTTTGATACCCCCTCTCACCCAGTTCTTTTAAGCACAATCAACAAGTAAAGTTAGTAAAGTACAAAATAATGGCTGTAAACTGGGAAGTAGTGTAGTAGAAGTAACGGAACCAAGAAATCGAGTTAGGAAAAGTAACATTGGAATTTTGTGTAAATTTCATTCATAAGAATATTGTTTGTTTTCAAAGAAATGGATACAGAATAGCACCAAGTAGCTGTCCCCAAGCGTCCGCAAGGAAAACCTTCAGATTCAGTCATCAATCGTTAAGCTGAATGTATGCTTTAAAACTTTTTGAAAGCTAGGGTCTTATCATATTTGTTGTCGCTTTTTCGGGAAGATTCTCTTCTGAAGATCAGGTAAATGCTTAGTCCATATTCATAGCCGTGAGTACTTCCCGGCTTCAATAAATCGTTCGTTATAATTTGTGATTCATCTATTCTGAATCGAACTAAGCAAATACTCAGGCTCGGTGACGACTACGAGTGATTACGGGCCTACGAGTGTTCAATAAACTACAGTCAAGGGCAGGAATTTGCTTTATTCCAAACAGAAATATGTTTAGTGAGAGACGCTCTGTCAATTTAATCCCGTCTGAAAAATGGACTTTTTGTACTTATAGTTGTAGCACTATCCAAGATTGTTACGATTTATTTTGTGTACTTAAGTGGAATTTCAAGTATTTTTTCACCGTAATTTTTTTTTTTTTTTTTTGGAGAATCTTTGGTGAATCAAAAATTGTTTAGAACAAAATAACAATGCCTGCTTTTTGTGAAACCTGAAATATTCACTAGAAGCGCCACTTGTCAAGGGATTTTTTCTGTAACTGGCACTGACGAATATGTGCATTGTAAAAAGTTATTATAATGAACTATATATTTTTTCATTGTTTTTTGTTAGGTCTCCAACTTATAATACAAAACAAAGCATGAAGGAATATCGGGTCGGCCCGGGCCAACTAATTGACTTTAGTTGCTCTGCTTTGACAAGCCAGCCCGACACATTCAGCCTCAAGTTGGAGGTAAACAGTTTGCTCTCATTTTTAGGAGAAACGAACAATATTTATTGTGTGTTCTACATTGAATATGAATAATGGTTGGGTACAGGTTGAAGATAAGACGAAATTGAACGGACCACCGAGAAATATTTCCTTCAACCTCCCTGGCTCCTCGTTGGACGCTCTCATCAGCACGCTTGACTCGGCCAAGAGTCACTTGGATTCAATTGCTAGCAGACAAAAAACGGCGGCGAACTCAAATTGAAGTAGTGATTGTCATGTGTAGAATGACTCTGGTACCTAAACATAATATTTTTAACGGGGAATTGTGTGAATGCTCGAGTGAGAATACCTTTTGACATAATGTCAACTAAACGCACTGCGAATGATTGTTCTTACATAAGAACGTGGTAATATCATAATAATTGTGAAGACAATGACAACAAATAAGACTCAAATTTTACTTGATATTTCATGCATCTTAGACGCAGCGCCTTTGGGCGGGGTGGACTATAGCTTTATTTGGCATTTAAATTCCGGGAAACGATAGGTCTTCAGAGGTAGTATTAAAGTATTTGGAGCGTCCTATGTAATATTAATTTTTCGAGTCCAAAAAGCACATTTTTCCGATCGCACAGTCGAGGGGGGGGGAAGTCATTTGCTGTTCGTTGGCTCTTGATAGAAAACGTGGGAGACCGAAGGTTGTTCCTTACAGAAATACCATCACCGTACTGTTCGAAAACGTCTAATTTTTGCATTACGTCGATAGGAACGCAGTGCGAGCCAAAAGCCTCTCCAAGGCACTAGGAATCTGCTGACTTTTTTTCTTCACCAACTGAAATTTGACCTGTACAAAAAAAAAAGTCGATGGGCTTTAGCGATAATTTTATAAGGACCACCGATTTCATGGGCAGAAGTCTTCTCTTACCCCAGAACCGAATATTTGTGTTCAACTGATGTTACATAAAACGGTACACACGATAAGAAACTGGAAAAATTGATCAAAATTCCATCCCTCGAGAGTGTATAAATCCCTGATTGATGTCATTCTCCCTCTACCATATTTTTCAAAAGGTTCAATGGTTCCATGCAGAACGAATGAAATGTGTAATGCACGCGGATGCTGAGAATGAGCATGCCTAAATAGCCTTTGTGACAATTTGGGGGGGCTAGTTTTGCTGTAGTGGCGATAAGATTGCTGATGAGGGGCACCGGTATTGGGCCCGAAATGCATTCTGTACAAAAACTACGCGGCTGTATTGTTCAAATTTAAATAACCAACTTCCCATTTAATATTCAGAACAGCCAAATCAAGAAAACAAAGATCAACGTTTGTGACAATGATTTAGGATTCGACAATTTAGTAAACTACGGAATGAGCTCAAAATAAAGTATTCCTTCGGATGGCTTCCACCCACTTGCTTTTTCGTTTGGTTTCGTAGCTCCCGCCGGGAAAACGAAAGAATTTAACGCGAAGACCGCTGTTCTCGTAATTATTGGAGCATCCATAAACATAGAACTTATTCGCGAGCCAAATCGAAGTGGCTGCCACCTGGTAACTGATAAAGAAGCTATATTCATAAATGATTGTGTGACAACGCGTTCTTACTGAAAACTACTGCAGGAAGATATGCTTCTATAAAATGTATTCTCAATTATTTATTTATTTCACTTTATTACAGGAACCATAATATATGCATTACAACGTCAAATCTTATACAGGGTGGAACAGGATAAGTGTGACAAAAAAAATTGGGTGAAAATAGGCCTCATTTGCGATCGAAAACACCCTATAAACCATGGTCCGAAAATCAAAATCCTACGAGATATGATTTTTTAAACGTTTTTTGAGGCTTGCATCACTTTTCTTAACTAAATGCGAATAGATCAGTTTACAGCTGACATTTGCAACTTTTGACGATGGATTTGGAAAGAGCACACTTTTTTCTGACAGGAATAGCCATTTTCGATAAAATTCAACTATTTTCTGTGGGCTTGAGAGATGCTCAAAGTTTTGCAAATCGTGGATCTCCAATTTTTCAAAAAATTCAGCCTCCACTTCTCTACACTAAATCTAAGCGTATCGACATCCCATGGGTCGGAAAAACTTCTTCAATTTGTCCTTTTTAAAATTACTCATGAACGTTTTTTTAGTTCTTCAGCGAGTTTTCGGCAGAAAGGCCATTTCTTGGAAAAAAAGAATGATTTTTCTCTTAAAAATCGCTTGTTTTGACCAACCCAATGTGAACGAGCTTTGGGATTCAAAACATGCTAAAACTCATTAAAGCCTTATTCAAAGTTTTCCTTCGAACCGAATGGAATGCGCACTCCTACCAAAATATCAAAAACTGTCGCTCCGGCAGCTGGCTGTCGGCAAGGGTGCATTTCACTGATTTCACTACTGCGAATTTCGGCGTATTTAGCTGTTATTCGACGAAATTAGCGCACTAAATGGCTCCACTTGTTGATTCCAATTTCCGATTCGAATACGAATTCGAAATTCGCAGTAGAGAAATGCACTGTACCCGACAGCTAGCTGCGGGAGCGACATTTTTTGAACTTTGACAGGCGTACACAGTCCGCCCCGTTCAAGGGAAAACTTTGGATGATGCTTTAATGACGTCAATCATGCTAAAAAACACAAAGCTCGTTCAAATGTTGTAGGTCGAAACAAGCGATTTTGAAGAGAAAAACCATTCTTTTTTCTAAGAAATGGTCATTTCTGCCGAAAAATCACTGATTAACTAAAAATACGTTCATGAGTAATTTCAAAAAGGACACATTAGGGAAGTTTTTCCGACCCATGGGATGTCGGTGCGCTCAAATTTCGAAAAGAAAAGCGGGGGTTGACTTTTTTGAAAAATTAGAAATCCTCGATTTGCAAAACTTTGAGCAGCTCAAGAGCCCCCAGAAAATGGTTGAATTTTATCGTAAATGGCTAATCCTGACAGAACAAAATGTGCTGTTTCCGAATCTGTCATCAAAAGTTGCAAAATGTCAGCTGGAAACTGAGTTATTCCCATTTATTTAAGAAAAGTGACGTGAGTCATAATAAACGTTAGAAAAATCATATCTCGTAGGGTTTTGATTTTCGGACCATGGTACAAAGGGTGTTTTCGATCACAAATGAGGCCTACTTTCACCCAATTTTTTTTGTCACACTTATCCTGTTCCACCCTGTATACTTACTAAATACATTAAATAAAAATAAATAATACAAAACAATATCACAGTCAAAACCCTGAGGTCTACTCCCAGCTATAAAAAACTCCTCGATGGATGCTTTGTCTTTAAAGTGTCTCTTTATTGAGCGCTTAAACTCAGAAGCACCTACCGCCCTGAATGAGCCCCTTAAATAGTCGAATCGAAACAGCTCGGAAGCCCGTCATCACCTTCGAGAGACGGGAGAACGGCAAGACCAAATCACCCTTGTGCCTCGTATCGTAGCAATGGCGATCCACAACCTTCTCTATGGGCAAGAACCAGTGCCTGAAGCACAATTAATCCCGACAATGTCAGTATGCCTTACTCCCTAAAGCTATCCCTACAGGATTCACCGGCCGCCGGAGCCGTACCCCAAGGGATAGTCCCGTAAGATAAATGGCAATGCACACGCGTAAAGTAGGCCGCTCTGACAACGTCCTTTGGTACGACGTCACTGAGCCTCCGCAAAAGGAACACGCCTGTCGCCAACTTACGGCACAATCTGTCTATATGCACCGCCCATGAAAGCCTTGAGTCTAACCAGAACCCCAAAAAATTAATAGGAGTCTCATCACTCTGATCAGACAACGCAAGACGCAAGCTCTGCGTTTTCCCACGATTGAGGCATAACCCGTTCGAGGAACACCAAGACTCAACCTGATTGTTTACAGCATCCAGCGAATGGGCCTCGCCCTCAAGTTTATTGCACGATATTTGAATAGTGAACTTATTCGCAAACAAAAATGTTTGGCTACGAAACGACAGTAAGGGAAATCTACCCGGTAAGTCAGTAATAAATACCAAGAAAAGGGGAGGACCAACTTCGGACCCCTGCGGAACCCCAGAAGACACGGAATACCATTGGGACATCTCCCCATTCAAACATACCGCATTGTACCGACCCTGTAAATAAGAATCCAAATAAGAAGACAAAGCCAAAGCCCCGGGGGAGAACCCATACCAAGCCAATTTGTCCATAAGAACATCGTGCGGGACCAAATCCAACGCCTTCGACAAATCATACGATTGTACAAAAGCTCCTTTATCATGCTCCAGGATCTGAAGGCAATCCTCCACAAGCTATAATTACACACATCTTCCCTTTTGCCGCTTTTAAAAACAGGCACAACTTTGGACAGCTTCAATACAGCCGGGAAACAACCAGATAACAAAGTTCCATTGAATAAGTGAGAGAGCGGTTCACAAATGTATGCCGCGATAGCCTTCAACATATTTGACGTCATACCATAAATATCCTCCACTGGGCTATTCCTGAGAGATGATATCTCGCGGAAAACCGCCTCCACACTAACTTGGCTGAGCGAAAACGACGCAGAAACCCGTCCCTCGACACGGTCTCTCCAATCTACCGCCGATGGGCTCCGATCAGCGAGCAATGTTTCAATACTGTCCTTGAAATAGACTCGGAACATTTCCGGCTTCAAACTAGAGGGAACCCCCGGAGAATTCACCCCAATTTTCCTACGCACCACTTGCCACATTGTCTTGGCCTGATTGTCAGCCCTACGGATTACATACTGGAAAACTTGCTTAGCATTAATTACAGCTGTAAACCCTTTTAAATCTGGCATATTCCCGTTTAGAGAATCATCATGATTGACGTGGGACAGGGAGTACATCTCGAGGCATTTCTTTTTCAACAACTTAAGCTCATCGGTATACCATTTGTTTTCCGCGTGTCTAGGATTCGCAACCCAATGAGGGAAACAAGCCCCAATCACCCCGACCACAGTAGAGATAAATAAGTCAGCCTTATCCTCCACACACTCCATTAAGGCATACATAGGAAGCCAATTTATCTGCTTAACCCACTGACAAAATCTGAGAAATTAGCATTCGACAGTTATTTCAATGAATTTCAAACTAACGACATCACTCCGAAATTATTAATTTCCCACGAATAATACATTTCGTTGAAGATTAAACGTCCTGTAGGCGAAGGATACACAATCCTCAATTCGACTGATTTGGTCGTACGATACGAGAGCGTAAAATTGCTCATTCCGAACGAGTACGATTAGTTGCCGACACGATCATAATCGTACGAACTTCTGAATGAGCTGTTTCCGCTCGTGCATCGTACGGCATTTTCACTACACATACCAATGGCCAAAGATTAAAGATCAAACCCAATACCAAGGTCGCCTATGGTCTAATTTTAATGAATAGGATTGTGTAATTCGTACGAAATCGTTCGAAAATCTTAGCCTAACACATACAAGAAGAAGTCCTGTATGGAGGAAGAAATAGTAAATTGGAGAGGCCTCAAAAATAATTAAAGCGAAGAGAAGTGGGCGGGGCCTATTTTATCCCAGCTGAATTTTTTTGGTCGGAAGGCTTCAGATTTGATTTAAAAAAATATATTTTCTCGCACTGGTTTGAGAAATAAATTCATTCTCGCACTGGGGTAATATTCTCGCCCATGTGCGAGAAAGTGATCCATTTCTGAACGCCGGAGGAGGCTTCAGCGGGCGGGAAAGGGGTTATAGGGTATGTGCAGAGAAAAACTGTTTTCACGTGCGTAATACGAATTTTGAAGTGAGGAGGGTTCAGTTCAGTTGAATTGTTGAATCAGAATGAATTCCACGAGGTTTAAGTCAAATTACCTAAAATGAGCGTAACAAATTCAGCTAAATACAAAAACCCGTATTTCTTGCCAATCCCCAGTCTTGAACTAGTTCAAGACTTTCCAATCGGTTCCAACCCCCTGTCGCACGAGCTACGCTATAAACTCTTAAAAATACAAATAAGAAAATCCATATTTTTTTTCTTCATTACTCAACTTTTTTTCTCTTTTCATTATTCAACGGTCAACAATGAACATGTTCAGGTGTAAAACAAACAATGGTGTCATATTTACATTGTTCTCCTATATACACAGTACAAGAGGCGGTAAATTTTCCGAAGTATGTTTTTATTCTTTTCTTTTATTTAATTTTCGTTTTTATTTATTTCAAACGAAATATTTTATAAAATAAATGAAATTTAAAATATCACGGTTTAACGGAATCGCGATCTCTTAATAAAATTAAAACTTAAAAAAAGGAGATTCATAAAATAATTGACATCAGAAAAAATTAAATAAAAGCATGTTTTCTTTCTTTCATTTTTTTTTATTTCCTTAATATATTTTTTAAACTCTAAACATACAAAAATATGAATAACGTTTATTCGTTAGATCATTTTTCCTCATGTTTAGAAGAATTGGGTGATGTTTGGAAAAAACATAAGACAAGGCAAAATATACATGGTAAAAATCGTGTTATGTTTTATTTTATTTGTGTTTTTAAAGGGACGGGAAATTCGATTTTTTTAATAAGACAAAAGTCAGTCGTTTTTTTCTTTTATAAATAATAAAATGGCATCACCAGGGCCTTCCAGTGTTTTTAACATTTAATGAATTACGACACATCTAAACACCTTTTAAAACTTTCAGTTTTCTAGCAAATGAAAATAAATAATAGATGAACCGTGATAATCGAACCGAATGAACAAACAAAACAATTATTGCTCTGATGTTCCACAACCGAAGTAGGTAACTCTTTTTTTTGGTATGACTCTTTTTTTTGTTGTTTAAATATTGTCTGTTTAAAGGTGAGCGGCAATAAAAAGTTATCCTTTTTTTGTTAAAAAGCCCGTTCTTATAATAAAAAATTTAACAACAACAATTCAACAAACAACGATAACAACATTTTTGTCGATATGTACCAGTGTATTAAATAAAGAAAGAAAGACGAGGTAAATGAGATTTCTGGCGTGAAGGGGGGTGGGGTGGTTGGGAGATCGGAAAAACAATGATATGTGTTTTCTGCCTGCTCGAATGAAAATACAGCCATAAAGATAGGTATATTTCTTTTAAAATTATTATCATTTGTATTTTTTCAAAATTCATCCCGCGATTCCAAAATTCGAATTAATCCAGCGTACAGTAAAGGATATGTTGGAATAGTTTCTTTCATAACGACCTGTGAATTATTGCTTTTTCGTTTAACATAACAAAAAATAATAAATTGCCGCCCATCCATGCGAAACGCTTATCTTGATCTGAAGTGTCGTACCAATGTGTATTAAAATAAATAATTCTACAGAATCTCTAAAACAAAGTTGTTTTTAAAAATATATATTGTTTAAAAAAAGAAATATTTACAATTAAAATTTGGGAATGTATTTTCGCGCAGACATATTATTACTATTTTGTATTTGTTTTTGAGACTGGGTTCAAAATTAAATATATGTCAGGACGTACGTTTCAGATCAATTAATTTGAAATAAACCTGATGTGGTTAATCTTCGTGTGATTCTGTTTTTCGATTACATTGGAACTTCAGATATTTTTTGTTGTTTTCATCATTTTATACTATTTAAAGGAAGACAGTTCTTACACTCTTAGGAGAAACAAAAACAAAAAACTAAACAAAAAGGCGTAATTTTCATTGAATAAATAAAAACAGAGAATCGATCACCACATCATCGTATTATATGTACTTATAAATGTATATTTTATTTAAAAAATGAATACATCACAAACTAAAAAATATATATACACATAAATACAACAGAACATGCCAACTAATTTTTTCTCGTCGGTTTTCTAAGGTAATAACTTCTTTATTTTCTTCTTTTTTTCTTTTTAAGCTTTCGCACAGCCCAAATATAAAATACAAGCACTTAAAACAGTGCTCAAAATATAATTATTTAATTAATTATTAATAATTCATTTCTTTTTTTCTTTTTCTTTTTTTTTAGCAACGAGACATTTAATTCAAAGATTTTTAATTGATGCTTTTCCTTTTTCCACTTTTTTTTTCTATAAATTTGCGGTGTTGGAGTATCATCATAATTATTATTTTATTTTAAAGAACTATAATTTGAGAAAAAATTCTATTGAGTAATGGACGATTTTTTATTTTACTTAATGATTTTTCTTTTTTATTAGAAAAGATATAAATTAAAAAGCGAACTTCCGATGATTTTTCTCATTTGTTTTTTGTTGTTTTTTTTTAATTTTATTTCAATACTCTAAAAATTGTTTCGAAGGGCGTATGCACTCAATGGCAGGATTTGGTCTCTTTAATAAAAAAAAAAAAAAAACTCTGAAAAGCGTTTAACGTGAAAAAAAAAAAAAAAAACTTTATAAGGACTGTTATTCTGTTGATTTTTTCTTGAATTCACTAAAAAAGCAAAGCTTTTAAATTCGATTAAGGGTGATTTTTTATTTTCTTTCTTTTTTTTTTACAAATCTACTCTTCCCTATGCCCTTAAATTAGATGAAACAATTGTTTTTAGTGGTAGAGGGGTGAGAGAGAGAGAGAGAGAGAGAGAGAGAGAGAGAGAGAGAACGGGAGAGAGAGAATGGGAGGGAGAGAGTGTGTGTGAGAGAGAGAGAGAGAGATACATATTTTTGTTAAGATATTATAGAAATTTGAAATACTGTGTTTAATTCCTAATTGAGCATGAAATGAATAGGATAACAGTCCTTATGAGAAAGAAAATATTAACTAACGCCTGTGTTTCCTATGGACAAATGTCTTGAAGTATAAAAGTTTCCTTTTCCATGATGAATTTATTTAATTATTGTTTTAAAAAACCTATAACTATTTACAGATTCTGAATGCGCTCTTGTTCAATGAAAAAATTAAAAACAAACAAAGAATCGCCTAAATGTGACTAGTCAGAGCTTCTTTTTAAAAATAATTTTTCCTCTAAGAAAAAAACATTTATTCCCTCGAATCGAACTAATTTTCTATTCTGATTGAAGCGGTTCCAACTTTTCAAAAAGTGGAAAATAGGCGAAATTGTATCTAAAGAATGAAGAAACCTACCACGTTTTCCTATCACACTTGCTTTCATGTGACGAACGATATTAAATGATTTTTACATGGACTTTTTTCTCGTAAGGATGTTGTAATGGTTAAGCGGGGAGTTCAAAAGGCTAGGAGCGCAAAACTAAAGCAAAAATAGTCTTTTCTTGTTCTTATTTTCTGGCAGAAAAGGAGAAGTTTGGAGGGAGCTTAATAGGGCATAGCTGTTTTTGCGATATTTTTATTATCATTATTATTATTTTCATGTAAATTAATTTAACCGCATCATAATCACTTCCTGCCAATTCATCATTAAAGGAAGCCCTAAAAACGTGTTCTTTGTTTTGTTTTTGAGGAAGAGATAGTTTGTTTCGTCTTCGTAAATGAGCAAATTACTTTTTTCCCTACGTTCTCATCCCCATTAGAACTTCACCTGCGATTTGGCAAGACCAGGGTTATTTATTTTTATTTTTTTCAAGACAACAGAATCAGTCGGAGTTTCAGTTTTTAAAAAGATGAAGGGGGAAAACATAAATACTCTGGCACGCACATTTCTTTCTTTATAAGTACATAATTTTTTGAATTTTTTCTCTCTGTCTCTCTCTATTTTGTTTGCTGCATTTTGTTTTCACCCATTTTCAGTTATTTTTACATTTTCTTTTATGTTCAAATCAATTATCTTTTGTTATCGTAGAAAAAAGTCTTAAAGCACCAATTTTTCTTGTTTGTTTCTCTCTCTTGTTAGTTTTGTTATGAACTCGGAAGGTCAGAGCATGATGGCGATCGACGACAAACTGCTCTCTGACTGCGAAGACGACCAAAGAGTCAGTCCTGCCTCGTTCACTGTAACAAAAACGAAACCATTAGTTTTTTTTTCCTTTTTCGTTTATTTCAATTTGTTTTTGACGACAGTGTGGGGGAGGGCGGAATTTTGGGGACGGGGAGATTGGTGGAGCAAGGAGTCTATGCTGTGATATGATTGGCATTAATCTGGTCCAAATCTGACAGTGATAACAAGTCGCTATGATTCATTCTAGCCGATGTTGTGAAGAGTTCTCTCACTGCTAGAATTACACGAAGCGATTTCTCATTTGGTTGACGGCCCCAATGAGAAAAACATTCATGATGTGTCTTTTAGACCTCTCGTGAGAGTGAATTGTGTGCGATTCCGTTTGAATGCTTCGAGCAAAGGGAATAAGTGAACACGTACAATATGGTGTCCCTTCTTGTATAATTTATTGTTTCTTGATCCCCAGAACTATAGTTATAACCTCTAGAGACCATCTTTATCGGTCCGCGACATGTTAAAACTAGGTCTATGGATGAAAACATGATAAAATATACGTTAAGAGACTCCGTCTTAAAATTAATAATGTCACATTTCGGCCCCAGAAAAACGACATTTTGCAACCAGACTCGTAGCAAGAGATGGTGGTTGTAGGATTCTTCCCCTTTCCCTCTTCTACATGGTCTTTCACAATGCCATTATGTTTCCGTTGTAAGAAAAACGTTAGTCAAATAACCGGGACCTTCGGGTGCGGCCAGCTGTGGACGTGGTGTGGGTGATTGGGGGGACTGAGGAGTATAAAGCTGGCGTGGCGTGCTGGCGTAAAGAGGGATCTATTGATCAGTTACGTTGGGGACTGCATTGCTCGCGAAAGTTCGAAGGGTGGGAGGGTTGAGCTACCCTTCCAAACTCTCCTCCCACCCCTCATCATCATCACGTTCACTCCTACTTTTAAGTTTTTCACCGTGGGAGTGGGACGCGGAATTAGATGGCGAAGAGTGAAGAGTGCAGTGGTGGGTTGTGGGGCTGGATGAGGTGGACGATTTTAAGCACATAATATGTATGAATAGTTCTACTATAATGTACATAGTCCAGGTAATGAAGGACAATTAGGAAATACGAGGAAACTGCGGGAAATAATTCGTATAGGATCGAATTTCGGCACAGTTGGAGGGGAAGGTGTCCTTAACCTGATACTAAAAGTTCTGAAGGGTGAAAGTGGAGCTAACGGGATTATGGCGGAAGAGGGGGAGACCTCGACGATCCCATTTTTCATTTTTTCGTAAATAATGTTTGTTTTTCCTATTAGCCCGAAAAGCCTTGCGTGGCGTGTTATAAATTGATTTCCAGTTGAAAAGTAAACATATGTTAACTAGAAGAAAATTGAAAACAAGTAACGCTAATAGCGATTTCCATTCAACACACTGCACTACATATAGTGCAGCGTTATCTCAATAAACATATGTTTCAATTCAGAGAGGATGGATGGAAACACTTACACCACACTAGTGTATATTGCATTGAATGGAAAACGCCATAAGCGTATTAACGGTGATTGGAAAACCAGCTAAGCGAACGATTTAAGTCTTACAAAATCCTCTACAGTAATGTATACTACCCCTTCAATTTTTTTCCACGGGGTGATTCTACTGATTTTAGGTTCGTTCGTTTGTCGTACGGAGCTGCTCTGGGCTGCACGAACTGCCCAAAAAGCGTTTTTTTGTAATCCCGACCTACACTGTTCGTTTGTCAAATCTTGGACTGTTCAGTGCAGCACTATCTACAAGGAAAAATTAGGAGGAGCTTGCTGCTCGAAATGTTATAACCTGCTCAATAATTACCTTTCGTTAATCATTTTTGTCTGGGAAGCGGGAATAAATCATAAAGGTAACGTTTTTGATATTATAAAGGTTGGGCATTCAAAAATGACGTCAATCTCCGAACTACACCTGCCCCTCTACTCTGAACAGACTGAACGACAAACAAACGAACCTCTTGGTTCCAGCCCCCGGAATTTTGTCAAGTCCCCTGAGAGACGATGCCAGATCGGTGACGCCTCCCAGGTGGCGCGTTTTATATACATATACCCGCGAAGTCGACGTGACGGTCCTTTGTACTATGCCTTATAAATAATTCTTGGTTGTAAAAAATTTTCCATTTTTTCCATTCATTCATTCATACCTTTGAAGCCACGCCACATGCCGTGTGACCAGACTCGATTCACAGTCTGTTAGTAAACGGGTGGCGCCACCCGAGCCGGGTGGAACCATAATTTTCCGGGTGGACTCGTCTGTCAGGGCCCTAAAGCCGCCTTCACATGCGAGCTGTGACAGCTTAAGCTTTGAGCTGTAGCCAATCAAAGATCAACCCGCGTTTGAATTAATTATATTTCATTGGATACAGCTCAAAGCCGAGCTTTTTTCAGATCACATGTGAAGCCGGCTTAAGAGCACGTTGCACTGTAACTATGCGAAATTCGCTTCGAAAACGCCATGACGTTTTTGAAAATTGACTGACCTACTGAAGTGAACTGACACAGGTCGGCATTATGTATGGTAACAACAGAAATAACGATTTCTGTCTCGCACTCAACTACCCCCCTCCCTTTTATAGCTGGCACAGTAAATCTCCTAGTCTGGTGAATCCAAAATGATGCGTACCTATCTAAAACGCTCCCTTCTGTACAAAATGAATCTGAAAATCATGAAAAGGCCTCACTGTAGCGTTTGAACTCACCCACTAGTCAGACGTCTGTTTCGATGCTCATTGCGTTGACGTTATTATTGTGCCTAGGATTGCTGCAGTTGTGCTTTTTCGCGATGTCTCTTGACAGGAGTAGGCCCTCGTCAAGCTCCATGATGTCGGACGATGACTCGGACATGGAGCCTTTTTTCACGTGTTGTCCTGCGCAAACAGACACACGGGTCAGAGAGAACGCCGTGAAGTCGACAAAATACCAGCCCACCCATTATCTTACCTAACGAACCGGGAAGATAAGGGCAACTCGTGACGTGATTGAAATTTTGCGACTGCATATCTTCCTGGTCCGTTTCCCTGTGATAGAAGTAGTTGAAATTTGAGACAATGACAGGAACTGGAAGGGCGATCGTGAGGACACCGGCTATAGCGCATAACGAACCGACGATCTTGCCCCAGACGCCAACCGGCCTGAAGATGAGAAAATGAGCAAAGAACACAATATAATAAATGTTCCAGTAATCATTTAAAATACAACAAAATAAATTAAAACAAAAAAGAAACAAACGAAGTTAGCTTGATAAAAAACTGCATCTCAGGTCACCCTAAGCGTTTCAGGTGTTATTTAATAGTTATGAATTTAATAGTTATGAATTTAATAGTTATGAATGAGCGATCATGTTTCTCGCAACTTGCCTCCATGCATAAACAAATCACATAACATATCATGTTATGCGATTTGAAAAAAGTGCATATTATGTACTCACTTCCTATTGAACAGAAATACTTCCTTCCTATTATCCGAGGCTCACCTCGGATAATTCCGTTTAATTTCGAACAAAACGGGTTTCGCGCACACCGAAACACTTCTAACATGATCGCTCAGCTCACGGAATCATCGAATCAATTATGTCAGCTTAGAATGGCCTTAAACTATGTTACGTTAAGTCTAAAATCTATTAAATCACCCAGCTCAGGTGGCTTTTTCTATGTTCGCCTACTGAGAATATCTTGTATTTGCCTTATTTTAACATAGGATATTAATTTGTCAAAGAAAGTACATGCTGGCAAAATTTACGTGCAAAAACAACAGAATATCATGCCAACATAACAAAAAATCAAAAAAGTGCAGATAATAAAAAAGAGGAGAGGAGGAATATGCGTCGAATACTGAAGCGAAAATTATTCTTTTCTTATTTCCTTTTGAATAAAACAAGCCACTTCTTACATACGTCCACACTGTAGTTAGAGAAAATTCTTTGTTCTCATTCTCTTGAGATTTGTGACTTTTAAAAATTTATATTTAAATCAAATAAAACCAATAAGCAACGAAAAATAACTGTAGTGGAGACGAGCGGCTGCCACGGAAAAAAAATGATAACAAAAGAAAAAAATGAATAGATTAAAATAAATGAACGTGTTATAGAACAAAAGTCCTTGTTTTAAACGTTTCATAAACGGGCTTTCAAGCAAACACTTCACGTCACCGGCCTTACAACATCAATGGAAATAAATAAAGCGTAGGGGAAGAGAACCAAACAAAGTCGGAAATGTACCAAAATAAATGCCTTTTTTTGTCCTCTTAACAAAATGAAATGAACAAAAAAATGAAAAAAGAAGACAAGTTCTGAAAGTCACTGTTTCTTGTTTAGTTTTTCAGAAAAACAGAAAGAAAAAAAACACAGAGTTACAACAACAACATAAGAGCAGTGGGCGAAAAAGATAGTACAATGCATTCTGCAATGCTTCGACCCGAACACAAGAACAGAAAAATAAACAAACATAAATAATAAGAATAAAAGACATTGTAATAATACTCAGAAAGACACTTGTCATGCATATTGCCAGCATTATTATAACAATTATAATTAATTTTTAAAGTGGACGATTGGATTGGAATTTTTTGGAATGCATTGTCTCTCGTTACTTCTATGTTTCCAAGGGAATAAGCCCCCCCCCCCTGCTCCTAATTTCCGGCCTAACTGTCGGTCAACAAAGAATTTTCTTCAACATCCATCCTTGGTAAATGAAAAATAAATTAATAAATAAATAAAATATTAAAAAAGCAGAACGGCCTATGGCCATCTGTTCATAAAATTCAAGCTTGTAAATTCTACGCGAGTGACAGACAACCTGGGCTAAATATGTAAAAATCAACCTAAAAAATCCAAATTAATGAAAAAAATTAATGCTCAAGTCAGTAAATAAAACTAAAGGGGAATGAAAAGTGTATTATTCAGTAAAAATTATGGAAGCCAAAATTATAAAAAATAAAACATGACATTAGTAATATCAAATATGCATTGTTGGAATGTATATCTTTACAAATTTAAGTGAGAGTTAGTAAGCTTTATTAGAGGGCTTGATTCTTTTGGCACTCAGGACTTTCAATTGTTTGAAGAAATTGCAAAGTAGCGCCATTAAGATCTTGCCCACGTGAAACTGATTAGGTACAACAAACTAAAACAAATTAAAACAATAAAAATAATAAACTCAAATCAAAAGAAACAAAATGAAAATGAGGGCAAACTAAATTTGTTATTTAGAATAGAGTACATCATACGTCATGTCCCCATATCCCACAGTTGTCATTGTCACAACGGCCCACCAGAACGCGTCAGGGATGGACTTGAAGAAGGAATTTTCTGAGCCGGCTTCCGCAAAGTAGACGGCGCTCGAGAATAGCACCACACCTGGAATTGAAAGGCCCAAATCCGATTTGAGTGGTGTAATTACCTCATGTCACCGTATCCGACTGTGGTCATTGTCACGACCGCCCACCAAAAGGCGTCTGGTATCGACTTGAAGAAAGATAGTTCCGAACCGGCCTCGGCGAAGTAGACGGCCGATGAGAAGAGGATAACCCCTGAAACAGGCTTGAGCTTTGCACCACGATGCACAGAAGAGAGAGAAAAAAATGGAGATAGGAAATGAGAAAGAGAACGAATGTAACGGAGAAGATGGACGCCGAAAATAAAATAAAGCAGAAATATTACGGTAGGGATAAACGGAAATAACTGAACGACGAGTGTTAGGGGAAAAGGAAGAAAATATAATAATGAAATAGTTCAAGTCAAGAATCCACGAAAAGAAACAACGAGGAAGCAACCAAACGTCGCCCATTCCTGAAAGACGCCCTACACAAGACGAAACTGATCATTAACCTGAAAAATTGCCTAAACGTAATAAACAAGAAAACTAATTATGGCTTGTAAAAGAGGTCCCACTAGTCGAATTATACTATAATACGTTGTCGTTTACTCAACAGATTGCTTGATCATGGTTCTACCGAAAGTTCCCCAGGATAAAAAAAAAAAATTGGTGTGAGAGGCGTGCTTTTTTCTAGGCTAAGCTGGTGAATAAAAAAACACTTTTAAACAAATGAAAAATGGCTAATTTTACTTCCCTAGGGGAATTATTCTCAGGCCGTTGAGTGAGAATCTGGGCGCGGGGAGGCTGCTAAATAACAGCCCTTATAAAAAGAACGAAACAAAAGGAAGTGTATATTAAAATAAGTATTTTACAACGATGATAAAGTTTACACTTCATTCGAGATAAGAGAAATGGGTTTTTGCCCCCTCCTCAATTCACTGAATTTTTGGACACTCTAAAAAGTCGATCGCTGGAAAAATCCTCTCTTTCCCTCCATCTCGGCTGGGCTCGACTGAGAAACTGTGTTCGACTTCAGAACGTTAATTTCACGGCTCTTTGAAAGTTCCGATTTACGACTTCAGGAAGGTGTGATTTTAGAGTCTCTTACGGTCTTACGGACAAAAAAAATCTGCGTTCGTAGCCCAAATTTTCATTGGTCCCATGAAAATGCCCTTGCAAGCTACAAAATTGTAGAAACTGGGGAAGCTGTTAATCACTAGGATTAAGCACGAACCGAAACGTAGATAAATCCTGTAGATGACATGCGAGATTAGTACGAATATTTTAATTCGTAACACTTTAAGGCAACCTTGGAACTACAGAAGGAGCCGTCGCACCTTGAGAGTGCTTGAAAAGCTCACCGGACAGTTAGTAACCAGGTTAAGCAGATCAAAATGACAAAAAACGTGTTTTAACACAACTAGCGAGAGCACCACCAGGTCCTTGTGGAAGCTGGTAGTCAGTAAGATCTAAGGACCGCCCTTGCAGACTGTTATGAATGAGGCAAGGATAAAAAACGGAGCATATTTAGTTTATTAGACAGCCAACTTCAGATACAACGAAGACGACGCGGAAGGTTACTCTTCCAGCGCGCTTTTCAACTGCTGGCGTCACAATACAGACGATGTCAAATTATAAAGTTGTCATTATCGCCAGAGAATGCACCCTCGGCCACGGCAGTGATGCAGAAGGACGTCGAATTTATTTTTCCCCGAATGGGCTTCCAGAAGAAATCACCGGGTAAAACGGCCACTTCAGTGGTATCATGGTAGGGCAATGGGCGTTGCAATTGAAGCGGGCCAATGTGTTTGGATTCGGATGGTTGGGCCAGCTTTCGGTTGTAAAGGAGGCCTTACCGGTTGGTCTCAGCACTTATCTGGCCTATTTTCTTTTGGATCTCGCCTTGACTGAAAATGAAGCTCAAGCGGACTATTGATGCAGCCATTCGATTCTGATTACAAGCGATCCATATCTGCCTTATATATATTCTAGAGAACCTATAATCAGACAGGTAAAATCACGGACGCAATGTTCGCTCTTATCAATTATCAGTCTTGTAAAATCCATCTTTTGTTGATGCTTTGTGGAGCTCAACAAACCACCCCCAACCCTTCTTATCAAACTGATAAGAACGAACATGGCGCCGTATGCGTCTACTCGTCTTTAAAGACGAGTTATTATATACGAATGATTCAAGTGGCTCCGCCCACAACAAAGGTTAACTTTCTTCATGGCTATTGTATCGGCTCTGTATCCTCCACCTTGTTCACCATCTGTACCCTTCCCACTCATCTGCTCTGACTTGTCAGGGTACCTAGTGGCATTGTGGATCGTGACAGAGAACTTCCATATCCAATGCATGCACAAAGTTGTAGCCGTAGGAGCCTACATTGCGAGTCTTCCATCGTTGAGGTGCGTCGAAAACGAACCGGTTTCGGCTGCTCGCCATCTTCAGCGTATGGAAGTACAACTGGAACTCAGGGACAGTGAACGCGGAATTTCTTGGAGACTGAAACGAGTCTTTAAAAACCAAGATTGTAGCAGAAGTAAGGCGAGAAAGGGTATGCCGAGTCATGATTATATTTTTATCCCAAAGAGAGATGAATAGCGAATTCAGCAGCATCGTGAGCACCAGTCATTGAGACCATACCGCCTCAGTTTCCCAGCAAGTATAGTTAGAGAACCTTTAAAACACAGGTACTGCAACACGGATTTCAGCGCCATATTTGGTCCCTCAGTCGTTAGGGTAAACACAATATCATGAATTAAAAAATTGTCATCGTAGCAGCAAACAAACGCGGAATGCGGTCGAAATAAATAAAAATATCCTACTTGTCAATGATATCAGGTGACAATTATAATCATATGAGGGACCAAGTATGGCGCCGATTTTCGTGTTGCAGTACTCGGGTTTTATAGTGCCTTAGTATAGTCAGATCCACGCATTCGAATGCTCTGGATTAATCCAAAAGTTCAGAGTTCAGACAGGACATCGATTAACGAAACCCAAACTGGCTGATGGATAGAACTTGACTTGACTCTGAAGATCTTCTGAAGACTTCTTAGCTGAAGATCTACTATAATTTCACCATGGTAGGTGATGTACGGCGTAACTGATACTGGGCTGCCCATGAGATATTAGTAGAAACCAGTATCCTCTCGCAGATAGAAGATCAAGCATCCAATGTTGACTGTTTGAACGCCCTCCTAATTCACACTGTGTGGCGTGGAGTCGAAGGCGTGACTCAACCCTCATTCCCTGGGTGAAATGGTCAGAAAATGAGTGATCACAAATCGCAGCCCAGTAGCTATCGTGGCGTAGGTTTGTCGAGACGATGGTTAAGAGGGAGCTGCAGGATTGGTTCCTCGACCACCTCCAATGGCGATTGGAGAGGCGCCTCGTCGACTACTCGGCATACAAATTCAATAAACCGCGGAGAGGCTGTATCCCCGCGGTAATGATTTTATTTTACAGGACCGGTTTCGTTCACGCAGTGACCATTCTCAACTATTAATTATCCGGCGGGTAATGAGCAACCTCCCCTGTCCGTTTCAGTGATGTAAACTCTAGAACGTCAATTCATTAAAATTTTTTAAAAAATTAAGGGATAGGTAAACTCTTCCGCTGGAACATACCTACTAAGATCTAGCAGTTGAACAGTGTGCGTTGTTAGACCACTTTTGCTCTTGATACGTCTCAAAGGCCTTCCACAAAAGACCCCAATAGCCAGATCAGTCGAATAGACTGGTCGACTGCGACTGCATGAGCGAATTTCGTCCAACTGACTGGTGCCAGAAGTCGATAAAATACAGATAATTCAGTTCGACCTCAGCTATTTTTCAGTCAACTCCGCTCACTTCCGAGAGAGTCCTTGTGGTCTAGCGTCTCTCCGGGGAGCCTCATATTGCAGATCTGATAGCATTACTCAACTGAGTGGCGTTTGCCACGAGAAAGCTTTCGACTTGGATCTCCCCTGACATATTCTGATAGTTTACCATGGCTAATTCATTTCGAGGATATCGTATGGAATCATCCTACGGGGAGACTCTCATCATGCGCCGAGTGTGTACCTCCTAAAAAGAAGAGCCATCTGGATGTGTTGAGGTGGACAGTCCTACCGCATCATGACGTTGACCGCTACTTATACGTATTTTAGAAATTCCCGTCCTGTTGAAAAGGGAGGGTCACCTTCTTGCAGCCCGCTGCAGATAAGTCCAGGGTCTACATGCCAACCCTGTACTCATGGTCAGTGTTATCAGGGAGACCGGCATACGAACCCAGGAACGGGGTCTACATGAAGGCTCGAAACAAAAATATTTCTTTCTGTTGGCAAATGGACTCGCAGTCTATATGCTGAATTAGCTTCTCTTTAGCTTGCTCGAATTAGATAATTATGTAACACATGCGCTCTGAGGCCTATATGCCGGCTTCATATTAACCAAAAAATCAGCTGTTGCATACAGATCCCGGGTCTGTCTGTAGAAGGGGGGGGGGGTCCACATGACGCGACGCCGTGGAGATCCCCTTTAGGCTTCATAGCCCAGAAAAATGAGATTACTCTGAAACGCTGTGCTCCGTGCGAACAGACCTCTGAGCGTCTGAGCCCGAGTCATGACGTTAATTTCTTCGATATTCTAATTAGGTGAGATGCCTTGATCCCTTAAATGGCTCCTATACATATACCTGGTGTCTTATACTGTCGGGGAATCCGTTCAAGAGGGAAAGGACGTGCTTTGAAACCAAATTTTATTCTTCTACTTGACGATGACTATTTTACTTGCTTTTTTTGTGTGGTGTCATGAATTATGAATATGAATGTGAATATGAATATGAACATGAATATCAACATGGGAATGAACATGACCATGAACACGAATATGAACATCCCTCTCTCGAAAGGAATAATGAATTATTTATTTTTAAAATAACATCCCGAAAATCTTGAGAATTAAATGAAAGAAAGAAATAAGACCTTTTTTACAGTTGCCATAATCGTTTCAACCACTCAATTAGATTGATGTGTAAAAGCTCACACGACGAGAATTAATTTCTATATTGAAAACTGAAAATGCGAAGACCAGTTTTTACTGAACGAAATGACAACCCACAGCAGCAGAAAGAGACTAACGAAGTTGACAGCTTAAACGGCTCCAAAAAGACACCGAGGAGATGGTTGTTAGCTGGCAAACGACGATGACAATTTACTTCCGAACGAACTGCATTCACCACATATCCATATTCTCTCAAATAAAATGAAATTAAACATTAAATTTCAATACTCAGTTGTCTTTCACTATATTTTTCTCTAGATTAACTAAAAATGCTCTAATACTCAAGTTAATGATCAGTTGTTATCGTTCTTGTACCAGCCTCTCTGGACTACACCCGAAACCTCGTTTCTTTAAACCTTTCACATGCTTCTCTGATTTTTTTTCGACAATTTTTTTTCTGTAAAATTCTAAAATTTTGTTTGAAAACTAAACGCAGCATCTAAGCGGAACTATAAACTTCGTTTGCCATTAATTAGATCAACATTTCCTTGGCTAATCTACTGCTTTGATGTCAAAAAGAATTGAATTTTTACCTAATTCAAGCTGCGAAGTCACAAGAGAAACGAGTGAATAATCGTTTTGTAAAGAACATGAATGAGTCAAAGTACAAACAAACACAAATCTGCGTCATCTATTATGATTTGAAAATAATTATAATAATAATTAATGTTATTATTATCAATTATTCTTTTTTAATTATTATTACAATTACAATTTATTCAGGGCGCCAGGAAGTTTGAAAAAAAAAAAAAAAAAAAAATTACAAAAATATTCTTTCCATCATTTTCATGAAAATAGATATAGAGAGAGCGAGGAAAAAAGATAAATGGAAGGGTTGAAGAATTGACATTTTGATTTATAGCTTTAGACGCGATAGCGTGGAGTGAGAAATGAGTGGGAGCTGGTACTACTGAAGTGTGACTGGGAAGGGAGGGTCAAATGAAAAGAAGAATGAAGAGTAGATAGGTCTTGAAGGAGGTGTGGTACTCAGTGGTTGGCAGCGGGATGTCATGGTACGGAGAAGAGTGGTTGGACGGGACAGGGCTAGTAAGAGAGGATTTCCGAAATGATCTATTTTTAGATAGAAAGGGATGGATTAAGCACGCAAAAAGGGGAAGAAGGACGATGCTCGTCAACTTCTTCAATCCACCCGCCCCTTTACGTCCCTAATGATTACTGCATGTGGTGGATCGGGTAAGGGTGGATGCTTTCAAAGTTTTTCTTTCCTTACCAATGAGAATTTTAAGGGTGAATGTGAAGGCAGGGGGATTAATAAATGAGTTTCACGAGAGTGGATTAAACACTCAGGATCAGTGAAGGGGGTGGGTTTGTAGGAAGTATTAAAGACGAGAAAGTCGATGTTTGCATGTTGCAACTTCCTCACGCCCTTCAAAAAAATTTTATGAGGAATGAGGGGTTAAAATGTGAGGTTTTTTCTGGTAGGTGCGAAACTGACCTACTTGTCTAAAACGGACAGCTTTATTCGCTAAGTTAGTTTGAAAGCTTTGACTTTTCTTTTCAAAACATTTTGTATTGATTGATCTCAATGTTCAAAACAGTTGCTTTTTTTTTTTTTAGAAAGAAGGAAAGACAGAAAAAAGGTTTTTGTATAGAAGATCAAGAATTTATGGGGCAAAAGGCACAATTGAAAGTATCAAAGAAAAGTGATGAGTGACGGAGAAGGGGGGCATCTGAGCTGTAAGGTTGCCACAGGCAACGGCCTCGTCAGAAGTGAGCATTGATTGGCTTCTATGAGGGGGGTGGTCGCTCTTATTTTTCCATTCTAAATTTGTTTAAATACTCTCTTTTTTCTGCTATTATCGTAATAACATTTACTTGAAAAGGTAAGATTCACGATAGAAAAGTTAAGATGACGCGAAGTAGAAGGAAAAAAGGGCGACCTTGAGTGACCTCATTTTAATAAACGCGTTGTATTTTTTCTGTTTTGGGTTTTCCAAACAGCTTTTCTATAGTTTGTCAGCTTTCTACGATGTAATCAGATCTGATTCGTGCTAATTACGTAAAATTATTTACATGGTCCGAGCTGTTTTCATTAAGCTTTAAAAGATGAACGCTGGTGGCAGTTTGCGTGTATGAGAGTGACACAGTTGTGACAGATGTAGCCCTTTAACAATTACTTTAAAATCGCCCGTAGGGACTTGAAGAAAAAGTGTTGGCAGTCTTTCAAGAATAAAATAAATCATTACCTACATTACATAGGACGACCATTAGACTTATACTTTGGATACAATTATGAATAAAACGGAAAGATGAGCATCCGCACTTTTTAATCCTTTATTATTTCCGGTTTTTACATTATTCATCCATTCTGGAATCACGCCAAGTGTGTCAGAATTATATCTACAAGCCATCCAGTTTAGATCTTCCCAAGTGGCCTTTAGCGACAAACAAATCCGAACTCTCCCTCTCGTTGTGAAGAGAACTTTATCTTCGCGCTTACAATTCTTTTCTTTTTTTTTGTCACATCGGATTTAATTATTGTTTTTCTTGGCTTTTCATGATAGTTCTGCGTGACGGCCGGCATTATCCCTTCCAATACTACTCTGGTCATCTCGTTGAGTTCCCTAAGTGAATGAAATGACATTGTTTTGTCAGTTGTTTGCCTTGCAGAGGTTGAGTTTACTCTCGGTACTTGGATCAGTTCCACACACCTTCCCCTATAGCTACCGCCAACCACGATGTCCCACATTCATAATTTCATGCATGCTATAGCAACGATGTGCCAAAATATTGTTTTCAGAAAGTTCGCCATACAATTTTTTCTGTTAGTGAATTTCTGTTCAAAGTGAATGGCAACTGACAAAATTTCTAACAAAAATTCGTTAAAAAATAGACTGTCATGCTCAAAAACAATGTTTTTCCACGAGTTTTAACTAACTGTACTTCGTTATTATAACTTTGTTTTAAGTGTTAAAACGTTTTAGAGCCATAATAACGAGTGAATAGTGACGTACCGTCAAGTGACGCGATAGTCACCGCGACCCTGCGACTAAATGAAGTCGTTGGTTTCAGTTTAACTCAATGGTAGACAGTGGCGTACCCAGAGGGGAAGCGATAGGTGGATCGCCCTCTCCGGAAGGCCGTTTTCAGCCAAGTTTTTGCGAAATCCCAGC
Organism: Corythucha ciliata; assembly: GCA_038030265.1. NCBI lineage: Eukaryota > Metazoa > Arthropoda > Insecta > Hemiptera > Tingidae > Corythucha > Corythucha ciliata. The sequence continues at coordinate 41,940,816 of CM075942.1, read as the reverse complement.
AATACGAAGGACATTTTTTATTACAACATCCGTCCCCCGTCGGTCCTGAGTAGGGTGCGGACTGCGGGATTCGCCCCCTTCGGAAGTATTTCTTGGTACGCTCCTGCTGGTGGGAGACTACACATCGGCAGGCGACAGATTAAGCGACGTTGAACGTCACGGGTTCCAGCGACTATCTCGACTATCACTAGAAAGAACGGGTCTCAGCATGCTCACTTTCGTGTGGGGAAGGAGACCGTACACCAGCCGCGCCGATCAGTCACGCGACTTCCCGAGTCGTGGCGTCAGTCACCTATTGCGTTATTACCGAACGTGTGAATGCAATTTTTTTGGACGAATTACGTATAGTCTCTTCACTATTCTATTAAGTACTATTCTTATAAGTTGGCATCCAATACTGTTACAATGTAGATAATCACAAATTAAGTGAATGAACCAATCCTTTAGTGCGTCTATTCATTTCTTTCCAGAAATAAGTTTCGTGCAATACTTGGTCACATGATACCAGGAACGTGTCCGTGACGGATTTATTCCGTGTAAATGACTATCAGTTATTTCCCGAGGCCTATTTCCCCTAACGGGCCCGTCCTTCCCCGGGCTGGGGATCCCACCATCAATGCCGGAGTGGGACTGACAAACTTATGGTGCGGTAGTGGGTGGGTTCGGAATAATGCGCACAGTGTGCGTGGTGGGGAATCCACACACCCACTCGGCCTGGACTACCAACTGGTTACGGGCAGTCTTATGAGTCCCCAGCTACCCCCCTCCCCATCACTGGCTGGACCATTAAGGAAGTTTTTTGGAAGACCAAGAAGGAGAAGCCCCGGTGAACACTTCGGTGAATGCTACGGTGACTGCTCCATCCATGAACTCCACACAGAGGTCAAACGTGACATTCATGGGACCAAGGACGTTGGGGGAGGGGTAGTATAAAGAACATAACCCAGTTCAGGGGCTCATCTCTTCGAGTGCAACACACTCGCCACTCGCTAAGCTCGTTACCCATGGCACTAACGTTTTAATTATTTAATGATTTGTAATAATATTTGAATTGTTAGTAGAAGCTTTTAAACCAGGGATGTGCGTTTACGTGTAAACAATAGGGGTACTCAAATAATCAGCCTGTAAACCTGTAAAGGAATATTTCTCTGTAATTAAGTAAAATTCCACCCCCCCCCCCCTGTCTATGCGTTACTAAAGAAACGAGATTTATAACATCTGTTTACTGGTTTACCGAAATACCGATTTTTATTTGAGTACCTCTAATGATTGTTTACAGTTTAAGCGTAAAAAATGTAAACATTGGACATTATTCGCAATGTCCGAATTCGCCCACTGCCCGAAAAAATTACCCTCAACGCGTTATGGGCAGTGCGAAATGCTCACAACGCGTCGCGGGTAATTTTTTTCGCCCAGTGGGCGGAATGAAACTACCATAAAGCGTTTTGGGTAATACATTTTAATCATTAGCTGAAATAAAGGTTAGATTAGTCTACTTCGCGTCGCGGGTCTTCCGATTTTACCCACAACGCGTTCTGGCTACTCCGATTTACCTGCAACGCGTTGTGCGCATTCCGAATTAGGTACTCACAAAGCAGAGTCAGATGCTTCTCAACTTCCATATTACAGCGTTATTGCTGTATAATTGCAGCAAACTAATGAAACGGAATTAAACATGATTATGCTTGAATGAAAATAATATTGTAACAAAAAGGAAATTAAAAAGAAAAGACACGAGGCGAAACAAAGAACAAGGGAGAAACACACACTCAAAGAGGCAAACTTTATTTATTTACGCTCGATATACTCCCGTGGCATTTACCACACGAGAACACATGAGACGCCCAGCAGACTCAAACTGTAAGTTATCACTGTACAATCAGGCAACGCACAGAAGCTGGGTTAAAATCGCTATGTGGGTAATTCGAAATACGCACAACGCGTCGTGGGTAAAATCGGAATACCCCACGACGCGAAATAGACTCACTCTAACCTTTATTTTGGCTATTGAGTAAAACGAATTACCCAGAACGCGTTATGGGTATTTCATTCCGCCCACTGAGCGAATAAAATTACCCACGACGCGTTGTGAGCATTTCGCACTGCCCATAACGCGTTGTGGGTAAAGTTTTCGAGCAATGGGCGAATTCGGCCATTGCGAATAACATCAATTCACAAGAAGGTAATTTTAGGTTATGTCAAGTCCATAACAGCGGTTGTCGGCTGTTGTCAGTAATACCCGATTACAATTTTCCCTGTAGATCTTCAGCTTTTCCTGTAGATCTACAGTTTTTTGTGTACTTCTAGTTTTTTTCTCTTTTTTCTCCCAATCAATAGAAATTACCTAAAAATTCGTGATTTGACTACCCTGATTTGTAAATTAGGCGAAAATTACACTTTACAAAGGATTAGGGGGGGGTTTGTGAAATCCTCTCATTTCAGTAAACTTGCTCTTTTATGAATTCCAAGCAGCTCTTTCTCGTGCGATGCACCTATTTTGCTCTTGTGTTCTTGGTCAACTTTCAATGGCGAATTAGTCCGAAGCCTGCACTTTCCCCTAAAGTTATTCTGGGTTTTTCGAAACCGGGAAATCGTGAATTACGAGTTCAATTATCACCCCAACCCCCACCCAAACATGCCCCTCATGATCAAGAGGCCACGAGCCTCCACTGAAATACTGAAAGTCCAATGTTCACATTGTTTGCACGAATATGTTTACAGTAAACAAAGGCACTGTAAATTACGCCATTGTTTACATGTAGGCCTTGAGATGATCCAGCTTCCAGCAAATGAATTCATTGCCCGTTTGCGTTCCCAGTCCCTTAAATGTCAGTTTGGGGGCACAGTGAAGGAGCGCATGAGAGATCAACTAATTTTTGGAATCAGCAATGCAGACTGGCAACAGGAAATCCTTCGTAAACACCCTTCGGTCAAAACTTCTTTCGATGAGATCGAGGCTCTAGTTCTCTAGCTTGAAACTTCTAAAATACAACAGGAGAATATGCAAAATCGGAATCTAGATTGAAGGAACACGCATCGAGTCTAGTCTAAATTTAACAATCCGAACCGGCATTCAGTGCCGTCATTGCAAAGATCGCCTAGAAGATGACACTTCTGAGATCGCTAGACAACTTCCCTGAGACAGAGGCTCACAGCAGAGCTAGCGGTTGGCAAACACACCTTTGGCTGGTTTGTAAATGACTAGCGATAGTAAAAAGTCCTTTTCCACGACGAGTTACGAAGCCATAACAACGCCATTAAATTTGATTGTGGATAGCGCCATGAAAGACTTGATAGAGCTTTAAAAAATGTGAAATTTCGGGGCTTACTAGTAGTCACAGGGCTTCATTCGAAATTGGTGGATAGGTATCTAGGAAGAACCAATTTTGAAAAGCATTTCGAAGGGGCGATCGCCAAAAGCTAGGTCTGGTGTGGGCCCTTGTCCCGCAGAAAACGTCTGGCGATCTCAAAAGTGTCATCTCCTGGACAAAAAAAATACAAGCCAAAACCCTAACAATAAATTATTAATTAAGTATGGCCTAAAATTTAATAACAATATTAATATTGCTTGAGTGAGTCAAATTGACGAAATTTAGTCCTCGAAAGACCTAGACCATTGTTTTTAATATTTATGAGCCAAACCCGCGAAATTAATTCTGAATTTGGAATTAACATTGGTACCAAAGAAATTATGATTTGTAAATGAAAGGAAATCTGCGACATTGAGGTTTCAAAGAGCCAAATCTGAAAACAATTTTGAAGAATTAAAATGATGAAAACTGGCTTTGAAGGCGTCAGAACCGAAAAAATTGAGTTGTATTGAAAGAGCCAAACATGCGAAATTCGGCTTCCACTTGTGAGAGTTGAATCTTTGAAATTGTTTTTCATTGTGGCCCGAACTCGCGAATTGAAGATAAATCTGCCAAATTGTGGTTTTAAAGGGCCAAATCGGCAAATCCAAGCCTTCGCCACATAGAAGATAGAGAAGGCCTAGCTCAAGGGCCGCTGACGTCCATCTATGTGCAACTTTTGTTTGTTCAATTCGAATCGTTATGACTTTTTGTTCAATTATAATATATTTTTTATTGATATTATAACATGTTTATGTTATTAATGCATACATAAAGTTGTAGCTGTAGAAGCCTACATTATCAGTTTTCCCTCGTTGGAAGTACAGCTGAAACTGAAAATGGGTTTCAGTTTAACTTCCACACGCTGAAGATGGCGAGCAGCCGAAACCGGTTCGTTTTTGACGCACCTCAACGAGGGAAGACTGACAATGCCGGCTCCTACGGCTACAATTTTACGCATGCATTACCTACTAACCCTCGTAGCTTAAGCGATCTTACTAACATTATCAATTTTATGTTTTTCATTTTTAGGGAATTGGCTTGTTTTGTTTTCTTCTTCTTCCACTTCTTTTCAGAGGCGTAGCCTGAAGGGAGCCGGGGTGAGCAGTTGCCCTCCCATAGACTCAATGTCGCCGCCACGCCAGCGGGGCTGCTCTGCCCACCACTGGTTACGAAATGACCAAAATTCCTGGTCAGATGGTGTTCTAAACTCACTGTTACATCAAGAGCGAGCACTTTATGAAATGCGAAATTACGGCGTGTGATCACGACAGATACACATCATCAAAAAGTAGAAGTTCCAAGGGGTCGCCACAGTTTGTTTCGTCAACTCTCACATGAAATCATTTCTCAGTTTGCGTCCACTATAAAATCAATTTCTCGGATTCCGCTCTTTAAAAAAATTTAACTTAAAAAATGTAGGTACGCACATTTTTATTATGAGTGTAAAATTCACTCTCATCCCGTCTCACACGTGTTTTACTTTTGTATGACAACCCCCCTGGTCCCTGGTCACAACTTACGGTTCAGCCAAGGTTCAGACAAATAATGAAAAAAAATGAAAGGAATTACACGTAAAACCGGTCTTTAAACAATCAAAACTCAACGAAACAGGATGTAAGACAATAATTAAGTAAGGCTAGGGTTACTATGCATGCGATTTCTGACGAAAATGGGTTCTAAGGAGCTCTGACGAATTCGCTTAAACAAACAAATGTCTGCTTTTCAATGAAAGTGGTTACTATGGGAGAGAAATCCTCGTCAGAATACGTAGGGGGGACAAACTCGTCAGAACAAATTTTCGTCAGAAATCGCATGCATAATAACTGAAGCCTTAGTAAATAAGTAAGTAAGTAAGTAAGTAAGTAAGTAAGTGAGTGAGTGAGTGAGTGAGTAAATGTGTTCAGGAAAACATATTTGTTGGGATATGTTCAAGCAGAAGGTTCGACCCCCGTCGAGGGATGACCCTCTCCTTCACTATAACGGTGTTAGGACAGAGCCTGGAAGCAGGAATCTGGAGGACTCAATGGATAAACAAAAAATTGCCTTCTTGGCTTAAATGATAAATGGCTTAAAAATGAGCCTTCTTGTGAGGGGAACTCCTCTGGAATAACGCATTTGAACCAACTGCGAGCATAAAAATACATTATGTTAACAAGCAATTTTTCGACGACTTGATCGGTAAGTTATTCATTAAATGCATTTAACCTGTCCCCCCCCCCACTATTCTGTAACTCTTAACGCGTGTGTTAGCGAAATAAACAAGGTGAATAATTTAAAGTAATCAGCTGAGAAATTTTGCTAACGCACCCGGTATGTTATGACTACGAGTTACTGAAAGGGGGGCTGGTAAGTGCTCCATTACTAATCGGTTTTTTCATTTCCACTTTCCGTCCGCGCGGACGGTAAGTATTTTTAACTGATGAACGGAAAAGGAAATTCGCGAATTTTATTGGCTGTTGGAAATCACTGCCTCCTTGATTCAGCTCTTCTCCGCCCTTTATGACACAAAACATCTTCACGCCGACAAAAATTGGTCATAAGCTCACGTTAGAATTATTATTTTATTTACATATTTATTTATTTCGTAGTCGTCTCGCGAAAAACAGCGTACATCACTCGGCGTAAGCGATTTTCTGGCTAGCTATTTTTTACCGACCTCGGCTCCGCCTCGTACGCCAAAATAGATACCTCGCCGGAAAAACACCACTAACTAATATAATAATAATCCTAATATAATATTGTACTACAACGTGCTCAAAAGTATTTTTCACCTTTCTAAAGACCAACCGTGTACGCTACGCCAAGCAACCCCCTCCTCCTCACTTATTCCTTCAGATGCAGAGATACAGTCAAGAGTCAGATGCATCAGCCTTTCGTACCCCACTAGTACCTGTAGTAAACAATAATCGACGGAGTGCTCCATTTTACTTCTGCATTCCAAACGCGGCTAACCACTACTTATTCAGTTAGCGTGGGACATATCTTCACAAGACGATACTGAGCAAAGGTTGATAAGCCAGTGGCGCTCCGAAGGGGGGTTTGGGGGTTACCCCCCGATCCAGGAAAAAATGCACATTGCCAAATTTAATTGAATCACGGGAAGAATTACGCAGTAAATGGACATACAAACGACCAGTTTTTGTTTGTAGAACATAAAGTTGAACAGAGCGCCCGCTTCCTTCAAACCGAAACCTCCGCGTCTGGGTCAGTTTATAGCTTGTCTAATCTAGAATCAATCTGAACTATTTCAAAAAAACGCTGCACATTTTACACGTGGATTTATTATTCATGCTTGTAGCCAGATCCGGCTTGAAATTACATGAAAATCGGCACCCCACACCCCCATGATCACAAAACCTTTGGACCCACTTTTGGCTTGGCCCCGCTATTGGCCAATAAAAACCCAGGAAGTTAGTTGATCAAGCTGATGAGCTTTTTGTACAGTACGGCGCGTTCTGTCCATACAATGGACCAGTTTTGTGTTTCGACCCCCCCCCCCCACGACCGATTTCTGCGTGCGTCACGGGACCAAACGCGCTTTGAGACGAGATAAACCTTTACTTTCACTAGTAGGTATGCACACAAACCTTTACTTTCACTAGTAGGTATGCACACCTGACAATCTTTAAAACGTGGATTGAAAATCATCTACTTAACACTGGTCGCTTTTGGTGATAATTATGTAAATTGTACAAAACTGCGCACTAGGTTTTTTCGACACGAAAAACCCGTAAATTGAAATTGATTTTCGTTGATGATCAGCCTATGAATGAGTTCTCCCCATGATTCTCGCGTTTCTGTCCGCTTTGAACTGTTATCAGAGGCCCCACGAATTTTCCCGCCGACAGTGACCGCGTAATCAACATTCTCTTGACTGGATAGGGGAAGGGGTATTCAGTCAGATTTAGCACCGGCCCTAAAAACCCGTCCTTTTGACGAACATTTGTTTTAAAACATTGAAGGTCAGGTAATTAGAGCGGTCACTAAATGTTCCTGATGTCCAAGAAAAAGTCTCGGCGTTGGTGGACCTCCCTCCTTTGTCAGCTCTGGAGTCATGCAGGAAAATTAGTCTAAAGCAATGACATCACAACTCGCTTAATTTTAGGCCTCTCTGAGGTGCGTTCCGGCCGGGGCCGGCTGCATTTCGCAATTGACCGGTGTTCGAACTCGAAGGATTAATTAGTCAAAACGTAAGCAGGAGCCGAGCATGCTGTTGATTTCTCAACACTTCTCAAGTCCCCCTTGTAGCACCCATTTTCTCGTATTATTTCTGCACTGCAAGAATTCGAAAAAAGGATAGTATATACCGCATTTATGCAAAATTTATCGAATATTAAATGAGGTCCTAAAATCCAGGATTGGTGCATAAAGAATAGGTGCCGCTTCGTTGACGAAGAATAATGGGCCGCGGATGAAGCTCCCCCTTAATGCACGGCTGGTACCTCATGCACAAGGCCAGAAAACAGCAGCCGTTTCAAACTCCTATTGAGACATTTCACTCACCCTTTTGCGGGTTAACGATCACCTTAACGATGTTGTTAAGGGGGAGTTGTACATGTGTTTCCTCGACCCCCCTCCAATCTTACCTCGCCTACCCGGCCTTACGTAAATTATCGCCGTATTTCTGCACCAATCTTGGATTTCAAGGTATCATTTAAATCTTCAGGAAATTCGTCAGAACCGTACGATCTTGCTTTCCTAAGTCGTCGAAAGAGTGTGAATTTTCAAGGTATACGTTTATGGGCGTTTTACGGTTATTTTATTTTACATTTACTATTTTACTGCTACATTTATTATTTTACGAACGGTTGCGCGGAATTTCCTGGAGATTTACTCGTAAATGAGACCTTGAAATCCAGGATTGGTGCAGAAATACGGCGATAATTTACCTAACGCGGAGTTAGGCGAGGTATGATTGGAGGGGGGTCGAGGAAACACAACATGTACAACTTCCCCTTAATGCTATGACTAAAATTCTTGCTATTACTCACATTGCAATCAATGGAAGGTGGAAAAAAGAGTGACGTCAGGCAAATGGCCAAGAGTCATTACCCTCCTACCTTAAAGCCAGAAAGAAAAAAAAATCTCACGTTCTCATTCAATCATAAAAATGGATGTAACCCGCCCTGTCATAAATTATTTTGAAAGCACCGTTCTGTCATATTTCAAGAGACAGGACGGGATTAACTTTTTAAATTAAGTTTTGCCCTTATTGACAGCATTCGTGAGCAGCGTTGCAATTGGATTCAGGACGTTCCATACAAGTGAAAAATGCCACCAGCGTTAGTTTTGTCGGTTTTAAATACGTAAAATGACGCCTTACCTTCTGGTTGATGACGTCGACCAGATCTGTCACATGAAAAAACCTCTTTTTGCACTTTACCCCCCATCCGCAATAATTATGGAAACAAGCGGGATTCGTTTAATTTTAAAAATAAAATTGATGGAGCACAGCACTTTTTCACCGGGAACACACTTACCTATAAATAAGAAAAATATAAGCAACCCGAGTTCTCGCATGGACGCTTTCAAAGTCCGCCCGAGGATCTGTAGTCCTTTCGAATGCCGCGATAACTTGAATATTCGAAACACTCGCACTAGCCTAATCACTCTAAGTATAGCGAGGGACATGGCCTGGTTGGTGCTCTTGTCCTGAGGGCTGACCGGAGCCTTCGGTATGTGCGACAAGTCCTCCTCCTCGGCTACGACCGTCGCCAGCGTTATGAAATAGGGAATGATAGCGATGATGTCGATAATGTTCATGACGTCGCGGAAGAAATTGAGCTTATTGGGACAGGCGAGGAAGCGCACCGACAGTTCAAACGTGAACCAGACGATACAGATGGTTTCGATGAGGAAAAATGGATCGGTGATGTCGGGCACTTCGTCCTCTTCGATTTTTGTACCGTTCGTCGTCGTGTTGAACACCTTGTAGTGTTTGAATTCTGGAAGGGTTTCAAGGCAGAAGATGACGATCGAGAGAAGGATCACGAATACCGAGATGATGGCTACCACCCGTGCCGCCTGCGAGCTTTCCGGGTATTCGAACAGTAGCCACACCTTTTTTTGGAACTCGTGGTTTGGCAGTGGTTTCTCTTCTTCCTTTATAAACCCTTCATCTTCCCTGCAATAAAAAAAAAAAAAAAAAAAAAGAATGAATCAGTGTCAGCGTATGGTTCTAAAACACAAGTCAAAAGAATAATTTTTAAACCTAATGGGAAGAGGAAAGTCCCAAGAAAAATATTTCTTTGAATCAGTAAAATGTAATTGGCACAATTAAACTGAACGTAGGCAGCAATTCAAGATATTGCACACTTCGTTTTTCAGTTAAAATCAAACCGCGGAACACTAATTTATGGAGCAAAGAGCAAACCACAAAGGTTTTCATGGCCTTCCAGAGGGCCAAGTATGGACGAAAATTGCACGGTAAATTATTAGAGCTTAAATTTCCAATTTTAAACGCTCAGGGGGCCTAATCAGTAAAGGAGAGGTAGGGTGGATAGTGCCAGCGCTAAATTTTACTCAACAGGTCGCCAGGTCAGAACTGAGATCCTATTCACTAGGATTAAGCGCCGGTGCTTTCCACCCGTCTTGTCGAAAAACATATGTTCTATTCCTGGGAGGACGGGTGGATAGCGCCGGCGCTAACTTTTAGTGAATAAGGCGCCAGCATTTTCTGGTCTCAATGGTTGGTACCTATAAGGTCGATTCGTTCCATTAGGCCCGTTCCATTGTTTTGCTAGTGCTACACTAGTGTAGAAAACCACGTAATTTCATTGACTTATTCCGAAAAATTGAATGAAACCAGATGATTTTCTTCAAAAGTGTAGCACTCGCGAAACAATGGAACGGACCTATTGTTTCGCGAGTGTTACACTTTTGAAGAAAATCATCTGGTTTCATTGAATTTTTCAGAACAAATCAATGAAATCACGTCGTGGTTTTCTACACTTGTGTAGCACTAGCAAAACAAAACTTCATATAGCGAATCACAGCAAACACACGCATAGCAGTCACACGTCAAAAAGAAGATTTAATTAGGAGCAAATACGGGATGCAGAACGATTCCGTCAGCATTTTTGAGGTGGACTTGGGCTTATCATTTGGTTATAGTCGGTTGATATCCGGTCGGTCGGTGGTCAATACGATTTTGATTCTGAATGCTGGGTTCCCTTCAATGAAATTTAGTGAAGGAGTGAGTTCTTGGGAGGGGGAGGGGGTATGATATTCACAGTCTGATGAGAAATATGAAATTCCAATTTTCGGGCCCAAAATGTGAATCAACGGTCAACTTCGCAGATTTCTTGCGTAATTGTCAATTTCAGATTGAAAAATGTTATTCTTTGAATGTATCCTAGTCAGAATAAGTATTCAATCCCAGTCATAGTAATCAAAGTTATCAGTACAAGTACCTCTTTACTGGGCAACTGCCTCGAAGGCTGTTCAGTTTTGTTTTTTTTTACATTTTTTGCTTCCTCTGTCTGTCCCTTTCGCAGCCACCCCATTCCCCCTCTTGTTCATCGTTCTCTTCCGCTTAATACCTCTAAACCGAACGACTAACGAGTGTGGCCGAACTTTTCTCGCTCGGAGAAAAAAAAATTCGCTCCGGCAGCTGGCGGTCGGAAAGAGTGCATTTCATTTTGTATACGGATACCCTAAGCCGTCCCAGAAGTAGTAATGTTGAGACCATGATTTGTTTCGTTAATGTTTGACCCTCCCTCGTACTGTTTGCTGCCGGGTTTGTTTAAGCTGAACTTAATGGGAATCAAAGGCTATTTCAAAATGGAATCATCATACCGAATATAATGCTTCTGGAATCAACTGGTCATTTGTAGTGATTTTTTGATCATTTCAAGCCGTATTTTTCCCCCCACCACCTTGACCGATTTGGCCCAAATGCAATACCGACCGGTGTCTTATGACTACTGATTTTTGTGCTAAAGCGCGTTCCGCTAAATTTACTTCTACGAGAGTTATCGTGCTAACAAGGAAACCAGTCCACCAGGAAACCACTCCAGACATCGAGACATAAGACAAAAAATAATCAACACGTGCAACAGTATCCGTGATGAATTGCTCGATAAGGTCCACCGGTCGTTGGAAGACGCGCACAACTTTGTATCCGCTAAAAAGGGAAGCAATTCGAATTTTGTCTTTGAATTAAAAATTACTTAATCCCTTTTATGTACGAAAACTTCTATGGATAACTTAATTTTAGAATTTGTAATGAATTAATTCGTGTTTTCTAGGGGTTTACCTTCGGAAAACCCAACAGAATCACCGAAAAGTGGAAATTTAAAAAATTCATTTTTTCAGAACTTCCAAATTTTTCTAGCAATGAGAATCTAGAAAAATTATCCGCCTATCACAATGAAGAAGAGTAATAAAACATGAGAGTTACAATTATTAGGAGCTACTCTGGTCATTAATGTAATGACTACATGAGGATGCCTGTAGCGTTTTTTATAGTATGAATAGAGAAACTCTGAAAAATTGTGGGTAAAGTGTGGGGATGAATATGTCACTTTAACGATGGTAACGTGCGCCAACTTTTCTCAAAAAATGTCATCTCGGAAAGCACCTGTTGAGCAGAAATCTGACTTCAAATTATGGGCAACGATGATGAACTTGAACATAATTTTGAGTTCGCAGCTGATTTCCTCAGCGCGTACGAACAAAATTGAATTGAACAACACGAAGTCTAATGGAAAAAAGTCTGCCCTTTCCAATGGTGCCACTTAATTTGACGTGAGAGCTCTGGTTGCCAAGCTACGAACGATTTTATCCGTAAAAACGAGGCCCATTACAAAAGTGCTTATTTCCTTAATATCTCGGAAACTATTAGGAATCGGACTATGGTTAATACGGACAATTTTGACGCATTTTGGACGCACATTCACAGGGCAAAATATTGACATCCATTTTTTAACACCCGTATATTATATATGAATTCCGGAGACCACTGAATTCGTGTTCTAGAGGTTCTGAAACGTGAAAAAAACATAACATGACCCATGTTTGCCATCATCACGACGAGACCAATAGTTCATTTTCAGAATGAAATGCACTAAAAATCATCTTTCATTTTCATTGTATTATGTTGCGTCCCTTTTTTACCGCTCGCTTACCCTCCGATACCTACAAATACACAGAAGTCTATGGAGCAGTGCACACGGGCAGTCCGGGCGACACTTGCCGCTCGGTGTCGCAGGAGTGAGACAGCTGTTGTTCTTATTAATTTTTGACTTATTATTTCTCAATAATAAGTCTTTGTAATCGTATCGCAAAAAAAAATTTTTGACCCCCCCTCAAAATTTGTAGTTTTACGTTTCAAAGTGCGTAGAATCCAAATCTGTAATAAAAAAAAAATGTCCGTCCGCCGTCCGGGCCGTATCTTGCCCTAGGATTGCTCGAAAAAACTCGTTCTTTCGCACATAGACACCATTTGGGGTCTAGTTGGTCCTAACATCTGACCAGTTTGATCAAATAACTCCCTGGGGTTTTGTGGGCCAAAAACGGGTCCAAAATGGGGATTTTCAAAGGATTTGGTATCATAGGGGTGTGGGGTGTCGATTTTCATGTAATTTCAAACCGGATTCGCGGATTTGACTACATCCATGAATAACAAACCATAAACAGTCGAAATAATAAGGCATTGTTCGATAATTCACAGCGTTTTTTTTTGTTTTTTTTTTAGTTTTAAGAAATGAGTGAAGAATTGGAAGTCGATACTGAATTATTCATTCATGAAGTCCAAATTCATCCCTCAATTTGGAATGTGAGGAGTGAGGAATAAAAGGATAGAAATTCGGTATTACGGTGTATATACCTGTACACGCCAACCGAAAAAATTATTTTCTTCTTCAACAATTGAGCCCTGCGATCCATCTTGTTCAGTGGAAGAGGAAAGACTGTCAAGCAAACGCTCGCAAACACCAAGTGACGCGCGTCAATTTTTGCTCGAACGCTCGTGTGCACCCGGCCTAAGACTAAACCACCGAAAAGCCGGCTACGATTGAGTTGTGGTGCCCTCTCCGCCGCGCCGTCTTAAAAGACCACTAGATCGGACATTCTTTTGTTCTGTTCGGCATCGGATGAAATCGTGAGGTAGGTACGTCCTTTTTTGATAATCTTCCTATTCCTTCAATTGCCCCCTTTTACCTAATTTGTTCCCCCGTTCGATGAGCAGCTCCTAGCTATGCTCAATTTTATTTTTGAAAGTTTAAAGTAATAATAAGTATATAAGACAATTAACATTTTTCCCTTCAAGGGTCCGGATTCGGCCGAATTTTATTTCGTCTTTTATAAATTGTCTTTGTTGTTTAATTTTGAACAAGTTCAGCCTTCACGCTTTTGTGAGTTGTAAAAAAACGGTTGAAATCTAGGGCGAGGGGGATAGCTTCGCGGTTCTTCTTTCTTATTCACCCTTTTGCTTACGTTAGCAGTCTTGCCGTCTATTCACGTCGAGGGTCGAAACGAACTTTCTTGGTAACCCCTCAACGTCCACCCTTTCTTCTACTTGTTTTGTAACAGCGAGCCACTCCACGTCTGTTTATTTTGTTTTCAATTTTTTAATTTCGTAAAATGGAGGTCGCTCGAATTAAAAAAATATTCGCGTATCAAATTTTTCATTAGCCGTTTAGAGTCCTTAAACGAGGAAAAGACATTGACTGATGCCCTATTTCTTGAAGCGAAACATCTGGTTAGCTAAATGCCGATTTTTGAGGAAATATTTCATCGCCTCCTTGCGGTGGACGATTCTCCCGCGGACATGACTGAAACTTTAATAATAATGCCGATTTTTATAAGTATGTAAGACAAGATGTCTGAATTCAATCGCCTTTGTTTCCATTTGGAAGCAACTGTTAAATTAATCACAATCAAAAAAGAACGCAGCCCCTCAGTATCTGACGAAGGAAAGGCAACGTCAACCACAACCACATCGTCGATTTGTAGTTACATCTAAGAGTGGGAGTTTAGAATCTAGGGCCTCCTTGGGTAATGTAATGAGCAGGCGTATGAAGGATCAATTAAAACCATAGATATAGAAACATGGATTGCTAGTTGATATAGGGAAAACCACATCTAGCATCCCCACCACAATTTAAGACAAAGTGCAGGTTCGTTTGCAGCATAACAGTCAAGTTGGTAGGCTTGAAACCTACCACGATCCGCTTTTCCTAAGCCACCATCTTCTCTCCACACATGTAGTGTTTGCCAAATAACGAACCCTGTTTCTTCATTTTTAGAATCCATTTTTAAAGAACTTCACTTACAGCGAGGCACTGTCAAGGACATTGTTTAAACGTACGAAATAAATGCGATTTGAACAATACTCCAAAAAAAGATGAATCCCTTAAGTAGGTGTTTGAATCTGTAACTTCGTAAGTCCATCGGGGCGGTAAATGATTCTGGGATGGTGGGATGAGAGGTTGCAAATTGTTTTTGTAACCTTTATTTAGTCTTAAATCCATGGGCAGTGAGGTAAGTGCGGGGTGGCTGCATTTTTAACAACTTCGTCCCCACCACGTTAGCAATCCATGTTTCTATATCTATGATTAAAACCCCTCAATTTGACAACAAATCGAATGATTGTGCGCCAGATACAACTTTTCAAGGATTCCAAGCAAAGGCTGAACCACGTGGTCCACCGTTTTGTTGGCCACCACTACGGTGCATGTCAAGGCTCCGGATGGTTCCACTCATTTGGCTTGCTGCGTGCTGGACTCCGGTAGTCAGTCGTCGTTCGTAACCGACTCATTTGTCGCACGAGGTTTAAAAGCCAAGAAGTTTCACTTTTCCATTCAGGGTTCAGCTTAAGTGTGACGTGTGCAGCATAAACAAGAGTGTTCACCTTCGATTCGCTCCCGTTGTGTCTGATTCACCCTCGTTTTCCATTCAAGCATTTTTTATCAAATATATCAGTGGGTCCCTCCGCTCTTCCCTCGGCTCATTTGGAACCACAATAAGTCAACACAATTGTATGTAGGGTGTGAGGATTTTAATAAACTAATAAACAAAGTTTTTTCGTACAAATTATGCCGTAACTCGAGAAGTAATTTAGCCCACGGACTTGGGGATGATTTTTATCGACTCAGCACACACAACTGCATGGGATTAGTCAGCTCGTTTGGGCTATTTTTTCATCCCTCGTAAGGGTGAGTTGGCCAACGTTTACCCGCCCTTAAAAATAGGTTCGCCATCCCGTACCGACTCTCCGAATCCTCAAAGTACACATCAAAAGGAATTTTTTAAGCCACATTCGCTTTATTTCCTGTACTACTACACTGAGAAAAAATTACAGCCTTTTTCGGTCGATTCTTAACCGACCTTCGGCTTCTTTTTGGATAGCACGATGGTCGATTAAACTTGAACCGAAGATCATCGGTGAGGCATTACCCGAAGAATTATCTATCGGCCCGAAGATCGGTCAGCAGGGTACCCGAAAGTCGGCTAGCCAGTCACCCGATTCTTTGTTTTCGTTTGCCCGAGAACCCTACGTTCGGCTAGTAATTGAAACGATGAAATTTTAATGGGTTAACCGGAAGCCTACATTCGGCTAGGAATTCAACCGAAGTGAGATGTTTTCGGTTGACCTGTAACCGTTCATTCGGGTGAGCGGTCATTGGAAGTATTTTCTTCGTGTTGCTCTTGAACTGAACATCGATCAATCTGGCATGCACCTTCAGTTGTCTGTGTACCGACCTGCCTCGCCATATTGGTTAAAGCTTTGCTGAAAAGGAGCCAGATATTATGACCATTTACTATAATGAACCGGCTGAGCAAACGCCTAGTTAATTGGCCAGGCTGAAAAGTTTAGCCTCGCTGGTTCATCAGCAAATTTTCATCTCAGCTGACTGAGGATTCACTGAGCAACATCACCAATGATGAAAGATTATAATCCTTCCTAACAAGCCTACAAGGTAACTCTTTCCAAATTCGGTGAGATGCTCAAGTGATTCCTGAGGTCGTTGGGTTAAATGGCTCATTCTCAGTAAAACAACCAGAGAAATAAATGATAAGGCGATTAAGAGGTATCAAAGACAAACCGTGGGTACCTTTTTTTCTGTTGTTCGATGTTTTGAAGAAATTCGAAAAGAAGTTAGATGCTTTCCCCTTCACGCGTAGAAGAATGAAGAATTATGGCCTGGCGGCTTCACAGCATGGCTTCTTCCAGGATCCTCCCTCCCTTTTCACTTGTACTCGGTTCTTCGTTGCCCTAGCGTCAGCTGAAACACTTCCTATCGGGTTCCCTTCCTCACGATGCGAGAAATTTGTCCTTGAAACCCGACCGACGGTCGGTTGACCGGACCGATGAGGCTATGAATTTCCCTAAAGGACAATTCGACTTTTTTTCCCGAGAGACGTGACTGAGTGAACCCTTTCCCCACCACCACATGTAGCACGCTTATCCCTCCCTCTACCTTTTAAAGCAATAATCACTATTTTTCGGTATTATTTTCTTAGTTTATATTAACGGGTAAAATTGTAAAAAGTGAACAACTGTTAAGGCGGGCTAAGATAAAGCGCGGAAGAGCTATAACCACACGCTTTTTGACCGAAAATAATATTCGGTCGTTACGGCTACTTTATTTGGGTCGTGTGATAATCGAGAAATAAATTCGGTTGGGATTTCGTTTGGCTAGTCACCCGAAGAATTCATCCTTGAATCTATTCGTGTGAAGCTTACGCTTTCTGGTCAACCGAATAGTGTTCTGGGGTGAAACTCGCCCGATTGGTGTAATCACACGAACCCATCGTGTCAAAAAGCATCTTGCTACGGTCAAAAGTTCAGTCCAACCGAAGAAAAATGGCACATTTCGTGTGAGAATCACCCGTGCTTCGTCCAATAAAACGCTTTAACCGAACCTTAAGTTGAATGTTGCACGAACGTCGTGCAATATCGACCCGAAAACTGCTGCCAGTTGACCGAACACCTCTTCGGTTGCTTGGGAAATTTCTTCGGTCGAACATTTTTTTCTCAGTGTACTGTAATGGGGGACTTGCATGAATGCCAGATTTGGGAGAAAAGTATACCGATGAATTGGCACATGGACAGAAGGATATCAACGGTAATTGCAACCCGATTGCATTTTAAAATAAATTTCAAAGTTATTCAGGAAGGGATGGACGGTGCGAGGGGAAATGACGTCAATGTTTAGTTGTGAAGCATTTGAGGGAACTATAAAATGTTTTGTTTACAAACAACAAGAAAAATTGTCCCCCAGAAATCACGTTTTACCCCTCCTCCCCACACTATTCATTTCATTAAATAATCTTTGACGTAATCAAACCCCCTCTCGGAATGTTTAAATATTCGCTTAAAATAATCCTTGATTGATTTCAATGTTTGATGTGAGCAATATAGTCTTTCTGAAGAGCCCTCTTCAAGAAACAACAGTGCTTGAAAAGTGCAGGTTCCCAATTGTCAGGTTGTTGCTGTCGGCCGTCCCCGTCGTTCAGCATTGCGGGAGACGTCAGTATTTTGATTGGTGCGGACCGGACCATTACCCGGACTCGGTCACTCTGGTCGCAAGCGTGTAGGTAGGGAAGGTAGTCCAGCCGCGCTGGATACGCTTTTTGGTTGGGTTTTGACTGGCCCAGCGATTTGGGATGCCCCCCCTCCTGAAGTTACTACTCTTTTTGTTCCTTCATCATTGAAAGACGTGGTATCATCCTTTTGGCGGCTTGAAAAGGTACACCGAAGCACGCGGATAGACCTGAATTCGGCATTTTGCGAACGAATTTTCATTGAGTCAGTTCGAAAGGAACCGAGTGGGCGATGCGTCGTTCCACTATTATTTCAACTCAGTTAAGTGAATCGAAGTCGATCGCCATCTACCGTTTCAAAGCTTCGGAAAAACGATTTCGTGAGAATCCTCAGCTACATTCTGATTATAAACAGTGTATGGCTGACAATATTCAAGCTGGTTACATGGTCAAAATTTCCGACTGCGAAGATCGTGATGGCTACTTCATACCTCGTCACGCCATAGTCAAGCAGGATAGCGATACATACCACCAAAGTGAGAGTTGTGTTCAACGCCAGCTGTCGGACTACCAACAACCGTTCATTGAACGATTGTTTACTAACTGTACCAAAACTTCAAAAAGAAATAGTCTCGACCCTTTTATTATTTCGGCAAAATCCTGTGGTCTTGACGGGCGATATTAAAAAAAATGTTCTGCCAAATTATGGTCAATCCACAACACTTGAAATATCAACTAATATTTCGGTGATCGTCAGAAGACAAACCGACTGGTATCTATGCCCTTTAGACTGTTGTTTTTGACATGCCGTGTTCATCGTATCTTGCTTTTCGGACGTTGCACAAATTTATTAAGACGAAAAGGATAATTTTCCCCTCGCATCCTGATGATGTAAGTAATAACACGTACATCGATGACCTCATTATTATTGTGAAAATGTGGAGCAAGCAACAGCTTTACAGAAAGAGATAGATTTACTCCTGAAAAGAGGTCATTTCCACAAGCGAAATGACTGTCGAATCGACATGGAGTCCAGGCTCTCGTGAGCTCTGAAGACAAACCGCCATCGCCAATCGATGGAATTTCTTTTGACAAGTGCAGTAACTTTCGAAAAGTTTTAGGTGTCCACTGGCAACCCGATGATGACAAATTTACATTCCTTGTTTCTGAAGAATCCAGTACACTCACAAAACGGTGCGTTCTTTCCCATAATAACAAAATCTTCGATCCTTTGGGATAATTGTCGCCTAGTATGTTACTGGCAAAACGTTTACTGAAAAAAATCTGGAGTAGGAGGAGAAAAATCTGGAGTAGGTGGGACGACGAACTCCCCCCTGACCTTTTAGCTCAATGGTCCCAGTTGGAATCATTGCTGTTCGCCAAATGTTTGAAGGCCACATTATTTTCGATCAGTATTTCCTGTTGCCTAATACAATGATCGTTTTGCATTGGATAAATTATTGTCCAACTAAATGGTAGACTTTTTCCGCAATAGGGTGGGTTTGATCCAGCAGTTGGAAGTATGTGCCCTCTCCGACAAACCCAGCGGATTTTGCCAGCAGGCGTCTGTTGCCCTCTATTTTAATATCATTTTCGTTGTGGTGGTCTGGCCCTGCTTGGTTAAAGGAACCTGGAGCGTGGATTGAGGTCCAGCCATCCACTATTCCTGTCTTTGATCCGAAGGTATCGGAGGAAAAACCTACTCTTCAAAGAGTCTTCCAGACTCATACAGAGGAATACTTCTTGTATTCCCTTTTGAACCGTTTCTCGGATCTTCTTAAATTGCAGAAGGTCACGTGTTACTTAATCCGGGTTTTGTGAGAAAATGTCTGTATTGCGGGTGGCTGAGTTGCTGATGTGTTCCAATTTTTCCTCACAATATAAGAGAAAGGAGCCTTAGACTTGGCTAACAAACCAGAGGGAGATGTTACTCTGGCCCGGGCGTTAGTAGCCCACTAAGCTGCTGCAGAGAAGTCCCAATGTCCCGTCTTGAGATCCACGGAGGTGATTAGAACCCGGCCACTGTAGTGACGAGACAAGGCTACAGATCTTCCAGTTAAGAGATCCTCAGGAAGACCGCTGCAACGGGGAAAGCACTTGCAATTCCGGGATGCAGGCATATCTTAGTCTGAGTTTAAGCTCCAACTTTTCGGGCGCCGCGCAGCACCAGGAATAGAAAAAATCTCTAGGGGATGCGATCTATCCTCAAGGCTGGTGCTTTCCTCACTTATCCCTATAACTAACTGATAGTGGTTAATGGGGATAGAGCTTTATTTTTGTTTGCTGACAAGGAGAGAAGAACAACAAGGTGAAGATGAAGACTGGGAGACTGAGTGGGTTCTAGCTAGGAGACTTGCTGGAAGACACGGCCTGCTTACTTACAGCGTAAGGGCCTCGCACTGAAATTTCGAGGAGTTAGCTTGCGGCCCTGGACGCTGGATAGCGTTGTAATCTAGATTCACCGTTCCACTTTCTTCATCCCTCCCACAACCCTAGCAATACTCACTCAAGTTGACGCCAAATCACAAAAAAACCTTTTTTTAAGACGGATTGTTCTGTCTGTCAATTTGAAAAGTTTTGTACCAAGCTTTATACTCTCATTGAATTTATTTAGTTATTTTAAATGTAGATGTAATGGGTTAAGGTGTTCATTGTGTGCTAGGGTGCATGTCAAAATGCATTGGGGGAGTTAGAACATTGACCAACGATTTTCATGTGTGGTACCTTATCTAAATAGTGCTGACTAATTGGTTTAAAATTTTCAAGATTTGTTTTCAAAAAATTTAAAATCGTTCAAGTTTATTTACAGTCTGTCAGGTTGGTTGGCCCTTCGACAACTGCCGAAATGTGTCAAGCTCTCAATTTCTGGATTAAATTTAAACAATCCGTGGCTTTTGGACAAGAAATAAGTGATTTGAAAGCAGGCAAACGGTTGCCTAAAGCGCTGATGCGATTGGTTCCATTTCCGGATCACATCGAGTGACGGGTCAATTGAAAGGCGTTGCAAAGGAGACAAAGAATATACCCCATGTGTGAGGGTCAAATAACAAATAATGTGACGTCACTAGGCGCTTTTTTCTGACGAAGTTTTGACGTGATCAAAAATTTCAAAAACTGTCTGTTACATTTTCATTGAACTTTGCCCGAGCGAGCTTCTTACCAATGCCAAGCAAACAGGAAATAGCGGTGAAAGAGGAATTCTTGATTAAGACCGCTTAGTACAGGAAATGAAGGTAGAATAGCGGCAAAATTCGGCCCAATTTCGAATGTGGCTTTAAAAATTCCTTTTGATGTAAACTTTGAAGATTCGAAGAGTCCGCGATGGACGGGATGGCGAAAATACCCCAACTAACCCCTATAAGGGATGAAAAAAATTACCCAAACGAGCTGAGTAATCCTATGCAGTTGTGCGTGCTGAGTCGTTAGTCGTTAAAAATCAGCCCCAAGTCTGTGGGCTGATGAGTTCTCGACTTATGGTATAATTTGAACGAAAAAACGTTGACTTGATTAGCTTATTAAAAACCTCACGCCCTACATTAATGGTTGATATTACCACCTCGGCTTAAGGTTCGGAACCTTGTCTACATAAAATTCAATGGATTTTTCCCCTTAGGTCCGACTTAATTTTAGATTTGTTATTATATTTTTGGGCGTATCTCCAAAGTATTGACCCCAGCAATTCCTGCAATCGCTCATTTGATTCAACACAAAAAAAAAAAAGTAATGCCAGAGAACATGATTAGTCCTGCCCAAAGTCTTGACGCACAGTTTCATAGCACGTCAAAGTATCGGGAAAACTCGTTTTTTCGGGTAGGTATTTTCGTTAGTAACTCAAAGAATGTCGATCGCAGAGAAAAACGAGCCACCATGCGTTCGATTCAGCGCCAAAAACTACTACAGAAATGATATCTACTTCAACTCCATTACTAAACGTTTGGTACAATTTACGTCGCAACTCAAAAACTAATCGTCGCACGGACTCGGCACACAAAACTACATAGGATTAGACACCTCGTTCGGGCACATTTTGTCACCCCTTATAGCGGTGAGTTGGACAACGTCTACCCTCCCTTTAAAGGATGTTTGCCACCCCGTATCGTTGCGGACTCTTCGAATCCTGGAAGTATACATCAAAAGAAATTTTTAAGCCTCTTTTAAAGTTGGGCCGAATTTCGCCTCAATTCTGCCTTTTCTTAGCTTTATTTACTGTACGAATGGACCAGGAAGCTGGTAGTTCTGGGAGGAAAAAACTCCGGGACTAAGTTTTATGATTGATTCTAATATTTCCAGATGTGCTTAATCCCAATTCCAACTTTGCCCAACGTTACCACCAGCTCAGTTTTACCAGCTTTCACTCGAAAATAATGCAATTTTCATCAAAGGCTTCGTTCGAAAGTTATGGGTAAAAACGTTCGTCTGAAGAAAGGAGTTATTGAAAAATTACTCAATTTTCGGATTTCTCACTGCATTTTATTGCCACTTATCAGGTCTTTATTAAAATGCCTTACCCACATGACTTATAATAGGAAAAACGAGCTTTCACACGAGATCCTCTAAAGTTTAATCAGATGGATAGTTTTTGAGTTTTGTACCAAATGGCCAATTGTTTGACGTTATGGCCCTGTCTTACATTAATCTTCAATGGCGTCCATGAATATGAACGTTAATTTCATACTCCCCGGAGTCACTGATTTGGAGCCTCAAAGCCCAGCTTAAGTATGAGATTGCCTGGGAACCGTACAGATCAAATCTGTGGTGTAACTGTAGTGCTCATAATCATGTAAATATAACTCCTTATTTTTAATTCCAACAATAAGAAGTTGATGCCAGTGAGGGGCAACCCAACCCTTCCTTACTTGAGGCTCTAACGTGCTTAAAATAACTTATGTGCTCATTTGGTGATCTGAGGCTCTATTAAAACGAGCATTTTAGGTTTGACGGGTACTTCGGACTCAAGAGTTGAAAGTTAAGCTTCATCAGCTTTAAAAAAGTAATCTTGTCTCTAGTCAATTACGATGTCTGTACTTTCTTATGAACATTCACATCCTTAGCATCTTAAGGTAGAAAAGGCGGCGGAAAAGCGCGTGGACGATGTTGGTGGTTGGGGTGGGTTTGTATCTCTCACTCACGCTCCAAAGCTGGGTGGGGCAGGCGGCCGGATCAATACAAGCTTAGACCATAGCTAACCCCTACACCCCCGACCAGGACTGTTCTGTAGCCCTTCCAGCGCTCTTTTATAAAAGCCTTTGGGCTTCACAACAATCCAAAAAAAGATTCCACATTAAAAATACGTCCCTGGTACACATTATACAATCATCATGTACGTTTATTCACCTGAACTTGTTCGTAGCCAGTTCGCCTAATTCGTAAAACTTTATCTCCTCTGAGAATACGTCCAAAGGAACGTTGACGGGTCGCCTGAGCCGTCCACCGCTCTGGTAGTAATAGAGGATGGCGTCGAAGCTCGGCCGGTTTCGATCAAAAAAATACTCGTTGCGCAACGGGTCGAAGTAACGTATTCGCCGTGACGGGTCGCCAAGAAGCGTGTCGGGAAATTGGTTCAAAGTCCTCAGTTGAGTTTCGAACCTGAGACCGCTTACCTGCGAACATTAAAAATAAAAATAAATAAAAAAAATAAAAAATCGAGTTGGTGTGTAAGGGAAAGGTTGTCACTTGTCAATCAGAAAAGTTTTAAAAACTGCTATACAGGAAAAGAAAATTTCTCGCGTGGGTGTGAGCTAGACGTAGAGATGGTGTGCGTGCACAGTGGTAGTGGCAAGGGTGGAGGGGTAGATGACAAGAGTGGAGGCAAGTAGCAAACTCCACCTGTTGCTTGCTGTACAAGCAGTGGCAGTTATTGGGAAGGGAAGGGCGATCGAGAAGAAATGGCGCTCGTGTAAGAGCGTTGGGTGGATGGAGTAGTTGTTGAGTTAAAAGTGATAGCTGTGGAGGGGTGGTGTTATGTTAATTCAAAAATACTAACTTTTTTATTTATTTAAGTCACAAGTATTATTAAATTATTATTGGCACGCATCCGTTCCGCCATGGAAGGTAAGGTAATCGTACATGATTCGATAAGGACCCCCCCCCCCCTTGACGTCATACATAACATCTCCCCTTTTAAAACAAAAAATGATAATTTACAATGAATAATCATTACAATGTGATGAATACAACAAATAAAATGATGTAAGAACTGGTGACGTAATTTAATGGGTCTAAATGACAATCCCATACAGGGGATCGGTTTTAGCACGTACAAAAAAAAATTTGGTGAAATTATACCTCATTTGTGATTGAAATTGCCCCATCGACTATTTGCCTATTTCATAATTCGGCCAGCGCTGTCGTTTGCCTCTGGGAACTAGCTCATGTGGGCAGTATTCTACTAGTTTCTAATGGAAACTACCCACAACAACTGTTTCCCTAAATGGCCAACCACAGCGCTGCCTGAATTATGATCAAGGCGAATGGTCCGATAATCAAAACTCTTCGAGATATGATTTGATTAATAATTTTCAAGGCTTAAGTCACATTTCTCGACGAAATGCGAGTTGCTCGCTTCTGAGTGAATGTTTTGCAACTTTTGCCGACGGATTCGGTTAGAACACCCTTTGTTCTATTATAAAATTAATAGTTCTATAATAAATCTCCACAATCTGACTGGTCACTGGAAAGTGCAACTACTTTCGGGGATAACTGGACCAATTCCCACTGAAAAATGTCTGCTCTTTTCGGTAGTGCCCTCAGATTTAATGTGCGTGTAACCGTTCTCGACTTATAAGCGCTGAATCAAAAAAAACCAACTACTGAAATATCGATTATCTCGAAAACGGTTGGAAATCGGACCTATGTTAATATGACCTTTTTCGGTCCATTTTGGACCTAGAAAAATTCCCTGCATTATTGCCGTCGACTTACCAAACACCCTGTATATATCTATATATTTCTTTATATTTAAATAATATGATGGCCGTTTTCTTGTTAGCACGATAACTCTCGAAGAAATCAATTTAGCGGAACGCGCCTTGGTACAAAAATCAGTAGTCATAAGACCCCGGTCGGTATTGCATTTGGGCCAAATCGTTCGAGGTGGAGGGGGGGGGGGAATAGGGGTTGAAATAGTCAAAAAATCACTATAAATCACCAGTTGATTCTAGAAGCATCATATTCAGTACGTATACTCCATGTTAGAGTAGCCTTTAATTCCCATTTTAATTTTTCCAAAAAGTCGAAAGGGGAGGGGGTGTTGCTCCCGGGGTGGAAGTAAGTGTGTGGTCTTGTTAGCACGATAACTCTCGAAGAAATCAATTTAGCAGGACGCGCTTTGGCACAAAAATCAGTAGTCATGAGACCCCGGTCGGTATTGCATTTGGGCCAAATCGGTCAAGGTGGAAGGGGGGAAAATAGGGGTTAAATGGTCAAAAAATCACTATGAATCACCAGTTGATTCTAGAAGCATTCTATGTATTCGGTACGTAAGTATACTCCATGTTATAGTAGCCTTTGATTCCCATTTTAATTTTTCGAAAAAGTCAAGGTGGTGGGGGTGGTCTTTCCGGTGTGGAAGTGTAAAAATAGCGTTGAACTTCACTAGTTCATCTTAGCGCTCTAAAATTCGACTCAATAATTTAATGTAACGAAAGCCCTGGTTTCCATTGAGATTTATCGAAAACTTTGATGGGGGGGGGGGTGAAATGGGGGATGAAATTTCAAAAAAATCGCTTAAATTCACACGTTTAGGTATTATAAAATACGGCACAAAAATTTAATCTTACAAAGCCCTTGGAGAACTACCGAAACTTTTCGACATTTTTGAAGAGAGGGTGGTGAAAATAGAGGAAGCAGTTCGGCTTAATGAAACAAATTATGGTATCAAAATTATTACTTCTGGGACGGCTTAGGGTATCCGTATACGGAATGAAATGCACTCTTTCCGACCGCCAGCTGCCGGAGCGAAATTAGGTAGTTTTTCGGCGCAAATTACCATTTTATAACAAAAAAAAAGGCATTTCTTTCTTCAAAATACCAAATTTTGGTTAGTATTATGATCATCAATATTTCAACGCTTCTGATCGATGATCCATCATGTTAGTCGGTTCAATTTTTGGACAGGAGCCAAGCCGCTTCGAAATTTTCATCGGTAAGGTGTTTATCTGGGCCCCAGCATCTACTTTGAATTTGACGTTGATGCCGTTGATTTGAAGTACGTAAAACCACTCTACGTATAATGCTGCAGTCTTGATGAGCAGATCAAGACCTGCCTGATCAGGTCTTGATGAGCTCCCAAAAAAACACTCTGGACGTCGCTGGAATCATGTTCACCAATAAAGTTCTCGGCCGAATTGTCCAACGTAACCTCCTGGATAGGACGAAGGCGACAATTAACTTTGTAGTGGCCGATACGACCACATTTCAAACAACGAGCTTCCTTCGCCGGGCAGTATCCACGGGCGTGAACGCGCTGATTGTGGCATTCCAACATTTCGGGAGTCCGGCCGATTGAGAATTACCAGGCCAACGAGAAAACCAATTCTTATGGTCCTCGGTACGAGTGGCGATTTTCTTCCTGACGGTCATCTCGTGAATAGCCACCTCCTCCTCTTCACTACAACGTCCATGAAGAGTGTTCAAGTGCTGTTCAGAAAGTTCGAAAGCTGTCCCGATTTTAGAAGCGTCTTTGATGAGACTATCACACAAATCTTCGAAACCACAATTTTTTAAGAGTTGTTACGTACTCATTGAAGGATTCATCTTTCTTCTGTTGCCGAGTGAAAAATTTGTGAAGCTCAACGGTTTGGCGAATAGTTCGCTTCCAATAGACGATTTCACGGTCGGTGATATCCGAAGTTTTCCGAGGTTTCCGAGGTCGGTCGTTATCGTATTGTCTCTGTCGAACCATTTCTGTCGTTTATTGCATTGTTTAGTTTACAGTGTGTTTTCTCTGGTTTTTCAATTTTTTCTCCTGAATAATGATGACATGAGTGGTCAAATATTGTAATGTTATTATGGTTTTGTCAAATATTGTATACATGACTTCATCACTTCTGAACGGTACTCGCGCTGACGAAGGGATGAATTACCCTTTGGCATCGGAAGTCATCCTAAATAATACCTTTCCGATGATATCCTTTTCGGGTCCGACTCTTTAGATGACATGCGCTCAATGCGGCAAGAAATCGTCGAGCTATAATTTCATCGAGGAACAAGATTAATGAGGATAATTTGGGAGAATAAACTTAGGGAACTGGCAACTTGGTCTCAACACCACAATCCGACAGTCCTGCTTTACCTGGCAGCTGCCAGGTAAAATCACCCAAAATTGTTTTCGACTTCAAAATAACCCCATAATTCAAAGAACAATTATTTAAGAAAAATTAGTGCACCATATCCATCGTAATCATCGTAATAATCGAAGATTCGAAGAGTCCGCGATGGACGGGATGGCGAAAATACCCCAACTAACCCCTATAAGGGATGAAAAAAATTACCCAAACGAGCTGAGTAATCCTATGCAGTTGTGCGTGCTGAGTCGTTAGTCGTTAAAAATCAGCCCCAAGTCTGTGGGCTGATGAGTTCTCGACTTATGGTATAATTTGAACGAAAAAACGTTGACTTGATTAGCTTATTAAAAACCTCACGCCCTACATTAATGGTTGATATTACCACCTCGGCTTAAGGTTCGGAACCTTGTCTACATAAAATTCAATGGATTTTTCCCCTTAGGTCCGACTTAATTTTAGATTTGTTATTATATTTTTGGGCGTATCTCCAAAGTATTGACCCCAGCAATTCCTGCAATCGCTCATTTGATTCAACACAAAAAAAAAAAAGTAATGCCAGAGAACATGATTAGTCCTGCCCAAAGTCTTGACGCACAGTTTCATAGCACGTCAAAGTATCGGGAAAACTCGTTTTTTCGGGTAGGTATTTTCGTTAGTAACTCAAAGAATGTCGATCGCAGAGAAAAACGAGCCACCATGCGTTCGATTCAGCGCCAAAAACTACTACAGAAATGATATCTACTTCAACTCCATTACTAAACGTTTGGTACAATTTACGTCGCATCTCCTATGTCTTTAGGATGTTCAAATTTGTCGGTGCAACCGATATCAAACAAATGTTCAGGCAAATTCTCGTCTCCCCTGAAGATAAGGCATTTCCATTAATTTTGTGGCGTGACTCTCGGTCCCAACCTGTTAGTATTTTCATACGGAATACGGATTGACCTCCTCTCCATACCTTGCTATTCGAACGTTGCCAACAACTGGTTCATGACGAAGGGATGAATTACCCTTTGGCATCGGAAGTCATCCTAAATAATACCTTTCCGATGATATCCTTTTCGGGTCCGACTCTTTAGATGACATGCGCTCAATGCGGCAAGAAATCGTCGAGCTATAATTTCATCGAGGAACAAGATTAATGAGGATAATTTGGGAGAATAAACTTAGGGAACTGGCAACTTGGTCTCAACACCACAATCCGACAGTCCTCCTTTACCTGGCAGCTGCCAGGTAAAATCACCCAAAATTGTTTTCGACTTCAAAATAACCCCATAATTCAAAGAACAATTATTTAAGAAAAATTAGTGCACCATATCCATCGTAATCATCATCCCCACCACTTTCACTAGTTAACACTCGTTTAATTAGTTTTTCAGGTATCCTTCCGTAATTATTTTAGTTTAAAATTTATTTTTCTGGAGCAAATCATATCATGCGCGTGAATCACTGCAATTACCATACAAAAAATTCTGAAAAATAGCACCAGACGGAAACTAGAAGGAATCAGACCAGTTAATTTGTTTAATAATTGATTATTTGCTAGTGAAAGGGGTGGGGAGATGATGATGATGGTGGACATGGTGCACTGATTTTTCTTAAAATATTTGGTTCCTTGAATTATGGGGTTATTTTGACGTCGGAAACAATTTTTGGGGGATTTTACCTGAGAGTTGCAATATGACTTATTTTGACGAATTTGCACTGTTTTTCCGAACCTTTCGTGTCATATCTCAGTAAAAATCCAACCGATTTTCAATTTTCTTACGTCAATTGAAAGCTCACATAATGGGCATGTTTTTACAATAATTGGTCAATGCCCGACCAACTGAAGATTGAGCGAAATTCGCCCCTGAAAGAAACAGGAAAATTCAACGCAACACTTTTTCGATTTTTCTAAAAATAACTAAACATACATAAAGACGATTTTAATACGTTATTCCTGATTTTTCCAATGTTAAATTTTGTGCTCTTTTCAGAAATGTAATTTATTTTGTTCTATGTTGAACGGTTAGTACGTTAAGACAGCTTTTTGTGGAAAAGAGGTGATTTGGCTTAAAAAACACTAAAATCCCTGTAACTCTGAAACAAAGTTCCGACCCTATGTCCATATAATCATTTTGGTTCGCCCTACTTAGTAGCACAACATGTGCAAGTATTGACGTTTCCTCCTGAAACACATTTTTGTCGTATTCAATGTCATTTTGTATGTCTGTATAATGGAATGAATGACTAATTTTTGAAGAAATAGGTCACTTGACTTCACGTGGAGTAGTACCAAGCTGTGGTGTCCTCTGGAACAATTTTGATTCTTCAATAAAACACTAAAATTAACGAGAGCAAATTTTTCGCTTCAATGCAATCCTCCCCTTTGTGCGAGAACATCACCGGGGGGGGGGGGGGGAGAGAGAAGAAGGCCATTTGTGCGCTCATTGAACTGATCCTTCAAAGAGAAACCCTCTCTGCTCTTCCAAAGCTCTCTTATACTTGCACCATTCTTGAAACTCATTCATAAATATAAGGCAAAACTTTTGAATGCTCTGAACCCATAACCTTTTGCATTATAAACAGCCTGCAAACTCTTTCTTTTATTCCACCAAAGAAGTCTGCATGATGAGAAAAAAAAAATGAAAAGGAAGCTGCAATAAATAAAGATAGGCTTGAAGAGGGTCGAGTAGAGAGATGAGCGGGTGCATGGATTATTTTGACGGTCGTTGGAAGGAAGGTGGAGATGAGTGTAAAAACCTGAGCCGACTTAATAGATGAGTTCTAGGGGGAGGTTTTCATGTAGAAGGATCCGGCTATGGGAAAGAAGGAGCCCTGAGGGTTGAATGGTTTGCGAAAAGAGAAAAGTAGGTTGGTGGTTGGCCTCTGAAGGAAGCAGAAGAGTGTGTGGGGAGGGGGTAAAGGAGTGATGAGGCGTGTATTGATTCAAAATGGGGACAACAGTTGAAGTGCTTCCTGATTCCCGTCGCGAAGAATCCCAGGCTGAGAATTTTCAGGAAAATAAAATAAAATAAAATAAACCGCTCAAAATCGATATAATACAACTTTCATTTTATTTTTTTTTTAGGATTTTGGCTTGATTTTGCTTCTTCTTTTCGTGAGCTTACAACTTTCATAGCGATTTAATCTAGGCCAGTAATTAAAACAGTGGTTTCCCATAAAAGCACACCACGAATTAGACCAAATGTTGGCACTGGCGTCTTACTTAGCACTTGCAGCCCCCCTTGACTTCCGAAGAAAATAGAGGAAATAGGAGTGGGTTGTGGATTTGAGAATTCTCCTTCCTTTTAAGTTACGTAGATGATATTGCTTTGTAAGAAGAACGAGCATTACAAACAGCCACTACCACCCCTACATGACATCCATTACCTCCTTCCCCTTCTAAAAAGTTGACCTTTGCCAACTTGAACTGCCATTAGCCTCAGACTAAAAGAATGTATAGTGAACGAAGGAGGACGAGGAAGGGAGAAAGCAGAGACCATTTCCCCTGTCAGGGCCAACCACCCCTGATTTCCGTTCTCACCCCTCATCATTCCCTTTTTTCTTGTAAAATCTTTTGTTTTCTCGTTCTTTTGTGGTTTAAACACTCCATAATCTTCACCTCCCAACAGATTAATTGCTTAATTCATTCGCCTTTATGCATCTCAATCACTTTAATAACGCCCACTCCACTGGCAATCTATCTAGCGTTTTTGTATGGCTTGCGACTGGTTATTTTGGAGTACTTACTGTGAAATGGGGAACTTGCACATTTTTCAAAAGTTGGTGTTGCTTAAAGAGGGCTCTTCCACAAGTCTATTGCTCACATTAAACTTTGAAATCAGTCAAGGATGCTTTTTTAGGGAATTTTTAAAAATTTTGAGTGTGGGTTCGATTACGTAAAAACTTACTTATTGAAATGGATGATGCGGTGAAGAGGGGGTTAGATGAGTTTAATGGGAGGGACATTTTTCATGTTATTTGTAAACAAACAATTTTAGAGTTCCCTCAAATGCTTCACAAGTAAGTATTTACGTCATTTCCCCTCGCACCATCCATCCTCTTCTGAAGAACTTTGAACCTTTTTTAAAAATCTTAAAACGCACCAATCGGGTTGCAACTTCCGTTGTTATCCTTCAGTTCACGGGTCAAATCACCGGTATGCTTTTCTACCCAATCTGAGATTCATGCAAGTTCCCCATTATGCATAATGGATGTCTTTGGATTAAAGAGACGGATGAAAAATCATTTATTACTTCGACACAGCTACAGGTTAGCAGGGGAGAGCCAGTGAACAACTTCCCTTGACTTTTATCTTATTTTTTGACAACACCCCCCTTCAATTTTAATTTTTCAGGGAAAATAATAAATTATTTAAATTGAACAAAAAGAAATAATGTTTATGAGACACATAGCATTGAGCGCAGGTATTCGAATTTGTCTTTACCCAGAGGCTTTGTTAGTAAATCAGCAGGGGTTTCCTTTGATTCTACATAATTTAAAGTCATGTCCTTCTTTGCAACAAGATCTTTTATAAAATTGTGTTTGATATCGATGTGTTTTGCTCTCTTGCTATTGTCTCAATTTTGTATTGATTTTATGGCACTTTGATTATCGAGCATTAACCGCACTTTGACTTTCTCACCTTCACTGCCACACTCACTCACGACTTTAGAAACATATTTGGCTTCCATGGCTGTGGTTGCACACGCGATGAATTCTGCCTCGAAGCTCGACATTGCTACGACTGGCTGCTTCTTGGAGAGCCATGTGATGAGATTTCCGTCTGCGAAGACCAGTGCTCCAGTGGTGCTTTTTCTGTCGACAAAATCTCCTCCCAGTCAGCGTCTGAATAGGCATGGATGGACGTTGGTTGGTTTCCACTTTTCAGTTCGCTTGTAGTCTTTAAGTACTTTAAAACTCTTTTACTTGCATTCCATAAGCTTTTTGATGGCTTATCAAGATATCGGCTCAGGAATCCCACCGCGAAGCTGATGTCGGGGCGGCTTACCGTCGCTATGTACGCGAGTCCCCCTATCAGTTCCCGGTATGGAACGTTAGTAATAATTCGTTCATCGCCAGTTACCTTGAAGTTGTGCTCCGTAGGTGTAGTGACGCTCTTCGAGTCTTGTAGGCGAAAATTTTCGACGAGTTTACCTATTAACTCTCTTTGTGAGATTTTAAGTGATTTTTCGTCGCGAGTAAAGTCGCTGCCGAGAAAGTTGGTTATCTTTCCGAGGTCTTTTGCCTTGAACCCCGTTATCATGCTATTCACGATTCGTTCACTTGATGGAACGACCACGATTATGTCGTCCACCCAGACAATCAACCACACATTTTTGCCGACATAAAGACACATGTCCGAGCAAGAGCGCTTTAGCCCGCACTTGTGAAAACACTCGTTCCATCGTTTAGGAGATTCTCTGAGCCCGTAGAGAGCTCGCTTCAATTTCAAGGCGTTTTCGTTACCGTGTCTTTGAACACTTTCCGGGATTTTGATGTATACTTCCGACTCGACCGTGCCGTTTAAGAATGCCACCGGGACATCTAGTTGCCTTATCTCCCACGCGTTCTTAACGGCGTATGAAAGAAGAAGTCTCAGCGTAGAGTACCTGACGACAGGGGAGTAGTTGTCGAACTTCTGATCCTCCATGTAGCCCTTCGCTACGAGTCTGGCCTTTTTTACACCATTAGGTTTTGATCGGAAAACCCACCTGGTTTCGATTGCTTTCTTCTCCGGTGGTAGCTCGACTGGAGTCCACGTTCCGTGATCCTCATGGGCTTTAATTTCCTTTTCTGTGGCCCAATGCTAGCCGTCGTCGGCAACCGCTTCTTTGAATGTGACGGTGTCACTATTTATGTAAAGACAAAGCGCTTCGTACAGTTCGTAGTCATCGTATCGGGATGGATTTTTTTTATCTCTAACCGGACGGTTGTGAGATAATTCACTTTGTACGATAGAAGATGTGTTACCTCGAGTCGTGACGTCATCTGTCACTATATCCTTTGAATCAGTTGACGTTTGTTGTGTTTCATTCAAGGATGCTCTATCGCTCCTCCCGAAGACAAAATTGTTTTCGTCAAACTTTACATCTCTCGATAGATAAATCTTATCTTCCCTCGATGGGGTTCCACACTCTGTAGCCGGATGGCCCGTACCCGACCATTTTGACTTCCACGGCTCGTGAATGTATGTGTCTCTTTAGGAGCCAGTCCCCTAAAGAGGAACACGTGAGGTAAAGTGGTGGGGCCTATTTTATCCCAGCTGAATTCTATTGGTTGGAAGGCTTCAGATTTTTTTTTTTTAAATGTGTGGATATGAAATCAATCCATTCTCGCCCAAGTGTGAGAAAGTGGGCCATTTCTAAACACTGGAGGAGGCTTCAGCGAGCGGGAAACGGGTTATTCTAGGGTATGAGTAGAGAAATGATGTTTCGACACTTCTTAATTTCTTTCGTTTCCCCCTCAGTGCGAAAAAAAAACGTGTGAAACTCGTCACGAACAAAGTGTCTGTTCTAACCTCGCGAGGTGTATGTCTGCCTCGACTTCGCCTCGGGCAATCCAACCTCCCTCAGTTAGAAAAGCTGCACTTTGCTCCCTAGTTTCAAAATATACTATTTCCCAGTTAGCTCTTCAATATTTTATTACACAAGGAACCATTTTTTTCTTATTTTATTTGTGACTCAACGGGGAACTTGCATGAATCTCAGATTGGGAAGAAAAGCATACCGGTGATTTGACCCGTGATTGAACTGAAGGATAACAACGGAAGTTGCAACCCGATTGACGCGTTTTAAGATTTTTAAAAAAGGTTCAAAGTTCTTCATGAGGGGATGGATGGTGCGAGGGGAAATGAAGTAAATCCTTAGTTGTGAAGCATTTGAGGGAACTCTAAAATTGTTTGTTTACAAATAACATGAAAAATTTCCCTCCAGTGAACGCGTCTAACCCCCTCTTCCCCGCATCTTCCATTTCAATAAATAAGGTTTGACGTAATCGAACTCCCACTCAAAATTTTTAAAAATTCGCTAAAAAAGCATCCTTGATTGATTTCAAATTAGTCAATAATTTAAGCTCCCCGGAAGAGACTCCCACCCTCACTCATATGAGTGCCTATGTAATTATTCTAGGAGGAGGGGGGATGATTTCACGAATCGGGCTTAACTTATTAATTAAGAAGATGAAAGATAAATAATTAAGGCAAAAGATAAATAAAATAAGAAAAGAATAGTTCCTTCTGTTATAATGGTACTGAAAAAATGCTTGAATTCCTCGTTTTTTGACTGGGATTTTTCAAGTTGTTTAATTATAACTCAACGGAAAAATACTGTAACTATAAACCTCTTAACAAAATAAGGAAGTTTTTCCACTTTTCAACTTTTTTCTTCCCTATGGCGCAGAGGTGCAAATCGCGCAGGAAAAATGTATGGAAATGTGAGTCACCAGTTTCTTTCGTAAACCGGCTGCTCTCACGTATGGTACGAAGGTAATTTTCACCCAAAAGCGAAAGTGGACACATTGTAAAGGAAATTTTGTGCTTTTTCCAATGCGCTGATTAGTTTTAGGCTAGTATCATTTTATGAGCGTATGGTAAACATTTTAGTGGGAAAAAGGGAAATTAATGAAAAAATCATAAAACGTGTGATATTTCGGAAACAAAGCGGAATTTCCAAAAACTCCAAATAGTCATTTCGATAACAAATGATGGCCCCATAACTGGTTTTCTTCTGTTCAGTTAATTCATGAACACCCTGTATAAAAAAATTCTGCGGATTTGGCTATATTCGCGAGTTTGGGTCACTTTGGAGAACCAATGCGAAGGATTTGGCTGTTTCAAATGTAAATTTCGGGTGTTTAGTCAAACAAGTCAATTTCAGATGTGGCGCGTTCAAAGAAAATTTTGCGATGTTTCACAATTCAAAAATCTGATTTCGTAAGGTTGAATTCTTCAAAAACTGTTGGCAGGGGGTGGGGTTCCAATTTGTGGATTCCCTTTCCAATAGCGGATTCGTACATATACGAGTAGCTCAAACAAACCATATGAGAGCACACAAAAAGGGTTATTCGTGATTTTTCACTTTTCCATTCCGTCATCACTTAATTTTCTTAAGGCCCGTTCACAAGCTCTGTGCAATGCGTCTGTAGAGTCTATGTAACCTATCAAAATGCTTCATTTTTTGAGGGAATACATTTGTTTGGTTGCATAGACTCCACAGAACGTAAAAATAGAGCTTGTGAACGGGGCTTTATCGATACTTACTTCGCACTTTTTAAAAAATAGTGTTGCCTAGGGACAATCGGACTGAAGTCGAGAAGACTACCGAAAATGAATAATAACTTTTAATACAAATGACTGTCCACCGTTCGGAAATAAGCGATATTTATAATCTGAAATCGAATAACGTCCGAGTTTCGTAATCTGCACTTTTCAATAATAGACAACCTTGAAGTAACGTCTACAAATCAGGAAAGCGTGCACGGTCTGCTGCTCGTTGATGATGAATGGTTCCATAAAAAAAAAAAAAAAAAAAAAAAAAAATACATATTCTCGTGAAAGAAATAATGTGGAACAAATATGTCTCAACTGATCTCGCTGATGAAAACGGCGAAGATTTATAGTAATGACAAACATAGATAGTGACAAATTATTTTGAGAGGAATTGGAAGATGTATATGTAGTAAGTGACGTTCACAATGGAAAAGCGAGCGTAAATGATAATAATAAAGAGCGAGTGATGAGGATTAACGACGTTTTCTGAAATCATTGACTTCTATAAAGCACGTCAGAATGTTCTAAGGATTGTATTATATTATGAATTACACGAGAAAAACGAGAACGTATTCACATTTTATTTATTACTCCTTTCACTGAAATCGGGAGAAAAAAGTATAGTGAGTGGCGCCATACCGTCTAGAAAGTGTTATCGAGGCACTAAAAAATCTCCTGCCAGAATACAAAATTATATCGAGTCTTGTGCATGAATAGGAGCATCTATTGCTCTCTTCAAGAAGGGGGGGGGGGATGAAAGGAAAAGTTCGATAATGGATTTTCATCGCATCAGAGTTGCAAATTCAAAAATGATAATTTTGGCCAGAAAAATACTCCGGAATGGCTTTCAACACTAGGCTGCGTCACCTACAAACAAAACCAGGCTGTAGCCCGTCAAGTTAAACGTGGACCTCGCCCTCCTGAGATCAGCCCCTTTAGCCCTTCATTACCCTCTTCATAGAACTTCGGCTTGATAATAACACTTATCTTTGGTAAACAGTGGGTCAACCAATTCGGTAAGGAAAGTAGAGGGAAGAGAAGTTGCAACTAATCGAATGAGAGTGCGCTGGCCGCGGGTTCATGTTCTTCTTGGCGGGCTATAGCGTTCTCTAAACGGTTCGGGTGTAGAGGAAACATCCAATAAAACATTGGGAATGTAGCGAAAGCGATTAAACACATGATCCACTGGCCGAAAATCCACAAATTGTTCGATGGTAAAAATCTGCACTCACGTTAATGACGACCCGTTCGCAAAAGTCATGGTCGTGGGGTATGGGCTCGAAGTTGACCACCCCAGTGTACTGATGTCCCTGTGAAGTTGGCCCATCTTCGTCCTGACTGCTTAATTTGGGCAGTG
Source organism: Corythucha ciliata (assembly GCA_038030265.1). Taxonomy (NCBI): domain Eukaryota; kingdom Metazoa; phylum Arthropoda; class Insecta; order Hemiptera; family Tingidae; genus Corythucha; species Corythucha ciliata. The sequence continues at coordinate 41,904,078 of CM075942.1, read as the reverse complement.
ACCTGTGAAAAAAGGAATTAAATTCAGAATATTAAAAATACGAAATCAAACAATTCTTCAAATATTAAATATTTCTCAACTCCCAGCAGGCACACTGAAAAAGTTTCTTATAGGCCGCACATTAGTTTTTGATTTTTACACAATTTTTGGGACTGCATCAGGAATATCAGTTCATTCGTACTGAATTAGAATCTCTCGGTTCTCCATGAACCTAATTTCAAAATAAATGCCTCAACCTTCAGAAGGAACAACGTGCTAATAATACTCCAAAACTAGTGAAAAGAAGCCTGCAAATTGAAAATAGGCAATACAATCTAGGTGGTTGGCCTATATATTCGAAATTAACTCTCCAGAAAGTGAATATTCGCTTCGTAAACTTGTACAATTCCACCCCTGAAAGAAGTCCATTCGGCCAAAGAAAAGCTGTGGAACTAAAACTTTAGTTTCCGACTGCATATTGTTTACCTAGAAGGCGATAAATTGGTTTTTCTAATAATAAAAACATCAAATATGTATAGTTCAGTCAATAGGGAATTTGGCCAGGACAAACGTATAGAAGTAGTTTTGTCTACGGATCTACATGTTTCTCGGGGTGCTGAATCCGAATCTGAACTTTGCCTACAAAAAATCGGTCGGCTTCACGCCGAAAATCCCAAAAAAACGGGAAATTTGCCGACTTTTTCAACTCAATTGATTATATCTTTGAAACTATCTACTTTTTGAAATATACTAAATTTGTGACAAATTAATCTCCTTGTATCTCCGTACGACCAGTAGTTCCTGAGATATGACCCGTCAAAAAAATGCAAAGAAGCGCCATCATTAAAATGTACATAGTTCCGGAGATTTAATCAATTGAGTAGAAAAGGTCGGAAAATTTCCAGTTTTTTTGCGAGTTTCGACTTGAAGCCGACCGATTTTTTGTAGGCAAAGTTCACATTCGGATTCAGCACCCCCAAAAACATATAAATCCGTCGAGAAAAAAACGTCTATACGTTTGTCCTGAAACAAGCTTTCTAGCGCCCCAATTGACTGGACTAGTACCAATGGGGTTTTAGTCCAGTCAATCTAAGCCAAAAAATGCAAAATAAATGCAATAAGAATTTGATTTTTTTTTTTTTTTTTTTTTGCGGGAATGTGTATGGGAGGGTCCCCTGATCATCGACTAATAAAATCCAGAGCTGAACCACCTGCCCCGAAGAGAGAAGGTTGTTTGAAGGTACCTTTTCGTGATTTTGCACCTGATGTATCTAAAAAAAAAGTGCGTCTTAGACGAAAACGTTTAGACACCGAGTGGAAGCTGACTAAATCCTCTTCAACTTTTACTCCACTTACATTTTTAAAAACATTCTCAACATTTTTCGAGACATATGCCCCCCCCCCTCTCTGAAATGTGACGTAGTGAAAATGCGTCCCCCTACAAAACTAGCCTTTGGCGCCCTTCCATCTCACAATCAGTTCCAGCTTAGGACTGAATAAGATTTTCACGTTTATTGCAGGAAGTCCTCATCACAAATTGTTAATAGTAAAGTGAATGTTAAAATTAACTTTAGGCAATTAAATTATTCTTTGAGTTGAAACATTCATTTTTATTGCACTTTTGTCGACTAATCTGACGACAGAAGACTGAGAGAATAGCAGCACTGCGGCGTAGCCCCAATGTTTAGCTGAGCACTGAGTTAATTTTTCTTTTTTTAATTACGAAGGATAGTTCATACAGTTATATCAGTTAAATAAATAAGAATGGGGAAAGATACCCTGATCTCAGCGCCCCTGAGGGCTGTGGGGGCTATTGCTACGCCCTTGTATTAGTGTAGTCCCCCTGGGAGTTGCTGCTGACCCTAGAGGAGAATATCCCGACCTTCCTGCAACCACATCTTGATTCGCACTCGTGACTCGCTCCCGTACGACGGGCAGAATTGAGAATATGGAGTAAAGCATTTGATCTGGTGCAGGTGGAGCGTGGTGGTCACAGGAACCAGTTATCCCCCTTCCCCTTTCTTCCACTCACATTTCCTTGGTGGGAGATTGTTTCCCCAACCATGATGCAAGGTCACTTTTCAGAGGCGTATATCTCGAAAACTACGAGGCATTTAAAAAAACGTACAGAGTAAAGGTTCAGAGCACTCAATATATGCTTCCATTCTGTACCTACTCGGAAAGACTCGTCTAATGGCGTTTTCCATTCAACGCAATACACTCGTGTGGGTAAGTTTTTCCACCCGTCGTCTCTGAATTAAAGCATATGGAGAGGATGCTGCACTGCACTAGTGTAGTGCGTTGAATGGAAATCGCTATAAGACACACTGGTATTGAGATACACTCCCCTTCATTCGGGAGATGGGTTTCAATTCGGGACTTAAATTAGATATTGATCAGGGGACCCCCCTCCTGGCTCCATCACATTCCCGCAAAAAAACGAAATCCCATATTTATTTCTGCTCCAAAGCTTAGATTGTGTATGTAAAAGTTCAATTAGCCGCATCATTAATTTAGTGACTGATTCATCACAAAACAAAGACGCGCCGTTTAGGTGAGTCAAGGTAACGAGTTTCGTTATTTGGCTTTTTAAACAGTCAGTTCAGCCCCTGAAAATATAATTTACCTCGGTAATGGGTAAATAACATCTGGGCCCCTATACTATAATATGTATGCGTGAAGCGTTCAGAATAACATTTTCGTATGCGGTTTCCAAGGACATGACTATTGGCGATTGTAGCTATCACTAGCGACAACCGCTCGCTAGTGTCGTGTGATAATGAAACCGGTACTCCCTACCAAACCTGGATTGCTCACAGAGGACTGGAGGGGCGTGGAGGGGGCAGGTCGTCCCCTGGTAAACAATCACCCTGTCCCTCTCCTTGTGTAGTTATGGCAATATGGCACTTATTTTGAAACTCCACCCCTCTCATCCACTAAGGGAGCTTATTTGATGGCTATTATCAGCTGGTCTTTATCAGCAGCGATGAGCAATCCAGTTCTTTTATATATCGTTGCTCCCAACATATGTTAAATGATAACAAGTTTGTTTTTTAATTTTTTTGACCGATCCTGCCGGTCAAAATAAAAAATATTTAAAAAATAAAAAATAAAACATAAAAAATCATTAAACAAGTTTGTTGTTTTTTCAAGTGTTTTTTCGTGGTCAACGTCCGTAACATAATGGGAAAAAAGTAGTAGTTGGCCTAAAGTGAAGAGAACAGAAGAATATGGTTTCTGATACATTTACAATCAAACGTCAAGCAAGCTCCCAAGCTTTTCGGCGGTCGACTTTCTCCCAACACTGGGCTAATTGATAGCCGACACCGTTGAACCCTCAATTTTAGGGAAACAATGAAATATGACAATATTGTGTCTCGGTTACGACGGGAAGAGCAACCAAATACACAGCAGTTTTCTCTGGATTCTCCCTTGAGAGACATCCCACGAGCGTCTTATCATTTCTTTATTGGTACTCGCCAGCTCTCCGTTTCATTTTAGTGCTCAGAGAACGGCACGGGTTCAGCATATTGGTTGAAAACGTTTTTGAATCGGTGTTTTCGAGTTTTTTTGCTCCAACAACTGCGCACCTGCACAACCGTCTTGTTTTCTTGATTCGGTGATGCCAAAGGTACAATATCGAGGCCTCCTCGTCACCGTCGGATTACTTAGCCGTAGTTCACAGTAAAAAAGTGTCACTGACCAACATTTTTGATACATGAACTTCCTCATTGTAGAAAACCTTTGTTGTAGTTTGTTGTCAAACGACAACAACAAATCACGTGGAGTACCGGACTCAATGTTTTTCTGAAACGCCACCAGATATCGTATCCCTTAGCTACAATCGCCAATACCAGGGACACTTTTCGAATGAATTATTGAAATCGATTTTTACGCCAGCTCATGGTTAGGACCCCGTCATGATGTCCTGGTGGGCACGATACCATGCATTAGCCATCATCATCCAATCCTGTACGCCCTTGAATCAACCGGACATCTTGCTGCCCCCAGCAGCGTTGTCCGAGAACAAAATTACCACTAATCCCTAATAATTCATCCACACATTCTAGAATTTTCTTTTCGATAAATCGTCCCCCCTTGTAGAATGAGTAGAGGCTAGTCCGCAAGGCTCAAGGAGCCCTCCCGGATGCTGATTGACAAACTCGATTATATGTATCGGGAGCGAACACGAATGCCTGACCTTCACTGATAAGAGTGAAAATTCTAATTTAGTGGGCAGCTTGCTGTGTCTTCGTATAGATAATTTTAAGAAAAAGTCATTTTTCACATAAAAAGTTCCCTCCTGTGACTTTATATAATTATTTTAAAGTGAAATGGACCCCACAAAGCTAAGCTCATACCCTGAAAGACTTGTTGGTGCTCTCCGAGAGCGTTACCATCAAAATAACTGCACTTGGAGTCGACCCGTTTGTAAGATTGTAAGTTCCTTATTTATTCAATTATTGTTGATGGAATTTGTTTTTTTCCCTATTCGTTCGTATTCAGGGGCCTTGGATCTGTCGTCCACTGGAAGCGTTTTTGAGCGACGCTACAACGAGCGTTCATCCCAAAGGCTCAAATTGGATGTGACATCCAATTTGAGGCTTAGCTGCAGTCAATTCAATTTAAGGCTTTGAGATGTACGCTCGTTTGAGCGCCGCTCGAAAACGCTTCCAGTGGGCGACCGGCCTTATTCAAAGACCTTATAATGGAAGCTTAAGGCTTCTGATTAAGGCAGAGTTATATGATAGATATTGGGGTCTGTGCTTGAAAGGCCTCTACACTTAAGACGGCTAATTAAATAAATGAAACTTTCAGATTATTTCCCTTGAATAGCTTAACGTTCCTTTGCAAGTTTGATCGGAGATCGTGGGGTAATTGCAATTTTCAAATAATTGGTGATTACTCCTCGGACGCACGTCACTTTCCTCCTTTAACATGGACATCGTCAATTATTTGGTAGAGCTACAAAACCTTGGAGTCCTACACCAGTTTCAAATCGGGGTTCGTAAAATCCATCGGACCCGTCATAATAAACAATCTCATTGTTGACGGTAAAGCAAATAAGCATGATGTGATTTCTGCAATTTGACACTTTTTGACGTCTATAGGGTTTAATTGGTTTACCCCCTTGGTGAAAGGAGGTACATAAACTTCACCCATGTGACGGTTGACCTGATCATGTATGGGTATGTGAAAACCACGATCGCCCAGCAGTAAGTCTCCCGGAATTAGTTGATCAAGGATGCTGCAATTTTCAGCCATAATTTGTTCACTGGTAGCGATTCGTACAAGGAATTCAGCTGTCACTGCATGCTTATTATTAGAAATATGTTGGAAGGAGGCTACCTTTTTAGAGGATTTAGACAAAAAACTTCGAAGCAATCAATAAATTGTAACCGTCGGATCGGTTGTCATATTTGCTTTATCATTTGATGAGTAAAAGTGACGTTGAAAGAGAAGCGGGGAGGTCAGAGTCCAATTTTCGTTTCCTATAATACCTACTGCCTCAATAGTCAGATCTTGCCCGGAGCCAACGCCTCTCCCGTCCCGTGTGAGTTACTGCCGGAAAGGCTCAACTTTTCCCCTCTCATTTTGTCTGCGGGACTTTTGGCTGTACGACTTGTTGTAAGTCAAACTCAGCTTACTAAGGCTCCCCGAAACGGCTATTTCTTCTTCCTCGCAGAGAATATTTGCTGAAGGGTTCTTTCTTAATTTAAATTCTTCCTCTATCGGCCCTACGATTCGTAGTTAAGTTCTGTCTTCTCCGCGTAAAGGAATACCGCGTTAATCGCGATTGATTATTGAAGGGCACTCTGTACCACCATGATGCTCGGGTAAACTTGATGGATCTACCGATTTTTGTTGTGGCCGAATTCGCGACTAGACGAATTACCGCATAAGGGCGTACCATCTGCTGGATTGAGCCCGAGGAACCCCTTCCACCGCACTAGCGAGCTGAGTTCGTTTTAGTGCATTTCATTCTGAAAATGCTGAAATTCGTCTCGTCGTGATGGTGGCAAACATGGGTCACGTCATGTTTTTTTTTTCACGTTTCAGAACCTCTAGAACACGAATTCAGTGGTCTCCAGGATTCATATTTATATATCTATATATTTTTTTATATATGTATACGTTGGTTTATTTATAATATTATGACCGTTTTCTTGTTAGCACGATAACTCTGAAGAAATTAATTTAGCGGAACGCGCTTTGGCACAAAAATCAGAATTCATAAGTCACCGGTCGGTATTGCCTTTGGGCCAAATCGGTCGAGGTGGAGGGGGGGAAAAGAGGGGTTGAAATGGTAAAAAAATCTCTATAAATCACCAGTTGATTCTAGAAGCATCATATTCGGTACGTATACTCCATGTTAGAGTAGCCTTTGATTCCCATTTTAGTTTTTTGAAAAAATCGAAGGGGAGGGGGTGTTGCTCCCGCGGTGGAAGTAAGTGTGTGGTCTTGTTAGCACGATAACTCTCGGAGAAATCAATTTAGCGGAACGCGCTTTGGCTCAAAAATCAGTAGTCATAAGACCCCGGTCGGTATTGCATTTGGGCCAAATCGTGAGATCTTTTTAATAAGTAGTTACGCAAAGAGAGTTAACCCGAGGCCACACAGAGAGATTTGCTAGGAAATCTCAAAAATGTACGGAAATATCAACGACTCTAAAGGCCTAAAAACCACTAGGACGTAGCGTTACAGTTACATACGACACTTTTTTAGCGATTTATTAATCGCTAAAATTCGGCGAATGTCCACCGATCTCCAAATATGAGGAAAACCCAAACTTTACGCGAAATAATAGAAAAACACCAATACCGGCTATGTATTTCCATTACGATAGCACAGTCAGTGTCCCACCAAGTTGGAATTTGGAGGTAATATAACCCAACTCTTTTCTCGTGTCCGTTCTCGATAATATTCTATCAAAAGCTTACTCTTAACCGATCCAAGGGACGCTGGCCCATTCAGTACGTTTAGAAGAAGTCCGGATAAATTGGTCAACTGAGCATTCTCCACAGGACTCACACATTCGGCTCAAATCGATATACTCGGAGAAAATGTCCCTAAAATTCACTCACAATCAGTTAAGAAGCGATAATGGAGGAAACAACCGTTACTGAACACGGGGAATCCGAAAATTCAGACTTATTTTCATCATTAGAAGAGCGAAGATATTCCTACAGTAATGCCACCGTTACAGGCCACATTCGCCCGTTTACAAAAGCTGAAGAGTTTTCCCGCATACTGTGACCATGCAATCCACAGACCTCAGGAGTCAATAAAATTTGGATGAGCCAAATAGGTAGCCGTGGAAAGCTGTAACTGCAGATACTGAATTTGCTTTTTTTAAAAACGTTTCCACCGTAGTCTGACGATACGAGAGTGAAAAGGGGATGCAAATCAGCGCTGAATCTTTTGAAACACTTAACAAATAAACACACCCACACACTAATTAATTTCAGTGGGTCAAGAAAAATGAAGAAAATTTAAACTTAATTGTTACTTTGGGAACTGTCCCCCACATGCCCTATATACGTATATACCTATGCCCAGGAGCCTGGCCAGCGCGATGTACCGCTTAATCGTCTATTTAGACAACGAGCAGTTCATTTCTGTTAAAAAAAAAAAAAGATTTCTGGACAACATTTTTCGTTTTTTGCGGACTGAAGACATTCCGATGTCCTGATCCTGACTACCATTTTGCAACTGAACGAGCAAAAAAAGACCTAAGCTTGGGTGGTGTTTATTCGTTTGGTCTTTGTTTCTTATTTGTTTGTTATTTATTTGTTAGTTTGTTTGTTTGTTCGTTCGTTAGTTTCTTTCTTGAATCGCGGAGCTATGAAATATGGAGTTAGACCCCGTGTTTGGGAGAGTTCATTTTATTTTTTTTACTTTAAAAACATTATCTATGTATATTATAGTATTTAAGCATGTTTTAAATAACTTTATAGTTTTATCGTCGTATTTGTTAGCCGTTATGATTGTGGCGTAAGATTTTTCCCTCCTTTTTTGAGGTCCTTCCCCCACCCACACTATTAACTTGCTTGAACGACGGTTGGGAACTTGAGGTTAGGACAGAATGTGTGTGCCGCGTGCCGTGGATCGCCGAACACGAAAAAATCTCGTTATTAAAACTAGGTACGTAAAAAGAAAGTGTAAATTTCGGAACGTGTACCGTTCGTCTCTCTGCATGGCAGTCGACAACAAGTGACGCGGAAATTAGTTTCCCTTGGGCGGCACGATTAAAAGACAGGTGTGTTTCCCTTTAGAACCTGTTCCTTACCTCACGTTTTTTTTTTTTATTTTCCTATAAATTACAGTCCACCTTTTTCTCCCCTTGAGCCCAAACACCCCGCTCATATTAGGAGAAAAGGCCCTTATAGGTTGAGAAATTTGTGAATCCACTTCTCTCGGTAAAACCACCATTTCATTGTTTTGTTTGATGGGAGTTTCGAGATTGTCTAATTGTAATTAACATTGGGGTGCCATTTAATTGCACTTCAGAAAAGAGGAAAGGCACGGCGAAATATTTATGCAACGACAGAAAAAGAAATTGAACAACAGAAAAGGAATTTGCGGGACAGAAAAGTATTTTGCACGACAAAATATCCAGCTAACGACCGAAAAAAAAAAGATTTGAACGACAGACGACGAATTTGAACGACAGAAAATGGAAATTAACGACTGGGAAATATATTACTCCGGCAGCTAGCTGGCTGTCAACTTCAAGGGACCTTAAAATTGTTGTTGGTTATAACTGAGTTCAATTTTAGTTGTCAATTACTGTTTTTTCGATTTCAGCCACTTCTCCAGAAACTGGGCAATTTCGGACTCGTAAGCTTCCTCCAAGAACAGCAAATACGGGCCCTCGATCATGAAAAATAATCGAACAGGCCAAACGTTCTGTTTTCGACGCTGACGACCGTTATGTAGAGGCGTTTTGGAAGGAACCGGAAAAACTGACCTGAAAATCGTGCTCCTAACATCAATAAATATAAAACCATGCGACATCAATATGGTAACGTCATTACTCATTAGTAACGGAGTAATAGGCAACGCGCCGTATACTGCGCAGCATTGCGTTACTTAATCACATTTTGTTCCTATAAAACGGCTTAGAAGGTTACAAAATTTTCATTGCTTATTCGCAGAGATGTGACCAGCAAGACAGCTTTTATGCCATGAGGGAACTCTGAACAATTAATGAAATTTGAATACCTCCTATAGTGAAGTAACAATTATTATAGGTATGAGATTATTAAGCTATATCCGGGCCAATGACCCTCGCAATCGACGCGACGCCCCCCCCCCCCAAAAAAAAACTATATCGAGTAAGAATTCAATAGGACCAAAGCAAAAAATAAAGTAAAATGCAATTTTTCTCACACTAATAATGAATTTCACCACCGGGAGTTTGGTTCGAGTTACCAAACTCTAACAAAGTTTACGTAAATTGTGACGCATTTTCTTCGCTAATTCTAAGTTAACGTAACTCAAGCCTTAACTCTCAGTGGTGAAATCCGCATAAGAATTGACCAGGTTTTAATTTTAATGATATTTGTTGAAAAAAAGCGACAGACTATAGTTAAACTGACGGCATGCCGAAAACTACTTTTTTCAACCTTTCTGAGGTATGGTGTCACGTATAATAATGAAGTCTATCTCGGACTCGATTTTTTTCACGAACATTGATCCTTCCGTCCAGGAGCATCTAAACCGCGGATTTCATGTCACGCTTGCGAGCGCATCCTAGCGTCGCCCCATCTAACTTTTTTATCTTTCCTTTCATTATTAGTTGTTTTTGTAGTTGTAGTTCGTTCCATCCAGTGGATAGTTTGTAAATGCCGCGATGTTCAAATGCGACCAGTGTGACAAAACGTTTAACCAGTCCGACTCGTTGCGACAACACCGGTACCGGAACCACCGACGGGATAAAATACCCAGTTGTGCGTCATTATTGCTACTACTGCGACTTTCAAACTAAATATATAAATTCAATCTTCCCGAACATATGAAGAGACATCTCTGCAAAAGACGCAAAAGTAAAAAGTTTTGTTCCGACAGCAGCCTGTCGGGAAAAGTGCATTTCATTCATGCGACAATCGAGTCAAACCTCATAAGTTAGAACGAAATCAATCAACTATGAATCACATTTAGGCCGTGGTATAGAAAGTCAAAATCATAAAATCGTGTTTCTTTTTACCGCAGGCCCCTTTTTTTGGCACCAACTGAGGGGGAACAAAATGATGAAAATGAAACACAGTCGGTTTGGTTGCCTATACGATATGGGAAGGTGGACTCTTGTTAGAGGAGTTATTTGCAATTAAAATCTTTATCCCGGCCTAAATTTCATTCATAATTGATTGATTTCGTTCTAACTTATGAGGTTTGACTCGATTGTCGCATGAATGAAATGCACTTTTCCCGACAGGCTGCTGTCGGACCAAACCTTTTTTCAGGTTACGTTAATTTTCAGATCAGTTAAATTAGGTTAAATGGCATGTCACAATTTCACCATTGCGCAATGCGGAGTGCCTGGGTTCGAATCCGAAACAATTTTTTTTTTATTTTTTTTTGTTCCTCCCTTTTTGGCCCACCTCAGGATTTTTTACTCAATATTTATTAGGCTGTAGGCAAATCAAATAAAAGAGACGGCTCAAAATTCAGTGTCAATGAAATTTTTTGGTAATTGGGTGGTCCAGTAAGGCATAGCGTTAATTTAATAGCTCCCCTCCGCCGAGAACTCCCTTGCCATATCAACGGATTTGGATCACAAGGGTCTCATACGAAAGCGCGTTCATTTCTCATTACTCGTGTCAATTTTGGGGGCAATTGCAGCAACAGCCGTGCGGTAACTCTCAAATTGATAACAAATACCGCTTACACTATCAAGAACACTAGCGCAGCTAGTGATAGTTTCATTCGCCAATTTCAAAATTAACTTGCTCTGCTGGTATAGTAGACCGTGAGCTGGCGCCAGTCCCATTCAACCGGAAGAACATAGTCACAAAAGGTATGCAAAATGATGGCATTTGACCCCCTATTTACGAGTCCGGAAGTCTGCCATGCTCTATCTGGGGCCTAAGGATTTTATAGCTAATTAAAGTCCTTAATTCGGGACATGAATTTAACCAGAAGAACATAGTCCAGAAACTAGTCTAATTCGAAAGGTTTTATGGAGCTGATTTCGAATATGATTGTCTGCCGCCGTCTGCCTGGGGCATTTGCCCTCAGTGGCTCGCCAAACTCACGAAATTCAGTAAACTTTAATTAACTGGAAGAACATAGTCCTAAAACTGTTCTTATTCGAAAGGATCTATGGAGATTATTACAAATATAATCGTCTGCGCCTGGGGCATTCGCCCTCGGTGGCCAGTAAAACTCCCTAAATCAGGGATATTAATTAACCAGAAAAACTAAGTCCGGAATATTGTCTTGTGCGACAGGTTTCATGTGGCTGAATACGAAACTGATCGTCTGCCGGCGTCTGCCTGGGGCACTTGCCCTCAGTGACCCGTCAAACTGCACAGAAGGAAAATGATTAACCGGAAGAATGTAGTCGTCAAACTAGTCTCATTCGAAAGGTTTAATAGAGCTGATTACGAATATGATCGTCTGCCGCCGTCTGCCTGGGGCATTTACCCCCAGTGGCCAGTCAAACTCCCTAAATCAGGGATATTAATTAACCGGAAGAACTAAATCCGGAAAATGGTCTTTTGCTTCAGGTTTTATGAGGCTGAATACGGAAATGATCGTCTGCTGGTGTCTGCCTGGGGCATTTGCCTTCTATGGGTCTTTAAACTCACTTAATTTGGGAAATTTTAATTAACCGGAAGAACATAGTCCTGAAACTGGTCTTATTCGATTGAATTTATGGGAAAGATTACAAAAATAATCGTCTGGCGACGTCATTTGGGGGGTGCATTTGCCCTCGGTGGCCGGTCAAACTTCCTACATGTACGGCGGCAGACGATCATATTCGTTATCAGCTCCATAAAACCTTTCGAATTAGACTAGTATCACGATTATATTCCTCTTGTTAATCATTTTCCCTCTGTGCACTTTGACGGGTCACTGAGGGCAGGCGCCCCAGGCAGACGCCGACAGACGATTATATTTGTAATCATCTTCATAAAACCTATCTAATTAGACCAGTTTATGGACTGTGTTCTTCCGGTTAATTAAAATTTACAGAATTACGTGAAATTGGCGAGCCACAGAGGGCAAATGCCCCAGGCAGACGATCATATTCGTAATCAGCTCCATGAAACCTTTCGAATTAGACTAGTTTCTGGACTACGTTCTTCTGGTTAAATTCATGTCCCAAATTAAGGACTTTAATTAGCTATAAAATCCTTAGGCCTCAGATAGAGCATGGCAGACTTCCGAGCTCGTAAATAGGGGGTCAAATGCCATCATTTTGCACACCTTTAGTGACTATGTTCTTCCGGTTGAATGGGGCTGTCGCTAGCTCTCGAACTATAGGGTGAGCAATCGGAAGTAAAGGACTGCTAGTGACGTCAGTCCCCGCCCCACCCGCCTGATTGGCTGAGGGAAATCTGCGGCACCTATAGAAGAGTTTAGTCCCCTTGCAGCCCTTCTATCAATCAATTCAAGCCTCCTTCTCTTGAGCAGTTGAGCGATATATTACTACGAGCAGCGAGATAACGATAGCGTTCTGATGCGTACCCGATTTGCTAATTATCGCGGAATTTCAATTGATTCCACTTTTCTGGTTGTACATAAAGTTATGAACTTTGGAGTAAATCCGTTTATTTTCCTCGGGACATGACTATATAATATATAATAAATATATATAATATACTAACTATTAATACTTTTATACATTTTCGTATCTCTATTTTTCATTTTTTTGTATTTATTTTTTATTATTATTCTGACCTTAAGGGGGGTTCTTACCCCCCTCTCCTCCCATGGATCCGCCTATCCACCTCTGCCGCAGCTCATAGTCAATAACCCACTGAGGTACTAATTAGGCACTTCCTGCCTAAATTGAATAATTACCTTATGTATAAAACAATCAGCTGCGACTGTCTTCGCTTTAAACAGCATTTTGTTTTTGTTTTTTATGAGTTGTATTGTCAGAAAGAGTGTCTCCTTATGGTATTGGGGTTTCTCCTCATCTGTATACAGTTCATACTTGAATAGGTATAAGCAGGAAGAGGGAAAAACATTAACACCTAATAAATTATCGGGCGACTCTATCGGGCAGGCTGTAAATTTAATATTTATGAGGTAGATTATTGGACCCTTTCACCTAAATTAAAAAATTAAAACACAAAAAGTGAAATCAGAAATCAGGGCTAATAATTTTCTTAAATTACTGGTATTGTGTCATCTTTCCATGCAAAGGAGAGATGAACCCACGAATGCATCACCCATCTGCCTAAAAACCTTATTTCATGTACGCAGACTGAATTCTCATGCAAACGTTAGGGTTTGTAACAACAAGACTTGGTAAACACGAGCTTTTCCGACTTGAAAAGAGTGAGGGCTTGAGGATCAGACAGAGTTAAAGGATTATAGCGTGTTACTAGGCACTTCAAAAACCTTTAGGATTTCCCCCTCTCGTTTTTCATCCTGTAGTGCCCAGCGATTCTTTCCTATGGGGAAAGACAAGAAAATGATCTACGACCTTTAACTCTTAACCTAGTTCAAAATAACAGCATTATTCATTAGATATCCTCCCACTCTCCCCTCCCCTCACAAAATATATTTACCTTTTTTGAAAACACAACGACTCGTTCCACGGCAGTTTCATAATCCCGCACACTCGACATGAACACCAGCTCGTTAACGACTAGTTAAAATATCGATAGGAAAAGAGTTTTAATTAATCTTCCTGCTTTAGCCACAAATGCGGAAGATCGAGGACAGCGGTGTCACAAAGACGAGAAACTGTCCCTCTTTGGGTTAGTACACCTGGAAGGGGGAGGGGTGGTCGGAAGCGGGAGTACTAGGAAACTGACCTAGACATGATTCTTCGTACATGGGACTCGGTTAATGTCGAGCGTAGAATAATTAATTTGAAACAATACTGATAAAATTGAATGACAATGATTTATATTTGTAATCGAAAGCGACGACTGTCGTATGCAATAATGGGTCGAGGCTTAAGGAGTTGCTTGCAGTATCTGAAGTTCAACGTGTTTCAGTCTGACCAAATCCGAAGCAACCTCCAACGATCCATGCGACTCAATTAATCTTGTAACTTGAACTTAAAAAAGCTGAGAATAAAACCGAGCTACTAACTACCTACATGGAGCTCGTAATAATGAATTATAACTACTTTCATTCCGGCGTTTATAAAAGCAAAAAAGATAAAAAAGCCTTAACAAGGCCTGTTGAATGTTTCTTCCTCTCCTTCTTACTCTTTCTTCCAAGGGGGTCGATGTTTTATTTTTAAAATTTAACGACCTCTTAAGAGAATTCTAAAAATAGTTACACCGCTTCCCAACAGTCATAACCGGCTGTATGTATTGATGGGGCGAAGCGCCACCTTATTTATCGCTATTATCCCGTCACTTATTTTTAAAGTTTCTTTTTTGTTCATTGGTTTAAGGTTATAGGTAATAAAAAAAAAAGAGAACAATACTCAAGTTCAGCGAATTTTGTGGAGGTCAAGTCATTTTTATCCCTCATTTTTCAATAGGCGCCTAGCACGCGCCTCAAAATATTGTGACACTAATGTCCAAATTTACAATCAACATGGCAAAGTCATTGCAAAAATAAAAATGCGGCCAAACAAGAGTTTTTTTTTTGTTAAGGAACCATGGGTGAAGGGAAACACGAGTTGTGTGTTTTCGCTAGTAGCACCCAGACGTTTTTCGTATTACAATTCCTTGCTGATAAGTTTACTGGTAAATAACCCTCCCAGAATTTACGCTGTTGAGGAAAGAAGATGGTGTTTACATAATAATCTCTATATTATGTACCATCATCCGTTTATTTCCCTGAAAGAGGAAAGAAAGAAGCAATGATAATGGAGTAGTACACGTAACAGTTGACCAAATTCAGAATTGGAGGTGGGTAGTGAGAGGGAAATATAGGCCTTCCCTTCGGCTATGACTCGTAAAAATTGCAAATTTCCGTAGCAAAATGTTTTTTTGACTGACTGACAAACGGTTGGCTGACTGAATGACGTCTGGGTGAGATCGTCTGCGGATGAGAATGAGTATAGGTGAGATCCTAGCCGTATAAGAGCCTAAGTTGTCAGTCTTCTATTTTAGGGTTATTTTAATTAATGAGTTCACGTCGGAGATCGATAGTGGGACGCAGTTCCTGAAACTAGTCTCGTGGAGAGGAAAAATACAAAATTTTTTGAACTGAACTCATTAATTAAAATAACCCTAAAATAGCCATTGTTTAAAAAAAAAAACTTGAAAAACCCCTTCAAAAATTGTCAATCTTCCCTCGATGAGAAGCATCAATAACGTATACCGTTTTTCCTTCGTGGGGGTGCGACAATAACGTGACAAAAAATGAGTTTCAGACGTGACTCCGAATGAGCACAACTGACGATGGTGCGGGCAGCCGAAACCGTTACAAAATGACGCTCCTTAACTATTGGAGGCGAGCAGCGCCACCAGCGCTCAGGCCGTGGCAGAAAGAGAAACCAAAAAAGTAAACAAACACATTAGATTGTATGGTGATTGGGAGAGAAAAAACCAAAGTTGTGCATTGTTCATAATATTGCGTGGGGGCGATCATGGCATAGCTTTCAAGACGTGGGCCTGTCATCTCCGTGGTAAGCAAAAGTGTCCTATTTCTTCGCCAATAGTTGTGATTTCATTTTGTTTCGCTTAGCCAATGAGGACCACATGTTGTGTTTATGGATGCTCTTTGGGGACTAAAGACGGTGTCAGTCTCCATGCTTTCCCTCGTCCGACGGAGTTCGTGGTAATTTCCGAAGGCTTCGAGAGGCAAAAAGTGAATAGGCGAAAACTTTGGGAGATAAAGCTAAGAATGGGCAAACGGACTCCCAAGTATGCCGTCGTCTGCTCCAACCACTTCAAGCCTTCGGATTTCTTGTCTGAGACTCATTACACGGCTGTTCATGGAAGAAGTAAGAGAATTTCCCTTTGATCTTTGTGCAAAATTGATCCAAATTTCAATTTGCAGTGAGAAATCGCTTGTTTACAACAGCCTGAGCTGCCAGCTTTACAATTGCACTTTACTCTAACAATTTTCAAGCCATCGGGGTGGCTGGACAGCTTGCCCTCAACTTGATAACTTTTTTCTGGTGATGAAGCACTCCTCACAATACAAGCTAGGAGAACGCTTTCTCCGTCCGACGGTAATTTTCCCGTAAGGAGTACGTGGCCGGCTGCAACTACTTCTTCAGCCTCCTTGAAGTTTCTTGATTTTGGGTTGCAATCGCATGCCTCACAAATTTCACCTATTCTTAACATTGTCGTGAATACCAAACTACTTGTAATCCCAATCACCATACAATCTAATGTGTTTGTTTACTTTGAGCCCCTGCTTTTTTGGTTTCTCTTTCTGCCACGGCCTGAGCGCTGGTGGCGCTGCTCGCCTCCAATTGCCCGTCAAGAATAACATGAACCAGCGGCCAGCGCACTCTCATTCGATTAGTTGCAACTTCTCTTCCCTCTACTTTCCTTACCGAATTGGTTGTCTCACTGTTTACCAAAGATAAGTGTTATTATCAAGCCGAAGTTCAATGTTAGGGGTAAGGAAAAATAGCCGGAGGGGCTGATCACAGGAAGGCGAGGTCCACGTTTAACTTGACGGGCTAAAGGAATGCGTGCGGGTCTGGACAGGATAGGAAATGGAAAGTCCCGTCCCGCATTTTTCGTCTGAGTTGCCGTCTCGTGTCCCGTCCCACGTGGAATCTCCTCAACCCTGCTCATAATTATGTTTCAGGGCGTATAGCCGATGAATCCCCCCGGAAGAAGGGAGCAACCATTATCCATTGGCAAATGCAGAAAAAAGATCAGGAGGAGCGGGATTTACCGAAACGACAACATGATTCCCCACCTCATGATGTGCCAGGCTCGAAGCACAACGTATTTGTTTATGTCAGTATCATTGCCATTAGTATATCATTTTAGGATAAGTTTATCGGTCCGGCAATTTAGGTCTTAAATACGGAAAAATAGGGTTTTCGAACGGCAAATTATTCTTTTCCATGACCTCTTAATGTTTCGCCCGGCCATAACAAGTTTTCATCTTCAAAAAATGAACTACCCCGACAAAAAAGGTGATTGCGTGGCAAAATAGGATATTCCCCTTCTCTTAATTGTTTGCACGTCAGAAAAGTAAAAAGGATGGCAGAACATTATATGCCTGAACTGATAATTCCACGTCAATTTAGCTCTCTGCTCCCGAAGAATTGCTAGATTTCATTCTGAATCGAATGAAATTTAATTTGATGAAAGCATTTTTCCATTTTTAGAGTAAAACCCCGAAGGGCGGCAACATGTTGTATTTAAACACTTGTCCTGTTGTAATTCAACAGCGTTATCTCATGTAAAATTCGAAAAAGAAATTACGAAAAATAATTTAAAGAAGCGAGGGATTGTATGTAATAAAATCAATGTACGTGTGCTAATGTGTTTAACGAAAATTTATTGTGGAATTAAAGATTTGGCTCCTTTCGCGCGGTGGCCTCGTACTTGGAACAAAAAATGTTCACGGCCTTAAATCACAAATTTTCAGTTCAATTCTTTTTATTTCGCCATTGATTTACCTACCCTTTTCTGACCCGTGATAATTAGACGTGCAAATACCTTTACCAGCCGTGCGAATGCCTTTTTTGTTGTGCGGGTTTGTTTTTTTGACGTTGGATTTTCCATTTTAGCCGTTCCCCTATTAGACGTGCGAACAACCTTTTTTGACGGGCTAAAAAATTTCTCTCTATCATTTTGATGGGTGGAGGGGCTGAACCGTTTCACGGTGCGCCTTGCCATAGCGCTTTTCATCCTCTGAATGACAAAGCAGTTTTTGACCTTCCATCTTGATTTTGTTGTTGAGCTCCTTCTCCATGTATTACGGGTACGGGGAGTCCGAAATATGGGATAAAGACCAATTAAAGAGGGACAAAATTCAAAATTTGCTGAAGTTTTATTGTGCATAGTTCCAGACCAAGGCGGTCTTGGTCTTGCAGCCATGGTCTTGGTCTTGATCTTGCGGTTTTGCAAAAATGTACGCAATGTATGCATAATGTTTGCCACGATTAAAATCTAGTGTAATAGTTATGTAAATGCATTTAATATCATGAATTAGAGTAGAGAATAATTAACTTTCGGATTTAATGATTTATTTAGGGGTTCAATTTTTAGTTATTGGCGGGGGCGGGGGTCCTACTGGAACCCGCGTGTTTTCCTTTAAAGTGAGAAAAATCCATGTCGATATTTACGTTAAAAGTAGCCATACAGGCTTTGTACTTTTCCCATATAAAAAGAAAAATCTCGATAAATGACTTGGTTAGTTGGTTGGACTTGGGTGGGAGAGGGGTGTAATCCTGATGCTGTTCGCAAAATTTTCTACAAGAAAAGGTAATGTCGGAAAGAAACAAGCAAGATTGGTGATAAAAAAAAATGCGTAAATAAAGAAATTATTTCATAGTCAGGGTCAAAGGAACGATTTTTGTTGGGTCTCAATCGGGTGAAACAGATGTTGGGAATTTAGGGCTTGTCCTGCAAAATATTTTCAAGTCCCATCCCGCCCCGCAGGACCTCGTCGAGGGAGCTGACAACGTACAAAGGCTTCTGCAGCTATTGATCTCAACATCTCATGTATGTCTCAAAATGTTTTTATACCATCAAACCTCCTGGGGTTTCGCGATTAAATTAGATGCAGCACTGAGATACTAAAAAACGGTCTCACTGAGTGAAAAATGTCTATAGAAAGAACACTAAATTCTATGTTGTTGGTTCCCCCATCTGCCTTCAAAACTCACACCGTTTTCGGTGAAAATTGTCGATTGATTAAAAAAGTACGAAAACCCATGTAAAAAAAAAAAAAATCACAGCGTTTGTGACTCTACGTTCATGCTGTGTTTTTGATTCGTCCTACTACGACAGGTTTAAGTTCTGATCATTCCTTTGCAAAACACCCAGCACGTACATACGCGATTCGTCTTCACAGAGAGTCAACAGTGTCCATTAAAATCTGTTCTAGGACTTGTCAAAACGACAAGCTGGGTTTGAGGAGTGCAAGTTGATTTGATTGTGTCATGGGGTGGAAGGGACAAGTTGTCGTATGAAGTGGTGGGAAGGGGATGGTAGACATGCCGGGCCATTTAAACTTGAATCTAATTGGTTTTTACAACAGTCCCTCAGGCGCTTTTATCAATTTATTGGACGGAGAATACACGATGTGTGAAAGGGGGGATGTGAACAATTATTTTAGTTTAAAAAAAGTAATTTCCCACGAACAGCTTAACGTTATTTTTTGAAAAAAATAAAAGGAGGCGTTTTTCGCCATCAGGTTCGTGTGTTACACCAATAAAGTCTTCCCAGAGCAATTTTCATCTAAAGTGGGCTATAAAATAAAATAAACAGGAATTAGTGTTTTCAAGTCGTCTGAGAAATAACTACTAACGCCTCGCGTTCGAGCTTTTGGTATTAAATGCCATTCACTACCCCCTCACAGCTATACACGAACACAACTTTACTACAACATCCAACCAAACGACGGAGCAAATACCTTTTTCTCCCCCTAAAATACCTCAGACAAGCTGATGAGAGTACCAAAATAAATACATTTCGATGATTTTGTACAAGCTGATATTTCGGTATCATGCAATATTAGCAGATTTCTAATCTCATGAGAGACCGGCCAGAGCTTTGCGAATTAGCGTCGCACAAATGGAATCCCTCAACTTGGTAGGGATTCTATTCCTCGCGAAAAGACGCCTAATCGGCTTCTTTTCGTTGAACCAATGTTAACACAGATCATTCACTCTCTACTACGACAGTAGCAAAACCACCGACGATAACGATTTTATGGTGAGAGTGAGAGGCAAGCCCCTCTTCTAGATGAGGTGTAGGTGATTTTCCCAAATATGGGAGGTGGTAGAGAGGGAGAATATGCATAAAAATGTTACTTTGCCATGAAAATAAAAATTAATGTAGGGGAGGGGCTGAGAAATTGAAATCAAGATCACGGGGTTGACTCAAACAAACACTGGAAAATTTCAAGTTGTAGTCCCTCCAGGAAAATCTAATATTAACCCAATTATCTGGTTGTCAAGACAAGGTACCTAGGAATGAGGAGTGGGAGGATCCCTACCTAACAAAATCCGATTCTGATAATTGAAAGTAAACCTTCTCAACGAGGAAGAGCAGTGCTGAAGTGATTTTGAACGTTGAGGTATCAATTTCAAGTCGTATAATATATTTTCCACTCTTAGTGTGTATACGAGAAATTTCACAAAATAAGTTTATTATTCTCTTGAAGAGTCGTTAAATAAACACAAATCAAAGGAAATGCACTGTGCCAAGTTTTGATACATGTAATCGGAGGGCTAAATTTTTAGCAATACCATGAGGGGTGGCATGAGAGGGAGGCAATCGGGTGGTACACAACCACCGCATAGCAGAACATTCTTTTATGTTTTTAAACACTTCTTTAATGTTTGATTTCATTCTTTTAACCGAATTCTGTTTGTGTGTGTGATCTCATACGGCTCACCTCGAGGACAGTAGTTCGGCGAGGCGGGGGCCGGGGTCCTGCCTCGGAAGGAGGACAGGGGCGAGGCCCCATTTTTCCACGAACTCTATTCGGGCAATGTTGGGCGGTGGGTGCCCATCTCAGGCCGGCGTCGACCTCGGGAGCAAGTCCCAAGTCCGCGCTCCGCTGCTCGCGCCTCGCGACTGCCCCGCCACCCCGCCGCAAAACAGGAGCCTCCCGCCCGCCGCCTCCGGTCTATCGTAGAGCCCCCAATGCTATATTACAGGGAGGGATAAAGGGGGCAGTAGCGCAAGCGCATTTCCTCGCTCATTTTCAAAAGCCTCGTAGCGTAGGCCACCCCTTTCCGCACCCAGCCGCTCCCGGGGTTGTGCTCTCTCTATCCATTTTCATCGCGGAGGAAAGGGAGTTTGTCCGCTACACGTCGTTGGCCGCGCTTGAAGGCTAAGGGAAGGGAAAGCCCTCTTCCCCAAAACTCACACCTCTCCCCGTAGAAAAGTGGTTTTCCTGTAAGAATCCATCTTTTCCCCATTCCCACGTAAACCTAAAATAAGGTCGTTCGAATCACAACCTTAAAAAATTTACTTTCGCATTGAAGAGATCCCGTAACTGGGTCACGAAACGGAGGCGAAGGCCCCTTGGGCTTTTCTCCAAAAAACAGGGTCAAGGAAGCCTGGGGTGGGAACAGGAAGAGGCAATCCATCTAAAGTTGACAGTTTCACTTTGATTGAGAGCTACCCAGTAAACGGGCGAATCATTTTTTGTCTCCCCAACCACCCACACGGCCCGCAGTCTTAGTCACTCTCTCTTTCTTTCTTTTTATTGAACTCTCAGATATACGTCAGCAATTTTCACCATCTTGGCTCGCGTTTTGTGGGTCATTTGACCCAAAGGAATATTCTGATGGCAAGGTCCTGCCTGGCGAGACAAAATAATAAATTATTTGTCGGCCTAGAAAGTGTATGCCTATTGCCTTGATTGACGAACCATTATTTATCCTTTTACAAAAAGAACGCATGGTGCAAACAAGCTAATTCCATTCTAGACTATTCTCACGTCACTAGATATAATAGTTAAATGAGTGAAAAGGAAACAGGCTCGTCAAGCCTAATACCAAGCATGTTGTAGTGTATAGCATAGGTGAAAAAAGGAACCCGCAATTTCACGAAAAGTAAAAAAAGGAGACTTTTTCAATCGTAATATATCAAAGTCAATGAGGAAGTTCCACATTTTCCAAAAATACTTTTTTCGATGAGGCATATCAATTCACGTAAACAAGTAAATACAAATTCAAACCCCTTCAGAAATACAATTTTATATGTATTAACAAAAGTTGGGATGTTTGAAATCCAGCCAAATCTAACATTTTCCGCAACGAAACTTAGGGCATGTTCCTGTATTCATCGATGTTTTGTTTGATGGAATTTCTAATGGATTCACCGTTGGGTCCCCTGATGGAAGCATCAGCGATGAATGTGGTAACGGTCGCGTTGTGTTTCGATGAATTTGCCTCGTTGTTGCATAAATGTTATTTGTCTCTATCATTCTGTGTATAAGTGTGACAAAAAAAATTGGGCAAAAGTAGATCTCATTTGCGATTTTTTTTCCCCCTTTTTTGCCACTTCGGGTGAGGTTTTCACGATGCTGAGCATGTTGAAATTCGCAAGAATTGCTTGAATTTTGCAGGTAAAAACAATCGTTTTTGACTAGAAAACCCACTCATTTTTTTAAAAAATTGTCATTTCTGCCGAAAAATCGCCAGTTAATGAAACAGAAGCTCATGATTATTTTGAAATGGACACTTTGAAGAAGTTTTTCCGATCTATGGGAAGTCGACAGGCGCAGATGTAGTATGGCCAAGTGGTGGTTTACTTTTATTGCAAAATTAAAAATCTCCTTCTCGCACAACTTTGAGGAGCTGCCGAGGCCACAGAAATAGTTATTTTTTGACGAAAAAAATCGTCCTTACAGGAAAGAGTGTGCTCTTCCTGAATCCATAGAAAAAAGTTGCAGAATGTCAGCTAGGAAGCGAGTTACTCGCATTTAGTAAAGGAAAATGGTGTTATCCTAAAAAGATGCTGGAAAAATCATATCTCGAAGGGTTTTGATTTTCGGAACATGGCTTATGGCGTGTTTTCGATCCCAAATGAGGTCTACTTTTACCCTTTTTTTTTGTCACACTTATACGCACCCACCCTGCATATATAATTCATCCGTTCTATTATCAATTTTATGTTTATTGTGTGGCCAATGATAATAAATTAGTAGAGGAAAGTTTATTCTCATGCCTTTTACCGATCCATCAATCCTTACTGATCCTTACTGCGAAGTTTGATGGCACCATAAATTACATCGATGAATTTAGGATCACGCTCATATTGTATTGATCCCGAGCTCAGTGAACCCAAATACAACTGAAGTCGGTGGGCATACGTTGTGCTTTGTTTACTAAAAAAAGAGAGAAGTTACACTAAAAAGAGACAGTCATTCATATGTTTTTGGTGGTCTTCGACTCATGTGTGTGCCTCTCACTTTTTAGCCAAACTTTTCTCTCTTCTTAGTAAACAAACCACATTGTATGCCCAACGGCCTAGGTTGCTTTAGGGTTTACAGAGCTCGGAATAAATTTATTCTCTGTCCTTTTCATGCCTATAAGTAGTCCACCCGCGACGTCTCAAAAGGAAAAGGATAATCGACCCGTTTGACTGGGGGGGGGGGGAAATGTATTAAAGTAGAAATAAGCTGTCAATGATGGCATAACCTTAAAGGCCCGTTCACAAGCTCTATGTTTCTGTAGTGTGCTGTCTATGCAACCTATCAAAATGCTTCATTTTTCGAGGGAATAAATTTGTTTGGTTGCATAGACTCCACAGAACGTAAACATAGAGCTTGTGAACGGGCCTTAAGAGAGGGACTGTCAAAGGGCAGCCAACCCTCGCACAAGTGCCACTGTTTATGTGTAGTACAGTAAGTACTATGACAGAAACTGCAAGAAAAATTATTCAGCAAAACAAACGGTACAATGCAAGGTGACTAAACTTTACTAAAGGTGCCGCAGATTTCCCCCCGCCCATCGGACGGGAGGGGTGGAGACCGACGTCACCAGCAGTCCTTTGCTCCCGAATGCTCACCCTAGAGCAGCAGAGCAAGTTAATTTTGAAATTGAAGTTTATGATTTCTCAAAAATCAGAACCCAATAACAATTAATAACGTACTGGGTCCAGCGCAAAGGCGGATGGGACTGCTCGTGACGTAGGTGAAGGACAGTATTGGCCGAAGATCTGCGGCACCTATAGAAAGTTTAGTCACCTTGGGTACAATGTACAGAAAGTTTAAATTAATAAAAATAAAATAAATAGCTCATCTGTTTATCCTCCATTATTTTATTAGTGGAGAGCTGTAGTGGAAAATAAGGCCAAGGAGCACAACAAACCGCTCCCCGACAGCACCGTTAGGCTCGTTTCACACATACGCGGTTTCCAGAGGCGCGGTTGCTACGCGGCGCGAACGAGCTGGCCCTACTAGCACATAAGTATAGATTAGGTACAGATTTGTGGCCAGCGACTTATTTCATACACGAAACGACGTCGGGAGTAGGCTATATTAATGATTTAGGCTTCAAGTCGCACAGCGACGTCGGGACGACCTCTCAGCGAGGTCGCTCTCATCACTGTAATTGAACGACGTCGGTTCGACGTCGCAAATGCGTATTAATCTAGCTAAACGTCAATTACGTCGTCGTCGCGACGTCACTATTTTAACCTACATTTAAAGCGATGATTCACGACGTCGTATGGAGGTCTCAGGGCCGTACTACATTTTCACGACGGCGTACAGACGTCGTAAACCTGTAGCATATCTTCACGACGAAACAACGACGTTGTTACTCTGTACAATATTTCGACGACGTCCCGCCAACGTCGTCTTACTATACATTCAATTTAGATAGTAATTGTTTCTATCAAGGTCTTTCTCGCGTATCAATTCATATTTGTGTTAATCTATATGAAGCGATACAGGCATTCGTCCACTTATTATAGGAGGGTAAAAAAACATTTAATAGGAAATACTGGACCAAAATGTTCAAGCCAATGCGATTCCCAAGTGGAATTCACTAGTCCGGAGAGAACGGAAAATAGTGATTCTGGCAGCTCGACGGCCGCAGCACTACTTTTAAGGATTTCATTTTTAGATTTATCTATAAACCACAAAGAACAGCAACTAGCACAAACTTGAAGAAAGAGCAGACCGGCGAGAAGGCACAGGAAAACTAGGTCAGCCCAACCCGTCAAATTGATACCTCAAATTAACCTCAGCCTCGCTCGAATATCATGAATCGTCCGAGAAAGTCGCGTGAACGACTTGACAATAACTTTTGGTCGTTGAAACGACCTCTTATGACTAGCAGTCATGTGCAGTACAGTTTTATGTCTGATATTCATACCAAAGGTTATAACTTATACAATGCTGTGTGCAGGGTTCCACTTCAAGTCCATTGAATTACGGATAAGTTTACTTCATACGACTTCGTGACATTTTATGTACAGGGATGCTCGCTAAATAGTAGCAATGGTCACTTCATGTACAGCGTTGGTCAACAAATCTGTATGACGCCATGTTCTGGTTTCCAAGCCAAATTTCATACTAGCACGGACCATTAAAAAAAATAGTATTCACTTTTGTAACGTGCAGGATGAGAAATTCGTTTGTAGTTCCATGTCTCCTGAGCAAAAGAACGCTCTAATATGACGAGAAACGTTGTCTAATCTAATTATATACAAAGATAAAAATTTCGTCAATTACATTATTACCACGAAATTTCAACTTTTTGGCCATATTTCTCAAGGGAGCTCGTTTTTAAGGGGGTAGAACATCACATTTCACCATAGATTTTTCTTGGTAAGCCATTTCTGCTTCCTCGGAGTATTTCCTGGTTCATAAATACATTATAATAGGGTTTATTTACGTGGAAATATATCGTCACCATTAATGTCGAATGCGAGCCCATTCGTGTAGACATTTAGTTACGTTATTCACACTAAAATCCTACCACTGTGAAGAATATGTATAGTTTTTTAGCCGACCTCTGTACACATGTTTGAAAAAAGTCGGCAATATCAACTTCTACCGACTAAGTTCCATAACCTAAAATAGAGGATAGTCAGGTTTTGGATACTTTGCTGACTGTTTTTGTAGTACACAATTAGTTGTTTACTATAACCACTCACGACGAAAGGTCGGCTCGCGACGTCGTTACAACCAAATAAACTACCCCCATTTTGGTCGTCAGAGAGTCGTAGCGACGTCGTTTCGACGTCGCCATCCGTCGTCGGGTTGCAATTGGCGACGTCGTACCGACCTAATTGTGCTAGTAGGGGGGTGCCTGGCCGAAACCGAAATTCGGTTTCTACGCGGCAGTGGTTTGAAGAGGTTTCTCGGTTCACACGTGCGAGGCACCCTCCACGTTCGCGCCGCGTATAGCAGCAACCGCGCCTCAGGAAACCGCTTGTGAGTGAAACGAGTCTTGAAGGTGAATTTTTTTCGGAAGGCGCTCATGACGCAAACATGCTTGCTTACGTGTTTGAAATAGGGATTCAAGCTCAAGTTGTCAAAACATGACGAATGGAGAAAATGAAAATGAAAGAGCTTCAAGAGCAACAAATTTTAAAAAATCTAGCCAAAGGAGCATGTAAAAAAAACAAAAACAAAACAATGAGAAAATTTTTAGGTTGTCCACCAGAAATAGAAAATGGCGTCAATTATGGGGGGGGGGTATGGGATACCAACTATTAATGACAATGTTGTCGCGGTACTAACTGAAAGAGTATGGTGAGCAATCCAGTCCAATATTCCTATATCTTTGCATCCTGCGGTACCTAATACCTACACAAGCCAAAAGATTTCGTACATTTTTCACAGTCCAACATTTGAAATAAAACTGAAAGGCACTAACTTTGATTTATAATTTTAAAAAATAAACTGAAATGAATAAGTAAAGAATTGGGAAACATGGCACATAAAGGCCTGATGACGCGACAGGGTAGTGGGGGATGACTGGAGGCATGCAATACACATACCGGAGGTTTCAGATACACATACTTCATCAAGGTCAACCCCCCCCCCCAACTACTGGCTCGGATTCCCCGTCCATCGTGAGGAATCCAGTATTTCTATATCTTTGGTTAAACGTGAACCTCGCCCTCCTGTGATCATCCCCTTTAGCTACTATACCGTACCCCCTCCATGGAGCTTTAGCTTGATAATATTAATAACACGTATCTTTGGTGAACAGTGGGACAACCAATTCGGCAATGAAAGTAGAGGGAAGATAAGTTGCAAGTAATCGAATGAGAGAGCGCTGGCCGCGGGTTCATGTTCTTCTTGACGGGCTATAACGGGGAAATGACGTTTATTGAGTCTAGAATACACGACGAATAAAAATTGCTAGGGAGCTCGCAATGAGTTGTAGAATAAACATGCTCATCTGCTTAAAATGAAGTGATAAGTTCTGATACATTCTCCCTGTGTCACTACTAGCGTTTCCCATTTACTTTCAAATTCAGCTCAGGAGCTGTGCATTTCCACTCGTCTTCTCTTAATTACGAATCATATGGTAATGGTGAAGAGGGGTGAAAATGCTCAGCTCCTGAGCTGAATTTTAAAGTAAATGGGAAACGCCGTTATACGAGCTCTAATGACACTAATAGGTGATACCCTACCAGAAATACCAGAAGCGCCACAAAAACGTTATCACGCTCGAAATAAGATTATATCAATCACCAGAGAGAAGGCCTGAAATTTGCCCTACTCTGAAACCAAATCAAGTGCTACAGCCATCATGAAAAGTGTCTGAGAGCTATCGGATGCGCTTACACGTATAACTGTGAGAGCAAACTCTTGCAATAAGTTTCTCAATTTCGGTCTGCGGAGTCGAAAAATAGGTTTCTATTTTCGCCCACAGTCTTTAATGTTGTAGTCAACTAACCATGAGATATCAAGGACAAAATTCGGGCTTTAGATAGATCCTGATACAGAATTGCCATTTGTTGGGCTAAAATCTGGATTTTCATCCCATGGGTAGGAAAAACTATTACAATGTGCCCTTTTCAAAATTACTCATGAACGCATTTTTAGTTAATCGGCGATTTTTCGGCAGAAATGGCCATTTCTTAAGGTGTGTTTGCACAGAAGTGTCCCACGACACTTATGTCTCGACATAAATGTAAAGTTTCAGACATAATTTATTGACCGTACAAATTGTGATAAAAATGTCTGGAAGTTTGTGTTTACGCCTATTAGGAAATTTGTGTCTGACACTAAATTACAAGCATTATGTGTCGCGGGACACTTTGGTGTAAACGCACCTTTAGAAAAAAGAATGGGGTTTCTCTTCAAAATCGCATTTTTTTGCCTACACAACATTTGAACGAGCTTTGTAATTTTTAGCACTCCGTAGCCGTGCGTGGTGAGCCTAGAGCTGTGTAATATTCTCGCATGTCGGCTACGAAACCCTGCACTGTTCACTATCTGTAAATATTATGAGGGACAATTTGAAACCCCAGAGGCCACTGAGAACCACTCAATGACATCAATCCTCCACATCAAATTTTAATATATTCGCGACAATTCTGATTCGCAGGGTTAGAACTTGACTGTTTTCTACAACTGTCAACCTTTTTGTCTTTCTAGAGAGTCGAGGCATTGGGACTATTGGGAGTGACAGAATATATTTTATCGCAAACTCAGAACTCAAAGAAAGTCAAAAGTTTTCTTGCTTGGCGACTGGGGTTTTTGCACGAAGTACAAATATTTTTCGATTTCTTAAGCCCCCTCCCCCATTTTAGGCAGTACGATGATACCTCAGCTGTACGTTTCTCTCTTTCTCTCTTTCAAACTATCTCTCCTCTTTCTTCATCCTTCAAACAAACAAACAGGCCTGCCAAAAAAACTTGGATATCAAACGATACTTTTATTATGGGAATCCTCTTTTTCTTTTTTTTTCCCTTGGTCCTTCAACAACTTTGAAAACTTCTAGAGTTCAACTATTGGCGAATTCCCTTTGGAAAAAGGGGTTGAGCTGGCCAAAACTATGAAAACCTCAACCCCTTCCGTTTCTTCATCATACTACATCTTTACGGACGTGGTGTTTTTCGGGAGGTCTTCAATCTCGTTCCTTTTCTCTCGGAAAAGGAAGAAAAGAAAAGGAAAATTTATGAAGGTGTTTTGTTACCAAAAAAGAATCTCGGGTGGGATAGTGGTGTGCGTGTGTGTGTGTAAAGGGAACGGGAAGGGAAAAACGATGCTTCTGTGGTACCAACCTCCAAGAAAATGACGTAGGTTTTTGCCCCCGCGAAAGGGATAAAGCAGAAAAAATGGTGCCTTTGCGTTGGTCCTGGGGATGGGGTAAAGTCTCAATTCCTGTTCCTTGCCCCTCGCTACTTTCCCGTCGTTCAAAACGACGAAGCTAGCAAAGGAGGTAGGAGTTGGAGGTTCAGAGCATGGGAGTTGTGCTCGAGTGGTGACGGTAGAAGGGAAGGATGAAGGGGAAAAGGCCCTTGATCGATCCACCCGCTCTAATTACAAGTCCTTCTCCTCGTACGAACCCCTCTTCCATTTTCCACTACACTCTGTTCTCGTCTGTTTGCCTCTTCAGGGCTAGGGATCAGTGGGACAAAACTGGTGGTTGTCCAAAGTATAGTGACCGTTTCCCAGAGATTAGGTGTGAAGGGGTGGGGCGAGGGTTGAAGAGATGTTGATACCCAGCGTCACCGGGTGGTTCAGACAGGTGTAATGGACATCACTTTGAATTATGCGAAGAGAATGGGTGCCGTACAACTACGGCAGGCTTCACCACAAAAAACTGGCTACAATGAAAAGGTGGATGGGGGCGATAAGTAAAACATGGATCTTACCTAATGATATTACCCAAAGTTTAACGTTCCTTGAAGTTGTTACAATTTATCATCACTTACCTGAAACAGAAAAAAAATGAGCCATAAGTGAAATTTGTTTTCATGGAAAGTTGATCGGGTGAAATTAGTGCACGAAATCAATGTCATCCTCTGAAAAGTAGCTGAGGAAACGCTTGCACTGAAATAATGGGACCATAATTAACAACGACTGTTAATTGAGCATACAATTAGATACGGTGAATTTGACCATACAGCAATTAAGTCAAGATACTATAAATTTAATCCCATAATCAAGCAGGAGGACACTGGTCCCAGACCAGACTCGGGCATGTGACTACACGTTTTTTGATCAAATAAGCCATAAAAAAAAAAGTATGCTAATGGTTTTAGCACAATGCTTCCTCGACATGTTTATCCGGTTCTGTCCCCCCCCCCCCAAACACTATCTAGGTGCGCTAGTGATAATTACCTACTTATATGGCGAATTTTTTAACGGGATGGAAGACATTTTGATTGATTTCGAAGGAAAAGTCTAGTGCCATTAGGGCACGTGTCACTACGGCACATGATCGAAACGTGTCTTTAGGGCACATTACCTGACCGACGTAAGTCAAACCCCTTTAGTTGGCGACCCTTTTGATTTACACACTTAATGATACCCTTCCCCCCCCCCACACGAGAAAATTATCACATTTACTCGCTATGCGCCAAAAACACGTTCAGAAACTATCATTAATTTCACCGGGGGAAATCAAGGTTACTATACTAGAGAACATTTAGAACCCAGGTAAGGAAACACGCGATAACCGCCATATTTGGTCCTTCCGCCTTTTTATCGCTTGTGAAGTCACTGCATTTAATAATAATAATGAAAAAGAAGAATGAAGCTGTTTTTTTTAAAAAAATAAATCAGATGGTATGAGTTTTGAGAACTGAAGAGAGACAATCAAGAGACGTGTGGAAGAGAAAACACTTATCAAGACCCGAGTGATACCGACCGGAGGGACCAAAAATGGCGGTTATCGCGTGTTTCCGTACTCGGGTTATACAGGGTGTACAAAAAGCGACTGGACAGAGAAAAACCAGTGAAGGGGAACTCATTTCTGATCGAAATGACTATTTGCACTTTTCCGAAATTCCGCATTGCTTCCGAGATATCCGCTGTTTTCTGATTTTTTCGGAAACAGCTTGTTGCACACGCAGTAATCGATGCAATGACAAAAATGATGAGCTCATTGGAAAGAGCACACAATTTTCTATTTAAAGAGCCTATTTTTATCCAGATCAGACGACATTTACTACGTTTTAAATCAGCTAATTGGCGACAAAACGTAATTTTTTGACCACATTACCATATCACCAATACTTCCGGAATTAAGTTTCCTCGCTAATAAGCTAAACCTGGATTGCTCACAGCGGACTGGAGGGGCGTGGAGGGGGCAGGTCGTCCCCTGATAAACAATCACCCTGTCCCTCTCCTTGTGTAGTTATGGCAACAAACTCTCTTCCGGTATTTACTTTGAAACTCCACCCCTCTCATCCACTTGGGAGCTTATTTTATGGCTATTCTTTATCAGCAGAGATGAGCAATCCAGGGGGCCTATTCTCTAACTCCGAAGCAATAGCTTTTCCGAAGTCATATGTTCATTTCATTCATTTTCTTCAAACAAATGAATGAAATAGACACGTGGCTCGCGAAAAAAATTTTGCTTGTTGTTAGAGAATAGGCCCCCAGTTCTTTTATTTATCGTTGGTTTGGAGTCACTGGTTATAAACCTCCTTCTTCATGACGTCACACTAATAGCCCGAATTTGCATACCCAATGAGTTTTTTTACGCCCTCCCCCCATTTTCTTACAGCGCTACCTATTTATAGTCTGTCCATTAAGGAATGGACTCTCGCCCGCCCTTGAATTTAGTGGAATGAGCTTCTCCTTTGCCCCTTCTTCTTAAAATAACGCACCGGGAATAATTTTGGAACAAAAAAATGATCATTGTGTAGCGTCTATACGTAACCATAGTGCCCGTAGTAAACGTTTTTTGTTGAGTTCTTTAAATATTTTTGGTGGGAGTGAACAAATCGAATTTTCGAAATGAAGCAACACGCTCGAGAGTCCATCACTAAGTGGACAGACTATAGTATAGTAACCAGGGGGGGGGGGGATCACATGATATTTTCGTATATTGCCTTGGTATATTGCTATCTTTTTCCAATGGGGAACTTGCACATTTTTCAAAAGTTGGTGTTGCTTAAAGAGGGCTCTTCCACAAGTCTATTGCTCACATTAAACTTTGAAATCAGTCAAGGATGCTTTTTTAGGGAATTTTTAAAAATTTTGAGTGGGGGTTCGATTACGTAAAAACTTACTTATTGAAATGGATGATGCGGTGAAGAGGGGGTTAGACGAGTTTAATGGGGGGACATTTTTCATGTTATTTGTAAACAAACAATTTTAGAGTTCCCTCAAATGCTTCACAAGTAAGTATTTACGTCATTTCCCCTCGCACCATCCATCCTCTTCTGAAGAACTTTGAACCTTTTTTAAAAATCTTAAAACGCACCAATCGGGTTGCAACTTCCGTTGTTATCCTTCAGTTCTTGGGTCAAATCACCGGTATGCTTTTCTACCCAATCTGAGATTCATGCAAGTTCCCCATTGGGCGTTGCTCTAAATCCATTTCAACTTTAAATAAAATTTTGTTTATTATGAATATTTCATGATGATAGCGTGCCTATTTTACGAGATATGTGCGTTGGTGAGAAGTTTACATACTGTTGAGACATAAACCCAGAGTTTTTGAAGATATAACGTATAATACATTTTTATTTTGTTAAATATTATGCTCAATTACAGTAAAAATGTTGCTTCTCAACACCCCCTCTCAACATCGTTTGCTGGTGTTAACCCGATACGTGACGATAAATTTTGGTGATTGTGAAATGGAAGAGCTTTCGTTAGGATATCCGCAAGGTTATCTCTTGAAGGGCAATAATCGAGTGTGATTTCCCTGATTTGGATTAGATCCTTTACGTAACACCGACGAACGTCCATGTGCTTTATTCGTTTACTGTTTTTCTCATTGGAGATGTATTTTACGCAGCTTATTGGATTATCTTCGAATAAAGTCGTGGCGTTGATTTGCACCCATCCCATGTCTTCCAGCAGTAACCTCAACCACACAGCTTCTTGGCACGTTTCGGAAGCTGCTAAAAATGCAGTTTCTGTTAACGATAATGCGACAGAAGTTTGTTTTTTACAGCTCCAAGCGACGCAATTAGTCCCAATTTTAAATACATATCCACTTGTTGACTTGCGATCCGATGCTTCGCCAGCCCAAGCAGTGTCTTTTCCTCCGAGTTTGAGTTTCATATTCTTTGTCCCTTTTAAGTACCGAATAATTCTTTTCGCCGCATTCCAATCACTTTGAGTAGGATGTTGAACTCTTCTTCCAGTATTGAGATGAGACGGCTAAAGATATGTCAGGAGGAGTGCTTGTGCTCAAATAGAGAAGAGACCCAATTGCTTCGCGATATTTGTTGTTTTCACAATCTTTAAAACCAACCATGGAATGACATTACTGCATTTTTCTAACGCCTTATCTTGCGTTAGAAAAACGCTCGTGTGCACCGAGCCTTACAGTGCAGTCAAAAAACTTTTTTATGAAAGGCTCCAAGCGGGTAAAACTCGTCCAGCCCGGAGACTTGGTTCGAAAATTTCATGTTTAAGTAGAATAATAGATCCGACGAGTGCCGAGTTATTGCAGAGAAGGGGAAAATTTGTAAAAATGCCTAAATTTGAGATGTTTGATAGAAATAGAATGGTGGTTCCTGACGTATTTGTGAATGCTGGTGATTGATTTGGTCGAATGAAAGCAAAATCAAGTCGATAGAGGGCCAATAATTTCCGCGTCATGTGAATTATAATTTGACAAGTTTCTAATGGACCCTGAGGGCCCAAATTTCCAGATGGTTCTAGGAACATCTGTTTAGAAAGTTAACTGAATTTACCACTTCTTTCTATCCATATGAAACTTGTAGTTCGAGAGCTAGCGACAGTCCCATTCAACCGGAAGAACATAGTCACCGAATGTGTGCAAAATGATGGCATTTGACCCCCTATTTACGAGTCCGGAAGTCTGCCATGCTGTATCTGGGGCCTAAGGATTTCATAGCTAATTAAAGTCCTTGTCCTTGTGACTTTACTGTTGTCATTCTTAAAATAGGGCGTGTAATGCGTTCAATTATGTTTTGTTTTTATGACTTGCCATAGTCCACATAACAACAAAACGACTATTTGTTTAAATTTTTAAATGAATTTAACCCTCCACGGGAAAACGTCAGCGACAGTGAGCTGATTCAGTAAACGTATCCGCCTAAATCGTATCCACCAAATAACAGAAATTGTTTTCCCATGTTCGATCGTAAGCGACAAAACATGTTTAAAAAGTATCTTGCTCACGATAGAAAGTTTTGAAATTATGAAAATAATTAAAATGAATCACTAGGGTCACGTACACAAATTTTCAAGAGAATCAGACGACATTGAGTTGTCCTAAACGAAAAATGCATCTCCACTTACGATACTTTGCCTTTCCAGTAACGACATGTCGTCATGGAGTTTTCCATTCAAAAAAGCTGTTTTTATGTCGAAGTGACATACAGACATCATTTTTATCGAGGCAATAGTCATTAAGGTGCGTACGGTTGCTTGTCTTGTAACCGGGACGAAAATTTCATCGTAGTCTTCTCCATACTTTTGGGAATACCCTTTTGCAACCAGCCTGGCCTTACATCGTTCGTACCGACCTTTCCGTATTTCACCTTGAATACCCATTTACATCCAATCGGTTCGACTAAATTCCAGGTATTGCATTCTTGTAACGATTCCATTTCTTCTTTTGCGGCCATTATCCGTTTATTTCTTTCATTTTCCTGAAGTTCCAGGATATCTGTCCAGTTTTTTGGTTAAACTGCAATGCAATGCTGGTCCGTACTGCAATGCAATGATGAATAACGTCTCGGTGGTATCCCTTTGTTAACTCGAGACGACCGCCTCACTTGCGGTCTAGATTGTCGCTCAACTGGATTGTCGAAATTTTCATTTATGGCAGGTGGATCATCCTCGTTTTGACTGCGTTGACTGTTTCTTTCTGTGCACACTGTTGTCTTCGTAACTGGAATTTCAATTCAACGAATGTTTTAGTAGGAGGCTTCTGTGCTTTACCAGGATGTTCATTTCGTAACCCCGAGTAATCGTTCACTCCATTCAAAGGTTCTCTACTAGATTTATCCAGCTTTTCAATAATTCTGACGTCCCTTGTGACTCGAACTTTTCTTTCATTTTTTATTTATACTCTGTACCCTTTTGATATGTCCGAATATCTCAAGAAAAAGGCTTCTTTTGCTCTCGGTCTGAACTTTCCAATTTTTTCTTGTTTGTCCAGTACAAATGCTTTGCTTCCGAAAATTTTGAAAAACGAAATATTAGATATTTTACCATTCCACAGGGTGAAAGGAATTTGCCCCCGGATTGCTTGAGATAGACATCGGTCCGTGCTAACAGCCTCTCCCCAAAAACATCTGGCATATTCGAATCCATCATCATACATCTTGCCATGTCCTGAAGAACCCTATTTTTTCTTTCAGCAACGCCATTTTGTTCTGGGCAGTAGCTTACAGATAGTCGGCGTTGAATCCCATTTTGTTCCGGAATTGGTTGAATTCTCGACTTGTGAACTCTCCTCGATTGTCGGTTTCGAGGAACTTAATCTTTTTACCCTTTTGATTTTACACTAGTGCCTTGAATTCTTTGAAAGCTTGTAGAGCCTCACTTTTCTTTTTCAAACAAGTCACTTCACCCCACCTTGAGTAATCATCTATGAATGTGATGAAGTAATTTGACCCTTCTATGGATTGAGTTTGCGTAGGTCCACTGATATCACAATGAATTAATTCCAAAAGTTTGAAGGTTTTTTCTGATTTTTTGGGAAATGGCGTAAGAGTAATTTTTCCTTTCATACAAATATCACATTCAGCATGTTTCTTCTCGGAAAATTTTCCAACTCCTGTCACACTACCTGTATTGATAATTTTTTGAAGATCTCTAAAATTTAGATGCCCCAATCTCTGATGCCACAGTGATAAATCTGAGTATTTTGAAACTTCTTTATTTTCTTTGCTTTGCGTATGATTTGAAACAAAGTAGAGACCATCCCTTTTGTCGGTTCTGAATACGATATTATTATGACTATCAATTACTTCAGCACATTCTTTTTTGAACAAAACTTGAAATCCATGGTCAGTAATTTTGCCGACTGTCAAAAGGTTTGTGCTTAGCTCTGGAGCCAAAAGAGTATTTGAAAGCAGAATGTCTTTCTTCTCATCTCCGACCCTGACTGGCATTTTGATTTCGCCGATACCTTTCATTTCAATACAGGGTGATATTCTGAATCGACCTTTACAGATACACACCCACACTCACAGAAAGACACGGATCCAAAGTTCCTCTACAAGCTCTGAAACGCAAAAGGCATGTAGAATTTTTGAAATCAGAGACCAAACATTTTTTCATCTCGAGAAACGATCACATAGATTCCCATACCAGCGGTATTCGAGGAAACCAAAAAAACCCTACATTTCTTCCTGTCTGAATGGTCTGCTTGTGATCTGGGGGTTATTCTGTAAATGATGAATATTTTTCGGTGCATGATTTCTAATTTGGGAACAAACGAATATTTGGTACTTTGAAGCTAGTTATTTGACCTTAAAACCTTAAATTAAGCTTAAGATAAATTCACTAGTCTTGGATACTGGCGATTTAGACGCTGATTGCTTGGGGTGACAAACCTGCTCCACATTACCGTGGGACAGGGGCTTACAACAGAGCTAGCTGTTGGCAAACACACTTTTGAGTGGTTTTGAAAACGACTGGCATGAGAATTGGTCGTTTCGCGCGACCAATAAGTTACGAATCCAACAATCCCGTCTGATTTTATCTGTAGATGGCACCATGAGCGAGCTTTAAAAAATGTGAAATGTCGAGGCTTATACTTCCACTTAGTCTGTCCATTTAGTAATGGACTCTCGAACGTGTTGAAAACGTCACGTGAATAAAACGTCTTTGCCGTCTGACCGGAATTTGTGTTACTTCTCCCCACAAGTGCATCTTTGTTGTCGTCTGCCACGGGGTTCGTCACGTCCAAATGAAGGCAGACATATTTCCCGCAATATTAGGGAATTTTCTCGATTTTATGAGCGTGTTTAAGATCACGCCCATGACAAAGACTGAGGTCTTAGCCACTCTCACACTGCCTCTTTCTCTCTTTCGACCTCTTTACCACTCCAATGGTTGGACGTCCATGACGTCAAAGCCAGAGCAACGTTTGAAAAGGCCTACAATTTCGTTTTCAATGGTTTTGGGCCAGGGAGACAGATAATATTCTTCAAAACACCTGACGAATTAAAATTCCTCATTTAGTATAATAGCTTGAGAACAGGCTTCCCCCCCCCCCAGCAGGAGAAGGCGGGTCTTATATCCCTTGTTTTAGAAGGTTAACGTGAAGTCAGAAATTGATCTCGTCAAAGGTTTAAGGAGGGAGTACAGAATTACAGATACATCCATGACGAAATTCCAGTCGGTTGTTGAAAATGCATACTGGTTATTTTTTCGCAGCTTTTTTGTTTGTAGATAAGGAATGACAGAGTAAAGATAAATCTTTGGGACGTCAAAATTAGCCCATGGACGGTCATGACCATATCGCTGCTTTCAAACGGAACAAAAAAGGCTGTCTCCTATTCCTTCCCTACAACAATATCAGCTAGCGCAATAGTTCCTCAGAATTCTTGCGCGGATGATATTTCATTTAGTTTAGTATTATGCTCACTCTGTTATTCTTTGTCAACTTTGTCAAGTCACTCATCCTACATTCAAGGGTTTCTTAACTTTGAACGCAGCCAGAGCGAGGTGAATTATTCGCAGAATGGAAAACCCTCAATGAAACTGATGACAGATTGCTTTATTCCACCCCACTCCCGCTTATCTTTTGTGAGTCACTTCCATTATTATCGGCATTTTTTTAATTTGCGCGTCTTCTTAAAAATGCAGGCGTCGCATCGCCGCGGAATTGAATATCCCTGACACAAGAAAAACACTGTACAACTTCTAACAAAATCGATTTTTTTTTTTCTGTCCTTTTTAATAAGAAAAAATTGAGTTGTCACTTTTCCTTCTATGAACGATCGTCACCAACATTCCTTCGTCCCAATCGGTGACACACATCCCAATATTGATCCATCATAATTGCCGCAGAGTTGAGGGTGACGGCAACGTCTCTGTATTCGTCCAATCGACGTTTAATATCGTTTTTCAGCCGCTGCTCCAATTGTCGAAGCTCTTCCTCTGTTAAAGATTCAAGCTGTGGGATCGGTGGGGACAGCGATAGTGTAATTCGCGGTGACTGCGACGGAGCGATGGTGGCCGCTACCGCCGGTCGTGACGGCTCTGAAGCGACGTTGAAGCGACATGTGGGGCAGGTCTGTTGACGTTGAAACCAGGAACGGAGACAGTTGGTGTGATGAATGTGATTGCAGGGGAGTTTTTTGCAGTGGGCCGGTTGGGCAAGGGGCTCGCGACAAATGATGCAATCGTTGTTGAGAGTGTCAAGGTCTTCGACTGTGGGGCACGGAAAATCAGTGTTCAAACGGTTAATCGCTTTACGAGAGAGTATGAGGTCCTTGAGAGTTTTCTTGAGGAATTTGCAGCAGTTAAAAACAGAGCGTATTACAAAAAGTGGTAGAGTATACTGCGTGAACATGAGCTGAATGAAAATTATAAAAAGGCAGAGACGCACAGTACCCAAAAAGAGGTCGACTCCCAGAAGAAACATGGCACCATCATCGTCACTTCCAGCTCTTCTCAACATATGTTTCGCATACTTAGCCGATGTCTTCATCATATAAGTCAAAAGAAGAGCGTACTCTAAACCAAAAACGAGCCTAGCTGTTACCCCGTGTTCCGTTGTCCATTTATAAGCCCCCCAAGCCATGTAAAGGTCGATCCAAGTGAGAATTTCCACCACTGCAACAAGCCTCACGTGAAAAATCCAAGAAAGGCGAATGCTCTGTTCAATCACGTCAACGCGGTCTTCAATGATCCAGTGAAAGGTCTTGACGAGAAGAAGCGAACAAAAGGACGTGACAAATTGTGCTGAAAACTCCTCCTTGAAAACGGCAAACGCAAGCCCAGTCTCGAGAAGAGCGTACCAGAATTTTTCGCCGACTCGTTCCACTTCGACGGGGCGAAGCGAGCCGAAAAACAAATTCTTAAGAAGAATGGCCACCATGTAGAAAACTGTCAAACCTTGAACGTAGAATACAGCCATGAGAGCGTTCGAATTGATTATGTAAACGACAGTTGGATAGTATTGTTTTTTGATACGATATGCGTAGGCAACTGCTGAAAGGGACATGGCGAAGCTTAAAAGAGCTAGTTTTAACGACATCGTGGAAATGACACTGAAGTTTGGAGGGGTGAGGAAGAGCGGTACTCAAAGATTTGTCCTGCTAAGAAATTGTAAACATAAACAACTGTTATCAATCCTAACTTAATTATAAGTTTTGTAGGGTCTCCTAATGATAATGATTCTGATTTGACAGATACAGACACTATTAGTCCTTAAACTACAAAATAACGCGTTCCTCGTGCACTCTTTTTTTCTCTCTCACAAAATTAAGTGATTTTCAACATGAACAGACTTCTCTTCCTCTGTCTTTTCAAGCTTTTAACTCAAACAGCGAGAGGTCGAAGTCATACCGCAGTCTGTACACTGCGACAATGCCGCCTCCCAGCCAGACCCTCTTTTCCAACCCTCGGAAAACTTTGCTTTTCAAGGCTGCTACTGCTGCTGCCTGAAAGGGTTGGCCTCTTCACCCTCCTACCATTCACGCCCATCACCCACACCCCTCTCGTCACAAAGCAGCTACACCATCCTACCACTCAATTCAAACTCCTCGCTAACAAATTAAAATAAATGGAATTCCCGTAACCCCTATATCAGCGTTGTTCTTGTGTCCCTATTTCCTTATAAATAATTAAAACAAATAATAATTAAACTGGAAATTGTAAAAAAATACATTTAGGTGAAGGTCGTTTGGAAATGAAAGATAGTCGAACGCTTGCGTTTAAAAATACTATCGATCTATTTATAAAGGACTCGGAAAAGTATTTATAATGCACGTATTTAGGACGACGA
This sequence comes from Corythucha ciliata, assembly GCA_038030265.1. NCBI lineage: Eukaryota > Metazoa > Arthropoda > Insecta > Hemiptera > Tingidae > Corythucha > Corythucha ciliata. The sequence goes on along the minus strand of CM075942.1, from coordinate 41,864,252 downwards.
GCGATTTCAAATCGTTGAATTGCGTGTAGGGTGATGACAATATTTTCAGATGATCCTCGTCAGTAGATCTGTGCGGGGGGTGTCTTGGAATAGCGAGATGTACCATCAGAGATCGGAATAATGAAGAACATCCCCAACCTCACGCAATACAATTTTGTTTTCTCAAGAGATGGAAGCGATTCACGAATAAAACATTTTTGTATCCAGGTGGCTAGGGGGAAATATTGTTTTCTATTTTTTTATATACTGCAAACGAATTCTAGCGTTGGAAAGCTTGTCTGCAAACATTTGTCTTATAAACTCGTCCACTTCCAGCAACTGTGTTGCTATCGCTCGAGCATTCCAATAAAACAACTCCTGCCGCCCAACGAACTTAGTGTTGACCGATAGCGTTCTCGTTCGCCCGCGCTCACAGTATCACCATCACCCAACGATATTTCCCTACGTTATCGAAATTCACTTCACTTCTGTCACCTTTCAAAAGATCTACAGTATTAGTCACGTAGTTCGTTCGGGTGCCGCGCGATAGCTTCAACGTACCAGTTTTCCGGAAAGGAAAACCCCAACGGCGGCGAGAGAAAGTTTTTGTTAGTTTCCGCTTTACGGACCCAGCGAGTAGTGTTGAGAAGCAGTTTTCCAACGTCCACCGTCGACTACAGTCGCACTAGTTGTGAGGAAGTTATTACTGGGGCTGGGGGGGGGGGGGGTCTAAGCTTTTTTTTTTTTTTTTTTTTTTTTTTTTTTTTTTAAATATTTGATGAGAAATTGATTCTTTCCACGTTCATCAACAGAGAATGGTCTTATGGTTGCGGGCAGGAATATTGAATCTTTTGGGAAACCTTTTTACGTAAATTAAAGCCCTTTCTCTTAAAATTCTGAGAATTACAAAAATAAAGCAAGAGGTGCCATTTCAATGATTACAAACCTCAGAAACAATCATGAAATGAGTTTGAAAATGTTTTTTAATACGACACGAATACAAAAACTTAGGCTCATTTTCACGAACAAAATTGATCTCGTTTAAAGTTGATCGTGATTAGTTGCCAATAGCGATCCATATAAATTCTGATATAAGTGTTTACATTGTAATCGTGATTAGAACTGAGCCTCGTGCACCCGAACTTCTTTCACAAACAAACGCACAACACAAAAAAACAGTTTTAGACGGAAATTAAAGGGAAACAAGCTTTTTTCCAGCATGATGTACATATATCAACAGTCACTTTTGTTATGGTAACTGATGTATGATAAATAGCAGAACAAAAATGGTGGAGCCCGGGAAAAGCTTTATAAAAAACCACCTCTACTCATCTCTGTAGTATCCTTAGGCCCGATTTCACCAACTTCTTAAACCACGATCAACAACTAATCACGATTTCAATGGCCCCGTTGTACAGCTCAAAAAATTGCTCAGCACTTGATGAGGTTTTGTTTTGAACTCATGTAAAATAAGAGGGAAGGATTAATCACAATTAATCGTGTTATAGTTTTGCAACGGACCCAGTGGACACACTTATATCTGAATTCATATGGGTCGTTATTGGCAACTAATCACGAACAACTTTAAACGAGATCAATGTTGTTGGTGAAAATGGGCCTTAATCCCAGGAGGTAACAGGAGGAGGGGAGGTAAACAGTTTTATTGACAACCTGACGATGAAGAGGTAAATTCAAGGTTCTCAAGGGTTTCTTTCGCGGCCAAATTGTGGCACCATTGTACTTTTTCTGCGACTGGTTACGTTTTCTCCAAAAACTCAATTTCACGTCCCAACCGCTGGGGTTGGAACAAAACACGGTTGACGTTTTTGAAAAGAGCACACTATTTCACTTCGGAAAACAGTAATCTATACTTCGTTTTAATAGTACCTAAGTATTTTTTCTGATTTTCCACAAAAGACGTAAGTGACTTTTTTGAAATTTCTCCTATAATTCAGCGAGATCTCAGCCAAAACTGAAATGCTTCCGAAGTTCCGATATGGTCTCAATATCTGAAAAAAACACGTCCGTTTTGTAAGCATTTCAGTGACCTCCTTAAAATTGAAGTTGGTCTAATTTTGAGAGAGAAAGCACACATACATACAAGATGTAATCGTGCAAAATGAGTACTTAAGTTTGTCTCAGTAAAAAAAAAAAAAGTGTATTTATGTGCCTTAACGTACTATTAGCCTTAAACGTACTTTTGTGCCTTACGGAAGGCAATTATTGCTTGGAATTCAGTCCAAAAATGTCACTTTAACGCAAAAAACGACTAATCACCCTCCCGTTACTTCCAATTTTCGGTTCCGAAAAATATGCAAGCGGGGGGCTAATTGGCGGGGTGACCAGGAGGCTTTGGGAGCTAACTTCAGTGAGGCCTTTTCCCGATCGCGAAACTCATCAATTCTCTCGGGTTTCGGAGAATTCCTTAGGAGACGCATACTCCTTTACTGAATTAATTATGCACCTCAACCACTGTACCACTCAACTGCGATGCACTGTGCAGTCAACTATTTATACTTTTTACAAACTAGAATATTAGGTCCGTTCCATTGTTTTGCTAGTGCTACACTAGTGTAGAAAACCATGTGATTTCATTGACTTATTCTAAAAAAATGAATGAAACCAGATGATTTTCTTCATTAGTGTAGCACTCGCGAAACAATGGAACGGACCTATTTATTCAATGTATATTTGCTGCACCCGGCATAGGAATACTTCTGCAAATGGTGATTAATTGACAATTTTTTATTTATTTATTTATTTCTTTCTTTCTTTTCTTTTCTTTTCTTTTCTTGAAAAAAAGGTGATTCTGTTCCTTTCATTATTGGAAAGCTCTTGCTTGAACCATTGACCCGCGGTTAATGGCCTTAAGTGCGTCAGCATCCACGCATCTTTTACTTGCTAACGAGTCTCCAACGACCAATGAACCAAAATGTCAATGCCGTCAGTTCGTTTTTATTTTCGCTCTCTTCGCAATGAAAAAACGACACTTGGAAACCATTTCCAACCCAAACCGAACCATTTCTTCTCTCAAATTGTTGTACCTTGTAGCATGGACGTTGTCAACTCGGACGCAATGTGGGCAGACAGGGATGAGCTCAATGTTTATGTCAATTAGAGATGCGTCAAAAGTGAAACGCTATCGTAGAACAGTCATAAATAGATAAATAAGTGCTACAGGATAAACAGGATAAATTGACAGATATAGCCCAGATTACTCGATTTCCGTCTGACGCTTTCCTGAGAAAAATCGTCGGAAGCAATGGGAACGTGGGGAGTAAAACACATTTTTTGGAAGAACGTCGATGTCCATCAAACACAAGGTAAGGAGGGCCTTTTTAAATTCAGCATGATGCGAATCCCGTCTGGAAAAATGAAAAATGCGGGGAATACAGAAAAACGACGATGAACATTTTTTAAAGTCTACACATATTGATGATGTTTTTCTCCGCGAACGCTTGCTTACTTTAAAAAATTAATAAAGAAAGGTCACTAGGGAGAAAATCGATTAACCCAGTTCAACCGGAATGCTTGGATTTAGTTTAATTCTAATTCATTCATTGATTGGAATGTCGGCGCTGTTTTTATTATCACTCATGCATATTGCATGGGTAACTTTTCCACTTACGCTAGATGGAAAATTTAACTTTATACTTGTGTGAAAGGGGTAAGCCATCCGATCGAAAACTCATTCAAGTCGAGAATGTCCCCCTTTCCCTTTTCGACTTGTGTTTGTTTGTTTGTTTTTTTATTCTCTCAGAAAACCGTGCACAATCAAAAGACAAAAGATCGATCTTTCTTTTTCTTCCCGCCAGATCGGAAGGGAAAGAAGGGGAAAGTTATAAGCAATATCGCCGCACGCACCCGTTCGACACCCCTCAATTCCTCTTTTTCCATCACTCTGTCATAGCATCAGGCATTGACAAGGGGGTGGACACTAATTCCTTTTCGATTCTGCTCGGATCATTACTTGCTTTATTTTCGAGGCATATCCCTGGGTCTCAATAGGGTGTTGAAGACTCATACCAAAGGGTAAGAGGTTTGGGGAGATTTTGACGGCTTCATTTGATGAAAGCAAATTCCAGAGATATCTGTCTTTCAATAAGGAAAAAAAAGTCATTAATGTTTCAGGTAGAAGGGGTCGCAGAGAAAAGAAAAGTAACGAAATTTAATTTGAAGGAAATCCTCTCTTCGTGAAACATTAAAACGGGACAGTGCTGGCCATGGGCAAGTTTACTCCCCAAACGTAGGCCCGCGAAAACCACCCCAAGTTTGTGTTTAGCCATTAAAGTTTGCCAATCTAAGCCACCTCTCCTTTGGCTTTGCCATTACAATGTCAATATAGAAGATGAGTGTAGAGGTTGGTGGGCTCATTTGATAGCCCTGACTACAAGAAGATTACGTCGAATATGTTCCGTTTGATAATATTTTTAAAACACATTCCAGGGTGTCAACCATGAGCTAGTGTAAAAATGCCGTCAATCGCGGTATCTATGGCGTAATAACATTATTTGTGATTAAGCGTCCTTAGTTACCGCTTGCATTAGGTTATAACGCTAGCTCATGGTTGACCCCCTGATCTTGATTAATGTTTTATTTTTAGGGTTTTGGCAGGCATGAGGATGAGACAGGAGAATGGCGTTACATTTAAGGCGTTGACGGGCAATAATTTTATTCATGATAAGGTGATTGCCGATGCAGTGCGAAGAAGAGGATGAGGTGAGAATTAAGGCGAAAGGGGATGCCAAGCGTGCGCGCGCGAAACATTCGCGGATGCGGCGGCACTCCTCACGGCTCCAAAAATGGTCCGATTTTCATTTTTAAAAATGAATTTTACTCGTGTACTTAATCTACAATTCGCATCGTTAACCTTTTTAGTGCATTTCATTCTGAAAATGCACCATTGGTCTCGTCGTGATGGTGGCAAACATGGGTCATGTCATGTTTTTTTCACGTTTCAGAACCTCTAGAACACAAATTCAGTGGTCTCCAGAATGCATATATATATCTCTTATATATATATTGATTTATTTATTTATTTATTTATAATATTATGGCCGTTTTCTTGTTAGCACGATAACTCTCGAAGAAATCAATTTAGCGGAACGCGCTTTGGCACAAAAATCAGTAGTCGTAAGACCCCGGTCGGTATTGCATTTGGGCCAAATCGGTCGAGGTGGAGGGGGGGAATAGGGGTTGAAATGGTCAAAAAATCACTACAATTCACCAGTTGATTCTAGATGCATCATATTCAGTACGAATACTCCATGTTAGAGTAGCCTTTGATTCCCATTTTAATTTTTTGAAAAAGTCAAGGTGGTGGGGGTGGTCCTTCCGGTGTGCAAGTGTAAAAATAGCGTTGAACTTCACTAGTTCATCTTAGCGCTCTAAAAGTCGACTCAATAATTTCATGCAACCTAAGCCCTGGGTTCCATTGAGATTTATCGAAAACTTTGATGGGGGGGGGGGTTAAATAGGGGATGAAATTTCAAAAAAATCGCTTAAATTCACACGTTTAGGTAATATAAAATACGGCACAAAAATTTAATATAACAAAGCACTTGAAAAAACTACCGACACTTTTCGACATTTTTGAAGAGAGGGGGGTGAAAATAGAGGAAGAAGTTCGGCTTAATGAAACAAATTATGGTATCAAAATTATTACATCTGGGACGGCTTAGGGTATCCGTATACGGAATGAAATGCACTCTTTCCGACCGCCAGCTGCCGGAGCGAAATTTGTGGATTTCACCTCGTAACCCAAAAATCAGACACACAAAATCTCGATGTTTTATAAATTTGAAAAAATCGTGTACAGCCCAGTTGTAGGATAAGTCACTGGTTCCAAAACATATTTTAGATTCACAATCGGATAATAATTAGCGCCCGAGACAGAAAAATCGTGAATACAATAGAACACCCCCGCGCACCACCTACCATGGGTGAGTGTTTGAAAGAGGGACTCTTACTTGAAGTCAACGTCACTTGTCTCATTCACCTCGCAGGTCGTGTTTTTTATCTCTTCTTTATACGCAAAAACAATAATGTTATAATTTAAAGTGATCCCGGCGAATCACAGTCGAATGTCCGATGTCCTGTGTATAACTTTATTGATAATAAAACCTCATTCATTAGGGGTTTTTTTTGTGTAAAATATCATTGGTAATTTGATATCCTGCCCTGAATGGTTCGGTGCACAGGGTGGAGCTCAGCGACCAGCGTGTACATATAAAATATGTGATACATGTATGATGCAATATACATGATGTAATATACATTTCTTTATGAGGACTGATATTTTTCAGGACAAGAGCACAGGTAAATAGTAAATATAAGACCAATGCGGCAACGCGTAAGTGTTGTATTTGTGGGAACATTCTCGATTCTTCGTTATATCTGTTTGAGAAAAAGAAAAGAGGGGAAAAAAGAAGACGGAAGTAAAGCACAGAAATACTTTCTATTTGACAGCTTGCAAACAGAAAGCAGCTCACTATGAAATCCAACTATGAGCAATACCAACCAGAACAACAGTTTTTGGGGAGTTGGTCGTCGTATCCAAGCTCTCCTACGAAAAGCCATTCCTATATCACTCCGTTACCATTACTAAAGTTGAAAAGAAATAAAATGCTAGTAGACAAAATAGAAAATTATCTTGTAAAATGTTACTGTAATATCCGTCTCAATACCTAGTCAAAATAAATCAATGGTTTGACCTCGTGATGCGGATGCGTTAAAAATCTCTTCCTCGCCCAAAACAGTTTACGCTGGCAGGAATATCCTGCTCGGAGACCTTCTCCCGTCAGTAAAAAAATGTGTATCTTTTTATCCTCCTCTAGTGTGTTTGTGATGTGCCACTGAGTGATTATTGTTTCCAAGGGCGTAGCCAGCCCTTGACCCAAGGGTGGGCAGAATATGTTAGATGTTCTAGGAACCCCAGCAAAAGAACTGGTAGTTCATTAAATCTGAAGTAGGCGCAATAATTCGTCAAATTCTTCCCCGGAAACAGAGTTTCCACACTAAGGGTCGTAATCCATCAAAAACTAACATAATCGTTGGCAAACTACCGGTATTAGTCTTTTATTCCTGATTTCCTATCCAAAAACGGACGTTTTCCCCGGAAATCGATACTTTTAGAAAAGGGGCTTGGCACTCAAATGTACTGGGTGCATGTTCGACTTTTCATCAAGTTTTGTCTGAGAGACGAAAAACTCTAACATTTCTTAACAAAATATCGATTTCAACTCAGAACTGTCGTTTTTTAAAGCTAAAACTGAAGATTTGACTATACATAATATAACTGAATATTTTACTTCAATACTGACGATTTTACGCCAACTAAAGATTTCACAGCGCAACTGGCAATTTTAAAACCCAAGGCTTTACTCCCAAAAAAACGCTGCAAATTTTAAACATGGGTTTGTTATTCATGAATGTAGTCAAATCCGGCTTGAAATTACATGAAAATGGACATCCCATACCCCTATGATCTCAAAACCTTTAAAAAACCCCATTTTGGGCCCACTTTTGGCGCATAAAACGCCAGGGAGTTATTTGATCAAACTGATCAGATGTTAGGGCCAACTAGATCCCAAATGGAGTCTACGAGCGAAAGAACGAGTTTTTTCGAGCAATCCTAGGGCAAGGATATGGCCCGCACGGCGTACGGCGGACGGACATTGCAGAAATCGATTCTAGACGTGTTAAAACGTACACAGAAGAAGTTTGAGGGTGGGTTGTAAAAAAAAAAAAAAATCTGACCGAAAACATAGGTGTATTATTCATAATGAATAATAAACCAAAATCTGATGATTTCACCCTAAAACTGAAGGGTTTAACCCAAACTGATGAAAAACAAATTATCTTACCTAAACTAAGTCACTATAAATACGAATAAAGACAGACTGCCATATTTGGTCGATATCATAAATTTAATAATTAATGATAGGTAATTTATTTTGAAAATACGTGTGTTGTTTTTGCGGTTTAGGGTTCAACACATTTATTCATGAACTTGGAACGGTCAGCAGAGAAAAATCGCACGGAGGGGTGCAGTGTCACGGCGTTTTCCAGTTACTGCAAACTTTTTCAGCGTAGATTACAGCCTGTAAGCCACTTTCACACTTGAAGGAAATAAAACTCCGTCGCCTGAACTCCTGCAGTCAAAATATGCACATCGAACTCTGTGGGCCCTTTTACACGAGGCGGACGCGGGAGTCGACTCACGTTCGAGGAAAAAGACGAGGCGTCACGTGACGGTTTGTTTTACATATTTGTTCGTCAATCAACTGTGAATACTGTATTTTCATTACAGAATAAAGACTGAATAACAGAGAATGGGAGGGTTAAATGAGGCTGTTTTTGAATTCACCAAAGCACAGGGTTTGCACGATGACTTGATGGTTTCAATAGAGGCATCATTCCATCCGTTGCGTCTCAGGTTGAGATCCGTTGTTGTAACTGGAATTTACTGTTGATTGTCGACTTTCTATCTGTCTGTTATGTATCCACAGGGGCGTGGCCAGCAACGAATTGTTTCTTTTTCCTTTCTTCTTAATCAAGCAGAATAGTATGGAGTGCGAACTAGGAACCTATTAAGTGAGGAGAAATATAAAAATAAAGCTCTACACATTTCTTATAGAACATGAAGCTAAATATCCGTAATCCGATACGAATCAACAATAATTATTAATTAGAAGCGTGCAGCTAATCAGGATTTTTATCTCTTATCTTTCGGAAGGCATTCGTGTTATCAGTTCAGTGTTTTCTCTATGAAAAGTGCAATAAATCTTAAGTTTTTCTCGCTTTTTCTAGGAACAAGGTAATTTTGAAATCTTATACTTTTGTAAGCTAGTAGTAGAATTAAATTAATAAATTTTTAACTTCTAGATGATAGCTGAAGTGAAGGAGAGGCTCGGTGAGCTGATGGCCCTCGTCGGAGGGTTCGACCCAAGTTCAGCCGTGGACTCGGAGTTTTCCCATGATATGTCTCAGCTGCCGAGTGTCTCGTTTTTGGATGTTATAGCGTATTTATACGGGAAAAAAAGTGCCTACACTGCCGAAGAACTTAAATGTGTGAAGTCGTGTGACGCTTACAAACTTGTCTTGTGCGAATGGGTCCGGGAAGTGTCCCTTAAAGGAGAAGGTGACTACTGTGCCATAAAAGGCAAAGTAATTACGTTTTCATAATCAGTATTGAAAGTTCAAGCATCAAAACAGTTGGGTACCCGACTTTGAGGCTTTTCCTCCATCTGATTAATCATTCTCCCCTGCAAAATCCTCCTTTATATTAAGCAGAGGACTTGTGGCTTCATATTAATGTACTTTAATTACCTTTAGTGAACGAGAAGACTCATAAATAATAAAAAATCACCTCATCACCATACAAAACTACGTATTCTATGCCTTCCGAAAGATAAGACTGTCAAAATAATCGATTAGTTTGATAGGCCGCACGACGCTAATTATAGGTAACCCTATAATTTTGTTTTCGAAATCATATGGCGTCCAAATATGGCGGTTTGTCTTTACCTGTGTGTAACTAGTAGCTCTACCTAAACCGACCACTCTGCGAGGGTGAGAGGCTCCGTCAAGCCAAGACGAGAACGGTCAGCTTGGCCATTTACGGCGCTCGAATGGCCGATTTTGCCATTTTCAGGGCCGGAGTCACCTGTTCAGGCATTTTAGAGCGCGATTCGTCAGTTTATCCATTTTTAGAGCACATAAAGTCAGTTTAGCAATTTTTAGAGTTCAAAACTTCAAATAGTCCATCAAGCCAAGGCCAAGGAAGTTTGACCAGGGGCGGCTCGTCCACTAGGGCATTTGGGCACACGCCCCACCGAAAATAGGACCCAAAAAATATGCCAAAAAACGAAGAAAAAAGGGCAAAATGACTTCAGAAAAATTAGAAATTCCAGGAAAAATAAATAAAAAGTTAGCTTCTTTTTTGTAATTTTCAGAAATTACCTTCTCATTTTGCTTCCAACAGGCGGAGATTCAACCGTTCTTGTTGGAAGAGAAACCACCATATATTTCAAGGGACAAATGAATATTTCCAGTGTGGGCCTGTGCCCGGAACGCGCAGAAAATTGGGTGCGCAAAAGGCTCCTTTCCCTCCCTTCCCTTCGACGCTACATCCATAAATCCGGGCACCAACCCGGAGCACCAATGCATTTCTATGTGGAACTGGGAATGAGCGTTCGACAACTTTAACTCTTTGTAGAAGTGTTGACGTTTCATTAAGCTGGGTTTAGTATGGGGAGTAGAAAAACGTTGTCTAGTAGTGATAAGAAGGAAAAGGAACCTCTCGGTCTTCTCTAGATTTCAGCCGGTTTTCAGTCGGTGTATTGTTTATTGTTGTCGTGTCGGTATTTTTTTCTTTCCTTCGAGGTGCGCTTTGTGATTTGTGCGAGGTGGTTCAGTCTTTTAATGTGTGCAGTTTCAAATTTCACATTTAAATAAAGGAGAACGAGCGTGTTAATTCAGCAATACAGGTACGCAGTTTCAAGTTCGTGTTAGCATGAATAGTGTCAAAATCTGCAGGCTCTTGGTATTTTCTCGAGAGGATTGAGATCAAGAATCTCGGTCGATTGACTCCTTCTCTAAACTTGACGCCGACAGCTAGTAAAGGAAAAGGCAAACCATCCGAAACTCGAAATGTAGACACTTATTCAAAAGCTGAGTGGTTCGACACGTCCAAGTGGTGTCGGGTTTGAGTTTTTCTCAAATGGTCATGCAGGGCGATACCTATTGAACGCTTGTGTATGCACGTTGTCCAACAAATCATTTATCCGAAGCTCGAACTTTTCCCTCAAGGCATTCTGGCTTTTACCTACACAACAAATTCTTATTCGTGAACTACTATTCAGCCTATGATTGAAAAGAAAAGCATAAACAAAATCCGCTATCTCGCCGAGATTTTTAATAAATGATATTTATGAATATGACGTGCCCCACCCCGTCAAGAGGTCACGAGCCGCCACTGAGTTTGACCACTCCACGATTGTCGATTTTGCCATTTTCTGGGCAGGAATAATCTTTTTAGGCATTTACAGGGCGCGTGAAGTCATTTTGGCTGTTTTCAGGTACTCGATAATTAGTCCGTCAAGCCAAAAGCGCGTATTTGGTCACATTAGTCACGAGAATAGTCAGTTTGACCATTTCTAGCGCGCCAATGGTCGATTTAGCTACTTTCGGAGCGCGAATATTGATCTTTTCAGGCATTTTTAGAGGTTCACCAATCGCCAGTTTAGCTATTTTTAGGGCGCGCCAAGTCAATTTACCCATTTTCCAATTCGAATAATCGGTTTTGTATTTTTGGGCGCAAGTATAGTTAGTTTATAGTGCCGTTTTACTTCCATGTTCCCTACGGCTAGAGGTTTTTGGCATGCCGTCGGTCTGTTTTTATAGTGGGAATAGCTAGTTTCAACTACTTTTAAACAGCGAACGGCTGTCAAGCCATTTTCTTGTAGATGGAAGCACACCATTTCTCTAGCCCCTCTCTTGGCAAATCCTGAATCCGCGTCGGCCTGCGAATGTGGCATTTTATGATGCAAAAACGGTGAAATTGGTATCTGAATATTATGTCACCCTTGCGAAATTCGTGAAATTGATTTTTTAACAGTGAAATCCGGGAAATGATTTTTCTAGCGAGCACGTACGAAATACAATGTGATTGTCCTGGAGGATTTATACTTCCAGAATGTATTTAGGGGTGGGCAACTGCCCCACTTAATCTGAGTCTAGGGGAGGGTAGCTGCCTATCCCTGCCCCCCTCCGGCTACGTCCATGATTGTTTCCTTGTTGTTATAGGTCCGTTCATTGTTTCTTGAGTATTACACTTTTGAAGAAGTCATCTGGTTTCATTCAATGTTTCAAAATAAGCCAATGAGATCACAGGACTTTCTACGCTAGTGCAACACTAGAAAAACAATGGAAGCTACTATACCCGTGCAACAAGAAGCTGCCCAACAAGTAGTTATCAGCCGAACTACCACCGGTTTTGGGCGGACAAGCCCGCGTTGTGGTTCGCTCAGATTGAATCACGTGACCAATTTATAGAGGAATTGAACGGTTAAATAATATAATTGGATTTATTCACAATGACATAAAAACGTGGAACGCGAGAAAACAGGGAAACTCTAAAGTCGAAATCAAAAGGTCTCTTCCATCGATTTGCTAGTGCTGCACTAGTGTGAAGAGACATGTGATCTCGTTGAATTGTTTTGAAAAATTTAATGAAGCGAGACAACTTTCTTCAAAAGTGTAGCACTCCCGAAGCAATAGGTCCGTTCCATTGTTTGGCGAGTGCTACACTTTTGAAGAAAATCATCTGGTTTCATTTAATTTTTCTAAATAAGTCAATGATATCACATTACTTTCTACACTAGTTCAGCACTAGCAAAACAATGGAACGGACCTAAAGTTATTTCCTTTTTTTATACACGGTGTACACAAATTTTTAGGGCCCATTGATCTCTTGAGAAAAAAAGCCACTGTCTTGCCTAATTTCATAATACGCAATTTAAAGGGAACATTTCAATCTCAACCTCCGGAACTTCAACAATGATAAGCTGAAATTTCCTGAAATAGACGTGGCAACACCGCATAATGTGACAAGTGACCTTGAAGTGCAGTGTTGAAATAGGAGTCTCTCTTTCCAACATCCACCAATAGGTTGGTGGCGCGCGGGGGTGTTCTATTGTATTCACGATTTTTTTGTTTCGGGTGCTAATTGTTATCCGATCGTGAATCTAAAAAAATTTTTGGAGTCAGTAACTTATCCTACATCTGGGCTGTACATGATTTTTCCAAATTTATAAAAAATCGAGATTTTGTGTGTCTAATTTTTGGGTTACGATGTGAAATATAAAAAAAGGTTAACGACGCGAATAGTAGATTCAGTACCCGAGTAAAATTCATTTTTCAAAATTAAAATAGGACCATTTTTGGAGCCGTGAGGAGTGCCGCCGCAGCGCCTATATTCCCTCTCACTTGCACACTTGTCATCCCCTTTCGCCTTAAGTCGTGAGGGGGCTCCAGAATATATTAATGAGGGCTTGAATGATATAAGTATAAGGATAAGGAGATCCTACAACAGGAGACCTGTTTGAGTGATCCCCTCACTTCTAGGATCTTCCTTATAATTGTGGCGAGTATTGTGCTTAACGCGTGACATATACAGGGTGTTCCAGGAGGAAACGACAATACTTCCACACGTTGTACTACTAAGTAGGGCGAACCAAAATGACTATATGGACATAGGGTCGGAAACGCTTTGTTTCAGAGTTACAGGGAATTTAGTGTTTTTTAAGCCAAATCACCTCTTTTCCACAAAAGGCGGTCTTAACGGACTAACCGTTCAACATAGAACAAAATAAACTTCATTTATGAAAAGAGCACAAAATTTAACGTTGGAAAAATCAGGAATAACACATTAAAATCGTCTTTATGTACGTTTAGTTATTTTTGGAAAAATCAGAAAAAAAAGTGTTACGTTGAATTTTCGTGTTTCTTTCAGAGGCGAATTTCACTCAATCTTCAGTTGGTCGGGCATTGACCAATTATTGTAAAAACATGCCCATTATGTGAGCTTTCAATTGACGTAAGAAAATTGAAAATCGGTTGAATTTTTACTGAGATATGACACGAAAGGTTCGGAAAAACAGTGTAAAATCGTCAAAATAATCCATATTGCAACTGTCAGGTAAAATCCCCAAAAATTGTTTTCGACGTCAAAATAACCCCAAAATTCAAAGAAACAGTTTATTTAAGAAAAATCAATGCACCATGTCCATCATCATCATCATCATCTCCCACCACTTTCACTAGTAAATACTCGTTTAATTAGTTTTTCAGGTATCCTTCCGTGATTATTTTAGTTCAAAATTTATTTTTCTGGTACAAATCATATCATACGCGTGAATCACTACAATTATCATACAAAAACGTCTGAAAAATAGCACCAGACGAAAACTAGAAGGAATCAGACCAGTTAATTTGTTTAATAATTGATTATTTGATAGTGAAAGTGGTGGGAGATGATGATGATGATGGACATGGTGCATTGATTTTTCTTAAATAAACTGTTTCTTTGAATTTTGGGGTTATTTTGACGTCGAAAACAATTTTTGGGGATTTTACCTGACAGTTGCAATATGGCTTATTTTGACGATTTTACACTGTTTTTCCGAACCTTTCGTGTCATATCTCAGTAAAAGTTCAACCGATTTTCAATTTTCTTACGTCAATTGAAAGCTCACATAATGGGCATGTTTTTACAATAATTGGTCAATGCCCGACCAACTGAAGATTGAGTGAAATTCGCCTCTGAAAGAAACAGGAAAATTCAACGCAACACTTTTTCGATTTTTCCAAAAATAACTAAACGTACATAAAGACGATTTTAATGTGTTATTCCTGATTTTTCCAAAGTTAAATTTTGTGCTCTTTTCATAAATGAAGTTTATTTTGTTCTATGTTGAACGGTTAGTCCGTTAAGACCGCCTTTTGTGGAAAAGAGGTGATTTGGCTTAAAAAACACTAAATTCCCTGTAACTCTGAAACAAAGCGTTTCCGACCCTATGTCCATATAGTCATTTTGGTTCGCCCTACTTAGTAGTACAACATGTGGAAGTATTGTCGTTTCCTCCTGGAACACCCTGTATATAACTGGACATTTTTAGGGTCTGCTGCCCTGGTTTATGCGCCTGCGTTTGCCTCTTAAAATTAAATAGGTACTTTAAGAACTTATTTTCACGTTATTATACTGTCTTGAAAAGTAAGAGGGTGAAAAAACCTGTTGATCCAATAGATCTCCGGATTGAATAAGCTCTTTACAAAGCAGTAATCTTCTTGATTTGTTGATATTAACCCCCTTTGACCAACTCTGCCTTTGATATCTTTGATTGTTAAAATTATAATAAGGTAGGTACTAATAATATCATGCCTAACCATATTATTGATTTTTTTCTTTTGAAATTATAATAGACCGGACTCTTTACTCTCTACTCCCCCCCAACCAAAATTTGAGATCCTCCCATCCAGAGTTGTTAAATGAGACACACTTCCGATGCAGTCATCCACAAAAAAAAAGAAGAAAAAAAAGTGGTTGCCGATGCAACATTGTATCGCGAAAAGGGCTCTCTTGCAAACGATAAGAGTGGCTCTGAAAGAGTGTGTGAGTTGGGGGGGGGGGAGGAGTTTAGGAGGAACAGCGCGTAATGCGGTCTGACACGGTCTAAATAGCAGCTAGCAGCTTAATGGTGTTGTAGTAGTACCCGCCCTCACGCCTCTGCAGTCTTCTCGCTAACCCCCTGGTTATGGTGTGGGCGGGTGTGCTGATGATCGGAGGAGAGGGTTCTTAACGACCGTTAGAGCGTGGCGTGCAATTTGGATAGACAACGAACCCAGACGAGAGGAGTGGGGAAGAGAGAACAGAAAGCGAGCAGCGATAAAACTGATTATTTTCTATCTCTGTTGTAAATCAAAGCCACTACTCCTAACCTTTTTAACCTCAATTTAAAAAAACTTTTTATTGACTGTTAAATACTTCAATGGGCCTAATTAATAGACTTTTCGATAACTTGAACCTCAATTAGCTGCAATTCTATGTATAATAGTCCAGTCAAATTAGAATTTTACATTGCAAAAGGTCCAGTATATTTTTTTATTTTTTTTATCTCGTACATTTAAGGAGTGATTGAGAGAAAAAAAATGTAAATTCTGAAACCATCAGCACAATTTTTGGCAGCCCGAAAACTCCAATTTTTCAGCCATTTTTTCAGTCCTTTCTAAATATTCCTTAAACAACAACAAGATAAAAGCCCTCGATATAGCAGGATGCTCCGTGAAGGGTTCAATTATGCAAGTACACAAATATCATTATTGGTGTAATGGGCGTCGTGGTGAATACGTATTTCGTTGGGGAAAAACTTGATTATCCACATAAACTTGTATACTAACTTAGTAAAACCAGATACGCAATTTATACAACCGAACAATGGAACAACAAACGAAATTAAATAAGAGGTTCTCTCTTCTCACCTCGGGAACCAGCAATTCAAAGTGCTCAATTTTCTTCTTGTTTGATCAATATGTATGTTTTAGCAATCGCAATTCAAAAATTAAACCCCACTCCTTTCCATCACTTGCATCTCATGCCCAAGAATCAAAAAATGAATAGCTGAACCTCCAAGGTACCCCTGTTTGCTGGCGTTACCAACAACTATTCTTTCTCGAAAATTGTTAACACCTTCGAAGCACTCGTGCCGAGAATTACTCGGGGCGAACTTCAAAGCCTCCTGGAAACAATCAATGTGTCCGACAGCTTGAAAATTCAATCGTCGGGGGCTGGTTATGCGTATACCGTATACATACATCGGGGGTCTTATATGAAGTGTTATTTTCAGGGCTGATTAGTGCGTTTCTTTAGAAGACGAATTTTTTTTTTTGTTTGGGCTGAACTACCTTTCCGTCGCGATAATTTTATGATCAGTTTGCGATTTTAAACGAAAAGTTGGTTCACTTTTCCAATAACTACCTTGGTCGTATTGTAATGCGTATACCGAAAATTCCGGTTAGACAGGGACAATTTTTGATTCTTGAGGCTAAAATGCCAATGCTTGTGACCTGAAAAATCTGTTCCATTTGATGGAGACGTCTTTGTTGTCGTATTATAAAATAATACATTTCTTCACAGTTTTTTTCTGAATAGTAAAATTATCCTTTCCTGTTTTATCCCTTTACATTTTCCTTTGGTGCTTCGAAGCTCCACGATTTTCGAATCGTGGTAACTGATATACCCATACGCAGAGGCTTTTCCGTTTCCCTGGTGAAACAATGGTTTCTACAGCGAAATGCCGAAATTTTCTGGCTAAATTAACAGATAAACAGTCAGCTTTTCTGACAACACCGATAATTTTCAGGGGTCATGCTGTGGCTCTTTGTCGGCTGTAAAATTCAGTTTTAGCCTCGTTTCAAAAACTG
Source organism: Corythucha ciliata (assembly GCA_038030265.1). Taxonomy (NCBI): domain Eukaryota; kingdom Metazoa; phylum Arthropoda; class Insecta; order Hemiptera; family Tingidae; genus Corythucha; species Corythucha ciliata. The sequence goes on along the minus strand of CM075942.1, from coordinate 41,847,290 downwards.
CACTGTGCGATCGGACGGTAATTTAATTTAATTTTCGGTGACTTTTTGCTAGTTTACCAGCTATATTGAGATAAAATTATTCAAAAAAACATTGTAAACAGTGGGTGGGTAGGGGCTCTAGTAGTGGTGGCTGAAGGTAGGCATGTATCTCACAGGGAAGCACAATGAGATTGTGTGGTCCTGAATGACTGAAAAAAAAAAAAAAAAAATCACATTTGTAAACTCATGTCCCACATCCTGCTCAACATCGTCTTTCTTTTTCCTGAATGACCGGCACAGCGGAAGAAAAGTAAGAAAGAAATGAGCGTTTTAAGCAAATTACCGATTGCACGCGATTTGCCCGAATTACTCTCGCGAAACACGTACAGCTAATACACTTACACAAAGCCCTACCTTTCCATCCATCACTGCTGCAAGTTAGAAGAAGAACAATAAAGTAATACAATTCCCGAGAGCTATACTGTGTCTCACTTGAGACTATAGAAATGGATATTCGTCACAAACTCCTCCGCTGTGATTTAAAGAAACCCCCTTTTCCCAATCGGTCTCTTCCTCTCAAACCAACGGAAAAAAAGTGGTGGAGAAGGACTGTTACAACAAATATACTTTGCATTAGAAACCCTGTCCCCTAGTAGACTGATTCAATGCATAGATTTTTTTTTTTTTTTTTTCACTCCTCACTTTTTACGTTATCTCTTGCATGAATAGCTTTCAAAGCTATCAACTTCAGCCTACCGTTTATTCTCACCCCTTCTCCTCCGACAACTACTCTGTACTCTTGCTACTGTTTGCTTTCGAGTTTATAGCGAGGCCACATTCTGGAGCACTAAAACTTTCAGCGCTGTAAAACAAACTGGAAGCTTGGGAGCGTACTCTATGTGTCTCTGGCGAAAATGACTTTGAAAACCGCGTTGTGGCGGTATCGATTTTGGTGATTATTTTTCGGAACAAGCGTAGTTAATTCGTAATTTACGGGCTAAAAGTGGTTTTACGTTGAAATCAATTAAGCGGATTTTCGTTCCTTTGGTATTCTCAAAGAAAAAGAACAGATGAAGTGGAAGGAGAAGGGGGAATGTAGTTCAATAAATGAGAAAGGTTCTCGCCCAATATATCCCTTCCACAACTCCATTTTCCTAGGGCCTCATGTCCACTCATTCACCTTCAGTCTCAGCCTAGAAAATGAGAAGAAAAAGAAGAAAGATAGGGAAAAGCCCCTGGGCAAGTGAGGAAAAATGATGTAGACGTTAGACGCCGAAATTGATCGACTTTAATTAATCAGCCCCCCACTTCACTGACTCATCCTTCTGATGCTCCTCGCGGCATACTTTTTTCGAAGATTCGAAGACTTCGAATCGATTCAAAAAGATTCATACGATTACACTTTTTAATTTTAAGAGTTATGGTTAATTTCAGGTAAAGCATCGAGATTTAATTATGTCAGTGAACCAAAAAATGAGTAAACCATTCAAATCTGTTACTGATTGATTACTTTCACTAAACAACTATCTTCCTTTTTACTTAAAGACTGGTCGATATTTTCTTTTAATTAAATCCCCGCCGTTCTCCTCCTCAACCCTTCATACTCTTCAAAAACATTCTTGAAGTAGAAAAACAAGCTTGGAATTGAAGTCAACATGTTTCGACGGCAATGAAGTTTAAAAAAAGGTCAAACCGGTATAGCAGCACAACCTCTCTCTTCACGAAGCGTTTGTCACGGAATTGCACTCAAGGGCCCTCAAGGCAATGTATAATTAATTTCAATGCACATTATATTTACAACATTTGTTGTGAAAGAAACTTTCGTTAGGTATATTAGGACCTTTTGAATTAACCACAAAAGTTACATATTTATCTTATTGCTTAACAAGTTCTAATGCTAAAATTGTCATCCCCTTAAAGTCCGGTAATCTTCACTAAATTCTGAGCATTTTTCATTGTGGCTATATTTTTTCCATTTCAGAAACATTGATGAATTTCTATTCCTCCCAATTCACTCTTTTTTCTTCTTATTATTTTTGTTTTTGTTTTTAATCAATGCCTTCAATGATGTTTCTCTTCTAAGAAGGAGCCCCTGCGAGCAGCCTTAGAAGGAGTCGTGAAGACAAGGAAGGGATCAACTTAGGATTGCCGGTTGATTAATCCTCCCTTTTGAAATCGATTAGCGAAAGTATGGCAAATAGTGACGTCATAGTGGAGAAAATACTAAAAATACGTGATTTTGATCAATAGCGAGGGGTTAATTAATATCAGTTATTTGAGACAATCGTAGAAACGGGACGCTCTAAAAATCGTACTTTGATTATGGCTGTACTAAATTTCGGGTAACTTGTAACAACATGTTAGCGAGGAGTGGGAATAAGTTTTCGTCACATTTTCTGAAACGTATCGATTTCGAATTCAAAATAAAATCTTTTTTAATTTGAATAAATTAACATTTCCGTCAAAGCCATCAAAGCTCTTCAGATGTTGGGCCCTCCATAGGGTTAAAACACTTGGAGCGGAAAGGATTGAGTGAAGCCCAAATAGTCCTTAAAAACTTCCAAGTTTCAAATTACACGTTACCTTGACTTACTTTACAGAGAACATGCACTGACAACCTCACGCATTTAAGCCCCTCCATTCAGAATCTATACCTACCCTAAAATCTGCCATCATCCATCAATCTTAGAATAACGTAAATGTTTACTTTGTTATTGACTGGAATCGACCCCTAAGCAAGCACCCAGCCCTCCACTGCGCTTCAATCAAACAATCTATTATAATGCTAAAGAGAATGCGTTTGCCCTGGTAAATCGTTGTTTCTTCCCCGTCTTTTTATGTCGGGAATTTCACGAGGAAACAAAGTTCACGTCTCACAGTCATTATTACATAAGCTTGACCATCCGCTTCCTACTCGGAAAGAAGCGTACAGGAATTTAACATAATTGACAAATATGTATAGTAAGGAGACTGGAAAGAAACCAGGGACTTTTCAAATTTGATGAGTCTTATTTTCTTTGGTGAGTATACAATTAACCTGAGAAATGGTCTTATTGATTGGGGATAGGTATATATGGATACCAGAAAATTTGATAATTATGTTTTCCATTAATTATGTACTTATACTCAACAATAATAATTATGGAATTATTGTTACCGCTAGATTGGGGAAAAGCGCTAATTCATGGCTAAAATACTATGTAAAAAGGTCTGATTAGCGGCTAAAATTAAGTTAATAAACGTTAATGTATGGCTAAAATTGAGAAAATGCGTTAATCGCCGCTGCTACAACTAAGGAAAACGCTAATTCATAGCTAAAATTGACGTTAAGCGCTAATTAATGGCAAAAATTAAATAAAAACGCAAATTCGTGGCTAAAATAAAGATTTGCTGCTATACTTAAGAAAAACACGTTCGTTAATTCACGGGTAAAGTTGAAAAAATGCGGTAATTTGCTGCTACAATTAAGGGAAAACGCCATTTCACGGCTAACGTTAAAAGAAAGCTGTAATTCACGGCTAAAATGAAAATAAAAACGCAAATTTGCGGCTTAAATTAAATTTCGCGCTACCTGCTTCGTAAGTTGCCCATTACGATAACATGATAACTCCAGTAAGTTGAATTTTTCATAACCTGGCACTTTGTAGCTTCAGTCATTGAAAACTGTACAGTAAAGGTTTGAAACTGACATGACAAGTTTTTTACATGTCAGTTTTCTATAACCTTGTGCTAACTTTGTTGAAATGTTATCGCCTCATCCGTGATTATAGAAATATCTTGAGACATAGTTTTTTTTGTCAAAAAAATAAAACTGGGTAATATTCGACGACGGTTGCGCGAAAAATAACGTACATCACTCGACTATTAAGTGGTACTACCCGCTCGTTTTTAATTAGCGGCCTTGGCAAGCCACGTCCGCCAAACAAAAAACTCGCAGGTAATGCACCACTTACTAATATTGTAATGTAATCTACTATAAAGGGCTAATGATCGGCTAAAAGTGAGAAAAATCGCTGCAGATAAAAATGAGAAAAAAGCTCCAGTTCATGTCTAAAATAATTTTTTAAAAACCGCTAGTGGTTTCTTCGTGCGATTTCAAAAACAGAATTCAGAAAAAAATTGTTTATAGTGCTTTTAATGCTAACGTGATATAATTCGGGCAAGCCCGCATGTGAAATTTAGATAAAGCGCTGATTCTCGGTTTAAATATAGAATAGATAAAACACGCTTTATCACAGCTAAAATTAAAGAGCCCCGCTGTGTGGGGTGAGTAATTATTTTTCAATTTACACAATCTTCGATTATCGGTATGATATGAAACGGATCAGACAAATCTTTGAGAATTTCTCCCTGTGCTTCTGACATTTGTGACCGGAAGCTACATGAACTGTCTGTGCATGATAATATGGCCGAGAAATCGTCACCCCTGAAGTCCAAGAAATAACTTCGACGCAGGCCACAGGCGGGCCTTGACCCACTCCAACTGAAGGCTTTGAAAATTGATCAAAACCAAAGATGCGCGAAACGCTAATTTCTGCCCCCTTAGGTTTAGATGCTCCTGGCCGAGCCACGGTGCATTCCGCAATTTACCATTGTTCGAGGGAAAAGTTTTGATAAATAGGCCAAATACCTTGAAAAAAGCCCAAAAAAATTAAAAAATAATAACATTTAAATAGGATGGAAACCAAATATCCAAATATTGAAACGGATTCTCACTGTGATTCCAACGTTTTGGACACTTTGGCCTTTTTCCAGGGGTTGCACGCATTTTCCAGTGGACGGCAGCCTCGCTACGGACGCAGGGCAGGCAGACCTTGCTGGAGCCTTATTATACGAATGACCGGGAAAAATTGCCTCAAGCGGGAGTCAGGGTATTCCCTCCGGGAAGGAATTTATCGGGAATTTTCCCCAAATAATAAATTACCGCCTAAAAACGGGAATTTTTTTTTTATTGCTTGGGCGAATATTTTGTGCTTCTTTGCCAGTTAAGTTGGCTTCCCACTTCTTAGGCGTTGAAAGGAGAGGCGATAGGATTTTTCTTACCATATTTTGTTAATGTTCTTATTGCTCACGCTTATTTTTTGACTCGGATTGCATTTTGACACGTTAGATCTTATATACGTTAGTTGAATTTTGAAAAATGTTTTCGAAAAATAAATTCCCGAAAAAATCGGATTGATTCGTATTTTCCCGGAAATTTTCCGAAAAATAAAATCCCGGGAATTTTCCCATCTCTGAGCGGGACCTTAGGACACCGAATATGAAATAACATTATGACGCCATAGCGTCATTATCGAACCGCATCTTGACTTTTTCACACGGGTTCGCAATATGGCTCTGGCCCTCTCTGTAGATGTGATAATCGGCCGAGATCACCGGTGAATGTACGTTTTTTACTCATTCAAAACGAAGATGAGCGGGAATTTCCAATGAGTTTGAAGTAACGGTAAGGACGTTTGATAAGTAATTGGAAAAAAGTAACTTTCCTTGCGACTCGAGGGTGTAATACTATTGATTTTTCAGCCCCCCCCCCCTCTCATGACGCCAACATCTTCGTTAGAAAATCCTGCTCTTTATACAAGCATTAATTCCGGATTTAACGGAATCGTGATAATTCCGAATAGATTATGAAAATTCCCATATAGCCACTTTTTCTAATTTTACCCCTGAAGGGCTTAAGAATCAATTTCAACTTTGAATAAATAAATTCACGCTATTCCTTTGACTTCTTGGGAAAAGTGGCTTTGTGCGCATTTTTATAGTCTCCTGGAGAAAAAAAAATGGGACTTCAAAATCCGTGATTTGTGCAGAATTTCAATACGAAAGCTCGATGGATTGGGGGGGGGGGGTGGTACCCAATGTTTCTTCATCCCATTAAAACGACCATGAATTAAAGAATTGTAAGTGTGGGCAGGATTTATGGCTGACGTGCAGAGGAATTGGAGGAGGGATAATCCCCTCCCCCGTGACTTTATAAATAGATCCTAGATCATAGATTTTCGTAAGATTAAGAATCATGATTGTGGTCCTGATCATGATCATACGTAGGGAAGGGATCATAGTCATACGTTTCGCATACCGACTTTTCAGATTGGTGACTGAAACCATTCCAGTCTTGCGCCCATTCCAGTCTATTGAGGAATTGTAGAAAGTAGGGGATTGTGAAAGCTTATAAAATATTGGGTTTAAGTGAAAATTCCGTAAGTTTTTCATAATTTGACAAACAAACGAACAAGCCAAAATATGTGGTTATTAGACAACAAAATTTTGGGTTTAAACAATTTATAGATAAACAATGTTTTAAAACCGTCTGAAATACCTACCTAGATTTTCGGGGACCACGAAATCTATGTTTTTTCTGTAATAAAACAAGCGTCTTGTGCTTCAGGATCGGAAGTCAAGCAAGGAGGATTGTAAAAAGCACTAAAGACGGAGTTTTCTGAATTTTCGATAGTAGCAATATCAGCTCATTGCTATACGACATTAATGAGAATGCCATTTTTATGTAAACGCTATTCCATCTTCCCCTTTCCCAAACCATTAGACTAAGCTCATTGAAATTCAGACCTATGGATTACAATCTTATTGAAATTCATATAATAATGAAAATATTATGTTTAGTCTGCAGCGCAGTAAGCTTCACTCTTTCAATCGAAGCTATGCAATATACCGCACGACACATCACTCTTGATGGTGACTTAGTTCACTCGAACCATTCATTCATAGTTAATAGCTATACTACCAACTGGCGGTACATAGTATAAAGAAAAGAAGAAAAGAAAAAAAAAAAAAAAAAAAAAAAAAAAAAAAAATCTAGACGAAGACCAAGAAGAAAGTGTGCTATTTTAACGATCGTAAAAGCTGTGTTCTTATCCAATAAATTAAAAGTACTAATAAACAGCTTCCGAGGAAAGCAGACAATTTATTCGTAGGGATTTTAATTAAAAAAGTGCAGCTTATAAGAGAATTCCCTCTGCCACGGCACCTTCTCTTTTCCCCCCTCGCATACGTGACATCGATTAGAAACGACCGTATAAATATTTGCAAAATGGCAAAGCCACGCGAAGACTGTATGTATAAGCTTTCACTTGATGGAGTAGCATGAAGGGCGCTGAATAAATTCGGAAGCACGGGGAAAACAGTAAATGGTAATTAAATTTTTAACAGCACCTACAAGTTTCCTTCTGAACTAGCTTTATAGTGTAAACCTCTTCTGTACCGGTTAGAAGGCCACTAGAAGGGTGGGGACCACCTGTCCAAGATTCAAAAACATCCAGTGAGTTGAAAGAAGTTGAATCACGAGATTTGAAAATTTGATTCGACTCGTAAGCGACACAATGTTCGATGAAGACAACGAAAGGTTAAAAGAGGGTTGAAGTATATTCACAGAATCTCTCCCTCGTTGTTGCGACCATGAGGTGTGCATGTTGTCAATAATTGACCAGAATGAGTTCTCACGGAAGGATCGATAGGTCCTAGCTTTACTCGATGGAAAAGGGGCAGAAGTCGACCTTTCTGTAGTTTCGTCCTTCTTTTATAAATAATTTTGTTTTAAGAGAGAGCTCGAAGATGTAAAAATACCCAGTTTCCTTCCATTCTGCCCTTTTTATCTCTCTTGGAAAAAAAGTGGGGTAGTCCATTGAAACTTGAGGATTTAGCTGGTTTGAATGCAGACCCTGCAGTGTTTTTAATTATTCGTTAAGTTTAGCGTGCTAAAACGTTTAGAATTGATTTATTCCCTTTCCCTTCTATTCTAGCCACTGCAACCATAGGGTAGATAGCTATTTTCCACTTATAAAAATAGCTCCAACCTCTTCCATACCGATAGATACCTGATAGGATTACCCGCACCGTTTTACTTTCTTTCATCACTAACCCCCTTCTCCTCCCTACCAATCTAAACATTACTACCACTCCGGCATTTTATCTGTTCCATCCAGTAAATCAAACGCTATCACGACTATGACAGCAATACCTATTTCAAATGCCCTCTTTAAAGCTACCTCACCACAGCACTCGTGCACCACAACATCGTGGCTGTTTTTTCTTTCCATACAGCCGGTTGTGGCCCTGGAGTCTTATCACCGGCCTTTTTTTTCCTTTCTTTTTTAAATCTCACAGCTATTGATTTCAAGTTAGTCTGACGATGCTGGACGGGTTTTTCGGCAAGCGCAGCACAACAACGAATGTTCTATAAGAGAAGAATTTAATTAAACCCCTTCCAGAACGATAACAAGGCATTAAAGTCTTCTTTTTTTTCATTTTCCCCTTTCCCCGCAATACGCGAAATTGTGATAAACTCTTTTCACTTTAATGTTAATAAATCAAACCACTTCCACCACTTCCGAGGAACGTGAACCCTATGAAACACACTCACGCATGTTTGATGCAGGCCGAATTGTATAAAGAAAGAGAGAAATTATACTATCTACCAGTCCAATGTCAAGATACTGATGGGTAAAGGAAGGGTATCAACAGGTTTTACTGTGGCATAACGATGCTTCAACTACTCAGTGATTCTACTTTCGTGGCGCAGAATTTGTATAAACCATTGAAATTATCTAAATAATTGATCTTAGAAGCTTGTTTCAGAGCGAGGCTGAAAAAAATGCATTAAATTCGCTTTACACCTGTGCACCCCCCACCAATTACCATAGATCATTCAGTGCGCCAATATTTCCATCTTTTTCGTATGCATGCCACAAAAAATAAGTGATAGGTCTGTTCAAAATAAAGTTCATCTTGGGTCACGGTTAAAGTGCTATATTTAGTGCGATAGAGTAGAATGGTTTTCATGAAATTTCGAGCGATAAACTCCGGAGTTTGTGTACACTGATAGAGGGGGACAGGTAGAATTTAAAATGCGAACAACGTACGTGTCATCCCTTTGACAGTGTCGTTGTTTGTAACTTCTCTCTTCTCCGAAGCCGTACAGACCGGCGACTGTCGCCATGGTGGACGATGGTCATTCTCAACCGAATTTTTACGTTGAGAAAGGCAGAGTGAAACCGTTTGATTTCACCCGTCTCTCTACTATACAAACCCCGGAAAATTTTCCGTTTCAGCTTTGTTATTACATATACATTTTTAAATTGTTCTCCCCACCCTTTCTTGCCATCAGTCCCCGCGATCAACCCGAGTGCCGCCGACCGAACTGCCGGGAACGAAATACTCTAAATGCTATATACCTCGCCGCTGCCACCGCCGAGCCGTCGCGTAAGGTCCACCTTCCCCTCTACTAACCGCTCTTCCTGTAGGTTTCACCACCTTCAACCCACATCCCTCCTTCATGGGTTCAGTTTCTTCTTCTTCTCAAACAGTTATTCGTTCGGTTGAATTGTCAAAGATATAAATGAATAAAGAAGTTGGTGATTGTCAGCCGAATGAAATAAATAAAAACTTATACGTGGCCTCCCAAAACACGAGGGGAAATACACAGGAGTCACGTTTGCTTGCTATCGGGGGCCTACTAATTTAGGTATTTAAAAATAATTTGTTTGAGTAAATCCCCAACTTGGGGGTTGAAGATCGAGAAAGAGGTCTTTGTTGGTAACGTTTAGCAAACCTTTTACCGAGAACAACAGAATAATCGAGAAGCACTGAGCTGCATGCTATACGTAAGCATACTTATGAATTTCTAGGGAAATGACCATGCATGTGCCATTAGCAGCAATACCAACCAACGCATCCAAATCAAAATCGGTTAGGCAACCGACCTCCGAAGTCTTGCCGAATCTGCTGAGATCACCTAGAGGAAATTTCCCGAGGTTACACTTGGCGAAAATACTCAAAATGAGCCCAACAACTCGGCTCCCAGGGTGCAAATGCTTCTACCCAATCATCGAATTAAAGACAAAAACGTTTAATCATCATTTTCCCTTTGTTTTCACCCGAATTACAGCAAATTAGTATGATTTCATCGTGCACTCCCCCTCAACTCCCACTAAAACCTTCCTCTCTAGAGTGATAGGATCAGCGCGCCTCGATGGTGTAATGGATACAATGCTCGCTTCGCAACTCAGCGGGCCTGGGTTCGAATCCAGCCATTGCCCATTACACTATAAGGCTGCGGCGAGCTGTGACACGGCACACGCGGCTTCGTGTGGGCGTTCTTGGCCCACACGGGCTTCGTGTGCGCGTTCAACAAATCGCGCACCGACCGAAACGCCCGCGAAGTACGGGTGTGAAATGCACAGTTAGATCTGGGTATGGCGTAGAAGCCCAATGGAGGCTTAGGCGCCTGCCGGGTTAAAAGCCCGGCGCCCCCCCCACCAAAAAAAAAGTGGTAGCATCGTTTCGTCTACAGAATATTTTCATTATACGCCTAGAATGAGACAATTTTCCAAATTTCATGAAATTCGGGTGATTACGTGACGGGCAAATCTTGTTCAATATACTTTTGTGATACCATTACAGTTTGCAAAATCCTGAAAAAGTGCAAGATTCATTTTTAAATAATTTATATCCCTAAGCAACAATTTGCCAACCTTGTGTAGGAAAAGTTGGTGGAACCGCGACTCAGATCTTTCTCACTGGCAATTAACTAATTTCTTTGAGAAAAACATTCATTCGGCACACATTGCCGAGTAGTTTCGGGGTAGTTCACCCCATTTAGCTTTCTAATTGGTCCATAGAAAATGTCTGCAAAACTTGGTGCTTTCCTTACTAAAATGTAGTATTTTCCAATTTTCGGGGATGTAGACGGCGGACTAAGTCTTTAGAGCGACTCTACATATAGATCCACGCCAGTTCAAGTTCGTTCAAGTTGGCCGAATAATCATTTGGGTTAGAGAGCTTTTTATTATACTGAATCAAACAGTAACCATCTATCACTCGTCGGCCACCGTTGTTTCGGACGGACGGGGTGGACGGGTTGGGTAAAATTCACCTCCAAAATATGAGTGTAATGTCAGGGGTTAGTCCAACTCTTGTTTTGACCTGTAAGTTGAAACAAACCTTGCAAATCATCTGAGCGGTCCGTGAATCGGAACTGGAATGTGAACGCTCACCTAAGTATCAGAAGATAACGCTTCGGCAGCTGGCTGTCGTATAGAGTGCATTTCACTACTACGAATTTCAGTGAATTAGCGATTATTTGCCAGAAATTGTTCAATAAAGCGCACGACATAACGTTGCGTCTTCAAGCTCTTGTAGTTAAAAATGGCAAGTCGGCCCCAAAATGTCATTTAGGAGCTAACCGACTGCTTAGTCTCACCTCTTGGCTGGTTCAGCCTGGCCTTTGGCTTAGGATTTACGAGATTAAAGACCCCTTTCAAAAGTGGGAACTCTTCCTACACCTTCTTGCGAGTGGATTGGACGCCTGCTGCCCCTGGATAGTGTCTGATGACCGACGAATGAGGAAGGATTCTCGGATCACATCTGAGTTGGAAACGAAACGCGATATCTATTTGGATCTGCTTTGTGGCTGGTGTGTTCCCTAATTCTCTCAAAGTCTCCAAGGTAATACCTTTGCCCAAATCGTCTGCGACATCCCTCGATAGCTACAGACCCATCTCAATGATTCCTGTATTGGCCAAAGTCATCGAGGACAATATCCTCTCGAGGATAGTCTTCTTCCTCGAGCAGCACAAGGTTATCTCGGACCATCAGTTTGGCTTTCGCAAGGGACGCGACGCTACACTACTGCTGGGGCCATAAAGCTTGTTGATGACTGTCTCGAGCATCTCGAATCCAGGCAACGGTTGTCCGTGCGCCTGTTTGACCTATTTAAAGCGTTCGATTCGGTGAATGTGGAAATTCTCTTGCCTAAACTGCAGCATTATGGGATTCGTCCTCTCTTTGTCGGGTTTCTTGAGTCTTACCTTAACGGCTGGAGTCAGTATTGCGAACTTGGCGGTGAGGTATCTGATCTTCTGGAGTGCAGAAATTTCGGAGTCAGACAGGGATCCCGGTTGGGTCCGGTGTTGTTTTTGAAATTCATTAATGATTTACCTCGCGCTTTAACTAAAGGCAACGTCAACACTATCCTGTTTGCTGATGATGTTACCGTGATGTGCCGGGATGGTGACGATGAGGGATGCAGACGTTTGCTGAAACAATGCTCTTCCGAAATCGGTGACTGGTGCGTGGCCTATCGTCTGCATCTAAACGCAGCTAAAACTCAGGACCTGACATTCAATCTGACCTCCTCGTCGACCAGTGCTTCAGAAGTAAAATTCCTCGGGTTTTACATGGATAATCGACTCTCTTGGACCGGGCACATCACGCACCTGTGTAAGGTCCTATCGCGCAGTCTCTTCGCGATGCGACGCCTTGTGGGCCTCGTCTCGGCTCCTGTTCTGCGGATGGTATACTACTCCTTTTTTGCGAGTCATCTTTCTTACGGCGTTCTCCTGTGGGGAAATTCGACCAGCGTGACGCGCGTCTTCAAATTACAGAAAGCGGCGGTACGAATAATGTGTGGTGTTCACTCCCGCAATTCTTGCAGGCCGCATTTTTCAGAGCTTGCGATACTCACTCTTCCGGCGCTCTATGTCCTTGAAATGGTATCGTACGTGAAGCTTCTTGCGGAATTTGTAGCGCCTGAGCACGCCTATTCAACGTGAAACAGAGAGCGTCTTGTGGCTCGCAGATGTCGCCTCGCGGTGACTCAGCGAACATGCATCTCGTCGATGGGGGTAAGGCTGTACAACGCGTTGCCGGGCCGCCTAAAAAATCTCAAAGGCGGGGATATCAGGAGAGGAGTTAGGGAGCTGTTGCTTCGTCGATGCATATACAGCGTCGAAGAATTCTTTTCCATCTGTGATTTGCACCTGTGATTTTCTGTTATCTGTTTGTTGTCACTTTGTAAGCATTTGTTTTTTAGTGCATTTCATTCAAAAAATGCACTATTGGTCTCGCCCTGATGGTCGCACATATGGGATGTGATACTTTTTTTTCACGTTTCAGAACCCCTAGAACACGAATCCGAGGTCGGTTCGATTTGCTATATATATATATATTTATACATGGTCCCTTGCTTGTTAGCATGATCACGGTCGCAACTTTTTACTTAGGGCAACCAAATTTGGTCTAAAAATCAATAGCGTGAATATCTCGGACGAGTTCGTGATCCAGATGAATCGGTCCACGGGAACGGTGTGAAAGAGGGGTTTGAATTAGTTGAAAATTCGCTACCGCACGGCTGTTGCTGCAATTGGCCCCAAAATTAACTCGAGTGATGAAAAATGAACGCGCTTTCGTATGAGACCCTTTTGAACCAAATCCGTTGATATGGCAGGGGAGTTCTCGGCGGAGGGGAGCTATTAAATTAACGCTACTGGACCACCCAATGGGGAACTTGCATGAATCTCAGATTGGGTAGAAAAGCATACCGGTGATTTGACCCGTGAACTGAAGGATAACAACGGAAGTTGCAACCCGATTGGTGCGTTTTAAGATTTTTAAAAAAGGTTCAAAGTTCTTCAGAAGAGGATGGATGGTGCGAGGGGAAATGACGTAAATACTTACTTGTGAAGCATTTGAGGGAACTCTAAAATTGTTTGTTTACAAATAACATGAAAAATGTCCCCCCATTAAACTCGTCTAACCCCCTCTTCCCCGCATCATCCATTTCAATAAGTAAGTTTTTACGTAATCGAACCCCCACTCAAAATTTTTAAAAATTCTCTAAAAAAGCATCCTTGACTGATTTCAAAGTTTAATGTGAGGAATAGACTTGTGGAAGAGCCCTCTTTAAGCAACACCAACTTTTGAAAAATGTGCAAGTTCCCCATTACCAAAAAATATCATTGACATTGTATTTTGGGCCGTCTCTCTTATTTGATTTGCCTACAGCCTAATAAATCTTGAGTAAAAAATCCTGAGGTGGGCCAAAAAGGGAGGAACAAAAAAAAATTGAAAAAAAATTGTTTCGGATTCGAACCCAGGTACTCCGCATTCCGCAATGGTGAAATTGTGACATACCATTTAACCTAATGCAACTGATCTGAAAATTAACGTAATCTGAAAAAAGTTTTGTTCCGACAGCAGCCTGTCGGGAAAAGTGCATTTCATTCATGCGACAATCGAGTCAAACCTCATAAGTTAGACGATATCAATCAATTATGAATGAAATTTAGGCCGGGAGAAAGATTTTAATTGCAAATAAAATAAGAGATAGATATATGAGTCCGCCTTCCCATATCGTATAGGCAACAAACCGACTCTGTTTCATTTTTCATTTTCATCATTCTGTTCCCCCTCAGTTGGTGCCAAAAAAGGGGCCTGTGGTAAAAAGAAACACGATTTGATGATTTTGACTTTCTATACCACGGCCTAAATGTCATTCATAATTGATTGATATCGTTCTAACTTATGAGGTTTGACTCGATTGTCGCATGAATGAAATGCACTTTTCCCGACAGGCTGCTGTCGGAACTTTCATTCAACTTTCAACATTTTAATTTTGTGTTGGCATTTAATAAAATGAATAGAATAGAATAGAATAGAATAAAAGTACATATAATTGAGCTTGGATGACCCTATCTACTAACATTTAGGGGATTACTCCCCTCCTCACCGCACCACCGTAGTCACAACAGTGAATTCGAGGGAGTGGGAAGGCGGAAAATAAAGAAATTAATCTTTAAATTAAATTACTTACTCCTTTACTTGTTTTGAGATCCGAGAAAAAATTGCTCCTCTGGTGGGATTCGAACCCATGACCACCTAGCTTCGCACCAGATGCTCTTATCAATTCAGCAAAAAGATTGTCATTTCTGCCAAAAAATTGCCAATTAACAAACGGTCATAATAATTTTAAAAGCGGCACTTTGAAGAAGTTGTTCCGGTCCATGAGAAGTCAATAGGCGCAGATTTAGTGTGGACAAGTGGGGGTGGACGTTTATTGCAAAGTGTAAAATCTCCGTTTCGCACAAATTGGAGGAGCTGAAGAAGACACAGAAAATAGTTATTTTTTGACGAACATATCTAGACCTGGCAGAAAGGAGTGTGCTTTTCCCGGATCCATCGTCAAAAGTTGCAAAACGTCAGCTGTGAAGCGAGTTACTTGCATTTATACAAGGAAAATGATGTTATCATACAAAGGTACTAGAAATAGTACATTGTACGCCTAGGAGGTAAAGTGGGTGTTTCCAAAACGAGAGGAGATGTGGCACTCGGGCGTCCTCCGGCTCGGCCGTCCTCGAGGCTTGGAAACTACTTCACTTCTGTGGCGAACACACTATTTTTTATCCTACACGTAGAAATTTAAATAGTGGAGATATGAATTCATTTTATGGCCACGCTAGGGGTTATTTTTTGCTCTTTCACATGCGGCAGAGAGTGGTGTCTCCCCCAGTACAGTATGTCTTCATCCTTCCTTCGATGAATAAGAATGAAAACAATTGTGATTCGAAAGTCGAACTGGAACAAAACGAGTCTGAAGAGGATTTCGTGTGTCTATGGAAAATTGTTCACGCCGGAAAAATCAAAGAAAAATACTTTTCCGCATAAATGTAACTATGGTCTGGTGCGAAACAAAGCAAGTTAATAAGTTACGAAGTGTTTCTTGCTTCCCACCAAATCGTCCGTGTATCCATGATATAAGCCCGTATTCCGCGAAACAGAGCTGCATCGTGAATCGGTCAATTCGGAAACTATAAACTGTCAGACAAAGAAATTTTACCTTCGCTAAACTGTCAGACAATGAAATTCTACTCCGGTCAGGCAATGACGTACTTTGTCAATTGTTTTCCGGCTTCAAAATCAAGTTTTACCATCGTGTAGGATAAAAAATAATTGTAGGATAAATAGACTTTCAAACACTGAAGACGCCGAACAGGCGAAACCGGTTTGTTTTGGACGTAGACTGACAATAACGTAGGCAACTATGGCTACGTATCTAATTTGTACAATTGCACGCCTTGTATGTACATATAACAATGTTACTACCCTAATTGTATAAATTTATCGCGCAGTAATCACTGTTATGGTTTGAGAAAAAATAATAAAAAACTCAAAGGTGGAGGACCACTCTCTTTTTAAAAGAGAGACTAAAAATGTATTTAAAAAGAAAACGAAGAATAGAAAAAAGAGAAGACTCTAGTGAGGACTGCTTCGCAGGCGTTGGCTGTAAGACATATAAATGTGAAATTTTTAAGACACGAATACAACGATTATTACCGCTAAGACTGAACGTACCGTTACCAGACTTGTGATCGAACTTGGAAAATGTCAGACGATGGACAAGGAATAGAACTCCCTCACCGGGAGGTGTTGCTCAATTGCAACGCGAGAAGATAACGACGGTGTATGGATCGCAATTGATCCGTAGTTGATCGAGACCGACGACGACGCTCTTTGACGATCGCAGCTCTTTGATGATTTGACGAGAAAAGAAACGAACGCCGATATTTTGAAGAAATAGAAGATGCCGGATGACGCTAATGTCGAAGTACTGACGACAGACCCGACCAGTAGAATAACGAGGGCGACTTGTCCAAAATTACGACAATTCGGCACAAATATGAATAATAATAAAAATACCACCGCTCTTCTCGAAGGGTACCAAGCAAGTGAGAATTTTTTTTTTTTATTCTATAAAACAGCTTGTTCCGTTTTTGTGATAATAATCACTGGCTCGGTCTTGAAAATAATTAAAAAACAATTGACGCTTTGAAGCTGCCTCGAAGAGAAAGAATAAGTAGGAAAGTGAAAGATGAAGCATAGTAATTAGTAGAATAGAAAACATAACAATCACTGTACGTGAATGGAGCCCTTTTAGTGCATTTCATTCTGAAAAATGCACTATTGGTCTCGTCGTGATGTTGGCAAACATGGGTCATGTCATGTTTTTTTCACGTTTCAGAACCTCTAGAACACGAATTCAGTGGTCTCCGGAATTTATATATATATATAATGACCGTTTTCTTGTTAGCACGATAACTCTCGAAGAAATTAGTTTAGCGGAACGCGCTTTGGCACAAAAATCAGTAGTCATGAGACACCGGTCGGTATTGCATTTGGGCCAAATCGGTCAAGGTGGAGGGGGGGAAAATCGGGCTTGAAGTCGTCAAAAAATCACTAAAAATCACCAGTTGATTCTAGAAGCATCATATTCGGTACGTATACTCCATGTTTGACTAGCCTTTGATTCTCATTTTCATTTTTTGAAAAAGTCAAGGGGGAGGGGGCGATGTCCCCGGGGTAAAAAATAAATAGTGGTTGAAATGGTAAAAAAATCACAACAAATCACCAGTTGATTCCAGAGCATTATATTCGGTATGATGATTCCATTTTGAAATAGCCTTTGATTCCCATTAAGTTCAGCTTAAACAAACCCGGCAGCAAACAGTACGAGCGAGGGTCAAACAAACGAAAAAAATCATGGTCTCAACATTACTACTTCTGGGACGGCTTAGGGTATCCGTATACAAAATGAAATGCACTCTTTCCGACCGCCAGCTGCCGGAGCGAAATTTTTGATTATGGAGTGAGTGGTTGCATTATTGTTCATCATAGACCCCATTTGCAGCAAAGATCGAGCATCAGAATTCGACCTTATCAATAGAGAAGCCATGATTCGACTGAATATTGCTTTGACACGGTTAAGGCCTCAACATTTATAGGCTCACACATAATTACCGCTCTGGCGCTCTAAGACACAATTAATAGATATATACTTCTCGAAGGGATTTAGGAAGACACTCAGTCTCATAGTGGGGCTTGACGGGTGCGAGGATAGACCTGCCCGTGGTGAAGCGGCTTTCGGAAACAAACATGGCTAGCTTTGGGAAGGAGCTGATGTGTTTAAGAGGGAGGGAAAGAAAGAGAAACACACCTTTCACTAATAACTGGTCGGGCACGCCAGCACGGAGAATAATTACATTTTTAAGAAGCCGCTTTGGCACTTATTTGTGTGCTATTTTCTCATACTTTTTCAACTCTCACCTCCTCCCCTTCAATTTTCACAAGATGAACGTTACCCTTCTTGCTATTCCGATCAATTTATCGACCGATATCTTTCAGCAATGGAGAGTTCAAAAAGTATCGAGAAAGGGGTGAAGCTATTGCCCCCCAGCCCTTTATGCATTATTCCTGCGTTTATTCTTACTTATCTTTATACGATACCATATCTTTCAACTATCAAATATTTTTGTATATATTTTCTTTCTTGACTTTTGTCTCTCACACCGCAAACTTGCGGGTTCTAAACCTGCAGTTTTGCGTGAGTACTTGAACGCGGCGCTTTTGTTTTTAAGGGCAAGGGGAAAGAGGTTTTTTCAAATCGATAATTTAGCTAATATCTGGTCGAGGGGTACTATCCTCTGCTGCGACCGTAAAACTAGGATATGGCAAATGAACATGGTATTGGCTTGGATGTTTCGGACTCGTATCGGGGAATGAAATTTTGATAAGTCAATATTTGGTATAATTGAAGCAAAGCCAAAGTTGAATGAAACTGACGGATGGGGTGGAAACGACGGCATAAAAACTTCTGTAGAAGTAGGTGACGCTGCGAATGAAAGACGAGATATTTGCGTATCGTCACAATTCACACCGATCCGAATCGAAAGAATCAAGGAAGAGAGAGTGGTCGGGTGGTGGTGAAGTCGGGACTAAAAGTTGACAGCGTTAGAGAGGAGTCATGTGATCTAGTGCGTCGAGCCAAATAGACGAGGTGCGAGTGTTTTGCCTCGATACCTCTTTTATCTTTTTTTTTTTTTTTTTTTTTTTTTTTTTTTTTTTTTTCACTGCCCCCTCCTACCATCCCACATTGTATCACCCAGTCCAACAACGGCATTGCGGTATTATTCGTAAAACTAGCTCGCAACCCCTCTTTCCACTTCTAGCCCGCATAGAACCTATACATTTTGCCCTGACCTCTCCAGCCCGCGCGGTGTAGAGCATCACCAAGGGCGTTTGGGAAAACGACGCGGGGTTTTATCTTATTAGCAGATGTCAGTGAAAAATGACGCCCAGGCAAGCCATAATAAAAAAGAGTGCATAATTTCATTTATGAAATCTCGGGAGGATCGGAAAATCAGGGAGAAAAGAGAGTCGGAGGGTTCAGTTTTTTGTACGTTCACTCTCCTCAGCGTAAGGAAAATAAACGAGTTCACTCAAGATCCATATTTAAGGAGGTCGAGACGACAATCAACTGAAATTCACCTCCTATACTGAGAGATGACTTATTGGTGGGAAAAGCCCGGAATTTTCCAAGAAAAAATAAGGCGACAAAATCAATAATACAATAAAACCGGTAGGAATAGATACAAGAATTGAAACGTTAGAATCAGAACGCCTGTGCTAGATAGTATCATTTCATTACATAAAACTTTTCACCTTCAACTCCGAAAGATCGTCCATAAAAACATTCGGCAAGTTGAATCAGCGAGCAACTGTAGAGGGGGGGAGGGCTATTTTCCTCTTCCGCTGGTGTGCAACCTATTTTCTTCCTCTATCGTTTCATTTTATTCCCTCTCCGGGCGCTTGGATGTTTCGACTAAAAAGCGATAATGCCCCACCCACCCCCAGGGCGATAATGCCCCGGTTTCGTGTAAAACCAGCTCTTAACACAGTCACAATAGCGTCGCTGTCTAATTCAATGTCAAAAATACTAATGGTGGATTTCATCACTTCGGCTTAAGGTTCGTCTTAACTAAGCCGAACGTACCTGATTTACATAAAATTCGACAGATTTTTTCCCTTAAGACCGATTTAATTTTAAGCCGAACCTTAACCCGAGGTGGTGAAATCCACCACAAGACCCGTTTTCACTAACTTAGTTTAGAATTGATCGAGATTAGTTGCCATTAGCGACCATAATTTGTCTGATACAAAATGCTGTTGTAATCGTGATTAGTTGTTGATCGGCGTTGGTGAAAACAGGCCTAAAAATAGTCTGTTTTGATGTCTTTTTATAGCTGATACTTTTTCAAGTCATTAATAGTAAGCCTGGGAGAGAGGTAACAAGGTTCGTTTCATCACGTCACCTCATTTGAAGGAATACAACTATTTTTCATCCCTCATGATAATGAAGGTAAAAATCGTTTGAACGTGATATTGTAGGCCCAGAACCCTATACATTCTTGAGATGCTGCCAAACGGGGCCGCGATGAAATTGAAGCTTCCCAATTCCTCCCTCACTCTTCTTTTGCATCAGGGAATACCTCCTTGCTTCAAAGCTACATTATCGTCACATTGTACCAATGCGAGGCGAGGTAGTGGAGTTTGAATGACAATGTTTTTGGTGTACGGGTAATCGTTTACGGTCAGTAGTGTCTATCAGGGGGGGGGGGGGGGTTGGAAGCCACTTGCCTCCAATTGACGCTGCCAGGAGGAGGGGAGATGATTTTTGGTAACATCCAGGGGAGGATTTTCTCCCCACTTATAGCGCGAGGACTTCGGCATAATGTTTAATGTAATTCTTCATGAAAATGAGTCAAATGAAAGTAACAACATCAAATAAATAAAACTGTATCTTGATCGAGTAGGCATGTAGTATCGGAAAGGCATGTGATTTCATTCGTTTCATTTAAAAATCAATGGAATCAGGTGACTTTTTGATAGATAATCCGATGCGGAAAAGTTACAGAATAGTCCCCCAGCCCATCTATTCTGTAAATCTTAACGCGTGCGATAGCGAAATAAACAAGGTGAATAATTGAAAGTAATCAGCTGAGTTTGCTAACGCAGGCGTTACGAGTTACAGAATAGGGGAACAGAGCACCACACGGCTAGGACAAAAATAATAACAATGATGAGCGTCAAGCGCTACATCTATAGTTTTTGTGCCAATAATATTAATAACTGATCCGAAGAGAGTTGGAAAAAACGGAAACTAGTGCCCGTATTTATGAACGTTTCTTGACATTAAGGAGCCCTTGAAATTCATTAAAACAGATGTTTCTCTCTAGATCCCTGCGAGAAGAACGGTCAAGAGGAAGTTTTCCGTTTGATTGACGAATAATACAAACATTACTAAGATTTACGGAACCCCAAAGATCCTGGACCTGGGCCATAGTAAAAGGCTCAATGTGTAGGCTCTTGGAGGAAAATCAAAGAACAAATAAATTATCGTATATTAATGAGTTGATTTGCGTAAGTGAACAATTCTTGTTGAAGTACAAAATGGTCATGAAGGCGAAACACAATGATGCCAAATGATTCAGAAAAACCGATTGTCAGGCTCTGCCCAAGTTTACCCAAATTGAAATCAACTATCGATTGCCTTGCTCAAGTTGCCGGCTCACACTGTTTTACGAGGAAACTCGCTGACACATTCGGTACAGCGAAACCAGAAGTTTCGCTCCGTGTAAACTCAGCTTTAGAGGAGACAAGGAACCGTTAAGAACAGTTTTGATCACAATAAAAACATATTCTAACGAATTTCAAGGGTTCCTTGACACTAAGGTACCCTTTTTGTTGATATTGTTGTGAATTTGTTGTAACAGATGTTTTTATTGTGGTAAAAACTGTTCTCAACGGGTTTTTTGCGTCAAGGAACCTTTCAAAACTGTTTTGAGCACAATAAAATCATTTGTTCTAACAAATTTCAAGGTTCGTTAATTTTAAGGAACGTATTCATAAAATGTATTCATAAAATTTATGAATAAATATGGGCATCAGACCTTTATACCAATAAGTTTATACCAAAAACTTTCTTTCAGTGACCGTGGAAACGGATAATTCTTCTTCCACCGGCACAACCGGTTACGCTTATGGTGACGTCACATAACCGTAAACGTTAACTGTCAGACGGTTATGCAATAACTCCCTTTTAAGCTCTATACGTCACTTATCTTGTGAATTTTGACAATTATTCAATCGCTGAAGAGCGCCTGATTTTGGCCGGGGTATCGTTCCCTTTGGACTACGAATCACTTTTATTTGAGAGATGGCGGGCTTTCTGAGGGTGGCTACACATGACGTGATGACGTCTAAGTACTATGACGTACTGGGGCTATGACGTACGAAAGGGTGTTACATGAAATACCACGGGTGGTGTCGACGTGGCAACCGTTTTAATTATGATAGGATAACGCCGTGTTAAAATTATAACCCCCTTCGTACTTGCCCCTTGGGCGTTTTTCCGTTATACACGAAAACCACAGGCGGGAAACCGTCGTAATATGTCATCACCATGGACTGTACAGTGTTGGAAGGCGCCAACGGAAAACCCGGTGGCGGGTAAAACGCTCAATTTGTCAAGACACTAAAGGGTTCCATAGACGTACAATAATTTGTACAATGGTTGCGTTGCAAAACTCGGGGCTCGTGTTTAAACGCTGAAGTGTACAATTAAGTGCCTACTGGAGTTTTGCAACGGTGATTTGTGAGTTTTCACCTCCTCGTTATCAAAGCCGGAAGGTTAGTAACTTCCTTTCCTTCATTAATATTTTATTTTTATTCTTTTGGCTTATTGCAATAAGCCGTATAATTTTAAAAAAATATTAATCAAGTTTTATGGTTTAAAAACTAATAATATTCCTTTTCTTCATTTTGTTGTCAACTTTGAAAAAGAGAGGGCAGCAAGATTTCATCGCGATGAAAAAGGCTATCGAAACACCTCGGAACGTGTTTTATTGGATTATTAAACACTTAATCAGCGCTGAGCTAGATTGACTGTTTTGACTAAGACTAAGAGCTCATTGAGCGCTGAACAATTCTGAAGTTTTGCAACGCGGCCATTATTTTGTTTCCAGATGTTTACGGATAAAAAATTGGTTTATTATTATATATTGTGCAACCCATCAATACTACCCACAAGTGTTCAATTTTATTGCACAACGCCTAGTTTGCGCATTATCTATTGTACGTGTATGGGCCGCTTAACGGCAGTTTGTAGCTCAATTTATATTTGTTATGAACTTATGACTAAAAATACGACTCTGGGGTTCTGGTTGTCGGCCAAGCGAACTGATTCTCAGGCCAAAGTTCCAATTTCCTTCACAGAACCCAAAAATGGAAACGGATTTTCGGTCAGACAAGTCATTTAAGGGATCCTTCCTGTGAGACAAGCGTTTTGGCCAGTTTCCAGGGCAAGGGATAATTTTACTGCTAATGGTGGCCACAAAACCTCCCTCTCCCTGTAAATGGATAACTATTCACCCAAGGTCTTATAATTATTCCTGTCTGGTAACAATGTTCAAGATTTATACAGCTACATGCAAGTAGCAGTTGATAATAAATCAACACGTGGTTAAAAACTCGCGGCTTTAAAATATCAATCGTGTGTGAGTGAGAATCGATTGATTTTAGTGTTCATAGTGGGATTAGCGTTTGTAGAGTGTCGTTCTGAACTTTTGCTTCAGTTTCTCGGGTAAAAATGATGCTTCGTGGTCACACACAATACGCAAACGCAATGATAGGACTCCGAGGGCGTTTCTCGCAGTAAACGTTGCACACATGCATGCGAAAGCTTTGACCAAGACTACTTGAGGTGGTGATCGTTTGATTATTTGGTACGAAAAGGAGCTTCTTGGAATGAAACCTCTGGGAATGTTCCACCCTGTCATGAAGCTTAGGCCTCTGGATGACAAAACCAGTAAAACTAAACAGGTGTCATTCAAGGTCCGCGACCGCACGTGCCGAAGTCTGGCGTCTCACTGAATAGGATGTTGACAACCACATTCACGAGAGAGGTTTTTATGAAGAGAGTTTGGACTTTTTACAAATTGAGTTATAAAGTATATTTGGACTAGTATACATAGAGTAAGCCTACCTAGACAGTCGTCTTCCATTAAACCCTTTTCGCTTATCACGTTTAGTTAAATTTTTTTCAGGTTATCTCCTTGGTCCTGGCATTACATATTTAAGATGAACATTACTGAGCCCAGATATGTAGAGAATAAGCACACATTCCACGTTCTACTCGTGGTTGTGTATAGCAATGTTTTTTCAAGCGATGGATTCGATAAAGTAAAAACATGGTCATCGGTCCTTTTTTTAAAAAATCGAACACCAATCAGATCGGTTGTTCTTCGATTGTTTGTTTCTTAAAACAACCGAGAAGAGTCAAACAAAAATATGGTGAGTGCGGTGAAAATCCACCGCAAATTGAAGTTGATGATTCGAAAAGTACAAAGGCTTGGGCTATCATTTTGGACGATTTTCCAATTTAACTCTCCCTAATTTCATTTTTGAATCATTAATTGCTCCACTACCGAGTTAGAGACAACTACGAAGGGGTTTTCCCCTCTAACACGCGAATTCCAAACTAATTAAAACGATCACAGGGGGTTGCCGTGGGGTTGACGAATAAAAGCGGGTTTTCCGTATTTTTAAAAAGGCGTAACTACGAATTTATTGAATACTTCATACGATTTTTTGCTAGTGACTTTTTGCAAAGTAAGTTAGAGCTTATTGTTAAAGGGATGAACGGGCTACATACATCCATCATTCGGCAAAACCAAGATGTCATAACCTTGGCCATTTATCCGGTTCTTTAAGTATCTTTGGCGTTGCTGGGGGAAAGGGCAATCACTTCACTCGTTTTCCATTTCTTCCATAGAGACTCTTTATTGACTTAAAAGCCCTTCACTTTCTTATCTATCCTCCCTCATTTTTTTTTTTTTTTTTAAGAAGAGGAGGAGGACATCAGAAAATGACAGGTGTAGTGACAGAGATCAATGGGGCTGTACAGTCTTTATTTACAAGTCAGCAAGTGTCATGAAAAAACCCCACAAAGAACGGTGTATTATTAACCTATACCGGAATTAGATTTTCGAAAGGGTAAATAGAATTTTCTGACACTGAAATACGAGGGAAAAGAAGGTTATATAACCTGGTTATGGAGCGAAGGTTATGTAATCTAATATTTACGTCAAACTATAGTACTATATCAACCTTGGAGGTAGGAACAAGTGGAGGGAGTGAAACGCATTTTTCGTGAAGCTGGTCTCCATTACTACACACCATCTGTTATCAGGCCTTACCCAACAAAAACATTGACAATTTGATACTTGATCATTGAAAAAGTGATGAATTCCCCTCCCGTACTCTCTAGGTGAACGATAACAGTGGGTGTGTAATGGCGGAAAACCCGGCTTCACATGTTTCTACATTAAAAAAGCCTTTCTCTCTCTCCACTTGTTCCTACCTCCATGATATCAACCTATAGGCTTCAAATCCCACGACTGATGTTTACCCTAATAGTATTTTTCAGAACAAGTACGGAAAGTGGAAAATATCGTGCGAGTGTTGTTTGACGAACGCTATTTTTCGTACTACTTAAAACATCGTAATGCATTAATAATCATCATCTTGACTAAATCAACACTAAACTTGATCTTATAGCCTGGCTTCACTCAAAGCCGAGTTATAAGACGTAGAAAGAGCCTTTCAGCCGGTCAGCCTACAGTCTACATAGACGGCTAAACTGAGGCCAAAGTTTTCATATCGTACTGTTACAATATGGTTTAATATCGTTACAGTTCGAAAAATGTCACTTTCGAGGGGGTTCTAGGTGCGGAAAGAAGCTCTTCCGTTATAAGTAGTACGAACAAGTATTTTTCTCTTACCAATCGGCTCTATTTTCGTGTCCCCTCTGTAGTTTAATTTTAAGTTATCTTACCGCGACCAATTATAGTTTTAACCAAGTCCTCAAACCCTCCCAATTTTTTCACGCCACTGCTCAGCAATAGGTATAAAAAGATGTTTACTCGATCGATCTTGAATCCAAAAAGCAAACTTACGCTTTTGTTTCGGTTGGAAAGGGAGGGGCATTCAAGGTAGCTCCCAGGAATCTATTGGATGGCTCGTAAATTACTTCTTCTCTATGTGGTGTGTGCATGAGGGGGGATCCATTAATAAAGCGCTCTCGAATGTTTGGAATCCATTGAACTTTCCGATTAAACAAAAGGTTTACCGGGTGAACTTAAAACCACTCAAAAAATGATTTTCAGTGTTTTTAAAATTCTATGTTATAACATCTAGATGTGGTCGGATGGAAATGAATAGGTGAGAAGCTGTGCAGTGCTGCTAATTTATAGTGTTAGTGTGCATGAGACCCCTGAAAATATCTCCGGTCTTGGTCATTATAATTTTATTTTCGAAATGTAGATGAAAGCCAAGTTTTTAGTCCCCCAACCCCCCAATCTCATGTCTTTCAAGACTGATCCACCGAGTCATTTTAGTACAGCTAGATAGAAACCCGATGATACTATTGAAAAACCATGAATTATAATATTAATGAATAATTTGTTCGTGTAATTACCGATGGTCTTGCGAGCCTCATACACTTTGCCTTTGCTTGCTTGTCGTAAGATTTTGGTTTAACTTACCTGAAAGCAAAAACAAAAGATTAAAGAGAGTAATTATACTCAAAGGGGATGTGAGAAGCTGCTTTTAGGGGGGGTTTGCTGCCTTCATAACTGATTTACGAAACGGAATTTGTAATCACGCAAAGTAAAGTGGTTAATTGCATAACAACGAGTTACGATTGCCCTTCCGCGCACACGTGCGTCAGACTCCCCCTGCGTTGGCAGAGTAAATACATTTTCCTACTACCTTTTCCGTGGCTTAAAAAAATGCCTGCAACTTTCTAAGGAAATAATCTCCGCCAACGCAAAGCAATTAGTAAAAAGAAAAATTAGTTCAGGTGTAGGGGTGTGAGCTTGATGGATTATATTTTTCTCGGAAAATCTGGAGACGTCTAAATCAGACACAGTTTTTCCCCTCTACTCTGTCTCTGGGGTGTTTACTCAAATAAGAAGGATGATGGAAACAAAATTAGCTTTTTCATTTTTTTGTTCGAGCCCGATCCCTGGCCCTTCACTCATCCAACATAGTTAAAATCAGCTAAGCTTTTTTTTTGTTTGTTTTTTTACTCTGCCAACCATCTCGTCTATATAACGTTCTCCCAAAACGCCCACTTTAATGAAGAACAGCACTAACGGATAATTTACGACGCCACTTCACTAAATATCGGACACGTCGGGAACAGAAAGCGCACGGATGTTGAAAACTCTTTATGGTGTCCCTCTTCCTCCACCTCCTATAACAACATTCTTGGGGCCAGCGGTAAATTTTCAATAAGTGTTTAAGCCAGTGAAGTGGAAGGATGGGGTTTCAGGGACTCATCCTTCAGCAATTCTCCGCCCTTTCAAACCCTTCAATACTTGACCGCTTTTAATCAATCCTTCTTCGTTGGCTTTCTCTCTGTCTTATTGCGATCAAATCTGAACAGGATTCCACTCCGATTGCGAGTATATTTACTCGAAAAAACTGAGAAGGGAATGGCTTGCAAACAGTACTTATGAAGTCAAAGAGTAAAAACGAAATTTAATAAAACTGGCAATGCTGAGTTCTTATTTAAACGCCTCGAACCGTTTAGCTGTGGGGTTTAACTCAATTATGCACGCCTGAGTGTAGCAAAGCTCGGCTTTAACGGTAAAAACGAATTAATTTGAAGTTTCATAACGCAATTACAACTAATGACCAAAGGGATTAAGCTTCTCCTAACCCCCTCCTTGAGAGTGCATAGGGTGTAGCGAGGTGTTTGGTATATTAGTAGAGGTCAATTGATTTCAATAAGTACAACCCCCCCCCCCCCAACAGCAGTACTTACGCCCTTATCTAGAAAATTCTATGTTGTTGTTGTTGTTGTTGTTGTTGTTGTTGTTGTTGTTTTTTGTGATGTTGAGTTTATTGTTATACATATAATTTATTTAGTACTTGAAAATGGCCTGATAAAGGGAGGCCGAAACCGGTCCTGCGCCTGAAAAATAAAACTGTGGAGAGACAAAACAATTTTCAATCATTTCACTGAAGATCTGCAACCTCCACTATCTTGCCCTCAAAAAACAATTATTCTGGTATGTTCAGAATTTTCATATACCTACCAAATTTACGTTCAGCGTGAGCAGACCATAAATATACGTATATGATACGGTGAAAGACCAACGGATGATAAATCTTAGCATTTACCCGTGAATCCTAGCGTTCACCAGCGACGTTCGTTAAAGTTCAAATGATTCATGAAATGCGGACTTAGGCCCGGGCCGAACACATGGGCTTGAAGTTCTGTTTAGACCAGTCAATATAGACAAAAAAATCTGGGTAAATCGCAAACATGCATGTAATTTTTTTTCTTTTTGCATGTTGTTAGGGCCAATGAGAGTATTTTATACTCATGTTTGCAACCCTCAAAACCTTGTGCTCAACTCGTGGCACTCGAAAAACCAAGAAATTTCATCACTTTTTTCTCTTTTTTTAACAAAACTACCAGAAGAAAGCGCTTTTCGAGCATGACCACAGTATACATTGTTAAAGCCAACTAAATTTGCTACAATTAAAGCCCAGCCCGAGCATCCTGGGTCTGTTAGTTCAGGAAATACAACCAGTCAACAAAATACTTAATCTCGCCAAAAAGCGAGATTTTATTGGTAGGGTAACTTTTCAAGACCCGTAGCACTCAAATACCGGTGATTCGTACTTGGTTAAAAAAAATGAGAGGGGAGGTTGTACGTCCAAAATGCAACAAAAAATTTCCTATGTCCTAAGGTCAGATTTCGATTCCTAGCCGAGATAATCAATTTGTTGTTTTTAGCACATCACGGGTTTTCGCAACAAAAACAGGTGTAACATGGGAAGTAAGCGTTCTAGGTTAAATCCAACGACACCACTGAAAAGAGCACCCTTTTTTCTGTGTGAGTAAAGACATTTTGTCCAATGATAGTGAAAGATTCTTTGAGTAAACTGGGAAAATATCAGGATATTTTTAAAAATGTCAGTTTTTGACAACTGTTCAAAGCTAGACTACATTGGCCATGGTGCTCCCAGCGCCGGGCAAATTCCTCTAAAACTGAGTGAAGTAACTTAGTTTAATGTTTCATGCTTATTTTACTCCTGCCCTTCGCAATGTTTTGATAAAAATCCATTGTTATACCAAAAATGAGGCAATTAAGCCCATTTTGAGTGCCTAAAAGAAGATACGAAAGCTATTCCAAGAATGTTTTTTTCAGCTTATTCCACTTTTATTTGTCTTCCCTCATAGATTAGCGTAGTAAAAGTGAATTAAGCTGAAAAAAAAAGTTTTAGTAATGGCTCTTGATCTTCTTGTAGGCACTCAAAATGGGCTTAATTGCCTCATTTTTTGGTTTTGTTTGCTAAAAACAACAAATTGATTATCTCGGCTAGCAATCGAAATCTGACCTTAGGACATAGGAAATTTTTTGTTGCATTTTGGACGTACAACATCCTCTCTCATTTTTTTTAAACCAAGTACGAATCACCGGTATTTGAGTGCTACGGGTCTTGAAAAGTTACCCTACCAATAAAATCTCGCTTTTTGGCGAGATTAAGTATTTTGTTGACTGGTTGTATTTCCTGAACTAACAGACCCAGGATGCTCGGGCTAGGCTTTAATTGTAGCAAATTTAGTTGGCTTTAACAATGTATACTGTGGTCATGCTCGAAAAGCGCTTTCTTCTGGTAGTTTTGTTAAAAAAAGAGAAAAAAGTGATGAAATTTCTTGGTTTTTCGAGTGCCACGAGTTGAGCACACTTGAGGGTTGCAAACTTGAGTATAAACTACTCTCATTGGCCCTAACAACATGCAAAAAGAAAAAAAATTACATGCATATTTGCGATGTTTGATGTTCATATTGACTGGCCTAGTTCTCTAAGCTGAGCTTAGGAGCTTAAACTCCAATCAGAATTTTTGGTATTTTGAATACAAAATCGTTTAAACCCAACGCAACGCTTAAACAGACATTGTCGAGACCTAACCATCCTTTTACCACTAGAAATACAAGAATGGTAAAATTCTGAAATTCCTGGAATATAATAAGATCATCGGACTTTTTTCTAGACAGTTTTGGCACGTAATCCCCGCGCGGCGTTGGTCCACTGTTCGACTACGCAAGCTCTCCCACGTCATTGAAATCCCCCCTCCATGAATCAACTTTCCCACGGCTCATCACCCCTTGAAATGAACTGATAAAAGGCAGAGAAGTTTAACAGGAGTGCACATATTGCTTGTATGAGGGGGGGGGGGCAGTAAATGAAACAACACTGTACATGTTGATAGTCTACAGTTGAAGGCTTCAGGAGAGAAATGTCTATAAAAAATAATGGATTGGAAACAGTTCAACCAAAAAAGTTGAAATTGGCCTACATTTTTAAAACTCGTATAACTTTTGACCTGTTCAATATAAATTTGTTCATGTATTTACAATTTCCAAAGATAATTAAATCCTCTAAAACTTCCTTCGTGAGGGCTTTCTCCTAGGATAAACGGTTTAGACGATATAAAAGAATGTTCAACGGAAAACGTGGAATAAAAATATTTTTTTCGGACATTTTTACTTTTGCGGGGAATGTACTTCGAGAACGGTTAGGAATTAGTGAAACATGCATATGACAAAAATTTCTGATATTTATGTCAGCTTTAATTGGCCGCCACAAAAGTTTTGCCTACGATGCTCTGTTTTCGAGATATCAGTGAAAATCCGAAATGGTACCTTCTTTGTGCTCCCCCCACTCGGGCTCACCTCCTAGGGGTGGGGACTTTTAGTATGTTTACCTCCTAACTAGTCCAAACATGGTTCCGGAGTCAAAATTTCTGCTTTCGCTCATTCCTTCTAGAATCATTCGTTGACTGGACTACACCTTTTTGGGGCATTTGATATCCCTCGCAGGAACTATCGCTCCTAATGACAACTTCATGCGCACCCTCTGGATCCAACGACTTCCTCAACACATTCAAGCCATCTTACAAACCCAAGATGATCTACCGCTCGATCGACTCGCCGTCACGGCGGATAAAATAATGGAAGTACATCCCCTTCTTCTTCCCTCTCCTTTACATTACCCTACTACAAACGCTGTTTCAAATCCTACTCCCCAGGAACCCCACCGAGACACACTTGAAGGACTCCGTCAGGAGATTGCTTTTCTCCGACTTCAAGTGGATGCCTCGTCGTTTTCGCTCTCGTGACTGTTCGCAGACACGCAACCCTACACGTCACTCTCGAAATCCATCGCCCGCCGATCCGTCCCTCTGCTGGTTCGATCATCAATGGGGAGAAAAAGCTTGGAAATGTGTTCAACCGTGTTCCTTCACCCTTGCAAAAAACTTCCCGGGTAGCCAGCAGTAGCGGCATCCGACTGCCCGTCCCAAGGTCACCGTCTCTTCGTTGTCGATCGCGCCACAAAATTTAAATTTCTCGTCGACACTGGCTCCGATATCTGTTGCTACCCTATACGTTTTCAACCTGGACGCCGTACCCGTGTCAATTATAATTTAGCAGCGGCAAATAGCACCGACATCTTTACTTACGGTTTCCTACCCCTCAAACTCGACTTCGGACTTCACCGTGACCTGACCTGGGCATTCGTCATCGCCGATGTCGACGTGCCTATCATCGGTTCTGATTTTCTGGCTCATTTCTCGCTTCTCCCTGACTGCGAAATCATCGTCTAGTCGACTCGATCACCGGTCTCACTGTCATTGGCGTCCTCAACAACACCGACCAACTTAGCCTTATAGCTATGACAGACACGTCGTCTCCTTTCGACTCAGTTTTCAAAGAATTCCCGGAGCTCACTCGACCGCCTGGTTCCCCTTGCGTCGTTCGTCACAACACGGTTCATTTTATCAACACGACGCCTGGTCCACCCCTCTCTTCTCGTCCCAAATGCTTGGCTCCCAACCGGCGTTCGGATGGTCCCTGGTCGTCACCTCTCCACATGTTTCCCAAGAAAGATGCTGGCTGGCGCCCTTCCCGGGATTACCGCGCTTTGAACTCTCGAACCATCCCCGATCGCTGTCCATTTCGTCTTATCCGCGATTTTTCTCATCGCCTCCGTGGATGTTCCGTCAAGGCATGCAACCAAAATCCCGTCAATTCGGATGATATCCCCAAAACTGCGATAACCACCCTATTTGGTCTGTTCGAATTCCCCTTTATGAGTTTTGGTCTCCGGAACGCCGGTCAAACATTCCAACGGTTTATTGACGAAGTCCTTCACGGTCTCGATTTTTGCTTTCCATACATCGACGACATTCTAATTTTTTCGAAAGACGCCGAAGTACACTGCTCCCATCTTCGCGCTTCGCGGATCGGCGAAAGTTGGCAACCTCTCGCATTTTTCTCCCACAAGCTTACAACACGCCAGACGGAGTGGCCAGCTTACTACAGAGAGTTACACACTGTTTATTCGGCGATTCAACACTTTCCCCACATCCCCGAGGCCCAGCCGTTCACGATATTCACGGACCATAAACTACTGATTTATGCGTTCAGTCAAAAAAGAGACAAGTTGCCACCTATACAGCTCAACCAGCTCTCATTCATATCGCAATTTTCGACCGACATTTAGCATGTTAGTGGTTCAACTAATATTGTCGCCTACGCTCTCTCACGTGCCGATTCAATTTCAACCAACTTTTCTCACCCCGTTGACCTTACCTCTCTTGCTCACGCCCAGCATGAAGATAATGAACTTCGTGGACTTGCGGATCCGAGCAGCCGATCCTCACTTCGTCTTGAGCGTGTCAAAATCCCAGAATCAAACGTAACTCTCGTTTGTGACACGTTAACGGCCAACCTTCGGCCGTACGTTTCCTCGTCATTTCGACGCCGTGTCTTCGACTCTCTTCACAACTTGAGTCACTCTGGCGTCAAGTCAGCAACACGCCTCGTCTCTAAACGTTACGTCTGGCCTAGAATCCGTCAAAATTGTCGTTCGTGGACGCAGTCCTGCATCCCGTGTCAACGCGGCAAAATCTCTCGACACGTACGTTCCCCTACAGGTTTCTTTCCTCAACCTTCTTCACGTTTCTAACACAACCATGTCGACATAATTGGCCCACTACTC
Organism: Corythucha ciliata; assembly: GCA_038030265.1. NCBI lineage: Eukaryota > Metazoa > Arthropoda > Insecta > Hemiptera > Tingidae > Corythucha > Corythucha ciliata. Next base: position 41,814,543 of record CM075942.1, on the reverse strand, counting down.
CCCGCTGGTCCGTACAGGTACTGCCTGACAGTCGTCGATAGATTCACAAGATGGCCTGAGGTATGGCCACTGGAAGATGCAACTGCCAAAAAAGTCGCTGAGCGGCTCCTCAATTGCTGGTTTTCTCGCTTCGGCCCCTGCATCGAATCACTCGTCAAAAAAACCGTCCATTTTTCAGAATCACAATACATGTTCGCTTGTTTTCCTCAGCGGTTGCGAACTTCGGCGAAGTCTGCAACCACCCTACACAGAACCGTACCCCGTCGTCAAAAGAGACTCCAAAATCTTCACTTCCTGGTCAATAACAATCACCTGAACGTCAACATTGACCGACTCAAACCAGCCTATATCCTACCTCCAGGGCCGAGCGTCGCATCCATTCAGTCCTGTCCCCTCAATTCCTTCAATCGAAAAACCTCGATTGCGTGCATTTCGCTTCTAACGGACTTCCAGTCTCCTTAGGGGGCTAGCTGTGGCGTCATTTTTATTTGTGGCTTCATCCCCCACTCTGGGAGTCACGTGAATTCAACAGATTTTAAAACTGTAGTATTTTCGGGAAACTTGAAATAAATAATTTCTCTTGTGAAAGCGATTTAATAAACCCGTTAGGGTCTTTGGGGCGGTGGCGAAGACGATCCAAAGAACCAAAGAGGATGTACGGTTCGGAATGAAACCATCCAACAGGGTTGGGCGGCTCTACACCATGGGAAAGGACGTGACGCCAGCTTTGAGCAACACGCACGTTGTCTATGAAAGACCATGTTCCGGACCTTATTGCGGGGCCTCACGCTTAGGACAAAGTCGGCAGTACTTGAGAAAGAGATCGGCTCATCATCAGAGGTCGTTTTCGAACCAAGAGGAGGTCAGTTCGGGTTTAGTAGTGCACGCCCGATTCACAGGCCATGAGTTTGATTTGAAAAAAAAAAAATTGGCGAAAGAATCTGTCCTGCCTAGACGTCTCATCAATTAATCGTTACAGGTGAAACTGGCTAAAAAACCAGTTAATCTCGTGAAGGATACGCAGGATTTCTCGTCGCCTTTCAAACATGTGATTGGGACTCTGAAGGGGAACCAAAGGATTGGTTGCCGTCGCCCCACTATGACTTTCTCCTCCTCCGTTTAGCGTATCCCCGAAATGTCTGGCTCGAAATTTCATTTCATATTTCTCCTTGCTCTCGGGAGTGGTCCGTTGGCTTTTCTTTTGTATTTTATCTCGCTCTATTTTCCTTCTTGATATAGTTGGTATCTTGATTTAACTGACAATGTAAGTAGTCAATGTAAGTAGTGCTTTTCTTTCTTTTCTTCCCATTTATTTTACTGTGTTTCTGCATTTCTGGATAGAGACGAGAAGTCTGTTTTGCGAGTTTTTTGACGGTGGCGGTGTTGCTGTTTATTTATTTTACTTCTCTGTTGATAGGTAAGAATGATCATGAGTATCAGTAGTTAGTTGTACCGGATAAGGTTCAATGGTTTTACTGTTTGTTGTTTTTCAGACTGAAGAGGGGTGCTAGGCACCTGAAAACGTTATCATGAATTAAAGAACAAAAAAACGTCATCTTAATTTATCCTTGGCCGAATTCCAACTATACATATATCATTAAAATCAGCATCAGCTCAGCGGCCGACAAATCTCTTTTAAGGATATACCTATACTCTTAAAATGGCCCTAAAATTTCTAAATCAGACGAGCTCTGGTCAAGTGACCTCTGTCTAAATTCAAGGTCAAAATTTCGGACTCACGAGCCACTTCCGGCTAGGCTCGGGGAAACTTTCAAACATAGACCAAAAATTACCCTACGATTTGGGAAGGTGAGACCATTTGGGCAATTATGTTCAAAATGTGCAGACTTTAAAATAGACCGAAACTGCGTCATTAATAGTTTCTCGACATGATGAAACCTAGAAAAAAGAAATTTGATAAGCCCTTCACATTTGGTTGGAGTTTTCCAATCAAATGTGAAATGTCCAATCAAATGTGTCCGAGCATTGTTCACAGTTTCTGAAAATACTGTAGAAATGGGACAATAGACTGCGGGTAGAACGAAGTTGGTTCTACATAATACTGAAATAAGCCTACAGGAATTTTGTTTCGTTTCTGTATGATCTTTGTCGAGTTACTCGCTCAAAGTTTTTGGCCGAACTGACACGCAATAGAACTTTGTCCACTTAATTTAAAACGTCATTTAATTAAAACTCCGGTTCCTTTCTCTCTCCACACTCTCTCTCTCTCTCTCTCTCTCTCATGATCTTCCCCTTTCTACTTCCGCCTAGGGAATTTTCTGCCCACACGCGACGTTGATTAAACAAAATCGCCCCTTCATTCCTTCTCCTGTCCATTTGTCGACTCTTTCATCCGTGAAACACTGGGTAAGGGCTGTTTTCACTAGAAAATGTACGCATTATACTTTCTTATTATCATTATTGGGAAAATACGAGAGTTTTCAGGCTTCCTCGAAGGAATGATAGTCTATAAGGAAAGCCTCATACGTTAGCGCAGGCATTAGATAGGAAGGAATTAGACAGAAGTTTTGGTGTAGGCAACATTTTCGGCAATAATGAGGCCTTTTGGGAGATGAGCACAAATCTGAAGTTTGCGATTTAACATTTTTTCTCAAGAATGAAAAGTTAATTTTTCATGAAAGTAGATTCTATGTTCGTTCTCATAGTGTGTTGATAATAATTAATAACGCTACACTTCAGACTGGAGATTTCAAAAGTTCACTCCATTCACTCCATTGGAAAAAAAGGAACAGATGAATGAAAAAAAATAAAAAAGGGATTCTTGGGCTGAGTTTTGGAGAGAGTGGAAGCAAAGAAAAAGGCTCTTCTAAAAAAACTCCGTGTGGCCCTAAAAAGTCTGCGAACGACCTGAAATTATATTCTATCTTAGTCTTCGCACTGATCAAATAGTGGACTCAAGGAATTCCTCAAGTTCTCGCCAACGACGTACCGAAGAGAGCGACGTCCTCCTCGTCCTGGAAAGCGAATGAAGTCATCACCCTTCGAGACCTGAACGACACCATCACCACCCTTCGTGGTTAATGACACCGGACAAAGATAACGATATTTTTTTTAATATAAACTAAACAGAAATGCAATTCGATGACTAATTTGATGATTTTTTCGATATGATCGATTGCGTTTTTTTAGGTCTGCGTATCTTCTCCCTACACCAAATTAAAGCTATTGGGTGGTTCACCTTATGATCAAGTCGTGGGTTGGTATAGAAACGAACGGACTGGCTTGAGCGAGGCCGGATTATCCGCGCTTCACTCCCTGTTAGAGCGATGATCACTGTGTCCGTAGGGCGATCACCTTACCGGTGTTGAACCTGATCGGCCGTTAGGTGTTTTAGTGGCTACTACCCATAAGCGCCGATTTGAATTTATAAGTGCCCGAGAGCGCCGCAGCGTAACCCCAAAAGCGCCTGAGCGGGGTGAGAGAACAATAGAAGCAGAACTGCCAGAAGCGCCGGAGTGTGTTCTTTGGTTTGTTGACTTCGGTAATATAGGGGCATTGTTCAATGAAGACTGTTCGGCGATTGACTGTTGACAATATTGATATTCGTCGCATCGTAGTTTTATCACTCCAGCATCGATCTGGTTGTGAACCGAAATTGGGAGACTTTTTAGAATATTTGGTTACTACGTATGTTGGGCCGCGAAGCAGATTTCCACCAGTGTTATGGGCATCACCTCCTACAATCCTACCAAAAACCACAAATGGAGCCGAATCTTTTCATCGTCACCTTAAGGACCAGTTCGTTTCTCCTCGAGGTTCGGTGCACCTAGTAGTGGACGTCCTAAAAAAACTCCAAAGCGAAACTTATGCAAAAATGGGCGATTTATCAGCTCCCCGGGTAAAAAGGAAGAAACAGCAATTGAAGGAGGACAAACTGGTTACTTTGTGGCAGCAATATTCTACCAACCAAATACCTATTTTCCATTATGTGAAGCAAGTCGGCCTTTTAAAACAAGCATTCAGCGGGAAAAGCAAACATGCGGGGGATACACAATGAGGAAGAAACATGATTTTTTATTATTTTTTATTCTGAAAGCGTGGTCAACCATAAACCCTTTTGAGATGTATTTCTAACGAATTATTCACCAATAAAACAATTTAAAAAATGTTTGAAAGTAGTTAATTCGAAATTTCTGTTTTCCCTCCAAGCGATTTTATACTCTGCCCCTCCTGCCTGTATCATGTGTAACGTAATTATTTCAGATTGAGTCCTACTGCGGCAGCTTATACATTATACTGAAGCAAAATATTATTATCTTTTTTGTTGTGATAGTGATTGATATAATCAAGTGAGTTTTTTATTATACATAATAAAAATTAGGTAATTGCCTATGATGTCTGTACTTTTACGGAGCTTCCCTCTCTTTTTCATTGGACATAGCCAATACTTTGGTCTCCATAAGTTTTTCGGCCCGACCTGATTAAAAAAACACGGGAGAAATGATGAATCCGATAATTATGCACCATTTCTTAACTTACACTTATACACGCACCTCTGCAATTTGGAGTTTTGAATTTCCGTAGAGATCTTGAAAACTTCGGAAATGTATTCACAAAGCTCCCAGTTTGTTACGGTTGCGACAGATTATTTGAATCGGCCTTTCAAATTCCACCTGGGTCATCTATGATCTCTAATGGGACAAATATAAGTGTAATAAAACAATGTTTTAACGAAGTAATCGTGAAGTCATCGTTCGCAGATGAAATGTCTCACCTTTTTTATGGATTGAACGAAGAACTCGCCTCGAAGAAAGTAAACACGAGCCCGCACAAGCCACACAGATATAATAAACCAATAAATAAACAAAAACGCATGTGAGAGGTTGATGAGTGCGAAAATATGCCGCCCCAATGCTTCAGCAGTGTATGTAGTTGCCTCGTTCAAGCTCTGGTACGTCACACAGGGGCTGAGGTAGGTAGTTACCCCCTCGAACCCTATCCATACATAAAAATATAATATTTTAAATATATTGGATTCATTTTTATGGTGAAAAAGGATGCCAATCGCGTTAGTTGACCGAATTTCACAATAAAAAAGCGTCAGAGACCAAAATTTCTGATACGTGCACCTTCCTCATTGTTTATTGGCAAATTAAAACGGTTATTAGGGAGTTATTGCATAACCGTCTGACTGTTAACGTTAACGGTTATGTGACGTCAAGATAAGCGTAAAATTCAAATTTTTAGTTTAAGCGTTTGTCACAAACGTTTAAAGTATGAGGAGGTGTTTTATTAATTTATTTGAAGCAATTAAGTGCATCTATGCCCGACCATGTGTTCATATTTTAGCGCAACTCTTAATTTGCAATAACTCTTTTTCCACCGACTCAAACGGCTACGCTTATGGTTACGTCACATAACCGTAAACGTTAAGCGTCAGACGGCTATGCAATAACTCCCTATTATCGAATTTTGACGACTTGTAAACACAAACAATGAAGTACCTACCTATATACCTAACAAGATCGAATTTTGACTTCTTTGTAAACACAATCGATTGTTGATCAATAAATAAAACATGAAAAAATGTATTGTCTGAACCTCGGCGCTTATGACACTGTTTTCATGGCGCTCTTGTCCTATAGAAAAAGCGCTTCTGTCTATAGGTAAAAGCGCATTCGTCCAATTATTTTTGTTCGTCGGCGCTTTCGTCCTGCACCGGTTTTAGTAGTATTAGTCCACGTAAAGGCGCGGAGAGATACCCGAGGTGCTGTTATTTTACGGAATTCATGAAGTCCAAGGAGCTCACTGGGCTATTCTCGAACTCAACTAACTAAAATCAGTCGAAACCAACGAGATCGCGAAACGCTCATTTTTGCTCCGATTGATGAGGGGTACCCTTTTAGGTCGAGAGTTTTGGTCAAGGCCGAGCGCATCCGCAATTGAACATTCTACGAGGGACTTATAAATGGAGTCCTGCTTATTCCGAATGTTTTGACAAAATGTCTCTTATAATCGCTCACTGTGTCATTTTCCTGGTACTGGGCAATTTTTGCAAAAATAGCCAAAATTTAAAATTGGACGAATCTGCTATCATGGGGTTTTACGACACGGTGAAACCTGTCTCGTCTAATACTTTCAGGGTATGCACCCCATATCAAGGCATCGTGGCAGAAACAAATCTCTCTGTCACATGTCAACACAAAAATCCTTAGGACGGACGTACATGGAAACTTGTTTTTCAACTCTTTAATTTTTTGGAAATTCAAATGGACTGTACAAGGGAAAAAGTGAAGCCTGGACGCTCCAGTTTCTTGCGACACTCGGGATTGAGTCTTTTCGAAAATATAAAACGAGTGCTATACGTCAGACCAAAAAAAGTGAAATCAATATAAAAACTGTTTCAAGAAAAAGGCTACGCTCAAGGCTGTAAGACCATCTTTTAGTGAAATATGGCAGCTAACATGGGGCGGGAGGGAATTCTCCAGTTTTTCCTGTGGAAATTGGAACGGTGTGTGTGAGCAGAGTCTGGAGCTCGCTCACAAAGTAATAAAAGGCGTTACTGGGTTGACTCTAAAAGAAAGAAAAAGAGAAAAAGCTGGCGTTTTACCAAAGTGTTGGCGATGAAGGCCAGCGCGTAGGAGAAAAATTGGATGATGGGTCACTGTGCGTTTATATGAACTCCAGGGGATGATTTAGATAAGAAAGAAAGAAAAAAAAACTGAGAGAGAAAGAAAGTCACGTAAAATCTTATGATTCCAAGTGGCGTGGATGACGTCAAAAACCACAATCACTGGTCAATATGATTGCAAATCCCCCCCTCCTGTAACTCCAATAAGATTGACTTCTATAAAGCCCTGTTCACACGATGCAATGTTTGAAGCTAAATTGCATGCTGGATTTTTAAAAACATCCGGTCACTACCAAGGAACATTTGTTTTTAAAAAACCAGCATGCAATATAATTTCAAACACTGCATCGTGTGAACAGGCTTAATATGCATACATATATGTATTTTTATATTATTTCATTAAAAAACGATTACTTAGATTATCCACATTTCACCAAAAAATTCTATAAATTGAATGGCCCGTCAATATACTTTCCATAGATCATATTTTCGTATACGTACTTCTTTCTTACTCTGCCTTGTCATTCACTGCAGGGCCAAAGAAAAAGGAGTGAAATAATGCCAAAAGGTTTTAAAGAGCACGAAAATGTCAACATAAAGGGGGAAATGCTCTGGTACGCTCCAAGAGCAAGTCTAAAAAACAAGAGGATTATACTTGATGACTTTATTAGCTTTCATCATCCTTGTTCATCTCGCAAAAAAGCACCACGGCATATCACACCCACTAACCTAACCGTCAGAAAAAAGTGAAGTGCAAGGGTGAAAATTAGAATTAAGTTGTCGAAGTGGAAATCAATGATTTTTATCTTTTCTTTACAGCTGAAAGGACCTAGCTTGAAAAAAAAAAAAAAAAAAAATGGAATAATATATTCTAAAAGAAGGCATTAAAAGGCAAGAAGAGAAGAAAAATCGTTCTATTTATCGTCGTATGAAATCGATTGGTTCTTCGAAACCTTTCCACCACACAATGAACTCGTCAGTATTGAAAGTTCAGCGTCCTTATCCTTCTTTCACCGACAGTAATAATTCAGGCACGTCTGGCTATTATTTTCACAGCATAAGTTGCGGCAAGAAAGATGGAGAGAATTTTCGTTTAGCCAACAGCATTTCTGCTACTAAGTTCAGAAAAAGTGAAACCACAGCTTACAATTCACGCACAGCGCGCAGAAATAGCAACTTTACCGGTCCCACCACTTACTTTTACAAAACACTCATTGCTCGGGGTTAATGAGTTGATGTGATTACCAGTCCTGAACAACTAATGATAATACGTTTTGGCTTTTTGGCATGGCTCGGCTATCGGCTCGTTGGAGCTTCTTGCTGAGTCGCCTCTATTCATGTATAATTGCATTGCGCTAGGTTTTGACGTGAACTAATGACGAATTGAGTTTGAGTGACATTGCTTAATTGTAACATTATACCTCATTCCTCGGTTAGGGTATGTTTATATAGGAGCGGCGAATAAAGAAAAGAGCTAAGAGGAGAGCCCCTCTAGGCTGAGAAAGTGAGCCAAGAAATTACACCACTCTACTTTTGGGTCACACAGCTTCGACATTAACATTTCCACTGGAAACCAATATGAAAATTTTCTCTGCTATGCTCTCCCCGCAGCTTTCCTCTTTGGTCACCGCTTCTATGCAAACATACCCTTAGTGTGGTACTTCGGCCAACTATACAGTATAGATGCACATGCATGAACGATAAAAGCCGTGTTCATCATTGAATGATGAAAAATAAAGAAAATAAAATTTTTTTAGCATACATACTACAGTATTTTCAAATCAAATTGTGGTTGATGTGCTTTATACCCATTAATTCATACATTTATACGTTCATGGTTAAGCAACGATTTTTCAATACTCAATTAATCATTGTAACGTGTACTCGAGGGTTTTTTTATGCCGAAGGCTTTCTCTCTCTATTATTTTAGGGGATCGAGTGACTTATCTCAGGACCCTCCCAATCATAAAGCCCTATGCTTTGCACGGGCGTTGCTAACACGAAATGGAAATTTAAAAATGAATGAGCGGCAATACTAAAAAACGGGGACCGCATAATTCACTTTTGAACTGTAGAAATGAAACAATAATGGTTTAGAATTATAAATTAAAATATTTTGGGGTTTGCTATTCAATTGGCTAATAAAAGCTAATAGGTTCGTATTACCTATACCAATCTATTACAAAAAGTTCGATTTTCATGCAGTGACACCCGTTTTCCAATGTTTTACACTTTCACCAAAACGGAGATTTGACCCTTCAAAATTAAATTTTGCGGGTTTAGCCCTTTCTACACACTACGCGGAACTGGATATAACAGAACTCAATTTCGCGGCTTTTACTCACTCGAATAGCCAGTTTTGCAGGACCGTGTCAATTTGCAGGGTGCGGCCCTGAACTCTATTATGGCGTGCCGATGTGGAGCTAGGGGGGCATAGCGTCCCGGGCCGCCATTCGAAAACTTAGCGACGACCATTTTTGTCATAAATGAATGCACTAAAATGGGGATTTTCATGCTGTTTGAGTGTGAAAAAATCGGTAACTCGCGTCTAAAATTGAGAAAAGCGCTCATTCTCGGCTAAATTGAGAAAATGCGTTCTTTCGTGGCTAAAATTGAGACTACAATTAGCGACTATACAAATCGAGGAAAATATCAAACTCACAGATGAAATTGAGAAAACGCCAATTCATATAGGTAATAAATGTTTATTGTTTTGGAGAACGTACCGTAATTACCTAACGAACGTAATTACCTAAGTAACTTTAGGTAATTAAATAATTTCTTTGAGTGGACCCATTCATTTAATTGGAAAAACTATTGCCGACTAGTTTCGGGGTAGTTGCACCCCATTCTCAAAGCCGAAACAAATATCTTTGTCATATGTCCAACACATAATTCATATAAATCCTGCTGACGGATGTACAAGGAAACTTGTTTCTCCACTCTGTGTTCCTGTCTTCCTTCCTTCTATGTTCCTGTGTCACCACAGAGTGGAGAAACATGTTTCCTTGTACATCCGTCATCAGGATTTGTAGGAATTTTGCATGTGACAAAGAGATTTGTTTCGGCCTTGAGAATGGGGTTCAACTACCCCGAAACTAGTCGGCAATACGCAAGATGACCCAATTGTTGGCTGATATTTCGCTCGAAGAATTCAAGGAGAAATTATTGAACCCTCAGCCATATGCGGGCCATATGTATGTTCATTTTTTAAAATATGTATGCGCATTTGGGAGCGACCCCCGCTCCCTCTTCAGCACAAATAAACAAAATGAACTCCACTTAGGGTGCCCGCGCGCTAGTCAGCCTGGCTGCGGCAGCCAGTTGAATACATTGCAACCTAAGGGTGCCCGCGCACTAGGCAGCCAAGATTTCCTGGCTGCGGCAGCCACTAGAATTAGTTCTGCACTACCAGTTCAGAAGAATTAGTTCTGCAGCCAAAGAGATATGACAAAAGTCAAGTGGCTGCCCGAAACCTCGCGCACTGGTCAAAGCAGCCAAGCAGCCACCAGCTAATTTAATCTATGCTAATTTGTCTTCCGGAGTTATAGACGCTCGCATTCGAGTATCGGTGCCCAACTGCCCATGGTTGTGAATTTAACGGGTTTCAATAGATTGTCGAATGATTCCACCGTCATTCTCGTATAGTCGAACAATTTATCCGAAAATACTCAGAGGTCCCGGAAGTAGGCTTGAAATTGACCCTTTGAGCGTCGTTCCGTAAGTACAGGATGAATCCAGTATTTTCTCTCCATTTTCCTTTTTTGCGAGGCAAAGCGTAAACAATGATAACTTCTTCCACTTTCATCTCGGGAACGAATAGCTAGAATCGGGCTTCTCTATTTGGCTGCCTAGTGCGCGGGCACAAGCTCTATGTTTGCGATGTGTGGAGTACATGCAACCAAACAAATGTATTCCCTAGAAAAATGAAGCAATTTGATACGTTGCATAGGCAACACACAACACGAACATAAAGCTTGTGAACGGGCCTTAAGGCCCGTTCACAAGCTCTATGTTTACGTTCTATGGAGAGTGTGCAACCAAACAAATGTATTCCCTCGAAAAATGAAGCATTTTGATAGGTTGCATAGACACCACACAACACAAACATAGAGCTTGTGAACGGGTCTTTAAAGCTGGATACACACATGCGGTACAAGGTGACTAAATTTTCTATAGGTGCCTCAGATCACTGTCCTTCACCTACGTCACGAGCAGTCCCAACAGCCATTGCGCTGGACCCAGTACATTATTAGTTGTTATTTGGTTGTGATTTTTGAGAATTCATAAACTTCAATTTCAAAATTAACTTGCTCTGCTGCTCTAGGATGAGCAATCGGGAGCAAAGGACTGATGGTGACGTCAGTCTCCACCCCTCCCGTCCGATGAGCAGGGGGAAATCTGCGGCACCTATAGTAAAGTTTACTCACCTTGCATGCGGTATACTTGCCAAGTAACGAGCAACAAATTTTTGGAATTGTTTCTAGGCAATTGCTAGAAATTGATTGAATATTTTGAAAGTTACTTGACAAGTACCGCATGTGTGTATCCGGCTTAACAATAGGCTCTCTCGTTGTTAAGTGGAATTCATTTTGTTTATTTGTGCTGATGAGGGAGCAGGGGTCGCTTCGAAATTCGCATACATATTGAAAAAAAATGAACACAATATGGCTGAGGGTTCAATAATTTCTCCTTGAATTCATAGTCGGCAATAGTTTTTGCAATTAAATGAATGGGTCTACTTAAAGAAATTATTTAATTAGGAACCTAAAAAAAGTAATACACAGGTTCGAGAGCTGGCAACAGTCCCATTCAACAGGAAGTACATTTTTTGAAAGGTGTGAAAAATGATAGCATATGTCCCCCTATTCACGGGTCGGTAGTCTTCTGTGCAGTATCTGGGGCCTAAGGGTTATAATAGCTATAATTAAAGTCATTAATTTGGGACATGAATTCAACCAGAAGAACATAGTCCTGAAATTGGTTTAATTCAGCAGCCACTGAGGGCAAATGCTCCAGGCGGACGCTGGCACACGCTCATAGCTCATAATCGTATTATCCTCTAAATAAACTTGTTGACTTAGACCAGTTTCAGGACTAAGTCCTTACGGCTCATTAATTTCCCAAATGGGAATTTGACAATCTCCCACCAGGAAACATGCGAAAAATTAATCACTTTTCAGAGAAGTTACATTCCTTGATGTTCTTTCTCCGACTATAACATCAAAAATTCGCGCTTACTGCAACCAGCCACTGCATCCTACCACGAAAAAGGTCGCTAGTCTTATGAAAGTAGACAGAATGTGCTAAAAATTCAAGACCGAGCCCTTTCAAGTCTCGTCTCGGTCTCATGCTTCAATACTTTTAGGAATTGAGATTATCGATCATTCAGAGTTGACACATCGAACCGGAAATATAATAGGTACTCTGAAAAGTCGGCTGTAATACATTATCTCACTTTTAGACTCAGAGAACTTGCTAGAATCAATCAGAATTGGAGTTTCTTGTTTTAAGAAGAAATTCGGTCGATTACGCCCGAAGAAACTATGAGACGTGACTTGGTTGTACGATGCGACTCGAAAGGAGCGTTTACATTATTTAAGAAGAAAATTATAGATAATGAGAGCTCAAACCTTCTGTAGGCCTTCTTTTTATAGAATAAACAATTCATAATTTACTAATTTATTTCGATGGTTCGATGCTTCCTCCGTGACAAGGGACGTATTCAGATAACAACCTTGGCAGTTGTTTGAAAATGATACTCAGACACTTTCTATAGATGCCGCAGATCTTCGGCCATTACTGTCCTTCACCTACGTCACGAGCAGTCCCAACCGCCTTTGCGCTGGACTCAGTACATTATTAATTGTTATTGGGTTGTGATTTTTGAGAATTAATAAACTTAAATTTCAAAATTAACTTGCTCTGCTGCGCTAGGGTGAACAATGGGGAGTAAAGGACTGCTGGTGACGTCAGTCCCCACCCCTCCCGCCTGATTGATAGGGGGAAATCTGCGGCACCAGTTAGTCACCTGGGTCTGTTCAAAGCATTTTGAACCCCCTTACTTAATTATCAAGCGAAGGGGTGTTTACTATTATCTGATTTAAAGTTGAAAATTTAAAGTTATAGATTAAAATTGGTTCATTAGTGGTCAATTTTACCGCCTGAAGTTAGGTTGGAGTTTGGTAGGTTACCAAACTCTAACATTGTTTACGTAAATTGTGACGCATTTCTTTCGTTAATTCTGAGTTAATGATGCTCAAACCTTAACTCTCGGTGGTGAAATCCACCATAAGAAGGTAACAAAGGAGCACAGTGAAAAAAGAAGAAAGTTATTTGTTCGATTTTATTGACCGATCCTGCCGTTTTACTCATCCGTTGTAGCTGGGCTGAATATCGTGCGTCCAAAGCCGGAGGAGACGTTGAAAGGAAGGGTCGACCCGATGCGTATGCCTATGTACCTCTACGAAGGGACGTATTAAGCAAAAGGTTAGCATTTTGTCTCCGATGTGTGTGTTAATTCTTTGTATTAAACATTCTCCGGAACTGCAGGAAAAGAATGAAACCTACTGCTCAAATGAAAAACATTTTGCAAACGTTTAAAAAAGGTGCAGCGGTTGGAACGGCGAGTAAAATAAGGAAGCTGAGGCAATAAATCGCGTAGTATTTGTCTTCTTTTCTTTTCTTTTCAATTTCCAAGTTGAACAATTCAACTCCTTTTAATAAAAAATCGAGAAAGTTATTGTTCCTGTGGAATATTTAACCGGTCCAAGTCACCACCCACCCTAAATAAATTACGAGCTATGTTATATGACTTATTTAAGCATCCTTTTGCGCCCAAGCCAGGGCCACTTAGTTTGCGTGATGGTGGATTAGAAAGGGGAAAGGGGATGGATTGCATCCACCTCCTTTCACCTAATTTAGTGACCTATTTTTTTTTTTTAAGGATCTGATCTACACAAGGTTTTTGAATGCTGGTGGCGCACAATGTGCTGTACTGTTTGTATCCCCCCCCCCAAAAAAAAAGATTCATCACTCGACCGATTCTATATTTCTAGTCTTAGTTTTCTGCCGGGGCTTGTAATAAGCTGTGAAAGGCAGGACAGAGTTTTAGAGTGTAAGGGGGGGGGGGTGTAGGGTGTTTGTCCAGAAATGAAATCTTATAGGCTTCTCAGTGTACAGTCCGTGCTCAGGTTTACTGTTGCAACCGGGGACAATCCCCCTCCCCTCACGTATCAATCTAGGAACAGCCTTCATGGCAAAGACCTCAAATGAGAAAACCTATATCCTATATTTGACTGGTGTGGTGGGTCGGTGAGGAAGTTGGAAGAGGTTTGCGTGAAAACTGACTCATCCCTGCCCCCTCGCAGTATGTTTAGATTTTATTTATGATCGGCCATCGCTAGTTCGGAAAAACGTCTATCAAACTGCCCTACTTCCCATTCTTTTGATTACAGAAGGGTAGTTACGGACAATTAGCGGGGATACTGTGCTTGAGCTCCTAAATGCGTGAAATTCAAGATATTGAGCGTTAAGGATGAAGCATAAAACAGGCCCCGTCCTTCACCATCTTATTATACTTGAAATGATTCCGGGATTAAAACAGTCACGTTTACAGTTTAGTTAATTATACATCCTGTTAAGCGGGTTGTCAGGGATGCGTAAGGCCCCGTCCTACGATGAGCGGGTGTCGCACGATTTCAGCGATTCGATGGTTTAAACGTGTAATTTTACAGCGGTGAACGGCTGGAGTGCTCTGTCTGTGCGTTTTTCGCGAGTGGATGGCAGCGTCTTACCACTTTTTTCGAGCAACAAAATCAAAAGTTCGAATCGCCGCTACAATCGAGAGGGTCTCGCTCACGTAGGGCATGGGGTAACTATACGCTGGGAGGGAATATTAGGAATTGTGCTTTACCTATCAACATAATTATATTTTTCAGTTGTATTGCAGGGGTTGTGGTTGTCGAAATTCTTAAAAAGAGGCGTTTTAAGGTATAACTTTTGTTTTTTAAAGATCTTGAACTATTGAAGAAGTTTCGAGAGCCTGAGTCGAAAATTTAAAACTTTGATGTCAGCAGTTTATTCACTGTATTCACTCGCGGAAGGCACTACGATGTCTTTAGGAATCAGTCTTATTTCATTACAAGTAATTTATAAACGCTACGAAAGCCAAAGTTTGTGGATCATATTAATTATGCCCGCCTCCTCATGCTTTTAAACCGCATGACAGTACACAGCACGAACTAACCCCGGGATGTGAGTATAACCTAATTTTATTCAACGAAGGGAAAACTTCAACCGATCAGCACTCGCCCAATTGTCAACACATTGTCAAAACAAAAAATTAGTCTCTCCTTTCACCGTGGGTCCCCCGTTCCTCTTTACTTTCTCATGTTGAATTGCATTAACTGCATCTGATTTCACATTCCTACGGAATACTTGGAAAATCTGTTTATCGAGGGTGAGGAGGAGTATACGAGATTCACTAAGTGGCCCAGGCGAACAGCCGTTATTGATTTGTTCCTACAAAAATCCCTTAAAACCTTTGAATCAGCAGACAAAAAAGAACAAAACTAGTTGCCCATTTATTCCTGATCTCTATAAGCGTTAGCCACTATCAGGCGTGGAATCAAGGCGTGGGTTGGTCTTTTGTTCAAATTCAGGCAGGTGGCTAACGTGAAGCTTCCCTAATGGCACATTACACTGCGTACCACGGGTCTGCCATGATGTATCCCTATCTTTCCACGTGGTCAGTCCCGAATGCGATGATTCCATCGGTCGAAATTCCTAGTACATTATAAAAGCGAGAAGGGTTTAATTTCCGTGATTTGAACCAGAATGAAATTACAGAACGGATGTATCACAGTTCAAAACGGGGAGTAAAAATACCCCCACCCCCCTCGGAAGGTAAGACCGTGACACCAAAAAAAAGAGGGAGCGAAAAAGCGGAAATCCTTCCATGCAATTTCAATTATGCTGCTCCACCCTTCTTTGTTTCTCAAAAAAGTGGAACTAATACACCAATCGACTAACATCCATGCTTATTATTACAAAGCGACAAACGTATTCTATGGCTTATTTCTAACTCAAAGGCACATTTATTTGAGTGTGTTATCGCTTCTAAGCTACAAATTCAAAATTATTTCTACTAAAATCGCCAAGATATCTGCAGGTTAGCAGCTTCCAACAAAATTAAGCCAACTGTTTCACAGCAACAACCAATGATATTTAATTCGTGTATTTATTTGTATATATTTGAGTCACTCTGTCGGCCTTCCCTCCCTGGCCTTTTTTTTTTTTTTGATTGCTTGTTGTTTTTGGTTTTTGTTTTATCTCTTACCCGCCAGCGACCAGGATCATCTGCATGGTTGCAGCACATGGCTAGGGTAAACTAGCGACTAAAGACTAAACCGAAACTGAGAAGCGGCCGTCTCCTCCTTTTCACTTGGCTTCGTCTATTCCGCCCCCACGGTCACCCCTCTATGATCGCTCACTGTGCTGAGGGCGGCGCACCAAGGTCCTAAACTCTGTTGGAGTAGGTTAGTTACTATGGTTGGCTGGGGGGGGGGGGTAGAGCTTAAAGCCGAATAAAAAAAAAATGGAATAAAATGAAAGATAAAACCCATTAAAAAAAAAAAGCGTTTCAGTCAGAGCGCCGCCAAGAAATCACCCCTCTGCAGCGCCATTGTTTTTTTGAGAAAAATTCAGTTTGGGACAGAGGAGGCGCCTGTGCAACTTCACTCGCTCACTAATCACCGCGTCCACGAAAGCACACTACTTGAGCCCCACTGATCTCCGGCTCTTCTTTTGAGTTTCATCCCACTTCCTCACCACCCATACTCCCACCACCACGAAAAAGTAGTCCAATTTAAATTACATCTCAATACAATTCAAGTAGGCCCTGCAAATCCTCTTAAATCACTTACCTCTCTCCCGGCCGACACGCCGACTTGTTGAGATGTTTCTCATCAACTTGTTTCTCAAACTCGAATAAACAATTTCAAGAGGGTCGATAGCCAATCCCAGAAAGCACTGCTGTCAGCAATAACAAAGATACTCTAGGGAACTCGGCAGTTTTTTTCAACATTATGTAAAAGGAGTGGGTGAGTGCACGAATGTTTTTATTAGTCCCAATTTTCAACCATTTACTGGCTCAGTCAACTCAAGTTCTCGTGTAAAATTATACTCGTAGACGTTCCGCTTCCGCCAACTCAACACAAATGACGGCATTCCTCTCATTTTTTTGTCATCAGTCAACCCATTTCCCTGAATGGGTTTTTCTGTTTACAAATCTCAACCTTTACCCCCTCCACGTTCACAAATTGATTTTCAGCTCTGGCAATAAACACAGAGCGAAGAATAACAAAACATAAATTAAAATTACAAATAAGTACTTTTTTTCTGGAGCGTGTAATTGATTACACTTTATTCGAAGGCTCAAGAGCTTAATCTTTGTCACCACTGGCCGTAAACGTCTCCTTTCTATTTTATTACCGCAAAATTTTAAAATATTTTTCCTGTATCCCTCCAAATAATATACGCTCATTTTACTTTCATGTTCCTGTGGTGTAAATATGTGTTCATGTTCCTGTGTATGTAAATGTGGTGAAAAAAAAGTGTTGAGCTGACATCAAATTCACGTTCCTATAGACCCCTAAAAGGGCTACATTTTGTTTCTCAGCACGGCATCTGTCATGTCGTCCGCTCTCCGTCTTCCGCCAGCCAGTGAATTGTTCTCGACAGATCTTGACGAAAGGCGGCTCAAAAGTTGTGTCGTGATCCCTAGATTTTTTTGTAGCTCCGGCAGCTTGGCCATTTAGCGCCATCTACTTATCATTATGCTGCCTACTTATCTCATCCACTACATATTTTCAACCATACCATTGCAGTGAGGTTGAGCCATATGCGTAGCCTTGGCAGAGCGATAGTGAGACACAACTTCTGGCCACAACTCCATTAGGGCGGTTCTAGGAATATTCCCGTGTCATTCCAAAGAGAAATATATATAATATAGTTTCGGTAATAAATACAATCATACCATACAAATATACGATTACTCGCGCACGCTAATAAATACAGTCACGCCAATAAATGCTCTCATTCATTACAAACACACGAACACACAGAAGCCAGTAACATGCAAATAAAAACAAAATAATTAACCTACGAGGGCCTAGTTATTGCGTGCTTCTGCCGTGACTAAATTTCCCAATACTGATTGGCTTCTCGCAGAAACTGGACAAGGGCATAGGCAAGGGTAAGTGGCATCCTACGCAATGGAAGGGGCATTTCACCCGCGGCGGCATTGTTGGCTTTGGACGGGGCTAGTCCTGAATGACCCGAAGACCAAGATTAAATACTCTGTCCAAGACCTTTAGACGAGATCTTCGGGCCGATCCGCAGATCAGGGCTCCATAGTCCAGTTTCGCTCTCACTAGGGTATCAAAAAGTCTAATAAGTATGTTCTGCTGGACATCCCAGTTCAGATTTGCCAACATCTTGATGAAATGTATTGCTTTTTTTTTTGTCCTCGCACTCAAATCTTCAACATGAGGCTGCCATCGCAGCGCCCTGTCAAGTATCAGGCCGAGAAAACGGTTGCTCTCGGTTGCTCTTCGGTTCATCTGCTCGTTGCATCCTTTTTGCTGACGATACTACCCTCTTAATTAATGAGTTTTCAAGAGCGGCTGCTGCCATAAAAGCTGATGAAGTCTTAGCCGATGCTGTAAATTGGTTCTCAGCTAATCGTTTAGCTTTAAATGGCGAAAAGACAGTGCATGTGGATTTTGGCCTTAAGAATGTCGCTGTGGATGATGCAAGATCTTCTGCGAAGTTTTTGGGGATATGTGTCGATAGCCGCTTGGTTTGGGATCGCCATTGTACCTTCTTAACAAATAAATTGTCACGGGTCTCTTTTCTTATTAGATGTCTGAAACATTGTGTCTCATTGCCTGTTCTTCTGACTGCTTATTTTGCGCTGTTCCACTCACTGGCCACTTATGGACTGCTTGCGTGGGGGCATAGTCCTCACGCTAAGACAATTTTCTCCCTCCAGCGTAAAGTTGTGAGAATTCTTACAAATAGGAAGTTCAGGGATGATTGCAGAGAAGACTTTAGGAGCCTTAAAATCATGCCTCTGCCAGCATCTTATATATACCACTCCTTGCTCCATGTTCACTCTACAAAGAATGATTCGAATATACTCAGGGTTCAAAATTATCACACGCGTAGCAAAGGGAGACTTGTCGTGCCATTTTACAGGCTTAAAAAGTCTCAGGGTAAGGTGGATTGGTGGGGTGTGAAATTTTATAATAGACTGCCGGAAGCTTTTTTAAAACTTGATTTTGTGACATTTAAAGCTAAGTTAAAATTGTTTTTCACTAATTATATAATCTATTCTTTTGAGGAATTTTTGATCCTTTGTATTATCTATGAGGGGAATTGTCTATCTGTAAAGTGATTGTTACATTGTTGTGGCTATATTTAATAATTTATTGTCTTGCCTAATTAATAATTTATACTATTGACGATTATGTTATTGACGATTATGTTATTGACGATTATGTTACCACACTTTGGTGTTCATAATAAACTCACTCACTCACTCACTCACTCACTCACTCACTCACTCACTCACTCACTCACTCACTCAAATACCAGAGGTACGCCAATCATTCGGAGGACAGGCTCGTAATGTGGCCGTCGCCTCCTGCAGAAGTGAACGCAAGTGGTTTTCTCATTGTTAAACTTGAATCCATGTCTCTGGGCCTGAGTGACAATGGCATTGATTGCCGACTGCGCTACCTGCTCGACTTCATCTAGGTCTCTGCCTGATAAGAAGAGACCCAAGTCATCCACGTACATTGACAATTTAATATTGACAGGCACACAGTCAGCGATGATGTTGACGGCAATGGGGAAAAGCGTCCAACTGAGAACGGACCCCTGAGGGATACCGTTCTCCATCACGTGTAATGCCATCAACACCTACGCGGTCCATTCGATTGCTCAGAAAATTGGAAATAAACTTAAGTAGTGTTCCGCGAAAGTCGTGTCATATGCCCTTTCGAAGTCAAAAAACAAACACCTACAGCGGTGTACAGCGGTGCTGCACGAAACGCATGAACGCAGAAAGGCAAGTTCAGTTTCGACCTCTACGGGCCAGCAGGTCCAACGTGGAGCGAGTCTTTCAGAAGCCCCCCCTGGTATCGGTTCAGAAGCCCACGGGACTCCAGCTCATAAACGAGTCGGTAGTTGACCATGGACTCCATCACCTTCCCCAGGTAGAGAACCTTTAAAACAAAGTTACTGCAACACGGATTTCAGCGCCATATTTGGTCCCTCAGTCCTTAGAGTAAACAAAATATCATGAATGAAAAAATTGTCATCGTAACAGCAAACAAACGCGGAACGCGATCGAAATAAATCAATAAATATTACTTGTCAATGAGATCAGGTGATAATTATAATCATGTGAGGGACCAAGCATGGCGCCGATTTCCGTGTTGCAGTACTCGTGTTTTATAGTGCCTTACCCCAGGCAGCTTTTCAGTGATATGGGGCGATAACTACTAGTTAGACTGGGGTCTTTTCCATCTTTGAGGATAGGAATGAAGACAGCCTCATGCCCGGGTACTACTCTCCGGAATTCCAAATTTCATTGAAGAGTTGCAGTAGGCTAGTCTAAAGATCATCGCTTAGATTCTTCAGCATTGTATTTAGAACAACACCGAGTCCTGCGCTCGAGTTACGAGAATTTCTCAGAGCTCTGGCAAGTTCACTGTGAGTGAACAGCACATTGTACCATACATCGTCGGTCGAAGATCGAAGACGAGTGCCACGCGCGTGATCCCTCGAAGTACACTCTAAAACTTTAAAACGATTAGTCCGGCGATGTACATAGTAAGAAACATGGTGAAGTCAAAAACGGTTGGATCCCGAAAACTCCTTAATTAAAATATTGGTCTCAGTTCCTAAAAATTAGGTCTAAAATTTGAACACGATTCGTTGAGTAGCACAGAGACTTTTATGCGCCAATTTCTTCTCCTCCCAGGATTTTTGGCTGATTCCCTTTAGTCCAGTCAAATCGTATAAAAAAAATACCACACGTGAACAAAAATCTCGTCTTTGATTTTTTCACTTTATTCTACGTTTTTTGGGGTGAGGAACACGAATCTGAAGAGATCCAACAAAATTTCCTTGTGCGTTTTGAGAAAATCGCGAAAAACTGATCACTTTTGGCGCTTTTTGTAGTTTTTCGCTTGCAACTCCTCAATGACGCACTCTACGGAAAATTGTACCCGGTTCTTTTTTGAAGAGCATCAAGTTCTGCGTCGATTCATTTTTTCTTTTGTCACAATTGACCCAGGCGTTTCGCCCGTATTGATTTTTTTAAAATGGTCATTTTTAGTCGCTTTTGGCAAAATTGTGTGAAAAAATAAAAGTAGTTCAAATCTCAGTTGAGTGGTGTAATCTCTGACGCTACCTATAATACTGGTGATTTGTTGAGCTTTAACATTTGTGGACAAAGTTGGTGAGCATAGCCACTTTTTTTTAAAACAAAACCTATTTTCATCGCCCTTCGTGCTTCAAAAATAAAGCAACTAATTTTCTATTTTTTTTATTTCAATTTTGTTATTTATAAATATCTACCTACCTAATTTTTAAAAATTAATGAGGATGAGATTGGAGACACGTTTATCCTAGATTAATAAGGGTTTTGACGGGCATTACATCATAATTTCGCCTTTGTTTCATTCAACAATCAATCAATCAGTGGGCCCGTACCCGGCCATGCCGAGTCCGAGGGCGCCAAACCCGTAATCGGCTCATACGCCATACCCAAGAGTGTTGGGGTCGGACTCGGGAGACCTAATGTGGGTCCAAAACCTACCAACCCTATTAAAAAACTCTAGAACCTTGACCCGTGCTTGTTTTTAATCGCGTTTAGATCAAACTCGGGGCACACGATGAAATTTTTATCGCTTGATATCAAGCAAGGAGACAAAGTGCGTTGTGCGCATGCGACTTGGTTAGCTTGTGATGTCAATGCTGGAAGCCAAATTTTTAATTGTGTTTTGGAACATAGAACAGGGGCTATTTTCTCTGCTTGTTCAGACACTAGGTGGATGATTCTCCCCTGCGTTTAAGGTGCTAAATTACCGGCTACTGTAAGTAATCTCAGGGCACCAACATTTCAAATTTAGCGCATCAAGTATCGTTTTACGGGGCAAAATTGTTATTTTCTGGACTGAAAATCCAGAATAGAATTTTCAGCCGAGTCACAGAGGCCGGAAAACCTAATGGGGTAGAAGTTGACCGCTAGAAACGAAGCTCACTGGGCATGGCTTCGTCGTAAATAGGCGATTTTAAGACTCTCACCCATTTCAGAATAATATGATAGAATTCTTCTGTTCGTGGGTGCGAAGCAATTTGAACAAGTCGAATTAGAGACATTCACGACCTATTGTGCGACTTTCAAGCCATCATATACCCGTGAATTTTAATGATTCATTGTTTCTTCAATCTCTACGTGATCATCAATAGTTGTCAGAAATAATCTCACGTTCAATACCATCGATAACCTCCACGCTGTGAACGGTCTAATGACGGTCGGAATCTCAGCCTCCTTTTCCAATGGGAGAAGCCTAAATATTATTTCTATCTACAATTGTCCCACGAATAATGTAACTCAAGCCCAATGGGAACAATTTTTTAAAGCCATCCCGCACCCTTATTTAGTACTCGGTGATTTCAACTGCCATGGTACGGTATTGGGTTCCCATTTCACTCAGCGAAAGGGTACTGCACTCCTCGATGCGGCTGGAAGCTGTAATTTGTCCTTTTTAAACTCCGGCTGCCCAACTTGTATTAACCCGGCCAACCCAGCCCATTTCTCCGCCATCGATATAACTCTCTGTTCAGCCGCCATTGCCTCATACTTTACATGGGAAATAGTACAAGATCCTAAGGGATCGGACCATCTACCAATCCGTATTACCTCAGCTCTCTTCAAAACAAAAACTGCGAAATTCCCTACTTTGCGGAAATGGCGCTCGCATAAGGCTAACTGGGACAACTTCCAAAGTGAAATGCACAGTTACCATAACAATTCTTACAAGGATTTAATGTTTAACATAAACCGAGCATGCGAAAAGTCGATCCCAAAACGCTCAGAAAACCCCTTACCCTCTAAAAAGCATGCTATTTGGTGGAATCATAACTGTGGCAAGGCTTCAGAAGAAAGGAAAACTGCTTTCCATAATTATACAAATTCACCGTCCTTATCGTCGTATTTACTGTACAAACAAAAAAGCGCGAGTGCTAAAATTGCCTATAAAAACGCAAAACGAGAATCTTGGAAAGAATTTTGTGAACAATTAAATAGGAACACGCCTATGAAAAACATCTGGTCCCAACTTAAGACACTGAAAAATGCAGCTCTTACTCAAGCACCCGCAAGTCACTCAGGTGACTGGTGTCATGAGTTTTTGGAAAAACTTACACCAGATTTTGCTCCTTCACCTCCAACAGAGATCAGTAATAAACATCCTATTATGTCTAACGTTTTAATGAAAGAAGTCTCGTTGAAGGAATTAGACAGAGCGTTGTCTAAATCGATGAATACAGCACCGGGAATGGACCATATCGACTATCCTATTCTAAACCATCTACCCGAAAAAACAAAAAATGACATGGTTAACATTTATAATGCAATCTTAACGGATATAGAAATCCCGGAAGAATGGAAAGACTATTGTGTGGTCCCTCTCCTGAAGCCCGGCAAACCACCCAATACTAGTGAGTCATATCGACCCACATCCTTGTCCTCTTGTGTCCATAAGACCTTTGAAAGAATCCTAAAAAATAGACTCGAATACTGGCTCGAACACAACAGGGTACTCCCCCAAAGTCAGTTTGGAAGGGTCGCTCTTGCACCGATAGTAAAGCTGAATTAATCACGAATATTCAAATATCATTTTCCGAAAACAAAACTCTGGTCGCCGCGATTTTAGACGTTACAGGCGCTTTTGATAATGTTGATCTGCATACTTTGGCCCTATCAATGCTCGATGTGGGGATAAGCCATAGTTTTGTAAAATTAATCATGGGTCTAATTAGTGAACGTCGAATCCATGTATTAACAAGTGACAAAATGATTGGACCCCGATTGTCTCGGTCAGGCTTACCACAGGGAGATATCCTAAGTCCCATTCTCTATATCTTGTACACTCGAGATGTAGAGAGTTCTCTCCCGAATGGAGTTAAAATTCTGCAATACGCAGATGACATATGCCTCTACGCAAAAAACACGACACCGGAGAAGTCCTTGAATTTGCTCAAGGACGGAATCCTTGCTCTAAGATCCGCTTTATTAAAAATCGGCGTTGACATATCCCCTTCAAAATCCGTAATTTGCCCTTTCTCCAGGTCAAGAGCTTTCCCATTGCCTCCTTCTGTCGACATTGGAGATTTTACAGTCCCTGTACGTGACGAAGTCAAATTCTTAGGAATGACCCTGGATCGTAAACTTAATTGGTCGAAACACATCAACCAGCTTGTGACAAAGGCTGAAAAATACATCAATGTAATGCAGATAGTCAGTCACTGTCGCTGGGGAGCAGACCCCAAAATTATTTTGACCTTTTACAGAGCTACTATTCGCTCATTATTTGACTACGGATCAGTTTTTTCTGGCCAGGCAGCACATAATCATCTTCGAAAGCTGGACATCATAGAACATAAATGTATCAGACTTTGCGTGGGTTTCTTGAAATCGAATCCTATTGATGTGATGCTACGTGAGGTGGGAGAGTGTCCACTACACATCAGGAGAGTAATTCTATCTGACAGAATGATTCGAAAAATTAAAAGTCTCTATCCTCACCTATTCCAACAGCTGTCAACCCTTAACCAACTTGATCTTTCCTCTAAATATTGGATGAAAAAGAAAGCTCCCTTATTAGCAGTAAGCTTTCGTAGCATTCATAACACTTGTCAACAAGTGCTATCGTTAGATCGATTACCAATGTTTAATCTACCAGGGCCAATATACTCATCCTTTCTTTCCGGTCTAAACATTGAAATCAATTATTTGAAGTTCACCCATTCAGCTAGTCACATGGTCCAAACACCTGAGGTTAAAGTCTCACAATTATATCCCGATCACTACAAAATATATACAGATGGTTCAGTATCTCAATCGGGTGCAGGTTGTGCCATATACGATCCAACCCTTCAGGTAGGCAAACAGTTCATTTTAAAACCTCAAACATCTGTTTACACCGCAGAACTTTTTGCTATTTTAGAAGCCCTTAAGTACTTCAATGAACTAAGCCACAATGATTTGTTGATCTTGTGTGATAATAAAGGCGTTGTCAAGAGCTTTCAGAACCCAATAATCAACTCAAAAACATATAAAGTCACTGTGGACATAATATACTTAATAGCTAGTTTGGCGCACAACTGTAAGACCGTTTCACTTATGTGGATCCCAGCTCACAAGGGTATAACGGGTAACGAACAAGTAGATCACCTAGCCAAAACCTCATATCATAATCCAGCTGCTAAAGTTGTTGACCAAACATTTTCATACTTTGATTTTTACAAGTCGTTAACATTACCTCACCATGAACTCTGGATGCAGGCGTACACAACGTCACTCAAAGGACAATTTTATAAACGAATGTTTCCCAACATTAGTACTAAAACATGGTTCACTGGAGAATATTTAACCAAAGACTGCATTAGGACTATCTGTAGATTAAAATCCAACCACGGTTTAAGTCAACAATACTTACATTCAATGGGCATCGCCCCATCAGCCAATTGTGAAGCATGCTCAACTATAGGTACTCTCGAACACACTATAATGGAATGTAAGACCTACTCTAATCAAAGGCATATTCTCTTCCTTAAATTGAGCAACTTAATCACCAATCTATTCAATTATCAATCAATCCTTTCATCAAACACAGTCCCGGTCTATGAAGCCTTATATACATTCGTTAAAACTATCAATTTTAGGGTATGAATAACTCTACCTAGAGTAATTTATACTTAGAGTTCGAAATATATGGCTGTATGGTTCACAACCAATGCCCCCCCCAAAAAAAAAAATTGTCTGGACCGCGCCTTTGACCATTTAATTAACGATACACTCACTCAATTACATCTTTTTTGTACAATAATGAGAAGAGAAAATAAAATCACTGATTTTTAAAAAAATAAAAAACTACTGATTGAATGATTATAGGGGAGGTGCCTCCCCTTTCTTCAGTTGTTCCCACTACCCTTCCCAAATTGCCCCTTCGGACTGACAACAGCCACGCTGTTGCCCTTTTTTGCCACTCCCTCAAACACGACCTCGCTTGCCTGCATGCCGCCATTGCATTCTAGGACCTAATGGCGAGGCTGTTTGGCCAGCTTTTGATCTGGCCTTCCCCTACCGTCTTTGAGACCGCAATGGACGGCTCCGGTCCCATAGAGCACAGTGATGCTCCTCTTTTTGCTAGCACGTCCGCCCTCTCATTACCCTCAAAACCTCGATGGCCTGGGATCCACGCTAAACTATCGCTGTTCCCCAGTTCCTGCACCTCTGAGATCACACGACGAAAGTCCGTGTATATCCTAACATTTTTGAACCTCACGTGTTTCCTCACGAGCTCCAATAGGCAATCCGTGATCGCCGTGACCTCCGCCTGAAACACCGTAGCACAGTTCCCAAGGGAACGGTTTTCCTCTACACCTAGCTCAGGTATCCAAATCCCTGTAGTATTTAGAGCTACTTAAAACACCAGCACTTTTTAATAATAGCAACAATAATAGAATAATTATCTTTTTTTTACAATCACAAACATGTGTAACTCCTTGATGACATAGACGACCTAGTACATTCCTCCTCAACTTGATTTAAACATATGGAAGTCCTTCAATCTTTCCGGTCTTTTTACTTGAAGACCACTTCTTGTGAATACCATCGGCATTCTTTCTTCGACGGTGGATGCACTCTTACATTGGATGGACGGATCTTCTGAAAACGATGATGATTCAGTCATCAAATTTTCTGTAAAACCTTCATCTTCCTTGTCAGATGCTGTAGACGAAGTTGACGCAACAGGTGGTGGTATTTGCTTGAAAAATGACGAGTTCCGGGTGATCTGCAGTCACTTGCGTCCCCTTTACATCAACTATTTCGAAAGGAGTCGGATTCCAAGGAGACGTATACTTGTTTATTTTCTTTGTTTCAGAAAAACCATATCACCCAAGGTGACTAAACTTTACTATAGGTGCCGCAGATTTCCCCCTGCCCATCGGACGGGAGGGGTGGAGACTGACGTCACCAGCAGTCCTTTGCTCCCGATTCCTCAGCCTAGAGCAGCAGAGCAAGTTAATTTTGAAATTGAAGTTTATGAATTCTCAAAAATCACAACCCAATAACAAATAATAATGTACTGGGTCCAGCGCAATGGCGGTTGGGACTGCTCGTGACGTAGGTGAAGGACAGTGATCTGCGGCACCTATAGAAAGTTTAGTCACCTTGCATATCACCTTTCTCAAGTTCATGATCCCTCACATGACGTTTGTTATCTGCATATTCCTTCATATTCTTTTGACTATCCTCTTCATTTTTCTTCAACATTATTTCAATTTCATCATCTAAATCATATGAAAAGAAAGGAACAAGTCCTCTGAAATCTCCCCTGAAGATAACTCTAGCAGGTGCTATATGAGTCGAAGAATAAGGTGTGTCTCTATATTGCAACAGGTATTCTGGTAAAATATTTTCCCAATTTTTCTTCTCAATTACAGCTGTTCTGATTATTTTTTTCAAATTTTGCATGAAATGCTCGGCCCTTTTATTTGCTTCAGGCCACAAACTTTTGACCCTTTGATGTTTGATTCCCAAGTCATCACAAAATCGAAAAAATTCGTGGCAATTAAAAGGTGGACCATTATCTGTCTTAATCGATAACGGAATAGGTACCAAAGATGGAAAAAAGTTCGAACAATTTCCGAATAACTACACTCGAACACAATGATGAAATTAGTTCAGCAAAAGGGTATTTGCTGAATGAGTACCATGACGTATTTGTTGTTTGGATAAGGTCCTGAAAAATCCATCGATAAATTCTGCCACGCCCCCGAAGGAATAGGAGTGGGTTTAATGGGATCGCATCTGACTTGAGACGCGGCTGGTCTCATGGGAAAACATCTTGCCAGAACAAACACCTACATTTAACAAATTGATAAGACAACTACAAACAAATGCACGTACTGCGCTCAATCAGCTGAACCGACTACAAATCAAGAGACGAGAAAGTCGGAGAACGCTATAAAAAAAAATTAAAAAATAGTTTCTTCTATTCACTTCCACACTGACCCAATGTTGCGCAACATGAATCCGAGAATCCCATTTCCGCAGGGATGCAAAAATATTCCAAAATACTAACCCGCAACACATGATATTCTAGATGCAAAGAGTCGACTCTGCCCCGACTCAGCCGAGACTCACGCGATATTCATTTCTAGACGCGAAGAATCGACTCAAAGAGTCCCAGTGTGTATTGATCTCGAGCTCAGTGAACCCTAATGCAACCAAAGTCGGTGGGTATACAATGTGGTTTGTTTACTAAAAAAAAAAAAGATAAAAGTTCGCAAAAAAGAGAGAGAGAGTCAAAGACCACCCAAAACAAATTTCCCTCTCTTTTTAGTAAACAAACCACTATTTGGTTTCATTGAGCTCGGCAGCACATATCAGGTATATGGCAGTTCACATCATTCCACGTTCACTTCTTCATGCTTGAATCAATCACTTTGAACCAGCATTGATCGAGCGGCTTGACCCATGCTTGACCGTCTAGGAAGCGACTTAATAAAGAAACATGTTTTTTTTTGTTTTTTTTTCAATTAGTGTAATCGAAAATCGGGAACATGGAAGTATCGCGGGGAAGTTAAGTTTTATGCATATCTCACAGTTTTTGCGATGATATTCATATAGTATACCCCCTCTTTTTTATGACGTCAAAAAATCGTGCGAGCTCAAAATGACCCCACACTTCGTAATTTATCAGTGAACAAAAGTCAAATTTGACTGCTTTTCCACTGTAGTGATTCCTAGAGGTCGACTGTAGATCTTTTGTGACACTCCCATTTAAGGTTGGCAATACGGTCCACCTCGTTCACGATCGGTCGGTCAACAGGGGCTCATTCGTGGACTCGACTTTGTCCATTGCATCGCTACGAAACGTCGATTTTTCTGTGTCCTAAGCACTCCGATTTTCAACCGGTCATTTCATTTGACCAGCGATGACTGGACCATAGATGCTTGCTCCGGTAGTCATCTCAAGGCTACTTGGAAGTCGATTTTTCAGGTTTCGTTAAACATTTTTCGAAGATCTCGCTGTTCCTCAATCAGGAGCCAACTGTGCACGGTTTCCCGCTTGATTCAAATGGTACCTACCTACCACGTTTAATTTTATAGAAATAGGAATAATGACACTAAATTGGATACCTACGCAGTGGGTGTTTTTGATGGGGCCGAGAAATATCTCTCCTCCCTCAAGTATGAAAGAAGATACACTTGCGCTTCAAGTTTCCGTTGTATTCAATTTCAACTTACCTGAAACAGAAATGAACAAATAATTTAATATAAGGAGCAACTTAAAACCAGCTAGAATTTTTTAAAAATCGCTTTGATTGTTAAAGTAGCGAAAAATAAAGACTGGGTGCGTCATTGTTTCCCCAGTTTGTCATTGAATCACTCCAATTCAAAAGGCAGAAGCCCCCATATTTTATCCTCAAATCAAAAACTGTTTGGCATAAATATCGGGGTGACAAGGAATTGTTTTGCTGATGATTAAAGCATTTAGAAAACGAAATGAACGTTTTTGGCCGAATTGAGGGCGTTGAATAACGATGCGGAGTATTGAGTGGTTAATGGCTGGGAATTGGAGCTGAGAGAAGCATAATCCATTTATTTACTTGGCGTCTCCCGGTGTATTCTGCTCTTTCGGTTTCACGTCACAACTGTAATTAAAAATTTATATTAATGTATTTTAATCGGGATATTAATTAGTTCCGAAATTAAAGGATGGGGGGGGCAAGCTCGCTTATCTCTTTCCCAAACCTATATCAAACTCACTTTTTGCACAAAATAATTCCCTGTTTCTTTCACTACAATATCCTAAATATCCTAAAAAACTAATGGTCAGTAAGGCGGTGGCCAAAAGGGTGGCGTTCCGAATCCAATTCATGTCGGATGCTTGTAAGATATGGGAGAGAAGAGTATTTGGCTCAAAACTTGAGAGAGCACGAGGCATCTTACGGCTTATTAACGCAACCAATTTGAGCATGGTAACGGCTGAAAGCCAAAAAGCTTGATAGCTCAATGTTGCCAGTTATTATAACTAATTATAGTTGCCATAATTATAACTAATAGTGAATTCCATTTGCATAAAATTCTGCCCCGGAGCCGTTCTTATCCACTCGTCATCTCCCTTAACATAGATTTTATTTCAGAGGGGGCGGGCGGAAATAGACTGCGCCGGAACAGAATTTTATTCGAATGGAATTTGCTATAAAATAATTACTTAAGCGAATAATGAAAAGTGGTGTTTCCTTTCCTCACGCTTAGTACGCAGTTGTGAAGAATTTAAGATAAATCTGCTTACTTGAAATTTAGTTTGATGACGTCAACCTCAATCTTTCTTGTAATCTGACGACATCACGTGAGCATTATTATAATGCTTTTATTACTCGTACCCGGCGGTATTGAGCGGCAGGAAACCTCTACATTACAGAATATCCTGTAATAATAAATATATGCATTTTGAGATTTATGTCAAGTAAACTACCTACGTCAGAAATGAATAGGTGTCTCGTGTCCTTCCTGTACAAATATGAAATATCTAAAAAAAAAAAAGAAGTCCCTATTAGAAGGCAATTCAAAATTACAGTCTTCATGGTGACACTATGCGCCAACTTTTCTGAAAAAAGTCATCTCCACAAAAGCGCCTGTTGAGGAGGAATCCAGCTTCAAAGTGTCGTGAACACAGGTTGAATTTTGAACAAGTTTGACTTTTTTTGCATTATACATATATGAGCACATGGAACAAAATTGAATGAATGGAATGCCTAAATTCCATTAGAAAAAGTCCGCTCTTTCAATGTTAATGTCAGATTGAACCTTGGAGCCTCCGATTACCATGCAACGGCCAAGGCAAAATCAAAAGGTATTTAAATCCTGAATATCTCGAAAAATAATGAGAATCGGACTATTAGTACGGTGCAATTAGTAAAAAAAAAACGGCCCAACCTCAACACCCAAAGTGAAAATTTCCCTTCAACGCCAAATTGTTCCCCACAACCCACTTGGAGATTGGTAAAAAGCTCCACCATTTGGAGCTATGGGTTTGGGTTAGAGGGGGTAATAAGTTAGCAAATTCTTATTTGTTCCAGTATTTCGAAATCTTTTAGGTTTATCGTGAAAATGACCTTTTACAAAAATTATCTTCATCAAATTGCCCACAAAAATGATCCCCGAGATAATCTTACTTGAGTGAACGGTTCGAGAGTTACGGCGGGTGTAGAAGTAAACATTTTTCGCAATTCGACGTTTTTTGTCGAAAAAACTGGCATAAGGACTTTTTGTTTTTTGCATGTTTGAGTTTTGTAAAATCAAATTGCAATTGAAGCGGACGGTAGAATGTTAATGATATGCCCTTCAAGGGACAACAAACTCCCCTTCCTTCACAACGGGCGCTACTTTTGAAGGGATAATAGGCTTTCATATGCCTAGGCCATAAACATAGAGTGGATCCGCATTATTATGACACAAAATTTTTGATGAAACTACGTCTAAATCCGAGTACAACGCCACTTCCGGACGGGTCCTATCGAGATCTATTCAAGATTTATGATTTTTTTTTTAATCAAAGGAAACTACGGCAATTTCTTTGAAAAATCCCAGATTTCTCGGCATACATTACACTTGATCCTAACCTAGATGACATTTTCAGAAACAACGGACAATTTCGGTTAAGATAGAGTCCATTTTACTGCTTAAAATGATCGTCAAATCCTAAAAATCTGGCCTTTTGTCGTAGATGCACGTAAACTCCACAATAAGTACGCATTCCAAAAGATTGCTGTACCCAAACGGCTTTCTCCACAGACTTGCGATGCACGACAAAAGCGTCCCAATATTATCAGCTTTTATATGGTGTATTCACATATCATGCTACCACTGATGTTTCTCGACGAATATCGTGAGCGATTGTTATTCATTCTGTATAAAAATGCGTTTCTGTGCATTCTCGCGATATTATCGCGGGAAATGTCAGGGGTGCCGTTAAATGTGAATACGCCATAACAAACTTTAGAAAAAAAGGGACGTTTTTTTGGAGCATCGTCAGTCTGTGGAAAAACCCGTTTGGATTCAGCAATGTTTTGGAAAACGTACAATTTATGGAGTTTACGTGAATCTATGACGCCAAATTTCTAGGAGTTGATGATGATTTCAAGCAATGAAATGGCCTCTATCTGATGAAATGTTCCGTAGTTCCCGAAACTGCCATCAATGTTTGGATTAGGAGCGATACAAACCGAGAAATCGCGAATCTTTGAACGAAATCGCCCTGTTTTTGCTTTATAAAGAAAACGAGATAGGACACCTCCGGAGGTGGCATTGTGCTCGGCTTAAGACGTAGTTTCACCCAAAATTTTGTATTTGAGAAATACGGATCAACCTTGTATACATGACCTAGGCCAAAGAAAGCCTATTATCCCTTAAAAAGTAACGCCCCTTGAGAAGAAGCGAAGGTTTTTGTCCCTCCAAGGGCATATTACTAACAATCTACAGTCCACCGAAATTGCAATTTGATTTTACAAAAGAAAATCGTGCAAACAAAAAAAAGTGTCCTTGTGCCAGTTTTTTCGACAAAACACGTCGAAATACGAAGAATATTTACTACTACACCCACCGTAACTCTCGAACCGTTCACTCAAGTAAGATTATCTCAGGGATCATTTTACTTCCATGTTCCCGTAGGGAAGGAAGTTTGGTAATGGCAAAAAAAAAAAAATTTTTAGATGACACCAGATTCGTGTTCCTGGACCCCGAAAACGCCTAAATCTCGATTTTCAGTATGGCGTCTGTCGTCCGTCGTCCGTCGTCCGTCGTCCGTCGTCAACTTTTTTCTTGACAGATCTGGACGAGTGATGGCTCAAAAGTTGTGTCTTCATCTCTAGATGTACACCGTAAAATTTGAAAACGATTGGTGGAGCGATTTGGAAGATATTATAACAAATGTGTTCGGAGTAAAAATGGTTGGACCCTTATAATTCCAAGAGAATATTATAAAATTTGATGATCGATCGTTCAAAATGGTCATCTAGGTTCCTAGAAGACGCTGCTAAAATTTGAATGAGATTTGTTGAGCGGTACAGTTGCTAAGGTTTGGAATGCGTTTCAGCTCTTTTTTTGCCCCAAACCTATCTCCTACCAGAATTTTAGTCCGATTTCCTCTCATGATGGCTTAAAATGACCACAACAAAATTCCCCATCGATGAACTGGCCATTTTTTCGAAATTCAATTTGGTTATTTTTAAATTAATTTTTTTAACAAATTGACGAGGATGAATTCGAAGATTCGTTTCTCTTCGATTATTTCGAGTTTTAGCGAGTGTCTTATTGATCAAATTGTGTCCATTATTTAATTCATTGATCGTGTTGAATATTTCAAATTGATAGTTACCGTTAAAGAGAACTATATTAGACTACAAAATTCATTATTCGTCACGTCGTTAGAATTTGTGTGTTCATATTTTTTTTGTGTTATTATTGCATCAATCGTTGACATGGGATGAATATTGAGAGACATAGAGCTCTTTCCAGCAAATTTTAGAACTTTGG
Organism: Corythucha ciliata; assembly: GCA_038030265.1. Taxonomy (NCBI): domain Eukaryota; kingdom Metazoa; phylum Arthropoda; class Insecta; order Hemiptera; family Tingidae; genus Corythucha; species Corythucha ciliata. The sequence goes on along the minus strand of CM075942.1, from coordinate 41,781,037 downwards.
CATTTTTATGAGAACAGAACTTCAGGACAGGCTAGGGCAAATTAATTAATTTTGATGGGTGAGTTTTAATTATTAATCACTCGTGTCGGAATTGTTTCATGTGAAAGGCATGTTGTAAGCGAACGACGGGAACATGGAAGTATCGTGAGGTCCTCCACACAAACTTAATGTAAATTTCAGCCCTCAAAACTTGAGGTGTCGCCCACAGGGAAGGGGAGTCGCGAAGCACGTGTTATAGTGGGAATAGCTATAGTTTTAGCTATTAATTACTAAGTAGAATCGCGATGTTTTTTGTCGTGTGAAAAAGAAACCACCGCGGAGGAGCGGGAATCGAACCCACAACGCCGAATCTGCCACGGTGGCATTGCATAAGTAAGTCGAGCCATCCGGTCGGAGAGCAGGAGGTTTCGTCTCATCGTCAGTAGCACACTAAATTTTTTCTAGGAAGAGAAAGTTTTCTTCCCAGCATCATTAATCTTGAACTGAGGGTTTATTCATCGTAATAAAAATGAATTTGTGGGCAAATTAATGAAGATTATTTTTGTAAACGCTCATTTTCAAGCTAAACCTCATAGATTTCGAAATATATGCTGAGAAATACTGGAACAAAATAAGAATTTACTAACTTTTTACCCCCTCCCACCCAAACCCACAGCTCCAAATGATGGAACTTTTTACCAATCAATATGTGGGTTGTGACTTGTGAGGAACAATTTGGCGTTGAAGGGAAACTTTCACTTTGGATGTTGGGGTATAGGTCTATTTGCACCGTACTATATGACCAATAGTGGTTTTTTTAACCTATTTGAGGTGTAGAATCATCGGGCGAAATATTGCCCTCTATTTTTATAACACCCTGTATATGTACTGGAATTTTGTTGACCCCAAGCCTGGATCACAATACAGCCGTGGAATCCTATCAAATGCGTGCCTCTTCTGTACACATGTTATGCCCTAAAACAACCCTAAACGAAACTCTGCAGGACAAGCTGTTCTTAGCCCTTGAAAAGTAACGCATATAGTGCCCTTTCTGTTGACTAGCTCATATAAAACGCATGTTAGCGCTAAGGCAAGCCCTCCTATGTGGAACCTCTTGCCCAATGTAGAAATCAATGGCACGCTCCAATATTCGTAAGCCTACGCAGTTTATACTAATAGGTTCACCTGCAGCTGCATTTTCGCCCACCACTGAAAACTATACTCGCGCTGCTCTTCCAATCCAAATGGATTTCTCCTCTTATTAGCTAAGCATCGCCCCCCACCCCCCTCAGCCGACTGGGAGTCTTTCCATCAAGCGGGAACTCTGATGTAAGTACTAAGGGGAAAACTTATTTGAGAATAATTTTCATCCCATAGAAAACAAAATACTTAAAACTCCAACGGCGGAAGATGATCTTGTCCGCCTTATTATTGCCTTGCAAAACGTTGTCGTAATTTCATTAACGCTTATATATTAGTACTATTCATATTATCATGCAAAAAATATGTATATATACATGTGCATAATAATGCTCCTTTGATGATTTCATCGTGTGCTGTGCTCATTGAGGCAAAGGGCCCATCTATGCCTCACCCCTCAAACATATTTTTTTTGTCTCTTAAAAAAGTGCGTTTTCAAACAGCTCTGGTGTGCGAAGCTATATGAATGAATATGAGGACGTCGAGTATTATGAAGGTCACAGAATGCCAAAAGGCCAGTTATACACGATGATCAGCACAGTTGTGCCGTTATTGAACGAATGCCCAGTGAATCTATAAAAATTAGTGTTCATAAATCCTAATAAATTGATAAATATTTAATTCCCCTTCTCGTTAAATAACGATCATCTCCTCAATTTTCCAATCGTTAAATCATGAGAGTCAACCGAAAAGATAAATGCTCAACTTCTATTCACACTCAAGTTACCGTATTGCAGGTTTTAAACTACCCTCTCTCGTTAGGCAATAAAACGCATGACACTCGAGCCGTTGACTGGAAAACGAGGAGGCTGTACAAAACGGGCTTTACGGAATTAGAATTATATTACGCATTCAGTGTGACAGAGCTTTTACGCTAAGCTCTCGAAAGAGGGATTAGTTGATGAAAATTATCACCGTCGAAAGGCTCTACAATATAATTTCTCGCGTTCTGTAATTTAAATTTCGGTCAATAGTGAAGGGATGATGTTTGAGAAATATCTGGAAGTAAAGAAAATTAAAACTATAATTTCTATTTGTTACCTCTTTCTCTTCAATTTTACCATTTCTCACGCTATTTCAACTACACGAGGAAACGTCTCAATTTGCGTAATGTTTGTGAGGGTTCAAGACACTGAATTCTTCTACAAGTTCACACAATTTATTTCATTACATACACGTACGAACCACAATCGGGAGGGAGGGCTCTAAAAGGAGCTTTCTTATATTCATAGGAATAATCCTTTTAGATCATCATCAGCGAATTTATTGGCCATCTGCTCGACGGGCTGCATTATACCAGATTTTATTATTATAATAATTATTATTATGAATGGGAAAGTGTGAGCAATAGAGACACCCATTTTAGTGGGTTACTACGGAAAGAGAGGTGAGTCATAGGAGGACTGCAGCTGAGCTGCGTGAAGTGGTGCCATTCACTCAGATGAGAAAATGATAGAATAGTGAAGCGTCAGGATCTATAGAAAGATCGGTCCAGGTAAAAGTGCCAAGTAGCGAGGGCTTTGGTGTATAGGAGGATGCTCTTAACTGCTACACTGCTGGCTCGAAACTGAAAACGGGGGTAACGGGGTGTGAGGTCTGGATACCACAGCTGGTAGTAGAGCACTGTCGGCCCCTCGAAAACTGGGCAACGGTGTTCCAGGCTGAGGTTACAGTGATGCCTCTTCCAGCGGGGAAGCTATGGGAGGGGTGTAGGGGAGCCTCCCCCCCCCCCATTGATGAGTCCAAAGGGGCGGCAAATAGTGATGTGGTCTTGCGAGACCAAGATTTCCGTGGTCTTGGTCTTGCGAGCAGTGAGTCGGTCCTGGGTCTTGGTCTTGCAATATTTATTATTTTTTTCATGTTCTTCCTGAAAAAAAGGGGCCACACATGTGTCAAATATTGCCAAATATATGACATATTGCGTTTCATATTCCAGTTGGTCGGTTTCTAGACAATGCTAGAAATAAAATATACTAATAGTGAAAGATAGGGTCCGTTTTAAAAGTATAACACGATTAATTGTGTTGAAAACAAAACCTCATCAAGTGCTGAGCAATTTTTCAATTGGATACATGAATGGACACATGTCCATGTGACCACACATGCCACATGTCACATGTGTGGCCAAGGTTATAGGTGATCAGAAGGCGTTGTAATATAATAGTGAAGCACTCGTCTTTGAATCAGCAGGTTTTTGCTTTATCACTTGCAGGGGTAAGGCCTATAAGTTCCTACGAGTACTGACAGTCCACCATGTTTGGTCCCCCCACCTCCACATAGGGATCAAATAAATTTGATATCTCTCATTCACTGCTCCGGTCATGTAGGTTACGCTCACCAGCCAATCACAGGCCCTTCCCTCTTTAAAGGACCACATATGGCGGGTAATGTCAGTACCTGTGTGTACCTATAGGTTCGCTAGATGTGGTAGAGCACCTATATCAGACAGGTAAAATCACAGACGCAACGTTCGTTCTTATCAATTATCAGTCTTGTAAAATCCCTCTTTTGTTGATGCGTTGTGGAGTCCATGGTTGGTTTAATTTGTGTTTCTTTTTATTTTTACTTTTATTTATTAAATACCTTAGCTGTTTGTGCTAGCATCTTGCCCCAGCCGCTGTCACAAGTCTTTCTTCGTCTTTTCGTACATTGAAATTCCTTTTAACGGTGTCTCGTAGCAAATATGCAATTTTCCAACAATTCTCGTAGTGGATATCAACGACATCACTTGAAGACTTTCACATGCGTTCGTATTTAGGCTGTAACAAGGGAAGCCGGAGGTAGATATCCGCTGCATGCCCGTTCCGTGTCACAATCAGTTTGGCGGATGCGTCTCCTTACCTCGTAGATGGTATTTTTTGACCTTGCCTTGTTCGTCCTGTGGTAATGAATGAGTTGTACGTTGGTAGCTTCGATGATGGTTGTTTATGCAGAACAAATCGTTGTTCTCTCTTTCAAGCTGTACGGTGCACGTACGCTTCTGAGCAACACAGGAAGAATGACATGACAGATGGAAGAAGCAGAAACCAAACGCTGTACCTTCGTCGATCAACGATGGTAAAATTTCACGAAAAGAAATGTACGATTGTGCTAAAGAAACGTTTGAATAAACAGAAAAACTTTTAATTTTTTTTTTCAGCTGATTAAACTGATAAAGAGCGAGCATGGCGCCGTATGCGTCTATTCGTCTTAAAAGGTTCCTTAGCTGGGGTAAGGCTCTATAAGTTCCTACAAGTACTGACAGTCCGCCATGTTTGGTCCCCCCTGCACATAGGGATCAAATAGATTTGATATCTCTCATTCGCTTCTCCGGTCATGCAGGTTACGCTCACCAGCCAATCACAAGCCCTTCCCTCTCTAAAGGACCGCATATGGCGGGTAATGTCAGTATCTGTGTGTAACTGTAGGTTCTCTAGCTGGGATAGAGACTACTATACTATAGATACTAGAGATACTATAAATACAGGTAAAGGCAATGTCCGTTGTGGAGTCCATGGTTGGTTTAATTTGTGTTTCTTTTTAGTTTTACTTTTATTTATTAAATACCTTAGCTGTTTGTGCTAGCATCTTGCCCCAGCCGCTGTCACAAGTCTTTCTTCGTCTTTTCGTACATTGAAATTCCTTTTAACGGTGTCTCGTAGCAAAATTATGCAATTTTCCAACAATTCTCGTAGTGGATATCAACGACATCACTTGAAGACTTTCACATGCGTTCGTATTTAGGCTGTAACAAGGGAAGCCGGAGGTAGATATCCGCTGCATGCCCGTTCCGTTTCACAATCAGTTTGGCGGATGCATCTCCTTACCTCGTAGATGGTATTTTTTGACCTTGCCTTGTTCGTCCTGTGGTAATGAATGAGTTGTACGTTGGTAGCTTCGATGATGGTTGTTTATGCAGAACAAATCGTTGTTCTCTCTTTCAAGCTGTACGGTGCACGTACGCTTCTGAGCAACACAGGAAGAATGACATGACAGATGGAAGAAGCAGAAACCAAACGCTGTACCTTCGTCGATCAACGATGGTAAAATTTCACGAAAAGAAATGTACGATTGTGCTAAAGAAACGTTTGAATAAACAGAAAAACTTTTAATTTTTTTTTTTCAGCTGATTAAACTGATAAGAGCGAGCATGGCGCCGTATGCGTCTATTCGTCTTAAAAGGTTCCTTAGCTGGGGTAAGGCTCTATAAGTTCCTACAAGTACTGACAGTCCGCCATGTTTGGTCCCCCCTGCACATAGGGATCAAATAGATTTGATATCTCTCATTCGCTTCTCCGGTCATGTAGGTTACGCTCACCAGCGAATCACAAGCCCTTCCCTCTCTAAAGGACCGCATATGGCGGGTAATGTCAGTATCTGTGTGTAACTGTAGGTTCTCTAGCTGGGATAGAGACTACTATACTATAGATACTAGAGATACTATAAATACAGGTAAAGGCAATGTCTGATAAGATAGTTAATTGACGACGCCATTTCTGTTCTGGATCACAGACAACCTCTAACTTCAAATTATTTTAAACTAAAAAATGTCCCATTATCCTAAGACAAATCGCTGGTCAACGTGCCACAACCCAAAGGCAAAGGTTGTTGGCTACGGAATGTTGCTACTCAATTACTAAAACTTTCTGGAAGTTTATTGAAAGGCACAACACTTTATTTTAGGGAATTGAGAACTTGGCATCATCCGAGAACTGCATGGATTTTTCCATTTTTTGAGTGATATGGAATACCGGATTGTGAAAAGTGCTTGCACAAAATAAGAAAAGCTTTACTTTTCCTGAAATTAATAAAAACGGTTGTGTGTAGGGGGAACTTTGACAAGCCAGTTTGGATATCAGTGTTATCGGAGTGTGATGTCACGAGTGTCTTTCTTTATCAGAAATCTTGTGTTCGCGTTCCGTATTTATAACTTTACTAGTCTCTCATCGAATTTCTGCATTATTCTATAGTACTATTATTCTATAGTAGTTTAGTTGCGTGATCTTTCATCGAAACCGATTGTAGACAATGAAGGAACTACGTACGTAATTCTTTTCTCTAATGACAATGGAAGGGTACGGGAAGCGGCAGCTCTGCCAGCATTGTTTGACTCAGTCTCAGTCTGAGATTGTTCTTGGCTGATGCCATTGGGAATAATCCTGAATGGAATCACTGTCAGACAGTCGATGGAAGCTTGGTAATAACACTGACAAATCGGTATTTGCACCTTCGAGCCTGCGACGTGATCTGAAATTGGTCAACGACTAAGTAAATCAATACATCATTGAATTCATAAGGCCAGTTTTCACATAAAAAATCTATCAAGGATAAAAATGATTGGTAAAACGTACCTATGTAAGCTAAACAATTTGTATAACATTTTATCTGAACGAGAGCCCATGTCTTATCAGTCAAGATTTTGGCCCGAATTAATAGTCGTTACTCGACCTGAAAATTCGCTTTTCGATTAGATCAAAAACAGATGATTAACCAATTAGACCAACCGATTTTATTGTTTAATTAAGCAAATACTCAGCTTGAAAGAGACGACTATGAAATTCATAGACGTCTCTTTAGTAGTAGCATTAGTAGTAGTAGTATGAACACGAGCCTTTAATGATTGGTTCAAGAATCGTTTTATAGATAAATAAATGAATTGAAATTGAAATACTATTATGGTTTTACCTGGGTAAACCCCAGTTTTAGAGGTAGAGCAAGTAAAAAAAGAGAAGAGAACGCTCAACGATAAATAAAACGCACACAGGCCCACACCCCCAACCGACCATCGGCTCGAGCCTCCGGCACACTCTACGTCACGGCTTCTTATCAGCAGAGACTGCTGTTTTTCTTAAGAATCAGATTTTGAAAAAATATTAAAAATCAACGGCTGAACGGATTTCAAAAATTCAAAAACAGGTTTTCACATTATTTTAAGGGAAGGGTCCCTACCTTGGACAGGGGCATACCTTGGACACTTGATGGTTTTCCCTGGTTGGGAAACGCTCAATGAGCCCAAACAAATTTGAGTAGTGCAAGGTGATGTGGCAGAACGTTTTATTTAGTTATTAATAATATGGTAGTTGACTTACTAGAGATAAAAATGTTCGTTTAAATTTGGTGGTGCCAACTACATTTTAGCACCTAACTTTCATATCTCCTGCTGCACGGGTAAGTAATTTTTGGCCATCTCATTTTATTGATAATGATAAAAGAGGCTCTTGGCCGTTTATTCCATTGATTGTTTTACTGATTGATGGAGGTAATTGACCAGCTTTCAACTTTCTGTCCCAAAAGTGAGAGTATCCAACCTTGGACAGTCAGAAGTGTTCCTACCTTGGACAGTGTAAGGCTTGTACTTTTTGCATGTTTAAGGCCCATGATGTATTTGATTGGGTTGATTTTGGATGCCGAAGAGCAAAGAATGCCACGAAAAGAGCTCGTTCACCACCAGACGCCAGCCAACCAAAAAGAAACGTGTGCCTCAACCAGAAATGTTTTTCTGAGGAGGAGTTCTAGACAGCTTGGTTCATGGCCTTTCAACCTTATAAGCTTTCGATACCAAGTCATGTTACCAACTCATTTTCAGTGAAAATTTAGTCAAGTTTTGTTCTCGAGATTTTATTTCTATAGTCTTCGTGATTTTTCCCTGAAATATAATAATATTATATTTATAACGTCCTATTAAACTCGTTAGAGTTTGAAATAAAACTTTTCCTTTTAATCCTAGGGAAGACGAACCTTGAACAGTAGGTGTCCAACGTTGGGGACCTACATGTCCAAGGTAAGTGACCGGGTTCGAACCTTGGACAGAATGACACTTTTCACTAATAAATGTTTCACGCATGAGTAGGTCGTCCAAAAAACTTGTATTCACAGAAATAAGTAGTTGGCAAGTGGGGCTACCAGAATGTATAAACAAAATGAAAAAAATTTGCCACTAAGCCATGGTTTCAGTGGATTGAAAAAAAAGTGTCCAAGGTAGGGACCCTTCCTACTATTTTTTGAATTCAAAATTGAAAAATGGTCAAGTTGTCAATTCAACGCAGTTTAACTACTAAAGAGCCTGGATATTTCACGTTCAATTTCAAAGATTCGTGCGCTTCAAAGACGTACGGTCTGTTATTCTTCTGCCTTGATAGCTTTAAATTTTTACCCTCTTGAGCCCCCGTCCATTCCTATGAAAAGAGGCAGAGCATTCGTATGCCTGTAAACAGAGAAATGTGAACCACACCAGTTAGAAATCGGCTAGTTGTCTGAACCCAATCATCCCGGGACTGGCCCTTGAAGATAATTACGTATACTTACTCAACATTAATACGATTTTTTGTTTTTGGATAGGACTAGTACCTCGTCAGCGTTTCACTTGCCACTTTATTCTTCCCCCCTCATAGTCAGTGAACTGTCTTAGAATTCGCCCCATTAGAGCATTTGTGCCTCGTAAACCCGAACCTCTTTCACAAATAAACGCACAACATAAAAATACAGTTTTAGACGGAAATTAATGAGAAACTAGCTTTTTCTAGCGTGACGTATTTCAAAAGTCACTGTTGTTATGGTAACTGTTGTACGATATGATAACAGAACAAAAATGGTGGAGCCCGGGAAAAGCTTTATCACACATCGCCTCTACTCATCTTTATATTACCCTTAGGCAAACCCGTTTGCACAAGTAAGTTTGAAGAAAATTTTGAATGTGTGGACGGGGCTTTAAGTCTCCCGAGTCCGATCCGAACACTCTTGGCGTATGAGCCAATCACGGCTTTGGCAGCCTCGGACTGATCACGGCCGGGTGCGGGTCAACTTATTTATAAATAGTTTCATTTCAAGTAGGTGCATAAATTGGAACACACGAGCCCGAGGTCAACGGTAATCCCCCCCCCCAACAAATGTATTTGTTTACTTTTTTTGTTTGTGCTGCTTTAGTTTGTTCTATTCCAGAAGGTTGATCACAGATTTAAGAGCGAGACAGAAGCTAATAAAAAATCAGGGTTGTTGATGTCACCAGGAGGAGGGAGTTATAAGTCAAGAAAAAGGATGAGATTATGGATGGAGTCAAACTTTTTATGCTCAGGCACGTTGCATCTCCTATTATGTAACGGGCAGGAGGTGGAAAGATCACCCTTTCTATATTTTTATATTTCCCCTGGCCAAGGCTATCTCTTTAGGCCAGCATCTGTCACACACGAGGAAAAGCTTTTACTTTTCCCTTCGCTTTCCGTCATGCCATCGCTGACCGAAGGATGTTAGTGGGCGGAATATTCTTTCCTTCATTTTCTAGGTGTGTGCACAAAGGTCTTTCATTTTTCTCTTTTCCCTCCCTTTCGTCCCTAGAGGGACAACTCGAAAACTCAATCGACATTATTAACGACGTCTCCACGCTTCACAACTTTCGCAAACTTATCCAGTTTATTCGTCACGTTCCCCTGACATTTCCTACTTCATTTCAACCAATTCAATTAAAAATAAAGTTGAGTTTGTAGGCTACTTAAAAAAAATCAAGCACGTTATGAAGTGGCCTTGTCGCAGCCAGCGCAAACTATCGTTTCGCCAATGATGAAAATAAGAGGAACCGTGAAGGTAATGTTCAACTACGATTAGTAATGCAAGGGGGGGTAGATAATTAATAGCGATTTCCATTCGACACATTACACAAGTGCAGTGCCGCGTCCTCTCCATAAACATAATAATTATGTTTCAATTCAGGGAGGACGGGTGGAAAACCTTAAACCACTCGAGTGTATTGCATTGAATGAAAAACGCTATAAATTAAGAGCTTCCCCTACACTCAAGAGACTTCTAGAATCACTCAACGAATCTTGAATGAGAAGGCAGGGGGGAGGAGGACATCGTATCTTGGAGCTTGATAGGACGGCGTGAACAAAACTTTTTCGAGATCAACAAGTGGGTTTCGATTCAATGGTATTTTTGTGGGAGACATTTTTTATTTTTTTGAGCAATTTTTAATTTTGCTTCCTCCGATGCTTCGAAGGTATATGCATGTTTCTTCATTTTGGTGAAGTCGAAAGTCACTAAGCGGCGGGGATGATTAGTGCGGGGTCAGAGGTCCATGATAATCACAGCGGATCGAATCTCGTGCGGATTCAATAAGAGAAAGCAAATTGGACTGGTTGACCTTAAAATGTGACTTCTACGGGTACTGGCGACGAACATGATTTTGATATAAAATGGAAATAAACTGTACGAGCGTTGAGTAAATATTTATGAGTTTCGGCATAGTGGAATTGCAATCCTTTCGTTAATTCTCAGTATAGTGTTTCCTGTAGTGTCCTGTATAGTAACCTGACTTATTCTTCAAAATCACTTCACTTTTAACCTCCCAAAAAAAGTTTCACAAATAGCTCACTCAGAAGAAACCTGGTACAACTCAAAAAAGTTTTCTGAATTCCAGTTAGGATTAATTTAATTTTAGATTTAATCCCAACTGTTTAGGTCAGAACAACTTTTTTGAGTTGTACCAGTATTCTTCCGAGTGAGTGAAATGGCCTTGTGAATTTTTGCCTGAACCATCAGTCTGATTCCGCACTGATTTATTTTATTAACTGAATAAAATTGTAGCCGGCGCGAGTCCACTGAACGCGCATTGTTCGCGAACAGAGTTGGCAATAATTGTTCAATCAAGATTTACAAGCGATTCGCGCCGCGCGGGTGCGTTTCCTCTACACGCGCATCAAGTTCACAAACGTTTGCAAATCCTGTTCACGAACAATGCGCGTTCAGTATAATCGCGGCTTAATGCAGAAAACTAATCCAATGATTGCCAAAATTTTTTTCCCTTGGTTGATAGATTCGAGGACTGATTATGCAATTATCTATTTCTCAAAGGAACTTGGGAAAATTGTGGTCGACAACGACGAGTCTTGGATTTCTTTACGATTTATGAGTGGCAGGTTCAGGATATTCACTACTTGACGTTTTTTATGGTCTGGAATCGCCAGACATTTTCTGCGGGGCAAGGGCCCACAATTTTTTTTTAAAAATAAATATTTGTTAATCGAAGAATCAAATAACCGAAGAATCAGATAATAAGGATATTATCTGCATTTTGAAAAAGCAACAATTAAATTAATCTGAATAAAGGACGACGGACGATCATCAGATTCCATGCGTATAACTGGATATTCAAATGACTGTTTTAGCTAACAGTAATGCATGTGACTTTGATCCTTGCAATAATCCCATACACTATGGCCGCATCTTTGGTTCAGGTCGATGCACTGATGGCCATCGTCACAGCGAAACTCACCTGCGTCGCAGCTGTCGCCAAAAACATTCTTGCCTGTCAAGTTTACAAAACAAAAGTCCAGCATTAGTAGGACTAGCCACATAATATACGATTGTCAACAAATGATAAAAACTTACATTCTTGAGATTCGTCAGAACCGTCGCCACACTCACTGTAACCATTGCAGTATTTCATGCATGGAATGTTCTTAATTCCATTGCGGCAATTGAAAATGCCATTGCGGCAAATATGACCTATTTCAAAGTCTTTGTCGGAGTGTACGTGACTTTCCAGTTGATCTAGCCGCCTTTTCAGAGCCTCGATATCTCTCAAACTTGAGAGATGTAACTGTCTGTTAGCTATTTCTTTGTGCATCGTATTATAAAGATTCTCTACATCAGAAAATGTGAGATTCATTGATCCGTTATTTCCTCGACTGTTATTATCAGCGAATAACCAAACAGTCTTTTCCGATTCCATGGCCTCAATTATTTTTCTAAGATTCATCAAGAATGAAAGTGCGTGGTGCATCATGATGAGCGTTCATAAATATTATTTTTAATCGTTCAAATATTTATTAATCTGTAAAATTACCACTGCATAAGACTTCTTCATTATTGAGAGAAAGGCATCAGTAATTGCTTGATCCCTGAAAATCGTTGAATGCGACCCAGCTTGTGCTTCAATTCGGCTCTGTACCTCAATAGAGAAGTTTTTAAACATTGTCTCAAGAAAATCCAGTAAATTCCCGATCTTTGTGGCTAACGTAGAATCTGGAAGTGTCGTAGGCGAGAGAGTTGTAGGATCTGATAAGAATGCCGAATCACATCCAAAGCTGAGGCGAAAAAAAAACAAAAACAAACAAACAAATTGTTGAAATTGTAAAAAAATCTTCTGGGCGGTGATTCTGTAACTCGCAAAATTTACGTGTCGTAATTGGGAAGGAGGGGGAGAGGATGTACCCCGTTGCCTTGGTTTTTCCACGTATTTGTCAAGAATTTATTATTTTTTCTTCGAGACCACACATTCTAGCGTGAAAATTCCACAGTTTAATTCACTAGGTATCGTAAAAACCATGGCAACGAGGTACCTTCCCTCGCCCTTCTTCCTTTTTACGACACGTAAATTTTGCAAGTTACAGAATCACCCCCCTGGTGATGTTTGATTTGAATGGTGATTTGAATTGTCAAGTACCATAATCAAATGGTGCAGATCAAGGTGACTAAATTTTCTATAGGTGCCGCAGATCACTGTCCTTCACCTACGTCACGAGCAGTCCCAACCGCCATTGCGCTGGACCCAGTACATTATTAATTGTTATTGGGCTGTGATTTTTGAGAATTCATAAACTTCAACTTCAAAATAAATTTCGCTCCGGCAGCTGGCGGTCGGAAAGAGTGCATTTCATTTTGTATACGGATACCCAAAGCCGTCCCAGAAGTAGTAATGTTGAGACCATGATTTGTTTCGTTTATGTTTGACCCTCCCTCGTACTGTTTGCTGCCGGGTTTGTTTAAGCTGAACTTAATGGGAATCAAAGGCTATTTCAAAATGGAATCATCATACCGAATATGATGCTTCTAGAATCAACTGGTGATTTTTAGTGATTTTTTTACCATTTCAAGCCCTATTTTCCCCCCCACCACCTTGACCGATTTGGCCCAAATGCAATACCGACCGGGGTCTTATGACTACTGATTTTTTGCCAAAGCGCGTTCCGCTAAATTAATTTCTACGAGAGTTATCGTGCTAACAAGACCACACACTTACTTCCACCACGGGGCACCACCCCCTCCCCCTTGACTTTTTCAAAAAACTAAAATGGGAATCAAAGGCTTGTCTAACATGGAGTATACGTACCGAATATGATGCTTCTAGAATAAACTGGTGATTTGTAGTGATTTTTTGACCATTTCAAGCCCTATTTTCCCCCCCTCCACCTTGACCGATTTGGCCCAAATGCAATACCGACCGGGATCTTATGACTACTGATTTTTTACATAAAGCGCGTTCCGCTAAATTAATTTCTACGAGAGTTATCGTGCTAACAAGACTACACACTTACTTCCACCCCGGGAGCACCACCCCCTCCACCTCGACTTTTTCAAAAAATTAAAATGGGAATCAAAGGCTAGTCTAACATGGAGTATACGTACCGAATATGATGCTTCTAGAATCAACTGGTGATTTTTAGTGATTTTTTTACCATTTCAAGCCCTATTCCCCCCCCCCCACCACCTTGACCGATTTGGCCCAAATGCAATACCGACCGGGGTCTTATGACTACTGATTTTTTGCCAAAGCGCGTTCCGCTAAATTAATTTCTACGAGAGTTATCGTGCTAACAAGACCACACACTTACTTCCACCACGGGGCACCACCCCCTCCCCCTTGATGCTTCTAGAATCAACTGGTGATTTTTAGTGATTTTTTTACCATTTCAAGCCCTATTCCCCCCCCCCCACCACCTTGACCGATTTGGCCCAAATGCAATACCGACCGGGGTCTTATGACTACTGATTTTTTTGCCAAAGCGCGTTCCGCTAAATTAATTTCTACGAGAGTTATCGTGCTAACAAGACCACACACTTACTTCCACCACGGGGGCACCACCCCCTCCCCCTTGACTTTTTCAAAAAATTAAAATGGGAATCAAAGGCTAGTCTAACATGGAGTATACGTACCGAATATGATGCTTCTAGAATAAACTGGTGATTTTTAGTGATTTTTTTACCATTTCAACCCCTATTTTCCCCCCTCCACCTTGACCGATTTGGCCCAAATGCAATACCGACCGGGATCTTATGACTACTGATTTTTTAGATAAAGCGCGCTCTGCTAAATTAATTTCTACTAGAGTTATCGTGCTAACAAGACCACACACTTACTTCCACCCCGGGGGCACCACCCCCTCCCCCTTGACTTTTTCGAAAAATTAAAATGGGAATCAAAGGCTAGTCTAACATGGAGTATACGTACCAAATATGATGCTTCTAGAATCAACTGGTGATTTTTAGTGATTTTTTGACGACTTCAAGCCCGATTTTCCCCCCCTCCACCTTGACCGATTTGGCCCAAATGCAATACCGACCGGTGTCTTATGACTACTGATTTTTGTGCCAAAGCGCGTTCCGCTAAATTAATTTCTACGAGAGTTATCGTGCTAACAAGGAAACGGCCATAAATATATATATATATGAATTCCGGAGACCACTGAATTCGTGTTCTAGAGGTTCTGAAACGTGAAAAAAACATGACATGACCCATGTTTGCCACCATCACGACGAGACCAATAGTGCATTTTTCAGAATGAAATGCACTAATTAACTTGCTCTGCTGCTCTGGCGTAAGCAATCGGGAGCAAAGGACTGCTGGTGACGTCAGTCTCCACCCCTCCCATCCGATGGGCAGGGGGAAATCTGCGGCACCTATAGTAAAGTTTAGTCACCTTGGTGCAGATTTTCGAGGGTGGGCTAATAGTAACCATGCCATCAGAGAAAACGTTTAAGGGAGTTTTAAAAGTTATAGTTGACGCACTATTGACATCGCAAATCTGTATTATATGACCAGATTATTTACAGTGATGGTTAAAAAAACTCGGTGAATCGGCATTTCGTACATATCATGTATAATTTTGTTTCGAATAATTTCCACTTATGCGTTCGAAAAAGGAACGTTTGATGCAGACATTTTGACGTATAAGCCATTTGGTAGATTTATGGTTACCAGACCAGAGAAGTCGCCAGTGTTACTAGTAAGTGAAAGAGGGTCTGCCATACCCTAAAAGGAACATACATTGTGGGTACAGCCGGTATGAGAGACCCCTATGAAACGTCATCTTAGGCCCCCTCAAGCTAGAGGACCCCCCCCCCCCACCACCTTGACCGATTTGGCCCAAATGCAATACCGACCGGGGTCTTATGACTACTGATTTTTTTGCCAAAGCGCGTTCCGCTAAATTAATTTCTACGAGAGTTATCGTGCTAACAAGACCACACACTTACTTCCACCACGGGGGCACCACCCCCTCCCCCTTGACTTTTTCAAAAAATTAAAATGGGAATCAAAGGCTAGTCTAACATGGAGTATACGTACCGAATATGATGCTTCTAGAATAAACTGGTGATTTTTAGTGATTTTTTTACCATTTCAACCCCTATTTTCCCCCCTCCACCTTGACCGATTTGGCCCAAATGCAATACCGACCGGGATCTTATGACTACTGATTTTTTAGATAAAGCGCGCTCTGCTAAATTAATTTCTACTAGAGTTATCGTGCTAACAAGACCACACACTTACTTCCACCCCGGGGGCACCACCCCCTCCCCCTTGACTTTTTCGAAAAATTAAAATGGGAATCAAAGGCTAGTCTAACATGGAGTATACGTACCAAATATGATGCTTCTAGAATCAACTGGTGATTTTTAGTGATTTTTTGACGACTTCAAGCCCGATTTTCCCCCCCTCCACCTTGACCGATTTGGCCCAAATGCAATACCGACCGGTGTCTTATGACTACTGATTTTTGTGCCAAAGCGCGTTCCGCTAAATTAATTTCTACGAGAGTTATCGTGCTAACAAGGAAACGGCCATAAATATATATATATATGAATTCCGGAGACCACTGAATTCGTGTTCTAGAGGTTCTGAAACGTGAAAAAAACATGACATGACCCATGTTTGCCACCATCACGACGAGACCAATAGTGCATTTTTCAGAATGAAATGCACTAATTAACTTGCTCTGCTGCTCTGGCGTAAGCAATCGGGAGCAAAGGACTGCTGGTGACGTCAGTCTCCACCCCTCCCATCCGATGGGCAGGGGGAAATCTGCGGCACCTATAGTAAAGTTTAGTCACCTTGGTGCAGATTTTCGAGGGTGGGCTAATAGTAACCATGCCATCAGAGAAAACGTTTAAGGGAGTTTTAAAAGTTATAGTTGACGCACTATTGACATCGCAAATCTGTATTATATGACCAGATTATTTACAGTGATGGTTAAAAAAACTCGGTGAATCGGCATTTCGTACATATCATGTATAATTTTGTTTCGAATAATTTCCACTTATGCGTTCGAAAAAGGAACGTTTGATGCAGACATTTTGACGTATAAGCCATTTGGTAGATTTATGGTTACCAGACCAGAGAAGTCGCCAGTGTTACTAGTAAGTGAAAGAGGGTCTGCCATACCCTAAAAGGAACATACATTGTGGGTACAGCCGGTATGAGAGACCCCTATGAAACGTCATCTTAGGCCCCCTCAAGCTAGAGGACCCCCCCCCCCCCCACACACACACACAAGGGATAAAATAACAGTCGATTTGCCTTCGTTTCGAAGAACCCTCTTCCTTCATTACTTAAGACGTGAGAAGGGTTTGAGTGGAAGGGAGCAGTATCACATGCCCCTGGAACAAAAAATGTCGATAATTGTGTCCTCTTTTATTTAATATGAGGGGCCTTTTACGTAAACGCATAGCTTCCGAGTTATTCAAAAAATAACAGAAAAATCCAATTTTTGCCATTGTTATTTGTTAAATCAACATTTTTCCCGTCAAAAATTTTGTTGGCAAACCACTGATTCGCGTTCAGCAGCTCAAAATACTAACTCCAACTAACTAACTAAATCAAAACTACACCAAAACTTTCTTTCAAATGCCTTTTTTCACATATAAGATTACTGAACTAGAGGTTGCAGGTAGGATTTACGATTTTACGTAAAATGCGACGCAATTCTTTCTTTAGCTCCATGTTTCCGTTACTCAAATCTCGACTTCCGGTGGTAAAATCAATCATTAGTGAACTTAAACTCACTTGAACACAAGAAACATGCATGACAAACTTTGAATAATCATGACATCCGAGTTCGTTTTTCTCCAAGAAGGCCAAGGAAGAATATCTTGTTCGTGAAAATAGTTTTCTTTGATTCGTAGACAAATGAATAAGGCAGCTTCTGTCAAATCAAGAGCGAAATTCTCCGTATATTTTTTCCTAAAAACATGTGGAGAAGACGAGATAATAGGTCCGTTCCATTGTTTCGCGAGTGCTACACTTTTGAAGAAAATCATCTGGTTTCTTAAATCTTTCAGAAAAAGTCAATGAAATCAAATGGTTTTCTACACTAGTGTAGCACTAGCAAAACAATGGAACGGACCTAATAAGCCATGGTAACAACCAAAGTTGTATAGAACCCAAGTTCTTCCACTCATCACGATCGCTATGGTAACGGTGGTCATTTATAAAATTTGAAATTTTGATCCCGTCAGAGCGCACTTACAACATTTGGTCTCAACTTTTTCTTCAATAAAGTGTCTGCTTCACAAACTACATGTGAAACAAATAAAATTACAGCTGGATTTTGGACATTTTTCATTTTCACTGATAGAAGATTTTTTTATTATTTCGATTCCTTTCGATCCATTTTCCTTATAAAATAATTTAATTTCAACTTCAAATTCCGTCGTGTTTCGTGCCCCCGTGTAAAACCCAGCTCAGCCAGAGAAACTGTAGATTGATGTCCGCCGTTTGTAAGTCTATGGTAGAGCGCAAATTTTCAAGGTAAAAGTTCAAGGTGGGTTTGAAGTTATTTTGGGGACAAAATTTGGAAAATGTATACAAAACATTTTATGTACAATTTTCTGTATATTGGAATGAGTACTTGAAATCCGTGCAGCACAAATAAGGCGTGAAAAATTATGCCATGTACTTGACGAAGGCTGTTTGGAGGGGGCGAGGTATACTATCTGCGTGAAACTCGCCCTTAACGTTCGGTCTGCAGAGGGGATGGAAGAAACACCATGCTCACCTGACTCTTGAGAATGCCCAGGATCTCGCTGCACTTGACAAAACATCGTAAAACAACAACATTTCAATAGATATTATACAATAAACTTTTTTTAACTCAACGGAAATCTTCTTCAGTTTTATCTGCTTGAACTATTCATCCACTATTCATTACTATTATGTCGTGATAGACCCGATATTCATAGTTTTCATTTGGTTTAATAAACTATTATTTTTTATTTGTTCATAAGCGTTTTCCGAACCGCCAAATTTTGAGACCAAATGTCATGTGGCACTTTGGCGGGAGCAATTTTCCCTCTAGCTTTAGAGACCACGCGTTATCAGAAGAGAAATGACTTGGTATCTATACGACTTTGGTAACAACTGAAGTCGATCACAAATTGGGAGGGTTTCTAATAGCGTTTCCCATTTGCAAGAGAATTCTACACTGACGCACACTGTTGTTGTCCTGATAAGAGTTTGGGCGCTCCATTTGTCAATTGAATCACACCACTGTAACTGAAAGTTTGCTCCATTTGCCACAGAAACCTGCGCTAGCTAGCACTGTGCGTTTACAACATCTTCTGCCTCGAGAAATTAGACGATGGTGCAGGTAAACCTAACTTTAGGTTCATAACAGATAAGCCGCGTGGAGGTAGAAATAATGATGGAGAAACCGATCACGCCTTTGAAGCGAGCTTAAAACTGCTCCATTTCAAGTTACGCCACATTAGGTGTATACATTGTAAAGGTTGTAGAAAGACGGGGTACAGTTGATATAGTTATGAAGAAAAAGCCAAACACCCGTCGAAGTCTTCAATTATATATTTTCGCCTACGTTTCGCTATGATCCTAGCATCGTCAGGGCTCTAAACATTGTAAAAAATTACACATAATTACTAATTAAAATAACAAATATGAGAAACCAACCACATGGTCCAAGACAAGTCTTACCCAAAGTCCGAAATGTTAAAAAGTTCCAGGTTCATAAATAAATAATTGAAGACTTCGACGGGTGTTTGGCATTTTCTTCATAAATATACGGGGTGCGGCAGATAATGTGGACCACCCATTTTATGAAATATTTCATAAAGTTAGGTCAAATTTGGGCCCTACCGGGGCTCAATAAAAATTTTTGGGCTACAGATATGAAATCCTCACCTAAGATCAAGGGGACATAACTCCGAGCACCATTCCAATATCATCAATAATAGCGGAGAAAAATGGGTGGTCCACATTATCTGCCGCACCCTGTATTAGGTGTATACATGCCTATTGCTAGTGCAGTGACATCACATACGCTCCACCGTGCCAGTGAAGAGGTGGTAAATGGGAAACGTTATAAATTCTACTGATAAGTGACCGTCTACACGCGGAGCGACTGAAAAGAAACTGATTGGACACTTGAGTTACAAGCCAGTCGCCTTCGAGTTTCTTCCTTGTATTTCGATAAAACCCCACCACACGTAGCAAACTAAAAGAGAACGCGTTTGAGACATCGACTGTTTTCTGATTATGTGACCAAAAGCAAACTGGCTGGAGACTCGAGTTACTGACGAGTCTCCTTCGAGTCTCTTTCAGAGTAATTTAAAGAGACTCCGCATACGGAGCTACTAAAAGAAAATGATTTGAAACTGAAGGAACCAGTTATAGCCCGTCAAGTTAAACGTGGACCTCACCCAGTCACCCTCCTGTAATTACCCCTTCTAGCTATTTTTCCTTACCATCTCCTTGGAACTTCGGCTTGAAAATAACAGTTATCTTTGGTAAACAGTGAGACAACCAAATTCGGTAAGGAAATTAGAAGGAAGAGAAGTTGCAACTAATCGAATGAGAGAGCGCTGGCTGCGGGTTCATGTTCTTCTTGACGGGCTATTGGCGATTAAAGCTAACACTTTGCTCCACCGTTGAGGTCATCAACGATAGTGTATCCAGTACTCTCAAATCACATGCAGTGTATTTTGATTGTTTATTATGGGCTATTCTTCATTCAATGCGTCTGTATTGGTCAGAAAATTGCAAATTTCTCAGTAAGTACATTCGTCCAAAAGTATCCAGGCTCCAAGAGCGGCCGTTCATCAATTAAGGTGTGTTTACACCGAATTGTCAAGCGACACTTTTCTCTGGACATAAGTGTAAAGTGTCAGACACAAATTTCTTAACTGTATAAGTAAACTCTAATGAAAATTTCTTGAAGTTTGTGCTTACACCAAGGCGATTTGAGTCTGACACTAAATTTCAAGCAATAAGTGTCGCGGGACACTTCGATGTTAACGCACCTTTATGGGATGCCTCAGCTTATGGAATTTCACAGGAATAATTTAACATCATTTTGATTTATTTTCTACTAAATTGATGTTAGCAACATCTATAATCCGAGCTTAACCCTCTAGTGCACGCTAAGCGGGGATTTTGCCTCATTTTTTGAAAAATTCTGATAATTCTTTGAGCGATAAGGAATGATGAACGGTGGTCTAGGTTCATCATTTGAATGAATGGGGAGCATAAGGCAGCAATAAATTTCAAAGTTCTTCAAATAAGTCGAAAAAAAACGTGAAATTACAAGGTAAAAGTTCAAGGCGAAATTAAAATAACTTCTGGGTTGAAATTTGAAAAAAAAGGAAAACTACTGAATATGCACAATTTCCTGAAGATTAAAACGAGTCCTTAAAAACCAGGATTGGTGCAGAAATAAGGCGAGATAATGTGGACCACCCATTTTATGAAATATTTCATAAAGTTAGGTCAAATTTGGGCCCTACCGGGGCTCAATAAAAATTTTTGGGCTACAGATATGAAATCCTCACCTAAGATCAAGGGGACATAACTCCGAGCACCATTCCAATATCATCAATAATAGCGGAGAAAAATGGGTGGTCCACATTATCTGCCGCACCCTGTATTAGGTGTATACATGCCTATTGCTAGTGCAGTGACATCACATACGCTCCACCGTGCCAGTGAAGAGGTGGTAAATGGGAAACGTTATAAATTCTACTGATAAGTGACCGTCTACACGCGGAGCGACTGAAAAGAAACTGATTGGACACTTGAGTTACAAGCCAGTCGCCTTCGAGTTTCTTCCTTGTATTTCGATAAAACCCCACCACACGTAGCAAACTAAAAGAGAACGCGTTTGAGACATCGACTGTTTTCTGATTATGTGACCAAAAGCAAACTGGCTGGAGACTCGAGTTACTGACGAGTCTCCTTCGAGTCTCTTTCAGAGTAATTTAAAGAGACTCCGCATACGGAGCTACTAAAAGAAAATGATTTGAAACTGAAGGAACCAGTTATAGCCCGTCAAGTTAAACGTGGACCTCACCCAGTCACCCTCCTGTAATTACCCCTTCTAGCTATTTTTCCTTACCATCTCCTTGGAACTTCGGCTTGAAAATAACAGTTATCTTTGGTAAACAGTGAGACAACCAAATTCGGTAAGGAAATTAGAAGGAAGAGAAGTTGCAACTAATCGAATGAGAGAGCGCTGGCTGCGGGTTCATGTTCTTCTTGACGGGCTATTGGCGATTAAAGCTAACACTTTGCTCCACCGTTGAGGTCATCAACGATAGTGTATCCAGTACTCTCAAATCACATGCAGTGTATTTTGATTGTTTATTATGGGCTATTCTTCATTCAATGCGTCTGTATTGGTCAGAAAATTGCAAATTTCTCAGTAAGTACATTCGTCCAAAAGTATCCAGGCTCCAAGAGCGGCCGTTCATCAATTAAGGTGTGTTTACACCGAATTGTCAAGCGACACTTTTCTCTGGACATAAGTGTAAAGTGTCAGACACAAATTTCTTAACTGTATAAGTAAACTCTAATGAAAATTTCTTGAAGTTTGTGCTTACACCAAGGCGATTTGAGTCTGACACTAAATTTCAAGCAATAAGTGTCGCGGGACACTTCGATGTTAACGCACCTTTATGGGATGCCTCAGCTTATGGAATTTCACAGGAATAATTTAACATCATTTTGATTTATTTTCTACTAAATTGATGTTAGCAACATCTATAATCCGAGCTTAACCCTCTAGTGCACGCTAAGCGGGGATTTTGCCTCATTTTTTGAAAAATTCTGATAATTCTTTGAGCGATAAGGAATGATGAACGGTGGTCTAGGTTCATCATTTGAATGAATGGGGAGCATAAGGCAGCAATAAATTTCAAAGTTCTTCAAATAAGTCGAAAAAAAACGTGAAATTACAAGGTAAAAGTTCAAGGCGAATTTAAAATAACTTCTGGGTTGAAATTTGAAAAAAAAGGAAAACTACTGAATATGCACAATTTCCTGAAGATTAAAACGAGTCCTTAAAAACCAGGATTGGTGCAGAAATAAGGCGAGAAAATGCATGCCGAGTAGTAGACGAGGGTTGATTGGAAGGGGGTCGAGAAATCACCCGTGCGACTCCCCCATAACGCTGATGATAATATGATTCTAGATGCATCATATTCAGTACGAATACTCCATGTTAGAGTAGCCTTTGATTCCCATTTTAATTTTTCGAAAAAGTCAAGGTCGAAAAGGGTTTAAGGTTCGAAAAGGTCCTTCCGGTGTGGAAGTGTAAAAATAGCGTTCAACTTCACTAGTTCATCTTAGCGCTCTAAAATTCGACTCAATAATTTAATATAACGAAAGCCCTGGGTTCCATTGAGATTTATCGAAAACTTTGATGGTGGAGGGTGAAATGGGGGATGAAATTTCAAAAAATCGCTTAAATTCACACGTTTAGGTATTATAAAATACGGCACAAAAATTTAATATAACAAAGCCCTTGAAAAACTACCGAAACTTTTCGACATTTTTGAAGATAGGGTGGTGAAAATAGAGGAAGAAGTTCGGCTTAACGAAACAAATTATGGTATCAAAATTATTACTTCTGGGACGGCTTAGGGTATCCGTATACGGAATGAAATGCACTCTTTCCGACCGCCAGCTGCCGGAGCGATTTTTTTTTTTTTTTTTTTTTTTTTTTTTTTTCCTTCTTCTTTTGCTACCAACAACTTTTCTACCGCCCTCTTCTGTTCAATGAAGTTCCCTACTTTTTGGGCGAGTGTCTTCCACTTGTTTTCTAATTAATTGCCCTTGTTTTATCTGGAAAGTTTCTTTATTTTTCAACGATTTCGTTCAAAAAGTAAATAGAAAGAATGTGGAAGAAAGATACTTTTTCTCCGTGAACACGGAAAACAGGTATTTTCAAATGTTATACCTACAACCAAAACTTGTGTTACATTTTTCCGATAATTCGTCTTTCAAAGACTAAGCTCGTCCACACTATACGTTTTTTGTCGTGCGACCGTCCCGCAAAAAATCCTGTATAAATTGTGTCTTTATACGTTTTTTAATCCTGTGCGTTCACACTATATACATATACACGTTTTTTGTACGACTTTCTACTTCAAGACACTTTTTCTTCCCCGGTCTTCCTTGCAACTGTGAACTTCTACGCCTGCCTTCTCCAGTTTGTAAGACAAAAAACGTATAGCTTGAAGGCTCCACTGGTTTCTTGATGTTCTCCACTATATTTTTCTACTGACGCTCATACGCGTACGTAGACATGTGCACGAGAAAAATTCCAGTCCATTCCGCAAAAAAGTATCGTGCCAGTGTGAGCACTCCCATAGACTTCTTATACATTATTATGTCCTCCTTATCGTACGACTTTTTGCGGTGCGATCGCACGACAAAAAACGTGTAGTGTAGTGTGGCCGGGGCCTAAATGAACCTAAAAACTGAAGGATATAATCTAGAGATTTTTTGTGTCGAGTAGTCGTATAAGCTTACGGCGGGGCGCACAGGGGGTTGTTTAATACAAACTACCTCGTCAACGTCATAAGTAGAAAATTATCTTCAAAACATTTCCCCTTGTAGTAAAGCTTTTTATAACACTTCATATTAATCAAAGAAGCAACAAGAACCTGAGGATAAGCAAAATGTCTGCTTGTTAAATTTTAAAATGTAGTATAGGTAATAACTATAATTTGTATTAAAGTGTTTCTTCCACATCGTATTTGAAGTTTGTTATGGTTTGCACTGGATTTAATAATGTATTTCACGATAGTGGTCTGACTTATTTTTCGACGTGATCAAGGCAAGATCAAAGGGTAGCTGACACGGGTGCAAGGATATCGTCTACCACCAATAGAAAGTAATCTTCTTCCATAACCGGTTTTCGGTTTATTAAACCATCATGAGTAGGATAACATTATGATCAACGAAATAAATAAGTACATTGACTACAGATAGCAGAGTTAAAAAATAAATAAATTGATTGATAAATAAATAATTATAAATAGGTTACCTCGTCAATCAGAGGAGTGTCTTGTACTGGGAAAACTACGGGGTAAGTGCGATTGATTGTTCTATTATGTATACGATAATTTAAGATAATTTCAAGTCCAGTTCCCCACCAGTTAACAACTGAAATCACAGCCCACCACCCCATCAAAAGTGTCCAAAAAGCCCCCAGTTAAAGGATCCTGTCCATGATGTCAATAGCTTGCACCAATTGTGTTTTTATACGATTCAAGTCGCTGCATGGAGCCGTCAGTAGTGCTCAAAACGATAGATATAAGTAGATATATCTACTTATACCTATATGTATATCAGGACAGGAATAAGAAAAGTTTCGTTCATACGGTACCAGCCATACCAGTTCATTTTTGGTGGTGAGAGAGGCACTGCGGAATGGTCACTGGCTACGCTCAATGCAAGTCGACTGGCGCGGCATTTTTTCACTGGAGGAGTTGCTCGGGACTGGCGCCAACAGGTGTTAACACTTAACAAGGGTCCAGTCAACTGCCGGCGCCAGCTGTTGGACTGCCGTCACTGGCGCGCATCCTGGGGGCCTGTTCTGTAAAGTTAACGACAGTTGAAAACAACACTTGGTAGCGACAGTCGTTAGCGATGACGTCATCCTGAGATGTTCCGTAAGTAAACAACACTACCTGAAATATCGTTATACGTCATCAGTTAGGATTTGGTGTTGGTATCAAGACAACACCTTGGGGGTGTTGTTAACGACACCGGCAGTTGATAAGAAGGAAGAATTATTCAATCTGTGAGCTGTTTTGAGTTTATTTCTTGAATTAAGTGTTGACTTTGTTTTCCATCATTGTCATTTGATGCCGCCAGTTCTAACAGAGGGTAGCAATAATTGTGTTTTGTCGAGAGTGGATGTGGAAAAGTGTTCCTAAACAAAGATGTTGCCGCGACCCACGACTTTTTCGTAACCGCTGTGAATTGAGTGCCGGTGGTGACAATTTCGCGTATTTTCGTGATATTATTGGAAAATTCTCGTTCTGTGACAAGCAAGAGACGCAGATGGCTCAGGGCAGGGGAAACTCGTGATCTAGGGGCCCGTCCCAACGAACAAGGACCTCGGGGATAAGATCAACAGAACTAAAGCCTTAAGGGCCTAGCCTTCTCGTATGGCGACATCCTAATCTTAGGAAAATAGGAAAAAATGTCTTTGCAAGCGAGCTTAAGCAGTAAGTTGCTTATTTTTAACATGTCTATTCATAGTTGGATTGACTTTTTTCTCGAATTAGCAGGATGAATGCCCAGAGATTGCGGTTCTAAAATTTCTAGTATTTTCGTCCGTATGTAGCACTGAGACTTCTTGAGTCATAGCTGACAGGTTGGGATACCTATTCGTACGAATTCCATTGATGTGGTCCATTATATTCAAATAAATTCATTATTGTTTATGGAAGTTTGTTTTTACAGAACACCAACACACAAAAAGATCTCGACATGTAGAAAACGACTGTTGATAACAACACAACAATCGACTGTCGCTATCAACTGTCGTTTTGACTGTTGCTAACTTTAGAGAACGGGCCCCCTGGTATTGATACAGCAGTCTTATCCTCAAGCTTGCATTTTCGAACGTGACTCCTTCTTTCCACTTTCTCGTTTGTGTACCGCTAACAGCCCATCGCACAGCTTCCACCCCCATGTTCGCCTCAAGGTGTTATATCGGAATACAGTCTCGTTCCAAAAGCCAGAGTTGTTGGGAAAAACTCACGTGTGGTGGTTGCTATGGCGAGATAGTATTTCTGATTTAGCGTCCTTGGATCACGCTTGCGAGATTTTTTCCCGAAAACTCAAGTGCCCCAGTGAAGTGTTTATATACGTGTGTCTTGCATTTGCGGGCTTAGTGGCCGACTCCGGTGAGAGCGGTGAAAGGCGTTTGTGCAAAGAAAGGAAATGCGAAAATAAATGCCTCGTTTGAAAGTCACTCAAGTTATTTTTGATTTATGAGCCAACCCCACGGAATTTTGATTTTTCGACCCCAGGAAAGTGTATTAAATCGGCGAAATTGTTGTTGTTTTCATTTTCAGCCATCCCCACGATATTGGTCTTTTGATAAGCCAAACATTTTAATTTTTAAATAGCCAGAAACCAGAAATTGGGTTTTGGGGGCGGCTTGAACATTCCCGCCGTTAATTTTTAGGGGAGTTGAGGGTCAAGGACTTCAAGAGCCGTGTTCGAGATTTTCTCCTCGGTAATGTGATCTACGGTATGGGTGAATTATTTTTCCATTTAATAAGTGCCTATATGATAGGTATTTTACTCGTTTCGTTTGTTTGTTTTATTGATTCGTATTTTTCGATCTCTGTTCTAGTTGATATGGCCTAACCTTAGAGTGATTATAAAATATAGGGAAGCCAAAAATGGCGTGGGAGGGGGGGTAAAAAAGTATCCCCAACATTGCTGTCGTTATCATCAAAAAGAAGAGTGGCATGGGGATTTCCCCCAATTTTAAAAATTAATTTAAAATCAAAATATGGAAGGGAAAAATGTGTCATACGCCATCACAATGTTTAAGCGGTTGTTCTTCCGATTGTCAAATCATTGAAGAAATGTTTCGGACGAGACCACCACTCCTTTTTATACGAGTGTAAGACATCAGTTAGGTATTACTTTTAGTAGAATTTCTTTGGTTCGACGTTGGATTGACCCAACGTTTTCGAATTTATCAATTCCAGGAAATGGTAGTGTTCTTGTGTTTTAAGTCAACATGCCTCTTTTGCCCTGATCATAAGTTAAAATCTTGCCCACCGTAGTGTGGAAAAACCGTACCAAAATCCAGCGACTTGAACAGGGGGCATGTTCTGTAAAGTTAACAACAGTTGAAAACAACACTTGATAGCAACATTCACTAGTGATGACGTCACCTTGAGATGTTCTGTAAGAAAACAACAGTACTTGAAATGTCGTTATGCGTCATGAGTTAGGATTTGGTGTTGGTATACAAAAAAGCACCTCGGGGTTGTTGTTAACGACACCGGCAGTAGATAAGAAGGAAGGATTATTCAATCTGTGTACTTTTTTGAGTTTATTTCTTGAATTAAGTGTTGAATTTGTTTTCCATCATTGTCATTTGATGCCGCTAGCTGTAACAGAGGGTAGCATTGTGTTTTGTCGAGGGTGGACGTGGACAAGTGCCCTAAACTCAGACGTTACCACCTCCCACAATTTTTTCGTAACCGCTGTGGATTGAGTGCCGATAGTGACACATTCGCGTATTTTCGTGATATTATTGGAAAATTCTCGTTCTGTGACAAACAAGAGACGTAAATGGCTGATGCCAAGGGAAACTCGTGATCTAGGGGCCCGTCCCAACGAACAAGGACCTCGGGGATACGATCAACAAAACTAAAGGGCCTAGCCTCCTCGTATGGCGACATTTTAATCTTAAGATAAAAGAAAAATAATGTATTTTCAAGTGAGCTCACACAGTAAGTTGCTTATTTTTTACGTCTATCCATAGTTGGATTGACCTTTTTTCTCGAATTAGCAGGATGAGTGCCCAGAGATTGCGGTTCTCCATTGCTATTATTTTCGTCCTTATGTAGCACTGAGACTTCTTCAGTCATAGCTGACAGATTGGGACACATATTCGAACGAAGTCCGATTGATGTGGTTCATTGTATCCAAATAAATTCATTATTGTTTATGGAAGTTTGTTCTTACAGAACACCAACACACAAAACGGTCTCGACATGTAGAAAACGACAGTTGATAACAACACCACAATCGACTGTCGCCGTATTCTTTACGTTCTGTGCGCAGTAGCTGTTGTCGCTTGTTTAATCTTCATTAGGGAATCTGTCGTAGGCTATAATACCTATTTAGACACAAAATGGATTGAGCGAATAAAATTACTAAATAAATCTGTCCTACATTCTGAAAGTCGGATGATCACTTTGCCTCTCCGGACGAAAATATATTCCCTATAAGTGTCAGAATGTTGTACCTGACGACTTGAAAGCATTTTGTAAACGTTCTCTTGTGAAAAACGTCACTGTTTGTAAAAATACGGCTGTGCACGCTCGCTGCAATTTATGAACGGTTCGTTCGTTTGTCGTCCGGGGCTGCTCTGGACGAACAGTCCGAGAAGCGTTCTTTTGTAATCCCGAACTACACTGAAAGCGTTCGTTTGTCAAATCTCGGACTGCGTTTAGTGCAGCTCTATCTACACCGAAAAATTAAGAGGAGCTTGCTGCTCGAAATGTTAAAACCGAAATGTTTATAACCTTTTATAAAATATGTATAAAGTGGTATAATGTTATAAGTTTTCGTCAAGGTTTCTGTCTAGGAAGCGGGAATAAATTATAAAGGTAACGATTTTGTTATTATAAGGTTAGCCATTTGCACGAAAAGCGTTCGTTTGATTTTCAAAAATGACGTCAATCACGGACTGCTCGAACCCCCCCCCCCCACCATTCTACTGAACGGCAAACGAACTATTTCAATAATCAGCATAAAAAGTTCGAATAGGCAAGAAAATGTTGTAGTCATAGAAGTGACACGAACGAAATTTAAATCTGATAATGAAAAACCGGAAAATTCCCCAATCCACTCTTTCTGATAACAAACATTTTCATGTTTGGACCTTTTTTTCAAACAGTGTGCTATCTCTATATTTTATTTAAGTATACCCTGTTGGTGGATTTCACCACCTCGGCTTAAATAAGCCGAACCTTACGCTTGTTTACGTAGAATTCAATGCATTTTTTTTCCCTTAAGTCCGACTTATCTTTAAGCCGAACCTTAAGCCGAGGTGGTGAAATCCACCATAAGGGCCTTACATTATTAGTGTTGGCTTTCTAAATAGAACATGAAACATGCAATGACCAAGCCAGCTCCATACACTTAGTATTTGGCAAATTGTTTGTCGAATTCACTATAGTTTGGATGGATGCTCGCTATTCGCCGAGTCATGAATGTTCGGTTTTCGAGTGTTTCCATATTATAAAATTTCGCTCCGGCAGCTGGCGGTCGAAAAGAGTGCATTTCATATTGTATACGGATACCCTAAGCCGTCCCAGAAGTAGTAATGTTAAGACCATGATTTGTTTCGTTTATGTTTGACCCTCCCTCGTACTGTTTGCTGCCGGGTTTGTTTAAGCTGAACTTAATGGGAATCAAAGGCTATTTCAAAATGGAATCATCATACCGAATATAATGCTTCTGGAATCAACTGGTGATTTGTAGTGATTTTTTTACCATTTTAACCCCTATTTTCCCCCCTCCACCTTGACCGATTTGGCCCAAATGCAATACCTACCGGGGCCTTATGACTACTGATTTTTGTGCCAAAGCGCGTTCCGCTAAATTAATTTCTACGAGAGTTATCGTGCTAACAAGGCCTCACACTTACTTCCACCCCGGGGACATCGCCCCCTCCCCCTCGACTTTTTCAAAAAATTAAAATGGGAATCAAAGGCTAGTCTAACATGGAGTATACGTACCGAATATCATGCTTCTAGAATCAACTGGTGACTTGTAGTGATTTTTTGATCATTTCAAGCCGTATTTCCGTATTCCCCCCCCCACCACCTTGACCGATTTTGCCCAAATGCAATACCGACCGGGGCCTTATGACTAATGATTTTTGTGCCAAATCGCGTTCCGCTAAATTGATTTCTTCGAGAGTTATCGTGCTAACAAGACCACATGCTTACTTCCACTCCGGGGACAGCACCCCCTCCCATTCGACTTTTTCAAAAAATTAAAATGGGAATCAAAGGCTAGTCTAACATGGAGTATACGTACCGAATATCATGCTTCTAGAATCAACTGGTGATTTATAGTGATTTTTTTACCATTTCAACCCCTATTTTCCCCCCCTCCACCTTGACCGATTTGGCCCAAATGCAATACCGACCGGTGTCTTATGACTACTGATTTTTGTGCCAAAGCGCGTTCCGCTAAATTAATTTCTTCGAGAGTTATCGTGCTAACAAGAAAACGGCCATAAGCTTATAAATAAACCAATAAATATATATATAAAGAAATATATATATAAATCCTGGAGACCACTGAATTCGTGTTCTAGAGGTTCTGAAACGTGAAAAAAACATGACATGACCCATGTTTGCCACCATCACGACGAGACCAATAGTGCATTTTCAGAATGAAATGCACTAAAACTGCTTCCACACATATCGTACTCGGAAATTAACAAAATGGTCCCCAAATATGCGATAGTGTGGATGGATGTTCACTATTCGTCAAGTAATGAATATTCGGCATTCGGGTTGGTCCGATTAGCGGAGGAAATAAGAATATTTTCCAAATGTAGTAGTCGTCATTCACTCATTCTTGCAACAAGCATATAGCCCAATTAAACGTTGAGGACCCGGCTCAACGACTTTCTGACCCGACTGACTTGGTATGCCGAGTCAGGTAGAGAGCCAGAAGCTAGGACCTTAGTGTAGTAGCACCTCTGCTCCTGTGAAGCGGTGTACCATCAGCTACAAATTCGGCTCAATAGCCGAGCTAATGCGAGCGCAAGACCGAGTAGGAAGCTCTGGTAGCTGAAAGTTTGAGGTCGAAACGGAGGTATAGAAACGACTGAAAATAAATAAATTCCTCCTCTCTTCTGAATGACTTTCGGTTCCTCGAAGGGCCTGCTTTTTTTTGTGCTCATTTTTGTGCTCAGAAATGGCGCGTTTGGAGTCTTCTTCGGTTCATCGATTTCCTTTACCGCCGTTATTTCTAAATAGAGATTGTAATTAGCCACGGTAAATAATGACAGCAATCGATAATAAAATAAGCAGCAGACAGGAGAAATAAGCAGAGCAGTGGAGGGGGGACACTCACTTTTCGCTCACATGAATAACTGCTATTTCTATACTCGCATCCCGAAGGCCTTTGGAGAGCCTGGACTAATTCATTTCTACGTGTCGAAGAGCACCGATTGAGAAAAATCACTTGTCACTTGTTGTCGATGTCGGTAAAAAGGGGCGAAGAAGAAGAAGATAAATCCTTCCACTTTTTGCAGTTTTTATTGTATGCATTTCTGGCACAGACCGTAGACCCTCATCAGCATTTTAACTGCTCAAAGAACAACATAGAACAAGAAGATAACCCTGAGATACAGGTTTTCAGACCCCTGCAGTTACGGAATTGTCATGGATTTATGAGATCAAGTGCTATAGCCATTTTAATTTGATTTTCTGTTTAAATTATTAAAATCGCAGGATTGAGAAATAAAAGTGTTTAATTTTGTTCCTATTGCATTAGGTATTAAAGTTGCAGAGGGGACTGTCAACTGACGTGAATTATTGAAAAACCCTATGCCCCCAATCCACGTGTGATACTCCTAAACACAAAATAACCTTCACCGTTGCCGCCCACCAACTTGCGCGTTGTTGGCAACGCGTTGAAATGTTCACAAAAAACCTCAACATCTAGATCGCAACCGTATAAAAATAAATTCATGATGTCCCGTCAGCCGTCACGTTCAAGAAGGAAGTGAGATCCTCGTCCTCATCAACGCCGGACACAAGCCCCGCGGGAAAAACCCTGCAATGCAGCGCCCCCTTCATCATTGAGAGCTGTCGTCCTGGCTTATCCCACCCCATCCACCAAGCAACGCTTCGAGGCATAGTTAATTACGTTAAACGAATTAAACTGTTCTGCACGGCGCCGCCAAGAGGACAAGAAAGGTTAATTAATTCTCTAGAACGCTTTACGACGCTCAGAGTAACACGGTTAAGTTATCCTTTTGACCTTTTGAATTGAAAACATCGATGCTCCGTCTTTGAGGATACTAATAAACTTTGAGAGTTGTTGATGCATTTATCAAAATGGGATGCTCATATTTAGTTGTAGTTTTATCCTTTTATCCGACTGCCACAACAAGGGTTGAGAAACTTGCTCAACCGGCAACAAGCCCCTCATTTGAAGGGTGGTTCAGGAAGCACCTTGGGCACTTGCCCTTAAATCTGTATAAAATTGAGTTCTTTTGTTTAACATCAGTTCATGATTTGCTGACATCTTTGTAGATGGACGAAATATTTTTTTCGTTCGGTGGGAAGGAGAGGAAAATTTGATTTTCATTTTTATTTTATTATTGTTTTTTTTTTTTCTGGCGTTTTTTTCATTATTTTTTCCTCATATACCTGGCCAAGGCGAATTCGCCGAAATATTCCGTCATGGCGAACATGGCGAATATGTATGTTGATATGGCAGCACCACGACGACATGGCACCCCGGCACTCAGCCCGACGGTCACCACTCCCGGGGACTGACTGCAGAAAGGCACCAAGGGGCGGCACTCCAACAAGGTTGGGCAGCGGGAGCGGCTTGCTACGTGAAGAAAGGGGTGGCGGTGTTTTGGGCTGGATGGGAGGAACGGTAGTAGGGAGATTTTATCCTTCGAAGAGAAGGAAAAAAACACGTAGGAGAGAACTAGAAGGGAAACAAGATGATTCGTCTCCTTAAACACCCTCTTTTTCTTGGGGCATCCATTTTATAAAATAAAAAAGGGCAACTTAGTTGAAGGGTCAGACAAATTCTGAGGACATAGGAGAAAGGCTCGCACCTGCCATCGACAATCAGGTTACGTGAGGAACATGTTTTGAATATTTTAGGATGAAAGAAAACTTTATCAGTCCTTATACTTTGTTACCCTCAACATAACACCAGAACACCCTCTCACCAACAACTTTAGAAGACAAGCCTTTCAACTGCCTTCTCGCACACTAATTATTTAGCTCAAATCATTTCAGGTTAGGTTTGAAACATTTTAATAGGTTCCCTTTCTTTGTCAAGAAACGCTCCAATTACAGGCGGGATGATGACGGTGACAGTTCAAAACTGGGCATTGTGTTATGAAACAATGGACCTCTCTACTCCAACCCATTGACGGGATAAGTTTGAGGAGGAAATCACAAGAGGAGACGGAATTAGACAAGAAACCAAAAGTGGCAATTCTAAACCACTGCGACAGGACAATGAGGTGTACCTGTAAGATATGAGTGATACAAAAATTCGAATAATTCGTGTTTCATAGCCCCCCCTACCCTACCACAAAGGCCCTATCCTTCTTTTTTTCAATGATTCGCGTAATAACCAACCCCAACGAAGCAAACTCGGCCACACAACACTACAATACTTAAAGAAGTGCAGAAAAACTGACCTTATACAAGTAATATAGGTCAAGATACTGCGGAACATGAGGAAAAGTCACGAGGCGCCTTAAAAGTAAGGAAAAACTGAAAATTGTATTTTTTTCACCCTTTGTTCAAGTTCTGAGCGCCGTGAGGTTGAGGAAAAAAATAGAACAAGAACATAATCTTTTATATCTTCAGCTCCTCTCTTTGATTGTTGAGTCACTGGTCGTTGGTGATAGTGGGGAAGGGGAAGAATGATAAAAGAGTTTCCCCACAGGACGAGGATTTTTATTTTTAAATTGTTGAAGAACACAGGAATACAACAGTCGAGTCACGTTTGGAAAGAGAGGAAAGTCGTGAGGGGATTTGATCGGAGAAAAATCTCAATGCGGCTTACCTTATCCAGTTCATAAATTTGAAAAACAGGTCTACATAACTGTGTGGAGGGGGGGGGTGATGCCTACGTATGAAACTACTTCCTCGCGGAAAAGGAAACTTTTATGAAAGTTGAAACAATGGTAATAAAAGTCTGCGCCCTCCCCTCGTCTTTTTCTTTCTCTTCGTTTGAAACAGTCCAGGCAGGCTTAATGTTCTAGAGATGAAAAAACCCCTGCCTTCATTCACCCATCTCTTTTGTTAAAGAAGAAAATGGGAGAGGGGTAAAAAGAAATAGAAGAAAAACTTAATTTACTGGATTACTAATTTGTTACCAGTGTCACAAAAAAGGGAAAGGGGGACCGGAAAAGACAGTGTAGAATCTAAGGATTTTCCCTCAGATCATTTTATCCAATTCAACCTTTTTATTAACTGAACCTGAGGAGCAAAGTTTAAAAGCTCCTAATTTTTCTTTTAAAAACTGAAAAGTTTTTTAAATCTTTCAAGAGCATTCCACACTGCCAGATAAGCACGCACCTAGATTTATGCATGTTTTTACAGTTTAAACTGGCAGGTGAAAATTTATTTTTTGGGAAGCGAAGAAAAAGCAGCTGAGAAGTGCTTGACTCGCTGTACTATATTAATGAGATTTCATTAAAACGACAATAATAATAATATACGCCTTTAAACCGAAAATCGTTATCTAATTGCAATTACAAAACTCCATCTATTCAATGACGAGCCTACGAGGCACGATTCTGATGGCTTTCGCCTCATTTAACCTGTTGCTGAAGGAAAGGTGGAAGGACAATCACTATAGAAAACGGAACGTGCCTTCGATTTGCATGGCCACTGTATGCGGAAAAATTATTCGTGCGGCCCTTAAAAACTGGTCAATGCGGCCACACGCCGGAATCCAGGAGAGCGGTGAGAAACCCTTCAACTGTTTGTGTTATCGAAAATCCGTTTCTGTTTCGGTCTCCCTGTGCCTGTCCATGGTTAGGCGTCCATGAACGCGATTAGTCCAGAGGACAATGATCAGTTGTAGAACGCAGCTGGTTCGGTGTGAAATGCTCCTACAAGCATGGTCCCACGTTCAAACTGGCTGGCTTGGAGGTTCAAGCAATGAAGGAAAGTCGTCCGTCTTACTTTTAACAAAAAAAATATGCGTGGCCACACACATCAATCCTCCGTTCAGTTCAGTCTTGCGTTTAGTCTACAGTCTTAAGCCCGGTTCAAACCTATCATGCAAAAGGGTGTGGGGACGTAAGGCCCCATTTAAAAGAGTAATGCCCGTATTTATGAACGTTCCTTGACATTAAGGAACCCTTGAAATTCATTAAAACAGATGTTTTTATTGTGAAAACGGACTATTCCGGCCAAAAACGCCGGATATTAATAACTTTGTAACGGATTAATGGCTACTTTTGGTGTC
Organism: Corythucha ciliata; assembly: GCA_038030265.1. Classification (NCBI taxonomy): domain Eukaryota; kingdom Metazoa; phylum Arthropoda; class Insecta; order Hemiptera; family Tingidae; genus Corythucha; species Corythucha ciliata. The sequence continues at coordinate 41,745,630 of CM075942.1, read as the reverse complement.
TTGAGGGTCTGTAGTTAGCAAGGGGTTTATTTCGGCATGCAACAATATGGGATTTTCTGCTGGCTGTGCGGGGAAAAGCGTGAAAAGTCCTCTAATTGAAGTAGGCACGAAGGCAAGATAAAATAAATGTCATTAGCTAGGAATTAGTTTATACCTTGGGCTAACATTGAGGAGGAGGTTTTTTTATTTCATTTTAATTTATATTATTTTTGTTTACTTCAGAGATATTGTGAAGGGAAGCGCTTTCCCACGAGTGATATAATGCATAACACCCTTTGCCCCAATGAAAGAAATTCGCTTGATTACACAATTCACAGAAAGCCACCACATGCGAGGCTTACATCATTTTATGCCGTGTGCCCGTGGAAAGAGGAATGTTATTTTGCCTCTCGCACTTCTCCCAATCTGCGAAACACTCCATCAACTATAAAGCGACCTTTAACTGCCCTACAGTCGCTGCGGGGGTTCATAATGTCGAAGATGGGGAAAGGTAAATCGATTTTGAATCTGATCCACTTGAGACTATCATCACCTCTCTTCCTTGGTACTTGAAAAGATTAATTGAGAGGATGGAGGAAGTGGCTAAATGGTACTTTTCTTCACCTGCTTGGTCCTTCCCACTCACTGTATTAATTCCTTAATGGTTCGGATTAATTAATAATTAAGGCCCCGCGCACACTAGGAGGAAAAAGACGCCGACGCGCGCGTCAGCGTCCGACTCGTGCAATAAAAACACATAGAACTCTATGGGGCCTTTCACATTGGACGCGTACGCGAGAGTCGTCTCTTCCCCGAGAAAAAAGACGCCGACTCGCGCGTCGGCGTCTTTTTTCTCCTAGTGTACGCCGGCCCTAAACCTTCGGGAGCTAGGTTGGAGTTACCGACCTCTTACATTGTTTACATAAATTGTGACGCATTTTTTTCGTTAATTCTGAGTTGACGTATAACTCAATCCTTAACTCTCGGCGGAGAAGTTCACCGTAAGAGAAACACCTTAACTTATTGACATTTTTCATATACACAGCAGCGCTCTTTCCGAGCTAAGGTGAACTAACCATCTGGGCTAACATCTGACCAGTGTCACTTGCTTTGTTTCATTTTTAGGACGGCTGAAATTTTGAAGAAAAACGTTGTCTGCCACACACAAACCGCTGTTAAACGTGGGGCAGACTCAAATTGAAAATTTCAATTTGTGGCCTTAAAATGCGTCCAATTTAAGAAGCTTGATCCTTCGCTGTCTGCAGCTTCATGACAAGGGAAGCTTTTTTTGTGGCTTTAGTCGGATGTCTATTAGCTCAATACTTCTACAACGTCACACAGCTTCGTATCATGCAGCGGTTAAATTCTCATGCCACATTCCTTGAGGAAGTCTAGAATTTTTTTATAAACTGTGAGGGTGGAACTGCCAAGAGAGATTCATAATTTACCGGTTGCAGAATTACTTTTGAGAGGTTCATGAATAATTTATTTCTCTGGCTTGAATATTTATTGCACAACATTACTAGGTGGCATAAGTCCTCTTCATCGCTGCAAACAACGCAATTGGGATGCTCCCTCGGCCCGATCCTATCAAGCACCACACAGACCATGGTTGGTGCGTAAAAGAGTAATTGTTGGACACTCAGCTTTGGTTAGGTTCATATCTGTAAACCATGGGAACTGCCTAATGGAAGGATTGATCTTGAAATAAAACGCTCCTTATATCACCACCAGCAACGAGTTCTGCCATTCGGAAACGTGATTTTTGGTAGCATTTTGCAGCTGATATTGGTAGATTAACATTTACTTCACTTCCATTGGATGCTGCTGCTTTAGCCAACGAATCTACGATTTCACTCCCATTTATACAACAGTGGCCCTTTACCCATCCGAAATAATATTCTAATACCACAGGATACCTCAATTTCGCCTAGCTTGTCTAAGATATTTGCAACTATATAGTTTGGATTTGAAGTTTTGTCTAGTCCTTCCAGCCTATGAATAGCACTAGACGAATCAGACAGAATGCACATGTTTTCAGCAAGATCAATATGATTCTTTATGTATTCTAGCGCTTTGAACAAGGCGTAAAGTTCAGCTGAAAAAACGGAAAATTTGGGTGGCAGTTTATACATTTCACTTGTGTTGCCTTTCGGGTCATAAATTGCTCATCCTACTTCACCATTTATTTTTGGAACCATCGGTAAATATTAGATAAAGTTTTTCGTGTAGGTTGGCTATGTCTGATTGAAATGCCGAGTAGGCGTAAGCTTTTGGGAAGGTTGAATAATCCCGGAGATTAAGCATTCGTTTTTGGGTTTTCATACAGTCGAAGCTTATACTGAAGAAAGGATGTTTATCCGAGGTGTGTATGCTACGGATATCTTGAACTGTTCTCAAGTACGCATCAATCAAGGAGGGGATTTCAATTTTTGCCAAAAACGCTTAGTCAGAACTTTGATACTTATTTACTGAGTGTATTTTCTTGTAAAAGGAGCTGCAATGAGAATAAAGATTTATTAAATGGTTTGTGGCTATCCTTTCCCGGCGAATATTTAAGGGTGGTTCACATGCTTCCACCTGCATGGCATTTATTGGTGTGGATGGAAGACAACCTAAGCATCTTCTGATACACTTGTTTTGGAATATGTCAAGCCTTCGGAGGTGGCAGTTACTCGCAACGCCATAGAAGATGCTTCAAAAATCCAAGGTGTTGCGTATGCAAGCTCGATGAAAAAGCAAAGCAGTGGACGGGTCAGCGCCCCACTTATTGGCAGCAAAGCATCTCGGAATATTGAATAACCGAACCGTTCCCCTTTAATAAGTGTATAAGAAATCAATGTGTGACCTCCATAGTAGTTTTCGATCCAGGACGATGCCCAAGAATTTTACTGTGTGTGCAACGCTCACAGATACCCCCCAAATTAATTTCACTGCCAATAGGCAGGATTCTTTGTTTTGAGAAAGTGCATACTACTGATTTCACTGGAGAAATCGTCGGCTTGTTACTGGCAGCCTAATCCATAAATAAGTGAACACCATTATTTAGGACCTCAATACCCGATTCAATCGACCTCTGAAATGTGTAAATGCATACGTCATCCGCGAATTGTGTCATGCTAACCTGGGATGGCAACCCCTGTTGTAGGTCGTAAGCGTAAACGCAATATAAAAGTGGGCTTAATATTCCTCCTTGGGGCAGACCTCGATAAGCCCAGAATGGGCCAAAAATGTAGTCCCCAATCTGTAAATAGTTCACTCGTGAAATTGAAGTCGTATAGATATTTTGAATGAGAGTTGATGGAACTCCTATATACGGGGTGCGGCAGATAATGTGGACCACCCATTTTTCTCCGCTATTATTGATGATATTGGAATGGTGCTCGGAGTTATGTCCCCTTGATCTTAGGTGAGGATTTCATATCTGTAGCCCAAAAATTTTTATTGAGCCCCGGTAGGGCCCAAATTTGACCTAACTTTATGAAATATGAAATCCTCACCTAAGATCAAGGGGACATAACTCCGAGCACCATTCCAATATCATCAATAATAGCGGAGAAAAATGGGTGGTCCACATTATCTGCCGCACCCTGTATACAGGGTGGAAGGGGATAAGTGTGACAAAAATTTTTGGGTGATAGTAGGCCTCATTTGCGACCGAAATTACCATATACACCATGGTCCGAAAATCAATACCCTTCGAGATATGATTTTTCTAACGATTTTTAAGGCTTACATAATTTTTTTTGACTAACGGCGAGAAACTCGCGTTTTATTTGAATTTTTGCAACTTTTGGTGATGGATTCGGAAAGAGCACACTATGTTCTGTCAGGATTAGCCATTTTCGATAGACGTTAACTATTTTATGAGCCCTTAAATGCGGCTCAAAGTCGTGCAAATCGGGGAATTAATTTTTTTCAAAAACATTCAGTCCCCGTTTGTCCACACTAAATCTGAGTGAACGGACAACCCGTGATTCAGAAAAACATCTTCAAAGTGTCCTTTACAAAAATAGTCATAAGCGTTTTCTTAGTTGTTTGAAGATTTTTCGTCAGAAATGACGATTTCTTAGAAAAAATAATGATTTTTCTCTTTAAAATCGCTTGTTTTGACCTGAAAAATTTGAACAAGTTTTGTGATTTTAACGTGTTAAAAAGCACTAAAACCTAATCCAAAGCTGTACGTTGAATCAAACTGCTTATGCCCGTCTACCAAAGCAACACAAAATGTCGCTCCGGCCGCGGGATGTCGGGTTAAGTGAATTACACTGCTACAAGTTTCGACGTTTTTATTTATTTAGCTATTATTCGGCATTAATTAACATTTCACGTTGTTACTCTACATTTTTATAGCCATTCTTGCTGAATAATCGCAAATTTAGTTAAATTGACGAAATTCGTATTTCGTGAAATGTACTCTATCCGACAGTCCGACACCCCAGCTGCCGGAGCGACATTTTTTGTTACTTTGGTAGGCGGGCATAATCAGTTTGATTCAACGTATAGCTTTGGATTAGGTTTTAGTGCTTTTTATCACGTTAAAATCACAAAACTTGTTCAAATTTTTCAGGTCAAAACAAGCAATTTTGAAGAGAAAAATCATTATTTTTTTCAAGAAATCGTCATTTCTGACGAAAAATCTCCAAGCAACTAAGAAAACGCTTATGACTATTTTTGTAAAGGACACTTCGAAGATGTTTTTCTGAATCACGGGTTGTCCGTTCACTCAGATTTAGTGTGGACAAACGGGGACTGACTTTTTTTGAAAAAAATTAATTCCCCGATTTGCACGACTTTGAGCCGCATTTAAGGGCACATAAAATAGTTAACGTCTATCGAAAATGGCTAATCCTGACAGAAAATAGTGTGCTCTTTCCGAATCCATCACCAAATGTTGCAAAAATTCAAATTAAATGTGAGTTTCTCGCCGTTAGTTAAAAAAAATGATGTAAGCCTTAAAAATCGTTAGAAAAATCATATCTCGAAGGGTATTGATTTTCGCACCATGGTGTATATGGTAATTTCGGTCGAAAATGAGGCCTACTATCACCAAAAAATTTTTGTCACACTTATCCCCTTCCACCCTGTATATCATTTTTTGGACCAAAACATTGACGTCGACGCTGTCATATGCTCCAGAAATATCAAAGAATACCGCGAGCCAAGGTTAATGGTCTGAGAATGCGTTGTATAGTATATCAAAAAGTAGCTTGGTTTGGTCGTGATGGACTGACTTACTTTTCCGAAATCCGAACTGAGATTCTGGCAGCTTACTATTGCTTTCCAGCCACCACTGCAGCCTGTTCTTAATCATTCGTCCATAGGTTTAGAGTACACATGATGTCAGGGCAATGGGTCGGTAAGATGTGACGTGGCCTGGATCTTTATTATAGGTTTTAATATTAGAATAATACGACTCTTTTTCCACGAGTGAGGGAAGTCTAGTTTTTTAGTCCAAATTCTGTTGAATATATTTAAGAGGGTCATTTTAGAGGAAGTAGGTAGGTTATCGAGCATGGAGTAATGGACTTGATCCATTCCTGACGCAGAGTTATTCGCCGTTTTCAGAGCATTGCTCAATTCCCTGATTGAAAAAAGTTCTGTGATAGGAGAATTATACGCTCGCGCTTCAAAATGACTATTTGGAACTGGACCTTGAGGGAATAAATTATTGATACAAACATATGTCCCTTCTCCTTGCACGTGGGGCTTAGGATTAGACCACATATTCTTAAAACGTTTCAGCATTGACCATATTTCTTTTTCGCGCTACCTGCTTCGTAAGTTGCCCATTACGATAACATGATTACTCCAGTAAGTTTAATTTTTCCTAACCTGGCACTTTATAGCTTCAGTTTTTGAAAACTGTACAGTAAAGGTATAAAACTGACATGAATAGTAGATTACATTACAAGATTAGTAAGTGGTGCATTACCTGTGAGTTTTTTGTTTGGCGGACGAGGCTTGCCGAGGCCGCTAATTAAAAACGAGCGGGTAGTACCACTTAATAGTCGAGTGATGTACGTCATTTTTCGCGCAACCGTCGTCGAATATTACCCAGATTTATTCTTTTGAAAAAAAAAAAACATGTCTTAAGATATTTATATAATTACGGATGAGCTGATAACATTTCAACAAAGGTTGCACAAGGTTATAGAAAACTGACATGTAAAAAACTTTTCATGTCAGTTTTAAACCTTTACTGTACAGTTTTCAAAAACTGAAGCTATAAAGTACCAGGTTATGAAAAATTCAACTTACTGGAGTTATTGTGTTATGGTAATGGGCAACTTACGAAGCAGGCAGAGCGAAAAAGTTGTTTACATGCCAGTTTTCTATAAACTTGTGCAACCTTTGTTGAAATGTTATCACCTCATCCGTGATTATAGAAATATCTTAAGACATGTTTTTTTTTTTGTCAAAAGTATAAAACTGAGTAATATTCGACGACGATTGCGCGAAAAATAACGTACATCACTCGACTATTAAGTGGTATTACCCGCTCGTTTTTAATTAGCGGCCTCGGCAAGCCTCGTCCGCCAAACAAAAACTCGCAGGTAATGCACCACGTACTAATCTTGTAATGTATTGCAAATTAGACGACCCTTGTCTTAGGACTTTTCAAGGGATTACTCCCCCCTCACCGTACCACCCTAGTCACCATGCAGTGAATTCGAGGGAGTGGGGAGGCTGAAAATAAAGAATTAAACTTTATTGAAGCTAAATACTTACCATTTTTACTTGTTTTGAGTTCCGAGAAAAAATTGCTCCCCACTCCCTCGAATTCACTGCATGGTGACTATGGTGGTGCGGTGAGGGGGGAGTAATCCCTTGAAAAGTCCTAAGACAAGGGTCGTCTAATTTGCAATTAATTAATTGCTGGGACACTTAAAGAAAAAAGAATCTTGTAATGTAATCTACTATTTCAGGTGTATGACTATTTAAAGAAGAGCAATACGTCCTCCAGGAGGAACGTTTTGCTTGCAATATTACTTTTTGTACCTCCGCTGTCTTGCGTTTGTATAAAACGAAATTTGGTAAGGATGGTGAGTGCTTGTATGTGGCAAGGGCCGCTTTTTTTTCTCGGACTGTTTTGTCACACTCCGACGTCCACCAATGTTTAGTTAGCTATTTTGAATTTTTGGAGACCTGTGCATGGTTAGAGATAGCTGCTTAACAGGCATTATTCAAACATTTTTCAAACGTTTCGTAAGTTACCGAATTAGAGTCCATTTCAGAAGTATACTTATCCATCAGTTGTAAGAAAAGAGGCCAATTAGCCTTTTTAACATTCCACTTCCTCGCAGAAGTCACCATAGAGGAAGAGGGTGCATTACCCATCGTTATGTTAATAGGGTAATGGTCGGAACCCATTGGGTCACCCATTACCTCCCATATTGCTTCAGATGCTATATCAGGGGTTGCAATAGTGATGTCTACAGCAGATTTTCTAGTCTGATGCGGGCGTCGAAAAAGAGTGGCAGTTCCATCGTTAAGGTAACGAGATTGTTTTCTTCGAGAGCGTCTAATATGCCTTTGTTGTCGGTCCAGTCAGAACCAAATGAAGTATTATGGAAATTAAAATCACCAGACAGAATGAATGGTTTTGGAATAATTCTAATCAACTATAGTTCCAGGGGGCCCGTTCTCTAAAGTTAGCAACAGTCAAAACGACAGTTGATAGCGACAGTCGATTGTTGTGTTGTTATCAACAGTCGTTTTCTACATGTCGAGATCTTTTTGTGTGTTGGTGTTCTGTAAAAACAAACTTCCATAAACAATAATGAATTTATTTGAATATAATGGACCACATCAATGGAATTCGTACGAATAGGTATCCCAACCTGTCAGCTATGACTCAAGAAGTCTCAGTGCTACATACGGACGAAAATACTAGAAATTTTAGAACCGCAATCTCTGGGCATTCATCCTGCTAATTCGAGAAAAAAGTCAATCCAACTATGAATAGACATGTTAAAAATAAGCAACTTACTGCTTAAGCTCGCTTGCAAAGACATTTTTTCCTATTTTCCTAAGATTAGGATGTCGCCATACGAGAAGGCTAGGCCCTTAAGGCTTTAGTTCTGTTGATCTTATCCCCGAGGTCCTTGTTCGTTGGGACGGGCCCCTAGATCACGAGTTTCCCCTGCCCTGAGCCATCTGCGTCTCTTGCTTGTCACAGAACGAGAATTTTCCAATAATATCACGAAAATACGCGAAATTGTCACCACCGGCACTCAATTCACAGCGGTTACGAAAAAGTCGTGGGTCGCGGCAACATCTTTGTTTAGGAACACTTTTCCACATCCACTCTCGACAAAACACAATTATTGCTACCCTCTGTTAGAACTGGCGGCATCAAATGACAATGATGGAAAACAAAGTCAACACTTAATTCAAGAAATAAACTCAAAACAGCTCACAGATTGAATAATTCTTCCTTCTTATCAACTGCCGGTGTCGTTAACAACACCCCCAAGGTGTTGTCTTGATACCAACACCAAATCCTAACTGATGACGTATAACGATATTTCAGGTAGTGTTGTTTACTTACGGAACATCTCAGGATGACGTCATCGCTAACGACTGTCGCTACCAAGTGTTGTTTTCAACTGTCGTTAACTTTACAGAACAGGCCCCCAGGCGCTGTATGGAATATTGTGGATAGGATTACCGTAAATTGAAACAATGGGCAGGGGAGCTAAATTTCTTCTCGTTATTTATACACCAACAACAATAATATTGGGTATTGGATTGTCTATGTGAAGCTGACTATACGTCACCGAAATTTTTATTGAAATGGCAACACCTTCATTCCCATTTTAGTCTGTCCCTACGTAGAACAGAAAAGTTTGGGAGATGACAATGCTGGGAAGGGCGAAGCTTTGTCTCTGAAACAGCTATGACGTCAGTATCGCGGTTTTCTAAACATTTTCTAGCATTCCTAGTTTTGGTTTAAGAGAACGGGCGTTCCACTGCAATAGCTTAAGATTATTTAAACCATCCATATTAGTAGTCCATTTCTTCCCCATTTTGACCCCAGGAATAATCACCGCGGGACACATCATCGATATCTTTATTTTCTTGGACCATGTTAAGCAAAATTTTCCTTATGCTGTCAATCATCTCTTTTTGAGAGGCTGAGGAATGCCCGGAATCTTTATCTGAACGGTGCGTCCTGACAAACGCTTTGCGGAAGCGGCGCCGATTAGATTCGCTTGAACTAGGAAGAGCAGGAAAGTTTTGGTCATATACGAGGGAGTCACTGAGATTATTTGAAGCGTCAAACTTGTTACTTGTAGACACTACTTTTGAAAAAGAGACGTCCAAGTACTTTTTCCTGTTCTCTTCTACAGCGGCTTTGTAGGCCTCACATTCCCTACTGTTTGCTAGATGACGTGGAGAGCAAAGAGGACAGCTGCTGTCCGATTTGGGGCAATCCTTTAGAACGTGATTATCACCACATTTCAAGCAACGTTGTCCATTTCGGTATTGCACCGCAGTATGATTAAACCGAAGGCACTTACCACACTGGCTGGCTGACGGAATGAATGGGCGAACCCTGCAGTAACTACCATATATTGACACTGCTTCAGGAATGGCTTGTCCTCTAAAAGACACTATACACGTCAGCAGAGGAGAAACTTTAACTTTATCCTTAACCGTTTCGAAATTACGGAGTCTTTCTACAGCAATAGGGGGGATTGGGGATTTTATATTTTCCAATATCTCTTTTTCATTCAATTCTCTTTCACTCAGTTCTCTTTCACGTTTCGAATATAACCCTTTCTTAACAAGTCGAAAATTTGGGATATAAACAATTAGATTTTGTTTTTTCAAAATATCACATTCCGTTAGATAGTTTGCTATTTCACCAGTGGAGGTATTTATTTTTATCCTGTTGATTCACGTAACATAGATGCTCGTTGTACAATTATGGTCTATCTTAGGATCTTGGAATAACCATCTACCAAACAACATAGGGTGTGTTTGCGACACCTTGTGTCTGGTTTCTTTTTCGTTTTTTTGTTTTTTTTTTGTTTTTTTTTTTTTTTCCTCTGGGGAAAATCACCGCGGATTCCCCCCTCTCATTATCACTTCCTCCCGCCTACATTTCTCCGCCTATCAAAAGAATGTGATGTCAGCTCGGACTCGATTTTTTTCACGAACACCACACTTCCATTCCCGTAGGGAACATGGAAGTAAAAGGGCTCTAGGTGAAGCAGGTTTTAGAATGAAGATATTATTCCGTATTTGGCCGTTGTCCTCGTAAAGAAAGTTTTCTTCCACAGCACTTTTCCCTCTCGAGGTTTTTTTCCTTTCCGAAGATTGTCCGGATGCCCTTCGTCCGTCGTTTTTTCCGTCGGTCCCTTTTACCCGTTTCCATCGCGCGTTCGCTCACGTCCGCTGTCGTACGTCTGAAGAGACAAGGTAAGAAGACTTTCTTCGTTTTTACGTTCGGCAGCGACAGCCTATATTTTTTTTCTTCTTCTTCAATTTGATTTAAAAGGAGCCCCCCTCCTTCTTGACCGTAGCCCAAACAGGGTGGGCGTTTCTATGTGTTTCCCCTCTCCTTCAAGAAATACAGAATAAGGACCCGAATCATTGCTATCAAATCGATTTAAAACAACTCGTTTTTTGAACTCTAATCGCTGTTGTTCCCTTTCTGCTTGAAGTTCCGCTTTATCTTTTATAATTGCTTTAGTGTATGAAAAAGGCTCGTCTTTTCCCACAACTATGAGAGAAGGAGGGAGTGGAAAAAACATCTGCGAAATTCATTAATTTAGTTTTTGCAATTGGCATAGAGCAATGTTAGACATACGCGCCCCTTTGTTACCACCACGTCTCTAATAGCCCGTGTGGCCTACACTGAGATGTGATGAGGTGATGTTCGGTGACTTTTTCTTCGGTGAGCCTATGTTCGGTCACGGAGTTCTCCGGCTTATCTCCAGAAGTTCGGTGGCTAGTCCCTTGATATCGGTGCGCAATCAATCATGATCGGAAATGCGCTTCCCTAGTTCGGTAACCCGACCCTTTTGGCAAGTGCCTTGTTTCTCACGTTCGGTGATATTCAGCATTAGCTCGCCGGTGTTTAGCGTTGAAGTTCGGTATGACGGGAAACACCCACTGAAATTCAGCGAGGGTGGAATGAGTCAGTAGAAAGGGGAATAATGACCTGTGTTTCACAGTGAAGGTTAAACAAGGAGAAGCATGGCTCTATAAACTATAGTACACTGTTTAAAATGCTTGTATTATCCTTTATATCAATAAAAGGGAATAAAATACATAGCACAATGTACAAGTAAAAGGGAATAAATTACGTAATCTGAAAACTAGGCTCACAATAACACGCATTGAATCATGCGGGATCACTATTATAATATTCTTGAAATAAGTTCATCCGTCATGATAGTCAGGAAGCGCCGTAAAACTCGATAAAAATTAATTACACCGAACTACACCAATCGGAATAATAATTTTAGTACTTGCCAATAACCGATACTTTCTTACGGTCACCCAACACACACAATCACCACACTGAACACTGAACTCGTGCTCTCCTCTCCCCAACTCAGTTAGAACTAGAAGCTTCATTCCTTCGTCTCGCTCGCTTGGCGTGTTTACTCGGTGGATAGCCAACGACGATGGGCTACTTGTTGTTGGCAGAAGTGACCCGTTCCCTTAGACATGAGATTTGTCACTGAACATCGGTCATTTACCGATGCTCGACTGAGGATAGTCCGACGTTCAGTAAAACAACTACCGAAATAATGTCACCGATCTTCAGTAAATTTTATTCGGCGTGTCATCGAATTTTAAGCCACCGAAGAAATAGTTCAGTGGAGAAGTAATTTCTTCTGCGGTGAATGTTCACCTACGTTCGGCTATTCGACCGCAGAACGCTCAACCGCAGAACCATCGGCGGTAATTTTACAATGTGGCTCCCTTCTTCGGTGAAGATTAACCACCGAAAAAAGGGAATTCTCCACTGAACGAATTTTTCGGTGGAGAGTGAGCTGTTCGGTGGTGTTTTTTTTTTCTCAGTGTAATAACGAATAAAACAACGATAAATAGAAATAAATAATAATAATAATAATAATAATAATAATAATAATAATAATAATAATAATAGACAACAAAACAAAACACAACGAAACTAGATTAAAATTCAATTATTAGCTAATTACTCCCTTAATTAAGCAGGTAATATCGGTGAAAAGCTCTCGGAAGAAAGAAAGAACAATGTCCGCTCCACCGGAGACAAATACGAACTGAAAACATTGTCTTGTCTGTAGTTGGAAAAACATTGTCTGCCTCTCACAGATCATTGCTTTTTTACGGCAGACTTTAAATAAACAATTGCATTTTTGGGCCTGTAAAAACTCAAGGAAAATAGACTAAAGAGGTATGCTCTTAATTTTCAACCAATTATTATTGTTTGTGCCATGACGTCATGGGATGACAAATTTTTGAAAAATTAACAGGTGGGACTTTTTTCAAAACAAAATTATCAACATTTCTGGGGCCACTTTTGAAATCTGGCGAACTACGCATTATTGCCTTCAGGACATTGTTCCTGTGAAAGTAGAGAACCTATAATCAGACAGGTAAAATCACAGACGCCATGTTCACTCTTATCAATTATCAGCCTTGTAAAATCCACCTTTTGTTCATGTTTTGTGAATGTCAACAAACCACCCCCAACCTATCTTATTAAACTGATAAGAACGAACATGGCGCCGTATGCGTCTACTCGTCTTTAAAGGTTCCTTAGTGAAAGAAGTGATTGCAGGGTTCTTAACTGTAATGGTTGGAGCTAAGAAAACTGCTGCAGGTGCAGGGTATCATCTCAGTTGTGGAACTTTTAGAAATTCTTTTAAGATAGAGCTAAGTTCAGCAATTTTCTCGTTAAACAATGAGTTTTCGTGACGGCTCATCAAGGTAGAGACCTCGCTACCGTTTCAATTAACAATAATATAAGCGCCGCGAAACCCTTGGCTTCGTATTAAGGGTTCTCGGCGGTGTTTGTAAAACAAACCGCACATCGACCAATACGCTCGTAAGGTGAGGGTGTGAATCGCCCAACTCCATCCTGGGTATGCGGCCAGGGGCCTTAGTATGAACGATCGGGGAAAAAGCAACATGCGGGATCCAAGGACGCCGAATAAGAACTAACATTATCCCGCCATAGCAATCACGTCTAGCGGCATTTTCGCGCGAGTTCGTACTAAGACCTCAGGGGCAAACAAATTCCTCGATATCGACAGTGATTGAATACGGCAAGTTTCCAGGCCGGGATTCTGGTCGAAGGACACCATTAATACTAAATTACTTCTATTTTTATACATGACAGGGAACACTTTTAAACTTCAGCTTTATTGTCCAACCTATCTAAGAAATGCTCGTGAGCGTGATTGTCGCGGGCAGCAGGGAAGCCCTTCCTTGCTCCCTCATGAAGCTTACTGGTCGTTTCTCACTGATACACATAATAAACTCGCCCGTCACTGCGCCGAGAGCTGTCTGTACTGAATACACGGGGCTTCGCGTGGTACGTATCAATTAACTGGGCCTTGAAACGGTACATAAGGTCTCAGGAACAACTCCACCAAATTATATCGCTTTTAAAAAAATGTCCAGACACTTATTATGGCTTTCCATTCATTTTTTGCTTGATCTACAAAGAAATTCCAAGGGAGAAACCATGGGAGGGGAAGCTACATATGTGAAGTTTGGTCCCTCATTATTTTTTTTACTCCCGTGACGTCAATTTTGACAAAAATTTCCTTAGTTACGAGCAAACCTCTGTAAGTATATTTACCTTGGTAAAAACCAGCAATTGGGAAAGGACACGGCAGGTTACGATCGAGTTGACATTGCACTCGTATCTATTCCTGGTTGCCCGTTCATGTAAGTTTTACATTGGAAGCTTGCTGCAAATCGGTTTTTTTTTGTTTTTTTTCAATAACTCAGTCTTCTTGGCTTTGTAGGCATCAAAATTACGTAAAATGGAACTTAAGTGACTACGCTGGGGGATTATTGAAGGAAGGATCGCCGCTATCTAAAAGAAATGAAAATAAATCGGTGCCGGTCCTTGCTCGTGAGTATCCAATCGCTCAACATTTGACATCTTGTCATCAATAAAAATCGAGCAACTTATTTCAATCATAGTGTCCTTTCTAGTACAAAGATTCATTAGTGGCAATTCGACACACGCCCGTCATTTCCCGGCGATGTCGAGCTTGGGTAATGTTAACTACCTCGTTGACGTGGTGAGGGCATTCACACAAGAGGAATTTCGCGATTTGAAATCACTTGAACCGCAACACGTCGACAGGAGTGGCTTTGTTAGTACTTCGGGAGTTCGGAATGCCGGAGACAATGGCTTTGTGATGACAAGAGTGAGTTTTCCGTTGTTATTCAAGAAAAAAGGCCAGTTCACAATTTATTATCGGTACGGGAACGTAAATGCGAATGGGTGACTATAGTCGGACCAGAGCAATCGTTTCATTTCAAACCCTTTCACGTTGCCATCCCGTCAATGTTGAAGTGGCTTAACTTTCAACTAGCGCGTTAGGCTCGTTTCACATATACGAGGTTTCACGCGGCGCGGTTTTGGCTGCCGCGTAGTGACCACGTACACCTTTACACTCGTGCGGTACATATTACTTGGTTCGATGAGAAAGTGGCATTCACGTGGGGGCCTCGTGAAACCAGGTTTGTGTGAAAAGAGCGTTGGTAAATGCTTAACGTAGAATGTTCACGTGCTCCCTTTTATAGCGCTGAAGTAGATTACCTCACCCTGATGCTTGGAAAAGAATCTGAAGAAGGATACACGGTCCTTTCCAGCCCTCGAGTAGCACCCAACAAACGCGTAGGTCACCGGCATTTCGTTCTTTTTGGATCGGTCGAATAAATGCCATTTGTGTATTATAGAATAAAAAGACCACGTTTTGATGATTCTCTAGGCAAAATTCATTTTCCAAGTAACATAGGAACAAGACTTCTTGGCCGAGCGATGTGGGGAATACACATTCTGTTCTGCCTCAGTGACTGAAAACCGGAAGAAACTATCACCGTCTGTGGATCAATTGCTTACAATAGACCTAAATTTCAGCTCATAAAACAACTTTTGGAACGTTAAAATTAAGTAAATATATATAAATAAATCACTCAATACTGTAATACATTTTGGGTAACCAGGAAAGGTAATATAACCCAACTCTTATCTCGTGTCCGTTCCCGATTTATCAAATTTATGACGCCTGAAAAAAAATGATGACTGAAAATGAATTAATGTCCTTGGAACAGAAAAATCACTGTCTGCCCCTCACAGATTCTTGTTTCGTACTGCAGACTTAAGATAAAAAATTGAAATTTATGACTTAGACCCGATTTCACCAACTTCTTAAACCAAGATCAGCAACAAATCGCGATTACAATGTAAACGCTTGTATCAGAATTCATATGGGTCGCTATTGGCAACTAATCACGATCAACTTTAAACGAGATCAATTTTGTTGGAGAAAATGGGTCTTAAAAATTCATTACCAGGGATAGCCTCGGGCGCGGGCTTTTGCCCGACACGGCCCGAAATCGTGCCGGGTTTCGGGTGGGCCCAAGGGTTCCGCGACCATACCCGTCATTATTCATTTTTAGCCCTAAATTAAAGGATTTTTTGTTTTATTTTCATATGTTCTCATCCAAGGTGACTAAACTTTACTATAGGTGCCGCAGATTTCCCCCTGCCCATCGGACGGGAGGGGTGGAGACTGACGTCACCAGCAGTCCTTTGCTCCCGATTGCTCACCCTAGAGCAGCAGAGCAAGTTAATTTTGAAATTGAAGCTTATGAATTCTCAAAAATCACAGCCCAATAACAATTAATAATGTACTGGGTCCAGCGCAATGGTGGTTGGGACTGCTCGTGACGTAGGTGAAGGGCAGTGATCTGCGGCACCTATAGAAAATTTAGTCACCTTGGTTCTCATCGAAGGAGGGAGATAATTCAAATTGTGAGTACACCGTTGGAAAGCTCAGAAAATGGAGGAGGTTTTGTTGGAGGTGTTTGACCTACTGAAAAACAATTTGTCAAGAAGCAGTAATTTTTTTAAAAAATTGAAAATGCTCGTTTTTTGCATCAGCATAATAAAGCGTAACGATTCTAGGCGTCTCTGACGAGTGAGAAGATTCATTTTGCTCGGAATCCATAGGAAATTTTCCTTATATTTCGAAACTGCCATCACTTTTGAAAAAAAAAAAAATTGCAGTAAAATCTGAGAAATGACACTTTTTCGAGGAAAGAAGCGAATGTTCCTTAAAATCACTAAACAAATCATCACCCAAAAACTAAAGGAGATAGGCCACTATCCGAATAGGACTTTTTTATCCCATTTTTTGTGTACTATCACCCAATTTTTTTTGTTACTCAAAACCGACCACCCTGTACATCGAAATTGCCTTGGTTTACATATCTACAGGCTCTATTCAGTGGCGAGTCGTATAAATACTTGTGCCTATAGAATGACAGGTAAAAAATATCACAGCAGATATCACAATATTGCATAGCACATGAAAGTTAATTTTACTAGACAGATCACTTTCAGACGATAAAATTGTTCACTAATTTGTAAATAGTTGGAATATCACAGACCTTAAAAAATAGATTTATGAATAAGTTTAGACCAATGAAACTTCCTCATTGGAGACCCAAAATTATAAAATGTTGATGTTGCAAATTTAAGGAGTAATCAAAATGTAAAAAAGCAGGGAAGAAACAATAGTCTCCCGTTTCAGGTGGAAGTGGGCTAACAAAAATAGCGAAACGAGTTCCTGATGTTTGTGGTGATTGCGGTGTCCTCCTTTCCAGCACGCCCGCTTGTTCTTCGTCCACGCAAACTGTACAGCTCTGACACACTTTGAATAATCACCCTGTCCCCTCTCATCTTCTTCCGTCGTAATCCAATAAAAAAAAAATAAAAAAAAAAATAAATGATAGCGACAAACATTTGTCAGTTCCACAACAACAGGTGAAGTCATCTATAAATCTAATATTTTTTTGATTTCTATTTCACGCAGGGAAAAGCACCACACGTTTAAGAGACAGGGGGTTTCACGTAAATCAAACTGAGAGAACTTCGAGGCCTCAGACCGGAGGGAGTAGGTATGATGAGGAGAAGCGACCATGATAGATGGTGTTGGAAGAGGAGGGGTGCGTTTCAAAAGGTAAATCATCCTTTCCCAAACCCTAGGGCTCAAGTCTAAACCCACTGGCTATCCCCTTATTTGGCGCTTCAGGCCATCTCAATTTGTTTGCCACGTAGCAAAAAAGGCTCTCACAGAATTTTCCACGGGAGATCAAGCCGCTTTTTCGTCGTGAAGCTGAAATTGCCGTATTACTTTCAGATTGAACCTATATTTACCACGAATTCCTTTCCCTTGAGAGACTTACTTAGACGACAAAAATCAATTGATGGCCATTCCATACATTTTCAAGACGCTGCCAGTCTATTTTAAACGGAATAGAATACAAAAAGCCTTCCAAGGATTACGAATGTACAAACTTTTTCCATATTCCCTTTTATCTCTTATGACGACCAAACAACAGCGTTTCGTACGATCAGCTTTATGAAATAAGAATATTCAAAAACTTACCCCGCCACAACGAAGTATTTTATTTTGATACAAAGGTCCAAAAAGGCACCGGTATGTTTTGTTTTTGTTTCTTTTTTTTTGTAATTTTTTGGTACTTAATGCCGGAAGTATTGGTGATATGGTGATCTAGTCAGAAAGTTTCTTCGCCAATAATCTGATTCAGAACGTCGGAGATGTCGTCTGATCCAATAAAAATAGGCTCTTTAAATAGAAAATGTTGTGCTCTTTCCAATGGGCTCATCATTTTTGCCATTGCAACAATTGTTGCGTGTGCAACAAGCTGTATCTGAAAAAAACAGAAAATAGCGGATATCTCGGAAACAAAGCGGAATTTCGGAAAAGTGCAAATAGTCATTTCGATCAGGAATGAGTTGCGTGACTAGTCCGGATTGACCAAGTTCGGGGTGGAGTGGAGTTTCACCCTCGGTTAGGGGTGCGGTGGAGAGGTCTGTTAAAGTCACGTGACTACAGTTCACATGGACCGTGCGGGGAAAAAGGTCCTATTTGGCAGCGCAAAGCGCAATTATCTCTCTAGGTATATTTAATCTAAAATCTAAGAACCAAAGAGATAACGCTTTCCTCCGCTCACCCCGTTGAACCGCGCGGATCCCCACCGCTTTGAAACCGCGTTTTATACTGAAGTTATACCGTGCTGGTTAGGTCAAGGTGAAGGGAAGACCGATGGGTTCATCATGCTTCATTGAAAACTTGTGGTTGTGACTTAATTTGGCTATTTAGGGTCGAACATTTTGTTTGTTTTCCTGAAATGTCGGTCAGGAAACACTTTAAAAAAGCGAAGATATCTTTTAAGAGGCAATGAGTGATAAGGCTGACAGCCATAACTATAATACTGATTGCGTCAAGAGTCACGGATCTAGCCCTAATTTCCCGCAAATCGTTCATTTGCCGCATACTTTGGCGCTGAAAATTAACGATTCTCATTTAAAACAACATCAGTGATGTCCAGGTTAATTATGAATGACTATAACATTGTTGAATTAATATTATCTCAGTTTTATGCGGTCCCCCTCAGAGAACATAAGCGGATAGTGCCTAGTGATAACACGAGTCACCAACCAATCAAAAACATTTAAACTCGCATAAAAAATTGGGCTTTTAGTGCATTTCATTCTGAAAATGCACTAATGGTATCTTCGTGATGGTGGCAAACATGGGTCATG
This sequence comes from Corythucha ciliata, assembly GCA_038030265.1. Taxonomy (NCBI): domain Eukaryota; kingdom Metazoa; phylum Arthropoda; class Insecta; order Hemiptera; family Tingidae; genus Corythucha; species Corythucha ciliata. The sequence continues at coordinate 41,726,819 of CM075942.1, read as the reverse complement.
TCATGTTTTTTTCACGTTTCAGAACCTCTAGAACACGAATTCAGTGGTCTCCGGAATTCATATATATATTTCTTTTACTGCATTTCACTCAAAAAATGCACTATAGGTCTCGCCCTGATGGTCGCACATATGGGTTGTGATACTTTTTTTTCACGTTTCAGAACCCCTAGAACACGTATCCGAGGTCGGTTCGATTTGATACAGTATATATATGGCCCCTCGCTTGTTAGCACGATCACGGTCGCAATTTTTTACTTGGGGCAACCAATTTTGGTCTAAAAATCAATAACGTGAATATCTCGGACGAAATCGTGATCCAGATGAATCGGTCCACGGGAACGGTGTGAAAGTGGGGTTTGAATTAGTTGAAAATTCGCTACCGCACGGCTGTTGCTGCAATTGCCCTCAAAATTGACTCGAGTAATGAAAAATGAACGCGCTTTCGTATGAGACCCTAGTGAACCAAATCCGTTGATATGGCACGGGAGTTCTCGGTGGAGGGGAGCTGTTAAATTAACGTTATGCCTTACTGGACCACCCAATTACCAAAAATTTCATTGACATTGTATTTTGAGCCGTCTCTTTTATTTGATTTGCCTACAACCTAATAAATCTTGAGTAAAAAATCCTGAGGTGAGCCAAAAAGGGAGGAACAAAAAAAAAATAAAAATAAAAAATTGTTTCGGATTCGTACCCAGGCACTCCGCATTCCGCAATGGTGAAATTGTGACATACCATTTGACCTAATGTAACTGATCTGAAAATTAACGTATAATTATGTATAATCTGAAAAAAGTTTTGTTCCGACAGCAGCCTGTCGGGAAAAGTGCATTTCATTCATGCGACAATCGAGTCAAACCTCATAAGTTAGAACGATATCAATCAATTATGAATGAAATTTAGGCCGGGATAAAGATTTTAATTGCAAATAACTCCTCTAACAAGAGTCCACCTTCCCATATCGTATAGCCAACCACCTCGTATAGGAAACCGACTCTGTTTCATTTTTCATTTTAATCATTTTGTTCCCCATCAGTTGGTGCCAAAAAAGGGGCCTGCGGTAAAAAGAAACACGATTTTATGATTTTGACTTTCTATGCCACGGCCTAAATGTCATTCATAGTGATGAGTGATATCGTTTTAACTTATGAGGTTTGACTCGATTGTCGCATGAATGAAATGCACTTTTCCCGACAGGCTGCTGTCGGAACTTTTATACACGTATTTATAATATTATGGCCGTTGTCTTGTTAGCACGATAACTCTCGAAGAAATCAATTTAGCGGAACGCGCTTTGGCACGAAAATCAGTAGTCATAAGACCCCAGTCGGTATTGCATTTGGGCCAAATCGGTCAAGGTGGAGGGGGGAGAGGGGAAATAGGGGTTGAAATGGTCAAAAAATCACTACAATTCACCAGATGATTCTAGATGCATCATATTCAGTACGAATACTCCATGTTAGAGTAGCCTTTGATTCCCATTTTAATTTTTCGAAAAAGTCAAGGTGGCGGGGGTGGTCCTTCCGGTGTAGAAGTGTAAAAATAGCGTTTAACTTCACTAGTTCATCTTAGCGCTCTAAAATTCGACTCAATAATTTAATGCAACCTAAGCCCTGGGTTCCATTGAGATTTATCGAAAACTTTGATGGGGGGGGGGGGTGAAACAGGGGATGAAATGTCAAAATAATCGCTTAAATTCACACGTTTAGGTATTATAAATGACGGCACAAAAATTTAATATAACAAAGCCCTTGGAAAACTACCGACACTTTTCGACATTTTTGAAGAGAGGGGGGTGAAAATAGAGGAAGAAGTTCGGCTTAATGAAACAAATTATGGTATCAAAATTATTACTTCTGGGACGGCTTAGGGTATCCGTATACGGAATGAAATGCACTCTTTCCGACCGCCAGCTGCCGGAGCGAAATGTTTAATAATTGAATAACAAATGAATTTAGTTAATATTTTATTGCTTCCTCGAATACCGAAGCTACGGGAAGCTATGTGGTCGTTTCTCGAGATGAAAACATTTGTGGTCTCCGATTTCAAAAATTCCACTTGCCTATTGCGTTTCAGAGCTTTTTAAAAAACTTTGGTTCCGTGTCTGTCTGTCTGTGTGTTAGTAGGTCTGCGGCGTGCCTCGATGGTGTAATGGATACAATGTTCGCTTCGCAACTCAGCGGGCCTGGGTTCGAATCCAGCCATTGCTCATTACATTATAAGGCTGCGGCGAGCTGTGACACGGCACACTCGGCTTCGTGTGGGCGTTCCCGGCGGTGTGCGTTCAACAAACCGCGCACCGACCGAAACGCCCGCGTAGTACGAGTGTGAAGTGCACAGTTAGGTCTGGGTATGGCGTAGAAGCCTAATGGAGGCTTAGGCGCCTGCCGAGTTCAAAGCCCAGCGCCCCCCCCCCCAAAAAATTCGCTCCGGCAGCTGGCGGTCGGAAAGAGTGCATTTCATTTTGTACATGGATACCCTAAGCCGTCCCAGAAGTAATAATGTTGAGACCATGATTTGTTTCGTTAATGTTTGACCCTTCCTCGTACTGTTTGATGCCGGGTTTGTTTAAGCTCAACTTATTGGGAATCAAAGGCTACTTCAAAATGAAATCACCGTACCGAATATGATGCTTCTGGAATCAACTGGTGATTTGTAGTGATTTTTTTACCAGTTCAAGCCATATTACGCCCCCCACCACCGATTTGGCCCAATGCAATACCAAACGAGGTCGTATGACTACTGATTTTTGTGCCAAAGCGCGTCCCACTAAATTATTTTCTTCGAGAGTCATCGTGCTAACAAGACCACACACTTCTGACCAAGAGTTTGTAGGCCGGAGGTGCGACGACGGTTTCATACAGAAAAAAAGAGAGAGACGTTCACGTCGCGTAAAGATTACTTTATTACGGGACCGGTTTCAGCTGCTGCCAGCCATCTTCAACCATTATATAACATAAAACAATAAATAATTAGCTAAATGCCATGCCCTTTCAAAAAACAAAGGCAAGGCTTCCGGAACCGTGAACCAATAACAAATCTCGGTTATTGGTCCAATAGGAGTGGTTCCAGGGGAGGGGGTGTATGTAAACTTCTCACCAACGCACATATCTCGTAAGATAGGCAAGCTATCTTCATGAAATATTCATGATAAACTTAGGATAGGCCATAATGGTCCCATTTAAATTTGAATTCAATCGTTCCAATGGGAAAGGCTCCAGGAGGCGAGGGTGGACTTCACCTCCACGCACACATCCCCTAAAAAAGGCATCTGATCTTGACGAAATATTTAAGATGAACCAATATATAATACGGTTCCATTTAAAGAATAAAGTCGGTCCAATACAGGATTGGTTCCAGAAAGGAGGGGAATCTGTACACTTCACAACAACGCACACATCTCCTAAAAAAGGCAAATTATCTTCATGATAATATTCATGGCAAACGTGGTTAGGCTGTAGATGTTCCCATTTTGAATTTAATTGGTCCAGTGGAGGGGCTCTAATGCCTCTTATAGTGGTGGGAGCGACCAAACTAAATTCTTTCAGCGGCTTTCTTACGAATGATTTTACTCCCCAGTCCGGATAATAATTTTATTTCAAGTTGAAATGGGTTTAGAGGAACGCCCAATGGAGAACTTGCATGAAATTTTATTTATGACATTTTTATTTTTTCGTTCTCAGTCGAGAGTGGTGCTAAAACAAAAGAGAATGGTGAAAACTGCAACTCAATAGGTCAGGCATCGATTTTAAATTGAATTTTAAAACATCCGTGAATTACCAGCCAATCGACTTAGACGAGGGTTGAAAATGTGACGTCACAATCGCCTACCGCGCGATTATTTTCCTTTTTACTTCCATGTTCCCGTAGGGAAGGAAGTTTGGTAATGGCAAAAAAAAAAAAAAAAAAAAAAAAAAAAATTCGCTCCGGCAGCTGGCGGTCGGAAAGATTTGGCCCAATGCAATACCAAACGAGGTCGTATGACTACTGATTTTTGTGCCAAATCGCGTCCCACTAAATTATTTTCTTCGAGAGTCATCTTGCTAACAAGACCACACACTTACTTCCACCACGGGGGCACCACCCCCTCCACCTCGACTTTTTCAAAAATTAAAATGGGAATCAAAGGCTAGTCTAACATGGAGTATACGTACCGAATATGATGCTTCTAGAATAAACTGGTGATTTTTAGTGATTTTTTTACCATTTCAACCCTATTTCCCCCCCTCCACCTTGACCGATTTGGCCCAATGCAATACCAAACGAGGTCGTATGACTACTGATTTTTGTGCCAAATCGCGTCCCACTAAATTATTTTCTTCGAGAGTCATCTTGCTAACAAGACCACACACTTACTTCCACCACGGGGGCACCACCCCCTCCACCTCGACTTTTTCAAAAAATTAAAATGGGAATCAAAGGCTAGTCTAACATGGAGTATACGTACCGAATATGATGCTTCTAGAATCAACTGGTGATTTTTAGTGATTTTTTTACCATTTCAACCCTATTTCCCCCCCTCCACCTTGACCGATTTGGCCCAATGCAATACCAAACGAGGTCGTATGACTACTGATTTTTGTGCCAAATCGCGTCCCACTAAATTATTTTCTTCGAGAGTCATCTTGCTAACAAGACCACACACTTACTTCCACCACGGGGGCACCACCCCCTCCACCTCGACTTTTTCAAAAATTAAAATGGGAATCAAAGGCTAGTCTAACATGGAGTATACGTACCGAATATGATGCTTCTGGAATCAACTGGTGATTTGTAGTGATTTTTTTACCAGTTCAAGCCATATTACGCCCCCCACCACCGATTTGGCCCAATGCAATACCAAACGAGGTCGTATGACTACTGATTTTTGTGCCAAATCGCGTCCCACTAAATTATTTTCTTCGAGAGTCATCTTGCTAACAAGACCACACACTTCTGACCAAGAGTTTGTAGGCCGGAGGTGCGACGACGGTTTCATACAGAAAAAAAGAGAGAGACGTTCACGTCGCGTAAAGATTACTTTATTACGGGACCGGTTTCAGCTGCTGCCAGCCATCTTCAACCATTATATAACATAAAACAATAAATAATTAGCTAAATGCCATGCCCTTTCAAAAAACAAAGGCAAGGCTTCCGGAACCGTGAACCAATAACAAATCTCGGTTATTGGTCCAATAGGAGTGGTTCCAGGGGAGGGGGTGTATGTAAACTTCTCACCAACGCACATATCTCGTAAGATAGGCAAGCTATCTTCATGAAATATTCATGATAAACTTAGGATAGGCCATAATGGTCCCATTTAAATTTGAATTCAATCGTTCCAATGGGAAAGGCTCCAGGAGGCGAGGGTGGACTTCACCTCCACGCACACATCCCCTAAAAAAGGCATCTGATCTTGACGAAATATTTAAGATGAACCAATATATAATACGGTTCCATTTAAAGAATAAAGTCGGTCCAATACAGGATTGGTTCCAGAAAGGAGGGGAATCTGTACACTTCACAACAACGCACACATCTCCTAAAAAAGGCAAATTATCTTCATGATAATATTCATGGCAAACGTGGTTAGGCTGTAGATGTTCCCATTTTGAATTTAATTGGTCCAGTGGAGGGGCTCTAATGCCTCTTATAGTGGTGGGAGCGACCAAACTAAATTCTTTCAGCGGCTTTCTTACGAATGATTTTACTCCCCAGTCCGGATAATAATTTTATTTCAAGTTGAAATGGGTTTAGAGGAACGCCCAATGGAGAACTTGCATGAAATTTTATTTATGACATTTTTATTTTTTCGTTCTCAGTCGAGAGTGGTGCTAAAACAAAAGAGAATGGTGAAAACTGCAACTCAATAGGTCAGGCATCGATTTTAAATTGAATTTTAAAACATCCGTGAATTACCAGCCAATCGACTTAGACGAGGGTTGAAAATGTGACGTCACAATCGCCTACCGCGCGATTATTTTCCTTTTTACTTCCATGTTCCCGTAGGGAAGGAAGTTTGGTAATGGCAAAAAAAAAAAAAGTTTTGTTCCGACAGCGGCCTGTCGGGAAAAGTGCATTTCATTCATGCGACAATCGAGTCAAACCTCATAAGTTAGAACGATATCAATCAATTATGAATGAAATTTAGGTCGGGATAAAGATTTTAATTGCAAATAACTCCTCTAACAAGAGTCCACCTTCCCATATCGTATAGGCAACCACCTCGTATAGGAAACCGACTCTGTTTCATTTTTCATTTTAATCATTTTGTTCCCCATCAGTTGGTGCCAAAAAAGGTGCCTGCGGTAAAAAGAAACACGATTTTATGATTTTGACTTTCTATGCCACGGCCTAAATGTCATTCATAGTGTTGATTGATATCGTTTTAACTTATGAGGTTTGACTCGATTGTCGCATGAATGAAATGCACTTTTCCCGACAGGCTGCTGTCGGAACTTTTATATACGTATTTATAATATTATGGCCGTTGTCTTGTTAGCACGATAACTCTCGAAGAAATCAATTTAGCGGAACGCGCTTTGGCACAAAAATCAGTAGTCATAAGACCCCAGTCGGTATTGCATTTGGGCCAAATCGGTCAAGGTGGAGGGGGGAGAGGGGAAATAGGGGTTGAAATGGTCAAAAAATCACTACAATTCACCAGACGATTCTAGATGCATCATATTCAGTACGAATACTCCATGTTAGAGTAGCCTTTGATTCCCATTTTAATTTTTCGAAAAAGTCAAGGTGGCGGGGGTGGTCCTTTCGGTGTAGAAGTGTAAAAATAGCGTTTAACTTCACTAGTTCATCTTAGCGCTCTAAAATTCGACTCAATAATTTAATGCAACCTAAGCCCTGGGTTCCATTGAGATTTATCGAAAACTTTGATGGGGGGGGGGTGAAATAGGGGATGAAATTTCAAAATAATCGCTTAAATTCACACGTTTAGGTATTATAAAATACGGCACAAAAATTTAATATAACAAAGCTCTTGGAAAACTACCGACACTTTTCGACTTTTTTGAAGATAGGGGGGTGAAAATAGAGGAAGAAGTTCGGCTTAATGAAACAAATTATGGTATCAATATTATTACTTCTGGGACGGCTTAGGGTATCCGTATACGGAATGAAATGCACTCTTTCCGACCGCCAGATGCCAGAGCGAAATGTTTAATAATTGAATAACAAATGAATTTAGTTAATATTTTATTGCTTCCTCGAATACCGAAGCTACGGGAAGCTATGTGGTCGTTTCTCGAGATGAAAACATTTGTGGTCTCCGATTTCAAAAATTCCACTTGCCTATTGCGTTTCAGAGCTTTTTGAAAAACTTTGGTTCCGTGTCTGTCTGTCTGTGTGTTAGTAGGTCTGCGGCGTGCCTCGATGGTGTAATGGATACAATGTTCGCTTCGCAACTCAGCGGGCCTGGGTTCGAGAACAATCAAAATGTCTTCCATCCTGTAAAAAAATTCGTCACATAAGTAGGTAATTATCACTAGCTTACCTAGGTAATCTGTTGGGGGGGAGGACAGAACCGGATAAACATGTCGAGGAAGCGTTGTGCTACAACCATTAGCAGATGTTTTTTTAAGGTTTTAGTTTTTTTCTTCTTCTACTTCTACACCTTGAAGAAGAAATAAAACACTTACAGGAAGTTCTACAAAAAAATGGATACGCGAAGAAAGTATTCATGATAGCAATCGAGAAATCAAGAAAAAAACATTCTTCAGGTGAAAATACAAAAACCCAAGATGCCAAGAAGAAACTGAAGAAATCAAAGGGAACGTGGTGCTACCATTCGTCAAAGGGACTTCAAACAAAATAGCAAGAATCCTCAACAAGTTCAAAATCAGATCAACCTTCAGTTCAAACCATCAAGAAAAATAAATCGCTTCCTCAGAAATGTCAAAGATGAAAGAAAACTCGAAAACCCAAGTGTCTTCGAAATACCATGCAGCTGTAACAAATCTATTGGTGAAAATCTTCGAAACGTCAAAACAAGAATGAAAGAAGACATGCCAGCCGTAAAACACCGCAATAGCTGAACAGATGTACAGCGGACAATCACACGTCATCAAATTTGAAGTTACCAAAATCCTGGAAACAGAAAATTTGTGGAAGAAACGAAAAATTCGAGAAGCCATCGAAATAAAGAAAATTTCAACAGAGATTAAGGAATTCATGTACCACATGCCTGGAGACCACTCATTGCTAACTTGAAAAGAAGATAACCAGAAGACCTTGTCAGTTGCCATCAATAACAAATTTTCTAATCAACAAGAAGAAATTGACACCCCCTACATCATGTCTATGATGTCACATGTCTATGATTTCAAATTAAGAAAAAACCCAAAAAGCTCTCTGACGATGCTCAGGAAACGAAGAAGTAGAAGAAGAAAAAAGCCAAAACCCTAAAAATAAAATATTAACCAAGTTGTATGGCTTGAAAACTAATGATATTAAATAAATTTAGCACTTTTAGTGCCAAGATTTCATATTTTATGTTGAATTGAACATAATAGGTTACCAAAAAAATACTTTTTGGGCAAAATTCAACTCATGTTAGTTCCTCATTGGGACAAAGTGGAGTTGACACGTATTACACGAACCATGTTTTGAGTAAATGGTTTGATCTAAAACGTCAATAATGGCCAAATGCCACTGATTAGTCATGAAGTCATCAAAAATCTTGTAGTGGACCACGTCCTTTACCACCCTGAAAGCCTTTAAGCCTCTACCAGCGTGAGATGTAATTTTATGAACATCTCTTAGTCTACTGCAGCAGGAACGCAAGCGTAAGTAAGATAGCAATTCAGGTTCATGTCTGTCGTCAAATGTACAGATTAATATTTTGAGACAATAGACTCCTTCCTTCTTGCCATGACCTTCGGTCAAACATCCGAAATATTATAGTAAAATCTTGAAGGAAAGAGTTGGATGAGTAAAAAAAAGCACAAATTATTTCTTAGACGAGAACAGGCGTCTATAACTGAAAGCGTGGGAGAGTGAGCATTTGAATGCTTATTTTTGCATCTTAACTTAAAAGGCGTGCTTTGAAAATATAATGTAACCGAAAAAGAATTAAAATACCTACATAAGTGTATAATTATAAGCATAGAGTACAAAAAGGCAGGTTATATGAACAAATTCAAAGCCAAGTACCCTCGAAATGTTTCAAATATTTTATTTTGGCCTCATTCTTGAAAAGCACTTCAATTTTGAGTTATTTACTACCTAAACTTCTTCTTTCGGCGAGCCGGTCGCCTCTCGCCACCACCGAGATCTCCTCCGCCTCCGCCACCTTGACGCATGGCAAGGCTTCTAGGTCCTGTGCCGCCCATGCAGGCCGACTGAAGTGCTTATAGGAACTTGACGGCTACCAAAGACTATCTCACATACAGTCTCACCCTCATCGGTTCCGCCGCCCCCGCATATTGCCGAACACACCGACTCTTTTGCCGGCGGTGCGGTTTTCTGGATATTCCCACTCCTTTCTTGCCCCTGCAGCACCTTCGAAGAAACACTATCGATTGAGAACGAAAAGGAAATTTTCATCCCTCTCGCACCCAACCACGAAGTTTTTTTCGGCGTTTCCCTTTCAACTGTAGCCTCCGCAAGAGGATCTTGTTCTTTTCGTTTTCCTTCTGTCTTACTCCTCCTTCAACAGTTATTTTTGCAAACGAGACGTCATAAATAACTTCGACCCTCATTACTGTAACGAAAAAAAGACGTAAACACGTTGTATGCTAACTGCCAACTTTTTATCTTCTTAAGCTTATCTTGACTCTGTATTATAAATCAAGTTTTTTTTTCCTTCTCAATTATTTGGGCTTTCAACTTATAAACATTTTCAACTTCTCTTTGGAGAAAAACAACAAAAATCGCCTCGTCAAATACAACCTCCGCCTATTACTCAATTCTCAGTACCTGTATCTTTTTAACGTGATTTATTCTCTTCCGCCTTTACATGTCCAGCTTCAAACGATTTCACCGTCAACTCCTCTTCCAGTCCATAACCCACCACAGGGGCCCTACGAATCTTCTTCCTCCTCATTCAATCAACAGGTGCTCAGTAGCGATTTCCGTAAGTTTTTTCGAATAAGACATGTGATGAGGGAAATAGATTTTTACGGCCGGATCATTTAAAAGCCCCGAGGACTCTGTTGCTCATACGGAAGTGGTGGGACGGGGGAGGATAGTGGGCAACCAAGAAGAGGATGAAAGAGGTTGTTTTTTAGCGGTCATATATAGCGCGGGGGAGATGGAGTGAAACATGAGATTGCCCCCCCCCCCTCTCGGTGAAGTTTCAGAACGGGTGGAAGCGTATTTTTCTCTTTTGTCCGATTTGTGAAAGTCAACTACTGAAGTAGCTGTATTATTTATTCGGAACGCAGCTTGCGTCATATGCCTTGTGAGATATGACTGATGGATGTGATATAAATGAATGGAATCAAGGTTTTTCAAGCTGGAGTTGATATAAGCTGTATTTCACGTGAAAATGTGCTGTAGCGCCTGTAGCAGCGAGACTTCGGGCTCAGAAGATCCAAGAGACGAAAGCTTTTCAAGGCATTATAATTAGTGCAGATATGCATCACGATTTTAGTTCACAACCGATGTGTACATAAACAGATAAACTATATTTTTCCTCATTCTGAAAACGCCTCATATTTTGACAGAACCTACTGGTAGTTTTTAATTATATTCATCTCATGTCAAAGAGGTATTGAGGGTGCAATGAACCGGTGGTTTCTAGCTACGAAAACGACGTATATCGATTCAGGTTCTTTCGCTACTGTACAACCCTTCAGATTTAAGGGTTAGCAGCGGCATCTTATGATCGCTATTTCGCTAACCCCTTATTTATTATTTGTATTAATGTAATTTATTTCCTTTAAATACAGGGGAGGGGGCGCGTCCAGCCATCAAGAAGGGATACATGCCGATGATATACGTTCTGGTGTTTCAGCTTGCAAGTAGATTCTTCTTTGACAATTGAAGAAAACCATGAAAGCTGGAACTTCTATCATTATTGCTACATAATGGGCTCCTTTCTTCTGCATGCATTGCCTCCTTGTTTTCCTCCTACGCTTCTTCTTCATCTGCTATACCCCCATCTTATTTATTTTCCTTTTTTTTACCTTTTTTTAGTTTACTTATTTTTTTTTAAGCTCCGAATCACCAGAATGTTTAAATCCGGGTTTCCTGTCATGCTATGACGGTGAAACAATGCAACTTTTGTCATAGAATAGTCCTTGTTAATTGTATCTCTTCGTTTTCACCAGCGGGCGCGCTGGTGAACTTTGTTCACCAAACACAGATTTCAGCATCTTACTCCTAGACTAAGATACTTCTGGAATTTTCCTCCTTAGTACCTTCCTGACATGCCCTCTTGGTATGATATGCGGCGTTATCCCGGCTAAAATCAGGTTTATAAGTCAGTTACTTGTCCAGATTGAGAAAAAAGGGCACGTGAACCACCATCACCAGCAGTTCACAACCTGAACTGCTTCGAAGAAAACCGTCGTAATAAAGTGTGCTCGAAGGGAAATGATAAGTCAACATGATTTATCAATAATATATCCAAATAAGGGAATAATGTATTAAGCAAATGCTTAACTTGTTCGTCGGCGGCTCAAATTAGCCACTCTATGACCCTGGTGCAATTGCACCAGCGTTGGTGGGTCAATTTGCTTATTAGTCTCTCCCCTGCACACCTAAAACTTTTATTTCCTTATTTCATGGCCAAAAACGTTCACATTTTGCAAATTGGAACCATGAGTCGTAAATTAACGGCGTCATTTTTCAGCCAAACGCGTTCTTTTCGTCAATAATCATTTTTTTCTTCCGAGATATTCGGAACTGAACAACGCCAATTACATTTCTGAAAAGAGCACAAATTTTTGGTTCAAGAAACGCTGTCGCAACTAGTCGAACTAATGTCTAAGTATTTTTTTTATTTCTTGAAAAAGCGAAAAAGTTTAAATTTTATTTTTACCGTTTCCTTCAAGTCGAATCCCCGAAGTTATCGGTGGTAAAGGTACGGTTAAATTATTGGAAAAACATGCCAGTTTTGTAAGCTACAAAATGGCATTTTTAAAATTTAAAAATCGGCGCAGTTTTGACTGAGATACCTCAGCGAACGTTTAGAAATTCCTGATCAGATCGTGAAATTGAGCCACATTGCACCTGCCACAAAAAAAACACGTACACAGTTATTTCTACGTCAATCTTCGATCATGCGGTTATAAATAATTTTGTACGTTGTCATGTTACTTAGTTCGAAAATTACTCCCATTACAGCCCCAACTACCCATCAACAAAATTACAAATTTTCGATCATTTCGGTGAGATTTAGGATATTACTGAGGAGCAGGTGAGGAGGAGGAATGGGAGGGAATAATAATTTGACAAAAAAACAGACAAATTTTCTATCATTACGGGAAGATTTTTGTCACTGTTGATAGTAGTACACGTAGTGTAGTATAGGTGCCGCAGATCTTCGGCCATTACTGTCCTTCACCTACGTCACGAGCAGTCCCAACCGCCTTTCTGCTGGACCCAGTACATTTTTAATTGTTATTTGGCTGTGATTTTTGAGAATTTATAAACTTCAGTTTCAAAATTAATTTGCGTTAAGGTGAGCAATCGGGAAAAAAGGACTGCTGGTGACGTCAGTCTCCGTTCCTATATCCATGAAAATGAAACGTGAAATCCCCATTTCTCAATCTTCAAGCTCCTCGGGGGTCTACGGGGCTGTCCAGCCCATAGTGCCCCGAATAGTGGGTTTCAACGGTGTCCCTCACCCTCTTAACATGCCGCGGGCAATTTTGATAAGGCTTGGCCTCAACTGCAGGCCCAGTACAGCCAACAAGGCCCAAACAAAAGTCAGGCATTCGCCTATATGGTGCATCAACACTTCCAACACCTCTTCTTATCTTACGGATGATGGGCACCGACCCTATATCGGGAAAGTGGCGCTTGATGACGAACGATCAACAAACAAATAATGGTCCACATTTTCTCTTATAGGAGTTTGATAACATTTCAAAACTATTTTGGAATTGTGCAGCATCATTAACCCTCCGGTACTCCGGTAGGGGTCGGATCCGACCCGGGTGCCATTGTTTTTAGCTTCTCCCGCCTTCTGCTTTTTCAAGAACGTTTACTCTCCTAGTAACCTCTTATTCAGTCTTATGGAATGTGTCCGCACCTTCAAGGTCAATAAGCTCCGGCTCTTATCATTAGTTTTCCAGTAAAGCCTCTGTGTTCGGGTCAGATCCGACCCGAGCGGAGTGTTCATGAACCGGATTTTTTTAGGAAACGAGATGTGATTCTTCCGTAAAAGGTGCAATAATTTTACTAGTCAATCTTTAGGATTATAATTTGACAGTTATTACGTACATTAAAGTTAACCGTTCCTATATTTTGACTGAAATGTTCAAATATTGATGCTAGTGACGAAATCGATTTGTGATATGCGATGTTTTGGGTTGGTGATTCATTGAATTTGTTATTATTTTTTTTTTTTATTTGAAACCAATTCAAATTGCAATTGAAACCAAATACAAACCCATTTTGATATTTTATTATATTGTATTTTTCGTTGTTTTTATTGCCCGAACATTACGCTTGACTCAAATTCTTTCAGAGGCTGAAGACTGCCAGTGGGGTCTTACAAGTTCACCTACTTGATTCAGTGGTTTGAAGAGCGAATACTTTCAACTAACTATGATTTTTGAGCACGTGTTTTGAAAGCGGTTAGATTCGTGACAAATGACGGACGACGAATGTGATGTTAAAGTAACTGCTGCATTTTTCTGAGAGGCCAATTACTTATTTATTTTCATTTTCATGTAAAAACGAGGTAGAGAGCAATCACTCTCTCACGACAGAAAATTTGGATGTTTTGGGAGTATGTAGTAGAGGCAAGTCGTTTCGCTTCTTTCGTAGTATTCATCCCTCTCCACCCGCCCACGGTAGTGTACGTCTATGGACCAATTTAGAAAAACACGTATGCGTCTCAAAGAAGCACGTATAAAGAGGCTCGTTTCGCACGTTTGCTATAAATAGCCATTTTTCACTTCTCCCTTTTTTCTCTCAACGGGCCAATGCTTGTTTTATAGTAAAGGGATGGAGAGAGACATTCCTCCTTTATGGGTCTACATTTGACCCTCGCTTTAATATTATACAACGTCGAGAGTCAACATAGTGGGGAAGAGGACAGATAGGGTGGTCTGATGGAAAAAGGGCGAGGGCGATGAAGTTTTCTGAGGTTGATACGAAAATAAATAAATAAAATACACCAAATCCTTTAGGCAAACATCTCAAACTATCTGTTTTTAGTTAGAAAATAAATCATTTATTTGTCTGTCTGCGTATCGATGTATTGATAATTTCGAAGTAGAATGTTTCTCAAGAGGATGATGCAGGAAGCCACAATAAGAATTTAATTGCGTTAAAAAGAAGCCCTAAAACAATCCTTTTTCCTTACCCCTTCTAGTAAAGTGATCAAATCACTATACCTACTCTGTATAATATTATGAACCCCAAAAAATGAGCGTATGAGGGAATGAAAGATCTTCGTATTCTTATAACTCGCAGACTCGACCCAATTGTCTATGCTGCTATGAGAAACGAGAGACGTGACAAAATGACCGAGTGTTACGCCCCCCCCCCCCCTAACAACCAGAAGCTCGCGTCTTTTTTTTTTTTTTTTTTTTTTTTTTTTTTTTTTTCACGCTACGTCTCGTTTAGTTTTGAAAAGCTTGGAATAGCTTCGCTATGAATCGGAAAGAAAGGAAGGGGGTTGTTTCAATCAATGCTATTGCTTTCTAAAACAAAAGTAACGAGAGCTATAACTTACATAAAATAGAAGAGGAAAGTATAAACTTTTTTGCTTATTTCGAATGTTACTCCCTTTGGGAAACGTATCTATTCCGGCGTTCCCCTCTCCCTACCATTCCTCTAGCCTATCCTACAACCTTAGTGTCTCTTGATGCTGTGTTGTGAAGGGGTGATGAGGAAAGGCTAAAAAGAGCGAGATGAATTACACCCACCTGTTGCTCAGAGTCTGGATTTGTTAATAACTTTCGCCCCTAGCATTTATTATCCCCCTGGGGAAGAATATGAGGCTAGTTTTCCTCTGGTTTCATAACAATGGGAACTGTCATTCTCAGGCGAGAAGAAAAACAAAACAAAAAAAGTGCTTGTATTTTCAACCTTGCGTGAAATTCTCTTTTCCACGCAGGGCTTCTAACTGCAAGCAACACATTAGAATATTTTAATTCGCCAAAAAAAAATTTATTGCCACTGGCACGCTGCGCTATGCCATTAGGAAAATTGAAAATCAAGCAAAATTTAAAATTCCTGCGCATCTCGCCCTTTTTAACCGTGGAAAATTCAAAATTTTGGATCTCAAAATAATGGAACATATATACTGGCCACGAGCTTGCTTTTCAAGTGACGCTAAGTGTGGTTAATAGTTATAAATAAATTTTGGTTCATTTAACTGGGGCAAAAATTTACCTCCTAGCAGAGAGACCGTGAGAAGCGGTCAAATATGACATTTCTAGTCATCCCAGCCGCTGACTTTTACATCCCTTTGTGTCGATTCTCCCGTTTCAACAATAACCGCCACATTGAACAAACACCGGCACAATCACTTTTCACCATACCGTATGATGTGACGGTGCAGCATGGGCAAATACCGGAGTTACGTACGCGAGGAAATGAAGAGAAGGAGGAGGGAATTCGTTTATCGACGTTTTTGAAAACACTGTCCCCGGCTAGAAAATAAAATAAAAGATAGAGACGAGGTGTTCCGGAGAGTGCGGGGGGGGGGTGTCTCCCGTAGTCTATGGAGTGGATATTCCTAGGAATAGCTACAAAATAAACTCCTACCACTACTACTTAGCAGACAGACTTTTTTCTCTCTCTCACTCTATAACTCACTCACTCTCTCTCTCTCTCTCTCTGAGTAGACGTGTGTTCAAGGGGCGGATGGAGGGGAAAAATTAGGGCTTATAAAGTCGGTAGAAGGAAGATACGGGAGGGTCTCATGGCTTGTTAATTTACTTGACGTTAATTGATAAGGCATGATTTTTCAGCCCCGTTTTGTCTTGCCTATAATTATGGAAGAAGTGTTTTTTTTAGTCCAACCGTGACAAAGCTCTCGTTGAAAATTAAAAAAAAAGAATAATCACCCAACATGGCAACATCACTCCAACGTCCTCAACTACAAGAAAAGAAATAATAATAATACCTCGGCTCCAAATACTTTACTCTAGGTTTGATGATTCACCCAAGGTTTTTATACCAGTTTATTTTTACCAAATCAGTCTACTGCATTTTGATAAAATCAACAACAACAAAACTGTAAGTAACAAGCCAATTCCAGGAATGGTAATTCAGCACCACAATTTATTTTTAGGCCTGATAAGTTGTTTTTTTTAGGCCTATAAGTATCCATTTTCATGACTGACAATTTAGTCGCCGAGGATGCAGTGTGTTAGGACACAGAATCTCAGTTCACCCATAGAAATTCATGAGCTCGAGGTCTGTTAATTAAGACCCATAATATCCTGATTGTTACACTTTCAATACTTGCAGTAGTACGGTAAAAACGAAGATTTTTCAGTGCGGGCAAAAAAATCCTCCCCCCCCCCCTCATTGGTAAACTAAGATAACTCTTTGAGCTTGGTAATGCTAGGGTTATGGTGCTATTATACACGTGAGAGTAAGGCCCGTATGCCAAGTCGTTCCTCGAATTTTCCTCAACCTCAAAGCTCCCTCACAAACTGAAAAGAATATAAAATATCATGTGACTCTACAGTTTGCGAGGAAGGTTGGAGTCGAGGAAATTTCGAGCTTACGGCCTAGACTTAGCATACGGGCCTAAGTCTCGAGAGTTGAACTCTCCCGATAACTCTCTGGCCCGTTAGGCTAGCGAGTTATAAGCTCTCGAGAGTACTCTCCTGAGTAAAAAACTCTCAAATGTAAACGCAGCTTAAGAAACCACCAAATTTTATCGCTTTTACAATTTTTCCTAGGCACTATTTTTGGCTTTTCATCCATTTGTTGCCTGGACTACGAAGAGAGGAATCCGATAAACCCGCGTCCGTGTAGAAGCAGGTGTCACGAAAACTCACTGTCCAACGAGAAAATTGTTGAACTTTGCTCTATCTTATTATTTATTATTTATTTATTTATTTATTTAACCAGCCCTCAAGAAGGTAAACTTGAGTAGAGGACTGGAGCTGACTCATAACTGCGACGGGTGAACAAGGGCGAATAAATAATCATTTACCTAACTACCTTGTACAATGAGCAACAAAAACAACTCAACAAACACAAATGAATGAGAATTAACGCCAAATAACTCAAAACAGCAGCAGCAGCTCTTGAAAGAATGTCGACAAACACAACTGACTAGGGGAATGTCAGTAATGTTCGACGCCTATTTGATCACCGATTTTTTTGTGTGTTCTACATCGAAAAATATTGGACATGGTGTCCCCCCCAAACTTGCCAATAGGCTCTGTAGGGTCCCAAAGCCCAAAAAAATTGGAATTTCAAAATTGTGTTTTCCAACAAATTTAATGTGTTTTTGCGTGGAAATTAGTGTGAAAAACTCGAAAAAAATAATGAAAAAAATCCTAGAGCCGTAGTTTTTGATTTGACGGAGGAAATTACACTGAAACTCGTCCTTCTACGAACCAAACTACATTGACTTTCCAGGAAAAATAGTGATTAGGAAGGGTAAAGATCAATTCAACCCGTAAAAATATGTTTTCCAATAAAAATTCACGTTTTGAACAAAATCCACAGGGGTCCCCCTGGTTCAAAAGAGTGCGATTTTGCGAAATATTTTATACTCTAATGAAAAATGGTTGAGAGTCGTTTAGTAATGAATAATAACATTGAGTGACATCCTGTTTGTGAAGCACCAATTGTAGAGTTAGGGCTCCCCCATGATCGACAACGTATATAGATTTCGATAAGCCAACATCGAAATTCGTGTTCAGCAGGTTCGAATTAGTGAAAAAAAAGTCATGATAAAATGTTACCCAAAATGCCCCTAGAAGTAGAAATTATTTCAAAGTGATCCTGTCTATGGGGCCGTTTTTTGGGGCTAGGCAGGGTAGGAGACCGCCTGGGGGGCCCCCGGCTTGGAATAAAAATAATTAGAAGCGTGCGTCTCTTATCTTTCGGAAGGCATTCGTGTTATCAGTTCAGTGTTTTCTCTGTGAGAAGTGGAATAAATTTCAAGTTTTTCTTGCTTTTTCTACGAACAAGGTAATTTTGAAAGCTGAGGCATATCATGGGAGAATTTCGAGTCCACGGCTGAACTTGGGTCGAACCCTCCGACGAGGGCCCACAGCTCTCCGAGCCTCTCCTTCACTTCAACTATCATCTAGAAGTTAAAAATGTGTTAATTTAATTCTACAACTAGCATACAATAAACCATAAAAGTATACGATTTCAAAATTATCTTGTTCCTAAAAAAAGCGAGAAAAACTTGAAATTTATTCCACTTCTCACAGAGAAAACACTGAACTGATAACACGAATGCCTTCCGAAAGATAAGAGACGCACGCTTCTAATTACAAAATAATCGTTCAGGAGTTACATTCGGCATAATTTTCACAAATTTGAGGCACTTCTGTTAAAAAGATTTATAAATCGTGTTCTAAAATACCCAAGCCCAGAAAATAATGATTTTTAATGGAGCGAAAAGCCGGGAAATTTGGGGTTTACAGAGCTAAAAATCCGAATAATTTGGTTTTTAAAGAATTCAGCCCCACGAAATTGGATTTTCCAACCATGAAAATCCGCGAAATTGGCTTTGAAGGCGCCTTATCCACAATAAGGGGTTTTGAAAGATCCGAACGTGTGAAAGTGAAATTGTCGTATTTGAGCCTAACAACCCATTTTAAACAGCCAAGTCCAAGAAATTTGGTTGCTAAAGTGGACCAAACCGTAGGTTTTAAAAGAAGAGAAATCTGCCCAATTGACGCTTTAAAGGGGCAAATCCTGGAAATTCTATTTTCAAATATCCCGCGAAATTGCTTTTTCGAATGAGGGAAACCTCGCGAAATTGTCTTTTGAAGAAGACATAATTACGAAATTAGGTTGCCGGTTAAGCCAAACCTTCGAAATTGATATTTGAATGCGCCGAACCCACGGAACTTGCTTATTCAATTGAGACGGACCCCCCCCCCCGCCCCCTCGAAATTCGAAATTGTTATTTTGAAGAGCTAAGTCGAATAAATTCTGATCTTGAAGGATCTCTCGGTACGAAACTTGTACGTGTTTCAACTTCGGCCCCAGGAACGACGTGTCTCAATGAAGGCCACTCTTACTGTGCTTGCAGTCTGCCTCTGCAGTTCGATGATTTTCCACTTTCGATTAAATTAATCGTGTCCCGGCCAAGAATGTGAACATTCCCTGTCCAAGTCCTTCGTTTCAGCCGCTTATTTTGGGTACTTTTGACGGCTACAGAGCCGAACAGACAGGTAATTTCATTGGCCGGACTAGCAAAACATCCTTTCCATAAAAGTGCAAAATAGGTACTGTTCGGTTTAATCTGCTATTCATCGCCTAAAAATCCCGCAGTTTCATGGCTTAATCGCCATTTTTCAACATCATTAATTTTATTGACAAATAGTCTGTTTTGGGGGGATTTTTGGATCTTTTTGTACGTTGTAACTTTCTTGGGGTTGTAGAATTTTCATAATGAAGGCAAAGAAATGAAAAATCTTCTCCCACTTGTTTTATTTGAACTATCGTGACCGCGGTTTCGGCAACGCCATTATTTTCAAACGAGTCAACGAATAAAACACAACCGGTGTTGATAATTTTAGGTCACGAATCTATTTTTAGGGCGCGTAGAGCCAATTTTTGCAATTTTTCGGGGTCGAAGTAAAGGCGGGAGTGCTCAGTTTTGGCCATTCTTGGCGCACATTTGCCATTTTCATGGCGGGAGTCATCTGTACAGGCATTGTTAGGATGCGAATCGTCCGTTTTTAGTCATTTTTATAGTGCGTGAAGCCAATTTAGCTGTTTTTCGGACGCCATGTATCCAGAAAGCCAAGGCCACTTTTCGAATGGTCGATTTAGCCATTTTTAGAGCGCGATTCGTGTACTTATCAGGTTTTTTCATGGCTCCCTAATCGTACGTCTAGCAAGTTATAAGGCACGAGAAGTCAGTTTGGCTACTATTAGAGGGACAATCGCCACTATTGCTATTTTTAGATCGTAAATAGTAAGTTTAGTTATTTTTAAGGCGCGAAAATATTCATTTTTTGGTGCAACTTTAGTCAGCTTACCCGGTTTTTTGTGGGAATACTTAGTTTAGCTATTTGAAGGATGCGAGTGGCTATCAAGCCAGTTTTTTGTAGAGCAAAGCATGCAATTTCTGAAACCCTTGCCTTTTAAACAAAACCTGAATCCGCGCCTCCACCGGCTGCTAGGGGCCCTCCGATAGTTCTCGCCTAGGGGCCCCGCGAGGACTAGAAACGGCCCTAACCTGTCCATCACCGATACATTCCTCTGCAAGAGGTCTGCACGAGGCATCATGTTTTCATAGTAATATGATGTGTACCGCGAGCTCCGTGAACAAGAAAATTATCTCATTTTCTGAAGTTTCAGGTATGATTTTTCAAAATCTACAAAACTGTAAATGTCCCTGGGGGCATCTAAAGTTCGTGTAATGGTCTTTGTTATCCGATCTGGGTAACCTCGCCGGTTTCAAAAAATAAAATAAAATAAATAAACTTTCCTCTTTGTGGCTATCTTAGCCCGCGCCTTTCCGCCGAACAAAAGGAGCTTTTATACCTTGTGTGACACCGAAGGTGACAAAGCGGATAATCCTCGTAAAACGTTGGCATTTTTCCCACGCATCTTTCTGATATACTCCTTCAGATACTCACCTGAAACAAAACAGGAAACCGTTTTATTTTTTCAAAGCAGGTAAATGGATAATTATAGCCGTGGTGTAACCAGTCTATTATACTATAGTGACTCTTCATTATGTAATACACAACTTTTTCATGACATAAGATTCAAACGAATCATTATGTTGTAAAATATTAAATTTTCTTTTAAGACCTGAATGGCCTTTGTTTGATCATGAATGATGTTACAGGCTGGTGTCTTTGTTTTATACATATAAATCGAAATGTGAACATCATTTTACATTTTTAACCATCGAAATAATAGCAAAGAGAAAGACTGCTATTTCAAGACAAGAGATGAGGGAAATATAGAATTAATTATTCAGGTTCTAGTTTCGAAGGAAAATACTCCTGTTTGAACAGTAAAAGTTTGATGGTGAAGCGGAGAAAGGATTCAAAAATGGCGAGGGGGTGACAAAAACTGGAAGGGGGGAGGAGTTACTGCAGCAACCAGTGGCGCAAAATTCTGCAGGATGTTGGTGGGTGGCAGGAATAGGCTAAAGGAGCAAATATCCCACTCACCCCTTCAAACAAGGCGGTTTCTTCCTTTTCCCGCTTTCCCTTCAACCTGTTCCATTCCTCCTATCGATTTTCCTCGGGGTTTCCCTCTGCCCCACAACACCATCACCCTCCTATCATTGTAATATCCAATCTTCGCTCCTCAACACACGGGCTTCGGGCACGCTCGTGTGCGAACCTTCCGTTGGCGAACACCCGCAATGCTGTGCCTCGAAAAACCCAACTCTCCTGAATTCTACCGGATATTTTGTTCTGTATTATGAATCGTGGAGTTGATAGAGCGTCGACGTGTGGTTAGCGTTAGCTAGGATGAGGAGTAGAGGAGGACATTCCTGCTGCTGCGCGGCGAGAAACATCACTAAGTTTGAAGGTAGCATGCCCTAGAGAGAGATCTATCGGAACGAATGATTCTTTCTAACGGTCCACAAGAAAATACGAAGTTCAAGAAGAGTGACCCTAAAAACAGAAACTGACATTATGGACGTGGGTTAATAGTACGGCATTAAAAAAGCGCTTTAACGCCACCGAATCATTACGAAGTCCCGTCGTTCCATCATTATTATACGCGCAGACAGTTAGCTTGAAAACGAGCGATGGTAAAAGTTGTTTTTAATGTTTAATTTAATACAGAAGCTCTCAAAATAAAATCGCAAAAAGAAATTGCAAAAAGAAAAGAAATATAGTAGCAATTTTAAGTTAAGTATAGTGGGTAACTACTCTTCCGGGGACTACCTAGTTCTAAATCATTCCAATAGATATTTCTACTTGTTCTTAGGGATATCTCGCGCTTCTTTACCATCAAATATATTTACCAGGGAATTTCCTTAGTCCCTTCCTCTACCCACCCCACCCTAACTAAAGTATATTCATACTCATCCCCGAAAGTCTCTCGCGGGACGTATGTCCGACGTTACACGAGATCTCTTGTTCGGGAGATTTATAATGACACTCGATACAAATCGCGAAATAACTTTAAACACGAATCGTCCCTTTTTCCCCTACTTTTACTTTTAGTTACTAAAGCAGTGTTTCTGTATTTAAATACCGATCTCCCCAAAAAGCGTATCAACGAAGGACAGGCAAAAGAGCGGTTTTAAAACAACAACTGATTACGCACGCTAACGCGTTATTTGTCACAGATACGACCGAAATGATTTAGTGCTATCGCTTATGGTTTTGTTTAATGGCCAAAAGGGGAGGGTGCTAGCTGAATGTGAGGAAAAAGGGAGGATAACGAGCTTTGAAGAACGTGAGAGAATGGCGCTATTGATCATTGTAAGGAAAAAAGTTGCAAGTTACGCATTATACGTACGCTCGAACGTACTTGAACATCGTTAGTAATAATTAACCCGTTGAAATTGAACAAAATTAATTTACGCGATTTTATAGCGAGAAAAATGGTTAGCGCTCGCGTATTTTATACGTTAATTTGGAAGAGGGTGCTGCATTCAGTTGATCGAATTTTGTCTCTTTTGTATGTTTTAGAGCTTATATACTATACTCATAATAAATTCAAGTGTCCGTATAAGCGAGTAAACTATGGTTGACTATAAAGAGATTAACGTTAGCTATATTAAGGGGTTCAATAAAAAGACGTTGTTTCACTCACTTTTTAATTCGACTCCCGAGCGCTTTCGATCGCTAGATCATCGTCAGGGTTTAGGCTTTTGACTAGATCGCATGGAGAAATAAGTTATAAGTAAATTAAAAGTTAAGGGTTTATCACACCGTCGTCATTAAATGTCAAATCCGGTTTCTCCTTCGCGTTTGAACGTGTACAGCAGGCCCAAAGCGTTGTGAGAAGAGGCGTTCGTTTGGACTCCGATCTTTCGTTCAAAACTTTTTCACCTCGGATTTTAAATTCGCGATAAATCCCGAATGACTCCAGACTATTCATCAGCCTCCCCTTCGTGACGTTATGTAGAAGGGATGCCTGATGAACTCCGTCAACCGTCCATTCACACTCGCTCAAGTGATGCTTAAATTTCGACTCCGTTCTTGACGTGTGTTCTTTTATTCTGACGAATTGCCACAATCCGGGCTAGTAGAAAATGACTTCAATGGATTTATAAGAATTGGTGACGCCCTGGTGACACCCGTACAAAATTGTGGTAGTATTTAAAAATTTGATCCTTTAAAAAGTTCGGTACTGCCCCCTTTGGCCGATTTGGTATGCCACAGTAAAGGAGTTTTCCATTTCGCATTGAAAACTTCGGGAATTCAACGTTTCGTTCCAGCTTGTCGATTATACCTGCTAAGTCTGGATCAGATTTTTGATGACCAAGAAAATCGGAGAATACTCCTGGTAAATTTCCCAGAATGGCAATGTCGTCTAACTGTAGCTGAATCGTGCTGACAATGAACTGATGAGGTGTCAAAAGCATCGGGCTCCTCCACGGGTGTCGTGATAAGTAGTCTGCTATACCATTTTGAGTTGAGGAAATAATTATGAAAACTGCGATAACGGAATGGCATCAAGCGTAGCAACCACCTTGCCAAACTTCCGGGCGCGTTCTGCTTAATAGACGCGAGTTATGTTAGTGCGGCGTTATCAACATAGAGGTCGAATTCTCTCTCAGACAGGAAATCCTTGTATCTCTCTACGCCACAGAGGACCGCGAGCAATTCTTGCTTGTAAATATAATATTTATTTTTTTGCTGCTCACTGAATTTCTTGGATGCATGGGCGATTGGACAGTCGACTCCCGCATCATCCAACTGAGCTAGAACCGCTGATGCACCTATCCCAGAGGCATCCGTGAACATTCTGAAACGTCTCTAAAAGTTTGGTAACTCAAGAGGTGCGGTGTTGGTCAACCGTGAGCGAAGCGCTTCCCACGCGTGGGTACATTCCGCAGTCCATTGGAAGGGGTGCCCAGACGAGCGTAGCCTGTTTAGTGGCTAGGAGATTACTCATAAATCCGGTATAAATTTGGGAAAAAATTGGACTGTACCCAAAAACTGAGAAACTTGTTTTGGGTTTTTTGGTGGGTCTGTTGCCAACAAGGAGTTGATTCGTGAGGGGCCTATGCTGATCTCGCCCTGTGAGATCACGTGTCCCAGATAGTTTATTTTGGTGCAATCAATGGGAATTTTCTGGGGTGGGGTGGGCACTGGTGGGTTCACCGTCAGTCCAGCCTTTTGCCTGACATTACAATCCGGACATGGATTTGTGAGACTCCCACGTTGGTGAATATATGAGTACATCACCTAGGTAGGTGAGGACGAATTTGAATTTGTATTGTCCCAACACCATTTGAACAAGATGATTTATTACTTGGCCTCTTGTAGCCAAGACATTTTTCGCAAGTGGAATTAGGTAACATGCGGAATTCGCATAACCTTACGCAAAACCTTGGTTTTCTCTGGGGGTAGACTGTAGGCTTTTTTGGGAGCTCGCCACTCTACGTTTTTTTTTAAGCGAACGTCTACTCCAAAAGCTGCGTCTCTCCGATTGAGTCATTGAGAACAGAGGGAAAATCGAGCTGCAAGCCAATGATGTTTCGGCTGAACGATTTTAGTACATTGGTCCAAGCACGAAAGAAGCTGTATGCGAGAAAAAGACCGGTTCGATTGAGAACGACTGTTCATAAATTTGAATTTAGTGGATGGATCCGATGAGAAATGGAAGGTTCCGGCAGCTGTATCTAGAATCATTTTCGATGTAACCATGAAGAAGTAACTCAAGACAACAGAGATAGATAGGTCCGGGACGATGTAAAATTTGTTTATAATTATTATAATTATTAATAATCTGGTTGACGAAGTGGGAAATTTCTAAAATCGCTACCCGAGTGGCTAGAGCTACCCGGCAGGAGCATGAGATAGGTGGAGAGGGAAGGTTAGACATAATGATGTTGAAAAAATCAGAGTCAATAGCTGAAATTGTGGCGCCCGTATCTAATAGAACTGGGTGAGAAGAGGAATTTATCATAATCTCAATTTTATTCGAAGTTGTTACCGTTTTCGCGAACATCAATATAATCTTCCCTTTCGTCAGTCATGTGGATGTTGACTGAGTTTTAGTAGACTGTTTTAGTGCATTTCATTCTGAAAACGCACTATTGGTCTCGTCGTGATGGTGGCAAACATGGGTCATGTCATGTTTTTTTCACGTTTCAGAACCTCTAGAACACGAATTCAGTGGTCTCCAGGATTCATATATATATAAATATATGTGTGTGTTTATAATATTATGGCCGTTTTCTTGTTATCACGATAACTCTCGAAGAAATCAATTTAGCGGAACGCGCTTTGGCGTTGATTCTAGAAGCATTAGGGGTATTCACGATCTTGCGTTTAACACACGTAAACGACGTAAACCGTGTTATATCGTATTTATCATTTACGATATAGCAGGTTTGAGGCAAATAACATACGTATTACCTAGCAGAGCTGAAGGTTCGCTATTCGGGTCTCGTATTTGTTAAACTTATAACCTCGTGCACGGTTATCCAGAATCCCGATAGCTGAGGCACAACGCGAGACTTCGTTCGTCTTGTCTTTTTAAATATGGATAAAATAAAAAGACAAAGACATAAAAAAACAAAAAGGTGGGTCCAATTAGACACGGAGCGATTTCAATCGTCAGAATTCTTGAAATATCTAATTCAATAATCTTTATCAACGGACTATCACGGCACTATCAACAACGTTCAGAACTTATCAACTTAGCATGTCTTTCGTATTCATAACCTTCCCCGAAGGGTGTTCACTATCATGGTTTCATAAACCAAATACATTTAGCAGACCGTAACAAATAACAATGATCGTGAATACCCTTATTATGTTCGGTACGTATACTCCATGTTATAGTGGCCTTTGATTCCCATTTTAATTTTTCGAAAAAGTCAAGGTGGTGGGGGTGGTCCTTCCGGTGTGGAAGTGTAAAAATAGCGTTGAACTTCACTAGTTCATCTTAGCGCTCTAAAATTCGACTCAATAATTTAATATAACGAAAGCCCTGGGTTCCATTGAGATTTATCGAAAACTTTGATGGTGGAGGGTGAACTGGGGGATGAAATTTCAAAAAATCGCTTAAATTCACACGTTTAGGTATTATAAAATACGGCACAAAAATTTAATATAACAAAGCCCTTGAAAAACTACCGAAACTTTTCGACATTTTTGAAGAGAGGGTGGTGAAAATAGAGAAAGAAGTTCGGCTTAACGAAACAAATTATGGTATCAAAATTATTACTTCTGGGACGGCTTAGGGTATCCGTATACGGAATGAAATGCACTCTTTCCGACCGCCAGCTGTCGGAGCGATTTTTTTTTTTTTTTTTTCCTTTTTTGACGGAGCTATTCTTCTTCGTTACTTCCGTGTCCGATGATGATTGACCATTACTGGCCTTTGGAATAATTTGCTGTATAGTCGGTTCGCGGATTGAATCTTTTGATAGGACAAGGATGGTTTGTTTTGGATTTTTCTATTCTGACGCCAGTTTGGATTTAGATTTTTGAACAGGAAATCTTGTTGAAGATTTAGCCTGTTTTTCCCGAGAGGTTTGACGTTGATATTGATACTGTTGTTGTCCCTTTGTCGGTCCATTAAATGTCTTAGACTGTTGTCACATGTGATAAGGGGAGTTTCCATTCGAAGAAGTGTTTCCGTCTCGATTAATGGATTGTGTGTTCGATACATTTCGTCATGGGCTACTTGGGTTTTGATAGTACGAGATTTGAGACTGGTCAATTTCCTGCGCAAACTCCAGAAGTTGATCCATTGACACTGGCTGCACCTTAAAGTGGAACTTCGCACGCGTACGAGCATTCGCTCCTACTAAGGTAGCCGGTAGTATTTGGTCGATGGAATGATCCAAGAGCTTTGCTATTTAAACTGTTAGTAGAATCGCTTAAACTACGAGGGTTAGTGGATAAAGCATGCATACATCTGTTCATCTGTATAGCCGTAGGAGCCTACATCGTCTGTCTTCCCTAGTTGAGGTTCATCAAAAACGGACCGGACCGGTTTCGGCTGCTCGCCATCTTTAGCATTTGGTTTTATGTTAGGAAACCAAATGCCGTTTTTGTCGAACCTCAATGAGGGAAGACAGACGATGTAGGCTTCTACGGCTACAGATGTATGCATGCTTTAGCTTTGCTATTCTTACTTTCCTCGCGCAATAATCGGTAAAGGACTGATGTTGTAATTGCGGCTCATACACGTAGTGTAATTTTAAATTCGTTATACTGACGTAGTTTAAACCTGGAGCGAATAACTCATCTTTGACGTTGTCGAAGGTTGTCTTGTTCAAATACTTGGACAACATTTTCGCCTTTTCGTAGAACGCGACCGCATTTGGTGCAAGTGACAGGTGGGTTAGGCATGTTGTCAAGTACGAAGGTGATGTTGTGAGTGCCTTTTTTAAGAATAATTAAAATGATGTATCTTGTGAGGAGGGCAACTATTTAGAAAGAATTATGACAACTCTGAAGGAAAAGATATTGGATTAGATCAAGGTTCGCGTAAAGAGCCAGAGTTAGAGCCCCTGAGATCGGCACACCCGCTGTCCATGAAGGGGGGGGGGGAGATACGGTGATCTCCTAACAAAACGAAGGATTTAACTATAACTTCCCAGAGAAAGTTTCTAGCTCCATTATTTTCAATTTGCAGACGCATCGTATATATTCCAGATTTCCACCCCCTGTCAGAACCCCACATATATCTTTTTATTGCTTATGTACTCATAAAACCAGTAGGTAGACAAAGAGGTTATTGTTAAAACCATGTGAGTGTGTAAGAGACTAGCTCAGAGAAGATAAATTAATCAGAAGAGCTTGGATGAGAATATGTAACTAGTTTTCCTCCTCTTTGCTCTCTGCCACAGACACAAATTTTCCTATTCCCGAGAACTTGTTCCGTAACCGGATAGAAATTCCCCTCTTATGAATCCCTTTAGCCCCAACCACGTAATTCTGCTTGTCTATTCTTTGCGGACAACTTATCACTTATGTTTTCGGTCAGACATTTTTTTGTACAACCCACCCTCAAACTTTTTCTGTGTACGTTTCAACTTGTCTAGATTCGATTTCTGCAATGTCCGTCCGCCGTCAGGGCCATATCTTGCCCCTCTTTTTTTCGCACATAGACTCCTTTTGGGATCTAGTTGGTCCTAACATCTGATCAGTTTGATCAAATAACTTCCTGGCGCCAAAAGCGGGTCCAAAATGGGGGTTTTCAAAGGTTTTGATATCACTGGGGTGTGGGGTGTCGATTTTCTTGTAATTTCAAGCCGGATTTGACTACATTAATGAATAATAAACCCATGTGTAAAATTTGCAGCGTTTTCCGTCTATTCCCCACGGTCAGGCAATGTGTTTTATCGTTTTAAATAAATCCTACTCGAAATATTTTATTAGGAAGTGGCAGAAAAGGGACGGATCACGTCAACCCTCTAGCCGTTAAGAGAAGAGCTAAATGAATTAGCGCCTTGAGAAGGAAGGACCTCGCAGCGAGCAAGTTACTATTGCAACGTGTTTGTTCAAGGCACTTCTTGTCTGGTAAGCTTTAATGAATTACACCGAAAGTGAATTCGAAGATAATTTTCGCGTTCGTGCAACCAGACAACTCGGTCTCCGTTTCCGCCTCAGACCTTCACCCCACAATTTACTTTTCAGTGCTGACTCCCCTTCACCCACGGTGAAGTTCAAGTTGAACCGATTACGGATGGAGCGGTCGATGAACAAGGGACCGTAGCACAGAGGCACGGTTTACCCAGGTCCATATTCTCACTGAGCACGAATTCTTGATCCGTAATCGCCTTTAAAAAGAGGGTTTTAGTACAGATAAGCTTTGTGAGGTTGAAGGTGCCCGAGTCCCGAGTGAAACTGAGTCTGCCCAGTTTTTCATATCGTGTGGACTAGGCGACCATTTCAATTCTTACCTTCGCTTTTAGGTAGGCCTGCTGACATTCTCGGCAGAGACAATCCTGACTGCGTTCCTACGCAAAATATGGGCTACGCAAAGAAGACCGCCTCAATGGAGAGGTATGCTCGTGCGAAAAGGAGGCGTCCCTCGGTGGTAAACATTTTGTGGTGAACTATGTTTTCGTTTGACAAGCGGATTCGAAGGAATCTTTACACGGTCCATAACGATTGACAAACAAAACTGAGAATTTTTTTGTGAAAGTACATTGAAAATGGACTAAAAAAGTCCTTTTTGGATTATGACCTGTTTTGCTTTCCTTTGGAGTTATGGTTTTTTAGAGAAAGCGTAGTTTTATCCAAATAAAACTTCTCAGCTTGAAATGTTTTCTTTTTTTTCTGCTGAGAAACAACCAGTTTTTGGATAAAACTACGCTTTCTCGGACAAAAATCTTGAAGTAAAGGCACTGATATCGTACACTAAATAATTTACGATGTCTATATTCGTGACGGCCGGAAAATGTCTGACGTCTGTCGAGTAATTACAGACGAATCTAAGGGAAAACAACAAAAACCCGATTGGAACATCACGATGACCAAAACCAAGTTTTAATAATTCGCAGGCTGCTGCAGAAAATATTAAAACAACTGACCGACTGAATTTGTGTACTTACGGGGACGGGTCTGCGCTAATAGAGGGATTTTGCAACCAGTCCCGTAAACGCTAAAGTTAATTTTTGTACGCGTTGCTACGGTAGTAAACGTTTCTTTCGTTGGTTGAAATGTGAATAGCGATAACGTTAGCGTTAGCGGAGCTGTTTGCAAAATGTCTCCAATATCCTTTATTTTTGCCATATGTAGCGGCGACTAACGTCTACCGGCAGCGTCTTGCCATAATCGCTCAACTCCATTGTACAAAAGGTGAACTTATAATACTAACAAAACAATTGTTTTTAAGAGAAAAGTCACTTTCTAATGCTTTCTAATGCTTTGCTCGACGTAAATCTACACGTGACGGTCATCCAAGAATCTTTATCACTCGCTATCATAACGTAGTTGCCCGCAAAGGATACCTTCCGTACTATCCTCGGCCATCATAGCCCATCTCGGGTAGAAGTTTCACGGGAAGGAAGTTTGAAGATGCCTTCGTATTTAGTTAAAGCTCCTTACCCAGTTTTTCAAATTCGACATCAGTTCTTCCGTGGCTTGTCAACAGAAACCGAGAAATTCAAGGCGTCCAATTAGGGGAAGCTTATAGCTATCGGGTCTCGTTCAAGAGCGGGAACTCAATTATGAAGGCCCCCTCCCTCCAGAGGTGTACTCATTCCGTAGCGGTAAATGCAATGTTGCGAAATGCGTGTAGAAGGTTAAAAGTGGTAGGAGGATGGTGAGCAGGTGAGGGAGCGATAAAAGCGGAAAAAGGAGCAATTAGTAGAAGTGTCAGCTTTAGACTCGCTGTCAAGGAACCGGAAGTGGCGAGCATCAAGTGGTTCTGCTTCATAGAGAGGTGAAGAGGAGAATGCATGACGCTTTGAAAGCGATTGAGTCTGGAGCTTTCGAAAACGCGGCGGTGAGGGTAACGAGAAGATAAACGAATGCGAGGATATTTTAAACCCACTCCTTTCTTCAGGAACTTGCGGCTGACTATTCCTAGGGAAGAAAAAATAATTATAAAAGTTTCTTTCGCCTTCTGGGGGCCTACTATTTTAAGTCCTGTTCACCACGATACAGTTTTCCAGGTAATTTTGCGAGCAATAATCTCCTCTGAGAAATTTCGCTAACGCACGCGTTAAAGCCGCCTTCACATGCGGGCTTTGGTAAAGCTGAACTGGGGCGGCAAGTTCCAGCTTTGGGCTGTGTCGGCTTGAGCCCTTCACTTTAGGGCGGTGGACGAAGCCGCTTCACTTCCCGTGCCAGCTAGCATAGGTGAAGGCTGTAGTTTGTTGTTTCGATTCTAATTTTGTTTTTTAAAACGTATTTTCGAACGAATTTCATTATGAAAATCACTCACACGCGAAGACGATGTCACCGTTAAACATTTTTTTTTCGATAATAAATTTAATTGATGACAGAAATAACCTCCATAGCTCAATCCTAATCAAAGCCAACGAGACAGGTGCCGATATATATGTATACCTGGATTGCTCATGTGGTGTGGAGGGGGTGAGCCGTCTCCCCTGATAAAATAGTGACCAATTTCACACCTTTCTTTCTCTTTCTCTTTTCGTGTAGTTATGGCAACTATTAGATACTTATTTTTAAACTCCATCCCTCTTATCACTTTCTGATGGCCCCACTTTATCAGCAGTGATGAGCAATCCAGTTCTTTAATATGTCGTTGATCAAAGCCCAATACTTCGGGCTTTGGGCGGTGAAAGATAAATATGAACCATCTTTGGCTTTGAGCTGTTCACTTCGAGCGGTGACAGTGCGCTGTGGACTCGGAGCGCTCTGATTGGTTGAAGCCCACAGCTCAACTTGAACAAAGCTTGCATGTGAAGGCTGCTTAAGAGTTACAGAATAGGGGGACAGGAACACGAAAGTGTATCACGAAACAGGTGTTTTCAATGAAATTGTACGCGGTATTATTGGAAAAACAGGGCTGAAGAAAGCAGTATGTTTTTCGAAACAATATTCCTATTTCGCTCATATAGACATTATTGCTTTCTTGCTGTGGACTATAAATAGAGAATAGGCCCTCTGGTCTAATCAGCACAGGAGCTTTTTAAAACACGCACAAGGGTAGGGGAATCGCACCCCCGGCGCGTAATCCTAGGTGGATTTTTGTGCCCCACTTGGGTATGTGGATCTAGTCCAGAATCCCCTTCCCTCTGATGAGTTTAGGAGATTTTTGACTAGAGTTTTGCTGGCCTGAGCAGGTTCGAGTATTATCGACGTATACATATAAGATGATGTTCCTTAAACTTAATCAGCAACGAGAACTGACTATTGACTAGAGCTGTCAAACTGAAACTAAAAGAGTGTACTGATAAACTTTCCTGCAGTGAGAAATAGTTAAGAGGGTTCTATCAATCCCAGCATATCGATTTTACCTAGATGGTTCAAAGATTTATTCAGCTTCATATTTTTAACCGTCAAGAAACATAAATTCCTTTCATAATTTGTAACTTCGAGCGGGACGTCTCGAACAAAGTACTTTGGAGCGTTTCCAATATCACGTCCTATTGTGTCACGAATCTTCGTAGTGGGAATAACGATTCCCACGAGCCAGGTAGACATATACCTACCTACGTTTCATTGTGCTCAAGGAACAATTGAACGTTGGGCTTTACCTAGTTCGATGAGTGGAGGACACCAGATTGAAATAATAATTATTCCGATCAATTTACCGCGATGTAATTCCTAAATGATCGTCATACACCATTAATTTGTTGGCACAATATACTAACGTATAATGAATTATTAGGCCGGAAGTGTGGGAGCATCCATCAATTTGATGAGAAAAGAAAGCTCACTCCCACTAAACAATGTTTTATTTCGTGACCGCGGTTTCAGCTTAACGCCATCTTCAAACGAGCCAACGAAAAAACAACAACTGCTGTTGTTTTTTCTTTTTTGTGTTGTTTCTTGGTGTGTTTCTTTTTGGGTTTTTGG
Organism: Corythucha ciliata; assembly: GCA_038030265.1. Lineage (NCBI taxonomy): Eukaryota > Metazoa > Arthropoda > Insecta > Hemiptera > Tingidae > Corythucha > Corythucha ciliata. Next base: position 41,693,877 of record CM075942.1, on the reverse strand, counting down.
TGGGATTCAGTGTTCGGTGTACCAGAAACGACTGCCCTTTCTTCTTTGACATATTCGTGTTCAATTCAGCCGCTACAGTTTTTCTGCGATGACTGCCATCTACAACGATCATCGTAGAACAATATCAACATGGTTTTTTTTAAAGCTGGCTTCTCCTTCTTTGTGAGCCTTTACTTCGCCGGGCACCAAGTTCACGAGCCATTTTTCTAATCTCAGAAAAAATAAATAAATAAAAAGGCGAGGGACTATTCACTTTAACCAACACAAAAAATATCTAAACGAAACGGCAGAAGTTGGAGACTAGACTCCTCCTTACTTCTTCTAAACATTGAAAGGGGGTGAGGTGGGTTCTAACCTTCTTATTTGTTATGAGTCGAATTACCTTTGAAAAATCGAACCTCGCTTCCCCATCGTATTACGAAACTGCAAACAGTACGAAGGTTGACGTGAATCAAGGTGATTAGAATAAGGTGTGCTCACTTATGACGTATCTGGGGTATCCTGACAGTTTTAAAAAAATTAACAGATGATGAATGGAGATGGTATTCTGCTTCATTTTTATAAATATAAGAATACCCCAGGCACGTCATAAGTGAGCCCACCTCTTATTCTAATCAACTTGGACGTGGATACCCTTAATGTATTGTTTTCGGAAATGGTATCCACGAATAGTTTTCTTCGTTCCACCTTCTTCATAAACCCTCCTTTGACCTCGATGCACATCACTGAGCTCTCTGTACCACAATAAATATATTGTTTCATTTCAGCATTGGACGCTTGAGATTTTAAGCCGCGACCCACTGCTATTCAAAACCGCAAGGAGAATGGTGACACATGATTCAAAGGCTGGCGAGGTGGAGTGGATGAGGACAAGTTGGTTAGCCCTCGCAGCGTTTTAATTAGAAGAGGCGAAAGAATGTTGAATTTTTTAAAATTATGAAGAGAACCCTTTACTAAAAACTTCAGTCAAGTTATTTTTTTAATTACGAAGAATAATCCTGGATAGTTTGGAGAGGACTTAACACGAGGTCGGAAGCGTCGCGGGTGAGTAGGTGCTCGAAGAATTATAAGGCTCTCACGGTTAGCGTCCCTTTTCCACCTTGGCAGAAACATGGAAGTTCAAGGAGATAGTGGAAAGGGGTCATAATTGATCTCGAGAAATTGAAGCGTTAGTTTCACCGGCAACTTGGTGGTAAAGGGTAAGGGGCGACTGGGTGAGTGATTTAGTATTATGTTTTCCTTTAGTCAAGTATAACAATAGCCCTTCTAACGTCCGAGCTTTCAGCGAGTCAGGCTCAAAAGGGCCAACCCATAAACACTTTCCGTTGGAAAGTGAAAAGTACTAGAGAAACAGTTGATAGCGCAAAGCATGTATTGACTATTCTAATTGGCCGTGGGTCGAGCAGTTAGTAAGATGACATAGCACAGTTCTCGGTCCCGTAAAAACCTTTTCCTACAATCGTTCGCAAAGAAGGGTTTTAAGTAGCGTAAAGACCTACTTTAAAGGCCCGTTTAGACGAGCAATAAAAATTGCAGCAATTCGGCAATTATTTTATAATTCTGCTCTATAAAAATTGCAGCAATATGAATCAATTTTAGGCGGGTCAATCAATTCTAGGCGGGTAGTTGAAGGAGCTAGCAATGCATTGCAGCAATTGTATGCTGAGCAACAAAAATTGCTCAACTTTTGCGTATACACTACCGTTGAAAATTGTTCGGTTGCTCACGATGGATAAAGAAGTAGAAGTCGCGGCGGAAATAACAGTCCTGACTGCTGCTAATAACAACAAGAATTACGACGAAAAGACAAGCACAGATCGAAGAAGTTGGTGCAGCGACAGTTTATAAATTCGTTGTGTATAAATTAGTAGGTGATTCAGGAAACATTTGGGTGAAGGAGGGGGATTGAATTTCGCGCGGGAATTGAATTGAGAGCGCTTTCGTCTTCCCCTTTCAATTCAACACAACTTTTTAACTATCGCTTCAACTTTCAACAACGCATGCGTCTAAGCAATGCACGCTTCTTTAGGCATGCAATAGCGCAAGCGCATTCCTTACGTTCAACACACCGTGCGCTATGACGCATGCCTCTGACGCACGCGAAAAGGCACAAGTGGGGACGTAACACAGCTGGGGTTGGAAATACAAACGTATAGGTAAGGTATACGAAAAAGTATAGGTATACTAATTTTACATCGTATACAAATACCAATTTCAATTTTATTTGTTCTCATTTCGTGAGTTTTGGAGGGTATATCCTCCTGTGTATCTACCGAGGTTCAAATAAGCTTAAATGATGTATATTCTCAGTTTCTTGTTTTCCGAGAACTTGCATCCCGATCACCCACCCCTTTCCACTGGGAGCAAAAAATTGCAGAAAAAGTGCAATAATTATCCAACCTCTGTGGACTTCAAAAAATTGCAAGAAAAAGTAGTCGCCGGAAAAGGGACAACAGTAAGCAATACTGGAAAATTCGATGCAATTATTGCTTCAAGAAAACAGGGAGTTCTCGGGAGGGAAAAAATAATTGCACGAAACGGGGAGTTTATGTTATGTTAATTTTTGGGCTATTGGTGCAATTCGTTTTCGTGCAATAATTGGATTAAAAAATTGCCCGTGTAAACGGGCCTTAATAACCCAGTTTTTATTTCCGCTAATCTGCGGGGGTTCCAAGGAACACCTTATTGGAAGGTATTAGTGAACAGTTGTAGAAAATACTATTAGTTTGTTTACTCGTGCTGAATAAGTCGTTTAGATCTCTGTATTCTGCCGGAAGTTGTATATTCAGTGGTTCAAAGGACATGTTGAGAGAATTTCGTATTCAATTCATCACTTTTCCCCCGCATACCCTACCCTATTATTCTTATAACACATAACACACACTCAATCTTTCTTCCATCATGACAAATCGATCCCCCTACCCCTAGCCAATCTTCACCATTCTTCTTATTCCACCTCATGAGATTTCACCGAGCACATACTGACGAGGCATCTTTTGCGTACTTCTAAATTACCAGTCATCTGTAAGGTATCCAATTTTACCCCTCTTCATGCGCATTCTTTCTTGTTTCACCCTGATACGACAACCACATGTGCAGGTTCGAAGTCCTTTTTTCTTCCGTCATCTTCATTTTTGTGCTCCTGCCCTTTCTTTCTCATCGTCTTCTTTCAACTTTAACTTGTTCCTGCGCTGGGTAAGAAGGGGAAACAGGAAGGGGAAAGAGTGATTGATGTTCCGTCTCTTGAGTGTATTGTGTAGAAGGGAAAAAGAGTCGCATTATAGTCAAGAGTTAAGGTATGGTGGAAAAAGGGATGAAAGACTGTGAAAAGGAGAAGGAGGTCCTTTTTTTTACCTTATGACAGAGAGGTTTTTTATACACCTAATTCTGCGTTTTGTTTTTCCTTTGGATGACCTTAAAATCTTGGACAGAAGTAACTGTTTTTTCGCAAGACTAGTACGAAAATGAAAGTCATACGACCAAGATTATTATAATATAGGTCTATTCGTTTTGTCTTCCCGAGCTGCACTATATTAGTAGTGAAAGTACTAACCTTCCATTATTGCTTCCGAGCTACGGAAGCATTGTTTTCACTTTTATGAAATTTTTTTTTCTTCTTTAAAATCGAAATATCCACTTGCATTTCACGTTTTTTACCTTCCTAAACAATTTCGGTTTCGTGTCTGTCTGTCTGTCCGCAAATCCTTGTAACAAGCATATCTTCCATAGTTTTTATCCGAATTTGATGAAATTTTCAGGGAATATATGTGTTGGCTAGCAGAGGGTCCCCTATCTGTTTCGTCAAAATCGTACAAGGGGGAGGGGGTGAAAATAGGGGTTGAACTCTCAAACAAATCAGCGGTTAAATTTACAATATTTCCTACCTCATTTGACCCATTGTTGAAAGATGCTTATGTTTTGTTTTTTAAAATGATTTGAGAAAACAGTAAAATATGTTAACAAAAAAAGCGAGGAAGCACTGTGCTATAATCATTAGCAGACGTTTTTTTTCGTGTTATTCCACGTGATAACCCGCGAGAATACAAAATTTCGTGCTGCTCGGAATAGTCCAGGACGACAAACGAATAGACCTATTATTATGTCTATTTTTCTCGATTGTATAGGTTTAGAGTGAGTAAGTTTCCCTCAATAACGTGAATTTTCGGTTTCCTGCTCTCGACAACCGATGGGAGGTATCAAGCCCCCCTCGTCCATGTTCACGCCAAACTGGCAAACTCTCCCTTCTTTTTAAACTTAATACTTTTTTAACGAATGGCAGCCGGTATAGAGTCAACAGAAGAATGAATAAATCAACTTTTGAATAAACCTGAAAAACGCGATCCAAGCCACCGTTTTCTACTTGATTCAAATTCCAGATAAGCTACTTTTCGTTTTACCCCCTTATTTGATTCCCCCTCGTTACAGTGTTAATCGTTTTAGCACCGCTTCATTCGTTCCATAATTATGGCTTTACAGCCACCTTAGACTTAACATGAACAATGATTGTATCCCTCCTCCTCCTCCTCCTCCTTGTTATTTCCTAAAGCCTAAAACTACGATATACCTACATATTTTTACTTTCTGTCCATAGCTATTTTTATTCAAATTCAACCGGGTAATCAATCCAGTCAATAGGGGATTTGGGTGGCACTGCACGAATTTGAATTTGGATTTGAGGGCCCTTTTGTTCGATTTGCTGAAATATCTCTGAAACCATCGGTGTAGACTAATCGTTCTTTTAGGCTGAGTTTGAAGACCACAAAAAAAGCCACAAGTTCCCATTCGCGTTTTTCTTCTATCGCATGGTATAGCGGAAGCCACGTGAACAACTATGCGAAATGTAATAGGTATGCCTAACTTTTTCTATGACGAACCGGTTTTATCTAAAACAAGGATACATATTGAAAAATGGTAGAGGGGGATTATAAACGCACCCATCTGAAGAACGTATTAGCCAAACAGGGCACCTTGCGTTATGAACTTATCTCACAAAATTTTCTATGGATTTTGTAGTGAAAAAATAAAGAACAGTATTTCACGCAACTTCCAACCTCGTTTGAGAAGGCTTACGAAAATTTCTTCCATTGGATTCGAGCGTTTCATAATAAAAAAAAACTCTGCTCTTTTAGGGTTTGTCACCAAAATTACCCTAAATACAGCTTGAAGGAGAGATTTTTCAGTTGTACTGAAAAATATGAGACTGTGTCAAAAAATAATGAATAAATTAGGTACAATACCTATCCTACTACTATATAGCTCAAAAGCGTCTGTGAGTCTTAAAATGACTCGCTTGTGTGCTCACGCACTCAAACTCTCACGATACTTCGGACGAGAAACTCGGTTTCCCACACACTACTCGTCAATTTTTGAGGGTTCATTCCTCAGGAACTATTGGTCGTACGGAGATACAATTGGGTTAATTGCCACACATTTAGTCTACTTCAAAAATGCAAAAGAGCGCCATAATCGAAAAGTACATAGTTCCAAAGATAATATAATCAATTGAGTAGAAAAGGTCGGAACATTTCCAGTTTTTTAGCGATTTTCGACGTGAAGCCGACCGATTTTTTGTAGGCAAAGTTCAGATTCGGATTCAGCACACCCAAAAACATATAAATCCGTTGAGAAAAAAACGTCTATACCTTTGTCCTGAAGCAGGCTTTCCAGAGCCCCAATTGACTGGACTAATGAGAAAATAAATAATGAATTACAATTCATTTGAAAAGCGAGAAAAACTATTGACGCGTGCAAAATTAATGAAAGAAACCCCTTATGCGATTTATTCTGAATGGGGAACTTGCACATTTTTCAAAAGTTGGTGTTTAATGAGGGCTCTTCCACAAGTCTATTGCTCACATTAAACTTTGAAATCAGTCAAGGATGCTTTTTTAGGGAATTTATAAAAATTTTGAGTGGGGGTTCGATTACGTCAAAACTTACTTATTGAAATGGATGATGCGGGGAAGAGGTGGTTAGACGAGTTTAATGGGGGGACATTTTTCATGTTATTTGTAAACAAACAATTTTAGAGTTCCCTCAAATGCTTTACAAGTAAGTGTTTACGTCATTTCCCCTCGCACCATCCATCCTCTTCTGAAGAACTTTGAACCTTTTTTAAAAATCTTAAAACGCACCAATCGGGTTGCAACTTCCGTTGTTATCCTTCAGTTCACGGGTCAAATCACCGGTATGCTTTTTTACCCAATCTGAGATTCATGCAAGTTCCCCATTATATACTATATTTTCCCATGTGCCTCTCTCTCCCAACACACTTTAATAAAAGGAGGGATTTTTGTGAGATAAAATAAAATTTCAAAGCTTCCGTGGAGAGAACAATGTGAGGAGTTGGTAAAGAGCGCAAAAGTATATTATTGAATGTTTTTGAAAATCTTGTGAAATGGACTCCTACTGTTGAACAAATATCAACACGCTTCACATTCGCACAGAAAGTAGGCAATATAGGCACAAAGGCTTTTGCGATTTTCAATTACATGGAAAGTTGACAGTTATGACGGGAAGAGGAGGAGGGATTCTTTCACGACGCCCGATTCTATTAATGTCTTGCAAGGCTCAACATGGATCCCCAATAGTGGAAGTGCATGGTAAAGCAAGCTGAACTTGGTTTAATATATTCAGCTTTCGCATCAGTATGAATATCGTTCACAAATGCGGGGCGTTTATTAGCTAACGTTAACCTTTAATTGTTAACTACGAGAAATAAATTTATTTGGAACTTGAAAATTCACGAAGAACCTGGTGGATCAATACAGTTCACTCCAAAATCACATTCTCCTGAAACCATTCTCACAGAGCGAGTTGCATAGGGCGATAAAGACAAATAAAAACACTGCTCCAGGAGTGGATAACATCCACTACCCCATGCGGGCAATGGTATGCCCCATTCGTCCAAACTTTTACTTCTGGACATTTACAATCATATTTGGTCTCGGGGAACTTTCCCAGATGAATGGAACAATTTTCTCATAATCCCTTGTTTAAAGCCACAGAAACCAAATAATGAATGTGATTCATATAGACCCATCTCTCTTAGCTCCTGCATGCTTAAAACCTTGGAACGTATGGTTAAATTCAGACTAGAATGGTACTTGGAAAATAATAACCTTTTGCCTGCTCATCAATTCGGTTTCAGGAAAGGCAGATCAATCAACGACTGTCATTCCCTCTTACTCTCAGAAATAGATATTGCTTTTACTACTAATAAAACAGTATTGGGGGCATTCTTGGATCTGACAGGTGCGTATGACAATGTCCAGCTTGACATTTTATATGAGAAATTGGTAGGTTTGGGACTACCTCAGAAATTTGCCCACAACATTCTAGCTATGATTAATCATCGAAACATCCATGTTAAATTCAACGATAATATTATTGGTCCCAGAGTAGCGAGGATAGGGCTTCCTCAAGGTGGTATTCTCAGTGGCATTCTCTTTGCAATTTACGTAGCTGATATACAGCAGGCTTGCGTACGTACTTCTATAATTCAGTACGCCGACGACATTTGCTTATATTCCAGTGGTCTTGAGCCGAGGGAGTGCGAAGCAAATTTAAATTTGTCAATATTGAAACTGACAGAGTGGTGCAAAGAACATGGTCTTCATATATCTGGCACAAAATCAACGATCTGCCCATTTAGCCGTAGGAGAACTCTTCCTTGGGCTTCCGAAATAACGCTTGGGGGAATCCTTTTTCCGGTGAATTATAACGTTCGCTTCCTGGGTCTCCTGTTGAATAGAAAGCTTAAATGGACTGATCACATCAATCGCCTAGAAGGTAAAGCGGAAAAATATTTAAACATCCTCCGATATATTTCTGGGCACAATTGGGGTACTAAACAGTCCACTTGCCTAATTTTCTATAGAGCAACAATTAGAGCAGTTCTGGATTTTGGATCAATCTTTTTTGGTAACGCCCCAAAATCAACTCTCACCAAACTGGACAAAATTCAGCTTAAAAGCATTCGCACCTGTTTCGGTTACCTTCGCAGCACTCCGACAAATGTAGTTCTCGCAGAGGCAAACGAACCTCCCTTAGTACATAGAAGACGGATGTTGGCAGATCGTTTTATTACCCGTGCAGTTGCAATTGCCCCCGAAGTCACGACAAAAATTTCCAGACTCACGGAAAAGGTGTTAACGTATGCGTATTGGAAGCGTAGAACGGCACCATTGGTAGTGGACAGTTTCGTTGACTTTCAATCAATCTTGTTCCCCTCCTGTATTTTCAAGCAGCTTTGACCATCTAGTCACTGTTATACCTATATTGCTCATGCCAGATTACAAATCGGAACCTGTCCCTCAGCTTACCAATATCTCATTCAAGAACGATGTATCCAATCTATTGCCGAACACCCACATTATTTATACTGACGGTTCAAAATCAGGGGAATCATGCGGTGCTGCAATTTTTGATCCAGTTTTGGGAATAGAAAAGATGTTCAAGCTTCCGAGTTTGGCCTCTAGTTACACCGCCGAGTTAGTGGCAGTAATCGAGGCGCTAAGACATGCTAAAACGGTATCGGGCAACAAGGTCGCTATTTTTACGGATTGTAAAAGCCTCATTGATAGTCTTCCAAGTATATCTCTATCATCTAGATCTTCTCATCTACATTTGGAAATTCTAAAATTAACGTCCGAAATCCAGGCTCAAAATAAGCAAATAAAAATAGTATGGGTTAGAGATCATTCGGCAGTCCCAGGCAATGAAAAGGCGGATAGTCTTGCACGGGCTGCAGCCGATCAAGGAGAATTAGTTAAATATAGTATTCCCTACTCCGATGTTTTCTCTTTAGCCAAGGAACGTCTTTTAGCCAATTGGCAAAACGACTACGACCGAGTCAACACAGGCGTGAAATTTAAACTGTTAGTTCCGAGAGTAGGAGATGAACCCTGGTTTCATCAAATACAGCTGAACCGTAAAAAAGTGCGAATAGTCAGTCGGAATGCAGTACTTGTGGCTCCCCCGACAATATCGAACATATCATTATGATCTGCACAAAATACTCGATCGCGCGAAAGCTGCTTTTCGATAAACTTTACGGAAAATTAACCGCTCCTTTTAATTTACAGTACATTTTGTTTAAAATTGCCATCACTTTCGAAGCGCTTCTGGATTTTATCATTAGTGAAAACATTCATTTCTAGATTGCAAGTGTACAACCACCAAAATTTAAATTCCTCCTAAATTAAAGTAGATCTTGAAAATACAAGTGGCTGTATGGTGTAACACCAATGCCAAAAAAAAAAAAAAAAAAAAAACAACCTAGTTTCTCAGGTCATTTGCGCCTTTTGAATAAGAATTAACACTCCACACAGCTCAGAAGTGTGTTGACTGCTTGAAAGACATTCTGAGGTGTACTGAATACCCAGAAAGAATTTGTCTTCCCGCTTGTCTTCTTCACTTGCCATTACAGATTTCTGGTTCTTCTAACAAGAAATCTCCAGTTTTGCCTATTGACAAAAAACTGCCAAAGCTGGAAAACAGCCAAGTAAACTGCAAAATGAAATAAATATCCCCCGCCCCTATATCACTTTGTGACCATTGAGTGATGATAAGAGTTTCGTAAAACTGGAGGGGGAAAAAAGTGATAAGGAAGTCGTTAAAGTTTGGTTGGGATTACCTAACTCTGAAATTGCTTACATAAATTGTGACGCATTTTTTTTTTTTTTTTAATTCTGAGTTAACGTAACTCAAACCTTAACTCTCGGTGGTGAAATCCACCTCAATTCCTTCAGTAAATAAGTCAAGGATTTGAGTAATCGTTCGTGGCGACCACTTTTGCGCTTGACTTTTCGTTTTCAAGACACATTGAAATAACTTTTTAAGCAAACCCCATGCAGTTGTTCCACTATTGGTGAATTTCACCACCGAGAGTTAAGGTTTGAGTTACGTTAACTCAGAATTAAAGAAAAAAAGCGTCACAATTTAAGTAAACAATGTTAGGGCCGTATTCATAGACGTCACTCAAGCTGAGCATTTGCTTAAGTGGCTTCAAATACGTCATTCTAATAAGTGAGTCATCTGTTTTGAATCGAAATAAGTAAAAAGTCTACTCAAGAGACGACTTTGAATACGGGCCTAAGACCCGTATTCATAGACATTTCATAAAATTAAATTTCCCTAAGTGGACGTCTAAACGGATGATTCTTTTTTCCAACAACAGCTGATTTGATTTTTACTTAGGAGAATTTTAACTTAAGTAGCCACTATGAATACGGGCCTTAGAGTTTGGTTACTCCCGGAGGTGAAATTCACCATAATTAGGTTAATTTATTTCACCCCTTACTTTGTTAGTGCATTTTTCAAAAAATGCACTATTGGTCTCGCCCTGATGGTCGCACATATGGGTTGCGATACATTTTTTTCACGTTTCAGAACCCCTAGAACACGAATCCGAGGTCGGTTCGATTTGCTATATATATATATATATATATATATATATATATATGGCCCTTTTTTGTTAGCACGATCACGGTCGCAATTTTTGACTTAGGGCAACCAAATTTGGTCTAAAAATCAATAGCGTGAATATCTCGGACGAGTTCGTGATCCAGATGAACCCACAGTATGAAAAATCTGGGTCTTTTGATCGTGTCTGGCACCTGCACAGGACGTTTTTTATGGTCTAGGAGATGACACTTCTGAGATCGCCAGACATTTTCCGTGGGACAGAGGCTCACAGCAGAGCTAGATCTTGACAAACACACTTTTGGGTGCTTTGAAAACGACTGAAGAGAGTAAAAAGTCGTTTCTAACGACCACTACGTTACGAAACTAAGCGAAACCTACAACGCCATCCAATTTGATTGTAGATAGTGCCGTCAGCGAGCCTAAGACCCGTATTCATAGACATTTCTTAAAATTAAATTTCCCTAAGTGGACGTCTAAACAGATGATTCTTTTTTCCAACAACAGCTGATTTGATTTTTACTTAGGAGAATTTTAACTTAAGTAGCCACTATGAATACGGGCCTTAGAGTTTGGTTACTCCCGGAGGTGAAATTCACCATAATTAGGTTAATTTATTTCACCCCTTACTTTTTTAGTGCATTTTTCAAAAAATGCACTATTGGTCTCGCCCTGATGGTCGCACATATGGGTTGCCATACTTTTTTTTCACGTTTCAGAACCCCTAGAACACGAATCCGAGGTCGGTTCGATTTGCTATATTTATATATATTTATATATATACGGGGTGCGGCAGATAATGTGGACCACCCATTTTATGAAATATTTCATAAAGTTAGGTCAAATTTGGGCCCTAGCGGGGCTCAATAAAAATTTTTGGGCTACAGATATGAAATCCTCACCTAAGATCAAGGGGACATAACTCCGAGCACCATTCCAATATCATCAATAATAGCGGAGAAAAATGGGTGGTCCACATTATCTGCCGCACCCTGTATATGGCCCTTTTTTGTTAGCACGATCACGGTCGCAATTTTTGACTTAGGGCAACCAAATTTGGTCTAAAAATCAATAGCGTGAATATCTCGGACGAGTTCTTGATCCAGATGAATCGGTCCACGGGAACGGTGTAAAAGAGGGGTTTGAATTAGTTGAAAATTCGCTACCGCACGGCTGTTGCTGCAATTGCCCCCAAAATTGACTCGAGTAATGAAAAATGAACGCGCTTTCGTATGAGACCCTAGTGAACCAAATCCGTTGATATGGCAGGGGAGTTCTCGGCGGAGGGGAGCTATTAAATTAACGCTATGCCTTACTATGGACCACCCAATTACCAAAAAATTTCATTGACATTGTATTTTGAACCGTCTCTTTTATTTTATTTGCCTACAGCCTAATAAATCTTGAGTAAAAAATTCCGAGGTGGGCCAAAAAGGGAGGAACAAAAAAATATTTAAAAAAAAATTGTTTCGGATTCGAACCCAGGCACTCCGCAATGGTGAAATTGTGACATACCATTTAACCTAATGTAACTGATCTGAAAATTAACGTAATCTGAAAAAAGTTTTGTTCCGACAGCAGCCTGTCGGGAGAAGTGCATTTCATTCATGCGACAATCGAGTCAAGCCTCATAAGTTAGAACGATATCAATCAATTATGAATGAAATTTAGGCCGGAATAAAGATTTTAATTGCAAATAACTCCTCTAACAAGAGTCCGCCTTCCCATATCGTATAGGCAACCAAACCGACTCTGTTTCATTTTTCATTTTCATCATTTTATTCCCCCTCAGTATGTGCCAAAAAAGGAGCCTGCGGTAAAAAGAAACACGATTTTATGATTTTGACTTTCTATACCACGGCCTAAATGTCATTCATAATTGATTGATATCGTTCTAACTTATGAGGTTTGACTCGATTGTCGCATGAATGAAATGCACTTCTCCCGACAGGCTGCTGTCGGAACAAAATTGATACTGTGGGGGAGGAACCCACAGTATGAAAAATCTGGGTCATTTGATCGTGTCTGGCACCTGCACAGGACGTTTTTTATGGTCTAGGAGATGACACTTCTGAGATCGCCAGACATTTTCCGTGGGACAGGGGCTCACAGCAGAGCTAGATCTTGACAAACACACTTTTGGGTGCTTTGAAAACGACTGAAGAGAGTAAAAAGTCGTTTCTAACGACCACTACGTTACGAAACTAAGCGAAACCAACAAGGCCATCCAATTTGATTGTAGATAGTGCCGTCAGCGAGCTTTAGAAAATGTGAAGTTTCAAGGCTCACTAGTAGCCAGGGTTTCATTCAAAATGCGATGGCGATGTTGGTTTTCTAGTTTATTGTTTGCGAAGAACCAATTTTTAAACTTGCCAGCCGTTTTCAAGCAGCCCAAAGGTGTGTTTTCCAACAGCTAGCTCTGTTGTGAGCCCCTGCCCCACGAAAAATGTCTGGCGATCTCAGAAGTGTTATCTCCTAGACCATAGAAAACGGCCTGCGCAAGTTCCAGACACGATCTAATGACCGGGATTTTTCATGCGGAGGGCTCCCGGACTATAAACTAATGATTGAAGTTCTTTTTGACATTACTCGTCGTTCTAGCGTAGTGCACCATCCTCTCCGTAAACATATGTTTCAATTCAGAGAGGACGGGTGGAAAAACTTACACCCCACAAGTACCTATATTGCAATGAATAGAAAACGCAATTAGTGTGAGCTTATTATTTAAGCACCTCTGATAGTAATTTGAATTGTGAGAGAGGTAGGTGAAACACAGGGACGCGGAAATGGCATGGGCGTAAAACTGCTCGTTTATAAAAGTTGTACTCAGTCTGGTTCAAATTCCATGTTTTTATTCAATAAATCCTCTTTTACTCTTCAGCGCATAAAATTACATGTAAGCTCTCGGTTGCTTCCACAAGAGCAGTTCTGATTTATTTCCCTTGGAATTTTATTTCTATCGATTTGCAACCATACCCGTTCGGAGTACCTCATTTCAAAATTTTTACGAGGCCTGTAGACTAAGGTTTAAGGCGTCATTTGCTCTCTTATTAGCCTGGTTTTTAAGAAAGCATTGTGAATAACGATTTCCTCACGACAGCTCCCCTCCCCCCCCCGCCACCCGCCACGTCAGTATCAAATTAATCGGGGTTTTCTTCGTTCTTAATGTGAAAAAGAAATAATGAACTATTATGCCATTCTGGACAGGTTTGAAAAAACTAATAAATAAGAAAACATAAATTCTTCTATTTTTATCTTTCTGATATAAGATAGACTAATGCGATTAGTGTGACACCCCACTCTTTACCACCAAAAAGCAGAAAGAAAACTAGTCCAAACCTTACACACAATATACCGGAACGAATTTCATTGACAATATTGTCACCCCCAATCCCTCCAATTCTGTTTCGTTATACGTTGAATTCATTGTATTGACGTCAAAAGTCTCGATTCCATTTCTTGAAGAAAAATCAGAGGGGTAAAACGTCATTATTCCTTCCATAACATTGACTTTGGTGTGAAAGGGTTAGTATAAAAGAGAAAAATACTGAACGAAATTCACCGTATTATTTTCCTCCTTGCCCGACCCAGCAGTTCCCTTTTTATGATGAAAACCAATTAAAACTTCATTGGAAGTAAAGTTTATCTTTTTTTCTTTCAAGTCTTTTTCTTCCCGTTTCCCACAAGCTTGACTTTTCACTCCTTCCTTCCTAGCCTGCCATTCACACAATGCTGCTAAGTTTAATTTCTCTGCGTTTGTGAAAAAAACAAAATTTTTGTCTTCCCTTTCTATCCCACTTTGGAGAGAGAGAAAAATGCCAAAATAAACACTGAAACCGACCCTTTGCAGTGATTTCATTTCAACGGATTCAGACGGTGGTGGTGAGGGGCTTGAAAAGTGGCAGTATAGATGTGACGAGACTGGTTTTGGGGGTTTCCTCATGTATCAGATGAAGAAAAGCTGCTCTCCACCTCCCCCTGCCCGGGGCGGGGACCCGCTTCCTATAGCACAAGGTGCACTTGAGTTTTATGATCACAATTTTCATTCAACTTGAGCTGAGATGTCATTTCTTGACAAGTGGTAAGGATTACAACCCCAGGGGTAAGGTACCCTGGCACCGAAAACCGATATGTACTCCAAATTACATGGGTTCCAGGTTTTTCCGACTTTTCCATTGGTTCGACGCCACAGGCCCCTTAAGCGTGTAATTTAATATTCAATTCCCTATACTTTTCAATGCGTTATCCTTGAATAAAACGTTTCCCGTTTGACCGGAATTTGTGTCACTTCTCCCCACAAGTGCATATACTTTGATGGCGTCTGTCACGTCCGAATGGAGGCAGACAATTTTTCCCACTATTAGGGAATTTATTATCGATCTTTTCGATCGATCGATTTTTTTTGTTAGAGACATCACGATGACGACATTTTTAACATTGCTGCAACGTTGCAGTAACGTATAGATATGTCCTTCAGCGTGACTCCCTTTGTTATGTATCGTATTAGTCATCTCGTAACCAAGAATGTGCCTTTCTTCCCACCCGGGATTCATGCCATGTAAGGCACGTTGCCATTAGGATTAAACTGACAGGACGTCCGGGAAGTGGTCATCTCGTAACCATTCTGTCACGTTCAATTATTGTCTCGTATCATATGTATTTGCCAGCTCGCAACCCATCAGCTACTATGGATGGACAGGGGAGCTAATTGAGTAGTGGGAGGGGGGCAAATAGCAAACAATGAAAATAATCCAAACATTAGCCAAAAATTGTATAAAAAAAAAAAAAAAGTTTCCCAATTTATTACTTGTTGCAACTGCTACATATACAAATAAGAATTAAATAACATCTAGCAACTTCACTTTCACTTTTATACCCCGCGAGCATCTTTTAAGCGGCCCGCGAGCACCCCTGTGTATTTTTATTTCTTTATTTTTTGGTACCGGCTGTCGATAGTTGCTGGTAACTAAAAAAGTTAATTTGAAAAAATTGTGAAAAGGGGGGAAACCCGGTGGCGAGTCCTCACCTCTATTCTCTTGCTCATCCTTATAAGCTCTCCTACTCCAAACAAAAGCTCTACTGAACCAAACAAATGTATTCCTGCGAAAAATGAAGCGTTTTGATATGATGCACAAAATCCACAGAGGCATAACACATGGTTTGTGAGGCCCCTTTTACACGAGTAAGTTTTTTGATCAAATTAGCCATTTTGAAAAAAATTGACAGATGTTCCCTGCCTCAAAATCATCTGTTTGTGAACAGATTGAACATAGTTTTGAACAAAAAACTTACTCGTGTAAAACAGGCCTGAGGGAGGGTTGAAGCCCCATTCACATGAAAAAATTATCCATGCAATATCGCGAGCAATCTCTTCAAAATCATGTGATCATAATGAAAATTAATCACTGAACAGGCGTCTTTAATGATAATGTACACGATTTTTCCTACAATATCGCGCATAATTTCATTGAAAATACCTGTTCCGTGATTAATTTTCGTTAAGATCATATGTTTTTGAAGAGATTTCTCGTGACATTGCCTGTAAAATTGTATCGTGATGACCGGGGAGCGGTTTAATACTCTATAGAGAAGAATCTGAATAGGGAAAAAGTGAGGCCGATTTTGAGCGACGGTGGCGATCCAAGTGTATAGCGACCGAGCCTTCGGTTGGCCATGCGACGTACGGGGGGAACTTCTGAACCCCCTTCCCCTCCACCATTCATATTTACCGTCTCCCTTAATTTTAACTTTCGTATTCAGATGTTTAAGTTCAAATTGAATCATCCAATTTTTTTTCTGGAAAACGCCTAAAAAATGATGAAATGCACTAATCGGGAACGGACACGAGATAAGAGTTGGGTTATATTACCTTTCCTGGTTACCCCAAATTTATTACAGTATTGAGTGATTTATTAATATTTACTTAATTTTAACGTTCCAAAAGTTGTTTTATGTTTTATGAGCTGAAATTTAGGTCTATTGTAAGCAATTGATCCACAGACGGTGATAGTTTCTTCCGGGTTTCAGTCACTGAGGCAAAACAGAATGTGTATTCCCCACATCGCTCGGCCAAGAAGTCTTGTTCCTATGTTACTTGGAAAATGAATTTTGACTAGAGAATCATCAAAACGTGGTATTTTTATTCTATAATACACAAATGGCGTTTATTCGACCGATCCAAAAAGAACGAAATGCCGATGAACTACGCGTTTGTTGGGTGCTACTCAAGGGCTGGAAAGGACCGTGTATCCTTCTTCAGATTCTTTTCCAAGCATCAGGGTGAGGTAATCTTCTTCAGCACTATAAAAGGAGCACGTGGACATTCTACGATAAGCATTTCCCAACGCTCTTTTCACACAAACGCGGTTTCACGAGGCCCCCGCGTGTAATCCGCGTGAATGCCGCTTTCTCATCGAACCAAGTAATATGTACCGCACGTGTGTAAAGGTGTACGTGGTCAATACGCGGCAGCCAAAACCGCGCCGCGAGAAACCTCGTATATGTGAAACGAGCCTAACGCGCTAGTTAAAAGTTAAGCCACTTCAAAATTGACGGGATGGCAACGTGAAAGGGTTTGAAATGAAACGATTGCTCTGGTCCGACTACTGTCACCCATTCGCATTTACGTTCTCGTACCGACAATAAATTGTGAACTGGCCTTTTTTCTTGAATAAAAACGGAAAACTCACTCTTGTCATCACAAAGCCCTTGCCTCCGGCATTCCGAACTCCCGAAGTACTAACTAAGCCACTTCTGTCGATGTGTTGCGGTTCAAGTGATATCAAATCGCGAAATTCCTCTTGTGTGAATGCACTCACCACGTCAATGAGGTAATTTACATTACCCAAGCTCGACATCGCCGGGAAATGACGGGCGTCTGTAGAATTTCCACTAATGAACCTTTGAACTAGAAAGGACACTACGATTGAAATAAGTTGCCCGATTTTTATTGATGACAAGATGTCAAATGTTGAGCGATAGGATACTCACGAGCAAGGACCGGCACGGATTTATTTTCATTTTTTTTAGATAGCATTGATCATTCCTTCGATAATCCCCCAGCGTAGTCACTTAAGTTCCATTTTACGTAATTTTGATGCCTACAAAGCCATCAAGACTGAGTTATTGAAAGAAAAAACCGATTTGCAGCAAGCTTCCAATGTAGAACTTACATGAACGGGGCAACCAGGAATAGATAACAATGCAATGCCAACTCGATCGTAACCTGCCGAGTCCTTTCCTAATAAAATGTATGAGATGAACATTTTCCAGTCCAGCCTTGAATATTCACAGAAATAGATAAATGAAAAACCAAAGTTTTGCTTGAATACCCATTTATTTATTTAAAACTTGAGACTTCTCAGAGACACAAATAAATGTACGCGTTAGTAAAACCACAAACTTGCCGTGTAGATGTCGTCTAAATTTAAGAAAAATAAAATCAGTGAACCTGCCATCCTTAAGAATTCGAAAAAAACCGATCACGCCACCCATAGATATAGAAACATGGATTGCTAGTTGATATAGGGAAAACCACAGCTAGCATCCCCACCACAATTTAAGACAAAGTGCAGGTTCGTTTGCAGTATAACAGTCAAGTTGGTAGGCTTGAAACCTACCACGATCCGCTTTTCCTAACCCACCATCTTCTCTCCACACATGCAGTGTTTGCCAAATAACGAACCCTGTTTCTTCATTTTTAAAATCCATTTTTAAAGAACTTCACTTACAGCGAGGCACTGTCAAGGACATTGTTTAAACGTACGAAATAAATGCGATTTGAACAATACTCCAAAAAAAGATGAATCCCTTAAGTAGGTGTTTGAATCTGTAACTTCGTAAGCCAATCGGGGCGGTAAATGATTCTGGGATGGTGGGAGGAGAGGTTGCAAATTGTTTTCGTAACCTTTATTTAGTCTTAAATCCATGGGCAGTGAGGTAAGTGCGGGGTGGCTGCATTTTTAACAACTTCGTCCCCACCACGTTAGCAATCCATGTTTCTATATCTATGACGCCACCAGCTTCGTACATCGACGAACATCCAGGAACGATACATTTTTCGTGGCCCATTTTGCCGAACAACAATATATTCGAAAAAAATAATTAAAAATAAAATATAATCGAATTTGCTCAACTTCGCACACGTCTCAAAAGTGACAGTGTCAGCTTGGAGTGAATGGAGTGGATGCGCAAAGTTTCACAAATTTATTCGCCCAACTGATATTTATTATGAGGAGGGCCGCGGGGTATCTTTAAAATGTAATTTAAAAAACATTTAGCGCTTCCCGTGAATGGCGACCAAACTAAACTTCGTTCCTCGGTTTTCTTACGTATAAGTTTCACTCCCGTGTGATGACCCACTATCTCGATAACCGCTTTTTGAATACTGTACACGCCACAAGTCCATACATAGGTGACCCAAACCCCCCAAAATTTAAAGAGTCTGAGAAAATTTTACTAAAAACTATGGGAGAGCTAGACAAGACATAATGGGTCGCTCTGCAGGAAACAAAAAAAATGTCCTGAAAATTCATTATTTAATTAATAAACTTCCTTATACTCGAGTACCTAATTCTAGTTTTTGGTGCATAACGTTGGGAGAGGGGGGAGGGGTTAAACGTCGAGCGGCCCGCCAAGGCCCTACAATTTCCAAGTAATGGCCCGCCGAGAATTTGAGTTTGACACCACTGATCTAGACTAAAAGTAGACTGAAAACCGAAATAATAAATATTTTGTGGAGAGATTATACCTCCTTCGTAAACTACTTCAAGAATATTCCACTATTTCGCGACCATAGAAACCATTAAATCTGTGTCTACCTTCAAGATTAACACATTCCCTTCAGGCCTCGATCTTCCTACTGAAATAGCCATAATATTGGTACATACTTGCGTCCTAAACTGCTAAATCTAAATTGAATGCGTGCACCTTTGAATTTTTCGATGAGCATCGTAATTAGGCGTTAGAAATTTAGGGTTGTCAACTATTCGCGAAGGTTGTCTCGAAGATAATAAAAGTTGACCATCATTGACTGGCGATTGCGGCTGAACGGCTAAACCAATTGTGATGTTTCAAACGTCACTCGACAGCGAATTTGACGCTCTTTGAAAACGGAAATAGTAACATTTTTTGTAGGATGCGTACTTTTCGACTTGTACGCGAAAAACTGAAAAAAGTGCGAAAATTTCGCGGTTTTTAGGCTCTCAAATCTGAAGCACAGCCTAGAAACAGTCGCCAACTGATAAATTTGTTATTCAGGACCCCTAAGAGATATTAAAACGATTTCCAGCTCTCGAGCAATTTTTAGGTGCTAGAGCACTAATTTGCCTGGACTAAAATACGACTAGTGTCTTTCACAAGTGCTCCATTCCATGACTCAGTGGCGAATGCTGGTTCGAAAGGCAGGGCAAGCGGTAAAGGACCAAAATCGGGCATCCAAAGAAACAAAAATGACGTTTCAATTTTCAAAATGTTACCTGAACACGTTCCCAACGAGTTTATTAATTAGATAATAAGTATAAAGATTAGGCGTTCAACAAGATGTGTGTTGATACGAAAATCAGTGAAAACATGTCCAGACGATTAACCAGATCAATTTTCAGACTTGAAAATTAGTCAACTGCATTGATAATAAATTTGGTAATTCGAATAATGAAATTCCAGAAAAGGCTCATTGCACCTGAAGCAGCCTGAAAAATGATTCAGACAGAGATATTCCCAACTTTTTCTGATCGAATCTGAGAATTCATGTTGGCTTTTATGGGCCATTTTCATAGACAGTACTTGAATTGAAATTATCCTTATAGTCTCCGCTGAAATAATTTTGTTTGAAAGAAACTCGTGCGTGTCACGGTCAGTCACGGTTTTATTTGAAGTGGAGTCCATGGATATGGGACAAAATCTCCTCGAAATTCTACTTGCTCACAAGCATTATTATTATTATTATTATTTTTTTTTTTTTTTTTTTTTTTTTTTTTTTTTTTTTTTTTTAGGGGCATCAACAACGAGGTTATTAGCCCGCTATCTTCAGCTGAGGTATGTGCTTAGGTATTATCATACTCTATTCATTTGTAATTCTTTACCTATGTTTTTATATTAATTTATATATACCTATTGATTTTAAAAACATATTATTCTCATGTTACCATCAGCTTTAACTAATAAATCTTTATATTCTGGCATCTGTGAGTTGAAGAAGTTCATTCTCTGTGCTTGATACGTATGACATTCCGTGACAATGTGTTTCAAGGAGAGTCTACAATTACATTGGTCGCAAAATGGTCTCCGTCTTCCAGTAAAGTGGTAGTCGTGCGTCAGCATACTATGTCCAGTCCGAAGCCGAGCCATTTTAATCGATTCGCTCCGACTTAAATGTTCATTACTCATTCGTACCATCACGTTGGGGATTGTCTCCCTTAGTTGGGAATTCGTGTTCGTCCATTGTTCCTGCCATCGTTCCCATACAGCTTGTGTAATCCATCGCTTGCTGTCCTCGTAACTTGCCTTCAAAGCCAGTCGATCCATTCTGTCAAACGTTCGTGCAGCAGCTTCACCAGCTAGCCGGTCCGCTTGCTCATTCCCGAATATCCCTACATGACTAGGAACCCACATGAGCTTTATGGTTTTGTTTTGATCGCTCAGTCTTTTCAGTTTCATCAATATTTTAATTATCAATTCATCCATTGAAAACTTGTTCTTCAGTGCTAACAGTGAGCTAAGCGAATCACTTACGATCAACGTTCTATTCCATGATGAATTTATGCAGAAGTTTAACGCATGATAAATTCCATACAGTTCCGCAGTATAGACAGAGGAGCACAGTGGCAATGACTCGGAAAAAAACGTGTCTTCTGAGGAATAGCAGGCAAACCCCACTCCATTAGTGGTTTTTGAGCCATCAGTGTATATGTTACCGTCAAAACCCAAAACCAGTCTATACCCGAATTGCCTAGTCAGAACTATTTTTTTCAATGCCCCATAGTGAATACTAGTATTCACTAGGCAAAACTAGAATTGTCCAAAGTTGCCAGACAATTCTAGTTTTTACTAAAAAGTTTGTAGTTAAAAGTAGATGTAGCCACTTGGGGTCACCGTTAAAACCCTAAATCAGTAAAAACCCGAAATTCCTGACCAAAACAATTTTTCGGGAAAAAGGTCTGATAAACCACCACCAAAACTGAACGAAAAAAAGGAATCCAAGATTTTATTAGTATGAAATCTAACGGACTGAAAATTAAAATATTCGTATTCGTAAAGACAGTTCATTCGTTGTTGTGTGGCATACTGTTGTGGCATTTTGAATCCCAAAATTTAGATGGTTGGCACCAGCAACCCGCGTTGGCAGAGACAAACTTGTTGTTTTGGCTGAGCTATTCAGTTGGAACTAGTTTTAACTAGTAAAAACTAATATAGAATTAAGAAGAATCAATTTATCCGTAAATTCTAGTTTTTCCTGACCTCCATAGATTTACCTAGTAAATACTAGTTTTAGCTAAGGTGATTTGGTAAAACTAGTTATGACTAGGTAATTCGGGTTTTGACGGATTTCGGGTTTTGACGGATATCGGGTTTTGACGGTAACATATACAGGGTGTTTGGGGAGGAATGATCCGGATTGAAATATGTTGTAGTACCCGGCAGGGCGGATCAAAAAAGCCATATAAACATAGGGCCGCAAATGCTTTGTTTCGGAGATAGAGCCAAATTAGTGAATTTTTAGCCACTCTCCATTTTTCCACCAATAACTCGTCGAGACAACCCTATCGTCTAACATAGAACAAAATGAGTGACATTTCTGAAAAGAGCATAAAATTTTCTTCAAAAATACCTAGTTCTTTCAAGCTAATAACGGGTTTAAGTATCCTCATTTGTTTATCGAAAGAGGTGAAAATGTTGTTCCTGAAATTTTCCGTTTTTTTTCGGCGACGATTTCATCATACTTAATCATGCCTCACCATTTGGCGGAACTCGGGGAAAACATGTCCATTTTGTAAGCTTTCAAACGGCTCAAGAAGATTGGCAATCGGTGCTGTTTTGACCGAGATATCGCGGTGAGAATTCGAAAAAGCAAGGCCAAGTGCTCAAAAACAGGCATGTTGCACCAACAAGAAAAAATTCACGTGAAAGGTTCATTGTAATTTTATTGTTATACGATTGATTTATCAGCCAACATATTGATACGAACTGATCGGGAACTTACTATTCATCACGCTCCCCCCTCCCTATAATCAACTTTTTAGCTATCATTTTTAGCTGAACGAGAATCAAATGTTGTTCCAGGAGGGCGGGTCAATTTGTAGGAAATCAAACTACTTAAAATACATTTTCACGATTAAATTTGAGGAAATTATTACTTCTTCCGTCATCATAGGATTTATGACTTTCAGGTATAAAGCCTACATATCCTACAAGGAGAGTGAATAACGTCTCAATGTCTTCTCATTTCTTACCATTACCCCTTCACAGTTAATGGCAATTAATTAAACCAATAACTTACGCTGGTAAAATGGTGAGATAAAATTTATTTCTAAAAATATTTTAATAACAATATCAAAGAATCCAAGATATCGAAAATATCAAAGAAGTCATCAAGAATCGCAGAACTGAAATTAGAAAAGCAACATGTCCGTCTCCACGAGGGCTACGAAATGTGTTCAAGCTGACGGGGGGATATTTGGACAATTTCTTTGATATTGTTATTGAAATATTTTTAGAAATAAATTTTACCTCACCATTTTACCAACGTAATTTATTGGTTTAATTAATTGCCATTGACAGTGAAGGGGTAATGGTAAGAAATTAGAAGACAATGAGACGTTATTCATTCTTCTTGTGGGATATGTAGGCTTTATACCTGAAAGTCATAAGTCCTATGATGACGGAAGAAGTAATAATTTCCTCAAATTTAATCGTGAAAATGTATTTTAAGTAGTTTGATTTCCTACAAATTGACCCGCCCTCCTGGAAAAACATTTGATTCTCGCTCAGCTAAAAATGATCGCTAAAAAGTTGATTATAGGGAGGGGGGAGCGTGATGAATAGTAAGTTCCCGATCAGTTCGTATCAATATGTTGGCTGACAAATGAATCGTATAACAATAAATTACAATGAACCTTTCACGTGAATTTTTTCTTGTTGGTATAACATGCCTGTTTTTGAGCACTTGGCCTTGCTTTTTCGAATACTCACCGCGATATCTCGGTCAAAACAGCACCGATTGCCAATCTTCTTGAGCCGTTTGAAAGCTTACAAAATGGGCATGTTTTCCCTGAGTTCCGCCAAATGGTGTGGCATGATTAAGTATGGTGAAATCGTCACCGAAAAAAACGGAAAAATTCAGGAACAACATTTTCACCTCTTTCGATAAACAAATGAGGATACTTAAACCCGTTATTAGCTTGAAAGAACTAGTTATTTTTGAAGAAAATTTTGTGCTCTTTTCAGAAATGTTACTCATTTTGTTCTATGTTTGACGATGGGGTTGTCTCGACGAGTTGTTGGTGGAAAAAGGGAGAGCGGCTAAAAATTCACTAATTTGGCTCTATCTCCGAAACAAAGCATTTGCGGCCCCATGTTTATATGGCTTTTTTGATCCGCCCTGCCGAGTACTACAATATATTTCAATCCGGATCATTCCTCCCCAAACACCCTGTATAGTGCGATATCCTTGATACTTCTCAATGGCGTGACTGAATAGGGCTACTATGGCACTTTTTGGGAGGCACTTTTTTTCTGCCATTTGGAGGGTGAGATCCAAGTGTACGTCATCAAATAGCCATGGGTACCAATTATTTTCCATTGTCATTACGAGAGGTAGCTGTATTTGAAGTCTTGTCATGACTTCCCTCAGTCTTGTCGCGTACGGTCTAGTCCGCGTTATTTGCTCGGAAAAACATTCCACCCTACTTTCGTCAAATATTGCTTCCTGGACAAAATGATTTTCTCACCATATACGATCCATATACGATTGATCCATAATCCATCTTAGCTCTAATAAGATGATCAAACACCTTCAGTTTTCCATGATCCATGGATCATGGATCACCTTCAGTGATCCATGTCAGCTCCCCATTTATGATTGGAAATCATTTTTAGTAGTCTCATTGATCTATAACACCCTGTAGCAGTCGCCTGTATATGACTTTTCCACCTTAATTGCTTATCGAAATGCAGCCCCAAAAACCTATGCTCTTGCTTAAATTTGATTTCATGATTCTGTAGAGACAAAGATGGTGTGCTGTGAGGCGTTCTCAACCTACAAAAATGGACTGCAGCAGTCTTTTCTTCAGAAAATACTAGTCCACAGTACGCAGCATTTTCAATTAACTGATCCATCGCTCTCTGTAAACTTGTGCTACTTGTGGAATCAAGTGAATGCCTAAAGTATATAGCCAGATCATCGGCATATACGGATGCATGTACTTGGCTCGGCAGGTTCTTTGTCAATTGATTTATGGCTATAATGAAAATAGTCGCACTTAATACTGACCCTTGCGGTATGCCATTTTCCTGCAAGCGGCTACTAGAGTAATTGTTACCCACTCTTACCACAAAATGACGACCTTCTAGGAAACTCTTTACAAGTCGGGGAAGATTACCTCGGACATTCCAATCTTTTAACTGTTTGAGTACACTACTTCGGAATACTTTATCAAAGGCACTTTTTATGTCAAAAAAGACGGCAGTAACATGATCCTTTTTCAAGAATGCTTCTTGGATAAATTGCTCCAAATAAACCAGCTGGTCCTCAGTGGAGTATCCGGGCCGAAAACCAGTCTGAAATTTGTTTATTAGATTTTCCCTCTCAAGAACTCTAATCAATCTATAGTTCAAGAGACTCTCAAATAATTTGCCCATACAACAAGTCAAAGACACAGGCCGATAACTGGATACTCTCTGTGGGTCTTTCCCTTGTTTGAGGGCCGGTATAATTACTGATTTCTTCCATGAGTTTGGGTATTTCCCTTCTGACCAGCAAATGTTGAACAGCTGTAATAATTTTTCTTTATTTTGTTGCGATAGTTTCTTCAATAGTTCATTCGGGATGTCATCAACACCTGGAGCTTTTCTATCTAATAGAGCCTCTATACCCCTCTCAAGCTCGCTATAAGTGAATGGAACATTGTAATCAATCTGATCGCTTGTTTCAAAAGATATGCTCTGATTTATTTGCTCCTCCAGATTTCGTCTGATTTCTCGAGAGTAGTTGTGGGTTGATACCGTCGCTTCATAATGCTCGGCATACTCCCTCGAGATATCCTTTGGGTCGTCCAGAATCTTGTTATTTCCCTCGCTAATAATGTATACCGGGGCAGTACTAGGTGATTTCCCCTTAAGTGCTTTAATCTTTGCCCAGACTTGTCTACTAGGTGTATTGGAATTTATAGACGCCACGTACTGTTCCCAAGAAGATCTGTTTCAAGTACCTCTCATGTGCTCTTTGTTTTTTGAACTCGACGAGATTTTCATTCGTAGGGTGCCTTTTGTAAAAGTTAAACTTCGATTTCTTTAATCGATTTGCTTGCTTTATTTCAGATTCCACACGGGACTCCTGCTCGACAACCTCAGCTCTTCTTTTTCGTGGTCTGCTATCCCGTGCAGCCTGTAGAATGTCACTCGTGTATCCTCTGGACATCATCTTGATTTATGGCTATAATGAAAATAGTCGCACTTAATACTGACCCTTGCGGTATGCCATTTTCCTGCAAGCGGCTACTAGAGTAATTGTTACCCACTCTTACCACAAAATGACGACCTTCTAGGAAACTCTTTACAAGTCGGGGAAGATTACCTCGGACATTCCAATCTTTTAACTGTTTGAGTACACTACTTCGGAATACTTTATCAAAGGCACTTTTTATGTCAAAAAAGACGGCAGTAACATGATCCTTTTTCAAGAATGCTTCTTGGATAAATTGCTCCAAATAAACCAGCTGGTCCTCAGTGGAGTATCCGGGCCGAAAACCAGTCTGAAATTTGTTTATTAGATTTTCCCTCTCAAGAACTCTAATCAATCTATAGTTCAAGAGACTCTCAAATAATTTGCCCATACAACAAGTCAAAGACACAGGCCGATAACTGGATACTCTCTGTGGGTCTTTCCCTTGTTTGAGGACCGGTATAATTACTGATTTCTTCCATGAGTTTGGGTATTTCCCTTCTGACCAGCAAATGTTGAACAGCTGTAATAATTTTTCTTTATTTTGTTGCGATAGTTTCTTCAATAGTTCATTCGGGATGTCATCAACACCTGGAGCTTTTCTATCTAATAGAGCCTCTATACCCCTCTCAAGCTCGCTATAAGTGAATGGAACATTGTAATCAATCTGATCGCTTGTTTCAAAAGATATGCTCTGATTTATTTGCTCCTCCAGATTTCGTCTGATTTCTCGAGAGTAGTTGTGGGTTGATACCGTCGCTTCATAATGCTCGGCATACTCCCTCGAGATATCCTTTGGGTCGTCCAGAATCTTGTTATTTCCCTCGCTAATAATGTATACCGGGGCAGTACTAGGTGATTTCCCCTTAAGTGCTTTAATCTTTGCCCAGACTTGTCTACTAGGTGTATTGGAATTTATAGACGCCACGTACTGTTCCCAAGAAGATCTGTTTCAAGTACCTCTCATGTGCTCTTTGTTTTTTGAACTCGACGAGATTTTCATTCGTAGGGTGCCTTTTGTAAAAGTTAAACTTCGATTTCTTTAATCGATTTGCTTGCTTTATTTCAGAATTCCACCACGGGACTCCTGCTCGACAACCCTCAGCTCTTCTTTTTCGTGGTATGCTATCCCGTGCAGCCTGTAGAATGTCACTCGTGTATCTCTGGACATCATCTTCAAGATTTATGGACAATTCTGGTAAGTTCAATGATCTCGTGTACTTATCACAATCAGCCGATTGACAGTCCCAGCGTTCGGCACTCCCATGTGTAACTCTGCTGCTATTGTGTTTCAACAGGATAGGATAGTGGTCCGAGTGATGAAGGTCCGGTAGCACAATCCAGTCAAATGAAGAGCATAATGACCGACTAGCAATACTTATGTCAATTACATCGAGAGACCCTGTACCAGCCGTAAAATGAGTGGGCCGGCCATCATTTAGCGTAACCAATTTTAGGTCATTAATTAGTGATTCAAGAACGCTACCACGAGGCGTGGTACGTCTTGAACCCCACGAGGCATGATGCACATTGGCATCCATAAGGATAAGGACTGGCGATGGAAGCGAAGTAATAAGTTGACGTATGTCCCTCTCTTCCCAGGTCTGATCCGGTAAGTAAAGGGAACATATGGTCAACGGACTTGGTACCTGCACTCGGACTGCCATAGCCTGAAGACTTGTGACAGGAGTTACATTCTCACTGCTCATCAATTGCTTACAGTAAACGGCAACTCCCCCGTGACGCCTACCTCCAATTTCCACCGGACATGATTTATGGTACAACTTATAACCCGGCAATTCTGTTATCATTTTATATGAGAAATGCGTCTCTTGCAGAGCCATAATTAGTGGGTCATATTCTCCAATAATATTCCTCAGTTCATCAGAGCGTCTGTGCAACCCTCTCGGGTTCCACTGGAAAAAATAGTTGTACCGGTGTGTATTATTCGTGTTAAACATTTATATACATACTTTGTTTAGATAATGTTATTGTTGATCCATTTATTTCCTCCTTCCTTTTTTTCTCTGCTCTTTCCAACTTCCTCGTTTTTTCCCCTTCTGCCATCCATTTGGCCGTTTCCCTTCACTGCCTCCAGCTGCAGTATCTGTTGTTTCCCCATCATCACTACTTTTTCGCGATCTCATAGGGGATACTTCGTCTTCTGTCTTTCGTTTCTCTTCGCTTTGTTTTTCAATTTCTTCAGCGTTTTTAGCGCTTGGTCTATCAATATCTTGTTTTTTTTCAGTCATGTCTTTCCACATATTTCTATCATTTTTATCTCCGGAAACCAAGTTATTCTCCACTCCTTGTTCTTCATTCTTATTTGTTGCATCATCTGCATTCACATCACCTGTTGCAGGGGGTTGAGTCACTACCTTTGAATTCGTAAGGCTTGTTTCCAGATCAGTCACCATAATGGCCCTGGCCCGGATAGATTTCGGCAGCGCGTATGGAGAATCACCTCTTTGGGTTTTTGGGGATTGGTTATAATTCCCACGTTTCTCAATTTCTGCGCTGTTCCTTGGTCTCTGGACGTAGCTCACACCTGGTACTACCACATTAGCACCTTGTGCCAAAATCCTAGCCTCTCGAAAGCTGCAAGCATGCACAACTCTTATCCTCTGAATCTCTTGTTCTGTTCTGTAGGCAGGACACTCCCTCGATATCGAAAGATGTGCTCCACCGCAGTTAACGCAGACAGGAGGCCTTTTACACTCATGCCCTTCTTTCCTAGCTGCTCCACAAATACAAATTTCTTCAGCAGAATTACATCTCAAACTGATGTGCCCAAATTTTTGACACCGAAAGCACTTTCGGGGGGTGGGGACGTATTCCCTAACTCTGAACCTCTGGTAAGCACCAACTATGTACTCTGGAACTTCTCTCCCCTTGAAAGTTAGGATTGCTGTGGCAGTCTTCACCATTACACCGTCGACCTTTCTTCTTACAATCCGGGCTTCAACTACTCCAGCTCCACTGAAGGCATAGACCAAGTCTTCTTCATCCGATATTCTAATATCAGGATCAGACAATTACTCCTCTTACCGTATTAAAACTTAGCGGCGCTGTAACTGCAATCTCTTTATTATCTAACGTCTTCAGATTTATTATCTTGGAAACTTGATCTCTTGAGGTTACTTCAATTAGTATAGATCCGTCTGCTAGTTTTTTTAAGGACTTCATAGTTCCAACAGAATTGCTTATCTCCCTGGATAACTTAAATTTCGAGGTATCCGAATAAGATCCTTCTTTCGGTGTAATCCTGTACGTTTTTTCCCATTTATCGCCACTTACAATACCATTAGATTCGTCCTTTCCCCAACCTATAATCTTTTCGGGAGATTTCATTACCCTTCTTCGTGCTTTCCTCGGTGGTGAACTCTTTTCTTGTGGAAATTCATAGGGTTCCATCGTGCATTCTTTCCTTTTCCTTTCGTTCCTGTTTGATTGTCACTCTCCATATTACTAGATTCACCCACTCCATCTTTATTCATACGTTTCCTTTGACTCAAAATCTTTGTCATTCTCTTTCTCAGATATGGCGTCCGAACTATCAAGTCCGCTAAGCTCTCTGGTCGCGAGGGTGTATTTGCACCACTTTGGCTCAAAGAATCAGAGGAGACCGACTCCCCTCCGCTCTTATCATCGCTGTTTTTCTCAGTTTGGATTGACTCTGGCCTAGTCACTTCGTACACAGGTACGTAGTTGACCAGCACCTCACTCGAGTTATTTCCATGTAACACGCCGGGGTCGCTCTGCGGGGCCTGACCACCCGCAGAGTTGCCATTAATCGGTCCGGTTTTACTTTCTTCTTGGTCCATTTTGTTTTAGATGCGCATTTTTACCCTACTGCCAGGTCGGGCGAGAACTCTCAAAACCCTGCATTTCACGAAAAATCCAATTCATCCAGTCAGCATCATAAATCAATCCGAGGGGAATGGGGGTGAGTAGGAAGGATGGGAGGGAGGGCTAAGGAGAGGGATAATGGAAAGGTAGGCCAAAGGCCTTGGGGATAGCTACTGGGCTGGGATGTGTCCCAGTAGCTAGGCTGAAGGACCCCGGGTTCGCCATGCCCGTATGACGCCGAGGCGCCACCCTTCGAGGTCCGGGCTGCCTGTGGCTAACGAGACCCGACTCCCGGCTTTTCTGTAGGGGTGTGCTCCCTTAGACAGCTGCCTTACCAGGCTAACGGGTCCGCCTCCCCTCCCCTTTTAGTCGCCTCTTACGACACGCAGGAGATACGGTAGGTGTATTCTAACCCCCACCCACAGGAGATTATTATTATTATTTTTTATTTTATTTTTTTTATTTCTTTCATAAAACAAATAAGGACCAAGACAACGAAAATACTGTTATAATCATGAGGGTATTCTGTAACTTTAAGGTATCGCTGTCGTAATTCTTATGGTTTAATTAATTTTCTTTTAAAATGCAACTAAATCAAAGGTGCCTTTACGGTTTTCGATTAAAATCCGACACCTTAAAGTTACAGAATAGCCCCCACGGTCAAACACAAGTGGCTTACCTCCACGGACCTCCTCCAACTCGTTCACCGAATCAGAAGCAAACAAACAAGGAAGAGCGCTCCACGAGTAATAATGCTGTACTACTTCTGGATACACGACTTGAGGGATTTGAGAGAAAAGAATCTGAGATCTGAGATGAATAAAAACCAATTTTTGGCATTAAAAGAAATACGATTTGACTCATTTATCGCTTTCATTCAATTAATGAGCTCAATTCGGATAGAAATGTTGAAGTAAAACGTCCGAAATATAGCGTTTTGGACTTACACTGGCATCGTCCCTGCAAGCGGAATTCAAACCGCTTCTCCCAACGGTGAGGCCCGCCTTCGTGAATTGTCGGTTTGCCGATCGCTCCGAAGTGCCTCACATCTTTCTTGTTTATGATGAGAGGGATAATAATTGCTTCCTTCCTATTATTTTATTTGCCTTGTAAACAAATAAAATAACGGAATTTGTAAAAAAAAATCAAAAATAATAATTAACAATTAATTATTAATATTTCAAAAAGCTAAGTTCTTAGTCAACGACGAAACGTTCCAAATTCAAAGAATTACCCACGAAAAAAACCTGAAAATCGCCCCCAAAATTTAGGGCAAGCGGTGCTTGCCTTGCTTGCTCTGAGGATTCGCCACTGCATGACTTTTATTTTGCCGATTCTGCTCCTACTAATCGCTACAAAAGGGGTAATGATGGTGCTCCGCCTTTGACCACAACTCTGGATTTTTTTTGTCAGTCCGAATGAACCTTTATAATAGTTTTATTGCCCACAATTTATCCACGTTACTTGTGAGGCAAATGAAATAAGCAGTAATATTTCGATCTCTCATAAAATACATATAAGTATAGGAGCTTCTCCCCAAATAAAGGCATCTAAAGTCCAAACCGTGCAAACCAATCACGTCAAAAAGAATCCTACAAATTGGGGGTATTATATTCATACTTTTGCGTGCACTCTTCTATACATACCACCAATATTTTCCCAGATCCACCCAAGAAGTTATAACGACGTCTTTGTACAATTTTTTTTTTTTTTGGCTTATGGATCGGGCTTAAGCACTAGCATAGGTATACCATAATTAATTAGTAATCGTCCATGCTAATGCATGCCCAGTTTCAATGCTCCTCACAAGTACCTCGTTCAAATAAGAGGAGGCTAGGAACAAGGCACATTTCGGCGAGGTTTTCGTTTTTCGTCTAATTAAGGCAATCCCTGTTTTGAAAGAGTTATTGTGATAACGACGTGAGGAAGATGGCTACGGAAGCGTTTATCGTCGTACTCGTTGATTATCGTTCACTAAACTTTCAGCTAATTTTCTGAATATTTTTAACGAGTTATTTTCTTTTTTATCTTTGGTCTTGTAGCTCCCATTTATAACAGATTTTGTTCTTTTCTTTTTTAGGACAAAGGAAGAGAAGGAGCGATGTAAACACGCAACGTTTCTTCCCCACTTGGATTTCTACTCCCTTGGTTTTTTTTTCTGTTGTTTTAAAGGACAATCGATCTTTACGTCAAATGTGAAATGAGTGAGGGCGTTGTAATAGTCCGAAAGACGTATAAAAAAAAGTCAAGTCGATGATAATGTTTCTCCTTCATTCGTCTGCCCCAAAAGTACAGTTATTTTCGGAAGACGTCTAATTTTGAAACGAAATAGACACTTACGTCCCCACTTGTTCCATTTAACTCTAGACCCACCGCAGGAAGGTAGAAACAATCTCTCGGCTTGGGCATTGCCCTTATTTTCGCTCACGACTGAAGTCCTCCCTACGTGACTGCAATCTTGATAACTCTTGACTTTTGACGAACATGGGGGACCTTCGTTGTGTGAAAGAGGGGTGGGGTCAAGAGCATGAACCAGCTTTTTTTGTTGAATTAGAAAAGAAACCCAGGGGTTGCCCTTCTTCTCATCGCCCATACTAAATGTTTATATCCGCAACTCTATGTTATTTTAAACGCGAGTCGAAGGAGGAGTGAAGAAGTAACCATTAGCCCACACCACACCGCAGAGAATGAGGGAGGATAATTTAATCGCTATCTGATTCCCCCGAGGATAGATGGTTAATCAGTTTCCACTCTAATCCTCGTGCTGCGCTTCCCAGCTTGTTAGCGTTAACGAGAGCAACTGGAAAGGGTGTGTGAGTTAATGAGATAAGTAATAAAAAAGTACGCACGCAAAAAAGCAAACACTGATTTATGGAATTAAATGAATTCGATTGACCAACATGCAGTTGTGATGAGACTTGGGAAGCGTCCAGGAGAGAAATTGCCAGAGCCTCAATTATCTAAACCAAAATTAAGGGAGTCAACTCTGGTGAATCACGCTGAAGAGTTTGATGAAACAGGGGCCACTCATGAAGGAATCGTAAGATGACGGTAAAGCCCGTTTCACACTTGGGGGGAAAAAAGATGCCACGCGCGTCAGACTCGTGCAGTAAAAAATACGTCAAACTGTAGAAAAACACGTAGAGCACGCCTTTCACATTTATAGTCGAGAGTCGTGGGCGCGGGTGTCGTGGGACACGACACGACGGTGGACGTGGGACACGACGGTGGGGTGCACGTGGGGATTCCGCACCATACCTGGACAACCTGCGCACCATACCTTACAACTCTATTGCCATAATAAACGCTCTACTCTGAAAGAGTTCTTTCCATAGTCTCTTTCTTTCTTACGAAGAAGGAAAGGTAGTAGTCGAGAAAACCTTGTTCAAACAACCATGGCAAAGAGGGGAGTACCCCTAACATTTTCAAATTACCACTTCGCTCAACTCCTCAAGTTAACCCAGTAGTAGTAACCAGCGTTTTTCGACGAATGTCACAAAGCGAAGTTTTGGCATTGGCATACTCTGGCATCTCCGTCACAAACTCGAATCCTCTACTCCCAATTCGAATGAACTCCTCTTGGAAGATGCGGCTGACCGGTGTTAGGACCTCTTCCCTGACTCTTTTTCTGCGGCGGTGTTTTATTTTTGATATTTCTCGACTACTATATTTCCTTCTTCGTAGGCAAGAAAGAAAGGAAGAGGCATTGGAAGGAGAACTCTTTCAGGGTAGAGCGTTTATTATGGGATTAGAGTTGTAAAAGGGTTGTACAGGTATGGTGCGGAATCCCTACGTGCTGAACTCCCACGTAATCGTGGGCGCGGGTAGTCGAATCACGCCCGAGAAAAACGCGCTTCGGCTCTTTTTCCTCCTACACACTGAAAGGGGCCTCTTCTAACTGACACCTGTTCGTGGCGCGGCGTCGCCGTCGTTCTGCTCCCCTTCCCTAAGTTGCCCACTTGTCCACAAGTTGAACGAATCAGACATCACGGACTATCGGACACTCGATATACAAATAATTTCCCCGAACCCTCTTCAGAATCCACAAACGACTCTTGGCATTAAAAAGAAATGTTTGTTAATGACGCAAAAGTACAACTCTATAAGTCTGTTCCAGCAAGGTGTTTGGAACATTTCGGAGCAGAGTTGCCATGGAATCAGCCAATAAAATTCAAGTTTATTACATTCGTCCGTCGTTGCTGAAGACTTGTGTTGATGGTATCCAGTGATCTGGTTTAAAAAATATATTCATGCAATATTTTGATCAATGAGGAATCAACATTATATTACTAATGTTGTTTAAGCGTTAACCTAATATTTGCAAGCAAATATTATATTAATAGGCTGTTTAAGGGGGAGTTGTACATGTTTTTCCTCGACTCCCTCCAATCTTACCTCGTCTACTCATTTACGTAAATTATCGCTGTATTTCTGCACAATCCTGGATTTCAAGGTCTCATTTGTATGCAAATGTATGCATCTATAAAGGGAAATAAATATTCTTGTTTAAATCTTAAGGAAATTCCGCACAAGCGTACGATCTTGCTTTCCTGAATAAGTTTCCGAAAGAGTGTGAATTTTCAAGGTAAACGTTTATGTGCGATTTACAGTTATTTTAGGGGTGAAATATGAAAAAAGAAGATCATATGGTTGTGCGGAATCTCCTGAAGATTTAAGTGAGACCTTGAAATCCAGGATTGGTGCAGAAATTTACGTAACGCCGAGTAGGCGAGGTATGATTGGAGGGGGGTCGAGGGAACACATGTACAACTCCCCCTTAAGCGTCTATCCTACGTTTGTAGGACAATGTTCATATTTTAAGCCCTTGATATAAATTGTATAATTAGTACTTAATTTAGTACCACCTTAGTGATCTTAATCTTCCGTTTCAATGGTGACATTCACAGTTCGGAAGGGAAAGATGATTAATGCTCTCTTTAAATCAAATCTGTGGATTAAAGGTGTGACATACGTGGATAAAAGTATTGGCGTTTCACCAAAAAATAGTCAACCTCGAAGTCCGGAAGGCAGCCAATTTTACGATAAGAACGACCAAAAGGCGACCCTTTTCCTGCGTCTAACCACATCATATTAGTGTCAACCTACAGCCTTTTGTTCCTCATTGTCTCGATTTCACCAATACAGTGAGATTAAACTAAATTTTTCATGAAGAATAATTAAACTACGCACATTCTCACGGGGAACCCGGAATGAAATAGTGTTATGAGATTTATTTGTTTGTCAAGTAAAGAACACGAGAGTGCTGTGAATCCAGCCTGGATCAAACTTCTTTTTGCTTTTGCCAAAATCGAGGTCAAATTGTGACGTAAAATGCCTAGTTAAATGAGGGATGTTGAGAGAAAGAGCGAGAAATAACCATGACCGTGTAGTGGGACGTGGGAGTTAGGCTTCTTTCTGTCGAGTGTCTACTATGACCCTACATCTTTCTATAATCTTAGAAGAGAGGAAGCGCACTCTTCACACGAACTAATAATCTTTTTACGTCAAAAGTATGAGGGGAAAGCTAGACGCTATATTTTTTAACGGAAAATTATTTTTGATGTGAGATTTGTAGTCTTCATACACATTGAAGATATTTTTACTTTTTGCAGTTGGTAGGCATACCTGCAAAAATATAACTATCATTGATAATATTTTTTCTGTTTAAGGAAAGACATTAACAATTTAATGAACTTTACACAGCTAGAACTTCACCTGCACACGTATATCACATGAGCGGTGAGAGGGGAGGCGAGGTCATCATTTCTCAACCCATCCACCATTAACTAGTTCAATTCATCAATCAATTAGAAAACGGAACGAAAATTCCCCCATCCTCATCACCCTACCTTTAAATCATATACGACCACCGTGTCTCATTCCCCAAGCGCCTTCCCAAGGTTTCCTCTTTAGCCCTTTCAACGTACAGCGACGATGGTTAAGGTCCATCATTCTCAAACTGGGCAATTCATTAATCATTTCGTTTTCACATTTATTACATTCTTCAGAGCGTTAAAAAATAAAAGGGAAGCGAAATGAAACACATTTTGCCAATTTTCGTCAGTTTTTTATTCTTTCGGTAGTGCGGGGTCTAGGTTGGATGTATATGTATTCATCTTACTCCAAGCTTATTGCAAATATTGTAAAAACTCAAGTGCAAACAGAGAACCGTTAAGCCTCGAGTTTCTTTCAAGGTTCCAAGGATCTAGGCATCTAGACCTTCATCTAACACGTCAAAATTTGATTCAAACGATGTCCATACCGGGCTCTCCTTTTAGTGCTTTTTTGACTTTTTAAAGGTATACATCGTTAAGGGGGTGTTTCACAGATGATTCCTCGACCCCCCTGCAATCATCCCTCAGCTACTACTCCGCAACGTTTTCTCGCCTTGTCTCTGCACCAATCCTGGATTTTAAGGACTGAAAATGAAAGAGAAATACAGCACTTTCAGTTGAATTCCAATGGGGACCTTCCCTGAAGTTTTACTACGAGAATGATAATTCTGATAAGCCTAACCTGCATTGCAACTGATCTATAGAACTATAAAAAACTGCACCGAAGGCACGGTCCAGTCTCCGTTTAGACCTCAGACCTTCAGCTACCTGAGCCACTCGGTCCTGGTCTCATCAGCCTGGCAATCTAGCCGAGTACGGAGGTCGAAATGGAGACTGGACCATGGCCTTCGGTGCAATTTTGTCGTGATTGTTTGGTGAGTCCTGCCCCCAACATCCTTGTCGTTCTTTACCATAGAACTATACTCAAGCCAAAGCTTTGTTGAAGTTGATAGAACTTCTTATCTAATTGTAAGCTTTGACCGGTGTGAGATATCAATGTGTGCCTAATGGTTTGCTATTGAAATTGAAAAGTTAGCAGAAGTTAGTAAGATTCCTTCACTTTGAAGACAAATTAGGTACTTGAACATTTCTATGTGTATGTACCTATTTTATTTTATTTTATTCCGCTTTGTTTCTTCTTTTTTTTTTGGTGACTTTTCGTTCAGGCGTCTTCTTTTATTTTATTTGTACTACAAGTGAATTTGTCTTTGAACCTATATAATCGTATGCTTTCAGCACAATTTTTTTCTTCATGCGTTAATATTGAGCTGGCCTTAGGAGGAAATAAGTGAACTTAGCTTCAATAGTACTTTTACAGCGACTTTAAGCTTCACTTTCTACAACAAGGACTAAGGAGCAAGAAAAGAGGATATCGTAAAGTAGATTAGGGCTTTAAAGTAAAATAGGTGGCTTAGTCGAGCGGACAAAGCTATAACTTTTTGCTCTCGAGCTCCTCAAAATGGTTATCGGAGGAGGGGAGTACACCACAGGTCTCATATACAGGCTCCGCATCAACCCCGTCCCACCGACGGCAGCATGTACCTTATTTCAACAGTTACTCCCTTCTCCTTTTTGCTCTTGAAAACTTCCCTTTGGGCCCTCCCTGTGCCAGCTCTTTATTGTTACATGAGCTTCTCCTCCTCTCATAAGCCTACAAGTTGTTTTCTTTTTTAAAGTGCCTAAGCTGAATATTCCGAACGACGAAAAGGTTTTTTTAAAAACTTTATTTTATTTTTCCGCACAAGTTATCTCTTTGCGTTACACCAATCGACACTAACTGCCTTTCTATTTTCCCAGACTATTTATTCTAGTACAAAATTTAAGAGTTAGCATTTCGCAGGGGCCTAGGGTTACATAGAAATACGGATTGTTATACTCCATAACTCCTACTCTAGAGGCGTTCTCACTTGCATTATAACTAAATGATTGGAGTTCACTGAACTTCTTTACTCTGTATCAAATTTCTCCGGAGTTGATAGTAACCCCCGAGGGAAATGCACTTCAGAACTCGAATGACTTGGTGAAGGCCTTCGCTGATTTTTATTACTCCCAGACTCTTATCCGTCAGCTTTTAGAAACAACGCTTCTAATTTTGAAACAGATAATTTTTCTATTCTCTCTTACGGCAGCATTTCAAATATTCCATTTCAGGAGGACGAATTGGTTAGAGCTATACAACTCCTGAAAAATTACAAGTCAACGGGTCATGATGGAGTTTCCAACGAATTTTTTAAAAATATGTATGAAGATCATAGACGGCAACTTCTAAAACATTTTAACAGTGTCTGGAAGTCTGGTTCCTATCCCAGTAACTGGAAAATGGCAATTACTATTCCGTTACACAAGCCAGGAAAGGGTCCTAGACAAACCTCCAGTTATCGCCCAGTTTCGCTTCGTCATGCATGGGGAAACTATGAAAGTATGATCTCGCACCACCTATCTACTTATCTATCTAGTAATAACTTGTTCAATCACCGCCAGGCAGGCTTCAGAAAAGGATACTCAGTTTTAGATCAATATTTTTCTATATAAAGAACACGTTTGATCGGGTCTGGAGGCCCGGTGCTTTACACCAGCTTCATGACTTCCTCACCTACAGGACGTTTCAGGTGCGAATAGGTACCGTACTGTCGACCATTCGGGACCAGGAGACTGATGTTCCTCAAGGATCAGTTCTTAGCGTTATTCTATTCCTGTGCGCCATAAATAATCTGGCAGAAAACTTGGATCCTATAGCGTGAGAAGAATGACGTGGCCATCTTTCAGGACTCGGCAGTGGAATGCGAGGTGGCTCGGCAAAATTTTCAAGGTGTCATCAGTACATTGGTCTCGAACGCTGAGAAGATATGTCTTTCCTTCTTGCCCGACAAAACAATAGCCATGCATTTTTGCCGACTCCCCATGAGCCACCTACTTTCCATTTACATAATGATCCTTTTCAATACGCTTGTAAGAATAGATTCCTTGGACTTGTCTTCGACGAGAAACTCCGTTCGAAGGATCATATCCAGTACATTTCTACTCGCTGCGCAGCTGATATCAGGCTTTTGCGAACCTTGTCTAGTTTTAAGAGGGGAACGTCCACGAAAATGCTTTTGACCCTTGTTCAAAGCCTAATACGACCGAAAATTGACTTTGCGAGCATCATTTACTCATCAGCGCGGCGCTCTTGGCTTCTCCCGTTGGACCGTCTTTACCAAGCGGGGCTTCGGATATGCCTTGGCGCATACACCGACCTTGGAATGCCGAAGAAATTACTTATTGCTAAATTACGTTGCTGGTATAAAGAGCAGGCCCAGTCATTTTTTGCATGATGTTTTAAGTAATCAGAACCAAGTTGAGGGATATCGGAATCTGCCGACTACTAGAACAAGACCATTACCGATACGCTATCGTGAAATGACATCACTAGTAAATTACACAGCCCATCCGGTAATTTCGAATTGCCCCATCAGTGCTTTTCCATGGCTCCTTCCTGATGCCAAGATTGACCTCTCGTTCCACTACCAGACAAAAATACAGCTAATGCCTGTGGAATATACGATGAAGTTTCAACAATTCATGCAAGGAAATAATGATTTCGTGTTCATTTATACCGATGGATCCAAGACTGGCGCAGGAGTAGGCTGTGCGCATTTTGTTTCACCACAGGAGTCACGCTGTTACTCCCTACCGCCAGTGGCTAGTGCCTACACCGCGGAGCTTTTGGCGCGGCTATTTGCCTTGGATTATTGTCTGTTGTCCTCGAAACCAAAATTTTACATTGTAGCTGACTCGTTAAGTGCCCTTCAGGGCATTCAGAACAAATTTTAAGGCGAAAGCTTATTAGTCCGAGAGCCCACCGTAAGAAAAACCCGGGTCATTTGATCGTGTCTAGCACCTGCGACGGACGTTTTCTATGGTCTAGGAGATGACACTTCCGAGATCGCCAGAAATTTTCCGTGGGACAGGTGCTCACAGCAGAGATAGGTGTTGACAAACACACCTTTGGGTGCTTTGAAAAAGACTGGTGGGAGTAAAAAGTCGTTTCCCACGTCCAATACGAAACGAAATCAACAAAGCCATCCAATTTGACCGTGGATAACGCCATCAGCGAGCTTTAGAAAATGTGAAATTTCGAGGCTTACTAGTAGCCAGGGTTTCATTCGAAATTGGATGGTGGTGGTAGATTTCTATAGTTTATTTTTTGCGAAGTACCAATTTTGACACTTGCCAGCCGTTTTCAAGCAGCCCAAAGGTGTGTTTGCCATCAGCTAGCTCTGTTGTGAGCCCCTGTCCCACGGACAGGGCACAATTGGAGAGCAGCAGCCCCCTCCAGTCCTCCACCGATCATCTCTAGCACCACGCAGCACATCATCTCTGCGTTTTGGCCTAGTGCTTGCATCAAATATCCCGGGAATTTCGAGCATGCATTTCGGCTTACCCGTACAACCGCACATTGCCTACGTGAAAAACTTATCATGGTCGTTTTCTTCCTGCGATTGCTCATTACATTTTCATCAAAAGGGGTTTTCCAAGAACGCTTTTACACGCTCATTTTTAATTCAACTATCTGAGGATAGCAAAAGAGCTTGAGATATAACTTTTTGTTGTAAACCAAGTTTTCATTTTACGACTTTGTGTACTTATGTCATCATCATCATCATCATGACTTTGTGATGAAGATTCCTCTGTTTTCGTTTTCTTTATTTGATTCCACAGGAAGAATGATCAATACTCGGTCATGTGCCAAAAGTACCTGAACGACCAACCAGATTGCACCAAAAATTCTTTACGCCTGAGTGGTCGCCCCTAAATGGCTCAAAATTATGTCAATCGTTTCAAGTTGTGTGTGTGATTAGCAACTGGTAATACTACAGTAAAATGTATTATTTTCTAAAATAGTGCAACTTTCGCACCAGCATTAAAGGCGTTCTCCGCCAAAATCCTCACTAGGTATAAAGCCCAATAATATGACGGTTCCTTCTCCAAAGCTGACAGACGAGAAGAGATATAGAAAAGATTGAAAGAGACGGGGATTTTGGGGGTTTGGTTATACTGAATATAAATCTTAGCCAAAAGTGAAGGAAGTTCAGGAAGCGAAAAGAGGTATACAATAAAAACCATTTCAAGAGGAGTGTCTGGAGTGAAACACATTTTCTCGCATGAAGATGTACAGGTTGGGGAAGTTGTAAGAAGTAGGGTGGGTGGATTTGTTTTGAGAATTCCAACACCTGTGCAAAAACAACATCGTTAAATTTGTATAAGGAAGGAAGATGAGGTCTTGGAGGCTCAGCGAATAATGTGTGTGCAAGGATGATGAAGGTAAAGGAACTTCAATTTTTTTTCTTTTTCATTTTCTTGTCCGGAAAAAGTTTCACATTTGAGCAGTTTGCCCTTTCTTTTCTGCTCACCGACACACAGCCTCATTACAGTTTTATTCTTTGACCCTCCTCTTCTCTCTGCCCAATACAAAAAAAAAAAAAAAACAAGTCGCCCTTTTACAAACATCCTGAATATTTTCCAATTTTCCTCTGCGGAGTGAAATTGACCCTCTGGGACAGTGTTAATTTTTTTAAACGAACAAAGGACGTTAAAAGTTGAAAAGGCTCAAAGTGAGCTCTTCAAACTTTAACCAA
Source organism: Corythucha ciliata (assembly GCA_038030265.1). Classification (NCBI taxonomy): domain Eukaryota; kingdom Metazoa; phylum Arthropoda; class Insecta; order Hemiptera; family Tingidae; genus Corythucha; species Corythucha ciliata. Next base: position 41,652,493 of record CM075942.1, on the reverse strand, counting down.
TGTGCATCCCCGGCGTTTTTCGCTTCATTTGGTATCAACTCCGTCACACCCTCTCTTTCATCACCCAAGTTCCAGAGTGCATAAGGCTGTTGTCATTCGTAATTTACCTTTCCACCTGATTGTGAAATAGACGTTGAAACTCCATTCAAAGAGAAATAAAATAAAAGTTCCACTGCTCACTCAGTCTCTCTCCCTAATATAAGCTGTTTTTTTCCACCCGGAAAATGACAAACACTCCCCTTCTCATCCCTTACGAATACATCCAACAGTCACTTCCAACCAACCCACATACTTGAATACGTATAGAAATTGTTCACACCCGTTATCACCACTGTAAATTCCATTTCTGATCGCTATTGCTGGATATATTGCCTCAAAAAATAGCTTTTTTCATACAGCATTAAATCTTGATTGAAATGCTCTAATGAATGAATGGTTTTAATCAGATTGTGTAACGTTCTAAAGATGAGAGAAAGGGCGGGATATTCAATTTTTATAATGCCAGCCTTATTCTGTTTCAATTTTGTATGGACCAATGATTAATCAAAACGTCATATTTCATTCTGAACTCATTATTTCTTTCTTAAAAAGGCCTCCTCCGTCTGCCCTTACGATTCACCAAACCTGCCACCGGTGGAAAAATTGAAGGTTGTGGTTGATGCCTTCCGGCGTGCTTCAGTGTTCTGTAAAAGGGTGGAAACGGGTGATGGGGTTTCTTTTTCTTGAATAAATTGGCCACCCCGCACTGAAAATTCTCTCTCGTTCTTTTCGTCTCAATCATTCGGAGATGGATGACGAGAAGGTAGGGAATTGAGAGAGAGGAAAAAGGCCTGTGGAGTGAAGAGAGTGTAGGAAGGAGGGTTTTCATAAAAATCCAGAATGTGAGGAGAGAGAAGCTTTGAGACGCAATTAATATTTTATACATGTTTATACTTATTAATAAAACGTGATATGTCTGCCCTCCGGTCCATAACTTTATTTAACGAAGGGCGGGTGTATTTAACGAAGGGGTGGACTACGTGATTAAAAAAATGTTGGAATGTGCAAACTTGAACCAGGTATTTAAAAGAGATGGTGCAAGAAAAAAGTGTCTCGTGGGTTAGAATCACGAATTATTGACTTTCTGACTCTTGAGAAAGTACAACAATCCTCCAAGTTACGGTCTTATTTTTAGACCACTTTTTTGTATGTTAACGTTCACTTTTACATCTTTCAAGCAGTATGTTTGACGTGAGAGGTAACCCCCGCCCATCTTTTAACAATTGAAATATTCTTGTTTCATGGGTGTCGTTGTGGGTCGCTATCAAACACTGTCATCCCAAAGAAGTTGCCTTTTCAGACGCCTATGATAAGCTTATATTTCAAACTCTACGCTGTTTCCTTTCGCGCTTAACTGCAGTGGAATGAATAGGAAATTCACAAGGCATATCACCGAGTACAAAAAAATATTTAATTCACGGGCGTCGTGCTGAAAAATTAAACCGGGTCAGACTCGTGGAGAGCGAAAGAGCACACGCAGTCCATTTGCCAACTGTTGCTGGTTTCCATCCTCGCTCCAGTTCAAATTACTTTACTCTCCCACAGGAAGCATTATTTTGCTTTTAGCATGGTTTAGATCAACGTTGGGCGAGGTTCTTTATCGTTTATCTGTGGGCCGATGCAACTTTCATTCTGGAATGTGTAATTTATGAGCCTTTCAATTAGGTGAAGGCTATTTACTGAAACCGTGGGTACTCGGCCAATTACGCACGACAACGACCAGAAAAATCCACTTAAAGTTATAATTTCTAGTAGTGTCACATCCATAGCAGCCAGTCAAATTCTGGTCCCATCGCATCGGTACAAATTTCCGACTAAAGTCACGATGATCACAAATTGCTTGAGAGGGAATACGTTGGGTTGGGTGAAAACGTTAGGGTGTACTCAGACAGTCAGGCTATCTTGTGGACCTTATACAGGGTGTTCGAAAATTCGATGCTCAGCCGAAAACTGGTCATAGTACAGCTGATGTGTGGTCGAAATTACTAAATTCACTTTTCCGGAATTCAGCTTGGTTTTCGAGTTATTACACCATCTTTAATTTTTTCGTGGGGCTATATTTTTTTTTGGAATACTTGCTCCCGGCCGCTCTAGAATCAATTCTAGCTCAAAACTAATTGAGTCATTCGAAAGAGCGCACAATTTTCTTCAAAATGACTGTATTGTATTATGAATTTGGTCATTTCCTCAGGGCGCTAAAGCTGCTGGAAAGTGATGTTTTTTATCTTTGTATCTTTCCCATGTTTTTCAGCTGCGATTTTCTCCCACTCCTTGAAGGAAAATATTTTTTTGGGTTTATTGGAAAAACTTCCTCATTTTGTCAGCTTTCAAATGGAGTGCAATAGCCTCGGGATTTTACAAGTATTTGTGAAGAAGTAGCTGTTTGAATAGTAAAAACCGACGGGCTTTGATGGGGAATGAGAGATCGTTTTTAGATTAGAAGTATGTTTTGAAGCCAGAGTTGGTGAGGGGAGAGGCAGGGCCTCTCAGAATGTCTGAATGTGAGCTAATAAATTACAAGAACAGCATAGATAATATAAGTAATAATTGAAAAAAAACAGTCAATGTTGTTGTGGAAAGAGCGACCCTTCATCTGCAACCAAATGTTCCTCCTTATGTGTAGACCGACATCAACCAAGATTCGGCGCTGCCTTCGTAAAACAGAATTTGGATGAGTTTTTAGCAGTAACGCAGAAATACTTTCACTGGTCTCTCAACGGATATAAAACGTCCTCAATGCGCTCAAAAAGAGCAGAACCGCAAATAATCGGTGAATAGGAATCTACTGATGAGGAAAGAGTCGTAAATGATTTTCTGCTCGTCATACTTCAACGTTTTAGGTTAAGGAGGTATCTGAGGGATCACCCCGATTAAGGATTTAAAATTGCTGAAGTTCCCATGTATTGGGGGTTTAATCCCCATGCCACGAAGGTAACTCATTACATTACCAACACCAGTTTTGAGTGAATGTGCTTATAGGAAAAATGAAAATGAAAATTCTTTGGCATTTAATTTTTCGCGATTGTTTCAACGATTACGTCTTCTTGTAATGCACAAAAACGTCGCCAAATTCCTGTTTGATGTCCCTTTTCGCACAAGGAGAACTTTGGCTCAATCAGTTATCGTTCCCCTCATTCATTACCCATCACTAATTCCGAATATCAGCTGTTTTTTCAATTGCTATTCTTGTACTTTTTGTAATTTATTAGCTTACATTCAGACACTCCGAGAGGTCCCTGTCTCTCACCTCACCAACTCTGGCTTCAAAACATACTTATCCTCTAAAAAAGTTCTGTTATTCTTCACAAAGCCCATCGGTTTTTACTCTTCAAACAGCTACTTCTTCGCGAATACTTGTAAAATCCCGGGACTATTACACTCCATTTGAAAGCTAACAAAATGAGGAAGTTTTTCCAATAAACCAAAAAAAATATTTTCCTTTAAGGAGTGGGAGAAAATCGCAGCTGAAAAACAAGGGAAAGATACAAAGATGAAAAAATTTCACTTTCCAGCAGCGTTAGTACCCTGAAAAAATGGCCAAATTCATAATACAATACAGTCATTTTGAAGAAAATTGTGCGCTCTTTCGAATGACTCAATTAGTTTTGAGCTAGAATTGATTCTAGAGCGGCCGGGAGCAAGTATTCCAAAAAAAAATATAGCCCCACGAAAAAATTAAAGATGGTGTAATAACTCGAAAACCAAGCTGAATTCCGGATAAGTGAATTTAGTAATTTCGACCACAAATCAGCTGTACTATGACCAGTTTTTGGCTGAGCGTCGAATTTTCGAACACCCTGTATGGTGAAGCCAGTGGTCGATTCAGCCCAATTAGCGGACTGTCACCGTGATGTCATCTTGGGAGGACAGGGATTGGGGAACAACGTTAGACCAGTGTGGATCACAGGTCATAGGGGGTTTGAAGTTAATGAGAGGTTAGGTATGCCGTCAAAAAAAAGAGCTTCACAAGGCAATTTGGGACCGGGAATGTCCATTGTGGTCTCCGGACGACGATGGAAGGGCATAGCCCAACACAATTCGAGTTTCGAGAAATCGTCGTCCGGATAACATCAGTTTAATTTAATTATTAAAAATACCGGCGACAGAAATATTCATTATATCCACCTCAAAACATCTAGATAAGATAAATTTCGGCGTGGTTTACCGATCAGGAGAAACGCCTGGAGTTTCGAGAAACAATGGACCTGGGTGGGGTTCGGCTTAGCTTATCCCTCGGAGTACGACTCCCAAAGGCGTCTCCGTGGCGCAATTGGCAACGTGCTGGACTGGTAATCCAGAGGTTGCGGGTTCAAATCCCGCCGGGGAGCCATTTTTTCTCGAAACTCGAATTGTGATGGGCTATGCCCTTCCATCGTCGTCCGGATAACATCAGTTTAATTAATTTATTAATTAAATGTGGGAAAAGGTTGAATTAAGAATTGGAGAGCCATCCTCACAATTAGTTCCTGGAGTGCGATGGCCGCATGCATGCAAGCGATGTTATCTATAAGGGTATGGGACAAGGACCAACTTCCTCGCTGTTATCAATCCAAATACGTAATTTGCTAAACTTTATGGGGATGTTGCGGGCCATTGTGCTGACCGTAGGATGGATTTAGTGGTGTACGAGTCGACAGCACACTTCGTTCGAAACTGCGATGGATTCTTGGCGACCAGATTCTGTTACGGTCTGATAGGTTACCCGGACTAATATTCTATAGAACCAACGGGGTCCAGGTTTTAGAGTTTGTTAGGAGAGTGGGTAGGCGTATATACCCCCCTTCCCCTCAACAGGTCTCTCGAGTATGACCCCAATAATCTTGAGTCTGGCCTATATTGTGCCGCTCTTTGGCGCCCTCGCATTCGGAATGGCCGAGTGTGAGCCACTTGTTAATAATAATAAAATGGTCATTAAACGTTCATAAAGCTGTTATCATTGCTCGATTTTTACCAGAAATTTACAGTCTTTCTGTCGAAAGTACCGTCGAAAGGTGAGTGGCGTTCGCCTATTATGCCACACAAAATCAACTATAATTTTTTATCACTCAAAAGTTCTAAATGATCTTCTTTGAAGAAAGATGTTTCTATTCTATAAAATAAAAAAGCTACCCATCTTCTAGCTACCTATCTTAACCTTCTACCCCTTCTATCTCTGTTTCCACCGAAGAAAACTTTCCCAAAAGATAGCGAGAACACGCTAGCGATCAATGTCTGGACAGCCGCGAGCTTCCATCCCCTTGTATCATCGATCTTGATTTTGATGGATGAATTTTCAACTTGCAAGAGGATCCAAAGCCCAAGAGCGTTATAGCAAGGCCGTTGAGATGGTTTTTTGCAAAGTTCAAGATTTTCCACTTTTACCACTGTGTTACCACGCGATACGGGGTTGTTTATGAGACGGCTTCGGAGGGGGTGAAACGGTGTGTAGAGGGAAAATGAAGGTACGTTTAACCCCCCCCCCCTTTTATCCCTTGTTTGGTTGGTTAATGTAAACTCAATGGAAGCTTCCCACATATACTGTTCAATTTATGATAAGGCCATTTGATTTTAAGAGTCTCTTTTTTTCACACAGTTTCATTTTAGTTAACGCTACTTCCAAATTGACACCTTAATGACAAGCTTAGTCAAGACCTCAACAAGTTCCCTCCCTCAGCAAACGAGTTGCGTGATCCTGTAAAAGACACTTCTAAAATCCAATTTATCGCCCATATCTTATTTCACTAAATCGGTGGATTTTTTTTAGCGACCGAAATGGGCTAAATGAGGGTATAATTGAAAAAAAAAAAAAAAAAATTAAAACCCCCACGTTACTTACTAACTCACGTTACGTCGGTCAAGTGCGCCGACCTCTTCAGGTTATGTTTCCACAACAAACTTTTTCTTCCTTTTTTAGCCATACGTGTCACTGAGCACACCACCTCCCGTCCATCAAGTATACGCTACTATAAAATATTATTTTAAAAAACAAAACTCGAGGTATAACGGTGTGAATAAATACCTTATCACAATATGTTCACCAGAAACATTTATTTTGCACATAGGCTAGGAAGACGTCAACTCTTCTGACGAGAACAGAAGATCATGGTTTCTGATACATTCATACTCATACGTCGAGCAAGCTCCCAAGCCTTTCGGCGGTCGACTTTCTCCCAACACTAGGCTTGATAACTGACACCGTTGAACCCTCAATTTTTGGGGAACAATGAAATGACAATGTTGTGTCTTGGTTACGAAGGAAAATAGCAACCAAAGGCACAGCAATTTTCTCTGGATTCGCCGTTGAGAGACATCCCACAAGCGCCTTATCACCTTTCCCATGGGTCCACGGCTTGAAAAATACACCTTGATAAATCGATCTTTGATACCAGTTTGGTTTCGTAAGTAGAGGGAGGAGGAGTTTCAACTAGTCGAATTAGAGAGCGCTGTCCGCGGGTTCATGTTCTTCTTGACGGGCTATACAATCGTCAATACCATCGTAGATTATATTGAATTTCTTATATTATAGAAATATTAATGACCAGAAGGAAGTCTGTAGGTCTGTTCGCGGAGAAAAAGTGTAGGGTAGTGTAGTGTAGTGTAGGGCAGGTTGGGGTAGCTGGTGTAGACGAGGGCAGCGAGGATTTTTTTGTTGCGCGAACGCTTTCAGAGCAGCCAGTGTAAATTCATAACAGTCGTGATATTTTCTCACTCCTGTGCATGTTAGATAAGAGTTATCAATTTATAACAAAAAATTGGAGTAACTTCGGGCAGCCCGGAGTAGCTCTGAACTCATCGCGAACGCCCTACACTAGCTACACTAACTACACTCGTCTGCTCGCGAACGCTTTTCGGGCGTCCGAGTGTACCCTCAGGCAACCTAGTGTAGCTTCGCGAACAGACCTTGATTTTCACTTTTCTACACTGACGTATAATACATTCGTTTTCATAAGTTTTCCATGACTAGTGAGTTATTGCATAACTGTCCGACGGTTAACGTTAACGGTTATGTGACGTCATGATAAGCATAAAATTCAAATTTTGAGTTTAAGCGTTAATCACAAACGTTTAAAGACCAGTATGAGGAGGTGTTTTATTAATTTGTTTGAAGCAATTAAGTGCATCTATACCCTACCATGTGTTCATATTTTAGCGCAACTATTATTTGCAATAACTCTTTATCCATCAACACAAACGGCTACTCTTATGGTGACGTCACATAACCGTAAACGTTAAGCGTCAGACGGCTATGCAATAACTCCCTACTACTGACTTGTCGAGACGCCCGGGTTAAATCTAGAAATGTCATTCATGTAGTTGATACATGAGTTATTATGCTACATCAGTTGTTACTCAGTTTTTATTGTATGCAATAAAAAAATATACTTATACAGGGTGTTTGGTAAGTCGACGGCAATAATGCAGGTGGTTTTTCTAGGTCCAAAATGGACCAAAAAAGTCCATATAAACATAGGTCCGATTTCCAACCGTTTTCGTGATAATCGACATTTTAGTATTTTTAGCCATAACGTTAATTTTATTGGATTCAGCGCTTATAAGTCGAGAACAGTTACACGTACATTAAATCTGAGGGCACTACCGAAAAGACCAGACAGTTTTCAGTGGGAATTGGTCCAGTTATCCCTGAAAGTAGTCGCACTTTTCCAGTAACCAGTCAGATTGTGGAGATTTGTACCGATTTTAGGCAGTTTAGCAAATTTCACAAAAACTTGCCTCACTTGCTCAACTTGCTTGATTAGTGAGGATCAAAGTACCAAACTCAAATTATCGCACCTCTTTATAAAAACTTGAAGAAATGAACACATTTCCAGCGAAAAGTGCTTGTTTGGGTGTTCTTTGCAATAGGCCTTTGCGAGGAAATGAAGGGGAAAAAATTGAGTTAAACAAACTACTTCTTATTTAAAATGAAAATAAAACTTCTTTTAGGACTTAATCAAGGTCAGCGATGCAAAATAAAAACTTCCCGTAGTGTATTTGAACTTTATTCAGAACAATTTGCCTCATTCAATGCAGAATCTGGGGGAAGATGTTCGTCGAAGCCTTATTCTTAACATGATCGTGCCCCCTCCCGCCTAATTGATCGAATTTCGCCAGTATTTGGATAGAAGCTATATGTGGATATGACGAGGGGGTTCAATTCCACTACTTCGATCGCCGGTCATGGCGCCCATGGATTTCCACGTCTGGGGTTTGGTAAAAGACCGTGTTTACTGCATCAGGAGGAGCTTCGAAGAAAGATTACAGGAGCTTTTGAGGCCCATCGAGCCGACATTTCTCCTCGCGTGACAGTGGATGCTACGAGATAAAGGGCAAGAGCCTGCCTTCGGTCAGAGGAGGACATTTTGAAAATGTATTGTAAAAAAATTAGTTTTAGGAAATTTATTTGATATTTTATTCAGTAATTGTTATGAATTGGTGTAATAAACGCTACGAAATGCTTTTATTTTGCACCGCTGACCACGATTAGACCTACGAGAAGCTTTATTATCATTTTAGGAGAAATAATAGTGTGCTTGATTCCATTTTTCACTTTCATTTATTCACAAAGGCCTATTGCAAAGAACACCCAAAAAAGGCACTTTTAGCTCGAAATGTGTTCAATTTTCCAAACTTTTACGAAGGGGTGTGATGATCTGGGTTTGGTATTTTCATCCTCACTAATCAGGCAAGTTTTTGTGAAATTTGCCAAACCTGTGGATAGCACTTCAAGATTCGCTATCATGCATTCAAGTTATGGCTAAACTGCCTAAAATCGGTACAAATCTCCACAATCTGACTGATTACTGAAAAAGTGCGACTACTTTCGGGGATAACTGGACCAATTCCCACTGAAAAATGTCTGCTTTGGTAGTGCCCTCAGGTTTAATGTACGTGGAACTGTTCTCGACTTATAAGCGCTGAATCCAATAAAATTAACGTTATGGCTAAAAATAATAAAATTTCCATTATCTCGAAAACGGTTGGAAATCGGACCTATGTTTATATGAACTTTTTTGATCCATTTTGGACCTAGAAAACCCCCCTGCATTATTGCCGCCGACTTACCAAACACCCTGTATAAATGGTTAGCATTTAGGGCACTACGCTACAAAAGTGTAACAGATTAGAGACAAAATTGTTTTTATCTCTACCACATACGGACAATTTTCTCGACAAATAAAGCGGAAGTTATACTACGAATGAAAAAATGGAGTAATTGAATGAATAAATTAATATTAAACTAAGGTTATAGTTAATTATAACACTTAATTTGCAATTAAAAATTACCTTTAAGGTTAATCTCAAAGTAAAGAAGTAAAATTTACTATTAGTTTCGACCTAATAATAAGGATATGTTACTAATAATAGGTGTTACTTCTGTAGACAATCCTCTCTCACGTACAACCGCCTCAATCTGATTTTATTTGATTCGTTGCCGTACGTAAGAAAAAATTATTAAATCGCTAGACGATTTTCTGTCTAATGGCAGCTCTTCGCCACGAAGAAAAATTTTATTTTTCAAGCTTGGCGACACGTTGGTTTTCTCATCACTTGTTAAAACAAGACATGGTATATTAGGTCTCTTCCCTTCCGACGTTTTGAGGACGAAGTGATCACCTAGTAGTTACCATTAGCAATTATACGTAGAATATAATACATACAACGAGTTCTTGCACTACTACTGCAGTGTACCGCAAAGATCGAGTACTTGCGAGATATACCTAACAATAATAATTTAATCGTAATAAGAATAATAAACATTTGTAAAATGTTTCATGTCTTAAATTATTCAGTCTATTTTTTTTTTTTTTTTTTTTTTTTTTCATTCGGATTTTTCGACGGGAAAGGAGTCAATTTCGACTGAATTTTGAGCTTGACTTGAGTTTAGTTATGCGTTTAGTTTAGTTATGGCATGCGTCTAATGTTGAGGACAGGGGCGGCGGAAGCCAGTCAGTTTTGGAGAAGCAAAAGAATGAGCACATATTCGGGTTTTCTAACCCCTCCCCCTCCTATTCAACCTATGCTGTTTTATGAGTTAATTATGTCTACATTGTAGTCATAATGGGGAACTTGCATGAATCTCAGATTGGGAAGAAAAGCATACCGGTGATTTGACCCGAGAACTGAAGGATAACAACGGAAGTTGCAACCCGATTGGTGGGTTTTAAGATTTTTGAAAAAGGTTCAAATTTCTTCAGGAGGGGATGGATGGAGCATTTGAGGGAACTCCTAAATTGATTGTTTACAAATAACATGAAAAATTTCCCTCAGTAAACGCGTCTAACCCACTCTTCCCCACATCATCCATTTCAATAAATAAGTTTTGACGTAATCGAACCCACACTCAAGATTTTTAAAAATTCGCTAAAAAAGCATCCTTGATTGATTTCAAAGTGTAATGTGAGCAATAGGCTTGTGGAAGAGCCCTCTTTAAGAAACACCAACTTTTGAAAAATGTGCAAGTTCCCCATTCACAAAGCATGGGCCAAACATGAAACAAGTTGACCATGCTCAGGGGCTTTTTGCTGGGGGCAAGGGATTTTATTCCTGTAGACAATAAGGCCCCCTCCCCCAACCGGATGTGGGAGGACGAATGGAAAAACAATTATCGTTAACTGGCTCCTCAAAACCAATTTTGCGTACTTTAATCACTGAAAAAATCAATTTCACTGAGTTTAGCCAATGAAAACCCCAATTTCGAATCGAGGAGTAAGCTCCCTCAAAATCTCAAGGGTTCGCCTCTTCAAATAACCAATTCTCCTGTTTTCGTTCTTCAAAATACCAATTCCGTGTGGTTGAAGCCAGAGTGTGGCACCGAACGAAATAATTAACTTCATTAAAAGTTAATCAGTTACTGACAGTGACAATACAGAGAGTTATTGCTTAACCGTCTGACTCTTGTTTACGGTTATGTAAAGCCACATACGCGTAACCTGTTGTGTCGGTGGAAAAAGAGTTATCGGGGTCGGGCGCGGTCTTTAAAATAGCCACGTTGCTATTGACATCTTTCATAAATACAGCAGCGCTCTTGCCGAGCTAAGATGAACTAACCATCTGACCGGTGTCACTTGCTTTGTTTTGTTTATTGTGTTCGTGAGAATCAGAATAGAAAGAAAATTATTGAAGTAAATCCAATTGAAAATTGAAGGATACCCCAGGAGATTGTTTCACTAAGTCGTCACATGAGCGCTGGTGTATTTATGAAAGATGTCAATACAAAACCACCAATCGCAGGTTCGAGAAAACTTCGATGCCAAACAAAAGTGGCCCGACCCCAAAGAGTGGTCCTAAACTATGAAGACATGATAGGATCATAGGATGTACTTTAAATTCTTCGAAAAGTTTGCCTTAAGGCGTCTTTTTGCAATCCTGTGGAAAATTTGTATCAAAGTTTTTCTGTGTATACCAAAGAGGGTCTCCAATTTGGACTTGTGCGATGCACCCCATGCCGACATTGCATATTTTCATATTTGGCCTAAAACCTATAGACACTTGTATTTTACACACAAACAAGTGTGAACCTCTGCAGTAAAGTACCTTTTTTGACCTCGAGAATTGTGCGATCCAACTTCCCAACGGTCAAAAAAGTGACACTTCTCTCCATAGGTTCACAATGCACAATTTTTAATTTTTTATTTTGGCCGGTTCCAGCAAGGTGATTGGAACATGTTCGGAGCAGAGTTGCCATGGGACCAGCAAATAAAATGTAATCAAATGAAATTTTATATTGGCTGGTCCCATAGCAACTCTGCTCCGAACCTTGCTGGAACAGACCTATTATTATTAATTTTCTTATGTTGAGAATCCGTTACTGACGCAGTTTCGGCCTATTTAAAGTTCTCACCATTTTCACCACAATTTTTTTAAAGCTGCTCCGAGTCGATCTCGAGTGGTTCTTATGTCCCTTTGATCCATACTTACTCAATTACGAAAAAATTTATCAAAAACCGTTCTCATAAGAACATAGGTAATAAGGGATTTCACGTCAACCATCTTACTGTTTGTAGTTTTGTACTTGCGTTGCTGCTACGGTGTGTTGTTAGGGAATCTGACTACGCAATTACTAAACACAGTACGAACAACTAAAAACAGTACGAAAGTTGACGTGAGTACCCTCGTAAATCTTCATCTTATGGCATTTGTGGGGCCCCTTTGAGTAGAGGGCCACTATGCTACTCGCCACATATCCTTAGTTACGAATTTTGTATACGTACGTGCGGTCACCTTAAACAAGAATTTGAAACAAATTAAATAAGCTCGTTTTGTTAATTCGTTTACTCTCAAATACTCCGTTGCACTATTCATCCCATCCTCCATCGTAGTTCAGGCCTTATTTTATAAATTCCTTGAGCGTAAATTCCATAATGTTCGCCGTCAGATGTTAAAAAGAGTAAAACTCCTCTAAAGTATGGTGGGAGAGGATGCCTGAAACAAAATCCAATATCTTTTGTTTCACCGCATTGTTCCCTCAAGAATTATCGTCACTCTGTACAAAATTTCCCTCCCTCCTAGCGTGACATCCGAAATAATCCTTGTACGATAGCTCGAAGAGAAAAAGAGTTTGAAGGGTACGAAAGTGATGAGACGGAGGAAGGGAATTGTTGTACGTCCAAATCTGATAACACAAAGAAAAAATCCTGACTTCAACATTTTTTCTCGGCTACTTCCCTTCCAGAGAAAACCATTCTCCACGAGATCCAACCCTTGGCTTGGCGCTAATCCTTTTCCTTTCCGGAAAGTTTTTGTACGAAGCAAAGGAAAATTAAATTATCAGGGAGAAGAACTAAATGAGCGAAAAGAGGCTTACCTAATGAAAGAGAATACTCATAGTTTTAACTGCCCAAATTGATAATAGGTTTAGTTTGCTGAAGTATTTCGACTAAATGAGTGTAATGCGAATGCAAGCCTGGCGTTCAGAATGAATAATGTGCGAGTAGAAGATGGTGGAGAGTATCAAGGGATTTTTGTGTTTGTTCAACAGAGCACAGTACACATGTTTCAGATTTTCATCTCTTCTAGATGAAGAGATCTTCATCTCTTCTAGATGAAGAGATCTTCATCTCTTCTAGAGCTGTTCGTGATGGATGAGATCTTTATAGTGGAACAAGAACAAAAAGAGCTTGAAAAGGCGGCTAAAGGAGAAGGTTCGTATTCAAGGCATGTCGAAGCATGATCGGGAAGGCTTTATCTAAGTAAAAATCCCCTTAGCATTAAATAGTATCGGACGAGGAAGGACTACAAAAAGTCTATCCGGAAAGCAAAACGAAGGCATAGGCGCATGGACGACGATCTGTGTGTTGTCAAAGAAAAGTGAAACACTCATAAGACGAGATGAAATTGACAAACAGCTAAAATTTATGCACAAAATGACTGTGAAATTCACTCGCATCTCGTCTCACAATGTACTTCATTTTTCTATGACAACCCCCATGGACGAAAGAGGGGTCCAACGATATACAGGGTGGAAGGGGATAAGTGTGACAAAACTTTTTGGGTGATAGTAGGCCTCATTTGCGACCGAAATTACCATATACACCATGGTCCGAAAATCAAAACCCTTCGAGATATGATTTTTCTAACGATTTTTAAGGCTTACATCATTTTTTTAAACTAACGGCGAGAAACTCGCATTTAATTTAAATTTTTGCAACTTTTGGTGATGGATTCGAAAAGAGTACACTATGTATAAAAGAACAAACTGGATTGCTCATCACTGCTGATAATGTGTGGCCAACAGAAAGTGGATGAGAGCTGGTGGGGTTTCAAAATAATGACCGTGTTGCCATAACTACAAAGGAGAGCGTCGGGGTGAGGATGGTAATTATTTATCAGGGGACGGCGCACCCCCTCCACGCCCCTCCAGTCCGCTATGAGCAATCCAGGTTTATATATCATTGGAGGGGTCCGATGATAGAGTAGCATTAGCCGATTAGGCCAGTAAAATTAGACCAGCCTATCGAAATAATTACGGGCAAGCTGGTAATCAATTAAATACCTTCAAGAGGTCCTAGTGAGGTGACATCCAAGTTTGTGCAGTCATAAACCTTGAGCTTTCATTTTGGTAGCCAAAAAACCTTGGGGTTTGTCCAGCACTTGAACTGCTTTTTGAATAAGTAGTGGCCAGGTCCTACAAACCAAAGCTGTCAGCCTGATCACACCTGCCAGGACCACATTGTCCGGGAATAATCATTACTGTCGTGTAACGTTTTACACGTGTATTTATAAAGGGGTGCTCGACATCTCGTTAAGCTCCTGTTGGAAAGTTACAAATTGAAAAAGATTGGCACGCGTGGCAGCCAATTTCACTGATTTGGAAAAAGTATCTAAAATACTAGGTACCGCTTTGAAATACGTAGAGCTTTTACAAATCTGGGCGTAGAATGATTTTTAGGGAGGAGGCATCAATTTATTTGTATAAATTCTGCCAAGATTCGCCGCTTTAAAAAGAGGTTCAAGAGGTTTCTGACGGCACAAACTTAGATGACACTAGGACCTCTTGAAGGTATTTAATTGGTTTTCAGCTTGCACGTAGTTATTTCGATAGGCCCCCTCAATTTGATCTAATTTTACTAGCCTAAATGATACGGTTCACTTTCCAAGATGCAAGCAGAAGGCAATTACTGTCGCATCATGCCACCGTATCCATACGAATAACAAAACGGCCAGCCAAGGATGTGACGCTGGCAACAGCAAGTAACGGTTAGACTGGTTCAACTCTGAGCGATCCTACAGTTCCACCCAAGCCCACCCTGACCGACGAGTAAGCTGGGCGAGACCAGGCAAGAATTAGGAAACTATTCGTATACGAAGTCTAGCCTTAAGACAACATACTGACTGCATAGGCGAGAGTGACATTCATACCTACATCTTCTATCTTATCTATTTTCATAATCGCGTATTCGCCCATCTTATGGGACGAAAATGCTAATTTAAAGGCAAATAATCACTTAGGTGCTGTGTGAAGTTCAGTTTCTTCAGGTTCAATCAGTTTTCCTCGGAAAAACGTTCTGATATTTGGAATGAATTTCGCAATTTAGAGAAGAATATTCATTTTCAGTGTCGCAATTACTAGCCCAGTAATCAATGTCATATCCCGTCATGGGCGTAGTTATCAGTTTTTTTATCAACTAATATAATTATATCTAACTATTTCTAAATAATATATCTAAATATTTCTATGCGTTACCAGTTGAGAAAAGAGCTGGATTTGTAATGGTTTCGACCTAGTAGTTACTCCCATCAGAAAGATTTCAGACTCATTCCTTCCAACTTACAATGTCAAAAATAACGAGGATTCCCCCTTAACACTGTCTCATTAGACCTTTCCGTTCCTCTTCGTCAGAGGTCAGTTGGGCCAAGTCCCCCCACCACCAACACCATTTCCTTTCGACAGAGCAGTTTTCCTCAGGTAGCCTAATTAAAATATTTGTTTTTCCCCCACCTGAGACAAAGGGAATAATTAAATAAAGTTGTTTCGTACAAATTGGATCAACGAATAGGCTTGGCCAGCTGGCAGCTTCGTCCCAAAAACAAAAGGACTTTAAACAAGTTTTTTTGCTCAAAGCACAACTCGAAGGCGGTTCTTCTCGAACGTATTTTTCAATATTTATATATTTAAACAAAAGATAATAATTTTACGTCAACATTGAAAAAGCTTTTTTCCCTCGGAAAACAATTTCTTTAATCCCCGCCCCTTTCTTGTTCAAAATCGCTCAATCCTATGAAAAAAAAACCCTCCGCCCACGTGTATTGGATGTCTCGGAACTATTTTTTGTACGATACAAAAGAATGAAAGAAAGAAAATAAATTTCAATTTATTCTCCAACTCTGAAACCACTTCCCCGTCAGCTGAACCTGGAATTGAAGAGGTGTCGTAGTTTTCTCCATTCTGCAAATAGACCAGTTTATTTTTAAGGGAATAAATGAGATGTAACGTGAGCGAGAGAGCATCCACTATTTCGAACGATCAAAAGTTCTCACTTGAAAACCTCGTTTTATGTTTGAACTTAACTTACTTTCGAGTAACTTCATTCGTCTTTTGAACAAAAAATAAGCGAGGCTTTAAATTTGTTAAGGCGAGAAGATGTTTTCAAGTGGAGCTTGTCTGTGGGAAGAGGTGGTTGTCTCAAGTTTACCAAAAGTTTTAGTGAGACTTAGGAATGACACCCGAGCTCGTGGAACACTTAACGGTTTTAGTGGAGAGAGGGGTGACGAAGATGTCTCCAGGTGAGGAGAAGACTGAACTGGTACGTATTTTCTGGTGTTCCACCACATTAATGGAGTGTGCGATATCCACTCGGAGCTAATGGGCTTCCGTGCCTTTCTCTCCTCTTCTTCGTTTGAGCCATTGTCTCTCTTGCTATTTACCTGCGCGTAGCAAGCCCCCCCCCCCCTTTTGAAACCAATCTCGTTTCAATTATTCCTCCTGTCGGGGGTTATTACTCGTGTCAATCCTTGTTATTGTTACTATTGTCCGGGATAAACGGCGGGCGTGTTTCTCTTGGTAAGACTAAAAAGGGAAGAGTAGATTGTGAGAAAAGTTTTGAAAAAGGATTTTATCTGCACAAGAGATAATAAGGAAATATTCAACGTTTTCTCTTTGTTCCGCGTAATACAATTTGTACCCCAACGAAAGTAACTTTCCCCCTTTCACTCTTTTCGGTCTCTTGAAAATTAGTTGAGACGAGAGGGCGAACTTTTAGGAGGAAAGCATTGATTGCCTCTTTCATTTATCAGTACAACTTTGGTCCATTACAACAAGCTCCTTTGATCTTTTTCAATTGTTTTTTCACAGCATCCTAAACCGTTTAAACTTTTTCCATAGCATCCCTTATCTCGTTCCAATCTCCTTATCCCCGTTCAATTCTCCTTATCTCATCAGTTTTCGATATAAGAAGTTGAAAACCATATTTCTCTATATCAAGGCTTGGGCACGTATGTGACGTATGTGTTCATATTGCCCCGATTACTTACAATAGTTACAATGGCCCCGTTGTAAAACTCAGAAAATTGCTCAGCACTTGGTCACCACTTGATGAGGTTTTGTTTTTAACACAATCATGTGAAATAAGAGAGAAGGATTAATCGCAATTAATCGTGTTATAGTTTTACAACGGGCCCAATATTAAAGGCCCGTTCACAAGCTCTATGTTTTCGTTTTGTGGTGCCTGTGCAACCTATCAAAATGCTTCATTTTTCGAGAGAATAAATTTGTTTGCATAGACTCTACGCAAACATAGAGCTCGTGAACGGGCCCAAAGTGACTAAACTTTCTACATATAGGTGTCACAGATCTTCGGCCATTACTGTCCTTCACCTACGCCACGAGCAGTCCCAACCGTCTTTGCGCTGGACCTAGTACATTATTAATTATTATTGGGTTGTGATTTATGAAAATTCATAAACTTGAAATAAAAACGATGGCAGTAAGCGCGCCAGTGATCATTATCTAGTAGCTGGCGCCAATTGACTGGCCCCATGTAAACATTTGCGGTCAAAAAATTCCGGGCCAGTTGACTTGCACCGGGAGTAGCCAGTGAGCATTCCAGTGTCTCTCCCACCACCCAAAAATGAACTGGCACCATCTGCTAATGGTACCCACCGTGGAACGAAATTTTCATCTTCCAACACAGCTTCCACTTAATATCATATCAGTCATTGATATTGTTAGTAAGATCGCTTAAACTACGAGTGTCAGTAAGTAATACATGCTTATAGCTGTAGCCGTTGGAGCCTACATTGTCAGTCTTCCCTCGTTGAGGTGCGTCAAAAACGAACCGGTTTTGGCTGCTCGCCATTTCAGCGCTGAAGAAGCGCCCCAACCGGTTCGTTTTTGACGCATCTCAACGATGGAAGACTGACTATGTAGGCTCATACGGCTACAACTTTATTCATGCATTATCATGTCAGTCAGTTTCGTTCGTTATCTGATATCCATTGTTTCGAACTCTGCTGATTGGCACCAGTAACTTGAATATTGGCTCTAGTTACTGCCTTACCCCTTCCTTCAAAGTGTATGCTTGTATGTAGTACCTACCTGAAATATTATCTCACGTGAGAGTGGGGCTCCCTTTCATAACCCCCTAGAAACCTGTTGAACTTTAATATTATTTATGCTATTTTCACGCATTTCGATGGTGAAAATCAATCGATCGGATTATTTATCCATAATTAACACTTTCACAGTAAAAAAAATTGTCACTGACCAACATTTTCGACACAAGCAACTTTCTCATTGATAAAACACATCTCATTTTCACGCTAAAAGTGACAAGCGTATTTCCCTACAGTAAAAAATGTAAAATACATTTTGTTGGGGGCTTCTGCACCTTTGAGCTTCATAGTAGATTACATTACAAGATCAGTAAGTGGTGCGTAACCTGCGAGTTCTTGTTTGGCGGACGAGGCTTGCCGAGGCCGCTAATTAAAAACGAGCGAGTAATACCACTTAATAGTCGAGTGGTGTACGTTATTTTTCGCGCAACCGTCGTCGAATATTACCCAGTTTTATTCTTTTGACAAAAAAAAACCATGTCTTAAGATATTTCTATAATCACGGATGAGGTGATAACATTTCAACAAAGGTTGCACAAGGTTATAGAAAACTGGCATGTAAAAAACTTTTCATGTCAGTTCTATACCTTTACTGTACAGTTTTCAAAAACTGAAACTAAAAAGTGCCAGGTTAGGAAAAATTAAACTTACTGGAGTAATCATGTTATCATAATGGGCAACTTACGAAGCAGGTAGCGCGAAAAAAATATTTCCCTATTTTTGACGGCTTTGTTCTCACATTATTCTCTGAATGCCTCGCCTACCGGTAAGTTTTGAATTTTTATTGCTCTGAAAACTTGTGCCATTCGCCTAAAGCCGCTCAGCTCAAGCGCACATTTATGCACGGAGAAAGGATTTGAATACATTTGAATACACCCGGATTTCCCACTCATCAGAAAGGTGGTCTTATTCAATTTAATATTAGAATATAGGTGGGTGGCAGCAAGTGAGGTGGAAGAGAGAGTTTTCAAAAATTATTCTTCATTACTAGAATAATTCAGAACGGTGGGCGGGTTCGGTTATATTTTGGCGTCGTCGTTTCGTAATAATTTGCTTTTTAGCGGTATTGACAATTTCTGCACACATTTTAGTGCATTTCATTCAAAAAATGCACTATTGGTCTCGCCCTGATGGTCGCACATATGGGTTGTGATACTTTTTTTTCACGTTTCAGAACCCCTAGAACACGAATCCGAGGTCGGTTCGATTTATATATATATATGGTCCTCGCTTGTTAGCACGATCACGGTCGCAATTTTTGACTTAGGGCAACCAAATTTGGTCTAAAAATCAATAGGGTGAATATAGGACGAGTTCGTGATCCAGATGAATCGGTCCACGGGAACGGTGTGAAAGAGGGGTTTGAATGAGTTGAAAATTCGCTACCGCACGGCTGTTGCTGCAATTGCCCCCAAAATTGACTCGAGTAATGAGGAATGAACGCGCTTTCGTATGAGACCCTAGTGAGCCAAATCCGTTAATATGGCAGGGGAGTTCTCGGCGGAGGGGAGCTATTAAATTAACGCTATGCCTTACTGGACCACCCAATTACCAAAAAATTTCATTGACATTGTATTTTGAGCCGTCTCTTTTATTCGATTTGCCTACAGCCTAATAAATCTTGAGTAAAAAATCCTGAGGTGGGCCAAAAAGGGGGGAACAAAAAAAAATGTTTAAAAAATTGTTTCGGATTCGAACCCAGGCACTCCGCAATGGTGAAATTGTGACATACCATTTAACCTAATGTAACTGATCTGAAAATTAACGTAATCTGAAAAAAATTTTATTCCGACAGCAGCCTGTCGGGAAAAGTGCGTTTCATTCATGCGACAATCGAGTCAAACCTCATAAGTTAGAACGAGATCAATCAATTATGAATGAAATTTAGGCCGGGATAAAGATTTTAATTGCAAATAAGTCCTCTAACAAGAGTCCGCCTTCCCTAGACAACCAAACTGACTCTGTTTCATTTTTCATTTTCATAATTTTGTTCCCCCTCAGTTGGTGCCAAAAAAAGGGGCCTGCGGTAAAAAGAAACACGATTTTATGATTTTGACTTTCTTTACCACGGCCTAAATGTCATTTATAATCGATTGATATCGTTCTAACTTTTCCCGACAGGCTGCTGTCGGAACAAAACTTTTTACGTTCTTACCGACCCATTTTAGTGCATTTCATTTATGTCAAAATGCACTATTGGTCTCATCGTGATGGTGGCAAACGTGGGTCATGGCATGTTTTTTTTCATGTTTCAGGACCTCTAGAACACGAATTCAGTGGTCTCCGGAATTCATATAAATATATACAGGGTGATTCAGGAGGAATGTGACAAACTTACACAGGTGATAGTGCGTACCTGGACGCACAAAAAACGTCATATAGAAGCATAGCCGAAAATGCTTTGGTTACGAGATATGAGCATTTTCCTGTTTTTTTCTAGTTGCATTACTTTTTACGGTAATTGTCGTGTTCAGGGCTCACCGTAGGTGGTTAGACAAAAACTGACGGTGAATTCGGAAAGAGGACAAAATCCTGTTCCTGAAACCTCCGCGAAAATCAAAAAATGTCGCTTGAGCGTCGCTATTTCAGCCATATGAAAAGTGAAAAAAGTAGTTTTTTCAAATACCTGATAAATTTCACATCAGTATCAATCAGCTGCTAGTGCACGCATCGACGGGCAAAGTTGTGGAAAACTACCCCGTTCTGTGTACTTTCGAACGGTGTCCTGATAGTTGAAGTTTGCAACCCTCCGACTTTGGCAATCAAGTTCCAGTGCAAAAAAATGCAACTTGCTTTGATAAAACAAACCGAATAGGTTAGGTTAAATGGCCTTTCCTTAGGCTATTGTGTTCCTCCGAGCATGCTCCCCTCAATGCCTGAAGTAAAAGTAAGAATTCAATTCACTACGCGAGGGTCACCATGAGAGACGCCGTGGATGAACTGCTACGTTAGGACTTGAACGGGGACTTGGCCGTTCTATCTCATCAGAATCAGCTCAGCTCAGCAAATTGTGGGCGAGGAGGACCAATTAACTGTTCTGCGAGGTCTCCTGAACTAACGTCCCTCGATTACGTCATAACTGTATCCCTCGATTACTGTCTCTGAGGGTGGATGAAGACAATGGTATACGAACACAAGCCCAGCAAACGCGAGGAGCTGATCAACAAAGTTGTGGCCTGTGCTGAATCGATCAGACAACGAGATGCCGAAATTCGTCGAACCACCAGAGATATACAGAAAAGAGCGTCCGAGTGTCCACAAGGGGGAGGAATTTTTGAACACTTATTTGAATGATGTTATGTTGTTATTTCAACTTAAGGCTGTTACTGTAAATTGATCTCATACAAGTTGGAGGGACAAACGATGTGCAACGAGCTTCGTGAATGAGAGATGCGAGTGTTACAACGGGTACCGGCTGAATCTGATAAGGTGAAATGTCCAAGTCCATCATTTTCACCCTAACGCTGTTCATCCACCACCTCAACTCACATTCCATACATGGAAAACCTCGTTGTCAATTGAATCCTTACTTCTTACTTCAGGCATTGAGAGGAGCATGCTCGAAGGAACGCAATACCCCAAGGAAACGACATTTAAACTGACCTATTCGGCTTGTTTTAACAAAGCAAGTTTACATTTTTTTGCATTTAAACTTGATTGCTAAAGTCGGAGGGTTGCAAACTTCAACTATCAGGACACCGTTCGAAAGTAGACAGCGGGGTAGTTTTCCACAACTTTGCCCGTCGATGCGTGCACTAGCAGCTGATTGATACTGATGTGAAATTCATCAGGTATTTGAAAAAACTACTTCCTTAACTTTTCACATGGCTGAAGTAGCCACGCCCAAGCGACATTTTTTGATTTTCATGGTGGTTTCAGGAACAGGATTTTGTTCTCTTTCCGAATCCACCGTCATTTTTTGTCTAACCACTAACGGTGAGCCGTGAACACGACAATTACCGTAAAAACTGGTGAAACTGGGAAACAACAGGAAAATGCTCATATCTCGTAACCAAAGCATTTTCGGCTATGCATCCCTATAACGTTTTTTGTGCGTCTAGGTACGCACTACGACCTGTGCAAGTTTGTCACATTCCTCCTGAATCACCCTGTATATTGGTTTATTTATAATATTATGGCCGTTTTCTTGTTAGCACGATAACTCTCGAAGAAATCAATTTAGGGGAACGCGCTTTGGCCCAAAAATCAGTAGTCATAAGACCCCGGTCGGTGTTGTATTTGGGCGAAATCGGTCAAGGTGGGGGGGGGGGGAATAGGGGTTAAATGGTCAAAAAATCACTACAATTCACCAGTTGATTCTAGAAGCATTATATTCGGTACGTATACTCCATGTTATAGTAGCCTTTGATTCCCATTTTAATTTTTCGAAAAAGTCAAGGTGGAGGGGGTGGTCCTTCCGGTGTGGAAGTGTAAAAATAGCGTTGAACTTCACTAGTTCATCTTAGCGCTCTAAAATTCGACTCAATAATTTAATGTGACGAAAGCCCTGGGTTCCATTGAGATTTATCGAAAACTTTGTTGGTTGAGGGTGAAAGGGGGAATGAAATTTCCAAAAAACTCGCTTAAATTCACACGTTTAGGTATTATAAAATACGGCACAAAAATCTAATATAACAAAGCCCTTGGAAAACTACCGAAACTTTTCGACATTTTTGAAGAGAGGGTGGTGAAAATAGAGAAAGAAGTTCGGCTTAATGAAACAAATTATGGTATCAAAATTATTACTTCTGGGACGGCTTAGGGTATCCGTATACGGAATGAAATGCACTCTTTCCGACCGCCAGCTGCCGGAGCGAAATTTTTCTTTTTCCAACCAATCCGTCCAGACGCGATTTCCCATTATTATTTTGGACACAGACTCCTCTCTCATCCCTCCGATCTTAAGCATTACGTGGAAAAGCATTGCGTTCCTCACCCATTAGAACTGATAAGAACTTGAAGGTGGGTTTTCCGCTACAACAAATTGAATAGGCAAATTCTGCCCTCACCATTTTTTTTTTTTTTTTTTTTTGTCAAGACCAGTAAAGGGCGTGGGGTAGGGGCAGAGTGAGAGAGTAATTTATTCTTCGTGATGTCGATTTCCCTTCCATTTTCTCTGCTAATGGTGGAGAGCCCGTTTTGTTCAATTTTCTCCCTCCTCTACACCCGCTTATCCACGAACCCGGCACATTTACCTTCCACTTCACTAGTCTCATGTTAAAAGAATGTCTTGCGAAAGTTCTGGTTAAAATGACCATTGAATGACTGGGAAAAGGGGTATCAGATTTGTTTCTCCCCCTCCCCTCTTATTGCTTTCCATTAGCAAAGCAAATAAATCATTTTGAATTGAATAAGATTACTTTATCGACCTTTCTCAAGTAAATTAATTAAATCAAGATAAAAATTGACGGAAAATATAAGTTTTGGTGGAGAAGTATTGACACGTTTTAGCTACAGCCTTCCGAAAAAATGCTGAAAAGGGAAATCACTTCCAACATCACAACTTATAGTTTTGTATCACGCGATCGCAGTAATTCATAGCAACGTGAAGATGGGTATTTTTTTTTTTCCTCTCCATAGTGCTTACTTATAAATCAATTATTTTATTTCTCTTTTCAGCGAGTCTTTATTTCACTTTCGATCATTTTTTGTATTTTATTACTATTTCTTTTCCCCGTCCTGGACTCAGTTTTCCATGGTCGAAATTGTTTGAATGAGTCTTCCCATAGTAGGGAACTTGGAATGAGCGGAAAAGGAGAAACAAAGGGGTTGAAATGATGTTTCTCGTTAAAACTTTGAATTATCTGTTGCAAACATGATGCAATTGAAACTGAGCAAAAAGAGTACGGGGTCGGCCTTCTGGAGAGGCTAAATTTAGGGGATTCCCGGGGGGCAAGAATAAGGGAAAACTTATAATGTTGTTGAGCTGTTGAAACAATAATCTTTCACTGAGTCCGACTCATTTTGAACTCCTCTAAAGGAACAAAAATTTAGGAGAAATGAACGTTTACCAACCCCGCATGCTCGCCTCAAACCGTTTGGTTTTCATAATAACTAAATCACTCCCTTTTGGGGACTTGGGGTATAATAATCCCTTTTTCCGCTAGCTTGATTTGAAATTCTGCCAAATTATACTAATAAACTCCGTGAGAGATTCCACCCTGCCACAACCACTTTATATTTCTCTCTCTAACATTAGTTTAGTATAGCTCTAAAGTGCAATCTTATATAGCGGACAACCCATTCGCCTCCCTTTCATTTACGCTCCACGAATGTTTGAATTTGAACGAGGATTAGGACACTCTCAGAAATGGACAAGCTTATACCTGACCTGTGTCATTCCGTCAATTTCAGAATAGAAGTGCAAATTTACTCCCGCCGAGTGAAAAGGAGAACCCTTGTTTCTCTAAGTTTCCTGTGATGTATGAAAACATTTCTCCGCAATAATGAAGTGGGCATGTGTTGACTTAATTAACTCTCTCTAATGAATGGAACAGCCTGGGTAATACTACTCCGAACTCCGCCGAAATGGCTTACTTTATTCCTGGTGAGTTGCTATGTCAGCAACTTATGTGTTCTCTGTTGCGTTCTGCGAAGGCGTCCTTGCGTCAGACCGGACTTTAAGTAATGTCACAATAGCCCCCCTCCCATCTTTGAGCCCAGGTCAACGTCCCAAAAGCATGCTCAAACACTAAGCCCCTTCCTGGGTCGTCGCTTTCTGTAGGGTCATTATTCCGGTTACCGGTTTGAGACAGACGTAGGTTTATTACGAGTCCCTCGGTGACCAAGGTCAATCGAGAAATACAGCCAGTTCCACATCAAAACACACAACTGAGCGGTCACCAGCGGTCCAAAAATTAGCATTTCGCGTGTTCGATGGTTTTCAAAGATTGCCTCGACTCAAGAGCAGGGCAGCGAGATCCGCGTGCATTGAGGCTCTTCCTTCTCGACTGTCGATTGTGCGTCCCCATCAGCGGGAAAATTTGTGTGTCCCTTGAAATCAAGCAAAATCTATCAAAGCCATGGCCTAATGTGAATAATCCATTCAACGGCTCATCTGATCCAAAAATTCGTCCCAATTTTCGGATCCTTCGAGTCAAGAAACCAAATGGTAAGCGGTTTCGTCTAATTTCAAACGTTGGCCATTTTTGCTGATGTTCAAAAAGGGCTATCAAACTAAGGGGCGTTTTTCCCCCAAGATGTTTTGATTTGAGCCGTAGTGTGGTTCGCGGTGTTGCAGGGTGCAGTGAGTAGGCTTGGTGAGTGGTGTCATAAGAATGGGATGATTCTTTAAATTTGTCAAAGTGCTCTGCCCTTTCGTTCCATCGCTCTACTGCACCTGTTGGTTATGACTATGAGTTGAACGGAGTGGTCAATGACAGAGTAACGTGTGGAAGGGATCTTGGTGTGTGGTTTGATCAGAAACTAACCTTCGATCACCATGTTGATGCAGTCTGTAAGAAGGCGTTTAGGGTTCTGGGATTTGTCCTCCGATGCACCCGAGACTTCAGAAGCCCCTCTGTACTCGAACACCTGTTTAACCCGCTCGAACGGCCGATTTTGGATTATGCGTCAGTTGTCTGGTCACCGTATCTTCTTAAGCATCAATCAAGACTCGAAGTTGTGCAGAAAGAGTATTTTAGGTACCTGAGACTTCGGTATTTATCCCAGCAACTAGGATTACCCAGGCACCCTTTGTCGCTAAAAGCGAAGAGGGACATATGAGTGTGTATGGGTGGACTGCGCGCCACCAGGGTGAAGCATTTCTGTGGAGGCAGGGAGGAGGGAGGAAAAGAGAGAGAAAGAAAACGGAGACGCTTGGAATAGTAAAAAGAAGGTAACCAGCTGATCAAGAAAAAAAAAATAGAAAATGTCAGCTTCTTGGCAGCACGAAGGCGTTATCGGCGAGTCAAAAAACTATTCATACTTCTTTGAGTATAAAATCTTTATAATGGAGCGAACCATGCAATTTAGCAATTACATTAAAATAGAGATAACTGGTCCGGGGAACGATGCCTCGGAAGTTAACGAAATAAAGGAGATATTTGGTCTGAGGAACGATGCCTCAAAATATCTGTACGGAAATGGAAAGAGACACGATCACTATATTACATGCATTTCAATCACCTGTAGCTACAACTACCAGTCTAAACATAAAACGCGGAGGACGTGGGCACCTATAAGGGGATGATGAGGAGGGTGTCAATTAAAGACTAAAAATTAACTACATGTTTGGAACGAGCCAAACTGACCATTTATGGAACGAGCCATAAATTAACTACATGTTTGGAACGAGCCAAACTAACCACTTATGGAACGAGCCATAAATTAACTACATGTTTGGAACGAGCCAAACTAACCACTTATGGAACGAGCCATAAATTAACTACATGTTTGGAACGAGCCAAATTGACCCTATACGGAACGAGCCATAAATTAACCATATTTGCAACGAGCCAAATTAACCCTTTAAAGACTAAAAATGGTCACCATATTATAACGCTACATTACAATAATTTGGAACGAGCCAAATTAACCATCGCAGTTTGGATTGACCTAAACAAACTAATTTTATCTAGGTTATTATTTATTCATCGCAGAGTTTGGAACTCGCGACACCCTTGTTTTTTGGTTGTGAGAAGGAAAAGAGCTGATCTCTCGTTGCTGTTTCGAATCGTTCGAGGACTGGTGGATTGTCCCCATCTTCTGGAGAAAATTCGGTTCTGCGTGCCTGCTAGGAATACCCGCGAGGCGTCCACGTTTTATGTCCAAATGTGTGCAACTGACTACTTTTATCACTCACCTTTTCCGAGAATAATGAGACTGGCTAATCAACTCGATATCAATCTCTTCCGCGTGTCATTCGTAGCTTTTAAAAAACATATTTCTACCCTTGACCTGTGATATAGATTTATTTTTCGCTTATGTATAATATTTGAAAGTTTTATATTTGTTAATTTATTGTTTTGTTAAAATTCTTGTTAATTTTTGTCTTCCAGTTTTACTTCCTTATCACGTTGTTCCATAATTTGATTGCTACTTGAATAAAATGGGCTTGTCCCGTATAAAAAAAATATATAAATAAAAAAATACTCTCGGGCAAGGTCGAATAGTGAAATGCAGATGTGTCAGATGTGGTCTATGGGGCCCTCGGACATCAACGTATGCTTTTGATACCGTTTTCTGCAACATTCTACGAACAAGCTCAACTTTTATGTTATTCCTATTCTGTGTTGGACCTCGTTCGCCCTTATCTGTCGGACGGCACCCCAGAACGTCAAACATTTTCAAAGAGGACAAACATATTTTATTTTATTTTAATGGAAAGTTCGTTTTTTAAATTTGAACAAACACGCGTGCATTTCGGGCCCAATCCCGGTGCCCCTCATCAGCAATCTTATAGCCACTACGGCAAAGTTCCCATTAAGATTTCAGAACAGCCAAATCAACAAAACAAAGATCAACAATATTTTATTTTATTCTCGAGAAACAAGTCTTCATATTTACGTCCGCCCTCGGAATTTTTGAGAATTTTCGTTGACAATGTGACAGAGATATTTGTTTCTGCCAGGATGCCTTGATAATGGGGTGCATATGCCGAAACTATTCGGCAAAAGTGCAATAAAATGAATGGTTCTACTCAAAAAAATCATTCAATTACGTACCTAAAATGTCGATTCGAACTTTTAAAAAATATGTGTTATAGAATTGATATTGTGAGTGAGATCGCTTAAACTACGAGGGTTAGTGGGTAGTGCATGCAAAAAGCTGTAGCCGTAGGAGCCTACATTGTCTGTCGACCCCTTTTTAACGCACCTCAACGAGGGAAGACAGACAATGTAGGCTCTTACGGCTACAGCTTTTTGCACGCACTGCTGTAATAGAGATTATAAAAGCTGATTCTGAAAAAAAAAGGTTAATGGAATCCAAGTTTAGGAACTCTCACAATATGGGGTTCTCACACACGCGTTTTACGCCACCCGTGGTAGTATTAAGCCGTCACACCACTGCCGTGGTGCATATTTGCCGACTTCCTGTTTTTATAGTTTTCCATTGTAACTAAAAAGTCGACTTTGTGTGTTTTACGTTAGTCAGAAAAGTTAATATCGGAGATCGTCTGAAAAATCTTCGTTTTTCAAATTATTCACAGTGGTACCTCTTCCACCGCTGATCAAATTGGTTTCATTACATATTTGGGCACATTTGACCGGTACCTTCTATTCTACCGCAGTGGGGCTATGTGAAAGAGCTGCAGCAAGGAAGAATTTTTCTGCAAACAGATATGTTCAGTTGAACTATACATATAATTAGATAAGATCGTGTAATGTAGCAAGCAGGATATTCTAAAAATCGCGGGGCATCGTGTGTCATAAATACCTGAGGAAGCCTACTCAGTAGAACTTCTTAATCAATTTCATTCCCAGGACTTTTTTTGCCTCGGGTTCTTCAAGATGGCACAACTTCATCATTCATCATGTGAAACTTTTCGAGATAGCAAAGTACCCCCTTTCTTATAATTGAATTACGTACTTCTCACTCCTACCTCATCTCCGTTTCTGAAAATCCTACGTGGTAGCAACCCACAAAACGAATTCTAGAGTATATACAAGCGTAAAGATCAAGTTTCTAGAGTTCTTGTGTCTCCCTACCCCTCAGCGTTCCCGAATCATCCCAGGCCCATCGAGGGTTTGAACGATAAATCAACTCATCGGGAACATACTGGTGAGGCAACGTGACATTTTCGATAAACAGGGGAATACTCGAAGTTGACCGCTCCCGCAGGAACCTGAGATTTCTACAAACAACCTCTCAATGACGAAGTCCAAGTTTAGTACCTTCGGGTACATTTTGCTTGGGCTTTTTCTCTCCTCATGCCCCGTCATTTTTGTATTTTAAAAAATGGTCATTAATCGAAACTTGGAAATACAGAGAGTTCCCCCAGTTACTCTGACCGCCTGCATAGTTAACGCCTGACAAAAAAAGGAAACTTCCCGCAGATAATTTTTTTAAATTTGCTGAAAAGATTAAACAGTTCTTTTCGCAGAGTTTTCACCGATAATTAACTTAGTTTGATGAAAAATGGATTTAACAAACGCTATTGAGAAAAGATGAAGCGGGGAAAAAAAGAATTCCAACTTTTGATTGGAAAAGGAAGAGCCGCTTTTCCACCCACTTCACCCTTGCACTCTATACTCTTTGCTGAGGTGTTTGATTTGATGGTGCTTTGATCAAAAGGCTTTTCTTTTTAATCAATAAATCAACTCTGTTCGTTTTGGCTTTTGAGGTGTTAAAGGTAGTTAAAACAATTCAAATGGATTAAAGCCGATAAAGTGACCGTTTAATGTTATTTCTTGATAAAAAAAAAAAAAAAAAAAAAAAAAAAAAAAAAAAAAAAAAACTTATTGTTAGGCACGCTTTTTCATGTCAGAACGTCGTTGCAATCATAACTAATGATGTGCATTATGAAACGACTAAAGTTTTAATTTTTGTATGGGACCAGCATTGATTTTTCTCGAGGGCAAGATATCATGCTTTCTGTTTTTCTTGAAATTCTGTTGGAATACTCCAGAATTCCATGCAATTCAAATAATTATTTCTTTGAAGAAGAAAAAGAAGATAAATCCGGAATTTAGAGGGATTCGATGGGGAAAAAAGGCTAGGCACAAACCCTCAAGAACGATTGTGTTGTGTTCGGCAATTGCCTAACCTTATAGTTCGTCGGACGGAAAAATTGAAGAGATATTGGTTTTCCCAGAAAAAGAAAGGACCCTCAAACTCAAATAAAAAGAAATAAGAGAAGGCAAAAAAGACGCGATGGAAAGAAACTTTCCCAGGCTCAAAGGGCGGCAAAGCTTCAGGAGGGTGGCTTTCGGCAACAAGTTGCTTTCGTTCTTCGTTGTTCTTTTTCTTCTCGAATCTTCTGTCTCTTTTTTTCCACTCGCTTTTTATTTCTACTCACTGATTTCTGTCGGTAGCAACGGCAGCCGATGAAGATTCGTGGTGGCGGCGCTCTTTCTGAACGATGCCCATCAGCTTCATCCAGGGATTGCCCTGGGCATGACTGCCCATTCCACTCGTCTGCCACATGGCGGCCGTTCCGCATGTCAAACTTCAGGTGAAACCCTGGCAAGTACCAGGCAGCGTCGTCGATAATTTAAAAACTTATCACGAAAAAAGAAAAACAAACAAAACAAAAAAAACGGTGTCTCGAAAAATACTTGAGTCAACGCAATTTCCCCCCCTTTAGAATCACTTTAATGGAGATGTCAGTTGTGGCAGGATGGGGCGGGCGATACGGGGGGAGGAAAACCGTTCGCCCTCGCGAACCCGGAACGAACACTGTACAGATCCCGCGGCAGACTGAAACTCCCAAGGAACCTTTGCCCACTTTTTCGACCATGGGCTGAGATGAGGTGGGGGGCTGCTTCTCTCCATCCTCATACCCTCCATTTCCCGCCCCCTTTTGGTGTGTGCATTTACCTGCGACCCACCTACCCCCAAAAAGAAAATGCCAACTTCTTCTTCAACTGGGGTTTCCACTTTTTTTAAAGTAAAATCACCCCTTTCTCTCTAATCTATTCACCTTTCTCCCTGCGTCTTTTCTGGAAAATTCTCTCTTCGCACTCTTCATAGCACTATTATTCCCAAGTTTAATTAAGGCCACTATATTTGCTTGGCTTTAAATTTAACGCAAGACACTCAATCTACGTCGTTGACCCCCCCCCCTCCTCCCTTACTGAATACAATTCCGCCCACGGAGGAAAAATCTGCAGAAGCGCCCGTAATGCGGGTACGGTGCAGATTCCACAAAGTCTTTTTCATCCATGACCTTTTAACTTCATGTACTGTTTAATTAAGTGTATTTTCCTCGTGGGTACCAAATACATCAATGAAAATTTTTCAACTAGCTGTGGATGGAAGTAAAAGAGAGGGGCAAAATGTTCAAAATAAGTCTCTTTGCCTTTTTGTACTTGAAGATTGATGAAGAGCCCTACCATGCGCGGGAAGTCAATGATGATGGCAACTGCCGAATGCATTCAGTAACGGCATACCTATCAGTTTCAATGGTTTTTGTTCCAAAGCTCAACGCAGCGCAAACTTCAACGATCTGACGAAAGAGGTTTCTAAATCGGCGAGCCCTTTGTCCAACGAAACTAAATGGCACCTCTTATGCCTGAGACAGCGGTAGATAATCGTTTTTTCGTGACACGCAAGCATCTTTCAGTGCATTCCATTCAAAAAATGCACTATTGGTCTCGCCCTGATGGTCGCACATATGGGTTGTGATACTTTAATTCACGTTTCAGAAACCCTAGAACACGAATCCGAGGTCGGTTCGATTTGCTATATATGTATATATATGGCCCCTCGCTTGTTAGCACGATCACGATCGCAATTTTTGACTTAGAGCAACCAAATTTGGTCTAAAGATCAATAGCGTGAATATCTCGGACGAGTTCGTGATCCAGATGAATCGGTCCACGGGAACGGTGTGAAAGAGGGGTTTGAATTAGTTGAAAAATTCGCTGCCGCACGGATGTTGCTTCAATTGCCCCCAAAATTGACTCGAGTACTGAGAAATGAACGCGCTTTCGTATGAGACCCTAGTGAACCATATCCGTTGATATGGCAGGGGAGTTCTCGGCGGAGGGGAGCTGTTAAATTAACGCTATGCCTTACTGGACCACCCAATTACCAAAATATTTCACACATGCGCTACTTGCCAAGTACCGAATGTTCTGCAAGTAGCAAGCTTACTTTGCTTGCTACTTGCCTATTCACAAGTACCTTGGCACACACATGCGTGATTTGCCAAGTTCGACAGTCTCCTAGGAAACGATGAAAATTTGAGCAAGCAGCTCGTTAAAATGAATGACAAAAGACTGTTGTCACTGCAGCAGCTGAGGCTCACTGCCGGAGTTGGAGGTCAAGTTCAAGTACAACTAGAAACCCTCTTTTTCTTTGCTCAAAGTTCAAGGTTTCTGGTGGTATTTTTTTGAACTTTTTTTTTTGTTTTTTGTTTTAATGTCTCCCTATCAACAAATTTGCCTTTCGAATCTGCATGTTATCAAATAAACTTGCGTATCAATTAAGCCTTCTAATAGACCAAGAGCCAGCGACGTAAAAAGTACAACTAGAGTGTCTTAAGCTTCCCCAGAACAAAATTCCATGACTCAGCAAATTTTTCATGGTTATCCAAATTGATATTGTTAGTAAGATCGCTTACAAGGCCCCTACGAGCTACGACTATAACTTTATGCATGCATTACGTTATCCAAATACACATATTCGATAAGGCTTCATCTTACAATCAAATGTAACGTCAAAATTCTCACTTTAGTCTAGTAAACGAATGCTTCTTAGAAAGGCATAGATTGAACCAGTTGGTAACTCTAAAGTTGTGATTGGGATTTGTTCGGAGGGGTCTGGAGATGGCGTACTCAAAAGTCCCCGCCTCTAGCCCACGAGCTAGCTGCTGGACGTAGCAAAACGTGCATAATTTTTCACTTTATTACCTGTAGTTCGTAAACTGTAGGTTCCACCCAAAAACTCATAGGATTACAAAACAAAGTTGACAAAATTCCTCAAAAATTAGACTTCGACAAGTTTTTTGTAGCTTCAACCGCTTAAGAGATAATAGCGTTAAAAGTGACACTATTCTCGAACCCCTTCACTGCTTTTTGCGAACAATGCGTTGTAGCGTCCTCGCCGTTGACATTACGACATTGATGCATAGCAAAGAAGTTAATCATCATGAAATTCTCTTTACAAAAAACAGAAATGATGACCTAGTCATAGATTTCGAATGACCTAGTCATAAAATGAAATCGATTCATTTTTCATGGAGATATCGACCTCAGCATAAAAAAAAGTGGGAGGAATGAGCAAAATGGGATATACTTGGCTTGATTCATCGGCTTTTTTATTCAATTTTTTTGGCTCAAACTCATAGAGCTATCAAATAATGAGTAGAAGAGAGAAACTCACCATGAACTCCCAAAAACTCAGTTATTCAGAGCCCTTTTTCTGCCCTCAATGCTCTATACACCCCTCAACACGGTTAGGTTTTCGGCTTGTTCAGTAACCCGAGGGGAAAAAAGGTTCCGCTGGAATTTCTTAGTTGCCTGGGACCTTTCCATGAGCAATTTTCGCTATGAGAACGCTTGTTTCCATGTCCCCGCGATCATTACAGTTCTCGGGTTGGACAGACCGAACATCCTCATCTACAGCTAACTTTGACGTAAAATGAGCCGTAAAACGGTTAAAGACACATTAGTTCAAGCTATTTTTCAAATTACCTGTGATAAGTTAACAAAACTAGTTTATCTAATAGCCGTTTTCATCAAATTAACAGGACCATCCCATATACAGTTTTATAAGAATACAGTTTTTGTTGTTAGGGAATTTTCTCCTACTGCGTGTATCTCGACACCTATTGGAGATAAGCGAGTATCATTTTTATTTTTTGGAAAGAGAATTTCATGATGATTAACTTCTTTGCTATGCATCAATGTCGTAACGTCAACGGCGAGGACGCTACAACGCATTGTTCACAAAAAGTAGTGAAGGGGTTCGAGAATAGTGTCACTTTTAACGCTATTATCTCTTTAGCGGTTGAAGCTACAAAAAACTTGTCGAAGGCTAATTTTTGAGGAATTTTGTCATCTTTGTTTTGTTATCCCATGAGTGTTTGGGTGGAACCTACAGTTTACGAACTACAGGTAATAAAGTGAAAAATTATGCACGTTTCGCTACGTCCAGCAGCTAGCTCGTGGGCTAGAGGCGGGGACTTTTGAGTACGCCATCTCCAGACCCCTCCGAACAAATCCCAATCACAACTTTAGAGTTACCAGCTGGTTCAATCTACTACCTTTCTTTTACTAGACTACTTTGGCGGTACATCATTTTTATATCCGTTGTTATGGCAATGGTTCTAAGCGAAACAATCCGAGTATGTCTGTTACAAGGTGACTAAACTTTCTATAGGTGCCGCAGATCTTCGGCCATTACTTTACTTCACCAACGTCACGAGCAGTCCCAACCGCCTTTGCGCTGGACCCAGTACATTATTAATTGTTATTGGGTTGTGATTTTTGAGAATTCATAAACTTCAATTTCAAAATTAACTTGATCTGCTGCTCTAGGGTGAGCAATCGGGAGTAAAGGACTGCTGGTGATGTCAGTCCCCACTCATCCCTCCTGATGGGCAGAGGGAAATCTGCGGCACCTATAGTAAAGTTTAGTCACCTTGGTCTGTTATGTCCTTTTGTAGTGGAGGGCCCGTTAATAACCTGTCGTTCAAGGAGTAACCGGAAGTATCCCTACAGGAAGCGTCGAAGACGACGTGCACCGGCGACGTTGGTGACTAGCGATGAATTGCTAAGTGCGGAATAACATACGTTCCTTTGGTGCTGGCAGGCTGCATATGGTCGCTCTCCCAGTATTCCTGCATGAAGGCTTGGTATGCCTTTTAGTGCATTTCATTCTGAAAATGCATGATTCTCCTTGGAGAAATGACCAATAAAAAAAAAAAAAAAACACAGACACGGAATTCAAATTCAGCGTCGTTTTCCACTACGTTTTTATTCTCAGAAACTGCTCGCAGCTACCGATGTTCTCCTTTATGAAGGTGGGTTAACTGAAACTAGAATCTTGATTATCTTAAACAGTAACGGCTGGTTTACACGATGCCAGTAAGCCAGCCAGTCGACTGGCACTAGTTATTGGAGCCTAAAAGCTTCTAAAGGCACCAGTTATTGGAGCCTGTCGATTTGCGCCAGTCCGTTTAGACGATTCAAGTTACCGGTGCCAGTCAGCAGAGTTCAAAACGATGGATATCAGACAACAAGCGTAAAAATGACTGATATGATAAGTGAATGCTGGACTGGAGGATGAAAATTTCGTACACATGGTACCAGCAGATGGCACCAGTTCATTTTTTGGGGTGGGAGACCCTAGAATGCTCACTGGCTACTTCCAGTGTAAGTCGAATGGTGGGAATATTTTTTACTGGACTGGCACGGGACTGGCGCCAGCAGATGTTTACATGGGGCCAGTCAACTGACACTAGCTACTAGATCATGGTCACTGGCGCGCCATGAAGAAACCAGCCTTAAATGAAAGAAAACAATTGAAATTAGATGGATTTTGGAAGACAAATACTTGAAAAAAAAGAAGGAATAAAATTTTATAATAATTGCTCAAAGTGGCCACCGTCTTCCCTTTTGCACTATAGGCATTAGGGACCCACCGCCTGACTCCGCTCGTGGCACGTAAACCTTCTATTACGAGGGCGATTTCTGAGCTCTTCGCACAACGTTCGAATTCTCTCTGATTCGAAGGTCTTCCAGTGTCGCTACTGGGCGCTATTAGATCCATCTAATTCCAATTGTATTGTCTTTCATTAAATGCTGGAAAATGAAAGGATCTGGTTTCAGTTAACCCGCCTCCATGAAGCAGAAAATCAGCAGGATGCGAGCAGTTTCTGAGAAAAAGAAGTAGTGAAAACAGTCGATGAATTTGACTTCCGTATCTGTGTTTTTTTAGTTTATTCGTCAATTCTCCTCGGGAAATCCAAGAAATAAGCAATTGTTGCACGTCATTTGAAAGCTCACCAAATGAGGAAGTTTTTCCCATGAATGGAAAAAAATAATTTTATTTGACGGAAAGGTGAAAATCGCCTAGGAAAGATGTGTGAAAATACGAATGACAAGTTTCCTTCGGAAATCGGCTGCCCTACCACTGTCGATCTCGGATCATTTTATCCATTTTATAGCTCATTTCAAAGGAAATTTTGTGCTCTTTCCAATGAGCCATTTACTTTTAGTCTAGCACCTGTTGATGAGCGTGAGGGGGGCATTTATCGGAAAAACATAGGGGTTAGTAGAAAATACACAAAATGAGTTATATCTCGGAAGCAAAGCTGAATTTCGAAAAACGTCAAATATTGAACTTGATCGCAAATGACGTGTACTATCACCATATTTTCTCTGAGCATCTAATTACCGAACACCCTGTATATATTGATTGATTTATTTATAATATTAAGGCCGTTTTCTTGTTAGCACGATAACTCCCGAAGAAATCAATTTAGCGGAACGCGCTTTGGCACAAAAATCAGTAGTCATAAGACCCCGGTCAGTATTGCATTTGGGCCAAATCGGTCGAAGTGGAGGGGGGGAATAGGGGTTGAAATGGTCAAAAAATCAGTATAAATCACCAGTTGATTCTAATTCTAGAAGCATCATATTCGGTATGTATACTCCATGTTATTGTAGCCTTTGATTCCCATTTTAATTTTTTGAAAAAGTCGAAGGGGAGGGGGTGTTGCCCCCGGAGTGGAAGTAAGCGTGTGGTCTTGTTAGCAAGATAACTCTCGAAGAAATCAATTTAGCGGAACGCGCTTTGGCACAAAAATCAGTACTCATGAGACCCCGGTCGGTATGGCATTTGGGTCAAATCGGTCACGGTAGAGGGGGGGAAATAGGGGTCAAATGGTCGAAAAATCACTATAAATCACCAGTTGATTCTAGAAGCATTATATTATGTATACTCCATGTTATAGTAGCCTTTGATTCACATTTTAATTTTTCGAAAAATTCAAGGTGGTGGGGGTGGTCCTTCCGGTGTGGAAGTGTAAAAATAGCGTTGAACTTCACTAGTTCATCTTAGCGCCCTAAAATTCGACTCAATAATTTAATGTAACGAAAGCCCTGGGTTCCATTGAGATTTATCGAAAACTTTGATGGGGGAGGGTGAAATGGGGGATGAAATTTCAAAAAATCGCTTAAATTCACACGTTTCGGTATTATAAAATACGGCACAAAAATTTAATATAACAAAGGTCTTGGAAAACTACCGAAACTTTTCGACATTTTTGAAGAGAGGTTGGTGAAAATAGAGGAAGAAGTTGGGCTTAATGAAACAAATTATGGTATCAAAATTATTACTTCTGGGACGGCTTAAGGTATCCGTATACGGAATGAAATGCACACTTTCCTACCGCCAGCTGCCGGAGCGAATTTTTTTTTTAACTCTGTGTTATCCGCCATCTTTTTTTCCATGTTGCGCCATCGCCTCGAAGCCGTTTCTCGACTGTCACCGAAAGGGGGGAATCCATTTTGAGCGAATGGTAGGCGCACTAC
Organism: Corythucha ciliata; assembly: GCA_038030265.1. NCBI lineage: Eukaryota > Metazoa > Arthropoda > Insecta > Hemiptera > Tingidae > Corythucha > Corythucha ciliata. The sequence goes on along the minus strand of CM075942.1, from coordinate 41,615,279 downwards.
GTATCTGCCGGAAGTGTCTCGGGAATGCGTTAGCACTAAGTGCTTTTCCGCTACCTCGAAGTTAGAGTCATGGAAACTGGCTTTTTCCACTTCCTCAGTTTGCCAAAGGGCTTCAGTCAGTCTGTTATCAGATGAGCTAACGGAGAGTACCTAAAGTGGTTGAAAACGATGCCTCCTGTGGAAGCGGCGTTATAGAGCTCATTATTACCCACTCGACGGGTATTTATTGCCGAAGGTTGTCCTCGTCGCACGTCGGAACCTGAGCGTACTATTGCAGGATACAAATCGGCTTCCAAGAGAAAGTCAATCTTGTTCCTTACGTAGAACTCGTTGTCTGCCAGAGGCAGGTTTTGCATATCTCGGAAGATCACCCGGGAGAGTGTTGAGCTAGGCAGATCCGCTCATGCTTTGTTGAGAACGTGAGCTTCGATGCACCACTGCCAATTTTCCGTTTGATCTGCGGTGGACAAAATGCAAGTTACTTTCCCCATCGAGGTGGCAATTCTTATTTACTCCGCAGAGGTTAAAGGGAAACTTCTGTATCGGAAGCTTTAGCCGTTGAACCGTTTCAGTGGTAATTAAATTCAATTGAGACCCAGAATCGATTACCAATCGTATTGGTACCCAAAGACAATCGCGACCTTTCAGTAGCGCTTTTGCGGTGCCGAGCAACTCAGTAGGAGGAGCGCTGGTCGTTACGCCTGTTGGAGACCATAAGGTTACCACCCATGTCCGCCGAACCCGTTAACAAAGTATTTGCTTCCGTTTGACGAGAATCATTGTCATTTTTTCGAGGATTTGGCGTTTGGCGAGAAGCTAACGTTAAATCATCGTTGTGCGATGAAGTATGATGTTTTACGTCCCCACAAATCTTGCACTTACTTTGGAACTTACAATTTCCTCGAAAATGAGCCCCAAGACACGAAAAACACCTTGCTTTGGTTTTAACGAAATTATAGCGCTTGAGTGAAGTTATCTCGTCGAATTTGGTCCATCAATATAAGGAATATTGCGCAGAACACATCACAAGTCAATTTTGTGGAAGAAATTTGTTCGTTCGTTGTATCTTTTGAAGGAGAGGTGAGTAGTGACGTTGACGCTGATTTTGACTGGAATTTAGGACTTGAAAACGAAGGCAGTTGTTGTATAAGTTTGTTTGTGGGTGATCCAAACGAGGGGGAGAGTTCCTTGGTTTCTGCGGAAAATTCTTTCATTTCACAGTGCCTACAAACTTAATGAGTTGTGAAAATGTCGGAATACTTTCCAAGTCGCCTTTTGACCTTTCAAAGAGGAGTCGGAAATGTGTAGGTAAAGCCCTAGAAGCCTATTGGAACAATATAAAATCACTGTGATCGTTAATATCTAGATTATTGAAACCTAAGTAACTTGTATGGAAGATATCGAGGAACGTTTGTAATTCCTGAGGGGAATCGAACTTCACCTGTTTAAATTCTAGAATTTTATTTATATTGGCGATTGTAGCTAAGGGAGACGATGTCTGGCGGCGTTTTAGAGAAACATTGAGTCCGGTACTCCATGTGATTTGTTGTTGTCGTTTGACAACAAGTGTTGGGAGAAAGTCGGCCGCCGAAAGGCTTGGGGGCTTGCTTGACGTTCGAGTATAAGTGTATCATAGACCATGTTCTACTGGTCTCGTCACTTTAGGCCAACTGACTACTTTTATCCCATTATGTTACGGACGTTGACCACTAAGAAACACTTTTAAAAAACTTAAGACTTGTTATCATTGAACATATGTAGGGACCGGTTTCATTATCACACGACACTAGCGCCGCTAGTGATAGCTACAATCGCCAATAATGCGCAACGATTTTGTATATTAGCCTATTGGCGATTGTAGCTAAGGGATACGATGTCTGGCGGCGTTTCAGAGAAACATTGAGTCCGGTACTCCATGTGATTTGTTGTTGTCGTTTGACAACAAACTACAACAAAGCTTTTATACAATGAGGAAGTTCATGTATCAAAAATGTTGATCAGTGACACTTTTTCACTGTGAACTACGGCTAAATAATCCGATAGTGACGAGGAGGCCTCGATATTGTACCATTGGCATCACCGAATCAAGAAAACAAGACGGTTCTGCGGGTGCGCAGTACATCCGTACAGAAACTTTCACTGTCAGCTTTTTGTTGGAGCAGGAAAACTCGAAAACACCGATTCAAAAACGTTTTCGACCATTTTTCTGAGCCTGTGCCGTTCTCTGAGCACTAAAACGAAACGGTGAACTGGCGAGTATCAATGAAGAAATGATAGGGCGCTCGTGGGATGTCTCTCAAGGGTGAATCCTGAGAAAACTGTGTGCTGTGGTTTCTCTTCCCATCGTAACCGAGACACAACATTGTCATTTCATTGTTTCGCAAAAATTGAGGGTTCAACGGTGTCAGCTATCAATTAGCCCAGTGTTGGGAGAACGTCGACCGCCGAAAGGCTTGGGGGCTTGCTTGACGTTCGAGTATAAGTGTTTCAGAGACCATGTTCTTCGGTTCTCGTCACTTTAGGCCAACTGACTACTTTTTTCCCATTATGTACGGACGTTGACCACGAAAAAACACTTTTAAAAAACACAAGACTTGTTATCATTTAACATATTATGTAGGGAGTACCGGTTTCATTATCAGACGACACTAGCGCCGCTAGTGATAGCTACAATCGCCAATAGGCTACATTGTAATTTGCATCGGACAATTCGAGCGTTTCGATCAACTTTAACGGAGGGCCAGTTAAAAGATAGCGCAAATACGTCAATTTGGTGACCTTCATGTACGGTCCTTTATGGACAACTGCGTTGAAAAGCGCCATGAAGTTAGGAAACGAATTTATTTCGCCGGAACAATTTGGCACGATTATTGGGAGTCGTGCGTCGGGCGTGCTTGGCGTTACCGGATTCAGCCGATGTGTAAGTGTCGATTCGGTGGGTCTCACTTAGTAGTACATTTCGTCGAAGGCAATTGACTGGGCGTGCACACTGATACTGTGTTTTTCCTCGACTACCGCATTAAATTCAATCAGCGCATCTTGATAGCCCTCAAATTTTACTTTTAATTCTGCCACTTCAGTGCACCGAGCTAGGAATGCACTGAGCGAAGTAGCATTTTTTTCGAAAAATCGAAAGTTGCCTGTAATTGGGCGAACGCATTTTCCCGTCTTAACTTGTATACTTCCATTCTATTCTTAATTTCATCTAAATCCATTTTGACTTTATTACCCAAATTTCCTAATTTAAGAGGTAAGTAGGTAAGAGAAAGGAACACAATTGATCTTACGATTATACTGTTTCAACAAGTGGGCGAAAGAGCGTTAGAGGTAACTTTAAACTGTGACCTTGGATCCCAAGTTGTACGTGTTTTCTTCTCTTTTTAACGAAATTAAATTATTTATTTTTCTTTTTATTGAAATTATTCCTCGGTATAGGCTCATAAACCGGCTCGGATTAGACCATATTTTGGCTAGTAGTATTGCTACAAGCTGTAATTGTCAAGAACTCTTCCACTCACCGTTGTGGAATTGCGTTGGTCTGCTCCAGCTGACCCGGCCGTGGGGTGGGGGGAGGACACGTTGCTTGCGGTTTACCGTTAATCGAATTGAGCGGTGTTATAGTTAATGAGTTCAATTTATGTACAACTTTAATTTGTATGCGTACAACCGGGATCTTCGCGTTCAACAATTTTCTTTGAAGTTCGATAGACTTTCTTTACATTCACTCGACAAGCGCCAACATAATACTGGTCATTACTCGTTTTGGGCAAAGCAAAGGGCAGTTCCCTTTTCCTGCGAAACCGCATTATTATTTCTATACACGGATTAAAAGGGAGAAACCCATCGAGGGCTGACTTTTCTAGTTACAATAATTATTATTAGTCCAGTCAAATTATAATTTTACCTTGCAAAAGGTCCAGTATCATTTTTTATTTTTTATGTTGTATACATATACATATACTCGTAGGCTAGGAGTGTTTGAGAAAAAAAAATCCAAATTCTGAAACCCTCGGCCCAACTTTTGGCAGCCCGAAAACCACGATTTTTCGGCACTTTTTTTAGTTTTTTCTAATATCGCTAAACCATCGGCTGTAGAGGAAATTCTCCTTTACAACACGGGCAGGGCATTAAATGTTCTACAACTTTTGCGTTCAAAGTATTTTTCTACGGACAATATGCAGGCCGCTACAGCCTCTCGAAACATTTTCCTGTAATAGTTGCAAGTATGCAAGTCTTAAAATCACCTGATTCTGACCAAAATATGTTCAGTGAGCTTCATTTCTTGCCGTAAAAATTCATCCCTATGTCACTACCAAAAATGTTCAAGCCCTCTCCTCTCTACTTGTTTGAAAATTTCAAACTCACTTTTTTTCGGCCAAGCTGAAACCTCGGAAAGTCGGGTCCTCGACGTTGTCACTACTCGACACACGAGACGAGGGTTAGCCATGACGCTTGCTTGCAAGTGTCCACCGAAACCGGTGTCGAAGATTTGAAAGAAAAGCTTTCGGCTGGAGTCTTTAACGACTCGCATAGAAATCATTCACTTTATTTCACAGAACAACAATTATAATTAGTTTGCTGTTTATCATTAAACCCGTTTTCACTCGATCGTCAAAGGGATGGGAGTGGGTGTGTATAGCGGGTGGAGGTACTGAAAAAGTTGGTTAAATGAAGCTCAGGAATTTCCAACAGAATCCACTAGAAATTCCTAAAGCGACAAGGCGTAGCTTAAGGCGTTGAGCGTGTGAGTACAGGTGGGGGCATCTACGGAACGTTAACGTACGCAATTACTAATAAATTCTCACTCAATGGATCCCCCTCCCTAGTTCACCAACTCCGCAATCCGGCAATTTATTTTTCCATCTTGCATGAAAAGCCACTGAAGACTCTAGTAAAAGCTCTTCTTTAAATTAATCTAACCCCATGACGTCATCACGCGAATGATTATGATATGCTAAAAAGTTAGGAGCATACCTCTGTAGTCTACATGTCATTCGCAATGGCCGAATTTGCCCATTGCCCGAAAAATTTACCACAACGCGTTATGGGCATTAGGTTCGTTCGTTTGTCGTCCGGAGCTGTTCTGGACTGCACGAACAGTCCGAAAAGCGTTCTTTTGTAATCCCGAACTACACTGAAAGCGTTCGTTTGTCAAACCTCGGACTATTCAGTGCAGCACTATCTACACTGAAAAATTAGGAGGAGCTTGCTGCTCGAAATGTTATAACCTGCTCTATAATTACCTTATGTCAACATTTTTGACTGGGAAGCGGGAATAAATTATAAAGGTAACGGTTTTGTTATCGTTAGGTTAGCCATTTTCACGAAAAGCGTTCGTTTGCTTTTCAAAAATGACGTCAATCCCAGACTGCTCGAACTACACCTACACCACTACACTGAACGACAAACGAACGAACCTAGTGTGAAATGCTCACAACGCGTCGTGGGTAATTGTTGTCGCCCAGAGGGCGGAATGAAATACCCATAACGCGTTCTGGGTAATTCACTTCACTCAATAGCCGAAATAAAGGTTAGGTTAGTCTATTTCGCGTCGTGGGTCTTCCGATTTTACCCACAACGCGTTCTGGCTACTTCGTTTTACCCGCAACGCGTTGTACGCATTTCGAACTACTCACAAAGCAGAGTCAGATGTCTCAACTCCCATTACAGCGTTATTGCTGTATAATTACATAAAATTAAATGGAATGATAATTAAACACGATTATGCTTGAATAAAAAAAAGTATAACAAAAAGAAAATTAAAAAGAAAAGATAGTAGCGAAACAAAGAACGAGGGAGAAATATACACTCAAAGAGGCAAACTATTTATTCACGCATGATATGCTCCCGTGTCCCGTGGCATTTCCCACGAGACGCCCAACAGACTCAAAATGTAAGTTATCGCTGTTTAATCAGGCGAGACACAGAAGCCGGATTAAAATCGCTATATGGGTAATTCGAAATACAAACAACGCGTTGTGGGTAAAATCGGGAGACCCACGACGCGAAATAGACTCAACCTAACCATTACACCCAGAACGCGTTATGGGTATTTGATTCCGCCCACTGGGCGAATAAAATTACCCACGACGCGTTGTGAGCATTTCACACTGCCCATAACGCGTTGTGGGTAAATTTTTCGGGCAATGGGCGAATTCGGTCATTGCGAATAACATAATTATATACGTAAATAACACTTGATGAGGTTTTGTTTTCAACACATGTAAAATAAGAGGGAAGGAATAATCGCAGTGAGGAAGTTCCACATTTTCCAAAAAATTTGTATTTCGATGAGGCATATCAATCCTTCCACGTAAATATATAAATAAATAAAAACTTAAAACCCATTTTATTTAAAATGGCTAAATTAAAAATTTAGCCATTTTATCAATTTTTGTAGTGAATTAGTGATTTTCCTTATTTATAGCTACGAATTCAGGTTTTTCCTCCATTTTTGCCAGGAATCAGCTGTTTTCCCCCGTTTTATTAGTGAATACGCGTTTTACGCGAATTGGTGTTTTCTAAATTTAGCTGCTGTGAACGAGCGCTTTTCATACCTTTTATAGTTGAGAATTTGGAGGTTCCACGAATTAGCAATTTTTCCATTTTTATCCAGGATTTAATACTTTATTTCGATTTAAGCCTCGAAATGGCCGTTTTGGAAACCGTTTTCTCAATTTTGGCTGTGAATTGAGCCACTTTTTCTTCATTTTAGCCGCCAATTCGTCTCACTTTTAGCCACGATATTACACCCGGAAACCGTGAATTTCAGATATGACACAACCATACTAGCTGGCGTGTTTGAAATGACCTAAAACTTCAAAAATCGCGTATTTATTAACTGTTGGGTTATTTTACGAACGGATCAGGATTTATGCTCTATTTTAGCATAAATAAACCTTAAAAATAAACTTATGAATATGTTCTGACCCATGAAACTTCCTAATTAATCGTGTTATAAGGTCCGTCCCATTTTTTTTGCTAGTGCTACACTAGTGTAGAAAACCATGTGATTTCATTGACTTAAGCTCGGTGCACACGATGCATTTTTCGAAGCATGTTTACATGTATGAAGAAAAAAAACATATGATCCCCGGTAGTGACCGGATGTTTTCTTAAGCGCCCCATACACTATCCGATTGCCTGCAGGACGGTCGCCTCAAGAGGCGACCGTCCGGCCAAAATCGACGGATATCATACACTGTCAGTCAACGATCTCACGTCCGATCCTAGCCGGTCCTACGGCCACACACCTTCAGTTTTCACGGACTGCAGGTGGACTGCAGTCCATGGCCTTCAGATTAACTGAAAATGTGTGGGTAACCCCGATCGACAGCCTCACGATTGCCTTCAGTTAAACTGACAGTGTATGGGGCGCTTTAGAACAGGCAGGCTATCATGCTTCAAAAAATGCATCGTGTGCACCGAGCTTTATTCTGAAAAATTGAATGAAATCAGATGATTTTATTCAAAAGCGTAGCACTCGCGAATCAATGGAACGGACCTATAGTTTCACAACGAGCCCATTGTTTGTATTCGTACAATATTTCTTTGAACTTAACTCTTAATATTGGCCGTACAGGAGTACCGGGGAGAACAATCGTGAAGAATGCTCAAAGTCACCCACTTCCCTCTCTAACCGTACTGACAAGCCTCTCATAATAGAACGAGCTTTCAATTTACGTGAGCTCTCACACCCGCCTCAAAAACAGGCTATTGAAGAGCCACGTACAAAAAAATGGCTTTCACGTCACGCGGGGGAAGGAAAAAGCTACGGAAGAAGCTTAGGACCACTTGCCTCACTTTATTAATTAGAATAGTGCCGCAAGACACGAGAAGAAAGTCGTGTTTCCCTTCAAACTTCACTTCTCCCCACATTTCCCGTTTATCTATTCTTATGAGTTTCCTTTTCTGTACACCCTGTCACGTGCTGTACACCCCGAGAAAAAAAGGAAAAACAAAAAAGTCTACCCACCTATTGATTAATTTTTCCATCGTCTCTATTCACCTTAATTTCCCCCACTTTTTAATGAAAAAGAATCTGCAGTGCGTCGCTGTTTTGTGTGTGACGTAAATACAAGGAATCTCCGTGTTGCGTATTTTCCATGTTATACTTGGAGAATGATTGGTCGGAAAACTAAAATATTTATCAATATGGTGAGCTGTGAAAGGAGAAGGGAGTGTAGCAAGTACGGAATGTATAGAAGAAAATAGTGGCTAGATAAAAACCACTTGGGAATCTCTCACCCCGACGAAGTCGTCCGTGCCATGGGTGGTTTTTCTGCGTTGAAAAATGCAGGAAGATGAAGTTTTCCTCGAGTATTGGCTTGGGGATGGCGAGGGGAGTTCAGGAAATTCTTTCTGCGATACCCCTCTCACCCTTTCACCAAAAGAACAAACTTTATACGTCGCTTTTCTCACGATTTCCTTCAATTTTTTGTCTTTGCGTTTATTTTCGTCCAAAACTGGGCACCTTACAACTTTAATACAAAGTAGTGGGATTCTCTAACGAAACAGAAAAGGACGATATAGAATCAAATGTGATGCAATTCGAAACTACCACTTTGAGACTAAAGCTGAAGCTACCAACTTAGCATAATGCTACAGGTAAAGGAAAAAGAATAGAGAAGTGGAATAAAAGTCTCCAATTCATGATTCTTCCAATCGAAATTCTCTCAGGCATTTTTTTTCTGATTTCAATTATTTTTAGTTACGAAAAAAGGAGGAAGAGGAGCCTTTTTTGTCGACCATTTTGTTACCTCCTGATAAATTTTCTTTTTTTTTTTTTATCTTTCCCGAAAGACTTTATGCTGTGAGAATGATAATTGTTACTGAAAAACTAGTTTCTATTGCTTCCATAAGTTTGATGAAGCTTTCCAGATTCAATGAAATTTTTCCTGATCGGTCGTTAATACCAGCTTGTATTGACTTACGCTCGTATACAGGTCACAAAATACAGGTCGTCGGGAAAGCTGAAGTGTGGGTCTCCATTCAAGGACAATCGAAATTAGTTACTATTTATGTTGTCAACGGGAGCTACAAGAGCATAATGGGGTTGGATTGGCTTCGGAATTTCAATCTTGACTGGGGTAAAATATTACAAGGTTTCCAGGTTAATACTTTACAGCATCAGACAACCTGTGACTTATCGAATCTTCTCGGAAAGTACTCAGAAATTTTCAAAAATGGAGTTGGAAAAATCAAAAATGTTTCAGCACGAATAAAAATTAAGGATGGATGTTTTCCGATGTTCAAAAAAGCACGTCCTGTTGCCTTCGCCATGATGCCAAAAATAGCAATGGAACTCGATCGGCTGGAAAAGGAAGGTATAATTGAAAAAGTATCTAGTTCGGATTATGCTACCCCTGTTTTTGCAGTTGCTAAAAAAGATGGTAGTGTGCGACTTTGTGGAGATTATAAAGTAACTCTCAACCCTCAGCTAATTATGGAAGAGCATCCCATTCCGAACATTGAACATCTGTTGTTAACCTTGGGGAACAACAAAATTTTCTCGAAGATCGATGTCTCCCAGGCGTATACACACATCGAAATTCATACCGATGACAGGCATTATTTAACCTTAAATATTTTTAAAGGACTTTTTCAGTACAACAGGTTGCCTTTTGGGATCTCTTGCGCTTCAGCGATTTGGCAGCGAACAATCGAACAAATTTTGGATGGATTAGATGGAGTCGTAGTATTTTTTGACGATATTTGTGTGGCTGGCAGAACCGAGGAAGAGCATTTGCAGCGCCTAGAAAAGGTATTCCAAAGGTTTCTTGAGTTTAACGTTCGAATTAACAAACAGAAATGTGAATTTATGAAAGAAAGTGTGGAATATTGGGGATTTCGAATAAGCAAAGATGGAATCCTTAAGTGCCCGTCCAAAATATCAGCGATAAAACAAGCTCCCGAGCCAAGGAATATAACGGAGCTGAAGTCATTCATAGGGCTGACTAATTTTTACGGCCGCTTCGTTAAAAATTTGAGCACTATTGCTCATCAGCTGTACAAACTTCTCAATAAGGGCGTAAAATTCCATTTTGACAAATCGTGCAAGGAAGCGTTTAAAAAAATTGAAGAAGAAATTGCATCGGAATGTGTTCTTACCCACTTCGACCCGAATAAAAAGTTGATTTTGGCTACAGATGCAATCTCTTACGGATTGGGAGCTGTTTTGTCTCATGAAATGGAAGACGGAAGCGAGAGGCCTGTTTCCTTTGCAAGCAGGACTCTATCCGAGACTGAGAAGCGGTACAGCCAAATTGATCGTGAGACATTAGCCATAGTTTTCGGAGTAACTAAATTTTATTCGTATTTATTTGGGCACAAGTTTACCCTAATAACCGATCACAAGCCACTAATTTCCATTTTCAGTCCAAAAAAAGGTTTACCGGCACTTTCAGCGACTCGTATGCAACATTACGCAGTTTATTTACAAGGGTTTAATTTTGATATAGTTTACAACAAAAGTAACGCTAACGCTAACGCCGACGCCCTTTCTCGTCTTCCTCTTCACTATTCGAGTGATGAAACTACATCACACGCCGATGTTTTTCAATTGAGTCAAATTGCACGCTTACCTGTTGATTCTACGGTAATCGCTTGCTGAAACGGCGAAAGATCCCAAAATGCATGCGCTTTGGAAACATCTTAGATTCGGAACTCGGTTAGAAAAAGGGACTGTAAGGGACGTAAGTGAGTTTTCTGTGCAGGATGGATGTATTTTCAAAGGGCCAAGGGTTTATATTCCAGAACCGTTGAGATCAAAAATTTTACAAGAGCTCCATGAAGGTCACCAAGGCATTGTGAAAACCAAAGGACTGGCTAGAAGTTACGTCTGGTGGCCAAATATTGACAAGGACTTAGAGTCGATGACACAAAATTGTTTTGCATGGCAAAAATTTATGAATAATCCTCCGTCAATTTTTCATGGCTGGGAAAACGCGTCTAAGCCGATGGAACGCATTCATGTTGATTATGCCGGACCGTTCAGAGGGAATTATTTTTTTATTATAGTGGACGCTTTCAGCAAGTGGACCGAAATTATAATGACAAAACGGATCACGGCTTCAAAAACTATTGAAATGCTGGCAAATTTTTTTTCGAACTTCGGCCTGCCCGACACAATTGTAAGTGACAATGGAAGCGCATTCAGAAGCAAGGAGCTCACTGAGCACCTTGTGCGTTCACGGCATTCGGCAGTTATTTTCGGTTCCTTATCATCCGCAAACGAACGGTCAAGCTGAACGTAATATACAGACATTTAAAAACGCGATTCAGAGAGCATGTTCAGGCGGTGACAGGAATACGGATGATGCGCTTAGAAGTTTTTTATTCGCTTTTCGAATCACTCCACATTCATCAATAGGTTTTCCACTCGCCCAATAATTCCTTGGCCGGAATCTCAAATCGAAGCTGGATCTCGTTCGACCCCAGAATTTGAAAATTGAATCGGCAAAAACAATAGGGGTAAAAAGGAGTCTAGACGTTGGAGATAAAATAGCAGCTCGTTTCTACGGCAATGTTGAACAGAAGTGGAAATTGGGTGAAGTGGTTAGGAAACAGGGCAGCCTTCACTATGAGGTTTCCATCGACGGTCAAATTCACCGAAGACACATTGACCAATTGCGGAAAATTGGTGACAACTGTCAACTCAAGTCACTCTGAAGAAAAGGAAGAACCTGTGGCATAATTGCCATATGATTAATTTTAATTTATTATTTTTCATTCTTGTAAAAATATAATTTTCCGTTCCTCTTGTTCTCGTAACCGTGTGTTTAATACATAATAAAACACTTCTTTAAGAATGATCTTAGGAATAGTAAATTATACGCCTAGGCAAGAAAGCGATATTTTGGAGGCCGAGAGAAAAAATTGGACGGGCGAGGCGTAGCCGAGCCTGACCTTTTCTCGAGACCACAAAATCACTTTTTTGACGCGTTGTGTACAGTATTTTTTTATTAAAACATGGGCTGATTTTTTGGGCCACGGCGATAAAGTGAGTGTTTTATCCCCTAGGCTCTAAAAAAATCAGCTGTTTAAAAAAAAAAAATAGTATCATATATTATAACGAGACACGTAAGTGCCACTTTACTTGCAGGTACTTTGTTTGGCTGGCGAGGCAAAGCCGAGTCGGCTAAATCCGAGTGAGCTAAAAACAACGAGCGGAGTGAAAGCTTCTTCCTCACGAGTTGTGGACATTATTTTTCGCACAACCAACAGGTTTAATTGTCTTTCCTGCAAGTGTTCGGAGGCAAGGGTACGCTAATTGAATACAGAACTTTTTTTTTCACTTTCCTTCACTAGTGAGTGAAAAAAAAAAATACTTTTTTCACCTAGCTCATCTCGTCAAGTAAAAATTGACTTCCCTGTTCAGGGACCTGGAAGGAGAATAGGGGTGAAACCGGTTCCGGTCTTTAGCCCGGACCGGCCCGGTCGTCTCGGTCCGGTCTTCTTGTGAGGACCGGACTGAAAAAAGTCGGTCCTTAAATGGTGTATAGAGAAAAGCAGAAAAATTTTATGTGAATCCGTTTCATGCTGGAATTGCGTGCCTCGAGTTTGCTTAAATGGAATAACGTGACCTGCCCAAACATCAAAGGGGTCGGAAACCTTTTAAAGGGGGGAGGGGAGGTTTAGAAAACCGATTTGACTGGCTCTACTAGCCTGTTAGGGGCAATGCCGTTGTTACCCCCACTTTTGGATCGGATGTGAACGTGCTGTAAATTTCTTCCTTTTAAATGTGAAGCATTTTTGGGCTGAATAGCCCACAAAATGCATACATTGATAGCTTGTGAGCCAAATATTATCACCTTTATATACTTCGTTTCGAATTATTATTTCGTGTACGTTTTCCAGCGATATTTTATTTAAGACTCAAAATAAAATCGGTCCGGTCCGGTCTTTATCGAAAGACCGGACCGATTTAACCCCTAAAGGGGAAGTATCACTTCCCTCCCTGGTCGTGCGAAAACCATCATGCATAATTCGTGAAAGAAGAAGAAATGTGCGTGTTTTCTATGATAATTTTACAAAAAGTAACTTTATTTCCCATTATTTTATTCATTTTGTGCGTTGGGGGGGGGGGATATGTCCACCCCTTGAACCCACCACGGCCCGGAGGCCCATAACATAATAGCCGTCTCGGCACGAAACAAGATCATTTCATTGTTAAAAGTCTCGGTCTCGTCTAGAAAATAGCGGTCTCGTCTCGGTCTCGGCTCGAGACCAGAAAACTTGGTCTCGGTCTCGCTCCAGAAATGATGGTCTCGTCTCATCTCGGTCTCGTGCATCACTAATTTATCCTGGGTGGATTCGATCTTTGCGTGGACTCCCGGGTAGCTCAGTTGGTTAGAGCACCTGCCGCGAAACCAAGAGGTCGTGGGTTCGAAGCCCACCCTGGGAACAATTTTTTCTCGGTGCTCAAAACAAGTAAAAAATGGTAAGTATTTAATTTAAAGATTAACTTCTTTATTTTCACAGAATTCAGAGTTGTGACTACGGTAGTGCGGTGAGGAGGGGAATACTCCCATAATTGTCTGTAGAAAGGGTCTTCTATGTTCAATTAGTTTAGGCTATACTCTTCAGTGTTTGAGTCAATTGCGGTCAAATTCCTTGATGGGTACAGGCCAGGTAAGGGCCGGCAATGGGCTAGGTACTGGCTACATCTTAAGGAGATCCGCAGCAGGTCAAATTCCTTGGGTTTTATCAAATTTTTCAGCTTTCTTGAGATTTTCTCTGGTTTTACTACTACATCCCGCCGATTTTTTCAATGGTGTAACACTATTGACATCTTTCATAAATACTCCAGCGCTCATGTGACGACTAAGTGAAACGACCTCCTGGGGTATCCTTCAATTTTCTACTGGATTTACTTCAATAATTTTCTTTCTGATTCTGATTCTTATACAAAACAAAGCAAGTGACACCGGTCAGATGATACCCAACGATATATTATGTATAAAAGAACTGGATTGCTCATCACTGCTGATAAAGACCATCTGATAATAGCCATCAAATAAGCTCCCATATTGAATGAGAGGGGTGGAGTTACAAAATAAGTGCCATATTGCCATAACTACACAAGGAGAGGGAGACTGTTAGTCAAACTTAGCTCGACAAGATCACTGCTGTATTTATGATAGATGTCAATAGTCAAACAGAGTCAAACAGAGCTAAATGTATTTTCAATGGTTTGGAATACTCTTATAAATGCACTCTTTCCTGCCAACAGTTGTCGGCCCGATTTTGTATTTATTTATTTTTCCGATTTTGTATTTATTATTTGTTTATTTGTATGTATTTATTTATTATTCAGCCCAGAACTCTCTGTAGTTAATGCATGCATGAAACTGTAGCCGTAGGAGCCTACGTTGTCAGTTGTACTTACAGACGCTGAAGATGGCGAGCAGCCGAAACCGGTTCGTTTCTAACGCACCTCAACGAGGGAAGACAGACAACGTAGACTCCTACGGCTACAGTTTCATGCATGCATTACCTACTAACCCTCGTAGTCTAAGCGATCACACTAACAATATCAACTCTCTGTAGTTCTCTCCAGAACTCTGGAGAACAATAATATTTCTTTTGGTTGTACGCGTGCGGGAAAAATTATGGCCTTTTCCTGTGGCTAATTTTTGAGTTGTGTGTTTTATAATAATGGAGGAAACGGTTGTTGGTGAAGACGGTTGTCTAAAGCGAAACTGTGGGAATGGATTCTTCTTTTTTTCATTTAATTTTCTCGCACAAATAATAAAAAAGAAAGAAACTCCCTCCCCGCTCTCTGTATTCAAGTGTTGAAACTCATTTTTCATAAATCATTCACTTTTTAACATGGAAAAAAGGACTCCCTTATGAATAACACAAAAAGGAGCTGCATATTTTCTTTTTTCCCTGAGCTCTCTATCAATTCTATGGTAGGCAGAATTACCTTTAAATTTTCATAATAAATATTCTTAAAAATAGGGTAAGTAGAGCACAAGGATCAGTAAGTGACACAGATTTTGTGAAGCAGGGGGAGGAAAAAACTTGAAACAACCAAGGACATTGGCGAAGCTATTCAGTATTTTATTTGCCCCATGAGGAGGGAGAAAAAAAAGGAAAATTACTTGATTTTTGAACGATCATCGCATAAAAATCGCGCCCTTACGATCGCTTATCATTATCATCAACTACAACACTATTGTCATCACTCATCATCATGAGCAGTACCAACAATTGTAAGGAAGTTAGTCAGCAACCCGCGTGACCTTATTTGAGTAGGCAGAATCCAGAAATGTTGTCCAGTGTGGAAGGATGTAGTGTTCCAAACTATGAAATCAGTTGTTTGACCGATTCTTTTAGTATACTTTGACCTTCTGATGACGAGGGCCCCTCGTCGAGGGCTCAGTATTAGCTTTGTTCGGTGACTGCTGCCAGTACTGTACTATTGGCAGTTGCCATAGGGAAGCGTGATTTCAATCAATTAATTGATGTGTTTCGTTTTTTCTATTTTATTTGAAAAAATACTGGAAGCAGCCAACCAAAGTTGTATAGAAACCAAGTTCTTCCACATATCGCGATCGCTATGGCAACGGTAGTCATTTACGAAATTGGAAATTTTGATCCCGCCTGAGCACTCTTCCAATATTTGGTCCCAACTTTTTTTTAAATACATATAAGGTACGTTCCATTGTTTCGCGAGTGCTACACGTTCGAAGAAAATCATCTGGTTTCATTCAATTTTTCAGAATAAGTCAATTAAATCACATGGTTTTCTACATTAGTGTAGCTAGTGCAAAACAATGGAACGGACCTATTAAGTGTTTGCTTCACAAGCTACAAGTTAAGGCCTTTTCCATTCAATACAATACACTAGTGTGGTGTGAGTTTTTCCACCCGTCCTCTCTGAATTGAAACATATGTTCATATAAAGGACGCGGCACTAAACTTCTGTAGTGTGTTGAATGGAAATCGCTCTTAGTGAAGCAAATAAAGTTACAGCTGGATTTTGGACATTTTCAACGATAGAATATTTGTTTATTATTTCGATTCTTTTCTATCCATTTTCTTTATAAAAACAATTAATTTCAACTTCAAATTCCGTCGTGATTCGTGCCCCGGTGTAAAACCCAGCACAGCCAGAGGAACTTGGAAGAAACTGTGGATAGATGTCCGCCGTTAGTGAGTCGAAGGAAGAACGTAAATTTACAAGGTAAAAGTTCAACATGGGTTTGAAGTTGTTTTGATGACGAAATTTGGAAAATGTATACTACTGCATGTTATGTACAATTTTCTGTAGATTGGAATGAATACTTAAAATCCGTGCAGACAAATAAGGCGTGAAAAAACATGCCATGTACTTGACGAAGGCTATTTGGAAGGGGCGAGGTACTATCTGCGTGAAACTCGCCCTCAACGCTCGGTCTGCAGATGAGATGGAAGAAACACCATGCCCACCTGACGCTTGAGAAAGCCCAGGGTCTCGCTGCACTTGACAAAACATCGTGAAACAACACAGTTTCAATAGATACAATAAATGTATTTTAGTTCAACGGAAATCTTCTTCAGTTTTAGTCTGCTAGATCAATGGAGAACTTGCACGAAATTTTTTTCATTTTTTTTCGTGCTAAAACAAAAGAGAATGGTGAAAACCGCAACTCAATAGGTCAAGGTGTCTAAACTTTACTATAGGTGCCGCAGATTTCCCCCTGCCATGGGACGGGAGGGATGGAGACTGACGTCACCAGCAGTCCTTTGCTCCCGATTGCTCACTCTAGAGCAGCAAAACAAGTTCATTTTGAAATTTACGGTTATCAATCACAAAATCACAGCCCAATAACAGTTAATAATGTACTAGGTCCTGCGCAAAGGCACTTGGGACTGCCCGTGACGTAGATGAAGGACAGTAATGGCCGAAATCTGCGGCACCTATAGAAAGTTTAAAGTACGCGACACGAAATAAGGCGGGTGTGACTCATCGGCCCTCCCATGCCCTGTTGCCACTCCGTGCGTTGTGGGTGGTGATGTGGGGTGGGGTTTTACGAACGCTCACCGGCTCACAGCTCTCCAAAGTGACAACGATGGGAGCGCAACGTTGCCAGCTATGGGTGTAGACTTGAGCTTTTCATCGCATCTTTGGGACTATAATGCGCAACGTTGGTTTTTTAGTCGATGAGTCACACCCGCCTTATTTCGTGTCGCGTACTTTAGTCACCTTGCAATAGGTGCAGGCAGCGATTTTTAATTGAATTTTAAAACATCCGTGAATTACCAGAATACCAGATGATCGACTTATTGTTAGACGAGGGTTGGAAATGGTGACATCACAACCGCCAACCAACCCCTCTCAGGCATGTCCCTATTCCATCCTCACCAACCGTCTGCCCAACCACTTCACCCCTGAATCCAGTATCACTGCAATCATCATAGAACCTTACTGTTTACAACAACGTGCACGTTTGTTGCTTCGCTGTTTTGCCTTGGTGTGCTGCGTTCCTATTTATTGTCCTATTTTGTCAGAAAAATTAAATGCACTAAAATGTTGTTTTCCTTGTTGCATCCAAACATCGATGCGAGCCTATCAGATCTCTCCATTTTTTCCGTTTCCATTTCAAGAACCAATCACAAAGAACCTCCGAAATATAATATAAATAAGTCTCTCAGTTAAAAGTTCAACACACTCTGCCTTGACACTCTGCTTCCTGGTCTCGATGCGAACAGATGTCTTTTCATACCATCTGCTTTCAACCGACTGGCTTTTTGAAATCTTGAGAAGTTGGGAATAATTCGTCTTGGAGAAGTCTGCACCGTCTGTTTTCCGAATTTGGAGGTACAACGGCACGCGATAAGACCTGGCTGAAGGCCCCCCAACTGAGAATGAGCATTCGACGACTCCTGAACCGTCGCTTGGTTTTCTTTTCGATCTCGTCCTCGTCTCTTCGCTTCACTCTTTTTTTTAAAACTCTTCCTTCTTCTCATACCCTTGCCGGGGTGCTTTCCAAAAGGCTTGTTTCTTTATTTTCCTCTCCGCAGGAAAACTTGCTCGCTCCTATTAAAATATAGTCGAGCCAACAAGCTTTATTTTTAAAACCTTCTTCAATGGCTTTTCTCAAAGCCGTGTTGGTGAAGAACGGTATACCTCCCCCTTCGATTGGCTCAGCCAACAAGGTCTCCACTTCCTCGGAACCTGTTCTGCCCTGCGTTCAGGTATCCTCCTGTCAACGTCTCGATAAGGGGTACTGGCCCAGCCAGCCTCCGGAAGAACGTTTGTTTCGCCTGCCTAAGACAAGTCCTTCTTGGCTCGTATGTTTTTTCCTTTCCTAAAGCGTCGTTCTCTTTACACTCATTCTCCCGGAGTGGACTGCTTTCTCTTCCTGTCTTTTCGACCGCCTCTTCCTTTAGAGTAATTTGGCTCAGCCAAACTCTTCCGGTTAATTTTCTTTTTTCACCGCGGATCGACCACGCAAGTCTAAGTGCTATGGCGCTTCCGACGGCTCGTACGTTCCAAGCGCTCTTCCCCGAGCGTCGTCCTTCCGTGATATTGGCTCAGCCAAAGTCACACACCCCCCATCCTTCTTTCTCCTTCCCTGATTATTGGCGCAGCCAAAATCACACCCCCCCCCCCCAACTAAAGTACAAAAAGATTATGGCTGGTGATAGTTCTTATTTTTCCCCTCGAGGGATCGGGGCTCGACCCAATTTTTCTAGCCCCGTAACAATCTATACGACTTTGGAATCAACGAACAAAGTTATTGTGAAATTCAAGCGTTTCTTATGCTCCCCACCGTTTTTAGCATTAAATACGTACGATGATCCAACTTGCTCTCTTTCGGAGGGTCCCGTACTGTAGGTCTAAGAGATTCTACTAACCTTTTCCCCTAAGGACTCCCCATTAGTAAATGCATCTCGTTGTTATCAAATTTAATCATCTTCTGTAACTATGTACATAGTATGTACCCAAGATGAAAAATATGCTCGGCTTTCAGGCGTTATTACAACCAACTTTATTCATAAGCACGGCAACTGTAAATTGAAATGAAAGATAGTAAGAGGCACGAGGGAGGTCATTAAATTTTAATTTCTTAACTTCGCAACCCCATATCATCTTGAGGAAGGAGAATACGCGAATGAAAAGTCAAGAAATGCTGGATTAAAATACGTAAATTCTAGTGAAAAAAATAGAGGTGTGTACATCCACGACTAATTCAAACGTTACCTTTTTAAAATTTATGCAGAATTACGTTTGTTATGCTCTAGCTCATATTATCCGTTATTAAATTCAAGATAGGTGGCCTGTGATCCGTGGCTAACTGGGCGATGAATAGTATGAAATGTACCCCTGAAATCAGTCTAGTTCCATGTGCATTTTGTGCTATAATACATATATGTATGAATATATCATGTTGTCTTTGAATGTTCATGCTCGAATATGACTCTATTTCACTTTTACGCAAGCTTTGAAATAAACGCCAAAGTAAATATTTCATAATGCTCTCGCAGCGTTGTGTCAGAAGACAACTCCCATAAATCGTCGCTCAGGAACGTAAACCCGCAGCTTCATCAGTAAGTTAAAATTCCATTTGAGACGCATGGGTACAGTCAGTCTGGAGGAATGGAGGTGGGAGGAAGTATTCGTGTGTAGCTTCGGGAAGAGTACCAAAATCCTTGTTTACCTACTGTTTCAGAATGATTAATTAATTTATCTACAAACAGTGCTTTATCCTCCGCAAAGATTTCAAATAATGTTACGCTAGTCCTTCTACTACGGTGCAATTAGTCAAAAAACGGCCCAACCTCAACATCCAAAGTAAAAGTTTCCCTTCAACGCCAAGTTGTTGCTCACAATTCACATAATTGATTGGTAAAAAGTTCCACCATTTGGTGCTACAGGTTTGGATGGGAGGGGGTAATAAGTTAGTAAAAATCTTGATTTGTTCCCGTATTTCTCAAATATTTCGAAATATATTAGATTTAGCGAGAAAATGATCGTTGACAAAAATTATCTTCATTTTTCCCCAAAAAAATAGGCTCGAGATAATCTTACCAAAGTGAACGGTTCGAAAGTTACAGTGACGTGTTCTATCTAGGTCCATTCAAGATTTACGATTTTTCTAAATTAAAACAAAAATAACGGTAATTGCTTTCAAAAATCCCAGATTTCTCGGCTTATATCTCACTTGATCCAAACTTTGATGACAGTTTTAGAAACTACGGAAAATTTCAGTTAGGATGGAGGCCATTTCATTGCTCAAAATTATCATCAACTCCTAAAAATCTGGCCTTTTGTCGTAGATTAACGTAAACTCTACAATGGAGAACTTGCCTCTTTTGTGCATTTCATTCTGAAAATGGAAAATGCTCTATTGGTCTCGTCGTGACGGTGGGAAATTTTCTACCGTAATATTACGGCTCCGCTTTTCTAGGAAACCAAAGCTTAAGAAGCTTTTTCAAGGGGACAATTTTTCTTATTATTTGTAAACAAAAACTGTTATAGTTCCCTCAGATGCTTCACAAGTGACCATTGACGTCATTTTCCCCTCGCACCATCCATCCCTTCTTGAAGAACTTTGAAATTGATTTAAAAATCACCAAATGCACCAATCGGTCTGCAACCACCGTTGATATCCTTCTATCCATGTGTTAATTCACCGATTTACTTTTTTCCTAAATGGGCATTCACGCAAGTTCCCCATTGGATGAAGATTATTTTTGTAAATACTCATTTCCACGCTAAACCTCATAGATTTCAAAATATTTGAGAAATACTGACACAAAGTAGAATTCACCAAATTATTCCCCCCTTCCCACCAATACCCGTAGCTCCAGGTGGTGGAACTTTTTACCAATCAGTATGTGGGTAGAAAAGAACAATTTGGCGTTGGAATGAGACTTTTACTTTGAATGTTGGGGTTTAGACCTAATTGCACCGTTATTCGGGAAATTCAGAAACTTTGGATAAGAATATCTTACATTATCTCGAACGAAAAATAAGTGATGTTTCGCCTTTTCAGTCGCTCAACAACCTAAAGCAAACGCGGCTAAGTTGATTTCACTTTCCACGTCCAAGCTCAATAATATTTGCTTTGACGGAAGCACTCATTCGTCGACTGATTATTCAACGTATGTACCATCCTGTATGATTTTAGGCGACGAGACAAACGCTTTGGTAGGCGAGAAATTAATTTAAACTGCGTCAAGCCACGCGATCACGTGGCGTCGTGATCGACGAGCCAATTCCGCATCTTAACGACGGATATATCGAAGAGAATGCGCTTTTAATGTTTAATAATGCGGGTACAAGGTTTATTCATCCACTTTACCAGCAGAGCACCATCTCCTTGATTCAAATATACATATTATATTGTTTTGCGAATTATTGCGTATAGAACTATGCAAATTATTTCAAACTTTATCGTGATAAATAGAAATAGCACGTTGGGAGCAGCGCAAAACTAGCCAAGCCTCCGTATAAAAAGGGAAATGCGAAAGCTTTATTCCATCGTTATGGAAAGCGCGGAGACGCCCCTCTTTTTTACTTCCATTCCATTAGGTATTTTTTAATGCCTCAAACAGACAGAATCGGTAAAATCTGAAAAAGCCGTCTCCTTCCCCTTCTGCTGACGTAGATGTACTCATGTATTTTAGTACCCCGCAACTAAATTATCAGTGAATTTAAACCCTTCACCCATCCCTGTTTTTTTCATTTGAATATTTTCTATTGTTAACTGGGGTTGTCATTCAACCTTTTTAAACATTTAAATCTGACTTCTCTTTTTGCAGTTTTTGTACAAAAAAAAAAAAACAATCAACTACCAGCATAGGTTTTGACTCCATGCTTGATTTATAGATCATTGCAATATTATGGGATGGTTATATGTAGTAGGGCACTGACAATGACTCTTCTTTAAAATATGGAATGAATGGAAATGGAAAACTGCTGCTGATGGACATGGTTGCCGAATCGTGTTCAGTTGATTCTACTTGAAACCAAGAGTAATTAGCTACTTCTAGTGTAATTTCTCGACCCTTTCGTCCATAATACCGTTAGATTAAGGAGATGAAGTTAAATCGAGAAGAGGGCGTGATTTGTAAACGAGGAGTAAACTTTTTGGTGTGCTTCCGTTGTTTAGTTCCCGGGTTGGGTCGCGTAATGGAAGAGGAAGAAGCGAAGGAAAATGTGTGAAGGAGGAGTGTTGGGAAAGGAGATGATTATAAATTAGGAAATTGCGCGGACGAGAATTAGGGCTGAAAGGGAGATTGCGGGAAAAGCGACTATAGACCATTAATCCCACACCCCCACCGTACTAGCAAAGTTTATTGTTAATAGGTTTATAAAGTACCTCCAACAAGACATTCTGTTTCGGACATAATTGTTGAAATCCCATAGTGTGTGGTTAAAGGGAATATGATGCACACCCCTTTCTCATAACCTACAACGTATACTGACAGGTCAAGAGTTCCTTTGATTGGCAAGTTCACACCAGGAGTTTAATTACTTACAAAAAACTAACTTCTGCCTTGTAGGTTTCAATAGGTACACTGTGGAAACTAGAATAAGCTAATAATAATTTTAAGGGCACTCGGCAATCTGCATATTCACTTCCCAAGCACCTCTACCTGATCCACAACTTTTCCTTCTTCCTTAAATAAATTCAAACCTTCTTGCCATCAGTTCGAAACTTCAATTTCCTTGATTTCCCACTAGATTATAAATGCTCAAGGAAACCAGAAGGAATTTCTTTCTAAAAGAGAACTAGTTATACTTTCATTGATTGTTAAAACTTACGTTCTAAAAAACGGGGCAGTAATTACATTAGAACAAGAGCCAGCGACGTAAAAAGTGCAACCGTTTGCATACTTTTCTTACCCAGCGCATAAAGTCTAGAGTAATCCCCTAATAGCGTTAAAAATTGTCTGCCTCCATTTGGACGTGACGAAACCGGTGACAACGGGTCCTGCGGCTGCAAGCCAAAGAAAAAATCGGAAAAGCCGAAAACCCCTTTGGTATTGAAGTACCGCTTGCCGGAGCCAGGGTATATGGGGTCTATTAGAAGAAGAGGGACGAAAAATTCCAGTATTGAATTTGTTTTATTTAGTCAATGCATTTTGAAAGACCCCATCGGCTGCACTCTGATTTACGGCGCATGGAAAATGCGTATTATAACTTTTCACATTTCGTGATGAAAGTAACCATAATTTCACACACGCTGCAGTCTTTTATTTTTTGGGGTGTGTTCTTACCTGAAGTGACACTGTTTTTCTACGATAGCATGAAAACCGCTCATCATAGATTTTTTATTATATTTTTTTAGGCTTTTCCCTCAGAAAAAGTAGCCTGACACCGAAAACATATACTTCACTTTATACTATATGTATGTGTATAGAGGGTTTCATGCTTTCTTGACCTTGCCATTGGCTCGACGCCACAGAACCTAGGTTCATAATTACTTAATATAACGGTTCCGTAAAGTCTCCCATTTGCCGCACAACTTCATTTCAGAGAAATGAAAAAGAAGAAACATAAGAAGCGCGTAAGAAGCGCGTAAGATGAAAGCGGGCTTCCCTGCCTCAATTCTTCTACCAACTCATTAACATTATCAACTGACTTTGACCTTTTTGGGATATAATTTCCACGGTTCCACTCACTTCTTTAGGAATAGTCTTAGGAATAGTAGATTATACGCCTAGGCAAGAAAGCGATTATTTGGAGGCCGAGAGAAAAAAATTGGACGGGCGAGGCGTAGCCGAGCCTGACCTTTTCTCGAGACCCCAAAATCACTTTTTTGACGCGTTGTGTACAGTATTTTTTTAAATTAAAACATGGGCTGATTTTTTGGGTCACGGCGAGCTGTGACACGGCACACCCGACTTCGTGTGGGCATTCCCGGCGATGTGCGTTCAACAAACCGCGCACCGACCGAAACGCCCGCGTAGTACGGGTGTGAAGTGCACAGTTAGATCTGGGTATGGCGTAGGAGCCCGAGTGAGGCTTAGGCGCTTGCCGGGTTCAAAGCCCGGCGCCCCCGACAAAAAAAAAAAAAAAAAAAAAAAAAAAAAAAAAAAAAAAGTGAGTGGTTCATCCCCTAGGCTCTAAAATAATCAGCTGTTTTAAAAAAAGCAGTATCTTACATAATATAAGGAGACACGTAAGTGCCATTTTACTTGCGAGTACTTTGTTTGGCTGGCGAGGCAAAAGTAACGTAGGCTCGTACGTAAACGAGTACGAGAAAGTGAATTGAGTTGTGCACGATATTTTTCGCGCGACAAGTGAAATAACAGTACATAATACTTCACTACAAATGAGGGAATTGGGGTTTCACCTGCGAGTTGTGTTTGGATCACGAGGCGAGGCCGAATGAGCTAAAAACAACGAGCAGAGTGAAAGCTTCTTCCTCACGAGTTATGGATATAATTTTTCGCACGACCAACAGGTTTAATTGTCTTTCCTGCAAGTGTTCGGAGGCAAGGGTTCGCTAATTGAATACAGAACTTTTTTTCACTTTCCTTCACTGGTGAGTGAAAACCTTCCTGTTTCCTTCGCTTGCGAGGGAAAATGTGAAATTATTGGCATTCTGCCTTACTTTCCTTCACTAGTGAATGAAAAAAAATAATTTTTTCACCTAGCTCATATTTTCAAGTAAAAATCAACTTCCCTGTTGTGAGGCGGGGGAGGGGAAGTATCACTTTCCTCCCTGATCGTGCGAAAACCATCATGTATAATTCGTGAAAGAAGGAGAAATGTGCGTGTTTCCTATGATGATTTTACAAAAAGTAAATTTTTCCCCATTATTTTATTCATTTTGGGCGTTGGGGGGGGGGGGATATGTCCACCCCTTGGATCCATCACAGCCCGGAGGCCCATAACACAATAGCCGTCTCGGCATGAAACAAGGTCATTTCATTGTTAAAATGTTCTGTAGTCATAAATGAGCCATCATTTTTTCATTCTTCTAATTCCGAGACCGAAACCAGTCTCGGTCTCGTCTCGAAAATAGCCGTCTCGGTTGGAGACCAGAAAACTTGGTTTCTGGTCTTATGGCGGTCTCGCTCCAGAAATGATGGTCTCGGTCTCGTGCATCACTAGCTGGTTCTTGGACTACATATACTACCTCGAGCCTCAGACTGCTGAGGAGAGCAGACTAGAGTGGAAGCCGGCACTTGGTGAATCAGTGATCTATACAATGTAGATATAAATACTCTCTGGGGCAATGCTAATTTTGAATCGACCACTAGTTCCACTTGTCCCTTTGAGGCCTCACCACACCAAACGCGAACTCCCGCGCGGACTGGTCCGCACGCGGAAAAACTATGGTAACGGGGTATATCTCACCCACGTTGTCATGGTTTTTTGGCGAGAGGACCAGTCCGCGCGGTAGTTCGCGTTCGGTGTGGCGAGGCCTTTAATGTCATAATAATAAAATAATTCCGATCTATCTTTACCAATACCAAGATTCTAAACCTAGTATTCTCGGTTCCAAGATTGATCAAATACCAAAAAACACAACATAAAAACACTTGGATTAGTGAGTCTCTGAACTTCTGAAGTGATGGGAGAGGGGGGGGGGATTTGCTCTTGCTGAACTAAGCTTTGAGCCGCATTAACCCGGCCATTATTCAGGGTGTTTGAGGTTTGTGTGGCAATTGGCGAATGAAAATATCACTAGCTGCGCTAGTGTTCTTGATAGCGTAAGCGGTATTTGTTATCAATTTGAGGGTTAGTGTCACAGGCATTGCTGATAGTGTAAGAAGTATTGATATCTCAGTTCGTATTGTTGTTTGATCTTGAAGAACTCGTAAATAACTTCACATCCCACTTAATCTGGCTGGGTTTTTAAGATTCTTTGGTGAGTAAATACATCAAACGTGTTCACATTAAAAATTCGGAAAAGAAGGATCTTGAAATGTAATCCACCTCCTGAATCGAAAAGAATTCGTGGGCACTGGGTTATAGCTAGCAAAATTATTATAATTTCTTCGTTGTTAGTGCTACGACCCAATTTATTCATACTTATGTTGGTTGAGAGCTCACAAAATAGCTATTTTTCAGTTGACCGGGTGTTCAGTTATTTCATTATCAGCGGTTCCTTTCCATCTCAAGATCTTACTACTTCTGAAGTTGTTCATTCGGGAGGCGTCTTTTTACTGGTAATTTTGAATACAGATTCATCACCATCAAAATCTCGGAATTTCTCAGATGGAAGAAAATGCTACGATGCTAACCACATGCTAACCATATCAACATGGCATTAGACGGGACGAAGAGGACTCAAAGGAGATATTTGCGCTTTGCCTGCAGTCGTCTGCGCTTGAACAATCCTAATAAATGCTCTTAAATTGTTATTTACGGCATTCTAAACTATACCCACATGTATCTACGGGGAATGAATAACATTAACAAGGACAGATACTATACTCGGATCAGCGAAAGAATGTGCATGAGTGGTGGGAGGCCATAAGCCCGATTTTTCCCTCTCTTAACGTGGTTCTCCACTTTTATCAAACAACTGCAACCAATAACAGAGAGTTTTACCGATAAAATAGGAGAGGCTCCTCTCAGTTGATGGCGTGGTAGCGGTAAGTCATGTGGGTTTAGGGAAAAGAGAGAGGGTAATTTCATGCACATTCTTTCACCGATCCGACTATAGATATGGATCACACCAATACCGACACTGATATTGAAGGGTATAGTCGAGACGAGGTGCTCGGGGAAATTTTATTAATTAAAAAAAGTATAAAATTAAGCACGAAAGTATACAATATAGTAAGTAAGCGCCTCGAACCAAGAATGGAATAGAACAGGGCACGATATGAGAGATATGTTAACAAACTATCCTCCTCTGTCATAATTATTGGTGATCCAGCCGAAACGAACGAGTGAGAGGACCCGCATTGCGACGAACTTCGGTAGTCAAGAAGTCGGGAGAAGAAAGGGCGAAACAAAAAAGAAGGCGCTGAGACCGGGAGTTTTTGGGCCAGCACCCGAGCTCGGGAAAAGTCGTCTCGACGGCGGCAACGCTAGCAAAGGATAAAACCATGAGGAAGAAGGGACGTTTCAAGGGGCAACATGAGAAAACGAGCGAGCACCGGTCTTTTCTCTGTTGTGCCCCGACGCCGTCCAATTGCTAATCGCCGGTCTCCGGGCGTTCGCTGCGGCTTCGTTGACTCTGTTGTTGAGCGGTTGTTCCATCGACGGCACACCCGTAGGTCGGACTCCTCCGTCGCGTTCGCGCACGCTCGCGTGAAGTGCATGTCCATCATATTCGTGAGTAACCAGTGACCCCCTCATTAACAACTCGCACTAATACCGAGCCCGATTAGTCGACCTTACCATAATTAATAAATGTACACACTTTTCCACGAGTTGTAAATGGCAAAAAAAGAATAAAAAGTTCCGACAGCAGCCTGTCGGGAAAAGTGCATTTCATTCATGCAACAATCGAGTCAAACCTCATAAGTTAGAACGATATC
The DNA here is from genome assembly GCA_038030265.1 of Corythucha ciliata. Classification (NCBI taxonomy): domain Eukaryota; kingdom Metazoa; phylum Arthropoda; class Insecta; order Hemiptera; family Tingidae; genus Corythucha; species Corythucha ciliata. Next base: position 41,587,832 of record CM075942.1, on the reverse strand, counting down.
AATCAACTATGAATCACATTTAGGCCGTGGTATAGAAAGTCAAAATCATAAAATCGTGTTTCTTTTTACCGCAGGCCCCTTTTTTTGGCACCAACTGAGGGGGAACAAAATGATGAAAATGAAACACAGTCGGTTTGGTTGCCTATACGATATGGGAAGGTGGACTCTTCTTAGAGGAGTTATTTGCAATTAAAATCTTTATCCCGGCCTAAATTTCATTCATAATTGATTGATATCGTTCTAACTTATGAGGTTTGACTCGATTGTCGCATGAATGAAATGCACTTTTCCCGACAGGCTGCTGTCGGAACAAAACTTTTTTCAAGTTACGTTAATTTTCAGATCAGTTAAATTAGGTTAAATGGCATGTCACAATTTCACCATTGCGCAATGCGGAGTGCCTGGGTTCGAATCCGAAAAATTTTTTTTTTAATTTTTTTTTGTTCCTCCCTTTTTGGCCCACCTCAGGATTTTTTACTCAATATTTATTAGGCTGTAGGCAGATAAAATAAAAGAGACGGCTCAAAATTCAGTGTCAATGAAATTTTTTGGTAATTGGGTGGTCCAGTAAGGCATAGCGTTAATTTAATAGCTCCCCTCCGCCGAGAACTCCCCTGCCATATCAACGGATTTGGTTCACAAGGGTCTCATACGAAAGCGCGTTCATTTCTCATTACTCGTGTCAATTTTGGGGGCAATTGCAGCAACAGCCGTGCGGTAGCGAATTTTCAACTAATTCAAACCCCTCTTTCACACCGTTCCCGTGAACCGATTCATCTGGATCACGAACTCGTCCGAGATATTCACGCTATTGATTTTTAGACCAAATTTGGTTGCCCTAAGTCAAAAATTGCGACCGTGATCGTGCTAACAAGCGAGGGGCCATATATATATATATATATATATATATATATATATATATATATATATATATATATATATATGTATATATATCAAATCGAACCGACCTCGGATTCGTGTTCTAGGGGTTCTGAAACGTGAAAAAAAAGTATCACAACCCATATGTGCGACCATCAGGGCGAGACCAATAGTGCATTTTTTGAATGAAATGCACTAAAAGACGTGAAAATAATCCAAAATTTAACATACCGCTTACACTATCGGTATCATTAGTTTCTCTATGACCGGCAGACGGCGTCTTCCTTAGCTGCAATCGCCAATACCTTAGAGTAAATATAACGAGAGAGGTAATCGCGCTTTGCGCAGCGAATTCTCATGTCACCCCCCGCGTAGCCCATCGGATAAGTCACGTGACCACCCCACCACTCAATTTTAAGAGGCAACCGAACAATAACCTACCAAGCCTTGGCTCTCGTGCTCTCCCTTCCATTACTGTTGTTCTTTGTGTTGATGGTGTTCCTTTGTTCCAATTTTTCCACTTTATTTTCTTTTACCTATTTTCACTTTCTTTCAGTTCCTGTCTTATTTCAATCGTTCTTTTCAGAACGCCCTTCTTGTACTCTCCTTGTTTCCTATTGTCTTGCCTTCAGCAATTCCTGATCGAGCTGTTTGCTCGATTTCTTTCTGCGAGATATTTGGAAATTCTTTCCTACGTCTTGCAGTCATTCTTCGTGTCCAACAGATTACACCTTTCACGCGTTGAAAATGGTACTCAAGTGTTGTGCTCCGAATTGCTTGCAAAGGCGTGATAATAATGTGATTGGACGCCATAAGAAAAAAACAAATCCGCGGATGTTCGTTTTTTAAAAAAAAGAGCGAACGACGGGGATAACAAGAGGTAGAGGTAGTAAAGGGTTACATTCCCTTCACCCCGCACTCAGGAAACCCGACACAGTCCCGTGACTTCATGTTGGCCTCGCGCTATCTCTACCACGCAGCCTGAAGCGATCTCTATCTAATGTACACTCTAAGGCCAATACTGAACCACGTGATGAATTAGGTCATTTAGCATCGATTTCACGAAATACACTATTATCGATAGTCAATTTGTTTTCGAGATATCGAATAAAAACTGATGTTTTCATGATTAGCTCTTTTTTTTCAAATTTGACTTGCTGTGTCACCGCACGAGGTCAATTTGAACAAAGTGAATAGTGCGTTGGAAACAGAACAAAATTGCCTACAAAATGAGCCCAAAAGAATTGGTGATTGTCCAATTTTGATTGGCATATCAGTCGATCAAAGTCTTCCAAAATGATTTTGGCGTTTTTCTCCTGCCTACTCTTCCGCTTCTAAATCTTTTAACCTCAGTGGCATGAAACGTTCAGATAAATGGAAAAACATCTGCAATTTGTCAGCTTTCCAACGATGTGCTACAATTGCCATCTACTGATTTTAGTTCCACAGAAATCAGCAAGAAATCTGAAAAACATCGGGAGCCTAGGTTAAACTTCCAAATTAATTATCCAACTTTTTTTACTCTTTCTGTATCAATTGTGTTAATAATGCCACTTTTTATCAATTGGGGATTATTGTTAGCAATGGTCATTGTCTGCTACAATTGAGAAACAACAGAATTATTAATTAAACTCAAGAGAAAGGTGCATTCTTTCATTTTGAAACCTTTACTTCAAGTATTCAAAATGGCCACCATTACTCTTAAGCACATCCTGGACACCTCTTAATTCAGTTGTAGTAATTCGCAGGTTCCTCTCTCGTCACAGAATTTGGATAGCCATGTCCGTTCGTTCCAAGAGCGTTTCGATCTCCTGAGCATATTCCAACCATCTTTCTTTCAACCATCATCACAAATAAACTTCTAATGGAGTTAGGACAGAGGACCTGGGTGGCCACGGAATTTGCCCTCCCCTGCTTATCCACTTGCCGCCCAAGCAGCATGATAATATTTTCTGAACATTCAGAAAATATTCGAATATTCAGACAATATTCAGAATCTCAAAAAAATATTTTAAGAATATTAATTTTTCATTTATCGTTAATATTTGTATAGTAATATTGTTTAATATGAAAATAATATTTTTGAACGAATATTTTCAAACGAACCTGATTACAATATTTTTGAAATGCTCTACTTTGGTGTTGGTGGAAATATTTTCTGGTATAATATCGTAGAATATTATGTGAATATACTTTTAAAAGTATTACCTAAATATTTTTCAAGATTATTTAATGCATATTTTTACTAATTCCACCGAAAAATGAACCATTTATAGGGGTGCTTGAACTTTTCGGAACGATGACATACAACCCCCGCGTTTGCAGATTATGGCTGATTATAGTTATTTATGCACAGTTATAGTTAGTTATTTAGTATAGTTATTTTCCACGAGCACTATACTTCTTTCCTTACGGACCCCGTCTTTCTGGATATGGAAGTAAAAAACCTAATTTGTGAGAAATAATATTTATATTGGTACCAAGCAAATCATTTTTGTTTAATGAGCGCTGCGAATTCTCAATTAAGAAGGGGCTTTATTATCAGAGGAGTATGAACTCGTTAATGATCTCATTTATGAACGACAAGAATTACGTATCATAATTTACCACACGGTACAAACAAATACGCGGTAAGAAAGCTTGCAGAGGTTGAGAGAACATATTGAGGTGCATCGCTAAAATTTTATTACTTATTCGCCCCACCCCTCCTCAATAATATTATTCCAAAAATAACCTTCAAATTTTGGTCTTCTAATGAATTAATTCCAAATAAGCAACTAAAACATAGCTTTAAGTTTTCTAAAGAGGGGGGGTGGACAGTAGAATCCCCCCACCCTGGAGCTGGGCAAATCGCTCTAAACATAGCGGAGTGGAGTTGGCATGAGGTGGGGGAGCTAATACTAAATTTCATTTTGCCGAGGTTGTGGTGCACTGGTGGAGGGGTTTTGATTACCCCCCCCCCCCTTGAGAGAGGTCCCAGTCCCAGGTCCGTCCTTCCTTGAGCCTACGGTTCAACGTCTTCCACGTGTGGGCCGCGTTCAAAAGAAGAAGGGTAGTTAGAGAAAGAAGGACTCGGGGGGTGGCTGGTTGATTCGCTGACTGCCGTTTTTCAGCTTTGTAGCTCCCGTTTGTACCGCCCTTCCATCTTCTCCTTTCTTCAAGCTACAAGCTTGCTTTTTCGCATTTCCCTTTCGGGAAGGGGTGTCAAAAGTTCTTCAGATCTTGTGGTTTTTCGTTGCCAGTAATTTTAATCGACATCACCTCTAAGGCCCTGATCCAAGTTAGCGGACATGGGTAAGTACAATTTAATTACAACTTGATTAAGCTAAGGAAGAAAAATTCATTTAAAAGTATACTGGTTATACGGCTCCTCATTATATTCGAAAGTAGTTTATTTGTTAACAGCAAATTGAGAGAACTCATTTATTAAAACTCAATAATAAGGCAAAAAATTAGTCAGCCTCTCTAATTTCCTTGGTGTTGCGCGGGCAATATTGGGGTGAAACCGAGAAATGTGATTACCGAATTTGCACTAAATTCTCGGAATTTATTCCTACTATTACCAGTATGCAATATTCATTCAAAAATTTCTTCGTGTGGTCCGGGTTTTGAATGATATTCTATTCTGCCCCTGATATCATTAAAAAAAAAAAAAAAAAAAAAAAAAAAAAAAAAAAAAAAAAAAAAAAAAAAAAACCATTCTGTTGTAGGATCAGACCTGGCTCCGACACAAAATCAACACACACGTCAACATGAAGGTACGTACAGGAGTATCATTTTTGTGCGATGTAAGCTTTGTGAGTTAACCTACTGTATTAACGTGTCGATTTTATTTGTTTTGGGCAGATTTCTTGCGGGATATAAAAATCTTGACACATGAGTAAAATAAAATTGCGTGAAATCCTAAGCACCTAAAACTGCTATTTGAGAAATTTGAGTACGTTAAGCGTTTCTGTGGCAGTCGACCCAGCAGGTTTTATCAGTAGGTGTATTTCGTCAAACTTGACTCTTCCGATATCCAACGAGGAGCAACTCACCACCTTGGAAGGGTTCCTCACAAACGATACATCTTTCGAGGACTTGGTAAATAAAGTAATGATTTTCATCTTAGTTCACTCGAACTTTTAACAAAAATCTCAAAGGTGTCAAGCTGTCAATGCTGGCGGCGCAGAAACAGCCGGACTAATTTTTTAAAAAATGATGGTCCACGTGATCGCTATGTGAATAATTAGGAAAAACTTACAACCGGCGGGATGTAAAGGGTAAAAGCCCTTCGAGCACTTGAATTTGACTCGTGCTCTGAACGGTAAGAAAAACTTTCCTTCTGCCAATTGTTTTATCCATTTTCAAATGTTTTCTCTCTTACAGAGGTCACGCGCAGAGTTTGTGATCGACTCAAAATCATGGCTACAGAGGTGGACTTGAGCCACGCTGGCTCAGAGTGACTGGCCTCCTTTTATGGATTTTTCAACAAAAAAAAATATAAAAAATGAATATTTCGACGAAAACCTTCATTAAAAATATACAACAAATATTCCAAAAAAATATTTTGTGAATACTTCGAAAAAATATTATTCAAATATTTCAGAAGAATATTTTGGGAATACTTCGAGAAAATATTTTTGAAACTTACTTGGGGAATATTTTGTAAATACTTGAAGAAAATATTTTCGAACATTATTTCAAGAATATTTTGCAAATGATTTTCTCTGAATATTTTATAACCACCCAAAATGCGGGCATTCGAAATCTTATTTGAATATTCGAAAGAAATTTTAAAAAAAATGTTTTAAATGAACTTTGCTGCTTGGGCGGCTAGACTTTCTTCAAGAAATTTCCTGACCGATCGCAGAAAGTGAGCGGGAAAACCGTCTTGCTGGAAAATACCCAGTTTGGACATTGAATGACTTTCCAGAAAGATGGTTCTCCCGATCACTCCGGTGATCGGTCAGAGAATTTCTTGAAAAAGGTTCGTCAACAACTAGATAAGCAACACAGTGCCAACTCCGTGACCACCCAGGTCCCAGGTCTCAGTAGGTTGAAAGAACTGGTCCATGCTCAAGAGATCGAAATGCGAGAGGTGCTCCTGGAAAGAATGAACATGACTAACCAAATTCTGGGCCGAGAGAGGAACCTGCGCATTACAACAACTAAATTTAGGGGTGGCGAAGATGTGCTTAAGAGTGATGGTGGCCATTTTGAATACTTGAAGTAAAGGTTTCAAAATGACAGAATGCACCTTTCTCTTGAGTTTAATTAATAATTCTGTTGTTTCTCAATGTAGCAGACAATGACCATTGCTAACAATAATCCCCAATTGATAAAAAGTGGCATTATTAACACAATTGATACAGAAAGAGTAAAAAAAGTTGGATAATTAATATGGAAGTTTAACCTAGGCTCCCGATGTTTTTCAGATTTCTTGCTGATTTCTGTGGAACTAAAATCAGTAGATGGCAATTGTAGCACATCGTTGGAAAGCTGACAAATTGCAGATGTTTTTCCATTTATCTGAACGTTTCATGCCACTGAGGTTAAAAGATTTAGAAGCGGAAGAGTAGGCAGGAGAAAAACGCCAAAATCATTTTGGAAGACTTTGATCGACTGATATGCCAATCAAAATTGGACAATCACCAATTCTTTTGGGCTCATTTTGTAGGCAATTTTGTTCTGTTTCCAACGCACTATTCACTTTGTTCAAATTGACCTCGTGCGGTGACACAGCAAGTCAAATTTGAAAAAAAAGAGCTAATCATGAAAACATCAGTTTTTATTCGATATCTCGAAAACAAATTGACTATCGATAATAGTGTATTTCGTGAAATCGATGCTAAATGACCTAATTCATCACGTGGTTCAGTTTTGCCACACAAACCTCGAACACCCTGTATGTAGCTGGTACACTTCTTCTCAGAGGCAGCAGAGGTGCTACTGCACTAAGGTCCTCGCTGCTGCCTCTCTACCTGACCCAGCAAACCAAGTCAGTCGGGTCAGAATGGCATTGATCCGGGTCCTCGACCCTTAATTGAGCTATCCTCGTGGCAAGAATAAGCGAATGAAGACCGCTACACTCGGCAAATATTCGTAATTCCCGTACTAATCGGAGCGCCCATTGATACCGAGTATTCTTGATTCGGTGAATAGCGTTGCATCCAAAGACACTGTCGCATATTTGGGAAACATTTTGATCGGTATTTGGCGAATACCACATGAGTGGAGCCGGTTTTAGGGCTTGTCAAGGAATAGTCAAGGACCAATCCCATTCTGAGACACGATAGTTTATGCCGACTTAGGTAACGCAGAATAGCCCTTATCGGAGTCCAAAATATGTACTGCCAGTTATTTCTACAATAACCGTTAAAAGTAAACGCCTCTTAAAAGGCTCAATCGTTTCTTGGAAACTCTCAGGGGGTTAGTGATACCCGTCTTAGCGATTCATAGCTCCCGTCACTTTGCGGACCTTCGGCAGCCAGAGCTATTCCCGCTGCTATTAGGTCTCACGTACCACTAAATGTTTGAAGCCGGCTCATAAAATTAATCTGTTTTAATACTGCCTGTTGTTTTGCATGAAGTATCAACGATTTTAGCATAAAGGGTTTGTTAATGACCATAGTCTATTCAACCAAGCCACCACTCAATAACCACAGGCCGCTTCTATTCCATCCAGAATGAAAATTTTGTCATTGTTGTGATGATTATATCCCCATTAATTATTGATCAATCGACCTTTATTTACAAGTCTTACGCGCCTTAAGCAAGGACTGCGAATTTTCAGCTGTTGACGCTAGAACTTACTGCGATGAATCGGTCCGCGATGCCTTCATAAACGGAATTTCATCATCGCAAATTCGACAAAGAATTTTAGAAAAGAATTCTTCAACTTTGAAAGAAGTCGAAGACATCGCTCGCTCTTTAGAATCAGCTCAAAAGAACTCCGATGCATTCAACCTGTCTGAATCTTCTACACTTCACTGCAGTGGAATTGAAAGTCTGCAAGGAAGTTCAACGGAAAAAGAAATTTCGTCTACGATTGCAGCGACTGAGCGACGCTCTCAAATTAAATGTTATTTTTGTGGGAACTCCCGACACCGTTCTCGCCAAGACTGCCCCGCATTAGACGCCATTTGCAGAGCCTGTTCTAAAAAAGGGCATTTTCAAAAAGTTTGTCGTTCGGTTAAATCTGTCGCAAAGACTGCTTCGGCATCCATCACTCTGGCAGCAACAAACTCACCCGACGTCCTTTCTAAAGCAGTTGTCAGTGGCAAAATTAATGGCTCTCCAGTCAACATTTTAGTCGACACTGGGAGTTCTGACAGTTTCATCAGCAGTAACTTTGCGGCAAAAATTAATTTAACATTACACCCAGAAAAAAGAACTGTGAGCATGGCTTCATCATCGCTTCTCTCGTCAATCTCCAAATATGCGTTGGTCACTCTCGAAACAATCGACCACACATACTCGAACGTGAAACTCATGGTTCTCGAAAATCTTTGTTCTGACGTTCTGATCGGACACGATATTTTGAAACAACACTCCAAAATGAGCATGGAATTCGGCGGCTCGAAAGAACCTTTTTCAGTTTGTAACGTGGCTTGTGCGAACGTCCAACCAGCCGAGCTATTCAAACATTTGAGTCTAGACTGTAAACCTATAGTCACTAAGTCGCGTCGGTACTCAGAAGAAGATGACAACTTCATTCGTTCTGAAATTCAGAAGCTTGCCCATGACGGCGTCATTCAAAAAAGTACTTCTCCTTGGAGAGCTCAGGTGCTCATTACCAAAAATGAGAATCATAGAAGACGACTGGTAATTGATTATTCCCAAACCATAAATAAATTTACATTTCTTGACGCCTATCCTCTTCCGAACATTGAAAATTTAGTCTCAAAAGTAGCAAAATTTAATATATTTAGCACGATCGACCTTAAAAGCGCCTATCATCAGATCCCAATACGATCAAATGACAGAAAATACACCGCCTTCGAAGCATGCGGCCAACTCTGGGAGTTTTGTCGTATTCCATTCGGCGTGACAAACGGCGTGGCTTGCTTTCAAAGAACGATGAATGAAATCGTATCAAAGGAGGGACTTGATGGAGTCTTCGTCTACTTGGATGACATCACGATAGCCGGTAAAGACCAAGAAAATCACGATGAAAACTTGAACAGATTCCTCAAAACACTGAACAAATACGGCTTGACTTTGAATTTGGATAAGTGTAAATTTTCAAAAACTTCGATTTCGTTGCTTGGTTACCAAATATGTAACAAAACTATTCGTCCCGATCCCGAGAGATTAAAACCACTAAACGACATGCCTCTACCTGCCAACGCTGCAGCTCTTAAGCGAGTGCTGGGAATGTTTTCTCACTACTCAAAATGGGTTCCGAAGTTCTCTGATCGAATCAGACGTTTGGTTGACTGTAAAACTTTTCCGATTCAAGAAAGCTCCGTTGAAGCAGAGGATTTTATGCAATTAAAGAAACTCATTTCTCAGGCTTTTTTGACGACAATAGATCCGAACGAGGTATTAGTAGTGGAAACAGATGCTTCAGGTGTCGCGATTGCCGCAACTCTAAGTCAAAATGGACGACCTGTGGCGTTTTTCTCAAAAACTCTCTCGTCATGTGAACGGCGGCAATCGGCTATCGAACGAGAAGCGTTAGCTATAGTTGAATCGTTAAAAAAATGGAGACATCTTCTATTAGGCCGTCATTTTCAACTCATCACAGATCAAGAAGCTCTATCGTATGCATTTAATGGACGTGGGGCAAACAAAATTAAAAACGATAAAATAATGCGTTGGCGCCTGGAGTTATCCCCTTATTCATTTGACATTTTGTTTCGCCCAGGAAAAGAAAATATCAAAGCTGATACACTGTCAAGAGTTTGCGGCTCAATCAATTCGTTCAACCGCCTAAATGAATTACACGAATCATTATGTCATCCGGGAGTGACACGGATGCATCACTGGGTGCGGAGCAAGAATCTGCCTTTCTCACTAGAGGACGTCAAGAGAATAACTAAGGCCTGCTCTGCATGCGCTGAGGTAAAACCCCAATTTTACAAGGGGAATGACAATCATTTAATCAAAGCTACTTCTCCATTCGAACGATTGAATATCGACTTTAAGGGGCCTTTACCGTCGAACAGTAAGAATCGCTATCTCTTGAATATTATTGACGAGTATTCTCGTTTCCCGTTTTCCTACCCTTGCAAAGACCTCACCTCTCAAACCGTCATTCGATGCCTTAATAATTTGTTTTCTCTGTTTGGTACACCCAGCTACATACACTCCGACAGAGGAAAATCCTTTTTATCAAAAGAAATCACCTCATTCTTGCACGAAAACGGAATTGCAACGAGTTTAACTACCCCCTACAATCCAGGTGGAAATGGACAAATCGAACGGTACAATGGTATTATATGGAAAGCCATTACTCTCGCTCTGAAATCGAAAGATCTTCCTATATCACACTGGGAACAGGTACTTCCTGAAGCGCTGCACTCTATTCGTTCTCTACTGTGCACCGCCACCAACTCTACTCCACACGAACGGTTTTTCGTTCATTTGCGGCGGTCATTCAGTGGGACTTCACTTCCATCTTGGCTTCGGCAACCTGGACCGGTTTTGGTTCGAAGAAATGTCCGGAACAGCAAATACGAGCCTCTCGTTGATCAAGCAGAGCTCATCGATGCTAATCCCCAATACGCGTTTGTGCGACATGCTGACGGACGGGAATCGACTGTTTCGTTGAAACACTTGGCCCCGACTGGAAGGTTTTATGAAAACCATGAAAATAATAGCACTGACCACTTTGAAACACCTGTGGAAACGGATCCAAGTTATTCTCAGTCGAATTCAGAAGATCCGCTTGACGAAGCTGTTGACAGTCGAACCCCTATTCCTCCTGAGCCGCTATGTCCTTCTCAAACAGATGTCGAAAACCGTTTAAGAAGATCCACTAGGATAAGAAGACCTCCTGCATACCTTAATGACTATGTCTCCAAATGAATTCAGCGGGGGCGAATGTGATGATTATATCCCCATTAATTATTGTTACCCACATGTCACTTTGTTGAGAATCATTCGATGTCTGAACTTTGTTTAATAAAGCCTTTATGAAAGGTCTTAATTTACTACAATTGTCAAACGAAGAATTATTGTTTGACAATAAAATTATTTCCCTGATATAATAATATAATAATACGCTTTCAAAAACGAACCTTTTCCGAAATTGTTCACACGAACTATATACAAGTTATATAGCACTTGAAAACAGTTAAATAAGCCTGTATCCTGTTTCTGGCGCGCCCTCACGTACGCCCGTTAAACTACTTACGCACAGAGTCAGGAAACTACATTAGGGAATTTTTTGTTGACCCCCTTGCAAGCAGTATGTAACTCATGACAACTGTGGTACTTAATGCGTATTGACTCTCAAATACATATAATAGTCAAGGCCGCGAGCTTAGGCTTAGGCCCAGTTTACTCAACTCATGCCAATCCCGCACCGCATCTCATCGCATTAGTATAATCACCGCAACAGACGACAATCATTTCTCATGTATTACGAGACTTGAAATTATTTTCGTAAAAAGCAGCGATGCTAACGTTTTCTCGTTTTCTGACACTTATCTCTTCATTATAATAGTAATCGGTCATTAACATCAACAATATTGACTCTTTAACTATCCCTAAACTTGAAATCAGGCCACAATTCTCAATGTGCTCATAATCAAATCATTGCAAATCATTACTTTCCCCGTCCCAAAGAAAACGTTTCCAAGAGAATAAGACAAGAAAACTACTTTCTTTGTACAAAACAAATCTTATTTTTAACAGAAGAATACATTTGAAAAGAAGCGTTTGATGGTACAATTTTCTTGAATTTACGATTCATGCAGCTAATAATATTAAAAATAGATATTAAAAGACGAAACTTTCGTTCTTCACAACAAAACTTTAACAATAGCAACTTAACAATAAATGCAATATTAGTAACAAAATACACAATAATAAAATATAATCAAGTTTGACTTGGAAGGAGGTGAGGGGTGTGTATTAAAAATACTTTTTCCAATTCATCATTCTTTTTAAAAACGAATTATCAGCACCAACCTTCTGCGTTCTAAAAGACGGGTTTCAACTAGGCACCGATTACATTACATGTATTTTAATTTTATTCTGGTTCTAGACGAGTCTAATTTTTATTTTTTGGACACTCAGGATTCGCGGACGGACTTTTAAACTAGGAGCTACAGTCTAAATCAATTCTAAAGCCACACGACGGGTTTTAAAATTTCAATAAGACTAGCAAAAAGATTAGTTTTTTTTTCTTTTGCGTGCTAAATAATTTTAAGGCCTTACAATGAAAGTCTCTACGTCCTATATATATATCTTTTTTTTTAGGTGACTAGCCCTGAAATTTTAAACAAGACAAAGACAAGAGAAAGAAAAATGTTAAGCGTAATTTTACTTCGTTTTTTGTTAGCCGACTTCATTATAGTTTGTCTGGCACAACGCACAATTTGTTTTACTCTGAGGCGACCAAGGCTTGGACCTTATATGCTACGACAGTCGCGTGATCCAATTTGCCCGGAACAGCGGACAGTTTGTCGCACATTTGCTTTCGTTTGGCTCGATGCGACGCTTCGGGGTCTTTGGTGTCTTTTGGGTATAAGTCGTGATCTTCCAGAAGGTGACGTTTGGCCGACGTTAACCGCGTAACGAAGTCGATCATGAGTTCGACGACCGTTTTTGCACTTTTGGCTGGCGGTCCCTTGCCTGAAACACCGTTTTTCAACAAGTCCTCCGTGCGGAGAAGACCGAGCTTGTGACGTTGCTCGGCTTGAACCCCGTTGAGACCGGTGAATTTCCCAACGACTGGATCGAGATTGTCGGAGACGCCATCCGAAGTGATAAAAACGACGTCGCCGACGTCGACTTCAGTTAAGGCGCAGGTGAGATTTGCGAGTTCAGGGTTGGTGCCGTCGACTGGGCCCAGAGCTCCGAGTGCGTCTCGCATATCACGCATTCTGTGTACATCGTGAGAACCTGTCACAAATGGACAATAATACACATTTTCATTCTCCTTCATAAAACCAGTATGTAGTAATTTATTTAAAACCTTGCGTGATTTCTCGAACTCCGTGTTTAGGGCTATAAACGTAGGCTAAGCTGTCGCCCACATTACACGCGCACGCAACGTATTTATTGGCCGGAGTAACGAGTGGTAGAACCAGAACAGCAGTCAATGTCGTCAACATGCCATTCTCTTCCAAAATTAGATTGTGAGCCGCGTGAAATGATCTCAGCAAAGCCACAAAAACCTCCTGAAAGGGAAACATAGTATAAGAGTGATTGTTTGGTCTATGAACTTTATAAAAAAAAAAGGTCGTGTAAGGCGCTCGTGAGCACACCATAAGCACAATCTCAAGGACGCTGAGTTTCTTGATTTTTTTTTTTTTTTTTCAGTTCCTTCTTATACCAAAACACATTCAAAAGCTTAGCTGGTAAAAATAACATTTATTTGAAGGAAAAAACAAGTCTCATCAACTTCACAAAAAAGAAATAGGTTCCGTTAAACAACCTCGCATGAGTAAACTTTCACAATTAATCTCCTTTCTCTCTTCTTCATAATATAGAATGAGAAAGGGGACACACCCGAATTGTCTAGGAAGTTCATTCGTGGGAGCATCAAGAGCCACGAAGAAAGAAGTTCTAAACAACAGATGCGCGTAATCTTGTATTTATAATGCAGTTAAGAAAGAAGAACCGCGCCCAGTTTCCTGTACAGGAGTACGGGTGCAAGCAGTAGCGTTGAGGGGCGTGCGGGAAAAAATCCTCAAATCACGGTTCATCAATGAAATTTAATACATTCTGTTCGTTGTGAAACGCTTATTTCATCATAAACGCCCTTTCGTGTGTTAGGGCTGGTTATATAGCATCATCCCCGGGTCTGGATTTTCACTTGACAGCCCTAGTTCACAAGTGTGTGAAGTGGGAACACTTGACTATCGAAAACAAAAAGAATTTATAGATGCGGGGGAATAAAAAATTAATTCGTACGACGTTACAGTTTTAATTACGACTGCAATGCCCTCGTAATGGTTTACCGTTCCCCTTTTTTTTCTTTTAGCTCTATGATTTCAGAGCTTAATCAACCTTGAAGCGTCCCCAATTTCCAACGGGACAATCAAGCTGAACTTCCCTCCCACCACTTTATTCGCGTTTTTCTTTCAAAATCATCTCACCATGGTGTTGTTCAATTTGTGGTTGTACACGGCTTGATTTAAATAGTCGACACAACCGTGAATGGCCGCGCGTGCCGCCAGCGACGCTTTTGACCCCCAGTTAACACCATCGGCGAGGCAGAGAATGGCCGAATTAGCTCGTGAGATAACGGCAAAACAGTCGGCGATCGGTTCTCCCGCTGGGACGCCGGTGATTGGATGACGCTCGTAGAGGGAGACGCTCTTTCCTTTATTAAACAGCTAAAGTAATAACAACATCCCACACCACATAAGGATCGCGTAGACGGAATTTTTACCATAAGCTGAAGACGTGGGTACATCCCAGTTGAAAACCCCCGCGATCGGCTCGCCGGACTCAGCTAAATCCGTGTACGCATTTGGCGTGCTCTCGCACTTCATCAGAGGGTTCATCGGTGCTGACCCAGGAAGATTACAGTTGATATTCGACGTGTTGCTATTAGCATCCTTGTTCCCAGCTGTCACCAACCCATTAATTCAAAACTTCCATTGTTTTTCAAATTGACATTTTTAAAATTTACCAGAATGTTCTTCTTCACTCGTGTCAATAAACCTCAAATCTGGATCACTGATCGATAAATGCCTCCGTTTTTTGTTAACCGTCGTCAGACCGCCATTTGGGCCAGTCATGGCAGACAGAACTGATTTAGATAGAGGGCCGATTGGTTTAGACGGGAGCAACTGCTGAGGAGTTCTTCCGTGTATGATTTTCGGCTCGACTCGGTCATTTTCTTGCTGCCTGCAAAACATGAACAATATACTTATAACCTAAATATATCGCCCATGAAGGGGAAAATAGGATGTGTTCGTGGGCTCGAATAACTCCAATCTCCGAGGTATAAGGGCGTTAAGGGGGGCCCCGGATTCATCAGATTTTTTTATCTAATTTGGAAAGAAAATAATATACCTACTCAGAAAAAACTCATCATCAATGGATAGGCCAACCAACTTGATCGAATGTAGTATAAAATGATATTTCTTTTAGGGGCTCAAATGGTTATGGGTTTTTGTTTTTGAGTCAGTAGCGTAGCAATGAGGGGGGGGGGGTATTGTATATTGACTTCAAATGTCACTTTTATTGGCTCCCCTACTGGCTTATAAAGCACATGGGACATCTTATGTTTCTAATTTATTTTCCCAGTCAGTGTTTTAAAATATACGTTTCAAGAAATGTCTCGCGTGCAATTTTATATTATATGATTGACACACAAAAGTCACAACAGTTGGCGACGATTGGAAAAACCTCGTCATAATTTTCATCGGTCTTCTCAGTCTCGTTCTACCATGGACGCAGAGCAATTTCAACAAATTTTGACTTTATTTCGAGAACAACAAGGGGCTCTTCTCGAGCAACTGTTCGATCGTACTCGACCAGAGCATCCAAATGGTCAGGTAAACTTTTCGTCAGTCGCGCCTTTCGAGGTTTTCGAATCAAGGCGTGAAAATTTTTCGTCTTATCTTGAGCGGTTCGAAAATTATTATTCCATGAAGAATATCACGTCGGAAGAAAAGAGAGCGCAGTTATTATGTGTTTCAATCGGTTCTGTACATTATAATAACCTCGCGGCATTTCTCGGTCCTGAAAAATCGGTTAAAAACCTTTCGTATCCAGATTTGGTCACAGCATTCAAACAAATGTTAATTCCCCGGAAAAGTGTCGTTCTTGCCCAACACTGTTTTTTCAGTATTTTTCAAAAACAAGACGAATCTTTAGCAGAGTATGTCGCGAATTTACAGAGGGATCTGTCTGACTGCGATTTTAACGTAAAATGCCAATGTAACAAATCTGTGTCAGTTGCAGATGTTTTTCTCCGCGCCCAGTTTATTCGAGGTCTACGTGACGATTGGCTAAAAGAGCAACGTCGGACGCAGTAAAATTCGATGAAATTTTAGCAAAAGCCCTAGCTCTCGAGGCGTTGAAAATCGAATGCAAGCAGTTCCAACGCCCTAGTTCAAGCCATTCAAAATTTTTCGACTGTGACACCAACAAAGTGCACAGTACTTCTACACGGTTCCGATCAGGCTCACATGACCGTTCACGGATGCATGTCGGATCATCCAACACTCTAAATTCCAATTCTCGGTATCGTAAAATTAATTATCAATCCCTCGGTATCGCAAATAACTGTTTCAGATGCGGTAAAAATGACCATCGCGTTAATGAATGTCGGTCCGACCGTTCAAAAATAAAATGTGGCTCATGTTGAAAAGTCGGTCATGTCGCAAAGGTCTGCATTACAACTCTGATGAAATCTAAATTGAATTCTCCAACATCTTCGTCATTACACAATTTGACCAACGATTCTTCAGGAACAGCATTTTCTTATGGCATCAACCACCTAAAAATAGTTTCAAAATTTCAAGTCGTCGATTTATTCGAATTAAACCCTGACTCAGATAGATACATCGTTTCAGTCGCGATAAACGGGAAACTACAGAAATTTGAGGTTGATTCAGGAGCAAAATATTCTCTGCTTTCTCAAACCGATTTCAAGCTCCTCAACCTGAATCTAACGTTGGAAGATTCGCATGTCGCCTTTCGCTCATATTCTGGGAACGTTATCGAGCCGAAAGGAAAAGTCCGCGTCATTGTCGCCTACCGTGGGAAAGAAATCGATGGTGAATTACACATCGTCCCAGATGGTCATGCCGCTCTACTGGGTAGACAATGGATCAGGGACTTGGGCATTGAGCTAAAAGAAATCGAAAACGATGCAAAACAGTCAATTTCTGTTCATCAACTTGACTCAGGTAATGCCGTTGCTCAAATTTTCCAGGAGTTTTCCAAAATTTTTCAGGCGAAAATTGGCTGTGTTCCCGGAATAACAGTACACCTTCAACTTCGACCCGGTGCAAACCCTGTGTTCACTAAAGAGCGTAATGTACCGTATGCTCTGAGGGACCGCGTCGAACGGGAACTTGACTCTCTGGAAGCTGACGGTATTATATCTCCAATTCTAACAAGCGATTGGGGATCCCCTCTTGTCGCGATTCCCAAATCTGACGGAGGTATTCGGCTGTGCATCGACTACAAATGTGGGGTAAACGAAAGGCTCGTCAAAGCAAACTATCCTATCAGGCGCATTGACGATGTCCTGAATAGCCTTCGTAATTCTCGTTCTTTTTGTAAGCTTGATTTGTATAAAGCATATCTCCATTTAAAAGTTGACGAAGATAGCGCAGTGATACAAACCATGGCAACCCATCGTGGAACGTACCGTATGCATCGACTAAGTTTCGGGATCAAAACGGCCCCTTCGGATTTTAACAGAATTCTATATCAGATTCTACAGGGCCTCCAGAAAACCGAGGCATACTTTGATGATATCATCGTCCACGGTTCGACTTTTGATGAATGTGTTCAAAATTTACGCTTCTGTCTTCAACGCTTAACTGATTTCGACCTCCATCTTAATAAAAGTAAATGCAACTTTCTTTTTATAAAAAATTGAATATCTCGGTCATGTCGTGGAACATAACAAAATTTCGAAGTCCTTGCAACCTATTATTCTCGTTTTATCCCCGATTTCTCTACAATGACGTACAATCTTCGCTACCTCTTGAAGAAAGGCATTCGTTGGTCTTGGACTCCTCAATGCGAGTCAACTTTCCAAAACATCAAAGAAGAACTTTGTAGCGACCGTTTTCTCGTCCCTTTTAACCCCTCACTGCCCATTGTTTTAACTACAGACGCAAGCCCAACAGGGATCGCCGCGGTCTTGAGTCACACATATGAAGGCTTCGAAAAGCCTATAGCCTTCGCCTCACGTTCGCTTACCGTCTCTGAGCAAAACTATAGCCAGCTAGATCGAGAGGCTCTGGCTATAGTATTCGGTGTTCACCATTTCTATAACTATCTTTATGCCAATACTTTCGTACTTGTTACAGATAACGAACCTCTTTCTCGAATATTCCACCATCATAAGGCTCTACCTCAGATGACATCGTCTAGATTACTTCGATACGCTTCCTTCCTCTCAGGTTTCGATTATGTCATAAAATTCAAAAGAGGACAGGAAAATCAAAACGTCGATTGTCTATCGAGAGCTCCAGCGCATAATTCTCAGCGTTACTCTGACCAGTATATCGGAAATGAAGTCAATGAAATATGTTCACAGGTTATTTTCCAGATTTCTAATAGCGAGATAACAGCGCAGCAAATCCGAACGGAGACGGATAAAGATCAAGAATTGAGTGAAATAATTCATCAAATCACGAATCAAGCGGAAGACTCTGAGTTCACTCTCTTCGATGGTATCCTTTTTCGTAATGACAGAGTAGTTATACCCTCTCGTTTACGTTCCAGTATTCTTCAAGAACTGCATGAAACACACCTTGGTTCAACGAAAATGAAACAGTTAGCTCGACGGTATGTTTATTGGCCTATGATCGATAGGGACATCGAGAGATTAACAAAAGAGTGTGAAAACTGCGCTCAAACGAAATCGAATCCTCCTAAAGTCGCTGTTCATCCCTGGGATTCTCCTCAGGAAAATTGGGAGAGATTGCATAACGATTTCGCCGGACCTTACGAAGGATATTTTTTTCTGGTATGCGTTGACGCCAAATCAAAATGGGCGGAAGTAAAACTTATCTCTGAATCCCCGTCCAGTTCTAAAACTATTTCTCTGTTAGAAGATATTTTCTCGGTTCACGGCTATCCACGTTTTCTCGTCTCGGACAATGCCTCTATTTTCAAGAGTGAAGCCTTCCAGTCATACTGTAAATCCCGCGGAATTTTACAGAAATTCATAGCCCCTGGCCACCCCGCGACAAATGGACTCGCCGAAAGAAACGTGCAGGCTCTCAAGAACCGTCTGAAGGCCACGTCACACGACCACGACAGCGTTTTCCAAAGAATAAGGAAAATTCTATTTTGTTACAGGGCTACCCCTCTCGCCTGTGGTCAGTCACCAGCAGAACTGTACCTTAACAGGAAAATTCGAATTCGCCTAGATGCCATCTTCCCCAACAGTTCAAGTGCTGTCAGTTCAAACTGTCTAACATAGACAGTTCAACTGTATAATATAGACAGTTTATATAATATAGACAGTTTAAATACGAAATTAACATAATAATTCATACGGGGTTATTGTTTACTAGGTTAAAAAAATTGATTCGTCCGAAGATGGCTCGGTAGAGCTGAAAACCGGTTTACGTGTTTGTCACTAATAAAAATTGCTGGAGGATAGACAAAGAATACCTTCTTATTCATATACGACCTCCGCAACATCGCAAAAAACATAAATTATGAAACTGATTCAGTTGTGCTTACAGACGCTGAAGATGGCGAGCAGCCGAAACCGGTTCGTTTCTAACGCACCTCAACGAGGGAAGACAGAAAACGTAGGCTCCTACGGCTACAGTTTCACGCATGCATTAAATAAAATTACAGCTGGATTTTGGACATTTTTCATTTTCACTGATAGAAGATTTTTTATTATTTCGATTCCTTTCGATCCATTTTCCTTATAAAATAATTTAATTTCAACTTCAAATTCCGTCGTGTTTCGTGCCCCCGTGTAAAACCCAGCTCAGCCAGAGAAACTGTAGATTGATGTCCGCCGTTTGTAAGTCGATGGTAGAGCGCAAATTTTCAAGGTATAAGTTCAAGGTGGGTTTGAAGTCAACATTTCAATAGATATACAATAAACTTTTTTTAACTCAACGGAAATCTTCTTCAGTTTTAGTCTGCTTGAACCATTCATCCACTATTCATTACTATTATGTCGTGATAGACCCGATATTCATAGTTTTTATTTGGTTTAATAAACTATTATTTTTTTATTTGTTCATAAGCGTTTTCCGAACCGCCAAATTTTGAGACCAAATGTCATGTGGCACTCTGGCGGGAGCAATTTTCCCTCTAGCTTTAGTGACCACGCGTTATCAGAAGAGAAATGACTTGGTATCTATACGACTTTGGACGAAACTATCAATTTTTGGTGCTTTGTTTTCGAAATATTTCGCTCAAATATTGTCGGTAGTTATATCCCATAGAGAAATGTGCTCGCGTCCCCGTGTGAGCGTGTTCGAGATAATTACCGAAATAGTTCACGAATACAAGACTTCTTGGCACTCATTCTCTTTATGCGTCGGAAAATAGAGAGGCTCCTAAGGCTCGTGACATGGGCCGAAAAACCAAATAGAAACATTATCAACTGAATCTAATCTACCGATTCGATCTATATCCGATTTGACCACCTCAAAACAATTTTAGGTGCCAATTCATAGTCCTCTTCTTATAAAGCTATAACAGAGAATTTAGTCGAACAGCTTCAAATCGTTCGTTAAACTTTGTGAACCACTCTGCTATAAACTGTGTGCGAAAAAAGCAAATACTCGACTCGAGTGCTGCCGCTTGTGTATAGGGGCCGACCCAAGGTAAGCTTATACTATAGAACAAATAGAAACTTGACGTGGTACTTCCACGACCATCTCTAGGGTCGACAGTGCTCCCCCCAAGGCTCCCAAAATTGAACGACTTCGGTTACACAAACTATAGTACAGTAAATAAGGCCAGAATAGCGGCAAAATTCGGCCCAACTTCGAATGTGGCTTTAAAAATTCCTTTTGATGGATACTTTGAGGTTTCGAAGAGTCCGCAACGATACGGGGTTGCGAACCTATTATCTACCTACGGGTAGACTCACCCTTATAAGGGATGAAAAAAATTGCCCAAACGAGATGACTAATCCTATGCAGTTGTGTGCGCTGGGTCGATAAAAATCAGACTCAAGCTCGTGGGATAAAAACTTCTCGAGTTATGGCATAATTTGTAACAGAAACTCGTTTTTTTGGCTTGATTAGTTTATTAAAATCCTCAGCCCTACATTTAGAGATGAAGTCGGGTCATATGTCGTTTCTGAAGTTTTTTTGATGCTGAATCAGGTGCAAGGTAGCTCGATTCTCTGAAATCAATGTTAGTTGAGTTGTGTTGTGGACGAAAATATCCGAAAAAACTCGATTTTTTCTATACTTAAATGTGCTTTATGATTTAGGCAGGACTGGTCATTTTCTCTCATCGTACGTAGTTTTTTGTGCTGAATTGAATGAGCTGTAGTCCGGATCACTAGTATCTCTACTTTTAAGTTACGGATAAACATTGACCTCAGAGATCTCTGTAAACGCTCATTCGATTCAGCACAAGAAACAACTTAAGATCAGAAATCATGGTTCGTCCTGCCCAAAATCTTGATACACATTTTCATATCACATCAAACTATAGGGAAAAACTCGTTTTTTTTTTCAGGTATTTTCGTTAGTAACTCAAAGAATAATGATCGTAGAGAAACGAGCCACCGTGCATTCGATTCAGCGCCAGTAACTACTTCAGAAATGACATCTACGTCAACCGCATTACCAAACGTTGGACGTGAGGATTTTTAGGAATACTTAAACCTAAAACCATGTTTTTTCGTACAATTTACGTCTTAACTCAAAAACTAACTGTCGCACGGACTTGTGGTTAATTTTTATCGACTCGGCACACAAAAATACATAGGATTAGACACCCCGTTCGAGAAAATTCCTTTACGCCTTATAGTGGTGAATTGGCCAACGTCTGTACCCTCCCTTAAAAGGAAGTTTGCCACACCGTATCGTTGCGGACTCTTCGAATCCTGGAAGTAAGCAACAAAATTTATTTTTTAAGCCACATTTGAAGTTGGGCCGAATTTTGCCGTTATTCTGCCTTCGTTTACCTTTATTTCCTGTACCATTAATAAACCCACAATAATGCAAGAAATTACCGTACTTGAAACCATGAACCCTCCCATTTTGAGAAACGAATGCACGATGGGTGTGCTCGTTCGCATTGCAACTTAGTCATCCCCCTCCACTTCACACCATTGATTTTTCTCAATAAATCACAGGCATTCTTCAAAAACTGTGGCTCAATTACTCATTCGTTATCATGGAGGGAAGAATATACCGGAGATGCTCCCACCCCCCCGCCAGATCATATATGAGGGAACCAAAAATTACCCCTAGTAGGCGTGGACAGAAAATAAAAATATTCAATCATTATGAAATTCAGCACGATTCCCGCTTGAAAAAAATCAGATTTGAAGCCTTCCGACCAATAGCATTCAGGTGGTGTATAAATTGGCCCCGCCCACTATAGTGGAGATTTTTGGCTCGCCTAAAATTTCACTTGAGTTACTCCATATTATTACTACTTCCTCCATGTTCGTTATTTGTAATATTATTGACATGATACATCATCTTCGTTTATAGTGGCAAGTATCTTCACTAACACCCTGTATACATTTATGTAGATGGGAATTGACGGATAAGAAACCGTTCAACAAATTTCATAATTATTCGTTCATAGCGCTTACAAAAATCTCGCTAAAATATCATTTAGTCTGCTAAGTCACTAATTCAATTCCCGTGTTTCGTCCGTTCGTTAATGTTTCCTTGCTCCAGGAATGCACACATGGAGGCCACTCAATTGTTTACGTCCGGTTTCGTGTTTTGAAAAAAGTTTTAATTTTTCGAGTGAAAACACTTTTCCTCTGTCCAATAAATAAAACAGCGTTTTTTTTTGTTTTTTTTCAACACTAAAATGTAGGTTGAGTGCTTGATTTATCAACTTCTTTTTTTTTTTGGTAAAGTGCATAAAAAACGAGATAACTCCGAGCGAGAGAAAGTTAGTTTACCGGGTTTACCGGTACCGGGAAGGGTAAAAATTCGATTCCTACAACTTCTATTATAATAAAATACGCTTTGGTTTTTTTTTTTTTTCTGACTGACTGATCTTTGTCGTGCCCACTCACAAAGCCCTGGAAAATGAAATACCCCCTCCTTCCATCCTCTGACTAACTCATGTATTTTTCTTCTTCAAGGAAGTTTGACAACGATTAGACATTTCGATTAAAATACCTTGGCGGTAATGCTTTAATCTTGTTTCCTTTGTACGCGTATACGCGGTATTTCTGACACGGAGCCACTTATATCACACGGAAGAACGCACTTTCACAAGTAAAAACCTATGAATGAACCAGCTTAGAGAGCTGTGAGAATGTTTTGATGAGAAAACTCATAAGTTAATTGATTTCTAGAAAGTGTTATTTACTACATCTCACATCATTTTCATTTTACTCGGTGGAAACATTTTTTCGACGATATTGCGCTCGGATATTTCCAGAGTAAAGGAAACCCTAAAATCGCAATTGATTGAAAGTTAAGAAAGGGCGCACTTATACACATACGCCGCCGCCACGCCGGAGGATGGGTTGGGAGGCGTTATTCGCCCTAATGGGTGATCGATATTCGACTTCTCCCTTTTCACTATAGCAAAAACCAGCAAAACAAAATAAACCCCACACCCCTCTTTTCCGCAGTCAACAAGGTTGTCAACAGTCTCTTGAATTTGAATCTTGGCAATTTATGGCTGAGAAGGGGGTGCTAGTCCCTCATTTTTCTCGTTATTATCTGGTTACACAATGGCGACCTTGTAACATTGAAGTAAGAGAAGCGAAATTATTGTTCTTTTGTGCAGGAAATTTTGTTGCATCTTACCCAGTCAGGTATTTCTGAATAAAACATTCCGTCGAATTTTCTTTTGGAATGCGATTCTCGATCAAGTCGACACTTTTCACTCGTGACTTCCGTCTGATGGAACTGCCGCCACCGCCGCCTTGCGATTCATTTTCCGGTGGCTGTGCCAACTTTTGTATAAAATCTGCGAATTTCTGTTTAAACCCGGGCATTTTTATATTTATCGTCAACGTTGAATTCCAATGTTTAACGGGCCGTTACAAAACGCGCGATCGGCGCCCGTCATGACAATTTCCACAGTGTCTCGACTTCACCGCATGAGCGACACTCAACCTTCGCGAGCCGTCTGCCCGGCCTTCGTTATGACTAGACCCCGTTCGCGTTTGCGTCTGTTCGCCTCTTTTTCTTTCTTTTTTTCCTTCTTCTTCCTCACCTTTTCCATTCCCACCCGTTTTACCCACCCCACCACCTTCAAGCACTTACTTTATATAGCAGTTCCTGTATCGTATACATATAACGTATACTTGCCTATATGAAAGAATAACACGCTCTCACGTGCGCTCCACGAATACGGGAGGGGGGGATCGAATATTAATATTCTCGTTCTTTTCATTACGCGTAATTCTCTTAATAAAGGCCATCTCAGTTCAGTGACAACGACCTCTTAAGGGTCAACCTGTCCGAGGGTCTTTTGTATGTGCGTGTAAAGAAGGCGACCGCTTCAATCGATCCACGACGAAGGCCAAGGGCAATAATGCCGTGAATGGACCCAGGGTAAACGCCCTCCTAGCTTAACTCCTGAGGACATGATTTTCATAGAAATTCAAATTGAAATCACAGTGTTATTGCTGTAGTCATCACTTCGACCAAGGACACTTGGATCTTATGAATTGTTTACCAATGTCAATTCAGATTGTTCTAGAATATAACTCGCTCCTCGCTCATTAAGTGTTCTTTTCCCCAATCAGAAAAATACAAGAAGTAAAAACAAGAAAATGTCATTTCCGGGGTTACTATACATGAGCCAAAACCTTCTCTTCGAATATCAACCCACCCACGATTTTAAGAGAAAAAGAACAACCTTTTATTTTTTTCCAAAAAAAGTATTTTTGTCCTTCCGCTCAATGATGGAAATCCCAGAGTAATTTGACTGCATTCAAAAAAGTGCGTAGTAGCCCTAGTAAAAAAAAATGTTCCGTTACAAAACTATTGTACTACCCTCGTTCCTTTACGATCCTTTTGGGTCATTCCTTCATTCAGTTGTCCTAGTTACCAATTTATTTTTAATTGACCGTGCGCCAGGTAATTCTGTTTATAATGTCAGGGTTGAAAAGAGAAGGCGGAATCGCATGATGTTATTGAAAACCTACGCTGAATGTTGAAATGTTTACCCCCATCACACTACGTAAACACAGCAGATGGGGTGGTTCCGATGGAATACATTTCTACTTTTTATTAAGACAACATTTAGTAAGTATATAAGACAACCGCAAAAACGAGGCTTCGGTTAGGAGATACAATAGGATTGATTCGAGTATCCACTGGAGAAATAATGAGCGCAAAAACATATCGTCAAAACCAAGATGATATATGGATAATTGTACTTTTCACCATGGACTATACAGTACACCTTACTGCAGCTATAATTATGCACTCCCACTGAAATTCATGCTTTGTTTTTTTCATTGATTGGGGAGCCCCCTTTTCACTATTCGTACTTTGTCTTATTTTTCGTCACTTTAATTGCATAAAAAAAATGCCTTCTCTTGGACAACAAGGTGTATAATGTTCCTCCGCCTGAAATGAGAAAGAGAGCTCCAAGGAATGTAATATACGCATTTCCACGTGGCCAACTTCACTCGCTCGCTGAGTTTTGTAACAATTGACGCTCAAGAAAGTTGTTGTTTTTTTTTTTTTTTTGTTTTTTTTTTTAATAAACTTGACCCACCAATAAACTGATTTTACAATTACGAGGTGTGATCAGGTACGATTTTATGTGGGGAGCGATAGGGGCGGTCGCCACCCAAGAGAAATGGTGGACAAGTAAGAAAAGAAGGGAAAGTGAAATATGATCTTGATGACCTTGGTTTACGCGGATGGAGATCTTCAGTTGGAATCACAGCCTTGCCCAATGTTTTCGGATAAACGCGCTAACCTCAAGTAAATAAAAAAGGCCACGCGTTATATCACATTTAGCACGCTCCAAGGAACACCCCCCCCCCCCCATTAGGGTGCCCACTTGAACACATTCAAAGGATTCTGGTGTGGTCGTATGGCCTCATACACAAGTAGTTCGGGGTAGGCACATTCACCAAACTTTGTGCTTAGAAGATCCAAACCAACGAAATTTGTATTTTAGGAGACCAAATCCAAAGGAATGGGAACCCACTTGACGTTCGGGAGCACCCTTGGCCTCCCACTTTTCTTGCATCTCTTATCTCTACAATCGAAATCGTTTTTTCCGCTTTTTTTTTTTTTAATGTTTGGATTGAAAAGTGAGGGTCTGAGCTCCCCAAAATGAAGTGTGACCCTTGACCACATAATGAAAACGACAGGAGATGGGTTTTTCCAACTTTACTTAACAATAAATCTTGTAATCGCGGAGGAAAGGAAGTTTTAGTAGAGGAAAATATAAAAGATAATTATTATCGTCAGGAACTAATTATTATTTACATCAGGAGTTTTCAGAGTGTGCTGCATCGCAATTTTAACAGCTTCGGATAAGGTAGGTTTAGAAATCAGCCGATTGGTCTTTTTCATCTTTTTCTTCAGGGTGAAGCGTCGTTGGGGTTCAACTTTCTGGCGTACATCGACTTTTTGTGGGCATCTGAAGCTTGCTGGACCTTGATGTTGGTTTAGAGCTTGCAGCTGTGGTTCCAGATTTTTCAAAGTCTTGTCCATCAGAGCCAATTGCTTTTTCGACGAATATTCCAGTAAAAGTCGTTCAGTTTCATTCCGGATAGCTTTTTTTTAAAGAATCAGATTTCTCATGGTACCTGGAAAAAATAAGCAGGAGAGGGGAATGTTTAGCTCGGTAGGAACTTTCCCAGTTAAGAACTTACTTTTCGTCTTTGGCCGCCAAATTTTCGACTACCTTCAACTTCTCGGCGATTGTGGCATCATCATGCACCAGGATAGGCCTGGGATTCTCCGACACGTAAGCGACTTGTTTATGCCCGATGGCATCAACCATGTCTTCAACATGGCTGGCATTTTTTAGGAACTGGGCGAAAAGATGAATGTGTTTGCTCATGTTGTACTTGATACATGCATCGATGCAAGTATATGTAAATTTGTGAATGCACGCATTGCATTGTCTGCATAAAATTTGACAGGGACAACAGTAGCAATTTTCTGAGACAATGTAACAGTTGGAGCTGTTTGCCGAGAAAACAGTCCACGTTCCACAAGCATCTGCTACAATTCGTTCTGGATTGAGAGTGAGGGATACCTTGTGGCGTTGTCGAAGCGCTTTAATTTTCGACGTCAACTTCCCTTTTTCCAGCGAGACCAATCTATCAAATAGTTTTCGGTTAATCAGATTCATCAGTGCATGAATGGTATTGTCCAAGCGTATTGCTTTGAGTCCCTTGAGGAAAATGTGTTTTAAATCCCCGTGCATTTTTTCAAGATGCATATTGGTGTTGATGTGAGAATCGATACGGAAACAATATGCCCAGTTCTGGAAGTTTCTTGCATAGTATTTTTCGAAGTATTTGCCGAATTTCGTTGTGACTGGATCTTCTATAAACGTCTCCACTACGCTTGGGAGCATTTTTTCGAACGCCGGCCTGTCTGTTTCTGTCAGTAAAGCTCGGAGCGTACTTGAAATTTCTTTCTTTTTTTCGGTGGACTTGAATTCCATGTCCTTGTCGTTTATTTTCGTTTCCCAGGCTCTGAGCACGTGTCACGTGCAAAATAGACGTCGAGGCGCTTCTCCCATTACAGTTTTCCAGGCGTTAGAAAAAACTTCTGCCATGTCCGACATGAAGGTCTTTGGTTTCAATGCCCCAACTTTTTCATTTACCATCGCGAGGAAGAGCTCCATTCCAGCCTGGTCGTTCCTGTTCGTAATGCAGAAGGCACATGGGAAGCCCTGGCCCAAGTCGTCGATAACTAACAATGTGGTTAGTTCGTAACCATACCCCGGCGTGAGTCGAATCCATACAAACTGTGTCATTTCCAAACTTTCTCAAAATTTCTTGTTGACCAGCAGTCATGACTGCAAGGATGAAATCATGAGGTCGTAGAGCAGGATACGCCTCGTCTCTCACTCCTTTCCCTTTGTACAAAAGCACACAAGACGGAGAATTCGCTTGCCGTTCCTTCTCGACCCAAATGTCTACGCTCGTCGCGTCGTCGGAATGGTTTTTAAATTCAGCGTTTATTTGGAAGTCCCTCTTTATATTATGTAGGTCTTGTTTTGTCAAGAGATGATCTCGAGTCACGTTTTCGGAAAACTTACGAGCTCCATCGAGGACGTCATCGATTGGAATTTTACAGGCAAGCTTTGCGGCGATTTCCCTCTTGGTTGGTGATGAAATGGGAACATGCTCCTAGCTCTGCGATGAATAAATGGTAACAATCTAGATAAATTAGTTTGTTTGGGTCGATCCAAACTGCAACGGTCAATTTGGCTCGTTCCAAATTATTGTAATGTAGCGTTATAATATGTTGATAATTTTTCAGTCTTTAAAGGGTTAATTTGGCTCGTTCCAAATATGGTTAATTTATAGCTCGTTCCATGTAGGGTCAATTTGGCTCGTTCCAATGTAGTTAATTTATGACTCGTTCCATAAAGGGTTAGTTTGGCTCGTTCAAAACATGTAGCCAATTTATGGCTCGCTCCATAAAGGCTTAGTTTGGCTCGTTCCAAACATG
The DNA here is from genome assembly GCA_038030265.1 of Corythucha ciliata. Classification (NCBI taxonomy): domain Eukaryota; kingdom Metazoa; phylum Arthropoda; class Insecta; order Hemiptera; family Tingidae; genus Corythucha; species Corythucha ciliata. Next base: position 41,559,294 of record CM075942.1, on the reverse strand, counting down.
TAGTTAATTTATGGCTCGCTCCATAAAGGGTTAGTTTGGCTCGTTCCAAACATGTTGTTGATTTATGGCTCGTTCCATAAAGGGTTAGTTTGGCTCGTTCCAAACATGTTGTTGATTTATGGCTCGTTCCAAACATGTACGCAGCGTAACAAGATATTGATAAATTTTTAGTCTTTAATTGACACCCTCCTCATCATCACCTTATAGGTGTCCACGTCCTCCACGTTTTATGTTTAGACTGGTAGTTGTAGCTACAAGTGATTGAAATGCATGTAATATAGTGATCGTGTCTCTTTCCTTTTACGTACAGAATACAGATATTCTGAGGCATCGTTCCTCAGACCAAATATCTCCTTTATTTCGTTAACTTCCGAGGCATCGTTCCCCGGACCAGTTATCTCTATTTTAATGTAATTGCTAAATTGCATGGTTCACTCCATGGTAAAGATTTTATGCCCAAAGAATTATGAATAGTTTTTTTTTTACTCAGCGATTAGAAGCTCTCATTTTTTCTTGATCAGCTGGTTACCTTCTTTTTTTATTTTCTCTCTCTTTCAAGCGTCTCTGTCTTCCTTCTCCCTCTTTTCCTCCGTCCTCCCTGTCCCCACACCATAGAAAGGCTTCACCTTGGTGGCGGGCGGTCTAGCCACACATACTCATAATGTACTTCTTCGCTTTTAGCGACAACATGAGCCATATCCATCTCATGTCCAAAATGAGTACGAGTGAAATTTGCGTCGACGCTACCATCGCTAAGTATGCAGACGGAGATGCGAGCTGGACAGTGGCAGTTGGCTTTTCTAGAGCCTTGCATTTTTAGTTCCCGTTTTTTGTCAGAATCAGGCACTCGTGATCGGAAAAATCCATCACGATTCAGCGATAATCGATGACCTCCCGGTCACGCAGCTTTTTTCGGTGTTTTACCACGAATTTCGCGGGGCCTTGACTTTGTGGTTGTCAGTTACGTGCCTTTCGAATTCGTCATTGTTGGCGGCAGTATATTCACAACTTCCACATACCATTCTCGGAGGCGGAGGAGACGATAAAATTGTGCTGTGTACATTCCGGCTGTGCCGAAGTAAACTGGGCCGGTCGCACAAGTCTTTATCACAAATGGAACAACGCGGCATTACTTATTAAACTGAAGGACAGGAGTGTTAACAAACAGCAAGGACCTAAAAACTTAAGAGAAACAACTAGAAAATAGGAAATATCATAGTTTCACTCGGATCGTGGCTCGAACGAAAAAACGGAGATAACAAAGATGACAAGCCGGTGATAACAGACAGCCAAGGGTGCTCCCGAACGTCAAGTTGGGAACCCTTGCTACAATTTTCAAACCACCAAATCCTCAAACCATGACCATGCTCGGACCATGAAAATCTCGAATGACAAAAAATCGATGATCCAAAAATAATGCTTGAACCACAAAATATTCCATCTGCTAAATGCTTGACCCACGCAGTGGCGGACCAAAACCTACCTTGGCCCCGGGTGGAATGCTATATGAGGCCCCTTAGTCTCTGTATTTATACAAGGTATGTAATTTTTATTTTGCGTTGAATCATGTTTTTAAAATTTTAGCCTCGAACTTGCCTCTACGGGAACTACTAATTCGCGTTTTCTTAGTTTTAGCGACGAATTTGCGCTTTTTACCAATTTTAGCCACGCATTATAGCGGATGTTTCCAAATTAAACCGCGAATCAGCGTTTTTCGCGAAAGAGTGTTTTATGTCACCTTTAATTACTCGTCGTGAGTCAACGATTTTTCTCAAATTTAGCTGTGAATCAGCCTTCATCACTAATTTAGCCAAGAATTTCTAAAATTCTTTAAAATGTCACCGTTAGGCCCGGCGCTCACTAGGAGGAAAAAGACGCCGACGCGTGAGTCGGCGTCTTTTTTCTCTGGGAAGAGACGACTCTCGCGTTCGCGTCCAATGTGTAAGGCCCCATTGAGTTCTTTGTGTTTTTACTGCAAGAGCCGGACGCTGACGCGCGCGTCGCCGTCTCTTTTCTCTTAGTGTGAAAGGGGCCTTACTGGTACGAGTTTGAGTTCTTTCCCCCTCCGTTTCTTAGCCTTGCGAAATAGCGCTTTTAACAATTTTGCCGAAAATTAGCGATTTTCCGCAACTTTAGTAGTGAATAAGCGGTTTATTTCAATTTTATAGGGGCATTGGCATTTTTCTGCTACGGACGCGTATAAGCGGATTTTCGCAAATACATATGTATATTGGCGTATTGTGGATTTTCTTCAATTTTGCCGTGCATAAGACTTTGTATCAATTTTTGCCACGAATTATTTCTCGTGGAAATTTTACTCAATTTCAGCGGACGTATTAAGGTCGATGCATACACATCAGTGCCGTGAATGGGTTGTGCCCCGTCCGGGACACGGACGGGGCACGTCCGACAATTAAAATATTATTCTCATATGGGAATTGAGAGGCTCGTTCACACATATCCGGCACGTGTCAGGGACGTGCCTCTTCAATTTCCATTGAGAATAATATTTTATTTGCCAAACGGGGCACGTCCCGTTCACGGCACTGATGTGTGTGAATAGACCTTTAGCGGATTTACTTATATTGATCCAAGAATTAGCATTTTTATCTATTTTACCTGCGAATGAATGCTCATTCTCAATTTTGGCCTTGAATTAAGGTCAGTAAAGCTGTAGTAGCACTTCAACCGATCCGAAAAACATATCCACAGGAATTTTGTAGTATTTTCTTCCGGAATCCAAAGTTGAACTTAGTAGAAGCTGCTTATGCATGACGTTTGTTGAGCCGCGAACATTAGCAAACTGTCATTATTAAAAATAGTCCTTTAAGTTCAATGCGGCGTTAGTCGTCTAAAGCGGCTAGCCTAACCCAATTTCGAGTAATCAAGCTACAATCTCAAAAAGTCATAGGTATACGAGCAGAATGAGTGACACATTCTCTAATAAGCTAGGCTCGTTATGATTTCAATTGATTGCTACTACATGAAATGATTCTTCAACATTATCGCCATTTATTTGCAACAAAACAATTTAGCGTTTACATGTGATTATTAGCAAAAGCAAACTCTTTTGAGTTTGCTTCCAGTCAACAAAGGGGCCACCTGTCACTCGAAAGAGCTGTCAGACGAATCGATGGGACCCTCAAAATTAACTGGAGACGATTCCGTGTCAAGAAACTCGTCGGACTCACTGTTTCCTCCTTGATGATTTCTAGGCTCCCCTCCTGTCCCTGAACGCTGTGCTTGTGAACGCTGCCTAGCTTCATACAACTTTGGAACATCTTTCAAAAATTTACTGCACAACTCCTTAAAAGAGTTGAACTTTCTTATGTGGTTCTTCATTTGAAAGAAACCCGTTTGTTTAATGTCATCCAAAGTAAAACGTCTTTTGATGTCAGGCTCGAGTATTCGAGAGACGAGAAATTTACTTTCGGACGTCACTGAGTTGACAACGCGAGGGCGAAAAGACCACTTTTTCCTTAGCTGATCGCTCAGTAGTTGTTTGAGATTGGCGTCGTCGAAGGGCATGGTACCGTTCAGCATGATGAACAGTATGACTCCCATTGACCAAACGTCGGCTACTTTCGGGTTGTACGGCAGCGATTGAACAACTTCAGGGGCCGCATACGCGGCGGAACCACAGAACGTGTGGCTCAGCATTCCTTCTTTTTCGTGAAGGCGAGCGAATCCAAAATCGGCAATTTTAATATTGTACCTTGAAAAATGGAGATAATGTGTTATACAAGATGCTGGCGTTGGAGATTTTTTTTTTTTTTTTTTACCTCTGAGTTAAAAGGATATTCTCACATTTCAAATCTCTATGAACAATATTCATCGAATGAAGATAATCCATTCCAGAGACGAGTTGTCTGAACCAGATTTGAGCATGCATTTCTATTAAATGTCTGTATTTCCTCACAAACTCGAGCAAGTCCCCATTTTCAGCGTATCTCATGAATATAAATAGTTTTTCCTCTTGCTGTAGAATACTATGGAGCTGAATAACGTACGGGTGGTTCAAAGTAGTCAGAATATCGAGTTCTCGAACTAGAAATTTGTTTGCAACTTCTGGGGGGGATTGACTTCTGTCGCAAAGTTTGCACGCTAGTTCAATGAGTTTCCCCGTCTCAGGCTCCTGGTACTGCGCAAGATACACGGTCGCATAAGAACCGGCACCAATTTTGTCCAGAAATCCATAGCCCCTGTCTCTCAATTCTTCCAACTGAAGATCCGTGGGGAACGCGCGTTCTCTTTTCATACGACCGTGTCGTTTTTTACGTCTGAACGATTCGTCAGACGACGACTCATCCTCCTCCTCATCTTCCTCGAAATACGTGTCATCGTGCGCCTCCGAATCAATGTCTCTGGAATCGTATGGGCTGCCGTCCATCGAATCAAGATCGGAGAATTCCAACGGTTCTTTCTGTTGGATCCAACCCTTCTTAGTTTTAATTTGGGCGACCGCTAATGATTTGTTCGCGTCTCCTGAAGACTGATCCTTTAACCGCTGCCGATCTTTCAAATGAGGATATTTTACGTCTTTGTTACGATCTTGAACTACTTTTCGGGTCGTCCCCTGCATTGAAAGTGGTATAGCAAAGGGCCTCTAGGTTGCGACATTTAGTGTCTTCATTTTGGGATATGTATTTAGCTCGCATTAAATTTATAGATGGCCAGAATCGTCCCTGTCGATATTTGCTACAAATAAATTTTGGATTTTATACAATGTTCCTAGGTATCACCTCTTTTTATTGAACAACTTCAGGGGCCGCATACGCGGCGGAACCACAGAACGTGTGGCTCAGCATTCCTTCTTTTTCGTGAAGGCGAGCGAATCCAAAATCGGCAATTTTAATATTGTACCTTGAAAAATGGAGATAATGTGTTATACAAGATGCTGGCGTTGGAGATTTTTTTTTTTTTTTTTTTTTACCTCTGAGTTAAAAGGATATTCTCACATTTCAAATCTCTATGAACAATATTCATCGAATGAAGATAATCCATTCCAGAGACGAGTTGTCTGAACCAGATTTGAGCATGCATTTCTATTAAATGTCTGTATTTCCTCACAAACTCGAGCAAGTCCCCATTTTCAGCGTATCTCATGAATATAAATAGTTTTTCCTCTTGCTGTAGAATACTATGGAGCTGAATAACGTACGGGTGGTTCAAAGTAGTCAGAATATCGAGTTCTCGAACTAGAAATTTGTTTGCAACTTCTGGGGGGGATTGACTTCTGTCGCAAAGTTTGCACGCTAGTTCAATGAGTTTCCCCGTCTCAGGCTCCTGGTACTGCGCAAGATACACGGTCGCATAAGAACCGGCACCAATTTTGTCCAGAAATCCATAGCCCCTGTCTCTCAATTCTTCCAACTGAAGATCCGTGGGGAACGCGCGTTCTCTTTTCATACGACCGTGTCGTTTTTTACGTCTGAACGATTCGTCAGACGACGACTCATCCTCCTCCTCATCTTCCTCGAAATACGTGTCATCGTGCGCCTCCGAATCAATGTCTCTGGAATCGTATGGGCTGCCGTCCATCGAATCAAGATCGGAGAATTCCAACGGTTCTTTCTGTTGGATCCAACCCTTCTTAGTTTTAATTTGGGCGACCGCTAATGATTTGTTCGCGTCTCCTGAAGACTGATCCTTTAACCGCTGCCGATCTTTCAAATGAGGATATTTTACGTCTTTGTTACGATCTTGAACTACTTTTCGGGTCGTCCCCTGCATTGAAAGTGGTATAGCAAAGGGCCTCTAGGTTGCGACATTTAGTGTCTTCATTTTGGGATATGTATTTAGCTCGCATTAAATTTATAGATGGCCAGAATCGTCCCTGTCGATATTTGCTACAAATAAATTTTGGATTTTATACAATGTTCCTAGGTATCACCTCTTTTTAGATAATTTTACCATATGAATCAATTTTCCTCGAATCATCCTCCCAGATGTAGGCAACGTTCCAACTAACATCTTTATTTTCTGCTCTGAAATTCACCCCACCCGTACTTCTAGACATGTTATGTACTTGGTTTTCTTAGGCAGTTGTTTCAGGACAATTGAAAGTCAGGGTGCGACACAGAAAATCAACTGCATATAATTGGCAGTTTCATATAATCGCTGCCCCAGTTCTGGACCCCAGATGCCAGATATCTGTGGTAAAACAGCCAGTGCTCGAACTGAGTGAGCTAAGTTTGTCTTTTCTTTCAGCTAAATTCTCAGGCATGATGTAACCATGATACCCATAACTCATTATCATTTATAAAAGACAAACAAGAGGCAACAAAAGGCAAACAATTTCTACAAGACTAACTAACTGCACAGATATTTGTATACGAGATAGTGTGCCACACTTACTCACAGCCTGAAAAGTTACGATAACCATTAATGAGATATTTTCCTGACATAATGCGCGTTCAGTAGACTCAGAATATGGAATTTAGTATTAGTGCCGCGAAATTGGACCTTTGTTTGGTCGTGAGTTGGGGTGGGGGGCGTATTTGTCGTACTCCCAAACTTTAATACGCTTCACCCTTTCTCACAAACATCATGAAAAGCTCCAATTTCCCGGCTCCATTCCATTTTTCGAGGTTACTCAACATGCGTATGATGTCAAACGCCTATAAAGGTCAATATACAGACTACTCGGACGGGACGTGGGAGCTCGCATTCCCACGTGTGATTCAAAATTCCAGAAAACGCTTTTGTTTGTTTGCGTTCACATTGCTCTGACGAGACGTAGGAACACGTGGAATGATGAGTGTCCGAGCAATGTGAACGTTAACAAACGGTAATGCATGTTCCCACGTCACGTCCGAGTAGTCTGCATGAGACATCCAAGGCAAGCCACATTTCTTTGATGCCTATCTCTGATAGTCCTGGATCCAGCCCCGAAAAGGTGCTAGTATTTTCTCACAGGTTTTGAAGATCGGAACTCATGGCTCATGGTCCATTGAGTGAGAAAATAAACGTCTGCCATGCCAAAGCAGTTGATTTCAAAGATGGTGGCTATTTTGATTATACAAATTTTGCACACCTCTGCACATACAGGGTGACTGATAATGGTTGAACAAAATGAGAGGGTGATTGTACACCCAAAATGCAACAAAAAATGTTCCATGACCCTGGGTCCGATTTCCATTCTTAGTCGAGATAATAGATTTTTTCACGTTTTTTTTTTTAGCATAGCACTGGTTTTCTGGAGCGACATTTTTTTTACTTTGGCAGGCATACACAATACAAAGTCCGTCACGTTCATAGGAAACCTTTGGATGTTGCTTCAACGACGTCAAGCCTGCTAAAAATCACAAAGCTCATTCAAATATTGTAGGGTCAAAACAACGATTTTGAAGAGAATCCCCTTTCTTTTTCCCAAGTTATGGTCATTTCTGCCGAAAAATCGCCGATTAACTAGAAATACGTTCACGAGCAATTTGAAAAGGACACATGGGACAAGTGTTTCCGATCCGTGGGATGTCGGTACACTAGATGAGGTGTAGAAAAGTAAGGACTGACTTCTAAAAACTAGAAATCATCCATTTGCTAAACTTTGAGCCGCTCTCGAGCCCACAGAAGATAGTGAAATTGTATCGTAAATGGCTAATCCTGACAGAAAAAAGTGTGCTCTCCGAATCTCCATCGTCAAAAGTTGCAAAAGGTCAGCCGTAAACCGAATTATTCAATTATTTGCGTATAGTTAAGAAAAGTGATGCAAGCCACAAAAAACGTTAGAAAAATCATATCTCGTAGGGTTTTGAGTTTCGGACCATGGTATATAGGGGGTGTTTTCGATTGCAAATGAGGCCTATTTTCACTTTTTTTTTTTTGTCACACTTTTCCTGTTCCACTGTATATGTATTATATAACTATAAAACATAAATACGAAATGTCATGACCGCCCTATCTCGTGGAGAACGGGGGAAGCTAGGAATCGGCTGTGGAAACGTTAAAAAATCACTGTGACGAAGAAAATCCTAACAACCCTTCCGCTCAGCGTGGCTTTTCCATGACATCCCTTTCCTACATTAAAGTGCTTCAAAACTTGGCTGAGGAATCGGTTGTTCTAAGATGGGTTTTGTCATTTTGTGTCACCTCGCTTACGTACGTGCGTAGAGGCATGTCTCTCGAAACCGAAGAAATTTTGCAACGCTAGTTTGCCAAAAGTTCAAGAAGAAGAAGAAATTTGCGCTATGTTGATTTTAGTGCATTTCATTCAAAAAATGCACTATTGGTCTCGCCCTGATGGTCGCACATATGGGTTGTGATACTTTTTTTTTCACGTTTCAGAACCCCTAGAACACGAATCCGAGGTCGGTTCGATTTGCTATATATATATAATTATTTATATATGTATATATTTATGGCCCTTTTTTGTTAGCACGATCACGGTCGCAATTTTTGACTTAGGGTAACCAAATTTGGTCTAAAAATCAATAGCGTGAATATCTCGGACGAGTTCGTGATCCAGATGAATCGGTCCACGGGAACGGTGTAAAAGAGGGGTTTGAAGTTTGAATTAGTTGAAAATTCGCTACCGCACGGCTGTTGCTGCAATTGCCCCCAAAATTGACTCGAGTAATGAAAAATGAACGCGCTTTCGTATGAGACCCTAGTGAACCAAATCCGTTGATATGGCAGGGGAGTTCTCGGCGGAGGGGAGCTATTAAATTAACGCTATGCCTTACTGGACCACCCAATTACCAAAAAATTTCATTGACATTGTATTTTGAGCCGTCTCTTTTATTTTATTTGCCTACAGCCTAATAAATCTTGAGTAAAAAATTCCGAGGTGGGCCAAAAAGGGAGGAACAAAAAAAAAATTTTTTAAAAAATTGTTTCGGATTCGATCCCAGGCACTCCGCAATGGTGAAATTGTGACATACCATTTAACCTAATGTAACTGATCTGAAAATTAACGTAATCTGAAAAAAGTTTTTTTCCGACAGCAGCCTGTCGGGAGAAGTGCATTTCATTCATGCGACAATCGAGTCAAACCTTATAAGTTAGAACGATATCAATCAATTATGAATGAAATTTAGGCCGGAATAAAGATTTTAATTGCAAATAACTCCTCTAACAAGAGTCCGCCTTCCCTTATCGTATAGGCAACCAAACCGACTCTGTTTCATTTTTCATTTTCATCATTTTATTCCCCCTCAGCAGGTGCCAAAAAAGGAGCCTGCGGTAAAAAGAAACACGATTTTATGATTTTGACATTCTATACCACGGCCTAAATGTCATTCATAATTGATTGATATCGTTCTAACTTATGAGGTTTGACTCGATTGTCGCATGAATGAAATGCACTTTTCCCGACAGGCTGCTGTCGGAACAAAATTTTTTACTTATGCGGAGCCTCAATTCAGTAGTAATTTAATGGCCGTATTCCGATTCCTTCCTTACCGGAGCCTTAACTTAAATTGTGCAGTAATCATACGGTTTATTACAATGCATCGCCTGTTTTGAATCACTTTAAGGAGGCCTTTAAGTTAAGGAAGATCTCTGAATACGGCCCTCTAAGTGATTTGAGACCAGTTCATAAGCTCTATGTTTGCGTTGTGTGGGGTCTGTGCAACCAAACAAATGGATTCCCTCGAAAAAGGAAGCATTTTGATAGGTTGCTTAGACACCACACACTAGAGCTTGTGAACGAGTCTTTAATCTCGTAGTAATTATATAGTAATAAAATTCGTTGCAGTGCTTTTCGAGTCCCAATATAACAATCCCCCCGTGACAAACAACCCCCTCTGTACAGGATGGCTGGAACCGCCTATGAGTGTAGCTGTGTCCATTGTGTAGTAATGTAATAGTGGCTGCTTGGCTAGTAATATGGTTTTATGTCTGTGATATGAATACATGATATGGAATAATTATCCAATTATGGATCCGCATGGAATAGTGTTATGGTATCTGCCTCAGACCACATTATACCAAGAGGTCTTGTAGTAGCCTTTCATCATGGAGGTTTGCTCAAGGGAAAAACTCCACATACATTCGTAGGCTATCACAATAATTTTGATTTGTATGGGTAATTAAACAGTAATTTGGGGGCGGTTTCTAATAGTTTTCGTAAAATCGTGTATGTTTTGGGGCTTCCCAACACCAATATTGGGTATCAGAAAGGGCACATTTCGGTCACCCCGAACCTTCTCATACAAGGTTCACCCCGAACCTTATCATACATCCCGGCGTGTGGGTCTTGTTCTTATGTGGAATAAATGCTGAATTTCTAAGCTTCATGGGCAAATCACGCCCACTTCATTGCTGGTTTCAAGGCATAACTCGCCTATCCAAAAATTAGAAAGACACTCTCATTGCGAGAGCGTTAGAACGAGTTTCTTTTCCTATCTTATATCAGGATCTGAAGCTATTGGCGTTTTCTTCGCTGAAAAGTCAATTCCCTGGACGAAATCCCCACGGTATGGGAAAGCTTGCTAATGATATACCAGCTATGTTCCAGTGCTTCATAATATCTTTGTTGCGGGACCATGTGGGAGAAACCGTAGTTTCTGTGATTAATACATTTTTTAACACAAAATTCTGGTGTAACGCAGTTCCGGTGTTTCCAAGGCTAAAGAATTTCCAAGTTTCCGAGGATGAGCTAAGAGCTTCAATACGTTTATTATGAAAAATTGTCTGCAGGGGAGCCAAAAAGTTGATTTCCAATACTAAAAGGTTCTACGCATCTGAATACCAGGTCTGTTAATACCTTACTTTTAACGAATTAAAGCTGGGGCGGGCTCACAGGAAGTCGTGAGCACTATGCTTGTTTAAGACTGGTTCACACCGTCAGGCTCCGTAGCTAATTTTGTTTTCAAATCGTAAGTTATAGAGGAAATCATCATTTTTGGGGTAAAAACTATTGTTTCAGGGTAAAATCTTAAGATTTTGGTTTAAAGGCCCGTATACACGTGCAATAAAATTGCACCATTTTGAACACTGCAAAGTGTGCAGTGCAAGTGTGCACTGCAATTTGCACACTTTTGAAAAGAAGCAATAAGTTCTGAGACTTTTATGGCAACTTTTTCTGAGAGCAATGTGTGTAGCTTTCGACAAAGTATGACATTGGCCCCCGTTGTAAAACTCACAAAATTGCTCAGCACTGGATGAGGTTTTGTTTTAAAACCTCATCGTGATGTAAAATGAGAGGGAAGGATTAATTGCAATTAATCGTGTTATAGTTTTACAACGAGCCCAATCATTACGGACTCAAGTATGAGTCGAAGAAAATTTTGCCCTACGTTGAGCTACTGGATTCGTATCTCTCAGAACGATACTTTTCGTGTGAGGGCGATTGATAAATATTCAGATCTGAAACCAATTATAGCCGGAGTGCCTCAGGGTAGTGTACTAGACCCAATACTGTACCTAATGTACACTGTTGATCTCCCAGAAAATAGCAAAATCATTACTGCAACATTTGTGCATGATGCAGCATTACTTGCAGTCAGCCAAGACAACCAGAGCTCGGTTCGAGGACTGAATCAAGCACCAATCAGCATCAGAATGAGACGAAATCGGTGCACTTGGATTTCACCAACAGGTTGATAAACTACATACCGGCGTATCTCAATAACAACGAGCTTCCGTATTCCAACTGAGCCAAGTACTTAGGGATCACCCTGGATGCAAAGCTCCGTTGGAAAGAGCATGCGAAGAAGAAAAGAGCTGGGTTGAACATCAAATTCAGGGAAATGAACTGGATCATGGGTAGACACACAAAGCTGCCTACCCAAAACAAAATAACCTGTACAAACAGGTCCTGCGACCAGTATGGACTTATGGTGCCCAACTGTGGGGGTGCACCGCCCAATCAAATCGTAAAATTGGTCAAGGCTTTCAAAACAACGTACTGTGATCCAGTAGCAACTCTGATCTTGAATGTTAGGTGAGGCGACAACATTACTGATGAAAGCGGGGGGGAGGGGTAAATTTGTTTGAATGAATTTCCAACTGCCAAGTTTAAGTGCATTTATTGTTTCATGTGACGATGACTTAGAACAGTTCACAGAAACTCGCAGTTCTTTATTGTTTTCAATCTCTTAGGCCCCGGGCACACTAGGAGAAAAAAGACGCCGACGCGCGCGTCAGCGTACGACTCGTGCAGTAAAAACACATAGAACTCAAGGGGCCTTTCACATTGGACGCGTACTCGAGAGTCGTCTCTTCCCCGAGAAAAAAGACGCCGACTCGCGCGTCGGCGCGTCTTTTTTCTCCTAGTGTGCGCGGGGCCTTACTGTCAAGCTAAAACTGAAATACTAATGACATCTTTCATAAATACAGCAGCGCTCATGTGGCGACTAAGTGAAACGACCTCCTGGGGTATTCTTCAATTTTCAATTGGGTTTAATTCAATAATTTTCTTTCTGATTCTGACTCTCACTGCCACAATAAACAAAACAAAGCAAGTGACACCGGTCAGATGTTACCCCAGATTGTTAGTTCATCTTAGCACGGCAAGAGCGATGATGTATTTATGAAAGATGTCAATAAAAGCTACAAATTCTTTATTTTTCTGAGGTAACAAACATTTAAGAGACCCAGCACACCGCGCCTCCCGACGCACGGGAGCATTTTGAAAAAACAACCACAAAAGAAGCCGGAAACTCAATACGAACGAGAAAATTACTCACCTGAGAGCCAATGATACGTACAACATAAATTACTATTATTGAATTACTAATTATTCTGTTGATTAAACGTAAGGAAAAAACAGAACTAAGAAAACTCCCAAAAAGAAGACGCCAAGCTAAAAGATAGACTCCCTCTTTTTATTTGAGTAAAAAGTCCTTGTGCCGTGAGGGTAACCCCCCCCCCCCCCAGAGCCTGGAAAAAATACACAATGCCAAATTTAATTGAATCAAGGAAAAAATTACGCTAAAAAACGCGTTAATGGGCACAAAAACGCCCAGTTTTTGTCTGTAGAACATAAAGTATTAAAGTTGACAGAGCGCCCACTTCCTTCAAGCCGAAACCTCCACGTCTGAACCATATCAAAAAACGCTGCAAATTTTACACGTGGGTTCCTTATTCATGCACGTAGCCAGATCTGGCTTGAAATTACATGAAAATCGACACCCCGCACACCCTTCCAAAACCCGAATTTGGACCCGCTTTTGGCCAATAAAAACTCAGAGTTAGTTGATCAAGCTCATCAGTTGTCAGGATGAACTAGATCCCAAATGGAGTCTATATGCGCAAAAAAATGATTTTTTTGAATGAATCCTACGGCAAGGTATGTATGGCCCGGACCAAGGAGGAAAAATATATTTGTTACCGTCGAAACCCGAAATCCGTCAAAACCTGAATTACCTAGTCATAATTAGTTCGACCAAAGCCCGTTATCTAAATCTAGTATTTACTAGGTAAATATAGAATTGACGATGGAGGTCAGGGAAAACTAGAATTTACGGATGAATTGTTCCATCTTAATTTTATATTAGTTTTTACTAGATAAAAATAGTAAAAAACTGAATAGCTCAGTCAAAACAATAAGTTTTGCTCTGCCAACGGCTGCTGGTGCCAACCGTCTAAATTTTGGGACTCAAAGTGCCACAACCGTATGCCATGCAATAACAAATGAACTGTCTTAACGAATACGAATCTTTTTAATTTTCAATCCGTTACTGGGTTCATACTGTAGTACAGGAAATAAAGCCAGAATAGCGGCAAAATTCGGCCCAATTTCGAATGTGACTTAAAAAATGCCTTTCGATATATACTTTAAGGATTCGAAGAGTCCGCAACGATACGGGGTGGCGAACCTATTTTTAAGGGTGGGTTGACGTTGGCCAACTCACCCCCATAAGGGATGAAAAAAATTGCCCAAGAGTTGTTTTTGGTGCTGAATCAAATGCACGGTAGCTCGATTCTCTGAGAACAATATTATTTGAGTTATGAATGAAAATACCTGAAAAAAACACGATTTTTTCTATGCTCAAATGTGCCCTAAAAAAATTGGACTTACAATTTGCTGACCAGAGCTGTAGTCGAGATCGCTAGTAACAAATACTTTTTGAGTTACGAACGAACTTCTCCAGCATTTTTGAAAGCTTTGTTCTCATAAATATAAGAACGGGTGGGCGTATCTCATTAAGTATATTGACCCCAGTGATCCCCGCAAACGCTCATTTAATTCAGTACCTACGTAATATCAGAGAACGTGGCTAGTCCTGCCCAAAATCTTGATACACATTTTCATGGCACATCAAAGTATCGGCGAAAACTCGTTTTTTTTCAGGTATTTTCGTTAGCAACTCAAAGAATATTGATCGCAGAGAAACGAGCCACCATGCATTCGATTCAGCGCCAAAAACTACTTCAGAAATGACATCTGCTACGTCAACTGCATTACTAAACGTTGTACGTGAGGATTTGTTGGGAATTTTCAAGCCAAAAACCAAGTTTTTGGGTGCAAGTACAATTTGCGTCGTAACTCAAAAACTAATCGTCGCACGGACTTGTGGTTGATTTTTGTCGACTCGTGACACAAAACTACATAGGATCGGATACCCCGTTTGGGCAAATTACTTCACCCCTTATAGCAATGAGTTGGCCAACGTCTACCCCCGTTAAAAGGATGTTTGCCACCCCGTATCGTTGCGGACTCTTCTAATCCTGGAAGTATACATCAAAAGGAAGTTTTTAAGCCACATTTGAAGTTGGGCCGAATATTGCCGCCATTCTGCCTTTTTTAGCTTTATTTTCTGTACTACTAATAAATTCTTGGATACCTTTTTTTCCCACAAGTTTGTAGGATGGTGTTTTGTCAGAGCATTTGCCTGGAAAAAGTTTTTGGTCAGAAATTTTGGGTTTTAACGGTGACCCCAAGTGGCTACAACTAGTTTTAACTACAATAGTAGGGGAGCCCACGATGCTAAATGGGAATTTACTCGAGAGTCGTAGAGACAAAGGTGACTAAACTTAGGTATAGGTGCCGCAGATTTCCCCTTGTCTATCAGGCGGGAGGGGTGGGGACTGACGTCACCAGCAGTCCTTTACTCCCGATTACTCACCCTAGTGCAGCAGAGCAAGTTAATTTTGAAATTGAAGTTTATGAATTTCCAAAAATCACAAGCGAACAACAATTAATAATGGACTGGGTCCGGCGCAAAGGCGGTTGGGACTGCTCGTGACGTAAGTGAAGGACAGTAATGGCCAAAGATCTGCGGCACCTATAGAAAGTTTAGTCACCTTGGTAGAGACCTATTGGGTTGCAAAGATTAGATGATAAAAAGATAAAATTGTTATATGATGCATACCTTTTCATCGATGGGGGGAGCGGCTATAGACTTTCAAAAATGTATTTTTAAAAAAAACTGCTGTGTGGACATTCTCGAGCGCATCAGATATTTACAGCATCAATTGTCTACGTATTTTTAATGAAGTATATTAATGAAGTATGAAGTTAATCTGATAGTTTGCATGATGGGGGTGGTCGTACGTTAGGGTTGAAAATGAGCCAAAAAAAATTTAACCGAGCGCGTCAGATTTTCTAAGGGAATGTTAAGTGAACCTAAAATAAGCTCTTATTCAATAATCTCGTGGCCCATATCAGAATGTGCAAAAAAAAAAAAAAAATCGTCAGTTTGAAATACTCGAGCGCGTCAGATTGAGATATAATATGCTTCATACTGGCGCCCTAAACGTGCTCTCTACTCTCCAGTAATCTGACGATTATCTGGAGGGATTCGCCTAACCTGACACTTTTTAAAAAAATTCTGGCTATATTTGGTGCCTTAGGGTGCGTTCATAGTGAATCACCTTCACTGCGATACCTCGATGAGCGATGCCCCGATGAAACAGCGATGAAGAACAAACGTCAATAATTGTATGGGACTGTTCATAGTGAAGCACCCTCACTGCGATGTGATCTTCGATACCTCGCTACTACCATCGTTGATTTGAACCATATGGTTCCTCGACCCCCCTCCTGACCGTTGCCTTTTTAGTGCATTTCATTTTTTCTTTTCAAAATCTTTCAAAGTCCACCTTCACACAATTTACGTATCGCAGTGAATGTGATTCACTATGAACGCACCCTTAGTCCTACTTTTCTGCACCATTTTCGAAAGAGTAAGTTGAGGTTAACTGAAACTGTGATATACAAGACCATTTTCTACAATAGTTGAATAATGATAACATTATTCAACTGATATGAGAGAGAAAAGCGCAATTTTTTTAAACTTAATTATTCAACGCATATGTCAACCTATTCAGTAAGCTTTGGTTTCCTAGAAAAGCGGTGCCGTAATATTACGGTAGAAAATTTCCCTTTTAAATCAAACTATAGTTGCCTAGAGAGCGGTAAACAGACAGCGGCACCGCTTCCATCGTGACGGTGGTGATGAACGTTTTTTCCTCGTAACTCCAACTATTTAATAGTATTTTCTTTTAACAACAGAATATAGAGTCGTTTTCGGACAGTATTAATTACAATTTCGTCACCATCCAGCGTCCAGGTAGTTTTCACGCTCATTTTAAACAAAAAACGTTCACCGTCCGTCAAAAATCGTTGATGAACAGTTCATCACCGTCATGAACGGCCGTCTCATTCGAAGCGGTGCCGCTGTCTGTTGACCGCTCTCAAGGCAACTACTGGTGTGATTTAAAAGGGGATTTTTTCTACCGCTATATTACGGCACCGCTTTTCTAGGAAACCAAAGCTTTGCTTTTAGCGCCGACGCTATCCACCCGTCCTCCCAAATTGGAACATATGTTTCTCACAAGACGGGTGGGCGCTAAATTTGACTGAATTGGCCCCACGAGTTGAATAAGGACTAAACATTATCGACGAATTTTTTCTATTTCGGCTTATGGAAATCGTTAGATTATATATTTTTCGTTATCCTTGAATTATTCCTTTCAAAATAAAAAATAAAAATAGCCACACTCGAGAATGTCAATATGACGTTTTTTTTTGTTTTTTTTTACAAGTTTGTAGGCCTCCTCCGTCTTTGCGTCACTCTTAAGCCACGTGTCCACTGAACGCGCATTGTTCGCGAACAGGGTTTGCAAACGTTTGCAAACATGATGCGCGTGCAATGGAATCACTTAATCACGCCACGCATTGTTCGCAAACATTTTAATCGTGTTTCCACTGAGCGCGTGCAATGGAAACACTCACGCGCGCCGCGCATTGTTCGCAAACAGTGTTTGATCCACTTGTGATGGTTTTTCTACAAATCATCGAATTTGCGTTCGTCGCGAGCCCACTGGAAACACGCTTCTTGAGCGCAAAATTCTTTTAGGCGCAGCGCTAAACAACGCTCTTTTACGGCGTAGTGCTAAACAACACCCCTGCTCATGCTATTCGGCTGCATTGGAGCTGAGGGGAAAGCGGCGGTCATGGTCTTTTCCTTGACAGGGGTGATAGTTTCAGACCAGAACAATGCTATTTTGCACAAACTCAGATTCTTTGGCTTTCCTGAGTATATCGAGTACTCTTTCATGAAGCAGATGGCTGGTTCTTCTGCTGGCAATGAACTTTCAGTCGCATTCCAAGAACTTCGGCCTCTGGGTGGTACACGCATTGATTTGCGGGCGAAGTATCTCTATTCATCAGAATAGAAATAGAAGATCAGCGACCACGCAACGAAATCTAGACGCGTCGGGCACTGCTATTTACTGATGCGTGGTCGTTGAACTCTACTGTTCCTAGTTTATCTCTCCTATAAATCGCAGACGCTAGCTTTACATTTTTCCCGACATGAATGTTTGTTTCAGCCCCCCCCCCCCAAATTCAAACGCTGTCAGCCCACGGGAAATATAATATTCTTGGCAGGCAGCGACTTGATAACTAGACGTAGTCTGTTTTCTCTTCTGTGAAGTCAGTGTGAGGCTAACAAAATTGGGATGCTCAAGCTACTTACACGTTGTGGGTGTCTATAACGATCTATTGGTATTAGGAGCGGTCCGGAACACTTCTGGATTACATATTTTCAATTACAAGGAAGATGACAACTGCTTTCTTGCCCTTGAGTTCGGAGCCAGTCTATTGCGGAATTGTTTCGTTGTTTTTGTTTGTTCGCCTCCCCCCCCCCCCATCAAGATTGTGCAGTTCAGAATGCAGTTCTCATTGGCTTCAATTTTTCCTCTGAGTCGGATAACTTGGTTTCTCACATGACTTTATCCCTGGGGGCCTATTCTGAGTTGTCGGGATAAAATCCCACAAGCGGGATCTAAGAACGCTGAATAAGAAATAACATTATCCCGTCATAGCAACCACACTTGAGGCATTTCTTCCCGACAACTCAGAATAGGCCCCCTGGTGAGGGGCAGTTTTATCCTTTTTATTCGAAAGTTCAGTGACTTTTATAATACTCTTTTGGTGCGTTATTGTGGAGTGGGACAACGAAAAGTGTCTTCGACTAATTTCACTCTATGAGCAAAAAGAAGAAATTTGGAAACCCTCTCACAAACACCGTTTCAACAAATTAAAAACGACCTAAATGTCATTCATAATTGATATATATCGTTCTAACTTA
The DNA here is from genome assembly GCA_038030265.1 of Corythucha ciliata. Taxonomy (NCBI): domain Eukaryota; kingdom Metazoa; phylum Arthropoda; class Insecta; order Hemiptera; family Tingidae; genus Corythucha; species Corythucha ciliata. The sequence continues at coordinate 41,540,809 of CM075942.1, read as the reverse complement.
TGAGGTTTGAGTCGATTGTCGCATGAATGAAATGCACTTTTCCCGACAAGCTGCTGTCGGAACAAAACTTTTTTCAGATTACGTTAATTTTCAGATCAGTTACGTTAAGTTAAATGGTACGTCACAATTTCACCATTGCGGAATGCGGAGTGCCTGGGTTCGAATCCGAAAATTTTTCTTTATTTTTTGTTCCTCCCTTTTTGACCCACCTCAGGATTTTTTTACTTAAGACTCATTAGATTGTAGGAAAATCAAAAGAAAGAGACTGCTCAAAATACAATGTGAATGGAATTAGTTGGTAATTGGGTGTTCCAGTGAGGCATAGCGTTAATTTAATTAGCTCCCCTCCGCCGAGAACTGCCCTGTCATATCAACGGATTTGGTTCACTAGGGTCTCATACGAAAGCACGTTCATTTCTGATTACTCGAGTCAATTTTGGGGGCAATTGCAGCAACGAGGATGCCTGGGAGTCCATAGCCACGAGTATTGAAACATCTGTGGACATCGTCAAAGCAAAGTTGAATTCGTTGCTTTCTTCTTTCAGACGAGAGAGAGCAAAAGAAGCATCTTCAACTCAACAGGAGCAGGGAAAGGTAAGTATACAAACATAAACACAATTGGCTGTACCAATTTATTATCCAGAAAATTTGACAGTCAATGTTTATGCGAAGACCAATATCAGTTTAAAAAAGCAACAAAGAACAGTATACCAGATTAATCATATAGGTCTGTACAATGTTTCCAGGTGCTGACGAACTGTATGAGAGCAAATAGTTTGCTTATGCAGCTTTTGCTTTTCTAAGGCATAAAAACAAACCTCAAAAAACTCTCAATCAAGCAACGGAGATGTACAGGTGAGTCTACGATTAACTATGGCTCGTATACCAAGTCGTAACTCGAATTTTCCTTAACCTCAAAGCTCCCACACAAACTGGAAAAATTATAAAATAACAAGTGATTCTACTGTTTATGAGGAAGGTTGGAGTCGAGAAAATTTCGAGGAATGACTTGGCATACAGGCTTATATATACATAAATATAATATATTAATACTGATAGTAAGATTGCATAAATTACGAGGGTTTACTAACCCACCTAACCCTACCTACTGACCTACTGGTAATGCATGCATGAAGCCTCACAGTTTCAGTAGTAGTACTTTCAAACGCTGAAGATGGCGAGCAGCCGAAACTGGTTCGTTTTTTACGCACCTCAACGATGGAAGACAGACAATGTAGGCTCCTATGGCTACAGCTTTATGCACGCATTATAAAGATATAGTAATTATGAATAAGTTGAAATTGAAATGAATTTATTGAACGTGAAATTACGAATAATCATTTTGCCATGGTACCTGGTACGGCCTTAGCAAATGCCTCTCGAATTTCATTTGCAGCGGTTGTTCCTCTCCTTGGTACTTTTTTCAAACCTTGCATAGATGTCCGATCATCATTTCGCCAAGTACCAAACGTAACTTCCCCATTCTCTTCTGTGTCCAAAGTTCCCATTGGACAGTATAAATTCGAAGAAGTTCTCTTCGACGTAAAAAATTGTGGATGTACACACAGGCCATGACAACCCACTTGGCTTTTTCGGGTTGCTTAATCATAGGTTTCCTTAAGACGCGGAAGACGGAACTTAAAATGCCAAAGGCGTTTTCCACAACCCTTCGGGCTCGACTCAACCTATAATTAAAAACTCTTTCAGGAGATCCTTTCGAAGAGTACGGTTTCATCAAGTTCAAATGCTCAATCCAAATGAATCATCCCCTAAAATCACGTACGGTACGGAAGTCTCCCCATTAGGCAATGTAGATGGTGGTGGCAGATTTAAGCGACAACTTTGTATGTCTCTATCCAACTGAGAATTTTTAAAAACCCCTCCGCCTGAAATTCTCCCTTGACATCCAACATCGACGAATATAAAGTTGTAATCCGCGTCAACCAGTGCAAATAAAACAATGCTAAAAAATGCTTTGTAGTTGAAGTATTCACTTCCTCTGTTGCTTGGACTTTTAATGACGACATGTTTCCCGTCGATGGCTCCTACAGCATGTGGGAAGTTCCACTTATTTTCAAAAATCTGGGAGACGCTTCGCCACTCCTCTTCATTTTCTGGCACCTGTAAATAATTGTTTTTCTTAATTAGCCGTGTTGGTATTACCCTTTAAAAAATACAATTTTTGAGGAAGTTTCACATTTTCCAAAAATATTTTTTTTCGATGAGGCATACCAATCCTTCCACGTAAATAAATAAATAAAAGTTTAAAACCCTTCAGAAATTTTTTTTTTCTCAACAAAAGTTGGCATATTTCAAATCTCGCCAAAACGAACATTTTCCGCAACGTAATATCCCTTGTATTCTCTGTCCTTTTCATGCCTCTAAATAGCTCATCTGTATATCCCCCATTATTTTATTATTGGAGAGCTCTAGTAGAAAATAAGGCAAAGAAACACAACAAACCGCTCTCCGACAGCAACGTTACAGGCGAATTTTTCTCGGAAGGCGCATATGACACAAACATGCTAGCTGGCGTGTTTGAAATGACCTAAAACTTCAAAAATCGCGTATTTAATAACTGTTGGTTTATTTTACGAAAGGATCACGATTTTGGCTCTATTTTAGCATAAATAAACCTTTCAAAATAAATTTATGAATGAACCCATGAAACTTCCTCATTAAATAATTGGTGACTTTGGCAAACGTTAGGGCATTTACGAGTAGTATTAATTATTTGTCCTTATAGTCTATACTTATATGTACGTATACAATAATTTATAACTTTTTAGTAAGATTTGTAAAATATAATTTTTTTTGGCAGGTTGACTTTGTAGAAGATACGCACAAAAATAGCGAGACATTTTATGAAATTGCTGCTACTTCGCGGGAGAATGAGGCAGCGCGGGCCTCCACTTCGGGAGAGGAAAATTTCACAAAGCCGAGGACTCCCCCTAAGCGCAGAAGGCAAAGAACACCACATGATGACCAAGTTGTAAATATATTGGAGCAGTCGATAAAGCGAGACGGGTGTGATGTTTATGGAGAACACTTAGCCATGAAGTTAAGAACGTATAAAAAGAAAACTCACACAGACGCTCTAATCATGATTTTAATTTTTACTTGTTTTAAAAAACTTAATAAATGATTTGAAATTAATATATGCTAATAAGTGCTAATATATGATCTTACTTTCACATGCTCATCCAGTGCTTCTACGATTGCTTCGCAGACGTCAGGGATAATTCGGGAAATCGTTGATTTCGAAACGCGAAATAGATACATTAGGCTGGCAAAGGAGTCTCCGCTTGCTAGAAATCGAAGGGTTGTTGCTAACCGCGTCGCTGTCGGGACGCTCTTGCGAAAGTTGGTGTCTTTTTTCGAAACATTTGCATGTATTTTATTCAATAAAAAATCGAAGTCCGACTGCGACATCCGATTAAAATTCTCGAAGAGCCGTGTGTCATCCGTTCTCAAATCTGCTATGAACTGGCTGGAGTTTCTTGCTCTTGAGAACGATGACACCCACATCTTATGTCTCCTCCTTTGCCGTTTCTTTTCCAGTTCGTTTAAAATTAATGCCGAAGCAGCAAAAATAGCAATCTTTGACAAAGGTGCCATGTTTGAATCAAGGAAGGCGAAGGAAACCCGACAAATTCAATTATACTAGTTCGTGCGAACTAATTTTTTTTTTTTTGGAAACAGGGGGCCTGTTCTGTAAGAATTCAGTGTTCCTAGGAATATCCTTTTCCACCCGTCCACCCCGAATTGAATCACATGTTGATCGGGAGGACGGGTGGAAAGAGACAGTGATAGTGACAGTTAAAAGTTATAGAACAGGCCCCCAGATGCCATTTGCAAACTTGTTTACAAACATTTGTAAACGTTTGCAAACCCTGTTCGCGAACATTTTTTCCGAACGTTTGCACACGTTCGCGAACAATGCGAGTTCAGTGGACACGCGGCTTTAAATTGTCAGATTAGAGGAATATATAGACTTTTTAGCATGTAATTAATTCCCACTTCCTTAATCTGACGCGCTCGAGAATGTCTGATGATCAATTTTTTTTTACTAATCTGACGCTTTATCCTTGACGGGCGGCCGCATATCATAGGGCTCATATTTGGTGGAGGTACACAACTATAGGTACAAGGTATCCGCAGTATGTTAATCTGACACGCTTGAGTATATCCCGAAATCCCCTCTTGGGCTCCCCTACTACAACATTTTTAGTAAAAACTAGAATTGTCTGGCAACTTTGGACAATTCTAGTTTTGCCTAGTGAATTCTAGTATTTAGGCCAGTCAATATAAACACCAAACATCGCAAATATGCATGTAATTTTTTTTATTTTTGCATGTTGTTAGGGCCAATGAGAGTAGTTTATACTCAAGTTTGCAACCCTCAAAACCTTGTGCTCAACTCGTGGCACTCGAAAAACCAGGAAATTTCATCACTTTTTTCTCTTTTTTTAACAAAACTACCAGGAGAAAGCGCTTTTCGAGCATGACCACAGTATACATTGTTAAAGCCAACTAAATTTGCTACAATTAAAGCCCAGCCCGAGCATCCTGGGTCTGTTAGTTCAGGAAATACAACCAGTCAACAAAATACCTAATCTCGCCAAAAAGCGAGATTTTATTGGTAGGGTAACTTTTCAAGACCCGTAGCACTCAAATACCGGTGATTCGTACTTGATTAAAAAAAAATGAGAGGGGAGGTTGTACGTCCAAAATGCAACAAAAAATGTCCTATGTCCTAAGGTCAGATTTCGATTCCTAGCCGAGATAATCAATTTGTTGTTTTTAGCACATCACGGGTTTTCGCAACAAAAACAGGTGTAACATGGGAAGTAAGCGTCCTAGGTTAACTCCAACGACACCACTGAAAAGAGCACCCTTTTTCTGTGTGAGTAAAGACATTTTGTCCAATGATAGTGAAAGATTCTTTGAGTAAACTGGGAAAATATCAGGATATTTTAAAAATGTCAGTTTTTGACAACTGTTCAAAGCTAGACTACATTAGCCATGGTGCTCCCAGCGCCGGGCGAATTCCTCTAAAACTGAGTGAAGTAACTTAGTTTAATACTTCATGCTTATTTTACTCCTGCCCTTCGCAATGTTTTGAGAAAAATCCATTGTTATACCAAAAAATGAGGCAATTAAGCCCATTTTGAGTGCCTACAAGAAGATCAAGAGCCATTCCTAAAACTTTTTTTTTCAGCTCAATTCACTTTTACTACGGTAATCTATGAGGAAAGACAAATAAAAGTGGAATAAGCTGAAAAAACATTCTTGGAATAGCTTTCGTATCTTCTTTTAGGCACTCAAAATGGGCTTAAATACCTCATTTTTTGGTATAACAATGGATTTTTATCAAAACATTGCGAAGGGCAGGAGTAAAATAAGCATGAAGTATTAAACTAAGTTACTTCACTCAGTTATAGAGGAATTTGCCCGGCGCTGGGAGCACCATGGCCAATGTAGTCTAGCTTTGAACAGTTGTCAAAAACTGACATTTTTTAAAATATACTGATATTTTCCCAGTTTACTCAAAGAATCTTTCACTATCATTGGACAAAATGTCTTTACTCACACAGAAAAAGGGTGCTCTTTTCAGTGGTGTCGTTGGATTTAACCTGGGACACTTACTTTCCATGTTACACCTGTTTTTGTTGCGAAAACCCGTGATGTGCTAAAAACAACAAATTGATTATTTCGGCTAGGAATCGAAATCTGACCTTAGGACATAGGACATTTTTTGTTGCATTTTGGGCGTACAACCTCCCCTCTCTTTTTTTTTTTGACCAATTACGAATCACCGGTATTTGAGTGCTACGGGTCTTGAAAAGTTACCCTACCAATAAAATCTCGCTTTTTGGCGAGATTAGGTATTTTGTTGACTGGTTGTATTTCCTGAACTAACAGACCCAGGATGCTCGGGCTGGGCTTTAATTGTAGCAAATTTAGTTGGCTTTAACAATGTATACTGTGGTCATGCTCGAAAAGCGCTTTCTCCTGGTAGTTTTGTTAAAAAAAGAGAAAAAAGTGATGAAATTTCCTGGTTTTTCGAGTGCCACGAGTTGAGCACAAGGTTTTGAGGGTTGCAAACTTGAGTAATAACTGCTCTCATTGGTCCTAACAACACGCGAATAAAAAATTAATTACATGCATGTTTGCGATTTACCCAGATTTTTTTGTCTATATTGACTGGTCTAATTCACTAAGGGGCATTGATAAAACTAGCAAGCCTGGTAGCGCTGCCTCGTTTTCGCAGTCAACAGAAATCATACGCGCTTGCGCTTTGGTGCTTCCCCCCTCACCTATCCCTTCTAATTCTCATCATTGGGGCAATAATCTTTCAAGTTCCTTGTTCCCACTTCCCGAGCGAAATAGTGATTCAATGGTGTAAACATAGCCATTTCATTTCAGTCAAAAATAATTAAAACAGCATAACTTGCACCAATGAAACTCTTCTTTCGCCAACAGGAATTACCACATCACAAGTCTTCAGTAATTTTTGTCCCTTACCTTTATACAAAACCTCTAACGAGTAACGAATATTGGGAAGAGAATGACTCGAAAATTCCGAAGTTCTAATAATTGAATTATTTATTTGATTCGTGTAAATAAGTTCAATAATTGGATACATTGACATGATAAATTGCAAATTTATCCAGTGCCTAGCTCAACAAACTTTTGAATGCTGAAATTACCTTATACAAACCGAAATGAAACAGGTAATGAATATTTTTCAACGCGTTAAATGATAGACCGAGACACAAATTGGTGAAAAGCGAAATTCCAATAGAGAATGAAAAAGAACTGAACTGAGAATTCAATAGGCCCGGACGTCGGCGTACGAAAATTCCAGAAGAATTTTTTTTGTTTTTCACTAATAAATATCAAGATTTTTTGTCTTTTGGTGCAGTACGGCGCTTGCTGTCGATACATTGAACCCAGTTTTGTGTTTCGAAATCCCCCCCCCCCCCAGTACCGATCACAGTGTGCGCCACTGTGTAATTGCTATAACTTATGGTCGAGGGAATGAGATTTATGGAATGGTAGCTATTTCTATTTTATTTTGCGATAGTACAAGTCTCCCCCACCCCACTCTGCAACCTTGCACGACTTGAAAGTTGAATAAACTGTTTATGCTCTTTTGTGCAATGGCCGATGCATTCATTGCCCATCAGTGCGAAGAAGGGTGCGATTCCGCAAATTTTATTCACTTACGTATTCGTTGGCAAATCAAGTACATTCTCATTTTTCAAATGAGAGCATTCTTTAGCTAGCGAACGAAAGAAAAGACGAAAGCGAAACGAAAATGTCAAAGGGTGGGGGGGTGGACCTTCGTTTTTGTGACGTCACAGTTTTTACTGCGTGATTTTGGTTGGCTACAGCTTGTTCCTTACCCACCATGCACTATCACATTCACACTGCTCATTGATAGTAGTTCTGAATTTCGTTTTCCATTCTCCAGTCCCGTGCTTCAGCCTCAGTCAGCTGTGAGCTTTTTGAGACAAAAATACTTTAATTTAAATTCGTTTTGCTAACTTACGCCTTTCACAAACATATATCTTGTACAGTTTTGCTGGTTGCCCTCGATCTCTGGTTTTCCTCAGAGAAAACCCTTCAAACTTACATTTTCGCAAATCACGTCTTCCTTTCGTGGACTTCCTCCGAATGAATTTAACACCTTAGTGGATCATTTTACTCATTCAGGTAATCTCACCTTCTCACATAAATTTTATTATTGATGTGCGTAGAAGTTGAAGTAGCCGATTTGATTTTGTTGCCCCTGGGGCAACTCATTGTTTCTTTGCGGGATTCTGGACAATAAGCTGTTGTTTTCTCTGAATTTTTAGCCGTTCTCAATACTGGCTCACATTATTTTTTATATATGCAAATGAGAATATTCCTCTTGAAGTCAGATTTGTTGTCGTTTATTTAATGCATTCTATCGAACATAATTTAGGCTCAAAAATGCTCTCTATGTCCGATTACTTTAAAACGTTTAATAGAAAGTTGAACTTCGGTAAGTATGTTGTCGTTTGGTGTTGCTCGATGCCTACATGTCATGGAAAAAACGAGCTTTTAGAATTACATAAGCTTATTGACGCACAGTGGTAGATTGTATGTTTTTTTTAAGCAAATATCTGAATTTAAGTAGATGTGTCCTTGGAATACTAGGCGGTTCCGATGTGGAAAAATGTAATGTCCAAGAGTTTTTGACGTTAGAATCTTGTTAAACAACAACTGTAGAACCGGAGGTACACGATCTGTTACCTTGAACGTAAGTGTTAAACTTAGGTAAGTCGTGGCGGACTGTCTCGAATATCTTAGCGAAGAGTAGCTCGAAAATCTATTCATGTTTCCTCAAACCCGAAGTTTTTGCTGATGCGGACTCTCCTTATTATAAAGTTTTCGGCCAAAAATTGCTGGTTTTCACATTTACTCCGAAAGAAATTTTGTAATTGAATTTTTGAAGCTATTTGATCAATGATAGAGACTTAAACCAATTAGCTGTACCTTTTATGAAAATTGTATCAAAAACGGTCCAGTAGTGACGAGAATATGATAACGGAGAATTGTCTCCGACGACAGGGGACAGGGCAACTTTTTTCTCAGAATAGTGTGAAAAGTTGAAAACATTTGGAAGTTCGATTTCTATTAAAAGCACGCAAGGCATTTTCGAAGAATACCATGATGAACAGAAAACGTAGTGATCAGGAGAGGGTATTACGTATTATAGTTGTGTTAAGGATGTTACAGGGTTCGAAAAAGAGGACACCCTTGCAACGGAGGTTTGTCTGTAGAGGGGACTAGACATGTTTTTGAAGATAAAAAAAAGGGGGGGGGCGAGTTTGGCTAAGACAAAATACTCTGCGGAAGAGGCGGCTGAAGACGGGAAAAAACAAAGCAGTCGACTCCCGGAGAAGGAGTGTGAAGAGAACAACGCTTTGAGGAAGGAAAACGTACGAGCCAAGACGGACTGTCTTAAGGCCGTGAAACAAACGTTCTTCCGGAGGCTGGCTGGGCCAGTACCCCTTATGGAGACGTTGACAGGAAGGGAACCTGAACGCTGGGCGGAACAGGTTCAAAGGAAGTGGAGGCCTTGTTGGCTGAGCCAATCGAAGGGGGAGGCGCACCGTTCTTCACCAACTCAGGTTTTGAAAAAAACCAGTGAAGAAGGTTTTTAAAATAAGCTCGAATGCTCGACTATTTTTTATTAGGAGCGAGCTAATTCCCTGTTCCCTACGGAGAGGGAATTAAAAAAAAATGACCTTTTAGAAAGCACCCCGGCAAGGGTATGAGAAAAAGGAAGATTTTTAAAAAAAAAGGAGTGAAGAGAGCCAAGAACGTTGAGAGAAAAGCGTGGCGACGAGGGTTGGGGGCCTTTTCAGGTCTTATCCTTCCTCAGACATCAGTACGACGAGGGTTCGGTTGGGGGGCCTTTTCCAGGTCTTATCCCTTGTCTCAACTTCGGCCAGCTCGAAGGCTTCAGTCTTCAGGTCGAAGCGAAGAGTAGAGAGAGAGAGAGAGAGAGGAATTAATGCCGTGTGCGAATGCGAGTCGAGTGCCGAATAGAATTGAATCTCCGTTGAAAAGAAACATTGTTCGTATTTATATGAAGGAGGCCGCTGGTGATTGGCTCTTGAAAAGAAAACGAAAGAAATGAAGAGACCTGATAGGCTCGCTAGTGTTGAATCGATACCAGTAAATAGAGTAAAGTATCGATACTTTTCAATCGATACCCAGTAGTTTTGGTATCGATACTTTTTTCGATACCAAGTATTATTTCGATACTTTGATTCGATACTGGGAAATGAGTACTTCAGGAATCGATACTTTTCATTCGATACTGAGTACAATTCGAAACTTTTTAATCAATACCGAGTATTTTTTATTTTTTTAAATTAATTTAAACACGTGAACTCCCGGCATCGGAAACGTACCGTTTGAAATGAGTACTTTAATTGGTATCGAATGGGTATTGATTAAAACTAGTACGATACTGAATCAATACCCATTCGATACCGAGTAAAAGTACTCATTCGAATCAATACCCATTCGATACCGAGTATTTACTCGTTTGAATCAATACCCATTCGATACCGAGTAAAAGTACTCATTTGAAACGATACCGAATCAATACCCATTCGATACCGAGTACAAGTAATCATTTGAATCAATACCCATTCGATACCGAGTAAAAGTACTCATTTGAATCAATTCTCATTCGATACCGAGTAAAAGTACTCATTTGAATCAATACTCATTCGATACCGAGTAAAAGTACTCATTTGAATCAATACCCATTCGATACCGAGTATTTACTTGTTTGAATCAATACCCATTCGATACCGAGTATTTACTTGTTTGAATCAATACCCATTCGATACCGAGTAAAAGTACTCATTTGAATCAATACTCATTCGATACCGAGTAAAAGTACTCATTTGAATCAATACTCATTCGATACCGAGTAAAAGTACTCATTTGAATCAATACTCATTCGATACCGAGTAAAAGTACTCATTTGAATCAATACCCATTCGATACCGAGTATTTACTTGTTTGAATCAATACCCATTCGATACCGAGTAAAAGTACTCATTTGAATCAATACTCATTCGATACCGAGTAAAAGTACTCATTTGAATCAATACCCATTCGATACCGAGTATTTACTTGTTTGAATCAATACCCATTCGATACTGAGTAAAAGTACTCATTTGAATCAATTCTCATTCGATACCGAGTAAAAGTACTCATTTGAATCAATACTCATTCGATACCGAGTAAAAGTACTCATTTGAATCAATACCCGTTCGATACCGAGTATTTACTTGTTTGAATCAATACCCATTCAATACCGAGTATTTACTCGCTTGAATCAATACCCATTCGAGTACTTTTACTCGGTATCGAATGGGTATTGATTCAAATGAGTACTTTTACTCGGTATCGAATGGGTATTGATTCAAACAAGTAAATACTCGGTATCGAATGGATATTGATTCAAATGAGTACTTTTACTCGGTATCGAATGAGTATTGATTCAAATGAGTACTTTTACTCGGTATCGAATGGGTATTGATTCAAAAAAGTAATTACTCGGTATCGAATCGGTATTGATTCAAATGAGTACTTTTACTCGGTATCGAATGGGTATTGATTCAAACAAGTAAATACTCGGTATCGAATGGGTATTGATTCAAATGAGTAGATATTCGGTATCGGGTATATTCATTTGGTATCGTAAAAGTATCGGTTAAGTAAGAGAGTTATAAGCTCGGTGCACACTATGCATTTTTCGTAGCATGATTGCTATATATTTGGAGGTCGAAAGGAAATATATGGTCCCCGGTAGTGACAGGATATTTTTTAAAACCGGTAGGCAATCCTATTTCAAAAGTTGCGAGCTTAAGTAGTCATTGTGTTTCTATTAAAATTAATCTGTATTTGTATAAGGGAGTAGTGATTGACGACTCGATAAATCATTAGAGATGGTAGTGCTTTTGGCTTTTGTTGGTTGGTGGTGGAGGGGTTTTATTACAAGCTTGTTGAATCGATAACGGTACGGTATCGATACTTTTGAATCAATACCAAGTACTTTTGGTATCGGTACTTCTGTACCGATACCGAGTTATATATCGATACTTTTCATACGATACTGTAAACAAGTTATATGAGTATCGATACTTTTCATTCGATACCAAGTACCATTCGATACTTCAAATGAGTAAAGTATCGATACATTGTTGGTATCGATTCAACACTAAGGCTCGCATAGTGAAAAGTTAAATAAAGATGTTTCGTCGAGTCAGCAAGAATTTTGAAAGTAGAAACAGGAGCTGAGGAGCGAGGAGGGCCGTGCCCTTCCGTCGTCTGAAAGAAAGCCGCTAGAGAGCGAGAGAATTCAGTAAGTGAAGTAAAAGGAGAAAGATTTAGGACGTTCATAATTTTGAGTAAGATAATTACCGTCCGGTAACAAGGAATCTGATGAAATTCATTGAAATGTTAGAGACTTCCGCAATGCTCTTATTTATTAACGGTATTCACGTCAACTTTCGTGCTGTTTGTAGTTTCGTAATTGCGTAGTCGGATGTTTGTTACCACTTCCAGGGAAATCAAGTTTCGAATGAATGAGTTTAAGGCCCGGTTCACACGAGCGTTGCCTCAACGCGGCGTCAACGCCTGGCGTTGGCAAAATACCCTGAGTAGTATTAGTCAGTTCACACGAGCGTTAACGCGGTGTCGAGGTCCAACGCTGGGGGTTGACGCGGCGTTGGGAATTCTCCCGGCGTTCCCTTAATAATGTGTGAGCTTGAGGCTCGGGTGCACCCAAAAATGGCTTTTTTGGTGGGCGCCCTTTTTCTGCGCATCTACATTATCAATCACTCAGAATTAAACTCAAGTCTCAAAACTCAGTTGGGTAACGCAGCGTTGACGCCGCGTTAACCCGGTGTTCAGCAACGCTCGTGAGAACTCTTTACTGTCGTCAACGCTCGTGTGAAATGATTCCAATTTCGATTTCCCTAACAACAGACCTTAGCAACCAGGGGCGGATACCGGGGGTGGGCGATCGGGCTGAGCCCGAAGGGCCAGTGCGGCCGGAGGTCCCGAGGGCCAGTGCGGCCGGAGGCCTCGAGGGCCAGTGAGGCTGGTGGGCCGATGCCCCCCCCCCCAACTCTTTGACGGATCCTAGTCCTCCTGAAAAAACTGGTAACTTCAGATTAATTTTTCTCGGTAGTGGTCCTTAAGGTAAGCCTACAGAATCCCGGAACTGGTCTATTATAGGTACAATGAGGCAAATGAGAAAACCTATGAAGTAGGGTTTTCTTAAAACCGGGACAACCTTCAACCCATGACTCAAGACACAAGGCTGTTTTATAGCGTATAGCTTAGCAGTTGGTTCAAAATTCACTCATTGAGAACACCCAGAATACACGTACTCTAAAGGCCTGCCGCAGCAGTTTGTGCCTCACCCTCATGCTGCATACATTTTTCCCATAATTTGCTGTCTTATACCTGCACCGATACTGATTTTATGGTCCCGTTGCAATCTTCAGGGAACAGGGCGTTAGGACTTGATCGGGGACTTAGGCATATTGTGATCTTTGTGTGTAGTTTTTTCTCTTCCACCCAGGGGCGCCGTGTCCTTAGGGGCGCGTCTAGCAAAATGAGCAGGGGAGAAGGAAGGTGGACGAGAAAAAAAATGAGCTATGAAGAATGAGAAGAATTTTTTCAATTTTAGCCGTGGATTAACGAGCTTTTCCTCTAAACTTTGTCCGCGAATAGGTGATTTTCCTTAATTTTAGCTGCGAAGTAGCGTTTTTATCCCATGTTAGCGATTTTTCTCAATTTTTGCCATGAATTGAAGTTTTCCTAGATTTTTGCAGGAAATTAGCGATTTTTTACCTTTTCAGCAGTGAATTAGCACTTTGAGCTGCAAGTATAGCGTTTTTCGTTGATTTCAGCCGCCCTAATTAATTAATAATTTCTCAATATTGGCCGCAATTTTTTTTTTTTTTTTTTAACTTTTAGCTATATTCTAGCGCATTTTTCCAGGTATACGTCCGAAGTTTTCTTCAGAATCAACAGATTATTGTCTTTTGCTGAATTTTAGCCCCGAGTCAGCGTTATTACTAAATTTTAGTCGTGAATTGGCGTTTTCTCTAAATAGCCGTGAATTAGCCGTTTTTTTTCATTTGAATCCGCGAATGAACGTTTTTTCTAGACTATTCGCAAATTATCGGACTTTTTACAAATTTTAGCTGCCAATTAATTATCTATTCTTTTCGATTAAGTCCGCGACATTGGATTGTTCCAAGTTTAGCCGCTAAGTAGCGCTTTTTGTGAAACTTCATTAGACAAGCTATTTTTCTCAATTTTTGCCGTGGATTTTTTTTTTTTTTTTTTTTTTTTTTTTTTTTTTTTTTTGGAGAGCTCGGACGGTCTCCCGACTCCGAAGGTGCCAAAAGCCTCTCGGCCCATACACCATACCCGTTTGGGGCCCGGACTCGGGAGAGCCTAGTACGCTCCTCAAACCTATTTATCCTTTCCAGCAAACTCAGGAGACGGGTCCCATTCTCCTTGGAGAAGCTGGGGAAGGATATCCTATCGTCACCAAAAATGGTGTATTTGGCCGCCGCGTAGCCGTCACACTCGCATACGACGTGCTCCGCGGTTTCCTCAGCCTCCCCACATCTTTCGCAGTCGGGCTCCCCTACTGCCCCCATGATTGACAGATGCCTGTTAAGGGCGTAATGTCCTGTATACATCCCTACTATCCGCCTAAGCTTAACCCGTGTTAGTCCCAGCAACCATGCCGAAGCTTCCTGGTCTTCCTCATTGATTCCCAGTTTTGCTTGCCGGCACCCGGGTTCAGTCCGCCATCTCCTCAGAGCTTGGTCACTGGCCCAGGCCCTTATCGCCCACCGATGGTTCAAGTCCTATTACCGGCTGGTCCGCGCCACGCTTCGCCAGCTCGTCTGCTTTTTCATTTCCCAGCCATCCTCTATGACCCGGGATCCATCCCAACGTTAGGGAGTTCCCTTCGCCTTGGAGGTCCCGTATCCCCACTCTGCAACTCGCCACGGCCGCTGAGTCCACCACGGGTTTGGTGATCGCGCCCTGCGCCGCCCTGCTGTCAGAATAGATACCGATTGCCCTACCTGACAATTTCCGCTTCAGTAGCTCCCGAATACAAGCATCGATCGCTACTACCTCGGCCTGGAAAACTGTGGTGTGTCCCCCTAGCGGGATACTTATTTCCGCCCCCAGCTCCGGCACGAAAATTCCAGCTCCGGTCGGCCCTTCCTGATCCTTCTTGGGGCCGTCCGTGTAACACACCAGCTCCCCTTGCCGGGGCTCCCAACCCTCTTCTCTCACAATGACTCTCTGTTTGATTTTGGTCGAGAAGTCGTTCCTTTTAACCACGTAATCCGGCCTAAGTGCCGAGGACGGGGATACTCTATTTAGTTCCCCTTCCCAGTCCCATTGGCCCTGCCTGGCCCGCTTTAGGCCTCCCTGGCATCTCAACCTGAAGGCAACTTCAAGTGCCCGACCCCTGACTTCAATGTCCAGGGGCTTCAGGCCTAGTAATCTTTCCATGGCCCTCGTAGGGGTTGTCCCGAATGGCCCCAAAATCGCCAGGCAAGCAAGTCTTTGTATTTTTGCGAGCCTATCGCCCCCCCTCCCTTCTCTATCCCCCTCCACCATGCGGCCGCCCCGTGCAGGATGCGCGGTCGGATGATTTCTGTGTATATCCACTTCATGACCCGTGGTTTCAGGCCCCAGGTCTTCCCCACGATTTGTCTACATTGGTGAAAGGCCACCACAGCTTTCTTCCCCAGTAACCAATGATTCCCTCATGTATAATTCAATTATCCTTTCCATCAGTCTTAAAAGTACACTGCTTACACTAATAGGCCTAAAATCCTCCACTTTGGCATGCTTCCCTCCACCTTTAGGAATAAAAACAACTCTCACCCGTTTCCAGACCGTGGGTACTTTCCTGGCTGCCAGGCACCTGACGAAGAGTCGTCTTATCCTTTCCTGAAGCCTCCCCCCTGCATGCTGGATGGCGCACGGGTGTATTCCGTCCAATCCTGCTGCCTTGTAGGGTCCCATGGAGCTGAGTGCCCAGTTGAATCGCTCCCTTGAGATCACCACGTCGCATCTATTGCTCTCCTCTTCGTCCTCCCCTAAGTGGGGAGTTCCACCCCTAAGTGGCACGACCTCCTCGCTCCTGTACCCTGGAAAGTGAGTATTTAGTAAGTGTGTCGCGATACCTAATCCATCAACCACCAAACCGCCGTCCGGAAGCGTTAGTGATCCTACATTACCATTCGGTTCTGACCGTACAATACGAACGAGTCTCGCCGCCTCTCCTGTCTCCTCAATTTCTTCGCAATAGGTCCTCCATGTATCTTTCTTGGCGCGGCGAATTCCAGTCTTGTATGCTTTCCTAGCCGCGTGGTAGGCCTCCCAGTCCTCGTCGTTCCCTGTTGCCTTCGCGGTTTCCCCTCCTCCTGCAAAAGCTCCACGATCCTCCCCGCCTTTGCCGTGGATTAGCGTATGTCCCAATTTTAGCAGCTAATTAGCCATTCTTCTCAATTTCCGTCGTGAATTAGCATTTTTCGAAAATTAGCTGTGAATTGTGGCTTTTCACTTTTTATCCGTGAACGGGCAAATCGCTAATCCACCGATAAAATTGAGAAGCGCTGAAGTGAGGAAAAACGCTAATTTGCTATTTAAATGGACAAAACGTCAAATTCGCATCTTCTAAAGGTAGCTTTGTGCCAGAAAGTGAAAAAAAAAACGTAGAAGTAGGATTGCCAGATCTCCGGTTTTCGCCCAGAGTCTCCCGGCCTGGGACCCCGGTCTCCGTCCGGACCGAGATTATCTCCGGGCCAAAAAATATTTCGCTTTAATTCAGGAAGTAACAAAAAATCCCTTCCGAAAAAAATTTAATTATTTTACGTGGGCGTTGTATTTATTACGGCTATCTCTTCAAAAGGTTCAAACAACCAAAAAGGCGTACTTAAGATGTTTGCCCCCCCCCCCACTCCTGGGCTTGACAGTAATGAAATGATGACTTGGGTAGAGTTCATGTGTCCTGGAAGTATAAAATTTCGACCGTTAGAAGTTAGAAAACCCACCCGCCCCCCCACACTAGGGTGCCCAAAAGGCGTTCGGTACTATTTACTCATTTCTATTTCACCTCTCAGCGTGACTGCCGTTAATTTATAATTTTACCTCTAGACTCCGTTTTCAGTCACAGAACTTGACGATTTAGCTTCGAAAAGCCGACTATTTATCACCAAATGGACCTTTATTCAAAAGTAGCTCATTGATCTGCTGGATAAGTCGGAACTGTATCCAAAAAATCGTCAGTTCCAAGAACGATGCTTCGCTCAGCTTCCTGAATAAATAACGTGCAACGTCTGTTGTCGAATCAGTCTTTATTATATTCTTCATGAATATTCATTGACCTTTGTTTCAGTTTGTTTTAATGGCGAAAGGAAAAAAATTAAACAATAACGAGAACTCTTCCTAATTATCTGTATTTTAGTCGAATTATTATTTGTTTTTCCTCGTTCTCGTTAGATGCTCAGTTATCCTTGAAATTTCCTATCTTAAGCATCCCCTAGTGTAACGCATTTTGTTCTTACTCTTATCAGCAGAGCAGCTATGAGCGATTTCGAGGATGCTGACGATTCACTGTGCAATTATGAGACTGTCAATAACTCACCGACGCTGGAATGGGACGAGCCCAGTAACAGCGGTTTAAGGAAAAGGTACCGACCTATTTGGGACGATGAACTCGCAAAAGAAATTCCTGGTCTCCATGAAGTTAAGGTACTGAAAATTATTATTAATATTTATTTTATAGTAGGCAATAATTAATAATATTTATTTGAGTGACAGTCGCCAGGAGAGGGAAGGGAAGGAAGGAAAGTTGGCTATAATGTAAATTAAGTGTTTACTTAATTTTTTTTTAAAACTGATACGTCTAGAAAATGTATTGTCCTAGATAATTTAACAGTAAAACAAGTCAACCTCCTTCTCTTTGTGAGTCAGAGTTCAAGTTTTATTCTTAATCTCGTTTTTTATTTTTATTGAATGGACTGTAATGGGTTCCGTGGAACTGTAACGCATACGTGACTCGAAATCGGTTTAAATTCAGCGTAATTCTTCTGATCAGAACGGGGTAGACCTCATTCGCTCTCCATTCACTTTTTTTACAGAATTGAGACTTCAATCAGGTGGGACCAAACGGTGTTCTCCATTGTGCTATGCGCATAGTACACATGTTGAAGAGTTAAGGCCCAATTACATGTACCGAGTGCTCGGCCGAGTAAATCCCCGTGTAATCAGTTCAGACAATACTCGGCCCAGTGACAATCAGGTGATTTTGCGAGATAGGCCCAATTACACGTACCGAGTGCTCGGCCGAGACGGCATTCGGCCGAATAAAGCCCCGTGTAATCACTTCAGACAGTGCTCGGCCCAGTGAGGAGCGAGTGATTTTGACCGAGTCATGAAATAGAACCATGTTCTATTTATTCGGCCGAGTATGTACCCCCCAACACTCTTCCACCCCCCTTTCCCATTTCCAAATTATGCTAATGTGATCAACCTAGCTCACGGAATGTTGAGAGAGTTCGCCTCTCATTCACGCATTTTTCTTATCGCCATATTTTTATCAATTCTGGTGCCCTATTCTTGACTTGACCAACCAAGAGCAAACCAAAGAACCAAGCAACCAAAAGAATTTGTCACTCCGCGAATATAAGCAGACCGGTTTCAACAACTTCAGATCATCGGCCAGAACGGTCTCTTCTCCCCCTCGAGAACTTCAGCCCAGCGTAGTAAAGAATTATAAGAAATTCACAAAATATGTAATATTTAACAAAAAAATGAACTATTTAACAATAATAAAGAAAAAGGACCAAAATAAAAACACGGCTGTTGACCATTTGAACGCGAAATTAAATTAAATTAAAAATTATACGCAAAAAGGGGGGAAGCAAACTTTTCAAAAGGCACAAAAGTTAATATATTCGTGGTATTGAGTTCAAACATTTTTTCCCGTTTAATTTTTCTGCTTCGCGGTGCCATGACAACGCATAACAAAACTGTCTCATTCCTACTTCATCACCTACTCGCCCAGTACTCGGCCGAGCCACTCGGCCCAGTACGCGGCCGAGTCACTCGGCCGAGCTACTCGGTTGGTGTAATTGGGCCTTTAAGATGAGGGAAAATTTCGAAATTGTCTCATGTTTGAGAGTAAAAGACAAGGTGCCCCAAAGGACCGTTGAAAATGTCTTTTGGAACTACGAGAAAATCACTGAACTGAAAAATGTAATTTTGTGGCCATCGGTCCAAAGAATGAAAATTCATAAAATTCCTAGCGCTCACACGAAGACTTCATGACGGTGTCTAGAATGTAGTCCTTGGCCTTCTCTAGACTCAGGGAACGCTTTTTCATAATTTGTCGACGAAAAAGTTTGTTTGGTGCCTATTTCATGATACCGACTAATACAAGGGCGATCAGTAGCGCTGTTTTGGCCACCGAACGTGGTTTGTCCCTTCGTCCTTCACTTTTTTCCCCCGTTTGTAGTTGCAGGATTTGCAATTTTTTCAAAATTGTTTAGGATATCTTGGAAGGCGATGATGAGGAGATACTCGACGAAGAGGATATACGTTGTGGGTGCCCGCTGCCTAGCACTCCCATCGATTCGACTCTGTTCGACCGTGAGGTAAAGAGAATTTATAATCGTGTGTGTGAGGGAGGAGAGGGAGATGACAATATTTTAATACCCTAAATGCCCCTATCAATTTCAAGGACGCGTCTTTGTATTCGTGTGTTGCCGCTTACCTCTTCTCCTGTGTAAAGTTAGTCCATTAATAAAAGGAAAACGATCACTTCATGGCTTACATTCGCCCTTGCTAGAATAATTTCACTATTATACCGTCAGTCCTGAAAAAACTGCATAACTGTACGCAGGTAGCAGAAGTTCTGAAAGTCGGCATACGTGATGTCGGCTCTCTCGCCAATTCAACTCGTGACCCCGCCGAAGAGTTCATGCGTAAACTTTGGGAAGCGTCCTGGTCTGTTTGCAATTACCGCCATCTTCCACACTGGTTGCAAGACAACGACTATCTGCACAACGGCCATAGGCCGCCTCTCCCGTCTTTTTCCGCGTGCTTCAAATCAATTTTTAGGATTCACACGGAAACCGGCAATATATGGACTCATTTATTAGGTAAGTGGATAGTAGGTTTGATTTTTGGATCGCTTCGCTAAACGAACGTTATTTCGCAGGCTGCATCGCATTTCTAGGATTTTCTCTGGTTTTCATGACGAGGCCTAGTGAGGAGCTATCAGTATTAGACAAAGTCGCTATCGGGACATTTTTCATCGGTGCAATCGCTTGTCTAGGACTTTCGTTCACGTTTCACACTGTGTACTGCCATTCTGAATTCGTCGGGAAGTTATTTAGCAAGTGAGTATTAATATTTTATAGCAGTTTAACCGTATCTTGATACATTTTTGAACCGTTTCAGGTTGGACTACTGTGGCATAGCGATATTGATAACGGGGTCATTCGTTCCTTGGCTGTATTACGGATTTTACTGTCAGGTCAAACACATGATTGTTTACTTGGTGGTTGTTACAGTCCTGGGTATAGCTTCGATTATTGTATCCCTGTGGGACAAATTCAGTGAATCGAGGTTCAGGCCACTGAGAGCAGGTGAATACTCTTATTGAAAATCCGTTATTCCATGTTTTACTCATCTTACGTTCGAATTCAGGCGTTTTTGCTACGTTCGGACTCAGTGGTGTGGTCCCGGCTTTCCATTACGTAATCGTCGAAGGCTGGTATAACGCTGTGTATAACGCGGCTCTCGGGTGGTTGATTCTCATGGGATTCCTTTACTTATTGGGCGCGATGCTGTACACTTTTCGAATACCCGAACGTTTCTTCCCGGGAAAATGCGATATTTGGGTGAGTTTGGGTTTCTAAGACGATTCTTGAGTGGAATTTTAATCTTTCCCTCATTGCAGTTTCAGAGCCATCAAATATTTCACGTACTCGTCATCTTCGCCGCATTCGTTCACCTTCACGGGATCACCGAGATGCTCACCTACAGAATGTCAATAGGCGCTTGCAGAGTTGAGAACGCAGCTTCGTCGTATGACATTCAATACTTCGAAAAAGACAAGTACGGTGATCTTCCTTCGAGGCCCGGTTTAATACTACTAAAAAGGTAGCAACAGGTGAGAATCGTTAGCGCGATCGATTCCTAGCACAGGACACAACAATTCGCCGCAACAAAACTTTAATTACAAGCTAATTATTTATTCCAACTATGTATCTGCCGAGCAGTTTTACTTCTTTTGTTTGAAAAGCATAAATTGTGATAATCATATCAATTTTATAGTTCAACTAAAAAAAAAAAAAAAAATCGTCATCTTCGATCCTTCCGCGTATGAACAACTATTTTAATTTCTCTTCCAAATAGTAGCGTATAAGAAGCCCACTTTTCTACAAAGCGGGGCCAGTTTGAACAGGCTTGAAAGACAAATTTATATGAAAAAGGTATATTTCTAATATCGTGATTTCCTCAGTAGAACCATTTCGCTAGAATTATGAACCCAATGATTATGTTACCCATTAACACTTTCTTTACTACAATATATTTATGCATTTGATTTTTAGCTCCCCTTGGGGTTAAATTATTTACTTTCTTCGAAATTACTATTTAAAAGGTAGATAAGTTGTTACAATTGCACATAATTTTTTTCGAACGGAGTGATGTGCGTGACCTGAAAAATGTTTAACGAAAATGGCTGAGATTGTTACGTTGATTTTCTTTTAAATTTATCCAGTGATTATGCGAACGGGTACGCTTTGAATGTAGCGGAGCGTAGAGGAAAGCTGTAGTCATCGCACATTGTGCTAGACAAGTTATTTTTTCGAAATTAATAAAATTTCATATTGAAAATTACCTACAGTCCTTTCTATTCGGGGTGTGCAGTCTTCCGCAACCATCAGCGCGGCTGGCGGTGGAAGTGGACCGTAGCGCGAGCTCCACTATCAACTTGGAAACTGGGGTGAAATCGACGGGAAGAAAACTAATACTTGGCTCGGTACTTGCGCACGACATCGACAAAAAGTGGAGCATCCCCGAGTACGAATATTCGCTATTTGGCGAGTACCGAGTATCCATAACACTTCAAGGCGCTCCTTCACACTTAAATTCTGATACGTCCAGGGACGTCTACACAAGGAGGGGTTGGACGCCGTCGGTGTCCATCTGACGCTGGGGGGGGGGAAGCTCAAAACTTCATCAGGGGGAGGGGCAAAGCAAATTATTCGTGGTAATGGGGGAGCGTCCAAAAGTGTCAAGGGGGGATACTGTCCGCAGGGCCGTCTTCGCTACATTTGGGGCCCCGGGCCTGGGGAGGCATTGGGCCTCCTCAGGGAATGGGGGGGGGGGGGTCATTCTGGTAAAAAGTACTGGGGTATTTGCGAAAAGTGGAAAATATGAGTCAATTTTTCTTATTTTTGAGACACTCGATATACAATTCGGCCACTTGCCTGACTGTCATGATATTAATTCTCTAGCTCTAATTGATACCGGTAGTTTTACCGGACTTTTTTCTCAGAAGCATTTGTTGAAAAACATAAGTTTCCTTTATTTCCTACCAAGAGTGCAGCGTCGATGGCCTCGTTCACTCATACTACGGACATAACTCAGTTCTGTGAAGTACCCATTTCACTCCTTAACCATCACTAGGGCAAAGTCAAAATTTCTGTTTTACCAAAATTATGTTGCGATATTATTGTTGACCACGATTTATTAAAGAAACATTCTGAACTTAGTATTAAGCTCGGTGCACACGATGCATTTTTTTGAAGCATGATGGCCTGCCTGTTCTAAAAAACATCCGGTCACTGCTGGGGATCATATGTTTTTTTTCACCATGCAAGTAAACATGCTTCGAATAATGCATCGTGTGCACCGAGCTTTAAACTCGGTGCACACGATGCATTTTTCGAAGCATGTTTTAATGCATGAAGAAAAAAAACTTATGATCCCCGGTAGTGACCGGATGTTTTTTAGAACAGGCAGGCTATCATGCTTCAAAAAATGCATCGTGTGCACCGAGCACCATTAAAAGTTAATGCTCTGTTTCACGCGAAAATAGAGCCCCCGAAGTTTTTAAAAATCTAACATGAAATGTCACTCCAATAGGGAAACAAACATTCATTTGACGACATCGCTTTCATACGAGAGGAAGTAAAAAAACTTTTAGCAGACGGGATAATTGAAGAGAGTAGGTCACCGTGGAGGGCGCAAGCTTTTGTAGTCAAATCGGACAGCCATAAAAAAAGAATGGTTATAGATTACTCACAAACGATTAACAAATTCACTCGGTTATACGCTTATGCTGTTCCAGACTTGGAAGGAATAGTGCAAAGGGTTGCCCAAAATAAGTTCTTTAGCACGGTAGACTTTAAGAGTTCATATCATCAGGTGCCTTTAAGACTTGAAGATCGGCCTTATACACTGCGTTTGAGGCGGATGGAAAGGTAGATCATTTTTGTCGCCTAGCTTTTGGTTTAACAAATGGGGTGCCAGCTTTCCAGCGGATTATGGACGAACTAGTTACAAAAGAACAGCTCAATAATACATTCATTTATTCAGATGATATCACGGTTTGTGGGAAAAGCAAGGAAGAATAACATGACCTGAATTTAGCAAAATTTCTAAATGCGGTTAAAAAGTATGGCTTCACAATTAATGAAAGCAAAAGTAAATACGGTCTGTCTAGCATAACTTTACTTGGTTATAAAATTGAAAATCTCAAACCTCCAGCAAATAAAAATATGCTCGAACGAACTGTTGGATATTTGTGCACTATTCTAAGTGGATAGCAAACTCCTCCGAAAAGGAGGACGTCGCTGGAGCTTGGAAGAGTACTCCGCGCTTATGGTTATAGGGCAGCATTCAACTCAATTGGATCGCTGCGAGATTTTCTTCCGACTGGCAAAGACGAGAAAGACGACACTGAGTACAGTGGAATTTATAGAATTCACTGTGGAGCGTGCAAGGAATCGACGTACGTGGGTCGGACCGGGCGAAAGTTTAGAGTTAGGTTTAAGGAGCACCTCAAGAGATCTGACCCGAGGGTTTTCCAACATGCTAGCAACTGCCCAGGAAATGGAGGTCACTCGGCGGAAATGCTCATCACGGAAAACAAGCCAGCCATGTTGAACGCCCTAGAAGCCTGTTTCATTTATGAAGAGCTCAGAAGAAATCCGGCGTGCCCGAATGCTAGAGCAGAGGTGCCCAGTTCGCCCTTCCTCTCTTTGCTCCCCTCTTTGCTATCCACTAGTGAGAAAGAAAAAAGGTTAGGCTTCAATTTTCAATTGATGTTAAAAATCCCTCTTCTTCAAATTATTTTTTAGAATTTCATTTCGAGGGTCTCACATGGTCTCACAGCAACACCCCATATCGTCATTTTGGCCAGTTTTCAGGAGAGGCAAAACATTAGATGAAAATGATTTTTCTTTCATCTGGCGACTTATGAAAACAGTTTAATGAAGTCGTACTTTACACTGAAATTAGGAGCTCATGCAAGAACGCTGCCTCTGACGCCTAAAACGATGCCGCACCGCTGACAGGACGGCTTGTTGCCGTCACCCTGAGGAAAGGGGTTGTTAACTGGTACGCGAATTGCGCGCTTGATATTGTAATTCCGCCTTAACCGTGTGGTTCGATGGATCCGCGCTGAAGAGAGCTTTCCAACGACATAAAAAACTCATTTTCACCAAAAGTGACGATATGGGGTGTTGCTCTGAGACCCTCGATTTCGAATTTTAACATGAGATAACGGTGTTGAAGCACAACAGGGCAGGGGTTTAGATACAACTGTGTTGCCTGCCTTCGGGGTTTTACTCTAAAAGTGGAAAAATGCTTTCATCAAATTAAATTTCATTCGATTCAGAATTTACCTGTTAATAATAATCATGGAAAAATCTAGCAATTCTTCGGGAACAGAGAGCTAAATTGACGTGGAATCATCATAAATTGTCGTGCGAAGCAATAATAGTAGGCGTTCGGACATATAATGTTCTGTCGTCCTTTTTATTTTTCTGACATGCAAAGAATTAAAAGAAGGGGAATATCCTATTTTACCATGCAATCACCTTTTTTGCCGGGGTAGTTCATTTTTGAAGCTGAAAACTTTTTATGGCCGGGCGAAACATTGAAAGACCGTGGAAAAGAATAATTTGCCGTTCGAAAACCCTATTTTGCTGTGGTTACGACCTAAATTGCCGGGCCGATAAACTTATCCCGAATGATCCAGGATATGACACAATAAGGCTAGGAATTTTACCGGTGGGAGAGGGGAACCGGCAAGGTATATTTGTTCACCCTGGTAACGAGGAGGAAAGTTTTACATTACCGCCCTTAAGAAGGCGGGGCCAATATATTTGATGCACCAGGCGACGTTTTCAGCCATGAAATCGTGAGTTTCAAGCTTAGCCCTATAGGGCTAACTGTAATTTTGTGGCTTGTTTTATAAAACAAGCCACAAAATTGAATATTTCGGAGGATAATCAGACGCGAAATTGCATTTTCCCCGGGAGCAACAGCCACAAACTGCCGATTTTGAATATTCACCGGCAGTGAAATCGGATCGATAAACAGCCTCGAAATTGTAAGTCACTGAAGAAATTTGCTGCAAAATTACAGTTGGAAGGGGGGAGGTGACAAAAAAATAACCACTAAATTGAGGTTTTAGGGTTGCATTGCAAGTTCAAAATTGTGCGAGACTGAGCTCTTTCGGTTATCAAATTTCACGAATCTGGATATTTTAGCAACCATGAATTTCGCGTGGTTACCCGTATAAATTACTAGAATTTTCGGGGTTTGCTCCCTGCGCCCCGGCAGACCCGTTCAGTAGCGTACCCAGATAGTGGCGAGTATTGAGCGGACCGCCGCCCCCGGATTTGTAGGTTTCATGTTCATGGATGAAGGTACGTGGAAAGGAGTCTTGGTATCCGGTTGGACGGGGGTTTGGCTCCTTTCGACGATTTTCAGTCCATCCGACCTGGAGGATAGAGCGTTGACCAAATTTGTTCCTGAATATTCGATTAAGCCCACGCAAAGCGCTATTCTGGAACCTGAAATTGAGAAATGTACTAATTCGCGCCCGGAGGCAACTTCGTGGCTAAAATAGACAAAATACGCTGATCCCTACAGTTTGTGTAGGCACTTAGGCCACTGAAATTGTGAAGGTACTCTGAAATACTGTGTCCTGTGTCGTAGGACAATTACGCGCCATGAAGGCTGGAAAGAGCGCAAATATTCGTGGCTAAAACTGCGAGAGAAAAAAACGCTCATTCGCTGTTTTACGATGCAACTTCCAGACCAAAATTGTAAAACAATTGCAGAATCGCGGAGTATTGAGCCACTTTATAGCTAAAATTTAGAAGAAGAAGAAAAAAAAAACACCATTTAATGTTCTGTTCTTGAACCAGCAGCTTCACGGATTTTTTTTAAAATTCATCAATTCGGGGCTGAAATTGAGTAAAAGCTGCAATTATAGCGGCTAAAATTTCTCGATTTTAGACGTGATCAAGCGCTTTTTCATCAATTTTTAACGCGAAATAGTGCGTTTTCTCACTTATATTTGCGAATTAGCGATTTACCTCAATGCTAGACGCGGACTTGGGTCAAGAACGGCACATGATGACGTTATCACTTTATTTCAGCAACAAAATGGCTCTATACTCCGCGATAGCACTCTACTCATTTCATAGCAAACATTTGTAAAAATAGCTGATTCGTGGAATATAATTGGGAAAACACTAATTCACGGCCTAAATGGGAAAAAATCGCTAATTACAAACGGGAACATGGAAGTCAAATGAGAAAAAACCCGTAATTCATTGCGGCTCAAATTGAGACAAAAGGATGATTCGCGGTTAAAAAGTTAGAAAAATCACTATAATTTGAGGGTGATATTGAGGAACAGTGCTAAAATTCGCGAATACAATGTAGAACGAGCGCTAATTCACGCTTAAAATTGAGAAAAGCGCTAATTCGCGGGAAAAATCATAAAAAGGGCCGATTCGAGGCCAAAATTGAGAGGGACACTAATTCGCGACTAAAATTAAGTAGACACCAATTCGAGCCCATCATTGCTTGGCCAAAATTGAGAAAAGGCGCTAACTATAATGGCCAAGAGTGGAAAAAGCCGCTGATTCTCGGCAAATATTAAGAAATATCGCACATTCGCGGGTAAAATTGAGAAAAATGCTAGTTCGTCGCTAAAATTGAGAAAAACTCTAATTCATGACTACGAGCGTTTGAAATGAAAACTTAATTTGCGGCTAAAATTGAGAACGAGCTCAAATATCCGGGTAAAATTTAGAAAAATACGATAATTCACGGTCATAATGGAGAAAAACGCTAATTAGCGGTTAAAATTGAGAGAATGCCAATTCGCGATCTTCTGGTGAATGCAACTTTAACGCATATGTAAATAGTCCAGTCAATCTAAGCATAAAAATGCAAAATAAATGCAATAAATATGGGATTTTGTTTTTTTGCGGGAATGTGTACGGGAGGGTCCCCTGATCATTGTCTAACAAAGTCCCGAGCTGAACTACCTGCCCCAGAGGGAGGGGGGTCGTTTAAAGGTACCTATTCGTGATTTTTCGCCTATATCTAAAAAACGGTGCGTCTCAGACAAAAACTATTAGACAAAGAATGTAAGCTCCTTAAATTATCTTCAACTTTTACTCCATGCATTTTTTAAAAAATTCCCAACAGTTTTCGATATATTATACGACCCTGAAATGTGACCTTTTTCAAAAACATTATTTTAACCTCACGTTTTTTGTCAAACTTTGCATCCTACCTTCTTACCTGTTCAATTTTAGCGTAAAGAATAAATTTAGAAGTTGTTGAGAATTGAATTTGCTTCAAGAATATATGCATAAACGCAAAATTATCTTTAAGGGGTCGTCGGCTATGAATTTTGTGGTTTCAAAAAGAAGTATACAAAAATGATTCACAAATTTTAAGTTTTCATCCTCAAACAAAGCTGCGGCGCTTAGCCGCCACGTCACCAGTCGCCATTTCGCTATCGCGGCCCTCATCAGCCCTGGTGAGCCGGGTCTCCTCCCAAACTCGATTTTACCAGGTCAGGTCGAGCGTCAGTGGCGGAAAGATCATTGAGTGCAAAAACCAGTCAAATAAAAATACAGCGATTTCGCCCACTGCACCACTTCCACACACCGTCATGCCTCCATTTCTCTCAAAACTGTAAAATTCGCCCCAAAACCCATGAGATTGAATCGACGGAAAATATGACTTACGTTAGTCTGATTTAAAACCAGTCATGAGCGTTTGGCACTTTCGAAAACAGAATTTCGTTATTTTGACTCTTCCAAACGTCAATTTCGTGAATTTTCGCTCATTCAAAACTAAATTTTGTGGATTCGTCTCGTTCAAATCCCAATTTCACTCGTTCAAAAACCCAATTTACAATTGACAACTCCAACTAGGGAAGAATATCCAAGAAAAAGAATCCAAAAGTTTTCGCCCAAGACGCACTGTTTTTGAGGTACAGGCGAAAAACCAAAAAAAGGTACCTTTAATCAGCCCCCACCCCCTGCGGCAGAAGATTCAGCTCGGGACTTTATTAGACATTGATTAGAGGACCCTCCCCTACACATTCCCGCAAAAAAACAAAATCCCATATTTATTTCCGCTCAAAACCTTAGATTGACTGGACTAGAATACTGAATACTGAATACGATAAATGAAAATCAATAATATTTGAGTATTTAAAAAAGTTAAGGATCCTCAGCCATAGAGTCGCCCTCATCATCTTCCTCATCATCTTCAAACGGGAAGGTATTGGTGCAGTGGCGTGGCTTCTTGGAAATCCGTCCCCCCTGCTAAACTAGCCTTGGCACCCCTTCATCTTACAATCAGCTCAATCTTAGGACTGAATAAGGAGAAGATTTTGACGTTTATTGCTGGAAGTCCTCATCAGAAATTTTCATTAGTTGGAGAAAGTTAAAATTAAAATTAGGTTAATTAAATTATTTTTGAGTTGAAACATTCATTTTTATTGCCTTTTTGTCGCCTAGTCCAACAACAGAGGACTGAGAGAATAGCAGCACTGCGACGTACCCCCAATGTTTAGCTGAGCACTGAGTTAATTTTTCTTTTAGTGCATTTCATTCAAAAAATGCACTATTGGTCTCGCCCTGATGGTCGCACATATGGGTTGTGATACATTTTTTTCACGTTTCAGAACCCCTAGAACACGAATCCGAGGTCGGTTCGATTTGCTATATATATATTATATATATATGGCCCCTCGCTTGTTAGCACGATCACGGTCGCAATTTTTGACTTAGGGCAACCAAATTTGGTCTAAAAATCAATAGCGTGAATATCTCGGACGAGTTCGTGATCCAGATGAATCGGTCCACGGGAAAGGTGTGAAAGAGGGGTTTGAATTAGTTGAAATTCGCTACCGCACGGCTGTTGCTGCAATTGCCCCCAAAATTGACACGAGTAATGAGAAATGAACGCGCTTTCGTATGAGACCCTTGTGAACCAAAGCCGTTGATATGGCAGGGGAGTTCTCGGCGGAGGGGAGCTATTAAATTAACTCTATGCCTTACTGGACCACCCAATTACCAAAAAATTTCATTGACACTGTATTTTGAGCCGTCTCTTTTATTTGATTTGCCTACAGCCTAATAAATCTTGAGTAAAAAATCCTGAGATGGCCAAAAAGGGAGGAACAAAAAAGAGTTTAAAAAAAATTGTTTCGGATTCGAACCCAGGCACTCCGCATTCCGCAATCGTGGAATTGTGACATACCATTTAACTGGTCTGAAAATTAACGTAATCTGAAAAAAGTTTTGTTCCGACAGCAGCCTGTCGGGAAAAGTGCATTTCATTCATGCGACAATCGAGTCGAACCTCATAAGTTAGAACGATATCAATCAATTATGAATGAAATTTAGGCCGGGATAAATATTTTAATTGCAAACAACTCCTCTAACAAGAGTCCGCCTTCCCTTATCGTATAGGCAACCAAACCGACTCTGTTTCATTTTTCATTTTCATCATTTTATTCCCCCTCAGCAGGTGCCAAAAAAGGGGCCTGCGGCAAAAAGAAACACGATTTTATGATTTTGACTTTCCATACCACGGCCTAAATGTCATTCATAATTGATTGATATCGTTCTAACTTATGAGGTTCGACTCGATTGTCGCATGAATGAAATGCACTTTTCCCGACAGGCTGCTGTCGGAACAAAACTTTTTTAAAATTATGAATGATATAGTTCATAGCTAAATCAGTTAAATAGATAAGTATAGATGGGGGAAAAATACCCTGAGCTCAGCGCCCCCGAGGGCTGTGGGGGCTATTTCTACGCCCCCAGTGGTGTACAGGGGCAGTGGAATACCCCGGCCTTCCTGCAACCACATCTTGATTCGCACTCACCCCCGTGCAGCGGCAGAATATGGAGTTCAGCGCGTGATCTGGAACAGTGGGTGCCGTGGTGGTCACAGGAGCCAGTTATCCCCCTTCCCCTCTCTTACATTCACATTCCCTTGGTGGAAGACTGTTTCCCAACCAAGTATGCAAGGTCTCTTTCGAGAGGCGTATATCTCGAAAACTCCGAGGAATGTTAAAAAATGTATGGAATAAAAGTAATAGGGAACTCAATATGCTTTCATTCTGTACTCGCAAAGAATCGTCTTAGACACACCAGTTTTGAGATACAGGCGAAAAACCTCGAAAGGTGGCTTTGAACGCTCCCCCTTCATTCGGGGGAGGGCGTTCAGCTCGGGACTTTATTAGACATTGATCAGGGGACCCCCTCCTTCACATTCCTGCAAAAAAACAAAATCCCATATTTATTTCAGCTCCAAAGCTTAGATTGACTGGACTAAAATGTTTATATGTAAAAATGAAATGTAAAAATGCTAATTCGTGACTAAGAGTGAAACAAAACACACTAATTCGCAGCTAAATGAAGTAAACGCTAATTTGCTATTTCCCTACTGAAATGGAGAAAATATCCAATTTATAATTATGAAAAAGTGCTAATTCGCAGCTTTAAATTGAGAAAAAGCTCTAGTATTCGAATAAGGTGTGGGAAAAGCGCCGATTTGGGGCTAAAACTAAGAATAATCCATAATTTAACGCTACGTGGTGTGATTTCATCCAGTATGTCAAAATTAGGCACTGAAATCTCCAGGTTTTCTACACTTGTGTATCACTAGCGAAAAAATGAAAGTAGGTACTTATACTACTATTCATTAACGTTGTTTACTTGTTTTTACTGTAATTTTACATCTTGAAGGCCTTTAATACGTGAGAGGGGGGATTACTGCTCATAAGGGGGGGGGGGGTTCGCGTCCAGCCATCAGGAGGGATAGACGCCACTGGATAGTGGATACCGCGGATCCTTTTCGTATCCAATACCGGGATCTTAACTCTCACGCCGGGATTAATACGATGAAGCAAATGCCTGAAACAGAATCTAACCAGCTGTCTACAGCCATCATTTCTGATTTCTGCAGCACATTCTCGCATAGCTCTATATAAAAAGGTATTTGATTGATTTAATTTACTTTTTACTCGGTACGAGAACTATTTGTTTGCATTAATCAATTGGATTCTATCGTGTTCGAAGAAGAAATTAAATGCTTCGCTGAGCTTCCCTCCGCCGTGGCCTTCTTGAGTTTTGACTTTTGAATGAGCTAAATCCATGAGAATTACGTTTTTTTCAATCTGGTATGGTGGAATATTAAATTCTATAACTGCAATCGCATTGTTTTTTGCACTCGCATTTCTCGCATTTCTCAGGGAAGGCATAAGAGTTCGTCTACCTTAGCTGCAATCGCCAATAGGTATACCTGTATTGAAAGAGCAAAGTGGCCAGTCCCGTGGAACCTGGTGTACACAGAATGGAACTCGCAAACTCCAGGTTATAGAAAAGTGACTAATTAATAACATAATTTCTAGGTCTCAAAAGCGACACATGAAAGATCAGCCAGCTGCTTCATCGGACCATTAATTTCGAAAATCAAAAATGACGTCGGGCACCTGTGGACTTCACATTCAGTTTTCAGCTTAATTTTGAAGAAAAAAAACTCATTAAATTTGTTTTTCAATCGTTCTTAAGCACATTTGCTTTTTTTCAGACTGAAAATGACCTTTTTAGTTCATTTCATTCAAAAAATGCACTATTGGTCTCGCCCTGATGGTCGCACATATGGGTTGTGATACATTTTTTTCACGTTTCAGAACCCCTAGAACAAGAATCCGAGGCCGGTTCGATTTGATATATATATATGTATATGGCCCCTCGCTTGTTAGCACGATGGCGGTCGCAATTTTTGACTTAGGTCAATCAAATTCGGCCTAAAAATCAATATCGTGAATATCTCGGACGAGTTCGTGATCCAGATGAATCGGTCCACGGGAACGGTGTGAAAGAGGGATTCGCTACCGCACGGCTGTTGCTGCAATTGCCCCCAAAATTGACTCGAGTAATGAGAAATGAACGCGCTTTCGTATGAGACCTTAGTGAACCAAATCCGTTGATATGGCAGGGGAGTTCTCGGCGGAGGGGAGCTATTAAATTAACGCTACGCCTTTATGGACCACCCAATTACCAAAAAATTTCATTGACACTGTATTTTGAGCAGTCTCTTTTGTTTGATTTGCCTACAGCATAATAAATCTTGAGTAAAAAATCCTGAGGTGGGCCAAAAAGGGAAAAACAAACAAACAATTTAAAACAAATTGTTTCGGATTCGAACACAAGCACTCCGCAATGGCGAAATTGAGACATACCATTTAACCTAATGTAACTGATCTGAAAATTAACGTGATCTGAAGAGTTTTGTTCCGACAGCAGCCTGTCGGGCAAAGTGATTTTTTTTAATTAAAAAAAAAAGTTTTGTTGCGACAGCAGCCTGTCGGGAAAAGTGCAATTCATTCATGCGACAATCGACCCAAACCTCATAAGTTAGAACGATATCAATCAATTATGAATGAAATTTAGGCCGGGATAAAGATTTTAATTGCAAATAACTCCTCTAAGAAGAGTCCACCTTCCCATATCGTATAGGCAACCAAACCGACTCTGTTTCATTTTCATCATTTTGTTCCCCCCCAGTTGGTGCCAAAAAAGGGGCCTGCGGTAAAAATAAACACGATTTTATGATTTTGACTTTCTATACCACGGCCTAAATGTCATTCATAATTGATTGATATCGTTCTAACTTATGAGATTTGAGTCGATTGTCGCATGAATGAAATGCACTTTTCCCGACAGGCTGCTGTCGGAACAATTTGAATATGTAATGACATATAATTGTAACACTTTTTAAAATTTAATTAAACGTTAATTAAAAGACAATTAAAGGTTAATTAAAAGGTAATTAAACGTTAATTAAGCGATAATTAAACGACAATTAAACGTCAACTAAACGTCAATTAAACGTTTATTAAATAATAAATCCAAGGTTTTTAAAAGATCAAAAAAACCTTTTATAAAAACATGTTTTCGGAATTGAAAAACGGCCAACAAAATGTTTAATTTGACTATTTTCAAATGTTTGAAAAAGTAAAATTAAACGTTTTAAAAAATTTTTTTCAAACCTTTTCTTGCTACTTGAGTCGCCTTTGAGTTTCTTGCTTGTATTTTGATAAGACTCCACACACGGAGCAACTAAAAAAGAACGCGTTTGAGAAACTGAATGTCTTCTGATTAGTAACCAAAAACAAACTGGCTGGAGACTCGAGCTAGCCAGTTTCTTTCGAGTCTCTTCCTGGTTTTTTTTTAATGAGACTCCACACACGGAGCAACTGAAAGAAAACTCGTTTGAAACTGAAGAAACCAATCAGTGACCAGTTCCCTGGGCGACTGGCATGGCCTGCAGTTGAATACAACTACATTAAAATAAAAAATATTGTTGAAAAAATAAAAAATAAATAGGTATCAAAAGTTATAGACATGTGTGTCCTTTACCAAATTCGATGCATGGCCCTGTCTGAAAGAGAATTGAATAACTACTGTTGGTTAACACCCCAATTCAGCCAAAAGTCCAGTTTCTCCTTGATATGTTAACTTTTACATTGACATTATTTTTTTCTTGTGTTTATGTTGAATATTCATGTTTGTACCTAATGAATGTATTTATTCGCGAGAATTGTATGTCCGTGCTAGTCGCTACAGTCCGTCAAGAAGAACAAGAAC
This sequence comes from Corythucha ciliata, assembly GCA_038030265.1. Classification (NCBI taxonomy): domain Eukaryota; kingdom Metazoa; phylum Arthropoda; class Insecta; order Hemiptera; family Tingidae; genus Corythucha; species Corythucha ciliata. The sequence goes on along the minus strand of CM075942.1, from coordinate 41,506,961 downwards.
TCGCGGCCAGCGCCCTCTCGTACGATTAGTTGCAACTTCTCTTCCCACGAAACTTTCGTTTCGTTACCAAATGGGCTTAGTGCAAAGTTTAAAATGAGAGCGCTCTAGCTTTCAAACTGTGCGATTCTTGTTCCGACTTTTTCTTCACTTTTCATTGTATTCTAAGTGAAAATGCGTGAGTCGCTTTGTAATTTCCTGTTTTTTAACTGTAAAATTAATGAGAAGGCCTCATGATTTTTGCCAACTTTTTAGGTACATATATTTTATGAAAAAAATATTTTGAAGTCACACGTGTAGCTAGAAGAGACAAGAAAAAATTAATTCTTGGCCCATCGACGTCCTATGGTCGGACTGCGAACTTGAATTTTTATAATACTTATTAGTCCATTCATTTCCACCCTCAGGCCAATTTTGTAATTTTTCAGGGTTCGTATTTGATGCCATACTTCACTTCATTTCATTCAAATCATTAAAAAAATTTAACAAATGCCAGCAAAAAAGCAATATGTTTTTCATAGCAATAATTCTATTTCATTCATTTGTTTGAAAAAAATGAATAAAATAGAAACATTGCTTCGAAAAACATATTGCTTTTTTGTTAGAGAATAGGCACCCTGGGTCCCTTTTACACGAGTAAGTTTTTTGTTCAAAAATATGTTCATTGAACATATTATTTACAGATGTAAAATTTGTAAATTTTTCTTAAAATGGCTACTTTGATTAAAAAACTTAGGCCCATATTCATAGACATTTTTTAAGGTCCGTTCACAAGCTCTATGTTTGTGTTGTGTGGTGTCTATGCAACCTATAAAAATGCTTCATTTTTCGGGGGATTAAATTTGTTTGGCTGCACAGACTCCACAGAACGTAAACATAGAGCTTGTGAACGGGCCTTTAAACTTAAATTTCCTGAAGTGGGCGTCAAAACAGATGATTTAATACCAACAAAAACTGGATTGACTTTTACTTAGGAGAATTTTAACTTAAGAAGCGACTATGGATACGGGCCTTACTCGTGTAAAAGGGGTTTACACAATTACGTTTTTTGATCAAAGTAGGCATTTAAAAAAAAAGTGGCAGATTGTCAAAGGAGGGAGATAATTCCACTTTCGAGTACACCGTTGGAAAGCTGGGAAAACGGAGAAGTTTTAATGACGCTTGACAACGTGTGAAGCAATTTTTGGCGACACAGTAAATTGTTGTTTGAAGTCAAATTTTTGTTTTTTTGCATTGACGCAACGAAAACGTTACGTTTTTAGGCGCTTTTGACCATTTAGAGTATTGATTTTGCTTTCATCCCATAGAAAATTTTCCGTAGATTACGAAACTGCCATTACTTTTGAAAAAAAGTAAGTAGAAGCTGAGAAATAGCAGGTTTTCGTTGAAAAATACAGATGCGCCTAAAAATCACTAAAAAAAATATTACTCGAAAACAAAAAGAAATAGGCCACTATCCGAATAGGCCTTTTTTATCCCATTTTTGGTGTACTATTACCCAATTTTTTTTTGCTACTCAAAACCGACCACCCTGTATATCTCCATCGGACTGGGAATGGAATATTCCGAATACGCCCTGTCCGTTATTGTAGAATGTAGTCTACCCCAATATGGAGGATAGGTTCACTCGGTTGTATAGTTACCTTACCCAATGTGAAGTGGTGCTGCATCGGAACGTGCCAAGATGTCAGCCTCCTACAAAAAACGACGTCAATATAACGTCGAATACCTTAAATTTGGGTTCATTCCGTCGCCCACGGATAAATCGCTTCAGTTATGCCTTGTGTGCCAGAAAGTTTTCTCCAAAGAAGCGATGAAACCGTCACTTTAAAAGATCACTTCAACAGAATGCACCCAGACAAAAAAATAAAGATATGCCTCTTTTCCAAGCTCTTAGAGATCGCGGTATAACAAACAACCAGGGATGTTCTCTTCGGCTTCAAAACAGGATGGGGATGGCGGTTAAAGACTAAAACTCACCCAAATGAAGCCAGACGTGGACAAATTGGCTGGAGGGCATCAAATTCACCCCTCTCATTGAAAAGAGCGTGCTATTCAATTTTCACAGTTCCCTGTTGCAATTTTCCTAGTCTCTGCTGCCTTTCAATAAAATAACTAGAAACACTGAAGTGGTAGATACCTACCTCATGTACATATACCTTAATATTAATTTTTTTTTAAACAGGGGGACAATGGTTAAATTCGAATAAATCCAAGTGGGCGATGGCTAGATATAGTTTGAGAACCACTGATGTAGACGTTACCATTCATCATGAAATGACTGCGCTGTGCCGTGTACTTGGACTAGGCGCGTGACCCGACCGTTTTATAGTTGTGAGAACAATAGCGGTAGAGAAATCGTTAGTAGCAACTAGCAATATTTACTGTGTTCAGAGGAAATCACCATGTAAAAGGTGGTGTAAGCGATTTAATTTTTCAAATTGGCCCATTAGGGTCATTTTAACGTGGAATCGAAGTTTGCACACAAAAATTGCGATCGAGGTATGGGTGACCCCAGAAGCGTCTGCTCATTCTACTTTTTCTATTAAAATAATAGAGGAAGCGGGGTTCACTGTCACTGGAATCACTGCTTTCAGAAGAAAATTGTGATTCGAAACTCGTTGGTCCTTGGTCCAACATCCATTGCGACACTGAAAAGGATGAAGATTTTAAATGACGTCGGGTTTCCGATGAGTTGTAAACTGGTTAGTGACTGAAGTTTCCAAACAGTTTAGTTTCTTTTTAGTAGCTCCGTGTGTAGACTCTCATTTGAATACACATGTAGAAACTCGAAAGGGACTGGTTACTAACTCGAGTCTCCAATCAGTTTCTTTTCAGTTCCTCCGTGCGTAGACGGCCTTAGACATGGGTCTGTCTAAAACGCGGATCTGCAGATCGGCAGATCTGCAAGATTAACACCTCGCATCTGCAGATCTGCAGATTAACACCCCAAATCTGCAGATTAACACCTAAAATTCCGTAATTCAACGAAAATGAGACTTCAATTGAAAAATAAAGTTAAAGTAGACCAATAATAGGCACAAAATTACCGATCACATTTTAATATGACAATAATGAAGCGACACACTCGAACAATCACTTTTACTTCATTCGCTCAGACTTCAATTGCATGCAACAGCCAATCATACCATTTACAAAAATTTGCTTAAATTTTGACGCTTCCATGTAAATACAACAGGCACTTCCCCCCTTCCACGCACATCTGCAGATTCATAAAAGCCTGCAGATCGGCCACTTAGCGTTAATTGTTCAGTCTCAAAATGCACACAAAAGCCACTCCAACAATTTGAGATGATTCACCTCAATTTTGACCTGTCCTGGTCAGTACAACTAGCACTTCCCCTCGTAGCGTGCAGATCTGCAGATTCATAAAAGCCTGCAGATCGGCCACTTAGCGTTAATTGTACAGCCTCAAAATGCATAATAGAGCTAATACAACAATTTAAAATAACTCACCTCAATTTTGACCCCTCCTGGTCAATACAACTAGCTTTTCCCCCTGTAGCGTGCAGATTCATAAAAGCCTGCAGATCGGCCTTTTAGCGTTAAAATTTCAGCATCAAAATGCATACTAAAGCTAATCCAACAATTTGAGATGATTCACCTCAATTTTGACCCCTCCTGGTCCATACCCCTAGCACTTCCCCCCGTAGCGTGCAGATCTGCAGATTCATAAAATCATGCAGATCGGCCACTTAGAGTTAATCGTACAGCCTAAAAATGCATAATAGAGCTAATACAACTATTTAGGATAATTAACCTCAATTTTGACCCCTCCTTGTCAATACAACAGGCATTTCCTCCCGTAGCGTGCAGATCTGCAGATATTGTATTGACAAGGAGGGGTCGAAATTGAGGTGAATTATCCTAAATTGTTGTATTCGCTCTATTATGCATTTATATGCTGTACGATTAACTCCAAGGGGCCAATCTGCAGGATTTTATGAATCTGCAGATCTGCACGCTACGGTGCGAAGTGCTAGGTGTATTGACCAGGAGGGGTCAAAATTGAGGTGAATTATTATAAATTGTTTTATTTGCTATATAATGCATTTTGAGGATGAACAATTAACTCTAAGTGGCCGATCTGCAGGCTTTTATGAATCTGCAGATCTGCACACTACGAGGGGGAAGTACTAGTTGTATTGACCAGGAGGGATCAAAATTGAGGTAAATCACTTCAAATTGTTGGATTAGCTTTAGTATGCAATTTGAGGCTGAAAAATTAACGCTAAGTGGCCGATCTGCAGGCTTTTATGAATCTGCAGATCTGCACGCTACGGGGGGAAGTGCTAGTTGTATTGACCAGGAGGGGTCAAAATTGAGCTGAATTACTATATATTGTTGAATTAGCTATATTATGCATTTTGAGGCTGAAAAATTAACGCTAAGTGGCCGATCTGCAGGCTTTTATGAATCTGCAGATCTGCACGCTACGGGGGGAAGTGCTAGTTGTATTGACCAGGAGGGGTCAAAATTGAGGTAAATCACCTCAAATTGTTTGATTAGCTTTAGTATGCATTTTGTGGCTGAACAATTAACTCTAAGTGGCCGATCTGCAGGCTTTTGTGAATCTGCAGATCTGCACGCTACGGGGGGAAGTGCCTGTTGTATGGACAAGGAGGGGTCGAAATTGAGGTGAATTATCCTAAATTGTTGTATTAGCAATATTATGCATTTTTATCTTGTACGATTAACTCTAAGTGGCCGATCTGCAGGCTTTTGTGAATCTGCAGATCTGCACGCTACGGGGGGAAGTGCTAGGTGTATTGACCAGGAGGGGTCAAAATTGAGGTGAATTATTATAAATTGTTGTATTTGCTATATAATGCATTTTGAGGCTGAACAATTAACCCTAAGTGGCCGATCTGCAGGCTTTTATGAATCTGCAGATCTGCACACTACGAGGGGGAAGTACTAGTTGTATTGACCAGGAGGGATCAAAATTGAGGTAAATCACTTCAAATTGTTGGATTAGCTTTAGTATGCAATTTGAGGCTGAAAAATTAACGCTAAGTGGCCGATCTGCAGGCTTTTATGAATCTGCAGATCTGCACGCTACGGGGGGAAGTGCTAGTTGTATTGACCAGGAGGGGTCAAAATTGAGGTAAATCACCTCAAATTGTTGGATTAGCTTTAGTATGCAATTTGAGGCTGAAAAATTAACTCTAAGTGGCCGATCTGCAGGCTTTTATGAATCTGCAGATCTGCACACTACGGGGGGAAGTGCTAGTTGTATTGACCAGGAGGGATCAAAATTGAGGTGAATTACCTCAAATTGTTGGACTAGCTTTAGCATGCATTTTGGGGCTGAACAATTAACTCTAAGTGGCCGATCTGCAGGGTTTTATGAATCTGCAGATCAGCACGCTACGGGGGGAAGTGCTAGTTGTATTGACCAGGAGGGGTCAAAATTGAGGTAAATCACTTCAAATTGTTGGATTAGCTTTAGTATGCAATTTGAGGCTGAAAAATTAACGCTAAGTGGCCGATCTGCAGGCTTTTATGAATCTGCAGATCTGCACGCTACGGGGGGAAGTGCTAGTTGTATTGACCAGGAGGGGTCAAAATTGAGGTAAATCACCTCAAATTGTTGGATTAGCTTTAGTATGCAATTTGAGGCTGAAAAATTAACGCTAAGTGGCCGATCTGCAGGGTTTTATGAATCTGCAGATCTGCACGCTACGATAGGAAGTGCTAGTTGTATTGACCAGGAGGGGTCAAAATTGAGCTGAATTACTATATATTGTTGAATTAGCTATATTATGCATTTTGAGGCTGAAAAATTAACGCTAAGTGGCCACTCTGCAGGCTTTTATGAATCTGCAGATCTGCACGCTACGGGGGGAAGTGCTAGTTGTATTGACCAGGAGGGGTCAAAATTGAGGTAAATCACCTCAAATTGTTGGATTAGCTTTAGTATGCATTTTGTGGCTGAACAATTAACTCTAAGTGGCCGATCTGCAGGCTTTTGTGAATCTGCACGCTACGGGGGGAAGTGCCTGTTGTATGGACAAGAAGGGGTCGAAATTGAGGTGAATTATCCTAAATTGTTGTATTAGCAATATTATGCATTTTTATCTTGTACGATTAACTCCAAGGGGCCGATCTGCAGGCTTTTATTAATCTGCAGATCTGCACGGTAGGGGGGGAAGTGCCTGTTGTATATACATGGAAGCGTCAAAATTTAAGCAAATTTTTGTAAATGGTATGATTGGCTGTTGCATGCAATTGAAGTCTGAGCGAATGAAGTAAAAGTTATTGTTCGAGTGTGTCGCTTCATTATTGTCTTATTAAAATATGTTCGGTAATGTTGTGCCTATTATTGGTCTACTTTAACTCTATTTTTCAATTGTAGTCTCACTTTCGTTGAATTGCGGAATTTTAGGTGTTAATCTGCAGATTTGGGGTGTTAATCTGCAGATCTGAAGATGCGAGGTGTTAATCTTGCAGATCTGCAGATCCGCGTTTTAGACAGACCCCTTAGACATTTTGTTTGCCAGGACACCTCCATTTCGATGGCCATGAGTTTTCCCGAGTATTTCAGGAGAAGGAAAAATAGAACTTATAAATTAAACAGAGTTCTTATTTCATTAATTAGTAACTAGGTGGCTGAAACCAACGCAATGTTTTACGCCACAATATTATAGGTAGGATAGGTATGTACCTAATATTACGCTGTGTGCGAAATTATTATTGGCCTGTGAAAGAGATTATAGAGTGCGCCACTTATTATCTGAGTGGGTAGGCACTTGGGTAAATAACCCCTAATCACCCAGTAGTGTTGTGAGGCAAGCCAACTTATTATTGTTTTCATTATTTTATTTCTCCAATAAATTGTTCTTTACAGGCGTTTATGATGGACCACTCGTACGCGTCTGAGGATCGAAAGTTGAAAAAGATTCGACGGATGTGTTGCGGTCCCCAATGTTCGAGTAACAATCGAGCCCTTAACGTGGCGTTCCACCGATTCCCTGCCGATGCAAATATAAGGAAAAGTTGGAAAACAACGTTCCGAATGATCGGAAGGGTGCATGATAGGTGTAAATCGGCCTTTATACTTTCCTCTTCGAAAGTGAATTGTCTCAAAAAATGTCGCAAATCGTTTTTTGTGTCATTCGATGTTGCGTGCATCGCTGGGTGGCTGAATCCGAATTTGAGCCTCGTACATGTCTTTGACCGACTTTTTCATTATTCCCCAAGACTGTCGCAAATCTGTGCAGCTCACGCGCTTCATATCAAGCGAGTTCCTTGACGAGGGAGGAAAAAGGTATGTCAACGATTACATTGTACACTAATAGCTCGGCTAGGAAATGGGTCGGTACTTTGTTGATCTCACCTATTGAGGATGAGCAAAATCGTAGTCACGTGTTTGCACTTGCCGCTGCCTGCCTTACACGTGCAACTGTTCGATCTAATTTTCCCACTGTCGATTTTTACGGAAACCTAGTGAGGTGGGCTGTTCAGACTAGGCGTTTTCAGGCAGAGGGCAAAAAAGTCGACATATTCGCTGTCTTCAGCAACTACTCCGTACTCTAGCATATGGTTATTGGTTAGCCTTAATGATGGCTGACCCTTCTATCATAGGCGTTCGGAAATCCCCTATGTAATCAATTATTTCGGGCAGCTCAACTATGTCCGATGCCTCATCCATCTGAAATTGTAACGCATAATAATGAATAAATCAGAAAGCTGCCCCGCTATCTAGCACTTAGGTGAACAATAGTGGATATTCTTAGGCAGCGTTCTCAAACCCTGTGCTTACGGCTGTGGAGTCTATGCAACCTATCTAAAAATGCCTTTTTATTGAGAATACAATCATTAGTTTTGTTGCATAGACTCATAACGCAGTAGCCGTATCAAAGGGGTCAGCTAAGCACATTTCTGATGCTAATGGTTGGTCTAATATAATTTCACATGAAATTGTAATTAAAATATAAAGCCGGCTCCCCACATGCGGTGTTTGCCAAATAACGAGAAAAATATTAATTAATTTCTAGCATTGCCTAGAAACCGACCAACTGAAAATTGAAAAATATTTTGCTCGTTATTTGGTAAATACCGCATGTGTGGAGCCGGCTTAAGATTCACCATTTGGCGTGTTGATAGACTAATACTGTACTATCTCAGAACGCAATTATTCCTGGTACGGCACCCTCAGGTTCAATGAAACGCTTATTGAATCTAAAATACTTACATTTTAAGCGGCCAATACTGTATATTCCAGCGGGTTGTTGAACACAAATTCAATAAAATGCACTAACAAACTTTATTGTTTCTCAGCGATTCCTGTTATAAAATAATCATGAACCTCTCCATCAATGCTTTACATTGATAACACCAGATGTCAGGCACTTTGCTTTCAGAGGCCAATACGGATGGGGAGCGGGATACATCCGTCTTTCAAAAATTGTTGATCCGGCAATGATAATCCAACGCTGCTACCGCTGATTTTCCAATAATAAATGGTTTTTTTTAATAGTCGAAATTTATTCATCTTGGGTGGGGAGAGCCTCGAGTAGAATTTCGAACCTTTTTATTTGAGAAGTGGTCCGCGCTCCACGTCGCCATCATCAGCCACGCCACGTACCTACCATTCACTTCTTGTAACAAGAATTATCCTCCAGTGGCTGTCCTTAGTTCAGTGTATTCCTCCCTGTGTACAACTTTATCGCGTTATCGCGGCGACAGATGCATCTCACTTTTCAAAATTAGGTTATATATGCGCTCAACTCTCAACTTCGGGCCTTCGGCGGGGACTTGGATTTCAGGTCCTTGCACTTTTTCTGCTGCAAGTTCTGTCCCTTCCCTTCCTGCCGTAACAAGTTTTTTTCTCTCTCTTCATCCTCCCTTTTTCTTTTTTATCGTCTGCTTTTATGTTTGACTCACTCAACTTGCCTTGTCTATCTCGGTAGTAGTTCGAAAGGAAACAACCCAAAAACGTTATTTACGTTTATTCGCATTCAATTTATGCTATTTTTCACCGTTCCGTGCAATGCTTCTGAGTCATTAGGCGGTCATAGTAATAATAACAAAAAATTCGCGAGGGTCAATCGCCTAAATTGCCCAGATTTTGACGGGAGAACAGCAAGAATCGTATGACGTGAACAGACTGTTCTTGGGCGTGTAATATGGGCTTTGAAATCAATCGGTTCACCGGTGAAGTTGACGATGAACTTCTGTGTCCCATTTGCTCAGGTGTTCTTGAAGAGCCGCTTCAGGTAGGTGCTTAATTATTAACGTGAATTTTTCTTTGTGACTGATGTGAAGAGAGAAGGGGGTGTTAATTGTGGTGGTCCGGCTGGGTTATGCGTTAATTTTTTACTCGACGGATATTGCCATTTAACGGATGACACAGATTCAGCTTCTTGTAAAGCTCCCCCTACGCCCCTTTCTCTGCCCTGGTGTCCTGTCGGTGTCTCGTTCAATTAAATATTACAGTTAAATTTATAGCGAGTGTGCTCGAAAATGGTTCTTGAAAGAAGGAAAACTCGTTACTGTGTTCATTTAGTAAGACGAGCTTGAAGAGTTTGCTTAAGCAAAATGCATTGGTACCACTATCGAGCTTTACATGGGCGTAATATCACGAATTTCCTTCATTGCAGAATCCTTTAGAGACTTGAGAGTCGTTAATGTTGATTTATCGCAGTCACTTCTAGTGCGGAGCAAGTGCTGCTAGCACGTACGTACATCAATAATTTTGTGCTCAAGCACTGCTGTCCGTGGCCAATATCATGTGGGTCGTTATTGGCAACTAATCGCGATCAACTTTAAACTAGATCAATAATTTTGTTGGCGAAAATGTGTCTAATTAGGGCGACCGATTTGAAGAAGTTTAAGCAAATACTCAGCTTGAGTGAAGGCCATGAATACAGCCCAAAATGGCTAGAACATTGCTTCATAAAATGAAAGAGTTCGTCAGATTTATGGTGGAGTCCCTCCTGTGACAATGCAGCTTACGGGTGTCAGACTGTTTTAAAGTTGATAGATCCACCACTGCTGGGCGTAGCTGATTTTTTTTGACAACCTTTAAAGCTCAAGATATTTGGAGTCCAAAGTATGTGGCGATATCGTTTCCACATCACTCTCACACAGTTCCAGTTGTTTCTATCTGTCCTAGAAGCTGTTACTATCGTATCGCTCTGGTGTGTTCTCCACCTCACAGAGAATTTTTCTATCGCGCTTCATGTTCCATAGAAGTAGAAGGCGTGTGGCAAGCTGGCGCTGACTAGGGAGGAGTACTCACTACTCTGCTCCTTCGCCCTCTATTTACCAGTGTTTCGTTGTTATTCTATAAAATTCTGATAATAACGTTTGTTTCGCAGGCTCATGCTTGCGAACACGCCTTTTGCAGCGCATGCATTCACGAATGGATTTCACGGCAACCAACTTGCCCAGTAGATCGTCAGTCTATTACTCAACTTCGACCGGTTCCTCGTATTCTACGCAACTTATTGTCAAGGTTCGGAGAAATCGTTGGAACGATGTGCTACGCCCTTTAACACCCCCCCCCCCACCAATTAACTATTTTTAATTTAATTATCCCCTCCCCCACCCAGACTGAGCATTACCTGTGACAATGCGGCTTACGGCTGTCAGGCTGTTTTAAAGTTGGAAGCACTCCCTAGCCATCTAGCTGAATGCGAGCACAATCCAAAGAAGCCAGTTCCATGCGAACAGGGTTGTGGGCTCGTTATAGCCATGGATGAATTAAAAGTTAGTTTAGCCGTTGTTCAAACTTTCTTAATTTTAATACTGTGGTGTTTAAATGGTAGGACCACAATTGCGTCAAAGAGCTTCGAGCTTTGATTCATTCTCAACAACAGAAAATGCAGGATTTTCAGCAGGAAATTGCTGACCAGAGGTACCAGATTAATGAACAGAAACGGGAACTGTTCATTTTGAAGGTAAATTGTAGATAAGTTGTCCAAGCCTTAGAATTTCGTTGATTTTTAATTTTATGACTGCAGGATTTCATGAGAGCTGTCAGAGTTTCCAATCCCACAATGCGAGCCCTTGCCGATGAAATGGAAAGGGACGAAGTTGTTCGATGGTCGAACACGCTGACGAGAGCTCGAGTCACTCGTTGGGGAGGCATGATTTCAACGCCCGATGAACTTTTACAAGTATGAGATTCTACCGACCGAAGCCAAGAGCGGGACTAAACCTTCACGAACTGACTTTTTTAAAGGCTATGATAAAGCGCTCTCTGTCCGATTCTGGTTGCCCTTCTCACATAGTTCACGACTTGATGGAAAAATGCCACGAACGGAGTTGGCCGCCCGGCCTCAACTCTCTCGAAACACGGCAGAACAACAGACGCCAGTACGAGAGTTATGTATGTAAGCGCATTCCAGGCAAACAGGCAGTTGTTGTTCTTAAATGTGACAATCCTCACATAAATCACGATATGATGGCAGATCCGGGTCTCGTTATGATATTCGCTCACGGAATAGAATAAAACTATTGAATTCTACATTCAGACGTTAGGGAATAAAATGTCGGTAGCTTCGTGATTGACTCTGGTTTCGAGTAATATTGGGATTTTGTGATATGCATGTTTCGGTTGGGAGTACGAAGTCCTGGCCCACGCCCGAACTACCGTGATAATATTTTTGAGGTACGAGTCATGAAAATTGTAGCAGCCGGACTTCTAAACTTGAAGTTACGAAACGTGAACTTGGGGGGAAACAAATCTCGGTATTAACTTGATTGAAGGCAGAAAAACGCCAGTTCCTTTTCTTAGTGTTCCTTTCGATACTCGTCCGGCGAATTGCTTTGATTCATTCCAAACTGCATTTGTTGTTGCTGTAATATCTTTCTCCCTCAATTTCTGGTGCACGCTGCATGTCGACGTCCAAATTTTATCTGTTAATCGGCCTAAATTGGTATTTAGGTGGCGGCAATACTGTTGTCCTGTTGAGTAGTACAGGGAAGAGACCGTTTGACTTTGTATTTTTTAATCAAACGTCGGAGATGTGGATTTAAAAATGACCCAAAAGTGTGAATTGACACATTTTCTGGACTTTTGGTCAGTTTAAACTCTAAAACTGATCTCTTAAATCCGCTTCACCGACTCGGCCCTAGACTGACGAACAGCTTAACTCGAGTTTAAAACAAGTTGTTCTCGGTTCTTCGCATTTAAAAAATTTGTTCCGAACCAAAATTGTTGATCTTCATCGAGTATAAATTATTTACACTCATCGATTTTGTATAAATTATTTTTAGCTAGTCATTAATTTAATATAAATTACAAAATGTATTGTGATGTTTCTTTGTTATTGTTATGTCATTTCAAGTTGGGCCGTCTCTTGCTTTAATTGTCTCTTAGGAGACATTGTCGTAAGGGGGAGTTGTACACGTGTTTCCTCGACCCCCCTCCAATCATACCTCGCCTACTCCGCGTTACAAATATTACTGCCGTATTTCCGTACCAATCCTGGACTTCAAGGGCTCATTTAAATCTTCAGGAAATTCCGCACAACCGTACGATCTTGCTTTCGTAAATAAGTCGTCGAAAGCGTGTGAATTTTTAAGGTAAAAGTTTAAGTGCGTTTTACAGTTATTTTAGGGATGAAATATGAAAAAGGAAGATCGTACGTTTGTGCGAAATTTCCAGAAGATTTAAATGAGCCCTTGAAGTCCAGGATTGGTGCAGAAATACGGCCGTGATTTACGTAACGCGGAGTAGGCGAGGTAGGATTGGAGGGGGGTCGAGGAAACATGTACAACTCCCCCTTAAGTGGTACGAATCTCATAGTTTTAATTTTTTTTACGAGACAGAGTCGATTTATTTATTACAGAAACCGGTTTACTGCCAATGCTACAATCTTTGAAAATGGTTCTTACAATAATTTGCTGATTATTGCTTTTGTGGAGAAAAATGAATTGATTGAAAAACAAAAAACATGTAATAATTTCACCATGTTTATTAATACAAAATTATTGATTACGTTCGCTAAATTTATCGTCTTATTATTCTTGATCCGTTATTTTTTAGTAAAAATATACAAATATTTGTTATAATCTATCAGTTCGCTGCTATGCTACAAGCAAGGAGACTTCCAATTTCGCGGAAATTCAGTCAGGAAACTTCTAATTTTTGCGGATATAGATAAAACCTCTTTTTGTCAGTACATTAACACTGCAACATTAACAAGAAGGTAATCCTCATTCGCCGGCCGAAGTGAAGTGTTGCAAAAGGTGTGTTTTCCACGAAATTCAAACTTAATGCTTTCATCCTAATCTAGTCAATGGCAAATGTACGGACTTCCGTACAGAACATCTGTATTAGTAGTCATAAGACCTTCACTTTACATTCTGGCCTCCAAAGTAGGTGCTCATTTGAAACACGCGTCGAAAAGCTCTTCCTGACGTAAAGCTTCCTAATTTTCTACAGAATGTGGAGCAGGCGTGAATCGAGAGTTACGCTCTATGGGAGGGAGGCGCTTAATTATCCCTCACAAGTTTATTCAGCCGGAAAACTATCATTTAAGGCCAAAGATACAGAAAATTCTGCTGAATAAAGTGTAACTTGATCCATAGGAATTCCTGTTTGGCCATGGGATTGCCAATTGAGCCAAAATTGGGAATTTGTCGACCCCAAAACTGGTCACCCTCAGAAACCAGAGTTTCAGCTACGAAACATGAAATTAGCATCCGGACTCCACTGCTCGAAAAACTGCTATTTGTGCCCCCCCCCCCTCGTGTTCGCGGCCATCTTCGGTTGACTTATACCATTATTTTAACTGAAAAATTAGTTGCAGTGACAAAATTATCGAACTTTTGGTGGATAATTACGTGAGAATCCAAAATACAGCCGGCGCATGAGACCACCTCCGAAAAAAAAACTGCCCCGACACTTCTCTGATTCGCGATTTCTGCGCAGGATGCATATCGCGGCTTAAATCAAGAGAAAGAGCCAATAAGCGATCCCTGGCGGCTACTTCACGACTAAAATTGAAAAAACGAGCTGGTTCCCGGTTTTTGGGTACAATTTCGCGGATGTTTTTAGTTCCAAATGTTGTAAGGTTGTGGCTATTCGTACGGCTTGGGGGCTCCGAGCCCACAAGAAAAGGCACCGAATCTTGCAATTTCGCGGAAATTTAGATCGAGTCGAGAACTTGCAATTTAGCGGAAATTCACACTCAAAACTTACAATTTTTCCCCCGAGGCTTCCATTTTCGCAGAAAATAAATAAAGGCCCATAACTTTTATAATGGCGGAGATGTTCAGCAGCAAGGACTGAATTTCGCGGAAATTCAGTCAGGAAACTTCTAATATTTTCGGATATAAAGAAAACCTCCTTTTCTCGGAAATTTTGCTCCATATAGGTGTGTAACGTTCTTTAGCGTTGAGTGGAGGGGGACTTTTTTCCCTCCCTACTTCTTTCTTTAACTTTGACCCTTTGTTTGCGAGAGCTCTTGCTCTTCGGTATGTAGGAGGAGGAGGATAGGTCTGATTTAACTACTCGACGTATCATGAAACGATGTTTATTATGTACAAAAAGTTTAATAAGGAACAATGCACAAAACCAATCTTGAAGTTAATTGATACTCCCAGTTCAAGAGTTCACATATGCATTTTGGTCCCAAATGATGGCCCCAAACTCAGGTTTTTCTCTGAGCATCTCGTTATTGGACACCCTGTATACAGGGTGTTTCTGAAATGGATGCCAATATTTAGGCTGGTGATTCTACGTCACAGATGCGTCATAAAAAGTCATATTGACCCTAGTCCGATTCCTAATAGTTTCCGAGATATTCACGGATTTACTAGTTTTCAAAATGACCTTGTTTTCTTGAAGAAAATCGTTCGTACCTTAGCAACCAGATGAGTCACGTCAAATCTGATGGCACCGTTGGAAAGCCCATACTTTTTTCTCCGTCAGTCGGTGATATTTGCTTGAATTTCTCCCATTCCTACTGAGAAAATCAGCATCAAACTTTAAATTGCTTTTAATGATACCCACTAGGTTTTGAAGTCGATTTTCTCAGCAACAAGTGGTTTCCAAGATGACCTTTTTTCAGGAAAGTTGGCGCATGGTGTCATCATCGTTATGGTATCTTGACATCTCCTTCCATCTCGGATATTTTTCCGATTATTCCAAAATGATTGCTGAAAAATCCGTTTTAGTGTTCATTACTCAAACTGTCTTTCTTCACGAATAGCCCGAGAAAAAACATGATGAACGTTTGCCATCCATTCTTGACTAAAAAGGGCCTCTGAAAGTGAACATTTTCCAAAGATGAAGGACTCAACTGTGCTGATGGCACAGTAGGTGACACAGAACAAGGGGTGATATATGCCAATAAATAAATGTCCTTATTATTCATTAAATGGTGACGTCATGATAAGCATCAGATGGAGTATTGTTCCGCAACACGACAGCCACTACATGAAAGAATTGTACCTATTGTTCTGTGTCATCAGCACAGTTGAGTCCTTCATCATTGGAAAATGTTCACTTTCAGAGGTCATTTTTAGTGCACGGGTTTTAGTGCAATCATTTTGGATTAACCGAAAAAATATCCGAGATGGAAGGTGATGTCAAGGTACCTTATTATTGATGCTAACACCATGCGCCAACTTTCCTGAAAAAATGCCATCTTGGAAACCACTTGTTGCTGAGAAAATCGACATCAAAACCTAGTGGGTATCATTAAAAGCAATTTAAAGTTTGATGCTGATTTTCTCAGTAGGAATGGGAGAAATTCAAGCAAATATCACCGACTGACGGAGAAAAAAGTATGGGCTTTCCAACGGTGCCATCAGATTTGACGTGACTCATCTGGTTGCTAAGGTACGGACGATTTTCTTCAAGAAAACAAGGTCATTTTGAAAACTAGTAAATCCGTGAATATCTCGGAAACTATTAGGAATCGGACTAGGGTCAATATAACTTTTTATGACGCATCTGTGACGTAGAATCACCAGCCTAAATATTGACATCCATTTCAGAAACACCCTGTATACTATATATCTTTATAGCCGTTTTCTTGTTAGCACGATAACTCTCGTAGAAGTTAATTTAGCGGAACGCGCTTTGGCACAAAAATCAGCAGTCATAAGACCCCGGTCGGTATTGCATTTGGGCCAAATCGGTCAAAGTGGAGGGGGGGAAAATAGAGCTTGAAATGGTCAAAAAATCATTTCAAATCACCAGTTGATTCTAGATGCGTCATATTCGGTACGAATACTCTATATTAGACTAGCCTTTGATTCTCATTTTAATTTTTTGAAAAAGTCAAGGAGGACAGGGGGGGGGTGCCCCCGGGGTCGAAGTAAGTCTGTGGTCTTGTTAGCACGATAACTCTCGAAGAAGTTAATTTAGCGGAACGCGCTTTGGCACAAAAATTAGTAGTCATAAGACCCCGGTCGGTATTGCATATGGGCCCAATCGGATGGGGTGGAGAGGGGGGGGAGAATATGGCTTGAACTCGTAAAAAAATCACTACAAATGACCAGTTGATTCCAGAAGCATTATATTCGGTACGATGATTTCATTTTGAAGTAGCCTTTGATTCCCATTAAGTTCAGCTTAAATAAACCCGGCAGCAAACAGTACGAGGGAGGGTCAAACATTAACGAAACAAATCATGGTCTCAACATTACTACTTCTGGGACGGCTTAGGGTATTCGTATACAAAAAGAAATGCACTCTTTCCGACCGCCAGCTGCCGGAGCGAATTTTTTTTTTTTTTTTCAGACTTATAGTTTCGTACATTTATTTATTTATAGAGAACTTCTCTGACCCAAATTTTTTTTTCAGCCAAACAGAAAAAATGGCTGGGATAGGGTAAATGTTCGTTTTTTGGCAGAATGGTTAAATCTTGCAGCTGAAAAAACGATTTATTGGGTGAGGAGGGGGTGGATGTTGGATTTTGTGAGTCGAAACGGAACGGAAAAATTAACGATTTTCGGTCTCCTCATATGTCCCTCCCTTCATTGCACCTACACATTCAGAATTGTACAGCATGTGAGCATGAACAACTAACTGTGCACGGAATATGTATTTTCATGGAAAATCAGCCCCCCCCCCTTTCTCACGAACACTTCTGTATGGCCTTATCGCCTACTCACAAATATTATTTAAACCTAAAAACTCCATTCGTATAGCTTTTGAAGAATTACCTAGTCCTTTGGACCCAGGAGCCAAAAATAGCGCAATGCAACCGACAGTTTAACAAGAAAAACTTGAAATCCCCCCCCCCCCACCAGAGAAGAGACCAGATGTATCGGATGTCCAGTTACCATCTACCCATCATATAAGTCATCGATCATTGACAACAGTTGAGCTGTAGAAGTGATTTCTGAAGTGAAAATACTGTTGCTGGCCAAAGCAACAAATCGAGGTTTTATAAAGCTCAGTTTTCGAGGTAAATCATGAAGAACGCAGCTTAAAAACGTTCAAAGCAGGGAAGCAGTGCACATTTTTCACTCGTCATTTAGGTAACAAGCTTTTCCCAGCATTTTAAGCTTTTTTTATTACCACAATAATGTAAATTTGGCTCCAGACTTTTACATTCCACCATACGAACGGACAGCTAAGCTTAGGATCACCCAATTCGAAAACCATGGCCATCTACTAACCAATCAACCACCAAACCAACTCATGTCAAAAGGACAATCCTGACCTCAACAAGGAAACCCTGATTGATGGTAGTAGTACTAATAAGTAACAGTTTTATTCGAGGAAACTGGAATCGCCACGCCCTTTAGATTGCGATGGAGTCTGGCCTGTGACGCAACCTACGTATTCAACGTTTTTAACGTATGGGAAGAACAGGAAGTAGGTCAACACGTCCTCTGTTACGAATGTTTACTCCACTTCAGTCAATGCATAAAATAATTGTAATTTTTTTTAAATGACTAAAAATATAATTTTACAAAAATCAAAACTTCATTCAAATAATCCTACTGTACACGTTTGATTCTACGTGAAATCATAGTACGTAAAAAGCTGCTTTCGGTTTAAAGACATCATTTTTAGTTTTGTAATGATTCAACCCAACATTAAATTTAATTTGTTAATTAATTAAGCGGACACTTTAATCTATATTTATTATTATTATTATTTTTTTTAAAGGAACGCTTTTGTAATCTACACTTTTGCAAAAGGCACTATCTTTTTCTTTTGTTTTGCTTTTTTCTCAGAGAATTATGTTAAAACACTCTTGCAATGGAATAAAAATATACAACACGCTATCTATTTCGTCGCTTTTAGAACCGTGCGAGTGTTACGGCCGCAATTATGGCGAGGAAAGGAGTGGAAATTTGGTAGGAGGACGCTCCGTTCTTACCACTCTTACATTCGCTAACTTGAGTGGAGTTCAGTTTGGAGCATACAACAGTCTTGAGATCAGCAATTGCGTTTTTGTCTTGAACCTGAAAAAAAAAAAAATACCGTCGTACATTCATCATTTTTGAAAACAGTGCATCATTACAAGCAAAAGTTGTAATCTCAACAGTCCTTACTCCGTTAATGGTGACAAGCGGAACGTTGGGCAAGGGTTTGGCGAAACTGTCCGTTTTGTCACCCATGGCTTCCAGGAGTTTGTCACCATCGGTCGAATTGGCGCACTTGGTGATTTCTTCGACGACTTCCATGGGCAAGTTTGCCTTCTTAGCGCACTAAACATGATACGGACCGATTATTAACTGAAGGGACGAACCGAAGAAATGTCTGCGGTCTCAGTACTTCCTGCAGAGGATATTCCTCGAGGGTTTTCGTTTCGGGCTGCATGAGACAGTCAATTACTTTCAACTGAGTGTCCAAATTCGACTTGAGACTACCGGAGATTAGGCATGCTTGATTTTTATTGCCGACACATTCCTTGGGTCCGTGATGACAAGTGAATGTCAGGTTTTCTCCTTTTGTAACCTTTAAAACAGAAAATTACGTCAAAATGTGAACACAACGAAAACTACGATTTTTTGTCATACATTCGCTTTCCCGTACGGCACCAGAGTCAAATTAATGTTGTTTTTTAAGCCAGAGTTCATGGCAGGAACGAGTTGCTTCGTGACAAACGCCATGCTGTCCGGGCATAGCGATTCGTAGTACACGACAACATCAACCTATTAAAACAAAGAGAGAACAAAAATGTTACATAGATGTTGTGCGTTTTCATTATCTAAATGACTCGTGATGTTTCAATTGCCTTTTACATGCAAAAAAGTAAGGCTACACGAGATGGCGAATAAAAACAACAAATTCGTATGTCGGACACGGGCATCCGAACTCGTAATTAGTAAAATGAGGTTTGTTCGACAAGGCCAGTATGAACAGATGCGTGTCAGTCAAAATATTTGCGGGGTTACAGGCGTTTACTAGTTTCTTTTAAATTAATGCAAATTAGGAAGAACACGAAAAATTACGAATCACATATTTTATTATTCTTTAGAGCACCCTGCTTTTAAGAAAAGGTGTTATTAATTATTAATTAACTAGCTAAAACCACTCGTAGTAAAAGCTGGTGTACTTAATACCTAATCATTTATGTTGGCGAATATTAATGAGTAATAATGTTCATATGTAATTGTGTTCATCGACCAGATTCAGCGGACAAATTCCCAATTTCTTTCCCGCTATTTTGGGCTTACTAAGCTCGGAAACTATGCCAAACGGGAGGAACAGGAGAAAAACAGAATACAATTTGTGTTTTGAACAAGGGAAAAAGGCTTCAAAGATTCTCTGTCAGTCGAAATCAGGGGGTGCAAATGCATAGGCTGTACCACCAGCCTAAGATAGGGGGGGGGGACATTGCACCCATGTATCCCCCCGTTCCTACGCCACTGCCAATACAACCGCGAATTATGTCACCAAAAATAACCCAAGACGCGGTTTATAGTCCAGCATATGGTTTACTCTGTATCCAGCCTCAGCCATTGTTCTAAACCTTTTCGTCTACATTCATTTGGCACGACTAAGTGCAGGGATGGGTGGCGACGACGGTAATATGATGTCAGAGGCTTTGTTCTCTGGAGCAATGGCACCAGCGGTGTCTCTTTCAATTCATTTTTTTTTTTAGAAAAATTGATAAAAAATTATGAATTATGTGGAAAAAATAGAGGCCGCTGACTTTTAGGTATTTTAACTTCCTCGAAATCCGTTGCCACTGGGTAGATCTATACATATTTACATAATACTATCGAACAGTTCTTATTTATCATCAAACGACTTGAGGCAACAAACCCCCTCCCTCCCTTACATGTCCTCCTCATCCGAAATTGATACGGTACATAAATATTTCAATAACAGCCGTTCAGTCTCCCTGGACCGTTATTCAATCAATTCGGTGAATCCTTCCTATTGAATCACTGGAGAAAATGTGAATCATCCAATGGGAATTTGAGACAGACCACGGCTTTTGCTGCGCAAAATATGAACCGCATTATTTTTAATATTATTTCGTTTTATCTCAAACAAGCACGTTCTATGAAGATTGCGAAATCTTGGAATAGCGCAGTTTTTACTTTATTTTATTTCCATATTTCTTTCAACCTGTTCATAAGTCTCATCATCGCAAGAATCTGGGAGACTTTTCGTGAGTTGGGCAATGTCAGAATCACAATTAAAAGAACATGCCTGGGAAATGGTTGTTATTCAAAACAAAGGTCATATTCGCGTTTTACATACCAAGAAACAACTAAGGTTTCGATTACTAATAGAAAATTCTGTATGGCAAATAATTTTTGATGCCGAGGACGCCAAATCCTACTCCTTCCGCAATTTTTGATTAATCTCTCGCGCCCCTTTTTTGCAATTTCGACCGTTATTTTGAGCTACTGGTCCTTTTGCGCTAAAAACGACGATTTTGGCTACATACAAAGTTGTATTTTTTCGGCAATATTGTTGTCAATTCGCAAGAAAATTTTACGAGGAATCCGAAAAAAATATTTTAAAATCACTTATAGCGTTCCCCATTTGCACAAAATTCTGCAACGGGGCTATTCATTTTTCACCCGTCTTCTCCACTAACATATGATTTGATTCAGTGAAGACGGGTGGAAATGAACTGCCCAAATGCAGAATTTTGTGCAAATGGGGAACGCTATTAGTTATAACTAAAAACGACTCTTCTGCACGGGTAGAACAGAACATGTCCGATAAATGTTTTTTTCTTAAAACAAAGGCCAGGTTTGTGCTTATCATGTAGTACCAAGAAATGGCCAGGTTTTCATTTTCATGCAATTTATCGGGGGAAAAAAGCGGCAAACCGACCGACAGCATGCCGAAAACCACTTTTTGCGACCTTTCTGAGATTGTACATCAAGAACATGAAGTCAGCTCGGACTCGATTTTTTGCACGAACACCATACTTCCATTCCCCTGTAGGGAACATGGAAGTAAAATGGTGTGATTTTTTCTGTTTCTTTAATTACACTTGTGATTTCGCCCAAATTGACTGCACTTTATAAGTTTTTGGATTAATATTTTTATAGGAGACTTCAAGTGGTAAAGTTTCCGGAGCGAATGTTCCATTTTGATGAGAAAAATTACAGTTTCTGTGATCCCTACAGGAACTGTAAGAACTGTAATTTTTGTGAGGAATCAGAAACGCATGTTTCCAATCCCAAATGACCGTATTTTAGGGGGGAACCAACGGGGCTATAATATGTGTTTTAGTTCCTGGCAAACAGTTGAATACCTATAATAATGGAGTTTTCCATTTGCATGAAATTCAGCTCTGGAGTCGAGCATTTCCACCCGTCTTCTCTGAATTATATCATATGTTAACGGAGAATACGGGTGGAAATGCTCGGCTCATTGTTATGCAAATGAAAAATAAACCTAAGTTTTCTGTGACTTTGTCTTCTGCTTCATGTTCGACAATTCACATTGTGGGATTAAAATTAATGTTTCAAACGAGGTCTTTCTCGGCCAAAATTACTTTTTAAGGAAAATCGTTCACGTTCCAACACATTTTTTTAGGAACAGACAGTTGCTTGCCAGGATCAAGGAGGAACCAATTATACCTTAACGTTTTCATTGGGTGGTCTGGTGAGCGAACGAGATTTTGTGCGTGAGTGTATTGCTATAGGTTTAAAAAATTGGAATCCACATCATGTTATGTCGCCTTTTTAGTTGTAGTGTACGTCGACCTCCGCCAACTCCACGATTAGCTGAATTGGAGGGGGGATTAAAAATTATTGTTGTGTTAGTTATTCATTTTCATTTGCCACATCGCCCTCATTGGTCGATAATTAAAATGGCTATTAGTATGGAAGGAGTATCATGAGCGACATACTAGTACATGAATTCACAATTCACTCGAGGATAGATACATTTTTCACTAAAGAAATATTTCCTTCAAGAATAAGTAAGCCAATTAGCAGCTCTCTGAAACCAATGAAAGTTAAGAGTCAAAATCATAGCAGAGATATTCCAGGTCACGTCTTTCCCATTAAAACGTCATTGCACTAATCTCTAAACCAAATCAATGCACAAGTTTTTCTTTGTTTGGATTATCCTTATGCTAGATAAAAATAGATACATTTATTTTTTATTTGTCAATTTTGACCGTTTTTCTGTTGAAGTTTATTATCAGGTCAGAAAAGCGGTCAAAGTTAAAACAAAAACGGTCAAAGTTTAAAAACAACAACAAACAAAACAAATGAAAAATGTTTTGACAAAAAAAACCCGCTTGTAAAATTATTTTATTTGTTGAAATCCGCCCCGCTTTTTAATAATTTAACCTGAACGTGTTCCTTTTTCAACAAGTGGCATTGATTTTTATGAACGCTGTGGCCTTTTTTGTGGTATTTCTTTAAATAAAAAGAGCCTGCTTATTCAAATTAGAATCGTGGACAAACACAAGGTTTTCTTTACATTATAATATGAGCTTTTTATATGTTTTACTGCATTTCCGGCGGTCACGATAAGACTTGGAGAGCAGTTTTCAATCGTTGTCTATAGGTTCTCCCTTGCCCTTGGGACTGATGTTTGTCGTATATCTTTTTTCTTCACTGAAGCATGACTTATGGCTTGTTTCTTAGAAACAGATTTCTAATCAGCCCATTTTTCTTCTCTTCCAGTTCTTAAAACCGAGCAAAAATTATGTAAAAAGGAAATCTTAAAAGGCGTGACGCAACCAACTTCAAATATCACAATGGATCGCATGAGATAAACGAGTGGATCTCCAACCGAGCGCAATTAAGCCTTTAGAAGATGCGTCTCTCGTTGTCTCGAGGATCATTAAACACCCCACCCCACCCTTTCACCACGGGGATGTAAAGATTTTCACTCGTAATGCACTTCCTCATTGTCCAGATAACGACCCAAATTTTATCAAGGATGCATAGTTTCAGTCCTGAACTGTTAAGGTAATTAGAGAAAGTTGTAATATGAGTTTTCAGTCACAACAGGTTTGGTCTAGAAAAACAACGCCACAATGAGAAACATGATTCACGGGAAAAATGAGTGAAACACGGTCAATTAGTCACAAGAGTGTGAACTGCGTTCAAAATTGAATCTTCTTTTCTTCAGGCAAACAGTAAGCTCCGGTATTTACTGGCGGCTTCTTCCCTTGAAAACCAGCTAAAGGGGGGGGGGGATGTCTCAGTGAGCAATGATGCCATAACTGTAAGATGATTACGGTTAACATCAAGTCTTTCATCGCGATGCGATTGTGATTGGTGGGAGGAGGGTGTCAAGAAGCCGCTTCGGTTGCGTTTTTCCTTTCTCTGACATGCTTTGACGAATCATTTATTGATATTGATAAGTCAGATTTGCAACCTAAAGGGCTGTCAATTTTTTCGTTGTACAAAAGGGGGAAAAATCACCTTAACATGCGAATGGTCAGAAACAATTTTCCTTCAGACGAACGTCCCGACAAAATTTCAAAAGGTATTGGATAGACGGATTTCCTGTGTAAGCTACGCCTTCAGGTTCTTTCTTTTTATTTTCGCGACAGAGTCAAGTACAGCGTAGAAGTGTGTGAGAAACAGCAGGGGCTCGACGATGAAAGGGAAGTCTGGAATTGAAGCTTAAGAAATTCTCATCAATAAAGAGTCTTTCACAGTCTGAGATTGAACAAGCTAGGTATAGACTGGGAGACGCTGCAGGGAAAAGGGGAGGAGTGTTATTTAAAACTTAATTGGCGTAACTAATGAGAAGCATTCTTTGAAACAAATAAGATTGTGACGCCCTTACAAGACAAGGTTACTTGGGTCGGACGACAAAAAAAAAGTTCAAGTATGATGAAGAAGAGGGGATATGAAACGTTTTAAGGGTATCTACTGAATTCTCAACGGGTTTTTTGTTACGGTATTTTACCTTTATAGGTATGAAAAATTTGAAAAACAACGTTGACCTTCGAAAAGTCGTTTAATATTTATGTGCGAATGCTAGTTGCTAACGTCGGCTTGAGTCTTTGTTTTATGCTTGTATAACGACGAGATTGTGGGACGGGTGATGAAGGCTGAGGTACGCAAAAAACTATTCATCATACAAAAACATCTATTGATAGAGTTTTTAAACTTGTTTTTATTAAGACGTGAAACTCTGCAGCTCTTTTCCACGATCGTCGCCATTTTCTGTCATCAAAAAATGCAACATTTTTTGTACGGAAACACTGTCAAAGTTTCTGTTAATTTTGTCGTTTTTTTCTACATGCGAGACATTCATTCAACTGTAACCGGACAGGAGTATAAAGCTTCCTATTCGTTCGAAATCGATTAATACTTTGTGAATACTGAAAACGACAAACTGTTCTGGAAGGTAGTACGCACAATTGCACTTGAATGTGACGATGTGCACCGTTATTCGCACTCGGCCGGGAAAGCCCACACATAGCTGATTGCGCTGTGTCAAAGCTCGCCGCAGGCCCTTGTGAAAAAATTTGGTCTTAAGGACCCTCCCACCCCACCACCAAGGAACTTGGTTTTTTGTGATGAATACTCTGCGGTGCACTGCAGGTTCTAGTTAATAGTTCGAGTGCCTTGGATCGAAGCCTTGTCAGGGACTGTCTGCGAAATCTTTAATTTTAGAGCAGATGATTATGGGGCGAAATACGCGGATCCTAGGGTTAAAATGAACTTTATTTTGCAGTCTCATAACGAAATTTTGGGCTAAAATTCTTGGTTTGTCACTGGGGGGAATGGAAGAGGTCTGGCCGTAGGGACTCGACATTCTCTTTGTGAAAATTAAAGGGGTCCAGTCAACAGAAGGAGACGCGGGAATCTGCGGCGAGTGATTAGCATGGCCCGAAACGGACAAGACTGAGATACTACCCTCTCTGCGACTTGGTCAGTCCAGGGTTTACCACGAGGAGGTGGCCTTATTCCGAGGGTGTTCATAAGTTCGCCCGATGCCGTATTCTCGTCGTTACAATGTGAATCAAAAGTGTTTCAAAAAGAGGATGGGCCGTTACGGCAGTACGTCCGGCGCGGAGTCCTTGCCTCAGGGTAGAGGGTGCCAGAGGATGCCTTCCAGAGGCCCAGCCCAGGCTTGCACGAACGTGTAAAGCCGGCGAGCATCTTCTCGTGGGTATAAAGGACGAAAGTTTGTTATTGCATCATCGAGACATTGCATCGTCAGAGAAGAGTGGTGTTCTCTGTTCTCTGTTCTGTCCTACCAGCTCGTACAACTCTGTGTCCATTCAGCACTGGCAGAGTTGTGTGATGCGTCAGGCAAAAACCAACCAGTGATACAGTCGTAGTGCAACTTTGCTGGGTCACTATTATTTCCCAGGGCAAAATTAAAGTCTCCAGGGCGATCATTACTGTCAGTTTTTGGAGCTAAATTGCCTTTTGACCAATACATAAGAATTCAGAGAGAATAACGTTCATTTTTTGGCCAACAATTTAATTTTCAGATGTGCAGAAGCTCATCGGTTTCCCTCTCAACTCCGGTAGTTGAAATTTGGTAACCACTTTTTTGATACAGGGAGTAGCAGGGTTATGTGGTGGTGGGGGGGGGGGGGTCGCTTCAAGCCTTCTAGGCACCAGAGGGGTTTCGATAACACAAACGCAACGCTTGACCTTCGAACTCTGGGATGTTAATTTTAGAAACTATCTTAAATATTAAGGATTTAAGATAAAGGCTGAAGTACGAAATGGTGTTGTATGAAATAACACGGGCGGTATCCACGACGTGACAACCATTTTAATTGTGATGGGATAACGCCGTGTTAAAATTATAACACCCCTTCGTTCTTGCTCCCCTGGGGCCATATTCCGAAGCCGTGTGAAAATGCCGCAAAAAGCGGTTGCTGCGGAGGGATAATGTTATTTCTGATTCGGAGTCCTTGGATCCCGCTAGCGGCATTTTTTCCCGACCGGTCAGGGGGGTCAACCATGAGCTAGCGTAAAAATACCGTCAAAACGCGGTATCTATGGCGTTATAACATTATTTGTGATAGAGCTTCCTTAGTTACCGCTTGGGTTAATTTCTTAACGCTATGGTTGAACCGCCTTATTCTGAACTGTCGGGAAAAATCAAGGTAAATAGACTAAAGAGGTATGCTCTTAATTTTCAACCAATTATTATTGTTTGTGCCATGACGTCATGGGATGACAAATTTTTAAAAAATTAACAGGTGGGACTTTTTCCAATAAAACAAAATTATCTACATTTCGGGGGCCACTTTTTAAATCGGGAGAACTACGCATTATTGCCTGCAGGACAATGTTCCTGTGAAAGAAGTGATTGCAGGGCCCCTAATTGTAATGGTTGGAGCAAAGAAAACTGCTGCAGGTGCAGGGTATCATCTCAGATGTGAAACTTTTAGAAATTCTTTTAAGATAGAGCTAAGTTTAGCAATTTTCTCGTAAAACAATGAGTTTTCGTGACACTCATCAGCCACCATTCCAATTAACAATAATATAAGCACCCCGAAACACTTGGCTTCGTATCCCCGGCTTGGGTTCTCGGTGGTGTTTGTACAACAATGCGCACATCGACCAATACGCTCGTATGGTGAGGGTGTGAATCGCCCTACTCCATTCTGAGTATGCGACCAAGGGCCTTAGTTTGAACGGTCGGGGAAAAAGCCGCATGCGGGATCCAAGGACGCCGAAAAAAAAAAAAACATTATCCCGCCAAAGCAATCACGTCTAGCGGCATTTTCGCACGAGTTTGTACTAAGGCCCCAGATGAGGCAAACAAATTCCTAGATATCGACAGTGATTGAATACGGCTAAGTTCGAGGCCGGGATTCTGGTCGAAAGTCACCATTAATACTAAAATACTAAATTACTTCTATTTTTATACATGACAGGGAACACTTAAACTTCAGCTTTATTGTCCAACCTATCTGAGAAATGCTCGTGAGCGTGATTGTCCCGTGCAGCAGGAAAGCCCTTCCTTCCTCCCTCATGAAGTTTACTTGGCGTTTCTCACTGATTCACATAATAAACTCGGCCGTCACTGCGCCGAGTGCTGTCTGTACTGAATACACGGGGCTTCACGTGGTACATGTCAATTAACTGGGCCTTAAAACGGTGCATAAGGTCTAAGGAACAACTCTGCCAAATTATATCGCTTTTTAAAAAAATTCCAGCCATTTATTTTGGCTTTTCATTTATCTTTTGCTTCATCTACAAAGAAATTCCAAGGGTGGAACCGTGGGTGGGGAAGCTTCATATGTGAAGTTTGGTCCCTCATTATTTTTTTTACTCCCGTGACGTCAATTTTGACAAAAATTTCCTTAGTTACGAGCATACCTCTGTAAGTCTATTTACCTTGGGGAAAAATTGCCGCAAGCGAGATCCAAGGACGCCGAATAAGAAATAACGTTATCACTCCATAGCAACCGCTTTTTGATGCATTTTCACACGGCTTCGGAATACGGCCCCAGATAAGGGGGCAAGTACGAAGGGGTGTTATAATTTAACAAGGCGTTATCCTATCACAATTAAAATGGTTTTCACGTGGATACCACCCGTGTTATTTCATATAACATCCCTTCGTACTTCAGCCTGGGCAGTAACGCGTTACTCGCTACTCCGTTTGCTAGCGTCGTTACAATTTTCGTTTACGGATTAAAAATTTCTATGATTTTTTCCCCCGGCCACACAGGACACAGGTAGAACATCGCAGTCGCTGCAGAACTGTTCGTGAAGGTACAATAATATGCCAGGGGGTCAACCATGAGCTAGCGTTAAAAAATTAACGCAAGCGGTAACTAAGGACGCTCTATCACAAATAATGTTATAACGCCATAGATACCGCGTTTTGACGGTATTTTCACGCTAGCTCATGGTTGACCCCCAGGCATCGCACATTCGCACCACCAGCCCCTTTCCCTGTAGCCTATTCTCCTTTAGAAATTCCAAAACCCATATTAATTGTATTAGGGGTGCTATTCACGTCAACTTTCGTACAG
Organism: Corythucha ciliata; assembly: GCA_038030265.1. Classification (NCBI taxonomy): domain Eukaryota; kingdom Metazoa; phylum Arthropoda; class Insecta; order Hemiptera; family Tingidae; genus Corythucha; species Corythucha ciliata. Next base: position 41,478,612 of record CM075942.1, on the reverse strand, counting down.
TTTGTAGTTTCGTAATTGCGTAGTCGAAGGCTTGTTCTGTAAGAATTTGACTGATCCTAGGAACAGTCAGGTCCTGTTGTGACGTCATGTTTTGGTGTTCTGTATCTCAGTGTTCTCTTGTAGCTGTTCCCCTGACGTCACGACTGGGGGAACATTCTCATATCCTTTGGGATAGCCAAGTGGTGTTACAAGGATCACTTGAAGAGTATTGTTTATAACCTTTGATCGGTTTTCGGGCGTAGGGTAAGGTAATGTTCAGGTTATAAAGAAACACTCGGCTGGTTTTACGGAACTCCAGTCATTATCACAGGAAGCAGTTCAAATGACAGTTACAAGGAACAGTTGAAAGGACAGGGAACTGTGACAGTAATAGTGACACTCAACTAAAAGTTACAGAACAGGCCCCCAGGTGTTTGTTACCAGGGAAATCAAGTTTCGAATGTAAGGCCGCGTTCATACTGCGGCGATACGATATCGTTTCTACGTCACTCTGACACATTTCCAGTTGTTTCTATTTGTCCCAGACGCTGTTTATTTGCGTCCGCGATATCGAAATGATATCGTATTGCTCTAGTATGTTCGCCACCTAAGAGTTTAAACACAGAGGTAAATAACTGGAGAAAGCCTGAATGGACTGGGGGGTGGGTAGAAGGGTTGTCACAAATATGGCCGCCAAAGTACACCTTCAGAACCTTGAATTTACCTCTACAACGTCAGGTTATCAACAAAAATGCTCACCTCCCCCATGAGATTAATGCAAAATTACAAAAAAAGAGCCCGAGTTAGAATGAACAAGGGGTATTTCGGGGAATTTTTTCGGTAAAAACTAAATCAAACTCGTCAACACTCTCGTTCTCAAAGCGTGGACGACTTAATGTTCATACGATTTCATTGTAAATGTCATCGATCGTGGCACGTAGCCGTGTTTTCAAGTGTATTTTGGTGTTTATTTTCTAAAATAAGTGGCCCTGATCGCATTCCATCAACATACTAGGAAAAATATTACATGGGCGAGACAGTCACGAGTTCAGAAAGAGCCGCTCCTTCTCTTGAGGGTTGCGAAACAAGGATTTGAACAAAAGTCACCACACTCATGCAGTTCTCACTGTGCTCGAACCACGGGTCTTCTCATTCGCAGTGCTGGTATTATAATGTTTCTGAATTAGTTCGTTTCTTGCTTGCGAGCGATTATTATATGAAATAAACGTTCGTGATTTCTTAGCCCTGTATTTCTCTTTGCTATCAGAGGATCGACCCCTGAAGAAACATACCCAAAAATACACAACACATCAGTAAAAAACAAGTTATCTCGTACTCAGAAACATGACGTAGGTATTCCATAAAAAACATGAGTGACGGATTTCCCGGTGGCTTCTGTCGTGATTCCCGGAAGAGGATTGGAGCTACTTGCGCACGTTGAAATATCCGGAAAAGAAGTCCAACAACTCGCGCATGGTCGACCGTTTAAAATAAAGATTCTCCGGAGTATATTTGTGGGTTATTCACTTTATTAATGCCTTGTGAAACAATCTAAAAAACTCACAGTGACAATTTCTAGACATACTAGAGGAAAAGAGAACAAAACTAGAAATTCAAAGTGGACATGTATAAATAAAAAACAACTTGACTTGAGGTTATTTTGTGGTTCACAAGGTGCACCTCCCACCATAACTACGGCCGACAAATTACAAGCTCAAGCTTTCTCCATTCATTTTTATCTCTACGAGGCCGAGTGACCACCAATATGGCGAAAATCGGCGTCACCCTTTTCATCTTATGCTCCCTCCTCTCTTTTCCTTCCTCCATGGTTTAAATTATGCCCCAAAAAAAGTGAATGACAAAATTATTCCAATTTCGATTTCCCTAACAACATACCTTAGCAACAACGCAAGTACAAAACTACAAACAGTATGATGGTTGACGTCAAGGTATATAGACTACATAGGTATGCTCCTAACTTTTTAGCCAACCATAATCATTCGCGCTATGACGTCATGGGGTTAGATCCATTTAAATCATACGGTAGGTATTTCAATAAAATATCCCCGTCAGTATTCGTTACCAGGAAGAAATCCAAGTTATACAATGGTTGCGTTGCAAAACTCGGGGCTCGTGTTTAAACGCTGAAGTGTAGAATTAAGTGCTTACTGAAGTTTTGCAACGGTGATTTGTGAGTTTTCAACTCCCCGTTATCATAGTCGGAAGGTTAGTAACTTTCTTTCCTTCATTAATATTTTATTTTTAGGCTTTTGGCTTATTATTGCAGTAAGCCAAGACCCTAAAAATAAAAAATTAATCAACTTGTATGGCTAAAAAGTAATAATATTAATTTCCTTCATTTTGGTGTCAACCATCGTTGAACTTTTATGGCATTTTTGAAAAAAAGAGGGCAGAAAGGTTTCATCGCGATGAAAAAGGCTATCGAAACACCTCGGAACATGTTTTGTTGGATTATTAAACATTTACTCAGCGCTGAGCTAGATTGACAGTTTTGCAACGGCAAAAGATTAAGTGCTCATTAAGCGCTGAACAAGTCTGAAGTTTTGCAACGCGGCCATTTTTAAGTGACTGGAATCACTGCTAAAACTTGGGGGAACAGGCCTCGACATGTGAGCGGACCGACTTTACACGGAATGACTTTACGTCAAAAATTGTTGGGAACAAGTTTACAAAAAAAAGTAGCGAATGGAACGAGCTTTCATGCGCCCGATCAATGAAATATGAACATGACTTTCGGTCATAAAATAGGTGTGGGAGTATTGTAATTGTAAGGTATGCTTCCTTACAATTAAACAATGAAATATTAATTCAACACTTAGAATTACTTACCCCACCGATGAGAGGTGATGTAAATCCAAAGAAATTCCTAACGGTAGTCTGGTTTCGGGTAAAACAACCACAATACTATTAAAAATAGGCTATAACAAAGCTATACAAATATACTAGGCTGGATGAATGTGATGAACAAGGCAAAAACAAACCAAGCAAGAATAAAAAACAGTGACAGAAAGGGCCCACGAGTGCGATAACATCACAATTTTAGAAGAACCTCTCGTCTCATCTCACATCTAACCCGGGTGCGACGTAACGGTTGCCAAGGAGGAGCGGACGAGCCTCTGTAGTCTATATACTTTGGGTTGACGTGAATACCCTTGTTTACCAAATAAAACAAACTTTTTTGTCGAAAAAAGTAGAAACTTGTCCCGAAAATATGACTTTCCCGTAAAATCACAAATTTGCCTGGAAACCATCAATTTAACCGGAAAAACCAACAATTTACCTTGTAGGAAAATTCTCGGACTGTCCCTTATCAGGCATGGTAATTTTGCCTTAAAAACTGCCTCGTTAAGCTTGGGTTTCCTAGGAAAGCGGTGCCGTAATATTGCGGTGGAAAGCATCCCCTTTTAAATCACGCCAGTTGACCGTTCTCTAGGCAACTACTGGCGTGATTAAAAAGGGGATTTTTTCTACCGCAATATTACGGCACCGCTTTTCTAGGAAACCCAAGCCTTAGAGATAATTTAATACATAGCGGTAACCTCCGCTAAGTTTCTACCGAAATAACTATAGTAACGGAGTTAAGTTTTTGGGATGGCGGTTAACAAGTAGTGGAGTTATCGCTGCCTAAATTTGAATAGTTGGACCAGGAAACCACATCCGTGGTTATGGGTAAAATCGGAAAACCCACGACGCGAAATAGACTAACCTAACCTTTATTTCGGCTATTGAGTAAAATGAATAACACAGAACCCCCACCCACTGGGCGAAAAAATTACCCACGACGTGTTGTGAGCATTTCACACTTCCCATAACGCGTTTTGGGTAAATTTCTCGGGCAATGGGCGAATCTGCCATTGCGAATAACATATTTATAATCAATGAAAGCTATGCAGCGTACAGCCATAAATTAAGATAGCATGAGGTCAAAAGTAAAACCACTGTACTGAATGCCGGGAAGGCGGGGACACTTTCTACCCACAAAAACTGAATGCATAGGTACTTATCCTTGCCACGGAAGTTTTAATAGTAACACTAAAAATATTTTGGTGTTACTTAAAAGACAATTTTTGTTTTATTGTTTTAGCAAAACATCCTCTCCGAACCACTCTCCTATCCATTTCAAGTAGGTCGACAGGAAGTTTAAAAAATCAGAAATATCAGGTGCCCTTTTACGTTTTTATCATTACGACCCGATTTCAAACTTTAACCCTCGGCGTATCATGCAAATCCTTGACAGAAAAAAGGAGGTCGCGACCCTTCACCCCTTCCATCATTCGCACCGGTCACCGCTACAGCCCCCTCATTAACCGTTCTATTCAGCACCTTCCAAGGAAAAACAAAGTGAGAAATGAGTTTCGTGCTCACGTTATCAAGTCGAAGGGGACCACTTCAGAAAATGATAATCCCCCCTCCTCACCACCCAGACTACGACAAGAATTCTTTCATCCTCGCAGTCCATACCCAACCAACCATTGCCATAATTTCGCGTTGGCTCTTTACAGGGCTTCAGGTCCGAAAACAAAATGGTGTCACACTTCGCCCTACATTCGCGCCCCGATCAAACTGGTCATCCCCTTTCTTTTTCTAAATATCGCCAAGTTCAGAAGTAGAAACTTTCATTTCCCTCTTCCCTTTCCATTTTTCCTTTACCAGCGCCAAAAAGGACATCATTTTCACCAATAGTAATGAAATGAAAGACTCACAGCCCAAGGATAATTTTGTTAAGGGGGTTCACCTGATGTACTTCAAAGTGGAGTTACCCCAAGGGAATCAGGGGATAGAAAGCTTTTTTCTTCTCTCTCATTCTTTTGACCTTGAATTAAGGAAAGAGCAGTACCTAATAGTTTTCGTGAAAAGTAATTTAGATGTCGTTCGCCATTCAAAAGTGTTTGCTTTAATGCGGCCCCACATACGAGAGAGGGCAACCTCGTTATATTGATGACACGTTGATATCCATGTATAGGCGATCAAATCAAAGGAATATAATACCGGTTGAAATTTTAACGATGGGCCAGAAGTATTTATTCATTTTTTTTAAATGAAGGATGTATTTTTTATGAAACCTCTTGGTACACGCTGGTGGGAGACTAGGAGAAAACATAGGAAATAATTATAAGAAAGGTTTAAGAAAGTTGTGTGTTCGTGAAGTGTGAAACTGAAGAGGAAAGGAAAGGATAGAAAAAGGCTCCTCATTAATGGCTGAACTTGAGAGGCACTCGTACTTTTTATTTTCGGAAATATAATTTCCTATCGATGAAAACCGCAAAGCTGTTTACCAATAGATTCGAATCAAAGGTATATTTGAGAGGTCTTTTGACAAGACACTTAAGGGCTCTTCGGGAACAATTCACAGCGTACTCCGTTTATAACGCAATGATTAAAACATTATACCTTCATCCTTATCTCTTCAAGCGTTACATAAGATACAAGTATAATAAATCACGGCCATTGTTGCTGAAGGGTTCATTGTATAGGAAGAGTCTAAGGACTGGAAAAACGAGCGATCGAAATGACAATTTTTGGAAAAGCCCTCTTAATTCTCGTGCCGTTGACCTTTTCTTATTTTCACGTACGATCCTTTGACTCGAACGTAAAATTTAATTTCAAGTTCTTTGTAAATGAACACAATAGAAACTGGTATACTGCTTTTGTACGTTCAGAAACTGAGAAGAAAATATTGTTATAATTTTATTAGAGTTTGAAAATTGGTTTATCCTCTTTCTTCATTCATCCAAACTCGAATGGATCTTCACACAACGTGTTTTCAAGTCTCATTTGTAGCGATGGTACTGAGAGGGAGTGAGAGGGGGGGATTGGATTCCATGATTGACAAAAGAGTTCAGTCAACCTTTACAAAGAAGTGTGAATTGTATAGGGACAGAACAGTGCCTGTGGGGTAAAGGATTAATTCTCCGGTGACTAAAAATTCCACGTGACTAGGGAATGAAAAATTGTTTTTCTGTTATTTTCCAACGAAATCTTTATTTCCGCCTTACTTTCAAGGCTTGCCAACACGTCCATAAAAAATAATTAAGCTCTTGCAAGTTTTTCCAAATGTTATGCCAAGCGAGAAAAAAAAGTGTGGATCACAGAATAGAAATTATGCCGAAACTACTACAATCGTCATGTAGAAGTATTTTCATTCAGCGAGGTTTAAAACTGAATGAATAATACCGCTGATGGCACAAGGCTGAAACAGTAAATGAAGCACTGTTGATTATTCCTGCAACGTGAGCTACATGACACCCATACAAGACGTACAAATGGGTATTGGAAGGATTCTGTGTGGTGACAATCAATAATTAATTAACTACAGTGTAAGTGTCCCAGTTTGAGATACATGAAGGTGGCATGTATTATTGTTAATTGTAAGTATTTCCGAGAATGAGGGTGAGGTGCAGCCTTATCGATACAAAGATCCTCATCACGGAAAAATGGGATCCCTTTATTTGAATAAGACGTTTCTTTTTTTATCCCGCCGAGTAAAGTCTTTTATAATAATTTGACATGACGGTGAGAATTCATGTAACCTGTTTGCTTTTCTGCAACAATGCGTCATTCTACTCTGGACGGTTATTTTCCTGATCATGTTGATTCTCTAAAATCAATAAGGTAACAATAGAGACCTATTTCTGACATTTCTTTTTCTATCGGGGCCATTCTTAAACATGGTAAAATTGTATTTATTGCAATATCTAACTACAAATTAGTAGACGTAAGTACTTTCATTTATCGTATAATTAGCCCACCTTCCACACTAATGTTAACTATCACGCAATATGCACTCAAGAGTACCAGTGGAATTAACACGTCTCCCTGAGCTCCGTAATTACTACAATATCTTTACATCTCGCTGTAGTTCATACCTGCCGCGACTCGTCCCCATAAATTCCATATTGCGTGCTAACGGGGGCAAATTTTCTTTGCATCACATGAGATAGACGTGAACAGAGGAGAAGGGGTAGGAACTCACTGTGGTGCGTACATATTGAGAATTGTGGCTTCCTTTCCATAACGGTTTTTTTTACGTAGTTCATACACGTTTGCCATTTCTCGGCTGTTGTTTATTTTCGTTATAAAAACAAACTGTATATTAATTTTTAGAGCGTTCTTCGACTGACACAACAGTTTCGCAATTACTGTTTCAGGGCGATGAATTGAGAAAACGGAACACTTATTTGTATTGTGCAACTCATTTGAAACCTGGAAAATAAATACCTAATAAGAATGCTATAATGTATATGTTACCGGCAAAGTGGGAAATCCTGGCATTGTAGGAAATGCCTAGGCATTGTTTACAGTGCCTGGTAAAATCAGGCAATGTGGGAAATTGGGGTGAAAGAAGAATTATTTCCCACTTTGCCAATATTTTGCACATTTCCTAACGCTGAGCAGGCACTGTGCACAATGCCTATAGCAGCTCTGCCGGCAATGTGAGAATAATTTTGTTTTTCGTGGACGTCATAATTTATAATTTTTAATGCTGTCAACTCATCAAAAGTCATCACTCACCCAAAACGGAATTGTTAAACATAACTTTTTCCCTCCTTGGAAGGGCGTGAACAGATGTCTTACCCGAGAGGGGGGGGGGATCCATCTTTGATTTTTGTGTTAAAGAGCAAATGATGGAATAGAAATTTTGCTGAATATTTATATCACCTTAATTTGACCCGCTTAATACGAAGGAAGTGTATTTCTCTGCTTGCTGCCTAACTGTCTGGACGCGTGATCTGCTTGGTTCATCAAACGTTCTGCCACATGTGGGGTGTGCTGACTGGCTGAGGTGGATCATAATAAAGCCGTCTGTTCACACGTTGCAATGTTTAAAGCTATATTGCATGCTGGTTTTTTAAAAACATATAGGTATGTTCCTCGGCAGTGACCGGATGTTTTTAAAAAACCAGCGTGCAATATAGCTTCAAACATTGCATCGTGTGAACGGGGCTTAAGACTTGCCGCCGAAATTTTGCCATCTTCTTATTCTTCTCCTAGGGAAAGGAAATGGGATGTCAATATCTTGCATATGTAGAACGGCTAAATATCACATTTAACTGGTATGTAGGACACGGCTCAGCATGTAGCCGCCGCAACATCCTAAGTCCCCGTTTCACCCTCACGGTTCGTAACTGTCCTGGTGCATGATCCAGATTCTTCCTGACTCGGTTTTGTCGGGTCTGGTTGACAGGTTGGGGGGGGGAGGTCTTAGTGCAGCAGCACCTCGTCCCGCTCCCGACAAAGGGAGGTCCATCAGCTCCGTACTCGGCTCAATTGCCGGGCTGATGAGACCAGGACCGAATAGCTCTGGTAGCGTCTGAAGTCGAAATGAAGACTGGACCACGGTGCATTTTCATGCACTTATCAATCACACCTCTACCGGGTGTCTCTCAAGTCTGCTGGGCAAAATCCTTTTTTGATGTGCATTGTATTTTCCACCGGGCGTTTGAATTATTCGCCGGTATTATTCACTTTTTAGCCAGGAATTTTCCCTTTCTTGACGGGCGGGAAAACCGCAAAAAAAAAAAAAAAATTGAAATGATCGCCGCTGAAAGGTCTAGTTTTAGTAGGGGAGATGCTTTCTAGGCCTCTCCTCTTCATCCGCATCTGCCGACATAGATAAATAAATAGATGGCAAAAATTATCTGAGCTCGCCCGGGAAATAACGTATTTTCCATTCGCCTTTCTCATGTCCTATACCAGGCGTTTACTTAAGTAAAATTTGAGCTGGACGAGTGGACGGCTCCTCGTCACATTTAAAACCGGCGAATCCGCAAGCCTCAGAGTTTCACTGTGTTTGATCGGGGCACGGGAAGAGTCTTGATTAACTAAATCCGGACCAGGTCAGATAATTTTTTGTGAGTCACCCTTGGACTTCTATAAAAATTCCTCGGGGGTCCTTCTTGAGGTGGTGCATGAATTATTCAACAACTATACAGACGAAAGTTTTGGAATGAACCCTGCCAGCATGGTTTAAAATTCAATGGAATCTATATTCAAAACATTCGGGTTGCTATTGAGCTGGCGCGTAATGTCTCAATTCAAGTAACTATAATGAAAAAAACTGTGTGTGTGCTTTTTTTTTTTTAAATAACTAAACCACTAACTGGAGAATATTCACGAATCCCCCCCATTTGCCCACCGGCGCACATAATCAACCACCTCGCTCCTGTTTTAGTAATTGTCAGGTCGCTCGGGTTATCAGAAACGAAAACGACACTGAAAACGTCGTTTTTCTATACATATATGTATAGACCGAGCGGGGGAGGAGGGCACGAAAAATCAGTATGGTACTAACGCCTGGGATCGACGTGGGGGGGGGGGGGTTAATGCTGATGCTTTGCGCGAACTTTTCTTAACAAAGTTCATGTCGGAAAGAGAGTCGTGAATTACGTAATTATTTCAACAGAAGGCGCCGAAGGAACGATTTTCCTTGGGTCCTTAATCCTTATGTGTAACAGATGTTGGTGATGGTCTCGCAACAGTCACAAGACTGGTCTTGTTACTCTGCAGCAAGATCAACACAACCGTGGTCTGAGGGCCGTATTCAGAGACCTTCCTTAACTTTAAGGCCGCCTTAAAGTGCTTGAAAACAGGTGATGCATTTAAATAAACCGTATGATCTTTGCACAACTTCAGTTAAGGCTCCGATAAGGAATGTCTCTGAATACGGCCATTAGTCTTGCGATTAGCGAGTCGGTCTTGGTCTTTCTTACGTGACTGGACCGGTCTGTCCAGTGACGCACCGAGGGGGGGGGGGTATCAATACACAATGCCTTTAATTGTATCACGGGAAAAATTCTACTTTGAAGGATCGCCTGAATGGGTTAGCACAGACCCCCACACACACAGACATGATGACAAATTCTGAAGATATTGACGTCTTAACAGAAGAATCCTTGGAAGGGCCTTGGGCATTTGCTGGCGCCTCCAGTGAATGTTTTACCGGCCTAAGCCGTCACAGCGTACCGATACCGGTTTGGAGACTGCGACTCAACCAGCTTATTTAAGGCGAGACCGAGCCCAGCACTCCTGTTATGTATCGTACAAAGATCGAGACGAGACCACAGTTCTCCATGTCATCCTCCAATCGTTCATTTTTTAGATTTACGAGTCCGATACCGACTTTTTATGGTCGATGCCGAAACCGAATTTGCAGATCCAGTAGCTTCATCAGAAATTACACAATGCACAATCCCATCATAGCAGGCGCTTTGTTCCTGACCGTTTCTATAAGAACTCGACGTCAGAAACCGACTGTCTTCACAATGAGCCCCAAAGCTGACCATTTTTTTCTTTACCACATAGTGACTAGTGAGCAATTTTCGACCGCAAACAATTCCTAACATCGATGGCCAGCAGCTCTAGAATTCGATCTAAAGAAATCATTTGTAAACAATTGCAGTTAAGAACCACAAAAGTCCCATTTTACGCTTACAGAACAGTCTCTCTCTTCCCTCCCTTCATAAGGGTCAAAAACAGAAGGCGCCCCATATTTTGAGGACCGGATACGTTTTGCAGTCTCTAAAATGTGTGAGTTTCGATTCAGACAAACCAGGACAACAGGATGTCAAATATTGTTCAAACCGAAAACTAAGGAAATGCGACAGTCTGTGCGACCATTTTCCTTAGTTTATACTTTATACTATTAATAAGAAAAGAGTACGTGTGTTTATCTAAATTACGATAAAGTTTGAGCCATGAAGACAAAAAACTCATGCCCTTTCTGGCCTTATCGTGATGAGTTTCACCGGATATGACTGGGGGGCCCACAAGTATTATTTCGTTTTCAAGAAAACGAAAACTATACATACATATACACCCATACGAACGCCTTTAATAACGATTATTGCGATGCAGGATTGAAGGGGAAACAACTTACACAAGAGTTTAACGTCAACAAATCAATATGAACATTATTATGATGAATTTATAAGAGCTAATCGATTAAAAGGTACTACGACAGGGGCAATGTTGTGAAAAAGTGACAAAGGAACTGGTCACTGTCGCCAAAGCTATATCGAATAAACAAGGCGTCCACAAGCTGAGGAGTGTGAACCTCTCAAACGAAGCTCCTTAATTGGGTGTAGATTTCGAAAGATTTTTATTCGTCAGGACTTTATGCTCTCCTGGCAACCATACGTATGATATAAGGCAACGTGGAAACATCGACTTGTTATGGGATACGTTTTATGAGAAAGGAAACAAAGACCGGATCTATGTCGTTCTTCTTTCCATAAAAACTGGCAATAAACAAGCTTCGTTAATTTACGCCCCCTGTTCTCCCATATTCAACAACCTCTTCTGTCATGAACTTGTAAAAATAACAATTTATAAAAGTACAACAATTAATTGAGATTTCTTGTTCGCAAATAGAGAACCGAAACAGTTTAGACAGCTTCCCTCCTCCGCCCCATTTGAATCAGAGAAAGTGAACAACACTTTTTCCTTTGCCATGTTCAGACACATAAAGTAACTACCTTGAAACTTGTATATCCAGTCTAAGGAGGATATGTGGTCGTGTACATAAAAATCCGCTCATACGGGCTTGAAAATGGGGGCAATAGGAAGGTTAGGAGGGGTGGAAGGTGCCCTCAAAGAAGGACAGTGCAAGGCGTTCAAGCTCATTTCGCATTGATCTTGGAGGATAATTCTAATGATCCTTTTTTTCGTTTTATTGTAGGCCGTGAGTATACCGGACTTTCCATGGAACTGTTATTGTTTATGGACAGCACTGAGACACGAGAATAAAGAATCTTAAAACGCTTCTGCTGAATCAATGTGATTGTAATTTGCCAAGAAACCCAAGAAAGAAGTCGAGTGATCTAGAAATTTAACAAAAACTGAGTTAATAATTCAATGAAATTATGTTTTAACGAGTAAATTGATCCGATAAATCAATTGTTCGACGCCTGAAAGTGATTGTTTGAATAGAAACAATCACGGTTGTTGGTAGAATTTATATAAATTATGAACCTTTGAATTGGTTTCTTCAACGTCTGACGCTGGTACCCGAACTATTATATGTATTAAGTAATTCGTATGAACGGATGAACGTTAATAGCCAAGTTACTTAGGCCGTTCAAATGACAGTAATCATGTGCAGAGGTTAGAGGAAATAGCAATGTGTAAACAATAGGTAAAAAAGATGGAGAGAAATGATTGGTTTTTCTTGCAGCCAGCGTCTCTGAGGAGGTGGTTGAACTTCAAATGTCTCCCTACTTTTACCTGTTGAAAGTCGCGGCTAATATAAAAAACAAAACAGGAAATTTCAAGTGGAAATACTCTCGCAAAACATTTTTCAATTAGGACGCGTCTTTCTTTGTGAAAATAAAGAAAGAAACGAGAGCAAACGGATAAGCACGCTAACGGCAACTTTGTTCTTCTCTAAAATACCCTCTTGGGCACTTAACACGTATACTTTTGCTTTTAACAAACGAACCGGTCCAGATGTTTCGGTTCAACGTCCCAACAAAATCCGGTGGACTCCCCTTTACTGTTCGAAACATGTTACACACGCACTTGATTCCGAGATTGAAACCACGGCCAGCATCAGAAGAAGATTCACAGACTTAATGGGCAAGTTCTTTAATCGTTGAGTACATAAATTAAACACCATACCTTTTTCATGAAAAAAAAAGGCACAAGTTTCCTATCCTTGCGTGAATCTGGGTAACGCCTAAAATAATTATTGCTCTCCTTAAACCAAAAGTTTGATACGCAAATCAGCATAAGTGACTCAAAATTGCCTAAAATTATTATTTATCAATAAATTATTTGAAGGGCCGTACATTTTCCCTTAATAGCGATTTCCATTCAACACACTACACAAGTGTAGTGCAGCGTCCTCTCCATAAACATATGTTTCAATTCAGAGAGGACGGGTGGAAAAACTAACACCACACGAGTGTATTGCATTGAATGGAAAACGCCATAACTCTCAAAAGGATTTTAGAAACTTCTCAGGGAATTGAAAGCCGGGTGCCACGCCCGGTTTCGTTCTGGTTTTAAAAAAATATAAAACGACAGTTCCAGGAGCACAATACGTTTCGAACACCGCAGGAGGAGCACTTTTTATTAGCTATAAATAAGTGAAAATGATGATAGCGTTTCGAGGAAAAACGTGTGTCAAATATTATAGAGTCCCCCGCCCTGGACCCTATGTGGACCCAGGAAATGCATACCTGTCTTTTTTTCAATTGAATTTATGGACACCAAATTATTTACTGTCGTAATAAAAGGATCAATACACGCAACAGGTAGGGCGAGTTTCTAAAATTCTCTACTATAACATGACGGAGAAATCAGGAATTTGGTTTGAGTCAATGATTTTAAAATGTAACAGACCGTCAATCACAGCTGGCTGTAAATTGAGCAAATCGAAGCGGCAAAAGGACACCTCTGTAAGCGCCATATAAGTACAAATAATTCCTGACAACTGACACAGCACTCAGCCCTTATAAATTGGTGAAAATGACATTGATGAGTGGGGGGGGATCAAGCTAATTTAAAATGTTTTTCAAATGAATTAAATGCTAGCAAATTAAACTGAAGACTTCGATTAAAAGAAAAACTGAACTCACCTTCGAAGAATTGGTGCTCTCGCTTTGGGCTAGCGTTGCTGACACAAGAGCAGCCGCCAATAAGTATAGTTTGAAAAATGCCATTATTTTCTAAGTATAAATTCAACTATCACGCCTTAAGTATTTTTTAAAACTAAAAACAAACGGTCAACTTTCTATACGGAATGTTCACCAATTCCACTGTATGTCCCTCGGGCTCTGTTTCAGAACTGTCAGATAAATTCCACCCGCAGGCAAAGTGGCAGGCACAAGCACCTTCTTTTTGAATTCTCTCAGGTCTGGGAAGTCCCTCCCTCCTTACCGGGTACGGTTGGAATGAAGGAAAAATGGCGGGATGGATGAGTAAGAAAGGGGGAAGGTGGGTGAATGTTAAAATAGAAAAAAAAAAAAAAAAAAAAAACCGAACGCTGAAGAACTAGAGGAAAAGAAAACGTGAAAATGGTTGGTGAAGAGGAACTTAGATTTTGAACTTATCAAAATCAAAACAGGACTTCTCCGGTCGAATGATTCGAAGTACGAAGGAGGAAGGAATTGAGACGGAGAAGGTAAAAGAATGAAAAGACTGGCGGGAAGGGAAAGCGGTAGAAACACGAAAAACATTGATGAAGAAGGCAAAGCGGCGTAAAAGCGACGCGCACGTTTACCGGTCTGTCTCGGCAATGTGGGCTACGAAAACTAAATAAATAAATCCGAAATTAGGCGTCTTCCTTCACGTAAAAAATACATATAGGTAACTAAGTTGCTACTTTACTAACTTTACACGGAATAATATTATAAAACGAAAAGAATACTTTCATACATTTGGCCTATGATGATTGACTATTATAAAGGGTGTTTGGTAAATCGACGGAAAAAATTAAGGGGGTTTTTCTAGGCCCAAAATGGGCCCAAAAAGTCCCTATAGACATAGGTCCGATTCCCAACCGTTTTCGAATTAATCTATATTTTAGTATTTTTAGCAATGACGTTGGTTTTATTGGTTTCAGCGCTGCTCATTGGAAAGAGCTGCTTTATTAGAAAGAGCTGCTCTTTCCGTTAGTGCCATCAGGTTGTATGTGCGTGCAACCGTTCTTGACTTATAATCGCTGAAACCAATAAAACCAACGTCATTGCTAAAAATACTAAAATATAGATTAATTCGAAAACGGTTGGGAATCGGACCTATGTCTATAGGGACTTTTTGGGCCCATTTTGGGCCTAGAAAAACCCCCTTAATTTTTTCCGTCGATTTACCAAACACCCTTTATAATAGTCAATCATCATAGGCCAAATGTATGAAAGTATTCTTTTCGTTTTATAATATTATTCCGTGTAAGGCAAACGGACTCCCAAGTATGCCGTCGTCTGCTCCAACCACTTCAAGCCTTCGGATTTCTTGTCTGAGACTCATTACACGGCTGTTCATGGAAGAAGTAAGAGAATTTCCCTTTGATCTTTGTGCAAAATTGATCAAAATTTCAATTTGCAGTGAGAAATCGCTTGTTTACAACAGCCTGAGCTGCCAGCTTTACAATTGCACTTTACTCTAACAATTTTCAAGCCATCGGGGTGGCTGGACAGCTTGCCCTCAACTTGATAACTTTTTTCTGGTGATGAAGCACTCCTCACAATACAAGCTAGGAGAACGCTTTCTCCGTCCGACGGTAATTTTCCCGTAAGGAGTACGTGGCCGGCTGCAACTACTTCTTCAGCCTCCTTGAAGTTTCTTGATTTTGGGTTGCAATCGCATGCCTCACAAATTTCACCTATTCTTAACATTGTCGTGAATACCAAACTACTTGTAATCCCAATCACCATACAATCTAATGTGTTTGTTTACTTTGAGCCCCTGCTTTTTTGGTTTCTCTTTCTGCCACGGCCTGAGCGCTGGTGGCGCTGCTCGCCTCCAATTGGTCCAGTTATCTCCAAAAGTAGTCGTCCTTTTCCAGCAATCAGTCAGATTATGGAGGTTTGTATCAATTTTAGGCAGTTTAGCCGTAACTTGATCGCCTGATAGCGAATCTTGAAATGCTATCCAGGTTTGGCTAATTTCACAAAAACTTGCCTGATTATTGAGTTCAGAGTACCAAACTCAGATTATCGCACCCCATCGTAAAATTTCGAAGAATTGAAAACATTTTGAGCGAATAGTTCTTTTTTGGGTGTACTTTCCAGTAGGCGTTTGCGAATAAATGAAGATGAAAATATTATTATTGTACACCTAGGCATGAAAGGCGTACTTTTCCGAGCCGAAAAAAAAAATGGCCCAGTGGGCCAATTTTTCGAGGCCCAGAATACGCCTTTCTGCCGAGGCGTACACATTATTTTTTATCCTACGAAAGAAGGGGAAAAAATTAATAAATTAGGATTGAGCTTAAAACTGGAAGGTGGAATAAAAAGAAAACGTTTGCCCATCTGTACTTGAAAAAAAAAAAAACAAAAATAAAAAATAAATAAAAGTGCATCTAGACAAACGACAACGCCTCAGTGAGTGGGAAAGTCTGTCGGTGTGGAGAGGTGTGTTGCGTGGCAACGAGAAAACCCCCTGCAAGAATAGGAAATAAAATGCGATAGCTATCCGAAGCGCATCTTGGTGACAAATTTTGGCAAAATATTTCATGCCTAGACATGAAAATCGTATTTTTATCCTACACGATGGTAAAGCTTGATTTTGAAGCCGGAAAACAATCGACAAAGTACGTCATTGCCTGAACGTAGTAGAATTTCATTGTCGGACAGTTCAGCGGAAGTAAAATTTCTTTGTCGGACAGTTCATAGCAAGGTGACTAAACTTTACTATAGGTGCCGCAGATTTCCCCCTGCCCATCGGACGGGAGGGGTGGAGACTGACGTCACCAGCAGTTCTTTGCTCCCGATTGCTCACCGTAGAGCAGCAGAGCAAGTTAATTTTGAAATTGAAGTTTATGATTTCTCAAAAATAACAACCCAATAACAATTAATAACGTACTGGGTCTAGCGCAATGTCGGTTGGGACTGCTCGTGACGATGGTGAAGGACAGTGATCTGCGGCACCTATAGAAAATTTAGGCACCTTGGTTCATAGTTTCCGAATTGACCGATTCACGATTTAGCGCTATTTCACGGGATTCGGGCCTATCATGTGTACACGGAAGATTTGGTGAGATGAGAAGGAAGAAGCTCTTCTTAACTTATTAACTTGTATTGTTCCGCACCAGACCATAACTACATTAATGTAGATTGTATTTTTTCTTTGATTTTCCCGACGTAAACAATTCTTCACAGTCGCACAAAATCCTCCCCAGACTCGTTTTGTTCCATTTCGGCTTTCGAATAACAACTGTTTTAATTCTTATCCATCATAGGAAGGATGAAGGCATGTATTGAAGGAGGCACCACCTTCTACCATTATATTGAAGCAGCTATAAATAACGTCTAGCGTGGCCATAAAATTAATTTATAGCTCCGCTATTTTAATTTCCACGTGTAGGATAAAAAATAGTGTGTACGAGAGGAGATGTGTCGGGCGTCCGCGGCCGCCCGACTGCCTCTCCTCGAGGCTTGGAAACACCCACTTTACCTCCTAGGCGTACAATATACTATTTCATGACAGTTGCGAGTCATGAAAGCACGCGTTTTCGCATCGAGTAGGATGAAAAATTGAATTAAACGCACTACTTCTCATTGAAAAGGTCAGCGATGCAAAATAAAAACTTCTCGTAGCATATTTGAACGTTATTCAGATCGATTTGCCTCATTCTACGCAAAACCTCGGGGAAGATGTTCGTCGAAGCCTTATTTTCAACATGGCAATGCCCACCACCCCATTAATTCGAATTTCGCCAGTTTCTGGATCAAACTCATGATACGTGAAAAGGGGTACAATTCCACGGACACCTCGATCGCCATACCTGACGCCGCGATGGATTTCCACGTCTGGTGTTTCATAAATTTCGTATAAACTTCATTATAGGCATTATAGGCTGAGATGGGGGTCCTTCCAAGGTTTAGTATAGTGCCGAATTCTGGGCATCCAGTATCCGGAGCGTTCCGTGTTTTCCTACTAAGTTCGTTAGTGGTGGATTTCATCCCCTCGGCTTGGAATGAACGGAACCTTGTTTACGTAAAATTCAATACATTTTTTCAATTAAGTCCGACTTATCTTTAAGCCAAACCTTAAGCCGAGGTGGTGAAATCCACTATAAATATTATTGAATAGACTCACGCGAACAGAATGACCTCCCTCCCCGACCTAAAGCCCCTTTTATATGAGTAAATTTCCATTCGATACACTACTCATGTTAAGTCCCTCGCAACGATATAAAAACCTGGATCGCTCACAGCCGACTGGAGGGGCGTGGAGGGGGCAGACCGCCCTCTGATAAACAATCACCCTGTCCTTCTCCATGTGTAGTTATGGCAACAACTCTCTTCCGGTTTGAAACTCCACCCCTCTCATCCACTTGGGAGCTTATTTGATGGCTATTTCTTTATCAGCAGTGATGAGCAATCCATTTCTTTTATACATATATCGTTGGTCCCGCGTTCTCTCCATTAACATATGTTTCAATTCAGAGAGGACGGGTGGGAAAACTTACACCACACAAGTGTATGAGGAAGTTTCCTTCCAAGTCCCACGTATATAAATAAATACAAATTTAAAACCCTTCATAGTCCGGGAGCCCACAGTATCAAAAATTTGGTCATTTTATCGTGTCTGGCACCTGCGCAGGCCGTTTTCTATGGCCTAGGAGATCACACTTCTGAGATCGCCAGACATTTTCCGTGGGACGGAGGCTCACAGCAGAGCTTGCTGTTGGCAAACACACCTTTGGGTGCTTTGAAAACGACTGGCGAGAGTAAAAAGTCGTTTCCCACGTCCAATACGTTACGAAACCAACATCGCCATCCAATTTGACTGTAGATAGCCCCAAGCGAGCTTTAGAAAATGTGAAATTTCGAGGCTCATCAGCAGGCCCGGATTCATACGTTATTTTCGAGGGCCGCCCTAACTTTTGGCGCCCCTTTTTTATGCCCTGTTTTTGGCGCCCCTTATTATTTTTATGTTGTCCCTCCCCCTCTCATACCACATTGATGTAGAATTAATGTTACATCTGCTTGCAGTTGGAAATCGATGTTTTTATCGATCACCAAACGTTTTTTGGTGGAAATGGAAGTAAAAACGAAAACCGAGTTAGCGGCCTAGATTCTGGTGCATAAAATGTTTATAGGTTATAAATAATCAATACTAGGTACTCAAAATTTAAACTTTTTGCATTCAACACTTAGTTAGGGTAAGTTTACACTGTCCACTTTTGCCCTTCCCTTGCGAATTCTAGTGGGCCTGTTGGGATTGCCCGGTTTTGTTCCGTTCGATTTCACTCCGGGTTTGCGGAAAGGAGCCACCAAACCAATTATCCAACGCCGGCCAAAATGGAGCGAGATCAAGCTTGAACATGTACTGGCTTTTATACTGCTTATAAAACGTTATTTCTACCGTTTTGTAGTTGGATTTGTTAAAAATGAAAAAACTTGGTCGGTTCATACGGCCGTAACTTGTGGTTACATTGGTCTAAAATGATCGAAAAAGGCTCATTTCAAAGGAAATGTAATGCTCTTCAACTTGTTTTCTGCGAACTATCGTGAGATACTAAAAAACTAGAGTCATTCGAAGCAAGAGTCGAAAATTCAAATGCCTACCACGAACAAGGAAGCTGAGCTGGCAGTGATTATTGATGTCGTAGCGCCGGCCGGCATTTAGTTGGTGAGTGTGACAGGGGAAGTTTGAAGCTCTCTAGGTCTAGGGCGAGCTCACAAAAGATGGCAAAGCCTAGATTTTTTCTTCCCTCATAATTAATGGAACAGGGCGGAAAATGGATTTGAAGAATATGGTATATGGTTGCTTGATTTATTTTATTCCCGTGTAAATAGTACTTACTTATTAATGAGGAAGTAACACATTTTCCAAAATCATGCTGTCGTGATAGCTTGGGTACCAAAACTCATGAAAACACGATCTGTTCAAATAAAATCAGGCCCTATATTTTTTTTTATTAATTTTTAAAACTATTGGGTTGCGGGACCCATTTGAAATCGGCTAGAAAGACTGATGACGACGTAATAACAGCATTCGCATGACCTTCACAATAGCTTCCCATAAATCAAACAATATGACTTAAGAGAATGGGAAGGAGAAGAACAACGATATATAAAAGAACTGGATTGCTCATCACTGCTGATAAAGACCAGCTGATAATAGCCATCAAATAAGCTCCCATAGTGGATGAGAGGGGTGGAGTTTCAAAATAAGTGCCATATTGCCATAACTACACAAGGAGAGGGACAGGGTGATTGTTTACCAGGGGACGACCTGCCCCCTCCACGCCCCTCCAGTCATCTGTGAGCAATCCAGGTTTATATATCGTTGGAGAAGAAGAGGCAAGACATGACAACAGCCATTGATGCGGATGTTGGGAGGGGTCACAACCCCTTAACTACGTCACGAGTCACAGACCGGCCGTGTAAGGTAACAAAAAAATTGGCAAGTTTTATTATTTTGTTATAAATCGAAATCAATCATTTACGCACTAAGGGCCGTATTCAGAAACCCACCTTTACAATACCTTAACTAAAGGAGTTGAAAAATGTGATGGTTCATTCAAATATGCCATCTGTTTTGAAGCGCTTAAAGAAGATGTAAAGGTTAAGGTTGGTTTCTGAATACGGCCCTAATATTCAATTCCTGGTCATATTTAGTCATTTTCTTTCGAAAAAAAATGTTTCCGGCGATTTTCATTTTTTATGTTACTTCCTTATTGTTAGTTTAAGAAGAGCTTCAAATATGATTCATGCGGGGTTGAAGAACTGTAGATCTGTAGATTTTGTTATGCCTTAAGGAACCCTTCGAATTCATCAGAACATAAAATGTTTTTATCGTGATCAAAACCAACGATAAACAGGGTGTTTCAGGACGAATGCCGTATATTTTAATATGTTGTAGTACTAGGTAATTGGGACCAAAATCACCCTATTGATATAGGGTCGCAAATGATTTCTCTTGAATTTACAGGCACATTTGTTTATTTTTAGCTATTCGCTGTTTTTCCACTTAAAAGACATTACACCGACTAAACCTTTTTTTGTACCCTTAAACTGCCAACGTTTTTGAAAAGATCACACAATTTTACTTCAGAAAATGTCGATCAACATCATTTGCCTCCAAAAATTTCAGTAATTCGTTAAAAATTAAGAAAGCGGCATTTTCCAAATTTCCTGTGTACGTTAGCGCCAGTTTCTGACCAAATGATCATAGTGAAATTTTTTCGCCAATTTCAGTAAAACATGTCCGTGTTGAGAGCTTTCAAATGATTTTTGAAAAATTGAAATCGGTCCATTTTTCCATGAGATATTGCTCCTAACGTGTGAAAAAACACGGAGTAAGTCATCAATTAATACCAAGGAACGTTCATAAATACGGGCATTAGAGAGTGGGACATGTCATTAATACGCTCCCTCTATTTTCTTATCTGTGCCATGCGCGAGTCTTCCTTGATCTCAAGTATGTACATAATTACGCATAAGTATAAAGTAAAGTAAATCAACTGGATCCATGACTGTTATTGATCTCAATTTCCTTCCTCAACTCCAGAGTCCAGAAACATTCTTTTGGACTTAAAATTGCTGATGAAATGACCTGATTTGACTGAGTTCCCTGAGAGGGGACGATCCACCTATCGTCCCCCCCCCCTCTCTTACGCCACTGCTGTAGTCCTGTCTCCGAGAGCTCTGTTCTGGGGACCTATTCAGTAAATTTAGCGCCGGCGCTAGTCACCCGTCTTCTCCGAATTGGAACATATGAACATATGTAAGAAGACAAGACGGGGGGATAGCGCCGGCGCAAAGTTTTACTGAATAGGCCCCAAGGGAAGTATACTTTTCAGCCTCGACAAAGCCAGTCGAACAAAAAAAAATCGCGTTAGGAGACAGTTTTGAGGATCTTTTGGCTTACCCCCTTTGGATCCATGGCACGGACTGCGTCGCTTCACCACAGAAAATGAGCAAATGTAAAAGGTAGCAGTCGTGAAACCTCTTTCTTATTGGCAGGCAGGCCCGTGGCCGGGGCGAGATTTTCTTTTCTCCTCTCGTGATGGTGGAGGAGTGTTAGTCGCTCTGAGCTGCCCGCAAAACTGGGTGCACCGCTTATTAGGTTTTCAGGTGGGAGAACGAACTCCGAGATTTTCTTTTCTCGTCGTGTTCACCCAAGGCTACTAGAACTAACAAGGTTGGCCATTACAATGTAAACAAGACGAAAAAGTTGCCTCAGTGTTTTGATTGGTCGAGACCGATTGTGACGTAGAAATATGCTCCTCTTCCCGCCCCATTGTTTATAGTCTATAGTATTTATGTAGAATTCGTGTTTTTTGAAAGCCCAAACTGCCCAAACTATTGTTTTATTTAATACAACCAGAATTTCGGGCTTCGTACCTTCACAATGGTATCTTCAGGTGGCAATATTCTTGTATAGAAAGATATTTCGGACCAAGAAAACTTCCCATTTCCTTCGCAGCCCTCCTAGCCAAGGCGTTTCTTCTCATTTTAATAATGAGGAAGTCTCACATTTTTCGAAAATATTTTTTTTCGATGAGGTATACCAGCTCTTCTATGTAAATGAAAAAAATTAAACCCTTTGGACATTTTTTTCTTATTTAAAGTTGGCATATTTTCAATCCCGCCAAATCGAACATTTTCCGCAACGTAACATACGCTGCATTCTCTGCCCTTTTCATACCTCTAAATGGCTAATTGATTTATCCTTTATTGTTTTATTATTCAAGGGCTCAAGTAGAAACACAACAAACCGCTCACCACTTTTTTCGGAAGGCGTTTCATGACGAAAACATGCTTAGCTGGCGTGTTTGAAAATACCTAAAACTTGGTTATTTTACAACTGATCCCGATTTATGTTCTATTTTAGCATAAATAATTACCTTAGAAAATAGAATTATAAATAAGTTCTGACCCATGAATCTTCCTAACTTCGATGTTTTTCGCGTCATCCCCACGAAAATCAAGAAAAAAATCATCATTTTGAACATGACAACGCGCCACGCCAAATGACACGATACGAGACCATGCACTAACGTTTTATCTCTTCAAATGACAACAATATTCGTGAAATACTCTCTATACACAAATTTGATTTGTATACAAAATGTTCTCTCCTCTCCTGTTCCATGCGCCACAATTCACCATGGGAAAGTGTTTTTTGAAGCATAATTTTCCTACCCCATTTTATCTCTTTACGCTTTGGATGCACCACGATTTTTGAGAGGAAATAAGAACGCAAGTGTATGGCTGGCTAATGTTCTTGAAGGAAGGGTGAGTGTTTTGTTCAGCTTCAACATAATATTTTTTGTATAAATAAAATATGTAATAAACATTGGTATCTTTTTTCTAGCCTTAGGGGCCAAGCAATGTGCGTAACAGCAGTAAAAAATTCGATAATAAGATTTGATTCACCTGAATAACTCAGTTTCAAAGGAGTTGGAATACTACATGAATAAAGTGTGGTGGGAGGGAGCATATTGTGACGTGGGTCTCCACCCCTCGCCTATATATATATAAAACGTAAACAAACGGCGTAATGGCCAACCTTGTTAGTTCTAGTAGCCTTGGTGTTCACCCCCTCCACCCGTCACTACTACTCTAGTACTATTCAAAGCGCTCTAGCAATTTGCAAAGAATAACATGAATCTTCATTTTCTTAAACCGGGCGTAGAAAAATTATACTATACTTCTTTGTTTCATCATTCTAAGTGATCAATACAACTGAATGACAGCATCCAAATAAAAATCTTCCAGGGTTGCAGTTTCACTTACGTTAGTTTGCTTGTGGGGGAAATCAGATAAATACGTACCATAAAATTACAGAATCGTACCGTCTAGCACTTGACCCACCAGTTATGTGTTCGTGTTTGTAATTTCCAACTCGTGACGGGAGAACAGATGAAACTTCAGACAATACCGGATGAAGGAAATAAAACCCTAGCTTTCCACAGTACAACTCTGATTTTGCATTCGAATGGAGAACTTCACACTTTATTTTCAGTTCAGACAATATTTTCCCCTAAGCCCTATGAATTCGTGATTTAGTCCACCGTAACTGACGTGCATGGCACTACCCCCTCCCACCTTAAGATTCTATTGTCTCACCTGTATTGAAAATTGTTGATGATTTTTGTAGCAAAATGCAAAATTGGGAATTTTGGGTCGAAGTGAAAGGCCTGCAGCTCATTGACACTTCAGCGTGTCATGACCCATCACGACCACCATCACGACGAAACCAATAGTGCATTTTCAAAATGAAATGCACTAAAATCGTTAAAGTTGGCTCCACACATGTTGTATTCGCCAAAAATATCGAGCAAAATATTTGTCAATTTTCAGTTGGTCGGTTTTCTAAGCAATGCTAGAAATTGATTAATATTTTGTGATGCGTTATTTGGCAAACACCGCACGTGTGGAGCCGGCTTTTAATTGAATAAATACAGCAATTAATATAGGTAAGATACCTGATGCATCCATGTGTTTTTTTGTGCCGTTTAAGATTGCCTTTTCTGGAAAAAAAATTTACCGCACGAGCAACCGAACAACGAACTCTGACTCTCCATCATGCAGCGAACAACGAAATAATCTAAGCCCGTAGGTTGAAAATTCATTCTACGTGCCCTGTCCATCTTCAAAAAAACAAATGCTGACTGTGAGTTAGCGTTCAAGAAGCGAAGGAACTATATGAAAGGCTAAGCAGGCCGCTCTCCGTCGTCCTGGGGGCCTATTCTCTAACAACAAGCAATATTTTTTTCGCCAGCCATGTGTTTATTTCATTCATTTGTTTGAAGAAAATCAATGAAATAAACATATGACTTCGAAAAAGCTATTGCTTCGGAGTTAGAGAATAAGCCCCCTGCTCTCCCGTTTGCAAAAAAAAAAAAAACAAAAAGAAACACTAAAAGGCTTCCTTTGATTTAATTACAATTTAAAAATAAAAATTTATCAATAAATTAAAATACAACTGCGGTGGAACAGATAATAGGCCCAAATTCATAGCCGTCCCTTGAAGAAAATATTCCCTTGAGGAGTTGAGGGACTTCAAATCAGTCATTCTATTTTGTGAATCATCTGTTTTAATATGGTTTTAATCCGAGTAAAGGAAATATTTTCCTCAAGGGACGGCTATGAATTAGGGCCTTGGAATCAATTGGTTTGTATTGTGCTGTACGAATTATTTTTGCTGTCGGAACAAAACTTTTTTTTAGTCTGGGAGAGTAGGCACTCTTCCATAATTATAAATAAGTATTTACAATTATTTTTCATTTAAGTAACGAAAAGGGCATTGTCGTCAACAGTGAAAGGGTTTCGGGAATTCGGGATGCGTGACTTGTGATTTTCCATCACTATTTTGGAAAATAAAAATTCGAACCGGCGAGTTCCGTGAGTCGAAAGGGAACACCCAGTTTTGCGGGCAGCTCAGAGCGACTAACACTCCTCCACCACCACGAGGGGAGAAAAGAAAATCTCGCGTGGACGGCTTGTGTGTGTTTGTTGTGTCGAATCGAAACCGCTCGAAATGAGACTTCCCGGATTTCAGAATGTTTAGTCACTTGAAATATTTCAAGTGCATTGTTTCATTCGCGGTTGCGTGCCACTGTGATCTGGTGTCCGGCAAGTATTTCTCTGGGAATCATTAAAGGTCAGTATAGTGAACCTAACATGCTGAATTATTTTCGACGATTATGCACACGTGCAGATAAATCAATCGTTTAGGTCGGTCGTCCACTCGAAGCGTTTTCGAGCGGCGCTACAACGCGCGAACATCCCAAAGGCTCAAATTGAATGTGACATTGCCCACTACACGCTTATAGCTGCAGTGAATTCAATTAAGATTTTTTTGGACGTATACCTACGCTTCCAGTGGACAACCGGCCAATGGGTCAAAACATAATCCCCCATCTCGGTCATTGTAGATTCCACTCATTGTTAATGCTAGTTTCGTTACTTGTGACAATATTTTGTTTCCGTTCATTTGTTGCTCAAGTTTCCGAGTACAAAACGGGGGCTAGTGTTTAACAAACCTAAAAACAGATAGGAACAACCGCTCGCTGCATGTCTAGTTAAAGAAATTGTTCACTACTTCCTTTATTGATGAAGAAAGTGATTGATCCCTTTTTTCTTCCCCTTAAATATCTTGAAGATCGCCCAGTCCAGAAACAGGAGATCCCCACACCAATCTGTTGCATCCAGAGCGACAGAAAAGAAACTGGTTGGAAACTTGAGTTGAAAACCATTCGCCTTTGAGTCTCTTCCTTGTATTTTATTGATAGGACTCCATACACGGAGCTACTAAAAGAAAACGCGTTTGAAACTGAAGGAACCAGTTGGTTTGTTCGTTAGCTGCTGTCAACATGCTGGATGTACTGGAAAGCGTTCGGAAGGTTTCTAGCGGTACTGAAAACAAAGTGATGGCTGTTCGTTAGTCGTTGACAACCTGCTGGAAGCTTACTGGACTTGCTGGATGGTTCGAGGCTGAGTAAGTTCAGCAAAGTGATATGAGACAGAGGGAAATTTGATTTCTCGTCTATCGGTGCCTGTTATCACTTATTATTCGTTTTCAAGAACCGAACTATTTCTATTTCTCCGATTCAAATCGAAAGGTTAAAAAATAAGTAAGTTTTATAATAGCCCTGTTCGTTTGCCGTCCGGAGCTGCACTAACAGCACTGACTGAAGTAGGTACTAACCCTTCATCATTTTTTTCGCGTTATTCCACATGATAACCCGCAGTGGCGCACACAGGAATCGGTCTTGGGTGGGAGGGGGTTCGAAAGAAAAAACGGGTCCATTGTATCGACAGTACGCGCCTTACTGCACAAAAAGACAAAGATCTTAATATTTATTAGTAAAAAACATATAAATAAAAAACGTTCCTCAGCAAAATCGTGAAGCTCCGTAATACGTCTAGATACGATTCCTGGAATGTCCGTCCGCCGTCCGGGCCATATCTTGCTCCATATTGGGCCATAGGATTGCTCGAAAAAACTCATTTTTCATTTTTTTGCACATAGACTCCATTTGGGATCTAGTGGTCCGGCCATCTGATCAGCTTGATCAATATTGGCCAAAATGGGGGTTTTCAAAGGTTTTGTGATCATAGGCTTGCACATTCATGCACATACTTGCATGAATAGTAAACCCATGTGTGAAATTTGCAGCGTTTTTGGTTTATTATTCATTCTGAATAATACACCTATGTTTTCGGTCAGAAACAAATTGTTACAACCCACCCTCAAAATTTTTCTGTGTACGTATTAACATGTCTAGATTCGATTTCTGTCCGGGACATATCTTCCCCTACGATTGCTCGAACAAACTCGTTTTCGCTAATAAACTCCACTTGGGATCTAGTTGGTCCGAACAGCTGATCAGTTAAATCAACTAACTCCCTGGGTTTTTATGGGCCAAAAGCGGGTCCAAAATGGGGGTTTTCAAAGGTTTTGAAATCATAGGGGTGTGTGGTGTCGATTTTCATGTAATTTCAAGCCGGATTTGGCTACAATCATGAATAATAAACCCATGTGTAAAATTTGTAGAGTTTTGGAATAGTTCTAGTCCGGGAGCCCACCGTATGAAAAATCCGGGTCATTTATTTTGATCGTGTCTGGCACCTGCGCAGGACGTTTTCTATGGTCTAGGAGATGTCACTTCTGAGATCGCCAGGCATTTTCCGTGGGACAGGGGCTCACAGTAGAGCTGGCCGTTGACAAACACACCTTTGGGTACTTTGAAAACGACTGGCGGGAGTAAAAAGTCGTTCCCCACGTCCAATACGTTACGAAATCAACAACGCCTTCCAATTTGACCGTAGGTAACGCCATCAGCGAGCTTTAGAAAATGAGCTAATGCATCAGTTGATTTGGTCGTACGCCTCTGTTCCAGTTCAAGTTTCCCTCCCTTCGATTGTTTGAAGAACAGCTGAAAAGCGTTCGGTAGGATCAAGTTGTTTCATTTACTGGATGACGTGTTGACGTCACACGTCTTGCTGGAAGTGTTGAACTTGTAGTACTGTCAGCAGCTTCCAAACCTAGTTAATATGTAGTAACCAGCTTACTAAACGACTGGCATGTCCAGTCACCGAGTGATTTGAGTTTCCAATTTTCAAGATGAACGAACATCTTTTTAAAAAAACATCATCCCCAGTCTCCGTTTCGCCCTCGCGATTCTCATCAGCCCTGACTCGGTTTTGCTGGGTCGGGTGGAGCGCCAGGGCCGGAGATCGAATTAGCAGTTTTTTTCGTGATTGTTTGGTTGGTCCTGCCCCCAACGTCCTTGTTGTTCTTTAGTGAACATCTTTTAAAGTTTTGCTGGTGTGAAGTTTGGGGGGGGGAGGGGTCGGCCATTCTTCGTAAATTATTACCGTAGTTCTGCACCTCTCATTTTAATCTCCAGATAATTCCGCACACCCGTTCAGTCTTGCTTTCCCAAATAAGACGTCGGAAGAAGTCGAATTTTCAAGGTAAAAGTTTAAGTGGGTTTTATAGTTGTTTCAAGGGTGAAATATGAACAACGAAGATTTATCGGGCGTGCGGAATTATCTGGAGATTAAAATGAGACCTTAAAACCCAGGATTGGTGCAGAACTACGGCGACAATTTACGTAACGCCGAGTAGGTGAGGTATGATTGGAGGGGGGGGGGTCGAGGAAACACATGTACAACGCCCCCTTGGGAAAAATCGCGCCCCTTTGACCCAAAATTGACATCCATTAAGGCTCGTTCACAAGCTCTATTTTTGTGTTGTGTGGTGTCTAGGTAACCTATCAAAATGCTTCATTTTTCGAGGGAATTAATTTGTTTGGTTGCATAGACTCCACAGACGCATAGCATAGAGCTTGTGAACGGGCCTTTAAGGCCCGTTCACAAGCTCTATGTTCGCGTTGTGTGGATTCTATGCAACCAAACAAATTGTTTCCCTCGAAAAGTGAAGCATTTTTATAGGTTGCATAGACACCACACAACACAAACACAGAGTTTGTGAACGGGCCTTTAAGGCCTCGCCACACCGAACGCGAACTGGTCCGCTCGCGGAAAAACTATGGTAACGGGGTATACCTCACCCACGTTGTCATGGTTTTTTAGCGAGCGGACCAGCCCGCGCGGCAGTTCGCGTTCGGTGTGGCGAGGCCTTTAACTGTTTGGAAAATCTCAGTTTTTTTCGGGTACAAACATTTGCAATTAAGATACAAAAGGGCTCTCGCGGCCCTTTTTTGCAATTTCGACCGTCATTTTTGTGCTACTGATCCTTTTGCGCTAAAAACGACGATTTGGCTACAAAAAAAGTTGCACTTTTTCAGCAATATTGTGGTCAATTCACAAGAAAAATTTACGAGGAATCCGAAAAAAAAAATATTTAAAAAATTCTGGAATCACTTGTTTTAAAGTTATATCTAAAAACAACATTTCGGTACAGGGAGAACATGGCCGATAAATAATGTTTTTTCAAAACAAAGGATTGTGCTTCTCACACCAAGAAGTAGCCGGGTTTTCATTTTCATGGAATTTATCGAGAAAAAATGCGACAGACCGACAGTATGCCGAAAACCACTTTTTTTCAACTTTTCTGAGGTTGTACATCAAGAAAGTGAAGTCAGCTCGGACTCGATTTTTTTCACGAACACCATGTAATTTTCAACACTAGAGAAAAGCCTTTTTTAACTCTCCCACTGGGTTCCCACTCGAACAAACGAGAGTTCGGCTCTTCGCTGATTTTCGTTCTCTGGAAGTAGAAATTTCGGTTTTTTTCAAAACCCAAATTTTGCTGATTTTTGCTCTTCCAGAACCCGAAGTTTGCGGGTTTCGCAGTTTAAAACGCCTAATTTTGCGGGGTTGCCTCTTTCTAAAAATCTGTTTTGTAGAATTGGCTAATTCGAAAAACCAATGCGAGAGATATCTGTGGCTTTCTCTTTCAAAAAACCAATTTCTGTTGTATAAAATCATTTTCGCAGGATTTACGAATTACGAGCATTATTTTGGCTCTTCATAAACCACAACAAGACGAATTCGGTTCGCTTTCAAAACCCAATGTCGTGGATTGATTTTCACTCTTTTAGAACCATATGTGTAGTGGATTTGAATCCCTCTTAACCCAATTCAGCAGATTTATCGCTTTCAAAAACCAAACTTCGTTGGTTTGACTCTTTTCAAAATCGGTTTCGCTGGTGTGGATAATTCGAAAAACCAATGCGCAGTAGTGCACCTAAACCTGCGAAATCTTCGAGGTAGGTAGTGAGGCCACTAGTCTTTAAATAAACAAGGAATGTACTTTACTATCGCATGCAGCATCAAATTGTGAATATTTCTCAATTTTAGCGAATTAGAGATTGTTCTCAATTTTATCCGCGAATTTACGTTTTTTACTTCATTTTGGCCTGTGTCCAACTGGCTGAATGGATCAGTTTTCGATTCACCCTCCCTCGCACCTGTCAGAAACCTGATCCATTTTTAAATTAAGCGGGCAAATTCTATCGACCGAATTGCTTTAAAATTAAATTAAGGTAATCCAAGATTTAATATTGTTAGTATGATCGCTTAGACTACGAGGGTTAGTAGGTAATGCATGCAAGAAACTGTAGCCATAGGAGCCTACGTTGTCTGTCTTCCCTCGTTGAGGTGCGTTAGAAACGAACCGGTTTCGGCTGCTCGCCATCTTCAGCGTCTGTAAGTCCAACTGAAACTGTGGACTTACAGACGCTGAAAATGGCGAGCAGCCGAAACCGGTTCGTTTGTAACGCACCTCAACGAGGGAAGACAGACAACGTAGGCTCCTATGGCTACAGTTTCTTGCATGCGTAATCCAAGATGTTCAGAAAATCCTTGTTTCTTAGTCACTCGAGCAACATGATTTCATTGCCAGTGAGACCAGTGACTATCGGTTTTCCACATTATTTTTTGATGTGTACCAAATTCTTAGTATGTACGAATAGTTTTTTCCCCCCTTCTGGGCTTTTTCCTTCGAAATTTATTAAGAAGGCATCCCCAAGCCCTTCAATAAAAGCATGGAATTGGCGCCTCTAGGGTAGAAACAATTCCAAGATCGACAATCACAATATGACATTTCCAAAAAGTAGGTGCGCTAATGCTACCGCTACGTTTGTCAGATGACTCATTCCTTTGTTGTCGACTAATTTTGTCACGGATGTTTGGTTTTTCGCCTCACTGTTTCACGCTGCGTCAATAGAAGAGTGTTGAACTCATAGGAACTGAAGGAGAAAGCAAGCGTACACCTCGTTTCAAGAAAAACGAAAACGTTATCAAAATTAGTACGCACACAATTCAATTACAATCCATTGATTCTCCGTTATTTGATGGAGAGTATAAAATTCGCATTACTTCGTATTGTTCCTGGTCCTGCGAGGTATGAGAATATAAGTAATAGTATAAGTAACAATAGACAACCTGAATTTATAAACGAATTCAATTGTTTTATTTACCTTGGCACTAACTGACGGTCGAATTTTATTCACCGCTAAGTCAAAATGTCGCATTTCAACGACAAGAGTTTCTGGGTCGATCATACCTTCTTTTTCGGCCTGTTCAACGGCCTCGGCTAAAGCTAGTACGGAAGCTTCTTTAACTAGGGCAGCCAGATCAGCACCAGAGTACCCGTCTAGCTTTGGACTCTGCCCGATGCTTTCCAGCGAGACGTCTGCATTCATTGGAGGAACAGTCGCTTGCTAAAAAATAAGACGCGCAATTATTCATGATTGGCAAAAGAGGGCAAGACCGAAATTTATGAAAAACCTTTGTTAAGGCATTTAGTATGTCTACTCGGTCGTCAGGTTTGGGCAGACCAACGAACAAAATTTTGTCGAGACGACCAGGACGAAGTACCGCAGGGTCGACCATGTCAGGCCGATTAGTAGCCGCCATTAGGAAAACTCCTTCCCTACTTTCCACGCCGTCCATTTCGGTCAGAACTTGATTTACAACGCGGGAGCTTACGTTACCCTGCAGAATACCCGATGAATTTCAAGATCCAATAAAGAGAAATAATAAATAAAGAATAAAGACTCAATAAAAGGTTTCACCTCGGCGTTGTCGGATCTTTTAGGGCACAGCGCATCTAACTCATCGAAGAAAATTACGCAGGGCTGAGAATTTTTAGCTCGTAGAAAACACTGTCTAACTGCCCTTTCACTCTCTCCCACATACTGAACCGGAAAATTTCGGGATGAATTTCCCACGACAAATTCACAATATCTTAGTCTACGCTTAGTTGAGCCTACTAACCATATTAAGTAATTCAGGACCTTTGACGGAAATGAAGTTTATATTGGCTTCGTTTGCTACGGCTTTGGCTAGTAGTGTTTTTCCGCAACCAGGAGGGCCACATAGCATAACTCCAGAGGGTGCAACTACTCCCATACGGGAGAAAAGATGTGGATATTTGACTGGCATCTGTTAAGATAAAGTATTCTGTAATATACATATTATAACAAGAGAAACGAAAAAAGAAGTGGAGATCTCACCATAATGGACATTTTTAATTGTGATCTTATGTCCCGTAAAGATCCTATGTCGTCCCACGTGACATCAGGTACGGTAGCGAAACCTTCTCTTTTGGCAGAAGGTTGTACAGTCTTTAATGCTTTTAGTAAGTCTCCCTTGTTTATAGACAGAGCGGGTTGTCCAGAATCTTCGGTGGGCTTTTCGTCATCGTCAATGACGCATACATCATCATCATCGACCTTTCTTGGTTCCTTCTTCTTTTCTTCGACTTTCTCGCCCGACCCATCGATACCGTTTTGTCCGTTTTTAGACTCTTCGTCTTTTTCCCCGGGCTTCGTCTCGCTCGGTGTGGCTTCTAAGACGGTTCCAGACGGAACTTCAGGTTCGTCCGTAACAACTTCATGTCGACTTCGATTCGCTTTAACAGGAGAAACGGACGGCTGACGCGTTATTTTAGGCTTTTCGCTTTCGTTCAGTGACCTGAAAATCATGTTTCGAACTCGAGACACACCGAAGACATAAATTTAACTTGAAAATACCTCCGGATGGCAATTGTTGCAGCTTCGCTGATTAAAGCCTTCAAATCAGCAGCAACGTAACCGGGAGTGTATTCGGCAAGCTCTTCGTGCGAAACGTCGGGAGAAAATTTTATAGAGGAGCACATTACATTAAGAATTCCTTCTCGCGAAGAACGATTTGGAATGCCGATAGAAACTTCCTTGTCGAATCTACCGGAACGCCTCAGTGCAGGATCTAACGTTTCGGGTCGGTTCGTTGCACCGATGACTATTATTTCATCCCCTTCTTCTGTTTGTTCTGGGTTTACTGGTGATAACTCTGAAACAAAGGAGATTTAAATTGACCTTAACCGCATCATACAACTCAAATAACAAGAAATAACAAATTTAAATACCGTCCAAACAGGCTATAAGTTGAGCAACGATTCGCCTTTCCATGTCCTTTCTCGCGGTATCCCTGGATTGACAGATGGCGTCAATCTCGTCGATGAAGATGACACACGGTGTACACTGTTTAGCATGGTTGAACAAATTTCTTATCCGCTGCTCAGACTCGCCAGTTAAACCACCGATCAATTCAGGCCCTGCCACTTTAAGAAGATGAAGCCCCAGTTCCTGAAAATGAAGTGATTCAGAACCGATGTCTCGATCGTACTGCAACATCTGTGATACTCACGCCAGCTACAGCCTGAGCTAGCAGTGTTTTCCCACAGCCTGGAGGTCCATGCAAGAGAAACCCACGCGGCGGCGTTACGCCCAATGAGTAATAAGTTTCCGCCTGTTGAATGTGCAGGACTAAATCTCTGACGGTCTGCCAATATAATAAACATGAAGATAAATTTTCATAAAGGCTTTCTTAATTCAACCCTGTTCACCTGTAAAACGTCTGGATATCCGCCAAAACAATCGAAGTTGTAATTTGGAATTGCGGGAGAGTTAAATCCCAACGGAGGCCTTTGTTTTCTACCCATAGGGAAAATCGATACGGCGGGATTTACACTCAAGTGTGATTTTTTTCGCGACGAATCGTGCACCAATTTTGAGAACATGCTTGACGGAAACGGAACTTTGTGAGCGAGGTTGCTATCAATGGATTTCGTTGGCTGAAAAAATGAATGACAATAATAACAACATCAAATACAATTTATCTTAATAATCCATTATTACTTTCGATTTTTTAGAGGCTGAACTTTTAGATCTTTTAACTGGAACTCCTTCTTGCTCTTCGTCGCTACTGATATTTATGAGTTCTTCTTGATTATTTTCATCTCTTCTGAATCCAAAATTAAAAATCATCATGAACAATTAAATAAATATGTCAAAGTACAGGAATTTTACAGCTATGGTCTAAAACTCAAACGGAAATCAATGCTGACCATTAGCGAAATATACTCGGGCTATCACAAGCACATTTCAATTTTATTATTTCAATTTCAACTTTTGATAAAGAGACGCCAAGGTTTGTTAAGCGATTTGTGTTACGTGCTTGTGTGGTCGGCTCCCAGTAGGCGGAGTTCATACTGTGGCGATACTATATCGTTTCTACATCACTCTCACACATTTCCTGTTGTTTCTATCTGTCCTGGACTCTGTTAAGATGCGTCGGCGATGTCGAAACGATATCGTATTGCTCTAGCATGTTCGCCACCAAACATCTTTTACAAAATATTTAATACACTGCAGTTAGCTATGTTTGTAAATAATATACTTTCAATGAATTTTGACGATTGGTTATGGCATTATCTAGGAACTTGCTTCCGGACTAAGGAAGTGAATACATTTCGCGAAAGCTATAGGCATTAATTACCGTTTGGATTTAACTTTATCGACTATAGGCGAATGATCACACAAGTGATATAAATTACTGCGCTCACCGAGAATCCGAATTGCCGGCAGGCGCGATACAGCCTGATGAGCCTCCAGAGGGGGACGTTTGCTCTTCCTAAAAAGTTTGATATCCAATTAATCCACGATTAATTACAACAGCATCATAGCTAACAATGAGAAAGAAACCATTGGGCATCACATTTTAAAAAGCTATGTGACTAGGCACCGTACGCAACACTTGGAAATCCCTGCACGATCGTTTTTTTTCATTTTTCTGCGTGGGAGTGGGGCGAAAAAAGTTTTAAAGTGTTTTTTCGCAATATTTCATCATAATAAATCATTTTCCACCCATTTTAATTCCCCCCCCCCCCCAGAAATGGTCCATTTGAATTTTTGCAATTTTTGGCGATGGATTCGGAAAGAGCACGCTATTTTCTCTCAGGATTAGCCATTTATGTGGCCTCAAATGCATCTCAAAGTCGTACAAATCGGGGATTTTAATTTATGGGATTGTAATTCACGGGTATGGACAACCCGTGATTCAGAAAAACATGAATGAAAACATGAGTGAAACAGGAATTCAAATTGAAAGCGAGTTTCTCACATTTGGTAGGAAAAAGTTATGTAAGCCTTAAAAATCGTTAGAAAAATCATATCTCGAAGGGTTATGATTTCCGAACCATGGTGTATTGGGTAATTTCGGTCGCAAATGAGGTCTATTTTCACCCGAATCTTCTTATCACACTTAGCCTCTTCCACCCTGTATAATGTTATTCGGGGAAAAGCTAATCCATGAGATATCCAGTGATTGATAAACCCCTTAGGAGAATTTTAACTTAAATAGCGACTATGAATACAGGTCTTAGTTTTACTAAGCCCAAAGAAGCGATCCCTTATGTCGCACCTTTAGGTAATTAAATTATATTTTGCCATGGTATTACGCAGAAAACTGATGAAATACGTCTTGCCTTTTCTCTGTCATTTTAAATTGTTTTTACGAACCCCCCACAATAGGCCCATCGCCGATGGTGTTAAGCCGGCTCCACACATGCGGTATTTGCCAAATAACGAGCAAAATATTTTTCAATTTTCAGTTAATCGGTTTCTAGGCAATGCTAGAAATTGATTGATATTTTGCCAAGGTGCCTAAATTTTCTATAGGTGCCGCAGATCACTGTCCTTCACCTACGTCACGAGCAGTCCCAACCGCCATTGCGCTAGACCCAGTACGTTATTAATTGTTATTGGGTTGTGATTTTTGAGAAATCATTAACTTCAATTTCAAAATTAACTTGCTCTGCTGCTCTACGGTGAGCAATCTCCACCCCTCCCGTCCGATGGGCTGGGGGAAATCTGCGGCACCTATAGTAAAGTTTAGTCACCTTGATATTTTGCTAGTTATTTGGCAAACACCGCATGTGTGGAGCCGGCTTTACATAATAGGCATGTTTCTTTGCTACAGCGGTGTAGAAAATCATATGATATCATTCAATAGGTCTGTTCCAGCCAACGATATATAAACCTGGATTGCTCACAGCGGACTGGAGGAGTTCCTGCAAGGTGTTAGGAACATGTTCAGAGCAGAGTTGCTATCGGACTAGTCAATAAAATTTAAGTTTATCACATTCTATTGGCTAATCCCATGGCAACTCTGCTCCGAACATGTTGCAAACTCCTTGGTGGAGCAGACACGAATCACATAATATTATTTTATATTTTCCAGTTTGTGAGGGAGATTTGAGGTTGAGGGAAATTAGAGGAACGACTTGGCACACGGGCCTATGTTTGTTTTCTTTTTGCCACACTATCATAGAAAGTCACACAATGCGATTGATAAACTTCGAAATTCGTATTTTTTCACTACTGTAACACTAGAACGCAACAAAGAAACTGGCCAAGTGTCTTCTTCTGGTTCGGGAACTTGGAGCAACTTCCAAGACCGAAGTGCGATTGACGAAGATAAATCTACTTCGAGTTTTAAGATCTATTGACTTACCTCCTCAATTTCTTCTGGTTCTCCGTCACCTCTGTCTTGCGAATTGCTCATCATATTTATAATGGTGTACGCTATACGTGGGGATGAAACATTCATAAACGGAGATTGAATTTTAAAACAGCATTAAAGCGGGTATACCTTTGAGAACCGACGCTTTAAAAGCCGCTCTATTTCTCCTTTGATATTCCATGAACTTCGAGCGGAGATCGTCAACCATTTCATCTTTGTTTATCATACTCTTTTCTATATTGTCGTCCAAATACTTCATGCACGGAATAAGCATCTTCATCGATCATGAGTACAGTTCAACAGAAACTTACTTTGTCAACACGACGAAACAATTGCATATCCGAAAAATAAGGCATTCGCATTGTCGGAGAATTGGCTTTACCCGAAACATTCCGGGGTGAATCCATCGGCGACCTAGACTTAAATAATAACTTGTCGACTAAGAAACTAACAGCAGAAGGCTGCGTGTATTTATTATGGTAATATTGGGCAAGTTAATCATAAAAATAGGAATTCTATGCACGTTTATGCGTTCTTTCTCACTAGAAGTAAAAAAAAAAAACAGCATTACATCCTTCTTTGCGGATAACAACCAACGCGAGTCTTTTGGCTCGTTCTGTTATCATTTTACTGCGGGCAATTTGAAATCTAGACTGGTTCGCTTTTGTGAGTTTTGTGAAAAACAACAGTTTTTTTACTTCTCGGGGAATTTCGCCAAATGACTTGTTTTTATTATTCCGGACCTGCTGAAAACGAATTTGGATTTTGGCAAGCTGATTGCTGACATTTCACCGGAATCTCGGAGTCCAAGATGGCGGCCGTATTTTTCGGGACGGGATGTATTTTGCTATTTTCACTCCCGTGCTGATATTTTTCATGCAATTTTTATATCTCCGTAAACATTGTACAGGTTTCGTTGAAATTTGTATTGTAACACACATTGGTTAAGGCGTGGAATCAATGTACGTCGCAACTCATGATTTAGTAGCAGCTAGCTAGAGCCAATGGCTATACAATTCGCAATACATAAACACTAATTTTTCCGGCGAGGGAAGTTGTGAAGGCTGACGCCATCCTTCGTTCCCAAGTGGCACCCAAAAACATCAATCCTACCTGATTCCATCAACCGAAACGTTCGTTTTAGATACACGTCACATTAAGACTTGATTATCATCCTTTTGCAATACAATTCGGGCAAATGAAAACTAATTAAAAAATAAAAAACCACTATCTGGAGCAATCAACCACGTTACTATTCACAATTGGAGGCGAGCAGCGCCGCCAGCGCTGTGTCAATGGCAAGAAGATGAATTAATACAGTGCAGATCAAATGTAAACAAACCTCTTGATTACAAGGGAGGTTGAGTTCAGTTTTGTTATTTTAGTGCGTTTTTGCTTATTTATTTTTACTTTTTTTTCGCGAAAATGCTGAGAATTGACGAAATTTGTGAAGTGAGCGTTTGCACTCATAAATCTAGAAATTTCAAGGAGGCCGAAGAACTTATAGCGGCCGGTCTCGTTGTCCTCACAAGGAAATTGCCTTCAGATGGTGAAGGCGTTCATCCCGCGTGCGTCGTTAGGAGCTCTTCGTCGCCTGACAAGACTTACCAGGCTGAAGGAGTTCTAGCGAGCCAGGTCAGTTGCTTGAGATTTACTGAAGTCAAGTGTAGGCAGGTTGCTCAGGCTCTTGCAAGCACGTTGTTGCCTCCTTGGTGCCCGTGAACCGGTATGTTGTAGTTCTTGAATTTTTTTTGCTGTGTTTCAAGGGGATCATACATTTAAAATTTGTTTAAACGCCCTGTTGTCTCACACGTTGTGTGGCTTGGTGAGTGTGAGAGAAAAAAGAGGATATCTGGTGCGTGTAGCACTGTCACGTAGCGGTAGCACTTCGGCCCATGATTTTCTTCTAATGTAGGAACTTTTTCCACTACTATTTCCGGGAAAGAATGAACCGGTACAGTTTTATAATTTTTCTTTGTTTCCGTAAGCCAAGAGCAGGCCAAGCTAGAGAACCTTTAGAACCCAGGTACGGAAACACACGATAACCGCCGTATTTGGTCCCTCCGCCGTTTTATCGCTTGTGCAGTCACTCCATTTAATAATAATAATGAAAAAGAAGAATGAAGCTGTTTTTTTAAAAAAAAGAAATCAGATGGTATGAGTTTTGAGAACAGGGGGCCTGTTCTATAACTTTTGACTGTCACTATCACTGTCTCTTTCCACCCGTTCTCCCCATCAACATGTGATTTAATTCGGGTCGGACGGGTGGAAAGGATATTCCTAGGAACACTATGAAATTTTGCAGAACAGGCCCCCAGGGGGCCTATTCTGAGTTGTCGGGAAGAAATGCCGCAAGTGCGGTTGCTATGACGGGATAATGTTATTTCTTATTCAGCGTTCTTGGATCCCGCTTGCGGCATTTTATCCCGACAACTCAGAATACGCCCCCTGAAGAGAGACAATCAAGAGACGTGTGGAAGAGAAAACATTTATCAAGACCCGAGTGATACCGACTGGAGGGACCAAATATGGCGGTTATCGCGTGTTTCCGTACTCGGGTTATATAGTAGCCTTAGCCAAGCCAGAGGCCGAAATTTCTTTGGTTTTGTCTGCTATGCTTGGCAACCCAGGGTGTATACTTGTGTAGTACTTGTTGTAGAAGTAGGTGCCTTCAAGCAAAGCAAAAAATGTGAGAACTACCACATACCGGCTGACGGACATCAAGGAGGCAACTACGTGTTTGGAAGAGCCTGAGCTACATGACTCCTGCCTTACAATGGGGAACTTCCACATTTTTCAAAAGTTGGTGTTGCTTAAAGAGGGCTCTTCCACAAGTCTATTGCTCACATTAAACTTCAAAATCAGTCAAGGATGCTTTTTTAGTGAATTTTTAAAAATTTTGAGTGGGGGTTCGATTACGTAAAAACTTACTTATTGAAATTGATGATGCGGGGAAGAGGGGGTTAGATGCGTTTACTGGGAATAAATTTTCCATGTTATTTGTAAACAAACAATTTTAGAGTTCCCTCAAATGGTTCACAAGTAAGTATTTACGTCATTTCTCCTCGCACCATCCATTCCCTTCTGAAGAACTTTGAACCTTTTTTAAAAATCTTAAAACGCACCAATCGGGTTGCAACTTCCGTTGTTATCCTTCAGTTCACGGGTCAAATCACCGGTATGCTTTTCTCCCCAATCTGAGATTCATGCAAGTTCCCCATTAGTACACTTGACTTTAGTAACACTCAAACAATTGGCCTGGCTCGCTAGAACTCCTTCAACCTGGTAAGTCTTGTCAGGCGATGAAGAGCTCCTAGCGATGCACGCGAGATGAATGCCTTCACCATCAATCTCCCCGGGACTCTTTCACTTAAATCCGCCTGAGCGCGCTCTGGTCCACCTGCTCGCCCACAATGTCATTATGGGGACCGTGCAAAGGTAAGAAAAAGAGCGCTCTAGGGGAAGAGCTGTAAGTTTAGGTACAATAACGAACGCCGGTAGTCATCAAGATTTCAATAGAGTTTGGTACGACAACCGAAGAAAATCTCAGATTTAGACAATTTCTTATTATAAAATTCCTCCTAAAGCTATCAACGAGCTTTAGTAATGGAGTAACTGTAATGTTAAAATTAATTACAAAGTTATATTAGGGGTAAAGTTCGGAGAAAAATGTTGCTATACCTGAGGTCAGTTCTCTTTTCAAGAAGTATCAAGTAAGTAAGTTCAATGCAGTAATTGCTTAGTGATCTTATTATCCTTTGAAATTGGTCAACAAGCATCATATTATTTTCCAGGTAGCCAGAATTATCTCTATCCAGCTTTGGAAAGTACAGGGCCGTATTCATATAGTCGTCACTCAAGCTGAGTATTTGCTTAAACGGCTTCAATCCGGTCGTTCTAATTAGTGAGTCGTCTGTTTTGAATCGAAATAAACAAATACTCAGCATAAGTGACGACTATGAATGAAGGCCAAATGTTTATAGTAGGAGGCCGATGCCTATCTCACACTCACCTCAACCCCTGCAAATTTGCCGTCGACTTACCAAATACCCTGTATACATTAGAAACAAATTGCTAAGCAGAGAAAATTAATCCAAGCTTAATCGCTTGATCTTGTTGCGGGGGGGGGGGGAGTGTGAATAAAATAGTTTTGTAGGAAAGGATTAGTGGATTTTATTGGCAGCCCCAATGCTTGCGTTTACAGTTGTTACATGAATGAAACAACATGTGAACTCAAAGAACGTGTCATCAAACTTCATCGCACATTGGCATCCCACATGAATAAATATCACTCCGGTTTCGTGGTCAAAGGTGCCAGAGATAACTGTTGTTGCTGTTGACGTCGAAGGACGAATAAAAGACCCCTCTTCGGAAGTGATGGATTCCAATGACGGGGTGTTAGTGGAGCTTTCGTAAGATATCCTTCATCTTTTCTCCCAGTCGAGATCCAGGTCGCTTCTTGTACGCCTCAGGGAAGATGGTATGGACGTATGATGAGAAATTCAGGATGTTTGAGGACCTTACCCCAACGAAATGCTGGCAACCCGCAAAAACGTTGCCTGAACCCGAGGCTTCCATCAGCGCTGAAAATATTAAATAAAAGAAGATTTAGAGATATGCATGTTGACAATGGTTACGTTACAAAACTCGGGGCTCGCGTTCAAGCGCTGAAGTGTAGAATTAAGCGCTTATGGAGTTTTGCAAGGGTGATTTCTATCGCGATGGGACGTGTTTTGTTGGATTTTAAACACTTACTCAGCGCTGAGCTAGATTGACAGTTTTGCAACGGCAAAAGACTAAGTGCTTATTAAGCGCTGAACAAGTATGAAGTTTTGCAACGCGGCCATTGTAAACACTTATATCAGAATTCATGTGGGTCGTCATTGGCAACTAATCGCAAAGAAACTCGCATTGTGGTATAAAAAGGTACAATTTACAAAAATTATAAAAGAAACTCGTATAGTGGTACAAAAAGGTACAATTTACAAAAATTAAGAAAGAAACTCGCATTGTGGTATAAAAGGGTACAATTTACTTATTTTAACTTGCCACAAAATTATTATTCGGGGACACAATTTTTTATTCGGGGTCACAATTTCCCCCCTTGTTACTAAGAGGATAAAGTACTGCTTTTTCCTCACCATTGCCTTTAAATCTTACGATCCGGTGAACAATACATGCTATACATTTTATCGGGGCGTCATTCTTATCGTTATTATTAACCGTGTCACAATCCGGGAGGTGTACCAAATTTGAATTTCGTCGTTTATAGATATTTTCACATCTAAAACACTTAGTAGTAAGACGGGTAGACCGAGTTTCCCGACAGATGGGGCACTCCATTATCCAGGTTTTCGGATTCCGCGTCGCGGCATCATCGGAGGATCTAACTCTTTTCGTCGTAGGGTCGGCACGTCGCGCAGGTGTGTACGTCGATGGAATCAGCGTAGAGGTAGAGGGCGGCGTGACACTCTTCATTATTTCGGTTACCGCAGCGGAATGAGTGAGAGGGATCGTCGTTGTTGGACGGAACTTTGATAACCACAGTCAGGGGAGAGGGATCTTTCGGCGAGTCCACCGAAAAGCGGGTAGAGGAACAGGAGGATGAAGAAGAAGACGAGGTGGATTCCGAATCAGAGGAGGTTTCGCTGACTCTCGGCGTGGGGATGAGCCCCACATGGAAGACATGGAACAGGCACATGGAAGAGGCAGGTGTCATCGCAGTGGACTGGTCCTGAGTAATGCGACGGTCGGGTGTCTGAGCGGTCCCATTAAGTGAACGAATTAGGGGACGTAAGGTGTCGGCGTGAATCCGGTTGGTTTCCAACCATCCACTCATGTCATTATAGAGAGCCCTCAGACGGCGGTTCCCTTGAGAGAGTCGCTCCAGCCTCTCGACGAGTTGCGACACCTCGCTGAAGGTCGGCCATCCATTCGGTGATGATTTGGAGAGTTTCGACGGAAACGTTTACGGTTTCGAGGGAATACATTGTACTGGGGACAAAATGATTTCGTTTAAGGGCGGCCTTGAGAGTTGTATCTGTCGACACGTAGGGCGGGAGAAGGACCGACTGGACAAGACACCCCCCAACAGCCACCTCGACACCCCCCCCCTGGAACTAGTCAAAGTTCATTATCAGTCTTTCGCGCCCCAGTCTCGTGGAAAGTACGGAAGTTCCAACGGGGGCGTGGTCGTAAATTGTACGTACCGTGCATTTCAGTTAAGTCAGTGTTCAAAGTAGCGGAAACATTTTGTGACTTTCCTAAATCGTTATCGGGAGTCGACTCAGTAATAGGATTTCCCTGAGGGTTAAATAAGGAATCATCGAATTCGTAGAAATCAATGTTCCGTTAATTTTTAGGGTCATTCTCACCACCAGCACTTGTTACAGGAGAAAAGTCGTCCCCTTGAGTGAACCCAGGGGCGTCAAATATTCCGTCTCGAGAATAGGCGGGCTTAAGTCTTTGAATGTTTATGACCTGAACTTTTCCAAGATAATCTGATACATCGTACACCACATCGGTGCGTCTTCTTACGATAGTTTGGGGCCCTCTTCAAAGAGAGGCAAATTTCTTTGATTCCCCTATCTTGGTGTAAGGGTGATACACATAAACTTGGTCACCGGGAACGAAATACCTAGGGTTTCTACGTTGGTTTATGTACTCTGCCCGTTTTGCTGAAGCGTTTTCGGCCAAATCTCTGGCCAACTTAGAGGCTTGTTCATATCGTTTCCTTCTTTTTTCCCACGAATCGCCTAAGTTAGTTTTACTCGTTTCGAAAGCGGCTTCAATTGGAGAACGTATGTCCCTACCGAAATAGAGGTAATTGGGGGTGTAACCAGTGCTCGAGTGAGCTATGCCCCGATAGGCAGCTACAACGTAGCCCTTCCAACGATCCCAGTCATGGCCCATTTTCCGAGTGTACTTGGCCACTCCATCACCTAGATTTCGGTGGAATCTTTCTATCAAGCCATTGCTTTGAGGACGGTAAGCGGTCGTTTGCAATTTCACGATACCTAGTTCATGACATAATTGTTTGAACACCCCTGACGTGAAGTTGCTACCCCGGTCAGTCAGGATTTTTTCAGGCACGCCATTCCTTAGAAAGTGGCACTTAAGGCCTTCTACCAAGGTTGAGGTGGTTTGGTCACGTATTGGGTAGGCGTCTGCATACCTTGAGAAATGGTCGAGAGCAGTGAGGACGTAACGAAATCCCTACGTGGTGACGGGAAGGGGACCCACAACGTCAAGGGCTAAAACCTCTCCCGGTTTTGAGGGAAAGTGAGGCATCGGATAGGAGGTTGGAGGCCTACCGGCGTCTTTCGTTTTTGACACGCATCACATGACTTTACGTAGTCACGTACATGGTTCTCTAGTTTTGGCCAAAATGCCACACGTTTTAAAAGTTCGACAGTTCGGTCTTCCCCCGGATGACCGGCCCACACCGAATCGTGACAGAGGCGAAGTACAGCATTTCGTAAAGTTATCGGAACTACGATACGCAATTTTTCTTCACCAGACAAGGTCGTCATCTTGAATTTTATTCCGTCCATGACTTTAACGTCAGTCATTTTTGCTGGATCTAGTTGTCTAACCCAAGAGTCCAAGTCTTGGGCAGCTATCAAAAGTTCTTTTGTAAAAATAGTTGGTCCGGGTTCAGTAATCTCAACCTTCAAAAGGCGACTAAGGGCGTCCGCATTACCGTTCATTTTCCCGGGGCGGTACACCGGTTCGTAGTCAAACTCCGCCATTTTAATCGTCTACCTAGCTAGGCGGGACGTCGGATCCTTTACGTTTAGGCTCCACACTAATGGAGAATGGTCTGTTCTTAGTTGGAACAGTTTTCCGAGCAAGTAACATCTGAAATGTTGACTGGCCCAAACCACCGCTAGCATCTCCTTCTCAGTCACTGCGTAATTTTGTTCATCTTTATTTAAAGCACGACTAGCGTAGGCCACAGGCTTCTCATTATCATCTACCTCTTGAGCCAATACCGCGCCCAAGGCTACGCCAGACGCGTCAGTGGATAATACAAATTGCTTAGAAAAATCTGGATAGGCAAGAATTGGTTCAGAAATCAGAGCCTCTGATAAAGCTTCGAATGACTGTTGTTGTTCCACTCCCCACTGGAATAGTATATTTTTCCTAGTCACTCAATATTATATTTTTCCTAGTATTTTTCAATAGCATATTTTTCC
Organism: Corythucha ciliata; assembly: GCA_038030265.1. Classification (NCBI taxonomy): domain Eukaryota; kingdom Metazoa; phylum Arthropoda; class Insecta; order Hemiptera; family Tingidae; genus Corythucha; species Corythucha ciliata. Next base: position 41,433,971 of record CM075942.1, on the reverse strand, counting down.
TAGTAGTAAGAGGACGAGCTCGAGAGGCGTAATTAGGCACAAATCGTCTGTAGAATCCCGTCAACCCAAGGAAGGACTTCACGTCACGGACATTTTTAGGAATCGGAAATTGCCGAATTGCCACTATTTTTGATGGATCTGGCCGGATACCATCCGCCGCTACGATATGCCCTAAATAGGAGATAGAGGTTTCAACAAATCGACACTTTTTTTAATTCAGCCGCAAGCGGGCACTCCGCATTCGATCTAGCACTTCCCGGACGTCGCGTTCGTGAGACTCTAAATCTGGGCTGAAGATAAGAATATCGTCTAAATATACTTAGCAGTTGCGGTCCAGCATACCCTTCAACAAGTCGTTCGTTGCCCTTTGAAAACTCGCGCAAGCATTCCGGAGACCGAACGCGAGTCTACTAAAATGAAAATGATGGCCCATAGTACGAAATGTCGTCTTATCACGGTCTTCGACTTCCCCCAAGTCGTTCAAGCGTTTCATTGATCGCAGGCATAGGGTAAGCGTCAGGTCGAGTGACGTGATTGAGCTGTCGATAGTCGATACAAAATCGCGTTCGGTCTATTCCTTCAGGGGTTCGTTTTCGAACCAAAACTACGGGCGCCGCCCTGGAACTCTGTGTAGGGGATATGATTCTCCGAGAAAGTAAGTCATTCAAATGGTCCTCCATCACTGGTTTTAAAGCATGGGGTACCTGATAAGGTCTAACCAAGATGGGTTCCGTCCCGGGTGGTAGATCAATCGTATGGGAAACCGTCAGAAGACACCCTTGAGCATCAACCGGATCCCATAGTTCTAAATATTGTTCATACAATTTGAGTACTAAATCACGCGAGGGGCCTGTTAGTTGTTGCAAATGTTGTTGCATAATATTCTCCCGCGACTCAAGCAGGGGAGAAAAGCCAGTCGTTTCCCCCTCTTCCTCCACTTCAAATGGCATAAGACTATTCGTGGGGCAGGATTCCATTCCCAAAATATTCGATTCATCCAGGTTCCCTCTTCTTAACATCAGTGGTGTGATCAACTACAACCACGTCAGCCCCGTTGAGATCTCTTTCTACCATCCCGTCGGTTCTGACGTTACTTTCTTCCGACGTCACGTCAGTCTCGACGTGAACGTTCTCAACCATTCCAACATTTTTGACGTTAGCCAGGGAGTCCGTAACCACCCCTTGGATATTGGAGATGAGTCTGGGCATAACTTTGCCGTTCACGGGGTCAATCAGAATGGGTAATTTGCTCAACAGATCTAGCCCCATTAGGCCCAAATCGGAGTAAGGTTTCGGGGGCACTGCAAAAGAATGATCGAACACGTGTCCGTGGACACTGATGCGTACAGTTTGTCGACCGGGTAATAACATCTCGGATCCATCAGCCAGCCTAGCTACGAGAGTATAGGGCTCAATAGGTATACCAGGTAGGGCATACGGTAAGATGGACGTTTGAGCCCCTGTATCTACAATCATAGGGTAAGAAATCCTTCCGACAGTTATGTCTATGGTGATGAAACTACATTTAAACTTCCCGACGTAGGTTTATTCACCCTTCGGAATTTTTGGTAAACTGACAATTTGTCGCCGCGAACTTCCGGCAATTACGCTGTTCATGGCCACGATAGCCACAGAAATCACAAGATAATTCGACTGTTTTATTACTACGATTACAATCAACCGGAAAATGGTCAAGCGATTGACAGTACAGGCAAGGTCTGACGGGGCGCGTCATTCGCCTAGCTCCGAAAGGAGACTCCGATCGTACAGACTTCGAATCCGACAAGGTGGGGCAATTTCGTTTTATATGACCCTGTTCATTACATCCAAAACACCTAACATTAGCATTTGATGAATTAGCACCGAGGACAGGGGTAGCCTGCCTTTGGACGGCAAACAAGCTGGGAAAGTCTGTTTCATCCTCCCTGTGTTGATGTTTTTCTAATTTTTCCGCTCGCCTGACCGCGTCCTCAAGCGTGGTTGGTTCAAGGGCCACCAGAATAGCAGAATTTCCCCCTTTTAGACCAGTCACGAAAGCGTGAAGAGCACGCTGGTGGACGGCCTGCCTCTGAGCTAGAGGTTTAGGCGCGCTTCAAGGGCGTTAAAGTACGTTCAGCGAAATTTAAAATACGTTCCGCGAACTTTCGGGGAGTTTCGTCCGGTTTTTATTTTGACTCAAATAGCAATTTCACCGATTCTTCGGGTGTCCGGGCATCGGTCCACGTACCGCCAGATCATTCATAAAGGTAGTCGCCGTAGTCCCGTCACCCCGCATCACGTCGTCCCGTATATCCGACGCGTCAAATAGAAATCACGTCACCCGTCTCCGCTACTCGTCGCCTCGTCTCTCCACGTTGTTACGTCACCGCCAAACGAAGTCACGTCCCGTAGTCACGTCACCCCACAACACGTCGTCCCGTATATCCGACGCGTCAAATAGAAATCACGTCGTCCCGTCTCCGCCACCCGACACCCCGTCTCGTCTCGTTGTTACGTCATCGCCAAACGAAATCACGTCCCGTTGTCCCGGCGCCCTCTACTCGTCGACCCGTCGTGAGAACCTGCTGCGAACTGTTACCCCCCCCCCCTTTTTGTCTTTAAAACCTTCTTTCCTGCTGAGTATCCGTCCTCATCCCCGATTGTTTTAAGTTTCTTTTAGTATAGTTATAAGAATAAATTTTGCGTTTCAGTTTTTTAATTTATTTATCTTTTTCCCAGTTTTCCTCCTCTTGCATAACGTACCCCGAATCTAAGAAAATAAAACGGATCAGAGGGTACTAATGTACTACAATTTTGGTGCCAGGTGTGGGGTTATGCGAGTATAAAAGGAGGAAAGCTTGGTCTACTTGGGTATTGGGCTATCTTAAGTGTCAAAACTCTATTTTAAGCTGTTTCGTATGTGTTTAAGTGTTTTGAATGTTTCTTCTGTCTTATAATTAAGGATTTAAAATGCCTAATGAAAGGGACGCTTTTCAAGATTTGGCCAATCTTTTAAGGCCACTCGTACAACAGCTAGCCGATCAAAATGCTGCTCAAAATCGTGTCGTTCCCCCTGGTTCCCCCATTTCATCCATTTTGTTTCATTCTGTCAACTCGTGGGAGCCGGGGAGGACGAGGGACCTTCCATCCGTCAATTCTTTTCCCTGTTAGAAAATACGACTCACAAACTTACTGGCCAACAGAAGATTGCCTTTTTACAGACAAAACTCAAAAAGGGTGCTCTCGATTATTTTTTGACGTTAAAAGACCTATGGGTGGGTAATGACGCTTTCAACCAAATTCGGGATGCTTTAGTTGAACGAGTAGTTGGTTGCCGCAGAGGCAACCATAACCGACGAAACGTAAACAAAACAGGCCGTGGTGGCAACAACAACTGACGAGACGTAGGCAAAACTGGCCGTAGAGGCAACAACAACTGACGAGGCGTAAACAAGCTGGCCGCGGAGGCAACAACAACTGACGGGACGTAGGCAAAACTGGCCGTAGAGGCAACAACAACTGACGAGACGTAGGCAAAACGGGCCGCGGAGGCAACAACAACTGACGATACGTAGGCAAAACTGGCCGTAGAGGCACCCACAACTGACGCGACGTTAGCTAAACTGTCCGCGGAGGCATCCACAACTGACGCGACGTTAGCTAAACTGTCCGCGGAGGCAACCACAACTGACGAGACGTATGCAGATAAGACGGGCTGATTACCGGAGAGACACGATTCTAGAGGGTCGTGCGGACGGTTGCCTTCTTCTGCCTTCACTACTGTTCTCCCCTCAATTTCTACAATTTACAAAAATTATGAAAGAAACTCGCATTGTGGTTTAAAGGGTACAATTTACTTATTTTAACTTGCCACAAAATTATTATTCGGGGACACAATTTTTTATTCGGGGTCACAGGACCAAGTATGGCGCCGATTTGCGTGTTGCAGTACTCGTGTTTTATCGGGAGCGGACACGAATGCCTAACCTTCACTGATAAGAGTGAAAATTCTAATTTGGTGGGCAGCTTGCTGTGTCTTCGTATAGAGAATTTTAAGAGAAAGTCATTTTTCTTATTATAAAGTTCCCTCCTGTGACTTTACATAATTATTTTGAAGTGAAATGGACCCCACAGAGCTAAGCTCATACGCTGAAAGCCTTGTCGATGCTCTCCGAGACCGTTACCATGCCAAAATGACTGCACTTGGTGTCGACCCACTCGTAAGATTGTAAGCTCCTTATTTATTGAATTATTGTTGATGGAATTTGTTTTTTCCCTATTCGTTCGTATTCAGGGGCCTTGGATCTGTCTTCCACTGGAAGCGTTTTCGAGCGACGCTACAACGAGCGTTCATCCCAAAGGCTCAAATTGGATGTGACATCGTCCACTGCAGGCTTTGCTGCAGTCAATTCAATTTAAGGCTTTGAGATGTACGCTCGTTGTAGCGCCGCTCGAAAACGCTCCCAGTGGGCGACCGGCCTTATTCAAAGACCTTATAATGGAAGCTTAAGGCTTAAAATTAAGGCAGAGTTATTTGATAGATATTGGGGTCTGTGCTTGAAAGGCCTTTACGCTTAAGATGGCTAATTCGATAAAGGAAACTTTCAGATTATTCCACCTGAATAGGGCTTAACGTTCTTTTACAAGTTTGATCGGAGATCGTGGAGTAATTGCAATTTTCAAATTTTTGTTCAAAGAATTGATGATTACTCCTCGGATGCACGTCACTTTCCTCCTTTAACATGGACTTCGTCAATTATTTGGTCTTCGGTGTGAGTGCTTATACGATGGAGCAATTCAAGTGCTACAAAACCTTGTAGTCTTACACCAATTTCAAATCGGGGTTCGTAAAATCCATCGGACCCGTCATAATGAACAATCTTATTGTTGTCACCGGTAAGGTAAATAAGCATGATGTGATTTCTGCAATTTGACACTTTTCGACGTCTACAGGGTTTAATTGGTTTACCCCCTTGGTGAAAGGAGGTACATAAACTTCAGCCATGTGACGGTTGACCTGATCATGAATGTGAAAACCACGATCGCCCAGCAGGAAGTCTCCCGGAATTAGTTGATCAAGGATGCTGCAATTTTCAGTGATAATTTTTTCATTGGAATGGCCTTCGTATGCTTCGAACATAATCGTAACGGATCCTTGAGTAACGAAACGAGGTCATTGCATGCTTATTATTGGAAATATGTTGGAAGGAGGCTACCTTGTTAGAGGGATTTTGACAAAAAACTTCGAAGCAATTAATAAATGAATAAAATCGTGAGATATTTTTAATAAGTAGTTACGCAGAGAGAGTTAACCCGAGGCCACACAGAGCGATTTGCTAGAAAAATAATGGAAATATCTACGACTCTGAAGGCCTAAAAACCACTACGATGTAGCGTTACAGTTACACGATTTCTCAAAATTTAAGCACTCAGCGACACTTTTTTAAAGCGATTTATTAACTCCGGCGAATGCCCACCGATCTCCAAATATGATAAAAACCCAAAATTTACGCGAAATAATAGAAAAACAGCAATACCGGCTATGCACTTCCATTACGATACCACAGTCAGTGGCCCACCAAGTTAGAATTTGGAGATAATATAACCCAACTCTTATCTCGTGTCCGTTCCCGATAGTGCCTTAGTGTAGTTAGTGTAGCGAGTGTAGGGCGTTCGCGATGAGTTCAGAGCTACTCCTGGCTGCCCGAAGTTACTCCAATTTTTTGTTATAAATTGATAACTCTTATCTAACATGCACAAGAGTGATAAAATATCACGACTGTTATGAATTTACACTGGCTGCTCTGAAAGCGTTCGCGTAACAAAAAAATCCTCGCTGCCCTCGCCTACACCAGCTACCCCAACCTGCGTCGTGTACTTTCGAACGGCGTCCTGGTAAATGAAGTTTGCAACCCTCCGACTTTAGCAATCAAGTTCCAGTGCAAAAAAATGTAACTTGCTTTGATAAAACAAACCGAATAGATCAGGGTAAATGTCCTTCCCTTGAGGTATTGCGTTCCTACGAGGATGCTCCCCTCAATGCCTGAAGTAAAAGTAAGAATTCAATTCACACATGAGAGACTCCGTGGATGAACTGCTACGTTAGGACTTGAACGGGGACTTGGCCGTTCTATCTCATCAGAATCAGCTCAGCTCAGCATATTGTGGGCGGGAAGGACCAATTAACTGGTCTGCGATGCCTCCTGACCTAACGTTCCTCGATTACTGTCTCAAACAATTTTTTTTTTTTTTTTGGAAAAGTGGCCATTGCATAGTAACCGGAGGCTCTAAGGTCAAATCTGACGGTACCATTGCAAAGAGCGGACTTTTTTCTATTAGAAATTAGGCATTCCATTCCATTTTTCTCCATACGTGCTCGGATATTATGCAACAAAGTTAAACTTGTTCAAAATTCAACCCATGTTCACGACACTTTGAACCTAGATTGCTCCTCATCAGGTGCTTTCGGAAATGACATTTTTTCAGAAAAGTTGGCGCATAGTATCCCCATGAAAATTGTATTTTTAGATCGCCTGCGCACAGAGACTTTTTTCTAGAAATTTCATACTCTTACTTAAAAAACACGAGACACCTATTCATTTCTGACGTAGTTTTCTTGACATAAATCTCAAAATTGGAAAAATGGGGGAAAAATGTAAAAAGGGCAAAAAAGAAACAATAACGCTCACAAAAAGGGGAAAAGTGTACAAAAGAAAAAAAGGAGGAATTTTCATAGGAGAAACTCTTAATTTTCATATTATTAATTATTTTTATTCATTTTTAATAATTATTATTAAAATTAAATAAAAAATTATAAAAAAACTTATTAAGAAAAAAAAGTTAAAACATAATAAATAAATAATAATAATAAATAACAATAATTTCAAAGAAAAATATCTTTGAAATCATGTTATTTCTTGCTTATTTTCCTGTTTTACTTATTTATTTTATTATTATTACTATTTTTTCCATTTCTCTGTCAACAATTTTGAGATTTATGTCAAGAAAACTACGTCAGAAATGAATAGGTGTCTTGTGTTTTTCAAGTACGAATATGAAATTTCTAGAAAAAAGTCCCCATAAGAAAGCGATCTAAAAATACAATTTTCATGCTGATACTATGCGCCAACTTTTCTGAAAAAATGTCATCTCCGAAAGTACCTATTGAGGAGCAAACCAGCTTCAAAGTGTCGCGAACATGGGTTGAATTTTGAAAAAGTTTGACTTTGTTGCAGGATATCTGAGCACGTATGGTGCAAAATGGAATGGAATGCCTAAATTCTAATAGAAAAAAAGTCCGCTCTTTCCAATGGCATCGTCAGATTCGACCTTAGAGCCTCCGTTTACTATACAACGGCCGCTTTTCCAGAAAAACAAGGCAAAATCAAAAAGTTATTAAATCCTGAATATCTCTGAAAATAATGAGAATCGGACTATGGTCAATAGTGGTCGTTTTAGCCCATTTGAGGTGCAGAATTACCGGGCGAAATATTGCCCTTATTTTTTGAACACCCTATATATACGGGGTGTACGAAAAGCGACTGGACAGAGAAAAACCAGTGAAGGGGCAACTAATTTCTGATCGAAATGACTATTTGCCCTTTTCCGAAATTCCGCTTTGTTTCCGAGATATCCGCCATTTTCTGATTTTTTCAGAAACAGCTAGTTGCACACGCAATAATTGTTGCAATGGTAAAAATGATGAGCCCATTTGAAAGAGCACAAAATATTCTATTTAAAGAGCCTATTTTTATCCAGATCAGGCGATATTTACTACGTTTTGAATCAGCTTATTAGCGAGGAAACTTAATTCCGGAAGTATTGGTGAAATAGTGATGTAGTCAGAAAATTACGTTTTTTCGCCAATAAGCTGATTCAAAACGTAGTAGACGTCGTCTGATCTGGATGAAAAAAGGCTCTTTAAATAGAAAATTTTGTGCTCTTTCATCTTTACCATTGCAACAATTACTGCGCGTGTAACAAGCTGTTTCTGAAAAAATCAGAAAATGGCGAATATCTCGGAAACAAAGCGGAAATTCGGAAAAGTGCAAATAGTCATTTCGATCAGAAATTAGTTGCCCCTTCACTGGTTTTTCTCTGTCCAGTCGCTTTTCGAACACCCCGTATACAGGGTGATTCAGGAGGAATGTGACAAACTTACACAGGTGATAGTGCGTACCTGGACGCTCAAAAAACGTCATATAGTCGCATAGCCGAAAATGCTTTGGTTACCTACGAGACATGAGCATTTTCCTGTTTTTTTCTAGTTGCATTACTTTTTACGGTAATTGTCGTTGAGGTGCAGAATCACCTCAAATGTTGCCCTCTATTTTTTGAACACCCTGTATATACATATATATCCACTTGCAGTAAGGAAGCTTAATTTCAGCAACTGGACAAACGCGATTTCCTTTTCAAGAAATGGACATTTTTTTTGACCAGATGTCGTAATTTTTTAAAATTACGGCGAGTGGAGCCACTTCGTGAAATGGACATCCGTGCCATGAAGTGGACAATTTCGCCAAGAGGATGCGACATATACAGGGTGGAAGGGGATAAGTGTGACAAACATTTTTGGGCGATAGTAGGTCTCATTTGCGACCGAAATCACCATATACACCATAGTCCGAAAATCAGAACCCTTCGAGATATGATTTTTCTAACAATTTTTAAGGCTTACATCTTTTTTTTTTTAACTAACGGCGAGAAACTAGCATTCAATTTGAATTTTTGGTGATGGATTCGGAAAGAGAACACTATTTTCTGTCAGGATTATCCATTTTCGATAGATTTTAACTATGTTATGTGCTCTTAAATGCGGCTCAAAGTCGTGCAAATCGGTGATCTTATTTTTTTCAAAAAAATTCAATCCACGTTTGTCCACGCTAAATCCGAGTGCATGGACAACCCGTGATTCAGAAAAACATCTTCAAAGTGTCCTTTTCAAAAATAGTCATGAGGTTTTCTTAGTTGTGTGGTGATTTTTCGTCAGAAATGACGATTTCTTGGAAAAAATAACGGTTTTTCTCTACAAAATCGCTTGTTTTGACCTGAAAAATTTGAACAAGTTTTGTGGTTTTAGCGTGACAAAAAGCACTAAAACCTTATCCAAAGCCATTCGTTGAATCGAACTGATTATGCACGCCTACCAAAGTAACGAAAAATGTCGCTCCGGCAGGAAATACGAATTTCGTTAATTTCACTTAATAAGCGATTATTCAGCAAGAATCGCTATAAAAATGTAGAATAACAAAGTGAAATGTTAATTAATGCCGAATAATAGTTAAATAACTAAAAACGTCGAAACTTGTAGTAGTGTAATGCACTTAACCCGACAGCAAGCTGCCGGAGCGACATTTTTTGATACTTTGGCACTTGGCAGGCGCTCACATTGAATTCTAAGCGTGTTAAAATCACAAGGATTGGTCGAATTTTTCAGGTCAAAACAAGCGATTTTGAAAAGAATAAACATTATTTTTTCTAAAAAATGGTCATTTCTGACGAAACCTCACCAATCAACTAAGAAAACGCTTATGACTATTTTTGTAAAGGACACTTTGAAGATTTTTTTCTGAATCACGGGTTGTCCGTACACTCGGATGTAGTGAGGACAAACGGGAACTGACTTTTTTTAAAAAAAATAAAATCCCCGATTTGCACTACTTTGAGCCGCATTTAAAGGCACATAAAATAGTTAACTTCTATCGAAAATGGCTAATGGTAACAGAAAATAGTGTGCTTTTTTCGAATCCATCGACAAAAGTTGCAAAAATTCAAATTGAATGCGAGTTTCTCGCAGTTAGCTTAAAAAAATGATGTAAGCCTTAAAAATCGTTTGAAAAATCATATCCCGAAGGATTTTGATTTTCGGACTATGGTTTGTATGGTGATTTCGGTCGCAAATGAGGTCTACTTTCACCCAAATTTTTTTGTCACACTTATCCCCTTCCACCCTGTATATATATCAAATCGAACCAACCTCGGATTCGTGTTCTAGGGGTTCTGAAACTTGAAGAAATAGTATCACAACCAATATGTGCGACCATCAGGGCGAGACCAATAGTGCATTTTTTGATTGAAATGCACTAAAATCAAGGAGCGAGGGCGTTATTTCTTATTTGGCGTATTAGGAACGGTGTTAGTAGCCACGGAACCGTTCCGCTGGGGAAAGCTTGGAACTTGGGGTTTTGACCGTACAAAACTTAGTTATATAGTCCCCTTGACAGACCGTTCAGTCAAGTAATGCTGATTTAGTCAAGAGTAGTGGGGAGAGGAAGGATGTTCCTTTTTTGGCCTTGCTGTTTTTGTTGGAAGGATAGGAACGTGAACTTTAGCCACATTTTCCTATCACTTTCAGGCAGTAAACTTGGAATATCGACTAGGTACCTTACCTACCTTATTGCTTACTACCTTTTAGTCCAGTCAAACGGTAGTTCCACGTGGACAAAAATCTCGTCTTCGATTTTTTCACTTTATTCTATGTTTTTCGGGGTGAGGAACACGAATCTGAAGAGATCCAACAAAATTTCCCTGTGCGTTTTGAGAAAATCGCAAAAAACTGCTCATTTTTCGCACTTTTTTCAGTTTTTTGCTTATAACTCCTTAATGACGCATTCTACGGAAAATGTTACCTTCTCATTTTTTGAAAAGCATTGAATTCTGCGTCGAATCGTTCTTTCTTTTGTCACATTTAACCCAGCCGTTGCACCGGTATTAATTTTTTGAAATGGTCATTTTTAGCCACTTTTGGTAAAATTAATAAAAATTACTAAGGCAGCAGCAACTTAAAAACGGTTGTTCCAATCGGAAAATGTCAAAAAATCAAAGTTTTCAGAATTGAATTGTACACAAGTGAAAAGCATTGAAATCTACAGGAAAAATCAGTAGTATCAGTTATCGACAAAAAACGCGAAAAAAGGCGGCCCATAAACCATGTTTTTCTGCACATTTTTGCCAGTAGCTCGAGAACTAGTAGTCCAATTTTTTTCTATGAAAAACGATCTGAAAGCTGATTGAATTTTCTATCAGACCTATTGCATGAAATTCAATTGAAGATTAACATAAGACTGGGCCATAACGTCAAACAATTTGAAATTTGCTGCAAAAAAACGCTTTTTGCCACATTTCGGCCTATAACTCAAAATCTATCCATTCGATTAAACTTTAAAGAAACTCATCTGAAAGCTCGTTAAATTTCCTATAAGGAGTCATCTATTGCGTTTTTATAAAGGCCCGATAAGTTGCAATAAAACGCAGTGAGAAATTCGCACAATGAGTAATTTCTCAATAACTCCTTTCTTCAGCCGAACGTTTTTGCCTATAACTATCGAACGAAGCCTTCGATGAAAATTGCACTATTTTTCAGTGAAAGCTGGTGAAATTTACAGTCAGAAACCATATTTGCTAAATTTTTCAAGGCCCGGAAAATATTCTTTTCAGGGCGACAAAAATAGGAAAATGGGTTTTGTTTTTTAAAAAAGTGGCTATGCCCACCAACTTTGTCCACAAATGTTAAAACTCAACCTGTATTATAGGTAGCTTCAGAGATTACATCACTCAACTGTGAGTTGAACTACTTTTATTTTTTTACACACTTTTGATAAAAGCGACTAAAAATGACCATTTAGAAAAAAATCAATACCGGCGAAACGGCTGGGTCAATTGTGACAAAAGAAGAAGTGATTCGACGCAGAACTTGATGCTCTTCAAAAAAGAACAGGGTACAATTTTCCGTAGAATGCGTCATTGAGGAGATGCAAGCGAAAAACTAAAAAAAGTGCCAAAAATTATCAGTTTTTCGCGATTTTCTCAAAACGCACAAGGAAATTGTGTTGGATCTCTTCAGATTCGTGTTCCTCACCCCAAAAAACATAGAAAAAAGTGAAAAAATCAAAGACGAGATTTTTGTCCACGTATGGTATTTTTTTAAAACGATTTGACTGGACTACTTTGCTTTGTAAACAAAAAAGAGACCTTCAAAATTAGTTTCCAGTTGTCCTAGGATAACGGCGCCAGACAAAAATAAATTTATTTTAGGCACCGGCGAGATTCGAACTCACGATCTCCTGTTTACTAGACAGGCGCTTTAACCAACTAAGCCACGGCGCCTTGGTGTTCGTATGTTTCCTAGAGCGCTGAAGAAGTGAGGATTGCCTAATTTGTTGTCAAAAAATATATTGAACCCGTTCACCAGTTCCAAGATGAACCCAAACTTCCTTCCTCATGCTTGTTGAAGTCTGGAGGCAATGTGGGGGTTTTGTGCTTGCTAAGGACAAGGATGATGCGCGTTTTTTTTTTTTTTTAAGCTTCGCATCTATGCACTCAAATCAAACGTTTATTGTGTTTCAAAAATTAACAATTTCAGTTAATTAATTAACTAAATAACAACTTTCAAGCGCCCTTTGAGGTGGTGCGTTAACATACTTCTTAAAGAAACTTAAATGTAATATTGTTTGTGCTTTATTACTGTTGTTAATAGCTGCGGAAAACTCACGAGTGAGGGAAGAAGTTGACCTAGAAAACGACGACAATAATAATTGAGTAAAAACTCCGCAAAAACGCATAATTCGCAGCTTACTTCTTTGCCATTTTTTACAAAGCAATCGCGAACGCTTTTCCCCAGACCACATTTGTCTTTGCCGTCTGTCTTTTTGACAACTGTTTGAAAGGAATTCAATTTTAAACATAGTTGAGCTGGGGGTTCAAAATTGTTATAGTAATTATTTTACTTACTGTCCTTGTCGCACTGCTGAATGACTTTCGACGCTTTTTCAAAGTCTTCGGGTTTCTCAAAAATCACTTTAGCGTACTTCATAGCACCATCTTTGTTGTAGGCCGAGTCATTTATCTAAACAAAAAGTACTTGAGAAAAAAGTAACAGACCGACCGGTGTGAGTTCGACTCTCTCGATACGTACAATACGGACTCCTTCGTACATGCATTGAAAGTAGCACTGTAAAATACATGGTTTGAAACATTGCTTAATGGAATAAGAGCACAATAAACATAAGTTATAAGTTCTTTACTACCATTTCATCCTCGTTTTGAGGCAATTCGTCCTTAAAAGCGAGAGTCGCCTTTTCTGTGAAATCATAGATCAAGATTCATATTATAAGCTTAATTGTTACAATTTACATTACTTATACATAATAGGGGTATTCATTCTCAGAATTTTAACATATGCTATCGACGTAAACCCTGTTATTTCGTTTTTTGTTGTTGTTGTTGTTGTTGTTGTTTTTTTGTTTTTTTTGTTTTGTTTTTTTTTTGTCCAATTTCTCCGTTTCTATGGACTAATTTTCGGAATTAAGCATTATAACAAAATAATACAACAAGGTTTAACATTTTTCATGAATACCCCTAATAGATCCTTTCGGGCGACCCTCCAAACCTATACAAAAGTTACAAATTTTGCTTTTAAACCAATTGAATATGTGATGCTATATAAACAACCTACAAATTTGTAACTTTTGTTGGCCGCCCGAAAAGACCTAATACATAGTTTTATTGTTCACCTGGGGGGAGCTGAAATTGTCCCGCACAACGCTGAGCGAGTGACTTGATGACATCTTTCGGTGCTGGTTTCTTTTTCGTCACTGCGGCCTGAGTAAAATTGTTTTTTAATAAAAAACAATTGCGCGAATGATTACGTTTAATGAGATATTTCAAAAGTCCATACCAGTGTTTGTTGGTCGACGAGAACTTGACAAACCACGACAATGACGGCTAACTTGTACATTTTGTTGGTGTGTAATAGAGCCTCTGTGTTTACAAGATGGAGCAGTTAGAAGGAGCTATTGCTGTACTATGATTCTTCAAAAAGCCGGAGAAGCTATTTATAACGATATTAAACAGGAAGGATATTTCCCTATTTTCTCCCACCATGGAAATTAGGCCGGTAAAATCCTTTTGCTCCCATCTTCGTCAGGAAAGAACGCAAAAAGACCATGACTCGAATAATCAACCAATCGTGGTTAATAGGCGAATAGGAGAGGTGGTCTCTTCTTCTTATAGCCCCCCCATTTAAGTCTCATTGATTTTGCGGTCTATAAAATCAAACCGTTACTTAAAAGATACGACCTAAGCTTTTGACTTGTGCCCTAAGCTGTTCGCTGATCGTTTTTCGTTGGACTGGGGAATAAAATACAAAAAAATTTGTGTGAGTTTCAAGTTTATTAACACATTTTTTCTGCTTGGAAAGTTGAAAACAACTATAAAAACACTATTCTAGCTAGATTCAACAATAACTAATAATATGAGACAAATTAATAAATGCTTTCCGAGATTAACAATGTATGTACACTTTAAAAAATATATATTATTTTATTCCCCGAGGTCAGATTTCTAGAGTCCATAAAACATTCGGGTAGGAACATAGCTCCATTAAAATTTCCGATAACGAGAATTGACTAGTTGCTCTGGCTCGATTTGTATCGAAAATGGTTCAGAAGGAGATTCTCAAAATGAGTGTTCCGAATAGCACGGCGTTCAAAGAAGACATGAAGTTCAAACTCGACGCCCCTGATTTACAAAGCTGCTTTGGTGGATAATTGTACGAGAGAGTTTCAACGTACGTAACGGGTCGTCGATTGGTTCGCTGAATTTTCCGAAAAGTTTTCGGATGAGCCACCCCATCGCCTAAGCGGCGAGTTTTAAGCCATTGTATCTGGAATATGGAAAATTGTTATTTTCGAACGATTTTAAAATACGATTTTCTGATATTTTCGTAGTAACGTAAGAAAGAAATATATACTTGATCGTTGGAGACGGGTCGAGAAGACTTGAAAACGATCCAGATGAGGCCCTCTTGACATGGTGGCGTCGTCAGAGAGCCCCTGTAGCGGTAAAATGCGCTGATGTCGTCCGGCAGAAGATCGATGGGTCGAATGGAAGTGACGGCGTCGGACGAACGCTCCAGGCGTTGCTCGAATTGATCTACTGGCCGATCGTTCTCTCCTTCTCTCTAAAAAAAAAAAAAGTCGTTACTCTCATTCCATAAAAACTTAAAGAATCGATCTCTTACATACAACACTCCTAACACAAGCACGCTGTCATCTTCATTTGAACTCAAAGCTGCGCTTAGGTTGCCGAATTCAGCTCGGTAATGTACTAGATGCACTTCCAACGGGAAACTGAAATATTTAACCTCATTAATTGCTTTCAAGCCGATTTGTTCAATAAAAATTGCATTACTATTCAAAATTAATGGTGTGTTCGGAATTCCAATGAAAATGAGCCGAGTGCAACAAATACAATCCTGGCAAACCGCCACCAATGACTCCTGTGTACTTCTTTTTTTCCATAGACGTGGGGTTTAAGGTAACTGAAAATCAAATAAATCCAGGAGAGTAAACATTTTTGAAATACATAGAATAAACGGTTATGATCGATAGTATTCAACTTCCTTTTATCTTTCTAATATTTTTTATAGAATAGTAAAAGGTTTCAAATATAAACGAACGATAAATCTCTTTTGGGAAAAAAGCTAATTTTCTTTAGAGATGAAATAGAATTTTTATTTAATTAAAGCACTCACTTGTTTTGTTGCTGATTGAAGCTTCAAGAACGGTCATGTCGTAATTTAAAAATACCAAAGGTTGAACTCCTTTGGACACGGTCATCAAAGTGGTCTGTAAATCAATGGGCGATTGAAGAAGACCATTTCGGCAGGCTCCTCCACTCGGCTCTGAGTCAAAAAACTACGTCATACTCTTTTCCCACCAGTCATACATTTATATGGGAAGAAAAGCAAATGTATGTTGTGTGTTTCGCGGTTATTCCCCTCCCACCCTTCCAGTCTAAAACATTCAAACATCTACCCTACCACAGAAACAGTGCATGCACTCACGATTTTATTTGAAGCAGAAAAAAGTTTTAAAAAATAGGTGGGTAGGATGTGTAATAAAATCTAGAAGGGAGAGGGTGGGCTAGCTTACATCAGACAAAAATAAAAATAGCAAGTTGCGAGTTGAATCACGGTACCTAAAGAATTTAATATGCTATGAGCAACATTTACCCAAAATAATATTGGCTTGAGGTTAAATGTTCATATTCCACATTTTCCCAACATTGCAACAGGGAAAATTACAATCACAATTTTCTGCGTGAATTTTTATGTTTCAAGCGTCAGTAGGATTGAATTCCGGCTAACTGGTTGATCATTTGCTAAATCCTTGAACCAATTTTATTCAGACATTTTTTCGGGCTGTTTAGTGTACACCTATATTGGAGTACATTACTTGATTAACGAGTACAAAAGGCGATCAAATGCCTTTTTTTAGTGCCACCACTTTTTTTCCTAATGGTTCCGTGGCCGCTCTTGTGAATATAACAATAAGATTCCCATCAGGAGAAATGTCAGTGGCGTCTTTGAGGAAAACTGGAAAATTGCTGACGGGAGATAAATGACGCAAGTTCTTGTAGCATCATCCAGTCCTATGACTCCCATAGCAACGGGAGAAACTTATTATAAACATTATTCGAATAAAAAGACTTGAAGTGTTTTTCCTATTTGAATGCAGTTGCAAATTATTTAGAGATAATCGTAAGGCAGTAACACTACATGGTGCCAGGTGTGGGGTAATGAACAAAAAAGGAACGATAAGTCCTCATTCGACAGTCCAACACCAACAGCAACAAATGAACTCGTTTAGCTGCCCACCACCGGACTTCTTTTCTTTTAAAAGTAATGACTGGCCGGCGTGGTTCAAACGTTTTGAACGTTATCGGCTTGCTTCAGGACTGGATTCTCGACCGGAAGAGACACAGGTCAGTGCTCTAGTCTACTACATGGGCGATAAAGCCGAAATTATTCTTGATTCTTTCAAATTATCAAGTCGTGAGGGGAAATCTTACTCAGCTGTTGTCAAAAATTTCGATAATTATTTTCTAAAAAGACGTAACGTTATTTTTGAGCGTGCGAGATTCAATAAAAGAGATCAGATGATTGGGGAGCCAGTTGAGAACTATATTCTAGCTCTCCACGATTTAATTCGGACGTGTAACTTCGGCCCCCTTTGCGATGAGTTGCTTCGAGACAGGCTAGTTATCGGTATTCGCGATAACAATCTGTCAGAATCCCTTCAAAACGATCCAGATTTGACTTTAGAGAAGGCAATCAATGGAATTCGTCAGTCCGAAGAAATAAAACACCAGCAGTCGCTCTTAAAAAACGCAGAACATCCTCTCGAAGACAACGGCTTGGAGGTTGCTGGCATTCAGAGTAGTAGGGCATGTAAATGCAAAATAACAAAACAAGAGGACTCGAGTACCTCAAAAAAATCATGCTGTTCTGCGGTAAAAGTTTCCATAAGCGCGACGACTGTAAAGCTCTCAAATCAATATGCCATTTTTGCGGCAAAAAGGGTCACTTTTCATCAGTCTGTAGAAAAAGAAAAAACTTGAAACTGATTACTGATGCTTCTTCTGACAACGGTGACGAAAGCGATCCGGGAATAGCTATGGCTTCCCTTGAACGCATAGCGCTCAATTCTTTGGAAGAAAAAGCTAACGAATTCGAAATTGGTATTTATGTTAACAATTCTCATGTAAAATTTCGAGTTGACACGGCAGCTGACGTAACCTGTATTCCAAAAAAAATGTTCAATTCATTAGAAACAGGCATACATTTGAAAAAATACAACGGTAGAATCGAACACGCCGGTAATCAAAAACTAAATTGCGCGGGTACCTTTTCCGCGACCCTAAAACTGAACAAGCTATCATCACGCGAAGAAATATTTGTCATCGAAGGGTTAAAGAAGCCTCTTTTAGGGATACCCGCGATTCGCAATCTCGACGTCCTTCGCGTTTTGACTCAGATCAATTCTCTCTCCGAATTTGGTAAAGACGTGAAAAACAAATTCAAATCCCTGTTTTCTGAAATACCAAAAATTATAAAGGGAGACCCATACTCGATCCGAATAAAAGCAGACGCAGCACCCTACGCCGTCACGACGCCACGTCGAATTCCTCTTCCTTTATTCACTCAGGTCAAAAAAGAGATTGAAAATATGACACGACAAGGCATTATTTCTCGTATAACAGAGGGAACGGAGTGGTGTTCACCGATGGTCGTTGTTCCAAAACAAAACAATACGGTCAGGATATGCGTGGATTATACAAATTTAAATGAACACGTCATTCGAGAAAGGCTCATTCTGCCCTCCACAGAAGAAACATTGGCGAAAATAGGAGAAGCCAGAATTTTTTCAAAATTAGATGCGAGAGCTGGGTTTTGGCAGATTCCATTATCAGATGATACCAAACACTACACAACATTCATCACGCCATTCGGGCGCTACGTTTTCAATCGTTTACCTTTTGGTATCAGCTCGGCGCCAGAACATTATCAAAGGCGTATAATCGACATTCTTGAGGGCGTGAAAAACTGCGCTAATCTTATGGACGACGTGATTGTATGGGGTAAAAACAATGAGGAACACGACGAAGCGCTTAATGAAGTTCTACAACGCTTCCAAAACCACAACGTGACACTAAATATCGATAAGTGCGTCTTTTGTGAAAGAGAGGTCTCTTTTTTAGGTCATATAATTAACGAAAAAGGCATGATACCTGATCCTAATAAGACAGCTGCAATCCAAAAAATTGATTCTCCTAAAAACATCAATGAACTAAGACGATTCCTTGGGATGTACAATTATTTGACGAAATTTGTAAAAAACAGCGCAGAAGTATCCAAACCTCTACTGGATCTACTGAAGAAAAATAATGAATTTCGATGGGGCTACTTTCAAGAGCAGGCATTCCAAAAAATGAAAAATCTTGTCACCGACGCGCCCGTGCTGCAGCTGTACGATCCCAATTATGAGACTAGGATTTGTACAGACGCTTCTTCATTCGCCTTAGGTGCTGTACTCGAGCAAAAGAAAGTGAATCAAAACTTTAAACCAGTCATGTACATCTCACGAGCCTTATCTCAAACGGAGGTAAATTACTCCCAGATTGAGAAAGAGGCATTAGCTGTAACCTGGGCCTGTAAGCGACTAAGTCTTTACCTCATAGGCAGACAGTTTTCGGTGATAACAGATCACAAGCCCCTCGTGTCTGTCCTAGGTCGGAAACCTATTTATGATCTATCACCCCGCCTTCAACGACTTCGACTGCTTTTACAGGCGTACGACTTCAAGATAACTCATTTGCCGGGAAAATTACTATATGTTCCTGACGCACTCTCGCGCACAGAGAACCTACAGGTAGGCGACGACGAAAACGATCTTTCCGAAGATCTACGCATGTACGTCGAATTAGTCCGACAAAACATACCGATTTCGGACGTATTACTCTCGAATATAAAACATGAGACCAGAAAAGACACTGTTCTGCAGTCCATCATCAATTTCGTAACAAATGGATGGACAGTTAATGACAAATCAAACAATTATTTTACAAATTCCGTGATGATCTTTTTTTTAAAGACGGCCTGCTGACTCGAGGGAATCGAATCGTGATACCTAAAACTCTACGTCAAAAAATATTAGGAAAACTACATGATGGTCACCTGGGGGTCAGCAAATGCAGGTCGTTAGCAAATGCAACTGTTTGGTGGCCAAATATATCAGTGGACATTGACGCAATGGTGTCAAATTGTGAGACATGTTTGAAAACGAAAACTGTACCAACAGAACCTCTAATCCCTTCAGACTTCCCTTCTCTGCCGTGGTCGGTCCTTGGCTGTGATTTTTTTTGGTTCGGTGGAAAAGAATACCTCGTTAGTCAAGATTATTACTCGAGATACATCGACATCACTTTGATGAGATCTTCAACATCAGCGTCAGTAATCAATCACCTAAAAAAATTGTTCGCTCAGTTCGGCATTCCTCACCAAATAAGATCGGACAACGGACCACAGTTTAGAAGCCACGAATTTCTAACTTTTGCGACCTCTTGGGGAGTCGAGCTCGTCACAAGCAGCCCACATTACCCTCGTTCAAACGGTCTGGCTGAATCGGCGGTAAAGACAGCCAAAGGGATTTTGACTAAATGCAAAGACATCGAAGCTGGACTTTTATCATACAGGTCAAGCCCCTTAAAAAACGGTTACTCTCCAAGCGAGCTACTGATGGGGAGAAAAATCAGGACGCGTGTACCGACAATCATTGATAATTTGAAGCCCAAATTGATTGACGATAATAAGCTTCGAACGACGGAGCAATGTTCTCGGTCGAAAATGAAGAACTCTTTCGACAGACGACATCGAGCTTTCAAACCATTACAAGAACTCGAGAGTGGCGACAAAGTTTGGGTCTCTGATTTCCAATGTACCGGAGTCGTCAAGGGAAAGTCAAAAGAACCGCGTTCCTATATCGTTGATACTGAGAGGGGACAGACGCTTCGGAGAAATCGGAGATTCATAACAAAACTCCCGGCCACCAGCTAACTCAAAGGGGAGGATGTAGCATCATCCAGTCCTATGACTCCCATAGCAACGGGAGAAACTTATTATAAACATTATTCGAATAAAAAGACTTGAAGTGTTTTTCCTATTTGAATGCAGTTGCAAATTATTTAGAGATAATCGTAAGGCAGTAACACTACAGTTCTCGTTGCGCGAATTCAGTCTCTGAGCCAATTTGCCTGTTTCTGAAGCAAAAACGAATCGCCTGCTTTCGGCAGAATGAGCCATATGAATAAAATGAGCATAACCATATGCTTACATTTTTTCGAGCATTTGCTCGTCAATTTATTTATAAACGATGATTTTCATTTGCTGTGGTTGGGACTGTACGTGGTAAGAGCTTTGTTGTTGTTGGACCTTTGCAGTAGTAGGAGCTATGATGTGACTGGACCTCTGCCACCATTGCGGAAAAGGGTCTCCAAGGGTACTCCACTCGTCCATGGGACAAGACACAAACCGGACCTCTGCTGTAGTTTGACCTTTGCTGTGACGGTTGGACCTATGCTGTGGTTGGAGTATTGCTGTGGTTGTACGTTTGCTGTGGTTGTACCTCGTCCGCGGTTGGATCTTCTTTGTGGTTGGAGCTTCACTGTGGTTTAGAGCTTTGCTGTGTGCAAAATTGCACAAACTAGGTGACTAATCCTATGCAGTTGTGTGCGCTGACTCGATAAAAATCAACCCCAAGTCCGTGGGCTGATTACTTCTCGAGTTATGGCATAACTTGTACGGAAAACCCTTGTTTTTGGCTTGATTAGTTTATTCAAATCCTCACGCCCTACATTTAGTGATGAAGTCGTTCCATATGTCGTTTCTGAAGTAGTTATTGGTGCTTAATCAAATGCACGGTAGCTTGATTCTCTGTGATAAATATTATTTGACTTATGAACGAAAAAACCCGAAAAAACGCGATTTTTTCTGTACCTAAATGGGGCCTAAAAAATTTGTATAATGATTTAAGCAGGACTAGTCATGTTCTTTCATCTTATGTAGTTTTTTGTGCTGAATTGAATGAGCTTGAACGTGAACGTCGTTACTCAAAAACTAATTGTCGCACGGACTTGTGGTAGATTTTTATCGACTCGGCACAAAAAACTACATAGGACTAGGATAGGTTCGGGCAAATTTCTTCACCCCTTATTGCGATGAGTTGGCCAACGTCCACTCTCCCATGAATGGATGATTGCCACTCCGTATCGTTGCGGACTCTTCGAATACTGGAAATAAATTTTTTAAGCCACATTTGAAGTTGAGCTATATTCTGCCTTTGAGGTTTATTTCGTGGAGGGTTTTAATAGAAATGTGAAACACATCTGACATCTCATCAGTCAGATGAGATTGACTTTGACGGCTAAAATTTATGCACTCATGGATGTGAAATTCATTCTCATTTCGTCTCACACGTGTTTCATTTTTCTATTACAACCATCCTTTTCCCTGAGTTGGGAATGGTTAGTTCCGTCGTCCGGTTATGGCGTGTAACTTGTAATAATACGTACATAGTGAGATTTTCAAATTGGGATGGGCACACGTGAACGACTATCGAATATTGATCTCACGTGGTTCCGATATTCAGCCTCAAATATTTTTTTTGCCTTCAAATTCAACGCGTAAGTTCCTTACGGTCGCGAATCAACTAACCTGACTTCAGCCAAATCGTTCCAAGATTATGTCGACTCCCCCCCCCCCACTCTCACCCACTCGATTCATTTGGGGAGCGGCGGATTTGGGACATCAATTTTTATTGATCATTTGGTAAAAACAGAAGATCATTCTTGTATGGACGATGGATGATTTGTCCTAAGAGTGGGAGTGTTTTTTTTTTTTTTTTTTTTTTTTTTTTTTTTCTTGTCATTGTCACTCCGACGACCGAAAGTGTAATGAGAACAACGGTTTAATAGTGCCATTACCTATTGATTTGATGATGAAAATGTGGCTTTCGAATTGTGCGCTTCTATAGGTTGCACCATTAAAAATTCTAGGTGGGAATTGGATGTCGGCCCGGACCGCCTCGATACTTGCCCCGGAAAAACCTTAAAAGCCGATTCTCCGATGTGTTATATAGGAGGTAGACTTAGAGAATGTAACTTTTGCGATTTTTCGCACATTTATCCGTTGGTATGTAGGGAGGTAAAAAAAAACTGGCAAACGCTGTACTATTGGAGGTATTATAATCGAGCTATAAACACGCTCCCTCAGCCTATGTCGAAAAAATGGAAATCAAACTTGACTCTATAAGACCCCCTTGACACAAGTAAGTTTTTTGATCAAAGTAGCCATTTTTTAAAAAAATTGACACAGATGTTCCCTGCCTCAAACCGTCTGTTTGTGATCGGATTGAACAAAAAACTTACTCACGTAAAACGCGCCTGACATCAAACAAAGTGGATGAGTACTGTGAAAATATATCTGAGATTTGACTGAGAAATGAGGAGGGTCATTAGAGACTTATCGATAGATTTCGGCAAGTTCCGATAATAATTGTCAAGGATTTTCCACTGTTACTGTATAGTGGAATTTTCCAATTCTTCTTGTTTTCTGAGGTCTTACTATGTTACTTACTAAATATTATTACTATTTTGTAATAGTGTACAAAAAAATGTACATTGTAAATATGTTATCATGAGAGTACGTGATTTCGATACGTTCGGCAACTAGTTCTAAAAGGAAAAACTTGGTCATACTGTATTTGAGGCAAAAAAACAAATTAACGAAATGGGTTTCGGAGACTACGCGACGTCATTTGTCATTAATATGTAGCTGTTGAGACTTATGTAAGTGCTTGGCTCAGCGTCGGGCGCCTTGTTAAGAAAACTGCCGTTCAAGAAAAACATCTTGGGGGGCTGCTTCCACCACGATAGGGTGAAGAAGTTCGTGAAGTGGTACAATTAAAACAATTTAATATTACCGCCCTATGGTTCAAAACTAACAAAACGTAATTACTGCATTAACTTGCACACGAGCACAAGAGAAAAACGGTTTAAAATTAATCCATCGCCCATTACGTAAAAGAATTATGAGTCTCAAAAATAGATGATCAGCTCTCTCTCGCGTATATACTGTCGCCAAAAACAATTCGAGTGTAAAGGAAAAAGGAGAATTATGTGGCGTAGGTGGTTGGTAGCAGAGGGATGGGTCCATAAACTTAGCTTTACACGAGAGACCATTTACAGTCTTTAAAAAAAAAAAAAAAAAAAAAAATCACGTGGGATGCTTCGAACGCTAAAGGCGAGCATTTTGGCACGACATGGGAAGCGAGCATAATATATCAATAAAACGCATCAGTCCCACGTCATCACAATTTTGCAGTTCAACTAATTAAGCATACCTACTAATTTGTTTTTTTTTCTAGGCATCGACTACTTGGTCATTACTCATTAGCCATCTATTTGATTTTTTCTTAAAATAACAAGTATGTAGTGCCTTCAACTGGAATTCTTGTATTCCAGATTTCCAGAAAATTTATAATTTTATAGAAACTCGCCATCGTCTGAATTTCCGATCACTATAAATTTCGTAATCATTTTTCGGTACCTAGTATTTTTGTACTTATTCTGAATTTTATGATGTAATTTCAGCCTCGGTGACCCGACAGAGGGTCTTATTTGAATTTTCCATGTAAATAGGAAGTAAGGAGTGAATTTATTTTGCAATGTTCTTAATAATGAAAAAAATGGGTTCTAAATTCAACTATTATAACAGGAAAAGCATACAAATATTGAAGCCATGGGCCAATATAGACATATGTCTGACAATAAGGCAAAAAACACAAAATTAAAAACTAAATAAATAAATAAATAAAAATTCAAGTATAGGAGGTACCTACGTACTTTATAAAGGATCGGTATTGTACCTCACATGCTATAGATGCAAGAGTTTTTCTATTGTTTTCAACGGGATAATTTAATTCGCCCAGTGGGCGGAATGAAATACCCGTAACGCGTTCTGGGTAATTCATTTTACTCAATAGCCGAAATAAAGGTTAGGGTGAGTCTATTTTGCGTCGTGGGTCTTCCGATTTTACCCACAACGCGTTGTGTGTATTTCGAATTACTCATATAGCGATTTTAACCCGGCTTCTGTGTCTCGCCTGATTAAACAGCGATAACTTACAGTTTGAGTCCGTTGGGCGTCTCATGGGAAATGCCGCGGGACACGGGGGCATATCAAGCGTGAATAAATATAGTTTGCCTCTTTGTGTGTATGTTTCTCTCTCGTTCGTTGTTTCGCTACTATCTTTTCTTTTTAATTTCCTTTTTGTTATACTTTTTTTTTATTCAAGCATAATCGTGTTTCATTATCATTTTATGTAATTATACAGCAATAACGCTGTAATGGGAGTTGAGACACATCTGACTCTGCTTTGAGTAATTCGAAATGCGCACAACGCACGGGTAAATCGAAGTAGCCAGAACGCGTTGTGGGTAAAATCGGAAGACCCACGACGCGAAATAGACTAACCTAACCTTTATTTGGGCTATTGAGTAAAATGAGTTACCCAGAACGCGTTATTGGTATTTCATTCGTCGTTCCGCCCTCTGGGCGAAAATAATCACCCACGACGCGTTGTGAGCATTTCACACTGCCCATAACGCGTTGTGAGTAAATTTTTCGGGCAAATGGGCAAATTCGGCCATTGCGAATAACATATATAAGAAATCTCAGGTATACCAAAGTTCTTCGACTCTGTTGAGACTCCTCTTTAATTTATGCATTTCCGAAACTTGACGAAACGGCCTGTTCTGCCGTGTACGATTATTGAGGTGTCAATAATTCAACTTTAGTGTTAGTCGCTTCTTTTCACGAGTCACGCGTATACTTAATGAATCGACAATTCTGCCCGAGGGCAAACCTCATGATTTTATTATTATCAGGACATTGACTGTTGAATTGGGTGCTAAAAATTGTAGTAGCTTTCATTCAAAAATCTTGCTCACCTTCATTTTGTTGGTAGAACTCGAAATCAATACCCTCCTCTCTACTTAGATCCAAAGCAACTGTAACAGCCGGAAAAAAAAAAGAAATTAGATCATTGACCGACTTTTAAAATCAATTTAAATTAAGAAGGTACATGTGTTAACCTGTGACCTGAACAAGTGAGAGAGAAAGAAAAACAAAAAAAAATCTGCGCGGAAAGGCCTTAACAATCTCAACACAATAGTGCTTGCCCTTGCTCCGGTATTAGCCTCATCCTTTTTAAGTCTTGAGGAGGTTTAATCATTTTGTAAACAAACTTCGCAAAGGGTTAGTATGGAACAAAATACAAAAATTGCAGTTACAGCAGCTGCAGGAGCCTTGACAGAAAATTTATGAGTTTTGCTTCATGCTTACTAATGATACTTTTGATTGAACTATGCGTCGTCCTTTCCGGTAGTTTAAACCACAGTGGATATTAATTCTGAATTAGTGATAATTTCCCCCGCATTTTTTAAATGCATTTTTCCGTTAGAAAAGCGAGAGTAGACTCACGGGATGTATGACGAGGTATCGCCCAGAAAAGTACAATCCAACAGAGAACAAGCGTCCAAATTGTTTGAAACATTATAGTAAATTTTCAGACTATGATTAAATAATTATTTGTAGCATAAAAATCAGGCACTGTTCGTCGAGTAACCAAAAAAAACTCGAAAACCCGCTCCTTGGCGGTCCGCCGGCTCCTCAAATTCTCTTTTATACAACGTCCACTTATGAATGCGCTCGTATTGAGGATGAATGAGACATCGTGGAAAAAGGGGGTGAGGATGCGCGAAACGCGCGGCGTCCCCATAAAAAAAACGTTTCAAACTGAAATAACGCCAGAGGGGTAGGACGAGGGGGCGCATATAGGCTTTTGTTATTTTCTCGGTGAAGAAAGCACCCACAGACCCAGTTTCAATTTATCGATATGAATAAAAAACACACAAAAAAAGGTTCCCTGTCTAGTTTGAGTAGAAGTTTAACCAAGACGCCGAATAACTTCGTACATTTTACGAATGTCTGGAGGTTCAATTACTCCTAGTTGAACAAAATTTCTTTTGACGAATGATGTGAAAGCGGGCCATTTATATAGGAGGCCGTACGGGTCAACGCATCACATTAATGCTGCTTACTACTGTGCCTTCCACATGACTTCGCCAAAAAACTTTCTGGATATGAGGATGTATAGGAACACTCTGAAATCATCTAAAATATTAGGGCTCTCCCCACGAAGCCGCTGTAGGTCCTTATACATATTTTGCCATTTAATTGATCTTCTGAAAATATTTCGTTCTTAATATAAATTCAGTTTCATCAATGTTTTTTGAGACGAAGATGATGATCTGGCTCTGACGAACTTGGATCAAGTTACCTATTTGGTCGTTGCAGCGGTTGGACCTTTGCTGTGGTTGAAGCTTTGCTGCGGTTAGACCTTTGCTGTGGTTACACCTTTGCAGTGGTTGGACCTTGTCTGTGGCAGAGCCTTCTTTGTGCTTGAGACATTGCTGTCATTGGAGGTCCTACTGAAATTACAGCTTCGCCGAGGTTGAATCATGGCTTTGTTTGGGCCTTAAGGGGTCAATGTACTGTGTTGGGGCCTTCTTGGTGGTTTTGGAGTTTGGCTGCGATTGGAGCTTTACTGTGGTTTTATAAAGGCCTTTCGAGAAAGAAGCGAGGGTGGCACTTAGGGGTGCGCGCGGGACGGGACGGAAAATGAAAAGTCCCGTCCCGCATTTTTTGGCTGAGTTCCCGTCTCGCGTCCCGTCCCGCACACTGGAGTCCCGTTCCGCGTCCCGGCCCGCGCGGGATTTCCCGCATGTACCGCGGGACAAAAAGTACATGATCAAATACCCCCTCTCCTCACCAGATGTTTTCAAGGAGTCGTTTTCGGGTGGTCTGAGCAATGAACTATTGGGGGGGGGGGGTAACCATTGTCCATTGGCTAATGCAGAGAAAGGATCAGGTGAAGGAGAATTTCAACAAAATGACAACATGGCCCCCCTCCTCGCCGCCTGGGCAGAGATTTTCTTCGTGTTTTGTTTTTTGCCTGTAACTCGAAAGAGTTCCACAGACAAAATATTCCATGTAAAAGGTTAAAAGAACGTTAAATTTTTTAGGAGAGTTAACGCTCTTCAACTTCGAAATTTAATACAAAGTGTTTGAACAGTGAGTTTAGAAGGCTAAATGTACTGGTCAACAATTTCTTTCATGCCCAATAGATACCAGGTGTGTGCCTTCTTCCCGCCCTGGCTTGAGGCCCTTTAGGACCCGATATCCCAATAGATACCGAAATACAGCCCTTTAAAAACGTGCAGACAAGCTAAGTTTCACAAATTTTAAAATTTCACTAAAATCATTCTTCGCATCGAATGGCGGGATCGGGGAAGGGATGGATAAAATGTAAGAGGTACCTATTTGATGTGTTCAAAATGGAAATTTTGGGGCCAAAGACATGAATCTTCTGTTACATTGATTCGAAGAAGACAAACGTATTATTTGGTTTCTCTCGTTCAACTCACTTTTTAGTAAAAAAAAAAAAAAAAAAAAAATCGATTTCCCTCGGGACGACCAAGACACCAAAGGGGGCTGTCATTGCCCTTAAAAGTGGTCATAAATGAGCGTTTGGCCTTGCCATTGCAAGGCGTGACCGTGAAAAGGTTGATTGAGAACCAATGATTTAGAGACTAAAGGTGGCGAACATACTAGAGCGATACGATATCGTTTCGACATCACCAACGCAAACTAACATCGTCTAAGGCAGATAAAAACAACTGGAAATGTGTCACAGTGATGTATAGAAACGATATCGTAACGCCACAGTATGAACGCTGCCTAAGGGCCTCGTGGAGATGTCTGCCCGGGCCCCGATAGGTATAGGTCCGCTATAGGGCCCAGGCTCGTCGGCACCGTAGTGGCCGACTCCGCCGCGTGAGACGGTTTGTGGACTTGAGGTTCACCAGTGGCCTAGTGCAGCTGTGCAGCGCATCAAAAGCGTTCTATAGCAGCAATATTTTCAGTTCAGACAATGTCAGGCATCCGTGAACTGTGTAGACAAGAAATTTGCTGAAAGTGACTATTCAACTCCAGAAATCGATCTGTGATTTCACGTTTGAAATCGATCATCCATTGAAGAAAACGGTCCATTCCCAGAATCAATTGTTTTGGTCCAAAATCGTAATCTTGCTCAGGAAACTGACATAACGCATCCGAAACTGGAAAATTGTGCTAGAAGAATGTGATTGTTTGACCAGTATGTAAGTTATAAATATTTTTACATTTTAATCTGAGCATTTGGCTCAACAGTAAATTTTTGTCTGAAGGATTTCTGGCTAAAACAGTGAAATTTAACCATTGTCCCAAGAGTTCAAAAGGATCGAAACACGTTAATTTATAGCGCTGGAACTGACTTTACCCGCAAAACTCTATTTTAATATCAAAATCTCAAAATTTAGCCCCCGAATCATGACCGCATGAATGGTTGATTTTACCCGAGCATGTTGAAATTCTGAATGAAAAAATTAATAACAACTCCAGGTGTACGAGCAACGCTCTGCGCTCGGAAAATATGTACCTATCTAGTCTAGCCCCAGAATCTAGAGGTATTTTGTTAAGTATTTCTATCTGAAAATGCCAACAGAACATTTCGGCCGAAATCTGGTTGTTCAGCCTCAATAACTAAAGACGTAAAACATGTGAAACCCCCTAGTGAGATCATCCATCCTTGCATTGTCTCAAGCTTTGCGAGCTGCGGCATTCTGGCCATCGGAGTTTTATCCGGACTGTTTTTTATACGGTGTGAGAAAGAAAATTCAACGGGTCATCTTGTAATAGTGGAATCAACTGCTTGCGAGTAGAAATAGTTGTTAACACTCGCAGTGATAACTTTAATTGGAAGAAAATGTGGCTAGGATGAAGTCTGATGGCCATCCTCGCTGATTCACTTTGGCTGATCATCACAAAAGAGATATAGTGAATTTCACGATCAAGAAAAGCAGTGACCGAGAGAAATAAAGAAAACAATTGCTAACCCTTGACCAATTCACAAAAATTGAACCGCCTTTTTGGCATTCTGGAATTTAGCGCTATGAGGAAAACATCAACAAGAAAAAATCTCACGAAATCAATAGCCTTGGTTGTCCTTTACATTGTCACGTCTTGTTAGAGCTTTTCACGTTTCAAGTCTAAACGTTAATAATTCTATTTAAAATAACTTACTACAAATAACTGACAATATTCATTTATTTTCCTATTCGGGAGGCGTGTAAAAATTATCCTGCATTTTCGTAAAAATATAACAACCCTGAACTTCTATTGTCCATCGGTTTTCTTAAGCAATGGTATGACGTTCATTATTCGTCCCTTTCTTCAAGTCACAAAGAGCAGGCATCCAGAATGTTTACCGAGATGGTGAATTGATAATTTTGAAACAATTTAATTTAAAGGTCCATTCAAACTGTCGGAGGGATGGGACACCTTCAAAAGATTGCTACCGTCGTAGTGCAGTTTATTCTGGAAGTGCAATGAATGTTAGTATCTGTTGGCAAAGGAATTGGTGAATGGGGGGGGGGGAGTCAATTTTCCTATTAGCTAAATTCAAATCACTTTTGTTCTCCTGAGTTTGTTAGGGCTCTTTTTCAACTTGTGGTCTGTAGTTTCTCACGCGTCTGTCAATTATAAATTATCACGGAACGTGGAGTTGCCTTTTTAGTTCCTGTGATTTGAAGAGCCCGTGTAGAGATGCATTTCACTCTTGATAGAGACTTCTCTCCCTGTCATTGTTTATTTGTCTCGAAAGATCTCGTCATTAAAAGTACGAATTCTCAGAGGTTGAAATCCAAGGGACGTTTGTAGACGTGGGAATTCTCATCGGTCATTGCACTGTTTAGTTTCCGCGGCGTTATTGTAGTTTCCATGTGTTGATTTCTCTGAATTCATCAATTCTGTGATGATTCTCGTCACCCTCTGCGTGCACCCGGCTTATTATATAATTAAAAATATTTATTTTTAGGTTATATCGATGGTGGACTTGTGAAAATTAGGATAGATAGAGGTCCGAAAAACGTTCAAAAATTGGACAAAACTACGTACCTTGGGGCTTCTAGACAAGGAAAATCTGAATTTGACAGCATATGTACCTAGTGAGTAATGGGAGGGGTTCCTACAACTTCCAAAACCTGTACCTGCAATGAACTGATCCGAATGAAAATTCGGCTCTATAATTGACAATCAATCGAGCGTATAGAGTTCGGGAGGGGGTGAGGTGGGCCATCGACATCCGAATATGCGTGCTAGACCAAAAAACCAGCCTGCTAGTGCTTGTTCTCTCAAAAAAGTTTCGTTTAGGATCAGAGAATTAGTTTTAAAAAAGGATTAAATGTCAGGTTAATGCCTAGTGAGCTGAAATTTCAAAAATCCTAACACCTGGAACTCTGTTTGGGAAGATACGAATAATTTAGCCTCCACGAAACCGTTCGTGCGTTTAGAGCGGGTTTAGCGTTTGAAGCGGGTGCGCGATTTTCATTGAAAACTCACAGGTACGGGCGTTTTCCGCTAAAAACGTTAAACGCTGAAATCGCGCGACTCCCACTCACGAAGGACGATGCCTAACAATAACGTTAAAATCCTCATTTTTTCATCTTTAAACTTTTCGGGGCGGACCCCCGAAAAGTTTTGGAGGGCGGTCCATCTCCCTCGCCAGTATACCTCGGTACGGCTAGAGTTTGAAAGTGCTGTACCCTCGAATTGACTTAAGGGGCACTTTGCTACAAAATTGGCTTTTCGAGTGAGTAAAACGCGCGAAATTGTGTTCTGTTAATCAAAATCCGAAAAATTTGTAAGTATTTAGAAAGAGCTAAACTTGACAAAATTAATTTTTTAAAGGGCCAAATCTCTGAAATTTGGGTATGAAGGGAGGGGAAACCGCCGCGAAAAGAAGAGGAAAGTACCTCAGGAATCAACTATATCCTGTATCGTCTACCCGGTCGTCAAAACCCGCGAAATAGGGTTCTGTGAAATCCAAATCCTCGAAATTTTGGTTTTGAAAGGTCAAGGGGGGAAAGGAAAGGGGAGGATGACAGGGCATTTCAGGGCATACTCTCGCTCTTCCCATTCGATTTTCCGAGCTGAATACGCCTTCTAAGACCGACTTTGCTTATAACTCGCCGTTTATCCAATAAAACTGCGCTCGGCCACATAGGACGCCAGGAAATATATTAGAGGAATTTCATGAAGATGCTGTTGCTTAGGCGAAGAATTTTTATTTTTGGTCTTAAGGGGGAGTTGAACGTGTCTTTCCTCGACCCACTCAAATCCTACCTCGCCTACTCGGCGTTACGTAAATTGTACCGTACCTATTTTGGAACCAATCCTGGGTTTCAAGGTCTCATTTATATCTACAGGAAATTCTGCACGCGCGTACGATCTTCTTTTTTTTTCACATTTCACCCTTGAAAAACTGTAAAACCCACAAAATATTTTACCGCTCTTTTTCGAAGACTTATTCAGGAAAGCAAGACCGTACGGACGTGCAATTTCCTGGGGATTTAAACTATCCCTTGAAATCCAGGATGGTGCAGAAATACGGCTATAATTTACGTAATGCCGCATAGGCGAAGTATGACTGGGGGGGGGGGGTTCGAGGGAACACCTGTGCAACTCCCCCGTAAAAATTGTAATTTTGCACATGTAGACACGATTGACTCGATACTCGACTGATGCACTTCCACAGGATTTTAGCAGCGAATTAACACATTTTCTCATTTTAGTTACGAATGAACGTTTTATCTCAATATTAGCTGCAAATGAGAGCTTTTTATTAATTTTAGCCGAGAAATAGAGCTTTTCCGGATTTTAGTAGCGAATTAGCGGTTTTCTTCTTCTCTATTAGGGATTTTCTCATCAATAGCCATAAAGCGTCCTCCTCAGTAACCGTGATTTGGCGTTCTTTCGATTTGAGCCGTGAATATCAGCGTTTTTCTCCGTTTTAACCGCGAATTAACGCTTTTCCCTAATTTTTGCAGCGATTTATTAAATTCTGGCTTGGGCTTGGAATTAGTGTTTTTTCTCATCTTTAGGCACAGTACGTTGGCTCCAGAAACAACGAATCTGCGTTTTCTCGATTTTTTCTGCTGTGAATCAGCGTTTTTCTCCGCGAACTATTCTCATGATCTCTGTGCATTAGCGGTTTTTCTGAATTTTAACCGTAAAAGGACCACTGCGAACTCTCTAATTTTTCTCAATTTTAACCTCGAATGATCCCTTTTTTGGGGGATTTCGTTTCTAAATTAATGAACATCAAACCTAAAAATCCCCATTTTCCCGTCTTTTATCTTTTAGGGGTCTTCTCTGCATGAAGAGGGGTCCTCTGTCTCCCACCCCTCGCCACTACCTAGTCACGCTACTAATTATTACTTACTTGACGGATGTTTATGGCGGGATGGAAAACATTTTGACCGATTCCTGACGAAATTTCGAACTTGACTTGACGGGAAAAGCAAACTGTCAGTTGGAGTGCTGGTCTTGTCCTACCGTGCTGAGCTGGGCACGCGTTATTCAACACTCGATTACTAGCATCGTTAGACAGTTACAATTTGCGGTATCGGTTGACGATTCCATTACTTTAAAAAACGAACATTCATCCCGCCGCACTCTGGTCCAGAATTAAAAAAAAAAAAATCTGGATCGAAATTTCCAGATTCCTGGGCGATAAGATTTTTTTTTTGGCAAAATCTCCACATGTGACTTCGCTGTAATCATAATGGCCTACTCAGAAAAAAGTAGCGATTCTGAGAAAAATAGACGAGGTATTTAACCGTAACGCTGGCGATAATTACCAGTTTTGGGATAATTCTGCAGCTTAAGTGACTCTCTATGAGCGAAGTGACCCAGGAGCTTCTAGGTCCAAGAAACTCTTATTAATAAACAGCGAACTAACTGGAAATTTTGTTCCAAAATGTGATTTTCCTGAGTTTTTTGCGGGTAGAGAGGAAATTCGGTCTATTTTGTTCCGCTACAGCCCACATTGTCATTTTCAGTGATTATCAACCTGGAAGGCTTAACCGATTTCCAGGGGTGGCGTGAAATTGCTCCCATGTCCTTATACGAAGGTTTATGGTTGATACCCGTCATAAAAATATCAGAAACTCCAGGAACGTCACCATACAGAATGTCCCTCAGACCGTACTCAATTGAGAAATGCAATCGGTCCTCACGATGTCAGTGTCCCTAAAGCCGCCTTCACTTGTGAACTGTCAAAGCTCTGGCGTTGAGCTGTGCCAAGTGAAATGTAATGAATCCCTGCGCGTGTTGCTCTTTGGCTGGCTACGGCATATTGTCACAGCTTGGTGACAATATATACATACCATCATTCTTAAAACGGGCTTGCATCTGTTAACTACGCCTTATATGTGCTTCTGGAACTTGAATGTCCTGAACAACTGGATTTTAGAAGCTTTATGATAAATATCTTATCTTAACTTTATTTAAAATGCAATGGAGTCATTTTTTAGTAACACAGTTCACATCAGTCGTGAGCTTCTATTCATTACATTGAAATTATTTTTTTCCTACAAGAACAAAATTGATGTTGGAAAGTAAAAAATAGCCTAGACGTCGTAAAAACAGTTTTAACGAAATAATTCATACTCTTTGGTGATACGTATAAATCAAAACAAGGAATATCGGCAGATCGATAATTCTATAGAGAGCGACAAGTTTAGAATGTAACTAATAATTTCATTATGCACGAAATAACCCGCTTGATAAAAAATATATAAACTATAAATCTATTTTTACAGGAATTAATAATAATAATAATAGTAATAATAAAAATACTTTGGCACTAAAATACATTCACACATACATAAAAACACATTTACAGAGGAATAAACCTATATCCTTAACAACTGAAAAATTAGCCGTCCTCTATCGCTTCATTTGGATAATTTGAAACTATGTATAAAATTATTTGCTGTCACATGTACAGGCTCAGCTGACCAAACCATTCAATCAGGAATCCGCTCGATTTTTGGACGGATGAAGCGGTAGGGAACGGTTGGCGTAGTATGGTCAAATTGCCACTTCATACTAGCCTGAGAAGACCGTTTTAAGAAAAGAAACAAAAGCCACAGAGTATAGAGATTTAGCGGAGTACGAAGATTTGAAACCTAAGAAAATGTCTCGTGATTCCTGCCACTTTACGGCAAAACAATCGTTCTGCCGCTGACAGGCTAGGCCCAGAGATTCTAAAAAGCTGGCATACAGCGGAAATTATTATTTCCTCACTAGAGCGTGCATGATCAGCCGGGAAGACGTTTAAGACTAAGTAGGTTTCCACGCTTCTATACTCCGGTCTTCCAAACTCATTTACTATGTCTCCCTGGCACTGTCGCTCTTTGGTCCTCCATTCGCCCCGACTGCAAACGCATGATGAGACTGAAAAAGTCCTCGTCAGGGACTGTCGGTCCTGGCAGAGTGCTTCGTTGATCTTCGAGTCTTTCACTTTGGCATCGCATGAGCATCTCGATAAAGCCGTCGTCATCGGCACCGTCACCTCCGACGGCGCCGGCGACATTCCCACCGCCTGTACCGCTGGCTCCCGGTGGACAAAGACCAGGTAGGTGTGGCAATGCGACTCGTTGTTCGTCCATTCGCTTGCTCTGCATCCCGACTATTAAATCTATCAAGTCTTCTTGACCTTCTGAAAGAAAGATGATCGTGATGAAACAACAATCTCTAGCTCTTCGAAGTCGTCACATACCTTGATTAGTATTCGAAGACTGAGGGTTTGAACTACGATTTTCCTTGTTCTCCACGGACAAAACCGAAAGGGAACACCTCTGATCATCCATGCGTTCACTTTGGAAACGAGATAAAAGGTCGAAAAACGAATCTTCGTCTTCTCCGCCCTGAAGTTGAGTAAAATTACAATACATGCGCGAGTATTTCGCTTTTGAATTACTAACAGCTTGATCGCCATGCTGAACAGGTACAGGTGTGTGTTGAAGTTGGTGAGATTCATTGTCTCCTCTGGATTTTCCGTCGGGGGTTAACTGAAATGCCACCAGAAATAATTATGTTTTAAAGGAAAGCTCAGTTATAACTCTGGTATCCCTCAAATGCACTACTTGCTTCGCTCGAACTACACTAACTACAAGAATCTACGCAAAAAAAGGAGGAAAAACAATGAGACAACGAAAAACAACCATGCAAGCAAACCTTAATGATATCTAGATGGCTCATGCTCTCCCTTCTCACCCTATATCTGTGAATGCTCGGCGAGGGTTGCTGACCACAGAAAGAACTGACAAGTTTGAGACTGTCTGGCGATAGATCTCCTTCGGGAAGTCCAAGGACTTTCCGCAAGTCCGAAATGTTCATTTGAGCGGTCGCTTGCCCCACGTTATCGCCAATCTGAAAACAACTCAATTAATCAGCATCTAATGGTGCTATTACACGTGAGAGTAAAACTCGAGAGTTGAACTCTCTGAGAGTACCAGGTCTGGGAGGCGGCGGCGGGGGGGAGAACTCTCTGGCTCGTTTACACTGGCGAGTTAAGCTCTCGAGAGTACTCCCGAGAAAACTCTCAAATGTAAACACAGCTTTATACCTCGCTTTTTCTTGCTCAACCAACCTCTTTTGAAATTTCCAAATGTTTAGTAGCATAGTGAAGCGCTTTTTCATGATTGCCCATCGCAGAATGAGCGTTACCGAGACTCCAACATGCTCGACCCTCTCCGACTCGGTCCATTAGCGTTTGCGCGAATTGTAGGTGTCTCATATGATACTCAATGGCTGTGGGGTAGTCCCTTAATAGCGTGTATGTGTTACCGAGACTGTAACACGCTTGAGCTTCAATCGCTTTATCGCCGAGCTCCTGAGCGAGGATCAAAGTACGCCTAGAGGAAACCGAAACATTAGTTGAACGGCATTAGCGTCCCTATTATAACCAATTTTACTTGTAATGTTCAGCAGCTTTTTCAAATTCA
Organism: Corythucha ciliata; assembly: GCA_038030265.1. Lineage (NCBI taxonomy): Eukaryota > Metazoa > Arthropoda > Insecta > Hemiptera > Tingidae > Corythucha > Corythucha ciliata. Next base: position 41,397,638 of record CM075942.1, on the reverse strand, counting down.
CCGAGAAAAATATGAGAATTTCCTAAATTACTGTAAGCTCGTCTTTCTGCGGCTTTGTCGCCGAACTCGCGGGCGATTTTCAACCTCTGAGTAACAAGTTTTAATTAAGAACACAGACAAAGAACAAAAAGCAAACAGTTTGCCCACCTCGTGATGATATTGAATGGCCTTTTCGAATTCCCCTAATAAGTAGTACGTGTTGCCGAGATTTCCACAAGCTCTTCCCTGAGCTGCTGTATCGTTTAGTTCTCTCATAAGTTTGAGATTTTCCCTGGGAAAAGTCGCGTTATACAGGGAATCCAAGAATAATTCCAAGTTTGAACTTACTCGTAGTAAAAGACTGCCTGCTGCAAACATTCGCGTACATCTTCCGGAAATTCTCCAGGATCCTGCTGACCCACTCGGCCAATATGTTTTCCTTTTGCGTGAAATACGTTGCCCAGGTTGTACAGAGCACGTCCTTCACTCAACTTAACACAAAAAAAAAGGATTGAGCAGGTGAACCCAAGTCGAATTTTGAGTACAACCAACCTTATCGTTTAATTCTCTCGATATTTCCAAGTGTCTTTTGCAACAAATAACGGCCTCGTCAAACTTACCCATTACTTTTAGAGTGTTGCCGAGATTCCCACTAGACTTCGCTTCCCCGAGTTTGTCACCCATAGTTCTAGGTGGATAAAAAAAAAGAAGAAGAATATTTTGTTTCGAAGTCATCCGGAACGTAGAGTGAATCATACCTAGCGAGCGTTAAATCATGTTTATGAAACTGCATCGCTTTGACATAGTCGCCCAAGTAGAAATAGGCATTGCCCAACTGACTGTAAATGGCGCTTAGCGTGCGTAAATCATCGGTGCCCGCTTGTATCGCCGCCTGGAAAAATGCTACTCCCGCGCGACAGTCGCCCGCTTTGCAAAGTCGCTCGCCTTCCAAGGCTAACTCGAGACACATGTTACCGCTGTCGCAGCTCTTTTGTGATTGAGAAGAAAACTATTAGTGTTTTTCTCAACTAGATCGAGATTTCTTGAAGTAAAAAAGTGTGAAACCTGAGTGTCAGAAGCGGATACGTTGTCCGAGCTAGCGTTCAACGACATGGTGTTATTTTCCCGGTCTTCCACGCCTCATCAATAGTACGCAGCTTCCTGAAAACCAAATTTACACCTTGTAATTTAACGTAAATTTATCTGAAAGATAGCTGTCTAGTTGGTGTATATCTGCACTATTCAAATTTGCGAAACAGCCGTCAGATACATAGACAGTTTCTGAGAATCGTATGCCGGAATCGGTTTCTCCTTGGTTTTGAGCACATACAGTTTCTTGGCGATGAAGGGATGATCTGGATAACTGGATAATCCAGTTAAATTATTTGTTACTTCGGCCACAATACCCATTTCTAGCGCCCAATTTCCAGTTTCATGACTTAAGGGGGAGTTGCACGGGTGATTCCTCGACCCTCCTGCAATCACCCCTCGTCTACTACTCGGCATAAACTTCTCGCCTTATTTCTGCACCAATCCTGGTTTTTAAGGACTCGTTTTAATCTTCAGGAAATTCCGCATTGGCAGTAGTTTTCCTTTTTTTCAAATTTCATCCCAGAAGTTATTTTAAATTCGCCTTGAACATTTACCTTGTAATCTCAGGGTCTTTCTTCGACTTATTTGAAAAAAGGAAAACTACTGCATATACGGAATTTCCTGAAGATTAAAATGAGTCCTTAAAACCTAGGATTGGTGCAGAAATAAGGCGAGAAAGTTTATGCCGAGTAGTATGCTAGGGGTGATAGGAGGGGGGTCGAGTAATCATCACTGCAGTTCCCCCTTAATGGTACAATTTTCTGGCGTAGATTGAAAGTTCAGAGCCTAGAAAGTTTTATACGACTAAATGGGTCAAAACCCCGGTCTCATATCGTTTTTTCCCAAGTCCCAGGCGGGGATCCAAATAGGCCCGTAAGACAGGGTGAGTTTTCCCTGGCGGCTCTAAGAAAGAGCAGTAAGAGAGGACGGAAGCAGGGATTTTCGTGCCGGAGTTGCGGCAGTGGCAGATCCTGAGGGGGGGCACAGGGGTCATGCACCCTATCCCCCTTGGAGTCGGGATTACTTGCGCCAAAACATCATCAAAACCATCTCTCAAAATCCATCAAGGGATGGTCACCTTCTCAAAGATACGGGTTTGAGACAGACGTGATTTATGAGTCCCTTGAACCATGCTTAGCCTAGAAATACAGGCGGTTCCAGCCTGATACGCATCAGAGTAGCCGCCAGCGCCTCTTAAACTGTCCAGAAATGCATGTTTCGCGTCATAGTCGTTGGTTTCAGCCGATTTTCTCGAATCCAGGGCCACTAGTACGAACACTCGGTAAAACAAAATTCCAAGGCGTTCATATATCGTTCGTACTAAGGGCCCATGAGTTGCCGCCCTCGGGGCCATTTCCAGGCCGGTGGTCAAGTCGGGGGCGGTGGGGAGCTGTAGAGCCAGTATATCGGCACTGCTGACGGAGGGTAACACGGTTACATTAGGGTGGGTACCAGGTCATGCTGGCATCCCGGGGAATGAGAGAGCAGACAAGCTGGCTAAGACGGGGGCCATGACAGAATATGTCGGCCCAGAACCGGCGGTGGGGATAGCAAGGGAAGTAGGACTCAGTGAAATTCGGGGTTGGGCGAAAGCGGAAGCCCAGGCACGATGGGAAGCAGAAGATCACTGCAGACAAGCGAAAGAGGGCATTAAAAGGTATGATGCCAACACGACAAAGTGGCTGGTAGGGTTAGGGCGGAAGCAAACTAGAAAGATAGTAGGAATATTTACAGGGCACTTTGCAGTTCAGAGACACTTGTACATGATGGGGCTAATAGGGGACCCTACATGTGAGAGGTGTGGAGTGGAGGAGACAACGGGTCATTTAGTGAGAGAGTGTGAGGGGTTTGCGGCAGCGAGGTTTGCTATATTTGGGAGGGACAGGGTGACCGACCTAGAATTTTCCAGGGCTCAAGGGGTCCGAGTACTGGATTTTCCGGGGAGGGTGAGGAGATTTGAGGAGCCGTGCTAGCCCCTCCGAGTCCGGGACCCGTTGGGTATGACGTAGGGGCCCAATTGGTGGCCTTGGCGTCGCCGGGCTCGGCTTGGGCCGGGACGGCACCCCCCCCCCCAAAAAAAAAAGGCCCATGAGTTGCCCAGCGAGGTACATTTGCAACAAGTCTTCTTTGGAGTTCGGGTCTATCCATTGGAAAAATCTTGGGGTCCCTGAAAACGAGCGCAGGTGGTTAAAAACGGTGGCGTAACAGTGAGAACCCATTGATTGACTCTGTTGATCGGAAATATATCTGAATTTAGGGATTCCTCGAGTGGAGAAACCCGAAAATAGTGAGGTGGAAGTTTTACAGTAATGAACGACAAGGACGTTCGTGGCAGGACCCACCAAGCATTCGTTACAAATTGCACCAGGACCGAGTAGCTCGGCAAGCTGAAGGTCAGAGGTCAAAACGGAGACTGGATCGCACCCTCGGTGCAGTTTGTATAAGTTTTACAGTGGTTAGAGCTTTCTATGGCTAGAGCTTTTGTCGCCTTCTTTGTGGTTGGAGCTTTACAGCGGTTTGTATCTTTCCGGTTATGGGGCTTAGAGCTCCGGAGGGTTGGACCCTTGCTGGGGTTGAAGCTTTACCATGGTTTGGAGATTTACTGTAATTCAGGCCTGTCGCAGGCCACCGTGTGCGGGATAATTCGTGGGTCTTCTGATGAAAACGTGTGCAATAATAGGTGGCCAAATCGGTGGCACCACAATGAGAACCCCTTCAACGATCCTACCCACTGGACCAACCCGATGCAATGGTCTAAATTAAATAAGTAGTAGCTAAATCGAAGGCTCTACGTTAATTTATTCTGGTTAGTGCACGAGTTTGAATGATAGTGCAATCCCCACATGGTTCCATATAATTACAGGAAAAATAGGCGGAGAATCGAGAATGCCTCTTTCTCTTGTGCTGATTGAGCTCAAACAGAAATACAACCCCCTCCGTTTTTTATGCAGGAACTTGTACGACGGAGCACTGAACCATCATATTTAGCGCAAACGTTGGTTTAAATGTTTATCAACTAATTTAAGGTTGGGGCTTGGGGAGGGGACTTCAAGGACATGGCTAAATTACGTTTCTAGAAAAAAAAAATCAGTACTCAGAAACGAAGTATTCAAGTTTCTTCTCAGTTTCTGGGATAGAATTAGCCGTTTTTAGCCATAAATTTATATTCCATAAGTTTACGTGTTTATAGTATCTAGAGCTAAATAACCATTTGCATGCAACAAAAATTGTGATTTTGGGGCTCAATATTGATAGTTTAGTTGAATAGCTTGTTACTGGGCCAAAATTGACAAATGTTGAGTCGGAAAACAGTTTCAAGTAATTTGACAGTCCTCACTTCAATAGGTCAGTGAGTTTCTAATGAAAAACAGCTCGTCTCCGCGGCGGAGAGAGTCAGTTCGTGGGACTAAATTATTAGTAACCGAGCCTAGGAAGTTCGAGGCGATCAAAATTTCAAGTATCACTAAGGGCAAAATGGCCAGGATAATGAGGACCTTTCTGTGCATATTCTGTTTCGGGGGGGGGGGGGATTGATGATTTCAGGCGCCGAGTTCTGATTTATTGCCTTACCTGCTGTTTTGGAGGGCTAAAAAGCCATTTTTTAAACCTAATTCACATTTTAAGGTTACATAGACAGTTCTGGGCTACGATATTGGTTTTTGAGGTGAAATTGACGAGTTTATAGTCTAGACCGGACTTCCCGGTTCGGGCTCTCATCTACACGGCAACTGTGCCGAGGTCGACGCCATCAGCCCCCGGTCCGGACCACCCTAACTTGGTTCAGCGCCGAGATCCCGGAGCAGGGATCGTATAGTAGTGGAGTGGCCCCATCACTCCTGGAGAGCGGTCAACCAGTGTTACATCTAAAGAAGACTTTGTAGTCACATTGTGTCGTAGTAGTAGCACGAAACACGAATGAATGCCGATATTATTATTATTCCACATTTTAGGAAACCAAAAGATTGCAATTCCATACTTTTCACTCATGTTTAGCATAGCAACAATATTATAATTTAATTTAGTTATTCGAAGACATTATACAAGGTATCCAAAGCAGAGGGAGAAAAATACATGAAATTTGACAGACACTTAATAATCTAAGGGCGCAGCCTCCCCCCTTAACTGTGCTTGAGAAGAGCTCAAATAAGTCAAGACTGTTGTAAGCCGAGGCTACAATTTGGGAATTCGATAGGGCCTTGCTGGTCGAAATGAAGGCAACAGAAGTTTGTTGCCATGAAAGATGAATATCCAGTTAAGATGCTCGAACCGGCGTAAAATACAACACACTTTTGATTACGTTGGCAATAGGTATCGATGTAAACACATCTTTTTGTGTGAACCGTTCCATTCAGAATAAACAGAAACATAATTGTGAAGGGAGTGAGGCTTACCTGTCAAAAATAGATTTTTATGAAGATTAGACAGCGAAGAACGGACGCCGATGAAAAACCGATCTAGAGATGGAATCCCGACAGGGAAGTCCGATGATATTAATTAGCGGTTGACTAAACAACAGTTGTAAATGCGAAGAAATAATACGAAAAGTACGAACTGAAGAAAAGGATAAAGCCCCCTACTTGAAATACAAGGCTAACCAACTCGTACGAACACTCCCAGATTCCGCTCTTCACAACTCGGGCACTCTACTCCCGCTCTAAAGAACCCCGCCACTTCTGCGTCATCGTTTAAAGTCAATTCACTAAACAAAAATAAAAAATTAAAGCGAGACGTTGAAATAGGGGTTAAAACAATAGTTGTCGTGACGCGTGAGAGGGGGTTTGATATGAAATAAAACACCGCCCGACGCTGTCCTGTAGCGTAGGATGTATGTAACAGAACCACCCGCCGAAACTTTTTAAATGAATCGATAGACGTTAATTTTGGGGTTCGTGAAAACTGTATTTTTGTATGTCATTTGTGGTACAGCTGGTACATACTATGTATTTAAAAATTGCTAGCCCGGAGAGCAAATAGTTTCCAGTGCGAAGATTGTAATTTGGTCTGTTGTTTTTGCGGGGGGGGGGCATATCCTTGAAACCAACCGACGACATGCGTCAATCAAGACCCTCAGCGCTTGGCCCTACTAAATTACCGATGTTGTTCTCTTGTCAGAAGTCTTGCAATAATAACTATTCCAAATACACCCGCTGGAAAACTTCTGTTCCCTTCCCCAAAAATAAATCCTCCCCCCAAAAATAAACCCTTTTCCTCCTGATTTACTATTTTCAGGTCAAAAATAAGGATGGACATGAATTTGTTCTGTAATATGGATGATTGCCACCTACCAGTAACGGATACCGGCTGGGTGACACGATGTCTTCACGTCTTCTGCAAGGAGCACGGTGACAGTGTCTTCGCCAACAAACATTCTCGAGTCGAGTGCCCCATCTGCAGCGAAGAAAACATCAAAGAGACCGACGTTTTGCTCTGTGATGCCAATCAAAGTGATGTAAATTGTTTTCAACCGTTAAGAACCCTCCCCCCATCACCTATGAAGAGATGGTTTGGATGTAGATGTGTCTGGGAGGCTTGACGCCCGATAAATGCCTCAATTTACTGGCCAAATCAATTAAATTGTGGAAATATCAATTGAGTGCCGAGAAAAAGTTCGACCTCATCAGATATCAACAGCTACTAAATAAACTGGAAGAAACCAAAAGGCAGTGTGACGGCTTGCTCAAGGAGGCAAACATCACTCATTCAAATAAAATGGCAGGTAATTTCCTTTTTTCAGATTTTCTTCTTTTTACTTCATAAACTTAAATTGCAGTATTGAACACCAATTACCAAGAACTGCGTGCAAACTTTAAGCAGGTGACAAGCGAACTGGAAATGGCTAAATTAGCCTTAAAACAGCGCCAGGTAATGTTTTCAGGTGTAAGCAAAGGAACTGAACCTAACAGATAGGATTTTTAGAGCCCACGAGAAAGAGAAAAACCCCACTTTCCGCCATCTTCTATGTTATTCTCGGACCTTCCGGGTAAGTGAAATTATTTTTACGTTTTTGTTCTGTATAATACTCTACTGACTTTTAATTGTTTAGGATCAAGAAATAATTTCAGCCCTAGTCACCGCAAAACCGGTTCAGGTTTTGTGATGCCGAATGATTTTGACTTATTTTAAAATTAGTACACAAAAGTCCTTCTTCTACTTTTTAATTTTGCTTTTCTTCGTAAAGACACTTCTGGCAGTAAGGGAACAATATTTAGCTCTTCATTGAAGCTCATTATCATTAATTTGGTTGTTCCCATCGTTTTTCGAAATAAACATTCATGATAAAATTCGCATTCAAACCCGTTTTAATGGGCCAAGGTAAATGCACAGCGATGTTCTTCTGTCTTTGCCTGAAATGAACATTCCATCGTCTTGAAAAATTGACCCTCTCCAGCAACAGCTTAATTGGAACGTTCACTTGGGCTTGAGGCGAGTCCATCCGAAAAACCACCGCTGTGTATAAATTAGTCTCCTTTAAAGTCCTTCACTTGTCCCACTTTTCGGTATTGGGATAATTTCCCAAAAGTGTAAACGCGCCTTTACCAATAATTTCGAAGAACAATGTTCGCACGTTTGGCTTTCAAAAAAGCAATTTCGCGAGTTTGCCTCCTTCAAAACCGAAATCCGCGAGTTTCTTTCTTTCAAACAACGACTTCGTGAGAGGAGAGCGGATTCCAAAAACAATTTTTTCGGGTTTTGCTCATTGGGGCTTTCGGGATTCTCTCCAAATCCTAGTAAAATGGTGAAAGGCGGGTATCTTTTAAGAAAAATCGTGGGTTTGGCTCATAGCTCATACAAAAACAATTATTATCCAGGATTGGCTGTTTGAAAAGAAATAAATTTCGTGGCATTTAAGACACTATTGAAATCCAAATTTTGCGAGTTTTAATACCCAAATGATGACTGCACCCAAGGTGCGGTCCAGTCTCCGTTTCGGCCACAGCTACCCTCAACCACTAGGGCCACCCGGTCCTAATGGTCTCATCAGCCCGGCAATCGAGCCGAGTACGGAGCCGATGGACCGCACCATGGACGCAGTCACCGTGAATATTTGGTTGGTGCATGGCGGCTCCCAACATCTATTCTGTTCAAATTTGACATTTCACGGATTTGGCTCTCAGAAAAAAAAATGTCTTGGTCGTTTTGACTGCTTCAACTCTGCCGATTATGTCGGTGGGAGGGGGGATCATTCAAAATTCCTTATTTCGGGGTTTCGCTCATACAAAAACCAACTTCTGGTGAGGAGGGGAGGGGGGCCTTATGTTCGGAATCACAAGGTTAACTCCTTAATAAACCAAAGGCAGCAAAAAACCACCTTCAGTCGTGTTTTATGGATTATCATTCAAAAAACCAATTTGAGCGGGCTTTAATCAAATCCTTTCACGCCGTCATTTCAAGGGGATTTTGAGTCCTTGGCATTGGAAACTCGTGAAAAGCCCAGTTTGTGGGTTTCGCTCTCACATTTGGCTCTTTCAAAATCGAATTTCAAGAATTTTGTCTCCTAGAAACCCTAATTTTGGCGTTTGGCTCCTACGAAAATTAATTTTTAGGTTTTGGTTTCGGTCAAAAGAACTGTTTCACGGTTTTCGCTCATTATCACTTTCCTATAGAATTCAATAAAAAGTATGAAACCTACTGTATTTGATCACAAACTATGGAAGTGCCTCGAGGCGCTCATTTTGGCCCTTCACGGTTTTTTTCCACGGGCTTTTATCTTATTCGAAAAACCAATCACTTGAGATTTTGGGTCCTTCGAAAAATCAATTTCGTAGGTTGGGCCCTTTCAAAGTTCAAATTTCGTGGATTTGACACTTCAAATCAAATTTCGCGGTTTTGGGCGGGGGGCCACAAGCCCGGCTTATTTCTCTGTGGGCTGTTAAGTTTATTTGTAAAGTGTTGACTGTTGATGCCAATAAATTTTCTTTGACTTTGAAGAACCAATTTCACTTGGCCCCTGTGAAAAACAACAATTAGCTGGCTCGGATGGTCGGCTCCCTGATAAAGCCAACCTCACAGATTTGTCTCTTTATAATGAAAATTTGCAGGGTGTCGATTACTCTGGAGAGCTTAACTCGCCAGTTTAAACGGACCAGAGAGGTCTCCCCCCCCCTGCCGCCTGCAAGTACCTTGCACTCTGAGTTCAACTCTCGAGATTTACTCTCACGTGTAATTGCACCATTAGAACAGACAGGTTTTACACTTTAATGGCGAACAAAAAAAACAATAGTTTTTTGGGCCTTATTCTCATTTTTCGGCAAATTCTGGATTTAATGACCAGTGCACGGCACTTACTATTCGACCCAAAATATCGTAAATTTCGTTTTGAAAATTAAGATTCCGGTCTTCTAATGTGAGGGCAGGAACCGATAATTGTTGGCCCTGAAATCCAAATTCACCCTTTGATAGTTGATTAGACCGATCGGAAATGTATGCAACAAACTCCTCACACTGCACTCCTCACATCGGGGGGGGGAGAGGGGGTATTTGTCATTGTTTGCGTTAGAGTGATATTTTTGGACCGAATCCCAAGCAATTACAGCCTTTCGTAAGGCACAAAATATACGAAGCACCTCTAGGGCACATAAAGACACTTTTTTTACTGGGACAAACTTACTAATTTTGCACATCAACACCTTGGAAATTGGACTAACTTCAATTTTGAGGAGGTAATTGAAAAGCCCACAAAACGGACAAGTTTTTTTTTTGTTATATTGGGACCATTTTAGAAGCATTGTAAATTATTTAGAAGAAATGAAAAGAATTAAATAGGAGAAATTTCAAAACAAAATCGCTTTCGTCATTTGTGGAAAATCAGAAAAAATGGCCGCGAGTACGATTGCGACGATGTTGAATACTGGTTTCTGAAGTGAAAGTTTGTGTTTTTTTCAAAAACGTCAACCGTTTTGTCTAAAGCCCATGGCCGGGTTGGGTGGATTATGCTGTATGTAAAGGCGACTATTTGATTAAAATTATATGAAAAACGCGAGAAATACAATTATAATTATAAAGGTGATTGTATTTTGATTATATGAAATAATCACGTATTGCCTTTTGCACACATTTCACGATTTTTACGAAATACGGTTTAGCCGCATTAACACGACTCACTCATAAAAAAAAAGTCTAGTGGAAATTGGAGCCAAATACTCCAAGTGTTTGAGAAAGAGCCATAGTCCAGTCAATGAATTGCTCAAAAGGGGGTGTAGCTCCGGTGAGCGGTATGGTAACGATTCCTTCGGAAACTTGATTAGGCGCTTCGTTGCGGAAGGTTGCCCCCCAAGACCGAACGTTCGAACTACTCATTTGTTGCGTTGTGATTTATGTTCGTAATAATAATGGTGGGGGTCTCTAAAGGGAGGGAGGGGGGTCACTAAAGCTGTGAATCCCAGTAATGTAAAATGTACCTATGTTATTTATGACTTATCACAGAGTGAATACCAAGTGTCACAGTGGATCAATATTGCGTGTGAACTTGAATTCAGGACTGAAAGACTCTTAAATAGCCGAGTGTTTTTGAAAACTTCGTCGAATCGCTCGAAATCAGTGAGGAATCATGTGGAAGGAATTAGCGATAGCGGGGCTAGCTCATTTAATAACGACCGTGTACAACTGGTATGCCACGTCGGCGGAGACGTGCCACATTTGTGGACGCGAGTTGCAAGGCAGAAGCGTTGAAACTTTATCGTGCGGTCGCAAAGTCCACTGTGATTGCATGGACTTACATGCAACTGCACTAACATGTAGCTAAGGGCAGAGGGGAACCCCGAGATGACGGCCATTCATTCTGCAGAAATTAGGGGCTACCAGCTAATTAAGCCCTTACTGGCTCGGCTTATAATTGTTTGGAATTATTCCAACAAACAACCTTTACAAGCATTATTTCAGTATTATTTCCTAGTTATGTGATTTTTTCGACATTCGACCTGTATAACCATTTTATTTGTGTGTTCTATATTATACCTGTTTTTAACTTAAATTACGCGTATGTGTCAATTTTGGATACCAAAATCTGTTATTCCAGGCATGTTGAAGGAGGCACTCCCATCACGAAACGACGAAGGTCGCTCGCCGTCAGGAGTTCACAATGGGGAACTTGCACATTTTTCAAGCACTGGTAGTGTTTCTTGAAGAGGGCTCTCCCATAATGCGCTATTGCTCACATTAAACATTGAAATCAATCAAAGATTTTTTCAGAGAGAATTTTTAAAAATTGTGAGTAGGGATTTGGTAACGTCAAAGGTTATTCAAGGAAATGGATGGTGTGAGAAAGAGGAGTTTAAATCCCCTTTTCAGGGGAACAATTTTTCTTGTTATTTGTTAACAAAAAATGTTGGAGTTTCCTCATCAGGTGCTTCAAAAGTGGCATAACTTCCCCTCGTACCATCTATCCTCTCTTGAAAAACTTTGGAATTCATTTAAAAATCACCAAATGCACCAATCGAGTTGCAACTGCCGTTGATATCCTTCTGCCCATGTGCCAATTCACCGGTATATTTTTCTCTCAAATCGAGCATTCATGCAAGTTCCCCATTAGCGAAAGTCGACTAGAAAAAATTGAATTTCGACTACTATCCAACTATATTAATATTATTATTAACTTTTATGCCATACGCATACATACTTGGTTAATGACTTATTTTTAGAGTTTGGGCCCGTTTTTGTTTTTCTTCTTTGAAAAGAAGAAACAAAAACAAGCCCAAAACCAAAAAATAAATCATTATTCAACTATTACATCCAACTGTATTACATTTTTTTAATGTTGACAGTTTTTCATTCGATTTTTATTTCCAAAACGGTCAAAATATGGCTAAAAAAACACGTTTTTAAGAGTGGCCAGATGTAAAAATAATTCCTAGGTCGCATGACACAAAAAAGTAGGACGCTTGCAACGGAAAGTACGGCGCCAAAAAAAGTCAGTTTAATGATATAATAATTGTTGTTTGGTCAGTTTGAATGAGCCGAATCCGCAAAACTTGGAATTTGTAAAACCGGATACACACACGCTGTACTTGCCAATTAACTTGAAAAATATTCAATCAATAGAGAGATTTTGCAAACAGCTCCGCTAACGCTAACGTTAACGCTATATTCACATTTCAACCAACGAAATGTTTACTATCCTAGCAACGCGTACACAAAAATTAACTTTTGCGTTTACGGGACTGGTTGCAAAATCTCTCCAATTTCTAGCAACTGCCTAGAAACCAACCAGCTGAGAATTCCAAAAATGTGTTGCTCGCTTCTTGCCAAGTACCGCATGTGTGCATTTGGCTTAAGGGGCAAAAGGACGAAATTAAGGTTTTGAATAGTAGGTAAAGACAAATCCGGAAATTTGGGTTTTGAAAAGAAAAATTGCCTTCTGAATTATCAAAACTTATTTTAGTAATAGCAAAACCAAAGAAAGGTTTTGAAAAGAGTGAAAATCCGCAAAATTGGGGTAGGACTATCACAAAAATCCGTTAAATTGGATTTTTAAGGTTCCAAATTTGAAACAAATGGTTATAGAAAGAGGTTGAAAACGTCAAAGTCACAAAATTTGTTTTTCCGTCGTTCGTGATTTTTCGAATTATCCCAACCTGCGAAACCCGGAAGAAGCCCGGCAGGTAGCCAATAGCTTACCAAGGAGTGGCAAGAGATGCTGACCGCCGTGAGCCTCCGTTCGGATGGGGCCTCAGAAAGGTTTAAAATTGAAAAAATTGGGATTTTTAAATTGTTAGAATGTGGAAAAATCGCTATATCGCTTCTAAAATTGAGAAAAGCACACATTCTTGGATAAAATTGCGAAAAGGCGCTGTTTTGCGGTTGAAATTTTGAAACAGCGCTAATTCCCGTCTCAAATTAAGAAAATGCGTTCTTTCGGGAATGGAAAAAACGCTAGTTCACGGTTAAAATTGAGATCAAGGGCTACAATTTGCGGCAGTAAAAATTTAGAAAAAGCGCTAACTCACAGCTGAAATTGATAAAACGTTAATTTCAGGCTAAAATTGAGAAAAACGATAATTCAAGGGTGATATTATGGGAACAAAATAGCTGATAAAAACGCTAATTCACGGGGTGAAATGAAATAAAATTGATAAAAAACGCTAGTTGGGGTTAAAATGAAGAAAAAACACTAATTAGCAGCTAAAATTGAGAAAAACTCTGATTTGTAGCTTAAATGGGGGAAGAGCGGTACGATTCGCTGCTAAAATTGAGAAAAAGAAAGATATAATTATGTGACGGATACAACTGAAGGAAAATGTTTGAGGGGAGGGGGGCTGTAACAATTTTTTCCCAACCGATTATTATTATTCAGAAAGAATAATATACCAAAAATGGATAGTTTGTTTTTTCTAGGGTGCTGTGTGACCCGCGCGATTAACACTATCTGCAGATCTACGTTTTCCATTTCATCAGCCAATCGTAAGCTCCCCAAAAAGACGTAAATTGACGTCCCCGACCGTGTTTATTCGACTCAAACTCAATTTATTTCCGATATTGCCCCTCCTTAACCAATTCCTGTTAATCGAGGGGAAATATGAAACGCGTCACCCAGGTGGGCTCTTCTGCCAGGGGTTTAATCGTGCTGATCTGCGTTTTGTGTAGGACCTCATAATAATTTCAGCCCTAGGAGCCTAGGAGGCTATTCTGTAACTCTTGAAGCGTGCGTTAGCAAATTTTCTCAGCTGATTACTTTCAATTATTCACCTTGTTTATTTCGCAAACGCACGCGTTAAAAGTTGTAGAGTAGGGGGGCTGGTCATCATAAACCTTGCTCCGATTTTATAATGCAACAAAATTCAGATTTATTGTAAAATTAATCCAAAAAATCGATCTATTGTACTTTTTTACTTTTGCTTTTCTTTGTAAATGACACTTCTGGCGGTAAGGGTTCGATATTTAGCTCTCGGTGAAGCTCATGAATTGGTTGTTCCCATCGCTTTTCGAAAAAAACGTTCATGAGAAAATTCGCGCTCAGTCCCGTTTTGATGGCCCAAGGTAAATGCACCGCTACGTATTTCTGTCTTTGTCTAAAATAAAAATTCGGTCATAGTGAAAATTGATCGCTTCAACAACAGCTTGGGAATACTCACTTGGGCTTGAGACGAATAGCTCCGAACAATCCACCACCCAGACACATGGGAAGTCTCGTTTGTAGTCCCTCGACCCATTTAACAGTTACTTCACCTGGTAAAAACGGTACACGTTTTTTTAAAAACGTTAATGACCGAACAACACTGCTAAACAAAACGCTTTACCAAGCATGTTCGTAGGCATGAAAAGAATAGCGTGGACGAGATCGTGCACCTCTCTGTATCTCTGCATAACGTAGGCAAGCTCCACGTCGTCCACAAATTGCACTGCAGGCCTTGTATCTGGCGTAACTTTCTGTAAAACAAAACCCTTTGCGATAATATACACACAAACAAATAATTTATTTAGGACGGGGGCATACGCAAGACTTTTGGAAATCGGCATTGGAGGGTAAAATCTCAATCACGGTTTTAAAGACACGGGCTTATGAATAGTTCATTTCCGTCACTAACTTACCGTAATAGATGTATCCACGGATAAATTGCCAATAAATACTGGGAAGCTGATTTTTCAGGCACGTCCCCGATAAGTTAATCTGTTTGATGGCTAAACTGGGAATTTCGCCTGAAGAATCCTACTGTTCAGATAAAAAAATTTCAAATTTTCTCGGGATATTGGCTATTCGGTCCCATTGCGACGAGAATGTGCGCGGAAAATGTGTGTGTATGGCAAACATCGGGAATTTTCAGGCGTCAAATACCCCCCACAACTGGGTTGTGAAGCAAGTGCTGCACTCGTTTGCCAGCGATTAGATAATTGCTAAAAGTGCACCAAACAAGGGGCTTATCGACCACGGAGCTCACGGACTGATTGTTTTTCACGGGGAATCTCAAGTAAGCCTGTTAATCCACCACCTCAGCAACAAGAACGGGCAATTTAATGTGAAACTCCCGGATTAAAGAAGTAAATTAATTAACTGATTTCACCCGGACGACACGGCTATGAAAAGCCCTCCAAACCTTGTCCAGAGAAATGTTAAAAAACGGGCCATAAACTCGGCATTTTTCGGCCCTAATCTGGTGTGGTAAATTTGCCTGAAAAACTGCCTGGTTTCAGGAAAAGTAACGAGTGGCGGAAACTTCCGCTACGTTACTTACAAAATAACGACTAGCAGAGTAGCAGAGTAAGGACGTTAACGTTTTGAGTAATGCCAGCTCTGGTAACGAGTAACGTGAACTTTCATTACACTACTGCCAAGAAATGTAACGTAAACAGTAAAATACATCAAGTTCCACAACTTAATGCATTTCGTCAAATGTCGCGTCGTGCGAATAACGATGCCCAGCTCTGTGTTTGGTCCGTACAATAATATTTTTGGGGCACAGTTGTCTCAGTAAAAACTAATAATTTCTACAGAGGATGGATTTTTCGGTCAATTCGGTTCAGCCTCAGTAAAATAGTGAATTCTAATTAGGATTTTAATAATAATAATAATAATAATAACTTTTATTGCAGTGGCCAACGATTGTGGCAAAACAACGTCAAATAAACAAAAACAAAAAGAACGGACTAGAATGAGACTTGACTGGAGAAAAATTCGCTAATACTATAGAGAGCTGCCTCAATTAGTCCAGCCTTAACTCTTTTCTTGAAAGAACCGGCGTCTAGATCTCTAATATGGGTAGGGAGATGATTGAACATCCTAGTCGAAAGACCTACGAAACTCCTCGCCGAAGTAGCCACTCTGAATAGCTCCGAACGACACAGCCTTTGCCCCTCGTACCATAGGTATGTCTCTCAGCAAACGTGGGTTTGCGTTCTCCCCTTGCGTAACAAAGGCACTGAAGCACAAATAAGCCGTACAGAGTCAATATTCTCTGCTCCCTGAAGACCTGCGGACAAGAATCAGACTGCTTCAAGCCGCAGAGAAGTCGCAGCGCACGCTTCTGGAGCACTAAGATCTTCCCCGAAAAAGCTGAATTCCCTCTTAATAAGGTCTCGTACGAAAGATGGCTGTGGAAAAATGCAAAATACACGGAGCGGAGGGTAGCTAGGTCCAAAGAGTATTTCAAACGACGAAGAATAAAAATCCCCCTCGCCAACCTTCCCGACAGAGCCCCCACGTGCGCCTTCCAGTTGAGTGATCCATCAATTGTAAACCCCAAAAGGTGTGTCGGAGAGTCCCTCTCAACCTCTGAGCGACAGGATAGCCTAAAGGCAAGTCTCTGAGTTTTATCCTCGTTAAGGCTCAGACCGTTAGACGAACACCAACCAAGCACGCGTTGATGACATAGGTCGGTATCAACCGAATCCGGATAAATAATCGAAATATCGTCGGCGTACAAGACACACTTGATTCCAGGATTCAGAACTGACGGTAAATCATTAATGAAAATAATGAACAAAAGAACTGACCCCTGAGGAACGCCGAAGCCCACTATAAGAGAGTCAGATAAAATATTATTAAAGAAAACAGACTGACGACGGTTCACGAGATATGATTCCAGAAGTGCCGATGCCGACCCAATGACGCCATAGCTCTGGAGCTTCAATCAAAAGGCGATGGTCCACCAAATCAAAAGCCGTAGTAAGGTCGAAAAACATGGCGGTTGGCTTTGCATTGTCCTCAAGGGCTCTAAGAATACTCTTCACAATCTCCGCCACTGCAGAAACCGTGCTTCGGCCAGACCTGAACCCAAACTGAGCATCAGATAAAAGCTCGAACCTCACGAAGTGTGCCACAAGATTTTATACTTTAAGGCCCATTTTCACCAACAAAATTAATCTCGTTTAAAGTTGATCGTGATTAGTTGCCGATAACGACCCATATGAATTCTGATATGAGTGTTTAAATTGTAACCGTGGTTAGTTGTTGATCGTAGTTTAAGAAGTTGGTGAAATCGGGCCTAAGGCTAACGGGAACCCAAACAAAACGGCTGCTAAAAAACGGGACCCAATCCCACGTGGTAAACTCGGACCTACGAGTTACCACGAAAACATAAAAAATTACTGGGCTGATCCGGAAAATATATTTGCCGAAAATATGATTCTTACGTTACTGACAAGGAAGTCCGAATACACTTTCCCTACAGTGTTTTCTGGCAGCTTTGCGATGTAATTCATATCTACAGTCTTTGTATTGATTCTTGGGCACTGCCTAGAACGAAAACAAATCGTCAATTTTACTTATTGATCCATTCTCATCTTTTACTAGTAATTTACTCAAGTATTTCCGATCCTTCGGCACTTTCCCTCATTTTGGACCTCATGAACTTCAAAGCGCTCAAACCTGTTGTTTCTCCCAGCGTTGCAATCATGTCTAATAAGTTCGAGAAATTAAAATTGAATACTTGTCAAGTAAACAAAAAGATTTGTTTCAAGTCGAAATCCGTACCCCCTCGTGAAGGATCGAGCAACGAAGCCGACGAAGCACCCAGCGACAACAGACATTTTTGAACTAACGATGTTTCTATATGGTGTTTATTAAAGTCTTCGACAAAACCACTATGATTTGAACGTTTTGACTCGCCTAGAACTCTAAAATCATGTATAAAAAGTTTTTTGGACGCCCTGATACGTCCTATCATCTTTACCGAATGTTATCAGCGGTAAACAATGACTGTGCCTCCATGGTTGTAATTTCTCCAAGTTTTTTTTTTTTTTTTTTTTCTCAATCGGAACTAAATATAAATTTCCTACGGAGAGGAAACTCTTACACCAAATGAATAAAGCCAGAAAAATTAAATAGATTGCCATGTTTCTGGTGTTGTCGCTCTGATGACAGCGATGAGCGGATATTTTAGGAGTTGGAAGGGCCTGGTGCTTCTTCGTCCGGTCCCCTTCCCCGTTATCCATCCCGCCAGCTCTTTAGTCATGGGCGGTTCTCGGTGAAGTGGTTTCTCTCTTATTTTTTTTTTTATGTTGATCTGAACTGTTTTTTGTTTTCTTCTGTTCTGCCCTTCTTGTTAACGCAGACCAGGTAATTCTATCTGGAGAAAACGTTCGATCTCGCGTTGTTTAACTTCAGTGATCGGTATTGAAAATAGTAGAACTTAGTTGAAATTGTGTTCACAGACCTGTGTAGAGCACGTAAAAATGGCAGGAAGGTTACCGGCGTGTGTAATTGACGTGGGAACTGGGTAAGAAAATATTTATTTATTTTTCTTAATACACTCATAAATTTTGTGTCACTGCTGTTTGGCGCTGTAACAAAAATAAGTGCTTCCATGAATAATTTTCCTCGCGTGAGGAACGGGCAGTTTTAGTGCTGCTTGGAGAGCGACCTCCTGCCACTTCGGGTACAGGTTCAGATCGTCTTTTGTCGTTTTATTGGACAAAAATTCGAACAGAGTTGTTTTATCCTTTCAGCTTTTGGTTAAATCTTCTATTTGCTTTGCTCTCGAGAGAGGGAACGATAAATAAAAAAAAAATTAAAAAAAAAAAAAAAAAAACATGTTCAGGCGATATGAAAGAAATACGGACGGGTATCGTAGCTCTGACTCATGCTGCTCTGACTAAGTTCTCATGGGCGTGATTTTTCGAGGAATTGGCTGTTTATATCACATATGTACTTAACAGTTCGGGACATCATTGTACTGATCCCGTAATTGGGGACTGAACGTACTGATCCACGGGGCTGAATAAGTTGTTGTACCCACCATTTCACTCTCACAGAAACTATGCTTCACACGGCGAATGTACATGCCGTTTTTCACAGTCATCCTATTTAGCGACTCTTATAAATAGGACTGTTTTTATGGCTAGAACTCCCAAAAAATAATGGATAAATTGATTTCAGGCTTACGAAACTCTGATTTGTGGCTTTCCTAAGGCAATTTCAAGGGTTCTCCATTTTCGACCGTTCGTTTCATATTCCATACTTGTGGCTCCCTCGAGGTTCATTTTTGGCTGTCCCGAAATATGAAGTCTGAGACTTGAATGAACTTCAGTTTGAGGCATTACCGACAGAAAAACGGCAGAAGAGGATTTCTAGGACGCACGAATAAGCAACCCCTCCCCCTTTGCAACTATTCCTACTGTGGCCATTGGAAGAACGAATTCTTGCGGCCAAAAGGTAGCAGGAATTTGGGAATTATTCGTATTGCATTTAGGGTTGCCAGAGCCATGACGTCTAGGCGAGGACAACAATCTTAAAAAACTAGGACAAATGGTCGAAAACAAGGCATAATTAGAAAATACAAATATATTCCAGTCAACGAATGGGCTATATGTGGCTCGAAAAGGGGTGTAGCTCCGGCGTGAGGGGTATCGGAACTTAAATTTTTTCGCAAAATTGTTCAGGGTGGCTAGAAAGTGAACATAATAAAAAGTCCTCTCGTCTAGGGGTTTGGCAACAGGTGGTGGGGGGGGGGGGTCGAAGAAGGTCCCATTTTTCAGGTCTTCACTCCTATCTCAGAACGATCAATCTTACTGAAGAAATCTTATATACTTACTATCACTATGTACTAAAATAAATGGGACAAAATTCTTTACAACTTTGATCTTATAATTTTTATACTATGTAGAAATTTCCAACTTATTCGATAAGGAATTTTACGACGAGGAATTGGTTTGTATTAATTTTCTCCTCGTATTTGTTTTGTGGTCAAGAATTTATTTATTGAAAGCCGGAAGAGGACGGGAAACAAATAACCGTCGAAACGTCGGCGTCGCCTGCTCCAGAGTTGGTTTTCTTTGTTTAGCACTATTAGCCGTTAAATTCCTTATTGTCGTTAAAATTTGAAGAGCGTTAAATTCATTTATATTGTGAAATTCCCAACTGTTTTCGAGGTATACCCTCCGGGAAAATGACAATTCAAAAAACGTACTATCACCTCTAGTCCAGTCAATGAATGTGTGCAGACAACATGGTCGGTTTAGCGATTTTTTATTTTTCCGCTGTTTGGGGTAGTTGGGAGGTAAACATACTAAAACACCCCGGGCATCCGATGTGAGCGAGCTACTGGAGACCACTGGAAAAGCCACTCGCTTGGGTTTTTCCTAATTATGTCGGACCCCTCACCTCGTAGCGCCAGAACTTCGTCTTAGAATAAATAGCTGACGAAATTTTCCACAACTTTTTCCCCGTCTTGTTATTCCAGTTTCCAACTTACGTGACTCGGAAAAGATTAAAAACCGCCGTTTTCAGCAGTTATTGTATCTTTTGGATGAAACGATTTCACCTTCAGTTTCTCACGATAGTTCACAGAAATTAAATTGAAGATCATTAAATTTCCTTTGAAATGAGTCCTTTTCGAACATTTTAGACCAACGTGGCCACAAGTTACAGCCGTATGAACCGAGCAAGTTTTTTAATTTTTAAAAAAACCATCTATGTACATGGTACAATAACGGGATTTTGATCACTATAAGATTTGCACTTCGTACTGTTGTAGAAATGTCCACTAATGACCGGCGACTTACGTCCTACGCGGTGTCTACTGACCTGGAGAACCGGGAATTGTCAGGGAATTTTCTAAAACTGGGAAAGTCAGGGAATTTCGTGAATTTATGAGAAAAGTCAGGGAAAAATGGCAAAGCGACATTTTTCACGAACGTCATGCTTCCAACAGGAACATGGAAGTAAAATGGAGTACAAAATTACTATCAGGATTGTGGCCTATCTCACTCACGGGCGTAGGTACGGGGGGGGGATATGGGGGATAGATCCTTCCCCCCCATAGCTACAAGTATACGACTGAAGGAGCACTAGTACCATAACGAAGAGCCCCATAAAATCTCCAAAAATGAGCGTTTCACGTTGAAATTAGGTTTAGCAGATTTTCTGAACTTAAAGCAGCCCGAAAAGGCCCGAGTACGTCCAGCTTTTTCCTTGGACTTCAGACCCAACGCAGTAGTGTACCCACGTACGGGGGGGGTTCGCCCCAGACCCTTTATCAGAAAAAAATCGGTAATATTCGTGGCTATAGCTGCTAAAAAGCGCTGATTCATGGTCTCGCGATGTAACTTCTAGGCTAAAATTAAGAAAAAAATCGCTGATTCGCGGTACATGGAGGCCATTCTACGAATAAATTGTGGAAATCAACGCAAAAGTGTTGTATTTGGGCAAAACCCGCGGTTAAAGTTGAGAAAACCCACTATAATATTGACAAATAATAGACGCTTTCAGGTTAAATTGGACAAAAATGGCAAATTCACAACTAAAATGACGTAAAAGGGAATAGGATGCTGAATGGCCGCGAAATTAACGCAAAACGCTATTTCACAGCTGAAATTGGGAAAAATCGCTAATTTTCAATTGGCAGTTATAAAGTTGTGGAAAAACGTTAATTCGCGTTTACAAAATGAAGAAAATCACTAATTCGCGACAAAAATTGAAAAAATCACCAATTGGCGCAGCCAAAATGAAGAAAAACGTTAATGTTCAGTTCAAATTGGGGAAAAGTGCTAATTCTCGATTAAAAATAGAAAAAATTGCTAATTTGCAGCTTAAATTGAGTCAAACGCCAATTCTTGGCAAAAATTGAACTCAGTAGGTAGTGCACGGGTTGGATACGCTACCACGCTACTAAAATTGAGAAAAAGCGAAAATTCGCTGCTTAAATTGAGAGACATCACTAATTCTACAATAAGTGTCGTGAAATTTATAATTTAAAAATGATGATTTTTTGACAGAAATGTATGGATAGATGTATATTTTTTGGTTTGAAAAAGGTTTGAACAAAAAAAATTACATTTATAATTTAAATGGGGAAATTTCACATTTTTCAAAAGTTGTTGTTTCTTAAAGAGGGCTCTTCCACAAGCCTATTGTTCACATTAAACTCTGAAATCAATCAAGGATGCTTTTTTAGCGAATTTTTAAAAACAATTTGAGTGGAGGTTCGATTACGTCAAAACTTATTTATTTAAATGGATGATGTGAAGAGGGGGTTAGACGCTTTTACCGGAGGGAAATTTTTCATGTTCTTTGTAAACAAACAATTTTCGAGTTCCCTCAAATGCTTCACAATGAAGGATTTACGTCATTTCCCCTCGCACCATCCATTCCCTCCTGAAGAACTTTGAACCTTTTTTAAAAATCTTAAAACGCACCAATCGGGTTGCAACTTCCGTTGTTATCCTTCAGTTCACGGGTCAAATCAGCGGTATGCTTTTCTTCCCAATCTGAGATTCATGCAAGTTCCCTAATAAAAAAAACAAAACAATACTCAGTATTGATTAAAAAGTATCGAATGATAAGTATCGATACCTGGAATACTCATTTGCAGTATCGAGTAAAAGATCACTCTGTTTGTTTTCGTGTTTCTCTGTATAAAACATGGAAAAAACATTGTGTATTGTTCACTATAACGATACTAGCTGACAAAGAACCTCAATTCTCAGCGGAGAAAAATACTTTAGGCTCTGTAGTCTGTACTAATAGAGATTGGTAGAATTCATTATTCGTGATCGAAAACGTTGTTAGTGAATCATTCTCTTCAACGATTTACTGTACTCTCAAAAATTAGGATGGTACTTACGACGATCAATGTGCGAGTTTCGTCGAGATTTTCTCGGAATGGACAAGTATGAACTGGGTCGTTTCAAAGAGAAATTCGAAAACTGTAAGGAATATCTTCTCAAAATCATTCATCTAAAAATAAAACTGTGAAAAGCAGGACTTATGAGAACCGAATAAGAGACAAAAAATGTACGGCCAATTGCTTGTCAAGGAGGAAAAGTCGAGGTTTGCCAAAGGGAGGAAGAAGACTGCAATCGGGAAGACCGTCAAATTAGGAGCTGTCAAAAAGTTCCACAAAAATTCAAAAAAAGAAACCAAAACGGCAGCATCAATTGTCACTAAATGTGAAAAATAACATACCCTGTGCAAAAATGCATTAACACATCATCATCATTAATTCATTTTCTCTCTCTCACTCTCTCTCTCTCTTTTGTCTCAAGCAAATAAATACGTAAATAAATTATATTGATGAACCAATACCGATCCCCCTTTAATAATTTAATTATGGTTGATTTCATCACCTCGGCTTAAGGGGGTATTGCACAGATGATTCCTCGACCCCCCTCCAATCTTCCCTCATCTGCTACGTGGCACACGTTTTCTCGCCTTATTTCTGCTCCAATCCTGGATTTCAAGGTCTCGTTTCAATCTCCAGGAAGTTCCGCATATGCAGACGTATTACTTTTTCAAATAAGTCGAAGGAAGAGCTTGAAATTTCATGGCAAAAATTTAAGGAAGGTTTAAAATTACTTCATGTACGAAATCTGAAAAAATGATAGGTCTGCATTTACGGATTTCGTGGAGATGGAAACGAGTCCTTAAAATCCAGGATTGGTGCAGAAATAAGGCGAGAAAACGAATGCCACGTATTAGTCGAGGGGTGATTTGAGGGGGGTCGAGGAATCATATGTGAATAAACACCCCTTAACAAAGCCGAACTTTGTTTACATTATATTCAACGCATTTTTCCCCTAATGTCAGACTTAATTTTAAGCCAAACCTTAAGCCGAGTTGTGAAATCCTCCATGAGAATTTTCTTGTCATTATTTTCAAATGAAGTCAGGCAAACTTTCAAAGCAGAAATTTGAACAGATAAATCGAGAATCCTTCACTACCCAAAAATAAAAATAAAAGGACTACGGAACCCACTGGTAATTTCTATCTTTTTTTTTTTTCGGTAATTTTTCTATGTTCATCCCAGTTTCCTTGAAAACCCTAGTTTCCTATGCAAAAGCGCGCGAAGGAAACTTCAACAGCAGTATGATTTAATTACATGAAACATTATTGGTGTAGGATTGTTTTCCTCAATAATAATTAAGCGCTCGTAGTGTGTCTTTGTATGTGTGCACTAAAAAATAAGATTAGAGTTCTTTAATTGAGAAATTAAATGAACGGCAATATTATTAAAACCTGGAGGAAAAACGTATGCTAAATTAGGAGGGCAAACGGTACTTTTCTGGATGAAGAGGCGTTGTAATTTGTAATGGCATAGGGATTGTACGAAGACAAAAATAAATGTTTTGTTTGCGACAGAGTCGAAAAAAAAAGTGGTGAACAAACCCTAGGCGAGTCGAACAGAACACTGTTCTGAACGGGAACGGTGTTGTAATGGTATAGGGATTGTTAATACGCGTCCGGGACTGACGAACGAACGGAGCTGTCTTTTTCCGTCATAAAGTCCGGTGGCTGCTGTAAAATTGACAGTTTTCATGGGTAAGCGTGATTTTAACAAATCAAATTGGTTTTTTTTTTTTTTTTTTTTTTTTTTTTTTTTTTTTTTTATAGATAAACTTTTATTGTATTATAATACATTGGAGCTGTGATCCGACTAACATTGGTAGATTGGTTGAATCTAATTCACGCGGCACTTGACTAGAGAACCTATAATCAGACAGGTAAAATCACAGACGCCATGTTCGCTCCTATCAATTATCAGTCTTGTAAAATTCACCTTTTGTTGATGTTTTGTGGATATCAACAAACCACCCCCAACCATTCTTATTAAACTGGTAAGAACGAACATGGCGCTGTATGCGTCTACTCGTCTTTAAAGGTTCCTTAACTTGACGAGTGATGGGTGTCCATTGACACGCCTCACTCAATTGATTTTGTCTTAGGTTTTCACTATTTGGATGCAAAATTAGTTGGGTTTATCACAGATAGGTTTTTAGTTATCACAGAGCAGGTTTCAATTATCACAGGTCCTTTTGTTGTGGAGTAGCATCATAGTTCATCCCAATAAGTCGGTTGTTCTTTTCCTCTTGAGCCTTCTTCTGTCACGAGTAGGTGGTGTATTGTTGACTAGATATTGGAGTTCTATGTTTTCATGGGATTCAAGCGCTATGAAGTGTCGGTGGCTGCTGTTCTTAAGAATTTCGTTGACCAATGGGATATCCAAATCCGAGTGCAGTGTTGAATTTCGTATGTAACATGGTGCTTTAGTAATAATTCTAAGGATTCGGTTTTGTAGTGTTTACACTTTTTTAATTTGGCTGTTCGATGCTGTTCCCCATATTTGACATCCATACATCCAAATAGGTCTTATGAGTGATGCGTATATTAGGCTTTTTGTCTGAAGACCTAGTGCTGTACTTGAAAGAAGAGGCTTCAGGGGGAGTTGTACATGTGTTTCCTCGACCCCCCTCCAATCGTACCTCGCCTACTCCACGTTACGGAAATTACCGCCGTATTTCTGCACCAATCGTGGACTTCAAGGGCTCATTTAAATCTTCAGGAAATTCCGCACAAGCGTACGATCTTGCTTTCCTAAATAAGTCGTCGAAAGAGTGTGAATTTTCAAGGTAAAAGTTTGTGTGCGTTTTACAGTTATTTTAGGGATGAAATATGAAAAAGGAAGATCGTATGCTTGTGCGGAATTTCCTGAAGATTTAAATGAGCCCTTGAAGTCCACGATTGGTGCAGAAATACGGCGGTAATTTCCGTAACGTGGAGTAGGCGAGGTATGATTGGAGGGGGGTCGAGGAATCACATGTACAACTCCCCCCCCCCCTTCAGTATGTACATTCTTGCACCGGATTTCTTGATGGTCAAATTTAAGTGGTCATGCCACGTGAGTTTCTTATCCAGTGTCAACCCCAAGTACCGTACGTGGTTTGATTCAGGAACGATAGTCCCGTTCATAGGGATCGGATGCTGCGTGACTTTTAAGCGGTTTGTGAATTTGACAACGGTGGATTTCGAAGCATTTATTTTGACTCTCCAGTGCTTAACCATGTTTCAATTGTATCAGCATGTAGCTGTAACATCTGGCTCGATCGTTCACACGAGTTACTTTTAGCTAGCACGGCGACATCATCAGCGAACATAGCTGTAAGGATATCTGGATTGTTAGGGAAGTCGCTGACATAGATGAGGTAGAGAATGGGGCCAAGGACGCTACCCTATGGTACCCCAGCGTTAATTGCGTGCGATCTGGATTTCGCGCCTCCGTAAGTGACACTGTAGGTGTCAGGTAGATGTGGTCTGAGTTTTAGCAGCAGTCCGCTATGCCAAACCTTGTCAAACGCTTTTTCATTATCGATGAACAATCCCATACAAACATGTTTTTCTTCATACGTATTCAGTATTTTGTCGACTACCCTGTGAAGTTGTTGAGTGCACGAAAGTTTCGAACGAAAGCCAAACTGCGTTGATGGTAGTATCGGTTCGAGGAGGGGCAGCAGTCGTGATAGGAGTAATCTTTCAAAGGCTTTGGAAAGAAGTGAGAGCAGGCTAATAGGCCGGTATCCTTGAATGCTTTGGCTGTTTTTTCCTGGTTTGGGAATCATTATGACCATTGCATGCTTCCACTTTGAAGGATAGTACGCTAAGCGAATGACGGCGTTATAGATCTGGGTTAGCAGAACTAGGCCTAGGGAGTGCTTTTAGGAGCGGTTGTACGATTTGGTCTTCGCTGGGTGCCTTTTGGGGGGGGGGGGAGTGATTTATAATATCACGAACTTGTGAGGGCGTGAAGAGAGGTGGAAGAGGGGATAACTGGAGAGGTTCGTTCATTTGATTTTCAACTGTTTGGCAAAAAACGGGGTCGTTTTGAGGGTTGGGAGAGAATTGATTGGATAAACTGTTTGCGAAGGCATGCACTATCTCTTCTGGAGTCGTTAACCAATTATTATTAATTTTTAGTGGAGGAATATTCTCTCTTCTTTTCGTTAGCGCTTTAGTCTTCCTCCACAGAGATAGAGATCAAATTGGTGTGTTCTGTAAATTCTGCTTTATTTTCAATACTGGAAGCAGCCAACGAACAGAGTTAATGTCGTACAATGAAGGGTTTCCCTTCGCAAATGTTAATTTGAAAGTTTGTGGAAGTTTTTTCAGTTTTAGAGCATAAAATGTTATAATGGCTATTTCCGAGTTGATTTGTTACTTCCGGGTTGGTTGTGGTTTCCCGGCAAGTCTGACTTCCTTCCGTCCTCGTGACCCTTTCTGCATTCGGGTGTAATCCTTAGGACGGTTCTAGGGACAGCTACGAAATCGTTGAACGAACAGACACCGTTCTTGAAATTTAGATGGTCCCGTAATTTCAATTTTACAGATATGACAGATTACAGACTAGCAGCGAAAAAACTCTGTTCGTCACTTCCTATGTGTACATTGAATTTTTGTTGATCTGTTAATGTATTTTCAGGTATACAAAGCTCGGTTTTGCCGGCAATAAAGAGCCTCAGTTTATCATTCCATCGGCAATTGGAATCCGAGAGACTGCCAAAGTGGGCGAACAAGCGATCCGACGTCTAACCAAAGGTGTGGAGGATTTGGATTTTTTCATCGGTGATGAGGCGTTTGACGCGTCTGGCTACGCTGTTAAGGTTGTCTAAAGCTCCTCGTCTTGTTTTTCTTTCAAATTACGTTCAATTGTGGTTCGTTTGTGCAGTACCCGGTACGGCATGGCTTGGTTGAAGACTGGGATCTAATGGAACGATTTTTCGAACAGTGTATTTTTAAATATTTGCGGGCCGAACCGGAAGATCACTACTTTTTATTAACGGAGCCTCCACTGAACACTCCGGAAAATCGGGAATACACGGCAGGTAATTGTCATGATTTTCTAGTTTTATTCCCGAAAAATCTCTTATTTTCATTTTATTATGTTGCTTTAGAAATCATGTTTGAGTCTTTCAACGTGCCTGGACTTTACATTGCCGTCCAGGCCGTGCTTGCTTTAGCAGCTTCTTGGGTTAATCGCCCTCACGAAGAGCGCACATTAACGGGTATCGTAGTGGACAGTGGTGATGGTGTTACTCACGTTATCCCGGTCGTGAGTGATCCTTTTTTTTTTGTGGTGCCTCGAGTTTGGGGATGTTGACGTAATCGCCATTTTTTCCGGCAGGCTGAAGGATACGTCATTGGTAGCTGCATCAAACACATACCCATAGCCGGGCGAAATATTACCTATTTCATTCAGTCATTGCTGAGGGAACGAGAAGTTGGCATCCCTCCTGAACAGTCAATGGAAACTGCCAAAGCCGTCAAAGAGCGTTATTGTTATATTTGTCCTGATATTGCTAAGGAATTCGCCAAATACGACGCCGATCCGTCCAAGTGGATTCGACGTTTTGACGGTGTCAACGCTGTTACTAAGAAACCTTTTGGAATTGATGTCGGATACGAGAGATTTCTTGGGCCGGAAATATTCTTCCATCCCGAGGTATTTAATTTTTTGTTTATTCGCCATCTAATAAACAAAACGCTTATCGCATCTTTATTCTTTCTTTCCCTTTAGTTTTCAAACCCCGATTTTACGACTCCAATCTCAGAAATAGTCGATACTGTGATACAAAATTGTCCGATTGACGTACGTAGACCCCTGTACAACAACATTGTTCTATCGGGTGGTTCGACTATGTTCCGTGATTTCGGGCGACGGCTTCAACGTGATATCAAACGCTCCGTAGACGCGAGACTCAAGTTGTCTGAAAAACTGTCTGGCAATCATCTCACGGTATGCTCATCGTAACTTGTCCCGTTGTAACATCTTTCACAGTCGTCTTGTCCTCCCCTTTCAGCCCAAACCAATTGAAGTTCAGGTGGTGTCCCACCACATGCAAAGGTACGCCGTTTGGTTCGGCGGTAGCATGCTAGGAAGCACTGTAAGTAACTTACGACGCTCGGCATAACAACGCGATTGCTAAACATTTCTTTATTTAATTTTTTTTAAATTTGAATCTCTAGCCGGAATTCTACGCCGTTTGCAATACGAAGGAAGCTTACGAAGAGTATGGTCCAAGTATATGTCGCCACAACCCCGTTTTTGGTACCATGACTTAATACGATTTAAACATGTACATCGTTCCCATCTTTATAATTTTCCGTTTTATTATTACTATTAATATTATTTATATAGTTTATAAATAATCCGTGCAATTACTACTTATTTTTCTACCACAATATGCAATTTTTGTACATTATTTTAGCGTAATTTATTGTTTGTTTTTTCAATTGATTTATGTATCTTATTTTGTATTTTTCGAACTTTGCCATATTTTAATTTTTAAATTTCACAAAACATTGCTGTTGTGTTCCCCTGCATTCGTCTTCGGTCTCATTTAACCGCGGTGCTAATAGCTCATTTTGTGCACTAACGATATGTGCCAGAGACACTTAGGCCCATTGTTTGCTACCTGTTGTTAAAAGTGAGTTGACTCCGAGTAATCTACTTTCTTCGATTGAACCTCTTGAAAATTGATAGAAAAGCGCACAAGTGGTTTTAATGAGTGCAACATTAGCGCTAAACAGAGAGAAAGATACCCGGTTTCTCAGTTTTGAAAGCCCAGAAACACCGGTCTTTAGTTTTAAATAAGTAGTCCAGTTTATTGTTTATTAGAGTGGTATGGAAAATCAAGGCAATAAACAAACATCGTATTAGATGTAAATCTTGTTTTTAACGTTTGTCTTGCGAAACTGAACATTCCTCAACCTAGAACATGCGGCGCATGTGCGGAAGTCCCCAAGTTGGTCCGAAACAGACAACTGCGTTGGTGGGAAGTGTTTTTTTTGGCGCGAACTCGTCTTTCGAACGACGCATCCTATCGTCTATTGTTGATGACCGCGTTCCAATTGCAGATCAACCTTATCCTGGTTGGGTTTAGCAATCTACTAATAAGTACCAGCAAAGAAAGGCCGGAGGACATCAATTGGTGTGGCGCGGAGTGGAAGGTGAATGAGGAAGTAACACATTTTCCAAAATCATACCATCGTGATAGCTTGGTTACCAAAACTCATGATAACACGATCCGTTCAAATAAAATCAGGCCCTACATTTTTTTATTAATTTTTAAAACTATTGGGTTGCGGGACCCATTTGAAATAGGCTAGATTGACTGATGACGCAATAACAGCCTTCGCATAACCTTCACAATGGCTTCCCACAAATCAAACAATACGGTAGATTAGTGATGAGTCAGCAGCTCGATCCCCCCTAGGGGTTGGTCCCAATGATATTGTTATCAGCTATCTACAATGGGGTTCGATCATTGAGTGCCCTGAATGGTCATGACTTGTGCCATGAGCATAGTAACGGCGGTACCTGACCTCTTGGTCTCACCCGGCGCTCGACTGCAAGCAGCCGAGATATTTACGTGCAGATGTTCAGTTTTGCATTTGGTACCGTTCTTCCGCCGCCCCACCCGTCACCAGGCAGGTGAGGCTCCATCAGATGGTCACAAACTACAACCCGTTGGTCTGCACGGGTTCTTAACCGGATTTTTCAAGTAAATCGTGCTCGGTGTGTATACACACCTCCCAGTTGGCTGAGGATAAGCCTACCTCAACCGCGCACTGGTAGGCGGCATCACTACCTAGTTGATGCTCCTGATAAAAGTCAGTACTTGGTTCGGACATCGAAATGCCCTCCTCTACGAGTCGTGAAACCATAGGCCACCACGAATCCAACTCCAAACTGTGCCTGGGCTAGGAATGAGTGGCACCCCGTGGTCCCAGTGTTGCCGTCAGTGAAAAAGAAAACTTCGGGCCCCGAGACTGGTCGCGGGTCGGTGGTGCGGAAAAAAAAAAAAAAGAAACCACCTGCTCTAATTCGTGAGGCTTAATCACGAATGGCGCCCGAGTCCGGCGTATAGAGACCAGGTGCAGACACAACAAAAGAAGTGACTAACACCCGGGCGGAGCCCTCGTTGGCTTGCATCCGCGCACATAGTTGTGCAAAATGCGCGTGTTATGCAATTGCCACCTGTTACCCGAAGGTCGCCTAAGTCGGAGCTAGGCTAGACGCAAGACAAAACTGCCCCTCTCACCGAGTATCCCTGGTGCTCCGGCATTCAGGGTTTAGGGAGGCAGCTGTCCCGCGGTTATATTCGCGTCTCCGACCTCAACTGACTTTCGATCCCCTAGTACAAAACATCCCGCACCACGAGCACCACCCGCCGTCAAACGGTTGGGCCCCGGGAACGCGCGCCACGGAAGCAAAACCCCGGCTCCACGGTAAAACATGGGGGTCTCCCCTCACACAAGGTGATTGGGCCCCATATCCCCGCGGCCAAAGGTCCGCCACCGCAGCCACGCGCCACCCCCGGGGGTCTCCCCTCGCCGAACAAACGAGCGGAACCCACGGAAGCGAGATGCAGAGGACTGCCCCCTACGGTCAGCCAAAACAGGCTTGAAATTCGATGGAGATGCTTTAAGTAGGGAATGGACCCTAGCCAGCCAGAAGCCCCAAAGGGGAGCATTCATCTTGACCAGTAGAGGCTAAGTCGAGAGAGAGGCGAGCCTCTTAGTCCTCGATATATTCGCATATCTGGCCCATCTTCTGGACAAGCACCGACAGAGCTGCGTTAGCCTCAAAAAAAAAAAAAAAAATCGAGTTTCCAGGAGGAACCACCGAGGAGGTGCAGTTGTCTGGGGCAGCAGAGGCTAAGTCGAGAGGGAGTTCCCACCAAGTGAAAACTCCTAGTCCTCGATATATTCGCTTAACTGCCCCTTCTCCCCCCAATGGGGTTCGATCAGAAAAAATCATAGTTCTCGGGGGAAAAATAATTTAAAATATTTAGCGAAATATTTAACTATAACAACCTCTGGAAAAGATGCTCGGCGGAAGTGTTTCCATGAAAGGAAAGTGTTATAAACAAGGTGATGGGGGAGTAATATTGGAGAAAAGTGGTGAGACTCGGTGGCCTGGCCTTCATTCGGGAAGGCATCGTCGCTTAACGGAGCAAAACTGATGGTGAGGAGAGACTTATTAATTATAATTCAAAGAGGACTTTAGAGAAAGGGAGTGTCAAGAAGGGGCAACACATGATAACAGCCTCGATGCGGATGGTTGGGAGGGGTCACGACCCCTTAGTTACGTCACGAGTCACAGACCGGCCGTTTGAGGTAACAAAAAAAAATTGGCAAGTTTTATTATTTCGCTATAAATCGAAATCAATCATTTACGCACTAATATTCAATTCCTGGACCCTATTGCACAATGTTTTATTAGCTAAAATTCCAGCTGTTTTATTAGCTATATTATTAGCTAATAAAACATTGTGCAATAGGGCCATTGTCATATTTAGTCATTTTCTTCAGAAAAAAAATGTCTCCAGCGATTTTTATTTTTTATGTTACTTCCTCATTGCGCGAGAGCGTGAATAGCCAGTTAGACCATGTTTGGACTGTGAATGGCCGGCTTAACAAGTGCACGAGATTTTTCAAGTTTTAGGTCATTTCAATCATGCCGGCAACGGAAAATTGACAAAAATAGCAAACATGTGAAAAGCACGTTAAAAGAAGTGCTGGAATGTGAGGTTACCTGTGTATCGTAGAATATTTTTTGGTACGACGTTTAGCGTGGGGGGCCGGAAATTTGATTTTCGGATTCAGACTACCTGAAAACGTGGGAAACCAATGTGAACTACTTCAATCTCGGCTTTGTTTGCGTTTCACAACAACAACAAAAATAACAGAAATTTTTGTAGATTTTTCCTATTTTTAGACTTTGGCTTCTCTTTCAGGGGGTCGGGGGGTTGAAATTCAGATTCAGGACATCTCAAAATATGAGGAATGTGAGGGAACCATATTTTTAAAAATAATTAACTCGCGATGGTGTGGCGAAAAAACAAAAAATAACACGGAATTTTAAAAGGCAACCAAATTTCGGCATGTTACCGGGGTTATATCGTTGGGCAAAGTTGAAATTCGGATTCAGCACACCTGAAAACATTAAAATCAGTCATCAAACTTAGTCCCGAAGTTTTTCCCTCCCAAAACTACCCTCTTCCTGGACTATATAGAGCTCTCGAATAATAAAATAATGGAGGATAAGAAGTGTGCCATTTTGAGGTATGGAAAGCATGGAGAATGCATCGTATGTTAGGCCGAAATACACACATGCTGCTATCAGTTAGTCGGTTTGTAAGCGATTGCTAGAAATTGATTGATATTTTGCTCGTTTCTTGGCAAGTAGGTACCGCATATGTGTGTATCCGGCTTTACGTTGCGGAAAATGTTCGATTTAACCGGATTTCAAATATGTCAACTTCTTTAATAACAAAAATATTTTTCGGAAGGGTTTTATAGTCTGTCCACTTAGGGATGGACTCTCGCCCGCCCTAGAATTTAGTGGAATGAGTTTCCTCTTTGCCCCTTCTGCTAAAAATAACGCACCGGGAATTATTTTAGAACAAAAAATGATCACTGTGTAGCGCCTATCCTATAGGTAAAGTTTTGTTGTTCAGTTCTTTAATAGTTTTGGTGGGAGTGAACAAATAGGAGTGAAGCAGTGTTCAGAGTCCATCACTAACTGGACAGTTGCTGGACAGACTATAGCCCGATCTAGAGAATGTTCCACGTGTGAAATAAGTCACACTTTCACAGCGTCGAAGCATTTAGGGTCACGAGTCTTGTACAGCTTGATGAACTCTGCGTGTTTTTCGGGACTGATGTAACTTTTTTTGACAGCGGCGTCGTTTTTCATCTCCGCGGTCCATGCTGTCAACTTACTCAGGCGATCTTTTGGTAAAGAAAATTTGTCGCCCTTTTGTACTTCAAACACTTCGATCCTTTCCATCCAGGGCCAAATCATATAGTCTACCATGCCGGGGGTTTCACCTGTTTTTTCGCAAATATTTGTTTCAATTCCTTTGTCGATCAGTTTTAAACTAAATATGGAAGGGGAAGGGGGCTAACCTGAGAAAAATTTGGTGCCTCTAGTACCTAGCTCCTTCTCAATGGGTTCCAACGCCTTCAAACCCTCCTCGAACAGCTCATCGGTCAATTCTGACAGGGCCTTGTAGTAAATCGATCCAATTTTTGAAAATAAATCCACGACGAGCCTGTCTTGGGCTTTACGAAGAGGATCTGTCGAGTAAAGCATTCTGTTAGAATACTTCTCATCAAGATAGTCGCAAATGACGAGGCTCTCGTAGAGAAATGTTCCGTTCAAGTCAAGGGCAGGGACTAAGCCCTTGGAGAATTTCCGAAGAAACCACTCGGGTTTTTCGAACAAATTGATCCATACCGTGTCGTACCTTTGCACGGAGATAATTATAAACATCATATTGGAAGATTAAATTGCAATTATTTATGCTCACGGAATTTGTTTGGCATCCAAAACCAAGTGGGCTCGCTGAGCGTAAGGGCAGAATTTCATGGAGTACAGGCGTAGTTTGCCCGAATTCAAGGGCACATCAGTGGATCCTAAGATTTAAATTGAAATGACTTGTAGGTAAGTCGACAAACCTTCACTATCAACTTTTGAGTAAAACAGATTTTGCTATATAAATTCCTACCCGTGCTAAGGTGATGATCCGACATGGCTTCTTAATTCGTTTACACACCTATATATATTTCACGGGGCAAGTAGACACAACACTCTTGTCTCAATAACTGTATATTACTATACCTAACCGCTAACCGGGCGACCTTGATTGAACATTTTTGAGTATTTGTATTTAAACTGATATGATAATCTACGTCAGGTCAAGATCAAGAGCGGCCGACAAACACGCCAACCACGAACGAAAGACACCCGTCAACTCTCCACAACAGATCACCACCCTTTTAGGCTTTTATGCGATCAATCCTCAATCGCCCTTAAAATTTCGCGTTTACACGTATTCACATTCTTGTGGGTGGCTTCGACTGTGTGCGTTTTGTTCACTAAATTGAAAACACCTGTAGACAAACTAAAAAGTCTACGAAAAATTACGGAGGCACGATTATTTAAACAAACAGAAACATCCAAGGGCCCCGAACCACTCATCTTGGCTCTTAATTGCCTAACAATAGAGACGATCACATTTACCACCTTGTAATTAAATACTATTATTATAACAAAATATTGTTGATGCCCTCAAATTTCATCTAACATTGCGACAATATTTGTAAGGGCATGTCAAAAGACACGTGCATCGAGACATATCACGCACTCGACTCAAATTCTTCCGATTTCGTTTGTCATGCCTGTTCAAATTACCTGTTGATTCATTTTCAGATGACTTGCACATGAAACGAATAGAGCATTACAGTCGGTATTAGTCGAAAACCGGAGGGGGGGGGGGTTGAAGGAAAAAATGGAACAATAGCTATTTCAGAAAATATTACAGATCGCCACCGAATACCCCACAAAAATGTATTTGTTTTAGCATTCGTTCTTGTATTACCTTCTATGACGAGGCCCTCGCGATAGAACGGTACGCATAACAAACAAAATTTAGTCAGTCAACAAGAAATCAACTCCCCGGCCCTTATTTCATCAATTATTTTTCACCACAAAAAGCTAGGGATGTGCTAGAAAGTTTTCACCAATCCTTTACCTACCCCCCCCCCTACCCCTTAAGTTTCTTATTTTACCTTAGCGGCCTTATTACCCACAAGAGAAAAATATCGTTAAATAATGATTAAAAGTGAAAAAAATCGCGTCTAAAATCGAGAAAAATGCTAAATCACGGAGAAAACTGAGAAAAATTGCTAATTCTAAAATAATTATTGAATAGAAGCAAGAAGTTCACGGCCAAAATTTAGATTAGTAACTAAACTTGAAAAACAAAAAAACAAATAAAAACGCCAATGCGCCGTTTCCGGAGGCAACATCTGCATAAAATTGAGGGGGAAAACTAATTCATGATGAAAGGATGAAAAAATCCCCAATGCACTGCTAAATATGAGAAAAAAGGGCAATTCACGGCCAAAATTAAGAAGAAGCGCTAATTCGCGGCTGTACATTGGTAAAAACCGCTGCTAATTTGCGGCTCTAGGGAACAAAGTTCGGCTAAAATCGAAAAAAAGCGCTAATTTATGGCTAAAAGCGAAAAAAATTCTAATTTGAAGCTGACATCGAGAAACACGGAAATTCGTGGCTAAAAACAATTTAGACAAAGTGCTAATTCGCGGCTAAAATAGAGAAAAAAGTTAAATTCTCGACGAATTGAAAAACCGCCAATTCGACGTTATACTGGTGGCAATTTCGGCTAAAAATGAGAGAAAAAAGAAACCAATTCGTGAATAAAAGGTGGAAAATTTTTTAAGTCGCTGCTAAAATAAATGTATGAAAACTGTAATTGGAGGCCTATAAATTGAGAAAAAACGCTAATTTGTGGCTAAAATTGACACACAGTTGCTACTCGCACTGATCTAAAGACTATTTCCTGAAAGTTATATCGAGTTATCGAACAGTACTAGTGCTTCTCCCCGAGGAGTCACGTTTGCGAAAACGATATGAAAAAAAAAGGAGGACGCTCAAACCACACACAGTTACTGCTGACGACGTTTGACAAAATATTTGCTGAAGGTGGAAATGTTCAAATGTGGACATGTTCAAAGAATTCCAACTCAGTATTAGGCTAGAAGCAACTCATATACTTCCAAAAATGAGCGTTTCGCGTTGCAGTTGAGCAGATTTTCTCGACAACAAGCGGCCCATCGAAGTCCGCGTGTAGGCACCGAGCCGCTTCCTTGGACGTCAGGCCTGTGGATTGCGAGATCGTCGCACGTGCGGGAAAATTGGTTCAGCTTCTGTAAGCGGGCGAAACTGGCCTGTAACACTGTAACTGTGTCAATATCTTCAACGCGCGGCGATATCTCATGGAATAGCAATCCGTCGAATAACTTTGAATTACTGTTTACCAAAAGGCCCGTAGCAACCAGACTTATCCCTCTTTTATCTGAAGAATATCTGCATTAATAAACGCACCCTTAGTGAATGTTGAAGTAAACAGTAATTAAATAATTTTTTTTAAAAGTAACATTCAAGTTCGAACTTTTGCCGATTAGTTGCGGGGTATGTGCCCCATTATTCCGGCAGAAACAAATCTATCCATCATATAATGTCTACACAAAATTCCCAAAAATCCTGAGGACCGGACGCATGTACATGGAATCATTGAAACTTGTTTCTCAACATCGAGAAGAGTTGAGAAACAAGTTTCCATGTGCGTCCATCCTCAGGATTTTTGGGAATTTTGTGTGGTCGCCGACGGGACTGAGGGTGGACAGACTGGGACCCTCACTATGGGGGAGAAGCCACGGTCGTACTCCTTGGTCGCCATGGCGGCCCCGAAGAGAGTTGTTCAGCTGAATAAGAAGTTACGTCCGCCTCAGCTGGTGGATGGAACCACAGGTGCGAAGGATGGCTTTGTGGAGGTCCGCCGGAAAAGGAGGCGGGCGAAGCCCAAGAATGATGGGAGGGCCTTCCCCTAAGAAAGAGGTCTGCGCAAAACCAGCGGAGCCAATGAAAACGAAGGCACAGTTAAAGACTGATGGTCGGCCCTTTTAAGACGAAAGGGGGCCCGGTGGAGCGAGACTCCAAGGCGGCGCGGACTTCTGTTCTTCGGGCTGTCGAGGAAAGACACTTCGATCGGGAATGGCTGACTTTGCTACCATGCCCGGAAGAGATGGGAGGAGGGGCGAGGTTTATGTGGACCTAATGTTATTAATGGTATTAAACTGAACAACACATACTGTGCATAATAATTTAAATAGTCTAGAATTAATTAGATTCTTGAAGGCCTCCCTTAATTCACAGGATCTAAAATAATTATCTTTATCACCCGTCTTTTTGAATTTTTTATGGGCCCTGTTTTTTCCCCGAATAACCCTGGCAGTTTCGATGGTGTACCAGAAGGGAAAACGCTGTCCACAAGTTTTGCCACTCTCCCGGTATTGGAGAACGTCCGCCTCCACGTGGTCTCTCTCGGGCTACCAGCAGTGGCTAACGGACGGGGACCGGGGGAGCGACTTTTTTCATGAATACCCCTAATAAATGTTTTCCTAATAACATATGAATTATAGACCCGGGGCATATGTCAAATCAACTCTATCGTTAGCAGTTCGGGGCAATTATTCCCCATCTCCACGGAAACTAACTTTTGTCTTACGGAAGAAGCCCGACACCGTGGCTGTAAATGTTGGGCTAAGACGCGTGACATACGAGTCAGAACGCTTTCAGTCGTCAGTAATCATCAGGTGAATAATCTGATCATTAAATCAATTTAGAGATAAGTTGTAGAAGAGATCCTCGGTTTTGTTTTGTTTTGATTATATTCTTACTCGAACGTTGACTTTTTACATGAACCATAGTTCTTATAAAAACTAACTAATTTATTGACTTGATTCAATATATTATGGCGTCTAACACTAATTTAACGCACGTCGAAAATAGTTTGCTAGTTTGTTCTTGTTTTTATAGTACTTTTTTTGTTTTTTCAGATAAATAAAATGAACGTAGAACGCAAGTGCAAAATCAGACAAGTGCCGATGCAAAATAAATAAATACAAATAATAAAAAATATGCTTGAATGATTAAAATTTCTTCTGAAAAATGAACACATAAAGGTTTTTCGTGTTAACTACAGTACTAATAAACTCAGGGATATGTTAAATCTCAGTCAAGAGCTCATCATACAAAAATGTGTGATTTCTTTCCTATTCAAATATCTAAAAATCTAAGCTATTTGCTTAAAATACAAACGTTAATTTAAAAAATCAATTAAACTTATTATTACGGGAGAGGGAGATCACAGCCACAAATTAAAACATTTAAAGGAGAACTGGACGAAAAGGGAGAAAGGAATAACATGGGGGAGGTGGGGGCGCCCGTTTGTGCTTCTTTTATTTATGTTGACTAGTTTTAATTTTTGTTGTTGTTTTCATACAAACTACCGGCACCTTGAAACGGGAAATTGATTCTCTCCAGCTCCACACAAATTTTACACAGTTCCTGTTGTTTATTTCTTCGGTAGTTTCGTTCGAATTTTCATCGTCGACTCGGCGACGGCGATCCATTCATTTTTGGCGGCGTGAAACCACGTAAGCCCCAAATTGTAGCGGCCGTTGAGATTGGCGTGTTGACAGTGCGAGAACCACCAGCCACCCTCGTAATTGGCGGCGCAGTGAGTGTTGCTTATGTCACGGTCCGAGTCCCTGAAAATAGAAAATAAAAAAACATTATGCGCTAAAGCCACG
The DNA here is from genome assembly GCA_038030265.1 of Corythucha ciliata. Classification (NCBI taxonomy): domain Eukaryota; kingdom Metazoa; phylum Arthropoda; class Insecta; order Hemiptera; family Tingidae; genus Corythucha; species Corythucha ciliata. Next base: position 41,358,682 of record CM075942.1, on the reverse strand, counting down.
TAAATCTGACCGTTTACGGTCCACATTAGACGTATATGAAGAAACCTATTAATAATAATTCAAAATTGCCTCTTTTAATGCTTCGTTATGCCGTTCACTAGGTCTGACGTTTACAGAACATTGCTTGAAACGAAAAAAAAAAATTACCTCGCGCTAAACTGCATTCCATTTTGATAGTCAAGAGCGTCACTCGCGTTCCCCGTATAGTCGGACACAGTCAGTTTGAACCCTGAAGTTCGATCGCCCACGCGGAATTCACCGTAGTGAGCCTTCCACTGTTTTCCGTAGATGTCGACCATTTCAACGGTGAGCTCGGTATCGTTACGACGAGTCAACTCGTGAAGAGCCGCGTTGCCGATCCAAAATTCCCCCTCAGGATTTCCAAAGCCGGCGGCGTACTCTTCCCAATCGCGGTTGAATGGAACGCTTCCGTCTTTACGTCTTTGGACGATGGTCCATCCATCCTCGCAGGCCACGAGACGAGGCTCGTGTCCAAGTTGAATGAGTTTCAGGGAGCGTTTAGTGACACCAGAGCAGTCTGGGGAATCAAGAAGAAGAAAAAGGAGTTTAACAGAAGAAGAAAAATGAGTTTAACAAACTGAACGTTTACAGGAAATCATAATTCAGAGCCACCCTCCAGTCACACAAATATATTTTTTCCAGGATCCCCTTCAAATGGTAGGTGACTTTTCCACTACCATTATTAAGGATTATGTGGCCCTAGTGGCGGGTAAATCGAAACTTAGCGTCAAACGGAGCCCCAACGCGGCCAAAAACTCTCAACCTAGTTATTGGGTTAATTTCTGTAGTACAAATCCGGAGTTTTTCCCGTTTCAGAAACTGTGAAGGGAACCTATTCGACCCCCCAATGTTGCTTCTTGGCTTTATGAGGAAGCTCGTCGAGGGGAACATCCACTGGACCTCTTGACTGCCCTAGGAAGGAGCGTTGAGCCAATGACACTGGCACACCAACGTCCTCGAAGCCAAACGCACGACAGTTGATCTTTGGACAAGCCAAATCACAAAATTTAGCCTTTGAAAGAAGACGACCCACGAAATTGTTTTGTGTGTGAGGGACAAGCGAAATTTTGTAAGAGCCAGGGTCGCGAAGTTTGTTTCCTATAACAGTCATCCGTTAAATAATTGCTAAAGAGGCGAAATCCTCCAAATTTTGGTTTGAACGGGCCAAATAAGAAAAAAATTGGGCTAAAGACGAGTCAGAATTGATTTGACGAAAGGCTTTTTTAAGAGCCGAACTCATGAAAAAAACTTTTTTTTGTGGAAGCAAAGAATGAGCCTTTGAGAGAATTTCCTGGATGAGGGAAAACAGTTATAATTCGCCTTGTTCGTCTGAAAACTTGGTACCTCATCGGCGAATCGTCGCAAACCCCCCGACGTACTATCAACTCAGGGGTCTTCACAAGTCACGTGAGCAAGAACAGTAACCCTCTCCTTAAAATTGACTATCATAGCTCTTTACAGTTTTCTGATCTCGATTTTGGAGCTGGAAGAGGGGAGTCGCTCCAGGATCTGATCGACACGGTTGAAAACCTCGGATTTCAATTTCATCACCTCAGAAACGAAATGAATAACTCTGTAAACGTGAATTTCATCCCATTCGCCGTGAATAAGTGAGTTTTCGGCCACTCAATTTACCATCAGCCGCTAAATGGGACTGGAAACCTCAGAAACTGACAATCCAACCCCAGAATTCGGATTTCTGACCGAATAGTCCAGGAAACCGACTCTTTTGGGCTTTTTGCCAGAAAAGTATGCGATTCCGGAATCGAAGTGTGAAGTGTGTGCGCCTTGACTGTAGTGTATTTTTAGGAATTGGATACCGGAATGTCAAGTGTGAAAACGGCCTAAGGTTCGACTTTTGCGAAAAACCCAATTTATTATGGCTGACGCAATGAAGTTTGATTTATAGGCATCATGGGAATGGAAGCAAATTATGCTGATATGAGAAAATAAGGAGGGCTCGACTTGCTTCATTGCTCTCCGGGGGGATCAGATCAGACTCACATTATGGATTATGATTTCCTCGAGCGGGAACTTTTTACACCCCAAACAACAAAGCAAACCCGTCACCCCTCTTCCCCTTCTACACCATTCTTTCATATTGTCAATTTCTCTTGATACTCCCTTATCTGGGCATCCCGCCCCTTCTCGGGAACGTGCATTTCCACTTCCTGTCACGGCTTAATGAAGATGTACACTGCTTCTATCCCCTTCCCCTTGACTCACACCGATAAACAACTTTCTAAGACCCTTTCACTCTGTTTATGACGTCTAAAGAATTTCGTTTTTTAAGCGTAAAGTTCAGTTAAAAAGGCGTATAAAGAGGGACTTTTCTCCTAAACCACTCGTTATGAACAAGAGTTGTGCGATGGTCGTTGTAGACGATGAGGGTGAGGGGTTGAACGGAGCTTTTTTTCCTTTTCTCGACAATACAAAAGGCCTAAAAAGGGAATTTAGGCAACTATTGTGAAGGAAAATAATGTTTTCTTTTCTTTTACGAAAATAATGTGGAGGAGGGAAATGCGCTACATTCAAGAAGTATACGCATCGCTTCTACTTAAGCGAGGTCAGCGTTCCTTCGAAAGAATATGAAATGACGATTCTTCCGGGTCTTTTATTTTTGCATTTTTTAGTCCATACAAAGATTGAAAAATTATTCAAACGAAAGAGTGTAAAGGGTAAAGAGGGTGTCGGGAAATGCCCGGTTTGTTCCAATAAAACACGTCTTTATATTTTTATCTTCTTCCATAGGTTTCGGTGACAAAAGTTGAGTGGAAATGGGATTGTCCTTTTTCTTTCTTTTCAGTGTGAAAGACGGGTTTACGGGTGAGTAAATGGGCGAAGTGAGGAAGGAAAGGGAGTCCTAGACGACTTGGGAAATAGGCTTTTCTCAGCAAAAACTCCGTCTCCAATTAAATGGGAACTGATGGTTAGGTAAGGTCGGAGGAGGAGGGATTGAGAAGGAGATAAAGATTGAGATAGGCTAGGGGAATTTGAACGGAAAGCGCAGATGTTTATTCCCCCCTCATCATCTTCACTTTCCACAGGGGTGTAGTTTGTAGCTGCAGTAGTACTAATTATAATGAGTTTCCTGTTTCCTTCCACCTACCTTATTTTTTTTTCTTATTAACGCCCGGGGTCCGTGATGTGTGAAGTTGTCTCCCCTCCCACCAAATCTTTTTTTTTTTTAAGGACAAGTTTTATATTTCTAATTAAAATTGTTTATCAGTAACGACATCTTAAAAACTAAAATCTTCCCGACACGTTGATTAATCATTCCATTCACACACAAAAACAAAGGCAATTTTCTGGACGTACCTTGGGGCAAAAACTCGACGACATTTTTAAACTGATCGATGATAGCTTTCATTTCCGTGATGACCTCAGAGGCGTTTGTATCAATGTGAAGTTCGTTAAAACGTTCCGTCGAATTGCCTGGCGAAAATTGCGTTACTTTATCCTGAATTGATGAAAGTCCAGCACTCAGTGCTTTGAGGGACAGTTTTTGATTATCCTTAAAAAAAAAAAAAAAAAAAAAATCACATAAGTGAAATGTGCATTGCACTAAAATATACGAATGTTTAACGGGGAATGTTTAATTAGACCTCTGATGCTAAAAGGACTCCCAGCCGCTGAGAACATTAATATTTTACCGCTCAGCTGAAGGATAATACCATTAAAAATATACCCAGACCACTATACAAGCAACGACATTGACCGACCCAGTTCTTTTCAGCATGGCTTTAACGTTAATTCGCTTTTCTCGATATTAATATTTATTCAAAAACTCGTCCAGGGACAGGAAAGTTCTTCTTTCGCTGGAGGTCGTCTTAGCCATCGATTCTTTCCACTTCATTAAAAACCATCGGAAGGAAATATATATACCACTCCCCCCCCCATCTGCAATGTTACAATGTTAAGCGAAGCATACCATTTTACACCCATCTTTTCACACATATACAAGAGCGACAGAATAGAGGGAGAAAAAAACAAAACAAACTCACTTGTTCCTCCTTAATAACGGCAGACTGCTGCATAAGTTGTCCCAGGTTGACTTCAGTTCTTGAAATTTCTTTTTGAACCGTCGGAAGATTCGTATCGACTTTCGACTCCAGAGCTTCGACTGATTCTAAAAGTTCAAGCATTGAGGCTCGAACTTTGTCGACACTCGTCGCATTCGTTCCTTCGAGTGACGTCACACGGTCATTGATTGAATCCAATTGTATTTGAAAATCCCTCTGGGATTGAATGAGATAGCGCGAAGTCGTTTCGAGTCCTTCGAGACGTTTTCGAACGATGCGATGGTGACGTGTCTTCTTCTCCACATCCGTCATCGATTTGATCAATTCGTTTTCCCATTCCTGTGGGGAGAAGAAAAAAAAAGAGGGTAACAACTTGCTAGTGTAGTACTTTTTTTGTTATCTGACTAGACAGTAGACAGGTGAACAGTGTTTTTGAGAGGTCACTGGTAGGACATGAAAAACAAAGGGAAATGAGACAAAAAGCTTCTTTTTTTCTTGTTCTCTCTTCCCTTTTAAAAACAGCGTCCCCTGACAAAAGATTTCATAATACCTTATCCCCGCTCCCTTCACCATTGCCATATTCCCAGCATTGCTATACCTCGTGACTCTTTGCACTGCGTTTTTTCATAGTTCTCTACAAAACAGTTTGAAATTCTTTTCCACGAGCTTTTCCCATTCAGTACTCATGCAAATGTGATAGAAAGAAAACAAAAAAATACAAGGCCCGTTGGTTGGTCTAAATTGACGCGTTGATAAAGTTTGACGTAAAGTATACTTAACCCGCTTCACAGACTAACCGCGCTGCAAAGGTTTGTATGTGAAAGAGAGAAAGGTTTATGGACAAAACTCCAGTAAGATGGAAGAAAATTGAATACAATACACAAAACGATGGCAGTGATAAATTCTAGACGAAATTGAACAAACCTAAACCAGGACGAGACACTAAGACGGTTTATGTACGCAGAAGAAGCACGAAAGCAAACCATTGCTTTTCTTGATCGTTCCCTTCCTTTTCCTTTCCAACCAAAACCTCACTTAGCATCGAAGAAAGGGAAAGCTCCATTAAATTCTGTCTTTTCAAATGAATTCTCCTCGGAGGTTAATGAATGTCTTTCACTGAGACAAACACAGGTCAGATTCAGCTTACTGGGGTGTAAAAAAAAGAAACGAAGCGCCCTGACGTGGGTGCTCGATGTACGACGTCAGATCCCCCCCCCCCCAATAATCTCATTGCCAAGCTCCGAAGGATTTCAACTGCAGAAAGGATCGATAGAACGAGGACAGAGAAAAATTCGTACCGGAGGAAAAATGGTACCTCCGAAGTAACATAACAAGCACACATGTAAGTGCCTAACTATTAGCGTCCCTCTCCCCGCCGTTCAAAACAGACATTCCGTGTAGCACATTTTTTAAAGTTTATTGACGTGCAAAATTGTAATGTTCGTGGAAAATCTACCGCAGATGCCCAGCCCTTCTTCCCATCCAGCTTTAGCTATAGAGAAACTCGGATCACCGCGGGCGATTCGTTTGAGGGTCAGGTAAGATGAAATTAAAGCACTGTTCCGTGTCTCGTTTGCTTTATACACACCAAAAAGCCTCTAAGGGGCAAGTTCATAAGGTAGGGGGTAAGTGGAAGGGAGTTCGAACCCTTCCGAAATTTGTTAGTTTGCCCAGAACAATTGAGATCCAATTAATAGTAAAGCTCGCTCTCAACTTACTACCCCTCACCCCAATTGATAGTCTTCTATCAACATATTTAGATTTAGACGGCTTTATTGAATAGCTCATGAATTCAACAAACCCTCTTTCCATTCGTCCATTCCACCATCATTTTGTGGTTTTATTGAGTGTAGCTGAATTGAATAATTTTTGTTGAAAATCACGAAAAGGAGCATTCCAAGCGTTTATAATTAGCGATGAGGTGATTTCATTTCGCACAGTACATATTGTAAAACCACGGTGGCTTCCACTTTCACTGCTACAAACTCTGTCTTCCGCCTTCCAAAAAACAAAATACTCTTCCTGTCCGCCCAAAATCCTATCGATCAAAAAAGTCGAACGTTGTTTTCCCCTCACTTGCAAGAGCGGAGTTCTCAATGAGCCCATGGCTCGTGCGTATTGCACTTTTATGTTGCATCACTTGAACCTCATGTTCTCTGACTCCCTGATGAAAGAAATACAAAGTGCTTCGCGTAAGATATTAAGCCCACGACGACTGTTTCGTTTGATTACAAAAATTATCCACTTGCCGGTCGAAACAAGAACCAACTCGGATCGTCGGATCAGGCGAATGGAACTAATCTTTTATTCGTAATCTTGCCACTCTGCACCAAGTAGGAAAGACACGCTTCTCTTTTAATACTGTGTCTAGCAAACCGCAAATATTTACCTGAACAAAACTGTATTTTTGCTCTCCCAAAAACTCCCCTTTCGAACTAGCGTATTAGCTTTTATTGGTCTCAAGAATAGTCACAAATACTAGAAGCTCTGTACACTATGTGAAGCCATTTGTGCAACGTATACCTGCAAGAATGAATTGTTTGCATTACCTACAGGACCACCGTAGGCAAACTTTCAATCTGCTTGCGCAAACAAAAGTTAATTGTAATTAACCAAGGGAGACGTGAGCTATTTGGCGGAATGCGCCAAGCGGTGAGCCGCACGGTTATTAGATGCTTTTGAATGACGAAATTCAGGCTTTATGCTGATTTTGTGCTTTGATACTCTGAATGCTACAGCGATAACAATAATATTGTCTAATCATTTCAAATTGATACCGACTAGAGGCACTAAGGCAGTGGCGTTTTTCTCATGATTGAACGTACTTTTGGACTTAACTTATCAGGGGTGGCATTGAAACTTGTAAAGGTCATTGATAGACACATGCATCCGGACCAGTAAACTGGTACTTGAGACAGCTCTGTGCACACTAGTACGTTCAACCCCTACTAGTACGATATTGCCTAAGGTGTGGACCTCCTTATACTCACCCCACTACGCGCGCTTAGAGAAAACTTTCGAAACGTACTATATCTTGGAGAACGTGGTTTATTGAAGATCCTCAAAAGAAAGAGTCTGGAGGAGAGCGATTGTCAGCGTTGTCACCTTTTAGTTGCAGTGCTAATATAGTATAAGACTATACTTGATGCTTCCAAACCTTCGATATCAGCAGGGCAATTTATAGCCCTCTATGGGCCCCTGTAGGCGAGAATTATCGCGGGACCCCCCAAGGGCATAGCCAGGAGGGGCAATGGAACCTGCCCACCCTTCTTCAAGTCGTCTTCGTCATTGGGCTTATGCTTATTGTTAGTTTGAAACCAGCTTCAACGCTTGGCTTGAAGGGGCCAATTTGCCCCTTCAAGCTGGCTGAGTGATTAGAATTAAAGCTGACCATTTATCCCCTAAAAAAACAAAATTACTTACCTTGAAATTTCTCCCGACAATTTCCCACGGGAAAAATTGTCATTTTTCGCAAAGTCACCTTATACGGATAAAATTGACAAAACGCCAATTCGCGGTTAAAATTGAGAAAACGCTAATTCGTGGTTTCTGAAGGCAACTTCGTGGCTAAAGTAGAGAAAAAGCGCTAATTAATGGCTAAACTAAAAATGTTAAAAATTGCCAATTCGTGGTTGAAATTGTAAAAAGCGGTAATGTGCTATTCTTGGGCCGAGTCCAAAGCTAAAATGAAGAAAAACGCTAATTCAACGCTGAAAGTGAAAACATCACCAATTCGCAGCCGAAATTGTGGAAATCCATAATTCACGGATAAAGTTTAAAAAAAACGCCAATTGAGGAAAAAGTTTTCAATATTACCTGCAGCTCGCAGATAAAATTTGTAGAAATAGCAGTACTATTACATCATTGGGAGCTAAATAACTCCGATATTGTAAGTTTCGGGTGTAAATATCTCGCAAATTGCAAGTTTTTGGTCTTAACCTTCGCGAAATCACAAGTTTTGGGCTTATTTTTTATTATTGTTTTTTTTTTTATAAAGGTTGAGGATCTAGCCAGCCGCAACAGCACCCAGCACCTGACAAAATATAGCCATGAAATTACATCACTCGGAGCTAAAAAGCTTGTTGGATTGCCAGTTTTGGGTCTATTTATCAGTAGACTTGGTAGTTTCCGGTATTTATTCCCGCGAAGTTGCCAGTTTCTGGTCTTTATTTACATAAGATTTTGACCATCGGCGATCTTCCTCCGTGACCACTGATTTTGACCACTGATGAATAATCGCTATATTTCGAGTTTCACGTTTCAATTCCAGCGAAATTTAAAGGTTCGTTTTTTTGTTTTTTTAAAGCCCATGGATCCCGGGAAAGCCAGCCCAGACGGCACTCAAAGCCCCTGACTATTAGATGCAAAATTGCAACATATCGAAGGCAAACATCAGCAAAATTGGAAGCCACTTTGCGTTAAAATCGAGGAAAAGAACTAAGGTGTTCACATCAAATAAAAACGTGGTACAGTGGGGCAGCTACTGGGGACAATTTCAGGGTCCTCGGGAAATGTTTCGCTCAAAATCGGAGATTGGAGATTTTCTTTCGCCATCGTCGGGCTCAGGAGGCTGTCCAATAGCAACGAAAAATAACAAAAACTTCCAATTTGGTGGCTAGGCTTTCCTCGAAACCAGTAATTTAGCTCTCCTATTCAATCCCTTCAACTTTTCGATTCTGCTATTATATGTGAGAAATGAAGGGCGACTCCATCAGTTTTTCGGAAGTTTGACTTTAGCACTTCGGTAATTATAATCTCATACTTCAGTAAGACTCTATTAGTTCCTACGAGTACTGACAGTCCCAGTCGCCATGCATGATCCCCCTTCCATATGCGGATCAAATAGATTTGATATCTCTCATTCGCTGCTCCGGTCTTGTAGGTTATACGCTCACCAGCCAATCACATAATCACAAGCCCTCTCCTCTCTAAAGGGCTACATACGGCGGATATTGTCATTACTTGTGTGTAACTACAGGTTTTCTAACTTCAACACTATACTTATTGATTACGACGAAGAGAAGGGAATTGGAGCTTGGTACTTGATTGCCTTTTTTCGAAGTAGGTAGGTATACCTAAATTTTCAATTAGAAAGTGCTTGCCCGACTGCACTGTGACTGAATACTGACTGAGTGTGACTGAAGACTGAATAGTGCAGGAATGAATTCAAACTCGAACTAGTGAGAGAAATAGTATATTGTACAACGAGTACAACCATTTCTTGCTCAGCCATGAATGAGTAAAAAAACAACTTTTCTCACTAGAGAGTAAAGTCGTTATTTACTAACTGTGATTTTCGAGACCAGTAAAAAACAACTTTACTCCTTCTACTTTACCCGCAAGTCGCGAGAAAAAGGCCTATTACTAATAATTGGAAGAGCTGAAGGGACCTTGGTCGTGATAGAACGTTCAAGTTAATGTTTGAGAACATTCAAGGGCATATTTAGGGGAAGAATGTTACTTTTAAAACTTTTCATCTTTTTTAGTCCGCAAAATCCGCTTATTAATAATTTGAGATCCAAACGATTTCTAATTCACACCGAATATTTAAAATAGCCCTCACTTTTTTTAATTTGCAGATTTCGGCTTTTTAAACTTCTCTGTCCGAGTCTGCCCTCAACGATTCAGGCTGGGCGTTCAAACATTTCATTCATAATGAATTCTCGCAATCCCGCCCAATTGTAAAACCGAACGCACTTAGCTCTCTCTAAATAATTCAAATGTGTACTACGTGGAGCATACTGCTTGTTACTTGTGTTTGACATTCAAACGCAAAGAGAAAAAAATGTTGCTCTCGTTAATAATTAAAGCCCTTTTAAAAAGTCGGAAATGTTGAAAACCCTCCAATTTTTATTTTAAAAGGTATTTAGGTACAAAATTTCAACTTTTTAATAAATGGCTGAAAAAACTTGAGGCTTCTCTGTAGCGATGAAGGGAGACGGGAGGGCTTCTTTTTAGACGTTCGTGGGTAGCAAAGGTAGTGGTGGGGTCTCTAGGATACGCCAGCTGGACAAATTAAGTTTCAACAACTTTTCAAATTAAAAGGCGGAATCGATATTTTCCTCTCACTCACTCTCTCTCTGTCTTACTACCACCACTACGCCACAACCCTGTCCTTTCAACGCTTCTTTTGAATGAGGAAGAGAGAGTGAAAAAAGGGTAGGGGGGGGGCGAGGAAACAAAAAAAGAGATTACTTAAATGAAATTATCGGCAGCCTGGGATGCCCCACACCCCCTTTTCCCATCCAATTTCTTTTCTTGAAAGTAACTTTTGAGATTCTTTCTCTTCCTCCACAGAGTGTTTCCTTTCGCCGTAAACTCTACAGTGTGGCAATTCAAATACACAAGAAAGGAGTAAAACGTTCTTAATTAAGACTAAAATCATCTTTTAATAAACTTAAGTTGATTTAGGAGACCAAAGTGAAAACCTCACACACCCCGGAGTTGGAAGAACTTAGTTATTAATCATACTGCTACTTTTTTTAATCCACGTCGTCCTTTTTATTACTCATAAAGCCATACAATAATTCATTTTTTTTAAACAGAGGAAGAAGTCCTTCTGGAAAAGGACGGGAGGGGGATGTGGGTGTGTGTCGGACGCACATCAATTTCATCTCTTTGGCTTTTAGAATAGAAGGGGGTATTTTTAAACCGCGCTATATATTTCATAGATAGTTGAAAAAAAACACGATTTTGACGGAAAATCGTTATGGTAAAAATGGGCTAAGTTGATGGGCATAAGCCGGGGGAAAAGGGTTTGTTGACAGTGTGACGGAATTCAAGGGTTGACTCAGGGTTGTTAGGGTTACTATTGTAAAGACCCAATCAGCTAAAAAGGTGAAGGGATATGTGGGGGGTCGTTCGTTTCCTGGATCTAATAACAATAACAAAAAAAAAAAAAACAAAAACCAGTTGGGCTATAGGAGTAATTTTTTTGTGGATACCCATCACCTGTCTTTCTCACGTGTTTCAAGAGCCAGTCTTCAAAAATGAATTAAAAGAAAAAACAAAACAACAAAATAGAAAACGAAAACGCCAAATAAAAAGAAAATAAATATATGGGCCAAATTCTTCCGAGTCCTCGAATCTTAAGGCCGGTTTTACGGCTTAATTTATCCCCTTCCGCCCTAGTTCCCCGAAATCAAGACGCATAAAACAACGAAGAAGAACAAGTTGAAAACAAAACGGTTTTGGAATTACCACCTCCACACGAGGGAGAGAAAAAAAATAACTCACCTCGTTATAAGTATGCAGCTCCTTCTCCCCCTTGGGCGCAGAAATCTAAAACAAAAAACAGATTTACTAATGAGTTGATAAAAAAACAAAAAAAAAAACGATTATATTGTAGAGAATCTCGCAGAATACCATTCACAGGGAAGAAACAGTTCGCTGAATAATTAGAGCATACAAGTTCGAACAACTTTTTCTGGCAGGTGAACCACGAGAGAGAGAGCGAGCGATATAGAAAACTTTATTCAAAAAAACCGCGGGAAAAAAATCTGTCATTGTTACGCTCAAGTTACGCTAATGCAAAAGAATAGTACGTGTATTTTGTATTCAACTTTTTCTTTTGCTAGGCGGCAGAAAGTTATATCATTCCATTTTGTACAAATTAATTGCTATTATTCAATGGAAAAGTATATGGAGGCTGCCTTTCTTCAGTTGTATGTTTGTAAACCAACTTGGACCAAACGTTTAATTCGTTCAATCATGATGAAGCTTTGCTTTGCCTGGCCTAAACTCACATCAAATATTGAATTTCGTTATATTGATGGCAAACAGAATTTCAGGAGAGAGGGATCTATCAAAAAAACCTTGAATTCCACGTGTCAGAATGTTGACAAATTTCGTTCTCCATGTTAGGTCGTAGCAAGGTCACACGGACCTTTTAATAAACTTTCCTCCTCTCATAGAATAAGCGATTATCAAGAATTAATGATATCCGGAGGGAATGAGAGAAGTGAAAATGAAAGAGAAAAATCAGGGTGATAACGGGGTGGGTGGAGAAGGGTTTCATGAAAGGTCGGCAATAAACCGCATAGCTAGTAGACAATGCAAGGTAATAACATAACATTTTCTAGACACTGGTGTGACTAAGTTGAAAGGTTATTTATTTAAAATTTATCGTATTTTTCATCAAAACTTATGATTCCCACTCCCTCAGTGATAAAATAGCGAGTCTTCGAAGAAAAGGCGCATGTATTTTATACGAAATCACAGGGCGGACCCGTTTAAACCTCTTCCATTATGCCCCAAACCGTGAGAAAATACCCTGTATTCCATTGTTTTGGTCCAATTAAACCCAGACCGGGGTTTCTGTTCAATAAGTTGAGGTAGATTCTAAAATGATGATAAGTTAGGTCAAAAATTTTTAAAAAAATTAATTTTGATGTATTTTTTGCGACTATAAAGGCTCAATAATCAACTCAAGAAAAGCCGAGAAGTAATAATTCCCGCAAAAGAAAGAGTGAAGTTCGATAATGTTGAGAGCTCAAAAATCCATTTAATAGTTTCATATTAAAACAACTTCCCAAAAAAGTAGAAAAAGGTGAGAGAAAAGCTCTCGGCCAACGCTTTACACCCCGTTCATATCATCTTCTCTCGGGATGTTATTGTCGCCACCTCGTATTTCATTCGCTGCTGAATCAGACGTTTCCACGCGGAAAAACACGTACGATCCTACGCCCTGTCTAAGCTAATGAATAAATGCACCTTAGCCATCCAATAAAATGATTACATATTAGTAAGAACAGGAAATAAAGCTAGAATAGCGGCAAAATTCGGCCCAGTTTCGAATGTGGCTTAAAAAATTCCTTTTGTCGTATACTTTAAGGATTCGAAGAGTCCGCAATGATACGGTGTGGCGAATATATTTTTACGGACGGGTAGACGACGTTGGCCAACTCACCCATATAAGTGATGAAAAAAATTGCCCAAACGAGGTGACTAAGCCAATGCAGTCGTGTGTGCTGAGTATAGATAAAAATAGTGCATTTTCAAAATGAAATGCACTAAAGTCAGTCCTAAGTTCGTGGGCTGATTACTTCTCGAGTTATGGCGTACGAAAAAATGTTGTTTTTGGCTTGATTAGTTTCTTAAAATCCTCACGCCCTATATACATCCAGTGATGACGTCGTTTCTGAAGTTTTTTTGATGATGTGCTAAACTTGAAATGTTGGCTCCCTCGGACTCCCTATGCTCGGTACATAACCAGTAATTTGAAAGAGAAAGTGTGAAATTATGAGATCTAAAATGTCAGGACAAAAACAGCTCTATATCGAAAAAAAAAACAAAAACATTCTTAATTCAACTACATAGAACAAAAGTGGTTGATTTTTCACTCAGTTCATATAAGTCCCGGAATATTTTTAACTATAGAAGTAAGAATTTAAGAGACTTTCATTTCTTAAGGGTCAACTAAACGCAACCCTAAGTGAGTACATCCCTTAAAGAAGCAACTACACTTTATTTTTCTCCGCCACTTAGTCCGTGCCATTATGTACAACAGCGGAAAATAGTCACTCACAAGTGGTGCAAAGATTTAGGGCAAAGACATTAAGATTATAAAGAACCCACCCTTAACACGACTCGCAAGAACTCCATTCGTCTCTGTCGCGACCCTTTCCCAAGCTCACCCCCTTCAACAACTCCTTCCCATAACCAGAAAACCACCCCCACCACCGCGAGGCCGCGTGCTTGAAATATTGAAACCATTTGCGAAATACTTAATATGTGAAGTGCTATAAAAAAAGAAAGTGTTCTCTCTGGAATGACAGGATGGTGGGGGGAATCGATAAGAATGAAATTCATACTTTATTCGTGAATAAATCAGGAAAGAATGGCTTCGAAAGGAGCGCAAACAATAAAGTACTCGGCGAATTAAAAATGCTTCCCTTATTTTCGAGAATCCCCCCCCCCCCGGGTGGGTTTCTCCCTTTTTTGCATAGTTAGTATATTTCCAGCTCTTTGATAAACAGAGAATCAGGTGGAGTTACTGGGTTTATGGCGAGGGGAGGGGAAACCCAACACAATTTGAAAAAAAAAACTTATTTTTACCCAAAATAACACCTGCGTGTTTCCTTCGTCATGGTAATTGATGGAGGGACCTGGCTTCTCCTCATTGTTTGTTTTCACTTAGCATTTTTTTTTTTCCTTGGTTATTGTTAATTCCAAGGTTTCTTAAAGCAAAACGCATTATTTTCTATAGGCAAATCCAAGAGGCTCAATAACGAGAAGGCAAAATAGGCGAAGAAAGAATAAACACAGAAGCCGGAGGGATCACCATTTCGGGGTTTTCCTTGGGGAATTAATTACAAAGTAGATATTTAATTAAGAGGTACACTTTTGGTGGTTTTCTTTATCTTAAAATAATAATAATAATAATAACTTTGGATGCTTGGTGAAACGAGGATGTTTTTAAACTGAACCAAAATGGATGAATTAATTTTAAAGTATTTTCTCTGTGAATTTGTCTTCTTCCAAGATGGGGAGCGTGTTGTAAAATAGCCTGCACTGCGTATTATAAGATACGCTATTGTTTTATTATTAAAATTTAATTTTTTTTCAGATAGGCCTCAAAGAAAATTGTATTTTTTTAAAAAGCGAGTACATGGAGAAAAGAGGGAGTAAACAGCAAAGGCAAGCAAAAAAAAAAAACGAAAAGTAAGTGAAGATATCAGAGCCAATTACTACAAAAGATCCCAGCGCTGAGGGGTCCGACCTGTCAGAAAATGAGCCGTTTTTTTTTTTTTTTTTTTTTTTTTTTTTTCGCATTCCTTTGTAGTGGAAATAGAGATGAGATGGAAAGAAATAGGCGCGGGGAAATGTATGCGGGTCATGTAGTTTTCCATAGCGAGTGTGAATGCGAAAGGGAGTTACCGCAGGAGTGCGAGATGGACGGGGAGGGCTGGGAGATAGTCAGCGAGAGTAAAATATTCGCAGAAGGTATGAGAATCACTCCCAGCTTCATATAAAATTGGTTATTCAGAAAGGCATTTCCAAGTGAAATAACGGTTTTATGAGAATTAAATCCTCATAATTGTATGCAAATTTTATGGGAGACCGGGAATAAAACGAGCATTTTTTCGTTTATTAGGGCGAACATCCTGAATATGGCAAAAACAAAAATCGAATGCATAGAGTAAAAAGTTGTCTGAAAATTATCGCTACAGTGGGTAAGGTGGGCATGCACCTTGAAAATAACATTCCCGGCTTATTCCTCTGAAAACTTATTTTCTCTTTCATTTTTCTCACGATGGACTCAACCCCTTGTTTACCTTTTGGTTATTAAATTGCCGACGAAGAGAACAGAAAACTTGGTTATCCTGTTCCTTGGAAACAACTAAAACTTGCCACTTTCAACGGTCTTCCTTCTAGCTACGCCCTCCATAACTGAACTGAGTTAACTCGAACCTCCCTACCACGACCACGACAAGAGGGTTAATGAAAATGAAATGCCGAGACAAAGATCCTTGCGGGAAATTATTACATTTTTGTAGATTGAAGGATGACGCTTGAACTGTGATTCACAAGACTTTCAAAATTATGACTGGGCTGGATTCACGGTTCCACCCAACTTCCAACACTCCAACAGGTTTGCGATTGTTAATTAATGAATGCGAAAATTTCAAAGAGTCGGTGCCATTGGGACGGGCATAGTCCCCTATTAACTTTGGTGACAAGTTATACGGCGGGAGCGTCACTTCTCCTAAAACTTCGATGAAATACTCCCCTTCCTGCGTTTATAGGATTTAACTTTCAAATGAAATTATATTTCTCAACTTGGCCCTCCCTCCTACCCGTTTCCAACCATCACGACCCTCAACTGCCTCAATTTCACCGTTTAAATTCGAAATTCCAAACACCGAAGTTCACGACGGCGGCAGGGCGTAAATTTCCAAGACTTCTTCGTTTCAAAGATCGAGAACGGCAGGTGGTCCACGGTTTGTACTCTCCAGACAGCTGCCTTGCCTGCTTCCTTGCCTTTTTCAAAAGCACCTGCCCCACCCCCCGACCGACCCATACTTGATAAGTTGAGATACCTCTTTCTAACTTTTTAGAGCCCATCCTTTCAAGATCGAACCCGCATTCTATTCTTGTTTTATATTCTCTGTAAAAACAATTTATACAGTTACATTATTATTTTATTTATTTATTTTAAAAAAGTTAAAAATACAGAGAGAACAAGTGAATTTTGATCGAACAAAGGAAAAGTTTCTTTTTATTTTTGCACGACCTTAAACAATATTTGTTTTAGAGACCACGTCATTCTTTCTTTAATTGGAAACTCAAAACTCCACCTCCCGCGCCTTCCTTTCAACGATCTATTCTTTCGTCTTTAAGTAAACACATTTTTTTCTGTTGCTTATTTCAGTTGCAAGCGCCACCGTTTGGTGTCAATTTAATGGGGAAAATGTGAAGTAGACACTGAAATACTTGAAAGCTTGGAGATCGGGACTGAGGATGGGGGGGGGGGTCAGTCATGTAGAAATCCTGAAGTGGACGGCAGGTGTCACGCATAACCACTCAGCAGCTGCATTCGAAGGAGTAGTCGAAACGAAGGAGAGGGACGGAGAGAGAGACGATTACTTTCAAAACAACTTCAAAGAATACGTGTGCAACAGAGTAAAAAATGCCCAAACGAAAGTGGCGGCCAGTATTGCTTAAAAATTGTAACTGTTTTTTAAATCAAAAATCTTACCATTGCAGTTGACGGTTGTTAACGACTAGGGCACCTCTTAATTTCTTCTTTCTTCACTTTCAAAACCTGCTTTAGTTTCTGGTTTTTAAGGCGGAAAAAAGGTGGTATACTCAATTACATTTTTCAGGCTCTTTCAAGGAAATTTGACAATACAATCCGCACAAGCCCCTTTCAGCCAAAGACGCTCCTAACATGAATGACAGGCGGAAACCCCATCTGGCTAGATCCAACAACGGTGCCCGTCGTCGGTCATGCAGGGGTTGGAAAGGGGAGAACTCACAAATGGCGCCCCATTTCCGGAGCTATATTTTTCATAAAGGTAGAAAACGCGAAGATTGATAGAAAAAGAAGGACGTCCCGTCACCATGTGCTGGGCGAATGGAAGTAAAAAACGTGTGTGTTAACGTGCTCGCACATGACGTGCTGAATGAATGAATGAATGAATGATGAAAACGTTTTTCTCATTAGTCTTATAATACTTACTTCTCGAATAATAAAATACATCACAAATAGCCCACCTCTTCAGAAGGATTAAAAGTAATTTTAAGTTAATCCTAGCCCCTAGGCATTATTTGTTGTTTTTATGACCATTTACTATGGTGGGAGGGGGAAAGAAAACAATGATAAGAGCTCAGTGGTATGCGGATTTAGGGTTTTCGCCACAACGAATAGGTGAAATGAAACATGAAATGGAATATTTCATGGTCTACTTACATGTTCAGGAAGGCTCAAAAAATAATTCGATGTGAGAAACAGTAGGTCTATTCGTTTGTCGTCCGGAGCTGCACTATTAGCACTGAAAGTACTAACCTTTCATTATTTTTTCGCGTTATTTCACATGATAACCCACGAGGTTGCAAAATTTCGTGCTGCTCGGAGTAGTCCGGGACGACAAACGAATAGACCTAGTGTAAAAGCTTCAATTGGAAGCTTACCGTTGGTTTAATAGTTCTCAGGACATTGGGCTGTATAGCAAGCGCTGAATGACACGTTGTATAGGTATCGTCTCGATCACTTCGATTGATATATAGGTATGATTTCCTTTTACGTGATGAGTTTGTTCAAGGTCCTCTATGTGGTCCTTGTCTTCTTCACAATTTACTGAATTTTCCCAGTTTACGGCCGAAGGGCAAGGCGAGCGAGGGGAAGTCGCCTAATAGGGCGCTGTCTCTGTTTTGCCAAGTCAAGCTAAGAGGAGCTTGTTCTAAAGGTCGAAATGGATATTTTACCGCTGCACCCTCACCTCGATGCAATTTGTATGATTGTCAAGTGTGTTCAACTCCCAGCATGATTCAAGTTCATATTGAACCTTTTATGGTTGGAGATTTTTATTGGTTTCAGTTATTCCGTGGTTTGAGGTTTTTCTTGAGGTAGGCGCTTCCCTATGGTTTGAGCATTTTTATTGCAGAAGATTTTCCTGTGGTTGGAGCTTTTCTATGGTTGAGTTTTAGTGGTTTGAGCATTTTAGTGGTTAAGCTTTTATGGGGTATGTATTTTTTTTGTGGTTTAAGCTTTTCTGCGGTTTGAGCTTTTTTGCGATTAGAGCTTTCTTGCAAATGGACCTCTCTTTGAGTTTCTTCAAATCTTCTTTGAATTTCTTGGCGTTCCTATGGCTTTCCACCATGGCTGTCGGTTGGGAGAGAAGCTGTAAAAATAGCAATGAAGTGAACCGAAAGCTGAGCCTTCGCGACGGCTTCGGCATTCCCTTTTGAGGGACGAGCAGTTAAGTGACAGTCCTGCACGAGGCGGCTCATCTATAATGATTCCTACAATTATTGGTCAGTTCTGAGCACGCTCTCCCTCAAACCACCGAAAGAACGCTGGGTGTGGTTTTTGACAGACCATACACACGCGACACGTATTCTACGAAATTGGCCTTTTGAAGAGCCAAAGCCGCGAAATTTATTTTTGGAAAAGCCTAATAATCCAGTCAAATAGTGTTCAAAATTGCCCTGAGGCGGAAAAAATCGGAAACCTGGTAATTACTTTTGATTTTCGTGTTTTTTGGGGTGCTGAATCCTAATCTGAACTTTTCAAACAAAATTTCCTGTTGCGTTTTGAGATATCAGCGAAAAACGGCGAAATGTTGATACTTTAGCCCATTTTTCAATTATAAGTTCTTAGGAAGGCTACTGACGTGAAAACACGCTATTTACACATTGAAACTACATAGAATTTCGTACAAGTCATTATCCAAACGGATTTTCTCGGACCATCCGTTTTTGAAATACAGCCCTTTTAGAAAATTACCATTTTTCCATACAATTGATAGTCCAGTCAATTAGGGCCTGTTTTAGGACAAACGTATAGAAGTTTTTTCTCAACGGATTTATATGTTTTTGGGGGTGCCGTATCCGAATCTGAATTTTGCCTACAAAAAATCGGTCGGCCTCACGTCGAAAATCTAAAAAAAAAAAAAAACTGGAAATTTTCAGAATTTTTCTACTCAATTGATTATATCTCCGGAACTATGTACTTTTTGATTATGGCACTATTGCATTTTTGAAATAGACTAAATTTGTGACAATTTAAGCCCAACTGTATCTCTGCACGACCAATAGTTCTTGAGATAAGGACCCTCACAAATTGAAGAGTGCGTTTCTCGTCCGAAGTATCCTGAGTGTCTGGGTGCGTGTCCATACAATGCGAGTCATTTTAAGACTCCCAGACGCTTTTGAGCTATCTAGAAGGATAGGTAGTACCTAATTTATTCATTATTTTTTGACACAGTCTCATATTTTTCAGCACAACTGAAAAATCTCTCCTTCCAGCAGTTTTTAGGGTAATTTTGGAGACAAACCCTAAAAGAGCACAATTTTTTCATTATGAAACTCGCGTCCAACGGAAGAAATTTTCATAAGCCTTCTCAAAGGAGGTTGGAAGTTGTGTGAAATAGTGTTCTTTATATTTTCGCTAAACAATCCATAGAAAATTTTGTGAGGTAAGTTCATAACGCAAGATGACCAGTTTGGCTAAACGTTCTTCAGATGGGTGCGCTTATAATCCCCCTCTACCATTTTTCAATATGTATCCTTGATTTCGATAAAATCAGTTTGTCATAGAAATAGTTAGGCATACCTATTACATTATGCATAGTTGTTCACGTGGCTTCCGCTATACCATCCGATCGAGGAAAAACGCGAATGGGAACTTGTTGTGTCTTTTTTTGTGGTCTTCAAATTAAGCCTAAAAGAACGATTAGTCTACAACGATGGTTTCAGAGATATTTCAGAAAATCGAACAAAAGAGCCCTCAAATCCAAAGTCAAGCTCGTGCTGTGCCAACACCCGACGTGGAATCTCCATGTTTTTTTGGGGAAAGGGAAGGTGTATCTGAAAGAGATTGCACCAAACATTTATCAGTTTTTCCAGCTTCAGGCTCAAGCCAATTTTCCGTCAGCGGCAGAAAATGGTCAATTTTTGACGGGTCATATCTCAGGAACTATTAGTCGTACGGAGATAAAATTGGGCTTAAATTGTCCCCAAGTTAGACTATTTAAAAAATGCAGAGGGGCGTCATCATCGAAAAGTCCATACTTCCAGAGATATAATCAATTGAGTAGAAAAAGCCGGAAAATTTCACCGTTTTTCGCCGATAACTCAAAACGCAACACGAAATTCTGTTGGAAAACTTCAGATTCGGATTCAGCACCCCCAAAAACATAAAAATCAAATGTAAACCCGAGGTTTCCATTTTTTTCCACGTCCAACTTCCATTTGACTGTATTATAATCCACGTTTGATTTTGTAAAGAATCAGGCCCGTGAAATTCGTATCTTGAAGGCAGAAACTCCTCAAAATTGATTTTATGGCCCAAACCCGCAATTTTTTTAAAATGCGAAATTCATTTCTCTAAGAACTAAAACAACGGATTTTTTTTTTTTGAATAACCAAAACCACAAAATTTTGGGTTGCCAACGACTGAATCCTGCGAAATTGTTGTTGTGTTTTTCTCACTCTGAAAAAGCAAACCCAAAAAGTGGTTTTCAAATTGTTGTTTTTGAAGTGCAAAATCCCCTAGGATGGGGTTTCCAGGAGCTTAAATTGCGACTTTTGGTTTTTGAACAATCCAACATCGTGAAATTGCTGTTTTGCCAGATAGAACACCATGAAATTCCACCGTCACATTCTTAAGGGGAGATTAGACGATCAACTGCTGCGTGGAGGGGGGGTTGGAGTTATCCTATTGGCTATTTTTACAGGACAAACTTCTATACGCCATGATTTTTATGAACCAAAAATTAAGCAATACCAGAATAGGCAATATATGCAATATTAATTAAGCAATAAAAGAAGTGGAAATCAAGAAGACTTTGTGAATCATGGGTTATTCTGGGTCTCTATGGATAGATAGTTATACAGTTGGGTTGGTGAGCTATACGTAAATCTGTGACATTTTCTTCGTTTTCTTCTCAATCGCCTTCCCTTGTCATGAATTCGTTTGAAATACACGCATACCTGGTGTGCATGTAAAGGGAACAATTCAATCAAACACGTATAAGCAATTTCAAATATCAATAAATGCAATTAATGGGTCACTGCCCTCCCTCCGTAAACGTGTACAAACCTCTCCATACTACCCGCTTCCTAACTGACGAGGATGAAATCCCGCAGATCCCTTAGCTTCCTTGAGCTTGGAGTCAAAAAGAGAGCCAGGGTCCCGCATACAAAGACCTAATTCACCATGAAAAACTTGGCTACCTAACGGAAAAATGAAAATTTTAAAGTCATTTTTCCTCATCATTACAAAGCATTCGATTCCAAAATGCGTAAGAACAACAATAATTAATGCGTAAAATTTGTAACAGGTATCGCTCAAATTAAGGTCAATCAATGACCCTCTGGTTTTCAATTTTCTAACGAAGTTCCATTTGCCCTTCATCCTGCTTCATTAATAAAAAATTTCAATAAAAAATTGAAATTCTGCCATGAATGCCGCCCCTTTCCTACAACGCAAGCCAAAAAAATGTCTTCAAGTGTTTCATTCCCTCATATAATCCAGAAGCTTTCAAAAAATAACCCGTCCTCCCTCATTCATCCGAACGTACGTGGTTTGATCGAAAGAGCCCGGAGTATGACATTTTACATCCGGTAGAGGAGAAAAAAAAGTGTAATAAACTGAAGGTAAAAGGGTGCGGAAAGGGAAAGTTTTTTTTGTTGTTTTTTAAAAAGGTAGGAGTAGTCATATACATTTTTTGTCAGAAAAAAGGGCTTAGAATAGGAAAGCTCGTGCCAAAACCAATAACGCACGCTTTTTTTGAGCACAAGAAATATGGATAAAGGAAATCCCAGGTAAAATGGACGGGTGGAGGTGTATAGAGGGAAGGGCTTTTTTCGTTCCATTAAATTTTCAATACACGGGGCGAGAGAAGTGAATGAAAGGAAGAGAGGGAGTGAGTGTGAGACAGAAGGATTCAAAATGCTCACTCTGGTACGGGGGTTTTCCCAGAAAGAAACAAAACAAAATAATAATAATAATATTAAGATTCTCTTAGCGTCCCCCTAGAAAACGACATCACGATACAACCCATGATTCCGTTGGAGTACTTCGCCCACCCGACATTCCATTCCTCAGCGTTCCCCGGGCTTCTGAAAGCACGGGAGCACTTAATAAAATGATTAATTAAAAGGTCTGGTATCCGAGGAAACGGAGATTTGAAGTGGTGTGAGTAATATTACTAATGGTGAAAAGTCAAAGGCTCAGTGGAATTTCAGGGGAAGAGTGTTCCTCCATGAGATTGCGAGAAATGAGAGTGAAGCATCAACAGAAATATTGGCGGAACATCAGAGGGAATAAGGCGAATCAAGAAATTGTATCTCAAGCTAAACAACCAACGTGAACCCAGTGACACGAATAAATTAAAAATCTCGGTTACGAGATTACACACCCACCGGTGATGACAATGACAGAAGCTCAACTCACCCCTCTCCACACGTCACTAGAGACTTTAATAATAAAAGATAAAGCCGAACTGTGCGGTGTCAAATTCAACGAGAGCCATTAATCAAGAAAACGACTCTGCCATCCGATGTACAACAAAAAAATTTGTCGATAGGAACAACGTGTGACAACGGTCAAGGGATGACTTCCAAGAACACTATGCGCTCTACTGTACAAAAGCTTTGTAAACTATGCCCAATTAGGTGCGACAAACGCGGCTTTCATCTGTTCATGCGAGGGGGGGGGGGTCGATTAAAACTACTTGAAAAGTTACTCAATATAATTACTGTGCATACTCTAAAGGCACCTTCATATGCGAACTGTGACACCATATACCTTCGAACCGATAAACCTTTGAACCATAGCCACTAAAATAGTAACGCACGCGGGGATTTTAGCCCTTTCAATGCCCTGCGGGTAATTAACGGAACCAAACGGTGGCCTGCGCTCACTCAAAAAGTCAATTTCACAGGGATCCATTTTTGCGGGGTTGACTCATTTATAAAAGCAATTTCACGGGGTATGGTTTCTCGCAAAAAAAAAAAAAAAAAAAAAAAATTCAACGGGTTGGCCTGATTATTTGAAATCCAAATTTCGCGGATTTGACACTTACAGAATTGAATTTCACAGGTTTGGAAAATTAAAGAACTAATTTGTTGAACTAAACACAATGTGTTTGTTTGTTTTGCCGGTTTGAGTCCGTCAAAGACAAATTTCGTGAATCTTGCACGTCGATAAACCGCGTAGCTAAAAAATGCAAACTTCACGGATTTCACTCGTTAAAAATCGAAATTTTCAGCGTGTTGCCTCAGTTTAAGCAGGAATTTTGTGGGCCTCGCTCCGTTGGATTGAGTACATTTCGCGAGCGTGACTCACTCGAAAAGCCAATTTGATGGGTCTATTCTTCTTCAAAAAACGCAGTTTTGAGGGGGTTGGCCCAATTAAGACCCATTCTGCTGCTATCCAAGCAGCAGGAGGGAGAGGAAAGCCGAGGAAACCCCGTTAAAGGTTCTGACTCCAACTTCTCAATCAACTTCATGAGAAATGGCGCAGTCGGTAGGACACATTTTGAAAGCTCAAGAGCTGCCAAGTGCCGAATTTCAGATGTCCCAAAATTCATCTTCTAAAACGTCAACTATACAACAGCTATAAAACCATAAAATCCTGGGCACTATGCTGCCAATGAAGTTAATTTCCACAATCACGCAAAGCCCACTCGACAAAAGTTCACGAATACCAATTAATTATAGGTACCTAGCCTTCTGATATTTGGGTTGGACAGTATCAGTAGTCATGCTTTCCTTGAAAAAGCCAGAAATCCGCCGTTATTTATAAGAATTTGAAATTTACCGTCTCAGTGAAATCTACTTATTTCATAGGCCCAGATAGTATAGCTGTTTGAAAGGAAAACCGCGTATCTATCTCAATGGGACTCAAACCATGTCATTAGTTTTGACCACTTGAAAAACAAAGGTTTAAAACACATTATAATCGGCTAATCTGTCTACGCAACCAAGAAACTACGAAACTATTAATATTCCACTAGTCTATTCACATCCTAACAGCAAGCGACAATATGGAGACCTAAAATGCCTATGTATAGGCAATAGATGCCTTAGAATAAACCTGTGGTATACGAACGACTACCCCTGTAAAGACGTGGGAGAATTTCTCTACTGTTTTGTGCAAGTATAAGGGAAGCCCCATTTTCAATCCCGCCCGTCTCAATAGAGCAGGAGCTTTACATGAGTGGAAACGTTTCTTCACATAGACTCACCGTTTAGTTTATTTTCCCGCTTTCAAAAGAGGACAAGTGTCTTGCGAGTCTTTTAAATAAAACGAATGCATTTTTTTTTCTTTTTTTTCCACTACAATAGCAAGAAAAAGGACTTGGGGGTCGTGAAAAGTCAGTAGAACTGTCTTATTTCCCCCTTTAAAAAAAGCCCCTATTTTCTTTTACGACGTCGAATCTCGAGTAAAACACCCTCTCTTTACAGATGGAGAGGGCGGGGAGTCAAGACGAGACAAAAAGCGCGTTTAAAACCCAGCCGATCAAAATCAAGAGCGCACCCTCGTAGGTTGGATCTAAAGGGATGGTGGGGGAGTGAGGGTGATCCTCTTTAGATAAAGAGCCACATGTCTTGGGATTGGGAAACCTCTTTTCTTCCTATAAACGACAATCCTGTTTTGAGTCTGAAGTTGATTTATTCTCATTGGCGTAACTACAGGTTGGCAAAAAGCTTTCTAATTAAATAGCAGAAATATTTTAATTAACCATAAATTCGCCCTCCATCTAATTTGCAATGCCTAACCAAGCCCTCTCCCCGCAGTGTAAGCGACCCCAGCACTGTACACCTCGACGAATCGGATGAATAATTCACTAGTGAGTTGGTTGGATCAATAAGCTATGACTTACGAGAATGGAAAAAAAAAGAATAGATAAAAAACAACAAAATTTGGCTACCTTAGTTATAGACTGCGAGTTCGAATTAACCTGATTTTTCAGGGAACTTATCGAAGTTTCAGCACGATCGACGGCGGCTCCCAACTCGGAAATTTGACCCCGAGCCTCGCTCAGAGATCCTTCCAGCCATTTCGTTCGCGTGCCAACGTTCTTCAATCCACGGCACTTCTCACGAAGTAGATCAACTTCTTGCCTGCAAGACAAAGCGAAAAGGGGGAGAAGGGATGAAAATTAGAAGGCACGGATGACTGGGGAATATCACGAATATTGCGTTTCAATCTATTTTTGAAAGTTTCACAATCCCCCCCCCCCACCTCTCTTCATTTCACAGCTTAGAATACTTCAAAACCCAAATAAAGGAGAAATTTCCTTTGTTAATCACGTTTAACTGATCCTTTCCAAAGAGATTCCGTTTAATTATCAATTACGAAAGGCACCCCTTACTCGAATCATGGCAAACCGAAAAGGATAAACACATGTAAACGCTATAATTATACTTGGATCAAAATATAGCTATGGTTGAACCAAACTCTGATGGAATTTTTTTCACAAATTTTCCAGATGTAAATGAACCCAATCATACGTAAAACAAATTGGTTTTATTGATTTTTAGGTTCCATTACAATGTGGCTCAACTATAGTTATAACACACTTCTGGACCTCTTATGTACTGTTTGCGATATCAAATCTTCGTGTATCGTAAATGTGAAAACTGCGTTAAGGCTGGATTTCCATAATCTTATAAAGCACCTCTTTCTCATCTGAAGTTATCTGTTTCAAACCTCGATTTATGGCCCAGCTGCGTCTGTTTATTGGCATCGTTTTTCAGGGGGGGGGGGTCGTTGTGATGCCAATATATCGTGGAGCTCCCCTGTTCGATACTTCCGCTGAAAGATTTCACCCCTATCTGACAGACGAACCCGACCACCACAAAATATGTTTTTAAATCGGGTAATTTTTTGAATTTCACCAATATAATAGTTTTATCTGTATTTAAGTCTTCTCCATAACTAACAACAAAAATGAGGATAAAACAAAGCCGAGAGGGAAATAAAATCTTATATGAAGCCCTGAGGTCTATAATATACTATATGTATACGGTCGTAATAATACAATTGTACAAGGCAGGAGTAAAATCTCCTTCGCTACCTCAACTACATTCCACTTCTGTGAAATAAAGATATTGCACATGCTTTCAAAGCCCCCTCCCACCCTTTATCAGCCAGTTAATATTGAAAGGAAAATAAGAGAAGCAGGAAAAACATAAATTCGTTGGAGAATCACGATTCCGATGAAGAGCCAGAGAGAAGGATTGATCCACTTTGCTTGTACATCAAGTAAAGGAATTCATCATTTGCTGATTTATTCTTGGAAGTTTAATTTTTACTGTTAATAAAGTTTAATTGACATTTTCCCCCCGACTTATTTAATCCAACGGGTGACCTCCGGGGGGCAATGGTGGACAACGAACATTCGCGTCTCTTTCGGGGAAAAATGTTCTTTTATGCATACAATTACGAATTCTGCCAATTAATGTTCAATAACTTCTTAAATTCTACTTTCCTCACTTTTTAAATCAAAATATTCTGAAAATATTGATAAAACCAGTAAAAAAAAAGACCCTGTCGCCCTTGGTATAGACCCCCCCCCCCCTGTCACCCTTGGTTCGTTCGAATTTCTCTCTACACAGGTATCATTAACTCGACCGCGACAACCTTTAAATTCCTAAAAAAACACCATTTTTAAAGGCCTACTTTGCCCTCAATACATTTTTTGGAAAGCCCTAACAGCATTTTTTACCTTAATTCTTTTAGTTGATCAACAAGTTGTGACTGTTGCTCTTTAGCTTCAAGAAGGGTCGCCACTTGTGACTGAAGCACACGAACTGTGTGTTCGAGTCCGTCAGATGACGAGACGACACTTGACGTAAAACACGCCGCGACCGTTACAAACAGCACATACACAACCGACCTCATCCTAGTCTCAATTTGAACTGAACTGGCTTAGGACACAGGAGCTTACGAGCGCGATACGGGAGAGGAGAAAAAAAAAAAAACACCGGTGTAGACACCCTCCCCTTTGCTACCTTTCCACCTTTCCTGGGGATTGATGACGCCCCCACCCGCGTCCCCCTTGAAGCCGGGTGAACAAAGTGGAAAGAGAAGAGGCGAAGAGAGGTCGTCCTCGTCCTTATAAAGCAGAGAAGGGCGGAACAGGGGTTGAAAGGTGGAAACGAAGCCCTTTCGCCCTTTGAGCCTGTAACTATACAACCCCTGTTGTTTCTACAACATAACTATAAGTCTAAACCCTTACACCCATTGTGCATACCCACCGAAACCGCGTAGAGGGCTAGAATACATGGCAAATGTTGAATGAAAAACGGAACGGGTGGAGGGGGGTGAGGAGTTCTTCCGGAGGCGCCTAGGGGAAGAGCCTCATTTTCAAAACGAGGGACCAGAAAACGCACGCGCGGGGTCATCACCGACCAAAGCGACCTATTTTTTTAATGTGCAAGAGAGCAAGAAGCAAGAACGCACTTGTTGAATTGTTAAACTCCCTTTCTTATACATTTTAGCAAAAGTACCATGAAGAATAAATGCTACGATCAGTCCCTTCAATTTCCAGTAATTGATCATGAAGCGTTCTTTATAACCCGGTGGGCTTAACTTCTCGGTGGAAAGTGGAGTATCAGTTAATTTAAGCCAGCCTATTGATTAGGCCGCTTGAATGAAAAAGAAATGATCCTTAAAACAACGATTAAACCTCAACTCTTACTTTCCTTCCACTTAGCCCGGAGAAAAGTTTTAATAGACACACAATTCAGCACACCCTAAGATATTTGTCAGATATCCCGCGTTATAAAAACATTCAAGTAAAAGAATCTTCAAGTAAGCAACTTTATGTAATCTGCAGTTAACTTTAAAAACAGAAATTTAGGGGGGAAAATTATCCTATAAAGACGTTATATCGGCATCTTCGACAGCACGGTTATCACCTGCAGCCTTAAGGGGGAGTTGTACATGTGTTTCCTCGACCCCCCCTCCAATCTTACCTCGTCTACTCCGCGTTAAGGAAATTACCGCCGTATTTCTGCACCAATCGTGGACTTCAAGGGCTCATTTGAATCTTCAGGAAATTCCGCACAAGCGTACGATCTTGCTTTCCTAAATAAGTCGTCGAAAGAGTGTGAATTTTCAAGGTAAAAGTTTGTGTGCGTTTTACAGTTATTTAAGGGATAAAATATGAAAAAGGAAGATCGTACGCTTGTGCGGAATTTCCTGAAGATTTAAATGAGCCCTTGAAGTCCATAATTGGTGCAGAAATACGGCGGTAATTTCCGTAACGCGGAGTAGGCGAGGTATGATTGGAGGGGGGTCGAGGAAACACATGTGCAACTCCCCCTTAAGATTTAATGAAGAGTTAAAGGTACCCGTCAAAGGAAATAGATACAGTGAATTGCATCCTTGAAAATGGGTACCAAATGACGATGGGGATTTAACCCGGAAAACCATCTTTCGGAAACCATTTATCGGGGCTCTTCAGCTCAGAAGAACACTCGAACGAGCACTTTGTACCTACATTTCGTCATCACAGTGGGCCAATACAGTTGAGCTGAAAGATATCGGGATGAAGGGGGGGAGCATCACCCAGGGGTGGCGCTCGCGGGCCGCCGGCTTAGCATCTTCGGGGCCGACCAACTCGAGGGTGCTCCGACCGGCGAAACTCTAGCCGAGGACCTCCTAAACCTCGTCAGAGGGAAGGGAATCCTGGACTAGATCCACAGACCCAGGGGGGGCACAATAATCCACCTAGGATTCCGTGCCGGGGGGGGGGGCAACCCTCCTACCCGTGGGTGTTGTTTCAAAAAAAAAAAAAAAAATCACCCAGGGGTGGAGCAGGCGTAAACTTCAACAATGTTACCTACAATAAACCTGGAACTGAATGAGTAAGAAGATCCTAAATTGTTGAGTGTCGCGTTTCATGAAAAGGAAACAGGAAGAGTTGTACTCTCGAGATTACAACAACTCGGGTGTTTTGTTGTCCCGAACAGCTTAAAAAGTGGCAATATACCTATAATTTTTTTATGTGGAAAACTATAAATTGTCCTTAATTAAATTATAAATACATATTCGCATGCATTTTCTAATTCTTTTTTCGAGCTTTCACAGATGGCATAAGGGCGGCTTAACCCGAAAACCAAGCTGATTTCCGAAAAAGTGAATTTATTAATTTCGACCTCAAATCAGCTGTACTATGACCAGTTTTCGGCTGAGCATCGAATATCCGAGCACCCTGTATACTATACTTAAGGAACAGAAAGAAACTACATCTTGCCCATACTGGTATCTTGCTGATTGGATTGTGGGTTCAGGGCCACAATCTTCGTATCCACCAGACGCACCACCACTCCGTTTGTTGGTGGGACAACTTTTGTTTGTGCAAAGAAAATAATTATAAAAGGGAATCTTGTGCGGCGGCGGCGGCGCGGCATGATATCCATTTTGAGCCCAGCTCAATTTCATTGCCTATACGGAGGACTTTTTAAAGCAAAAGTATAACGATTGAAATTAGTGAAAATGAGAGGGAAAAATGTCTAAAATAACCCGAAAAATAAGCTTCTCCTATTCTATATTGATGACCTATCAGTCTGTCAGTTGGATTTCCAATAAAATATCCTCTACATTCTACTGAAAATGTGTCATTCAAATGCCCAGGAATAATTGTTACGATCAAATTTTCAGTTCTTCACCCTTAATTGAAAATTGACGCTTATTCGTGCCACCTTCGACAGGGTATTTTTAATCAACGAAAATTTAACGCAGGACTGCTGCAGTGAATCAGCGTCAACGCTCTCCTTGTTGGGTTATAATGACGATGAGAGAGTCATTTGATAGCTGAAGAGACACTGGAATTGAACGATGCATTCGCCCTCTCCCCCTTCCATCGTACGTCAATCATTGCGTGGTAATTGCTGACTTTTTTTCAGACTAGCTTACTAACCGTCACACTCGAGCAAAACGCGTCATGTTAAATTTTTATTCGAGGCGTAATTCATCATCTCATTTTTTTAAAAAATCGGTTTACAGGTGTCCATAGACGTACAATTTATTGCACAAACTATAGTTTGTGTTTCCAGATATTTACAGAATACAACCCACAAACGTTTAATTTTAATGTACAACCCCTAGTTTGCGCAATATTTATTGTACGTGTATATGGGTCAATTAATACATACGCGAAGTGGTGAATTATTTGGTGAGGCAGGAGGTCTTCCACCAAGATTTTATTGAAACAGGACTTCCATGATGCCTATGAAAATAAATGGTTTCCCCATATTCAATGATTGATTCCATTCCCTGGGACAGTTCTGAAACGTTATTTTGTAATTACTCTCCGTTGCCTTCTGAGGACTATTCATCTCCTTTTTCCTACGTTTAACGAAAATGAAATGAGAGACAGTGACAGCAACATCGAAAATACAAAAGGGGTCACGAGGGATAGAATAAGTCTCCGGTCGCGTGTTCCTGTGTTGATAGATTTCAGTTTTACAGTCGACCTGGTACATGAGTGGAGGGATGGAAGTTTGTCTGAACGGGTTGACGGCGAGGAAGCGGAAGACGGGTGGATGAAAGAGGGGTGTCGATGACGGTGGTTTCGCCTTTGAAGTGGGCTATCGGGCTTGACTGCTCCCATCATTTTCCTGTGCCTTTCAAATACACGGGCCTTTCAACCTCCCTATTTCACTCACTCACACGGTACGGGGCCGCCGTAACACGAACGAGGGTGTAAAGTGTGAAATGGTGAAAAGACCGACTTTGGAAAGAGGGGAGGAAAACTTGATGAGTTTTCCCTTTTGTTTTTAGGAACATAAAGAGCGAACTGATATTTTGTTGGAAAAGAGGCTTTCCTCATAAAGGAACGGCTCGCTAGCGCGGGTGCCCGCACGGGTGAACAGACATTGTCAAAGACAAAACAGGTGGTACTATTTTTTTTTTAGTTTCTACTTTAAAATCCAGGTGTTGGGCGTGTGGCCTGATTTGAAGGGACCCCGGAGGGACCACTACCAAGAAGGTACGTTGAAGGACCAGGTGCTTTCTTCTGATTACTGCGGTTCGCCCGACGAGCATCTGCCCTTCGGATTCGATTCTTTATTTGGTTCAGTCCAAGAAAACATCTGCTTTTGAAGGCAAAAAACAAAAACTCAAAATTTCAACTAAAAGTGAGTGAATTGAGCGAGTTCACTTCCTTTCCTTTCAACAAGATCAATACAGACTCACGGCCCGACCCCTTTAACTCAACAATGAAATCACTAATGAAGTGATTAAATTCAGTTTATATTCACAGTCTCAGGTGTTTTAGTAACATCTAAAAGAATCTCCCCCTTCATTTCAGATTCATTGTCTTTTATTTCAATCCCTCACTAAAGCGTCATGCAAATGAAAAACAACAGCTAATTTGGTACGTTCCCTGCAATTTACTAAAACGCGGCAGACTGTCAAGCAAAAGAAGAGAGTTAGTGCTTAATGCGTTGCGGCGTTGTTTTAGGATGAAATAGGGAACGCGAAGGGAGGAGCAAGCACCGATGTCTCAAAAATGAGTCACGTACGATAAACGCCATGAGCAATATTCCCTCTTCTAGCTTAGATGAGCTGTATATTTTTTTTATATAATTACTTTTTCTTGTTTTCCTCCCGCAAGAATTAATTTTATTCTATTACCTCCGTATTGCCAAAATGAACCACATTAATACACCCAGACTGAGAAGAAAATGAAAATATAATTAAAATTTTATCATTCCCTAATATGGATTCCCTAATGGGGTAAAATATCGCGAAACGTGGATCTGTCTCAGTTATAGGTAATGTTATAAAAATTGAAAATGAACCATATTATTTTTGCTTTTTCACTCATCATCAATAAATTGTTCAGAAGTAATTTTCTTCGCTTCGCTGTGATTAGAGGAGGGGGAGAAGTGAAACGACGATTAGGCGTATACATAATGGTAGGTAAGCTTATAGTGGTAGGCAGATGGCTAGCACGAGCCTCTTTTACAAAATTACAGACTACTAGGTGCCTACATAAAAACTTTTAGGGAATCGGGGAATGGGAGAGAGATCTGATGGAATAAAATAATCC
Source organism: Corythucha ciliata (assembly GCA_038030265.1). Taxonomy (NCBI): domain Eukaryota; kingdom Metazoa; phylum Arthropoda; class Insecta; order Hemiptera; family Tingidae; genus Corythucha; species Corythucha ciliata. Next base: position 41,326,398 of record CM075942.1, on the reverse strand, counting down.
TATAGTCGAGGCGCTCTAAAAACTCTTATCTGAAATTTCTGCAGGACTTTCCAAGAAAAACATAATAAAAAATTAATCGTTCCATTTTTCCATTACACCGTTAATAGATAGGAATATTTTCCGAAGACGTGATGAAAAAGGTTAGGAACGAGCACTGCCCTGATAATGTAACTTTTTAGCTTAATTATCCCAGTAACCCTCCGAAATTGCCCCACCCATGTATTTAAAATAATTCTATGGGCTATGCGATAAGTTAATAATAATTCCAATTCTACACGGAAAACGTTTTAGTGATATAAAATGTGTTCATATACGCTCGCGCATGTAGTCTACCTGAAATTTGGAGAGCGTAACCCAAGGAAATGAATCGTTGACGGAGAACTAAAAAAACTAGTTCTGAGCGATGTCATCAATATCAATAATTTTTTAACGAATATTGAACACTTTTTTTTGGCTAATCATTCAGAGACTGGTCTGGGATGACTATAGGTGTATGGTTCAGAGTATCACGTTAAAATCGCCACCTACCAATAAAAAAGCAGTAGTAGTTGGATAAATATGTGTGAGGAAGATGTCCGAGCGGAAGGGGCAGAGGGTGCAGTGAGAGTCTAGGGCCTAGGGAGAAGGATTAATATAAGAGAAGATTTTGGGGAAAATAGAGATGAGGAAGGGGGCGATAGTGCGGCAATATTTGACGCGCTGCACAAAGCCCAACGGGGCGATAGAAATTTTAGTGAATATCTTTTTCATGCAATAAATAGATGATTACTAGAATAGACGAGGAAGGGTAGGATTTTAGGGTGAACACGGGTGGAACGTACCTGAAAGAAGGGGAGCGTTGAACAAAAGAGGAATTAATCTCTTGCGGGGCTATCGGAGAGTCTAATATTTGGGACCTTGTTAAAAATATCAAAGCCAACAGGAATTGTTGGTACACGTCCATTTTTCGAACCTAGCATGAAGTTGCGAACAGAGGTATAGGATTTCGATCGGAGAGTGGATCAAAATGAAATTTTTGGAATATTAATAAGAGGGGAAATTTTCATCGGATTATAAAAATTCACCGAGGAGGAGAGACCTTCACCCTTTATAAATTTGGTAAAGGGATTATGGACATTCCACAACATCCAGAAACCAATATATATTCATGTATGAGAAAATTCGATTGCAGCTTACAACCTTCCGAAAAAACTGTATGTATAGCGGGTAAGTGCGTAATAGTGTTTCAGTATTTTACAACCTTGAGAAAAAGCTCTATTCCATGATTTCTGGAAGCTCTTGTGCGGCTAGAAGTGAGAAAACTAACCCCTCGATTTACACTATATCGATCTGGTTATAGCCCCGAGGCAGCCCGGCTGTCATGGTATATCGTTATCCACCTGTTCGTTGTCCCTCAATTCTGCAACTATACGTGCGTCGCGCATAACTCAATTGCTATTACTTCCACCTGAAACGCGGTCGTCTGTGTCCCGAGCACAATGCTCTTCTCAAACAGCAAGTCGGGCACGCAAATGCCCACCCCTGTTCTCCACCTTCCATTCTCGAACATCCGTGTAAAACTTCTGGACCGTACAGTCCCAGACCGTACCCCAGACTCAGCCTGATAGGGATTGACATATCAAAATCCCCAAACTGCGCTACCTGTTCCCTTCTCATCTTGATCTTGGGCGAATCATGAATTTCTGAGTTTTTCCTGTTCACCCTGCTTCCCAGTTTGATCTCCCTCCATTCAAACATTCCAGCATATTTAGGCCGCCTCATGGGCTCTCTCTTTGCCCTAATGAACTCGCGGTCACTCACTCTGGATTATTGAGTTGAAAAGGTGGAAAAACGGTTGAGTCCCCTGGCTTAAAGTTAATGAACGTTATCTCAAAGCTTCTTGCGGGAATCCACAAAAGACACCGCCTCACATTTTAATTTTTGAACTATTTTCAAATGAATCAATACAGATCTCAACCAGAAAACCCTTCAATTTATAATTTTCTCTTTCGCACCTTGTGCATGGGTGACTGGCGTACTGGCTGCGAAATAGCTACCAGCACTACTTAACCTACATTATTTTCCTGTGACTGAAATTCCTTCAAGTTAATTTTCTCCCCAGTGAAACCTAAATAAAGCCCTGTTCACACGATGCAATGTTTGAAGCTTAATTGCGTGCTGGATTTTTAAAAACATCCGGTCACTACCGAAGAACATATGTTTTTAAAAAACCAGCATGCAATATAACTTCAATCATTGCATCGTGTGAACAGAGCTTAAGACCCGCTGTACACTTGCGTTTTTTTAAAATGCGGCGCCGCTGCGGCAGCGCCACAGTGGTCCCAAATTGCGAAAAAGCGGAAATAAATGGTTACCTACCTCACAAATACATGTAGGTAGGTAGGTATCATGACTAATAATATCCTTAATGTATAATATAGTTTTCAGCTTCAAAGTAGCCATAAAAAAAAAAATAATAAAAAAAAATTTTTTTAAAAAAGCAAGATTTTTAAAAACTCGTTATTTTACCGTTTTTGAAAAAAATAATGAACACTTCCAAACAATGTTAATTGCAAAACTAACAAGAGTACAAAAAAAAGTAAGATTAGTCCACGTCCATGAGATTCGAATCAGCATCAGGTAGCATAAATATAGTGTCATCTTCTTCATGTTTTTCTTCTTTGAGTATTTCGAGATTCTCTGTTTGAGACTCCTGAAGAAGTTCCGTTGCATCTTTCAAAAGCTCAAGTGAACCGTTACTTTTGATTTCTCGTATACCTGATATGAAAGGATCTGATGATACCAACAGACTGTTCATGACATCAATTGCGGTGAGCAGTCTACTTGATTTTCTTGAACGATTTAATCGGTACCTTTTGAAATCCTTGTTTCTTGCTTCTTGGGCCTCTTCAGACATCCATCCGATGGGCAAAAATCATGTGTAATGAGGAAGGCATATAATACCAGTTATAATGTTTCACGTAAATCCTTGCGGTCTCAACTGTGTAGAGTTCGAATTTAGATGTGTTGACAGCGAACCCACTGCTAATTACTTGGAGAATGATGTACAGCCGGTAAAGAAGATCCTCTTCTACTCCAGTGATGGCAGACACTTTTTTCCATTCCCGGAAAAATCTCCTAGCCGTATTCCCATCGTTAGATGTTCCGGCCCCTTGCCTAGGAACATCTACAGTTATACATATGCAAATTCGTTTTGATTTCTTCCTGAATTTTGGTTTTTCGACATTTCAACATCTCTTTGTGGGCAGGATCACTAACAGTTCTCTTCTTAAAGTCTAGGCGATAGGCGATGTGTAGGATGCACTCCATGAAACGTATCCAGGCATGTAGAGTTGACATACCAGTTGGTGACTGAGTGGTCTATTTCCCTTTTAGATACTGCGTCGATATCATTCATTCGAGTGGGTTTTGCTGAACAGATACTGCAAGAAGCGGACGAAGGTGTCCCACTGATTGCCTGGCGAACCTTACCATCGATCATGGTGAAGTGCAGTTCATGGTGAATGGAGATATCTCTGTCCCCAATGCGAATTGAGGTAGGCTGCAGTTCTTTGATTTGCGCTCTGATATTCTCCACTTCCGACAAGATGGTAGAAATTGTCTCTTTTTCAAACTCAAATTTAACAGGCCTACATAACCTTGTTGAGGAGGGGTGAGGGTTGGTCCAACATATACGATCTTGTGTATTTTTGGCAGACAATTTCAAAGGGACAGCTGATATCATGAACAAAGATTCGTCCTGTTCTTTCATCAAGACAATTTTGCTTGTAGATGCTGTGGCCAGAAGATCCATCGCATCCCCACTTCCAGATAAGCAACAACTCTTGATCATACTTTTCGTCGTTATTGCTGTGGCAGAGATATTTCAGCAACCTTCTTATAGTATGGTCGAGCAGATCCCGTAGAACAATGCTAGCTCCTTTTTCCGAAACAGTTACTGGAGGCTAACAGTCTTTTTTTTGCTTCTAAGATTTTGTGGTAAGACGGAAATGCGTAGCACTTTTTCGTCAAAAGGGCAGATCTAACACGGGCATATTGTAGCTTACTGAAATCCCCATCCATGTACAGCGCCAATGCCTCTTCCTTATCCAAAATTGGAGTATCGTCTCCGACTTCATCACTTTCGCTGAATCCACTATCATCGAATGAAGACATTACATCACTAATTGCGTCAGCAACAGCTTTCTTGCCTGTCGAACGAAGATAGTGCTCCACCGCATGCAGTGTTGGGCAGATAACGGAAAAATTATCTTAGATAAAGATAAGATAACAATGAGGACACCTTAAAAGATAAGATAAAGATAAGATAAATAAAAAAATTATCTTTTATTTTTAGATAAATATTAAGATAACAAAAATAAATTATTCGTTGGCTTTTAGAAGAAGCAAAGTGTCGCGTTACCTGAATTCTCGATTTTCCGCCGTCAGATTCAAATTGCTATGTTAATGGTAATGGAATGAAATAATCACAAATTCACTTAAAATCACAACCCACAGACAAAAACAGGGGAATAGACGAATAGCCCAGTCAGTAGTAGTCTTGACCTTGACTGGCTGAAACCTAAGAGAAATAGAGAGGTAATAAAAAGCTTACTTTGAATGTTTTTGAGGGAGTTGAAAAAAAATTATCTTTGTCTTTATCTGGGAATTATCTTTGTCCTCGAGATAAACCGAATGGTGATAGATAAAAGATAAATAATAACCCTTCTTAAAATTTCGTCAGATAGATAAAAGATAAAAAAAAATTATCTAGATAATTATCTAGATAATAAATCATCTAAAGATAAATATAACGCCCAACACTGACCGCATGTAACAGTTCGGCAACAGAATACTTTTCGTTTATTAATTGAGCTCTCAATCGTTTTCCCCGGTCAGTTAGGTCTTCAAAATTTTTTTCAGGTGCTCCACGAGAACTTTTCGGGAAATTCTGCACATGGCATTGAGCTGAGTTCCATTCGAAATAACACTCATTATGCCAAAAATCGGTTTTTTGTAGAAAACTAGTTTTATTATAACAAGATTCAACCAGCTATTTCTGAAATTTCAGGAATACCTGCAACAAAAAGTACAGGCAGTTGTCATTGCCTGTTGCATAGTCTATTTTCACAGTACCATTCCCAAAGTAGTAAACAGGTTTCGATTCATGAGCCAGCTCCACAAATACGGTATTCACCAAATATCGAGCAAAATATTTATCAATTTCCAGCTGGTCGCTTTTCTAGGCAATGCTATAATAGCGTTTTCCGTTTGCACAAAATTTTGCTCGGGATCATTTCATTTCTACCTATTAACATGTGTTTTAATTCAGAGAGGAAGGATGGAAATGAATTGCTCCAGAGCAGAATTCTATGCAAAAAATGCTATTAATATTTTGACGGTCTTACAGCATCACAGTTCACTTCTATACTTGATCGCAGACTGACTATAAATTCTACATTACCACATACCTGCAATCTCAAATTTTCCGTCAGTGAAAAGTGGAATTCTTCGGAAATCCCAAACTTTGTGGTGACGTAATCAGCAAGGATTTCGGGATTCCTTTCAGTGGAGTTTAGCCCAAGTAGATAGTTTACCAACTCAACATTTTTTATTTTTAAATTAGCCATTTAAATGGAGAGAATGATTAAACCGCACTTTATGAAAAGTTTGTTCTCTTAACCGTTCAAGTTAAGAAGGTGGACTGAAGTTGCGTTGAGATTGATATTATCGATGATATTTGTCATATGATCTAAATAAAAAAAAAACTTTGACCCTTAGATGAAATTATTACGAACGGAGCAACAGACGTTCTTCTACCTCGTGTTTCTCCCACGGTCGGGTGTGGTCGGCGATGATTCCACATGAAATGATTTATTGTTTGATAAATTGTATAATTATGGTATAAGAGGTAATGCTTTGAGTTTAATTGAATCATATATGACTGGTCGCCTTCAGTTTGTGAAAATAGGTGCTACTTTTAGTGATCCCATTACTCTAAATTTTGGCGTCCCTCAGGGATCGGTGCTGGGACCTTTGTTATTTGTTTTGTATTATAATGGTATTTTTGATTTAAGCTTAACTTCTGCCAGTACTTTCTGTTTTGCAGATGATACGGTGCTCATTTTCTCTGGTAAAAATCTAGATAATGAAATTGAATCTATTGTAATTAATATGAAAATAATTAAAAAATGGCTTAATGATAATTGTCTATTGCTAAACTGTGATAAATCCCACCTAGTGAACTTCTCTTTGAGTAGTAATTGCTCCCTGCCAAGTAGTCTAAAATTTCATTCTGCTTCATGTGGTGACAACACTTGTGACTGTGATACTGTTAATTTTTCCGACCATTGCAAGTATTTAGGAGTTGTATTTGATAATAGGCTTAGGTTTGATAAACATGTTAATAATCTAGTGTGTAGAGTTAGAAAATTGTTTTTTAAATTTAAATTACTCAGAGCTATATTATGTCCTAAGACCTTGAAAGTAGTTTATTTTGCTCTAATTCAATCCATTCTTAACTATGGGATAATAACGTGGGGAAACACATTCAAGTATTTGATTAATAAAGTTTTAGTTGTCCAGAAAGCTGTTGTCAAGATATGCCTAATGAAATCGATTAGATTTCCTTCGGATCAATTACTTCGTAATTTTGATGTGATGCCCGTGAATTATTTATACGTAATTTCTGCATGTTCCATTTTTCTCAGGCGCTCTTCTTTCGGTGAGTATTATCATACGCATTCGCACTTAACTAGGCTGTCCCAACGAACAAACGTGTCGATTCCTAGGCACAACACTAGTTTTTATTCGAGGCATGCTAGTATATTTGCTCTCAAATTGGCTTTACTTAATAAATTCAATTATTGTGATTTTACTTCTAGTCGTTTGAAAAGTTATTTGTATAGAATTATAAAAGATAAGACTATTATTGTTCCAGTTACCTAAAAGCTTTTTGAATTTTTTGTTGCCCTGTTACTATTTTGTTGTGCTTATGGTGTATCGTTACTGTTTATTGTTCTATGATTCATGTTTATTGTTGTTATTTATTTATTGAAGTTTTTTTGTTGCAATAATGGTCCTTGTTAGCAAAAATTTGAATTTGTAAGTTCCTATGTAATTAATGATTTATTGATGTTTTAATTAGTTTGGATGCTGTACTCAACTCCAGCTCTCGCACAAGTTTTCTTTTGAGAGCTGGCAAATAAAATATAATAATAATAATAATAAAATATCTTCGATGGGGTCCAGGGTACACAGCCAATCAAAATTTTCAGAGTACGATCGAGTACGATTTACTTTAGAGCTTGAAAACTACTAAGATGTTCGAATTTATGTCAAAACCCCTATATGTATTACTGGTTGATGGCATAGTCTAAAAAAAAATTCTGATATACGAAAAAACCTCGTTTTTTAGTACTGTTTTATGCACAAAAATACTCAAGTTGAAATCACTATAAGCGGATAGCTGAATCAATAGAAATTAATACCGGAACAATATTGAAATTTTTAGGTTTTCACGCATTTGAAGAGCTTTAAATATAGGTGATCGTTCCAACATGGAAACTATTTTGACTTGAGCTTCTCAGGAGTATGAACAAACATTAAGCCCGAAAAAATACTGTAAAAAATACATTTATTTCCGCTTTATCGTATTTTCGGACCATTGTGGCAGAGGTCGATTTGCGGCACATTTTGCCTAGCAACATCAAACATGGCATTGAAAAAAGCAGCAAAGACCTTTTTAACAAACGAAGTGTGACGCCCCAATGAAGCTTCGTAGCTTTCAGACCACTTTGACCCGAACCAATGTCCTATAATCACTTTACTACTTGACATTACTATATGGAATAATATATCTAAAAGACATAATAGCAAGACTATGCCAACGTCATTTCATCTCTAAGTAGAGTAAAGAACTTCAATCGAGTAATTATACATTTTGAAATTCGTGTTCCTCCTACTACTTATTTACAAGCGGCGCCGCGACTAGAAAAACCTCATGTGTGCATCACTTCATTGCAACTAATGTATTTTAATACAATGTAGGCCGCAAGAGCGAGCCACCGCAAGTGTGCACCGGGCCTAAATGGTCGCGTGGGAGTAGTATAAATAATTATCAATTGATTTTTATTATTATTATTATTATTATTATTATTATTATTACTATTATTATTATCAGGACCTGGTAAACAATTATCCCCACACCTGGCAGCCCTGGTTCAAATCCGTTCGTGTATGCTGAAACCCGCAGATTTTGAAAAACAAAATCCGCTAGCCTGAACTGTCGAGTATGTCCCACAGACCAAAGGCAAAAGCGACGGATTTCGTATTTTTCCAAAGAAAGAGGCCAGCCAAATGCGTCTTGATGGGTCTATCGGCGTGACTCGATGATGTAAAGGATATAATACTCGATTCGCAAACCAGCGGGGCTGGGTTCAAATCCATCTAAATTGCCCATTTTGCCATAAGGCTGCAATGAGCTGCTACATGGCTTCCTTGGCTTCGTGTGGGCGTTTACGGTAGTCGTGCGCGTATGACAAACTTCACACCGACCGAAACGCCCGCGCAGTACGAGTGTGAAGTGCAAAGCTAGATCAGGGTATCGAGCGGGAGCCTACTAATGGCGCATTTTGGTACATAACCAATGAATAAATCAAAAAATATTTGCCGATCTACAGTGTTTAATTTGGTGCGAGACCACGGTTTCAGCATAATCAGTCGCTCAGTAGTTGTCAGCTTCCACTTCCATCAAATTTGATGCGTATGATTTTAGTGCATTTCATTCAAAAAATGCACTATTGGTCTCGCCCTGATGGTCGCACATATGGGTTGTGATACATTTTTTTCACGTTTCAGAACCCCTAGAACACGAATCCGAGGTCGGTTCGATTTGCTATATTATGTGTATATATACAGGGTGATTCAGGAGGAATGTGACAAACTTACACAGGTGATAGTGCGTACCTGGACGCACAAAAAACGTCATATAGACGCATAGCCGAAAATGCTTTGGTTACGAGATATGAGCATTTTCCTGTTGTTTTCTAGTTGCATTACTTTTTACGGTAATTGTCGTGTTCACGGCTCACCGTTAGTGGCTAGACAAAAACTGACGGTGGATTCGGAAAGAGGACAAAATCCTGTTCATGAAACCACCGTGAAAATCAAAAAATATCGCTTGCGCGTCGCTATTTCAGCCATGTGAAAAGTGAAAAAAGTAGTTTTTTCGAATACCTGATAAATTTCACATCAGTATCAATCAGCTGCTAGTGCGCGCATCGACGGGTAAAGTTGTGGAAAACTACCCCGTTCTGTGTACTTTCGAACGGTGTCCTGATAACTGAAGTTTGCAACCCTCCGACTTTAGCAATCAAGTTCCAGTGCAAAAAAATGCAACTTGCTTTGATAAAACAAACTGAATAGGTCAGGTTAAATGGCCTTTCCTTAGGCTATTGTGTTCGTCCGAGCATGCTCCCCTCAATGCCTGAAGTAAAATTAAGAATTCAATTCACTACGCGAGGGTCACCATGAGAGACGCCGTGGATGAACTGCTACGTTAGGACTTGAACGGGGCCTTGGCCGTTCTATCTCATCAGAATCAGCTTAGCTCAGCTGATTGTGGGCGAGGAGGACCAATTAACTGGTCTGCGAGGTCTCCTGACCTAACGTCCCTCGATTACTGTCTCTGGGGGTGGATGAAGAAAATGGTATACGAATACAAGCCCAGCGAATGCGAGGAGCTGATCAACAAAGTTGTGGCCTGTGCTGAATCGATCAGACAACGAGATGCCGAAATTCTTCGAACCACCAGAGATATACAGAAAAGAGCGTCCATACAAGTTGGAAGGACAAACGATGGACAATGAACTCCGTGAATGAGATATTAGGGTACCGGCTCAATCTGATGAGGTGACATGTCGGTGTCCATAATTTTCACCCTAACGCTGTTCATCCATCACCTCAACTCACAGTCCATACATGGAAAACCTCGTTGTCAATTGAATCCTTACTTCAGGCATTGAGAGGAGCATGCTCGTAGGAACGTAATACCCCAAGGAAACGACATTCAAACTGACCTATTCGGCTTGTTATAACAAAGCAAGTTTACATTTTTTTGCATTTAAACTTGATTGCTAAAGTCGGAGGGCTGCAAACTTCAACTATCAGGACACCGTTCGAAAGTACACAAAACGGGGTAGTTTTCCACAACTTTACCCGTCGATGCGCGCACTAGCAGCTGATTGATACTGATGTGAAATTTATCAGGTATTTGAAAAAACTACTTTCTTAACTTTTCACATGGCTGAAATAGCCACGCCCAAGCGACATTCTTTGATTTTCTTGGTGGTTTCAGGAACAGGATTTTGTTCTCTTTCCGAATCCACCGTCACTTTTTGTCTAGCCACTAACGGTGAGCCGTGAACACGACAATTTCCGTAAAAACTGATGAAACTGGGAAACAACAGGAAAATGCTCATATCTCGTAACCAAAGCATTTTCGGCTATGCGTCTATATGACGTTTTTTGTGCGTCCAGGTATGCACTATCACCTGTGCAAGTTTGTCACATTCCTCCTGAATCACCCTGTATATAGCCCCTCGCTTGTTAGCACGATCACGGTCGCAATTTTTGACTTAGGGCAACCAAATTTGGTCTAAAAATCAATAGCGTGAATATCTCGGACGAGTTCGTGATCCAGATGAATCGGTCCACGGGAACGGTGTGAAAGAGGGGTTTGAATTACTTGAAAATTCGCTACCGCACGGCTGTTGCTGCAATTGCCCCCAAAATTGACACGACTATATAATGAGAAATGAACGCGCTTTCGTATGAGACCCTTGTGAATCAAATCCGTTGATATGGCAGGGGAGTTCTCGGCGGAGGGGAGCTATTAAATTAACGGTATGTCTTACTGGACCACCCAATTACCAAAAAAATTCATTGACACTGAATTTTGAGCCGTCTCTTTTATTTGATTTGCCTACAGCCTAATAAATATTGAGTAAAAATCCTGAGGTGGGCCAAAAAGGGAGGAACAAAAAAAAATTGTTTCGGATTCGAACCCAGGCACTCCGCTTTGCGCAATGGTGAAATTGTGACATGCCATTTAACCTAATTTAACTGATCTGAAAATTAACGTAACCTGAAAAAAGTTTTGTTCCGACAGCAGCCTGTCGGGAAAAGTGCATTTCATTCACGCGACAATCGCGAATGAAAGCGACGATATCGAAAGCGATATCGTTAGAACGATATCAATCAATTATGAATGAAATTTAGGCCGGGATAAAGATTTTAATTGCAAATAACTCCTCTAACAAGAGTCCACCTTCCCATATCGCATAGGCAACCAAACCGACTCTGTTTCATTTTCATCATTTTGTTCCCCCTCAGTTGGTGCCAAAAAAGGTGCCTGCGGTAAAAAGAAACACGATTTTATGATTTTGACTTTCTATACCACGGCCTAAATGTGATTCATAGTTGATTGATATCGTTCTAACTTATGAGGTTTGACTCGATTGTCGCGTGAATGAAATGCACTTTTCCCGACAGGCTGCTGTCGGAACTTTATCAATTGTAATTTTTCCATTTCCGTAAACAAACAACCCCACGGACACGAACGTTAGTGGCCCTTGGTAGGCCGATCCTTCGGATTTCGAAACCCACGGGTCTAGAGATCCGAGATCCGTCGGTCTCAACTGCACGTGTATGTCGATAAACAGGCCTGGCCTTCGGGTTTTGAAAACTAATGGTCAAAATTGTTTTATCTCCACTAACACACAGGCCATGCCCGCGGGTTTTCCGAAAAAATCCTTGGCCTTTCGAAAAATCCGTTCGTGTATGGGCACCTATTAGTATACAGCAGCTGACAAGTGAGTGTGCGAAGTCGACCCCGCAAGTAGCTGTGTAGCACAAGTGACAAGTAGCCATCCCCTCCCTAAACTTGATCCCCGCAGCCCCTATCGTATAGCACCCCCCCCCCCCAGCAAAACTATCGTATCGTATGTGGGTTGAGTATCGGTGGAGGAGGAAGCCGTCTCACTACCATTCGACTTGCTACTAACCACCGAATCCCCTAAGCAATGATGGATACAACTTGTCACTCGCACTCTCACCGCACTGTCATTTCACTAATCACTTGCACTCGAACTCTCACCAAGCAAAGTGTAAACGGGCCTTAAGTGGAGGCCTACATGAGCTTTCTGATGTGCACTAGACCTATTCCTGGCAGTTCCCTTCCGCAAAAAAAAAAAAAAAAAAAAAAAAAAAAAAAAAAAAAAAAAAAAAATCAAGAAAAAACGGGAAAGGAAACGGCCTTTTGAAATGAAATTGGCCACCTTTGAGTTCGTGCGAGTCTTTTATTCGAAAATGATATGATACGGAGGGGGAGATACGCTGTTTTGATAACTTTGTGGAAAACGGGCTTTAGCTAATAAAATGAAACGTTTGTTGAAATGGAAAGAATGCATAAAAGCGATAATGCCTGTAATCAATTTCATAATTAACTTGCGGATTTAAATGCGATAATGTTCCTTTTGAAAATCTTTAACAGCATTATTATTCACGTAAAGGCTATTCAAGCCGTAAAATCATTGATAAGAGCACACAAAAGAAAAGAGAAGTATCGTTGATTCGCACGCCTTACTCGTGTACAATGTAAATAGAGGTTTTCTCCAGTTATATGAAACTTTAATAAAGTAAATTAATAAGTATATAAGATTAAGAGCTTGCTCTTGCGTAATGCATCATTTAGTGGAATTTTATAACAAGTCATTATAACAAGTTGAAAAAATTAAAACAAAAAGGAGAAGTGGCAGGTGAGAACGACCAGGTGCATACGGGTTGCATAACTACGACCCGGATGCACTCAATTTTTCAAAAATATCGAACAAAAAACACACACCGACACACACTTTTTGCGTCAAAATATTTAAAGGCGACTACGCTTTGTTATACGATCGAATTTTAAGTGTAGTTGTTTACTGTGACAGGAGGAACGAGGCCAACATTTTTTGGCTGACTGATATGAAGCTCTGCATTTATATTTCTGAATAAATAATTCGGTTTTCACCCAGTGAGAGTTATGCTGGTCGCGTTAATTGCAGCCCTCGTTCTTCCTCAACTTTGCACGAGTGACAAACGATTCATCCGCCTTCGCGAAGAAGAGCGCGACGGGCGGCGATTCCTAGGAATGGATGAAATCGAAGAGAAGGCCAAGTACTACCTTAGACGTTACAGAGGTATCACCGAAAAGGACCAAGTGACGGAGAAAATCAAATTAATGACCGACCGTCTCGTCGATTTATATCGTTTGCTTGGTCTCGATGAAATCCACCGAGCGTTTGCCGATCAGGCCACACTGGATTTGACAATGAGCCAAGATGAGGATTGGAATGCATACGTCGCTCTACGCCAGGAGGAAACGAAACCGACAAACTTTTTCCTTTATTTGGGAGTCGGAGCGGCGTCGGTATTTATCGCGGCCGTTGTTCTCGCATCTCCGTTCAGTTGGAAGTACGGAAAAATGATGTTGAAGGGATGTTCGAAAAGACTTGACTCCGAGGTGAATCACCGACAAGAAAATTATTTTATAGTCCACCCTCTCGATTAACACGCGTCTTCATTTCAGTTTTTGGTTGTATTTAGTGGTGTGGAGCAGATAGCGGGAGCATCATAAAAATTTTAAGAAGAAAAAAGAAAACTAAACGTCATTTTTACAAACCAGCACCACCCAGGTAAAACAAAGTTTTCTTTAAAATATTACAACGTTTCTTTTTCATTCTATTAATTTTTGTTTTGTATCAGTTTCGATCTGAAATGTGAAACAGGCGTAAACGACTCGCGAAAACTGGAAGCCATAAAAGAAAATATGAAGTAATGTTATAAACTTGTAATACTTCGCAGAAGTAATCACTCTAAGAGTATTCATTTGATTTAGGCAGAAGATTAAAGATGAGGATGAAGAGTGTGCGAAATACGTGGAAAACATGAAAAGACTTTATAAAAAAGCGAGGAAAGAAATGAGAGAGCATGAGTTCCCACGAGAAGAAGAAGTAAACAAGTGAGGTTTTTTTATCCGATACGATAGTTCCCTTCAACTTTATTGCTGAAGAGCGTAGCCGTGGAGTAAAAAACCACCTCGATACCCCACCTGCATCAATGACCACTACAAAACATACCTTTTTAGAACTTGACCGCCCAACCCAAGTATGGACTGCTGCATGTGACATTACACGAAAAACTCAACTTCGGAAAGAAAATCGAAATAGTAGCTCCGTTCGTTTGTCAGTCCCGGACTTCTCCGAGCAGCACGAGATTTTGTAACCTCATGGGTTATCATGTGGAATAACAGGGAAAAGCTAAGAGGTTAGTACTTTCAGTGCTGCTATTGCAACTCCGGACTCCGGACTACAAACGAACGGAGCTATTATTTAGATGCAACAAAAATTAATTATTGTCCAAGTGTCTGCCACAGCCTTTTTAGTCGCGAAATCAAAGGGTTTCGATACTAAACGAGAGCCACTCGGCACGCGTTTGTGGCGAGAACGTGACTCCCGTGTGAAAACAAAACGCTTTGTGGCGCGTTAGTGACGGCCACAGCTGGCCACGCGTTAGTGGCCCGTGTGAACGTACCCTACCAACATTTTTCCAACATTGCGTGTTGACGACCAAGTTTACTGTCTGTGGGGAAGTTGGTGGTTCAAATTTTGAAACAACTTCCCCACACACAGTCAACTTGGTTGTCAGCAAGTAATGTTGTAAACAAAGTTGACAACCCAGATTGACCGTGTGTGGGCCCCTTTAGCCCAATGCTATTTGACAAATATTTGCCTCCAATGTTGGCTCTTCTTTGCCAAAAGCCGCTCCACTCCGTATTCGCCAAATAACGAGCAAAATGTTTGTTAAATGGTTAAATACACGATAGTGTGGATGGATGCTCGGTATTCGCCGAGTCCCGAATTTTCGGTATTCGAGTGTTTCAATTGTAAAGCGGTCCATACACGTACAATAAATAATGCGCAAACTAGGGTTTGTACAATAAAATTGAACGTTTTTGGGTTGTATTGATGGGTTGCACAAAATAATGTACAACTCATTTTTATTCTGTAAACATCTGGAACTTGAAGGGTCACGTCCCTGACACGTGCCGGATATGTGTGAACGAGCCTCTAAATTCCCATATATGAGAATAATATTTTACTTGCCGGACGTGTCCCGGAAGGGGCACGTCCCGTTCACGGCACTGATGTGTGTGGATAGACCTTTTAGCTGTCAAAGTCAATCTCATCTCGTCTCACATGTGTTTCACTTTTCTATTACAACTCCCCTGGACTGTAAGATGAAAATTTCGTTCACGCGGTACCAACAGATGACGCCAGTTCATTTTTGGGTAGTGGAAGAGGCACTGAATGCTCACTGGCTACTCCAGATGAAAGTCGATTGGCGCGGAATTTTTTGACTAGATTGGCGCCAACAGATGATCGCATATGAGACCAGTCAAGTAAGCCGCAGGTTTTCAGTCACTGGTTCGCTTACTGGCATCATGTAAACCTGCCTTAAGTGCCCAATCCGGCAAAATTTGAACTTCGAAAGTGCCCAGTCCGTGGAATTTCTTTTAAGAAGATGCCAAACGTGTAATATACTTTTACCATTAGATCTGGCTTCTCTCAATGTGTTGACGATAACTTAACGAATATCCACCTCCGTAGAATTAGATAGAGGCCATACTGCCATTATTGGCCATACCTACTGTGAGGTGAAATTAACGAGAACTTTTGACGGTTTCCTTGATGAGTAACATCATTATTGGTCATGAAGTAATTGTAATACTCACCGTTTTGTAATCTACGACTCTTCTTGTCACGACGCCGTTTGTTTCACCTGAAAGGACAAAAAAAAAAAAAAAAATTAACAATACGGCAAAGGACTGAGGGACTACTAGACAAAGGGTTCTAGGTAAGTGGTAAGCGAAGAGTATCATGTAAGGTCAGTCAGCACTCACCACCCACCTCACCTCTTCACCATCCAAACGAAATTAATTGGGTAATAAAATAACGCTTTATGCCACCGCTGATAACAGGGTAACCAGAGCACTGTGTCGAGAATCCTTCCCAACAATATATAAACCTGGATTGCTCACAGTGGACTGGAGGGGCGTGGAGGGGGCAGGTTGTCCCCTGATTAACAATCACCCTGTCTCTCTCCTTGTGTAGTTATGGCATCACGGTAATTAGTTTTAAACTCCACCCCTCTCATCCTCTTGGGAACTTAACTGATTGCTACAACAGCGTTTACCTGTGCTAATCGAGGTCTGTGCACTAAAACTAGCCACCCTCTGTGGCATTTCAAGGCCGTTGGTCAAATTGGAGGTGGTGGGCTGGTGGGAGGACTGTAGATAAAGTTTATCGGCTCTGCTGGAGGCAGGTAACACAGTTATGTAAGGGTGAGTATCGGGGTCTCTGGGCTCCAGGGTATGAGATATCAGATGAACTGGCAAGAAAGGGGGCAAGACTGAGTATGTCAGTCCCGAACCTGAGCCAGAGGTAGGATGTGGCCAGGGACTTGGGATTAAACGAGATCCGCATGTTGGCGTTAACGAACGCCCAGGCGCGTTTGGTTGCAGTGACACGCGAAAGCTGCTGCAAGGCTGCTGGGACTGAAGGCAAGGAAAAGAAGAGATGTAAAGATGTACGACGACAACACAATAAAGTGGCTGTTGGGATTAGGAAGGAAACAAACCAAAGAAAATAGGAGTGCTTACTAGGCACTTTGCAGTGCAGAAACACTTGGGGAGTTGGGGACTCACGTGTGAGTGTCTGCAGGAGGAGACTACGGTCATAGTATTAAAAATGAATTTATCGCCCATTATAATTTAAAGTTAGTTTTTCACACAAAAAATATAATTATCGACCGCAACGGGCAAAATTTGTTTTGCCGTTATTTATTTATTTTATTCTAAAACAAGACAATTAGTGACGTTTCGTCGATCAGTGTGCCGACCTCATCAGACTTTTTTTACGACATTAGTCAGAAGTCGTTTAATTACAATAAAAATCCTTTTATTCTGGGATTGCATCGTCGCCCTTCGAATGAAAAGAGGTAGACGATTTTCATTCGAAGGGCGACGATGCAATCTCTTTTGTTTGCGCCGCATAGCAACCGAGCCTCAGGAAACTGTATGTAATATGTGTGAAACGAGCCTAAGGCCCGGCGCAATGGAGCTCGACGCCAGTGAGGAGTTCTCACGAGCGTTGCTGAACACGGCGTCAACGCTGCGTTGCTGAGTTTTGAGACTTGAATTTATTTCTGAGAGCCGCGTTGAGGCAACGCTCGTGAGAACCGGGCCTAAAGGTCAATACGTACTATTCGGACGGGACGTGGGAACACGCTGTCCCACGTGTGATATACAAGTCCAACATAGGCATTTGTATGTTAACGTTCACATGGCTAGGACACGCATCATCCCACGTGTTCCCACGTCACGTCAGAGCAATGTGAACACAAACAAAAGCTTTTTCTGGAATTTTGTATCACGCGTGGGACAGCGTGTTCCCACGTCACGTCCGAATAGTCTGTATCGACCTTTAGTGTTTAATAGTCCAACAAAACTCGCCCCGGAGGTTTTTCGGTAGCCTATTTCATCGCGATGAAACCTTCTGCCCCTTTTTCCCTTCTGTAATAAAAGTTCAACGATGGTTGACAACAAAATGAAGGAAAGAAAGTTACTGACCTTCCGGCTTTGATAACGAGGAGGCTAATGCAAACAAATCACCTTTGCAAAACTCTTTGTAAGCTCTTAAATTCTACGCTTCAGCGTTTAAACACGAGCCCCGAGTTTTGCAACGCAACCATTGCAATTCAAGTTTTGTTATGAAGCACCCCGCACGTCCCGTACCATCAAGTGTCTACTCTACGTTAGTTCTCAAGAAATCCGCCAGTTGCACTGGGGTGAATCTTTGCGGGGACAATGTTTCTACAATGTAAATAAACGGTCACCAGACACCAGTGGCGTCTATCCCCCCCCTGAAAGCTGGAGGCACTCCCCCCACCCTGAAAAGAGCTTACCCCCCTCCAATCAGAATTGATGATAACCATCACAGCATCACACACACAGAGGATCTAATTAGAGTATATACAAAGTACGGGGCGTTGAATGCGACGGGGAAAAACATTGTTGGGGCGAATTCATAGACTCTTCTTGAACTGACACTGAATACCATTTGCATATTATGAAATTCAGCCCGGGAGCCGTTCGTTTCCACTCGTCTTTTTTATTGTGGTCAAAACTGTTTTGAAAGGTTCCTTGAATCAAGGAAACTTCAAGGAATATTCATAAGTATGGACCTAGGGCCTGTATTTATGAACGTTCCTTGAATCTTCCATGAGTCAAAGAACCTTTCAAAACAGTATTGATCACAATAAAAAAGATGAATGGAAACGAACGGCTCTGGGGCTGAATTTCATATTATGCAAATGGTATTCAGTGTGAGTGAGGAAAGCGCCACTTTACCCGCGAGTTTCGCACTAAAGCTGTCCTAGCAGTAACGGAAATGTATTTTCGTTTCACTCTGTGACGTGATGTTAGGAAATACCCCGCTAAGATTTTTTGCTAAAAAGTGTTTCTTTCGTCAAGAGAATGAGATTGCCTTTGTACAAATAACCACTTTATTCAGAGGTCAAGCGAAATGCACTAATTCGCGCCTCCCGGAAGCAACTTTACGCCTGAAATAGAAAAAATGCGCTGATCTCCAGGTTTTGTAGGTCTTATAGCGGCTAAAATTGAGTAGGTGCACTAATCTGCTGTATTTAGGGTAAGCGGAAGTGGGTACAAGTTCGGAAAGTGCAAATATTAGAAGAATTCGAGGTTTCTCGATGCAACCTCCAGGAGCTAAGGGGATGGAATTGAGAAAAATGGTTAATTCACGTCTGAAAATGAGAATAATCACTGATTTTCGTGAATCAGAGAATTTTCTTATTTTCAGCCGTGAATCAGCCATTTATCTGTGCTTACACAAGTAAAGAAAAAACGCTAAATAACAGCTAAAATTAAGACAAATACTTAGCTAATGGGGGGGGGGGGGTTAAATTTAACAAGTGCTAATTCACGAATAAAATCGCCAAGTCGCAGCTAAAATGGAGAAAAATAGCTAATTACGGCTAAAGTGAAAAAAATTATTATAGTTGAACCAAACTCTGATGGATTTTTTTCACAAAATTTCAAGATGTAAAATGAACCTAATCATATGTAAAACAAATTGGTTTTATTGATTTTTAGGTTCCATTAGAATGTGGTTCAACTATAATTTGCCGCTAAAACCGGGAAAAATTGCTAATTAACCGATCAAAGTGAGAAGAAGCACTGACGTGTGGACAATACGATGATCCGTGGTTAAAGTTGAGGAAACGCCAATTCGCGGCTTCTGAAGATAGCTCCGTGGTGGCAGAAAGCTAACAAAATCGCTAATCCGTGACAAAATGGGGAAAAAGCGGTAATTCGCGAGGAAAATTGGGGAAAATCTCTCATAAGCGGCTAAAATAAGGAAAAACACAAATTCACGGCAAAAATAGAGAAAAATCGCTAATTCGCGTATAAAAAGGAGACAAACCGCTAATTCACTGATAAAATTAAGAAGAAGCGTTGAAGTGTGGAAAAAAACATAATTCGCGGTTAAAATGGAGACAAAGCCAAATCGCGGCTCCAAAAGGCTACTTCATGGGGGTACTGATGAAAGATTCGTCTGGCGGCGCTAAATGCCTAAGGCCGGCCCTGACTACATTAAATATACATATGCCAAAGCCCTCGCACAGTAAGAGAGGAGCAAATACCCCCCTGGATGTTAACAAAAATAATCTTTTCCCCCCCCTGGCTGCGTCAATTCCCCCTCCTGATAGACGCCACTGCCAGACACATTTGAATCTTTAAATTGTTATTATCAAATACATTACGCCACCCCCCCCCCATTTTTTCAGAAACAAACGAAGGATTAAAGCATTCATCGTTAAAAAACTGTTTGGAACGAAGAAACGGAAAACGCGCTGACTTCATTTTCTTTTCCAACAAGAATAAACATACATAATTTTAAAATAAGTGTTAAAAAGAAAGGTTTGAAAGATAATTCTAAATAAAGATCTTAACGCAGACAATAATGGGATATGCATAATTGCTCATGAGAGAAAAGTTATTACTTTTTTTAATGCTCCGCAAAGAATTTCTCTATCTCCGGAAAATCTCAGCAGGGATTTAATTTTTTTTTGTACTGAAAAAAAAGAGAAAAAAACTATGAGCCTAAAAAACAATTGAGGTTACAGGCTACTCTTAAAACTTGTAATTTTACTCCGCGTCAAAAATGAAGATGTAGATGGTAATTCATGGAATCAACGCATACGTGGGAGAACCCATGGTTATAAAAAGAGGAAAATGCTTGAAAATATCACTGCTAATTATTCCATTAATATTATGTCGAATCGGAAATTGCAAACATTTTCAACAGCGTTGCTACGGGACAACAAGGATTCTCATCAATAATTTTACGAAGGACAGTCTTGAGCAAACAACAACGGAACGGTTTAGTCTATGTATAGTTGATGGCAAGTCTGTTCGTGTTTCAACAATTTCAGCATTTATTTAGTCATTCCACACACTCGCCCTATACACTAAATCAGTCCTGAGTGATGAGATATTGATAGTGGAAGTGGGTTCGCTGTCTGAAAAATGCATGAATTCAAAACGAAAAAATACAAATCTGCACAGAAGGGGGGGGGGGTGCTCCCACGAAAACTTGTGTTATGGCGTTTTGGTACTTGTTGTGGGGGGGAGGGGGGAGATGAAGGAAAGTACTTATATCTAATGGGTGTAGAGAATATTAAACCGATTGTGTTGACAAAGGGACAAGCATAAGTGCTCGAAGGAGCCGAAAACGGGGCAAAATTTAATGATTTACGCAATCGGTCTGCCTTTATTGTTCAGGTGCCTTGTACAAGTCATTGAATTGTCACCCCATTTTTTACCCTTTTGGGTCGCGTGCCCAAGTACACCTGCGATTAGTTTAAGAATATTATTTTCTTAAATGATGATAAGGGGAGGGGGGCATTTAGCATCTCCATATGAAAATACAGTCTCACAAAAGCTGTCTCACTTTAATGTGTACAGCCTCTCACCCAGCACTCTGAATTAATTAAAAATTATGGCTCAGAGAAAATTATGAAATAACAGGAAGTTAACGCGATATTCATGACAGTCTCACGGGCGGTCAGTAGTGTTGGAAACGTTTGTCACACGTACGTGCACACACCCTTCAGATCCCGTATATTCGATTCCTGGCTAATCAGATCATCAGTAAACACAAAAAGTGATTTTGCGAGGCATAAAATCGTATTTTCTCAGTAGCTGCATCAGGGGCGGATCCAGGTCTGAATCCTAGTGGGGGTAATGCCAATGACCCCACCCCCTTTTTACCAGCACCATCATGTTACATCATTCCAATGATTCCAAAATTAATTCAATTTTGGGATGATGTTTCAAGAACAAGCATTGATGTACGGTACACCTACATGCAGTATTAGTATTAGCCCCGTCAAATTAGGCTTTTACCCTACTAATTACCAGTTACCGACGCTAGGGAGTTCCAGGATTCCAGAAGTACCAGAACATCAAGTTTAACGCATTATGTTATCGTTTTCTGGAGGCAAAATGGTAAGTTTTTTTTTTTATAGAAAATCCAGAATAGAGGGCATCGAAATTTTCAAGAGGGGCTTGAAAAAGTTGAATAAGCTAATGGAAAGAAGGCTGATGGCCTGAAATGAAGCTCGCTGAGCATAGATTGGTCGGAAACAGGTGATTTTAAGACTTTCAACAAGCGCAAAACGCTTAGCGAGCGCAGCGTGTTTTACATTTATTTCTAGTAACTACATGTCCACTTTTTGATTGGGAACAATTTAAATAACGCTGCGCGGAGTGTTTTGCGCTGGTAGGGAAATCCGGCTCAAAACGTTGAAGAGCTAAATTTCCTTTAGAATTCAAACAACCCTCTACATTTAAGGACCAGCTGATGATACATTTCTCAACATGTAAAAATTCTGCACGATCTCATACATAAAGACTCACTTTATGAAAAGGTGAGGCTCTATGGGCTTAGTGCAAAGTTTAAAATGAGAGCGCTCTAGGTTTCAAACTGTGCGTTTCTTGTTCCGACTTTCTCTTCACTTTTCATGGCATTCTACGTGAAAATGTATGAGTCGCTTTGTAATTTCCCGTTTTTTAACTGTAAAATTAATGAGATGGCTTCTCATGTTTTTTGCCAACTTTTTAGGTACATATATTTTATTAAAAAAATATTTTGAAGTCACACAAACATGTAGCTAGAAGAGACAAGAAAAAATTAATTATTGGCCCATCGACGTCTTATGGTCGAACTGCGAACTTGAATTTTTCTAATAATTATTAGTCCATAATCATTCATTTCCACCCTCAGGCCAATTTTATAATTTTTCAGGGTTCGTATTTGATGCCATACTTCACTTCATTTCATTCAAATCATTAAAAAAAAAATAACAAATGCCAGCAAAAAAGCAATATGTTTTTCATAGCAATGTTTCTATTTCATTCATTTGTTTGAAGATAATGTATAAAATAGAAACATTGTTTCGAAAAACATATTGCTTTTTTTTAGATGATTTTATTCCAACAAAAGCTGGATTGACTTTTACTTAGGAGAATTTTAATTTAAGTAGCGACTATGAATACGGGCGTTAAGGCCTGGTCACACCTATCATGCACGATTCCGAACCGACACCGATCATGCATGTCGGATCGGAGACTGTGGAAACCCTCGTAACGGTTAGACTATATTTGGGTTGGAAAGGCAATTTGAGAGGGCTGAGAAGCGTAATAGCCGTGAATTATTCGGTATTAACGCCTATTACGGTCCCCACACCTATCAAAAAATGCATGATCGGTGTCGGACCGGAAGCGTGCATGATAGGTGTGAACTGGGCTTGCCGTGTAAAAGGAGTTTACACAATTAAGTTTTTTGATCAAAGTAGGCATTTAAAAAAAAAAAGTGGCAGATGTTTCAAGCCCGAAATTGTCTGTTTGCGATCAGGTTGAACATATTTTTGACGTAGTTTAAGCATAACCCCCTCTCGCCACGGGATCTTGATTCCATTCTTCCGGGAAAAGAAACCGGAAATATCAGGAAAAGTGGCTCCTAATATATCTTCCTTTTTCACTGGTGGTGTGCTGTCCCCCCCCCCCCCAGGGAAGTGAACATTTTTGTTTTGTCCCCCCCCCCCTTCATAAAATGCTGGATCCGCCACTGGATCTAGGATTGGTCTATTATGCTTTCCTAGCTGTGCGTTTTAGAAATTTAACAAAGGTCCTGTATAAGATGTCAAACATGATTTATTTTGAAATGTAAAGAACGAGAAAGGCGAAGAGATTTGCAATTAAAAATAGGTGCATTAGGCTACATAGATATTCATTAATTAAAATATGTACGTTTCCATAGGCTTATTATTATTAATCAGTGGGCCCACACCCGGTCATGTCGAGTCCGAGGGCGCCAAAGCCTTTATTACAGGGTTAAATAATGTAATCTCAAAGAGTTTTTGAAGAAAATTAAAGTTTAATTTTTTCTTTAAATTCCCTTATTAAGTGTTTCCTGACACCCTTCTTTTCCAGAGGCTATAAAAAGGAAGAGGAGAACTATGTGCATTATGCACGCCCAAGTGCATTTGCCCCCCCCCCCAATTTTTTAAAAATTCTAAACCAATCTGTGGGCATGTAGAATAAAAACGTCGGGAAATAAAAGTTTTCTGCCACACGTACTCTTTTTCTTCTCTAACGAAAACAGAGACCAGTTAGCTCCGCCCTTCTGCAACTCTGCAATTTTTGAGTGTAAGTGGAAAACAATTGAAGAAGGGGGGACGAGAGTTTCAGCTAGTGCATTCCTGCTAGAAAATACATAAAGTGCTTCAGTAGAAAAGTACTGAATTGCTCTAACTGGCTTTTCCTGTTGACGGCCAGGATCCACTTCACCCGGTCTCTCTTTTTTGTAAGGTTTATTGGGAAAACCGTAAATTGCAGGCCTTTATATTTATCAGACGAATTAATGTAACCCACAACACAACACAGCACTGCACCATTTTAATTGAAGGAAAAGCTTGAAAACGTCCTTTAAACGAAAGTCAGAGCACGTTCTTCGTAGGAATTCAATAGAGGAGAGCGAACTGAGGTTAGAACAAGTATTGCGCTAGTCTGCCGCTAGTCTGCAGGACTGTCACTTTGCACTAAGCCCATAAGAAATTGGAATTCCTGTGGAGAGGGTAGCCTTTGTATATCAGAGAATCGACAAATTAGCTTGCCAACCACCGCTTGTCCTCAGGGAATAGTCGTGATATTCTCTCTATATTTCTTAAAAAATCAACTTTTCTGAAATCCCGGGGGGGGGGCAGTTACCCCCCCGTGGATCAGCCCCTGAGCTGCATGCTACAA
This sequence comes from Corythucha ciliata, assembly GCA_038030265.1. NCBI lineage: Eukaryota > Metazoa > Arthropoda > Insecta > Hemiptera > Tingidae > Corythucha > Corythucha ciliata. Next base: position 41,301,926 of record CM075942.1, on the reverse strand, counting down.
TTAAGCTTTCCACGAAAACGCAGCTTTCACGCAGTCACAAAAACTTGGTAGTAATTTTATAGGATCATAACGTGGATTATACATGTATCATATACATATCGCAACCTCTTCTTGTATCTGAATAAGTTTTCTTACGTATGGGGGGAGCGATTATTTGTCCGGTAAAATGGTTAAAATCTGGTTAGTCAAATAAAGTTTTAGAATCGTAACCTATAGCGTCCTCTATATTACATATTTACATTGCTAGTATAGGAACGTCATTTACGTCCATATTGCTGAAACGTACATAGGAAGTATTTCTTTATGGGCGGCCGTATCCGCACTGGATGGTTTAGTTTCAAATCCGCGAAGCATTAGAACGATCAGATAGAAAGAGAGAGAGAAAAATTCAAAGACCATTCTCGAGATTTCACCTGCCGTCTTGGCCCCCGAAGGACGACCACAAACTACGCTTACTCTCCAGAAGGTTTTTCGCCAGTTCCTAACGCGAGCCCAGTTATACATGTGAATAAGGGAGAGGGGTGACTATTGTGAGGTATAAGCATGGTTGATTCGTAAGATTAACGAGAAAGCAGGTGGTATCTTAGTGAACGACACTTGGAACTCGCCCCATTTGAATTTGCCTCGAGGCTGTATAATTTGAACGCAACATTTTTCATTCGGTAGTCTCTTAATTTTAACAGCGATATCCCAACACAGGAATGACCTTCAGAAATGTATCAACGGCGAGAATTCAAAGAGACTGTTTCCAAGCGTAACAAACTGACGTGTTTGTGTGAAGGCGAGGATTGCATTATTTGCATTTAAGACCATAGCATTATTCAAATACAGTTGTTTCATTCCTAATTTATGCGAAAGGAGGAAACTCATTTTGTCATCGCTGTAATTTTCAACTCGTGCCAAAAAAAAAAAAAAAAAAAAACCTTAGCGAGAACATTATGGTAAAGGGTAACGCTTACCACACCACACTCCATTTGAGCAGTTTGTATAAAGCAATACTGTCAGACTGTCATACAGGGAGGTTCTTCACGGGAAGTTCCTAAAATAGCGCAAATCCCATTGTTTGACAGAAAACTAAGGTTGCTGTGGTCCTGTGAGTCATTATTCAAACGAGATCAACGTGAAAATCCAAATGCATGAAAAATGAGAGAGGAAAACATTAATATTTTATTGACAATTATATAGGTAACACTATTATTTCGTTGATAGTTGGGTGAACTTCTCTAAGTAGACAAAATAACTGCGAATTTCCCTCAGTCTAGGTGGACTTGACTGTTTCCGCTGAGCACGCTATTTCTGTGCCCTAATTACCAGTTGATGCACCTTGTTAAGTTCTAAGGGACAAAATTCAAAGTTTAGTTGCCAAATTGTCATTTTTAGGTTTAGGGGTAAAATTGACAGTTTTTACACATTACACGCAACATCGACGGTTTAAGGTCTATTCACACACATCAGTGCCGTGAACGGGATGTGCCCCGTCCGGCAAAAATAATATTATTCTCAATGGAAATTGAAGGGTCACGTCCCTGACACGTGCCGGATATGTGTGAACGAGCCTCTCAATTCCCATATGAGAATCATATTTTACTTGCCAGACGTGTCCCTGACGGGGTCCCGTTCAAGGCACTGTTGTGTGTGGATAAACCATAGAGATAATATGGGATATACCTTTTAGCTGTCAAAGTCAACCCGCTTCCATCAGGGCTCTCTCCTTGGACTTCAGGGCATTCCATTGCGCTGTCGATGGAAAACTCGTGCCCAATTCCATTGTAAGTTTAGCTTCGAAACTAAACGACGTTCTTTTTAAGGCTTATTACCAAGGTGAAAATAGTCGAAATAACATTCGGTTGAAAACCATTTGTTTTTGTTACGAGCGATTTCGTTTTCCCCGTCGCCACTTATTAAGAGTTCCGGACATCGGGGCCAACTTTTTTTATGTAGATATAGGTTACACAAGGGTTACCTTATCACGATTTGCATAGGATTGCATGGTTTGGGCACAGAGATAAATATACCTGGAGGGTGAATTGGGTGCGCAAAGGAGGTGGAAGAGTGAATCAACATGAGATGGAGTGGATGGTCAAGAGGGAGGAACCGGTCAGCTGACAGGTCCCAAGTTGAATCTGAGCGGGAAGTTGGGGTGACAATAACATTCCCTCCCGGCGCTTGCTGTATTTTAAAACAATTGTTTTAGAACAACAAATGCAGCAGTATTTGCCCTTTTTACTATATTAGCACACTTTATCTTTTTTCACTAACAAATGAGCAGCCTTCTTCACCAGAAATTCTCTTGAAAAATTATTTATTATTTGTTATCCTTCAGTCAAAGTCATGTAGAAAAACAAGTTGTCTCACTTACTAGAAGGCGGACTGAAGCTAAACCTGAGTTATCATTTTTGCTCCCGTTAGCAGCGCGGCGGTCCCTATTTGACATAGGTTATCCATTTTGTAGCTGTGTTTTGAGATGTGTGATTAGTGGTGTTTGACTTTACGGAAGAAGTTTTGTTCACAATTAATTTGTTTACTAATTTTTGCTATTGGAGTGATTTTAATTGAAAAGAAGCATGCCTAATTGCTTCGTTCCTAATTGTGAATTATTTAGCAACACAGATTAATTTTTAGTCTTTAGGGGGTTTCACTCCGAATTATAATGTCTACTGTTTAGGTTCTACTGCTATTTTTAAAAATGTTCTTTCTCAATAATTATGAATCGCTCGTCATTTAAATTTGTGTTCAGTATAAGGTTTATAAATCTCAATGTAACCAAAACAAATTATGTATCATGTAAATCTTATTTCCATCATTTAGTCCAGTCAAAACGTGTAAAAAAATACCATACGTGGACAAAAATCTCGTCTTTGATTTTTTCACTTTATTCTATGTTTTTTGAGGTGAGGAACACGAATCTGAAGAGAACCAACAAAATTTCCTTGTGCGTTTTGAGAAAATCGCGTAAAACTGATAATTTTTGGCACTTTTTTTATTTTTTCGCTCGCAACTCCTCAATGACGCATTATACGGAAAATTGTACCCTGTTCTTTTTAGAAGAGCATCAAGTTCTGCGTCGAATCATTTTTTCTTTTGTCACAATTGACCCAGCCGTTTCGCCGGTATTGATTTTTTTAAAATGGTCATTTTTAGTCGCTTTTGGCAAAATTGTATGAAAAAATAAAAGTAGTTGTTGAGTGATGTAATCTCTGACGCTACCTTTGATACTGGTGATATGTTGAGTTTTAACATTTTTGGACAAAGTTGGTAAGTATAGCCACTTTTTTTTAAAACAAACCCTACTTTCATCGCCCTGTACAGAATATTTTCCGGGCCTTGAAAAATTTGGCAAATATGGTTTCTGACTGCAAATTTTACCAGCTTTCACTGAAGAATAGTGCAATTTACATCGAAGGCTTCGTTCGATAGTTGTAGGCAAAAACGTTCGGCTGAAGAAAGGAGTTATTGGAAAATGACTCATTTTTCGGATTTCTCAGAGCGTTTTATTGCCACTTATCGGGTATTTGTAAAAACGCCATACATGACTCCTTACAGGAAATTTAACGAGCTTTCAGATGAGTTTCTTTAAAGTTTAATCGGATGGATAGTTTTTGAGTTATAGGCCGAAATGTGACAAAAAAAGTTTTTTTGCAGCAAATTTCAAATTGTTTGACGTTATGGCCCTGTCTTACGTTAATCTTCAAATGAAATTTCATATAATACGTCTGATAGAAAATTCAATCAGCTTTCAGACCGTTTTTCATAGAAAAAATTTGGACTACTAGTTCCCGAGCTACTGGCAAAAATGTGCAGACAAACGTGGTTTTGGGCCGCCTTTTTTCACCTTTTTTGTCGCATAACTGATACCACTGATTTTCCGTGCAGGTTTCAAGGCTTTTCACTTATTTAAAATTCAATTCTGAACCACTTTGATTTCATGACATTTTCTGATTGGAACAGCCGTTTTCAAGTTGCTGTTGCCTTAGTAATTTTTATTAATTTTAGCAAAAGCGGCAAAAAATTGACGGCTGGGTCAATTGTGACAAAGAAAAGAACGATTCGACGCAGAATTCAATGTTTTTCAAAAAATGAGAGGGTAAAATTTTCCGCAGAATGCGTCATTAAGGAGTTATAAGCAAAAAACTGAAAAAAGTGCCAAAAATGTGCAGTTTTTCGCGATTTTCTCAAAACGCACAAGGAAATTTTGTTGAATCTCTTCAGATTTGTGTTCCTCACCCCAAAAAACATAGAATGAAGTGAAAAAATCGAAGACGAGATTTTTTTCCACGTCGAACTACCATTTGACTGGACTACATTATGCTAATAAAAACTTTAACATGAAAACAACAACAAAAAACATGCTTTCCGTTGTTACACGGGTTTATCTGGAAATATGTCAGGCATAAAATAAGGCACTGTACACCATTTTTGCAGCAAAATAAGGGATACAAACGCGGGAAGGCAACGCGAGGACATAGAAACATTTAAGGACGGTGTTGTAAATAAGACAAAATTGCCTTTCAGATGAACAAGATTTTTTTAAGTATCCACATTTTTATGCCCCTAGAGATTGGTTGAATGAGCATTTTTTCTAATTTTTACTCGTCATTCAGCCTGCCGTCATTTCACATATAACCCTAAGAAGAAGGAACGCTCATCGCAAAAAACTTGCCATGGAGGCAGGCTTTCAGATGTCTGGCTGTTACAGAAAACCTTTTTTTCGTAGGTGCAAATGACAACCAACGAAAATCATGTTATAGAATGACCCCAACTTGGCTGCATTCGAAGAACGCTGTCGTTCTCGGCGTTGTAACTGCAAAAGCTGTGATTTCTGCAAAGGCGTGGTTTTGCATAAAGCTCTGCCTTCCTTTGCATAAAAAAGCTTAAGCCCTCCCGCTTGAAGAAATTTCAAAACAATCCATACCACTACTGTAGATATTGGTGCGAGGGGGATAGTGACAGTTTCCATATGTCGCCTCGCCTCATGTGAAACATGGAATTAAATGGATGTTCGCAGGCCTCTTCACCATTCATGTGAAGGGAGCAGGCGGAAATTGTCATGGATGGGGGTTAAAGGACTAGTTTACTGCACTATTTATGCCTATGGCCACGCATTGCTCAGATATTGAAGAAGACATGGAGAAAGCATTGACAATTTTGGACCCTGTGTAGTAATACGATTTTCACTCCTCCGACACAGGGTTTTTTTCGGATTGAACAGGACGAGTGGCGGATGTAACAATCGTCCGAGCCCAACAAGTTTCATCCAAATATACCGGCTTCTATCTGTGTACTCTTTAATAAAACCTCCGAAAGGGTCCAACGTAACTGGAGGAGAGACTCTCAAGTCTTTGGTCTCATCCCAAGACAATGCAGCTACGTCTGAAACGAGGAAAGCTCAAATAGATGTTATGCTCGATAGAATCTTGGATGGAGCAGGTAATGATTTATTTTCGAGCAACACTTGTAGTAAGCGTTAATGTAGCTAAATAATCTTCGTACAGGAGACGTAGAGGAATGCCAGTACCTATTCGTTCGTCCAATACGATGATGCCGTCGAATATTTCGCAGGTTACGTTGGAAAGAAGGCGATATCGTGAGATGAAATAAAATGGCTTATTAATTGCTTTGATAGCCTCAATTCATTCATAATTATTTACTCAATACATTTATTTGCCGACCAAATGCAGTTTCGTACGAAACCTACGTAAATCTGGCCTCTGGCTGGCTTTTATAATTGAAATAAATTAGTATAAACTTGAGTAAACAAATTATTCCTTTGCAGTCTCGATGACAGAAGCTTATTTGCGCAAATAAATAGCTCAAAATGCAATAACTCAAATTTTTAATGTGAGAAAAGTGTAAGTTGTCCCATGAAGTTCCGGTGTGCTAGCCCGTCAAATAGGACCAGTGGTGCACTCTGACGGGATAAAAATGTCAAACTCACGTTTGGAGTCACTTTTTTCTTTCAGTGAGACAACTTGTTTTTCTACATGACTTTGCCTTCAGTTCATTGGCCATGGGTTGTTTCACAAGCATTCCCCTTCTACAATTTTGGCGCTGAAATTCAACCAAGGACCTGTCAGCTGACTCGCATGTTGATCCACATGCGCGTTGACCAATTCACCCTCCAGGTATTGATGGCGAGCAGGTGGACCGGAGCGCGCTCAGGCGGATTTAATTGAAAGAGTCCCGGACAGATAGAAGGTTTCGGTGTCATAGGTTTCCCATACAAATTGTGAATACTAACGTGATTGATTGCTCCAGATAGTGGTTTTTTAATTTCTAATTAGTTTTGATTTGCTCGATTGTGTTGCAAAAGGGTGACAATCAAGTCTTAATGTGACCTGTATCTCAAACGAACGTTTCGGTTGACGGAATCAGGTAGGATTGATGTGTTTTTGGGTGCCACTTGGGAACGAAGGATGGCGTCAGCCTTCACAACTTCCCTCGATGGAAAAATTAGTGTTTATTGCGAATTTTATAGCCATTGGCTCTAGCTAGCTGCTACTAAATCATGAGTTGCGACTTACATTAATTACAAATAATTCATTTTTTAACTTTCTTAAATATGCTTGCCGGACCGCCGTTACGTAAATTGATAGTTGAGCTCTGTTTTTTTACAAATTTATTCCCTCGAAAAATGAAGCATTTTGATAGGTTGCATAGACACCACACAACACAAACATAGAGCTTGTGAACGGGCCTTAAAGCCGGCTTCACATGTGATCTGAAAAAAAAAAGCTCAGCTTTGAGCTGTATCCAATGAAATATAATCAATTCTCTTAGTTGCTCTTTGATTGGCTACAGCTCAAGGCTTAAGCTGCCACAGTCCGCATGTGAAGGCGGCTTGATAGTTGTGAGAAAGTCCCTGAGTGGGTCACACGCCGAAGAGAAACATAACGTCCATTGTTTCGCTTGCGCTGCACTACTTTAGAAAATCATGTGGTTTCCTTCAATTTTTCTAAATAAGTCAATGAGACCACACAAGGTGACTAAATTTTCTATAGGTGCCGCAGATCACTGTCCTTCACCTACGTCACGAGCAGTCCCAACCGCCATTGCGCTGGACCCAGTACATTATTAATTGTTATTAGAAGCGTGCAGCTTATCTTTCGAAAGGCATAGAATACGTAGTTTTGTATGGTGATGAGGTGATTTTTTATTATTTGTGAGTCTTCTCGTTCACTCAAGGTAATTTAACATATCATGGGAGAACTCCGAGTCCACGGCTGAACTTGGGTCGAACCCTCCGACGAGGGCCCTCAGCTCACCGAGCCTCTCCTTCACTTCAGCTATCATCTAGAAGTTAAAAATGTATTAATTTAATTCTACAACTAGCTTACAATAAACCATAAAAGTATTTCTCAAAGAGAAAACACTGAATTGATAACACGAATGCCTTCCGAAAGATAAGCTGCACGCTTCTAATTGGGTTGTGATTTTTGAGAATTCATAAACTTCAATTTCAAAATTAACTTGCTCTGCTGCTCTAGGGTGAGCAATCGGGAGCAAAGGACTGCTGGTGACGTCAGTCTCTACCCCTCCTGTCCGATGGGCAGGGGGAAATCTGCGGCACCTATACTAAAGTTTAGTCACCTTGAGACCACATGGTTTTCTACACTACTGCAGCGCTAGAAAAACAATGGATCGGGTCTATAATAATAGATTGTACGTAACGTCCATGTAAACACCCCTTCATTTTTACCATTTTGCCTATATTTTTTTCTATTATTTACAGAGTGGGAACACAATGATTCTTATAAGCCAAATTTGTCGAGTATGCGAAGCTACGCCTAAATCGCGCAATTTCGTCGGTGCGGAGGGATTGCTCAGAGCAGGGCATGTAATGCTTTTAGGCAAATTGCATTTAGGCAATGAATGATTTGGAATTAATGTAGGTCGCAACTCATGATTTAAGCCCTGTTCACACGATGCAATGTTTGAAGTTATATTTCATGCCGGTTTTTTAAAAACATATGCTCCTTGGTAGTGACCGGATGTTTTTAAAAATCCAGCGTGCAATTTAGCTTCAAACATTGCATCGTGTGAACAGGGCTTTAGTAGCAGCTAGCTAGAGCCAATGGCTATAAAATTCGCAATAAACACTAATTTTTCCATCGAGGGACGTTTGAAGGCTGACGCCATCCTTCGTTCCCAAGTGGCACCTAAAAACACATCAATCCTACCTGATTCCGTCAACCGAAACGTTCGTTCGAGATACAGGTCACATTAAGACTTGATTGTCACCCTTTTGCAACACAATTCGAGCAAATCAAAACTAATTAGAAATTAAAAAACCACTATCTGGAGCAATCAATCACGTTAGTATTCACAATTTGTATGGGAAACCTACGACACCCAAACATTCAATCTGTCCGGGACTCTTTCAATTAAATCCGCCTGAACGCGCTCCGGTCCACCTGCTCGCCATCAATATTTATCTCTATGGGTTTGGGGGGTAGATAACAGTCCACCTAAATATAACCTCTTTGGCCCCGATGTCGGCCTCCCCCAAAGATATAGAACTACTGGATTGCTCACGAATGTTGAATTGTACGAGAGAAAAACGGTCTAACCTTCACCCCGTGACTTTGAGGGAGTCCGGGTTGGCGGCACATTTAAAAACTCCTTATACGTTATTCGTACAATGGGGATGAGCTCTCCAATTTTAAAATCACAATTCAGCATGTAGGGCCTGTTCTGTATAATAAACAACAGTTGATACCAACTATTAATTACAATTTTGTCGCGGTACTAACTGAAAGAATATGGTGAGCAATCCAGTCCAGTATTTCTTTATCTTTACATCCTGCAGTACCTAATACCTAAACAAGCCAAAAGATTTCATACATTTTTCACAGTCCGACATTTGAAATAAAACTGAAAGGCATTAACTTCGAGTTATAATTCAAAAAATAAACTGAAATGAATAAGTAAAGAATTGGGAAACATTGCACCTAAAGGTCTGGTGACGTGGCAGGATAGTGGGGGAGGCTGGAGGGATGCGATACGTACGGAGGTTTCAGATACGCGGACTTCATCAAGGTCAACCCCCCCAACTACTGGCTCGGATTCCCCGTCAATCGTGAGCAATCCAGTATTTCATTTTGGCCTCCCCTTACCAAGCTACACTTAATTTAACCAAATGCGCTCTGATGGCGATATGGCGAACCCACCGAAGTAGGAAGAGCGGTAGACTCTCCACAGGCTCCTATGAGAAAACGCAGTTTTCGTTCCTTTTTATGAGTTTTTAGGATTTTTAAATGTTCATTTCTTTGAAATATTAGATGATATCAAACTCGTCATCGAGGAATAATTGAATTAAAATGAAAGAACTCGCGGTGAGAATGAGAAAATGATGGCGTTTTCCTTTTACCCAGAAAGGGAGATTTTTCCTCCCGTCCTTACTGAACTAAAACACAAGCTGCTTGATAGGAAGGGCGGAAAAATCCTCCCCACCCCATGCAGAATTTTGGGCAAATGAAAAACGCAATAAGTTTTCAAATATGGTCGCGAATTTCCGTTTTAGTGCATTTCATTCTGAAAATGCACTATTGGTCTCGTCGTGATGGTGGCAAACATGGGTCATGTCATGTTTTTTTCACGTTTCAGAACCTCTAGAACACGAATTCAGTGGTCTCCGGAATTTATATATATATCTATATATTTCTTTTATATATCTTTATGGCCGTTTTCTTGTTAGCACGATAACTCTCGTAGAAATTAATTTAGAGGAACGCGCTTTGGCACAAAAATCAGTAGTCATAAGACACCGGTCGGTATTGCATTTGGGCCAAATCAGTCAAGGTGGAGGGGGGGAAAATCGGGCTTGAAGTCGTCAAAAAATCACTAAAAATCACCAGTTGATTCTAGAAGCATCATATTCGGTACGTATACTCCATGTTAGACTAGCCTTTGATTCCCATTTTAATTTTTTGAAAAAGTCAAGGGGGAGGGGGTGGTACCCCCGGGGTGGAAGTAAGTGTGCGGTCTTGTTAGCACGATAACTCTCGAAGAAATCAATTTAGCGGAACGCGCTTTGGCAAAAAAATCAGTAGTCATAAGACACCGGTCGGTATTGCATTTGGGCCAAATCGGTCAAGGTGGTGGGGGAGAAAATAGGGCTTGAAATGGTAAAAAAATCACCAAAAATCACCAGTTGATTCTAGAAGCATGATATTCGGTACGTATACTCCATGTTAGACTAGCCTTTGATTCCCATTTTAATTTTTTGAAAAAGTCGAGGGGGTGGGGGTGGTGCCCCCCGGGTGGAAGTAAGTGTGTGGTCTTGTTAGCACGAAAACTCTCGTAGAAATTAATTTAGCGGAACGCGCTTTATCAAAAAAAAATCAGTAGTCATAAGACACCGGTCGGTATTGCATTTGGGCCGAATCGGTCAAGGTGGTGGGGGAAAAAATACGGCTTGAAATGATCAAAAAATCACTACAAGTCACCAGTTGATTCTAGAAGCATCATATTCAGTACATATACTCCATGTTAAAGTAGCCTTTGATTCCAATTTTAATTTTTTGAAAAAGTCGAGGGGGAGGGGGTGATGTCCCCGGGGTGGAAGTAAGTGTGAGGCCTTGTTAGCACGATAACTCTCGTAGAAATTAATTTAGCGGAACGCGCTTTGGCACAAAAATCTGTAGTCATAAGGCCCCGGTCGGTATTGCATTTGGGCCAAATCGGTCAAGGTGGAGGGGGGAAAATAGGGGTTGAAATGGTAAAAAAATCACTACAAATCACCAGTTGGTTCCAGAAGCATTATATTCCGTATGATGATTCCATTTTGAAAGAGCCTTTGATTCCCATTAAGTTCAGCTTAAACAAACCCGGCAGCAAACAGTACGAGGGAGGGTCAAACATTAACGAAACAAATCATGGTCTCAACATTACTACTTCTGGGACGGCTTAGGGTATCCGTATACAAAATGAAATGCACTCTTTCCGACCGCCAGCTGCCGGAGCGAAATTTTTTCTGTTTTTTTTTTTTGTTTGGCATTAGCCCGAAAGCCCTAGCCATAGCATGAATGATGGAGTATTACTAAACGACTTGACCAGTCTTTAAAACGAAATTGCATAGATTAGTTTGTACATCTTAATTTTTTTACATGATAAAAGATCAGTGTAATTGAATGTATTTGGAAGTATAGTGTGGATAAGTTATTAAATAAATCGGTTTTCTCCTGGTTAAACGCGTGGCAATGCATAATATTGTGTTCCAGTGTTCCTGTCCATCCGCACGTTGCACAGAAATCGGTAGCCTGAGCATTAATTTTCTTTAGATAGGCCGGACATATGCCATGGTTAGTCCTGAGTCGACAAATGGTTTTGCACACCCTCTTAGAAACATGTTGGTCACGGAACCAGGGCAAGAGGTTCAAATAGGGATTATGTGATTTATAGAATTCACCTTTGGGGCATGATGCATAATCGTGTTGCCAAGCTAGTTTGAGTAAATTCCTGCCTGAGTCAGAAAATTCCGTATAAGTTACCTTAGGGAGCAACGGTTCACCGCTCAAGCATGCCTGCTTGGCCAGAGCATCAGCTGCCTCGTTCCCCCCAATGCCAGAGTGTCCCGGAACCCAGAAGAGGACAATCTTCATTTCCTTGACTCGAAGTTGGTAGATGTAATTCAAAGCCTCTAAAAGAGTAGTCGGAATGTGAGAGGAGGGCCGAAAATTCTCAATGGCTGATAAAATGCTTCGATTGTCCGTGACAATCACTAGATTTGATGAGATATTCAGACTGCAAAAATGTCTGAGAGCTTCTCGTACCGCCAGTAATTCGCAAGTAAAAGAAGTCGTGTCGGCGGGAAGCCTGAATGAGCCTGTGAAGTTAGTAGTTCGGTCGAAAAAGGCGCAGCCTGCCCCCGTTCCTGATTTCGAACCTGTAAAATTACATGCGTGCTTTGCAGAGTAGTCAATTGGGTTTCAAAGAGGGCGTTATTCAAAGAAGGAGGGTTGACCAGTTTTAGGTACCTGAAATACGAGATTGGATTCCCTAAGTAAAGTGCTGTAAAATTCCTCCGAAATATTAAAGAGTGGTATTTTATAATTTGATGAATAGATTCGGGGCAGAACTGAGTGAAGTCTTAAAAAACTGTTGACCAGTAGGGGAGACTTTTTTTCCGCCAGAATTTATGAGTAAGGTTGAGTGTATTTAAATGAGCAATTTTAAGGCCAATTTCGGGATATAGACTCTGAAGTTTGCATAAAAGACGGTCCGCCAACATAGATCGCCTGACATGTAGTGGAAATTCCCCGGATTCATTCAGAAGAATGTTGCGCGGGGTCAATTTTAGCATGCCTAAGCATAATCGGAGACATTTGAACTGAATGACATCCAGTCTATTGAGGACAGTCTTACTAGCTTGACCGTAAAAAGGGCATCCATAATCAAAAACGGACCGTATGGTAGATTTGTAAAACATGAGGCTAGTGTTAGGATCGGCTCCCCAGGTCTTGTGCGAGTTAGCTTTCAGCACGTTAACGTATTTTTCAGCCTTAATGGCAGCGTGCTCTACGTGAGATTTCCAAATAAGCTTCCTGTCTAAATAGACGCCGAGGAATTTAGCCTCCTGTTTGGGAAAACCAAAGGACCCAGCTTTACACTATCATTCAAGGGAGACGATCTGCTTTTGGAGAAGGGACAAACCACCGATTTACTCGCCGAGTTATCCAAGCCTTTTGAGCTAAGCCAATTGACGAAATTAATCACCGCTCTCTGCAGAATTTCCACACAACTGTCTATGCTTGACTCCGTAACGTAAAGGCAGACATCGTCGGCATACTGAAGTATTTTAACGTTCTCCGGGAGTATTGCTTCGACGTCAGAAACATATATGCTATGTAATCCCGTGTTGGCGAGTCTAGGTCCAACTATTACGTCCTCCGCTTGCACTGTTATTTGGCGGTTGGTCATTAGCAGTATAGTTCTGTGAGCGAACAGGGGAGGGATGCCGATTGCTATCATCGATTCATAACGTATCTTTACATTAACGTGATCAAAGGCCCCGGAAATGTCCAAAAAAAGTGCCAAGGTAATTTTACCTACAGTAAAGCCCAAGTGGACATCAGTTACCAGTTGCGTTAGACTGTGAGCTGTAGCACGTCCCTTACGGAAGCCGAATTGACTATTAGGAAGTTTTTCTTCTTTTTCAAGCCAAAACTCAAGTCGGTTTTTTAAAACTCTCTCAAAAGTCTTAGCAACACATGAGGCCAAGGATATGGGACGATAGGAGTCACATTGATTCGGAGGTTTCCCAGGCTTTAAGAGAGGGAGAATCAAGAAATCTTTCCAGCTAGCAGGGAAGTCACCGGTCTTCCACATTTCGTTAATAAGAAAAAGCAAAGAATGTTTGATCAATGGAGGGAGATTTCTCAAAATGGTTAAAAAGGGTTGTTGCAGCCACAAAAACAGACTATCCTTAACCAAAAATGTAATTTTCCTATAAGTAATTTACTCCGTAAAGTAAATATCCCCACAGGCGGGTATTTTTCCCCAAGAAACTCGAAAATAGGCAAGAAAAATATGTAACCACAGAAACAACCCGTGTAAACATGACAAGGGCCTTTATCCATGAAAAAATCTCATTCTGCTCACCAAGTGCAACTGCGGCAACTGATTAATTAAAGCCAATTAAAGTGGCTTCCCCACACAAAAAAAATCACAGTTTTTAGCCAGAAACTGACCATCTGACCAGGAAAGTGAGTTAAAACTTATAATTTATCACCGCTACCCTGATTTCCGGTTTAAAAAAAGGTCATGTAGTAACAAAAAGTACTTCCTTGTGCTATTTCTCGTCAGAAACTGTTAAAACTGCCTTGAAACTGACTAATTACGAGATTTTCATTATAATGTGCAGTTTAGGGTTGATAATTTGGTCAATTGAGACCCAGGCGAATTAATAATGAGAGGTTCGGGATAACATTTTCATTAGACACATTAGAAGCTTTTTAGGACTCAAATGCAATTTTTGAATTAAATAAGCTGAAACAAGACGGATTATGGATAAGTGTTATTATTTTTATTTTTTTTTAGCAAAGTGGTTATGAGTTTTTCAGTAAAATTAGCGCGTGAGACTGCGAATTTCACCCCAGAAACTGACTGTGCTCACATAAAAAGGGCAATTTTTCACGAAGAACTTCCACTTTGGCCGGCACTTGACATTTTGAACACTGAACCTGTCATTTTGTTCCCACGGGAACTAAAATCGGCAACTTGTAATTAGACCCCTGAAATGACATTCGCCCCCCCCCACCGCAAAATATTTCCTGGAAACTAGGAAAGTAGTTATTGCTCGATTCTGTACTTGTGGGCAATTTTTGTACTAAAAACGGAGCGAAAGATTCGAAATTATTCTCGAATTGCCGATCTCCTATAGCTTCGTAGTAAAATATGTAGCCACTTTCTGTCCTCGATTGGCAGTTTCAGGCAACAGATCAATTTCTGAATTTTAATTGGTTACTAAAGCTGAATATTGAGTGTACGATGTTCGTAGAGAAGCTGCCCATCCCTACATCAACGGCGGCCTACGCCTTGGCGTCCTTTATTTGGCCGCATATAGAATATTTAGTGCTTAACACCACTCCACTTCCCCCCTCTTTGAAGCTCCTTGTCCTTGATGATGCCGTAAATTTGTCGAATTTATAATGGTTCACATAGGCATCGTTATGAGACAACAAATTTCGCTCCGGCAGCTGGCGGTCGGAAAGAGTGCATTTCATTTTGTATACGGATACCCTAAGCCGTCCCAGAAGTAGTAATGTTGAGACCATGATTTGTTTCGTTAATGTTTGACCCTCCCTCGTACTGTTTGCTGCCGGGTTTGTTTAAGCTGAACTTAATAGGAATCAAAGGCTATTTCAAAATGGAATCATCATACCGAATATAATGCTTCTGGAATCAACTGGTGATTTGTAGTGATTTTTTAACCATTTCAACCCCTTGTCCCCCCCCCCTACCTTGACCGATTTGGCCCAAATGCAATACCGACCGGGGCCTTATGACTACAGATTTTTGTGCCAAAGCGCGTTCCGCTAAATTTACTTCTACGAGAGTTATCGATAGTGGTAGGGCAGCCGATTTCCGAAGGAAACTTGTTATGTATTCGTATTTTCACACATTTTTCCTAGGCGATTTTCATCTTTCCGTCGTATAAAATTATTTTTTTCCAGTCATGGGAAAAACTTCCTCATTTGGTGAGCTTTCAAATGACGTGCAATAATTGCTTATTTCTTGGTTTTCCCTTGGAGAAATGACCAATAAACTAAAAAAACACAGACACGGAATTCAAATTCAGCGTCGTTTTCCACTACGTTTTTTTCTCAGAAACTGCTCGCAGCCTGCCGATTTTCTACTTATGAAGGTGGGTTAACTGAAACTAGATTCTTGATTATCTTAAACAGTAACGGCTGGTTTACACGATGCCAGTAAGCGAGCCAGTCGACTGGCACTTGTTATTGGAGCCTAAAAGCTTCTAAAGGCACCAGTTATTGGAGCCTGTCGATTTGCGCCAGTCCGTTTAGACGATTCAAGTTACCGGTGCCAGTCAGCAGAGTTCAAAACGATGGATTTCAGATAACAAGCGTAAAAATGACTGATATGATAAGTGAATACTGGACTGGAGGATGAAAATTTCGTTCACACGGTACCAGCAGATGGCACCAGGTCATTTTTTGGGGTGGGAGACCCTAGAATGCTCACTGGCTACTTCCAGTGTAAGTCGAATGGTGGGCATTTTTTTTACTGGACTGGCACGGGACTGGCGCCAGCAGATGTTTACATGGGGCCAGTCAACTGACACCAGCTACTAGATCATGGTCACTGGCGCGCCATGAAGAAACCAGCCTTAAATGAAAGACAACAATTGAAATTAGATGGATTTTGGTGGTCAAAGTGGCCACCGTCTTCCCTTTTGCACAATAGGCATTAGGGACCCACCGCCTGACTCCGCTCGTGGCACGTAAACCTTCGATTACGAGGGCGATTTCTGAGCTCTTCGCACAACGTTCGAATTCTCTCTGATTCGAAGGTCTTCCAGAGTCGCTACTGGGCGCTATTAGATCCATCTAATTCCAATTTTATTGTCTTTCATTAACTGCTGGAAAATGAAAGGATCTGGTTTCAGTTAACCCGCCTCCATGAAGCAGAAAATCAGCAGGCTGCGAGCAGTTTCTGAGAAAAAGAAGTAGTGAAAACAGTCGATGAATTTGATTTCCGTGTCTGTGTTTTTTTAGTTTATTCGTTATTTCTCCTCGGGAAATTCAAGAAATAAGCAATTGTTGCACGTCATTTGAAAGCTCACCAAATGAGGAAGTTTTCCCATGAATGGAAAAAAATAATTTTATTTGACGGAAAGGTGAAAATCGCCTAGGAAAAATGTGTGAAAATACGAATAACAAGTTTTCTTCGGAAATCGGCTGCCCTACCACTGTCGATCTCGAATCATTTTACCCATTTTATAGCTCATTTCAAAGGAAATTTTGTGCTCTTTCCAATGAGCTATTTAGTTTTAGTCTAGCACCTGTTGATGAGCGTGAGGAGGGCATTTATCGGAAAAACATAGGGGTTAGTAGAAAATACACAAAATGAGTTATATCTTGAAAGCAAAGCTGAATTTCGAAAAACGTCAAATAGTGAACTTGATAGCAAATGACGTGTACTATCACCATATTTTCTCTGAGCATCCAATTACCGAACACCCTGTATAGAATTTATAATGCCTCCGATATGGTCCCATTATCAGAAAAACATGTCCTTTCTGTGGGCTTTCCAATGATCTCCTCAAAATTGACGGTGGTCCATTTTTTAAAGAGATATCACAGTTAATATCCGAAAAAACAAGGTACACGCGTGCAAAATCAGCAAGTTCGTCCCAGTAAAAATAAGCGTATTTGTGTGCCTTAAACGTGTTATTGTGCCTCATGAAAGGCAATTATTGCTTGGAATTCAGTCCAAAAATATCACTTTAACGCAATAAATGACAAATCATCCCCCCCTCCCACCGGGGGCTTAAACATGGTGGGGCGTGGGATTTGTCATTTATTGCGTTAAAATTAACATTTTTGGACTGAATTCCAAGCAATAGTTGCCTTTCATGAGGCACAATAACACGTTTGAGGCACACAAATACGCTTATTTTTACTGGGACAAACTTACTGATTTTGCACGTTTGTACCTTGTTTTTTCGGATATTAACTGTGATATCTCATGAATTCCGGAGACCACTGAATTCGTGTTCTAGAGGTTCTGAAACGTGAAAAGAAAAAAACATGACATGACCCATGTTGCCACCATCACGACGAGACCAATAGTGCATTTTCAGAATGAAATGCACTAAAAGAGAGTAATGACTACGAATTGTCCATTAGGCAAAATACTAGTATACTAAATTCACTACGTTGCCGAAATGCAATCCTTCGAAAGCCTGCCTCCTCCTTATTAAGGTCGCACCTGCCAATCCCTTCTGCTCCATGTTTAGCAATAGTTCAGCCAGAAAACATTGACCTCTAGGTCAACTGGACAAAAATTGGCTTTTAACCAATCAAAATGACCTCATAAAACAACGACCAGAAAACATTTTCAAACTCCTTGAAAATTTCAAAAACGCATTATTTAGCCCTTTTGCCAGTGGTAAGAGTAGGGCTCTTATTAGGAGGCCAAATAATGGGGTGAGAAAACTATTGGAAACAATCATACAAGTCAAAGCATTGAAGTTTGGAAACGAATTTAAATAAAAAACTGCTGCGTTTGCTGAACGGTAAAACGGAATTGACAGCTGAAAGTTTCATCTGCCGAAGATTAGCTTCAATTTATGGGAAACTTCATCCAACAGTTTTTTTTTCTCCCTGAACTAGGCACTAAGAGAGAGAGAAATGAGACATATCTTGCATCACATTTTTTTCTATTAATACACTCCCTCTATTTCTCTTATCTGTGCTCGCTGGTTAGGAACGAGTCGCAGAAATTTGTACCACTTCGTGTATTTTGAGACCAAGAGAAGATTCGCTACAAGTTGTTTTTTCCTCTACCTCTCTCACTCTCTCTAATGAGGTAGAAATTCACATTTAATGTTTTCCCTTCGTCAGATTCTAGGCTCTTGAGCATCTGCCGTTTCCAACCCAGAGGGTAAAACTATTTATACGCAGGAAGACAACAGGTGGGAATTAAAATTGTTGAAAAGGGATAAACCGTACGAGTACGGCACGGTAGTGCGGCGAAGAGTAGGGAAACATCTGCACTCGTATTTTACAAGGAGGACGTGCTTTCAACAAATCTTGGTTATTAAACATTTTTACTCAGGGCAGAAAAGGGATTAGTGGCAATGATTGCGTCATCTGTGTAGATTTGTCTCCTTTTTAATACCCCTTCTTCCTCGGCCCACCACGAATGTTTGTTTGGTCTTGAATAGAAGCCAATGAACCCTTTTGGATACGACACGTTCAGAATTTATACGTTTGGCGAGTGGTGTCAATAGATCCCTCCACCCCCTAAAGGCACTTTGAAATACATTACAGTCATCAGCCATAAATATCATGGGGAAGAACGAGTTCAATGCTTCACGGGGAGACACGCATTGTGTAAGAAATTATTCCGTCCCCGATCGACCAAAAAACTTAATTTTTCACTCCAAATAAAGAAGATCCCTCGAGAGCTCTTTATTACAGGAAAAAGATAACGCAACAATAGTTCTTCATTCATATGGGAAAGCACAACCATGGCGCTCAGGGGGAAATCTCTGCATTATCGTTTATCATACCTACTTTTGCTCTCTACAATATTTTTTGCAATCTTCTGCTTCTAACTAATTTACGGCGGAAAAAAAAAAAAATCTTAAAAATGGAGAAAACTAAGCTGCCAGCTTCACATCTGTTTTCATCAGGATATAGAAGAAGACATGAAAATAAAACTGGTGTATTTTCCAGTTTATCCTCAGCCCTCTGGAAATTAGTGCAAAAAATAAAAAAAAATAAAAAAAAATACGGATATAATAAACAAGGAACCAACAAAAAATAGCGAGGGAAGGATTTAAACCTGTCGCAGCTTCTCCTTTTCTAATTCCAAGTAGCAAAAATACATTAGGTAGGTAATTAATATTGAAAATAAAAGCGATCATCATAACTCACAGTCAAACAAACTTGAGTCTATGCAACCAAACACATTTATTCCCCCGAAAAATGAAGCATTTTACTAGGTTACACAGATTCCGTAGACGCATATAGCACAGAGCCTTTAAGGATAAGGCTGGTCGTCCACTGGAAGCGTTTTCGAGCGGCGCTACAACGCGCTACAACGAGCGTACGTACAAAAAGACATAAATTGAATTCATTGCTGCTAAGCCTGCAGTGGGCGATGTCACATTCAATTTGAGGATTTGGGATGTACGCGCGTTGTAGTGCCGCTCGAAAACGCTTCCAGTGGACGACCAACCTAATGCTATTAGAGTTGTTTTTCTTGAAAACAAGAAAAAACTACAAAATAGAACAGTCAAATATCGGGGGCAACGCACCCACCAAACTTCTCGAAGATGGTCGAAGAACTGGTCAACGTTATAGGATTTCAACCAAGTTTTTTCTTCACGAAGATTGCACCCAAGGTGCGGTCCAGTCTCCGTTTCCGTGTCTGAGGTCGAAACGGAGACTGGACCGCACCTTGGGTGCAATCTTCGTGAAGAAAAAACTTGGCTGAAATCCTATAACTTAGACCAGTCAAATTCTAGTCGAAGTATATTTTGTTCCATAAGTACAAAGCCGATTCTTCAGTTGCTGGAGCTAAAATGGAATAGGATAAAGGCCTAAAGTGCTTTCGAAGGCTGCTAGCTACTACCCATAAGAACATGTTTCAGAGACAAATAGTCAGCGGTAAGTTTCACAACGATTCTTTGACCCCCTCTTTCACCAACAATCATCCTCGTCTACTACTTGGCAAATATTTTCTCGCCTCATTTCTACACCAATCCTGGATTTTAACGACTCGCTCCATTCCTCAGGAAATTCTGCATACGCATTATATCATGTAGGAAGGGTTGAAGGGTTTCAAGAACCCTTAGGGTGCGTTCATAGTGAATCACCTTCACTGCGATACCTCGATGAGCGATGCCCCGATGAAACAGTGATGAGGAACAAACATCAATAATTGTATGGGACTGTCCATAGTGAAGCACCTTCACTACGATGTGATCTTCGATACCTCGCTACTATCATCGATGATTTGAACCACATGGTTCCTCGACCCCCATCCTGTCCGTTGCCTTTTTTTTTAAAAATAAGAGTTAAAGCTTGAAGGGACAGGTGTGCGTGACCTACGTAAATGGTGTGAAGGTGAACCTCATTTGCGATTGAAAGCATCCCACTCACCAGGCTCCAAAAATATTATTAACTTATACAGATACAAGAAGAGGTTGCGATATGTATATGATACATGTATAATCCACGTTATGATCCTATAAAATTACCACCAAGTTTTTGTGACTGCGTGAAAGCTGCGTTTTCGTGGAAAGCTTAATTGTAGCATGCAGCTCAGGGGCTGATCCACGGGGGGGTAACTGCCCCCCCCCCCGGGATTTCAGAAAAGTTGATTTTTTAAGAAATATAGAGAGAATATCACGACTATTCCCTGAGGACAAGCGGTGGTTGGCAAGCTAATTTGTCGATTCTCTGATATACAAAGGCTACCCTCTCCACAGGAATTCCAATTTCTTATAGAGCCTCACCTTTTCATAAAGTGAGTCTTTATGTATGAGATCGTGCAGAATTTGTACATGTTGAGAAATGTATCATCAGTTGGTCCATAAATGTAGAGGGTTGTTTGAATTCTAAAGGAAATTTAGCGCTTCAACGTTTTGAGCCGGATTTTCCTACCAGCGCAAAACACTCCGCGCAGCGTTATTTAAATTGTTCCCAGTTAAAAAGTGGACATGTAGTTACTAGGAAAAAATGTAAAACACGCTGCGCTCTCTAAGCGTTTTACGCCGCTATAGGAAAACCCAGTTTTACGGGCCGTAGAACGCGTACTTTTCGAGTTAAAGGGGGAAAAACTCAGGTTTTCGGTCCTTCTGAAGTTTCTACGGGGAAATTTTGGTGGAAACTCATGAAAATTACCCATGAGGTTATAAAAAAATTAATAAGCGATTTTTTGGCAGAAATGACCATTTTTGAGAAGAAAGAGTGTTTTACTCTTCAGTGGCTTGACCAGCAAAATTATTCAAACGATCCTTGTGATTTTCAACATGCTAAAAATCATTTAAGCCTCATGTGAAGCGGTCCTTTGAATGGAACTGAATGTGAATGCTCACCAAAGCATCAAAAGATATCGCTCCGACAGCTGGCTGTCGAACAGAGTTATTAGTTAAGTAGGGATTATTAGTACGCTATTACGTACCGTACTACGTAGGGGTGGGGAGTAGGGATTATTATTACGTTATTAGTAAATTAGGGATTATTGTGCAGAAATGGCTAAATTTTTGGGACATGTTATCAGTTTTTTTTCCAAACATCCCCTAAACGAGTGGCTTTAGAGGAAATCCTTCTCGTACAAAACATTTATTAAATTTCCTACGCCTTTTTTTCTAAAATGTTGAAAGTCTTAAAATCACCTGTTTCCGACCAATCTATGCTCCGCGAGCTTCATTTCAGGCCATCAGCCTTCTTTCCATTATCTTACCCAACTTTTTCAAGCCCCTCCGCCACGGTTGAAAATTTTGATGCCCTCTACCCAATTAACGTAAGTCATGCACACTTATCCCCTTCAAGCTTCAACCCTTAATTTGAAAGAGAAAAAAGCAACGGTCAGGAGGGGGGTCGAGGATCCATATGGTTCAAATCATCGATGATAGTCTCGAGGTATCGAAGATCACATCGCAGAGAAGGTGCTTCACTATGAACAGTCCCATACAATTGTAACTGAAGGCAATCGTGAGGCCGTCGATCGGGGTTACCCACACATTTTCAGTTAATCTGAAGGCCATGGACTGCAGTCCACCTGCAGTCCGTGAAAACTGAAGGTGTGTGGCCGTAGGACCGGCTAGGATCGGGCGTGAGATCGTTGACTGACAGTGTATGATACCCGTCGATTTTGGCCGGACGGTCGCCTCTTGAGGCGACGGCCTGCAGGGAATCGCATAGTGTATGGGGCGCTTTAATGTTTGTTCCTCATCACTGTTTTATCGAGGTATCGCAGTGAGGGTGATTCACTATGAACGCATCCTTATTGGCGATTGTAGCTAAGGGATACGATATTTGGTGGCGTTTCAGAGAAACATTGAGTCCGGTACTCCATGAGAGTGGTGTAGGGGTTTTGAAGGGGGTGTCGACCTCATTTATATACCGCTCTTCGAGTTGAGAAATTAGGTATGTATCTGTATTTCGTCGCTTCTTGCGTGATGCCGGCGAGATCAAATTGAGCGTCGACTTGGGCGAACCAGAGCTGCGGTTTGTCGCTCCAAAACGCGGGGAGTTTTATGGCGACGCGATTGACGAAGTTGGGAGCGGCAGCATCGTGGCCAATTCCGGCAGTTTGTTCAGCGATGCGAGGCAACATGCCTTGAATTTGCTGCCGGAGGTTATTGAGTTGCTCGTGTTGAGCAGCAACGTCGTCAGGAGCTTCAAAACCCCTCGAGATATGATTTTTCGAACGATTTTTAGGCTTACATAATTTTTTTTTAACTAACGTCGAGAAACTCACATTCAATTTGAATTTTTGCAACTTTTGGTGATGGATTCGGAAAGAGCACACTATTTTCTGTCAGGATTAGCCATTTTCGACAGACGTTATCTATGTTATGTACCCTTTAATGCGAATCAAAGTCGTGCGAATCGGGATTTCATTTTTTTTTCTCGAAAAAAGACGCACGTCCACGGGTTGACAGACAGTTTGTGAACGGGGCCTTACAACCAGGGAACTTAGACTTACTATACAAAAAATGTCATGTTCTGACAATAAAGCCCCGTTCACACTAGGCTACTAATAGCTCGCTACCAGTAGCAAGCTACTAAAGGTACGCTACTAGTAGCTTTCGGGCGAGGGGTGAGGGAAACTCATTCACATTAGGCTACTACAATGCGCTACTACTAGTGAGTACTTCGTAAGCTTGAAATATCGAAGCGAAACCTTTTGGTATTTCTTGTAATTTCTGTTTGCCACTAAATTTACTGGCCGCGACCGAAGTCGAGCATGCTCAACTTGGTGATACTAGTAGCTTGCTACTTATATAATTATCTGAGCGGGAGTTTTTGCTTCTATACTCAGTTGCTTGTATGCTCACGGGGAGGACAAAGAATATTATAATCTTTTCTCGTGATAGCAATTTTAATTGAAATGTCCCTCCCTCTTGATTTTTTTGTAGAGGGGGAGGGGGAATGTCTAGCAAAGTCTGAAGTGATCTCAGGCAACATCAATTTTGTTTTTAATAATTTTCCGAAATTTCGCCTACACGTGGGAACGGGCGTCACGTTGCCTGATTATTTGAAAAGAGACATGAAAGAAACGTCCTACGTCGCATTAGTCTACAAGTCTGAACGAAGTGGGAATAATGAAAAATTCAGATCATTTATTATAAACGCGACTGGTATCTGCTTAAGAAGTTTTCTGTGCTCTAGGCTAGGAGTGTTTACCGCGACACAAGGGCTCACACCGGAGCTAGCTGGACGAAAAAACCCGAGCGATACGTCGCTATGAAAATAAATGAATGAATTTTTATTTAGTGTAAGTATATAAGACGAGACCAAGACTTCGATGTTTTTACATTATCGTCAATCGCATAGCCGACGTCAGCACCTAATCGACTATCACAAAAAGTTCTTCAAAATGTTCTCCTTTGATTCTTAATTTATGTCGAAGAACTCGCGGGATGCCATTATCCCGATCATTCTCTAGTTACTTCCTGCAACAGAGCGGAGGACTCTCCAAACGCTTTTCATTGGACAGGTGCCTGTACACTGCGCGAAACTTCCTCGCGAAACAGTTTCGCGAGTCAAGTCTCGCGTAATGTAAATGGATGTTTCACCCCGAAACACGTTGCGCGAGGCAGTCTCGAGGCGAGCCAACCGTTGTCGGTTTTTTAGCGCGCATCAAAGTGTTTCACCCTTCTTGTTTCGCTTGGTGTAGACGCCCCTTTTGTCTCGCGGTGAAACAATTCCTCTTGGCATGGCTGCCTCGCCCAAACTGGTGGCTCACCTTTCGTTTCGCTTAGTGTAAACACCCCACGTTGCGCGAGGCTTCCTCGCGAAACTGTTTCGCGAGGAAGTTTCGCGCAGTGTACAGGCACCTGTAGAGCCACTCTGTCATCCACTTTCGTCTCCAACTTACGCCCCAACTTCTGGTCTTACAGGCCTTCTGCTGATCACTCTCAGGACGCAATTCAAATCAAACGACTTCTTCTGTGGCTGGACCGGGGTCGGCAATGTTCAACTCAGAATTCAAAAAATTATCGGACAAACTACGGTGAAAACCGCTCCCCGATCGCGTTAAAAACTGTATTTTTTGTCGTTATTTCCATGGTTATTTCTGCTCAAGTCGATAATTATTATTGCTGAAGCCCAACTTGAATAATAAAAGAAGCTTACTAGCTTCGTACAACCATTTTTTAGACATTATAACATGAGCTACTACAGACAATGCGCTACTGCAGTTGGAAGTTCTCACCTTTAGTAGCTCGGTAGCTGCTACTGAATAGTAGCCGATACTGAGTGTTCACATTGCGCTACTTGTAGCCTAATGTGAACGGGGCTCAATAAATAGGTAGCTAGTTATTAAAATTCGTGAAACAAATAAAAAAACGTTTAATAGACGATTTCCACTCATGCGCTCTTCAGTCCTACTTCAACAGTTTTGCAACCCGCTTAGGCCAGGTTATAGGTTACTCTTGTCTTGTGTTGTGTAAAGTGAACTTACTTTTCTCTCATTTCCGTCAAACTAAAACCACATTTGCAGTTATTCAATTCTGATTATATTCTTCAGTCTCCGACACACGAAATGTACCGATGAAAACTCGTCGTTCCGGCGGCACCTTAACATGAAGTCCCATCATAGTTGCGCATTTATCACACGCCTTCACATGTACTTCCTCTTCTTTTTTTCCTCAATTTAGGACGTTTTCAGTCAAGTGCCGGTATGGATGAGGGAAAGGGATGAATTTAGTAGCTGGATCGAAACCAGGCCGACCTGGAACGGAAGAACTCGTACAGTCGCCGAAGCAGCAATAGTATCGCATTTTTCTGACGTTAGATGAGAAGCACGCGAAGGAAGTGTAATTGTAGACTCGAAATAAACGTAAAACTCAAAAATCATGTAGTATTTGAAACCGAAATATATTCGTAGTAATGCTAGCAATTTGACAAAAATAATACTGTTAAAGAGGCTCTCGGCAACTAGAAATAAACCCATAACCTGCAGTTCTAAACCTTCGCTTTTTTCACGGAAATCGTCTGTTTGATGCAAAGGTAGCCCCCCCCCCCATTTATCGTTAACCACCATCACTACGGATGTTGCGGTTTGATGGGCCTACTAACTCGTTACCCTAATCATCCTTTCAACATGCATTACTACTTCAGTACTTCAAGCTGGAAATGCTTTGCAGCATTGATCCTGCGTCTTTCACAGCATTTAGTTTTAATGTTGTGATCGAATTGAGGAGATGTTCGTTGAAACTGTAACGAAGAGACAAAAGCACGATGAGTACAAGTAACTTTAAGGCTACTATATAACCCGAGTACGGAAACACGCGATAACCGCCATATTTGGTCCCGCCGATCGGTATCACTCGGGTCTTGATAAGTGTTTTCTCTTCCACACGTCTCTTGATTGTCTCTCTTCAGTTCTCAAAACTCATACCATCTGATTTTTTTTTTTTTTTAACAGCTTCATTCTTCTTTTTCATTATTATTATTAAATGGAGTGACTTCACAAGCGATAAAAAGGCGGAGGGACCAAATATGGCGGTTATCGCGTGTTTCCGTACCTGGGTTCTTAAAGGTTCTCTAGTAACGTCAGGAAGAAGAACGCCCAATTTTACGGGAAGTTCTATTTTACGGAATGGACAAAAGCTTACGGAACGGGTATAATAAAAAGCTGCAGAGCTCCTAAAATGTACTTGAACAATATACTAGTTACCCTCCACAAGTAATTGGAAGAAATAACCCGAGTAACTGAAAAGTACTGATACTTCTCCCCGAAGGGTACCTTACGGAATGAACAAAAGCTTACGGAACGGGTATAATAAAAAGCCTCAGAGCGCCCAAAATGCTCATGTACAATATGCTAGTTACCCTTTACAAGTAATTAGAAGAAATAACCCGAGTAACTGAAAAGTACTAGTACTTCTCCCCGAAGGGTACCTTACGGAATGAACAAAAGCTTACGGAACGGGTATAATAAAAAGCTGCAGAGCACCCAAAAAGCTCATGTGCAATATGCTAGTTACCCTTTACAAGTAATTAGAAGAAATAACCCGAGTAACTGAAAAGTACTAGTACTTCTCCCCGAAGGGTACCTTACGGAATGAACAAAAGCTTACGGAACGGGTATGATAAAAAGCCTCAGAGCGCCCAAAATGCTCATGCACAATATGCTAGTTACCCTCCACAAGTAATTAGAAGAAATAACACGAGTAACTGAAAAGTACTAGTACTTCTCCCCGAAGGGTACCTTACGGAATGAACAAAAGCTTACGGAACGGGTATAATAAAAAGCCTCAGAGCGCCCAAAATGCTCATGTACAATATGCTAGTTACCCTTTACAAGTAATCAGAAGAAATAACCCGAGCAACTGAAAAGTACTAGTACTTCTCCCCGAAGGGTACCTTACGGAATGAACAAAAGCTTACGAAACGGGTATAATAAAAAGCTGCAGAGCACCCAAAAAGCTCATGTGCAAAATGCTAGTTACCCTTTACAAGTAATCAGAAGAAATAACCCGAGTAACTGAAAAGTACTAGTACTTCTCCCTGAAGCGTACCTCACGGAATGAACAAAAGCTTACGGAACGGGTATAATAAAAAGCTGCAGAGCTCCTAAAATGTACTTGAACAATATACTAGTTACCCTCCACAGGTAATTAGAAGAAATAACCCGAGTAACTGAAAAGTACTAGTACTTCTCCCCGAAGGGTATCTTACGGAATGAACAAAAGCTTACGGAACGGGTATAATAAAAAGCCTCAGAGCGCCCAAAATGCTCATGTACAATATGCTAGTTACCCTCCACAAGTAATTAAAAGAAATAACACGAGTAACTGAAAAGTACTAGTACTTCTCCCCGAAGGGTACCTTACGGAATGAACAAAAGCTTACGGAACGGGTATAATAAAAAGCTGCAGAGCACCCAAGAAGCTCATGTACAATATGCTAGTTACTCTTTACAAGTAATCAGAAGAAATAACCCGAGTAACTGAAAAGTACTAGTACTTCTCGCCGAAGCGTACCTTACGGAATGAACAAAAGCTTACGGAACGGGTATAATAAAAAGCTGCAGAGCTCCTAAAATGTACTTGAACAATATACTAGTTACCCTCCACAGGTAATTAGAAGAAATAACCCGAGTAACTGAAAAGTACTAGTACTTCTCCCTGATGGGTACCTTACGGAATGAACAAAAGCTTACGGAACGGGTATAATAAAAAGCTGAAGAGCGCCCAAAATGCTCATGTACAATATGCTAGTTATCCTTATTCTGCTATGCTAGTTATCTTTTATTTTGGACAGTTTTTATTGCGTGAAGAGCAGAAAGGCTGCCGCGGTGCCAGCTACCGCTTTCAACACCACCAAATAAATTGGAATGATGAATTTTCCTTGTAGGAAAAACGATTTTAGCAAACTACTCCACCAAAACTATTGAACTTTGGAGGAGCGGACAATTTTCAACAAAAAAAAAAGAAGGTCTGCACTTCAATTCCGAACGAAAGAAAATGGTATTGGGGATTTCGTTCTGAAAAGAATAGTTAAAATTCAAAAACAAGGTGAACACAAGAACTAGAAGGCAATGAGACAATTCATTGGATTCATTCACTGAATCAGAGATAACCAACAGGCTACCATGTCATGACATAAATGTACTCGTGTGAACACAAGGGGCTTGACAGAAATGGCGTACAATATCTTGCTTCGAGATGTTATGACTTGTGTTTTGACATTTCTGTCTCCGTGTGTACAGGGCTTTACGGAATGAACAAATGTTTACTGAACGGGTACCAAAACACATCGCCAAAACCTTGCGGTTGGACACAATAATCAATGACAATTTCCTCGTGTCCTCGAAAAGACGGAATGATTAGTTAATTGGAGAATATCCTATCTTTTCGGCAGAGACGTTTGCTAGGGATAAATTTCCCTCCCAGGGTAAAGGACGTGGACCTCTCTCTGCAAGATACCCCTTTTTTATTTCATTTTTTTTGTCTGTTTTCTTTTTTAATTTTTTTTTATTTTTTTTATTTTATTATTTTTTTTCGTTTTTTTTTCTAAAAAGTAAATAAAATCAAACAAGGAAGTCACATCACGAGATGACATTTATTAGGGTGGGTGGGCGTGTCAAGCATGAAATAGCGCTTACCATACAGGGTGACTGGTAATGGGTTGAACAATATAAGAAGTGTGATTATACATCCAAAATGCAACAAAATATGTCCTTTTTTATTATACCCGTTCCGTAAGCTTTTGTTCATTCCTTAAGGTACCCTTCAGGGAGAAGTACTAGTACTTTTCTGTTACTCGGATTATTTCTTCTAATTACTTGTGGAGGGTTACTAGTATATTGTACATGAGCATTTTGGGTGCTCTGCAGCTTTTTATTATATTCGTTCCGTAAGCTTTTGTTCATTCCGTAAGGTACGCTTCGGGGAGAAGTACTAGTACTTTTCAGTTAGTCGGGTTATTTCTTCTAATTACTTGTGGAGGGTTACTAGTATATTGTACATGAGCATTTTGAGTGCTCTGCAGCTTTCTATTTTACCCGTTCCGTAAGCTTTTGTTCATTCCGTAAGGTACCCTTCGGGGAGAAGTACTAGTACTTTTCAGTTAATCGGGTTATTTCTTCTAATTACTTTTGTAGGGTAGCTAGCATATTGTACATGAGCATTTTGGGCGCTCTGCAGCTTTTTATTATACCCGTTCCGTAAGCTTTTGTTCATTCCGTAAGGTACCCTTCGGGGAGAAGTACTAGTACTTTTCAGTTAATCGGGTTATTTCTTCTAATTACTTGTGGAGGGTTACTAGTATATTGTACATGAGCATTTTGGGTGCTCTGCAGCTTTTTATTATACCCGTTCCGTAAGCTTTTGTTCATTCTGTAAATTAGTACAACCCCAATTTTACAGCTTCTTTGGGTGGTAGCGGGAGGAATCCGACTCTCCCACCTCGAAGAAGTAGCCTTCAGTACGACCCTGATCTTCAAACTATATAATTTCTGCTCTGCAGTTCACAAAGGGCTAACATAAAGGAACCATGTAAACTGAACTTGAATAAAGTAAAGAACGCAGGGCGCTCTTCTGGGATCAAAAATGAGAAATTTATTTGAGACCGCTGATTTAGGGCGGGAGGGGATGGAGTGGCGCAACTTGTAATCCATATGACTTTGGTTGAAACATTAAAACCGAACTCCATTATTTTTTACCATGTGTCGGAACTAAAGTCATATGGAAAACCAAGTCATTAAATTTTGTATATTATTTGTGTGTTAAAAAAATGAAGCGGTTCGTGGGTTGGGATTTTTGCTCCCGATACGTTGCGCTGCTCTACTATGAAAGTAAATCACCCGCTAAATTCAAAAATTATACAAAAGTTAAGTGTTGGAAAAAACATGTGGTATCAAGATAGATATCACGCTACAACTTCAAACCGAAAATAAATATAATAATTTTTGTATTTGGCGGGTTTTCTCCTTTTTTATTCTTAACGGGAGCAAAAATCCCAACCCAAAATAAAAAACATTTTTTTCCTCGAGTCTGAGGACTTGGTTTTCCATATCGTCGTCTAAGGCGTGATACCTACAGGAGAACAAAAAATCATATGAAAAATCCCTATTTGTACATTAATTTCAAACTTTTGGCAAAGCTCCCATAAAAAATTATATTGATTATCTTGAAAACAAAATTTATGAAAATCAAGTTAGGTATCTAACGAAAAATTTGATACCAAAACCTATTTTTCGCCAAATTGTCACTTACGAGGTATCACGCCTTAGCCGACGATATGACTTTGATCGGAACATAAAAAATAATAATAAAATTAGTAGGTGGAGGGCCACCGCAGGAGCACCTCCGGTATATTCATTCCTCCATGTTTTCAACACATGTAAAATAAGAGGGGAGGATTAGTCGCAATTAATCATGATATAGTTTTATAACGGACCCAGTGTCTTCTTCACAAGAGTTCGGAACATTTCCCTCAAAGCTCCCCGGGAACGCGGACGCCAAAGATAAGCCATCTCGCCGTCGCGTTGGCGTTTCGCTTCCGTCAGCCAATCAGAAAGAAGAATTTCGCGTTCCCGTTCCGTCGATTGTGAACCGGCCTTAACAGTGAGCTGTGATGTCAATTGACCCACATTGTCCAGTTTGTCGGACGATAATGTACTCAGTTTTGTACCCTTTCCCTTTATCAGTGTGAGTTATGACAAAACTCGACCCATAATACCAAATTTTGGGCCAATAGTACTCAAATTTGTCCCTCTTCCTTCCTTCAGAGCAATCAATGGTAACCATCATTAATAGAATCCACTTTTGAGGGTCAAAAAGCCAACTTTTGAATTTTTCTTAAGCTTGGGTTTCCTAGGAAAGCGGTGCCGTAATATTACGTTAGAAAACATCCCATTTTAAAGCACGCCAGTAGTTGCCTGGGGAACGGTCAACTGGCATGATTTAAAAGGAGATGTTTTCTAACGTAATATTACGGCACCGCTTCCCTAGGAAACCCAAGCTTTAGAAATAACCATTGTCCGGTATAACATGTCTGATTTTTTTCCATAATGACTAAAGTAATCAGTTTTGCGGCTCGAATAGGCATCTATGATACCAATTGGCCCAATCATATTCAACTCTGAGGTCTAAACAGCAAATTGCGACGCTAATAGTTTCATGTGTATTTTTGGCTGGAAGTATTAAGTTTTGTGGGCTAAACAACTGGCCCATAATCGCTCAATAGGGCAATAATGTTCAATTTTGGGGGCAAACAGCGAGCTATGATATTATTTGGCTCTTGACGGCCAATTTTAAGCTTGATTAGTCAATTTGCGGGATGCACGGTGAGTAACGATACCTTCGGCGAGTTGTGATACATGCATTATGATATACATCATTGCAATTTTCACAGGCATGCTTGCCTTGACCTTCTGTTTTGACAAATAGTGAATTTGTACCCAATCAAGCACATAATGACTGGGTGGGGATATAATTAACGTTCTTTTTTGGCATAATAGCTGAACTTAGAAGCTAAAACATAGAGTCCAAATAGGGTGAGAAATGAGGATCTTCGATTTTCAGAGTCAAAGTAGAGTGTAGTAGAGTTGTGGGAAAAAAGGGAAGTTACTTCACTGTTCCATTCTTCAATGTAACGAAAAGTTTAAAAACATGCACTAATTATTTCTTCGAATAATCTGAATCCGGAACAAAGATTTCAGCTTCTTAGCACTATGGCCCATTTTAGGTGCCAAAGTGCGACTTCAACCCATCTCTTCAAACCATTTGATACACGTGTGTGGTCGATAATGTCTGGCTAATAATGGTCATTTTCACAACAAAAACTCAGAGAGCGTATTATTGGAATGTTCATTAAACTTGAGCATGAAAATCTGTCTCGCGAACCATTATAAATTATAATATTATTTTTATTATAAAACTATTATAATCTTGGTTTCGAAGGTAGTATTACATATTATACAGGGTGTTTCAGGAGGAATGTACAATACTTTGCCATGTTGTAGTACGCACCTGGACGCACCAAAAATACCATATGAACATACGGTCGAAAGTGGTTACCCTACGAGATATTGGCATTTTCCTGTTTTTCGCACCTGGACGCACCAAAAATACCATATGAACATACGGTCGAAAGTGGTTACCCTACGAGATATTGGCATTTTCCTGTTTTTCCCGCTCTTCGTGACGTTTTTGCACAAAGAGCGGATTCACAGCTCGCAATCCATGTTTAGACAAAAACTAATGACTGATTCGGAGAGAGCAGAAAATTTCCTTCTCGAATCTGTCATTAGAATGGGTTTTCGGAGTTAATTTGAACATGTACTCTGCATGCAAACACAGGAAAAATGAAATGCCAAGTTTTGTTCCGACAGCAGCCTGTCGGGAAAAGTGCATTTCATTCATGCGACAATCGAGTCAAACCTCATAAGTTAGACCGATATCAATCAATTATGAATGACATTTAGGCCGTGGTATAGAAAGTCAAAATCATAAAATCGTGTTTCTTTTTAGTGCATTTCATTCAAAAAATGCACTATTGGTCTCGCCCAATCGTCGTTTTTTTTCACGTTTCAGAACCCGTAGAACACGAATCCGAGGTCGGTTCGATTTGCTATACAGGGTGTTCGAAAATTCGATGCTCAGCCGAAAACTGGTCATAGTACAGCTGATTTGTGGTCGAAATTACTAAATTCACTTTTCCGGAATTCAGCTTGGTTTTCGAGTTATTACACCATCTTTAATTTTTTCGTGGGGCTGTATTTTTTTTTGGAATACTTGCTCCCGGCCGCTCTAGAATCAATTCTAGCTCAAAACTAATTGGGTCATTCGAAAGAGCGCACAATTTTCTTTAAAATGACTGTATTGTATTATGAATTTGGTCATTTCCTCAGGGCGCTAAAGCTGCTGGAAAGTGATGTTTTTTTATCTTTGTATCTTTCCCATGTTTTTCAGCTGCGATTTTCTCCCACTCCTTAAAGGAAAATATTTTTTTAGGTTTATTGGAAAAACTTCCTCATTTTGTCAGCTTTCAAATGGAGTGCAATAGCCTCGGGATTTTACAAGTATTTGTGAAGAAGTAGCTGTCTGAATAGTAAAAACCGACGGGCTTTGATGGGGAATGAGAGATCGTTTTTAGATTAGAAGTATGTTTTGAAGCCAGAGTTGGTGAGGGGAGAGGCAGGGCCTCTCAGAATGTCTGAATGTGAGCTAATAAATTACAAGAACAGCATAGATAATATAAGTAATAATTGAAAAAACAGTCAATGTTTAAGGAAAAAGTGATTAAGAATGAGGAAAAAGTACGAAGTGCCGTTCGTTGTGGAAAGAGCGACCCTTCATCTGCAACCAAATGTTCCTCCTTATGTGTAAACCGACATCAACCAAGATTCGGCGCTGCCTTCGTAAAACAGAATTTAGATGAGTTTTTAGCAGTAACGCAGAAATACTTTCACTGGTCTCTCAACGGATATAAAACGTCCTCAATGCGCTCAAAAAGAGCAGAACCGCAAATAATCGGTGAATAGGAATCTACTGATGAGGAAAGAGTCGTAAATGATTTTCTGCTCGTCATACCTCGACGTTTTAGGTTAAGGAGGTATCTGAGGGATCACCCCGATTAAGGATTTAAAATTGCTGAAGTTCCCATGTATTGGGGTTTAATCCCCATGCCACGAAGGTAACTCATTACATTACCAACACCAGTTTCGAGTGAATGTTCATATAGGAAAAATGAAAATGCAAATTCTTTGGCATTTAATTTTTCGCGATTGTTTCAACGATTACGTCTTCTTGTAATGCACAAAAACGTCGCCAAATTCCTGTTTGATGTCCCTTTTCGCACAAGGAGAACTTTGGCTCAATCAGTTATCGTTCCCCTCATTCATTACCCATCACTAATTCCGAATATCGGCTGTTTTTTCAATTGCTATTCTTGTACTTTTTGTATTTTATTAGCTTACATTCAGACACTCCGAGAGGTCCCTGTCTCTCACCTCACCAACTCTGGCTTCAAAAGATACTACTGGCTTTAGAGGATACTTATCCTCTAAAAAAGTTCTGTTATTCTTCACAAAGCCCATCGGTTTTTACTCTTCAAACAGCTACTTCTTCGCGAATACTTGTAAAATCCCGGGACTATTACACTCCATTTGAAAGCTAACAAAATGAGGAAGTTTTTCCAATAAACCCAAAAAAATATTTTCCTTTAAGGAGTGGGAGAAAATCGCAGCTGAAAAACAAGGGAAAGATACAAAGATGAAAAAATATCACTTTCCAGCAGCGTTAGTACCCTGAAAAAATGGCCAAATTCATAATACAATACAGTCATTTTAAAGATAATTGTGCGCTCTTTCAAATGACCCAATTAGTTTTGGGCTAGAATTGATTCTAGAGCGGCCGGGAGCAAGTATTTCAAAAAATATATAGCCTCGCAAAAAAATTAAAGATGGTGGAATAACTCGAAAACAAAGCTGAATTCCGGAAAAGTGAATTTAGTAATTTCGAACACAAATCAGCTGTACTATGACCAGTTTTTGGCTGAGCGTCGAATTTTCGAACACCCTGTATACAGGGTGTTCATGAATTACCTGGAAAGAAGAAAACCAGTTATGGGGCACATCATTTGCCATCGAAATTACTATTTGCAGTTTTTGGAAATTCCGCCTTGTTTCCAAGATATCACACATTTCATGATTTTTTCACGAATGCCCTTTTTTCCCATTTAAATGCTTGCCATACGCTCATAAAATGGTACTTGCCCAAAACTAACCAGCTCATTGGAAAGAGCACAAAATTTCCTAAAAGAGGGGCCTACTTTCGGGTGAAAATTATTGTCGTACCATTCGTGAGAGCAGCCGATTTACTAAAGAAACTGGTAACTCACATTTCCATACATTTTTCCGACGCGATTTTCCCCTCTTCGCCATTGGGAAGAAAAAAATTGAAATCAGTGGAAAAACTTCCTCATTTTGTAAGCTTTCCAATGATGTACAAAGGTTCATAGTTACTGTATTTTTCCATTGAGATATGAGCAATAAACTTGAAAAATTCAGCCAGAAAACGTGAGATTCATGCATTTCTGCGACAATATTTTATTACACAAGTAGACATTTTTTTTCTTCTTTTATTTTATTTGTGACTCAATTATTCATCTTTCATCTTCTTAGTCAATAATTTAAGTTCCTCTCCCCTCCGAAAGAGACCCCCACCCCCACTCATATGAGTGCCTACGTAATTATTCTAGGGGGAGGGGGGATGACTTCACGAATCGAGCTTAAATTAATAATTAGGAAGATAAAAGATAAATAATTAAGTCAAAAAAATAAATAAAATAAAAAACAATAGTTCCTTCAGTTATAATGGTACTGAAAAAATGCTTGAATTCCACGTTTTCTGGCTGGCATTTTTCAAGTTTTTTACTTATATTTCAACGGAAAAATACTGTAAGTGTAAACTTTTACACATCGTTGGAAAGCTTACAAAATAAGGAAGTTTTTCCACTGATTTCAAATTTTTTCTTCCTATGGCGAAGAGGTGAAAATCGCGTCGGAAAAATGTATGGAAATGTGAGTCACCAGTATCTTTGGTAAATCGGCTGCTCTCACGTGTGGTGCGAAAGTAATTTTCACCCGAAAGTGAACACATTTTAAAGGAAATTGTGTGCTCTTTCCAATGAGCTGATTAGTTTTAGGCTAGTACCATTTTGTGAGGGTATGGCAAGCATCTAAGTGGGAAAAAATGGAATTCATGAAAAAATCATAAAATGTGTGAAGGTGTGAGGGTGTTTGGCCTTAGAGGTGAAGCGGTAATGCTGATGAGGGGCACCGGGAATGGGCCCGAAATGCATTCTATAAAAAACACCATGGCTGTATGGTTCAAAAAAAAAAAAAAAAGTTTATGGTCTACAAGTCGAAGCAACAGCCAAGGAAAGGATTTTGAACAAATTCCGAAATTTAAAATGTGTGATATCTCGGAAACAAAGAGGAATTTCCAAAGACTCCAAATAGTCATTTCGATGGCAAATGGTGTGCCCCATAACTGGTTTTCTTCTGTCCAGCTAATTCATGTACTCCCTGTATATTATGTTACACATATACATATATGTGGCTCCTCGCTTGTTAGCACGATCACGGTCGCAATTTTTGACTTAGGGCAACCAAATTTGGTCTAAAAATCAATAGCGTGAATATCTCGGATGAGTTCGTGATCCAGATAAATCGGTCCACGGGAACGGTGTGAAAGTGGGGTTTGAATTAGTTGAAAATTCGCTATCGCACGGCTGTTGCTTCAATTGCCCCCAAAATTGACTCGCGTACTGAGAAATGAACGCGCTTTCGTATGAGACCCTAGTGAACCAAATCCGTTGATATGGCAGGGGAGTTCTCGGCGGAGGGGAGCTATTAAATTAACGCTATGCCTTACTGGACCAAAAAATTTCATTGACATTGTATTTTGAGCCGTCTCTTTTATTTGATTTGCCTACAGCCTAATAAATCTTGAGTGAAAAATCCTGAGGTGGGCCAAAAAGGAAGGAACAAAAAAATATTTAAAAAAAATTGTTTCGGATTCGAACCCAGGCACTCCGCATTCCGAAATGATGAAATTGTAACATACCATTTAACCTAATGTAACTGATCTGAAAAGTAACGTAATCTGAAAAAAGTTTTGTTCCGACAGCAGCCTGTCGGGAAAAGTGCATTTCATTCATGCGACAATCGAGTCAAACCTCATAAGTTAGAACGATATCAATCAATTATGAATGAAATTTAGGCCGGGATAAAGATTTTAGTTGCAAATAAGTCCTCTAACAAGAGTCCGCCTACCCTAGACAACCAAACTGACTCTGTTTCATTTTTCATTTTCATAATTTTGTTCCCCTCAGTTGGTGCCAAAAAAAGGGGCCTGCGGTAAAAAGTTACCGCAGTAACGTGCATGAGTGCATTTTTTGAATGAAATGCACTAAAAAAATAGCACGTGAATTTCAAGGTGGCGTAGGTAGCTGTTTTATGGTCTCATGAGTGGCAAAATTGATGAAAACTTCTCCATTCGATGGCCTTTCGAATGGTGTATTACAAACCGTATTTACGTGAGCCATGAGGGCAGCAGGCACGCTAGAAACAGAAAAAACGTAGGAAAATGGTCGTATTGGAGCGATAATTACTTGGGATTATTTCCTTAGCGGACCCCTGTAATTTGCAAAATAAGACGGCTATGAGCTATGGTGGTATGCTAACTTCATCTAGGGGCGGTGAGACATGAATTCAAATGTGAAGGATAGTTTCTAAGCCCCCACCCCTACGGATGGATCCATAATTATTGTTACTTCAACCACTCCCCACCACCGGCCGTCAAGCCCGGAGGTGGGGGTAGATTCCTTGTACTCTCGGCGTTGACACTAATTTTAACACTTCCCTTGAGAATCACGCCAAGTCTCCCGTTCTTTAATGAAAAGAGCCCAGAGACCCGTCACATAAGAAGCGTGATCGGCTTTTTAAGCATTTCATATCACCTGACATGAAAAATAAATTCTAGCCATCATGAGAGGGGGTTATGATGGCGTGGTAGGCAGCAAGGGAGCGAGAAAACCACATAAGTCCCAGATTACTACTACCTGCGTGGCTATAGC
Source organism: Corythucha ciliata (assembly GCA_038030265.1). NCBI lineage: Eukaryota > Metazoa > Arthropoda > Insecta > Hemiptera > Tingidae > Corythucha > Corythucha ciliata. The sequence continues at coordinate 41,264,403 of CM075942.1, read as the reverse complement.
TATGTATAAAAAATTATGGATTCAATTGAAGGGAGGGGGGTGAGCACTCTGTCCTTCTTAGTAGAGCACGCCGAGTGGCCATACCGCCGTTGAAATGAAGTTACTCCCATAGACTGAATCGTATATTGAAATCCTGAATCGTATTTGGGTCCGCTAAGGACATAATCCCAAGTGATTATCGCTCCAATACAACCATTTTCCTACGTTTTTTTCTGTTTCTAGTGTGCCTGCTGCCCTCATGGTTCATGTAAATACGGTTTGTAACACACCATTCGAAAGGCCATCGAATGGAGAAGTTTTCATCAATTTTGCCACTCATGAGACCGTAAAACAGCTGATGTACGCAATCTTGAAATTCACCTGTTATTTTTGACATTTCATTTTTACTGTGTTTGCAAGTAGATTACATGTTCAAATTAACTCCGAAACCCATTCTGCTGCTGTCGGAACAAAACTTGGCATTTCATTTTTCCTGTGTTTGCATGCAGAGTACATGTTCAAATTAACTCCGAAAACCCATTCTAATGACAGATTCGAGAAGGAAATTGTCTGCTCTCTCCGAATCAGTCATTAGTTTTTGTCTAAACTTGGATTGCGAGCTGTGAATCCGCTCTTTGTGCAAAAAAGTCACGAAGAGCGTGAAAAACAGGAAAATGACAATATCTCGTAAGGTAACCACTTTCGACCATATGTTCATATGGTATTTTTGGTGCGTCCAGGTGCGTACTACAACATGGCAAAGTATTGCACATTCCTCCTGAAACACCCTGTATAGTTCGAGAGCTGTCGACAGTCCCATTCAACCGGAAAACATAGTCACGAAAGGTGTGCAAAATGAAGGCGTATGACCCCCTAGTACATTTAGTATTTAGTATAGTAGTATATTTATGGTGGATTTCACCACCTCGGCTTAAGGTTCTCCTTATAGTTCGAGAGCTGGCGACAGTCCCATTCAACCGGAAAAACATAGTCACGAAACTGGTCTCATTCGAAAGGTTTTATGGAACTGATTATAAATATGATCGCTTGCCGCTATGCCGGCGTCTGCCTGGGGCATTTGCCCTCTGTGGCTCGTCAAACTCACGAAATTAGGGATATTAACTAAACGGAAGATCGAAGTCCGGAAAATGGTCTTATGCAACAGGTTTTATGTGGCTGAATACGAAAATGATCATCTGCCAACATCTGACAGGGGCATTTGCCCACTGTGACCAGTCAAACCGCACAGAGGGAGAATAATTAACCGGAAGATCGTAGTCCTGAAACTAGTCTCATTCGAATGGTTTTGTGGAGCTGATAACGAATATGATCGTCTGCTGGTGTCTGCCCTGGGGCATTTGCCCTCATTGGCTCGTCAAACTCACGAAATTTGGAAAATTCAAATTAACAGGAAGAACATAGGCCTGAAACTGGTCTCATTCGATAGATTTTGAAAAGATGATAACAAATTTGATCGTCTGCCGGCTCCTACTTGAGGCATTTGCATTTGAGTCCCTCAAACAGTTCGATTCGAATCGAAGCACATCACGGATTTTAGGGCCGTTAGCGGCTCTGAAAGTGGCAGAAAATGAAACCGTTGAGCCTTGTCACTGAATTTGTTCGATGTTCAAGACACCGTTCATGACTCCCGACTCCCAGAATTACCCCTTGAGATTCGCATACGAACGTAGGGAACGCCATCCTTACGTAAATTGAGAAAAAGAGCAAGTGGCTTTTCGAAGTGGTGGTGAGTGGAACCACCGAATAGCGCGACTGTTACCAAAGTTAATATATTCTATTTTTTTTTGCCAAGTCAACAAACACCTGGACAAAAGGAGCGCGACGAAGTGGTCGCGCACTCCGCTTCTCTGTGGCACCACTAAATGAGAAGCGCACTAAGTGGCCTCGTGTGTGGGGGTTAAAATTAAAGAAACGCCACTTCAAGCCATTTTTTTTTTGAAGCGCTTCAAAAGTGGCCCCGTGTGCGGAGGCCCTTAGCCATGTAGTCATATTTTTTGGTCACATTTCCTGTTAAAGATACGTACGGAACATTGCCATTTTTGGGAGTGCAAATAATCAGCCCCCCCCCCCCCGGGAAAACACCCTTTTTTGGCCAAGAAATCTCGTGATTATGGTCAAATTTGGAGCTTGAAGTATGGAGATTTTCACATCTAACGCATTTGGGGAGCGCAGTACGGTCTTGTCGTCCAAAGGAAGCTGAAGGTGCTTGGTGCGCTTTTTATGATAACCCACGTAGCTTCCTGGGATTTATTTTTTGAAATGGGGGGGGGGCAAATCCCCCAAAATTTGTACTATCATCGGCACCTTCCTTAATTTCGTTAAACAATGCCAAGCACAAACGTCATAATCTTCACATTCATTCCTTAGCCCTAGAATTCCCTCCAATGTAATTGCCCTTTTTACCTCACTCCTCACCCCGCTGACCACACAGAATAAATGGCTCGGAGCCGATCATTTAAAAGGTCATTACCAGGAGATAAATAGGATAGCTTGTAAGTAGAACGAAAGGTGGAGTGGGGTGCGAGGAGGGTGAAGGATTTGCAGTATCAGCCTTTGACTTGATTGGAACCAGAGAAGCCGGGTGGCTTTAGCGAAGCTAAAACAGGGCTCACAGGCGTAGTAAAATCCACCTTATTCGCCAGCATTTCTTTACTCAGTTTAACATGAATAAATACGCGAGATTGGTAACAACGAAAGAAATGTGTTAAATAACGAAACAAAAATTCTGTGCCTTCGTCATCGCCGTTCTTTTTTAATAGATACCTGTAAATAAAAGACAACTTAGAGGCTACGATAAACACTGAATTAACGTCTACGTACTAAGTGTTGAAATTAAGCCTAGAAAGTGTTAATTAAATACGTAAAGCCAAACAGCGACACTACAATTTGTACCTAATTTTCAATAGAACAAAATCTAAATATTTCCTATAAAAAATGTTTTCACACGATTCATCATGCCGACGACAGACACTTGTGAATAAAGAAATCTACAATTGAAGTCTCTTTTTGCTTAAATGAAAGTTGGACTACTTGGTTGGGTCTAGAAAATCAATAAAATTAAATAAACACTCATAAAAAACCAAGGTCCCCAATGAGTATAATATTCGAATTTTCCTTTATCATATCATTTAAAATATAGAATTCAATTAATAAATTAACACTGAAGTCAATTAAACTAATTTAATGTTATTTAAATAATAACTTCAATGTCATAAGGCATTTCTCAAAAACTATAAATAGAAGTAGGAAACTTATTTCCTTAAAAATAGTTTTTAGGCTTTGCATTCATAAATAAAAATCAAGTTCCCCAGCATTCCAAGTCATCAAAAAACGAAAGCTCTGAAATAAGCGAATTTTTAGGTTTTTTTTCGGACAGAGCATATTTGGCACTGAAAAATGTAAAAAGGGGGGATTAAAAGAGAAGTTAAGTGCCAAAGGCCTCACAGTGCTTCTTACAAAATTTTCATGTGCTGGCAGTGAATATTTCGTTCAACAAAATTGTCACTCAATGGCATTTGGAACACAGGCTACTAGTCTATTCTTTCTCTTCTTCATGAGTTATTATGTACTGAATTGACTTCGGGGATTGCAGTGAGGAAATTTTTTTCGTAGAAATGTACGGCGAAGAATACAAGAAGAGAAAGAAAGGACAAATGAAAAAATTAGTTTTATAAGAAATCAAGAAGACACTGCGCTTAGATCAGTACTTTTTGATTAAAACCCCCTCGGTTAGTGGTCCACGGGGAAATGTTGTAAATTTACTTTCATAATATCGACTCCTGTCAAAGTCTTAACCATTTCCGGTACTTTTGTTATAATATCCAGCACCTCCGAAGTTATTTTGGCCGCGCCTACATCACCAGACCCAGACGACACCATCGTGATCTTTTTCGTTTGCGATAATGGAGCAGCCACTTCGGCGGCCATCTGCGTATAAAGAAAACGGCGTCGTTTTGTTTACAGTCGTTCAAAGGAAGAGGGACTTTTCTGTCACACAAACCTTAGGAAGATTCTCCAGTAACATATCGACAACAGCCGCTTGTCTGTACTCGCGAAAAGCGGCAGCTCTTTTTTTCATTTGTTCGGCTTCGGCCGCAGCTTTCGCTTCCAAAGAAGTAGCTTCTGCTTCGCCTTTGAGTCGAATGCTCTGAGCCTCGGCTTCAGCTTCCATAATCAGTCGGATTCGGTTTGCTTCCGCGAGCTTTTCCAATCTTTAAGAACAAATTGTGCTGAGAAGTTGTCTGCGTAGTGTACCTTCCACGATCTCAATTACCTGAATTTTTCGGCGTCGGCGACGCTTCTTACTTGAGAAATCAATTCCTGAGTTTTCCTTTGCATTTCCTGCTCCTGTACAAAAATCTCTTGTTTCCTTTCGACAACTGCAATTTGCATTTCTTCCTCTTTAATACGTTGTCTCGTTTTAGCCGATTGTAATTCAAATGCCATTTCAGCTTCTGCTTGCTAAGATTTATCGTTTTCAACAACAGTACCGTTCGGTTAACATTTACTTTTAATACCTTCGTTCTAATTTCTTTGTCATAAGCAGCTTTTTTCACAGCAAAATCGCGCTGAGCTTTAGCGATTTCAGTATCGTTGAAATACCTAACAAATTATTCGTCCAGGGGGTGTCAATCATTGTTTCGAAAGGAACAAAAGTGTATTTTAAAGCTCACTTGCTCGCCATTCTCGCTTCTTCAGCTAAAGCCTCTTTGATTCGAGCGTCTCGTCTCGCTTCGGCTTCTCCAATTCGGGCGTCACGTTTGACTTCGGCCGTTCGAGCCATTCCCAGGGCTTTCAAATATCCCTACAGGTGCACGTCCGCAAGATTTCATTCATTTTTTTTTTTTCAACATTTTTTCGAACACACCGAGGAAAATGCATGCGCAACGGGTAACACGTCCAAAGGGATTAGATTAGTGTTTTGGTGGCGGAAAAAGTTGTCCTGTTCTCTGTTTTCCCGCCGTCGGTGAGTGGAATCGAGCGATGAAAATGAGTATACTTTAAAAAGTATAGGCACACACAAGCACAAGCACTACAGTAAGTACAAATTTCGAATGAGATCACTCATATGCAATGTTTAACAAAAGCAAGCATGGGAATTAAAAATCCATGTCCAAGCACAACAAGGCAATGAAAATTAATATTGATGTCTTTTGATTAATATATGCATCAATAAACCACACAAAAAAGGCTGCATATTGCCAAAATTCAACTTTTTTTATGGAACGTTATACTGCCTACGGTAAAAACAAGCTTCAAGTACAAACTGGTGTAAAGAGATATATTGGAGCTTGGGAGAAATGATGTTCGTAGAACGGAGCAAACTGGAGTATCTTTAAAGCTGTGCTGAAGGATCTTAAAATAATGGCGCTCCTAATTCAGTGTGCCTCATACCCAACATTTATTGGTAGTCATTACACCGGCCTTGATGTTATGCTCTCTCCAGTTGCAGTCAGTGCCGTACCCAGATGGGGGGGGGGGCTAGGTGGATTGCCTCCGTTTTTAGCCAAGTTTTTGGGAAATCCCAGCAATACGAAGGGCATTAATTATAACACCCGACCCCCGCCGGTCCTTAAGTAGGCTGCGGACTACCGGAATCGCCCCCTCCGGAAGGATTTCTAGGTATGCCCCTAGTTGCAGTCAACTAGAACCTATTTGAGATGTTTTGAAAGTCTCAGCAATTCCTCCTCTGGCTCTGGCCCACAAAAATTGGATACGGGGTGGAGGGGCTGCCTAGGCATTCCATTTCGACAGGAATAAATGAACAAGTTTCCGACTCGTTAAGTTACTTTCCGAGGATAGCTCTTTCCCTAAATCCCTATAATTAATTCCCAATAGTTCTTCACAAAAACGAATCGTTTCAAAGGAAATGTTTATTTATAGATTTAGGACAATTCTATAAGTCCCCTTTCACACTAGGAGAAAAAATACACCGATGCGCGCGTCAGAGTCAGACTCCTGCAGTCAAAATACGCGAAACTCTATGGGACTATTCACATTAGTCACGGACGCGGGAGTAGTCTCACCCCCGAGAAAAATGAGGCCGACGCGCGCGCCAAAATGTTTTCTAAAAGGTGTTCTTAAACGAAAATAACGACAATAATTAGGCGGGATCATTCAATGTGCTCATATTCCTTCTCCCCTATTCCCATTGATTACCCCCACGTACTACGAAAAGCCTTAATTATTATTAGTGCACCTTAAATTTAGCCATTTTAACTAATTTTTCACGCAGCTCCTCCCACCAGAGCTCCTTGGTCACAAGTACACACAGAGACTATTGGTTTTTGCACTCAGAGAGAGTCACTTTAGCTGCAGAATGAGCGTTTACCTCCCATACACCGGCAAAAATAATGTTGTAAAATCATAGTCAACTTTTCACCAACCTCAACACTCGGCGTCAACAACGCACGGAGTACGGAGTGGCAACAGAAACATATTATATGGTATGGGAGCCCCTTCAACCGTCCCATTCTTTTGTTTCTTGTAAAATAGGTAAACATCTCGGTAAAAGGAAATATCTATGGCATGCGGCAACTGTTTGCAATACCAACAATCAAATTTGCAGTGATCTTTTAGTTTTAGGCCTTTCATTAGGAGTTTTCGAGCATGGTGAAGTTTAAATGGTGATGCTGCTTCTTAAATGGCCTAATGGAAGCGTTTCTGAACAGAATTTGTCACCACGCTCATGTGAGAAAATAACCTTTACATCACGGTCAACATTCATTTTTTGAGGCTTGATTACCATTGTGTTTCAGAGAAGAACATAACGGGGGAATAAGGGCGATAAATCGGCGAATTTATGTTTTGGAGAGTGGCAAATCCACGAAATTGGAGTTCAAAGGAAGCCAACCCAACTAAATCGGGCAATTAAAAAAGCCAAACCTTTGAAATTAAATAAATAAAAATAAATAAATAAACCAGTGAAGTTGATTTCCGAAATAGGCAAACCAGGGTAGGTACCTATTTGTTTTTTTCAAGAACCATTGATGTCCACGAAATAGGTTTTTTAAAACCACCAACTCCTCGAAATTGGGGGGGGGGGGTTGAGGCCGGCGAATTCTCGAAATTGTGTTTTTGAGAGTGGAAAATACGCTTAATTTGAGTTTCTCTTTGCAAGGAGCCACAGCCAACAGGAGCGTGGTTTGAATTGGTTTTCATTTTTGATGAAACATTGATTGGCTTTTGGCATGGACCCACGAATATACTTTGTTTTGGTGAACCAATCACACAAAGTATTACATGGGCCGACCCTGCAAAATTTGTGTTCAAAGGAGCCGCACCCACGAAAATGCTCTTTGGAATAAGCCAATACTCTGAAACGTTTGATTTTGAGGGTGTGAAGTTTGCTTTGATAGGGAGACAACCCCGTGCAGTGCAATTTGTTTCTGGTGTTCCTGATTCGTAAAACGTGGATTATGAAGAAGTCAAATCGATTGAATGTTCTTTCCCAAGGTGTCAAGGCGGGATGGTTCTTGTACCACCCAAGACTGCGAAATTGGATTTTGGTTCTGTAAGCGCTAAATCTGCGAAATTTGACTAAAAGAACTCGAAATTTTTGTTACTGCTGTTTTGAAGGACCCAAACCCGTGAAATTTCATTTTTTTAATGGGGCAACCTCAGTGAAGTTCATTTTAGAAATAGTCAAACCAGGGAAATTGTTTTTTTCAAGAGGCAAGTCGACGTCATTTTATTTTTTAAACCGCCAAAATCACTAAATTTGTGATTTGAAGCCCCCAATTCCTTGATTTTGGTGGTCTGAGGGCGGCAAATCCACGAAATTGAGTTTTTGGGAGCGAGAAAGCCGCTAAATTGGGTTTTCAAGGGAGGCAATGTCCGCAAAATTGGATTTTGAACGAGCCAAAACCACGAAATTGGGGTTTTAAATAATCGAATCCGTTAAAAAATAAAAATTGACTTCAGAAATAGCCGAGCCAAGGAACTACCATCGTGTTGCCATGATTACACCGAAAATCGAGGGACCACAGATAGCGCATCGCCGAACCTGTTTTAAATGGTGTGTAGCAAGGTCGACTGATTCTGAGAGGAAGCCAGCCAAGTTTTCTGGTAGAAGTGTCAGTGCAGGTGAAGGCGTAGACTTACCTAAGTTGTGGTTGGTTGGTGGTGGTGGTGGTGGGGGGTGTTCTAACTGTTTCTGTCGCATTCAGTCGACGGTATGGGAGATCCCTATCGAAGATGTGTCTCGAGGCTCTAGGGATGCTATAAACCTTTCGAATGGGACAAGCTAGAAATCCCACTCCAACCTGTACTGATGGCGACAAACGGGCATTGATTTTGTGCCCGTGGGCTTTCTAGTCGTTGTTTTGGGTGACGATATGAACCCACCCCCATCTCAAATTGGCAGAAAAAGAATCGACATTTAACATTGAAGCTTGACTAGACTCAGGCGTGGAAGGTCGCAAAGCGTATGAATCTCTTTTGTGACCAAGATCTGCCTCTAGATCTTGCCTTGAAAAAGTTGAGCCTCGTCTCGATATGAGTATCGAAACCAAGACTAGGGGCCGAATTCAGAAACCACCATTACCGAAACCTTAACTCAAGTTGATTAAAAATCATAGGTCTTAAATTTAAGGAAGGCCTCAGAATATGGCCCTAGGCCTCGGTACATAACTATTGCAGAGGCACACAGTGACAATAAACTGAGATTATTATGAGTGTGAGCGGACGGGGGAAAAGTATTTTTTTAGATCATTGAGGGGAAGGCATCGTCAACATCACCACCCATTACTTTTAACTCAAAAGTCAAATTCAGGGTCTCAAGGCAGAATGCCAAGGTTCAAGGCCAATTGTTAAGCAGATGTAGAGCCGAATTTGCGGGTTTCTAATCTTAAGTACAAGTTTGTTGGACACCGGTGCCAAATTTCCAGTTTTTTCGTTGAAAATTCGTACTGTTGGGTACTCGGGACAAGTTTTGACTTTCTGACGAAAGTCAAGCAATTTCTGTATTAGGAATGGATGACTTCTCCTGCGGCTTCATTACCAGCTCGTACGCAGAAACCCTCTACCTTGGTAGCGTAATTTCCAATTTTCGTGGCCAAAGGGGGTTTTTCCGCGGGTAAAAAAGTTGGAAAATAGGGATGCCCCCCCCATTTAAAAAAAATAATGTATAGCTATACACCTCCTGATTCAAGAGAAACACTCGTAGCCTATAGAGACAGGCTTCTCGTGAAAAAAATAGGCGAAATAACGAAACTATGGACGTATCCATGTCAAAAGCCGCAAGTTCAAAAATCACCGTTCAACAATGTTATGGTGGAAATATAATAAATATCTTAATCCGAAGTACACAAAAAATGTTGCAAGGGAAGAATCACACTTCCACTTGATGTACTAAAACAGAAAAAAATTCCAGAGTACCCCACGTACACATTTCTCGGTTTTCTTTTTTTATTAAGAAGTATCTACGAAGTTTCGCAGAATTCAGAGCACTACTGCGGCTCACTTGAAAGAATATTCTACGTTTCCGAAGTAAAATGAAATTTGAAAAAGAGATAGGCACTACTGAATACGCATAATTTCCTCCAGGATAATGATTTTAGGACTCTTCTTGTTGAAAAACCAGGCATGTCGTTAGCACTGGCCACAGAAATCAAGGGTCATGCCCCCCTGAGTTAAGGTGACTTATTTGGGGCGTGGATTGTTTGCCACAAAGTTCACGTCACTTTTTTCCTTTAATTTTGTCTATTCTTCGTAAAGTTTATGAATTGCGTTTATGAACTTTGCTCCAGGAAAGAAAAAGTGAGTGGCGGTGTTAGAAGGGTACGGTGACAGAATTGTGGGCGTGCCCCCCCCCCCCCCCCGCCAGTGGAACTCTTGATCCGGTCTGCCGGGTCACTCTCTCTTTTTTCGCAAAACCCATCCCCAATTATCTCTGGCACTTCTTGTCTGCAGTTGCAAAAGTTCAATGGAAAAACTCTATGAGAGCTAACTACATAAATAGCACGGCAAACAGGGGCTAAGGAAGATTATACTTGGTCTCTGCTAAAAAATGTAACGCGCATGCTCATTCATTTTCAGCGAAGGAATGGACTTCGACAGGCAAATCGTAGGAACTCATTCTAACGCATTACCAATTAAGTGATTCGTAAGGACGTACCTTAGCCCCCTTTTCGAAGCAGAAATTAATAAATAAATAGATAATAAATAAAACGGTCTTGTAGGCTCCAAAAGACGCATGCATAATATACACTACAAACTAACAACAAATTAATGGGAGAGGCACCTACTTCTTCGTCACTGATGTCTTTTATTGTGTACGACACCACTGTTATGCCCATGTTGACTAGATCGGAAGATGCGACCTCGAAAACCTGTTTACTGAATTTTTTCCTATCTTTGTAAATTTCCTGCAGACAATTTAGCATGGTTTAGACATTGTTCCGAGACCAGAAGCAAGGTGGACATACTTCAACTGTCATGCTGCCCATGATAGCCCGCTGATGGCCTTCTAATGTCACAAGAGCAATATCTTGAATTTCGGAGTCCTCTTTTCCGAGGAATTGTTCGCAGGCAGTCATAAGCATCTCTTCATTTTGGCCTTGAATTTTGACCTGTTTGATAAATTGTAAGTATTAGGAATCTCACGATTATGAGAGGGGGGGGGGTAGTTTTATTACTTGGGCAATACCGGTCACAGACAGAGGTACTCCTTGAATGGTGTACACCGTAGGGCTTTTAACTTCCAGCGTCATAGTATTCAGTGATATCCTGTGACAGGGAGTCGTGTTCAATTAAGGCATGAAAATCATACTTGGAAAATAGTGGCAAAGGCCGGAGAGATTTACCTCTGAACTTGTTGGATACACGGCCATACAAATGCACGTCCTCCAGGTACTAGCAATGGCTTTGAATGACAGCACCCTGACACAACAAGAGCCTCGTTTGGCCCACAAGTTACGAACCCCCAACCCATATTAACGGAAATTCAACGAAATCAGAAAAGGTACCTCGCGCTGAAACTAAATGAAAGAATAATTGACGAACTGAGAAAAAAACAATCTCGAGTTTCCGGGTAAGTACATGCGTATTTTCGGCTTTTTAGCATAAACGTTATGGACAATGAATGTTCGAGTAGTAAATATTACAAACGAAATAGTCAACTTGGATATTTACGGCGAAATACACTCAGAAAATCTCACTGAAAGCACAATATCAATAAATAAATAAAAAAACGAAAAACCTGCAACACAAACAAAAATGACAAGCAGCTCGGACAGTGAAATTTTGATAAGGCGAACTTGTCAACAACTCGTAATTTTAACAGGCGGCGTTTAGGGGTTAGCCGGGGGATCGATAAAGCCTAAAATGAGAGTTTTTTAAAAAGAATTGTGCTCACAATCGTAACAACAACTAAATTTAGCATGAAAACTTATTTTTTCGGCATTTAGAGCCTAAGCTATGAAGCGCACTACGCTTCGCACAAATTTTCCTAGGAAGGGTTTTATGCAGGACGAGGGCTATAAGGCAGACAATTGAATCTTTTGCTGAATTAATTTGGTATTAAATTGGTGGAGGGTAAATTGTATGCATCGCCGAAGAAATCGTGTTTTTCACGTTCCTCTCATTCCTACGTCAATTAACCTGTGACGTCAATGTTGATAGGAATACCTTCAAAAGTGCCCAACCACCTCTCTAAATCTTTTTATCGTAATCAATAATTCTTAATTTTCACTCCAAATCCAAAAGTCCAAATGAGCCGATGACGAGTGGAAGGTTGGCGTGGCCTTAAAATACTGTGCGTAGTCCCGGTTATACTATTTACAAAAGAATGTCCTCCCGAAATCGAAATAAGTCGGTCAAGGTGGAAAACTCTGAAACACGCAATGGTAGAACGACTACGGAAGAAAAGTTCAACGCTGCCAGGGCTCGAATGCAACAGTCAGTCCAGAAACACTTGGATCAAGAACTGGAACAGTCGTCTGAGGAGGAGGACCTCGAGTCGGATGCGATATTCGGTGAGTTCTAATCATATTTATCGGACTAGTACTTGTTTTTTGTTACTAACAAGAAAATATTGAACCAGATTCCGTGATTAAAAAGTACTCGACTCTCGGTGGCAAAAATGAAGACTTGGGACGAACCCAAAATTTTCTCGAAAATGCATTCCAGTCAGGCGCTGCCGTCTGTCTCATTTGCATCGCTACTGTTAAACGCTCAGAATCGGTACAGTCCTTGACGTTCGATTATTCAAATGGCGACGTTTCCATCTAAATTATGTTTCAAATACGTAGATTTGGAGCTGTGACTCTTGCTACGGATTTTTCCACTTGTTCTGCGTTCAACGATGGGCTAAAGACAGTATTGCCCACCAGAAATTAGCTGATGAAGATCGGCAGCGTACGCGTACGGATAGCTACTTCTGGCAATGGTAAATTCCTGAATTTTTCGTTTACGCCTATAAAGTGCAAAAGGGACGTTGTTTGTCTTGTTCAATGATCATTGTTGTCCAAGTAGATTGGACAAGCTGTGGGGCAAGTACGAAGGGGTGTTATAATTTTAATACTGCGTTCAATCACATTTAAAGTGGTTGTGACGTGGATACTACCAGTGTTAGTGTTATTTAATTTAACACCCATTCGTACTTATGTCCTTGATCACTCGTAACGCCCGAATATATGGGATGAGGGCATGGGCGCTTCCATTGTTGGGTTGAACAGGCCCCACCCTGATGTAGGCTGGCCCCTCCGGGAAAATGAGACAAAACCCACTGCATCGAATATGTGCCTCGAGGTCCGTAGTAAAGTCTATTTTGACTGGTTTCGGTCATGCAGTACCCCAGGGCCCACCAGCATTTTTTGCTTGTGAGCCGTTACCAAAAAAATAATTATGAACTTCATCCCTCCCCCCCACTATAAATCAAACATTCTGATGCAGAGGCCCCTCACACACTGGACCACACCACGTGCATGATTTCAGCCAACAAAAAACGTTAAATTATTGATGAAATTCAGGAGCGAATCCGAAAGGGGGCCCTTCTGGGCCGAAAAAAAAACCAGTTGGGTGTAGTCTTATCCCAATGTTTGTTCAACATGTGCTTGATAATTTATCCCGATTTTCAGATTCCCGTCAGGGCCTCTTGAAGTGGCAGGAAAAAAAAAGTCCGAGGCTAAATTTGAGACAATGCGCTCGGTCACAGGTAAAGAGCAAAACCAGTCATTTGTGGCCGAAATTGTGAGATACGCCAGTTCGAGATTTATCGATGCTAATCCCCGGCCAAAATTGGCACACCCTTCTAATTTACTGTTCTTGGGACAGCCAAGCCCGCGGTAAAAATAGAGGAAAATCACTTATTCTCGTATTATTCTTTGAAAAAGCGATCATTCACGTCTAAAATCGAGAAAAATCTCTTGTTCGCGGGTGACATTCAGAAAAACACTGTTTGCGGCAAGATTGAGGAAAAGCGTCAATTAACTCACGGCTAAATATGAGAAATAGCACTCATTCGTGGCAAACATTGAGAAATAGTACCCATTCGTTGCGGTTTCGCGATACATCGTCCCGGCCAAAATAAGGAAAATGCGCTTATTCACGGTTTTGTAGAGATCGTTTCAAGCTAAAATTGACAAACTGTGCTCGTTTACTGTAGAATTGAGAAAAAAGTTGCCACTAAAACTGAGGAAAAACGCTAATTCACGGCTAAAAAATAAATAGCCCTTATCCGCGGTTAAAATAGGGGAATTGTGATCGTTGTTAGGAAAAATTAAAAAAAAAAAAGTTATCTGCGGTTGAAATTGAGAAAAGACGCCAGTTCGTTGTTTCTCGATCCTACTTCCTGGTAAAAATTGCGAAAGGGCTAATTGGTCGTTGTTTAGAACAAGTTTGAGGCTCCAATGAGGAAGTAACGTAAAAAAAAAATCGCTGGAAACATTTTTTTTCGAAAGAAAATGACTAAATATGACCAGGTATTGAATATTAGTGCGTAAATGATTGATTTCGATTTTTAGCGAAATAATAAAACTTGCCATTTTTTTTTTTGTTACCTTAAACGGCCGCGGCCGGTCTGTGACTCGTGACGTAGTTAGGGGTTGTGACCCCTCCCAACCCTCCGCATCATGGCTGTTATCATGACTTGCCCCTTCTTGTCATTCCTATTCTCTTAAGTCCTATTGTTTGATTTGTGGGAAGCTATTGTGAAGGTCATGCGAATGCTGTTATTACGTCATCAGTCTATCTAGCCTATTTCAAATGGGTCCCGCATCCCAATAGTTTTAAAAATTAATAAAAAAATATAGGGCCTGATTTTATTTGAACGGATCGTATTTCATGAGTTATGGTACCCAAGCTATCACGACAGCATGATTTTGGAAAATGTGTTAGGTACTTCCTCATTAAGAAAAAGCGCGAATTAGCGCATACAATTTGGAAAAAGTGCTCATTCACGGCTAAAATTGAAGAAAAGCGTTCATGGGTGAAATTTGGAAAATTCCCAATACGTTTGCGATGCAATGTCCGGGCTAAAATTAAGAAAATGCCCTAAATAGCGGTTTAAGGAGACATTTTCAGGATTAAAGTTTAAGAAAAGGGCTCGCTGAAGGAATAATTCAGAAAAATCACTAATTTGCGGATACAATTGGGGAAAAACGCCAATTCGCTGCTAAATTGGAGAAATAACCCTCGTCCACGTCTTAAATTGACGAAAAAGTGCTGTTTCATTTGTTTTTATTTTGCACCAATTCTTGGTTTGTCGATGCCAAGTCCAGGCCGAAATTTTGAAAACCTTCAGTTCACGGTGTTTTCTGATTTTTTACGAAATAAATTAAGAAAAAGGGCTGGTTCAAGGCTTAGGCCCGTATTTATGAACGTTTCTTGAAGCTTCCTTGAGTCAAGGCGTCCTTCAGAAGCCTTCCTTGACAAGTGTTCGTGTTTATTAAACTTTCTCGAGTTGAAGACTACCTTGACTTCAAGGAAGTCTTGGGAAAATTCGTTCCTTGAACCAAGGTAGCTTGTGATCTGCCTTGAGGCTTCCTTCACTCCATTAGGTCGGTCGTCCACTGGAAGCGTTTTCGAGCGGCGTTACGACGCGCGACAACGAGCGTACATCCCAAAGGCTCCAATTGAATGTGACAGCCCACTGCAGGCTTAGCTGCAGTGAATTAAATTTAAGCCTTTTTGGATGTACGCGCGTTGTAGCGCCGCTCGAAAACTCTTCCAGTGGACGACCGGCCATATCTGTTACCTCCAATTTGGTTTCGCATTCCGGTATGGAAATTATAAAAAAAAAACTATGGATGGAAATGATGACTTCATCGAATATTTGCGTCACTTAAAGCTTGTACACACGGAGACATTTATGTCATGCCATGAAATTTTCAATATGTTCGTGTGATGGTACTGTGAAAAAGTATAAAAACCATATGCTTTCATGAAAAAGCCAGGAAACCGCTGGAAAATTGTCAATAATTTTCCCCTTTACCATCTCCATTGTAGAAACTAAGCCCAGAAATACCACACCGACAAGGAACAAGACACCAGCTATTTAGCCGTGAAACCGTTAATTATGTCCGAAAATATGAATTTTCCTGTTCACAATTTAGTAGTGGGCATACTTTTTCCCCCGGCAAGCTTTCATTCGACCAAGAAACAGAAAACGTTCCTGCTAGAATCACGTTTATCCGCCAAAATACTTGCACTTGAAGCTCAGAAAGACTATTTTGACTAAACTGTGGAAGGTAACGACGTTGTGAGCGTTCAATGGCTCTTGAAAATTAATTTTACCCAGGAAACCTAAAGCCCGACACTCACGTGCAGTTTTAACTGACAGTTTGAACTGAACAGTTCAAACTGACAGTCTAAACTGCACGTGAGTGAGCATTTCGTCTTAGTTAAGGTGAACTGCACAGTTAAACTGTACAGTTCTCAGTTCAATTGCTAATATCCGACGATTGTTTCCGCCGTTTCAACCATTCCTTGCACCACTGCCTGCGTCTTTTAGGTTGGTTACTCTTACTTTCCTGATGAATAACTGCACAAATTAAACCGAGAACGGCAATGCGGTCCTGCTCATTGGAATCCATTATGTTAACTGAAGAATTGAACTGTACGTGTGTGGGGGACTGAACTGACTGTTTAAACTGTGCAGTTTGAACTGACAGTTCAAACTGTCCGAAGTGGGGCCGGTTTAAAACCCCAGAAGCTAAGTCATGAGTCATGACTGTGTGACTGCGTCCATTTTCACCAAAAAGTCCGCTTGAAAACCTTACCATTCGGCTGCAAGAAACATGGCATTTGAAACTGCAAATTCAATCGCCCAATCAATTTGTATGGTAAATAGGTGTAGCTTCTGAATCTGGAAAATTTGCTTGTTTAGTCCCTTTTAATAGCCCCAAGCCCAAAAGGGGTGATTTAGCCTCAGTGATTTAGACCTACACCGTCACGAGAAAAGGGCAGTTTTAACTGAAACCCATCACAAATTAATTTCGACTTGAAAAATGTTTGTAAGGTGGCGGGGGGGGGGAGCCTAAAATACTGCTTACTATCACGAAATCCAGTAAGAAAAGTCTCGAAATCCTGCATGAACACATTGGAAATACCTCCCAGTAAATTATTATAAGGAGAAGAAGGGTGAGTGCCACGGATTTTTTGGGTTCCTCGTGGGTAATTCCTTAATTTTTCGTCCATGTTTTTAAATAATTTTCAGTGGAAATACCATTCAACAATACATATCTTAAGTTTTACCCTCTCCCCCTCACCACAATAATACTCTGAGGCCACGAAACTTGCCGCAAAATGATTTAGCTTCAGCAATCTACTATCAACCACGGCAATGATTATTTTTCTCAGCAGAAACTTTTTCCTGGAACCTGTGAATTTTAACATTCATATCAGAATAGTGTCTATTCCTCCTCAGCATCAACTCTTTCGGTTCGCAAATGGATTATTACCCGCGAAACTGACAACTCGGCGAAACTAGACTACGCTCTATATAGAATAATGTGATTATTTGACCAAACAAGTTGCATTTTAGTGTCAGATTCGAACTTTTGGACGCTCCTTTTAGGAAGGCTGGATCCGCGCCTGCCCGATAGTCTTAAGCTGCGTATACACTTGCGAGCCGAGCCTGAGCCGAGCGGCTCTAAACAGGCTCGAAGTGTGTTTTTGTTACGACGAGCACGTTTTGAGCGGCTCGCGAGCCGCTCGTACTAGGCTCCATCTCCTGTCGGTTTTTCATTCAACATCAAAGAAATTGGTTCGTCAAGTTGGGACGGGCTTTTAGTAGGCTCAGAGCGCGCTCGAGACAAAAGGATGAAGAGGGGGCATTTCTTTGAGGGGAACTTTGTCATCTCCCTTTTTCAGTTACCGGGTTTTTTGTTTTTCTCTGTTTTCACCATTGTCGATGTCGTCGTCGTAATGGAATGGTCAGAGGAGAGGCAAATTTCTCTAATTGAGGCCTACAATAACATCCCACTTTATGGGACCCGAAACCCATTTTTTTCTTTTTCGATACAAATCCGTTTGCCACCACCGACGACGCGACTTCCTTTTTTTTGGGCTCTCCACACTAGCCATTAAATACGCCGCACCGCTCATAATATAGAGCGATATAGTATAGACTCTGTCAGAACTACCACTGAGAAATAATAAATACACTTCATACGGCAGCTCTCGGCTCGTACCATGCTCACAGTTTTCCCCCGGCTCGAGAGAAACAACATTTCAGCGAGCGTGCTCTGAACATGCTCAGAGCACGCTCGGAGCCTCCAGCGAGCGGCTCGCGAGCAAGTGTAAACGCAGCTCGAACAAAATCAAATAATTCAGGCAAGAATTGGTGAAGAGGGAAATTTTCAGGACATTTCTGTCTAGAAATATGTCACTGTTCAAATCTTCTAAAATGTCATGATTGATATGTTTACTTGTTGCATCTTACGTGTTGTCATGGAAGCGACGTGTTGAAGTGCTCCTCAATTTAATGATTCAAGAGAGGGGACAATTAAAATACTTCAAAGATGTGCGAAAGATTCCTTACTGAGCAACTCCATTGACTTCAGAATGGGGATCACAAAAAAGAAATAATTTCTTTATTTGAACTAACCACAACAACGAACAAATCTAAAACTTCAAATTTAATTTTTTTAGACGTTTTGAACCCCAGCTTCAGTAGATATCATGACATAAATGTCTCCGTGTGTACAAGCTTTAAAAAGTAAACTATTGTTAGGGTGCATGCGGCAATTATTGGCGGTCGATTGGCCCTCTTGGACTGGAATACTCTCAGAAGGTCCGGCAAAACAACAATAAGAACCGTCGTAAAAGGAATGAAGAAAATGGGGAGGGTGGCAGATTGCTTTAACGGGCCCTGCCTCACATTCACTTTCCGTCGGGACAAGTACTCCGTCATCTCGGAGAACGAAATTTATAGCCTCGGCCATGGCTGCTGTATCATTGTCGGCAGCTCTCTGGATTTCGCGCAGGAAGTCGGCACGGAGATGGTGGGACCCTCCCTCTTTTGCCGGGCACCTTTCAGTGAAAATATTTCAGTCATAAAATGAGTTTAAACAATTTATTTATATTCAAACCAGATGATTTATTTCACTACTGTACTGGCGCACTAAATGAAACGGCGCTTTTCATAGGTTGAATCAGCGTCTAGGGAAAACTCGGTAGTAAATCGTTCCTTTTGAGTACCTTGAAGGCGACCTTGGTAAAGGAAGCCTTGAGCCAAGTGAAGGAACGTTTCTAAATACGAAAAATGGTCAAGGCGTCCTTTTCAGCAAAGGGAACCTTTCTCGAGGACGCCTTGACTTCAAGTCGAGGAACTGTTGAAGGAACGTTATTTATGAACGTTCCTTGAAGCTTCCTTGGGTCAAGGAACCGTTGAGAACAGTTTTGATCGAAATAAAAAATCTGTTCTAAAGGGGCCCACACACGGTCAAACATGCTTGACAAGCATGGTTTTATTAGTTTCGCTTGTCAAGCATGTTTGACGTTTGATGTCGCACCCACACGGTCAAACTTGACGTCAAGCTTCAACTTCAAACGTGCCCAAGCTTCAGCAGTGCTCATTTTGCAATCATAATATGTTTAAGTATGGATATTAACCATTTGAGTTATTTGTATTGCCTTATCAGGGCCGAAGCCGCAAAATAAAGCGCACAGGAAGAAGAAAAGGTCTATGTGGACCAAACAATGGCTCATGAAAAGAAGTACTTTGGCCACGCAAATCTCTTGAAAGAGCTGAGATGTGCTCAGAGATTTTTTATAAATATATTCTTTTTTCTTATCGTCTGTCTTATAGACGTAAAGTGTGCAAGTATGCTCCATGTTTCCAGGAAAGTATGTCCTTTCCTCGTGAAACACCCAATATTTAGTCAAAGGATTATTATGAAAAACCAATTTTTTCATTCTCATAAAAATCACCCCAATACCCTTTTTTCTTTATGGTTTGAAACACACACACACGATCCAACATGTTTGTCAAACCAAATGTTTGAGAGCAAATTTTCTGGCAGTGACTGAAAACTGTCAAACGTGATGTCAAACCTTCAAACATGACCCCACACACGATCAAATCTGCTTGTCAAGCGAGGTTAGCAAACATGCTTGTCAAGCATGTTTGACCGTGTGTGGACCCCTTAATGAATTTCAAGGGCTCCTTAATGTCAAGGAGCGTTCATAAATACGGGCATTAGAGTGTAAATTATTATTACTCTAGCTGTCTCCACTTATGCCTTTTCGCGTGCGTCAGAGGCATTGCGCCATAGCGCACGGTGTGTTGAACGTGATGAATGGCTATTGCATGCCTCAAAAAGCTGGAAGGATATCAGAAATTGCTTGAATAGCTTAGACGCATGCGTCGTTGAAAGTTGAGGCGCAAGTTGAAAAGGCGCGTTGAATTGAAAGAGGAAGACGAAAGCGCACAAGTGGAGACATACTCGTACCTTAAGGTTCAAGGTAGAATTGAGGAAAAACACTCATTTGCAACTAACATTAAGGGAAAACGCTGGGATTAAGGGCAAATTGACAAGTAGGGTTCATTCGCGGCTAAAATTGGGATATGTGCTCATTCACGGGTAAAGTTGGAAAACAACTCTGTGTGCCTCCCTTGAGAAAAACTCTGGTTCCGCGCCTGATGAAATCAGATGTTGAATACGTGCACTCTTTGAATTCCATCACTTTCATGATCGTATGGAGAGATTTTCCGGGAGCGGGCCAGATCCCCTCCCCCCGCATCCAACTCCACTCAAGCATAATCGCACAGCTAAGAGTGATTCTCGGTAACCGCAACCCGCGGTGACGATACGGCTAGCTCCTAAGTCACATTCACCGGTTTTGGTTACGTAGATGGCTAGAATTTTACTAACTCAGGCCGATTTCCCATGGTTGACTCCCTGGAAAGCCAATTTTCTATTGAAAAGTCCAATTCCACAGGACTTTGACTTATTTAAAAAGCCATTTGGCGGTTTTTATTCCTATAAAAATTCAATTCAGCTGCCTGGGATCTTCGAAGTCCAAATTCCTCAAATTTTGCACTCACAGGACCCACTTTCGCCGTTTGACTAATTCAAGAACCAATTTTGCTTTTGGCCCCTTAAAAAGATCATTTCTGCCGATTTGGCATAAAACCAAATTTTTTGCGGGGTTGGCTCCCTAAAAAAGCGAACTTCACGGATTTCACTTTCACGCCTTCAAAATTGATTTTCTGGTTCATTGGCTCATTCTACTTCGCGGGTTTTGGGCCTTCCAACAACAAAATTTTGCAGGGTTGCCCATTGGAAAAATTTCGCGGGGTTGGCCCGCTGAAAACCCCTATTCAGTAGGTTTGGCCCACTCTTGAACCTGATTTGGCGGGTCAGGCTCCTACAAAAAATAAATTTCGAGGAGTTGGACCATTCAGGGATTTATGAGTAACAAAGAAAGGACACCCTCAAAGTGCGCAGCACCCGAGCGATTGCTGCCAGGGGTGCTTGCTCCGCCCCCTTTGCATCCCATTGGATACGGCTCTGACTGCTTGGATAAAAATTTTCTTCACTTTTTACTAGCCTTCAACACCGAAATACCAAAATTGAATTGTCACGGCGGGGGTTGTGGAATGTGACGTCACCCCATTCACTCCCGGCTCTCTATTTAAATGACTCGCTTTGGTTTTAATTTCTAGCCCCAAATGCAGAAAGGACTACAATTCTGCAAGCGTCCCTTATCGCTATGAATGTTTTTGTGGTCAGAAGCAGGACCCGGAATTTCAACCGTGGCTCGTGCCTCACTCATGCGGTCAAGTGTGCAGCAAACCTCTGGAGCCGAAATGCGGGCACACGTGTCTTCTTTTATGTCACCCAGGTTAAAAAAAAAGTCTGTTTTCACAGTAGATTGACGAAACTTACGTGTGGTTCAATGTCCTACAGGTCCGTGTCCACCGTGTCCAAAAATGATCAAATCGAACTGTTTTTGTCTGGCAAAAAGAGAGAAAACGGTACGCTGCAGTCAGAAGTACTGGTCGTGCGCACAACCTTGTCGAAAAAAACTCCTGTGTGGTAAACACGCGTGCGAACTTGTTTGTCATGACGGCGACTGCCCTCCGTGCGATAAAACATCGTCAGTAAAGTGTGACTGTGGACGAGAATCTAAGTCGATCCCTTGTGCTCAGTTAACTTGGAAATGCGACAAAGTTTGCGGCAAGCCGTTCAATTGCGGCCTTCACTCGTGCGAAATTGTCTGCCACCCAACTGGCGAATGCGGTGTCTGTCCTAGATCCCTGCCCAGGTCTTGCCCGTGTGGTAAGGAGACCGTGGACGTTGTGACGTCGTGCTCTGAGGAAGTGAACACTTGTGGTGGTACTTGCGACAAGCTGTTAGATTGTGGAATGCATACGTGTTCCCAGCGGTGTCATCGAGGGCCGTGTGGGCCTTGTATGGAATTTTTGAACAAATACTGCCGTTGTGGGTTGCACGTAAAAGAATTACCTTGCACCAAAGAGTTTCTCTGTGAAACTAAATGCAAAGGAATGCGGGACTGTATGGTTCACCCGTGCAGCAGAAAGGTATGCTACTAGTTGAACAATATGAGCTATTTACATTATGTTTATCCTCGTTATGAATTTTCTGTTTATCAAAATATAATAGTGCTGTGACGGACGGTGTCCCCCCTGTGAAAAACCGTGCCGAAAGACTCTAAGTTGTGGAACTCACAAATGTACATCCGTGTGTCATCGTGGACCTTGCTACCCCTGCCAGGTCACTAAAACTATATCCTGTCGTTGTGGCTCGACCGTTGTGACCGTCCCATGTGGAACGCCGAAAAGAAAAAAAAACTTACGCTGCAATAAATTATGCGAGTAAGAAATAGCATTTATTTCGTGGTCCTTATGTCTTTTCCAACGACTTACAATGTTTTAATACTTCAGCATACCGCCAGATTGCCATCACGATAAACGGGAAGAGCATAAATGTCACCAAGGTCCCTGTCCCCCTTGTCCACTTATCTGCGGTAAAAAAAGATTCTGCGGCCACCGTTGTACACTGCCCTGTCACTCGGCCGTTCTCGTTTCCGTCCAGAAAACAGCTCAGCCGTGGGGAAAACCGAGCCCTACCACAGAAATCAAAGAAATGCCTTGTCCAGACTGCACAGTACCGGTCCCTGTGTGGTGCCCCGGTGGTCACGAAAAGCTTCACTTCCCCTGTCATCGTGCCGTTTCACAACCTTGCGGCCGACCCTGTGGTCGACTTCTGCCCTGCACTAATCACAGTTGTTCTCTTCCGTGTCACAAAGTGTCGAATCCCAAGGGTGAAAATGTCAGAACTCCTCATTTTATTCAATGCCGCTCCGCCTTCAAGTAAATATTTTATTTTGCAGCTTGCAGGGGATGAATGTGATGAATGTACAGAAGACTGCGATGCCGAGCGTCCCTGTTCGCATCCTTGTCCTAGTATCTGTCATCCCCCACCATGCGCTCCCTGTAATATCACTTTGAAACTTCGTTGTCACTGTGGATTAAATTTCACCTATTCGAAGTGTTCAACCTGGCTCGACTCCGACGATGATTCTCGGAACGCGGCTCGTTCTTGTGGCAATCAGTGTCCTAAAAACGTAAATTCCTAGATTTCTACCATCATATGCGACTTTCTTATTCACACTTTTTTTTTCCACACAGTATCCCTGCGGGCATCGGTGTACGGCAAGTTGTCATTCAGGTGAATGCACTGACGCGATTTTGTGCAAAAAGAAAATAAAAGTCACCTGCCCTTGCAAACGAATAAAAAAGCTCGTCAACTGCCATTTGACGAATGACAATATAATTTTTTGCAACGAAGAGTGTAAATCTGAAAAACTCGAAAGAAAGCAAGTGAGTCAGATTTTTCTAACCCCGCTGGATGAATTTATCTTACCAAGGTGATTTTCAGAAAGAGGACAAGGAAAAAGAGGAGGCTCGTCGGGCTGAAGAGAGACGGCAGCGTGAGGAATTTGAAAAATTCGAGAAAAAACTTCAGGGTGGTGGTAAAAAACAAAGACCTCCGCCCAGGGAACGAGTCTCGAGCGATGGAGAATCTAAAAGTTTCTGGTCAAGGAATAAATATTTTTTGGCGTCCTTAGGTTTCGCCAGCGTTGCATCATTGCTTGGAGCCTATTTAGCTTATAAATAAACCATGCCTTGATGAACTAGTGTAAACGGCTCACTGAACTGACGACATTTTTCTAGTGAGAGACTGTACCAAAGCTCAATGACCTTCTGTTGTCTGTTGAAATCCAACATGGCTCAAAGAAACGCAAAGAATTGCTTTCTATTACTAGAAAAATAATATTTCCCAATAAGTAAACTCGTAAGATCTATCAGTATGACAGATGAATGGCCTGTATAACGATTTCTTCTGTGTATGAAAGAGTTGATATACCAAATATTGCTTTGTGTAAGATTCGTTAAATAAATATTGTTGGACGTTTTGTACCCATATCTTTCACTACGCTACGCCCGTCCGTTGATTCTTGGTTCTGAATGAACCCAGTGGTATAAGAGGTTCTGAATGTTTTGGTTACGGAGTAGGTACACAGATTATTGGACCAGTAGCAAGACCATTTCCTTTGAAAAAAGCACCGCAATTGAAAGGAGGGAGCAAAAGGGAAGTGCGCCCTCATAACTACTTCAGGGTTTCGGATAGGGACCCCAGGATCCCTGTGAAATTGGGATTTGAAGGAGAAAAATCCGCAAAACTGGGGTTTCAAAGAAGCAAAATGAAGAAATTTGGTATGGCCAGTCGACAAATTGAGGTTTTCAAGGCCAACATTAGTTTCCGGAACATGCTAACGATTTTAAGATGACCTAAAGCCACAAAAGCTGGTACTGGTGGAAGAGAAATAAAGGTATGAAATTACAAAAAACCGTGAAATTCGGTTACGAAGGAGACAAATCCGGGACATTTGGTTATGGAAGAGCGAAAGTCACGACGAAATTGTTGGTTTAAAGGGCCAAAATGATGAAATTTAGTCCGTAAACGAGTCAATAAATTGGTTTTTCGAACTAACCAAACCTGCCGACCTGGTTTGGACCAGCAAAAACTCATGAATTTGGGGTTTTAATTTAGCAAAAATCCCCGAAACTATTTTTGATGGCGCCAAATCAAAGAAATGGGGTTTTAAAGAGCGAAAGTCAGTACGAAATTGAGATTTGAATAAGATCCAAGTCCACGGAATTTGGTTTTTGAAGTCGCCCACCCGTGAATTAGCTTTTCAAAAGAACGATATTTCAAACTAGCCGTGAATTTCGCTTTTGTACTTGCAAAATCTGCGAAACTGATTCTAGAAAGAGCTGTATAAGCCCACGAAATAAGTTTTTGAAAATACGCTAAATTTGGGTTTAAGATAGAAAAAATGCGTGATGTTTTGTTTCGAAGGAGCAAAAACGGTGACATTTGCCAAGCCGCAAAATATGTTTTTTCATTGTTCGTTTTTCGACAATTCAATTTTTCAAATTGGCCAAACCTGCGTGGAACTGGTTTCGGAATAATGAGCCAAAACCCACAACACTTGGGATTTAAATAGCAAACAACTGTGAAATTGGTGTTTGAAGGAACGAAATTACATTTTGAAAGAGCGCGACTTCGCAAAACTAGGGGGATTTGTACGAGCCAAAATGACAGTTTGGAACTGGAATACATAAGCCCTGGATCCTCGATTCGTCCAGGATTTGTTTTTGAAAAGATTCAAATTAGATATTTCTGAATGAGCCAACGCTGCGAAACTGATTTCCTTAAGAGCTAATACCGCGAAATTCGGTTTTTAATAGCATGAAATTCGTAAAAAGTTGGAAATGGCTAAATCTGAGACGCTGTTGAGTTATTGAATCCCCGGCGAAATAGGGGTTTGAAAAAGCCCAACTCACGAAACTTGTTTTTTCGTCGTTCGCATTTCTTGCCAAATTAGTTTATGGAATTAACAAAACCTATGAAACCGATTTTATAAAGAGCTAAAGCTACGCAACATGGTTTTTAGTATAGGTATGGCAAACATTGTCAAAATTGGGTTTTACAGGAGCCAGACCCGCAATAAACTTTCTTCTTGAAAGAGTAGAAGCCACAAAATTTGGTTTTGAAAGAGCAAAACCTAGCCCCTGACACTCGACCTTACCAGAAATACTATGGTTGCCAACCGTCCCGGGGTACCCGGAACCGGGTGAAGATGCGGTTGCTGTGGCGGGATAGTGTTATTTCTTATTCGGTGTCTATTGTGTCGGTAATTATTGTAAACTTAAAAAATCAAAAATAAAGTAAAAATTATTGTAATAACTTATTGTGGAGAGAGAGACGATACCTCTGTAAAAAAAAAAAAAAAACTTCAATTCGAGTTAACTCCATATACTGCCCATCCATCCCTCCTTTGAAAGCGATTACGTCGGGACGCAATTCGTCCCGGATTGTGCTCCAAATTACTAAAAGAAACTGACATTGGGCGTATAATAATTTTATTCTTGGAATGAAGGTGAGCGTGAACCTCTGGCCTGATGCATCAAGTGAGAATAAATTAATGAAAATCACCCCAATCGTTTGATCAGTCAATTTGGTAATCGAATTTTTCTTTTTCATCTTTCAGATACTTTTTTCTGAAGTTGTACGCCAACTTCACGCAACCGATGAACGGAATCTTTTAATTAGCGACACAAAATGGACAAAACTTTGTTTTTTTTTACGTCTGTTTGGCCAAAATCTTCATGTGTTTGCCTGTGTAAACTGAAGAACACTATACGCGCATAAGGCTTTGACGTCGGGCGGAAAAAATCCCCCCGCGAAAAAATGCAGTAAGTCGCCAACCCCAGAGAAACAAATCAAATGATCACTATTTCCCTAAAAAGAAAAGAAAAGAAGAAGAAAAAAAATTTCGCTCCGGCAGCTGGCGGTCGGAAAGAGTGCATTTCATTTTGTATACGGATACCCTAAGCAGTCCCAAAAGTAGTAATGTTGAGACCATGATTTGTTTCGTTTATGTTTGACCCTCCCTCGTACTGTTTGCTGCCGGGTTTGTTTAAGCTGAACTTAATGGGAATCAAAGGCTATTTCAAAATGGAATCATCCTACCGAATATAATGCTTCTGGAATCAACTGGTGATTTGTTGAGATTTTTTTACCATTTCAACCCCTATTTTCCCCCCTCCACCTTGACCGATTTGGCCCAAATGCAATACCGACCGGGGCCTTATGACTACTGATTTTTTTGCCAAAGCGCGTTCCGCTAAATTAATTTCTACGAGAGTTATCGTGCTAACAAGGCCTCACACTTACTTCCACCCCGGGGACATCGCCCCCTCCCCCTCGACTTTTTAAAAAAATTAAAATTGGAATCAAAGGCTACTTTAACATGGAGTGTACGTACTGAATATGATGCTTCTAGAATCAACTGGTGACTTGTAGTGATTTTTTGATCATTTCAAGCCGTA
This sequence comes from Corythucha ciliata, assembly GCA_038030265.1. Lineage (NCBI taxonomy): Eukaryota > Metazoa > Arthropoda > Insecta > Hemiptera > Tingidae > Corythucha > Corythucha ciliata. The sequence goes on along the minus strand of CM075942.1, from coordinate 41,237,531 downwards.
TTTTCCCCCCCACCTCCTTCACCAATAAGGCCCAAATGCAATACCGACCGGTGTCTTATGACTACTGATTTTTTTAGATAAAGCGTGTTCCGCTAAATTAATTTCTACGAGAGTTATCGTGCTAACAAGACCACACACTTACTTCCACCCTGGGGGCACCACCCCCTCCACCACGACTTTTTCAAAAAATTAAAAATTTTGTTCCGACAGCAGCCTGTCGGGAAAAGTGTATTTCATTCATGCGACAATCGAGTCAAACCTCATAAGTTAGAACGATATCAATCAACTATGAATCACATTTAGGCCGTGGTATAGAAAGTCAAAATCATAAAATCGTGTTTCTTTTTACCGCAGGCCCCTTTTTTGGCACCAACTGAGGGGGAACAAAATGATGAAAATGAAACAGAGTCGGTTTGGTTGCCTATTGGCGATTCAGATTAACCAAATGCGCTCTGGTGGCGGCCCCACGGAAGTAGGAAGAGCGGTAGACTCTCCATGGGCTCATTATGAGAAAACGCAGGTTTTGTTATTTTTTATGAGTTTTTAGGATTCTTAAAGTTCATTTCTTTGAAATATTAGTTGGTATTACTACTTTCTATTAACAATAAACTCATCATCGAGGAATAATTGAGATAAAATGAAAGAACTCGTGGTGAGAGAAAAATGATGGCGTTTTCCATTTACCGAGAATTTCGCACTGCGAGGGTGATTTTTCCTTCTATCCTTGATGAAGGATGGAAAAATCCCCCTACCCTATGCTACCCTATGATGAATTTCCGGTTAAAAAGGGTTGTTCAGCCCCAAAAACAGACTGTCCTTAACGAAATATGTAATTTTCCCCAATAAGGGTGCGTTTATCAATGCACTTATTCTACAGACAAAGCTGGGATAAGTCTGGTTGCTATGGGCCTTTTTGTAAACAGAAATGCAAAGTTCTCCGAGCTATTACTTGAGAAATCCGGTGATTGATAAACCCACCCTGCATGGTGTAAATATCCATCACAGTTGGGGGTCTAATTCCCCTCCAGTAGGCACAGGAAGGTAATTAAAGGAGTTATTAATAAAAGGTTTTCTGTATGAAATTTTTACTAGTCACATTTGAGACTTTTTGAGACTCAAATGCCTTGTTTGAATTGAACAAGCCGGATTATGGATAAGTGGTAGTTTTTTATCCAAGTGGTTAAGTTTTCAAGTAAAACTAGCTCATTAAAAGACGCGATTTCATGAGTTTACCCTATTCTGCAAAGAAAGCGAATTTCATCCCAGAAACTGACTGTGCTCACATAAAAAGGGACAATATGTTCCCCGAAGAACTTCCACTTTTGCCGGTTAAACGATCGGTGTAGCCTTCTAATGGATAAAAGCTGTCAATTCTTGAATTAACGATTTTTCTCCATTTTAGCCGCGAATTAGCGATTTATCTCCATTTCAGCGACTTTCCTTGCAAATAATTTGTGTTTTTTCTGATTTGAGCCGCTAATGAGCCATGTGATTATTACCCGTGAATTAGCGCTAAATTTTCTGATTTTAGCCACGAAGTTGTCTCAAGAAACCGCGACTTGCCATTTGCTCTATTCAATCCGGGGAATATAGCAAATGTTTTCAATTTAACGCAGTAAACATCCATTTTTTCCTGACTTCAGCCGCAAATTAGCATTTTTCATCAGTCCATCAGCTAATTAGGGATTTTTCTACGTTTCATCAACGAATTAAAAGTTCCCCCAATTTTCCCCGCGAACTACCCAACGCTTTTTCAGAAATTTGGCCGCGGATTAATGGAGAAAGTGCAATTTTTTTTCACTTTCTGGCACGAAGTTATGATCAGAAGCCGCGAATTGACGTTTTCTCAATTTAATCCGCGAATTAGTCAATTTTATCGATAAATTAGCAAGTTTTCTCCATTTTATAGCCGCGACTTAGCAATTTTTGTCATTTTTGCGATTTTTCACCCTTTTAGCCGTGAATTATAGCGATTTATCTGAATTTTGCAGAGAGTTAGTGTTTTTCTTTATTTCAGCCGCTAATTAGCGTTTTTTCTCAATCGCATCAATGAATTAGCAACTTTTCTTAATTTTAGCTCAAGATTAGCGATTTGTTTCGCTTGCTTTTAGCTATGAATTAGCGTTTTTTCGCAGTTTGAGCCACGAACTTGCGTTCTGAATAAGCCGAGAATTCATGTTTTCGTAATTTTAGGCGTGAATTAGCGCATTTTCTCATTACTGAATTATTGATTTTTCACGATTTTATCCGTTAATTACCGTGCTTCGTAATTGTAAACGCTAATGACTGTAATTTACACGCTATCCGCGAGCTTAGAGCTCTTTTCTCAATTTTTGCAGTGAAGTTTTCTTAACTTTATCCGTGATTTAGCACTTCTTCTTATTTATGGCCGTGAATCAGTTTTTTTTTTTTTTCAATAATTTCAGCCGTTGATTAGCCATTTATCTCCATTTTAGCCCCAAATTAGCGTTATTAATTAGCCGGGATTAAGTGGGGGATTGGCCCCCCACGAGGAGGCCCGAATTGTAGCGATTTACATTTCCATTTCCACAAAAATCAGAGGGGTGCCATGGGCGGGCCATTGTGAAAGGCTCAGCTGAGTCAGCGGGCCACTTTTTGGCTCGCGAGCGCTCGGTTGGCCACCCCTGCCCTTTCACCAACGGCGGCCTCTACGCCTTGGCGTCCTCTATTTGGCCGCATATACAATATTTGGTGCTTAACTCCATTTCCCATTCTTCGAAGCTCCCTTCTTTGAGACCCTTGCATTTATCAAATTTATAATGATTCACATAGGCAACATTATGAGACAACAAAAAGAGATAATGACTACGTACTGTCCATTATAGGTACAAACTAGGATACTAAATTCACTACGTTCCCGAAATGTAATCCCTTGAAAGCACGTCGTACAAGGTCGATCGAAGAAAGGTCGTAACCGCAAATCATTTTTCAATCAAGTGTGACAATAGTTCAGACGGAAAACATTGTAAACTCCTTAAAAACTGCAAAAACCCATTATTTAGCCCTTACGTTGTTGGTAAGAGTAGGGCTCTTTTCCGCCATTGCGCCTCGACGCTAGCGCTGCAAGTGATAATCTGAATCGCCAATACGATATGGGAAGGTGGACTCTTGTTAGAGGAGTTATTTGCAATTAAAATCTTTATCCCGGTCTAAATTTCATTCATAATTGATTGATATCGTTCTAACTTATGAGGTTCGACTCGATTGTCGCATGAATGAAATGCACTTTTCCCGACAGGCTGCAGTCGGAACAAAACTTTTTCCAGGTTACGTTAATTTTCAGATCAGTTAAATTAGGTTAAATGGCATGTCACAATGAGGAAGTTTCACATTTTCCAAAAATATTTGTTTTCGATTAGGCACATCAAATCTTCCACGTAAATAAATAAATAAAAATTTTAAACCCTTCAGAAATATTTTTTATTTCTCAACAAAAGTTGGCATATTTTAAATCCCGCCAAAACGAACATTTTCCGCAACGTAATCGTCGTTGTATTCTCTGTCCTTTTCATGCCTCTAAATATCTCATCTGTTTATCCTCCACTATTTTATTATTGGAGAGCTATAGTAGAAAATAAGGCAAAGAAACACAACAAACCGCTCTTCGACAGCTACATTACAGGTGACTTTTTTTCGGAAAGCGCCTATGACGCAAACATGCTAGCTGGGTGTTTGAAATGACCTAAAACTTCAAAAATCGCGTATTTATTAACTGTTGGATTATTTTACGAACGGATCATGATTTATGCTCTATTTTAGCATAAATACACCTTAAAAAATAAATTTATGAATAAGTTCTGACCCATGAAACTTCCTCATTTCACCATTGCGCAATGCGGAGTGCCAGGGTTCGAATCCGAAACAATTTTTTAAAAATTTTTTTTGTTCCTCCCTTTTTGGCCCACCTCAGGATTTTTTACTCAATATTTATCAGGCTGTAGGCAAATCAAATAAAAGAGACGGCTCAAAATTCAGTGTCAATGAAATGTTTTGGTAATTGGGTGGTCTTGAGTGTGCCTCGGCCGCTCGGTTAGTTCCCTCAGTGTCATTGTGTCCACCCCCCCCCCCCGGTAGTTAACAAGTTCTAAGAGGTTTTTGATTGTTAGTTAAGTTAATAAAGTTAGAGCGTTAACTCGTGATTTCATTATTTTGCCCTGTCTCCCCTGTAACGGTCCCAAAAAAGCCCCAAAAATCCCCCCCGTTACTATATATATATATATCAAATCGAACCGACCTCGGATTCGTGTTCTAGGGGTTCTGAAACGTGAAAAAAAAGTATCACAACCCATATGTGCGACCATCAGGGCGAGACCAATAGTGCATTTTTTGAATGAAATGCACTAAAATGGGAATCAAAGGCGAGTCTAACATGGAGTATACTTACCCATTGGTAAGTTGGTTGGATTTGGCCCAAATGCAATACCGACCGGGGCCTTATGACTACTGATTTTTTTGCCAAAGCGCGTTCCGCTAAATTAATTTCTACGAGAGTTATCGTGCTAACATGGCCTCACACTTACTTCCACCCGAGGTCATCACCCCCTCCCCCTCGACTTTTTCAAAAAATTAAAAATGGAATCAAAGGCTAGTCTAACATGGAGTATACGTACCGAATATCATGCTTCTAGAATCAACTGGTGATTTTTGGTGATTTTTTTACCATTTCAAGCCCTATTTCACCCCCCTTCCCCACCATGACCAATTTGGCCCAAATGCAATGCCGACCGGGGTCTTATGACTACTGATTTTTTTGCCAAAGCGCGTTCCGCTAAATTAATTTGTACGAAAGTTATCGTGCTAACGTGACCACACACTTACTTCCATCCCGGGGGCACCACCCCCTCCCCCTTGACTTTTTCAAAAAATTAAAATGGGAATCAAAGGCTAGTCTAACATGGAGTATACGTACCGAATATGATGCTTCTAGAATCAACTGGTGATTTTTAGTGATTTTTTGACGACTTCAAGCCCGATTTTCCCCCCCTCCCCCTTGACCGATTTGGCCCAAATGCAATACCGACCGGTGTCTTATGACTACTGATTTTTGTGCGAAAGCGCTTTCCGCTAAACTAATTTCTTCGAGAGTTATCGTGCTAACAAGAAAACGGCCATAATATTATATACTATTATATATAGAGGTATATATGAATTCCGGAGACCACTGAATTCGTGTTCTAGAGGTTCTGAAACGTGAAAAAAACATGACATGACCCATGTTTGCCACCATCACGACGAGACCAATAGTGCATTTTTCAGAATGAAATGCACAAAAAAGTCGGTCCGCAAATTTCTTTTCCGAGCTCTACTCCGTGAGATGAATCCGGACGCTTGTTGAAGGGAAACCCTACTGTGGGATCTGACCGCCGATAGGCGTTCGTGGCAGACCGTTGAGAAGACTCCAGTCAAAATTTCTTCTCATTCCCTTAGCCTAGCGGTGGAACTTTGGTGGTTTTTTTGTGGTTAGAGCGTGTTTTGTTATTTTGCGCGTTGTAGAGTTACTGCTTCCTGAGGGCTTGTTCTATAACTTTAACAACAGTAGTTAACGACAGTAAGTCATATGCTTTGATTAATTAAATCGACGAAATTGAATGAAATCAGGTGATTGACTGTTGGTATCAACTGTTGCTAATTTTATAGAACAGGGGCCCTGGATTCATTTACTTTGTGGTTAGAGCATAATGGGGTTGCAGCTTTTGGCGTTTGGTCTCCCTGGGTTCAAAGTTTTTGCTGTTCAATTTTTCTTCGGTCAGATTTATTCAGGGGCTCAACCATGAGGTAGCGTTAAAAAATAACGCAAGCGGTAAGTAACGACGCTTCATCACAAATAATGTTAAGTCTATTCGTTTGTCGTCGCGGACTACTGCGACTGCGAGCAGCCAGAAATTCTGTAACCTCGCGGGTTATCATGTCGAGGGTTTAGGATTAAAGAGACTTAACTGCAAAATTATCGTTTTTGAGTTATGGTGCTTATCTGTTAGCTTGTATCGTGTCCTACGTGGTCCCCGCATTGTAAACGTTATCAATTTTTTGTTTTATAATCAAATTTTATGAACTTGAGGAGGTGTAGTTGAATCAAGAAAAATTCATCAAAAGGTCTATTAATATAGCGTTCCCCATTTGCACAAAATTCTGCATTTGGGCAGTTCATTTCCACCCGTCTTCACTGAATTAAATCATATGTTAATGGAGAAGACGGGTGGAAATGAATAGTCCCGTTGCAGAATTGTGTGCAAATGGGGAACGCTATGAAAGTATTGTTTATTTCATACTGAAAAATGGGAAATTTGTAGTTAAGTCTCTTTAATCCTAAACCCTCCATGTGGAATAACGCAAATAAATAATGGACGGTTAGTACTTTCAGTGCTAATAGTGCAGCTCCGGCGACAAACGAATAGACCTATTATAACGCCATAGATATCGCAATTGGTGGACTTTTTACGCCAGCTCATTGTACACCCCCAGGGCTTGTTGTGGTTAGAGCATTTTGTAGTTGGAGCGTTTTTGGTTATAGAGGTTTTTGTGGTTAGAGTTGATCAATCTCAAGCACGTCCTTCGCGAGTTCTCTCTACAGACGGCACCTCAAGCCGAGTGTCCCGGTGTTTTTCTTGTTTGTCCCGTCAAATTTTGGACTCTAAAAGTTTTGTCCCAATTTTGCCAAATTTCGACCGTTAAGGAATGCCCGAGTCAGGCAAGGAGACCCGGCTTGCGCTCGTCGACTTTGGACGTTACGACTAAGCACCGCAGCTCTAAAACAAAGCGATGGACGTGAAAGATGTTGGCGTCAGGTTGGAACCATTAGACGATAGAAGTTTGGAGCAAAAAGCAGGGCAAAATAACAACAATTTCGGTCCCTCCCTGGAGATATGGTGATAAATGAACCCGGATGATCTAAAAAGTAGGAATAAATGCTCGGAAAAGTAGAACGTCCGGTCACCCTATTCGCACCTAACTAAGTAGGAACGCTTCTGATGAAAACTTATTTGATGGATTTTTTTTAACGGGATGGAATACATTTTGACAGATCCCAGGGGGGCTGGCAGTTCCAGCGCCCCGCCACCATAACTACGCACCGGGGATTTTCGGGCGGTCTACAAAATGTAAGTGGAAAAAGTGAGGGGGTCCGCTATTTTGTGGCAATAATTTAAATTTGTAGAAAATGTACTGCAAGACGAAGACGATTACGGTGACTCACTTGACTGTACAAATAACTCCTCGTAACAGGTCCGCTAACTTAGTGAGGTAGTTTCACATTTTCCAAAATTTTTTTTTTCGATGAGGCATATCAATCCTTCCGCGTAAATTAATAAATAAAAAAATGTAAAACCCTTCAGGAATATTTTTTATTCATTAACAAAAGTTGGCATATTTGAAATCCCGCCAAAACGAACATTTTCCGCAACGTAATATCCCATGTATTCTCTGTCCTTTTCATGCCTCTAAATAGCGCTCATCTGTTTATCCTCCATTATTTTATTATTGGAGAGGTCTAGTAGAAAATAAGGCAAAGAAACACAACAAACCGCACTCCGACAGCTACGTAGTTACAGGCGAATTTTTTTTTGGAAGGCGCATATGACACAAACATGCTAGCTGGCGTGTTTGAAATGACCTAAAACTTCAAAAATCGCGTATTTATTAACTGTTGGGTTATTTTACGAACGGATCACGATTTATGCTCTATTTTAGCGCGAATAAACTTTAAAAAATTGATTTATGAATAATTTCTGACCCATGAAACTTCCTCATTACAGAAATCCTCAAGACGTTATTCATGTGGTCAATCAGATTGTGCAGCTTCCGGCGTCATTTTCGATCTTCCAACGCCCCCCCCCCCTTCACCGGGCTTTCAGAGATTTCCGTTCAGAGTTCAGAGAAACCCGTGAGTGAAACAACGTTTCCTTATTGAACCCCTTAATATTAAAGGGAGGGGGGGGGATTTCATGATAGTGAAGACGTTTTGAATTAACTGCATCCTAATCCAAATTTAACGGTAAAACTGACTTTTATGTTATGGTGAAGTCAGACCGCACGGCTTATCATATAGATCATTCGCTGGGAGTGAGGAAATGATGACCTGAAAATTCCAAAGCTGTTGTATGCTGTCCGGGCAGTTTTACTTGTTGGCAGTAGATAGTGAATCACAATATGCCGGCTGCAGTGCTTGCAGATTGAAAGAATAGAGTGAAAGTAGTAGCATAAGGCACTCACCCTGGTAGTAGGAAGATGAAGAAGATTTGGGCGATCTTGAAACAAGGCACTGACAGCAAGTCATCAACACAAATTAAGCAGTTAAAACATTAATACACAATAATAACATAATATTTAAATTTCAGAGCGCTGCGGCGGCACGCCACGGCCATTTAACACCGTCGAGGAAAGTTAGATAGACGGGGTGGGGATTCCACGAACAGGGTTGCCTCTTCGCACTTTCACTACTGAAAATTAAGCCGGCAGTGCAAAAAAGAAAAAAAAATAGCCGCCATCATGCTCGTCCAAGTGGGGTGGTGGGAAATGTGATGTGAAGGATGAGTCTAGCGCGGATGAGGTGATAAAGACTCTTTTCAACGTCTGTTTTCCCTATTATTTTTCGTTGAATATATGAAAAATCGAGCGTGATTTGAAGAGCCGAGGGTTCGGTTTAGGGGGGGAACTTTATTTTCGTGTGAATTGTACTGGTGGTAAAAGCGACGCGGATTAGGCCTCGGTAGTGTGATCTCGGGATGTCCAAGTCCAACGACAACGGTCGGCCGAAACGAAGTCGTAATTACAAGCCTTACGACGCGAATGACGTGAGTTACTTTACTTAAATCAATGAAATCCTTAGATTAGTGATATGCAAGCCCAATCTTGAACAGGGGCAGCGTTCAACCTCTTGTGTAACACATTTTTTCCATAGTTTGAGGACTCCCCCGTTTTTCCCGGGGGGAGGCTCAAATTTCGTTTGTTCTCTGATAGGCCAGTTTATAGATGAGGCGAAGCGCGTCTTTTAGCTGATAAATTTCAGCTTTACGGGGGGTTTATGGGTAATCAGTTTTTTTGAAGGCGGTTCATTCGATCTCGTGTTGTCCCTCAACCTCAGCGCCCGCTGAAAAACTAAAAAGAAAAAAAAAGCATGCCTTACTGTCGAGCATTCTAACCTAACGTCCTCCATGTTGACTTGTCATTCGGCGCCCCTCAAAGCCATGATGTATTTAGCTAATTATTTTATTGCAATTCCCACATCTTGAATAAAAATGATGAATTCAATTGACTACCAACTTGTTGCTCACCTTTTCTGGGATTGCTCCCCCCTATCCACTTCAGCGAAACCTCTAAATTAAAAGTCCTTACAGGGGGTCTTCAGGCGTGTGTTATTTAGGTCGGTTCAAACCCCCAAAAAATGCCCTTTTGACGGGGTTTTCGCGTTATTTACCACATATTTCATTCACAAACTGTTTGAATAATTCAATAAACTGGGATGCTTTGCGTTGAAACATTGCCCCTTTCTCTTCGTTTTCTAATGAACAACTTGCTCTATGGACTTGTCATTCATTGCAACATCCTTTCTCCAGTGTCGTAAATTTCACTAATTCTGACACATTTTCCTGTTTATAAATTTTAGATTCTCCATGCTTGGTCCAGCATGTTTGAAGTTTGATATCCGTGACCCAATTGTGAGCTTCATAACCGAGCAACGCATGTGAATACTTTCTCACACCTTCATCATTTTAAAAGAAATGTCAGTTATTCCTCGGGATATGTGACATACATCTGCCATTCGGTCTAGAAATGATGGGCCAGTCATTTCGGAGGAAAAAAATGAAACATCGTCAAAAATCCGGTAGTTCCGATCTTTTCAGTACGTTGTCAGGGTAGGTTACCACTGGTAGGGTCACCAGACGTCCTACACTCCCCGAAGGGCCCCAGTTTCCGTTTTGCCCTCACGGTTCTCTTCAGGCCTAGAAGCTGGGTCTCCTCGCTGACTCGGAATTTTCCCACGTTAGGTCGAACATCAGGGGCTAATTTCGGAATTTGTTCAAAATCCTTTTCTTGGCTGTTGCTTCGACTTGTAGACCATAAACTTTTTTTTTTTTTTAACCATTCAGCCATGGTGTTTTTTAAAGAATGCATTTCCCGAAAAAACGCCTTAGGGTGTTTGGCCTTAGAGGTGAAGCGGTAATGCTGATGAGGGGCACCGGGAATGGGCCCGAAATGCATTCTTTAAAAAACATCAGGGGCTAGGTTTTGCTCAAAGACTATGTTTCGCGAGGCTTGCACTTTCAAAATCCAATTTTGTGGATTTGGCACCTTGGAAACCCAATATCATGGATTTTTGCTTTCACAAGCCGCCATTTCGTAAATTTTCACGCATGTAAAGACCAAATTTCGTGGTTTGAGCTCTTAGGCCCATTTTCACCAACAAAATTGATCTCGTTTAAAGTTGATCGTGATTAGTTGCCAATAACGACCCATATGAATTCTGATATGAGTGTTTACATGGTAACCGTGGTTAGTTGTTGATCGTAGTTTAAGAAGTTGGTGAAATCGGGCCTTAGTGAAATCAGATTCGCAGGTTTGGCTAACTCATATAACCAATTTGACTCTTTTTAAAACAAAATTCCTTGATTTGGCTTTTTCGAAGCCCGAATTTCGTCATTTTGGCTTGTATACAAATCCCACGGGTGTTGCGGATTTGCCCTTTTTCAAAGTGTGATTTCGCGGATTTGGCTCCAATTTTTCAGATGTTGGCTACTTGAAGGGGAGTTGTTCATGTGTTTCCTCAAAACCCCCTCCAATTAACTTCGTCTTCTCCCGTTACGGAACTTATCTCCGTATTTCTGTACCAATCCTGGATTTCGAGGTCTTTAAATCTCCGAGAAATTCCGCACGCGCGTACGAAATTATTTTTTCATATTTCACCCCTAAAATAGCTGTAAAACCCACATAAACTTTTACCTTGAAAATTTGCGCTCTTTTGACGACATATTTAGAAATGCCAGGCCGTAAGGGCGTGCGGACCTTGAAATCCAGGATCGGTGCTCAAATACGGCGATAATTTATGTAACACCGAGTAGGCGAGGTACCTTTGAAGGGGGGAGGGGTCGAGGAAACGCATGTACAACTCACCCCCAAGTTTCGTGGGTTTGGCTCTTACTGGAAACAGTTCCACAGGTTTGGCCAATTCGGAAAACTAAATTGTCGATAAATGAACAACGAAAAATTGATTTTCATTTGAATTTCCACAATCTAATGTCACCGATTATGCTATTTTGAAACCAAACTTCTCGAATTGTTTGCTGTTTCAACCACTAAAAGGCCTCCCCACACACCACGCGGACCGGTCCGCTCGCCAAAAAACCATGCCAACGTGGCTGAGGTATACCCCCGTTGCCTGGGTATACCTCACCCACGTTGTATTTGTTTTTTGGTGAGCGGACTGGTCCGCTCGCTAAAAAAATCATGACAACGTGGGTGAGGTATACCCCGTTACCATAGTTTTTCCGCGAGCGGACCAGTCCGCGCTCCGCGCGGCAGTTAGCGTTCGGTATGGCGAGGCCCTTAAGGCCCGTTGACAAGCTCTATGTTTTCGTTGTGTGGTGTCTATGCAACCTATCAAAATGCTTTATTTTTTGCGGGAACAGATTTGTTTCGTTGCATATGCTCCACAGAACGCGTACATAGAGCTTGTGAAGGGGCCTTAAAGGCCCGTTCAATCTATCGCTTCGGGCCTTGAACGCCCGTAAAAATGTATTCCCTCTAAAAACGAAGCATTTTCATAGGTTGCATAGACTCCACAGACGCATTACATGCGGTTTGTGAACGGGGCTTTAATCTCGCGTATTTTCATTCTTTAAAATATGAATTTCGTGGCTTTGCCCCTTTCTAGAGACAGTTTCGCTAGTTCGAAAAACAAATGTGGCCCATTCAAAACCAATTTCGGGGGTTTCCACTGTATCAAAAACCTGAAGTCATGGCTTTAGCTGTTCCAAACCAGGTCAAGAGTTTTAGTTAGTTCGATAAACTAATTCGGCTCGTTCAAATACCAAATGTGATTTTGGCCCTTTCAAACCACAATTTTATCGCAGATTTTCGCTTTTCTATTTTTAAATGTTACGAATTTGGCTCTTTCACTCTCCAAAACCAATTCACATGGCTTTAGCTTTTCCTAAAATCTTTAGTTTCTTCGAAAATCCAATCTGGACCTTTGGAAACCTGAATCCGTGGATTTGGCTCATTCAAACCCCAAATATTGTCATTTTGCCTTTTTCAACCCCATTTTTGCGGATTTTCATTCATCCAAAACCAAATTCTGCGGATTTTTCTGCTTCATTATGTTATTTTCAATGAGATCCTGAGGCCCCCACCCAGAAACTCTAAAGTGCTCGTGTGGGCGCACTTTCGTTTTGCTCCCTCCTTTCGATTGCCTTGCTTTGGGCAATGAATTATGGTCAGCTACTTGTCCAGCAACCGGTGTATTCCGTACGCGCTTCTAAAATTTCCCGCTGTTTTAGGTCATAAAGATGGAATGAGAATTAAAATTTTAACTGTGCCTCGGATGCCCGCTCACTTAGTTACGCCACAGAAGCCGATACATTGCTACCATAAACGAGCAAGTTGTCGAAAGAACGACAACTTCAACTTCAACTGACCAACGATAAGCCGTTTTCAACATGTTTTAGACGTCCTACTTTTCGTCGCAACCGTCCTACTTTTTCATGTGGCGGAAACCATTCCGTCACAACTGGTCACCCTAACCACTAGTGTGAATCCAAGTTTGCAGGTTCGGAAAATCTTTGCTATTTTCGGCATTGTTTCGGATTTTGGCTTATATCTCCCTATAAGTACATTCTTTGAAAAAGGTCACACTCAATAGTGACGCAATTGGGAATATTTTATACGTAACATTCCAGGCAATAAGTCAAATTAGGTAGGTTAATGCGCTAACGGGGATACAGAATATTAGTTTCATGACTGTTGGAGGGAGTAAGAGAGAAGCATATTGAGGAGGGGGACACTAGAAAAAGTTGAATCACCAAAATCTAAGGCATCGTTCCATGCAATGAATTTGATAAATGCTTGGACTAAAATGGTGGTTAGCAGTTGTTTTTGATTGGTGCGGGAAGGGAGCGGGGTGATGGGGAAAATGGGGAGGGGGAAGTACCGGATAATTCTGTTTTTGGAACTTTTAGGAGGAGAGGGTTCCTTTAAAAAATATCCCACCGGGTGAAATACATCACCAAAAATTAGCGAATCTGAAAAATTCTGCATTTTTCGAAATAATGTTTCCCTGGAAGTATAGGATATTATGGCCGTTATGTGTATCAAATTCAGGCAATTTAGTCTATTTCAATTAGCTTGAATAGTCTTCGTAAAACTAATCCTTCTAAAATTACCAACAACTGGAAAAATTCTAAAATGTTGGCACTTATGTCGATTTTTGGCAAGGTTGCGTTTGGAGCTCAAGGTCGAAAACTTCTCAGGTCAACATCCTAAACTAACGTGCGAAAAATCAGAACTATCCGATTTGAAACACGGTACCCCCCTGTTAAGACTATTAGGTTACTGCGCAATCAAGTCTCCCACCGAAGACAACCCTCTATAAAAATCTATAAGGTGATAGTTCCAGTCCTGACTACTGTATGTGGTTCTAATTGGACAATCAATGCATCTTTACATCATGGGAACTGTCACAGCTCAAACTTGATTCAATGGATCCCTGCGTGGTGCCACTCTAAAGTCGGGGTAGATGTGGCCAATTTACGTCATGAGTTATATGCTAACTGTGTTGCAATGTCCCAAGTCCAGTCGGAGGCTGTTCTACCTGAACGACTGTTTGGCCAGGATTTTACTCTGACTGTGTTTGGGGAACAAGGGAAGGAAAAAATCGTGTAGTATTTATTAACTGGTGATTACGGGACGGGACGGGACGGGGGAACGGATCCCGATTTATGCTCTATTTTAGTATAAATAAACCTTGAAAAATATATTTATGAGTAAGTTCTGACCCATGAAACTTCCTCAATATTCGTATATGTGTCGCATCCATGTTGAGTAATTAGTGAGATTTTGAATGAAGTAAAAACATGCACGTCCTGATTAACGTACCACGGTTGCTAGTGTACGGAACAGATGATTGGTGAAATTTCAAAATGACGTGAACGTTTTCTTTTTTACGTCTTTCAAAATCTCCCTATTGTAATAAATAAATAAAAAATAAAAAAAAAAAAAAAAAAAAAAAAAACTTGAAAAAATTACGACATCTGGGGGGTGATTCTGTAACTTGCAAAATTTACGTGTCGTAAAATGGAAGAATGGCGACGGGAGGTACCTCGTTGCCATGGTTTTTACGATACCAGTGAATTAAACTGTGGAATTTTCACGCTAGAATGTGTGGTCTCGAAGAAAAAATAATAAATTCTTGACAAATGCGAGGAAAAACCAAGACAACCGGGTACATCCTCTCCCCCTCCTTCCCAGTTACGACACGTAAATTTTACGAGTTACAGAATCACCCCCTAGGCAAAAAATTGTCCATTTCTTAAAAAGCAAATCTTGCTTGTCCAGTTGCTGAAATCAAGCTTCCTTACTGCAAGTGGATGCACAACATTATCCTTATCGTGAAATGGATGAGTAAGGAACCTCAAATGCTGAATGTTTTTTTTGTCGTGATTTTTTGAAATTACGGCAAATGGAGCCACTTCGTGAAATGGACATCCATTTCATGAAGTGGACAATTTCGCCAAGTGGATGCGACATATGTATGTATTGAACTCACGGTTGTCGTAACGCCCTCACTGGCATTTCAATGATGGTGAAAATATCACATTTCTCGTTCTCAATTGATCCATAATCACTTCTCAGCTTACCTTTTTATACTTAACGAGCGAAATATTGATCATTTCTAGCACTGACTACTACCCGATTACGGGAGGGGAACCGACGGTTGGACTATGAACCGACCAACTGGAAATTGAAGAATATTTTGTTCGTTATTTGGCTAATAGCGTTCCCCATTTGCACAAAATTCTGCAACGGGGCTGTTCATTTCCACCCGTCTTCTTCACTAACATATGATTTAATTCAGTGAAGACGGGTGGAAATGAACTGCCCAAATGCAGAATTTTGTGCAAATGGGGAACGCTATAATTCTGCATGTGTGGAGCCAGCATAAGATAAAGCTCAGATTAGCTTGGTTGCTATGGCCCTTTTTGCAAAAAGTTAATTTCTATGTGATATCCAGTGTGATAAATCCGCCCTAAATCATATGTTTTCATTGAAATCTTCAATTTGGTAAAACTAAAACACAGTTGTTCATTTGATCGCAGTGTTTTGTGGGGCAGACATCTGAGTGTTGCGTTACCTTTTTTCTACAACTAGTGGTTTTTACTTGTATTTTAACAGTCGTTCATCAAACGAATTACCCATCGAGTAACCGACATCATTCCCAGGCCATCTTGGGTGTCCAAATGGATGGGAAGTGAAAGTAGCAACGCGGATCCTCGAATTGATTCAAGCTGTGATGATGAAGAGGATTCAGGCGGTGGTGGCACGACTTCAACGACGACGCCGCTGCCCACTGTCACAAACCGCTCCCCGCCAAATAAGCGAATGCGCTTGTCGGGCTTTGCGGTTAACAGTACCTCCGACCTCCACCGTCATCAAAACAACGTTCAGAGGCGCACAGTCCTGAGTGACCGGCACCCTGGTGAAATAAGCCCAATCTTGCCACCAGCTCTGATTGTTAGTAGTCAGGATAGAGCCGAGGCAGGGCCCAGTGGACTTCAAAACTTTCGCCTGGATCCAAATTTCGTGTCTTCGACGCCTGCGGTCCAAGAATCCAAACCACGAGGTAATATATTTATTTGAGTGCAAATGGTATCAACCCAATCACCTCTTTTGTCCACTCTTCAGATAATTTAAGTGAGACGAGTGAATCAACGAGTGGTTGTTCATCGTTAGTCCCACAACTTGAGCGGCGGGTTAGTGTAGTAGATGGCAGCTCAACGAGGCGAGTCCCTGCCGAGCCAAGGCGGCTCAATATAACGCCTACCAGCAGTAGTAATATTAGTATAGGTAAGCTTTGATTTACTCGCTGGTAATAACACGAATTAAAAGAACGTTTCATCACAGGATCAAGAGATTTGACTATAAAACAAAAGTGTCCCACTAAGTTCTCTTCCTCGTTTTCTTCTCCAAAGCCCTCATTTGACAGTTATGTTTTTAACAACCCTCTTAGCCGGGTGAGTTTAAACCATTTTGTAGGAACGCAGATGAATTTATTTAACAATTTGTATTTCAGAGTACCAACTCTTTCGACGAAGGGTCACCTTTCCACCGAGGACGAACTCTCTATGGTGGTGCCTCCGGCTACAGGCGTACACTAGACGGAACGCTCGTCTCACCGCTGACAATGGCCGCGGCCGCTACTTCGACAAGTCGTATCTCACCCAAAGTTGTCAGTGTGCAACCTTCTGTTTCTCGCGTGACTGGCAGTCACGTTAGCAGCTCGGCTTTGAGGATTTTTAAAGCTTTAGAACAGTTTTCTAGCCCGGTAAGGCTGTCAGGTGTTTTTTAATCGAACAAAAACCGATAAACTTTTTATTTTTCATTAGGTGCAGGATTCTAAGAAGATACCTTTGAAAAGTGACAGTGAAAGGAGAAAGCGAAAGGCCATAAGACCGTTCGAGGAGCTCGTCCTTCCAGAAATGCCAGATCTGCTAAGGATCAAGAGGAGAGAAGACAAAATGGCCTCGAATACGGGACCCTCTTCGAAGCCTTCTTCAACACCTTCTTCTTCCTATCAACTGCCACCGCCAATCCAGCAACTACCTCATGGTAACGAAGAGAGCTCGAAGAGTGACAAAAGATCTGCGGGCATTGCCTCAAAAAATTTTGAGTACGACCAAGTCGCTGAAGTTAACCTACCCAAAGTGGACCTCCCTATAACAACGCTACCAAAGTTCTCGTTCAGCCTTCGGAAAGATCCCGTGAGTCCCCAAGTACCTCCGCCTGCTACTGCGGCGACCCATAGTGAGCCAGCATCCACGGCCAAATCGCCCGGAGCCTCCGCGCCAACTACCCCTATATCGAGGTTTAAACCGTTGTCTTCGACGACAACCTTGTCACCAGCAGCCAAAGTTCCTTCTTCTTCCTCCATCTCTTCTTCACCTGCACCAGCGAGAACCGCTCAGTTTAAATTTTCCAACGCTCTCGACGTTGAAAAAAACCCTCCATCAGCAAAATTACCATCTACCGATTCTAAATTCAAGTTCTGTGAACCCGCTCCCATTAAGCCGCTGACTCCGAAAAACGGAACAACTACTACAACGAGTACGTTGAATTTCAATTCCATAGTTTTTAAACAGCCGACCACTGCCGCCCCGACATTGACATTTCCCTCTTCGTCATTTCCGACGGCTAAGCTCAAATCCAAGGGGAAAAAAGACGAAACCGAGTCGTCAACTTCGATGCTGAAAACAGCTCCGGACGTGTCAGCTGGCAGTATTGATGATTTCTTCAACAAGAGCCAAAGCCCTGTGTCCAAGTCAGATGATTCATCGAAAAAAGTGACAATACCGACGTTAAAACATCCTCCTCCTAGTGAAAACGGTGATCTAAGCGCCTTCAAACCAAAAACAGATACCTGGGAGTGTAAGGAATGTTTCGTCCGTAATGGATTCTCCCGAGACAAATGCGAAGCCTGCGGAACGGCCAAGGCGACACCGATGCCAAACGCTGTACCCGCGGCAATGCATCCGATAAAGACGAGCTCCGAAACTTCGCTGAATGCCCTTTTTAAGAAACCGGAGGGCTCATGGGAATGTAAAGAGTGTTTTGTATCTAATAAAGCGGACTCGGCTGCATGCGTCGCGTGTGGCACTAACAAAAGCGGTACAGGTTCGACGGCATCGAGTAAACCGCTCGGCGGAGGATTTCAGTTTGGTATTCCACCAGCAGCGGCGTCCACGACCATTTCGAGCGAAACTAAATCTTTCACGTTTGGACTTCCAGCGACCAAAGACACCGTTACGAATGACACGGCAGCAAAAACATCATCTACCCCCATCACGGGGTTCACTTTCGGTGCTGTCAAACCGCTTGAGAATGCCGCGGGTGTGGAAAAACCTCCAACGTCCGAGTCTGCTGACGAAAACCTCAAGTCGAAAAAACGTGTTAGCTTTAGCGAGCCTCCGTCAACACCTTTTGAAGAACGCTCGATGAGTGTCGAAGACTCTTCAATGCCGCCAGTGACCGAGCCTCCTGCACCTCTTCCTTCGGCGGACGACAAGAAAGTTTCCGCCGCCTTCCTGTTCTCTTCAGCCGGTGGTACTACGATTGGGAAAACCTCGTCGTTCGCACCTTCGTCTTCAACGGATTCACCGGCCTCCACCGCAGTCAGTTCCTCGATTTTTAAATTCGGTAGCAGTTCAACTGGAGTTAGCTCGTCGACAGATGCGGCTGAGCCGGAGAAGAAAGGTGGATTCACCTTTCTGGCAAACAATAATAACAATAACACGAATACGAGTTCCGCCCCCGCCGCTACGAGTGCGCCCTGGGGTGCTGCTACGGGCACCACCAAAGTCACGTTTGGAGCCCCAATGTTTCCTGCTAAAGTTGAGCGGGCCAACAACGGAGCTTCGTCTACTTCGGAAGCGAGCGGTGGACTTGTACTTGGCGCCAAACGTGAAAATCCATTTGGCGGTGTATTCGGGACGGAGAAAAAATCCTTGTTTGAATCTGGAGGAGCTACTCTTAGCCAACCCACTTTTAATAACAGTGAAGAAAGCAAGGCGAAACCTCTATTCAACTCGGTTGTTAACTCTACTCCGTTATTTGGCGCAAGCAACCAGCTGCAGCATCAGCAACAACAACAGCAGCAGCAACCACAACAGCAGCAGAAGGAACAACCCCCACCGGCGGCACAAGCAAAACCATTTACATTTGGGGCCGCTTCGCCTTTCTCGTTTGAAGCGTCCGTGGCGGAAAATAAACCGCCGGTCAATGCCTTCACTTTTGGTTCGTCCAACCTGAACGCTGCGGCTCCTCCTGCACCTCCGAACAATAATAATACGACTGTGCCCGGTGATGGTTCCAGTGGCAGCCTGTTTGGAATAACCGCTTTTAACCAACCTTCTCAAGGAGTGACGGGGCCAGCTCAAGTACAACCTGAATTAACGACTGCCGGAGCTTTTTGTACGGGCGGTCTCTTTAATCGAACCGCTAGCAAGTCAGTGCCGATTTTCGGAGGCTCTACGGCAAGTACGGCACCTTCTGCTGCCGCAACTCCGTTCACATTTGGATCGTCCGCTTCGGCGCCCAGTTTAGAAACTCACCAACAGCCAATTCCTCCATCCAATCCTCTTCAACAGGCCCCGCAAGCTCAACCCATGTACTCGTTTTCGTCCCAAACGGTAAGATTTTTTTTTTTAATATTAGGCTTATATTCAACTTTCCTGGTTGTTTCACATACGCATTTTCGCTATATCAAGGGCTACCCATCCCATGCATTTATCCGAAAAATGTATAATTAGCCCCGCGAATTGAAATGGGCCATTTTATCCAAGTTCTATTCTGAAAGGAAACTGACCGTCTGTATCAACCATGCTGGAAATTTGTGGTGGAAGAGCCTTTTTTCTCATAAAAGCACCAATTGCGCTGATAGTTTAATGAAGTAATTGGCAATTTAGCCTCAAAATCTTTATTTTCCTTCCCTAAATTTGTAATTGCGCCCTATAAATACTGACTTTTCACCTGCAAGGTCGGTCACTTACTTCAGGAATCCTATTATCGGGGTCATTTACCATGGAAAGTCATTAAGTGACGGGCGAGAACGTAAACTTCAAGAATAACTAATTTACGACCTGGACACTTTAACCTACTTCTGGCAATTTTGATTATTCTTAAGCAATCTGGGACTGATGACGGGCAATAGGGAACTTGCACGGGTCGAAAATCTGAATAACAATTGATATTGTTAGTAAGATCGCTTGAACTACGAGGGTTAGTAGGTAACGCATGCATAAAGTTGTAGCCACAGGAGCCTCCATCGTCACTCTTCCAACACAATTTATTGATTCCTGACAATGAGGAACTAACATGATGTTGAATTTTGTCCCAAAATTATTTTTTTGGTGACCTATCACGCTTAATTAAACAAGAAATACGAAACCCACCTTTACAAAGCCTTAACTAAAGGAGTTGAAAAATGTGATGGTTTATAAAAATATGTCTTCTGTTTTGAAGCGCTTAAAGGAGATGTAAAGGTTAAGGTTGGTTTCTGAATACGGCCCTAAGGCCCACTTTATCAATCTTTGATTAAAGAGCTGACTAAAAACTTCATCTGTTTCATGATCAAATATTTCGTCTTGGTTTGCAGATGATTTTTCTAAATCAGTTCTTTAATCGACAGCCAAATGTTTCATTGAGAAAACACAGACCACAGTTTGCTAATCCTACTTCGAGCTATCAGTTCCCTTTGATCGCAGCGACCTCACAAAGAGCTGAACGGGGTCACACGGGGGAAGATTTACATTTCACAAAAGCGGCCAGTGACGTCACGCGAAAAACAAGATGGTCTCATGAGTGGTGTGGGGGGGGGGGGTCCGAGGACCCTTCGAAAATCCGAACTTTTAAGTAAAATTTTCCAAAAAATGTGCAAGTTCCTTATTGGCTGGTTATTCGCGCTTTGGCCCATTTCGCATATGGATAAGTTTATCGACCCGGCAATTTAGGTCGTATGCACGGCAAAATAGGGTTTTCGAACGGCAAATTATTCTTTTCCACGGTCTTTTAATGTTTCGCCTGGCCATAAAAAGAAAGTAAAAAGACTGGCAAGAATTGCTAGATTTTCGCCCTGATTTTTTTCAACAGGTAAATTCTCATCGAATAAAATATAATTTGATGAAAGCATTTTTCCACATTTACAGTAAAACCCAATAAGGGTTTAAGGGGAGTCAGCCCTCGTCTACTTCTCGGCATACATTTTCTCGCCTTATTTCTGCACCAATCCTGGTTTTTAAGGACTCGTTTTAATCTTCAGGAAATTCCGCATGTGCAGTAGTTTTCCTTTTTTCAAATTTCATCCCAGAAGTTATTTTAAATTCGCCTTGAACTTTTGCCTTGTAATTTCACGGGTTTTTTTCGACTTATTTGAGAAATTCTGAAAAATAATTTGATGAAGAGGGATTGTAATAAAAACCATGTTCAACGTACCTACGTGTGCTAAAGTGTTTGAAGGAAATTTATTGTTAAAGATTTGGCTGCTTTCGCGGGGCGACCTCGTACTTTAAACAAAAAATGTTCAAGGCCTTAAATCACAAATTTTCAGTTCACTTCTTTTCATTTGTCATTGATTTACCTACCCTTTTCTCACCCGTGATAATTAGACGTGCAAATACCTTTATCTGCCGTGCGAATGACTTTTTTGTCGCGCGGGTTTGTTTTTTTGACGTTGGATTTTCCATTTTAGCCGTTGCACTATTAGACGTGCGAACAACCTTTTTTTGCCGCGGGATTACCTTTTTTTGTCGTGCGAAATTTGCCGTTCATACAACCTTTTTGACGGGCTAAAAAATGTTCCCCTTTTGCATAACACACTGACTTCTTAGTCCCGTAGTCTAGTAGTGGAAAACTAATTTCAGGACTCCCGGATAATAAAACGATTTATCTTAATTACTTTGATCTCTCTTCACTGTCCTTGTAGCAACCTTCAAGTGCTCCGTTTACGTTCGGAGCAGCGCCGCAGAACTCCGTCCCGACGCATCAGCCTCCGGTTCAACCTCCATCTTTTGACCCTAACATCAAACCCAATTTCAATTTCAGTGGTGGTTCCACGCCGTTATTTACGTGAGTGTCTCTCGGTATTTACCTTGTAGCCCCGTAGCATTTTATATACTTTTTTTTTATTACTCAGGGCGATGCCAACAGGCAATCCGTCGGAGTTGAAAGCCCCTTCGGACAGGAAATTTCGAAGGGCCGTTCGACGAACTCAGCCAAGATAGAACGAAAGTGAAGAAAATTAGTGAAACAAATATCATTAATTGACAATACATCGTGAGTGCGCGTTGTTTTTTTTTATTTATTTTTTTGTAAAGAAGAAGATACAACAGGTGCATTATTGCTCTGAAGAGCTTAATTTTTTGAACAAGAACGAACTTAATTTGTTGATTTTTTTAAGGGCCTTCTTTGATTTTGTAAATAGCTTTTAAAATGTATAAAAATGATTGCGTACCATTTCCTCTTCTCAGTTTTCACCATGTGCGGATATTGTTGAAATTGTGAACATTCTCTATATTTTGTTGTAATTATTTGTATTTGTAAATGTGTAAAATACGACTGACACTTGTTGAAAAAATAGCCCATGGCCTTTTTATATATATGTAAAAGAGGATTTCTACAAATATATATAAAAAATGTGTGCCATTCAAGGAGAATTTTCACAATTTTCAATTTTTTTATTTATAAAAACCTGCTTTCGGTGATTGTAAAAAGTATTTAACGGGATTTCAAAGAATAGATTTTCACTAGTGAGTAAGCACGCGGAATTTTCTTTTGGTCATTCAATTATCGCGTCGTCGTACTCTACTTTTAATTTTAAGAATGGCCTGGCCCATGGAATACATAAGTGCGTTATTTTATAATTAGTATAAATTCGTTATTAATTGAATAAAAGAATACAATATTTTTGTACGTTTTTGAACGACCTTTATGAACGTTGTGAAATACTCTGAGCGGGTCTTTCAAAAGTGGGAAATTTCGACGCAAATTATATTTCTTTGTGAAGACGAGTAAAAAAAAGCTCCTGTGATATTCTGAGTGGGCCAGGCATACCAGGCAGGCTCACTCCTATCTAGACATTTTTGTTCTGTTTTGTTTTTTTATGTAAATAACTGTGCAAAATCAAGCCAAGGAGTTAGACTGCTTAAAACGAAAGTTGTATGTATCTTGAGGTTTACTTGTTTAGGCTAGGAAAATCTGAGGGGGGGGGGGACTTATTCGTTTCATTATTAATTTAAAAAGTTGTTTTTTACGCAGTCTTCAGAATAAACAAACTTTAAAAGATGTTGAACGTTATTTCTTACACTCGGGCTCTAGTCGGGGGTATATTTTTGTTAATTCAACAAAGTAAAAACTTGGACCAGGTGATAAAAGGATTTGGATGGTGACAAGACTGTTTCTATTCGAAGTTGTCGCTTGAGATGTCTGGGGACGCACGGTCCCCAATAAAAGATCTTCCTACAGTTGTGATTTGAGGATTTTTGTTGTTATACTAATGTACAGAAACAGATTTTAATGGGTGGGAAGGGTGCGTCAAAATAATATGTAAATACATTTTTCATTAAACTACTGCTAGCGAAATAACTTTGTAGCCTCATGACTCTCCAATAGCCTTAGGCCCCGCGCACACTAGGAGAAAAAAGACGCCGACGCGCGCGTCAGCGTCCGACTTGTGCAATAAAAACACATAGAACTCTACGGGGCCTTTGACATTGTACGCGTACGCGAGAGTCGTCTCTTCCCCGAGAAAAAAGCGCGTCGGCGTCTTTTTTCTCCCAGTGTGCGCCGGCCCTTACTCTGTCCCTAGTGCTTCGAACTAGAAGTTAGTCCATAAGTGGAAATGAGGGGACACCATCGATCGTATTTGTTAAAAAATGAACCTCTTTGATACAGCATCTAACCGAGAAGCTCCGACAATAATGCTCTCCCTTACACCTACCGGCTACCACTATCACCCAAGCAAACTGTTTATTTGGTCAAAAAGCTTGAACCTGGAGACACACTTCTGTCGTCAGCTACAAGTCTGATAGCCTCGATATATGGGGTTTTCATTCCAAAAATTGCGATTATGGCACTAAAACTGACTCCTTTACCCAAAAACCTCAATTTCTAGGTAATCTCATACCGGCCAAATTAAATTGGCCTATTATACCTACATTGCTAGGCGATGACATTGTGTGGTTTCATGGTTTGTGTTCAAAACTTAAGAGAATGATTAGGTCTCCAAACGCGGATGCAGATATCATTCGGTTTTATTCCAGAACCGATTTTCCGCCTACTTCGAGGCCATCGAAGTATGGGCCTACAGGTAGAACCACCGAGGAAGGACTCGAAATAGGCGGAAAACCGGTTATGGAATAAAATTGAATAATATCTGCGCGTGCCGTGGAGACAAAATCATTTTCTTAAATGTTGGCCCATTATGCGTACAGCGACAGTGACACACTTGCGATGATATTGAACTGGAATTTTGCTTTGTGAGCGAGCTTTGTGCGCTTACGAACCCCTCTTACTTCAGAAAAAACAAATAAATGTAATTCATTTTTCAAACGTTATTTTCGACGGTAATTCAGCAATAACCCCCGTTTTGGACAAAAAATTTTAAAATTCTTCTTGGGGCCTGCGACCGCCTGAGTGTCTGTTGTTTCAAGATAAATTAGGGGGCGTTTCTGGCTCATTCTCTCTCATGAATTCTACTGAAACAACAATATTCAGAAGCACGGGGTTTTCTTGAATGTATTTTCAAGAAAAACGACTAATTTGACGAATCCCTTCAATCCTCGCTACTTGATGACGTTCAACTTATTTTGACCGTTTTCTGCGCGCGCATTATTTTAGCTCGGACAGGAAGGAAATAGTGAGGTTAAAGCCAAGACAAGACAAAACTTTGTAACGGTCGTTCGCTCCTCTTCCCTCTTTCCTCTTTTTCGCTCACTCACATCACAAAGTGCAAGGGTAGAGGGCCGCCGCTGTTTTTGTTTACATTAACAAGCCCTTCCTTTTCCCGCACGTAAGTAATTTTTTTTGTTTATCTCGCATTTCGCCTTTTCTCAGTAATTACCTCAAAACATTCTCCCCTCCTGAGTAGCGATCTGAAGAATTTCTTTCGTTTTGTGTTTTGTTTTAGCAGAACATCACTTTTCAAAAACTGGACATCACAATAATGTTATAAGACCTCGGCACAACCTTCGCAAATAGATAAAGAAGAAACACACAAAAATGAGTCATTTTGTAGTGCTACGCGAGTATGACGACTATACGAGGAGTGTGACTGAAGCTGTGGATTCTGTCCCCGTGCTGGTGCAATGTAAGTTTTCTCTTTAAATTTATTCGATGGTATGGTCAAGACACGTGAAGGAAATGGGGACCTCATGCCCCTTAAAAGTAGTTGGTTCCAAGTTTTTGTAGTTTACGGTCTTCCTTTTTATTGCTATTTCGAGAGGATCGCTATAATAGGTGAGAGCCCTGATGCCCTCTCTGCATCAAGAAATCGAGTTTATTCCCGGAGCTTTTCTAAGCGTGTTGAACAAAGTACCCTTTAGATGCGAATTCCAGCTTAAAATAATTCGGATCTTATTGACTTGATCGGTCCCCGACAGACTTCTTGTTATCAACGACGGGGGCCTATTCATAGCGCTTTTCAGAGTTGTCGGGGATAAAATACCGCAAGCGCGGTTTCTATGGTGGGATAATGTTATTTCTTATTCGGATTCTGTGATCCAGCTTGCTTCCCCCCCCCCTCCCAGACAGCTCCAAATAGACTCCCAGAAAGTCCTTTGAAGGTCGAAGTCACGAAACCTGGTTGAACCGGCATACATTTTTTGGATTAGCTTCACTCTGCCTCTTGCCCCAGTTTTCTTGGAACTCAGGGCAATAGTCCTAAAGCTGCTAGTCCCACTCAATCATCAACCACTATTAAATTGACTACGCATCGACCGAAATATTCCCATAGTGCTGGTGTAGAGTGTACTGCTTACTTAGGGTGTGGTGTATTTGCCTTTACGAGGCTTTGGCTCCGCCGCGTTTCCCGGCCACCACAAAATATATAACGTAGGCAACTACGGCTACGTGTCTAGTCCTCCGTTCCGTTAAAAAAATAGTGCTGCTCAACTGCCTTTGAAATGAGTAATCAATCATTGATCTGGAGTGATTGCCACTTGCTAGGTACTACATCAGTTCATATTGTGACCTATTTCCCCTCAGAAATGCCCGCCCACGTTTTAGCTTCGCTAACTCTCCCCTCGTGAAATCGATGAGTTAACGCAGAAAGTTGCTATTTGTATTCTGACATAAAACCAATGAAGCATCCGAAGTAAAACCAATTTAGTCGTTGAAGATTTTTTCAAGATACATCCCTCGAAATTCAGCCAATTAATCAACTGAAACTGACCACTGACTGTACTTGCTTGAAACAAGGAAATTCACTTTAACCACAGAGTTTAAAAACAGGGTACATTATGTGACCATCCACCTCATGAGTGTAATTTTTCCAAGAAACTTTATACCTAACGGCAAAAAAAAGAAAACGGTAACGGTATATCTAGGCCTATTTCTAGTCGGAAACTCTCAAAACTGTTCTGAAACTGAAGGATTCACCCCCCCCCCCCTCCCCCATAAACTTGCAATACAGCTTTAAAGCAGTCAACCCAATCCTAGACATTTGGCTCAAACACTGAATTTTATATACTCAAAGAAAACAATGACAGTTTGCAATTAGTTTGTCATATTGTCTTGCTCGGTTACTTCCACTTCGTTGCTGGGAGTACGATAAAGTAGGTCCACCAGTTCGACTTCGATGGAAAACGTAAATATTTTCCAGTTCAGACCAGTTTGGAAGCGATAATTAAAGGTTTTGTGGGCATTCGCATGGTTCAATTTCCGGCTCGAAAACCGGTGGCGGGAGTCAAGAATTGTACAGCCTGCGGAGAGGTTCAGGGCCAAATTTTTCTAGTTTTGCAGCCAAACAGTCCGACGCTGGACTGTGCAGGGACTAGTTTTATCGGATTGCTTCCTTATTTTTTGTTCATACTCTCGGCTTACCCCACTAAGTCGCGATTTTCCGTGCTCCGGACTTTGTATTCCGAAATTCTGCCAGCCCTCATGCATGATACCTAGGTAGGCAACAATCAGTCAAGATATGACTGATGACTTTTGGGGTTGCTATCCTCGAAGTGACGTAAGTACTAAAACAATTATACAGATCGTACATTTCCAGCGTACATCAATACGCTAGACGTTTTTGAAGAGGTCCATCAGAAATGGAAGGTCGCCTCGGAAAATTGCGATCGCCTCTCACTTCAGTTGTCGGACGCTCATCAGCAAATTACCGACTTGGAAAAACAATTGCAATTCGCAAGACGCTTAGTTGACGAAGAGAAATTGAAGACTAAACGTGCAATCGAAGAACGAAATTACTACGTAAGTGTTGTTTTGTCGAGAAAATGTCGAGTGCATAGTGTTAATGATTTTTTTTCCAGGAGAGTCAAGTTGATTTGGTGAGAGACGTTCTCGACAAATCCGTTCTATTGGACGAAACACGGGAAAAATTGAGCTTCTTGAGGGGGCGCGCGAGCACTGATTTTGATCGTCTAGATACAATAGCGGAATGCGATACCACCGGTAAACTTAGTCACTTATATATTTTTATTTGTTTTCAGAAAAGTATAGGTTTATCAATAAAACACTGCGTAGGCTCGATGATGACTGATCTGAGTTACACTCGCGATGAGGACGATATTTTGAGCGAAACCGGTGGCAAGCATAGGAAGAAGAGGTCAAAAGCGGGCGCCACGACGACTGACCCGTCGCCCAAAAGAAGAAAATCGACTACCATCAGAACTCTAGATGTAATTTTTACTTTCGGATTTAATATTTTTTTGTATGCTGCATTTTTTTTTATTTCGTTTTAGCTGGGCACAAATGATTCGTCGGCCCGTGTAGTCGCAACGACCACTGTCACTGTTGAAAGAAATAAACCCATTACGGCCACTACGTGTCTTGAAGCCGGAGACTCTCCGGTTAAAGTCATAACCGTTCGTTCGCCCCAACCTCTGGAATCTGGTTAGCATTTTTTGTCTGTAGAGGTTCAGCTACAACATTGAATTATGTTTTAGATGGCGAAGATGTCGAAAATATGAACGGAAGAATCAAGCGCTATGCAAGCGATGAGACTGTATCGAGTTTCCCGTTGAGCATGAACGCCATCAACACTCGTCCTCACACTTTGATTCAAAAAGCTATGATAAAGGGAGAAACTTGCAACGTTTGCGGTAAACGGTAAGACACTCTCATTTTTGCTGTAGCTGTAACGACTGCGTTATGTCCACTTATGCACTTCTTGAGCTGCCGATTGGTTGCACTCGCAGCACAATTCACTAATCTGATGTAGTGGGCATCCTGCCATTCGGTTTATACTCAATTTAGTTCAACATAAGGTACAAACCGACGATGATCGTGTTGAGTACAAATCGATTATGGGTAGCTAAGGGGTTCTGGTTCTTGAACTAGCCTTGAACTGACCCAGGGTGAGCTTTAATGAAAAGTTGTGCATGGACTCCACAACTCGTGCGTAAACCATGTAAACCGTTCTTGAGTTCGTTGTTAGTAACGTGTGAAATGTTTAATGGGGGATGGGATTTAGGCTCTAGTTTCCAGTAATGGACCGAACGTGAATATATACGCGTGTTGTCAACACCTTGGGCTCAGTATTTATTAAGGTGGACTGTTTTTCTCTTTTTTAATTTAGAATAAGGTTCTCCAATCTGGGGCTCAAGTGCAAGGACTGCCGTTCTGTCTGCCACTCTCATTGTAAGGACCTTGTTCCTTTGCCGTGTGTACCGATTGGCAATGGGGGTACACCAGGCAAAAATCGCGAGGTAAACCCCAGCCGCCGCTCCCTGTTACGCTGCGCACTGCGGTTATTCACAAAGTTTTCTTTCAAATTTCCTAGGTCACTATCGCCGACTGTGTGCCGATGACACCTCCGATGATTCCATCACTCATCATTCACTGCATCAAGGAAATTGAATCTCGTGGTTTGCGCGATATTGGCCTCTATCGTATTCCAGGCTCTGGAAAAGAAGTCAAAGCTCTTAAGGAGAAATTCATGAAGAACAAGGGTGTTCCCAATTTATCCGATGTGTCGGACATTCACGTGATTTGTGGTTGTCTAAAAGAATTTCTCAGAGGACTCAAAGAGCCTCTTGCGACTCAAATTCGTTGGGATGAATTGTGCCAAGCGGCTGAAATTCAAAACGATGAAGAACGCAGAACCAAACTTTATCAAATCATTTGCGATTTGCCGAGGCCCAATCGTGATACGATCGCCTATATTATTCTCCATCTTCAACGGTTCGTCCTCCCCCCCTCAAGTTTTATCCAAGATAGAGTTTAAAATTGTATCAAGTTGCCTTTAGAGTTGCTAAATCGCCCGACTGCAAAATGTGTACCAGCAATCTGGCCTCGGTTTTTGGTCCAACCATCGTCGGCTATTCCAAAAGAGACACCAATTTGTTCGATCAGACTGCCCAATGCAACCGAGTCATGGGTGAATTGCTCGAACTTCCGCCCGACTACTACCAAATACTGATCAGAGACTGCGGAGATATTGGCTCTTCCAGCTCTCAACAGTCCGCTCCAATGCCGAAAACGCCTTCGACTCACTCTCTTAAGAATTTCTTCACTCCAAATCCAGTCAAGTGAGTGTGATTGTTGATCGAGAAGAAATGTGTATGAGCTAATTGTGGACATTTGACGGTTTTAGGCCCTTGAAGAAGACGAAAATATTCGAAACTCCATGAAAGATCCCTTTGGAGTCTCCATGACATTAATTTAGACCTTAAGTAACTTTCCCCATGACATTACAACTGTTTTAATATTTAATACTCGATTTTGCTCTCTATTTGTTTGTCTTCACATCACTTGCACGATAAGTATTTTTGTTGTAGTTATCAGTCTTTAACTGTGATAATTACATTCAGCATGGGAATAACAAAATAAAATTGTATTAACGTGATCCCCTAGATTCATGTATGTGACCCTTCTGAGTTCTGATCTGATCATAAATTAAACTCAACAAGCTGGCGATTGCGCAGTTGCTAGATCGAAGACGTCGATGCATAGGCCTGATAAGCAGATTGATACTCCGTCAGTTTGTGACGAGGTCCTGTGACGGGAAGTGGTTCATTTCATTATTAGGGCTGTTTCAATCGTTTACCACTCAAATTTTTTTCTTCAAATTAAGCATATTACGTGTTGCGAGTGTTTTTACCTCGATTTTTTCCCAGTTTATCTTCCCCTCGGAGTTCTCACTGGGTTTGGAACTTCTCGCACACTCCTCCCTAGGAGGGTTGTAATTATTGCTCCATCACCTCGGGCTTCACCTTATTTCCCCATGTAAGTAAAATGCCTTTATAATAATCACTTCCTTGGAAAAATTAGTCACGAGGAATATCGCGGATGAATCATTTGGGTGATACCCGAAGCAAAAAGGCTTCTCTCGAGCAACCAACGTGAGCTCCCCCTGTCAGTTATTTATGTCGCGTTTTATTAATATCCTTCTTTTTTACATTGCTGTTGTTCACTCTTTCAGTGATCTCGGACTTTATTCATTAGTTTATCAGTTATTACTTGACCCACCTGAGAAATTTGTCGTGAGTACTAGTTCTGCTTTTTTTCTCTTCTGTTCTAAATTATTGGGTAACAAATTGCGACATCGGGTTACGTAAACACAAATATGAACACGGATTTCTGTAATTATTGAAGAACTGTTCCAGCAACTTTGAACTTGGTAAATAATCTTGTCAATTGAGTGTACCTATTCTTTTTATGTCACGACCGAAATAGGGGGTTTGCCATTTGTGGCTATTCTGGTTAAAGCAGTTCAAGGCCCTTCCTTTTCTTGTTCGAACTCGTTTTCATTAATCAGAGACGTTATATGGTCCAATTGGGGTAAAATGAGACCTCTGTTGGGAGTGTTGGATCGTTTTAAGTTGACACAAATTGGGCGTTAATTAATTGGTGTTATTTTTTCTGAAGTCCAGGGTTACTGTTGTGAGCAATAGCCCTTGGTAATCGTCATTTAATCTAGATCAAAGGCCAGGATCAATAAGAACATTTTAAATTAATCAGTTGATGGCCAAGGGGGGGGGAGTACGATGATATTCAGCTTGAGGGCTTCACGGTTGCCGCTTTGCAAGTTCCATAAAGGAGGGGGAAGTATTCTCTTAAAACTCAGAGCTGGACCATACACCGTTTTTTCGTTACCGTCAAAACCAGGTCTTGTGGCCACACGCCCGGAAATTCACGGACCTTAATAGGATAGTTGGGCTTGGACCATCATTGTCAACTCTCAGCAGCAGTCGCGGTTTTCGTGGAAGGCGGTCCGCCCCGGCCCCCGAAATTTCGAGGGGCCCTCCAAACTTTCCTCCACAATCGCATTTTTGTAGTTTTCGTTTGTCGTTAGTTTGGAGTGTGTGTTCTCAAGATTTTATCGATTTTTTCCCTGTGTCATGCATGTAACTCAAAAATTGCGCGTGCTCTTTTAATCCAGTAAATGATAAAGAGCATCAAATTTCCTTCAAAATCACTCCTTTGAGAGCGATTACGACATGAATTCAAAATTCACTGTTCAAACATTTGTTTTTTCCTAATAGGTGCCGAAATACAGCCCTCTACATTCAGGTTAAATTTCTTAATGTGAATAAATTCTGACCTTTTCCGATTATGGTAATCTCATCAGAAACTAATGAAAAATGGTGAGTTGACCACACAGCCCCATTCAGGCCTCCATCCATTCTTGGAGCAAGTTCCCGTGTTGGACCGTTCGTTCCTAGCGATGGACAGTTCATCGGTTGCGTATAATCGGATCAATTGCTGTGCTAATGAGACCAGGACCGAGCGGCTCTATCCGGTGAAGTCGAAACAGAAAAGGAACTGCACCTTCGGTGCAATCACACGTTGTCTGGTTGGTTTAAGGCCCAACAAACTGAATCGTTCTTATTTGAGGATTATCATACGTCAATCAACTGTTCTATTGGGGGGGGGGGGCTCATGCAAAATGCCGCTTGCTCACGATATTATCCCACCTAGAATACGCCACGCCGTCCTCACTCACCGCCAGTCACCCCTTACCCTTTCCGAATTCGTAGGCAATTGCCTTTTTACTTCCATGTTTGTACATGGAAGTTTGGTAATGGAAAAAAAAAATTTAGCTGACAGCAGATTCGTGTTCCTGAACCCCGAAAAGGCCTAAATCTCGATTTTCAGTATGGCGTCTGTCGTTCGTCCGTCATCCACTTTTATTCTCGATAGATCTGGACGAGTGATGGCTCAAAAGTTGTGTCTTCATCTCTAGATGTACACCGTAAAATTTGAAAACGATTGGTTGAGCGATATGGAAGATATAACAAATGTTCCCGTTGTAAAAATGGTTGGATCCTTATAATTCCAAGAGAATATTATAAAATTTGATGATCGATCGTTCAAAATCGTCATCTAGGTTCCTAGAAGACGCTAAAAAAAAATTAAATAAGATTTGTTGAGCGGTACAGTTGCTAAGGTTTGGAATGCGTTTCAGCTCTTATTTTGTCCCAAACCTATCACCTATCAGAATTTTATTCCAATCACCTCTCATGATGGCTTAAAATGACCACAACAAAATTCCCCATCGGTGAACTGGCTATATTTTCGAAATTCAATTTGGTTATTTTTAAATTAATTTTTTAAACAAATTGACGAGGATGAATTCGAAGATTCGTTTCTCTTCGATTATTTTGAGTTTTAGCGAGTGTCTTACTGATCAAATTTTGTCCATTATTTTATTCATTGATCGTGTTGAATATTTCAAATTGATAGTTACCGTTAAAGAGAACTATATTAGGATACAAAAATCTTTATTCGTCACGTCGTTAGACTTTGTGTGTTCATATTTTTTGTGTGTTATTATTGCATCAATCGTTGACATGGGATGAATATTGAGAGAAATAGAGCTCTTTCCAGCAAATTTTAGAACTTTGGCATTTTTATGAGAACAGAACTTCAGGACAGGCTAGGGCAAATTAATTAATTTTGATGGGTGAGTTTTGATGATTAATCGTGTCGGAATTGGGTCCTCCACACAAACTTAATTTAGTGTGGTAAAGTGTGTTTTTACTTCTTTAGTATTTTATGATCAAGGAGATGGCACTTATGAGATCGCTAGACATTTTCCGTGAGACAGGGGCTCATAACAGAGCTATCTTTTGCAAACACACCTTTCAGTGGTTTGAAAACGACTGGCGAGAGTAAAAGTCATTTTCCGCGACCAATGAG
Source organism: Corythucha ciliata (assembly GCA_038030265.1). Lineage (NCBI taxonomy): Eukaryota > Metazoa > Arthropoda > Insecta > Hemiptera > Tingidae > Corythucha > Corythucha ciliata. Next base: position 41,204,444 of record CM075942.1, on the reverse strand, counting down.
TTACGAAGCCACAATCACGCCATCCAATTTAATGTGGGTAGCGTCATGACAGATCTTTAAAAATGTAAAACGAGGCTTACTAGTAGAAGCAGGAATTCATTCAAAATTGGATGGCGATGGTGTATTTAAAAAACATTATATATAATTTTGTAATTTGGAAACCCCCTCCCCCAAGAAAAAGTATTGGGCACGCCACTGGGACCAACACACACAGGAGCCCGGGGCAGAAACCTGTACGAGCCCTTTCAGGCTATTATTTCCAGTACAAACACAGTTTTTGTTCGTTCTCGTGGCTTTTTCTCCAATAACGTCGATGGTAACATAAAATGTGAACATACCATAAGAAAGCTTAGAAGATGGAGCAGTTTTTGTGATGTCTCTTAAGTTTGCAAATGGATTCGTTTGGATACAGCAGTGTTTTTGAAAACGAATAAGTTAGGCAGATTTTGTTATTTATGACAACACAACACAAACACAAGAATTTCAGTACTTGATGACAGTGCTAGAACACAAAACGGTCTCTATCATTATGAGAAAAAATAGCAGTTTTCGAAACTGTCATAACTTTTTGGATGAGGCAGAGAAATCACTGATTTTCGGAAGCAGGTACCTACGGACAAGTTTTAAAAACGGAGGAAAAATCATAAATCCTAAAAGGATCCAGATAGGGCACTGCCGTAGTTGCTATTCTACTCTTCATTAGACGTAGTTTCACCCAAAATTGTTATTCGCACTTAAACGTATCCTCCCTATACTGTTGAGCTAACGACTTTATGGTAGCGGAGAGGTGTCCTTTTTGCGGATATTCCTTCGCGCTCCATGAACGGATGGGAGCTCGAAGTTTGCTGCGAGCTAAACTCACCATTTATTAATCATTAGTTTCTGACCGCTGGGCTCAATTGAGGACCTGCCAGAATTTATACTTGTTAATAAATTTAGCCCAAATATAGCTTGCTGTATCTAAATGAGTAAGACTGCAACAAATGAAATGATTCAAAAGTGGCTGCGTGATCATGAAAAAAAGTTGAAGAATTCCGCGTTTCCTTGAGGGATTTTCCAAGTTTATTGCTTCTATCTCGTCGGGAAAATACCAAAACTGCTAACTTTTGTAGTCATTGGAAAGCTGACAAAATGAGGGAAGTTTTTCCAATGATTTCAATTTTTTTTCCTTATGGCGAAAAGGTGAAAATCGCGTCGGAAAAGTGCGTGGAATGGGAGTAACCAGTTCTCTTCCTAAAGAGGCTGCTCTCAAGGGCAGTACCGAGGTTCATTTCATACGAAAGTAGACTTTTTATACAGACAATTTTGTGCCCTTTCCAATGAGCTACTTACTTTTAGTCTAGCACCATTTTATGAGCGTATAGCGAGGCTGTTTATCGAAAAAAGGGGAATTCGTGAAAAAATGATAAAATGGGTGATATCTCGGAAGCGAAGCAGAATTTCAAAAATCTCCAAATAGTCATTTTGATCACAAATGATGTGCCCCATAATTGCTGGACTTCTACTGTCCAGCTAATTCATGAACACCCTGTATGTAGGAGCGGTGAATAAAGAAAATAGCTAATAGGAAAGCCCCTCTAGGCTAATAAAGTGAGCCTAGAAATTACACTACTCTACTTTTGGGTCACGCAGCTTCGACATAAACATTCCTACTGGAAACTAATATGAAAATTATCTCTGCTAAGCTCTCCTCGCAGCTATCCTCTTTAGCACCGCTCCTTTATTAACACACCCTTATTCGGATTCCTTGGATCCCGTTTGCTGCACTTTTTCCCGGGGAAAAATGCCGTAACCGGGATCCAAGGACTCCGAATAAGAAATATCATTACCCAGTCATAGCAACGACATGTTGCGGCATTTTCACACAAGTTCGTACTAAGGCCCCAGAGCGGGCCTTTAAATCGTAAGGGGATTGTAAATACGCCACCGACCGGGTCGGATAGCGATTCAGGAGCAGAGATCGTTGTGCAGTGGAACCTCCACACTCCAGCAGAGCGGTCCCCCGGCTCCACCTGAGTAGGGAGCTGACATTTCACAGTAACATTGTATTGCTGCAGTTGCTGTGCGAATGAATGCTAATTGTTCTTCCACATTTCGCGAACCAAAAGATTGTTGATTTTCACTCATGTGAACTTCGAACGATTTGTTTGAAGTTATCAAAAGCAGAAAGAAAAAAAGTGAATAAATTGAACAATATCACTCAATAATCTTCATGAGGGGGAAGGGCTTTACTACGCCCATGATGGAGACGGGAGGGATGTGAGAAGGCGTATCGACTGAGGGATGGTTTATGGCCAAATAAACCAGTCCCGGAGCGCGGTTGAACGCTAGGAGAAGAGCCAAAGAGTGATTGTTTGATGTGAGAATAGTGATCATTGAGCGCTGAATGACGGTCATTTTGGAGTAGGGGGTAATGATGTACGGGCTCTACGCGTTCAACAAGTAACAGCACATTATGGACGAAGCAGAGAAGCAGTACGATACGCGGGAGAGCTGACTGAGCACGTTTAGGTTTATGTTTAAGCAAATTAAATAATTTGGCGGTAATAGGTAATTACATGAGAGCTGTGAATATCTTTTTGAAACGTTGGTGACAACGCTACTGAGGAAAACCCGTCTGTAACTGTCTGTAACTATTTACATTCGTTACTTTTTCTTTTTATGTCCGACAATTAGTGAATTAATTGAGTTTAGAAGACCCTTTCTAAGGACATATTTACACATTCGTAATTTTTTATCTTACTAACGTAGCTAAAAAACTGAATGGGGGGGGGGATGGGCCTGCTTGTGTCTGGCGTGGAGACACATGATCTGTACATTGTTGACTTGACCTTTACCACATTGTTTGTTAATGAATCGTCCCAGAACCTCGCTGATGACTTTTCATTAATATCTTATGTAAACTTTTTCTGGATTTCCGAGTTGGTCAAGAGTGGGAAAGGGATAGATATTTCTACATCATCAATCCCGGAAAATATTTATTTTTAGTCTCAAAACATTCCTGAACTAGGTCCTAGGAAAGGATAGTCACTCATTTCTCTAACTGTTCACGCTGTTGAGTCACTTCAACCTTGTTCCCTAATTTTTTGCCTGAAAAGAAAAAGAATAAATGGAACACGCTCACGCGTGATTATCGGTTTTCCCAGAGTTTATCGGGTTCTCTTGTTGCCTTTTTTTTTTTGGCGTCGGCTTGAACAATGTTACCGTGAATTTTGATATTCGGATGAAAACGTAATCAAAGCTCTTTAGGTAAGTCAGTCGGATTTCTTGTTTTTGTGAAAATTTTAATGTTTCTTTGTCAAATGGGGTTAATTGTTTAAATTGCCTCTCGAGATTTATTGCCTTCTGAATGCTTCCTGTTTCGACGTCATAACCCCTAGAGTCGTTAATTATTTATTACATCTACGGTTTTTGGAAGTTCATGTGAAGGTTTTGGCCGTGGGTACTTTTCCTATTGTTTTATGCACTTTTAAATGAACTACATCCTTGGATGACGATGGACGCTTTTATCTGAGGTATTTCGTTTAGTTCCTACAGGCTTTGTTGTGCAATCTTAGGCAACTGGAGATTAAGATAAAATAAAAGAAAGATATTAATTGGAATTTCTGTAAAGCCCCTATTCGTTAACAATGAGGCGTGATTATTAAGTTGTTTTTATTTCGTAGGGAGACGAGCAGCGATACAGAGGACTACCACCACGACTTGGACGATCACAGACGAAGGGTTTACAAGTCCCGCATGAGGTATTTGTGGGCTTTTTTTTTCCTCGGCGGATATTTGGTTCTATAGTTTTTGTATTTTTATTCTTTAGTTACGGGGGCTCTTCAAAACCCAAGCCCTGCCTAGTGCAAAAGGCTGGGAGTCAAACTGCGTCGACGTCGAAACAAGCCATGCAGCAGCATAACCTTCCGCGAAATCGACCGCGAACCTCTCCTGGCCCGGCCAAGAATCAAATGAATCAACAACCTCCTCAGGTGAATGCTCAGGGCGGCCCAAGTCACCCTCTGAGCGAGGAACGAATCACACTTGTAGTTGATAACACGAGATTCGTCTGCGACCCGGCGATGTTCATCGCTCATCCGAATACTATGCTCGGTCGAATGCTGTCTTCTGATTTGGAATTCGCTCCAAAGAACGAACGCGGCGAGTACGAAGTGGCCGAAGGGATATCCGCTGCAGCTTTCCGTGCGATTCTCGACTATTACAAAGGAAAAGTCATCAAGTGCCCGCCGACGGTTCGCGTTCAGGAGCTGAGAGAAGCTTGCGACTATTTAATGATTCCTTTCGACGCGAGCACTGTCAAATGTCAAAATCTCAGTGAGTGTCCTTCGAATGTGCCTAACTATGTTTGTTGAATTAAGTTGTGTCGTTTCCCTATTTTTTTTTTATTAACCCACACCTCCACCTCCCCATTTATTTGTGTTTCACCGCAGGAGGTCTCCTTCATGAACTGTCCAACGAAGGCGCTCGATGTCAATTCGAAATGTTCCTCGAAGAGCTTATTCTCCCACTCATGGTCAATTCGGCCGAACGAGGTGATCGCGAATGTCACGTTGTCGTTCTTCTCGACGACGACACGGTCGATTGGGACGAAGGCTACCCTCCACAAATGGGTGAAGAGTACTCGCAGACTGTGAACAGTACAGCTATGTACAGATTTTTCAAGTACATCGAAAACCGCGACGTCGCCAAACAAGTGATGAAGGAGCGAGGTCTTAAAAAAATCCGACTGGGAATCGAAGGTTATCCTACACACAAAGAAAAGGAGAGGAAAAGACTGGGCGGGCGCCTTGAAGTTATTTATAACTACGTTCAAAGACCCTTCATTCACATGTCCTGGGAAAAAGAAGAAGCGAAGAGCCGCCACGTTGATTTCCAGGTAACGTCTAAGGCACCACTACCCGCGCCTCGTCTATTGGCTAATCAAAAAATTATTTCTGCTCAACAGTGCGTTAAATCGAAATCAGTCACAAATCTCGCCGAAGCGACAGCCGATCCAGCCCTTGAACTAGACGCCGCCAACAATCCATTTCCAGCCGGTGGACCCGAAGGCCTTCCCCTACTAGCTGGCGGTGAGATCATTCAGGATGTCGAAGGCGCTGTCATTGATGCTCGTGACGCCGATGTCCCTCAAAATCCTCATTTTTTAGCCGAATAGGCTCCAGCATGTGCAATATAGTAATTTATTTATTATCTTCTCTTTATAAGTGTTAATTTTATTGCTTTTCTTTTTTCATTCGCGCGTCGAAAAAAAGAAAAAAATATATTACGTGTGCCTTCGTCCGGTTTGCAACAAAATTTGGTTACCAAGTTAACGGTGCACACCAAACTTTTAAAACTCCCATCTCTCATTTCATTCGCCTATCAATGGACTCCCAGGGGGCCTATTCTATAACGCAAAGCGATATCTTTTTCGTGGAAAATATCTCTGTTTCATTCATTTAAAGACATATTGAAAAAATGAAATTCTAGTAGAGAAAGAAAGAATGGTTACAGAATAGGGCCCCTGCCCCTTTATTTGAGACTGAAATTCTCGTTTTATAACTAAAAAACAAGAAAATATCGACGCAATTGTTGTAAAATAAAATGTTTCCTTTTTCTAAGGTAAAACGATTTGCTTTGCTCCTCTCTTATACGAAAAACAACATTTTAATAATTTCACAGTCTTGAAAGAGTTTGTCAATTCACAGGCTCTAGCAGCCGAAAACTATCGCTCACTATTTTCCACTTATCTTCGTGATTCGTTATTATGAATGTCTGGACAAAAGTTCGAGCCACCTTTCCTTGATATTTAACTGTGCCTGCCACTTTTATCAAGAAGGCTAATTTACCACCGACAGCAGCGTCTGTAAAGACGACAAGGATGTGAGTGTGAACAGGGGAGCTTGTTTAGAAGAGGACTTACCTAAAACTCGCTGCGAGTCTAACGTGCCCAATTTATGCTCGGTAACAGGTAGGTCCATGAGGAATTTACCGATGGCGTCCTTGCCGTTCGTTCCGTTACCATTCCATACCAGTACGGCGTTGTCCATATACAGACGAAGAAGAAGCTAAAAGCGAAATAAAATTATTGGAATTGGAATACTTCTTATTACAATGGGTCATTACGTGTCGTCGTTTATCGAGATTTTCGTAGTAAAGTTTGGTGAAGTCTTCGGCCGTTCGACAAGCTTGATCGATTTGCGATTTGATTTCCTAAGGGAGGAAAACTTGTATGAATTCTGGTAAATTACAAGTTGTTCGCCCAATTGTGTTACTTTATTGGATTATGGAACTAAATTACTGGTTAAGTTGTCGAATAGTCGGTTTCAAGAGGAAAGTTGTACCTGATTCCTGTGCATTTATCGATTATATGACAACCAGATACCAATACAATCGAATTTACCGCCAAAGCAATCCCTTTTTCTTTACCGCGTTCTGTACAGTTAGTTTATGGACGGAAAAAATCGACGTTTAGCAGCGAAATTGGAAGTTGGGAAAGGGATAAACAAACAAAAAATCAGCCCGAATCTGCAGTTGGATGGATATTTTCTGGAGTGTTCCGGGAGCATCAAGTGCTCTTAACTTAGTGCAGCGGTGTAGTAACAAGCAAGGTCTCTGGGCTAACCCTGAGAAGACTAGCTATGTAGCGCGCTCACCAGGTGAAGGAAGCAGTCTCTAAAGGTATTTCGACAGGCTGGAAAAAATTTAATAGGGAAGAAAAGAAAAGTCAAGTATCTTCGGATTTACCCTGGATCAGAGACTAAAAAAAAAAATGAACTATCAGATAAAAGGGTGCTAAACAATGGCTATGTTCGCAAAGTGGGCTGATCGGATAATGATTGGCAAAACCAGGGGCCAAAAGACTAAATTGGTATTGTGACTGTACACGGTCGTTGCTAGGGTTATGGTCACTTATGGCTCACTCGTAAAGGTGGCAGTAGACAAAACAAGGGACAGTCCAAGGCTAACACAGCAAGCTACAGAGCCACCGGGCCTGCCTTGGTAATGGGCGCTATGAACTAGTCTCCGACAGCAGCGTGTCTTACTTGGGTTTGCCTCACGTGCAGATGGCTGCTATGGGCAGGGTGTCCAAGTAGGACACTTGTACGTTCTGGATAAATTGCACATAATGAGGCGGCTGAAGTCGTTACAGATCTAATGCACGTGAGGAAGGATTTTAAGAAACCCTTCGTTGTCGATATACGAGACCAAGACTTTTAGGGATAAGTGTTTGCCGAGGTTTAAGCCCCGCTCGCAAGTATGGTATACTGATGGGTCTGTGAAAGATATGGATTCTGGACTGGGGTCTTTGGCCCTACTTTCCTAAGTATCTCGGACCGACCGCCACCTTATTTTTGGTGAAAATCTGAGCTATATAGAAGCCTGTGCTCGTAAGATCAGTGAGAGGGGCGTTTTTAAAACGAAGACCTATGTGTAATAAAGAAACCATGAGAAGTTAAGGTTTTAATCAACATAAAATGTCTTTTCCTACAGCCAGGCAGCCAACTTTTGTCGTCCGCAACAGGCATGACGTGCTCGATGTAACTCTGAGCCTGGAGCCCACCGGCAAGTGGATTACTAAAGGTGGGTGAGGGAACTATAACTTCTAATCCTTCACCTGTCTATTTTGTTTAATCGAATAGCCAATAGGGGGGGAAACCCGAAAAGAACGACTGGGATAATTTTAGGTAAATTCAAAGGGTTTTGTTGAGTATAAACATTATTTTAATAATATCTTGCCGACTAGTTTCGCTAGTTTCGGGTATGCACCAGATTATTCAGGCATCCACTACAAACAAATTTCTGTCAAATTTACGTACAAAATTCCCAAACATCCTGAGAAGCGTACGCGGTATGCACCAAGAAGATTTGTTTCTTGTTGATGCCTTGATAATCTTTCAACTCTAAAAATAATTAAAACCGGTTAATTTAAACATTCAATGAACAAATAAAATAGATTGGAAGAATTTCTCGGGGACGGTCGAAAACAAATCGGGGAACATTCTACACATTCACATTCTTCAAGGCATTTCTTGAAGAGGGCTCTTTCGCAAGGCTATTACTGCTCATATAATACATTGTAATCTGTCACGGAGTTTTTTTTTTTTTTTTGCGAATTTTTGAAAATGTTGAGTGGGGGTTTGATTACAGTACAGTCAAAAAACTTTTTAAAAAGCCTCCTAGCGGGCAAAACTCGTCCACCATGAAACTTGGCTCAATAAACCCTTAGTATACTAGAATACGAGATCCGATCAGTCCCGAGTTGTGGGAGGGGGAACCATATGATTGCGGGAGGAGCAAAGTTTGGAATATTCTTTACCTATATGTTTTTGAGTTTTTAGAAAAACCCTGAATTTAAAGTGGTTCCCGACGTATTTGTTAACACTGAGTCAAATGAGACAACAGTCAGGTCGCTAGCACCAATATTGTCCGAGTTATGACGCACTTTGTACTAAAAAACACAGGGTTTTCAGGTAATGCTAATCTGGAATTTCTCGATCATGTTTCTAGGGTCAATCTGCATGTAATTTTACCCCATCTCTCAGTAATCTTCCCCCAATTCAGTGCTACAATTGAGGGAAAGCACAAATTCGGGGTTAAATGCTAATGATTGAGAAACAGCGCTAATTCAGTACCAAAATGGAGAAAAAACGCTAATTCGCTGCTAAAATGATGACTAAACGTGAAGAAATCGCTAATTCACTGTTGTGATTACGAAAAACGCTAATTCGTGCATAATTGTGAATGCGTCGATAATTCACAGTTAATTCAATTAACATCTTTGTTGTTCATCATTTCCGTAATATTTGTATTAGTCCAGGAAGCAGGTAATTTTGGGAGGAAAAAAATCCGGGACTAAATTTGATGACTGATTTTATTGTTTTCAGGTGTGCTGAATCTGAATTTCAACTTTGCCCAACGTTACAACCCCGGCAACATGCCGAAATTGGATTACCTTTTTAAACGTCATGTTTTTTTCGATTTTTCGCCCCGCCATCACGAGAAATAATTTTTTAAAATTTGGATCCCTTCGAATTCCTCATGTTTTCATAGAGCCTGAATGTGAATTTCGACCCCCCCCCCCCGAACCCCTAAAAGATGCTATAGCCTAAAAATTGGAAAAACCACAAAAACTCCCGATTTCAGGGGATTTTCAATGCGATACGCAATCAAAGCCGATATTGAAATAGTTCACATTTTAGTTTTCCACTTTTTCAGATAATCTGAATCCGAGTATCAAATTTCCGGCCCCCAACACGCTAAACCTCGTATCAAGAAATATTCAACGATACATTAAAAAACCTAACGTTTCAGCCCTTTAAAACGTGCTTTTCATTTTTTTTGTAATTTTTGTCAAGTTTCCATTTTGTAAGGTGTGCTGAATTCCGACCGTATCAGAACGACAAAATCATGTACGAATATCAAAAACCTGTAAGAAAATTTGAACTTTTTCATAATAAATCGTGATTTCACCGGTTTCTGGCTGTTTCTTTCCGTGTTTCTGGTGTGCTGAATCCGAATTGGTTCTCAAAGTTCTTAGCAACTCCTAATTAACACCATTGTACCATCCACCCGCAGCTGTAGATGCAGATGTAGGAGATGTGATACTGATCCTTCAAATAGTCAGAGGTGTGATCAACATCAGGGGCATTTTAAGTGGGTGCCTTTACAAAGGACCAGGACCATGGTGAAAGTGTTCAACGACCCAGAACTCCTCACAGACCCCCATTCAACGAAGAAGGTGCCTGCTGAGGAAGTATAGACGATAGTTGCTCTGTATGGAGGTGACTACGTGAAGTTGAGGTACGTGAATTGCGTAATTTCGGCCTTAAAAAAGAGCAGCAACATGACCTCTCTTCCCCACGGAAGCTGCTGCCCATCAATACCTGTTACGCACCTACCCCCAGGTCCCTGTGCTACCAAAGTTAATGAGTACTATGTCTTTTTTTCACTGTTGTTACTGCTTTCTTTGGTCAAGAATCGACTCTACTTTGCTAGCATGGTGTTAATTGGCGGATTCAGCGAACCAGAAACACGGGTAGAAACGGCCAGAAATACAGGTAAAAAATCTCGTTTGAAAATGATGATAATTATTTGTGAGGAAATTTTTGATATTCGTACCATAATATGTCACTTTGATGTGTCTGAGAAACTTCTTTCGGATTCAACACACACAAAAAAATTGGTACTTGATTAAAACGAGCAAATAAGTGAAAAATCTCGTTGAAAAGTGTTGAAATGTAATAGCGTTTTCCATTTGCATAAGATTCAGATCTGCTGCCGAGCATTTCCACCCGTCTTCTCTTAATTATATCATATGGTAACGGAGAAGACGGGTGGAAATGCTCGGCTCCAGAGCTGAATTTTATGGACATGGAAAACGCCATAAAGTTTTTGTGTAACCTTGAATATGTTTTGATACTTGGCGTTGCGAAGGGAGCAGGTAAATAATGTTCAGATTCGGATCCCCTGAAAGCGGGGAAAACTAATGTAAACTACGTCAATTTCGACTTTGGATGCATACCACACTGAAAAAAAAAGAAAGAAAGAAAGAAATAACGAAAAAACAAAAAAAAACGTGAAATTATTCTTTTTTTTTCTTTTCCTACACCCCGCCTGGAGTCAGCTTCTTACGCACGTTCAAAGGCAACTGAGCGTGCGGAATTGATGTCATTCACGCTCCGTCGTTTTTCCCAGCTTGCAGAATTATTCCATACGCTAATTGCGCACAGGAAAAATAGCGTATGATATTCGTATGGCACTTCTCACTCCGTACTCGTGTGATTACCGGCACTCGGCTACGCCTCGTGCGCTAACTCTCGCACTCGAACGGAATGAAGTGCGTTCCGCACTCGTATCGTAATATACTATTATTATTTTTTGCAGTTTTTGGTTTATTATTCATTCTGAATAATGTTCAGTCAGGAAAAAAATTTGACAACCCACCCTCAAACTTTTTCTATGTACGTTTTAACATGTCTAAATTCGATTGTTGCAATGTCCTAGGATTGCTCGAAAAAACTCGTTCTTTTGCACATAGACTCACTTTGGGATCTAGTTGGTCCTAACATCTGATCAGCTTGATTAACTAACTCCCTGTGATTTTATGGGGCAAAAGCGGGTCCAAAATGGGGATTTTCAAAGGTTTTCAGATCATAGGGGTGTGGGGTGTCGATTTTCTTGTAATTTCAAGCAGGATTTGACTACATTCATGAATAATAAACCCACGTGTAAAATTTGCAGCGTTTTTCGATTTATAGGCTGTAGAGTCTCTTGTTAGGGTTTGGTTGGTTAAAATTCAGATTCAGGGTATCTTGAAACATAAGAAATGAGCGGGAACCATATTTTTAAAAATTATTACGAGCGATGGCGGGGTGAAGATCCCGCGAAAACCAGAAATTTAGAAACCTACTTAAATTTAAGCGAGTTGCAGGGGTTGTAGAGTTGGGCAAAGTTGAAATTCGGATTCAGCACACCTGAAAACATTAAAATCAGTCATCAAACTTAGTACCGGAGTTTTTTTCCTGTAACTACCCCTTTTGGTACGGACTTGATCCGTGTGAAATGTGAATGACTACAAACCTTTCACGGGGTTCGTCTCCCCTATCGGACACGTTTCCCGGGTTGCGGATGGGTGGTGGGTTGCGGTCGGAATAAGGCGCACCGTGTGCTGTGGGGAGTCCGTTATCGGACACACCCATTGGACATGGGGGCCGAATACGACCCCGTGGACAAACAACGGGTTAGGGGCTGTCCTGACCTGAGTCCGGGACACAAGGGGGTGGCGTCTCCTACCTCCTCCAGCTATTCCTCTCCCTCCCCCCATGACAAGGTGTTTGGTACCTATCTAAGGTCTGCACGGGACAGGGGGCAAAGTGTGCTTTAAACGGACCCCCAGGGCACCGTCCGATCCCCTGGTGTAATAGGCTTACCGCACGCCTCGGCGCTTACGACATGTAGGGCTCTGCCGGCGGTGGACTAATATTACCCTGACTCCTGGCAGGACCTTGAAGGGCTCACCCAGAAGTTTATATGAAGAACTCGGGGGGGCCTTCCGTGAACGCTGCAGTCACCGGCTGCTCCGCCCATAGATACCACCGAGGTCAAACACGACATTGATGGGACCAGGGGCGTACCTGTGGAGGGCAGTTCTAAGGAGCATACCCGCCGAAGGGAGTCTTTTAAAAAACATACCCTCGGCGGGCCGTTCTAAAGAACACACCCCGGTGCAGGGGCTTATCTCCTCGAGTGCAACGCCCTCGTCGCGCGCTAGCTCGTCATCCTTGTCACTCTCGAGCTCAAGGGTCCAGTTAGCGATTATCTCTTATCGCTTCTAAGAAGCGACGACCTCTAACCTTATTAAGAGGAGAGAGCTATCTTCGCAGGGTCAGCATTTTCGGGCTTCACACGCCTGATGTGTTCCGGCCAGCGAGATACTAGCTGAGGACCTCCTCAACCTCATACGGTGAGAGGGACTCTAGACGAGATCAACCGATCCAAGAGGGGCACAATAATCCACTTAGGATTCCGTGCCTGGGGCTAGTGCCATGTCCCTGCTCTTGGTTAGTGGAGGTTAAAAAAAAACAAAAAAAAAAAACCCCTTTTGGTAACCTGCTTCCTGGACTATATGGTGGATCTCAATTCTCAACCTTGGGGACAAGTTCACGCTCCCTCTAGAAATCGCATGCGCCCACCAGGTTGTGAATCACTGGTTTAGAGACTGAGAGGCCTCATTGAGATTTTCGCCCCATAGGTGATAGATGTACTTTCACCGGTGATTCACTACACAAGCCACGGATTTTGACTCTTCGGTCATCCAGCCTTGCCTAGCGCCTGACCAGGACAAGAGAGGTCAAAACTCAATTGGGAGCCTGATAACAGGAGGTAAAATCTATTTGGGCGTAACCGACTACACGGGATCACGTTACAGGGTACGCTAAAAGACAGGAAAACAGCTAAAAACCCAGTTACCATAAAGGCAATCCCCGGTCACATCCAGATTGATATGAACACTACGCTGGAGTACAGCCAGAAAATTATGGCCGAAATAAACAAAATATCATTGTTCAGTGATTCTCCTTGACTTTTCACGATAAAAATAACAAATACTGTGAACTTACAGGGTCCATTGACGAAATTAATCCAAGTTGACACGTAGGAGCATAAAATACAACAATCAAGCAGAATCGGCGCTCATAAACACAACACACGCACTCCGTATCACGGAGTATCTTATTGAAACAAGCGTCTGCCGAGAGTCCCCTGTGTAGAGGCTACTAGCGCTCCCAAACGGCGTAAACTGGCTTAGTTTAGCTCCGGCAAATGAACCGTATTTCAGGAAATTCAGTTGGGCAGAAATCAAGTGAGTGTACTTTGTCTATTTCTTCGTGTATCATAATTTTTTTGGTATCATGAGTAATATAAATATAACACCTGAGAGGAAGCCCCATCGTGGCTCAGTCAGTGTCACAGATACTGAAAAATTTAAGTTCATGTCTTTGGCTGCGATCCGTTCTATAAGTTTTGTTGCTAGCCCTTTGAAAATTCCACGCGAGAACCTCCTTTTCGAAACTATAAGCGTTTGCTTTTGAGCCTTGAAGAAAAACAAAGTGCCCTTTTCTGTTTTTCTCCCTTACTTCCGCACATGTTTAGTCATATTAGCGTTTTCTGGTTGATTGTTGATTCCTCTTTGTCTCTCACCGTGCGTGTTGTTGTCCTGTGTTTTTAATCACATCTTAGGCCCGTATTCATTGAGATTTCTTAAACTTAAATTTCCCCCTTGTTGGCGTAAAACCAGATTATTTTATTCCCATTTAAAATTGAATTTATTTTTAATTAGGAGAATTTTAACTTAAGTAGCGACCTAAGTCCTAGGGTCCTATAGGGGCGTTTTCCATTCCATTATCCTCCTTGGCGTAGTGTAAGTTTTTACACACGTCCTCTCTGATTTGAAACATAATGTTTATGGAGAGGACGCGGCTCTACACTTGTGTAGTGTGTTGAATGGAAATCACTATATTTAAAATTCACCTAAGTAAAAGTCAATCCAGATTTTGTTTGATTAAAATCATGTTTTGACGCCGACGTGGGGAAATTTGATTTTAAGAAATAGCTATGAATACGGAAAGGCCCGTTCACAAGCTCTATGTTTACGTTCTGTGGAGTCTGTACAACCAAACAAATTTATTCCCTCGAAAAATGAAGCATTTTTATTGGTTGCATAGACACCACGCAACACATATATAGAGCTTATGAACGGGCCTGTGGGGGGGGGGTAGCAAGTAGGTTTGCTGTGTCCCTATCCGGAATGTTGACATTTTAGCCCTCGTTAAAATTGATTTTTCCTGGCTTTCGTCCCCCCTCCACCACTTTGGCCATGTTCGCTTTGTTTCCCTTGGATTCGTTGTTGCGAGTCCCGTTGGCAGTTCATAAGCAAATTACGAATTTTCAGGGCTACTTCTGGCCCAATAGTCAATCGCGGCATCGTCGCTACTTTCGAGGTAACCCAACAAAAATCCGCTTAGTGTGTATTTTTCCTTGTTGCGTCTGGGGTAAGCGACCCCGCTTTACACGCTGCGTCATTTGAATAAAGAAGAGCATGACCTTATACTTTAATTTTTTTGAGCATTTGCTCATCAGTTTACGTATGAAAGTCATGATTTTCATTCAAAAATTATCACCATGTGCTTGAAAAATTTGAAGCAAAAGGTCGTGCTCTTTTTCATTCTTAAGATTCATTGATAGTGAGCCCCCCTATTCTGTAACTCTTAACGCGTGCGTTTGCGAAATTTCTCAGCTGATTACTTTCAATTATTCGTCTTGTTTATTTCGCTAACGCACGCGCTGAGAGTTAGGGCCCGTTCACACGAGCCACTAACGCGTGGCTGGCTGTGGCAGACACTGACGCATTATCAGGTAGGATTGATGTGTTCTTGGTTGCCACTTGGGAACGAAGGATGTCGTCAACCTTCACAACTTTCCTCGCCGGAAAAATTAGTGTTTATTGCGAATTTGATAGCCATTTACTCTAGCTAGCTGCTTCTAAATCATGAGTTGCGACTTACATTAATTCCAAATAATTCATTTTTGAACTTCCTTCAATATGCTTGACGAATATTTCGTTTTTCTGCAGTGACTGAAACTAGATTTCAACCAAGCTATTATCCAGTTTTGGTAGCAAAATTGATGGTTTTAACCAATCAATATTTTGTGGCATTGTGGCAGTGCATAATCAAGAAATCATTTTTTTTGGTCAAGTCAAATAATTGGTTCCTGCTTCCCGGGACCAAATACTCAGTTTCCGGGGCCTAATAATCAGTTTCTAGGGCCATATAATCATTTTCTAGAGCCAAACATTTAGCTTGACCGTGTGATATGAGGTATAGAAACCAAAATTTGACGTGTCTAAAGTTTGCCAAAGATTCAATTTTAAGAAGTTGAATCCTCATCATTTTCTGAGCTGAAATACCCGTTTTGTAGGAAAAATTATCAGATTCCCCCCCTGCCCCCCTTGACACCCTGTTTTCTGCTTGAATAGCCACTTCTCAAGGGGCAAAGCTGTAAGTTTCCGTGGCTCGGAAATATTTTTCTTTGTTTTGACAAATGAACTTGAAAAATCTACGAACAACTTTCACGAACGGAGGGGTCCTCCAAGTTTTAAGAAAACAAAGTTATTGATGGTTTCTTTTGGTGATTTTTGTCCTGGGCCGAGATCTTCCTTAGGGTCTGAACCCCTAGGTGGTCTCCTACCTTGCCAACCCCTCAAAACAGCCCTGGTTTTCAGCAACGTTATAGTCAATTTGCATGAAAATTTGTCGAGAATGTATAATTAAGGCCTGGTCACACCTATCATGCACGCTTCCGATCCGACACCGATCATGCATGTCGGATCGGAGACTGTGGAAACCCTCGTAACGGTTAGACTATATTTGGGTTGGAAAGGCAATTTGAGAGGGCTGAGAAGCGTAATAGCCGTGAATTATTCGGTATTAACGCCTATTACGGTCCCCACACCTATCAAAAAATGCATGATCGGTGTTGGATCGGAAGCGTGCATGATAGGTGTGAACTGGGCTTTATTCTGTAACTTTAAAGCCGCCTTCACATGTGAAATTTAAAAAGTTGAGATTTGGGCTTCAATAATTGCAACAATTATTCCGTGGAAAAGCAAAAATGTATTGTTGTCACGCCAAATCAATTCCCTCCATTAATTTCTGCCTAATTAATCTCTGTTTTTTAGGAGGAGGGGGTAATTTACATGCGGAAGGACTTCAGAGACCTTTTTTGCAATTTCGATCTTTATTTGAGCTACTAGCCCTATAGGGGATGGACACCTTTTGTTTGGCATCCAAGTTCTTCTCTCGAACATGATTGGTAGATTATTGGATGCCACATAATGCTTTGATAGACCGGAGGAGGCGGGATTTCTATGGCAACGTTGCCGTGTCCGATCCCTATTATGCAAACAATACGTTTTTGAATACATAAAAAAGGTGCGCGCTGGATCGGAAAATTTTTTGGAACCTCATGTTTTGACTTAGGCCCGATTTCACCAACTTCTTAAACCACGATCAACAACTAATCACGATTACAAAGTAAACAAGTATATCAGATTTCATATTGGTCCTCATTGGCAACTAATCGCTTTAAACGATCAACTTAATCAACTTTAAACGAAATCAATTTTGTTAGTGAAAATGGGCCTTAGTTTTTTTATTTTCAAAACCAATGCCCTGCTCCTTTATTCTGTAACTCTTAACGCGTGCGTTAACGAAATAAACAAGGTGTTAAACTGAAAGTAATCAGCTTCGAAAATTTGCTAACGCACGCGTTAAGAGTTACAGAATAGGAGGCTGAATTGTCTTTCTCTCACAAAATAATGTAATTGAAAAAAAAAAAACGCTGCAAATTTTACACAAAGGTTTATTATTCATGAATGTAGCCAAATCCGACTTGAAATTACATGAAAATCGACACCGACGATCTCAAAACCTTTGAAAATACCCATTTTCGACCCACTTTTGGCCCATAAAATCCCAGGGAGTTAGTTGATCAAACTGATCAGATGTTAGGACCAACTAGATCCCAAATGGAGTCTATGTACGAAAGAACGAGTTTTTTCGAGCAATCCTAGGGCAAGATATGGCCCGGACGGCATACGGCGAACATGTTAGAACGTACACAGAGAAAGTTTGAGGGTGGGTTGCAAACATTTTTTCCTGACCGAAAACATAGGTGTATTATTCAGAATGAATAATAAACCAAAAAGCGACTGACAGACTGTCGGCAAGCCGAGGGTGTAAATAAACGAGAAAAAATCTATTTATCCGCAGTCTACTCTTTCAAACTTATCGTCAGTCTTGCCATTAATTAATTGGTTCAAATCTGTTGTTACTAGGCCCGTATTTATGAACGTTCCTTCAACAGCTCCTCGACTTGAAGTCAAGGCGTCCTCGAGAAAGGCGCCCTTTGCTGAGAAGGACGCCTTGACCATTTTTCGTATTTAGAAACGTTCCTTCACTTGGCTCAAGGCTTCCTTTACCAAGGTCGCCTTCAAGGGACTAACAAGGAACGATTTGCTACCGAGTTTTCCCTAGACGCCCATTCAACCTATGAAAAGCGCCGTTTCTTTTAGTGCGCCAGTACAGTAGTGAAATAAATCATCTGGTTTGAATATGAATATCGTTTAAACTCATATTATGACTGAAATAATTTTACTTAAAGCTGCCCGGTAAAAGATAGAAGGTCCCACCATCTTCTTCCCGATTTCCTGCTCGAATGTCTTACTATCGAAATCCAGGGAGCTGTCGACAATGCTACAACAGCCATGGCCGAGGCTATGAATTTCGTTCTCCGAGATGACGGAGTACTTGTCCCGACGGAAAGTGAGTGTGAGGCAGGGCCCGTTCAAACAATCTGCCCCCTTCCTCAATTTCTTCATCCCTCTTAGGACGGTTCGTATCGTTGTTTTGCCGGACCTTCTGAGAGTATTCCAACCCAAGACCGTCAATTATTGCCGTGACCCTAACAATAATTTACTTTGTGAAGCAAATATTCAATGAAGTCATAATTTCCTTCCATAGAATTTTTTTTTTTATTATTTTGTAAGAGGAGGGTTTTTTGGGGGCTTTTGGGGACCGTTAGAGGGGAGGAACAGGACAAAATAATGAAATCACGAGTTAACACACTAAACTTTATTAACTTAACTAAGCAAACCAAAACCACTTACAATTATAACTATGTGACTACTGTGGGGGGGGGGGACACAATGGCTCCCAAGGCACAATTGAACAGGGCGAGATACACCTCCACGAGCCGGTGGCTAGCGATCGACTCCTTTATTTCGGCACTCCGACCGTCTGGAAAACTCAGGATTGGGTAAGAGGGGAATTGAACTAGGTTGCCTATTGCGACACTTGCCGTGCCGTTCAAGTGAGCTTTGATCTCTTTGCTCAGCCCCCTGTCCCATACCGTAATGTTGTTCAGCCTCGGGACCGGCAACCTTTGTCCCCCTTGCGTAGCGCACGTTACAATTTCCACACCGTAATGCGAAACCAAATTGAAATAATAGATATGGCCGGTCGTCAACTGGAAGTGTTTTTGAGCGGCGCTATACAACGCTCGTACATCCAAAAAGGCTTAAATTTAATTCACTGCAGCAAAGCCTGCAGTGGATTATGTCACTTTCAATTTGAGCCTTTGGGATTTACGCTCATTGTCCCGCCGCTCGAAAAGGCTTCCAGTGAACGACCGACCTAATGGAAGTGAAGGAAGCCTCAAGGCAGATCACAAGCTACCTTGGTTCAAGGAAAGATTTTCACCAAGGCTTCCTTGAAGTCAAGGTAGCCTTCAACTCGAGGAAGTTTCATAAATACGAAAACTTGTCAAGGGAGGATTCTCAAGGAGGCCTTGACTCAAGGAAGCTTCAAGGAACGTTCATAAATACGGGCCTAAGATTGTAACAAAGAAATAGAAACAATTATTGGGGAGAGACAACAACATAATACCACCTGGACGTCTGTTGTTACAGCTGATTCTGTCAAAAATTAAGCTGTGGAAAGCGTGAGGGCAGGTTGTGTGTTGTGTGAACTGAGAAATAGCTAATAGCGAGCGAGCGAACAAGAGAGGGAAGTAGAAGACCCTCCCTTCATTCATATCGTCTTCATCCAGTGACTGAAGTGAAGTGAGAGTGCGAGCTGCGAGAGTGGAACTGTGGAAGTCTTTCCGAAAGTAATGGGGCCGGGCGGTTGAAGTAAATGTTTTTAGAAAAGACATTAGGCACTTCCTTCCGAACTGCATTCTTTCCATCTGTGGACAGTAGCGATGTTTTGTGCCTTTCACGGAGAGTAGAAATTTTTTTGGTGAGGACTAATTGCGATCAATCGATTGAAAGATCATTGTTTTATGAAGCTCATGTTGCCGTTGATTCCTTTGTCGAGCCTTTTGACCTTTCGTCCCTTCAGAAATTTGTATTTTAACCCTCCTCTGCTACGGTTGGGTCAGATCCGACCCATGAAGTTGCTTCTCTGTGCATAGTGAAGCCCCCACTCCTCTTTCCGGTTCAAGGCTTCAGCTTCAAGTACCCTTCTGGTCAGTCGTGAGGAAGACGTTACCTCGTTTGAACCCCTCAACGACTCAACGTATGCACATTGTAATGTTTGAGCCGACTGAAAGTTCACTCGGGTCATATTATTTGACCCAGGGTAGCAAAGAATTACCAAAAATTTAGTTGAAACTTTCCAGTTGTTTTTACTTTCGCAATAATAAAAACAATTATTTATGACGTCTTACTTACCAATTTCTTTGTCAGGTGTGTTATAGCCATCAGATCATATCGTTCACAGTGGCAAATGGCGTCTAAAAGAAAATTTTGGACTTCTGAAGTGCTCAATGAAGAACTCGAGCGAGAAATGGGCGAAGATTATGGTAGCTAATCGGAAATTGACGATTGCGTAGCAGCGAACAGCGGCGATGAAGAGGATATTTTCCACCTCATAATTATATTCTGACCCCCCCACCCATATTTTGAATTTTAGTGCATTTCATTCAAAAAATGCAATGATGCGCTTGCCCTCATGGTGGGGGGTGGGTCACGATGCATTTTTTCACGTTTCAGAACCTCTTGAACACGAATCCGGTGTCCGTTCTAATTCATATATATTTTTTTGTCTTCCGGAAGCATAAAAAACTTAATGGGTCATATTTGACCCACCGTAGCTCATGAGTGATACCTCCGCATCGTAGCAGAGGAGGGTTAAATTTCTATGCATATTTTCCAGGGACATATTTGCGTTGATGCGATGACAGTAGGCCCACTTTTCCGGCTCGTTGAAAAATTTCTCGACATAATGGGCAAATGCCTTTGTGGAATCTTCGGTGTACAGGCTCTGGCGCAGGTATTCCATCATCTTTGCAAATGTAGCCTCGACTGTCTCCTGCATGAGAATTTTCAATTTTTTGTAAACTTCTATCTGTTTATCCTTTCCCTTGATTTTTCTTAGGTTCTTTCTCCAGGCTTGATCGACGTGCCAATTGCAGAACAGTTGTCTGGTTGAGGACTCAGGGAACGCTGATCTCCATCCATTAAAAAAACTTTCGGCCATGTCGGACGTCAGCCACTTTGGTTTCAGAAAGTCTCCATCGCCGATGGATCTGTGGACCTCGCGAAAAAACTGTTCCACAACAACACTGTCGCCTCTGTTGCACACCACGAACGCACACGGGAAGCACATCACAAGTAATGTGTTGAGTTCGAAATCGTAATCTGAAAAGAATGATCGCAAGCTTTAAAAAAATAAAAAATAAGGCCAATCCTTACGAAGTCACGTAGGCTAATTTACTTTTCGGCGCTACGGATTTTGGTGAATTTAACATGAAAAAAAAAATTTTTCGCTCCGGCAGCAGGCGGTCGGAAAGAGGGCATTTCATTACGTATACGGATACCCTAAGCCGTCCCAGAAGTAATAATTTTGATACCATAATTTGTTTCATTAAGCCGAACTTCTTCCTCTATTTTCACCACCCTCTCTTCAAAAATGTCGAAAAGTTTCGGTAGTTTTCCAAGGGCTTTGTTATATTAAATTTTTGTGCCGTATTTTATAATACCTAAACGTCTGAATTTCACCCCCCTCCCCATCAAAGTTTTCGATAAATCTCAATGGAACCCAGGGCTTTCGTTACATTAAATTATTGAGTCGAGTTTTAGAGCGCTAAGATGAACTAATGAAGTTCAACGCTATTTTTACACTTCCACACCGGAAGGACCACCCCCACCACCTTGAATTTTTCGAAAAATTAAAATGGGAATCAAAGGCTACTATAACATGGAGTATACGTACCGAACATAATGCTTCTAGAATCAACTGGTGATTTAAAGTGATTTTTTGACCATTTCAGCCCGTCTTCTGGTTAATTCTTTTTTTCTTTTCACCACAGATCGACCGCGCAAGTCTAAGCGCTATGGCGCTTCTTCGGCTTGTACGTTCCAAGCGCTCTTCCCCGAGCGTCGTCCTTCCGTGATTATTGGCTCAGCCAAAGTCACACCCCCCCCCCATCCTTCTTTCACCTTCCGTGATTATTGGCGCAGCCAAAATCACCCCCCTCCCCAAACTAAAGTACAAAAAGATATGGCAGGTAATCGTTCTTATTTTTCCCCTCGAGGGATCGGGGCGCGACCCAATTTTTCTACCCCTGTAATAAAATTAAAAGAATGGCTGAAAATGAACGATCTGGGCAGTTTTCACACTTCCTACCACCCCAGTTACCAAGTCCGACTACAGATTTGCCTCAAAATTTGACCACACGTCCTTTAAAGTATGCTGATTCGAGGGATATGAGTCGCTGAAGTGGTCGGTCCCCAAATAAGACAATGAAAATTAAAAGAATGGCTTAAAAGGGGGCAAGTTCACGCCCGTGCAGATTTTACCTTAAAATTGTTGTTTTCTTCTATTGAAGTTTCAATTTTCATTTTTGCAGGACAGCACGTGCCAATTTTGTTGGAGCCCATAATTTTCACGGCCCGCACACCCTTTCCCTTCGGAACATACATTCCATCACGATGGCAATAGTAGGACGTCGAATATACATTTGCCCTTTTTTTTCGTCCGTGGTGCATGACGTACCGAGAGTTGGTTGAAATTTCCGTTTTCTCCTTCCAAGAAAGGAACTCTTCTTCCGTGGCAAAATGTAAGTGGTCTTTCTTCGTACACTACGTTGTGGAGTACCACGAAGTGTTCGAGACAACTTTTCCTGGCCCCGGAATATTCACACATATGGGACAAGAAACAGTTGGGCCATTATTTTCTTGACGATGAGACTTAGTGTGCCTTTTCAAAGCGGCGGAATCTCTGAACGCCTTTTGGCACTGGCCACATTCG
Organism: Corythucha ciliata; assembly: GCA_038030265.1. Lineage (NCBI taxonomy): Eukaryota > Metazoa > Arthropoda > Insecta > Hemiptera > Tingidae > Corythucha > Corythucha ciliata. The sequence goes on along the minus strand of CM075942.1, from coordinate 41,182,086 downwards.
TGAGAAAATGGGGACGAGTGCCTCCATTTCATGTGCGCCATGTAAGCGGCATTATTCGCGAACTGACTTTCACACTCTTTACAGTCAGTGGCGGCGGAAGTGGGGTTCAGGGTCAGCGAATGCTCCCCCAATGGTCTGGTTGGGTTAGCAGCGCTCCCCGAATCCGATGATTGAGGAGTCGAGAAAAAATGGCTTCGTGATGAATTTGCCTCCTAAAAATTATCGTTCGCAAAAAGATTCGGTTCGTTCGGTCGGTTCTTCAACATGGTTCGTTCTACAACATGATTCGGGTTCACGAAATTGGTTTCTAACGAGCCAGATGAAATTGAAAAAAGTTTGCTTGTTTTCATGGAGCCAAACGTGGAATTGGTTCTCAAATTTGCCAAAACAGCAACAGAGGGTTCCCATTAGTGCCGAATCCGCGAAATTGCTTCTATGAAGGCTACAAACGAGTAAAATTGCTTTCTTGAACCCCGTGAAATATGACTTTTTAATGAGTCATCCCCGAAAATTTGGATTTTGAGAGAATTTTGTCAATCCTTTAAAATTAATTTGTCCACGGGCCAAACCTCTGAAATTTGAGCTTAAAGGGGTGAAAGCTGTCAATTCTAGCCATCTAACCAAGACAATTCCAGTCAAGACCATAGTGAAGAGAAATTTGGAATCAACTGTTTCGTCCTCGCCTGGTTGGCCTTTTTGGATGACTAAAACCCGAGAATTTGGTTCTTTGGGATCCAAATCCACGAAATTTGGGCTTTGAGAGGGCTAACCCCACGAAAATTATATTTTAATGTGCTCAACAGACATTTTTGTTTTGGAAAAAGTACATTTCATGGCATACTCTCGCTCTTCCCCTTCAAGTTTCTGCTCTGAATAGTGTAAATACGCCGTTTCATGGTCGATGTAGGCGATTTAGCTTATATAACACGTCGTTTATCTAATAAAACTGTAAGAATAAACCTCAGGACCCAGGAACATTAACCCAGAAACAAGAGAATTTCATGAAAAGGCAGTAAATTTGGCGAAGAAATTGGAATTTTGGCCTCAATAATTTCGGTGGGGGGGGGGGGGTAAATCTAAACTGCTCAGATTTTTGCTCCCCCAATTTTTGCCGCCACTGTTAACAGTTAAACATAATTAAAAAACAACACAAACTCAATAACACACACACAAAAAAAAAACAAACGACACGAACGAAAGAACTCAAACAAAAAATGAACAAAATTGGCAAAATAGGGATGGAAAAAATAAAAATTCACGAAATAGCGACGGATTTTAGAAACGCTTCGTAACTCGAAGGGAAAACGTCATGCTACCAAGTCGCCGAGGCCCTAGAAACTGGTGAGCGCTGGACGAACTAACAGGCATACGTTGGAAGCAGACAGCAAGAGAGCCGGAACTCCCTCTCGGAAAAGCTTGAACACGGTAATCTTTACGAATAATAACGGCAAGAACTTATAATAAAGCTTAATTTGTAGATATCCCCTGAGTAGATCCGTTTTAGTTTTCTGAATTTAAGATCTCCTTGGCCAGTTGTCGGTGGCTAACTAATCTAGCGGAGCAGCTGACAATGAGATATAACACCTCAGCCAAAGCCCAAACTTACTTTCATATTTTTAGGATGATCAACACTAGTTTTGGAAGGAACCGTTCGTTTCCCATTTATTCATTTATTTTATTGTTTGTTTACTACAAGACCATTACTATAGAGGACTTATTCTGACTTGATCAAATAGTGGTTGTTGTAACTCCTTCGTACGCACCACTCCTTTGCAGGGGCGAATACAGGGGGTAGGCGATCGGGCTGAGCTCGGAGGGCCAGTGCGGCTGGAGGGCCGATGCCCCCCCCCACCAACTCTTTGACGGATCCCAGTCCTTCTGAAAAAACTGGTAACTACATATTAATTTTGCTCGGTAATGGTCCTTAAGGTGAGCCTACAGAATCCCGGAACTGGCCAATTATAGCATAGGTACAACGAGGCAAATGAGGAAACCTATCAAGTTCTTAAAACCGCGACTCCCTTCAACCCATGAGCCTTTTATCTTGAGTAATGGGTTGAAGGGTGTCCCGGTTTTAAGAAAACCTAGGCTAATTTATAGCGTATTGCTTATTAGCAGTTGGTTCAAAATTCACTCATTGAGTACACCCAGAATACACGTACTCTAAAGCTCTGCTGCAGCAGTTTGTGCCTCAGCCCTCACGCTGCATACATTTTCCCCCTACTTTGCTGTCTTATATCTGCACGGATACCGATTTTATGGTCTCGTTGCAATCTTCAGGGAACTGGGCGTTAGGACTTGATCGGGGACTTAGGCATTCTACCTCGTTATATTCAGCTCAGCAAAGCAGATTGTGATCTTTGTGTGTAGTTTTTCTCTTCGACTTGGTTTGAGATCAACCAGTGCCGGCTTTAAGGGGGGGGGGGGCGAGAAGGCAACAGCCCAGGGGCGCCGTGTCCTTAGGGGTGCGTCAAGCAGAGTGAGAAGGGGAGAGGAAAGGTGGACGAGAAAAAATTACCTAAGAAGCGCATTTTTGATTTATGAATATTTCAAAACTAAAATAGCCGAAAATTGAAGTTTTTTTTTCCATTTTAGCCGTAATTACAGGGCTTTTCCTCTACACTTTGTCAGCAAATAGGTGATTTTCCTCAATTTAAGCTGCCAAGTAGCGTATTTATCCCGTGTTAGAGAATTTTCTCAATTTTTGCCATGAATTGAAGTTTTCCTCGATTTTTGCAGCAAATTAGCGATTTTTTACCTTTTCAGCAATGAATTAGCACTTTAAGCTGCAAGTATAGCGTTTTTCGTTAATTTCAGCTACGCTAATTAATTAGTGATTTTTCTCAATATTGGCCGTAAATTAGCGGTGTACGAACTATTTTTGCCCCGCATTTACAATTTTTTTTTTTTCAACTTTTAGCTATGGACTAGCGCTTTTTTTCAGGTTTAGGCACGAAGTTGCCTTCAGAAGCCACAGCAGATTACTGTCTTCTGTTGAATCACTAAATTTTAGTCGTGAATTGGCGTTTTCTCCAATATAGCCGTGAATTAGCCGATTTTCATTTTCATTTTTCATTTCAATCCGCGAATGAACGTTTTTTCTGCGAATTAATCATCTATTCTTTTCAATTAATCTAATCAAATAATTAATAGTTCCATGTTTAGCCGCTAAGTAGCGCTTTTTGTCAATTTCATAAGCGATTTAGCTATTTTCCTCAATTTTTGCCGTGGATTCGCGTATGTCCCAATTTGAGCAGCTAATTAGCCATTCTTCTCAATTTCAGTCGTGAATTAGCATTTTTCGAAAATTAGGTGTGAATTAGTGGCTTTTCACTTTTTTGTACGCGAGTGGGCGATTTTTTGCAATTTCAGTTGCGAATTTGTCATGTTTCTCAATTTAGTATATGCATATTGGGCCGATATTTTCCCAGTACCCCGGGCCGGTCAAATCTGTGTATCCGCCCCTGCTCCTTTGTTCTTTTCTTTTTCGAAAAAGTAATCTCCTTGTCCTTACCCCGAAGTTTTCCCAGTCCGAACCAAGACAGCCGTTGACAGAATCAGATCTCTGATTGACAAGGTAACCATTATAGCTCTTTCAATTTATTCATTATGTTTATTTATTAGTGCATTTCATTCTGAAAATGCACTATTGGTCTCGTCGTGATGGTGGCAAACATGGGTCATGTCATGTTTTTTTCACGTTTCAGAACCTCTAGAACACGAATTCAGTGGTCTCCAGGATTCATATACAGGTTGGATCCGTATAAGTGTGACACAAATTTTTGGGTAAAACTGCGTTAAAAGTGGAGTAAAATGGTACCTTCGGAAGTGTCCTACGTGGGTACGTTCCGGAGTTATGATTTTTTTTGTGTTAAAAAAAGTAACCAATGCTTGCTTCAAAAAATCCGCAATTGCTCGGCCTATATCGCACCAAATCCAAAAAGTGATGCCATTTTCAGAAACTACGGAACATTTCCTTTAGGATAGAGGCCATTTCTTGAAATAATCGTCAACACCCAGAAATCTGGCATTTTTTCCATAAATTTACGTTTCCTCTAAAATTTGTCCGTTTTACGAAAAGTCGCTGTACCCAAACAGCTGTCTCAACAGATTTTCGGTGTATCACAAAAACTTTCCCGTCTTCTAAGCTTCCTTTTGGCGTATTCACATTTCATGTTACCACTGACGTTTCTCACAAAAACGTCACGAGAATGCACAAAAACCGTGTTTTTACGAAACATGGGCCATTGTCTACGGTATTCGTGAAGGGTGCAGGGAGATCGGCAGTAAGTGAGAACAGGAACCATGGAGAAGATATCTCAGGCAAGAGACATTCAATTTGACCCCCCCCCCCCATTTCACCCCATGTTCTCACTTACCGCCGATCTCCCTGCACCCTTCACGAATACCGTAGACAATGCCTTGTTTCGTAAAAACACGGTTTTTGTGCATTCTCGTGACGTTTTTGTGAGAAACGTCAGTGGTAACATGAAATGTGAATACGCCAAAAGGAAGCTTAGAAGACGGGGAAGTTTTTGTGATACACCGAAAATCTGTTGAGGAAGCTGTTTGGGTACAGCGACTTTTCGTAAAACGGACATATTTTATAGGAAACGTAAATTTATGGAAAAAATGTCAGATTTCTGGGTGTTGACGATTATTTCAAGCAATAAAATGGCCTCTATCCTAAAGGAAATGTTCCGTAGTTTCTGAAAATGGCATCACTTTTTGGATTTGGTGCGATATAGGCCGAGAAATTGCGGACTTTTTGAAGCAAGCATTGGTTACTTTTTTTAACACAAAAAAAAATCATAACTCCGGAACGGACCGACGTAGGACACTTCCGAAGGTACCATTTTACTCCACTTTTAGCGTAGTTTTACCCAAAAAGTTTTGTCACACTTATACGGATCCACCCTGTATACAGGGTGTTTCAGGACGAATGCCGTATATTTTAATATGTTGTGGTACTAATTAATTGCGACCAAAATCATTCTATTAACATAGGGTCGCAAATGATTTCTCTTGAAGTTACAGGCACATTTGTGTAATTTTAGCCACTTGCTGTTTTTCCTCTAAAAAGTCGTTACAACGAATAAACCTCTTTTTGTACCCTTAAACTGATGACGTTTTTGGGAAGATCACACGATTTTACTCCAGGAAATGTCGATGAACATCATTATAGTTGCCTCCAAAAATTTCAGTAATTCGTTAAAAATGAAGAAAGAGGCGTTTTCGAATTTTCCTGTGTACGTGAACGCCACTTTCTGACCAAGTGATCATAGTGAAAATTTTTCGACAATTTCAGTAAAACATCTCCATCTCGTGAGCTTTCAATTGTTTTTTGAAGAATTGAAATCGGTTCATTTTTATATGCGATATTGTTCCTAACGTGTAAGAAATCACGGAGCAAGTCATCAATTAAGACATATTAAGTGAAACTTTCTTAAACGCGTTATTACAAAGTAAAGTTGGTTTTTGCTAATTATTCAGTTTAATAACCTGTCTTAAATTTCCAAAATGAAATGCACTAGGTATAAGTGACAAAGGACAAAACTCCCAAAAGTTTTTCTGAAGTAAAATTGTGTGATCTTTTCAAAAACTTCGGCAGTTTAAGGGTAAAAAAGTTTTGTTCCGACAGCAGCCTGTCGGGAAAAGTGCATTTCATTCATGCGACAATCGAGCCAAACCTCATAAGTTAGAACGATATCAATCAATTATGAATGACATTTAGGCCGTGGTAGAAAGTCAAAATCATAAAATCGTGTTTCTTTTTACCGCAGGCCCCTTTTTTGGCACCAACTGAGGGGGAACAAAATTATAAAAATGAAAAATGAAACAGAGTCAGTTTGGTTGTCTAGGGAAGGCGGACTCTTGTTAGAGGACTTATTTGCAACTAAAATCTTTATCCCGGCCTAAATTTCATTCATAATTGATTGATATCGTTCTAACTTATGAGGTTTGACTCGATTGTCGCATGAATGAAATGCACTTTTCCCGACAGGCTGCTGTCGGAACAAAACTTTTTTCAGATTAAGTTAATTTTCAGATCAGTTACATTAGGTTAAATGGTATGTCACAATTTCATCATTGCGGAATGCGGAGTGCCTGGGTTCGAATCCGAAACAATTTTTTTTAAATATGTTTTTGTTCCTCCCTTTTTGGCCCACCTCAGGATTTTTCACTCAAGATTTATTAGGCTGTAGGCAAATCAAATAAAAGAGACGGCTCAAAATACAATGTCAATGAAATTTTTTGGTAATTGGGTGGTCCAGTTTACAAAATAAGGAAGTTTTTCTACTGATTTCAATTTTTTTCTTCCCAATGGCGAATAGGTGAAAATTGCGTCGGAAAAGTGTATGGAAATGTGAGTCACCAGTTTCTTTAGTAAATCGGCTGCTCTCACGATTGGTACGAAAATAATTTTCACCCGAAAGGGGACACAATTTATAGAAAATTCTGTGCTCTTTCCAATTAGCTGATTAGTTTTGGGATAATACCATTTTATGAGCGTATGGCAAGCATTTAAGTTGGAAAAAATGGAATTCGTGAAAAAATCATAAAATGTGTGATATCTCGGAAACAAGGCGGATTTTCCAAAAACTGCAAATAGTAATTTCGATGGCAAATGATATGCCCCATAACTGGTTTTCTTCTGTCCAGCTAATTCATGAACACCCTCTATATTCATAATATTATGGCCGTTTTCTTGTTAGCACGATAACTCTCGATGAAATTAATTTAGCGGAGCGCGCTTTGGCACACAAATCAGTAGTCATAAGACCCCAGTCGGTATTGCATTTGGGCCAAATCGGTCGAGGTGGAGGGGGGAAAACAGGGGTTGAAATGGTCAAAAAATCACTATAAATCACCAGTTGATTCTGAAAGCATCATATTCGGTACGTATACTCCATGTTGGAGTAGCCTTTAATTCCCATTTTAATTTTTTGAAAAAGTCGAAGCGGAGGGGGTGTTGCCCCCGGGGTGGAAGTAAGCGTGTGGTCTTGTTAGCACGATAACTCTCGAAGAAATCAATTTAGCGGAACGCGCTTTGGCACACAAATCAGTAGTCATAAGACCCCAGTCGGTATTGCATTTGGGCCAAATCGGTCGAGGTGGAGGAGGGAAAACAGGGGTTGAAATGGTCAAAAAATCACTATAAATCACCAGTTGATTCTGAAAGCATCATATTCGGTACGTATACTCCATGTTGGAGTAGCCTTTAATTCCCATTTTAATTTTTTGAAAAAGTCGAAGCGGAGGGGGTGTTGCCCCCGGGGTGGAAGTAAGCGTGTGGTCTTGTTAGCACGATAACTCTCGAAGAAATCAATTTAGCGGAACGCGCTTTGGCACAAAAATCAGTAGTCATAAGACCCTGGTCGGTATTGTATTTGAGCGAAATCGGTCAAGGTGGAGGGGGGGAATAGGGGTTAAATTGTCAAAAAATCACTATAATTCACCAGTTGATTCTAGAAGCATTATATTCGGTACGTATACTCCATCTTAGAGTAGCCTTTGATTCCCATTTTAATTTTTCGAAAAAGTCAAGGTGGTGGGGGTGGTTCTTCCGGTGTGGAAGTGTAAAAATAGCGTTGAACTTCATTAGTTCATCTTAGCGCTCTAAAACTCGACTCAATAATTTAATGTAACGAAAGCCCTGGGTTCCATTGAGATTTATCGAAAACTTTGATGGGGGAGGGTGAAATTTCAAAAAAATCGCTTAAATTCACACGATAGGTATTTTTAAATACGGCACAAAAATGTAATATAACAAAGCCCTTGGAAAACTACCGAAACTTTTCGACATTTTTGGAGAGAGGTTGGTGAAAATAGAGGAAGAAGAGTTCGGCTTAATGAAACAAATTATGGTATCAAAATTATTACTTCTGGGACGGCTTAGGGTATCCGTAAACGGAATGAAATGCACTCTTTCCGACCCCAGCTGCCGGAGCGAATTTTTTTTAAAACTGTTGTTTCACTTTTAATTAAGCGTACTTCATTGTAGATCATTGTATAGTATGAGTAACATCTCGCTGACGATTAGTAAACCAAAGGATAATCGTATAGCCCTTGATGGCTTCAAATGGTAACCGAATAAAGTAATTAAAGTATTCGTCGGCATATTTTTTTAAAAATATACTCGGGGTATTCATGAAAAATGCTAAATCTTGTATTTTGTAGCCCATAGAAACAGAGAAATTGGACAAAAAAATGAGAAACAACAGGGTTTACATCGATAGCATACCCCTATTCACAGGAGTTTAACATATGTTATCAACGTAAACCCGGTTATTTCTTTTTTTGTCAATTTCTCCGTTTCTACGGACTACGCCATCTGCTCTGCATTAGTTTACTAAAACAAATACGAGGTTTACTATTTTTAATGAATACCCCAATATAAGAGGCATTCATTCTCAGAATTTAACATATGCTATCGACGTAAACCCTGTTATTTCGTATTTTTTTGTCCAACATGAAAAATGTTTAACGCCCGTTCACAAGCTCTATGTTTGTGTTACGTGGTGTCTATGCAACCTATGAAAATGCTTCATTTTTCGAGGGAATTAATTTGTTTGGCTGCATATACTCAACAGACGCATATAGCATAGAGCTTGTGAACGGGCCTAAACCGTGTATTATTTTGTTATAATGCTAAATTCCGATCAGGGGCCGTATTCCTAAGCCGTGTGAAAATGCCGCAAAAAGTGGTTGCTATGGCGGGATAATGTTATTTCTTATTCGGCGTCCTTGGATCCCGCGTGCGGCATTTTTTCCCGACCATTCGGAATAAGGCCCCGATGGGTTAGTCCAGAGAAACGGAGAAACTGAACAAACAAACAAACAAAAAACAAACAAACAAACAAACAAACAAAAATGAAATAACAGGGTTTACGTCGATAACATACGTTAAACTTCTAGGAATGATTACCCATATCAGCGAGCACGGAGAAATAAATAATCGAGGGAGCGTAAATTAAAAAAATGGTCACACTTCCCTTTCTGTAGGAGTAAAAAGAATGGGGTGAGAAAACTATTGGAAACGATTGTACAAGTCAAAGCATTGAAGTTTTGAAATTGAAAAAATAAACTACTGCTTTTGCTAAACGATGAAACGAAATTGACAGCTGAAATTTTTTCTCTGCGGAAGATAAGTTTAAAATTGGTATAACAAAATGTATGTAAACCTCATTCAATACTTTTTTCTCCCTAAACTGGTTACTAAAAGAGGGGAAAAGGAAATGGGACAATTATCTTGCAACACATTTTCCATTTCGTTTTCCTCTATTTCTTGTCTGTGCTCGCTAATATTCCTGCATTAAAGAAACTTGATTCGATCCTTGATTCTCTTGGGTTTTTTCAACTTGATTGAATGTTTTTGTGTACGTGCTTTGAATGCACTAATCACTTGGTTCTCGGCGTGAACCACAGCCAAATTTTCAAAGTTCAAAGCGGGAGAAAACAGTGAAGCAAATACATTTATTACTCAGACAGCCGCTTGGGTGCGCTGGTGGCCTCTACAGCGGGGGCTGTCGGCAGAACGCTAGTCTAGTATGAATGAAATGGACGGGGAAGTCAAGTTGTGATAAAAAGTATGATAAAGATATCGGTGTTTTTTTTAAAAACTGCAGAATCTGAATAATTTCAACGTAAAAACCACTTCCATGAACTGAGTACTTATATAAATAGAAGTAAATATTAAATCGAATGGCTCCTATTTTGACGTTGGCACAAATGAGACGCACATACACACTACACGCCAAAAGTCTCTATGGGCAGTCACGTGACCCCCCACCACCCACCGATCAAGAATTTCTTTACTTCCCCAATGGGGGTGGCATGATGGCGCCAAATCTGTTACTTTATTGTTGTTTTGGTCTCGCCCTGATGGTCGCACATATTTTTTCTTTTATTCTTGGATTCCTTATATTTTAATGAGTTATTTGAACTCTTTTTGAGTATTCTGGTAATATGAGTCTTGTTCAGAGACTTGTGTTTTGAATGGTTCCCTGAGGTCTCCAACTTGAGGATTCCGGGTTTGTTAGCTTCGTTCTGAAGAAGGAGCAGGAGAGCTTTGATTTCTTTTCCACTACAGAATCGAATAAATTTTGTCAGTACGCAATTGCATATCTAGTAAAAATTTCTTAACACTCGATGACTGGTAAATCAGCTGCCGTTGACAGTTTCGTATCAAACCCCTACCCCAGGACAAGAGTTTTTTTTGTAAATCCAATTCAAACATTAAAAAAATAAATAAATAAAAATGTTAGGGGGGGGGGCGTATCTTGAGGCTTGAGGTGTCTCCATCTCCAAAAGGGGGCGAGTTGTTAAAGTCGCCCCACTCCCGTCGAATTGTGTATGAAACTGGTGCTGCTATCTGTGTTGTCAATGTTAACAGGGGGGGATGTCTTGAATGTTTTTCCGTGCTAGGTCAAATGTGTTATTTTTCGGTTTTTCGCAGTTTTCCCGACGCTTTCCCCGAGTTTTCCATTCTTTGACATCGAATTTCAATTGGAAAGAAGTGAGCCGGGGCCTTAGTGGTGTTGATTTTTTCGTGGGCCATCGAGAGTGAAGCAAGATAGAAATGTAACTGGCCCGAGACTTCGAGCCTCTGTCTGAACGGTTGGTTCCAGGTAAAATTTTCTGTTTATGGATCCTAGTCTTAAGAACTATTATGCGGCGTGTTATTTTTATGCGCATCGTCTAAAAAACCAATCGGTAAAATGTTGTTCAAGCCCCGAAATCCCAGTTTATTCTCCTAGATGTGGGGGTTTTGTTAGTTGTATAACCTGCTTACTGTGGACGAAGGGGACAGTTTTACTTTTGCTGAGAATTGGAACGCCCACTATTTTTGACTAATTTGCGTTAAAACTCATCCTATTACGGTCGATTGTTGACTGCAAGTGAAGCACTCGATTTATTTGGTCTCGTATTTCCAGTCTGCTGTTCTCACGGGGAATTTTTCATACAGTGACCCGATCTGTTGTTATCAGCTCCTTGAGTCAGTGTCACGAAGTAGGTTGCCCTCTCTCTTAGCAGTTATATTTCTGTTTTGTCAACATTTATGGTTTCAATACGCCTCGAAATTGAACGGCTGGCCATATTTAGGGTCGGAAATCATTTCGCAAGCTCCGTGTAATTGATAGAATTCCAAGATACATGCCTGAACATTCTTCTTTCAGTTACAAACGTTTCGGAGGACGGTTTCTTTTAGTAGTCGCCCTGTTATACTTGCTTTCAAGAACGGCTTGTTCAACAATACGAAATTACGCTCAAGACTTTGAACGCTCAACGCTGTCGCTGTGGTACAGTACAGCGGCGGTGTAAACACGAGATGTTACTTATAGAGAGTAATAATTATATTCTCGTTCGTCACAACCAAGCCTCATAATTGGTCTTTCGCTTGAGCATCAGGGAACTGTCCCCTTACAAATTATGAATTATATTACGGGCAATTTTATTTGAGTCCAACCTTCCTATGTAGATTCCAGCGCTAAGGCTATTAAGCGTTCATTAATTCAGTACGAGGAGAAATTCTTCAAAGTTACGAGGCGTATTCTTTCTTGCAGAATCCTCGTCCTGGATGTTTTGTGGTAGACATTACATTAGTGTACGTTGACAGTAGATGACTTGGACGTTGCATTTTGCCTGGAAACGGTAGATAGATTGTGCGGTTTCAATACATTGTTTTCAACGCCGGCCTATCCTATTGACTCTTCATGTCACGACTTGTTTCAAAATTCGCTGCAGGATTGCTTTCAGGTCATACGATGGCGACATATTTGTATACAGGCTCCCTGTTTTCCAAGTTCGCCGACGAGGAAGTAAGAGCCGACGCCTAGCCCGCTGTTGGCTTCAGACCGTTTTTCCTGGAGGATTAAGTCCATGATGAGACGCGATATGTGCTGTTACATCCTCGTCCGCGACACGGAAATAATGGCTTTAATAATTTTGTCGCGTGCTTTCCAGAATAATTTGTTTACCCTCCCCTTACACTGGTGTTGAGTCAAGCGAATGACCATCGTGTTTCAGCCAACTCAAGCCATGATTATGTGTGTTACAGTCGGTGCATGAACCTCCCTACTTTCCTGAATAGCGACCTATGCTTTCTGCATAGGCTCTCGCTTACGTGATTGAGTGCGTCCTTGCGATTTGCTTTCCTCGAGTAGGTACTTCCCCTGTTCTGCCAGTGTCTTCTGTTTTCCTAGAAAAAAAAGGAGCCCCCGTAGTGAGGAAGATTCAGAGGTCGACTTAAGCCTCTGCGAGGGTTCCTAGGCTTCCTTCACAATTTTTTATCGCCTTCTTGACGATAGGAAACGATTCAACAGTTGTGTAGAGTGGTCGTCCACTTGTACGTTGAGGTTCTGGGTTAAAGGTTCACGTTACTACGTTGTACGATGTAGGAAGGAATAGGCAGTCGGCGCTTCGTTAGGTCTTGACGCGAAGATTGGCTCAAAGAAGAACGATGTAGTTATTGGGGTCGAACCCACCGAGTTTGCGCCGAAGATGCGGTCCAGCCTCCGTTTTGACCTCCGGCTTTCAGCTATCAGAGCTGCTCGGTCCTATTCTCATCACAGAGCCACTATCCATACGCTCAACTCGGTTGCTAACTTCCAGGATTACTCATTATTAAGTCATCACCTATCTCAGAAGTTGCCTACCATAGATGATGGTCTTCGCCAGTCCACTGGATCTGTGGAAACTTCGTGTTTTCTTGGTCTAGAGCCGGGATTTCCCTTTTCACGCTTGGTAGAGCATGCAGGGGCCCTATTCTGTAACTCATAACGCGTGCGTTAGCAATATTTCTCAGCTGAATTTTTTATATTATTCGGCTTGTTGATTTCGCTAACGCACGCGTTAAGAGTTACAGAATAGGGGGGCAGGAGCTTTACCCAATTCCGTTCTGCACTCGTTAGTTCACTGATATCCAAGTGGCTGCCTTTTCTCTAATTCGTTAGTCCCCTGATTAGGGTTGCCATAGTTATGTTCACTTATGATAACTTTGAACGTTTGATCAGAGCCCTAACTATGGGGCGGCAAAAGGGGCAGGAGCCCCACGGCACTTTCACTAGTGGCTTTTCCCTTACTCTTTTCCCCACTGTATAGATGCCTTATACGAAAAGGAAAATAACGGCTGAAAGAGCCAAATCCTCGATACGAAACGTATTCTTGGTGGTGCGAAATCCGTCCGGTTGGTTTCTGAACGAGTCAACTCAACAAAATATAAGTTTGGAATAAGCGAAATCCGCGAGATTTGTTTTCTGAAAGAGCTAAACTTGCGAGAATTGCTTCTTCGTTCAGCCCGCGAAATTGATATTCTGAATGACCCAACCCCAGCAAATTGGTGTCTGTGAGTACAAAATCCACGAAATTTGGTTTATGAAACAGATATCCGCATAATCGGGTTTTCAACAGTTTAAGGTTCCCTGAATAAAGCCAAACCCGCGAAATAGATTTTACCAATGCATAATGTGAGATTGCTTATTTTTTTCAATGATCAACCGTGCTAAATTGGACTCTTTTAAGGCACCAAATCAGCGTTTATTGTTGTTGTTTTTTTTTTTTTTAGGGATCCCACCCCTCAAAGTGGAATTTTTGAATGAGCAGGCCCTGCGAATCCGAGAAGTTTGTTGTATGATTGAGCCAACACCGCGGAATTCGGTTTCAAACAGTCCAAACCCGCAAATTGACTTTTTTGACTGATTTGGATTTTAAATTTGGCAAACCAATTTTTTGGAACAGCCAACTCCTCGAAATTGCTGTTCTGGATTGAGCCGACTCCTCAAAATAGATTTCAGCAAGTGCCAAAACAGGCAGATTTGGTTTTTTAAATAGCCATTCCCGTGAAACTCGGCTTTTGAATGAGCGGACCCCCAGGGAATTGGTTTTTGCCGGGCGGGGGCCTCATGCAGGTGATTTGTTATGCCGCTGGCCTGTACCGCCCTTGGGCCAACTTCCTCGGGTGTCCAATGAGAGTAATTTCGTTGCATTTGCATAAATCTGCCCCCGCACTAACTTATGAGCTGAATAATCACCGTAAAATCCAATTATCCGTCTTTTGAAGGGGTAGGTATATTTGCCCTAGCACTTAGGCTCACTATAGCTTGCTGTGGTGGTGTAGGCAACATCCTGCCACTCCTCTGAAAATCACTCGTTACGACCCTGGGTGTGATACCTTTCCATTCCAGCCCAGCTCATTAGCTATCGTGACCCTTACATGGCTAATATAGATTATATTATATTTTAATTACTATCGCTTCTTAAAATTGCCATTTTATTCAAAAACAACTTGTTTATGACGCAAAATGAGTATTTTTCTGGTTTAAATAAATATTTTTGGCAAAATACCTTATTGTTCCCCCCTAGTAATAAAATTGTATAGCAAATTTTCCAGATTTTTGGTTCTATTTCAGGGGCCAAATTATCACCCCCCCCCCCCAGAAACAATCATATTAAACCTTGAAAGGGCCTGTTTCGGTAATGTAGGGCAGTCCCTTAGGGTATGTTCATGTAGAAGTGGTGCTGTGGTGACCAAAGAGGAGAGCGCCTCTAGGCTAAACAAATTGAGCATAGAAATTGCACCACTATCCTTTTGGGTCACGCAGCTTCGACATAAACATTTCCAGTGGAAACCAATATGACAATTTTCTGTGCTACGCTCTCCTCCCAGCCACCTCTTTAGTCACCGCTCCTACATAAATATACCCTTAGTCGTTAATCGGGGAAAGTATTTCAGGTTTATTGGGCAGTGTTTTCTCTACAACGGCTGGGTACATAGTTTTTGGAGTCATATATTCCTGTAGTGCTAGTTTTTGATCAATAAAGCGGACACCGGTGGGGTGGGGGGGCTTGATTCTGTGTTTTAATCGAATTGTTAATTTTTGTTGCAAACCGGCTGATAATATTCTGCGTGGTGGCCATTTTCGATTTTAAGAATTTGAAAAAAATATTTTGAGGTGGAAGGGGGTGTACCGCTTTTTGGCCATAGCGTAGTATTTTTAGGGCAAATTTGATGTTATCAAAGCGGAATAACCATTCTCTGGGGAGTAATAATCAGCTTTCCCCCTCCCAGTTCCCTCCCTCTATAACCGAGCCTAATCCAACTTACATTCTTGCTATGCTAGCCTTCCATTTTTCTATGAATCTAACAGTTTAGCTCCAGAACACGAATTTTGAGGCTTTAAGACTCGCGTTTAGGTCCCAACATACTGCATATTACGTTCTGTAAGCGTCAATCGAATCTAACCACAAAAGTTGGTTTTTTCAATACGAAAATTGGATATCCAATTTCCAGTCCACGACAACATGGCCAATGACAATTTTAATGACTCTTATGTTTGTTTGTCTTTCAGATCGTTCCGGATATCAGGGAAAAGGTGCAAGAAGCCTCTTTTAACGAAAAGTAACAGGACCCATATTTTGTGAAAAAATTATTAAAATATCAAAATTTCGTGGCATTTAAGGCAGACTTACCTCAAATATGTAGTAAGTACATGATTTTTTTTCGATTGCTTTTTGCCCGTAAGATTCAATTTTAGGGACACACTGACAGGTATCTTGAATGACTTTAATATAATTCTCGAATGCCCCAAATTTTTTCTAGTTTTTGATTTCAGGCTAGGACACAAGGGGTTGGTCCATTATAATTATGTTTAAAAGCGTTTAAACCATATCCTCCTCTTGTTATTTTCTAAGTAATAAAACAATTAAAACTGCTAGATTCAGTATGCGTCCTACTGTTCAAGCAGAACTATTGAATGCGGTAAATTTATTTCAAATGTATTATTTTGGAATATTACTTTCCTATCCACCTATTCTACCACCTTTTTAATGTGTTTTATTTTAGTCGAAACTATTTAATAAATAAAAGCTCGACTCCACTTGTAAATATGTCCGGCTTTTGTTGTAGGTTTTTGTCTTAAAATATGTTATCATGTAGCTCTAAATTGCACGCTTCGTGAGGGTTCCTAAAAGAAAAATTACGGCTTGCACTTTCTACCTTTTGACTTCGTTTACGCTTGTAAAAAAAGGGGTTTAGGAATTTGGGTTTTTGTTGCGGTCCCATGCGCACAGTAGGCTGTTGGGGGAGCATGCTTGAATTTAGGGGATTACTCTGTTCGATGGAAAATTAGTTTTTTGTTTTCTTACGAACTAGTTAGATATTGATGCATTAACGCTTGTTAATGCATTTTTTAAAATTTTTTCTAGGCTCTAATGCTGCATAAGAGGTTACTATTATAATCAATTTGTATCATGTCACAACGTGGCAAGCGTCAAGCCAGCCGAATAGATGATGGACCTGGTCTGTAACTTGTGTTTGTTCTGTTTGTTTTGTGACAATTACTAACGGGTGGGTTTTCTGTTCAGTCGCGACGAAGAGGCGTAAAGCGCGTAGCCTGGCGCAGGCGGAGGAGGAAGAAGCCTCCGTGGAAGTTTGGACACCTCGGCCCAATGCCGATCTTAAAATATCGGCCATTTATAACAGAAGCGCCGCTGAGGCTCCAGCCGAGGTAAACACCTTTGCCACCAGTAGCAACACAAGTGTCGACGAGGTGAAAAATTCGAATTCATTTTATTTTATTTTCGTTTTGTGTTCTGAGGTTTGAATTTTGTTTGTTTTATTTTATTTTGGGGACGTTGTTGTTGTTTTTGAAACTTGTTTTGCTTTTTGAGAGGTGCTTGACACTTTTTTAAACATTCTATTGTAAAGAAGGATTGGAGTCCTGGCTCCATGCTTGCTTGCTTCCTTTGTGTGGGTTATCCGCTCTTCCACTTTTCTGATTCACTGACGATCTCAATCTTTCACGGATTTCCAGTTGTTTCGAAAAGATTTGATAAGCGCCATGAAACTTCCCGATTCCGAGCCTCTGTCAGTCGACGAGTATTGGATCATCACTGACCAGTGGAAACAGGAATGGGAAAAGGGCGTACAAGTCCCAGTAAATCCAGACTCACTCCCCGCGCCGTCAGTTACCGTCGTCACTCAAGCCTACTCTTCGGCTCGGTGTCATAATGATTTCAAACTGTAATCATCTTTGATTCTTATTGGCCGTATTCTGAGATCTTCCTTACAGAAGCCTTAACTTAAGTTGTTCAAAGATCGTGTGATTATTGAAGTGTATCAACTGATTCGAAGTGCTTTAAGGAGACCTTAAAGTTGAGGAAGATCTCTGAATACGGCCCTTAGCCATTGTCCAAACCCGTTCTTGTCGTAATTTTGTGATTTTCTTTTCCAGACCGAAAAACAAATATGTTAGAATTACAAAGGACGACGATTTTAAACCGGATGACCACTTCTTGTCTCCTATTCCAACCAAAGGCGAGAAAGTATGCTCCTACGATTTAGACAACTGTGATATCGCTTGGTTAAAAATTCTTAACGGTGAAAGAGCGCAAATGGGTATGTGAGCTCTTCGGTTCAACTTAACTGTGAAACGGATGTTATATTGTGCGTTGTTGCCGTCGGTAGGCTATCACCCTTTACGGGAAGACCAGTTGGAGAGAGTTATTGAAGAGCTGGAATTGAGAAGTTGGGAGAAAGTACAGACAATCATTAAATCTGAAGAGGGTCTCGGTATAGAGTTCGATGAAAATGTGATATGCGACGTTTGTAGATCGGTAAGTTTTTATGAGCTGGAAATCATTAGATTCAATGGTGTCGTGCGTTATTTAATGTAAGTGATGTCCCCCTACCCCGTTTTTTTCAGCCGGACTCTGAGGAAGGAAATGAAATGGTCTTCTGTGACTCGTGCAATATTTGTGTCCATCAGGCCTGCTACGGCATTACGGCCATACCATCGGGGTCGTGGCTCTGTCGAACCTGTTCGCAGGGTCAACGCCCCGAGTGCGTCCTCTGTCCCAATAAAGGCGGTGCCATGAAATGCACACGCTCGGGACAGAAGTGGGCTCACGTCTCGTGCGCTCTATGGATACCCGAGGTGTCTATCGGGTGTGTCGAGAAAATGGAGCCCATCACAAAAATATCGAGCATTCCGCAGAGTCGATGGGCTCTCATCTGCGTTCTCTGTCGAGAGCGCGTCGGGGCCTGTATTCAGTGCTCGGTAAAAACTTGCAAAGTCGCCTACCACGTGACTTGCGCGTTCAAACACGGTCTAGAAATGAAGGCAATCATCGAGGATGAGAATGCCGACGATGGTGTCAAACTTCGAGTAAGAAAGATCTTGAACTTCACATCTTCAAACTCGGGGGATTCAATGTTTTCTTTCTTGTCGTTTTTTAGTCGTACTGCGAAAAACACAGCATGACTCCTAAAAAGGATCGTTGTGGCTCTGTCTCCGAAGAGGAGGACGTCAAAAGGAAAAAGAGGAAGGACATGACGTCAGAAGAAAAGAGTCAAGCTAGAGCAGCCAAGTAATTACTTCGTCGACTTTAAGGGGGGGTTTCAGGCGGGTTTCCTCGACCCCTTCCCAGTCACCCCTCGCCTAAACTTCGCACATAAATTTTGGCTCCATTTCTGCGTCAATATTCGATTTCAACGTCTCATTTTAATCTTCAGGAAGTTCTACAGTGACGTTAGATCTTGCTTTTTCAAATTTTATCCCTAAAATAACCCCAAATCACTTTACAACTTGAATGTGTTTTAAGGTAATTTTAGGGATGAAATCTGGAAAAGCAAGATCTAACGTCACTGTAGAACTTCCTGAAGATTAAAATGAGACGTTGAAATCGAATATTGATGCAGAAATGGAACCAAAATTTATGTGCGAAGTTTAGGCGAGGGCCGACTGGGAAGGGGTCGAGGAGACCCGCCTGAAACCCCGCCTTAAGAGGCACGCTTTAACCAATGTCATTCATACCCGTATTTCAGGCTTCTTGAAATAGAAAGTGAGTTTGAAAAACACGTCTCGGCAAATGACATTTCTGGTCATCACGACGTCGATCACGATGGTCTCGTCAGCATCTACCACTATTGGGTTCTAAAGCGTCGGTCGGGTGGAAACAAGCCGTTAATTGCGCCCAGACCGAATGACGTTGATTTCTTGACTCGACAACAAGAACAGGCGGACATGGAGCGAATGCGTCTCTTCGTTCAAATCAGACAGGACCTGGAGAGGGTGAGTCTTCTTTTTATGCTATGGCTGAATAATTCACCTCCGATCGTGTAGATTTAAGTCGTAGGAACAAAGCATTTGATTTTTCCAACAAACCACGAAGGTTACTGCATATTTTTCATTTTCGTGGAAATAACAGTTTTTGTTTTGTTTTCAATACTCGTGGAAGGGAAACAAAATTTGCATGTTACTAAAGCGATATTCGTTTACCATGCAACTGTACGCGTAGTGGTTGTACATCGTAATGTCATGTCACCCTTCTTAGGCCATTTGTCCAAGTTGAAGAAGTCCCTTTGTAAGCCTCACATAGGCCTATTTACGTCTTTGGGCGTGGACCCTGTCTTATTGAGCCCGGCGACGTGAAAATCAGACGTTTGGATACGGCATACGCCGTGCCGTGGGACCACTAACTCGGAAGGCCTAGTATGCCTCCTCAAACCTTCTATGCCACTCAATCACCAGACCTCATCCTCTAGGAGAATTCTAGAGGGAGCACAAAAATTGCAGGCACGGATCCAGAGTTCTGCTTGAGGGGGGGGGGGCTTACAGAAGCGTCCACCCCACCAAACAAAGGAAAATTCTTCTTTCCTCAGTTAGCTTTTACCGCAGTGGTGATAAGTCAGATTTATACAGGTAAGATGCTTCGAACTTTCATCTTATTTTATTCGTTGTTTTTCAGGTACGAAATTTGTGCTACATGGTCAGTCGACGGGAGAAACTTTCGAGGACGTTCTTTAGAATGCGAGAACAAACATTCCACAAGCAAATCGCCGTTCTGTCCAATCCAAATGCGAGCCTCAGCTCTGCAGAAATCACCGCGATACGCGAGGCTAATCACGGTCCGTCAATTTACGACCGGCTCTATTCGCACACCAACGCTCCCGAGTTGTCGACGGATTTCGAGACGACTCTGGCACGCATCGCTGGCGTCTCTTCACCCACACCCGAAGAGAAAATCAAAGTGGATCGGAATGGTATGCGTCGAAAGCCCGACAATCCGTACAAGAGGATGTACTTGAACGGTGGATTGGAGAGGCGACGGAGCATCTACACAAGCATGAGTAGCGGTAGTGAGTTGGACATAAAGAAACGGGGCTCGGATTCGTCTGACAGTAAAAAGGCTGCGGTCAAGGGTAAAAGACTGAAAAAAAGAGTCGTCTCGAGGATGACTGTCGTCGATACGTCAACAGAGGATGAAGATTTGAAGCCGAAAGGTTCTTGGACTTCGCCACGGGGTCGAACTCTTCAACAGATGGAGAAAGAACTTGATAAGACTGGCAGCGATGACTCTGATGATCTCATCTCTTTTTCAAACATCAAGAAAGAGAATAGTCGGAGTGTTTTAAACATCTACTCCGATTCGGACACTGACTCGTCGCTGAAGGGAGGAAGAAGCAGTTCCAAGAACGTAAGGACGAAAGCTTCTGTCAAGGAGTTCACCGGAGGTAAAAACAAGAAGAGTCAACAGCCTCCGGCCGCTTCGAAAACACCGTCGAAAAGTAAACTCGTCAACAGTTTCATCGAGGATGACTTCTACCGGGACAAGGAGAATCTCAACACTGCAAAACGGAAGCCAAAAGAGTCGCCAAACGATCTCATTGTTCCTCAACGACAAGCGGCTAAAAAAGCGACTGAAAGTATTCGATCGGCACAAGTTAAAAAAACTGATCAGGTTCTGGCTGAACAAGAGGCCGTTAAAACAATGTCACCGAACGATGAGAATCGAATCAAGTCAAAATCAAGTAAGGTCAAAGGCAAGGATGTCGATAATAAAAGATCGGGAAAAGAGGATCGCTCAAAGAGCTCGAACGACGTGTACGAGTTTGACAAGGATATCGACCAGGACATTTTGGCTTACGTGCCGCAGAGACAGGCGGCCAAGATCGCTGCCGAGCATATTAAGAGTGGGTTGCATAAATTGCCATCAGGCTTGATTGACGCCCTCGATCAAGGCGAAGCGAAGGGTTCGAAAGGCTCCGAGTCTCCAGTAAAGAAGAGAGAGGATGTCAGAGTTAAAAAGGAGCCAACTCCTGTGGATGGAAAATCAAAGAAACCTGTTAAGCCTGCCGAAGTGAAAGGGAGGAAAACACCCAAGTTTTCGGTATCATCCTCGTCGAGCTCATCATCATCGAGTTCAAGTTCAGGGTCGACTTCAACTACAACATCAACCAGTTCAGAGAGTGAAGAAGAGGAGAAAAAGCCTCCTATCGTTGAGAAGAAAAATATTTTTGACGGCCCTATCAAAGAAGAGAAGAAGCAAACAAGATCGTCGGCCCCAATTCAGGAGAAGAAACCTACTGGCAGGAAACTCGAATCGTCATCATCATCCTCGTCAATTCTTGATAAAAGTAAGCAGTCCATTCAAAGCAGTTCGTCATCGAGTTCTGACTCCGATGACAGCCGGCCCTCGAGGTCGTCGCTGGCAAAGGAGATTCAAAGCAGTCCAATTCCTCCGCCTCAGCAGGCGGTTGCTAAGAGGTCGAGAAAGTCGCCTGAGAAGAAGCTTAAAACTTCCGATGGGCGGCCTGAACTCGAACTTCAGCAGCCGCCTACTAAGAGAGAGGAACCATCTCCCAGCGCAAAACGAGTCAGAGGGAAAACCAGCGAGAACGCCTCAACAACCACAACATCAGCAACGGCAACGGTTGCCTGTAAAATCGAGCCGGAAGTCAAGGAATCCAGCTCCTCGCCAGCCAAGCGTCACTCAAAGGTCCCTCCCCCCTCCTCGCCCAAAAAGGAGTCGCAGTCGTCGCAGGGAAGAAAGAGAAAACCGGATGACTCTGAGAAAAAGAGTTCTCCTGCACAACGCTCTTCAAGTCCACATGCTGCAAGAACAGTCGAGGTTAAACGCTCCCCATGCCCTTCAGTCATCCCCACCACCGCACCGATTTCAACACCGTCCCAGCATTCTCCAGCTCCGAGCCGGAAGGTTGATAGTAAAAAAGTGAGCGACTCGCCGAGTAAACAACGGACTCCTGACTCGCAGTCGATCGCTAGCATGTTGGAGAGGGAAATGGCCGAGAGGAAAGCAGGGCGCGATGTAGCCAATCGAAGTTCGAATTCAAGTAAAAAGAGTTTGAATCGATTGTTTGAGAAGAGGGACAAACTCGTTATGAAAGAGAAAGAGCGGAAGGATAAGGAGGTCAAGTCGCCTGAGAAAATTGTTCTCAAGTCGCCGGGTAAGTGCAATAAGGAGAAAGATGTCAACGAGAAAGCCGCTGCAGCCTCGGTCAAGGACGAGAATCGTAACGATAAGATAGAACCGAAGTGGTTGTCTTTTAATAACGAGGATCGCCTGAAAGAAGAGGAAAAGAGGCCACCGCCAAAGCGCAGCCTGTTTTCGCCTGTCCCCGAACCAGAACCCGAGCTTCAACCTCCGGAGCCTGTCGCCAATAACAACCAGAAGTCGAGCACTGACATGAACGTCAAAAACGAACCGGGTTCACTGCCAGTTCTTTCACCCCCGGTCTTACTTCAGCCACTATCGGGTCATATCGACAAGTGCGAAATTCCGCAAATAGATTCCCTTCTCGAGCCGAAAAAGATCTCCAGAG
This sequence comes from Corythucha ciliata, assembly GCA_038030265.1. Classification (NCBI taxonomy): domain Eukaryota; kingdom Metazoa; phylum Arthropoda; class Insecta; order Hemiptera; family Tingidae; genus Corythucha; species Corythucha ciliata. Next base: position 41,159,462 of record CM075942.1, on the reverse strand, counting down.
CGCCATCGCTTAACGTCTTGTCGGGACTTCCGCCTCGGCTGTTTTCTCCTCAACCGCCCAAAGATTCCGTCATCGAACTTTTTGATTTAGAGAACGACATTCTCGACCATTCTCACAGCGATGCTTTCGCGGATAACCACCGGAACAGTGGACAGCTGTTCCCATTCACTCGAAGCATCATGGGAATGGCATCATCGAAAGAGGATAGCGACCGAGAAACTATGAATCTTGTCGAGAAACTCCGTGAGCAGTACGCGAAGAAAACCCACGAGCCAGTGTCCCATGATCCAGATGACGAGGAGCCCCTCGAGACAGTTCGTCCTCCATTTCTACCCCCTTCAACTCCTGCGCAAGAACCTGATATCCCTTCGTCTACGCCTTGTACAATCGCAGTGGACAATAAACTCGAGTCGATTCTAAGCCTGGAAGAGCCGCAACTCATTGCTCCGTCCATTCCAGATGAGATCAAACTCGCGGCTGTCGAGAACAAATCGATTCTGAACACAGTTGTAGAAGAAACTGCTTTGCGCATGGGCGTAGTTGAACAGCAGCAGGCTGACAAACAGGCTGACTACGAACCGAATCCCACGGTTGACCACTTTCAATATCCACCCTACGGTTTGTCGTTGGACGTCGGAAAGGTTCCAGGGCGAGAGAAGCTCGATCGAAGCAACAGTGCTCAAGCGGATGAGCGATGGGTACCACCGAGTATCGGCATCGCCGCACCACCGAGTGTTTACGAATCAGTTTCGTCGCCGTATCGCAACAAATGGGCTGAGAGCGAGATAATGCCGTCGCGACATTCTTCCTCCTCTTCAGCGTCGTCCACGTCGTCATCTTCACACCGCGAAGATCTCGATCTGGCTGCTAGTCAAGGCAAACACGAGGACTTGACTCTTCAACCACCAGTTCCCACTGCTCTTGAACTTCTTCCATTCCACCATCCAGCAGGACCCATGCAATACAACCCCGCCTGCGCACTCACTAACCCTCTTTCAGCGCCACCGTCGTTTCACTTCGGTGATCCCAGCGTTCAATTTCCCGTTCACCCGCCCACGATGTCCCTTTTCCAAGGCACACCCTTTTCAGCCGCCAATCCACCAACCCTATTTCCTCCATCCTTTCCCCCCTCGTTTGCTACTCCCCAGCTAAAAGTTCCTCAGGATGAGATGTCCTCGGTGGGTCCACCGACAACCATTTCAACCCAAATGCCGCAGCCGCAGCTGTCTCTCTCTCAGCCTTTGCTCCCGCCGTCGATTCACATTCAACCGCCTCCGACGGCTTGCTCGGCCGCATTTACCGCTTCGTCGCACAATATGGCCATTACAGCGGCCATGGTATCGCCTGTGGTACCGGCGATCAACGCTCAGGAACCAAGCCTGGTCCCTGTTCTCTTTCCTCCAGAAAAATGCCAGCAAATACAACCTACGGAGACGCCTGTACAGGTGATGATTCTTTGCTTATTATTTCGGTGTGGTTTTTACATGTTTTTATTATTATTTCATCACTGCCTTTTTTAACAAAATAATAAACTCCTTTTTGTTTTTTTTTATTTTCTCATTTTATTTAATTCGCACGAGTTTTCCCCCCTTAAACCTGAGATCACTTTGCAGGTACGTATTTACTCTAACGGATCGCAGGGTATGGGGAGAAAAATCGTTATTTTGGATGCCCTTTTAACGTGTGGTGTGGTATTGTTCAAACTTCTAAACGAAAGATATTGTTTTGTAGCGAGCGCAAACTCCCGTTCAACCTGTTCAACCTAAGGTTCAAGTTCCTTCGTCTGTGCAACCCCCGCTACAACCGCAAGAAGCCGCTCGGCCCCCAACTCCGTCACCACCTCAGCAACAACTACTCACGCCGACACCTTCATCCAAGGCAACTCCTCGGCCTACTACTCCACAGCAAGTTCATCTTCAGCCGCCTGTCGTCTTGACAAAACCGCTGCCTGTCGTCTTGACAAAACCGCTGCCTGTCGTCTTGACAAAACCGCTACCTGTCCCTCCAGCGTCAGTGCCCTCCACCGAAGGGCCACCGACGCCGAAGCCGTCTCCGGCGGCGTCTGGGCCCCACGGTAAAAAGTCCCCGTCAAAACCCACTCGAGCGTCTGCTCGATTTATCGCCCAGCAGAAATCTCCTGCGAAATCCCCTGGGAAATCGCCGAGACAAATCGCTGAAGTAAAAAAAGGTAAGGATGGAACGATTGTGGCGAAAAGGGGTAGACCTACGGGCTCGCGAGGAACAAATCGGGGTCGTGGGCGAGGTCGAGGTCGCGGCGGACGTGGCGGTGGGGCGTTGGGTGACACGGCGAGCAAACTTGCAGGGACTGTTTATGATTTCGATTTTGACGACGAAGACGATGGTGGAGGGGATAGTTTGGAGAACCTAAGAGCGATGCGAGAGAGGCGGAAATCATCGGACATTCACGAGAAATTATCGGGGAACACGCCCAAAGACTCACCGCAGTCGCCAAAATTCACCAGCCCTGCTCAACACAGGTCGAACAAAAGCACCCCTTCGACCGTGTTCCCCTCGCCCGTGGATAACAATCGAGGGCGATCGACTGACATCGTTCATCCTATACTTCCTGGGCCGGTGGACATGCGTACCTATAGCTCGTTCAATTCTTCGGGGAACTCCGCCTCATTCCACAACCACCTCATGGAACCATTGCCCCAAGATCGACTCGACACCGACAAAGACTTCGTGGCTGAGCTCGAAGAAGAAATTAAAACACTTAAATCGTCGAATGTGCCAAAAGTTCAGGAGGCAGTACCACCGGCTGTCCCCGCTCCTCCACCTCCTGCCATTCCTTCTCAATCCACATCAACAGCACCAATTCCAGAAGAACCAAAAAGCCCTCACCATACCGACTCAAGGAATCAACTCAAAGTCAAAATTAAAGGTCCATTTCTCGATGCTAACTACATGGCATCAAGCGTGGTCGTCCCACAAGCAAGTGTCGTCCCCGTTAGTAGTAATGTTCCACCAGAACCTCCCGCCACTCCTGTTGTCAATTCGACAAGTGGGACTACGTCAAACCTTCGCCGGATGAGAAAGAAAGAGTTGTTGAGGCAATACTGGAACCAGGACATGAACATGGACGAGTCTACTGTGCCAACTGTTCCTCCACCAGCCCTTCCAGTACCGCTGGAACCTGTTCCTTCGAGTCGAAATGTTATCACCATCCCGAAAGCAGTCGCTTCTATGCCTAACATACCAACTAGGGAGGACTACAAAGCGGTGGTCGACGCCAATATGGAGAAGAAGCGGCGAAAAGAGAAATCTTCGTATGACTTAGACCTCGGGGATCAGTGGAGACCATCATCGGCTGCCGCCGCTGAACCACCGATTCAGGCGCCACCGCCAGCCAAGCGAGGTCGAGGTCGAGCCGCCAAGACCAAACCGGTGACTCCACCGCCTCCAGCGTCGACTCCGAAGCTTAAAATCAAATTGGGCGATAGCGCGAGCGTGACAACTTTGTCCGAGGAGAAGAAGAACTTGAGAGTGAGACCGCCAAAGAAACGGATCACCGCTCCTGCGCCCACAGTGGAAGAAATGAAACGTGAAAGCATGAAATTTAGAAACATGGTAATGGCTGATTTCGACGAGGAAGAGAAAGTGGTAGAAGTGGTGTCGAAGAAGAGAAAGAAAAAGAGTAACGCTCTAACGACGGACGCGGGTAAAGGCGAGCCCAGGCCCTCTGTTCGCGTTATCACGGACGAGACCAAACCCAAATTGATTATTCGGTTCGGAAAACCGTCGGCACCCGCCGAGCCAACGGCCGAACCATCGCACTCGCCCACTGACGGCGATCGGACTAGTGAGTGTTCCGCGTTGCGCAAAGTGAGGACGTCGAAAACGGTTCCCATTCGTTTGAAATTGTCGCGGTGCGAAGAGGGGTACGTGATGAAACCCGCGAGTGAATCATCGGTGAATGCTTCCGAAGAGCGAAACGGTGGTAACAGTAGTGGCGGGAGTGGTGCCGCGATTACGTCCACGTCAACGTCGTCAGCCTCTTCGGACCCGCCGGGCAAAACCGCCCCGAAGTCGTCTTCAGCGGCGTCTGTACCACCGCCTGAACCTAAACCCACGGACGCTCAACCCCCTCCCGAACCGCCACCACCGACTTTACCTCTTAGCAAAGACTGTGAAGTCAGGTGATGATAGTTAAATTATTAATTTATTAAATTTAGAATATTTAGTTTTAAATTGTTCCTCGACTACTGGTCTCTATGTCCTAAGGTATTTCTAAATTAATTTGTGAATATAAATAGAATGGCACGGCATCAATCCGCTCGCTCGTCCAAAAACATTTTTTTTTGTTTAAATCGAATTTTATTTCGATTGTGCCATTTTGCGAAACAATATCGTGGCTCATGTACATCACTCTTTCTATTAGATCTCTTGATGAGCGGCAATTTGAAGCCTGCCTGCGTTTAGTTGGGGACAAAGAGATTGTTTTTTTGTTGATTTTGTGTCCGATCTGATTCTAAAGTGATAACAGTTTGTCACCAAGTGATTTCCTTTCCTTTTTGTCAGCTTACTCAAAGTGAGCTTAACGGATTTTATATTTCCTTTTTTAAATTGTTGTATATGTAAACATAAATAATCTATTGAACATTTTTAAGTGATATATATGAAAAAGAATACTTTTTAGAACTAATTTATTTATAGCTGAACTTTCCTCCTAACTTTCCCTTTTTTTTATATAAAATAGCAGAAACGTAGAAAAATTAGTACGTGTACAATTGCACAGTGTACCTATTGATAAAGGTATGGTAGCCGTAGTCATATGAATATAAATAAACAAACAAAAACATACGAATGGGAAACAAACGTAAATGAAATGTACAAATGTCAATTATTTTACTGAATGAATATTTTTGTACATAATGTGTGTTCAATAGTGTCATAGTCAGTGCATAATTGTAATTATTTGTACTGTTTTTGTAACCCTCTCCACTCAACACTGCTCTGGCCTAATGGTGTACCGTGATGGGCGAATTTAGGTTTTTTTTTTTTAAACTAGATCTCTAAGCATTTTTTAATGAGAATTTTATGCTCGATTTGAATTTAGAATCATGATACAGCGAGAAATTTTATTTGCCTTCATGGTACAGTATTTTATGTGTAAATTTTGTAAATAATTTGAATGAACGCGACTAATGTAGTTATAACTTATTTATTTTGTACAGGAAGAAAAAGAAGTAAAAAAATTAACAAAGTTAAATTCGTAAACTTTTTAGAGCGAACACATTTACATCAGATTGTATGGAGCTCTCAACTGTTATATTTTAATAATATTTATTATTTATTTAGTAGGACGCGTAGTTTTTTACGACATTTGAGCCATGACTTCCAGCGCCCCCTTCCCTACCTCTGTATTTAGACGCTCGTACGACTTGATGTAAAAAGTTTTTTACTTTTTTTTTGTTTGAAAGATCTCATGCAGGATGAAAAGTTAACCGATGATTCAAAAATTGTACATACAAAGAAAGGTGCTTTCCTCCATGGTATAGATAAAACATTCAAGTCCATCACACACATTGATTTCATTGATATTCTTCATGGAAATGCGCTTTAATTTGTTTGTTGACCTTTTATAAGTCTTTTACGCAATCTGTATAGACTAAAATGAATTATGAATTGTTTTTGTACAGCGATTATTTTGTTTTTATGATTTTATTTTTTTAAATGGAAAAAGAAGGGAATCAAGTTTTTTATTCTCTTTCTTAGTTTAATTTTTTAAAATGTAATCTATTGATTTACGATTTGTACACATTGTATAAAAATTTGTCATATATATATATATACTTCTATTATACATAATAATTAAATGAAAAGTGATGCTGGTCCTTGTAAGATATTGGAAGCAGTGTTTTTTATGTACATACCTCACCTTTTAATACTAAAATCGTCGAATAATATTTTTTTTTCCCGGTGTTTTATTTGGTTGTGTTTATTTATGTTTTATTAGGTCGAATGAACTTCCTTTAAGTGGTAGATACTGATGAATGAAATAATTTAGTACGAATACGGCCGACCTCTCTTGAGTCGAACGCTCTTTAAGGTGGGGCTGCAGGCGGGTTTCCTCGATCCCTTCCCACTCGCCCATCGCCCAAACTTCGCACATAAATTTTAGCTCCATTTCTGCACCAATATTCGATTTAAAAGTCTTACTTTAATCTTCAGGAAGTTCTACAGTGACGTTAGATCTTGCTTTTCCAAATTTCATCCCTCAAATTACCTTAAAACACATTTGAATTTTAACGTGTTTTGGGGTTATTTTAGGGGAAAAATGTGAAAAAGCAAGATCTAACGTCACTGTTTGATTAATTAATTAATTAATCTAACTAATCACTGTTCTAATCACTTCCTGAAGATTCAAATAAGACTTTGAAATCGAATGTTGGTACAGAAATGGAGCCAAAATTTATGTGCGAAGTTTAGGCGAGGATGGACTGGGAAGGGGTCGAGGAAACCCCCCTTTAAAGAAGGGTAGTTGAACTTGTGTTGGAGGGCAGTGATTGGAGCCATCCAGTTTTAGACATAAGTGCGAAAAATCAGCTTACCCTCCCTTTCAATTACGATTTACAACAGGGCCGCTGCGGTGGCCGGTTGGCTGCCCACCCAATTCACGTTGATATGCGTCTCCTCCTCTTCCTTGATTACAGTAAAACCTACTGCCATGTAGCGCGTGCATCGCAGTCGCCCCCAGAGCATCGTATATCTTGTTGAACGACGCTTTATTCAACAACCCTTGTTGGTGGTGCGGGCCGCATGAGGCATCAACTCTTGGCTTTTAGTGAGGGGCGGTAAAATTAGGCAAAACTTGATTTCTCTTGATGTACAAATGTGCTGCCCCTAGGGGAATTTTTGAAGAGCCTTAAAAAAATCGCTGACCTTCGGGCAGAGGCGTTCATGAGGGGAGTTGTAACTGACAAGAGAAATAAATGTAATAATGAGAGGAAAACATGTATCCCTCAAGTTAGCAACAGACTGCGCGTCTTCCGGCATGATAGGTTAGCTATAACACGCGAGAGCGAAACCCATATCTTAAGTCCCACTGGATGTACGAGGAGGGCGTGTATGTTGGAGACGTGCGCAAAAATGAATATGCCATCTCCAATGTAACGTGTCAATCAATCCCCATAGTGCTCCTGATGACATTGATAAAGACGAGTGTTAATCCGGGCCGAAAGTGGCTTCAACGGTTTGTCATAAAGTTTTACCATACCTCCTTCCGAAGCAATAATACCAAGGATCTTCATTTAAAAAATTGATCCTGTGCCAAATATCGTAACAATACTGATCCGCATCTCGTCTGGCAGAAGGGTTAAAGACCCAATTATACACCGAACCGAACCCCAGCCGGCCGAGTAAATCTCTAGGGGAATAATTCTCTAACAAAAAATCAATATGTTTTTCATAGCAATGTGCCTGTTTCATTAATTTTTTCGAACTTATGAATGAAATTTACATATTGGTACGAAAAACATATTGCTTTTTTGTTATAGAATAGCTTCCTGTATGATCAGACAAAACCGACCCCGTATAATACGTATATTATACATATACAGGGTGTATTCGGTCCACGTGGCATGAATGGAGGGGGTGATTTTGGACCATATATGTATGTGTCAAAAATGGCCAGATATACCATATAGCCCGAATATCAACCGTTTCCGTGAAAAACGGACTTTTCCGCTTTTTCAAAGCTGGTTGTCCTCAAACAAACTGCAATAACTCCCACAGTTTTCGTCGCACGTAATATTGAAGCACACGTTACTGAAGATACTGGTTTTTTCCAGGAGCCTGCCATATGTCTCACAAAATTGCGTATGGTTCAAATCATTCAAACTTTTTTGATTTGGTCATTTTATGTTTTTTGTGCATTTTTGGTTTGATTTTGACTTGATTTATCCAATTTGATGCAGTGGACCCACGAAATTGCTTCTTAGGTGAACCAGAGCCGTGAAGTTTTGTTTTTTCAGGGAGTTGACCACAAAAAATCCCTTCAAAATAGGCAAAATTAGGTTGTTGACGCTGGGAAACCATAATTTTTTAAAAACTATTTTTTCCCCCGCAGATCTCGCTAGATTGTTTAGAATGGGTCAACTCTGCGAAATACTGTTTTTGCAACGAATCAGATCCGCAAAATTGCTCTATAAGAACGACCGAGGACCACTTTTTTCAACCTTTCCGAGGCTCAGAAACGTGTAAGTAAAATGATTAGGCCCGTTGAATGAAGGGGGGGAGGGGCACTGTGTTCGTTATCCCTGGGCCCGGCCAGCCTTGGGAGCCCGGGTTTCAGATATCAAGAATCAAGATGAAGAAAATGTAAAAAATGAAAGCTTTACAGAGGTTGAAGCTCTACTGTGGTTGGGTCTTCTTTGTGTTTAGAGCTTTCCTGTATGCTACGTGGTTGTGGGTTCCCGGTAACAAGGTGGTGGTTGGGGATCGAAGATAATTGCACCTTTGCAGCAAAGACTTTGCTGTGGCTGGACCTTTGCTATGGTTGGACCTTCTTTGTGGTAGGTGATTTTGATTACTGTGGTTTGTAGCGATGCTGTGTTAGGGCTCTAACTGAGGTTAGATTTTTTTGTAGTTTGACCTTTTCTGTGGTTTGGAGCTAGGCTGTGGTTGGTTCCAGGCCTATTGAGGAAGAATGAGGGAGAACTGGGTATGTTAATTATACCGGCCTGGATTCCTGGATTTCGGATATCAGGTAGTAGAAGGTGGAAGGAAAAAAAATAAAAAGATAAAAACACGGAGCCCAGATTTCGAAGGAGAGAAAATCGAAGAAAATTGCATGAAAAATCAAGTTTTAATTATATCGTGAATGTTAAATGAATTTAGGTAATTAATTAATTTTTTGAGTAATACATTCTTTTTTAGTGCAGTTCATTTAAAAAATGCGCTATTGGTCTCGCCCTGACGGTCGCACATATGGGTTGTGATACATTTTTTTCATGTTTCCGAACCCCTAGAACACGAATCCGAGGTCGGTTCAATTTGCTATATACAGGGTGTTTGGGGAGGAATGATCCGGATTGAAATATGTTGTAGTACTCGGCAGGACGGATCAAAAAAGCCATATAAACATATGATCGCAAATGCTTTGTTTCGGAGATAGAGCCAAATTAGTGAATTTTCAGCCACTCTCCCTTTTTCCACCAATAAGTCGTCGAGACAAACCCATCGTCTAACGTAGAACAAAATGAGTGACATTTCTGAAAAGAGCACAAAATTTGCTTCAAAAATACCTAGTTCTTTCAAGCTAATAACGGGTTTAAGTACCCTCATTTGTTTATCGAAAGAAGTGAAAATGTTGTTCCGGAAAATTTCGGTTTTTTTCGGCGACGATTTTATCATACTTAATCATGCCACGCCATTTGGCGGAACTCGGGGAAAACATGTCCATTTCGTAAGCTTTCAAACGACTCAAGAAGATTGGCAATCGGTGCTGTTTTGACCGAGATATCGCGGTGAGTGTTCGAAAAAGCAAGGCCAAGTGCTCAAACTTACGCTGGTAAAATGTGAGGTAAAATTTATTTCTAAAAATATGTTAATAACAATATCAAAGAAATTGTTCAAACACATTTCGTAGCCCTCGTGGAGACGGACCTTGTTGCTTTTCTAATATCAGTTCTGCGATTCTTGATGACTAATGCTGCATCCTCTACTCGAATTTACGGGGGCACCATGGTAAACTAAATCCTTCATCCATCCCCACAGGAAAAATTTGAGGGAACTTAGATCCAGAGATCTCGGCGGCCGATTCACGGGGCTTCCGCGACCGATCTAACGGTCTGGATAGGATTCGTCAAGAAACTCCCGCACTTCACGAGCGCTGTGCGCTGGAGCTCCGTCGTGCTGAAAAATCATAATTGGTCTCTCTCAAAGAGGGATATCTTCGAGGAGATCTGGGAGTTCATTTTCGAGAAAATGTCGATAATTGCGTCCATTTAAGTGGTTCTGAATGACGTATGGTCCTATTAAGTTACTACCATTTAAACCACACCACGCATTAACTCTAAGCCTATGTTGAAAAGGTTTTTTGATGGTAGCATGCGGGATTTTAGAAATAATGGTAAGAAATTAGAAGACATTTAGACGTTATTCATTCTTCTTGTGGGATATGTAGGCTTTATACCTGAAAGTCCAAGTCCTACGATGACGGAAGAAGTAATAATTTCCTCTAATCGTGAAAATGTATTTCAAGTAGTTTGATTCCCTACAAATTGACCTGCCCTCCTGGAACAACATTTGATTCTTGATCATTATGATAGCTAAAAAGTTGATTATCGGGAGGGGGGAGCGTGATGAATAGTAAATTTCCGATCAGTTGGTGTCAATATGTTGACTGATGAATGAATCGTATAACAATAAATTACAATGAACCTTTCACGTGAATTTTTTCTTGTTGATACAACATGCCTGTTTTTGAGCACTTGGCCTCGCTTTTCCGAATACTCACCGCGTTATCTCGGTCGAAACAGCACCGATTGCCAATCTTCTTGAGTCGTTTGAAAGCTTACAAAATGGACATGTTTTACCCGAGTTCCGCCAAATGGTGTAGCATGATTAAGTATGATAAAATCGTCGCCGAAAAAAACGGAAATTTTCAGGAACAACATTTTCACTTCTTTCGATAAACAAATGAGGGTACTTAAACCCGTTATTAGCTTGAAACAAGTAGGTATTTTTGAAGCAAATTGTGTGCTCTTTTCAAAAATGTCACTCATTTTGTTCTATGTTAGACGATGGGTTTGTCTCGACGACTTATTGGTGGAAAAAGGGAGAGTGGCTAAAAATTCACTAATTTGGCTCTATCTCCGAAACAAAGCATTTGCGACCCTATGTTTATATGGCTTTTTTGATCCGTCCTGCCGAGTACTACAACATAATTCAATCCGGATCATTCCTCCCCAAACGCCCTGTATATACAGGGTGTTTCAGGAGGATCCGGCAATACTTGCACATGGTGTACTACTAAGTAAGGCGAACCAAAATTACTATGTGGACATAGGGTCGCAAACGCTTCGTTTCAGAGTTAAAGAGAATTTTGAGTTTTTTAAGCCAAACCACCTCTTTCCCCAGAAAAGCTTTCTTAACGGTCTAGCCGTTCAAGGTAGAACAAAATGAATTACATTTCTGAAAAGAGCGCAAAATTTGACTTTAGAAAACCTAAGAATAACACGCCATAATTTCTTTAAGTACGTCTAGTTATTTTTTGGAAAAATGAAAAAGTGTGACATTGAATTTTTGTGTTTCATTCAGAGGTGAATTACGCTCAATCCGTAGTGGGTCGGATATTGTTACGGTATTGTAAAAAAAATGGTGTAGCATGATTAAGTATGATAAAATCGTCGCCGAAAAAAAACGGAAATTTTCAGGAACAACATTTTCACTTCTTTCGATAAACAAATGAGGGTACTTAAACCCGTTATTAGCTTGAAACAAGTAGGTATTTTTGAAGCAAATTGTGTGCTCTTTTCAAAAATGTCACTCATTTTGTTCTATGTTAGACGATGGGTTTGTCTCGACGACTTATTGGTGGAAAAAGGGAGAGTGGCTAAAAATTCACTAATTTGGCTCTATCTCCGAAACAAAGCATTTGCGACCCTATGTTTATATGGCTTTTTTGATCCGTCCTGCCGAGTACTACAACATAATTCAATCCGGATCATTCCTCCCCAAACGCCCTGTATATACAGGGTGTTTCAGGAGGATCCGGCAATACTTGCACATGGTGTACTACTAAGTAAGGCGAACCAAAATTACTATGTGGACATAGGGTCGCAAACGCTTCGTTTCAGAGTTAAAGAGAATTTTGTGTTCATTCAGAGGTGAATTACGCTCAATCCGTAGTGGGTCGGATATTGTTACGGTATTGTAAAAACATGCCCATTTTGTAAGCTTTCCAATGACGTAAGAAAATTTGAAATTGGTTGGATTTTTACTGAGATATCACACTATAGGATCGGGAAATCGGCGAAAATTGTCGAAATAAGCCACATTTCACCCACTAGGAAAACATCGGGGAACATTTTTTTCAGACATCACAATCACCTCATTGAGGTTCATGGATCAAAATAATTTCAGAAAAATCAATGATTCATACCGATCATGATCACCCCCACCCATCCACTCCGCTCATACTATGAAATAATCGTTCGGAATTGGTTGACAGTTTGCCTTCCATAATTTATTATTTTAATTCAAAATTGTTTTTTCTGGTAAAAATTCACACCATACGCGTGAATAAACGCAATTGCCATTCGAAAACGCCTGAGAAATGGTGACGGATGACGAGCTAGTACGAAACTGATCAGATAATTTTAAACAATTATTTGCTTATGGAAGTGGTGGGGAGGGGATGATGTTCATTGACATTGACCATTGTTTTTTCATTATTAGTTCATTACTTTGTAACATGGGGTGATTGTGATGTCTGAAAAAAATGTTCCCCTAGTAGGCACAATGAGGCTTATTTTGACGGTTTTCACTGGTTTCCCGAACGTTTAGTGTGATATCTCAGTAAAAATCCAGCCAATTTGAAATTGTTTTTAAGTCATTTGAAAGCTTACAAAATGGGCATGTTTTTACAAAAGCGTAGCAATATCCGTCCCACTATGGAAATGAGCAAAATTCTCCTCTGAAAGAAACACGAAAATTCCAAGGTCACACTTTTTCGTTGTTTCAAAAGAATAACTAGACGTACTTAAAGACATTATGGCGTGTTATTTACAGATTTTCTAATGTGAAATTTTGCGCTCTTTTCAGAACTTTAATTCATTTCGTCCATCTTGAACGTTTTGTCCGTTAAACCACTTTTTGTGGAAAGAGGTGGTTGGGCTTAAAAACCACAAAATTCCTCAGTAACTGTGAAACGAAGCGTTGCGACCTTATGTCCATATAGTAATTTTGGTTCGCCCTACTTAGTAGTACAACATGTGCAAGAATTGCCGAATCCTCCTGAAACACCCAGTATATAGGCCTACTTTTTCTCCAAAAACTCAATTTCACGGCCGAACCGCGGGGCTTAGAAAAAAAACTGTTGACGTTTTTGAAAGAGCACAAATTTTACTTCAGAAAACAGTGCTCTGCATGGCTGTTAAAAGTTCCTTAGTATTTTTTATGATTTTTCAAAAATGACGGAAGTTACTTTTTTGAAATTTCTCCTATAATTCAGCGACTGTTTTCTGCAAAATTTTACAATGCTTCCAGTATGGTCCCAATATCAGAAAAACATGCCCGTTTTGTGAGCTTTCCAATGACCTCCTCAAAATTGAAGTTGGTCCAATTTTGAGAGAGATATCACACATGAAATCCGAAAAAACAAGGTGTAAACGTGCAAAATCAGTATGTTTGTCCGATAAAAAAAATTGTCTTTATGTACCTTAAACGTACCATTGTACTTACGAAAGGCAAATATTGCTTGGAATTTAGTCCGAAAATGTCACTTAAACGCAAAAAACGACGAATTGCCCCCCCCCCAAACTCATTATTTTCGGTTCCGAAAAAGATGGTGGGGGGGGGCTGGTTTTTAATTTTTTGCGCTAAAGGGATATTATCGGATTGAATCCCAAGCAATAATTGCCTTCCGTAAGGCGCAATAGTACTTTTAAGGGGACACTTTTTTACTGGGACAAACTTACTGATTTTGCTCTTTTACACCTTGTTTTTTCGGATTTTATGAGTGATATCTCTCTCAAAATTGGACCAACTTCAATTTTGAGGAGGTCATTGGATAGCTCACAAAACGGGCATGTTTTTCTGATATTGGGACCATACTGGAAGCATTGTAAATTTTGCAGAAAACAGTCGCTGAATTATAGGAGACATTTCAAAAAAGTAACTTTAGTCATATTTGAAAAATCATAAAAAATACTGAGGAACGTTTACAGCGATGCAGAGCACTGTTTTCTGAAGTGAAATTTTGTGCTCTTTTCAAAAACGTCAACAGTTTTATTCTAAGCCCAGCGAATCGGCCGTGAAATCGAGTTTTTGGAGAAAAAGTAGGCAGTCGCTGAAAAAACGCTATTGTACGTGTATCTCAGAAGGAAAGCATTTGCGACCCTATGCTCATAGGGTGATTTTGGTCGCAAATACTTAGTACTACAACATACTTCAGTATATGCATCTCCTCCTGAATCACCCATATGACCCTTTTTTGTTACCACGATCATGGTCGCAATTTTCTACTTAGGGCAACCAAATTTGGTCTAATAATCAATAGCGTGAATATCTCGGACGAGTTCGTGATCCAGATGAATCGGTCCACGGGAACGGTGTAAAAGAGGGGTTTGAATTAGTTGAAAATTCGCTACCGCACGGCTGTTGCTGCAATTGCCCCCAAAATTGACTCGATTAATGAAAAATGAACGCGCTTTCGTATGAGACCCTAGTGAACCAAATCCGTTGATATGGCAGGGGAGTTCTCGGCAGAGGGGAGCAATTAAATTAACGCTATGCCTCACTGGACCACCCAAGTACCGAAAAATTCCATTGACATTGTATTTTGAGCAGTCTCTTTCTTTTGATTTGCCTACAGTCTAATGAGTCTTAAGTAAAAAAATCCTGAGGTGGGCCAAAAAGGGAGAAAAAAAAAGAAAAAAGTTTTGTTCCGACAGCAGCCTGTCGGGTAAAGTGCATTTCATTTATCCGGTCATGCACCATTTATCCGGTAATCGTTTAAGTTCGAATAAGATTATCATATTATAAATGAAATTCAGGCCGCGATAGAAATTCAAAATCAAATGTACAAAAAAAAAGTCAAAGGCTGGAATTTCAACTTCCGCGAAATTCCCCCCTGGCGCAGGGGGCTAGACTAGACACAATTTAAAATTCACTCCCACGGGAGCCCTTCTCAATCGTTCGTTAGTCCCAAAATTTCGGCATGATACCTATGTTGTACGCATTTTTTATCTCCGTCACTTTATCTTCAGCAAGAGTGCAGCAGGAAGACATGATAAAAATGTTGTGATGTGTTCTTATTTTTATAAAATTGATTTTGAATTTATATCGCGGCCTGAATTTCATTTATAATATGATAATCTCATTCAAACTTAAACGATTACCGGATAAATGGTGCATGACCGGATAAATGAAATGCACTTTACCCAACAGGCTGCTGTCGGAACTTTCTTTATTCTCCGACTAGTTTCGGGGCAATGCGCGCCATTTTCAAGGCATCCAACAAATGCCTACTGTGATACCATGCCTCATGAGACAGTCAACATTCAAGTCAAACCCAACTGTGATATAATTAACCTACATAAAATACTTGTAAAACCATTTCTTGGTTCGTCTTGTTCAAATAAATTAGAATGAAGATTAAAAAAAAAAGAAGAAGAATAAAAAAAAAAAAATCTAGCACTGCCTAGTGCCTAGGTACCGACCAAAAGAAAATTTAAACGCAAAACCCACCTTCTTTCATTCTTGAATGAGTCAAACTCGCAAAATTCGTTTCTAGAATCCTCGAAATTTTGGTGTTGTATATAAAGAGCTACTTCCACAAAATTGGGTTTTTAATGGCCCGTATTCCGGCGAAATTGATGTTTGCGGGGCCGCACCTTCCGACTGGACCGCACCTTCCGTGCAATTTTTTCGTGATTGTTTGGTGGGTTCTGCCCCCAACATTCTTGTCGTTCTTTATTGAACTTTTATCAAGTTCAACAAATTATGTATATAGGAATATATTCGAAAAACCGCTTCTTCAAGGTCAAAAAGTGTCGAAAAGTTGCAGGCTGGGAAAATAAGTTCCTGAGGGGACCGCGAGTTTGAAAAATGTACTTAATACACAATGGAGTGATCAACAAAATTGAGTGATCATGTGTCAAAAAATCGCCACTGCCCGATTTCGTGCACGTGTCAATGTGCTATTTTGACTGTACTACCCGTATAGTATAAATGAACCATGAGCCATGATGATTTTTCATTTCATCTCAATTTTTCTCTCAGGAAGAAGAGGGATAATTTAATTTATGCCTGCACCGTGGGAAACCTAAGAAAAAGGAGAATTTTTTTTCAGGTTTGACAATCATATGATACCGATGTTTCATACAGCGTGCTGCAGGAATGGCCAAACTAATAATAGGTAAGTCATTGAAAATACAATTACCTTATTGGTGTAAACGTAAATTGAGTGCCACAGGGCTACATGCCTGGCCCCTTTTGTCTATCATTCGTGTTATGAAGATTTGGCAGAGAGTTTCACAACCACTACAGATGCAGATGGATTGATCACGCGTTATATTGGCAATCGGCATCGATGACCTCAGATTCAGCGGTCAGTATTAACAACAACGGAGTGGCCTCAAAAAAAAAAAAAGTAAAATCTACATAACTAAATCTGATGCCTTCTACACGACGATTTCAAAATCGTCCGATTCTCGCTCGACTCTAGGTACACATGTAACTGTACGTAGCCAGTAATAGCACCGCGCTTCGGAACAATCATATCGACAGCCTATCCTAGCGAAGCTGGCACAAGACCGCAAGAGTGTTTTCTTCCACGCAGAATGAGTACGCTCCTCGCATCAATAAAGACCGGCTTGAAAAGGTATGCACCACCACCAAAAGTCGAGAGCCTTTAATTGAGTAAAAATAGCATAATGCGGTTTTGGATCTCTCCTCTCTTCTTTTTGAGGTATACCATATTAGACCAGTCAATATAGACACAAAAATCGAGGTAAATCGCAAACATGCATGTAATTGATTTTTTTGTTGCATGTTGTTAGGACCAATGAGAGCAGTTATTACTCAAGTTTGCAACCCTCAGAACCTTGTGCTTAACTCATGGCACTCGAAAAACTAAGAAATTTCATCACTTTTTCTGGGTTTTTAAACAAAAATACCAGAAGAAAGAGTTTTTCGAGCATGACCACAGTATACATTGTTAAAGCCAACTAAATTTGTTACAATTTAAGCCATGCCCGAGCATCCTGGGTCTGTTAGTTCAGGAAATACAGTCAATCAACAAAATACCTAATCTCGCCAAAAAGCGAGATTTTATTGGTAGGGTAATTTTTCAAGACCCGTAGCACTCAAATACACAGTGATTGGTACTTGGTTGAACAAAATGAGAGGGGTGATTGTACACCCAAAATGCAACAAAAAATGTCCTATGACCTAAGGTCAGATTTCCATTTCTAGTTCAGATAATCAATTTGTTGTTTTTAGCACATCACGGGTTTCCGCAACAAAAACATCTGTAACATGGGAAGTAAGCGTCCTAGGTTAAATCCAACGACACCACTGAAAAGAGCACTCTTTTTTGTGTGTGAGTAAAGACATTTTGTCTAATGATAGCGAAAGATTCTTTGAGTAACCTGGGAAAATATCAGGATATTTTTAAAAATGTCAGTTTTTGACAACTGTTCAAAGCTAGACTACATTAGCCATGGTGCTCCCAGCACCTGGCAAGTTCCTCTAAAACTGTATGAAGTAACTTAGTTTAATACTTCATGCATATTTTACTCCTGTCCATTGCAATTTTTTGATAAAAATCCATTGTTATACAAAAAAATGAGGCAATTAGGCCCATTTTGAGTACCTACAAGAAGATCAAGAGCCCTTCTCAATCGTTCGTTAGTCCCAAAATTTCGGCATGATACCTATGTTGTACGCATTTTTTATCTCCGTCACTTTATCTTCAGCAAGAGTGCAGCAGGAAGACATGATAAAAATGTTGTGATGTGTTCTTATTTTTATAAAATTGATTTTGAATTTATATCGCGGCCTGAATTTCATTTATAATATGATAATCTCATTCAAACTTAAACGATTACCGGATAAATGGTGCATGACCGGATAAATGAAATGCACTTTACCCGACAGGCTGCTGTCGGAACTTTCTTTATTCTCCGACTAGTTTCGGGGCAATGCGCGCCATTTTCAAGGCATCCAACAAATGCCTACTGTGATACCATGCCTCGTGAGACAGTCAACATTCAAGTCAAACCCAACTGTGATATAATTAACCTACATAAAATACTTGTAAAACCATTTCTTGGTTCGTCTTGTTCAAATAAATTAGAATGAAGATTAAAAAAAAAAGAAGAAGAATAAAAAAAAAATCTAGCACTGCCTAGTGCCTAGGTACCGACCAAAAGAAAATTTAAACGCAAAACCCACCTTCTTTCATTCTTGAATGAGTCAAACTCGCAAAATTCGTTTCTAGAATCCTCGAAATTTTGGTGTTGTATATAAAGAGCTACTTCCACAAAATTGGGTTTTTAATGGCCCGTATTCCGGCGAAATTGATGTTTGCGGGGCCGCACCTTCCGACTGGACCGCACCTTCCGTGCAATTTTTTCGTGATTGTTTGGTGGGTTCTGCCCCCAACATTCTTGTCGTTCTTTATTGAACTTTTATCAAGTTCAAAAAATTATGTATATAGGAATATATTCGAAAAACCGCTTCTTCAAGGTCAAAAAGTGTCGAAAAGTTGCAGTCTGGGAAAATAAGTTCCTGAGGGGACCGCGAGTTTGAAAAATGTACTTAATACACAATGGAGTGATCAACAAAATTAGTGATCATGTGTCAAAAAATCGCCACTGCCCGATTTCGTGCACGTGTCAATGTGCTATTTTGACTGTACTACCCGTATAGTATAAATGAACCATGAGCCATGATGATTTTTCATTTCATCTCAATTTTTCTCTCAGGAAGAAGAGGGATAATTTAATATATGCCTGCACCGTGGGAAACCTAAGAAAAAGGAGAAATTTTTTTCAGGTTTGACAATCATATGATACCGATGTTTCATACAGCGTGCTGCAGGAATGGCCAAACTAATAATAGGTAAGTCATTGAAAATACAATTACCTTATTGGTGTAAACGTAAATGGAGTGCCACAGGGCTACATGCCTGGCCCCCTTTTGTCTATCATTCGTGTTATGAAGATTTGGCAGAGAGTTTCACAACCACTACAGATGCAGATGGATTGATCACGCGTTATATTGGCAATCGGCATCGATGACCTCAGATTCAGCGGTCAGTATTAACAACAACGGAGTGGCCTCAAAAAAAAAAAAAAAGTAAAATCTACATAACTAAATCTGATGCCTTCTACACGACGATTTCAAAATCGTCCGATTCTCGCTCGACTCTAGGTACACATGTAACTGTACGTAGTCAGTAATAGCACCGCACTTCGGAACAATCATATCGACAGCCTATCCTAGCGAAGCTGGCACAAGACCACAAGAGTGTTTTCTTCCACGCAGAATGAGTACGCTCCTCGCATCAATAAAGACCGGCTTGAAAAGGTATGCACCACCACCAAAAGTCGAGAGGTTTTGGATCTCTCCTCTCTTCTTTTTGAGGTATACCATATGTAATATAGTCCAGTCAATCTAAGCAGAAAAATGAAAAATAAATGCAATAAATATGGGATTTTGTTTTTTTGCGGGAATTTGTACGGGAGGGTCCCCTGATCATTGTCTAATAAAGTCCCGAGCTGAACCACCGCCTGTATCTAAAAAATGGCGCGTCTTAGACAAAAACGATTAGACAAAGAATGTAAGCTCCTTAAATTATCTTCATCTTTTACTCCATGCATTTTTTTTTTTTTTAAATCCCAACAGTTTTCGATACATATCTTTTTTCTTGTTCAAAAATATTTTTCCTTTTTCAAAAACATTATTTTATAACCTCACGTTTTTTGTCAAACTTTTCATCCTACCTTCTTACATGTTCACTTTTAGCGTAAAGCATAAATTTAGAAGTTGAGAATTGAATTTGCTTCAAGAATATGTGCATAAACGCCAATTTATCTTTAAGGGGTCGTCGGCTATGAATTTTGTGGTTTCAAAAGGTAGTATACAAATATGATTTATATAGTTTCATTGACAACACCAACTAAGGAAGAATACTGAATATGATAAATGAAAATCAATAATATTTGAGTATTTAATAAAGTGAAGGATCCTTAGCCATAGAGTCGCCCTCATCATCTTCCTCGTCGTCAAACGAGAATGTATTGGTGCAGTGGCGTGGCTTATTGGAAATCCCGACCCCCTGCTAAACTAGCCTTGGCGCCCTTTCATCTTACAATCAGCTCAATCTTAGGACTGAATAAGGAGAAGTTTTTGACGTTTATTGCAGGAAGTCCTCATCAGCAATGTTCATTAGATAGAGAAAGTTTAAATTAAAATTAGGTTAATTAAATTATTTTTGAGTTGAAACATTCATTTTTATTGCATTTTTGTCGCCTAGTTTAACGACAGAGGACTGAGAGAATACCAGCACTGCGTCACACCCCCAATGTTTAGCTGAGCACTGAGTTAATTTTTCTTTATTTTAATTACGAACGATATAGTTCATAGTTATATCAGTTAAATATATAAGTAGATGGGGGAAAAATACCCAGAGCTCAGCGCCCCCGAGGACTGTGGGGGCTATTGCTACGCCTCTGTATTGATGCAGTCCCCCTGGGAGTTGCTCTTGCTGCAACCACATCTTGATTCGCACTCACCACTCACCCCCGTGCAGCGGCAGAATATGGAGTTCAGCGCTGATCTGGTACAGTGGGGGGGGGGCGTAGTGGTCACATGAGCCAGTTATGGGGGGTTTCAGACGGGTTTCCTCGACCCCTTCCCAGTCTACCCTCGCCTAAACTTCGCACATAAATTTTGGCTCCATTTCTGCACCAATATTCGATTTCAAAGTCTTATTTTAATCTTCAGGAAGTTCTACAGTGACGTTAGACCTTGCTTTTTCAAATTTTTTCCCTAAAATAACCCCAAAACACTTTAGAATTCAAATGTGTTTTAAGGTAATTTCAGGGATGAAATTTGGAAAAGCAAGACCTAACGTCACTGTAGAACTTCCTGAAGATTAAAATAAGACTTTGAAATCGAATATTGGTGCAGAAATGGAGCCAAAATTTATGTGCGAAGTTTGGGCGAGGGCCGACTGGGAAGGGGTCGAGGAAACCCGCCTGAAACCCCATCTTATCCCCCTTCCCCTCTCTTCCACTCACACTCACTTTTGGTGGAAGATTGTTTCCCAACCAAGTATGCAAGGTCTTTTTCCAGAGGCGTTTATCTCGAAAACTGCGAGGAATTTTAAAAAATGTATGGAATAAAAGTTATAGGGAACTCAATACGCTTTCATTCTGTACTCGCAAAGAATCGTCTAAGACACACTAGTTTTGAGATACAGGCGAAAAACCTCGAAAAGGTGGCTTTGAACGCTTCCCCTTCATTCGGGGGAGGGCGTTTAGCTCGGGACTTTATTAGACATTGATCAGGGGACCCCTCCTTCACGTTCTTGCAAAAAAACAAAATCCCATATTTATTTTATTACCGCTCCAAAGCTTAGATTGACTGGGCTAATACGGAAGTTCAATTGGAAATGTATAGCTCCTTCATTTGCCGAGCCCATCCTATTTTTCGCTACATCTTTCTGGAGGTGATCACACTGTTCAACCAGTTGCCACAACGCAACGCCTCAAGGAAAAATTAAAATATACTTTGATTTACCTACTGCAGCACCCGCTGACGTTTCTAGAAGAAACGTCAACGTTCAAGAACTTCTTGAACTTCGTTCGGCATTGATTGATGAATAATGCCTTTCTAATCCGAACCGAAGCCGTTATTATTATTGTAGTGCCATCGATTCGGTCTAGTAAAGTAGTAGTTGGGTCTGAAGATGAGTTATTTGTAATGTAGGCGAACAATTATTAATTTAAGTTAGTGAGTTAGGTTATTTGATGTCATTTAAGTTTTAAACGTATCTATTAATATCGTAAAATGTTAGTTAAACCGTTCGTTTTATTCAATACGGCCAACTTTTGATTCGAAATGTGAACAAGAGGGAAAACGTTTACGCTCGAAAAATCCTGTTTTCTTGCACATGTGCTCTGGCTCTTACTCCGCTCTCCCATGACCCACATTTTTTACTTCTCTTCGCGTTTTAAATGTGCTTGGAATGGGTGTAGGAGAGAGAAGTTGACAAGGAAGAGAGAGGCCATCCCCCCGCGATTATTTTCCCGAAAAGGGGAACGGGGGAATGACTACGACGTCTCTCCAGTCGGAAGAATGAAGTAGTACTGGACTACCGAGTGTCCTAGAGTTTCGGGAATGACTGCTGATTCTCGAATGACACTTGCGCGAGATTGTGTGCCTATTTAATTAATTGTAGTGCCTATAGAAATTTTTCATCAGTCAGAGATTGGAACGCAATTAAACCGGCCGGGGGTCTGATAGCTCATGAATTTGTGCTTTCTCAAACTATTTTTTTGATTAATTTATCATAACTTATCGCGTTTATTTGAAAATCGGAAAGTACCAACGATCTTTCAACAATGAGGTTCCAAATTAATAAAAAATTGCTTCCCATGAAGCTACACTATTTTCTCTACAATGCCGGTACGTACAAGTAATTCCACTATTATAATGAATTACAAATTATCCATTGTTGGAATACATTTACAACACATTGTTGCGTTGACAAATGACCAAAACGAGTTATATAGCCAAGGACCGTCCGTTGAAAACCGATCAGAGGCTCCAAAGTTTATTTTAAAAACGTGGTTCGATCGCGTTACATCATCTTCCTTTGAACTTGGCACTTTTAAATGCGGTCAATAGATGCGTTTGATTGACATTTTTTTAAAATTATTATTTATTCCTTACCGAAATTGTTGTGCGTGTTACAAAAACACTGCTTTGACTATTTTACGGACAAAATATTACGTAATGGAATTACCACCAGGCGATAGTCAAATTTTTCCCAGCTTGCAAGAACTCCGTGGGAAAGTGAATCCTTACCAGGCATTTACGTACGAGCGCAATGGCAAGATGCGGGGGACGGGTTTATTAGCCGTTGATTGAAGGCGGAAAATTCGGAGTTGAAGAATTCTACAAAAAATATAGTTCGTTAACTTTTTTACCAAAAAGCTTTTTCGACACATTTTTTTGCGAACGTGGTGGAGAGGGGCACTACGGGAATCGTCAAAATTGATGATCTTTGGATTTATTATTTCATTACCGATGGCTTAGCATTATTGTGATTCGTGAAACTTCTGAAGTAAGATTAAGATACCTACATAAGCTTTTTTCAGTTTTAATTATTTTTAAAGAACGATTAGCCGTGGTTTCCCCCATGAATGTTCGTCTATTGATCAAATTCATTTCATTTTGTTCCTTAGAAACGAAAATATCAGCGTTATGTTTTAGACTCCGTAAGATTTCAGGGAATTCCGTACGCATCATAATTCTCAAGAAAAAAAAGTTGACCTGTTCCGGATCGAACTTGAATTTATGGTTAGATCACTTGGCTGATCTGTCAGTTGAAAATGTAAATGATAGTGTCAGCATACATATAACTATATATATAGGGTTTACATAGCCGCGTAAATGCATAATATCTGCCTTGTTTAATGTTACATCAGTGCATTTATACGTAGGTACAGTTTTCGCTTTCTAAAATAGAAATGAACAAGTTGCTATTCCAATCGTGTCCTTTCTTTTGTCCATTTAAAAGATACCCCGACGCCTCATCAATCTGTGACAGTTTTGTTCAAGTTACTTGACCTTTCCGTATGAACGACACTAATCTTTTGCCGTTGGCCGTGAAAGAGATGTAAACAAAAAACAAAAAAAAAAAAAAAATACAAACGGATATTTCGCTGGTTAAGGGCGACTATAATGGGTCATCATAGATTGTACTACAGGAAATAAAGCTAAAAAAAGGCAGAATAGCGGCAAAATTCGGCCCAACTTCAAATAAGGCTTTAAAAATTCCTTTTGATACGTACTTCCAGGATTCGAAGTGTCCGCAACGATACGGGGTGGCAAACATCCTTTGGCCAACTCATCGCTGTAAAGCATAAAGAACCCGAACGGTGTGTCTAATCTTATGTATTTTTGTGTGCCGAGTCGATAAAAATTAACCACAAGTCCGTGCGGCAGCTAGTTTTTGAGTTACGACGTAAATTGTACCAAAAAACATGGTTTTAGGCTTGAGTATTCCTAAAAAATTCTTACGTCCAACGTTTAGTAATGCGGTTGTCGTAGATGTCATTTCTGAAG
This sequence comes from Corythucha ciliata, assembly GCA_038030265.1. Lineage (NCBI taxonomy): Eukaryota > Metazoa > Arthropoda > Insecta > Hemiptera > Tingidae > Corythucha > Corythucha ciliata. The sequence continues at coordinate 41,135,408 of CM075942.1, read as the reverse complement.
TAGTTATTGACGTAGATGTCATTTCTGAAGTAGTTATAAGAACAGGTTGCTGTTATATGACAAAAATGATTTTCTCGGTTTTCAAAACTGATTGTTTATTAAAAACATATATTTTTTTTTACATTATTTACAATTTGATAAACATGGAGGGACGATGTTGTCTGGTCGCCACATTATTCTCCTCCTAGTGAATGATTTGTTTGTTCGAGAGGGAGGAGCGAGTCGTATTTCGAGAACGTGGCGAGTGGCAACCGTTGTTGTGGGAGTAGAAGATTGGATAGTTTGAGAGAGGTGGTTGCTTGCAACGAAGTATGCCGGTTTCAATCCATAGATGGAAACTTGGTCTTCTTTACCATTAATGTCGAGTGTGAACAAAGTATTTGTCCTTTCGGCGGAGAACTTTGAAAGGACTGTCATAAGGAGGTTGAAGTGGTCTTTTGACTCCATCAACACGAACGAGGACATGCGTGGCTGTGCTGAGTTGTGGATGGACGAAGGTGTGGCGAGAGTTAGCCATGGATTGATCCGCAGGACGAAGAGAGCGGAGTGTCTTTAAGATTTTCGATGAAGGGCGGAATTTCTTGACACAATTTCTTGTCGATCATCGAAAAGTTGGCCGGGAAGATGAAGAGATTGACTGTACGTCAACTCGCGTGGGCTGTATCCAGAGTCGAGAACCGTGCTGTGAAGACCGAGGAGAACGATGGAAAGAGAGTCGATCCAGTTGCTTGAATTATGGCACATGATGTCTGACTTGAGTGTTCGGTGCCAGCGTTCGATTTTGCCGTTCGACTGAGGGTGGTAGGCGGTAGCTCGAAAATGCTGGATTCCGAGGGTGATGTTGAGGATGCGAAACATTTGGGATTCGAATTGTCGTCCGCGGTCTATCGTCAGAGAGTTGGGAATTCCGAAACGTGAAATCCAAGAGGAGAGGAGAGTTCTGGCGGCGGTCTCTGTTGTAATGTCTGATACAGGTGTTGCTTCGGTCCTGGATGTGAAGCGATCGATCATGGTGATGATGTACCGGTATCGTTGACATGGGTCCGACGATGTCGACATGGACGCGTTGAAAACGACGAGTGGTCGTTGGAAATGGCGAGAGCGGTGAACGAGTGTGCCGATGAATTTTTGTATGTTGGCAGTGCAAGCACGATTTGGTCCACGTGTGAACGTCTTTCTTGGTGGAAGGCCGAGGATGTGCGTTTAGGAAAAGGGTATGACAGGTTATGGATTAGAACGAAAATTCTTCGACGAAGGCTGATGAAGAGGTATAAATACCTCTTCATGGTAAACAGAGAGTTGAATTACGAATGTCGGTATCACCAGATATAAGAAGCATGTTTTACATTGGGAAATTCCGGAAAAAAAAAGTCAAAAGTACGATTACACTTTTTTTATATTATTTTTTTAATCAACCACTTCTACAAAACATCTGTTCTTAATTAACAAGTTATAATAATGTTCTCAACACTCCTCCTCGATTTGAATTTCAATAAAATTGTAAATGAAAAATCGTTAACTTTTAAATTTTGGTTTCAAGTAAGTTTCAGTTTATGTCGCAGATCGTTGAATTTATTTCGTCCCAGAGCCTTTGTTAAGATGTCCGCCAGATTTTCGGCGTAGGAACGTATTTCAGTTCAACGATTCCTTTATGGCCTGTTTTACACGAGTAAGTTTTTTGTTCAAAAATATGTTCAATCTGATCACAACCAGATGATTTGAGGCAGGAAACATCTGTCAATTTTTTTCAAAATGGCTAATTTGTTCAAAAAACTTACTCGTATAAAAGGGGCCTATGAACAACGTCCTTAATGAAATGTGTGCGAATTTCAATGTGTTCGCTTCGCCCCGTATTTTCATAATTTTGTGACATCTGTATAGCAGCTTGGTTGTCCATCCATAAGGTTGTCTTGATGTCGTAGCCAAGATCTTCTGCTATTCCTTTCAAGTTTATTAGTTCACTCGTCGTCCTCGCAGCTGCCCCGTATTCAGCTTCTGCCGTCGAAAGCGCTACGCATTTTTGTTTTTGTGACGACCAATAAACCGGGCTGCTGTTGAACAGCAAGACAGATCCAGATACGCTTTTTCGATCCGCTTTGTCTCCTGCCCAGTCCGCGTCGCTGTAGCCTTCCACTCCTTGAGATAGGTTCTTCGTGTAGTTCTGGTATTTCTTTCAGATACTTCAAGATGTTTTTCGGCTTTCCACGCTTGCTGAGTTGGATGTTCCAGAAATCTGCTGAGATAGGTGACGCTGTAGGTGATATCCGGTCTTGTTCCCATCGCAAGGTACAAGAGTCCTCTGATCAGTTCTCTGAAAGGAACGTTTATTTCTTTTGTCGTATCCTTGATATAGAAACCTTTTTCCATGAGAGTAGATGATCCCTTGCAGTTTTGCATGTTGTATTGACCGATTAATTTTTTTGATCAATCCTCTTTGAGTAATTTTCATTTTATCGGTGGTTCTTTCGAATTCCATCCCTAGAAATTTTGAGATTTCTCCCATAGAGACGGGCTGAAAGGTTGTGTGGACGGGAGGTTTGTTGTAATGCCCGTACGATCTTTTCTGATTCTCCTATGACCAGAATATCGTCGACGTAGATTATTAGGCTGACTGAGTCGCCATTATAAAGGCAAGCGTCGCGTTTAGATCTTACGAGAATGTTCTTCTCGGCAAACTCGTTGAATGTTTCATTCCAGCATTTGGGAGATTCTCGCAGACCATACAATGCCTTTTTCAATTTAAGTACTTTCCCTTTCTCGACTTGCACTCCTTCTGGTGGCTCGATGCAGACTTCATTTTCGAGCTTTCCATTCAAAAAGTCTGATGGAATGTCCAATTGAGTTATAGACAGACCTTTGTCCACAGGTGATGCCACGAAGTTTCGGATTGAGCTAATTTTGGCAACTACTGGAGCATAATTATTTCTCTCCTCCTGCAGTTGAAAACCTTTTGCAACTAGGCGCGACTTGTTTACTCCGTTTTCTTTCGTCCTGAACACCCATTTCGTTTGAATCGTAGACTTTCCCTTTGGTAGATCAACTTGTTCCCAGGTAGATGTAGATTCGAGTGCGTTAAGCTCCTTCTTAATTGATTCTCTCCAATCCTTGTCTTTTACGGCTTGATCGAACGTCTCAGGATCATGATAGTCTTTGGAAATAAAATAAACGCTTTCATTCATAAAGTTTGTTTACAGAAGTATTTTGACATAAATATGTTAAGTCGTAGTCTTTGAATTTTTCCGGTGTTCTTATCAATCTACCGGACCTCGATCGTCGATTCCCTTCGGCTGGCTGCTGCTCTTCATCTTCTTCACTCGATCTGTCTTCTTCAGTTTCTTCGTCTGACTCCTCCTGAGGTGGCGATTTGTCGATGTCGTGGGATTCATGGTCGAGCGGTTCATATGAATTTCTTGGTGGCTTCTTCCTCCAAAAATTTGACGTCTTGGGATATTACAATTTTTCGCGTTTGAAGGTCGAATAAACGGTAAGCATTGCTTGCGTAGCCGACCATTATTAATTTCACGCATCGGCTGTCCAATTTCCCAACTGGTCTATTTTATTTAGAAAACACTTCAGAACCGAACTTACCTTTTACCGAATTTACCTTTTCACCGTACCACATTTCAGCAGGCACGCCTTTTTTATTTGGTGTCCTGTTGTTAAGATAAGCGGCACAAGTATGGCTTCTCCCCACAAGAACTTTGGAATTTCACGTTCGTTAATTAGCATCATCGATCTTGCGTTGTCCAGAACTGTTCGGTTCATCCGCTCTGATTTTCCGTTCAGTTGAGGCTTATATGGCGGGGAGTATTCGATTTCAATTCCTTTCTTTTTGCACCAGTTTTTGAATTCATTTGATGAGTATTCTTCTCCGTTGTCACACCTTAGCTTGTTAACCTTATACCTCCTCCTGAACCTGCCCTGAACATTTTCTCTCGACGAGTTCGACGTAGTTTTTTCGACGTAGCTCACATGCCCCTTGATTTTCGTCGACTAGAGCACTTGATTCCTTTTGGATTTGTGTCATTGCATCTTTACTTTGGTGACCCATTTTCTGATAAAAGGACACACAGACGACTGGATTTTCTTGCATTTCCAACTTCATCACTTGAAATTTCCCTACTTTTTGTCCAGCCAGTATCGTTTGGTCCCGTGTTTTGGGGGGATTACCCTCCCATTAGTAAAGACAACACAAAATCCCGCTTCTTCGATTTTTGGAACTGATAGGAGATTAAATTTCAAGTTTTTTACAATTAAAACATTTTTCAGGGTGCATTGTTTTAATTTTAGCTCTCCTCTTTCATGCGCAACGAGCTTACTAGAACCGTCGGCTATCTTGATAGAAATCGGATTATCTAAAAAAACTCGTTAGAATTCGGAAGTTCCCGTCACAAAAAGTTTTATTTTGGAAAAAAGGGACTAGTTTCGACAATGAGTCATTTTCAACCTAAAAGAAAAAGAAACCATTATGTTCAAAGTATATCAACAAAAATCTACAAATCTCATTCGCTTTACCTCTAGATCCCAGAAAACAAATAAATAAATAAAATAATATAAAATAAATAAGTAAAAACAACAGAAGATGTTACATTATGACAGGGCTTAACTAGACTGAATGAAACCCCAAAATGAAATGGGATAACAAGGAGCAACAGAGGACGAGTCTAGGCATTCAGTCCCCCCCTCCTCCGATGGGTCTATCCTGACTCCCACCCCTGCGGCTTCCCATCCCAGCCGGGAAAAGGTCCAGACACTTATTCAGGCACGGCGAGAGCTCGAATTCGGTTACCCGGTTTATTAAGTTCTCACCACTTGCGCGACTATGACGGACAATCTCGAACTTCTCCAACCAGGTCATCAATGGTGCCTTCTTTACCGAGTGTAAAAGGTTAACCTTCCAATTTTCCGTCACATGCCCAGTGACCCGCACGTGTTGGCCCAGCTCCGAAGCTCCACCCGAATGCTCAATAACCCTAGTGCCCAGTCGGCGCCCCGTTTGCCCAATATAAAAACGACCACACTGACACTTCATTTTGTAAACGCCCGACATCCCCAGCAGGCCCTTAGAATCTTTGGTACGGGAAACCATTTGGCGCAGATTGCCCACCGAGCGATAGACGACCCGCTGATTTCCATCCCGCAGGATGCTTGCCATCTTATGTAAGTCCCTACCTAGATATGGAACAACCACATATGCAGAGGTATCAGAACCTTGCGGAGGAGTGTAGCACTGCGAAGCTGCCAATTTTCTCTCCCGTTTTCTGGTCAGTGCGTCCACTGTCTGTGTAGGATATCCATTGCGCTGGGCCATAAGTTTAATTGTAGCCATTTCCTTGTTTAGTTTTTCTTGAGAAAGTGGAAATCTCAGGGCACGGTCAATGAACCATACGAGGGCGCCTAGTTTCTGAGAGATTGGGTGCCTAGAGTCACTAGGTATTAACACATCCGAGGTCGTCGGCTTTCTGTAGACGTCGTACTCAAGACCACCACAAGTGCTCCTCGATATCCTGGCATCCAAGAAGCACAAACTGCCCCTTTCTTCATTCTCGCAGGTGGAAACAATGTTGGTGTCCTTTCCATTCAAAACCGAGAGTGCCTCAGCACCATCAAACGACGGAGAATCCATCACACAGATGACGTCATCAACATACCGTCGCCATAGTATTACCGGAAGCCTGACCCACCCCGGACTGTTAGAAAGTTCACTCTCTAAATGAAACATATAAATCTCTGCGAGTAACGGGGAGAGCGGCGATCCCATCTGAAGGCCCGGACTTTAATAAAAAAAAAAAATAATTGAAACGAAAATAACCATTGTTCACCACGAACTCAAGCAGTTCTAATAAGCCCTGTCGTACAGTATTATCAAGAACACGCTCGAAAAGCATTTTCTTAACCAAGGAAAAACATGCCATTGCAGGGATACTGCTGTACAAATTTTTTATATCGAAGGAAACAAGTGACATTTCTCCATAATTAGTAATATTTAGTTTATCAAACTCCTGAAATAACTTCTAAAATAAAACTTTTTGTGACGGGAACTTCCGAATTCTAACGAGTTTTAAGTATTTGACACACCGTCACTCCGGCCAACCCTCAACATTTGTTTTGTCGGATTATCTAATTTTTGAATACTCGATAATAAATGTTTGTTCTCGAACTCAATCATGTGCTCGGATACACCAGAGTCACATATAAACGAAATTATTGTAAGAGTTCACAGAAACTAGTGAGGATGACGATACGAAAGACTGTGTAGTATAGCTACAAAAGAAATTTCAGAACAAGTAGCCATCGCACCTTTGAGTCGTTGGAGTGTCCACCTCCTCCTCGTCGTCCGGGACCCCTTCCGCGAGGCGATTCTTGAATTTTCCTTGAGTTGTTTAGATGCCAACAATTTTCTTTTTTGTGGCAGTGATGACACTTAAACGGAAAGGATGAATTGAAAGCTGCTCCTTGGTAATCGGACGATTCATCTTGATTTCCCTTCAGCTCTTCGTCTAGAAGTGTAGTTTTTACGAATTCGATTGACAATTTATCTTGAATAGTTTCCAACGCTGTAACCACGTAGTCGATTTTTTTAGGTAGAGTTAATAGCAGATGACGTATCATTTCTTGATCATCCACCGTCGCTCCGGCTTCCCTTAAACGGCTTATTAACTCGTCGAATTTTATGAAATGTTCCTCGAGAGTTCCTTCGACGAACTTCATTGAGAGTAATTTTTTTCGTAGTAACAGCTGACTGATTACTCCTTTTCGCTGAAATACTCTACTCAGAGTGTCGATCATTTCCTTAGCAGTCTTGGCCGATTTTATGAATTCCAGGTGGCTGGCTATCTGCGTTGTCTTGGACGATGATACTTTTAGCTTTTGCGTCGTACCGCACAAATGATGCATTCTTGACTGCTTTTTCGTCAGTAACCGGGTAGTTAAATTGATTTTCTTCGAGGACGGCGTTAATTCTAAAGAGCCACTGCGTAAAATTCCTCCCGTTGAAAGGGTTAATACAATATTTCACTTCCATGACTTCTTTTCACTTTCAATGACACCGCGCGTACTTTTACCGACACGAACTACTGAGAACTAGCAATTAAGTCTCATAATCTATTGTTTTATTTTGGGAAATTCCGGAAAAAGAAAAGTCAAAAGTACGAACACACTTTTTTTATATTATTTTTTTTATCAACCACTACTACAAAACATCTGGGGGCCTATTCTCTAACAACAAGCAATATTTTTTTCGCCAGCCAAGTGTCTATTTCATTCATTTTTTTAAAGAAAATTAATGAAATAAACATATGACTGCGAAAAAGCTATTGCTTCGGAGTTAGAGAATAGGCCCCCTGTTCTTATTTAACAAGTTATAATAATCTTCTCAACAGGGGGCCTATTCTCTAACAACAAGCAATATTTTTTTCGCCAGCCATGTGTTTATTTCATTCATTTGTTTGAAGAAAATCAATGAAATAAACATATGACTTCGAAAAACCTATTGCTTCGGAGTTAGAGAATAAGCCCTCAGGTTACTCTTATATGACAAAAATTATTTTCTCGTTTTTCACACCAAAAACCGATTGTTTATTAAAAACATATTTTTTACATTATTTACAATTTGATAAAAATGGAGGGACGATGTTGTCTGTTCGCCACATAGTTTTTGGCGCTGAATCGAATGCTCGGTGGCTCGTTTCTCTACGATCACTATTCTTTGAGTTACTAAAGAAAATACCTGGAAAAACGTGTTTTTCCCTATAGTTTGATGTGATATGTGAAAATGAGTATCAAGATTTTGGGCAGGACTAACCATGATTTCTGATCTTACGTAGTTTTTTGTGCTGAATCGAATGAGCGTCTGCAGGGATCGCTGGGGTCAATACTTTCTGAGATACGCCCACTTTCTGAGATACGCAGAACAAATCCTTTAATAATGCTGGAGATGTTTGTCCGTAACTCAAAAAGTATAGATACTAGTGATCCCGACTACATCTCATTCAATTCAGCACAAAAAACTACGTTAGATGAGAGAAAATGGTCAGTCCTGCCTAAATTAAAATATACATTTTTCAGGGTATAGAATAAAATCGCGTTTTACGGGTATTTTCGTTCATAACTCAATTAATATTGATATCAGAGAATTGAGCTACCGTGCATTTGATTCAGCGCGTACGTGGTACTGTTGGGTCTTCTATTAACGAGAAGGATCGAATTAAAAAATGCACTCCGGGTTTAAGTCGAAAAAATGCAGGGGGGGGGGGATGTCCGCCACCATCAATTTTTCTGATTTTTCAAGGAGGAATAATAATGCAAAATAAGTACATATATGCGTATATGTATATGTGGAATGATCAAAAATTAAAAATTGAGGGTTGTAGGTGTGAGAGTGTCCAATGAAAATATTGAAGGTAAGAAAGATCTCTCCCACTTATTTGTTTTATTTTTTGTGTGACCGCGGTTTCGGCAGCAACGCCATTCTCAAACGAGTAAACGAACAAAACACAACATTAGAATGATGAGGGTATTCACGTCAACATTCGTACTGTTTGTAGTTTCGTAATTGCGTTATTGCAACGGTCTGTTGTTAGGGAAATAGAAATTGAATCATTTTGTCATTCATTTCGTTCGGGTCATATTTTCTAGTCATTCATTCGAAACTTGATTTCCCTGGTAACAAACATCTGACTACGCAATTACGAAACTACAAAGAGTACGAAAGTTAAGGCCCAATTACACGTACCGAGTGCTCGGCCGAGACAGTGCACTTGGCCGAGTAAATCCCCGTGTAATCACTTCAGACAGTACTCGGCCCAGTGAGGAGCGAGTGATTTTGACCGAGTCAGGAAATAGAACCATGTTCTATTTATTCGGCCGAGTATGGACCCCCAACACTCTTCCACCCCCCCTTTCCCATTTCCAAATATGCAATAATGTGATCAACCGAGCTCACGGAATGTTGAGAAAGTTCACCTCTCATTCACGCATTTTTCTTATCGCCATATTTTTATCAATTCTGGTGCCCTATTCTTGACTTGACCAACCAAGAGCAAACCAAAGAACTAAGCAACCAAAAGAATTTGTCACTCCGCGAATATAAGCAGACCGGTTTCAACAACTTCAGATCATCGGCCAGAATGCTCCCTTCTCCCCCTCGAGAACTTCAGCCCAGCGTAGTAAAGAAATATAAGAAATTCACAAAATATGTAATATTTAACAAAAAAATGAACTATATAACAATAATAAAGAAAAAGGACCAAAATTAAAACACGGCTGTTGACCATTTGAACGCGAAATTAAATTAAATTAAAAATTATACGCAAAAAGGGGGGAAGCAAACTTTTCAAAAGGCACAAAAGTTAATATTTTCGTGGTATTGAGTTCAAACATTTTTCCAAAAAATTAATTTTTCTGCTTCGCGGTTCCATGACAACGCATAACAAAACTGTCTCATTCATACCCTCCTCGACCAGTACTCGGCCCAGTACGCGGCCGAGCTACTCGGTTGGTGTAATTGGGCCTTTAACGCGAATACCCCTGATATTTGAGTCAGTAAAATTTGTAATAAAAAAACAATAAAGGCCCGTTCACAAGCTCTATGTTTACGTTCTGTGGAGACTATGCAACCAAACAAATTTGTTCCCTCGAAAAATGAAGCATTTTTATTGGTTGCATAGACACCACACAACACAAACATAGAGCTTGTGAACGGGCCTTAAACTTTGTCATCATATTTTGTTTCATATGCGCTTAGCCCCGAACTTATGCAAATTTTACCCCGGAGACTTCACATCATTTCAACTTTTTTTTTTTTTTTTTTTTTTTTTTTTTTTTTAGGATATACCAATAACCCCAGCCCCCAGTAAGCCAGATTTTTCCTGTACGTCAGCTCCCGGTGAGAAAATTAGCCAACTTTAAAGGTCAACATTATGTTCAAAATTTTTAACAAAGCCACCTTGGGAGTTTTAAACGAATTTTATTTAATTTTGATCAAAGAGGGCTATAACTTGGCAGCCTGAACCACAATATGCTCAATGTGATCAAAGTCTGAAGCCGAAAGGGAGACCATGATTTTTCATTGTTGTTCTTTTTTTGATGACCAACTAAAATAAACCATTAAAAATGACCTGAAAAGGGGAAAATAAGACGAATGAATGACAGGGATGATATTGAAGCCATAAATAAACACACAAAATAAAGTAAAAACGCTGCAAATTTTACACGTGGGTTTATTATTGATGCATGTAGCCAGATCCGTGTTTCAGAATTACTTCGAAAAAAAGTTTTTTGGTGAAAGTAGACCTAATTTGCGATCAAAAAGACGAAATACACCATGGTCCGGAACGAAATATTTCGACACAAGTCGAAACTCACGGTTTTGTAGTGAAAAAACACCATTTCTTAGGGACAATGGCCAATTTCTGAAGATTTGTCGAAATGAAGTGAAAAAACTGTGATAACTTGTTTTGAAGAGGACTCTTTAAAGAAGTTTTCCTGAAATTGGGGTTGTCCTGCGGCGTGATTTAGTATTCACAAGTAGTGGTTCACTTGTCTGCAAAAATTAAAAACTTCCTGAATTCCAAACTTTAAGCTGCACTAGTGATCTCGAAGAAGGAACAATTCTCTCGAAAATGGCCACCCCTAACAGACAAGATTTGTGCTTCTCATACCAAGGAATAGCCAGGTTTTCATTTTCGTGCAATTTATCGAAAAAAAAGCGACAGACCGACGGCATGCCGAAAACAACTTTTTCCAACTTTTCTGAGGATGTACATCACATACATGTGAAGTAAGCTCGGACTCGATTTTTTTCACAAACACCATCCTTCCATTCCCGTAGGGAACATGGAAGTGAAAAGTGTGATCTTTTCGAGTCTTGTGCCAGAATTTGTAAAAAGTTCGCTTGAAAATGATAAAATCGCATTTTATTACAAAAAGTGGCATATACCTTTAAGATCGTTTAAAAAATAATAGCTGGAAAAATATTGCGTTCCGGGCCATGGTGTATTCGTCTTTTTGATAGCAAATTAGGTCTACTTTCACCCAACATTTTTTTTAAAAGTTATTCTGAAACACCCTGCATGTGAATCAGTGAGAAACGGAAGGGCTTCCCTGCTGCCCGCGACAATCATGCACGGTCACGAGCATTTCTCAGACAAGTTGGAAGTTTGAAAGTGTTCCCTGTCATGTCATGTATAAAAGTAGAAGTGATTTAGTATTAACGGTGTCCTTCGACCAGAATCTCTGGCTCGGACCAATTGGTTTGCCTCATCTGGGGGCTTATTACGAACTCGTGCGAAAATACCGCTAGACGTGATTGCTATGGCGGGATAATGTTATTTCTTATTCGGCGTCCTTGTATCCCGCATGCAACTTTTTACATTACTTTTACATTATTGTATTATGTTGTTGCTTAACGAGAAAATTGCTGAACTTAGCTCCATCTTGAAAGAATTTCTAAAAATTTCAGAACTGAGATGATACCCTGCACTTGCAGCAGTTTTCTTTGCTCCAACCATTACACTTAGGGGTTCTGCAATCACTTCTTTCTCTAAGGAACCCTTAAAGACGATGAAACGCATACGGCGCCATGTGGGGGTGGTTTGTTGACATCATAGAGATAATTTAACTAGAGCTTGAATTGTCTATTGCGCAGCGGTCCATGATTGACGTCACCAAGAGCTCGAGTTAGCTCCGAAAATCCCTTGCTATTGGTTGAAGAAGTACCTGTGGGGATGTGGATGGTGTGAAGGGGGACTTTTTGAAACCCCACCTTTTCTGAGCATTAGGAGCCGCAACGATATCCGGATGACGTTAATCCTCGCCCCAGTTTATACTTGTTTGCGCATTCAATGCCCCCTCTAGTAGTTATGTTATCTCTATGGTTGACATCCACAAAACCTCAACAAAAGGTGGATTTTACAAGACTGATAATTGATAAGAGCGAACATGGCGTCTGTGATTTTACCTGTCTGACTATAGGTTCTCTACTTTCACAGGAACATTGTCCTCCAGGCAATAATGCGGAGTTCTCCCGATTTCAAAAGTGGCCCCAGAACTGTTGACCATTTTGTTTTATTGAAAAAAGTTAACACCTGTTAATTTTTTTTAAATTTTCATCCCATGACGTCATGGCACAAACAATAATCATTGGTTGAAAGTGAAGAGCATACCTCTTTAGTCTATTTACCTTGGGAGTGTCACGCATTAAGTAATTAGCAAGAGTGGACTGCCACTGAACACTTCAGACGTTTATAAATTGAAACTGAACGTATTTATTAATGGCCCGTCCACAAGCTCTGTGCAATGCGTCTGTGGAGTCCGTGAAACCTATCAAAATGCTTCATTTTTCGAGGGAATAAATTTGTTTGGTTGCATAGACTCCACAGAACGTAAACATAGAGCTTGTGGACGGGCCTTATGCGTCTGTAGAGTACATGAGCCAAACAAATTAATTCCCACGAAAAATGAAGCATTTTCATAGGTTGCATAGACACCGCACAACACAAACATAGAGCTTGGGAACGGGCCTTTGTTCATAAGCTCTATGTTTTGCGTCTGTGGAGTGTATGCAACCAAACAAATTCATTCCCTCGAAAAATGAAGCATATGGATAGGTTACATGGATTCCATAGACGCATTGCACAGAGCTTGTGAACGGGCCTTTAAGGATTTAATTTCAAAATCATCACTCAACATGAAATCAAATTAAACATTTAATTAAACTGTCTGTCATCGGCAAAAGATTATTGTCGTTCAAATGGAAAGGTCAAGAAACTTGAACAGAAGAAACTGTCATCAATTCATTGACCGGAGATTCGGCGTTGTGGGTTCGATTCCCGCTCCACGCACACGGCTTTCACACGTAAAGTAAATCTTTATTTTTCATATTTCACCCCTGAAACAACTATAAAACCCACTTGAACTTTTACCCTGAAAATTCGAGCTCTTCCGGCGTCTTAGTTGGGAAAGCAAGACTTAACGTGTGTGTGGAATCATCTGGAGATTAAAATGAGACCTTTAAAATCCAGAATTGGTGCAGAACTACGGTTATAATTTACGTAGCGCCGAGTAGGCGAGGTAGGATTGGAGGGGGGTCGAGGAAACACGAGTGCAACTCCCCCTTAAGTGCTTCTTGTGCTTGGGTGTTTTTGGTGCTAAGAGCTGTGAGTTGCAGCTTTCGGCGTTTGGCTTCAAGTTTTTGTGGTTCAATTTTTCTTTGGTTTGATTTTTTTGTGGTTAGGGCATTTTCTTATTTCCGCTTCTTGAAGTAGCTGCTTTTTTTTGTTCGAGTAATTAGTGGTTAAAGCTGGGCACTCACATGCGCTACTTGCCAAGTACCGAATGTTCGGCAAGTAGCAAGCTTACTTCGCTTGCTACTTGTCTATTCACAAGTACCTTGACACACACATGCGTGACTTGCCAAGTAAGATAGTCTCCTAGGAAACGATGAAAATTCGTGCAAGCAGCTCGTTGAAATGAATGACAAAAGACTGTTGTCACTGCAGCAGCTGAGGCTCACTGCCGGAGTTGGAGGTCGAGTTCAGTTTAGGACCAATTGTCCAAGCACGGACAGTGGCGGTGGAACCGGAAGGGCAGGGGGGCGGTTGCCCCTCCGGAATTTAGCCTGAGGGGGCGTCGTCCCCCCAGGCTTCAATGCCAATCTTATTCTATCCCGAAGACTGCACCCAAGGTTCTTATTCTATCCTTTTCGCTTCTTATTCGAGGACCAAGCGACCGTCTCATATCGAAAAGTCTGGATCATTTACGAGAAGATGAAAAATAGCAATGCCTAGAAAAATCCCCCCCCCCCACCTTTCACTTTTCTGCAGACTTTTTGTTAGTTATATTATTGATTCTTCTTCTACACTTTACCCCTGCCATCTGACAAACGGGGGCGATCCACCTATCGGCCCCCCTCCCTGGAGAGGGTTTCAGCCCAAATTTAAGCAATATGAAGGACATTTATTACATCTCCCCTCCCCCACGAGCACACAGCAGCCGCCGTGCTACCGGAATCGCTGCCTCCGGAAAGATTTCTAGTTACGCCCCTATCTGCGATCCCACACTTTGCTACGTAAATATATTTGAATGTTTTGAACTAAGAAACCTATATATGTATAGCGTAGCATGTATAGCTATAAGTATACGCAGGAGCTAAAGTGCGTCTTTTCGAGACGAGAAGAGAGATGGCCGGACTCGCCTCGTTCGGCCACTCTTCGAGGCTTGAAAATACACTTTAGCTTCGTGGTGTACGTACTACTTTTTATTCTAGGGCTTAGGGCTTCTTAGGGCATTGATATTGACAGCAGGATAAGATTTGAAATTTGATGGCAATTCGAAAAAGTTATTCCATGTTTAGATAATGTCACTGAACTAAGGCTCTATAAGTTCCTACGAGTACTGACAGTCGCCATATTTGGTCTCTCCTGCAAATGTGGATCAAATAGATTTGGAATCTCTCATATGCCGCCATGTTTGGTCCATTGGCGGATCAAGTGGATTTGATATCTCTCAATCGCTGCTGCGGTCGTATAGGTTAACGCTCACCAGCCAATCACAAGCCCTCCCCACTCTAAAGGATGTTGTCAGTACCTGTGTGTAACCATAGGTTCACTAACTGAACCGCTGATATTCTTACTCAGTTGTTTCAAGTTTTTTAATTCGTAAAATGAAGAACGCTTCAACGCAAGTGTATGAAGCACAGTCCGAAAAAATTACTTTAGAGCCTAGGATCTAAAACGCCGTAAAATTTGCGGCGGTTATAGTATATTACATTACAAGTCCAGGAAAGTGGTTATTACCTGCGAGGTTTTTCCATTTGGCGGGCGAGGCGGAGGCCGAGACCGCTAAAAAAAACGAGTAGGTAAATCCCCTTCCTACAAGTGATGAACATACGACTTTTTCACGCGACAGCAAGGAAATGATAAAACTATTTAAAACATTGTGATCAAATTTAACGTGAAGCTGCAACTTCCTGAACTTCCGAACGAGGTTATAAACACTAGGAAGGTTTGGTTTCTTGTGTGGAATTGGAACAAGAGAGGTGAGAGAGCCGGTGTTTGAGTTAAGTATTTTTGTGCATATCCAGCAGTGTTTCATTCCCCTTGATAAGAAAAGAAGTTGATTGAAGTTTTCTATAAAATACTATCCACCTTCCATCCTCGATTGGAATTCCTGGGTTTTGTTGTGAAGGACTTTGACAAACTGACCACTGACTTCTCGTGTGTTAGTTCAAGAAGACCTTAAACGAGGTTATAACCCGAATTCATTTACTTTCCGTACGAGGACGGAAAATATTCTCTGGATCAGTACAGTAAATTTCTCGAATGTCACTGTGCACTGGTCAATTTCCCAGTCACTTTTGGTTAGAGAAAATGACTACTTTCGGTGCGTGCCGTGAAAAATACTTTAGCTCCCAGGCATGAAAAGAGACACTTTTGGACTCATTCGCGGCTGTGAAATTCGGTTTTAGTAACATGTAGGATAAAAAAAAATATTATTAGTCAAAAACCTATCAAGAATCAGGCCGTTGTATACCACATTCAAATCATTCCCAAAATGCTGAAAATTCAAGACTATTGAGCACCTCCATACAATACCATGTCTCCTCTAAAATAAAATCGTGAAGAGGACAATATAACTATTGATTTCCTACTGATGTCTCCTCTATTTACTTAAAATTGAGAACTACACTACACTTCACCTTTCTATCGATGAAAACTAAGGGTGGGATGGTAGTGAAGGGTATGTGGGAAAGGGTAGGGGGGAGAGCCTTAATTTTCGCCACCCTTGAACCAAAATACTTCCGCCGCCACTGAGGACGGAATTACTTATTCAAATTTCAGATTCAGTTCCAATATAAATATTTCGAATTGATGATGCTGTTATTTGTTGTATAATAAAATGGAATTTAAAAAAAAAATGGAAATTTTGAAATCGGAGACCAAAAATTGTTTCACCTCGAATTCGAGGAAGCAGCAGTAGTGAAACTGCCTCCACGAAATGGGCAAAAAGTTGATTGTTTTGTGAATCAAACAATTTCACTAATAACAAAATGTATAATATTCCACGCCAATGCTCGTTTACTTTTTCATATACGAGCCCATTTTAAAGTAATTTAATTTGGCTTTGATTATCGAGTTTGAAATTCGCTTTAATTTCGAATCGAGTTATAGTGCCGGAAGCGGGTAGTTCGGGGAGGAAAACTCCGGGACTAAGTTTGATGACTGATTTTAATGTTTTCAGATGTGCTGAATCTGAATTTCAACCCCCTGACCCCTTAAAAGAGGCGCTACAGTCTAAAAATAGGGAAATCTACAAAACCCTCCGATTTCTGTTATTTTTTCTATGTGACGTGCGATCAAAGCCGAGATTGAAATAGTTCACATTAGTTTCCCACGTTTTCAGGTAATCTGAATCCGAAAATTCAAATTTCCGGCCCCCTACGCTATACGTCGTATCAAAAAATATTCTACGATACACAAATAACCTCACATTTCAGCACTTTTTAACGTGCTTTTCACTTGTTTGCTATTTTTGTCAAGTTTCCGTTTTGTAAGGTGTGCTGAATTCGAACATCGTTTTGAAGACCGCATCACAATGACGTAATTATGTTAATGAATATCAAAAACCTCCTCGAAAAATTCAAACTTTTTCGTCATACGTCGTGATTTCATCTGTTTTCTGGCTGTTTCTTCCCGTGTTTCCGGTGTGCTGAATCCAAATTCGTTATCAAAACTCTTAGCAACTCCTGTCTGACCGGCATTTGTGTTACTTCTCCCCACAAGTGCATCTTTGATGCCGCCTGCCACCGGTTTCGTCACGTCCAAATGGAGGTAGGAAATTTTTCCCACTATTAAGAAATCATTCTTGAATTTTTGCGCTGGGTAAGAAAAGTATACAAATGGTTGTACTTTTTGTTTACGTCGCCGGCTCTTGGATTAGTTGTCTGTAACGCCCTAAAACATAGCCCGGAACATCGAAAATCGTGATTTTTTAAAGGCAAATGTTCCCCGGAAGCAAACGTTCAAAGTGAGGATTTATGAAGAAACACGAATCAGGGATGCAATGAAAATCAATTCGAAAACTAGGATAGTCTAGGCTCCTGATAGATTTATCATACATTCTTACTTTAAGCGTTGGCTTCCAGGGATGTACGTTGTACGCGAATGACGTTTGGGTTAGGACCAGCGGTGAATCATGAAAATTGCACGGAGGGTGCGGTCCAGCCGCGGCTGGCTGTTCGACCGTTCAGACCATCAGCTACCAAACCTATCTACTTGGTCCGTGTCTCATCAGCTGCATGTTGCTGGACTTCTGGCCGGGCTGGTGAGACCGAAGGACCCTCTTCCTGCCTGAGGTTCTGAGTTCAAAACGGAGACTGGACCGTACTCTCAGTGCAATTTTCATATTTTGCTTTCAGGGTACAATTTCCCTCTGAACATCATGATTTTCGGTGATCCGGGCTATGTCTTAGGGCGTTAATGTGACAACTAATTTAAAACAGTGACGGGTCATGAGAAGACTTACTTGATCCGCAAGTTTTTTTGATAACATGCAGATTCGAAAAGCAAATCTAGTGGGAGGGGAAAATTTTAAAAAACCGATAAAAAAAATACCAACAGTGAAAGACGGTTTGCAAACCTCATACACTGTGACGGAACGGACTCCAACCCCGTCACACGGGTCCAGGTCGAGTCAGGGACGAGACAAAGCAAGTAGTTCCGTTCGAGCTGTGCCTCTCGCTCCAACTTTCGTCTCGCCTCTTCCTTTTCTCTCGACCTGCTGCTCTTCTTCTCGGTCCTACACCTACAGGTTTTTGATTATTATTATGTTTATTTCATAAAAGAAGATCCTCGATTATTTTAATTTGTCGAAATATAAGATTCTTTTTGAGTTCAAAAGGGCGTCGTTTCACCTCCCCCTTAATCTTTTGGGACAGAACCCGTCTCAACACTCGTTCCCAAAATTGTCTACAAAGTCACCCAAACCCACACTGGCTGTACGAATTAATGTTTGCACTTCCTCTGAGTCGCCACAATCGCAGATTTAAAGCGGAAACGCCACACCGATCTCCTCAGTCCAACACAACCCTTTTGATTTGGACCATTATTCTATTTCGATAATGCATATTTTTAACCGTCGATATCTCACACAACCATCACGACAGGAAAATCGAGATGTGTAGAAGGGATACGGAAAAATCAACGGAAAGAAAACTAATACTTGGCTCGGTACTTGCACGACATCGAAAAGAAGTGGAGCATCCCCGAGTACGAATATTCGCTACTTGGCGGGTAGCGAGTATTCTCGGCAAGTAGCGAGTATCCATGCACACTACTAGGAGTTCGGCGAGTAGTGGCTAGGAAATTGGCAAGTAGCGCATGTGTGTGCCCAGCTTAAGATATTTAAGGGGTTACAGCTTTCTGTGGTTCGAGCTTTTAGGGGTTCAACTTGTAATGTATTTCAGTGTTTTTGTGGTTAGACCATATTTTGTGTTTATAATTTCTTGTGGTCAGAGTTGTTCGAGCTCAAGCACGTCCTTCGCGAGTGACGTCTATCTATGTCCCAGCAGATTTTGGACTTTTAACATTTTGCCCGGATTTTATCAAATTTCGAGTTGGCAACTCTAGTTATGCGTCCAGGAGAACGCTGTAGCTCAATAATACTACAGCCTGGAAACAGGAAAGGCGACTTTTTTAATAATTATAAACATTTTTATTTTCTCAGGAATATCTCCAGCTCAACCGTATATTCCGACACTCGCAAAAGACTACGGATATTCTTCCGCCGTCGTCGGCACCGTATACACCGTTCTACCAATTATGGGCATGCTCGCGAAACCGATCGCTGGCGCTTTTTCCGATCGTTTTCGGTGTCAAAAAGCCCTCTTCCTCATATCCATAATCGCGTCCCTCGTATTCTACTTCGCTATTCCGTTTGTACCAGCCCTTCCGTCGAATGCCGTCGGCGAACTTGACTGCGACGCCGACACGGACGTGAAATTAACTTCGAGCAATGTCGACGAATGTTTCGCAAAGGAACTGGCTAAGCAGGCCCCTTATTCGAATTCGACTTTTACCTGCAAGGTAAAGTTTTTGGGTATTAATTTATTTACGCCTAACAAGATGAATCTATCTATTTAAATTTGCGATATTTGAAGATAATAGTTTTTATTATTATTATTATTGGTTAATCAAGAAGTGCACCCAACGCATAGCTTTAAGAAATTAAAAGTGAAAGTTTTGACTTAATCCTTTCATTTGTCAACCTAAACAGCTATCCTGCACTGCCGATAGTGCTCTTCTCGAACAAATATGTACCAATTGGCATCAGACGAAGTATTGCGCCAACGTTTCCAACCGTCCAGCCACGACAATAGTCAATCACATAACGACGGAAGCCGCTGTCAAATACTTGGCCTCAAAGACCGGTGAAAAAGTAAATTTGACGCCGGGAGCGGGTCACGCCGGGATCGCTCCTCTTCAAACAAACTTCAAGGCGACGGGACCACAGGTTGTGGACTTTACCGCTCAACTGCATCCGTACAAATCGGAATTGGTAGAAACCCCTACATAGTGCGATTTTTGACTCTATTTAATGTTTTTAAAAAATCCCCAGATAGGGCAAACTATTTTAATTGCTATGGGTAACGTCTCGTTCGACAACGAGAAAACTTGGGTTGCTCCCTGGTGTTCAAAATTAGAAACAGCCAGTTGTTCCATCTCCTGCGACAATTCCATCATCGCTGAAGCGTTTCTAAATCCATCAGTGAGCTCCAACGAGCTGGTTGGATACTACCAGTTTTGGCTTTTCGTCTTCATTTTGGTCATGGCGTGGATTGGCCAGGCTCTCGTCGTTAGCTTGGGAGACACAATTTGTTTCGAAGTTCTTGGTATGAAATTTTACGTTATTTCTGCACGGCGTGAAAATATTTAATTTTTTGTTTCCTAAAATTGTAAAGGAGACGAACCGTCCAAATATGGAAACCAAAGACTGTGGGGTTCTGTGGGTTGGGGAATATTCTCATTATTGGCCGGCGTTCTCGTTGATCAATTCAGCAAAGGCTCGGCCACTAAAAACTACATGCCAGCATTCCTCATGCTCTTCGGGCTCCTTGTTCTCGATCTCATTGTTTCATCTCGTTTAAAGGTAAAAAAAAAAAAAATGCACTCCTAAGATGTGAGACGGTGAGTATCAATTCATTATTCATTCATTTTTAGTGCGAGCAAACAAAAAAATCTCCGAGCATCCTCCTAGATGTGGGCAAACTTTTATCGGACATCAGAGTCGTCGTTTTCCTTCTGTGGTGCGTATTTGTGGGCATGTGCACGGCTCTGGTATGGAATTTTCTGTTTTGGCACTTGGAGGATCTCGCAGACGCCGCTGGCTGTGATGTGAAAGACTGGATTAAAACCCTCGAGGGTATAAACAGCGGAATGCAGTGCCTCGTGGGTGAAATTCCATTCTTCTTTTTGTCAGGTAGGGAGGCCCTAAGAAACCAGCCATTTTTTGCCAGTACCAAAACTTGGTTTGTAACAGGTCGCATCCTCAAAAAAATCGGGCACATAAACGCCATGACTCTAGTCCTATTCGCTTTCGGCGTTCGTTTCATGCTCTACTCCATTATAAGCAACCCGTGGATGAGCCTTCCAATCGAGCTCGTTCACGGCCTCACTTTTGGTCTCTTCTACGCGACTATGACCTCTTACGCGAGTATCGTTGCGCCTCCAGGAACGGAGACAACGATTCAGGGCCTCGTCGGCGCCGTTTTCGAAGGAGTTGGTTCGTACTATAAATGATCACTAGAAGGAGACGGAACGGAAACCGTATTTTTTTATTTTTTATGTCCGCAGGAGTTTCCCTCGGAAGTTTCGTCGGTGGCATTGTAATGAGCTGGGGAGGAGGAAAAGCTATGTTCAGAATTTTCAGCTACGGAGCCTTCGCCTGCAGCATACTGCACGCCATCGTTCAAATATTTTTGAGCCGACGGATGCCGTTAGTTCGTTTCCATGATGGAGGTACAGTTTTCAGTTTTCTTTTCATGTTGAAAAACAAGCGAAACTTGACGAAATTCAGCTCGTGTGTCATGTAAAAAGACTAATTATTTCATTTTTTTTTTCACGTTGAAAAATAAGGCTCATCAACACCATTGATGATGCCATCAATGCCACGTTGAATAAAAAAATCGGTGAGTTCGTAACTTTTTTCGAACTTATGAATCAATAACCGAGGCATCACGAGCTGTATGAACTTAAGGGACATACTTTCTTGAACTTATTGTGTAATTATTTTTCAATGGTACTAACTTCTAATATTTTTTCTGCGACATTTTTTGAAAAGGCAGCAGTTGATGAACATTAACTCACGAAAGAGGTTGGTTACTTCCCTCCACCACATTCAAATTTCGAACAGTTCTGCATCCATTACTGAGCTATTTTGTGACTGTTAGATTCTTCATGCACAGACCCCTTACCCGTTCGAAAGCTTCGGAGAAGAAAAACCTCCTCCTCTCATAATCCATTCAGCTCATTCTCGTAACATTCGCTTTGACGTGACTCCTATAGATAGACCCCTGGGGATGTGTACGACTCGCTTTCTCTGGCCGGAGTCTACGAGATTCAAGCTGCAGAGATAGAAGGGGCTGCTAAAATAAACGAATAAACATGTCGCCACTATGGCAAGTAATAGTAGAGCTTGACAGGGACTACTGTCTTTATCTTTTTATTTTGTTGTGTTTCTGATGAACAAAGGGTCTTTCTCAGGCATTTCAGTTTCTGAGGCAGTTCAGTCCCTGTCTGGACGAGAAATAAGTTTTGAGAAGCCGAACGGCCCAATTATAGAGATTGCTCTTGTTTTTCTGCATTAATATTCACTAATTGTGGTGCATTAGTTAAAAGAAGATAAACTACAGTATTTGACAAGAAAAATTTAGCAACCAACCCCTCGGAGCTCCTATCTTATAATGCAGCCCACAAAACAGTAGTGCATCAACCACGACATTTCCGTCAGAAGGCGTTTCTGGAGAACTGCTTATTCTCAATTTTAGTCACGAATCAGCGTCTTTTCTCAATTTTAGCCGTAAATTCAGCCACTTTCAGCCATGGATTCGGGGATTTATCTCAGTTTTAGCCCTCCAAGATTTCTCCAGGAGCCGAGAATATCGTTTTCTAAATTTAAGCTGTAAATGACCTCTATTTCTCAATATTTGAATCGCATTAACGTATTATCGATTTTTAGCCGCGAATTAACTTTTTTGAAATAAATTTTAGCATCGATTAGCGCTTTCTATCATTATAAGCCGCGAATTAGCCATTTTCCTGAATTTTAGCCACGAATTAGGATTTTTAAACAGTTTTCTCCCCCCATTTCTGGCCTCGAATTAGAGTAGGTGCTTTTTGAACTTTAGCCTTGTATTTGGGCTTTTTCTTAATTTAACCCTCGAAGTTGCCTCCAGAAACCCAGACTTGGCGTTTTCGTAAGCTCCGAATGATCGCTTTTTCTCAATTATAGCCGCGAATGAGCCCTTTTTTCGAGGACTCAATAGACATTTCAAAAGAAAGACGAATACAATTTCCGAGGCAAGGAAACTTGGAATTTTGTGTCAGAAAAAAAAAAAAAAAAAAAAAATCGCTCCGGCAGCTGGCGGTCGGAAAGAGTGCATTTCATTTTGTATATGGATACCCTAAGCTGTCCCAGAAGTAGTAATGTTGAGACCATGATTTGTTTCGTTAATGTTTGACCCTCCATCGAACTGTTTGCTGCCGGGTTTGTTTAAGCTGAACTTAATGGGAATCAAAGGCTACTTCAAAATGAAATCATCGTAATATAATGCTTCTGGAATCAACTGGTGATTTCTAGTGATTTTTTTACCAGTTCAAGCCATATTACCCCCCCCCCCCCCCAACCAATTCGACCGATTTGGCCCAATGGAATACAAAACGAGGTCGTATATGACTACTGATTTTTGTGCCAAAGCGCGTTCCGCTAAATTAATTTCTTCGAAAGTTATCGTGCTAACAAGTAAACGGTCATAATATTATATATACTATATAGTATATGAATCCTGGAGACCACTGAATTCGTGTTCTAGAGGTTCTGAAACGTGAAAAAAACATGACATGACCCATGTTATCACCATCACGACGAGACCAATAGTGCATTGTCAGAATGAAATGCACTAAAACACGAAATTTATTAAGGGGTCCATACACGCACAATAATTATTGCGCAATAGTGTTATATTTGGAGTTCTACTTGATTCTCCTTATGTTTTCAAATGAAAAATGGCTCCCCCCATCCATACCTACTACCCATACAAGTTCAATTTTATTGTACCTACAACCCCGATATTGCGCAATTATTTCAATATTATCTCAACGTATTTGAAACGCATCTGTGCTGATTCGAATATGCCCTCATATCACACGGGCAAACTAATTATTTGACTCCATAAAATGGTTACTTGGCCTCAGAAACTATTTATACGGCCCCAGAAACTGATTATTTCACTTCAAAAGTTGACAGTTTCTTCGTAGAAACACATTTCGATCGTGACCTGTCGCAAAATCCTACTGTTATTTGGTGGTAACTGTCAATTTTGCCGCTGTAACTACAGCTATATTTGGCCCCTGGAACCGTTTAAATTAAGACCCAGAAATCAAGACGCAAAACTGTCCATTTCCGCGTCCAGAGTCCGCTTAAGTAGGACCAAACAATATAGATGCGTGTGAGTGATTCAGTGGGTGCAATCACTGTCTTGTTCTCGAGTGGACTATGCTCTACGATCCTCGCCGATGGCGCTCAACCTGACTTGGCAAAACTGAGTCAGGGAGGAAATCTGGTTCACCAACAGGACTGATAAGAACCGTGAGGGCAAAACGTGGACTGGGGACAACGCGGCTAAGCCCCGCAGCTTTGTTTAAAGGTGAACATGAAAGATTTTCGGAGTTATAGACCCACCAGGCGTCACAAGTTGAGAACAAAAGGTTCGTAGGACAAAAAATAGGACACTTTGAATTTTCCCCGGACACCTGAAAAATGAGCAAGGACTTCCATGGGTGCTCTAAAAAGTAGGACGTGTCCGAGGAAAGTAAGACTTATGGTCAGCCTAACCCTAACCCAGCCTAAACGCCCCTGGCCCTAAGCCTGAAGGAAAACCCGTGACTCCAACCCCCTCCCCCACGATATTCGCGACGAGCTCTAGTTCTCAGGGGAATGTGGAAACCCGCTCACCCTTCTGTCTAGATGTAGCTGAGCCCATGCGCAACCCCCTTAGCATGCCCCACAATATTACTCGCCTATTAGAGCCCCACGAGGGCTAGATACGGTCCTGCCTCTTTGACGAGAACTTGTGGCAAAAATTCCAAGCCCCGAATAAGAGACATCAACTCCTCAAAACTTTGGAAAATTTTCCCTCAAGGTTTGAAAAGGGCTCGTTCACAAGCTGTGTGCTATATGCGTCTGTGGAGTCTATGCAACAAAACAAATGTATTCCCACGAAAAATGAAGCATTTTGATAGGGTGCATACACTACACAG
This sequence comes from Corythucha ciliata, assembly GCA_038030265.1. Classification (NCBI taxonomy): domain Eukaryota; kingdom Metazoa; phylum Arthropoda; class Insecta; order Hemiptera; family Tingidae; genus Corythucha; species Corythucha ciliata. Next base: position 41,110,875 of record CM075942.1, on the reverse strand, counting down.
ACGCATAAAGCACAGAGCTTGTCAAAGGAGTGTAAACCAACCCCTACCTTCTCCGCTACTCAAATATACTGAAAATGACCAAAATGTAAAATGGGACTAAACCACGTATCGAAACATGAAAATCGGAATACAGATTTTCAATCAGGCGAGGTTTTGAAGTGGTTCCAACTGTCATACCACTGTTTTTAGACATTTTGGCTCGTTTTCACCGGCAGCACGACTTTCCCCGCTCACGATTGGGGAATTTGCGCCTGGCCTGAAGTCAAAAGGAAGAGACTCGGCACACGCGGACCTCGACGGGATGCTCTACTAGCGTAGAGAAAATCGGCTGAAACCAACGTCCACGTGAAACGCTCATTTTTGGACTCTTTGATGTAATAACCCCAAAATTTAAGTAGGTGAACACCTCGCTCGATGGGCTTTGGGAGGTGGTTCTGATAATACATGTTTTAGCGAAAGGACCTGGGCACCAAAGGAGGGAGGGCATGCATCCGCGCCTGGGGGGCTTAATGGGGGAATAATGTCGCTTAAAACTCTGTCCCTTAGCATTCTGAGGTGTCGTTCACACCCAGCTTGAAACTCCGCATCATTTTTGTCCTGTTCTCAGTCCATAATGCCAAATTTTAGAAGCAAACCGACAAATACATAAGCAACTACCTTCGTTTCGCGTGATAACATTTTTTAATGATTTCAAGTGTTGTGAACTATTATTTCAATCGTTTGTTTTTCCAGGGTTTAAAACCGACTAATGACGATCGGCATGAAAATGTTTGTTAACGCATTTAAGCACGGCTATTAATTATTAATTGTTGCAAGTTTAGTATATATTTTTGCGTGAAACTAACATTTCTCGCGAGTCCCGTTCGATTCCGGGATTGTCTTCTTCTTCTAATCTTCATTTCTCTCTCATTCGCTATTAACTAACCCCATTTTGTATTTTTACATTAAATAACAATTTCGTTTTTTATGTTTCTCTTGTGACTTCAGACTTTAAACATCGATACGTCAGCCCTAACGACGCCGTTCACATGTTAGATGACGGTGTAAGGCATCGGTCGTAATCGTTTTTTGGCTGAAGAAAAAGTATTACGTTCAGACACCAGTTTTTATCTTCAATAGAGAACAGTTTTTATTATGGTAAAATTAAAACCAGGAGTTCACATTCCCCTCAGTAAATTAAGTTTGATGTCGATAGAACATTCCGATAGAACAATCGCGTAGTTCCTCTCATCCCATCAAACCTTCAATCCTCTCACCCTCTTCACCATTGTATTCACCCCGTATATATAGTTTGTTGTTGTTTTTTTTATTCGTTGAAATTTGTAGTAATTTATAGACTTAGTGTAATAATAAAAGAAGAAAAAGACAAATAGTGTTTTTCTTTAAACTGGTCAAATTTCCTTTAAAGCGCTGTGAAGAAAATAAGCTCGCGATGCCCCCTTTCCCCCTCACGAACAGGTAATTAACAGGAAGCACGCAAGTCGCCTTTTTTCCACCAAGAGGCCACACCATCCCTCATGAGCCCGATCATCTCTACCCCATCCATTTACTGAACCAACATTCAAGCTCCCACACACGCCTTCGGTAAAGTTTTCTCGACTTCCCTCATTCAAAAGGGCAATGAAGGTAGTAGGAGACGCTTTCACTTTTTCAACATTCCATTCACGCAAGAAAACAAAAGACGAATACAACTAAAAGTTTTGCTTTTTAGGAAGATCAACGGAAACTTTCGGCTGAATCGAAGATCCCAAAATCGGGGATCCTTCGGTTTCAATTGGATCGTCCCAGGAGGTCGACGTCAAGCGTTGAATTCAAAGACGAACTCCTGTCACCCACTTACTCGTTGAAATCTCACTCGGAGGTATTTTGGTTTTCTTTCATAAAAACAAGGTATTACGACGACACGTGGTGTAAGGGTCAGAGGGGGTCAGTTACTAAAACCTTCGCCTCGGCCGTGGCGAACGAGAAACACAATAAGGTTGAGGTCAAATAGCGTTAGTGAATGCATTGCAACAGGTCACGCCAAGATAAATTTCGCGATGAAATGAGGGGATGGGGATGAGTAATGAGCTTTCAAAAATGACAAAAAAAAAAAAAAGATATGGTTCGTTGTGTTGGGGGTGGCTTGTCGTTTTGTAGAAAGGTAGATTGCGTGGCCCTCAACAGCGGTTGAAAAAAAAGTGTTAATGCTGGGGGCGACATTTTAACATTATTATAAAAATTATGATAGAAGGTTTAAGGGCTGCGGCTAGGGGGAGAGGGCTCGTTTAATGTAATTGGATTAGGAAGTTTCCCTCCCATTATCGCTCGTTAAAGAATAAATATATTAAAAGAATGAGTCATTAAAATGTGGAGTGGTTTTTTACCGATCGATTCACTCTTTGTTCTAATTTTATTGCCCGATTCTACCTTCTTTCTTTCTTTCTTTCTTTCTGCTTTTTTGTTGTTGTACCTACTTCATTTATTGGAGGAACATTCACAAGAAATCAACTATTGCCGTTAAACTGTTGACACGATTTATAAGGTGGTTAATTCCCTCAGTAGTGGTGTCAGCCAACCGTCATAAAAAGTGATTTGAACAACAGTGGTTTTATTTTTCCTGGAAGGGGTTCAGGGTTTGTGGTCATTTTGTTTTTGTGGGCGAGGGGAATCAGTTCCAGCCATGTAAGTTCATAGCGATTTCCATTCGATACATTACACAATCGTAGTGCCGCGTCCTCTCCATGAAGGCCTCGCTGCACCGAACGCAAACTGCCGCGCGGACTGGCACGCGGGTGAGGTATACCCCGTTCCCCGTTACCATAGTTTTTCCGCGAGCAGACCAGTCCGCACGCCAAAAAACCATGACAACGTGGGTGAGGTATACCCCGTTACCGTAGTTTTTCCGCGAGCGGACCAGTCCGCGCGGCAGTTCGCGTTCGGTGTTGCGAGGCCTTAAACGTATGTTTCAATTTAGAGAGGACGGGTGGAAAACGTTACACGACACGAGTGTATTGCATTGAATCGAAAACGCTAATATTCAGGTTCAGGCGCTAACTTGCTCGGATAAAAATTGTAGTCGGATAAAATGTAGTCAATTTTTTGGCTAGGTTTTCAAGTCGAGTATGTATAGCAGTTGTTGCGACGGATAGTCAGCTTCTGAGGTACCTTGCGATAATTTTAAATGGGATTCTCTGTTCAAGCTTCCAGTTCCTTGCCAAAATCAGTTTTAGGGTTGAAATTGCAAGCATTACCGCCAATCTCTGCTGTACTATGATCAGATTCTCCGAGTCCGTATTAGGTTAGGATTAAATGCGTACATAGTTGAAAAAGCGGCGGGGAGACTGTTTCTGAAAACCGATATTAAATCTCCAGTAGCGCACCGAGGTAGGAACGAGGGAGGGAAACGCTGATTCACGTCTTTAAAATTGAGAAAATGATAATTGGCGGCTAAAATTGAGAAAAAACGCTAACACGCTAGCTGCTGATATTGAGACAATCTGAGAATTCGCAGCTGAAATTGAAATAAAGCGCGTATTCGCAGCTAAAATCGGGAAAACGCTGATCTATTTGACAAAACTGCGGCTAAAATTGAATGAAAGCGGTTATTCTCAGGTAAAATTGTGAAATAATTCGGTTAATTTGAACAAAGTGAACAGTGCGTTGGAAACAGAACAAAATTGCCTACAAAATGAGCCCAAAAGAATTGGTGATTGTCCAATTTTGATTGGCATATCAGTCGATCAAAGTCTTCCAAAATGCTTTTTGCGTTTTTCTCCTGCCTACTCTTCCGCTTCTAATTCTTCTAACCTCAGTGGCATCAAACGTTCAGATGGATGGAAAAACATCTGAAACATCTGCAATTTGTCAGCTTTCCAGCGATGTGCTACAATTGCCATCTACTGCTTTTGGTTCCACAGAAATCAGCAAACAATGTGAAAAACTTCGGGAGCCTAGGTTAAACTTTCATATTAATTATCTAACATTTTTTGCTCTTGTGTTTTTTTGCTTTTGTGCTCTTGTGTTGATAATGCCACTTTTTATCAATTGGAGATTATTGTTACCAATGTTCCTTGTCTGCTACATTGAGAAACAACAGAATTATTAATTAAACTCAAGAGAAAGGTGCATTCTTTTATTTTATAAAACCTTTACTTCAAGTGTTCAAAATGGGCTCCATTTCACCTTTTGGGGGGGGGGGGCGCCGGGCTTTGAACCCGGCAGGCGCCTAAGCCTCCATTGGGCTCCTACGCCATACCCAGATCTAACTGTGCACTTCACACCCGTACTACGCGGGCGTTTCGGTCGGTGCGCGGTTTGTTGAACGCACACCGCCAGGAACGCCCACACGAAGCCGAGTGTGCCGTGTCACAGCTCGCCGCAGCCTTATAGTGTAATGGGCAATGGCTGGATTCGAACCCAGGCCCGCTGAGTTGCGAAGCGAGCATTGTATCCAATACACCATCGAGGCGCGCTCCCAGTTAACCTTAAGCACATCTTCGCCACCCCTAAATTCAGTTGTAGTAATGAGCAGGTTCCTCTCCCGGCCAGAATTAGGTTAGCCATGTTCATTGTTTCCAAGGGTGCGTTCATAGTGAATCACCTTCACTGCGATACCTCGATGAGCGATGCCCCGATGAAACATCGATGAAGAACAAACATCAATAATTGTATGGGACTGTTCATAGTGAAGCACCCTCACTGCGATGTTATCTTCGATAGGTCCTCTGTCCTTACTCCATTAGAAGTTTATTTGTGAGGATGGTTGAAAGAACTGGAATATGCTCAGGAGATCGAAACGCTCTTAGAACGAACGGACATGGCTATCCAAAGTCTGTGACGAGAGAGGAACCTTCGTATTACTACAACTGAATTTAGAGGTGTCCAGGATGTACTTAAGAGTAATGCTGGCCATTTTGAACACTTGAAGTAAAGGCTTTATAAAATAAAAGAATGCACCTTTCTCTTGAGTTTAATTAATAATTCTGTTGTTTCTCAATGTAGCAGATAATGACCATTGCTAACAATAATCCCCAATTGATAAAAAGTGGCATTATTAACACAATTGATACAGAAAGAGCAAAAAAAGTTAGATAATGAATATGGAATATGGATGTTTTTCAGATTACTTGCTGATTTCTGTGGAACCAAAGTCATATGGAAAACCAAGTCATTCAGCTCGTGGTGATATAACGTGTAACCAATCTGGGGTTGGGATAATTGCTCACTACAGATAGCACCACTATTACTATGAGCTATATCATTATCCATATGCGAACCGCTTTTTTGTTTTTTACAGTTGTCATCAATTTATCAAGTCAGAGTTAATTTTTTTTGTGAGGTGACGAAGTGAAATATATTTTAATTAATTTTCTAATCCACGCAACTTGAAAATAATTTCACGTGACTTAAACTGTGGCCATATTTAGTGAGAAACGCTTTATATCCAGTTCAATATCTGCTACTGGCATTTCGGTCACCACCTACTTCAAATTTTTTCTGGCAATTAATCGTCGTACTGAGGTGAGATGAGACTCAACAATTATTTTGTCCACTGGGCTCAAAAGGCCTCACAAGTCTATATAATGCAGGGCGAACGTAATTGTGCTCTGTCCTATGGCTCCATAATTCTTCATAACGGTTTGATGAAACATCAAACTTGAACATAATGACAAAGGGGGACAAAAGCTGAAGGAAGTGACCACACGAAGTCTCGTAGCAATCGTTTTCTCTGCGCATGACGGAGTCGTTAGTAACATGAAAGGGTGGCGGGGTTAATTATATGTTCCGTTTTCTCTTTCTCTTCGCTTTCAGCCTTTCACACTGTATGGAGTGCAGCAGCTGTGCATGTCTGGTTTCCCGTTCTCCTCAGAAACTTATTCCCCCTTGATACTGCGTTCTTTAGTCGTCCCATACCATGATTGGATATGGATATTATGAAATATAAGGGCGCATATCTGGAATGAGTGGTGCAGAGGCCATATAGCCCTCCTCAAGGAGAAGACGTCACATTCGCAAAAAGTCATCAAAGCGCCTTTTCAAATCTCATCTCATGAATTTATACCGGTCATACTTCACGAAGTTTTGGATAATTTTATCAAAGTACCTAATACGACGCACGAACGTGGCTTATGCCTGCCTAAAACAGCCGGTTCCTAGCCCAACGAAAAAGACTGGGACAAATCGCATGACCCCACTGCCCCAGAAAATGTATAGAAGAGCAAGAAAACCGTAGCATGACAGCGACAACTGTGAGTCACACCGTAATAAGGTCCCATAGGACCCTGATCGCCTAATAAATCTTTGTCTCCAATTATAAGGATAAGTCTCTGGTAAATCGAATACGATTGTTCGAAGATTCTTCTGTTGTACTGAAATCGTCGAACTTGAAGCTCCCAGGTACCTAACTCAAAGTGAACTGGGTAAGTAGATGCCAAGTCTAAACATGCCTTGATTGGCTGGCTAAGGCTTGCTTTTTCAGCTAGAATGAAGTGAAAATGCGATGCGTGATTGCGATGGATGACATTACTCGGCACATCGGCGGTTAATCCGATGTGTACGAAAAACACTGAGCACTTGTGGTCAGATCCCCTTCTCTCTTTCACGACACACCCAACCTTCACTCATCCGACCTGTTTTGTGCATTCCGTGTATCTGGTTCTTTGGCGTTAGCGAACCAAGAGTATCTAGTTTTTAATTTGCGACGTAGAAGGACACTTATTATGTTGCTATATTCCAGGTATGCACTCATATCGCTTGCTTTTTTAATTTACTTTGCTGTTGACCTTATGTGTTGTTCATCTATGCCAATCAGGTCTTTAAGAAGATTTCAAATTAGATCGAAAGCTTGATCATAATCAAGTGCCCGTTCATTTCTTTACAGCAACTCGGTACGTCACCGTTCCGCTGGTCGATAGAAAAGTCACCTATCAACAGTGAGAAGTGTATAATAATAATAATAATAATAATAATAATAATAATAATTATTTTTTAGCAAGTTCCAACAATTGTTGTATAGCTTCTTACCAGGATTATTAAATCAATAAGTAAAGACTGCCTAATCGAACTCGGACGTGAACGCGTTTTACGCGTTGACGATTAAAAAGTTCTTCAGCCACTTCTTGAACGTTCGCACTCCCAGAAGCATCGCTCTTGTCGGCAGCTTGTTGTGCAATTTTACCTGGCTGTGGTTTATGAGTCCGGGCCACGCTATCCGCAAGCCAATGCGGCCGGTTTCCGCCATAACCCTACTGAGTAGCTGCAAGCCCCCTTTAATTTGTCCGAAAATGGGAGTTTTGATTTTTTAAACGATTGTGCCGATTTCACCCACCGGGAGGGCCGTGAGGCCTGTTCGGATCGAGGCTCTGCCTCACGGGCGGGCTCCCAGGCTGTCTGGTGAATAAAAGTGTCAGGTTGTGGTTATATGTAGATTATGTTTTATTCTCTCTTATTTTATGCGGACAGGATTATTCTGATCAATTTTACTAGACTTTTTTCCACTAGTGCAGCTCGCAAATCCCACTCTAAACCCTTCTAAAGCCAAACACTACTGGTAGAGCCTTTTTTGTATTTATTTTCCTGTATCTATTTTGGATGTATGATCAAGATCAGCGGTCGTCAACCGGAGATTCATAGTTTTCCAATAGACAGCTTCAGAACGAATGAGATTGACTTTACAATTTTTCTTTTTTCAACGAATTGAGGCAATAAATATTTGAAACTGGAAGAATTATATTAATATTAATTAGGTTTATGATGATTTCTTCAATTTTATTATTATTACAGTATTTCAGTAGCAAAATCATTACGGCATTGTAGGCAGGATGAGCTGAGGGGTCCGTCGACCGTGGACTTGTGTTGATTGGGTCTGTGAGTTTGAAAAGGCCTCCGATGGTCCAGGGCTAACGTTCAACCGTCGCTTCCGTGAGATTCTTAAGTGTAAAGAGGCGGCCACACTGTTTACTTCATGGGACAATATTGATATACGATTCAAGGGATTCTGGGTCAATTAATTATTATTTTAGGCCAGTCAAAAAGAACACTAAAAATAGCTAAAATAACAATTAAGCGGCTAGTTATGATTTTTTAGTTTGTTGTTAAAACCAGTACCAGTAGTGTATATCCAAGTTTGCAGCATCGAAAAACCTGTGCTACTTTCGTAGCAGTGGAAAAACCGCGGACGCGGAATATTAGCACTCTTCTCGTTTTTCTTTTATTATCTTTCCTTTTTTTTTTTTTTTTTTTTTTTTTTTATTATTATTATATATATCAGCTCAACAATTAGTTGTTATACATGATAATTTATGACAATGAAATATTATTAATCTTTGGCGTGCAAGGGGATGATGTGGTCTGATATATGGCCAGACGATGGTTCAGACTCGGGTGGCCGATTCCGATCACTATTTACAATGGCAAAACGGTTTATGTATCACATGCTATCACAGATTCAGTATGTCCTGAAGAGTACGGGGTTTTAATCGATTTGCTATCCGTTCTCCGAGAGAGTACCGTGTTGCACCGCTAACTGACGAGAGGTTTCGATGAAATTTCTGGAATTTTTGGGCTATGAATTCCTGTATAGTGGGTACTTCCAGTTCTCGATGGAGTTGAGAATTTCGGATGAACCACGGGGCATCTACCGCTATCCGTAGAATTTTGTTTTGAAGCACCTGCATTTTGTTTATTTTAGTTGAAGAGGCAGCCCCCCAGACTTCACATCCGTAGAGAAGTAAGGATCTAAGAATTGCTTGGTACAGTAAAATACAGGTTGCTGGTTTCATCTTGGATTTCCTGTTGAGGAGGGGGTGCAGTTGAGTTTGACGAGCATATCCTTCGTTGAGCTTACGGTTTATATGTTGTTTCCAGCTGAGTTTTCTATCCAAGTGGATGCCGAGGTACCGGACGGTCTGGTCTGTTAGGTTCCAGGGGATCTCATTGCCATCTATCAGCAACGGAGAGGGATCGTTTGGACGGCGGAGAGTAAAGATTTTGGCTTCACATTTTGAAGTGTTCAGTTCGATCTTCCATCTTTTTAGGAAGTGGCTAATTAGGTTCAAAACGTGCTGAACATTGTCACGAGCTGCCATTATATTATCGTTTGTGGCGAGAATTGCTGTGTCGTCGGCGTAACTTGCTATGTACGCGTCCCCTTCACAAGGGATGTCGTGAAGGTATATATTGAAGAGGAGTGGCGAAAGTACCGATCCTTGAGGCGTACCTGCGTGTATGGGTTTGGTTTGTGACTTACAGCTGTTTACTCTCACTTGGAATGTTCTATCTTGGAGGAACGATTTTATGGATCCTATTAAATATTGGGGAAGCCCGGCTCTTTGAAGTTTGTACAACAGCCCCATGTGCCATACTCTGTCAAAGGCTTGCTTAAGATCCAGGAAGGCACTTACAGTATATTGTTTTCTTTCGAACCCTTTTATTATGTTTTCCGAGATCCTATACACCTGATGGATAGTAGAATGGTTTTCTGTAAAGCCAAACTGATGGGGTGCGGCGAAGTCAGGATACATGCTCATCAGCCGAGTCTTGAGGCACTTTTCGAGTAATTTACCAAGGATTGGCAGTAAACTTATTGGGCGATAGCTGGTGATGCACGTTTTATCTTTATTCGGTTTTGGAATTACAATAATACCTGCCTTTTTCCAGCTCTTCGGGAAGTATGTCAAACGGAGACAGTTATTGAAGATGCTCACGATTTTCATGATTCCCTTAAGTGGGAGGTGTTTAATGACGCATGGAGGTATATCGTCATGACCAGGGCTCTTTTTGTATTTGAGTCGCTTTATGTATTTCCGTATTTCATTTGGCGTAACATATGGTAAAGGTAATTCGACTGTAGTGCGTGGAGCTTCTACCTACGAAATAATTTCAGCGTCTATCTCGGCTATAATTTCGGGAGGACTAAAACATGTTTCAAAATATTTGCTGAACTCAAGGCATTTTTCTTCATCAGTCGTTTTGAGGGAGTTTCCGATTTTCAAGGGAGGTATGACCGTTGGGGTTTTGAGAAGTCGCTTTGTTTCTCGCCACAAGGAATGGTTGGCTGGATGTATGTTCGCCAGATATTCCTGATATTTAGAGAAAGTGTATTCGTCTAATTTGGCCTTCACTTGTCTCTGGAGATAGTTTAGTTCTTGTTTAAGATGAGGCGTTCTAATTCTTTGCCATAGGCGTCGTACTATGTTTTTCTGCCTTATAAGGCGACAGATGTCAGTAGGAATTTGATTATTAGGATTGAATCGAGGGTACGTTGCTGGGCGAGGGAATTCAGAAGCGTTTGTTATGGCCTTCTTCAATAGTTGAGTGAGATTCGCCACTTCGTTCATCGTTGTCGATATCTGACGTCCCCGAGCAGTTGTTGGTTATTAATATATGTTCGTTGATGTACTCTTTGAAACGCATCCAACAGACCTTCCCCTTAATAAGTTGTCGTCTCTCGTTAAGTTTGACTGACGAACTGAAAGATAATATGGTTGGTGAGTGGTCAGAACTGAGTTCGGCAACATTGGTCATGGAAATGGGGCTGGAAACTCCTTTTGTAATAGCGATATCGAGGATATCCGCAGCTCTACCTGGTCTGTGAAAAGTAGGTTCAGCCGGAGCAATAATGTTGAATTGGTGTTGACAAGACAGGCTATATAAGTATCGGCCACTGGTGTTTTCTTGACGGCATCCCCAGGCGAGGCATTTCGAGTTTAAGTCACCAATTAGGAGGGAGCGGTTGGAATTCAATAGAACCATTAACTCATTTTCGTCTAGCGCTTTGTGTGGTGCTTTGTAAACTTTTTTTTTATCTTTTTTTATCTTTCCTAAACTACGCTTTCTTCGACAATACACGTGAACTACGTTTTTCAAGTAGGTATATTAAATACGCTACGATTTGAAACCTGATCCAGCTCTGTAGGTCAGACGTTAGCCAAGATGCAGCTCTTCAAAATTGGTAATTTGTTTTTCTAAAATGATGGAATTTTTGACTTTGTTTAGTGTGAAACTTACCACTGAGCAATGTTCTATCACAAATTGAACCCTAACACCGCGCCAAATGAAGTTTTAGAGGGAGATTTTCAACTTTTTATAAACTTAAAATCTCTTTAGAAAACAATAAATTATTAATTTTGAAGAGCTGTATCTTGGCTACTATATCTGCCCCACAGAGCTGGGCTATGTCGCAAATTGTAGCGAATTTAATATACTTGAAAATTGTAGTTCGCGTTTATTAAGGAAGAATAAATAGTTTAGGAGATATAGTAAAAGCACTGGAAAAAGTGCAAATATTCCGCGGTTTTTCGAGTGCTATGAAAGTAGCACTGGGGGCCTGTTCTATAACTTTTGACTGTCACTATCACTGTCTCTTTCCACCCGTTCTCCCCATCAACATGTGATTTAATTCGGTCGGACGGGTGGAAAGGATATTCCTAGGAACACTATGAAATTTTGCAGAACAGGCCCCCAGGTCTTTCGAAGCTGCAAACTTGGATTTAGACTACTGGTATTGGTCCTAACAACATATTAAAAAATCAGAACCAGCCGTTTAATTGCGATTTTATTGTTCTTGTTGCATCCCATTTTCAATTTTATCTAGTTGTACTCAAAGAGATTATATGTAGAATCAACAAACGCGTACACGGCTTAGCCGAATGCATATTTATTCTCCTTCACTTTTCGCCTTCTACTCATCCCTTCAAGCGAAACCCGAACAGAACAGATCCTGAAGAGTTTAGGTGGCGTTTGTCCGAAGAGGTTTGTTTGCTCGGTAAAAAAAATATCCAGGAATTTCGCTAGAGGGATGAGTATTAGTAGTGAAGGAGTAGATGTTTTCAGCTAAGCCGTGTACGCGTTTGTAGGTGCTGTAAACTGATTAAATACTAAATAGGACTGAACTGCATTGAAAATGGGACGCATTATTGAAACTGGTCTGCAAAAAAAATTAGGTAATACAAATTTTTTTCTAAATTGGTGAAAACTTCGTACGAAAAATTGGTGCCTAGTTGGGGGGGGGGGTGCTGCCTAAAACGCAGATCCTTTGAGTTTTCCGTGGCTGCGATTTGCTTGAGTTGAGGCTCTCGCTCTCTCTATCCAAAGTCGAGTACATCGGCATTCTTACGTAGACGAGTAATGACGCGGAATTAATTTTGATTTCAGGACGTAGTCAAGCTTGGGGCGATAGGAATTGCACTAAGAAACGATTTTAAAAATGAATGCTATAGTGATTTAAATTTTACATGCGGAAGGATATTTGACTGGAGAGGAGGTTCGTCGCACAAACGTCCAGGGGCGCAGCATGAGAGGACACGGGTGGGCAGTTGCTTTCCAGCGAACGCGTAATGGAGTAACCCACAGCCGACATTCATCGACGATAACAAATCCTGAAACGTTCGTCACCTTCTGATTACTTAAAGTGTGAAATTTATACACTCACTCTCATTGTAAGCTCTTCCACAGGCCTCTGGAAATTTCACAGGAATTAACGGATCGTGTTCCTTTACATAATTAATAATACGTCAGTAGAACGTCAATGTAGTCGAATATACCAATTTAGCAGTAAAATACTAACTTCAAACTCCTCGAGGAAATCAGCAATTTCACCTCAGGACGGGAACTGAACATTGGGCGTATAGAAAGGGCAATTATCCATACAAGAAAACTCGCCTTTAATCGTGAACTACAGGTGTTTCCTTCTCATGTCAAAAACCGACATTTTACCATAGTTAATGATACTTTAGCCACTGATTTTCAAATGTTGTCCTCAGCAACTTACTGTTTTCGTTAATTACTATCTTAGCTGGGCCTCTCAAGCTGAATATCCGGCATAATATTGGCGTATAGTCGGAGGAGTTAAGAAATTGAAGTTCCTGCAATAAAAAATACTCCTAATGCTCTCTAATTTTGGGTTTCACCGACGTTTATGAGTACGAGTGGCAATAAAAATATCAAAATAATAACCCTTGTAAGTTACCTTAGCAACAGCAAGCTTAGCTTTTTATTGATATAGCTTCTACATGTGGAGGTGTTATCTAGCGTGATAAATTTTCCCTACCCCGGATTGGTTTCAACTTCATCACTAGAGAGCTGAATAACTTGGTTTTCTATACAACTTTGCTCCAGGCCAACTCCGAACATAAAGTTCAGTATTTCAAACTGGTTGATTGACTTGGAAACAACTATTTTGCCGCCAGAAACTGATTATCCGCGTTCAGAAACTTTCCGACTTTCCTCTACGAAAATGACTATGTATTTATTTGTAACTTCTTCCTAGAACCCGACAAATTGGCGCGGAAACCAGCAATTTAGCTCCAAAAACTGACTACTCGAGTTGAAAAATGGGAAAACCCGGATTCAAATCCGATCAGTATGGCTAAAAAAAAACGTGTATTTCAGTCCAGAAACTGCGAATGTAGCTCTCGAACTGGCGATTTTACTTTAAAATAACCGACTTTTTAGCCTTGAAACTAGATATTTTGCCACCAGGAGCTGTACACTTGTTCAGTACCGAGAATGGTCTAATCCGTTTTCATATAGTCCACCAATCTACGGTAGCCGATGCGTAAATAATCAGCCAGAAAGAAGGAACACAATTTTCTGATTTTTCTACTCTAAAAACTATCACACAAGCAAACTCAGTAACCCCATAAAGCAATTATTAGGACAAAGAGCTTGAAATTTCCCACCTAGATGGAAAAACATACGTCGTGAATTACCAGTTTCATATAGCCCATTTTGTTTTTCGGAAATTAGTAATTTGAATTTGACCCAAAAACTGACCAACCAAATTGGAAAAATCCAGATTATTCCAAAATCTCAGAAAACTTTGCTATTGAGGAAACCCAATTGCCATAATAAGTTTGTTCCAGCAACGTGTTTGGAAATGTAATCAACTTAAATTTTATTGGCTAATCCCATGGCAACTCTGCTCCGAACATGTTCCAAACACCTTGCTGGAACAGACCTAATAACACGAGCCAAGTTAAGGCAACTCCTCTGCCTATTTTGGCCATCTGGAACCATGTGGGGCGGGGGCTATTGAATTTAAATGCACTAATTATTTTTTAGCACCAACGTAGAGCTTTCTGTTGAGATAGCTACTAATTTTTCAATTTTGACCACCAGAAGCATTGGGGCCCACAGGATTTCCGCTGTAACTTTACTGTTGGATGCAGCACTAACGTTCATACTTAAGCGTTATGTAGATTGATTTTAACGTTTTTACTTTTGGCTGAATAGTGAACGGGGGCAACTTAACGGGCCTAGATTGGCCCCAAAAACACGGGGGATTTAGGTACACCCGAGAATACGTATAATAATTTTGGATCATCATAAATTCATATAATCGGTTTGAAACAGGCACCGAGTGTTTGTTTGTGAACCAGAGAACAGGCCGTCTTCGTCTGACAATCGGGACCAAGGGGAAACCATCTTGTTCTTAGCTCGAAGAGAGAAAAGATACGTTTGGAAGGAGGGGCAATCGAATCAATCGGTTCGACATTTTTTCTTTCTTTTTCTCTCATTACTTACCATCGTGAGATCACCTTTAGCCAATGGTGTTATGGGATGGGGGCAGGAAAGAATGTCGTGACACCTGGAAATACCAACACTAAGTCAATTACATTTCTCCTATCCAGCCCTGTTCCACTCAACTTCCTCCTCCTTTTTCGTTCCATTTCTTCAATGAATATAAAGGATTCGTGCGGAATGTAGTTTCGAAAAGGGGTGTAGGTGAGTGGGGTTGAATAACAAAACAAACCTCCGCACGCCCATTTTTTTGTGTTTGGTTTATAAGGACAGGGTGTAAATGAAGGGTAATATGCTAAATCACGGCTCTCAGTGGTAACTATAGAGCTTTAGCAAGTCCTGCCTTGTTTTCATGGTAAAAAGTGTCAAAATTTGTCTTTTAAGGGGAATAAGAAAATATAAAAATCGTAAAACAAGTCGTTATAACGCAGGGTGAGCCAACATCACCGCAGCCATCCGTCGATCGTCTCTCAGTCACGTTCGAAGACGGCGCTCGCGTTCACTTTGACAGCGAGCACGTTGAAACGAGAGACCTTCCGGAGAATGAGGAGGACGACGAAGACTATTCCAACAGCGTCAACGCCATTCTAGACGGGGACAACGTGTCCAATGGCGGAGGTTCGGCAGCCATCGGAGGACTTGTCAATCGGAAATGCAGCTGGCGTCGACGAAGCGCTCGTCGATCGTCCAGCCCATTTGGCGTTGCCAATAATAAGGGTCAGGATCGTCGTCGCTCGTCAGTTTTCACCGTACTATCCGGAGGGTGTGGTTCATGATTCCTTTTCAGATGAAGACAGGAAATAAACGGTTCTAACAATTTTTTTTCTTGCTAGCTCCGGAGCATCAGCTGAAGAGCCCACCGCTCAAGAGAAAATCTTCCATCGAATGAAAATACACAAAGAGGTTTTAAGTCAAGTTAAATACCAGCCATGGCCCATGAGGAAAAAGGTCAATTAATTTCAAAGATGCCTATTTTACACGGGTAGAGTTGGCAATAGTGACACGAGTTTTATTCTACCAATGTAAGCGGGCTTTCAATAGATAGTTCACTCGAACACTGAGGTAAAGTAGAGTGCTGACGGCAGAATAAAATGCTCTCTACTCCCCGCCAACGCTGCCTGAGTGAACTAAGCTGTGAATTTAAAATTTTACAACTAATATTTAAATGAATTTAATGACTGCTCTGAAATAGATGAAGCTCGTTCAAACAGCTAAAGCTTACATTAAGCGACATGAAGGAGCTCTACAAGAGAGACTTGCGCAGAAGAAGAGTTATAAGGATATAATCGAACACATAAACATCATTGTTATCAACGTAAGAGAACGTTGTAAATAATCTCTAAGTTAATTAGTTTACAATAACATTTAATGCACTCTTAAGCAATGGCACCGGTTAAAAAGAGAAGTGGCTAATTGGTCGAATAACCTCGTGCCGTGGGAAGGGAGGATTAAACAGATTGAATCTCACTTTGGTTCGGTCGTCGCCTCATACTTCACATTTCTTCGGTGGTTGTTTTCTGTCAATCTCATTTCAGCCCTCTTGCTTATAGTTTTCGTCGCAGTACCAGAGGTTGTACCCCCCATTTTCTTTTTTCTTTTTTACAAAATGATCAGCTTCATGAGCATCCCTCCCCCCCACTGTTCGATTGTCTAGTTACTTCGATCCAATCTTAATAGTTCTGGTGAGCGGAAAACCATGCTTCCGGAAGAAGAAAAAAAGGCGGCTAATTTAATTACCCTTTGGAATTTCGAGGGACTTCTGAAATACTCGCCGTTTTTCTACGGTTACTACTCTGTTCACGACACCAACACTTCGTTCTTTTATTACCGGATCCCAGTCGCCTATTTTATCACAGGATTAGGCGTTTACATCTACAGCTTCGTCGCCATTTTAAGAAAGCTAGTAGCAATTATAAGGGAGAGTAAGAAAACGTGTGTTTGATCTCAACCTTTGTTTTCGATTGCAGAATGGCTGAAAACTCAAGGCAAAGTAAACTATCGGAAAAAGAAGACGAATGCACTTTTTCCTGGAAGACGTTCACCGGTTGGGACTATATGATTGGTAATCCTGAGACAGCCCATAATCGAACCTCTTCAATCATACTTGGATTCAAGGAACTTCTAGTGGAGGAGGCGGAGAAAAACCGTGCTGATGGCAGAAAGTATAAAACATTTGAACATCTCTTTCTTTTCCGAATCGTGAGATTATGCCTTACAGCTGGAAAATGACGTTCTTGAGAATCGTAGCCAACTTCGTAGTTTTGGCTTTACTAACCACATCAGTCTATGCCGTTGTATTCGTCGTTGAAAGGTCGAACGAGCCCGAAGCAAATGACTCGTGGTGGCGGCAAAGCGAAATGACAGTCGTTTTTAACGTCATCGGATTTACTTATCCCATTCTTTTCGACATCATTGGAGTGATCGAGAGGTATCATCCAAGAAAAGCCCTACGAATGCAACTGGCTCGGTGTGAGAACGTCATTTGATTGATTGTAGCGAGGGAGGGGGTTGAATGATGGTCATACTAAAATGTGAATGTTGTGGTTTTACACAGGATTATGGTTCTGAATCTGCTCAACCTATATTCATTCATATTTGCAACATTTTCTAAAATAGATCAAATGGTAGGTCATCAAACAGAAACCTAATTACACTACTGAACTGACCCTTCCACAGTTGTTGACACTGAATTTGCTATCAGTCCGCAGAATCCACAAAACTGAAGCCCAACCTCTCAGTTATCGAGAGAAAGCCTATGTTCACAACGACGTCCATGACACCCACAGCCGGAATTAGCACACCATGCGTTCAAATTCCAGTACCCTGCTCGGCGGCTGCCACTTCCATTGCAACAACGGCTGCTTCGTTGGCAGCGCTTTTGTTGAACAACTTCACTGCAAGGGAAGGAACCGCTCTCGAGAGCAATGCTAACTACACTGGCGAGGATTACAACGACAATTTTAACTTCACCACGAATATAGAGTAATTTTGACCTAAATAATAATACGAAAGCAGCAAATACAATTCGCTCATTACCAATTGATATACCAGCGAATCAGCGGAAAGCAACTTCACAAAGGTGTATAACCCAACGAGTTTCGACCCCGAAAATGTGACTCCCTTCAACTATCTCGCAACTCACTTCAGTTCAAGCGAAAACCCTGAAAATACCCCCTCTTTCTCGGTAAGTTCTAATGAGCTTTGCTACGTCACCCATTGTCCACCCATCGACACTCAAATGCCTGCCACCTTAACTTCGACCATTACGCCGCCCAACTCCTACTCACTTAGCGCCAGAGGTAATGTTGAACAGTCCTACCACTGAGAACGATACGTATAGTTATTGTAGCTTTGTTTTAGCCACTCTTGACTGCCCGAATGAGGATTTGTCGCTAAAAACCGGCGGTCTTGATCATAAGATCCGCAAAAAACTACGCAATCTCTGCTGGGAAACCATGTTTGGACAGGATTTAGTCAAACTGACGGTGGTAGATTTGGTATATTCCACACCACCCTCTTTCATGTTCAAAGTGCATGAATACATTTAATTGAGATTTTTTTCAATCACAAAAAGCTGGTAACGATTATGTCGATACTCTCCGTTGACTTTTTTCGGGCTCTCTTCGTCCGTCTCATGAATAACTGCTGGTGCTGGGACTTGGAAAAACGCTTCCCTCAATACGGCGACTTTAAAATCGCCGAAAACATCCTTCATTTAGTCAATAATCAGGGCATGGTTTGGATGGGAATGTTCTTCTCTCCTCTCCTTCCACTAATCAACATATTGAAACTCGTCGTTATAATGTACATGAGGTAGGTAGGCCGCACCACCTGTCACATTTCATCCCAACTTTAACCATAATGACCCAATTTACGAAGATCCTGGGCTGTGCTCACGTGTAACGTTCCACACGAGGTGGTATTCAAAGCGTCCCGATCGAACAACTTTTATTTCGCTCTTCTCCTTACTATGCTCTTTCTCTGCGTTCTCCCAGTCGGCTACGCGGTGGTATGGGTTGAACCATCGTGGCACTGTGGACCATTTTCTAATTGCTCGCGGATTTATCACCTGTTTACGACGAGTCTCAAAAACGTAGGTTAGAAAAGCCCTACGAATGCAACTGGCTCGGTGTGAGAACGTCATTTGATTGATTGTAGCGAGGGAGGGGGTTGAATGATGGTCATACTAAAATGTGAATGTTGTGGTTTTACACAGGATTATGGTTCTGAATCTGCTCAACCTATATTCATTCATATTTGCAACATTTTCTAAAATAGATCAAATGGTAGGTCATCAAACAGAAACCTAATTACACTACTGAACTGACCCTTCCACAGTTGTTGACACTGAATTTGCTATCAGTCCGCAGAATCCACAAAACTGAAGCCCAACCTCTCAGTTATCGAGAGAAAGCCAATGTTCACAACGACGTCCATGACACCCACAGCCGGAATTAGCACACCATGCGTTCAAATTCCAGTACCCTGCTCGGCGGCTGCCACTTCCATTGCAACAACGGCTGCTTCGTTGGCAGCGCTTTTGTTGAACAACTTCACTGTAAAGGAAGGAACCGCTCTCGAGAGCAATGCTAACTACACTGGCGAGGATTACTACGACAATTTTAACTTCACCACGAATATAGAGTAATTTCGACCTAAATAATAATACGAAAGCAGCAAATACAATTCGTTCATTACCAATTGATATACCAGCGAATCAGCGGAAAGCAACTTCACAAAGGTGTATAACCCAACGAGTTTCGACCCCGAAAATGTGACTCCCTTCAACTATCTCGCAACTCACTTCAGTTCAAGCGAAAACCCTGAAAATACCCCCTCTTTCTCGGTAAGTTCTAATGAGCTTTGCTACGTCACCCATTGTCCACCCATCGACACTCAAATGCCTGCCACCTTAACTTCGACCATTACGCCGCCCAACTCCTACTCACTTAGCGCCAGAGGTAATGTTGAACAGTTCTACCACTGAGAACGATACGTATAGTTATTGTAGCTTTGTTTTAGCCACTCTTGACTGCCCGAATGAGGATTTGTCGCTAAAAACCGGCGGTCTTGATCATAAGATCCGCAAAAAACTACGCAATCTCTGCTGGGAAACCATGTTTGGACAGGATTTAGTCAAACTGACGGTGGTAGATTTGGTATATTCCACACCACCCTCTTTCATGTTCAAAGTGCATGAATACATTTAATTGAGATTTTTTTCAATCACAAAAAGCTGGTAACGATTATGTCGATACTCTCCGTTGACTTTTTTCGGGCTCTCTTCGTCCGTCTCATGAATAACTGCTGGTGCTGGGACTTGGAAAAACGCTTCCCTCAATACGGCGACTTTAAAATCGCCGAAAACATCCTTCATTTAGTCAATAATCAGGGCATGGTTTGGATGGGAATGTTCTTCTCTCCTCTCCTTCCACTAATCAACATATTGAAACTCGTCGTTATAATGTACATGAGGTAGGTAGGCCGCACCACCTGTCACATTTCATCCCAACTTTAACCATAATGACCCAATTTACGAAGATCCTGGGCTGTGCTCACGTGTAACGTTCCACACGAGGTGGTATTCAAAGCGTCCCGATCGAACAACTTTTATTTCGCTCTTCTCCTTACTATGCTCTTTCTCTGCGTTCTCCCAGTCGGCTACGCGGTGGTATGGGTTGAACCATCGTGGCACTGTGGACCATTTTCTAATTGCTCGCGGATTTATCACCTGTTTACGACGAGTCTCAAAAACGTAGGTTAGAAAAATAAGCGAAGCTGGAGGGCGGAGAAGAGTGATTTTATTTTGTACTTAAAGATGACACCTAGATCGCTCCATAATTTCTTGGACTACGTCGCATCGCCAGGTATTGTCATCCCACTTCTGATTCTCCTCGTACTCATCATTTACTATTTGGTGTCACTCACAAACGCACTTCGTGAAGCCAACAACGATCTAAAGGTACTGGACGTGACTAAATTAAGATGAACTAGTTGATATTGTGCGTAGTTTGAAGACTAATTAACCCGATTTTTTTTCAAACTAACCTCTTGACTCAAAAACAGGCGGATTTAGGCTCTTTTTCAGGATTTATAAATCCCGTCCGAAAAAAGAAAGCTAGAAAATTAATGATAATCATCCCTCCCTCCCACAACCGCGAGTCTTTCAGCAGTCACTCTTGTTTGCGCTTAGAATAAAAAGAAGACCCATCACTGATAGCCAGCCGAGAGCGTCGCCAGCCATAGTGCCAAAATAGGGCAGCCCGATCAAAAAACGGTGGCATTAGGGGAGGAACCCATTTAACGGCAGCGTGGAGAACCCCCTAGATACTCGGATTTGCCCCATCTGAGGCGTTTTTTTTTTTACGATTTTGGGCCATTTAAAAAAAGTGTTTTGATTTGAGCAGTACGAGGATTATGAGTCCCTCGGAAAATGCTCTATATTGATAAATACAGCCGGTCCAGGGCAAAGACCCCCCACAAGGAGCCGTCGGCGTCCTTCAAAGTGACCTAAAATAAACAAGGGCAACAGGACCTTTGAATCTGGAGAGATTAAACCTCATGAATTTGTGACTTTTAGGACTGGAAAAGAGCAGTTTATTCGTACAATCTCGCCTAACAGGGGTTCAGGCCATCGACCATATTTTACTCATCTTTGGGTTCTAGACTTTAGTGTACCTAGGGCACTAAAAAGCTATAAATCTGAGAGTGAGATTAATGTGATGGCTCACGTACCTGTTAAGGTGTGATAGTTCACGTTGAATCTCTAGAAGTTGAACCGGAACGTGATGCGTTAGACCCAGGGTTTTTTCTTTGTTCGAACTGAACGACTAGGCCGGAACTAGAATAGACTAAAATGTCATCATTCGGGAGGCCCGCGATGCATACAAAACACTGAGTTGCAACTTGCAAGGACCTAGGAGAAATGAGAGATCGAGCTGTTAAATTTTAATTTCTTTATTATCATACAATAACGTAGGTTGCCACTGTAGATAAACAACCGGAAGTTTCCATTGGCTACTGATAATAACATAAATGGTGACGATTCGTGGTTGTAGTGCGTAGTAGAGAACAAGGAGGATAAAACTAGTACTATCTAGAGAATCTTCAAACCAGATACCCAGTACTAAAGCACTACAACATTCTCTACTCAGTACATACGCAAGTTTATTGTATTGAGCTATCTTATCGTAGATTTATTGACGTGGATACGTCCGTAGTTTCGCTGTAGGGTACATTTTCTGAAAGTTTAGAAGAAGTTCTCGCTGGCGATCTGACTTTGCGCATTTCACTCTAACCCCGCTCCTTCTTCACCATCCAGTAGAGCCTTCCTGTTTCTCGCTACTCACACAGCCCCAACACACTCCTCTTCTTCTACCACTGGACTGGACTGGATCACCAGCTCACCACCAACGCCTATCGCTCCCATGCTCTTCGTCTCTGTAAACCGGCCGAAAAACGGAATAAATAAACAGTGACGTATCCACGGAAATCTTTCGGGTGTAACTACTATACAGCCTGCAGCAATTTTTTTCTTGAAGAAATACTATTTATTAATGTTATTTTTTGTTGTTAGTTTGCACTGATTGAGTGATTCGCAGGGCCGGATCTAGCTTTTCGCCGCCCCGAGGCTAATTTGTTTTTGCTGCCCCCCCCCCCCGGCCAACTTCATCCATGACTTGTGGAGCCAAGCAAGTAACGATGAATGGATTCTACAAGTTACTAGAGGAAAATTATGTTTCTTCTCTTCAACCTGGCGAAAAAACCTTGAGTTGACGGCCTGTAGAAAGATATTACATGTTGGCTTTTCGTGATGAACGCTTCAGAGTGCCTGGGTTTCAATCCCGCTCAGAGCATGCGAGGTACCTATAGTGTCAAGGGGGACAGACCTCCCCGCGCCACTGTTCTGAGCGAGGGCCTCCGAAAAGCTTAAACTTGGAAGAATGAGGAGTTTTAAGTTTCAGGCTCCATCCGAAAATTTTTATTCCATGTATCCATCTAGGAGAATAGAACAATAATCTGGGATATTGGCAATAACTACTCCGGCATAGGACCACGAAACAGGTGTATTTGCGGGAACAACTTTACAAGAACTGAACATCAGGGAGACATGAAGACCGAGCCCAGAGTCGAGCGGGGGCGGACGCTGGGAGGTTTTATGCAAGTTACATATTGAGGGCGGGCAGGTCACCCCTGTCTGACCGATGGGCTGGGCGGTAGAGACACTTAGGGGAATTTTTTTCTAATAGGTTTTTGGTTCGTGACTTAGTTCTGACTCTTAGAACCAGCAGCGCTCAAGTCGAATTTCTCTCCTTCTTTCTGATTGGCTGAAAATCTCTATGGTGGGGTCCGACTCTGGAAAGGAGAGAGATAGAAGATACTTGAACTGACCGATAAGGCAATCAAGAGAGTCGTTTTTATTTTGAACCTCTCATGTATCTTTTTATCCTCCTTGGGGCAGGTGGACCGGAGCGCGCTCAGGCGCATTCAAGTGAAGGAGTCCCTGGGAGATTGAAGGTTTCGGTGTCATAGGTTTCCTATACAAATTGTGAATAGCAACGTACGGTTGATTGCTCCAGATAGTGGTTTTTTATTTTTTAATTAGTTTTCATTTGCTCGAATTGTGATGCAAAAGGATGACAATCAAGTCTTAATGTGACCTGTATCTAAAACGAACGTTTCGGTTGACGGAATCAGGTAGGATTGATGTGTTTTTGGTTGCCACTTGGGAACGAAGGATGGTGTCAGCCTTCACAACTTCCCTCGCCGGAAAAATTAGTGTTTATTGCGAATTTTATAGCCATTGACTCTAGCTAGCTGCTACTAAAACAGGCGGATTTAGGCTCTTTTTCAGGATTTATAAATCCCGTCCGAAAAAAGAAAGCTAGAAAATTAATGATAATCATCCCTCCCTCCCACAACCGCGAGTCTTTCAGCAGTCACTCTTGTTTGCGCTTAGAATAAAAAGAAGACCCGTCACTGATAGCCAGCCGAGAGCGTCGCCAGCCATAGTGCCAAAATAGGGCAGCCCGATCAAAAAACGGTGGCATTAGGGGAGGAACCCATTTAACGGCAGCGTGGAGAACCCCCTAGATACTCGGATTTGCCCCATCTGAGGCGTTTTTTTTTTTACGATTTTGGGCCATTTAAAAAAAGTGTTTTGATTTGAGCAGTACGAGGATTATGAGTCCCTCGGAAAATGCTCTATATTGATAAATACAGCCGGTCCAGCGCAAAGACCCCCCACAAGGAGCCGTCGGCGTCCTTCAAAGTGACCTAAAATAAACAAGGGCAACAGGACCTTTGAATCTGGAGAGATTAAACCTCATGAATTTGTGACTTTTAGGACTGGAAAAGAGCAGTTTATTCGTACAATCTCGCCTAACAGGGGTTCAGGCCATCGACCATATTTTACTCATCTTTGGGTTCTAGACTTTAGTGTACCTAGGGCACTAAAAAGCTATAAATCTGAGAGTGAGATTAATGTGATGGCTCACGTACCTGTTAAGGTGTGATAGTTCACGTTGAATCTCTAGAAGTTGAACCGGAACGTGATGCGTTAGACCCAGGGTTTTTTCTTTGTTCGAACTGAACGACTAGGCCGGAACTAGAATAGACTAAAATGTCATCATTCGGGAGGCCCGCGATGCATACAAAACACTGAGTTGCAACTTGCAAGGACCTTGGAGAAATGAGAGATCGAGCTGTTAAATTTTAATTTCTTTATTATCATACAATAACGTAGGTTGCCACTGTAGATAAACAACCGGAAGTTTCCATTGGCTACTGATAATAACATAAATGGCGACGGTTCGTGGTTGTAGTGCGTAGTAGAGAACAAGGAGGATAAAACTAGTACTATCTAGAGAATCTTCAAACCAGATACCCAGTACTAAAGCACTACAACATTCTCTACTCAGTACATACGCAAGTTTATTGTATTGAGCTATCTTATCGTAGATTTATTGACGTGGATACGTCCGTAGTTTCGCTGTAGGGTACATTTTCTGAAAGTTTAGAAGAAGTTCTCGCTGGCGATCTGACTTTGCGCATTTCACTCTAACCCCGCTCCTTCTTCACCATCCAGTAGAGCCTTCCTGTTTCTTGCTACTCACACAGCCCCACCACACTCCTCTTCTTCTACCACTGGACTGGATCACCAGCTCACCACCAACGCCTATCGCTCCCATGCTCTTCGTCTCTGTAAACCGGCCGAAAAACGGAATAAATAAACAGTGACGTATCCACGGAAATCTTTCGGGTGTAACTACTATACAGCCTGCAGCAATTTTTTTCTTGAAGAAATACTATTTATTAATGTTATTTTTTGTTGTTAGTTTGCACTGATTGAGTGATTCGCAGGGCCGGATCTAGCTTTTCGCCGCCCCGAGGCTAATTTGTTTTTGCTGCCCCCCCCCCCCGGCCAACTTCATCCATGACTTGTGGAGCCAAGCAAGTAACGATGAATGGATTCTACAAGTTACTAGAGGAAAATTATGTTTCTTCTCTTCAACCTGGCGAAAAAACCTTGAGTTGACGGCCTGTAGAAAGATATTACATGTTGGCTTTTCGTGATGAACGCTTCAGAGAAACCCAGAGTGCCTGGGTTTCAATCCCGCTCAGAGCATGCGAGGTACCTATAGTGTCAAGGGGGACAGACCTCCCCGCGCCACTGTTCTGAGCGAGGGCCTCCGAAAAGCTTAAACTTGGAAGAATGAGGAGTTTTAAGTTTCAGGCTCCATCCGAAAATTTTCATTCCATGTATCCATCTAGGAGAGTAGAACAATAATCTGGGATATTGGCAATAACTACTCCGGCATAGGACCACGAAACAGGTGTATTTGCGGGAACAACTTTACTAGAACTGAACATCAGGGAGACATGAAGACCGAGCCCAGAGTCGAGCGGGGGCGGACGCTGGGAGGTTTTATGCACGTTACATATTGAGGGCGGGCAGGTCACCCCTGTCTGACCGATGGGCTGGGCGGTAGAGACACTTAGGGGAATTTTTTTCTAATAGGTTTTTGGTTCGTGACTTAGTTCTGACTCTTAGAACCAGCAGCGCTCAAGTCGAATTTCTCTCCTTCTTTCTGATTGGCTGAAAATCTCTATGGTGGGGTCCGACTCTGGAAAGGAGAGAGATAGAAGATACTTGAACTGACCGATAAGGCAATCAAGAGAGTCGTTTTTATTTTGAACCTCTCATGTATCTTTTTATCCTCCTTGGGGCAGGTGGACCGGAGCGCGCTCAGGCGCATTCAAGTGAAGGAGTCCCTGGGAGATTGAAGGTTTCGGTGTCATAGGTTTCCTATACAAATTGTGAATAGCAACGTACGGTTGATTGCTCCAGATAGTGGGTTTTTATTTTTTAATTAGTTTTCATTTGCTCGAATTGTGATGCAAAAGGATGACAATCAAGTCTTAATGTGACCTGTATCTAAAACGAACGTTTCGGTTGACGGAATCAGGTAGGATTGATGTGTTTTTGGTTGCCACTTGGGAACGAAGGATGGTGTCAGCCTTCACAACTTCCCTCGCCGGAAAAATTAGTGTTTATTGCGAATTTTATAGCCATTGACTCTAGCTAGCTGTTACTAAATCATGAGTTGCGACTTACATTAATTCCAAATAATTCATTTTTGAACTTCCTTCAATATGCTTGTCGGACCGACGTTACGTAAATTGATAGTTCAGCGCAGTTTCTACAGAAAGTATAGTGTAAGGCCCTCTTGTTCACAAGCTCTGCTTGTGTTTTCTGAAATCATGGGGGGAGGGTAGTTACCCCCGTGGATACGCCCCTGTCGCCAATATTGCATAATCCACAATGAGGCTGCGGCGGCTTTGTGTGAGCGTACCTGGCGGTGCGTGGAGGAGCCCTTTTAGTGCGGGCACGCAGTATGAAATGAGAGGAAAAACAAGAGAGAGAAAAAAAACCTGATTTTCTTTCTCTTTTCATCTCTTCTGGTTCAATTTGTCTTATCCTCCTCCCTCGCCTAAAAATATTTCTAACATTTTGCCGCCCCTCGAAATTTGCCACCCAGGGCTATAGCCCCAGTAGCCCCCCTCCCCAAGATCCGGCCTTGAGTGATTGATACTGCGTGCTGTGTAATGAATCTACATAACACTTGGGGGGTTCGTAGCTGGATAGGAGGCAGTTTTGCCAGTTATGTCTTTTACAACTCGATCTCTTTTGAGACAGCCAAAGCCATATCATCCGCAAATTGGAAAATACTTGTTGGGCTGTGGAACGCTGTTTACATGTTTCGAATATGATAAAAACAAAAGCGGACCCAATGGACCCTTCAGTGGAACTCCGTATTCCAGCTGAAGAAGACCGGACCGTTCGACTCTCGTTCTAAGAACTAGAGAACCTATACAGGGTGTAACGGGAAAATGGGGCATAATTGAAATGGGTGATTCTACATCACATGTAGGTCAAAAATAACTATATGGACCATGGTCCCATTATAAACCGTTTGCGAGAAAATCGCAGTTTTCCTGATTGTCAATGCATCAGGCGTTTTTTTCTAAAATCGGTCGGTATCTTAGCAACCATTAATCCTAGGAAATTTTCAATGACACTGTTGGAAAGAGCACAAAATTTCCTTTCAGATGATCGTAAAGTTGGGGGTGGGTCGTGAAATTTGGACGCCCTTAACTCTCAGCTGAATAGCCGCTTCCTTGAATTTCTTTATTCTTACTTGTTATTCAGCCAGCTGTCATTTTACTGACAGCTCTCGGAGGAAGAGTAGTACTTCAGGAAAAACTTCTACAATTATTAAGCTTTCAAATGACCTGCTTGGTTCGGGGCTTTGTCCCTATTCCTTTTGAGATACTGTACGAATAATACTTTAAATCGTTTGGAAACGTATGTTTGCGATTGCCATAGAACGGGAAAAATTCGTTTAAAAAAATTTAAAAAATGCTCTTCACGTCACTCAGGTGGGTGAGGGATTTTCTACTCGATTTTAAAATTGTATTCGCTCGTTTTTCGTTTGTTTGTTTGTTTTTTGTTTTTTTAAAGGGTCGATTGATTTAGCTGTTAGGGGTCATGTATTTGAGCCCCCGGCCTATGCAGTTGACTTTGAGTTTGACTTCCGCTGTCTGTTTCCACCGATCTCTACAAAATATCTGTCAAAGGAGAGAGAGGGAACGGTAGTGACTGTTGGCAGCCACCCTTGAATCCTACAGGTCAGAACCCCCAGGTTCTGAGCAGTGACTTGCCGTTTCAAGCACTTAGTATCGCTTTTTTTGGATCTGGTCCAGCGAGGTAACCGGACTCAGCAGTCTTAACGGAGCAAAAATTCACCGAAAAGGTTTTGCAAAGAGCTTTCGGAAGCAAATTGTTTCCCGCT
This sequence comes from Corythucha ciliata, assembly GCA_038030265.1. Lineage (NCBI taxonomy): Eukaryota > Metazoa > Arthropoda > Insecta > Hemiptera > Tingidae > Corythucha > Corythucha ciliata. Next base: position 41,083,018 of record CM075942.1, on the reverse strand, counting down.
GCGATTTCTCAGAAACGGTTGATAATCGTACCATGGTCCAGATAGTCATTTTTGACCCACATGTGATGTAGAATCACCCATTTCAATTATGCCCCATTTTCCCGTTACACCCTGTGTAAACCAGATGAACGTACCACCATTTTCGGAAATAAATAGACTCGATCTTCTGAGGGATATAATTTCGCCTCGCTTGAAAGAGCTCGTCGTGCCACGGGCTTTTCCACAGTATTTCCAACCCGACTGACGTAGAATTTTATCGTTCTTGTTAAGGCCCGTTTCACGCGATCAACACCACACCACAGCTAGCGTACACAAATAAGACACGTCTTTCAGACGATCAACTCAATACTCGTCAACTTTTACTTCCGTCGTTCTGTAGCGCGTTGGACGTAGGTACTTAGTGTATTTTTAGAATCCTCAATACGGAAATCGGATGCCGGTAACTTTATTATGAAAGAGCTCTAGATCTTGCTTTTCTTATAATTCATAGAAAGAGCGTGAATTTTCAAGGTGAAAGTTTAAGTGGAGTGTACCGCTGCAAAAAATTCCAAGGGTGAAATATGAAAATCCAACACGTGTGCAGAATTTTCTGGAGATTTAAATGAGACCTTGAAATACAGGGTTGGTGCAGAAATGTGCCTACGTATGCGGCGATAGTTTGCGCAATGCCGAGTAAGCGAGGTATGATTGGAGGGGGTCGAGGAAACCCATGGGAAACTCCTCTTTAATTATGGTATCGTACTTGCCCCCTGGGGACTAATGGAGGAAATTAACAGGAGTGGTAACTACTGCAGGACATGGTGAAGACGCCAAGAACATGAGAAATGAAGAACAGTAGAATAAAATTTCTATTTTACTAGGCAATATAGTCCAGTCAAATCGTATAAAAAAAATACCATACGTGAACAGAAATCTCGTGTTTGATTTTTTCACTTTATTCTATGTTTTTTGGGGTGAGGAACACGAATTTGAAGAGATCCAACAAAATTTCCTTGTGCATTTTAAGAAAATCGTGAAAAACTGATAATTTTGGGCAATTTTTTTAGTTTTTCGCTTGCAACTCCTCAATGACGCATTCTACGAAAAATTACACCCAGTTCTTTTGTGAAGAGCATCAAGTTCTGCGTCGAATCACTTCTTCTTTTGTCACAATTGACCCAGCCGTTTCGCCGGTATTGATTTTTTTTAAATGGTCATTTTTAGTGGCTTTTGGCAAAATTGTGTGAAAAAATAAAAGTAGTTCAACTCTCAGTTGAGTGATGTAATCTCTGACGTTACCTATAATACTGGTGACATGTTGAGTTTTAACATTCGTGGACTAAGTTGGTGGGCATAGCCACTTTTTTTAAACAAACCCTATTTTCATCGCCCTGTACAGAATATTATCCGGGCCTTGAAAAATTTGGCAAACATGGTTTCTGACTGTAAATTTCACCAGCTTTTACTGAAAAATAGTGCAATTTTCATCGAAGCCTTCCTTCGATAGTTATAGGCAAAAACGTTCGGCTGAAGAAAGGAGTTATTCGAAAATTACTCATTTGGCGAATTTCCCACTGCATTTTATTGCCACTTATCTGGTCTTTATAAAAACGCCATACATGAGTCCTTATAGGAAATTTGACGAGCTTTCAGATGAGTTTCTTTAAAGTTTAATCGGATTGATAATTTTTGAGTTATAGGCCGAAATGTGACAAACAACGTTTTTTTGCCGCAAATTTCAAATTGTTTGACGTTATTGCCCTGTCTTATGTTAATCTTCAAATTAAATTTCATATAAAAGGTCTGATAGAAAACTCAATCAGCTTTCAGATCGTTTTTCATAGAAAAAAATTGGACTACTAGTTCCCAAGCCACTTTGATGCCTTTTGGGCCGCCTTTTTTCGCATAACTGATACCACTGATTTTTCCTGTAGGTTTCAAAGCTTTTCACTTATGTAAAATTCAATTCTGAACCACTTTGATTTCATGATATTTTCCGATTGGAACAGCCGTTTTCAAGTTGCTGCTGCCTTCGTAATTTTTATTATTTTTACTAAAAGTGGCTAAAAATGACCTTTTAAAAAAAATCAATACCGGTGAAACGGCTGGGTCAATTGTGACAAAAGAAAGAACGATTCGACGCAGAATTCAATGCTTTTCAAAAAATGAGAGGGTAACCTTTTCCGTAGAATGCGTCATTGAGGAGTTGCAAGCGAAAAACTAAAAAAAGTGCCCAAAATTATCAGTTTTTCACGATTTTCTTAAAACGCACAAGGAAATTTTGTTGGATCTCTTCAGATTCGTGTTCTTCACCCCAAAAAACATAGAATAAAGTGAAAAAATCGAAGACGAGATTTTTGTCCACGTAGAACTACCATTTGACTGGACTAAATAGGGCAGCTCCGGCATAATGTATTTACATTACTGTTTTTAAAATTGTACTCCTTCAAACACTCTTATCTTGCCAATTGTGTGATTAAAGACGCGCACATTTCGAAAAATTCCATCGTATGGTGCCCGCCAGACGATTGCTGATAGTTGAGTATATCCTCGGGGTCGTTCATGAGCGGAAGTGGGTCCTCTTCGGCGTTCGTTAGAGATTTGAAGTCGAGAAGGTAACTCTTGTAGTCGACCTGGTAAAGTTGCAGGGACATTTTCGTGTATTCATCCTGGGTATTGTGTCGTACAAAGCGAACGCGAACGTGGTACGGGTTGACAACTTTCCATTCGAAGTCGAGCGTTTTCATGGCACGGTATACCTTTTGGAAGAGAACTAGCGTCATTATTCAGTCTATATCACACAAAAAGTGCAAAGGGCTTGTTTCGTGATATTTCGTGAACCTCTAAAGAATTCAAGAACAATTTAAGGCTTAGAATTCGATTACAGCGCAAAAAAAAAAAAAAAAAATTATAAACCTCGTTCATTATATCAGCAGGTTTGCTCTGTGATCGAATTCCCAAATGCCACTTGGCTCGTTTCACTGGTGTTCGACTGGCTCCGCCACCTTCTTGACCAGTAGGCGTGGTCCCAGAGGAGTGGCCGTGACCTGATGCAGCAGAACTCTCCCTGTTGAGACCATCAAGAGCTCGATCACGGATCGTCGCCGAAATTCGCTCCGGATGGGGTTTGATCGGACTCGGGCTCGACTGATTCGGACTGAGCGTGACTGGAGGTGGACTTCCCGCAACGTAAAAGTCCTTCAGTTCTGCTTTAGCCGCTTCGTCAGCAATGCGCTTGTTGTCGATGACCAAATGGTAGGCGATGCTCAGCTGGTCGTGAGCATCACCCGAGAGAAGGGCGTTGTGGACTTCATCCTCGCTGACGCCGAACTTTTCGCACACTTCAGAGACCTTTGGAGAGTGGAAAGTGAGCGGAAGGTCAAGAAGTTGAAACGAATTGTTTCGTATCCTTCAAATCTTACAGCATCAATGTCAATAACTGAGGAGTCCTGTTCGATTGGCGAAGGAAACAAATACGCCGGTAAATCCTTCTGGAACCATTCGTGCTTCTTAATATCTTCAATTGTCGCTCGTTTCATAGGATCAATTTGCAGCATGTGGCAAAGTAAATTCACCACGCCTTTCTTAAGATAGTCAGGAATTGGAAATAATCCCGACTTAATTTTCCGGAAAAGCGTAGGTACATGTTCATCGTCAAATGGCAAAGTGCCGCAGAGTAGCGCGTACAGGATGACCCCTTAATTTACAACAAAATTGAATCAGAATAACAAATCATCTATGGCACCCATTAGACCCAAAAACAAGAACCAAAATTTACCACAAGACCATATGTCCACTTCAGGACCAGCGTACAGTTTGCCTGAAATGACTTCAGGAGCGGCGTAGTTTGGGGATCCACAACTAGTTCTAAGAAACTCCCCATCCATCATCATGTTCGACAGACCAAAATCCGCGATTTTCACGTGAAGGTTATGATCCAAAAGAAGATTTTCAGGTTTCAGATCTCTGTGAACTATCATATGCCTGTGGCAGTAGTCAACTCCTGATATGATTTGCTGGAAAAACCTGTTGATTTATGGGAGTGATCAAATCTGGGTAACGTATGAGATTGAGTGGGAGGGGAAAAACTCAAACCTTCGGGCTTCGTGTTCCTTTAGCTTCCCATGTTTAACGATGTAATCGAAGAGCTCACCGCCTGAGACGTACTCCATTATCATGAAGATGTCAGTTGGCGTGCTTATGACTTGATACAATTTTATAATGTGGGGATGTCGAAAAAGCTTCAGGTTTTGTATCTCCCTTCGAATTTTACCGACGACGTCCAAACTTTTGATTTTTTCTCTGTTTAGTATTTTAACTGCCACCTTTAAACTCCCGCCCCCGCCTCATGATTAACAAAAGGTGAAATGAAAATTATCAAGGTAGCGACTCACCTTGTGTTTAGTTAATTGATGCTCCCCTATTTTCACCTTACCGAAAGTGCCCACACCCAAAGTTTGACCGAGTATGTAATGGCCAATTTTAACCCTGGGCTGCGGGGTAATTGAAGACTTCTCGCTCATGTTTAAAAAAAAGAAGGAAAATGACCAAGAGGATTATTGATCCTTCCTGCGAGTCGTCACGTAAGCAAAGAACAGTTCTACACTTTCAAATTACATTGGCACTACACGCAATTTACCAAACAACATCGTTTTGGAGTGCTTACAAAATAGAAAATTAAATGAAGGACCAAAAACAATAACTTGACACTATAAAGTAACAAAAGGTTGATACGGGAAGTGATAGCCAAATTGTCCTGAGTTGCTGTTCGTCAAGGCTACTAGAACTAACAAGGTTGGCCAATACGCCGTTTGTTTACGTTTTTCTTTATATATAGACGAGGGGTGGAGGCACTCGTCACAATATGCTCCCTCCCACCACACTTTATTCATTTAGCATTCCAGCGAACGACAAACATCGCTTTAACTGACTTTTAATTTCTATGTTAAGTATTATTAATTGATAGCAGAGGGAGGTGTAATTTAATTCCAGCCAAGGGCTTGGAAATATTGTGAGGGAAATTCAATTCAAGTTCTTGGAAAGCCGCTGAAAGTGTCTTCTTCATTTAAACACTTATTTTCTTCAATTCAAGAGGGGATGGACGGTGCGAGGGGAAATAACGTAAATGGTCACTTGTGAAGCATGTGAGGAAACTCTAACATTTTTGTTTACAAATAACAAGAAAAATTGTCCCCGTGAAAATTCGTTATACCTCCCTCTTCCCCACACCATCCATTTCATTAAATAGCCTTTGACGTAACCAAGCACCCACTCAAAATTTTTAAAAATTCGCTTTAAAAAAATCCTTTATTGATTTTAATGTTTATTGTAAGCAATAGCCTTGTGGAAGAGCCCTCTTCAAGAAACACCATTGCTTGAAAAATGTGCAAGTTCCCCATTATGTTTTTATGAAACAGATTAGTGGGGAGAATCGAACTTCCGCTACAAGAGCCTGTTGATAACGGAGTGGACTACTGGCTCATTTTATTGTATACAGGGTGTTTCAGGAGGAATGTTTAATTTTTTCCACGTTGTACTACGCACCCTGGACGCACGAAAATACCATATGAACATAAGGTCGAAAGTGGTTACCATACGAGATATCGGCATTTTCCTGTTTTTCACGCTCTTCGTGAGCGGATTTGCAGCTCGCAATTCAGGTTTGGACAAAAACTAATGATTGATTAAAAGCAGAAAATTGCCTTCACGAATCTGTCATTGGAATGGGTTTTCGGAGTTGATTTGGACCAGTAATCTGCACGCGAACACAGGAAAATTGAAATGCCAAAAATAGCAGGTGAATTTCAAGGTGGCGTACGTCAGCTGTTTTATGGTCTCATGAGTGGCTCCATTCGATGGCCTTTCGAATCGTATTTACGTGAACTATGCGGACAGCATAGTTCACGCTAGAATATACGATAGAAATAGGAAAAACATAGGAAAATTGTCGAATTGGAGCGATAATCTAACGTCACTGTAGAACTTCCTGAAGATTAAAATAAGACTTTGAAATCGAATATTGGTGCAGAAATGGAGCCAAGATTTATGTGCGAAGTTTGGGCGAGGGCCAACTGGGATGGGGTCGAGGAAACCCGCCTGAAACCCCACCTTAAAGGTCGTAGCCGTAGGAGCCTACGTTGTCACAGTCTTCCCTCGTCGAGGTGCGTCATCGACAGACCGGTTTAGGCAGCTCGCCATCTTCAGCGTTTAGTTTCCCAACTGAAAATGAGTCTGTTTTAGTTGTGATATTGAACGCTGAAGATGGCAAGCAACTGAAACTGGTCCGTGGATGACGCACCTACATGACGGAAGGCTGACAATGAAGGCTCCAACGGGTACGATTTTTCGTTCGCATTAGAAAATACGACTCTGTGACAGTCTGTTCGTCCGCATCTTAGTGACTATGCGACACTAAAATTACACTGTTTGGCTTACAAACTGAAGCTTTTCTCTCCCTTTCCCTGTCTTCTTATTGAATAATAGCAACTATCACAACCTTTTCTAAAAAAAGAAAAGTTATTGGTCCTGATTGACGATATTTTACGACAACAATAATTGTAAAAATGTGCATGGACATTGTACATGGACAAATGTGCATGGAAGTTTCAGTTGGGAGACCAAACGCTGAAGATGGCAAGTCGCCGAAACCGGTCCGTCGATGACGCACCCCGACGAGGGAAGACTGTGACAACGTAGGCTTCTACGGCTACGACATTTGGCATATTACGTACTAACCCTCGTAGTTTAAGAGCTTCTACTAACAATTTAAATCCCTATGTTTGTATGTTTTCACATTTAAGTTTTTCGGGTGCCCCATCCGAACAGTGTCTCGCGGGGAGTCCGTCCTCCTCGCACCTGCCACGGTACGCTAGAGTATAAGTTCCTCCGTAATTACGACATGATGGTGAGGACATGAATGGAACGTTTCCAACACACTTTTGTCATGGAGATGATACCTGTTTTATTCTTTTTATAGTTTTTTGTTGTTTATTGTCCTTCAGCTCGGTTCCTGACCTTGAGTTTTTAGTTGTTGACAAATCTCATCGAGATCCGTTGACCTTGACTTGACCCCAACGTAACGGACCTGACCACATTCTGAATTGAATTAATCTGAACAAATGTTTTGAGCCCTTTCTCGGAGTTCAAAAACGTCGAGGCACCGTCGTGGAGTTTCATTTATTGCAAATACTTCGAGTGCAATTATTTTTATTCACAACGATCGGAATCGTTGTAGGCTTTATCTAATAATGTGATACGGATCTGATCCGAGATACATGTATCACGTCCACTTACTTTTAGATAAATAAATAAAGTCATTATTATCGTATTAAGCTGGTGAAAACAAGTAAAATTCAACTTTTAAAACTTTTTTTACCTCTTTCCTTGCACAATCTTACCTGGGGGATGCGAAATGTGTAATAAATACCCCCTCCCGCCTACCAATGATTAAAAAATGGCAGACTATAAATAATTATCGTATTTATTCTTTTGTTGAATGGGGAACTTGCACTTTTTTCAAGCACTGGTGTTTATTGAAGAGGGCTCTTCCACAATGCTATTGCTCACATTAAACATTGAAATCAATCAAGGATTTTTTTAGAGCGAATTTTTAAAAATGTTGAGTGGGGATTTGATAACGTCAAACCCTATTTAATGAAATGGATGGTGTGAGGAAGAGGGGGGTACGACACATTTTCCGGGGGACAATTTTTCTTGTTATTTGTAAACAAAAAATGTTAGAGTGCCCTAATCACATGCTTCAAAATTAGGGATTGACGTCATTTCCCCTCGTACCATCTATCCCCTCTTGAAGAACTTTGAAATTTATTGTAAAATCACCAAATGCACCAATCGGGCTGCAACTACCATCGATACCCTTCTGTCCATGTGCCAATTCCCCGGTATACTTGTCTCCCAAATCGGACATTCATGCGAGTTCCCCATTACTCGAAATAAATACTATTTATGTCGTGGGGTAAGGTGAGCGGGGAGCGGGTAGCGTTCCTCGTCCCTATGGTAGATATGGCCCTGTGGCAGAGACGCCTACGATATATAAATTTAAAAATTGATAATAATAAATAGTCTGTTATTTTCTTTTTCAGATACAACTCCGGCGCGAACGAACCGAAGAAAGACGCAAAGTGTACCAGTTGGCTCACAAGCGTCACCGTCGGGGTACCGAGGGCTCGGACTCGAGCGCTCCTTTCGCCAAATGGTCTCGTCTCCTGGGAGCGGTACCCGAGGGCTTCAGCGACGCAACCGCTCCGGCTGAATGTTCCTCAGATAAGAACAGGGGAGGCGGCACAGATATCAAGAGTGGTGGCTCTGACGGAAAGAACCGCTGCGAGAGCCAAGATGTTCGAGGCGAGTTGAACAGCTCTGAAAAGAAGGGTCGGTGAATGTTTAAAATAATTTGTCTTATAGAAAATCAGTTCGACTATAACAAAGTGAGTTTATTTCCTCAGAAATAATAAATAAGCTCCTTAAAAGCGTCATAGAAGAGTCACCCGACTTAACCATCACATCGCAGACCACAACTTTTGACGAACGTCTCTCATCTCTCAATGAGAAAGAACAAGCGGTACAAACGAGCGAGAACAGGAAAAATAGCGAAGAGTCGGCCTGGTCCTTTGAGGACATCAACATACCAAAAATACAAGTCGAAGACGAAGGACATCCAATGACCGTGACACCGTCGAGTAGTACCAGATCGACGACGACACCTTCCTCGTCATCGGACACTGTTGTTGCGGTCGAGGGAACCAGCTATGAGGATATTCCGGCGTCGATTAAACGAATTCATTCGTTGACAGGAGATAATGACGCGTCCAAAAAATGAGGGGTTCCTTATTATTTTTAAGGAGTTCCTTATTGTTTCCCTCATTACGAGTAAAATTGTCAACAAAATAAACTATTTATGATTGATCCCATATTGTCAGAATCTGGGTAATTAATCACGTGTCATATCACCCAGAAAACGTTTTTCTTCTTCTATATGCACGTTTCGGCATTGATTCTTCAGACACAAAAATATACTTTCTTTCCTACATGATGAGAAAACTCAATTTTGCTGCCTCCATACGGAGAGGAAAGAAGGACTTTTCCGGGCTAGCCTGACAAAGTCTTTGTCGGGCTAGCCCGGCAAAGTTTTCTCGGGCTAGCCGTGGAAAGTATGCATTTTCTTCAAAAATCCGCTTGGGGCGCTACTTTGTCTTGCGACTTTGTCAGGCTAGACCGGAAAAGTCCCTCTTTCATTTTATTCATTTTATTTATTATATGCATAAAAGTTCATTTCTAACGAGGTCCAAAAGCAAGGATTTTCCGAGAAGGGGCAATTTTTTTTGCCCCCTTCCCCTCAAACAACCACACATCGTACACGGAAACCCTATTCTCTTATATACTTATCAATGCGTTTCGTTTATTATTAATTCCCTGTTTCGTGTCCAATAAGTCCTCCAGTTTCGCGCGGTTGATTAGTTTAAAAAACACAATTTCGCGGGTTTGGACTTTTCAAAAACTGATTTCGCTACTGGCTCTTTATAGCCCAAATTTTGCGGCAATGGCAATCAGGTAAACCATTTTCCCGGGATTTTCTCTTCCAAAAACCGCGGATTTTGCTTACTCAAAACTTGAAATATACGGATTTGGTCATTCAGAAAAACAATAGGCCCGTTTCTTCGCTCCATCCTACACTGGTATAGAAAATCACTTGATTTGATTGATAAAACAACGATTTTCTACAATGTGTAACACTAGTGCAGCAAAGAAACATACCTTACACCGTACGTATTGCTAGTTTGGCTAAATTTCGCCTTAAGAGCAAATTTCGCGGATTTGGCGCTTTCAAAACTGATTAGGCAGATTTCGCTTCTTCACAAATCAATTTTCAAGCGGGTTTGGCTCATTCAAGCCACTTATTTTCCTTCGCGTTCAAAGCATCCATTAATACGGCGAGGAAGAGAGTTTGATGGATGAGGGAGCGAGGAAATGCTAGGTACCCCTTTTCACCCCTCCTTAGTTACGGCTCTCGTTTCACCCTTAAAATGGTCTCTTCAAGGGGAACCCCTATACTAACTTAAAGAATGAATTGATAATTTTGCAGATGCCCCAATAGCATCTCCCCCGCCCTATCACTTTATCTCATTTCTTATTTTGAATATTCTCGAATCTAGCGATGGACTTTCTGAAACTCTGATGAAACTTGGATAATAATGTGATTAGGACTTTTATTGGGACGTTGACTGCGTAACTTGAAATATTGGGACAATGTCATCAACGCCATGGCTTCAACTTCTTTCTTTCCTACTCTTCTCCATGGCCCCCCACTGCCCTCACCACTCCTTCCATCCAACCCAACCACCACGTAATTAGAAGATCTTGGAAGAAGTTCTTCCAACTCCAAGTTCTTGCATCACAATATTCCTTGTTCGTGGTCCCTTACAAAAGCATCTCTTTCTTCCGTCGACTCCCCTAGCCCGTCCCCTCACTCTCTCACTCGATCCCTTTCACTTCGCGTCTCTTTTCACTTTAAGCCTCGCTGGCGAGTCCACTCCTCACCACGGTTTTAGTCAATCCTCGGAGTTGAAACGAACGAATGGAAACGGTTCAATAACAAGTTTGTATGAACTTAATTGTGAATTTTCGCATTTTAAAAAGAGACCCACCACACAAACAGTGTTCGCGTGTTTCGATTTTCATCATATTTTTCAAAGTAAGTTCACCATACTTCGTCAAAAATTAATTCACCGATTGATTAGATGGCTATTATTGCCGTAAATTCTATTTCATACAGTGTGCTAATAAAGTGGGTCATGGAGATAAAATATGGAGAGAAATTCGTATAACAGGTATTGAGTAAAATGAATGAACTTTTTAAAAATCTTAGGCCTTTCCGCATTTATTCCCTCTTCTTGTGAATTTCACAATGGACAACCAGTTACATTTGTAGTGATTGATGATGATCAGTGTAGTCCCGTTTACCTACAGGGGTGAAAAGGGGTAAGAAAGACGTTGATGGGCCGATGAGTCAAGGGAATATTTATTGGAAAAATAATAGTAAACCAGGGGCTAATCTCCAATAACAACTTCCATATTATAGCTATTTTCTTTCATTTCTTTCGTTCGTCCTGGGAATGGATTAATGTAGCGATAACAACATTTTATTGTTGCTGTTTTAAAAACAAGTATTCACTTAATTATGCAAATTATGCTTTTTTAAAAAACGTTATTACGTACACCTTTGCCATCAGTTCACCACCTTGTTAGTTTATAATATTGTCGAGAAAATTCCTTGCGTTAAAATGCAATAACTTTCATTAAATTGTCTCCTGTTGCTATGCTATCTTGGACGGTCTAATAGAAATAATTTCAGTCTTATGCGGATTTTAATCCGTTTATTGAAATCTGAATTGTCACATCGGCCCTTCCTTCGCTACACCAAAAAGCTGCAGAACCTTGGCCAGTCAAGTAAACTTATGTTTTGGCCGGGCAACCAAGCGTGAAAGAAAATAACGCAACTAACTATTGTACGAAAAAATAGCTATGGAAGATGGTACGAAAAGACAATAAATACACTGTAGGGATTATGTATAGCAACTACCAGAAAAGTCCTGTAGGAGGCGAGGTTGCGCAGTCAAAAACTTGTTTTTTAGTCTAAAAAGACTTCTTCGTCCTTGCTCGAGCGACTTGAGATGTTACTCGGATTGAATGTTTTTTTCTTCAGCGACGCTATATTTCAATTCTTGACAAGGCCTCGGCGGTGCGGCATTTTAAAAGGCGTACATTAACCACGACGTTCTCACAGAATTTGTGAGATCAACAATGAAAGAGGCCAGGGGAAGCAGAAAGGTATATAAAGAGCAAAAAAAGGCGTGCCCTATTTATTTTAATGCGACCCAATTTCTTCGTTATGAAGAGTGGGCGAGGAAAATGATTTCTAGTTTTACCTCTGTATATTCGGATTGTGTAAACTTCGATTTATCCGTGCAGCTTAATTCAAATGAACGTTAAGGGGGGGGGGAGTGAAGCATTTTTTGTTCGTCGATATAAGAATAAGAATTAGGAAAATAATGTTTGAGCAACGAAATGCTAGCGCAAGAAACCAAAATGAACGGAAAACCTATTTTACCGCGTATTTAGACCGTGGCTTCCCTCCGCATTCGTCAGTTTTTTAAGGCTTAACCCGTCATCCTCATTTACCAAGGCCATTCTTTCGACTATTGTCTAGCAACAACTAATTAATTTTTCTTTTTAGCAACTTTTTGTTCTTCCTATAAAACCAAGCATTGAGCCCAAGGTCCAAAGACGTATAACTTATAAGCGAATGAGAGTATCAGGGAGAAAACCGTGAACGTGAAATTCAATGGTTTCCCCTTTCACACTGCTTAATCAATATTTTATTATGTTTTTTGTTTGTCGTCACTCCAAGCTATTGCTTCATGTTGTAGTTTTTGTTGGCCAGGATTCAGAAAAAGAAAAATGTTGAAGAACTTGAACTTGCGCTCTAATTATTTACAAAACGCGTTAACAAATAAGCAAGGACTTTTTTAGAAGTTTGCACAACACTAAATATTATTGTGATTTCTCTAACCGAATGATGGGGACTGCACATCCCACCCCTTCCTCGCCTCAATACACATCCGAAGTCATCTCATTAACTTTAAAGCTTTTTTATATCGAAATTAAAGTTATTTCGGACTTGTAGTTTTATAAACAACAGTGACGTGGTGCTTTATCTGCATCTGCATCTCATTAACGTTTTAAAATGACGTTCTTTCTTTTTCCCCTCCACGGATCTTTCTTGGTTTTCGAATTTGTTATGCTTCGTCGTGCACTTCTCTTTCCTCTTTGACGGCTATTTATGGCTTAGCGAAAAATCGTATGGAAATCTTGAGGTTTGTTGTGTACAGTGAGGGCGAGGAGCGGCACTGTAAACAATAAATGAAACTTAGAAGTTAATAAAAGAATCACCGGGATGGTGTCGTCACTTCGGTTACCCTTCACTTTGTCTTTGTTGTGTAATTCATTGGTACACACGTCTGAGTACAGATTTTGGAAGTTTTATTGTGATAGAGCTCTTTTAAGGTATACTCACAGTCACAGGAATGATGCTGCGGTGTAGCATGTTGTTATTTAATTTTTTCTAGACGAATTGAATCCTTGCGTAATTTAAGAGATCACGGTTGTAAAGCAGGTTGTCGTCGTTTCTCTAGAAAAGGAAGTATCAAGATTTTTCATAATAAACACATACTAGAGAAATTGTTTCTTCGAACATGCTTCACTTCACTTTCACTTACGCGGAAGAGCGCATGACCTTTGATATCTAATTGACGAGTATCGTCAGAGAATTGGGCATCAACCAACAGGAAAACACGTGAATATAATGTATTTTCTTTGTGGCCGTACAGCAGTTTTAACTTGAAGGAAACAGGTAAACCTTGTCTGCATTGAGTTTTTTATGACCGAAAAACCTGGCGTGGAGCCAAGTCAGGGACGCAGATTGCTTGGTTTTCGGAAAAGCTGCGACGCCGGCCGAAAGCGCGTAATCTTCAAATGCGTCCAGAGAAATCCAGGCCGGTATAAGGCGAATAGTAATAATCGAGGGGGGGGGGGTATTTAATGCCAGCCCCAAACACAAAACATAAGAATATAAAACTGGGATTCTTTGTGGATATCACGTACAATCTTGCACGCTCGTTTCATATGAACTACTACATTACTCAGGACACTTGAAAAAAACACTTACTCAAGGAATAGGGAATACCACCTCTACAGATGGGATTTTACGATGTGAGCCGCCCTTTAATTGTCCGCTAATAGTGGATTTAAAAACACGGCACTATTTTTAGAATTGATACGCCGTTGAGGTTCAAAATGTTAAAAGCGTCGTTATGAAACGACCAAAATCTTTTCCACAAACAGGCTGGAGTTGAATTTGAATAGAAATTGTCTAGGCAAGGTTCTACGAGAAGTGCATTTCATTTGTGCGACAATCCACTCAAAATGGCTGAGTGAGGCCCACTCGGGTCGAGGTTAGGCCCCGCACACACTAGGAGAACAAAGACGCCGACGCGCGATTGAGGTACCAAATTAGAGAAACCGTGAAATTTGGTTTTGAAGGAACCAACTCTGTGATATTTGGCTATGGAAGAGCAAACATCCTCGGAAAAATTGGAGTTTGAAGAAGCCAAAATCACGAGACTGTTTTTTCGTGGTCTGTTTTCGTCAAGTTATTTTTTCTACTTCACCGAACCTGCGAAACTGATATTAGACATTTTGTTTTTGACAAAGCGAAACTTCCCGACATTTCGTTTTAAAACCCACACCAACATTTTAAAACCAAAATTTGGTTTTAAAACAACAAACCCTCGAAATTGAGGGAAATAAGCGAAACTGATTTTAGAAAGAGCTAATGCCCGACATTTTTTTTGAAAGAGTGAAAATTCGCTGAATTGAGGTACGAAATAAGTAGACAAATGAGTGGCGAAACAAGTTTCCTTCATGCCTGTCTGTCAGCAGGATTGTAGTGGAATTTATGAGTGATTTGACATGTGACAAAGAATTTGTTTCGGCCTACTGATGCCTTGAGAATGGGGTCCATTATTACCCCGAAACTAGTCGGCATAATAAAGGATAATAATGAGTTACTCAAAAAATTATTAATTACCTAACGTCATTTAACATTTACGAAATAATTAAAATTTGTTAAGTAGACAACATTCGTGAAATAGGGTTTTAAAGAAGCGAAATCCTTGAAATTTGATTTTCGAACCTTGACAATTTTTTCCAATTTAACAAAAATTATAGAAAGGGATAAAACCATGAAATTTAGTTTTTTATAAAGCGTAAATCTCCGAAATTGGGGTTTGAAAGACCCAAACCGACGTATTTTTGGTTTTGAGTCTACAAAAATCCCTAAAAATTAGATTTTAACGAAACTTTGGATTTTGCGTATCATAATCCGCAAAATGTGGGCTTGAAAGAGCGAAATTCGCTCACTGGGAAGAATACTGGTACAGCTCAAAAACGTTTTTCTGACCTATCCAGTTTGGATTAATGTAATTTAATTTAATTCCTACTGGATAGGTCAGAAAAACTTTTTTGAGTTATACCAGTATTCTTCCCAGCGAGCGAATTGGGGGTTTAAAAAATCCTTTTTAAAAGAGCCGAACGCGTATGACTGGTTTTGGTTCAGATTGTGAATCATCACTTCTGGGTTTTCGATCGAATATTCTGGATACTGGGGCCAAATGTTCATATTTTTTAGGAAAATGGACGCATGAACCCGATGGTGAAATCGCTGTCTCGTTTTCCGAATAGATCTGCACTTGGTAATTTGAATTATCGCCCCTTTTCAGAAGCGTGGATCGTGATCAGAGTTATTTCAGAGGGAAGTATATTGTGTAGGCGGATTTTTTTAACGGAAAATCCCTACGAAAAACGGGGGTTGGGGCTAAGTAGGCCGCCCTCAGGAAAACGCCAAGGAACGGTCACTTATCCGGGAAGAAAGGGAAAATCACGGCTCTCACAAAATGCGACTCTCCTCTTTTCCTTCACAGACTCGACTGACTCTCTTTATTCTCAGGGCTCCTTCCTTCCCTTTTTACATACATCGATACTTATTAATACACCATCGATTTAGTCAAGTTCTAAATTCTTTGTTTTGTGAATGAAGAGGGAAAACACTGTTGTCGAAGTTGCACTCCCGGGGGGGGGGGGGAGTGCGCCATGACCAGTAACAGTGGGGGGGGGGTATTAATGCCCATGGCCCATGGCACGGCGCCCCCCTCTATAGTTACGGTAGTGATGCGAGAACTTTTGGGTGTCCGGGAAACGTACCAAAGAGAGGCCTGTAGGCAGCATTATTTCACGTTTTAGCATAATAAGTGGCGACCCCACTGGATTTGTAATTGTATATATACTTTTTACTGTTGTACATAGGACTGAGCAAGTACCCACTCCTTCCTCCTTTCTGGCTAAGCATATATGGAATAGAATAAACGTAAGACACTAGATTGGGCCAAAACCATACGAGTTTCACGGGCTCCTATAATGTATACCAGCGGGAAACAAGTGAAAGTAGACTCCTGGCCCCTTTCCGGAGTAATGTGTTTGGTTTCCAGGCCGGAATGTCAGTTTCTGACGGAAAGTCGTACCTCGTTGGAGCCAAAAATGATGTCAAACACATCCTGTGCTCCCCTCTCAACTTCACCAAAAGAGCTAGAGAGCCCAAAATATTGGTTTTAGGATGCCTCTGAGGGGATTTATAGTGGTCCGATGACTCCCTTATTAACCTGAAGGTAGCGTTTTCGCCACCATGCTGGTTTCGGTTTTCCCAAAAATAGGAATTCAAGTTATGTGCCTTTTTGGATGAGCCAATAAATGCTGTTCTGGGGGCGTCCAAATTGGGTTCTCAAAATGAATCTTAAGGGAAGCTCAGACATTAATACCACACTATTCCTATCACACATCATCCTGTCACACGTCATGCCCATTTCCCAGCAGCATCTAACCTTCACCCATTCTCTCTCCAAAGGGCCTATTCACAATCTCTCATCTTCTGGTATTTCCCTATTTCCGGCAGGCAATCCACTCAATTTTTCCGGGAAGGTCAAGAACGGTTTTTGTTTCGGAGACATATACGGTATAGTATTCAGGCTAAAGTTGTTTACCTACGACTACTTTCCCCCATTTCCCCAAAGCGGCATCAATGTCTTTGTACTTCAAACTGGTCTTGGCCTTTGATATTTTGTTTGCTAACACCCACCTATACGTAAGTGGGGTGTACATTGGCGAAAACTCGAGGCCCCACATCCCCCTTATCCACCATAAATGAACTACATCGATCACACGATGTCAAATGTAGAAATTTGTCAAAAGAATTCAATTTTTGGGGGTAGGGTGGAGAAGATACCCTGATTCTGTTAGGAGAAACAAAAACAGTTAAAGTAAGAAAGAATGAAACTATCATTACTGCAAATTAGCCAATTTCTTTGTCTTGCAAAATGAACGACTTGAATTACAACTACGTTTTTGATAGTGATTTTTTCATTTCATTGTTTATTAAACCCTATAGAAGTAAAACATGTTTTGACTGTAATTTTGTAATGCAGTCTCATTTCTTCTTGAATGTAAAAATGTCACAGGAAACGTCGCATTATTCCATACATTTTCTTCAATTCATGTTCGACACAATTTTCTTCAATTCACTTTCACAGTGGATGAATATCTCAAATTCGAATAGCTAATACATACGTGATCCATTCTCATTTCCTCAAAAAATTCGAAACAATGTAGCTTTAATCCTCCCAAACCCAATCCTCTTCCAAAATCCTTCAATCCATAGAAACGTAGGGTTAATGTATTTTAAAATTCTAAAGACGATTCCGAACACTTTACAATTCCGACGATGTGATCGGGTATCCTTCGCATTCGAGGAAAAAGATTGTCAGGGTCGCGCCTCATCTCCTATATAGTCGCTTCCTTTCTTTCTTTTGTAACCCATTTTACCACGTTTGTAACCCTCCCCCACCACTCAACACTGTCTTGCATGAACCTCGGCAGTAATGAACTGATGGTGTGGTGAATATTACAGACCCAGAAAAGATTTTCCGCTTAAAAGACGGCATATGAAATAATAGGGAGATTTTGAAGTCTGTCCGATTTAGACCCGTTCTTACCAATTTCTTTAACCACGATCAACAACGTAACAACTAATCATGATTATACAATAGTATTCTCGTAAACTTTCTTACTGTTTGTAGTTTCATAATTGCGTATTGTCAGATGTTTGTTACCAGCGAAATCAAGTTTCGAATAAATGAGTTTAGAATGTGCCCCGAACGAAATGAATGGCAAAATGATTCCAATTTCGATTTCCCTAACAGCAGACCTTAGCAACAACGCAAGTAAAAAACTAGAAACAGTACGATGGTTGACGTGAATATCCTTACGGAGGATTTCACCACCTCGGCTTAAGGTTCGGCTTAACATTAAGTTCGACTTAAGAGACAAATTGCATGGCATTTGATGAAAAACAAGGTTCGGCTTTAGTTAAGCCGGACCTTAAGCCGAGGTGATGAAATCCATCAATAATGTAAACGATTTCATGAGAATATTCATACGATACAAAAGATAGGTTCGCTTTTTAAAGTTTTTTTGAGGTTATCCTGACTCATAGCAAACCCCCCCCCCATACCCCCACTCCCCACAATGTAAGAATAATACATAGTGAAACGGGGAAGGGTTGTGGACGAATTCTTGTGTTGGAAATGTATTTATTAAATATGTATTTATTACAGAATTTATTTGGTAACATTTCGTTGCAAGGAAATCATTCATAGAGCAATCAATTGCGTAAATAAAGGCTTTACCACGGGTTCCTCTCCGGGTGATAGGATTCCAAATAGGATTCCCAATGCAGGGAAACCCGAAGTATTTCAAGATCCGACTATTGCGGCTGAGAAAGATTGACGTCTACTCTTCATTAACATGTCTAGCAGACTAGCACTAATGGGGAACTTGCACATTTTTAAAAAGCTGGTGTTTCTTAAAAAGGGCTCTTCCACAAGCCTACAGCTTACATTAAATTTTGAAATCAATCAAGGATGCTTTTTTAGCGAATTTTTAAAAATTTTGAGTGGGGGTTCGATTACGTCTAAAATTATTTATTGAAATTGATGATGTAGGGAAGAGGGGGTTAGACTTAGACGCGTTTACTGGAGGGACGTTATTTGTAAACAAACAATTTTAGAGTTCCCTCAAATGCATCACAAGTAAGGATTTACGTCATTTCCCCTCGCACCACCCATCCCCTCCTGAAGAACTTTGAACCTGTTTTAAAAATCTTAAAACGCACCGATCGGGTTGCATCAACTTCAGGGTTGCATTCCACGGGTCAAATCACCGGTATGCTTTTCTTCCCAATCTGATAGCGATTTCCATTCGACACACTTCACAAGTGTAGTGCACCGTCCTCTCCATAAACATATGTTTTAATTCAGAGAGGACGGGTGGAAAAACTTACACCCCACAAGTGTATTGCAATGAATGGAAAACGCTATGAGATTCATGCAAGTTCCCCATATCCCCATTGTCGTTAAATCTCACAAATTGCAAAAACTAAATGAAACCATAATGCATTTTTTATAGCGTTTTCCATTTGCACAAAATTCCGCTCTGAAGCCGAGCATTTCCACCCGTCTTCTCTGAATCATATCATATGGTAATGGAGAAGACGGGCGTAAATGGAAAACGCCATTAATGTTGCTAAGCGATACTGTTTGTTGTGAGCCGAAACTGGTAACCGTAACATCAAACTTTTGCGGTGTATTGGCAACTAATCACAATCAAATTGACCGTGAAACCGCAATCAATTTTCTCGGTGAACTGAAAACTGGTGAAACCAGGTGATAACGGTCCTTAAACCAAGGTGACCAAGGCATTATATTCGGTACGATGATTTCATTTTGAAGTAGCCTTTGTGCCTTTGATTCCCATTAAGTTCAGCTTAAACCCGGCATCAAACAGTACGAGGAAGGGTCAAACATTAACGAAACAAATCATGGTCTCAACATTATTACTTCTGGGACGGCTTAGGGTATCCGCATACGAAATGAAATGCAATCTTTCCGACCGCCAGCTGCCGGAGCGAAATTTTGAAATTGAAGTTTATGAATTCTCAAAAATCACAGCCCAATAACAGTTAATAATGTACTGGGTCCAGCGCAATGGCGGTTGGGACTGCTCGTGACGCAGGTGAAGGACAGTGATCTGCGGCACCTATAGAAAATTTAGTCACCTGGGGCCGTTTAGAGTTGTCGGGAAAAACTCACGTGAGGTGGTTGCTATGGCGAGATAGTATTATTTCTGATGTAGCGTCCTTGGATACCGCTTGCGGGATTTTTTCCCGACAACTCTAACTAGGGCCCTGGGGGTCAACCATGAGCTAGCGTTAAAAAATTAACGCAAGCGGTAACTAAGGACGCTCTATCTCAAATAATGTTATAACGCCATAGATACCGCGTTTTGACGGTATTTTTACGCTAGATCATGGTTGACCCCCAGGCCTTAAACGTTAAACTTGATTTTTCTTTACGCGTTGCTAGGGTACCTACAAAAAATGTGACTGCGGGTGAAATGTGGATAGATAGCATAGAGGATAGCGTTAGAGGAGCTGTTTGCAAATCCCTCTTTTTCACAGGTCTTGTGTCTTGATTTTGAGGAGTAATAAAGCGAAATAAAATGATATTGCAATATCTAGGGTAGGGGCGTTATGTTTTTTTTTGTATAATTATTCACGTAAAATGTGTAAACGCGTTTCAATTGAAAGAACGTATAACTTAACGATCGTTATGAACGTTATAATTTCATAAACACCTCTGAAAAATAATTATAAAATTGCCAAGGCTAAAAAAAGGTCACTGTCTAAGGAAGACCTATGAGAGGCTCTGCTATTAAATTTTCTTGGCATGAGTAGCTAATAGTTTTTTAATGATTGGCAATTTCAGAGCTTAATTTGTCCGTAATTTTCGTATGGATGACAAATGAGATGATTGTCGTGATGAAAAACGTCTAAAAAACAGTAGTATAAAAACGGAATATCGAGCCTATAATTCTTTTGTAGCACTTTTTACGTAATTATTTCTTCTTAGTTAACAGTGAAATGAGTTTTTGAAAGGACAACTGGGACTCATACCTACTTGGAAACAGGGGTATTCACCAGGAAGTTGCTAATTTTGTAATCGAATTTAGGCCAGGGCGAGAATTCTTGGGCGTGTTATTTAGATGGAGAAAGTATCCGTTCTTCGTGAATTTACGCGAATCGGCCTCATCATCTGTTACCTGTTTCTGAATGACAAGACAAGAACAAAAATTGACAACAACCGTGATTGGACGACAAATTGCGGCGATAAACTACGTCATCCTCTGATGAGACACTCTATTAAATATTAAGGGATTTTAAATGATAAATGAGGCCGTAAAGGCTAAGTAAAATTCCAGTGAAAATGAAGGCGCAAACACTCGTGCCAAGTTAGCCTGCGGTTTATTTTTTACACGATTTTTCGTTTAACTTGACATATTTTTGAATTTTTACTTTTTGTTTAATCCCTGCAGAACATGGAACACCAGCAGTCAAAAGGGTAACGCGGGACCCACCGCCGTCGGTAGTTACGTATTATCCTTCAAATAGGGACGTCGAGCCACCAGCACCGCCCCCCTCCAGGCCAGGCCAACCCGTACCCGAGCCTCCTTCGGTAGGTAAAGAAAAAGTGCATGAAACATCGTTGTTGTAAAAGCTCATTAGAGGAAGCGAAGAACAATGTCGAAGAAATTCAATCAAAGACAGTCGGATATGTCGGCGTCCGTCGGTCTGGGCCCGGACGAAGCGATTGTTGTTCGCAAAGCCTACAAGAGATACTCGGTGAAATCCATTGTGCTCAACGGACTGGATATGACGGTTCAGAGGGGTACCATGTGAGTAAAATTTACCTTTCATTTTCGGCTTTCTATTAATTGGTTATTCGTTTCACATTCTCTTCATTATTTCTGCGATTTTTCCTTAATCGTTTTTAAATTCGTGTTGTTTGCGATTCGTATCACTTGAAGTACATCCTTCCTAGTCTTCTTTTCCAACCTCACACGCTATATTTTACGGAACCATCATTCTGTCATCAGGCATTGCAATTTTTGTGTTAATCGCTCATCCAGTCGCTAGATTCTTCTTACATCAGGCCCCTTTTATACGAATGATTTTTCTCTTTGAAAATATGTGGTTATTATGCTCAATGACGCCGCGTACAGACGATTTACGGCAGGAAACATCCGTAATTTTCTTAAATGAAAAAAGGCTGATTCGATAACAAAAAAATCACGTAACTAAGGAGAGTCACATCCTCCCAAAAACGTTGTTGCATTTTGCATTAGTCCAAGTGTCATGGGTCATGACATTCTGGGCGTTTTACCCGCCGACGGGTTTTCCCATCGTTGAAAACCGCCGTCGGTTTTCGTGTAGTAATGATAGAACAGAAAAACCACCGACTGAAGACGCCCAGTATGTCATGAATTCATGATCATGACACCTACAGTGATGGGAAGACGCCGATGGAAAACCCGTCGGTGGGTAAAACACCCAGTATGTGAAGACACTATAACCGTATCAAAACTCGCCCAACCTTCGATGGGATATAGAAGTCCCAACTTTTGATTTTTTATTTTGTTTGTAACCAAAACCGGGTTTCACTCTAACTGCCTTAAGGCCCGTTTACACGAGCATTAAAAATTGCTGCAATTCGGCAATTATTGGACGATTCTTTTCTACAAAAATTGCAGCAATACGAAGCAATTTCTCCTCAGCGGGTAGTTGAGGGATTTTGCAAATTGCAGCAATTGTATTGCAGTGAATTGCTCAATTTCTGCTGAGCAACAAAAATTGCTCAACTTTTACGTTTAGACTACCGTTGAAAATTGTTCCGTTTTTTCTTTTCCAAGAATTGTTATCCGGACACCCGCCCCCTGGTGGCCCGGGGCCAAAAATTGCAGAAAACATGCAATAATTACTATCCAAGCTCCGTGGACTTCAATAATTGCAAGAAAAAGTAATCACCGGATTTGTACTACAGTAAAGGCCCGTTTACACGAGCAATAAAAATTGCGGCAATTCTGCAATTATTGGACAATTCTTTTCTACAAAAATTGCAGCAATACGAAGCAATTTTCCCTCAGCGGGTAGTTGAGGGATTTTGCAATTCATTGCAGCAATTGTATTTCAGTGAAGTGCTCAATTTCTGCTGAGCAACAAAAATTGCTCAACTTTTACGTTTAGACTACCGTTGACAATTGTTCAATTTCTTCTTTTCAGAGAATTGTAATCCGGACCACCCATCCCCTGGTGGCCCGGGGCCAAAAATTGCAGAAAACGTGCAATAATTATCCAACCTCCGTGAACTTGAAAAATTGCAAGAAAAAGTGGTCGCCGGAATTGGACAACAGTAAGCAATATTGGACAATTCGATGCAATTATTGCTTCAAGAAAAGAGGGAGTTTTCGGGAGGGAGACAATTGCACGAACCGGGGAGTTTATTGCTGGGCAATTTTTCGGCTATTGCTGCAATTCGCTTTCGTACAATAATTGCCTTAAAAAATTGCCCGTGTAAATGGGCCTTTCGTGGTTTTCGTTCTCAAAGTTCAGGTCGAACTGCTGACCCCTTCAACTACTTTTGGACCGCAACCAAACCAACAAAGTCAAAAGTGGGGGCAATTTGTGCCTCCTTTTATTTCATTGGTGAATTAGGTACGTCATTATTTTTCTTACATCATAATGAATAGTTTGAGCTTGAAACCCCTTCCCCGTCATCATAATCACCCTCAAGGGCCATCCATGTTAATGTTGTACTCAACAGTGAACTCACGCTCGGCATAGTTAGTCCAGCACTACTAACTGACGTGCATTGCGGGTTGTTGCCGACCAACGCCGAGGGTGTTAGAATGGACCATCTCGATTAGCTTCAGAAGAGAACTTGCTTTTCTCACTTTCGAAGCAACACTCTGAGAGAGGCTGAAAAAAGATATAATGGTGCAATTACACTTGAGAGTGACTCTCGAGAGTTGAACTCTCTGAGAGTGCCAGGATGCCCTTTCCGAAAACTATCTGACCCGTTTATACTTGCGACGAGAGTACTCCCGAGAGCACAGCGCCTCGATGGTGTAATGGATACAATACTCGCTTCGTAACCCAGCGGGCCTGGGTTCGAATCCAGCTATTGCCCATTACACTATAAGGCTGCGGCGAGCTGTGACACGGCTCACTCGGCTTCGTGTGGGCGTTCACGGCGGTGTGCGTATGACAAACCACACATCGACCGAAACGCCCGCCTAGTACGGGTGTGAAGTGCACAGCTGATGGAGTTACAGGGTATGGTGTAAGAGCCACACGAGCTTAGGCGCCAGCGGACTCGGTAGATCCGATTCCGTACCCTCAAGAAAAAAAAAAAAAAAAAAAAAAAAAAACTCCCGAGAGCAAAAAACTCTCAAATGTAAACGCTGCTTAAGATTCGAATGAAAATTGAACTCGGTCAAATGGTTCAACGCCCCCGTCCCCCTCAAAATTATTTCACTGTAATTTTGGTTCATGGTTGAGAGCAAACACGTTATGGACATAAATTTTCCTTTATGAGTCCTGCATTTTTTCAGCTACGGATTTTTAGGACCGAGTGGATGCGGAAAAACGACGCTCCTGTCTTGCATAGTCGGACGAACGACCTTGGACGCGGGTGTCATTCGACTGTATGTCAATTCTCGTTCGAAAATCGGTTACATGCCGCAGGTGAGCCTTTCCTGTGTTAATTTTAAAGATTTATTATAAAACGAGCTGTTTACAGGATTTATCACTGCACAGAGAGTTTAGTATAGAGGAAACTATGTCCTACTACGGCTGGATATTCGGCATCCGTGGAGAGGAATTGAAGAAACGAAAAGAATATTTGTACTCGTTTTTGAATCTTCCGAACGAAAAACAGGTCATAGCAACGCTCAGGTTAGTTAATTTTTCAAATTTGATCATTAATTCATTGTCGATTAAACAATTGTTTCTATTCTACAACAGCGGAGGCCAGCAGAGACGGGCGTCGCTCTGTGTTACTCTTCTTCACAACCCCGAAGTCCTCATTTTGGACGAGCCCACATGCGGCGTGGATCCCGTACTGAGCCACACGTAATGAAACGTAGGTCAAGTCGGCTAAACTGAAAATATATAATTTATCAATGAATAGGATATGGCAGCATTTAGTCACGATGTCAACTCAGGAGGAAAAAACAATTATAATAACGACTCATTACATCGAGGAAGCGCGTCAAGCCAACCGGGTTAGCTGTTTTTTTTTTTTTTTAGTGGTTGATTGTTTGCTCGATTTTAATTTCCTACAATTTATATTTTTGGTTTTAGATAGGATTAATGCGTGGAGGTGTCATCCTGGGGGAGGGAACTCCTGATCAACTAATGGCGTCCTATAATTGTGACACCCTGGAAAAAGTATTTTTGAAACTGAGCAGAATGCAGGCAGAAAGTTCCGACCTCGATAACACGGTAGGAAACAAATGGGAGGAAGAGGATTTCGAGCGTCTAAAATAGTTGAATTTTTTAAGGCTGTTAAAGAGTACCCAAAGCCAAATCGGAAGCCGAGAGTTCCTGTTGAACTTAAAAAGACCATCTCGCCGATACACGTCAACTCGCATTTAGTGAAAAGTTATTATTGGTTGAAAAGGAACTTGCCGTGAGTATCTCATGAAGAATGGTCGTGTCGAACCCCGATTTTTAAACGGTACGCCGTTATTATTTTTTAGTATCTTGGGATTTCTACTCTTCTTGCCATTCATTCAGTGCGTTCTATTTCACTTTACCATCGGGTTGGACCCTGAAGGACTCAAAGTCGGCTTTGTCAACTTCGAGTTGAGGAACGGGCGATCCCACTGCCCCAAACCAACTCCAGTCAACGGCACGTATTGTTACCTGGAGCACGACAAAATTTCCTGCCTATTATTGGACAAATTCGAAAAGAAGAAAATGGATTTGGTTCGTAAAATTTCGAACAAACAAAACATGACGGTCGGCTAGTATGAAATTCATTTAGGTCGAGTACAGTGACACCGAATCGGCAAAATCAGCAGCACTCAAAAACAACGTTTGGGGGTATTTCTATATCGACTCCAACTATTCGAATGCCATCAAAGGGCGAATCAACAGTGGCCAAAGTGCGACATCTAGGGAACTTGATCAGAGCGAAATCAACATTCATATGGATATGTCAAGTAATTCCGTCAATTGTATTTTTTCAAAATTTTAGAATTTGTACAGTCTCAGCAGATCTAGGCATCGTTACTCCAAATGGTTCTTTCGGTATCGTCAGAGTGCAAAGTTGTTATGTGTGCGCATGTATTTCAGATCAATATATCGGGAATCTTTTGAGAAGAGATTTGTATTACGCGTACGAGGATTTCCTAATTGAAGTTCACGAGTCCTGCAACCTTGACCGCAAACTAGCAACAGTGCCTATTGCGGTAGAGAAAGCAAAATCGCAAATGAAAAAACCCCAAGATTGAACTGTCTTTTTGTTTACAGTGGCAAGACGCGGTTTACGGGTCAAATAACCCTCGTTTTTCTGACTTTGCTGTACCTGCGATTGTTCTTTTGTGCGTATAAAACTTCAGTTTGTCTGTGTAATAAATGAATATAGAATTGTAATATTTACTTTTCTAAGGTTTGAGTTCTACTTGCCTATGATGTTCACAGTGGGTGCAATTCTGATGGAAAAACGAGAGGGTTTGCTGGAGCGAAGTTTAATATGTGGTGAGAGACACAAAACTCAAACCAACCCCCCAACCCATACAACTCTTTTTTTCTTTTATCATACACCAAAAGTTTGACACTTTGTTTTCTGTTAGGAATGAACTTCATAGAAGTACTGGTTGGGCATGCTATAGTGCAAGCGATTATACTGACTTTTCAAACAGCAATTATGTTGATTGTCCTGTACGTCTGGTTCGACCACGTAATAGTCGGAAACTTCGGCCTGACTATAGGTCTTTTGATCTTTACCGGTATTTGCGGAATGTGTTACGGTAAGTAATTAAAACTGAAACAAGCTCGATGAAACTGAAGAGCAAAAAAACACAGGGTTTCTGGTGTCTGCCGTCTGCGACTCAGATCAAGCGGCCACATACATGGGTTTGGGCAGTTTCTTCCCACTGTGCGTTCTCAGCGGAATGATTTGGCCCAGCGAAGGCATGCACTGGGTTCTCAAGTCGGTCAGTTATGTTCTCCCACTCACGCTCTCCACCGAGGCTTTCCGAGCCGTCGCCAGTCGTGGCTGGGGAATCAATTATTTCTACGTGTACGCTGGTTTCCTGTCGGCAGCGGCTTGGACCATTGTGTTCATCATAGGAACTTACGGCATTGTCAAGATCAAACGTTTCATCGTTCAATATTTATGAGATACTACAAAGGACACAAACGAGACTTGACATCTCTTGCCATTTTTTTTACTTTTGTTTTTATTTAGTACCTACCTTCATACCAAGATTTTAATTATAAGAAACATGTAAAAAAATAGACTGTCTAGTCCGAGAAATTATGTGAGATAATAGTTGATTTTTTAGATGTGACAACAGCGTAAATTTTTTATTTATTTATTAAATTTTAAAAGTAAAACGTCATAGTGTTCGCATTCTTCAAAACAGAATCACACAACAAAATCACCACAATGTTCTCCATCAGACTCTGACTCAAAAGCCAGGATTGTCGTGGAAAACACCTAATTCAATTTAAAATAGTAAATAGTATTTAATAAGTAATCTGGAAGTAGTATTTGATAAGTTAGTAATAAGTAGTCCAAGAGACTATAGCCTAGGGCATTGGGCGGTAGGTACCTAGTGATAGGAAAAAAAATAGATGCCATGATGCCGACGCGTAAAAAAAATTCCCTCCTGGCATTCGAAGCCGAATAGTCAATTTCAGGAATTAAATATCCCAAATCATGGCTTAGCGATATTCCTCAATTTTAATCGCCAAGCAGCCTCCATGTGCCTATCACGTCCACGTGGTATGTTTTATTTAGGATGAGAGGGGGGGGGGTGATCGAAAAGTCTCGAAGAATACGCTTTCCAACTATTTCTTCGTTCCCACTTCCTACTGTTTAATTCAGCCAGGAGCAGGATGAGCTCTTAACTCTTTGAATTAAGGTAAGTAATACAATAATTATACTGAGTTTGTTACCCCAGTTGCAATTTTTTAGCAGCTAATTCACCGGAAACTCAGTTTATACGTCTGTATGACGTTTTTGATGAATCCGTTATCTTAACTGTTTATCCTATTGCTCATTTCTTCCTATCTTTTCTAATATTTGTTATATTTGTATAGTGCTAAAGGGTAAACTGATTTTCTCTCGTGCAAAAGTAACGATTGCCGTTATAATTCTTCGAACTTTGGACCTGTTTGACGTCGGGGAAAGGACTGTTTGCGCTCTAGTCTCTTTCTCAATCTTCATTGATTTTTCTATTTTTTCTTATTCATAGAGCTACAGGTTATTTTACAGAATTAGTCAATGATGTCTACTGATTTTCTACACTAGTGCAGCACTAGCGAAACAAAGGGAAAATCCTAGCATTGTTATTCACTGTACTTTTTCTTCTACAGTCCTTTAATAAAGCGGGCAGGGGGGGGGGGCAAAATACTTGAGTATTTAAAATACTTTGTATTCTAAATACAAAATACGTATTTTGTAATTGTATTTAAATACTTTTGGAAAAGTATTTGCATTTCTGTGTTTAAAATACATTTTTGAAAGTATCTTGGGTTTTGTATTTGAAATACATTTTCAAAAGTATTTTGTATTTCACAGTGTGAAATACAAAAGTGTGAAATACAGTGGGCAAAATACTTTGAAAATGTATTTTAAATATAAATCCCAAAATACTTTTAAAAATGTATTTTAAATACCGAAATACAAATAGGTACTTTTTGAATTGTATTTTGAACAAAATACAAATACAATTTAAAATACTTTTCAAAAATTCGATTTCGATGGCAAGTAGTGCGAAAAACACGAAAAATAAATAATTCAAAAATATTAGGATCTTTAATAGACAAGTTGACAAAATGTAGCTGCGCGAAATGGCCCTGCTGCCGATGCGCAAAAAAAAAAGTAGACAAGTTATCACCAAGTATTTAGTATCGAACCGGCGAGAACTGGTGGCTCGTGAGCTGAAAAGGATGTGAGGCCGACTGTAAAAGGGATGTCGGGGGGGAGGGATAGCTCTGGGCAAGTTAGCTGAATTACATTACAGCTGAATAACCCATATTTTCCCAATAATGTCTACGCTAACGAGGAATTTTACGCATTTCGGCTCTCCCTCCTTCCCCCGAACTACTCCTCCCCCTGCTCTTTTTCGAAAAATAAAAACGTTTATCGAAGGATACTATTACTTTATAGTTTCGTTTAAAATACGGTGTCGCTAGGTTTACTTGGTGAATGATGGTGAATTTTTAAATTTGTTTACCCTTATTTTCACCCGCTTCCCTCGACCTGGAATGGCTGGTTAACGAACTTAGGCTAGGGCTCTGTATGGTCCATTTTTGTGCCAAGTTTCCATCCGCTAGCATCATTTTTGCGGCAGTTGTGCTAACAAGGAATTCGGAACTTCCACCTCCCACCATGACTACCCTTCCCTCTCCACTTTTTCGAAAAATGAAAACGTTAATCGAAGGCTGTTATTACACCAGGTTTTTGTGCCAAATATGGTGTCACTAGGTTATTCTAGGTTATTCTGGTGAATGGTGGCGAAGAAGTGGAAACTAAAGAAACGTAAAGGTTAAGGTTGGTTTCTGAATACGGCCCTTAGTCTCGGTCCGGAAAATGCAATCTCGATCTCGGTGTATCACTAATGGACACTCCAAGGCTGTCTGTTGGGCGGATGGCTTTTAAAAAAGAAAAACGAGGGTGTGATCGTCCGCGCAACTTGTCACCAAAACGTTGAAAAAGGTTCGTCTTAACGGCTCGTTTGTTCGATTCCTGGGTCGAAACCCCCTGAGATATGCGTATCCTTTCCAATTTAAAATTTTTGGCCATTTTTGCCAAACCCACCGAGGGCTTTATTAGGTGATTTTCAGGTCCTTTTTAACTATCCTCAGCCAAAAACGCGCCCATAAGGGGTCGTCGGCAATAGCCTATCGAGGCCCATGAGCGCAGTTCTTTTTTATGAGCAAGCTTACGGCAAGTGTATGTCTGAAATTATAATTATTATTATTAATTTTTTTTTGGTAGGGATGTGGAATGGCATTTACGCATGATGTGCCGGACTCCTGCCGAGCGGCAGACTACCGGCCAAAACCATCCCCCTTTTTCGGGCATCGACTGCTAGAGGTCATTAGCCCAAATTATTATTATTATTATTATTATTATTATTATTATTATTATTATTATTTATATTTGCCAGCTCTCAAATGAGAACTTGTACGAGAGCTGGATTTGAGCACAGCATCTAAACTAACTTAAACATCAATGAATCATTAATTATATAGGAACTTACAACATTTTGCTTTTACTAATAGTAAAACATTATATTGCAAAAAAATAAATAAATAACATCAATAAACATGAATCATATAACAATAAACACAATATATAAGCACAACAAAATAGTAACAGGGCAACAACCAATTCAATAAGCTTTTAGGTAGGTAACTGGAACAATAATAGTCTTATCTCTGAGACTTTTATATATTTATTATTTATATAGACTTTTCGAACGACTAGAAGTGAAATAACAATAATTGAATTTATTAAGTAAAGCCAATTTGAGAGCAAATATACTAGCATGCCTCGAATAAAAACTAGTGTTGTGTCACGTTTGTTCGTTGGGACAGTCTAGTCAAGTGCGCGGATGCGTATAATAATAATCACTGAAAGAAGAACGCATGAGAAAAATGATGCAGAAATGATGTATAAATAATTCATGGGCATCACATCAAAATCGTGAAATAATTGATCTGAAGGAAATCTATTCGATTTTATTATAGGCATATCTTGACAACAGCTTTCTGGACAACTAAAACTTAATTAATCAAATACTTGAACATGTTTCCCCACGACTTAAACAAAGGCACATCCATGGGTTGTTTAAAATACGAAGGAAACGTATTTCCAAAGCTAAATTAAAGATATGCTTCAGGGGAACAATGATGAAATTAGAGATCCTCCTACTTCATTGGTCAGGCTCTCATCTCACCAGGCCGAATGAATATACTATGAGCCACCCTTTTATTCGTGTCTAAAGTAGACTTAAAAACATATTTTTTGCCCTTCGCTACCTTATTAAGAAGCCACGCTAATTTTTCATTGTTCTGCGGGCTATTACGCAGCTAAACGTTTTGAAAAACCCTAATATTCCCCGCTAAAATTGAGAAAAAGCGTACATTCGTGGCTTAAATTGAGAAACTGCGTCAATTCGTGGTTTCTGATCCAACTTCCTGGCCAAAATTGAGAAAAAATTGTTGATGTGTAGTTCCGGCAAATCCGCGACTAAAATGAGAAAAGCGCTTCGAGTTCGAAACATCACTCATTTGCGGCAAAAATTTAGAAAAAGCATCAAATATACGCTAAAATTGAAATAAAAAACTCGCTAACTCACGGCTAAAATTAGGGAAAAGCTCTAGTTCACAGCTAAAATTGAGAAAAAACGGTCATTACTATTATTAATCATGATATAATGATATTTCCTCACGAGCTCCAGTAGGCAATCCGTGATCGCCGTGACCTCCAGCCACGCCAAACCCCCAGCCCAGTCGCCCCTGTTTCTAGTTTCGAGCCATCTGTGTAGCAGTTTAGAGCGTCCCCCCCTGCGGACATCAAACTTCTCCCTATTGCACTTTGCACACCTTGACTTGAACCGATCCCCTCAAGTCCAGCCGCTTTACTATTTCGTCACTCCTCATCTGGGTGATAGGCGCCGCCTCATGTAGCTGAGTAGCTATCCTCTTTATATGACCAATCTCCCCCACAGTGGTCCCCCATGTTCCGCGGGTTCCCAGATTAAAGCATGCCTCCATCGCCCGTACCTTTACTTCTATAGCTGTAGGGAGTACAGTCCCAACATCACTGCCGTCGGCGTGGTCCTAAACGGCCCCACAACAAGCTAACCTCTGAACCCTATTAAGTTCCCTCTGTGCCGCCTCCCACCAGACCAAGGCTCCATACAGGATTCTTGGTCTGACTATCCCTGTAAATAGCCACAGTGTCTTTGCTGAGATCAACCCTCAGGTGCTTCCCACCACCCTCCTGCATTGGTGGAATGTCTTTACTGCCCTCTTGCAGACCGCCTGATTTATCAGATCACACCGCGTATCCAAATCCTTTTCTCTAACCCGGAATACTCCATCGTCAGCGAAAAACTGGCAAAACACCTGCTCCATCGCTCAGATCGGCTACTTCATGCTTATTTTACTCCTGTCCTTCGCAATGTTTTGAGAAAAATCCTTTATTATACCAAAAAATGAGGCAATCAGGCCCATTTTGAGTGCCTAAAAGAAGATACGAAAGCTATTTCAAGAAATTGTTTTGAGCTTATTCCACTTTTATTTGTCTTTCCTCATAGATTAAGCATAGGAAAATTGAATTAAGCTGAAAAAAAAGTTTTGAGAATGGCTCTTGATCTTCTTGTAGGCACTCAAATTGGGCCTATTTGCCTCATTTTTTGGTATAACAATGGATTTTTATCAAAAAATTGAAGAAGACAGGAGTAAAATAAGCATGAGGTATTAAACTAAGTTTCTTCATACAGTTTGAGAGGAACTTGCCAGGTGCTGGGAGCACCATGGCTAATGTAGTCTAGCTTTAAGCAGTTGTCAAAAACTGCCATTTTTAATAATATCCTGATATTATCCCAGTTTACTCAAAGAATCTTTCGCTATCATTTGCCAAAATGTCTTCACTCACACAAAAAAAAGAGTGCTCTTTTCAGTGGTGTCGGTGGATTTAACCTAGGACGCTTACTTCCCATGTTACAGATGTTTTTGTTGCGAAAACCCGTGATGTGCTAAAAAACAACTAATTGATTATCTGAACTAGGAATGGAAATCTGACCTAATGTCATAGGAAATTTTTTGTTGCATTTTGGGTGTACAATCACCCCTCTCATTTTGTTCAACCAAGTACCAATCACCGTGTATTTGAGTGCTACGGGTATTGATAAATTACCCTACCAATAAAATCTCGCTTTTTGGCGATATTAGGTATTTTGTTGATTGACTGTATTTCCTGAACTAACAGACCCAGGATGCTCGGGCATGGCTTAAATTGTAGCAAATTTAGTTGGCTTTAACAATGCATGCTGTGGTCATGCTCGAAAAACTCTTTCTTCTGGCATTTTTGTTTAAAAAACCAGAAAAAGTGATTAAATTTCTTAGTTTTTCGAGTGCCATGAGCTAAGCACAAGGTTTTGAGGGTTGCAAACTTGAGTAATAACTGCTCTCATTGGCCCTAACAACACGCAACAAAAAAATCAATTACATGCATGTTTGCGATTTACCCCGATTTTTGTGTCTACATTGACTGGTCTACATTAGGTTAAATGGTATGTCACTATTTCACCATTGCGGAATGCGGAGTGCCTTGGTTCGTATACGAAACAATTTTTTTAAACTTTTTTTTTGTTCCCCCCTTTTTGGCCCACCTCAGGATTTTTTACTCAAGATTTATTAGGCTGTAGGCAAATCAAATAAAAGAGACGGCTCAAAATACAATGTCAATGACATTTTTTGGTAATTGGGTGGTCCAGTAAGGCATAGCGTTAATTTATAGCTCCCCTCAGCCGAGAACTCCCCTGCCATATTAACGGATTTGGTTCACAAGGGTCTCATACGAAAGCGCGTTCATTTCTCATTACTCGTGTCAATTTTGGGGGCAATTGCAGCAACAGCCGTGCGGTAGCGAATTTTCAACTAATTCAAACCCCTCTTTCACACCGTTCCCGTGGACCGATTCATCTGGATCACGAACTCGTCCGAGATATTCACGCTATTGATTTTTAGACCAAATTTGGTTGCCCTAAGTCAAAAATTGCGACCGTGATCGTGCTAACAACGGCGAGGGGCCATAAATATTATATAAATTATACAGGGTGGAACAGGATAAGTAGTACAAGTTTTGTTCCGACAGCAGCCTGTCGGGAAAAGTGCATTTCATTCATGCGACAATCGAGTCAAACCTCATAAGTTAGAACGATATCAATCAACTATGAATCACATTTAGGCCGTGGTATAGAAAGTCAAAATCATAAAATCGTGTTTCTTTTTACCGCAGGCCCCTTTTTTTGGCACCAACTGAGGGGGAACAAAATGATGAAAATGAAACACAGTCGGTTTGGTTGCCTATACGATATGGGAAGGTGGACTCTTGTTAGAGGAGTTATTTGCAATTAAAATCTTTATCCCGGCCTAAATTTCATTCATAATTGATTGATATCGTTCTAACTTATGAGGTTTGACTCGATTGTCGCATGAATGAAATGCACTTTTCCCGACAGGCTGCTGTCGGAACAAAACTTTTTTCAGGTTACGTTAATTTTCAGATCAGTTAAATTAGGTTAAATGGCATGTCACAATTTCACCATTGCGCAATGCGGAGTGCCTGGGTTCGAATCCGAAACAATTTTTTTTAATTTTTTTTTTGTTCCTCCCTTTTTGGCCCACCTCAGGATTTTTTACTCAATATTTATTAGGCTGTAGGCAAATCAAATAAAAGAGACGGCTCAAAATTCAGTGTCAATGAAATTTTTTGGTAATTGGGTGGTCCAGTAAGGCATAGCGTTAATTTAATAGCTCCCCTCCGCCGAGAACTCCCCTGCCATATCAACGGATTTGGTTCACAAGGGTCTCATACGAAAGCGCGTTCATTTTTCATTACTCGTGTCAATTTTGGGGGCAATTGCAGCAACAGCCGTGCGGTAGCGAATTTTCAACTAATTCAAACCCCTCTTTCACACCGTTCCCGTGGACCGATTCATCTGGATCACGAACTCGTCCGAGATATTCACGCTATTGATTTTTAGACCAAATTTGGTTGCCCTAAGTCAAAAATTGCGACCGTGATCGTGCTAACAACGGCGAGGGGCCATATATATATATATATATAGGTATGTTTAAAGACTCATAGGTGCTCTTTTAAGCATAAAAAGACTCATTGCGCCTCATTTTTGAGCACCTAATAGAGAGGACTTATGAGGATAACCACGCGCTATTCGGGGCTCGGAGCACCTATGAGGGAGCCCCTAATAGGAATTGAATTTTCATTATACAAAACGCTCAGAGAGGTACTTGCAGCGAGCAGCTAAGAGTCATTCTCGAGAAAAACAATGTTGGCAACACTGAATTAGCCGGTTTCATATTCGGGGCTCGGAGCACCTATGAGGGAGCCCCTAATAGGAATTGAATTTTCATTATACAAAACGCTCAGAGAGGTACTTGCAGCGAGCAGCTAAGAGTCATTCTCGAGAAAAACAATGTTGGCAACACTGAATTAGCCGGTTTCATTTGGAGAAGACCCGTTTAAAGCGAGATGTTTGAAAAAATTGTAACTAATCTAAAAAAAAAAAAAAAAAAACTTCTTAGTAGCCTGAACAAGTGGGATTTGTTGCCGAATCAGCAATGAAGAGCCCAGTCATCGGTCAAATGACCGTGTGAAGTGTTAGGTCCCAAAAGCATATTTGTTGAGAACAAACATACTTGTGCTCCCTGAGCAAACTTGATTTATTATTCGATTCATGTCTCACGATGGGCTCCACTGGGGTGAAAGGAGTACCAAGTAACCGCAAATTGACCGAGGGCCGTAACCGTGCTGGACCAAACCACCGACCTCCACGCGACCATTAGGACTGTCAGGGAAGGTGACCGGCTGTACTCTAGGAATCACTAGAAAGGAGAACTAACGATACTGAACACTTGGTGACCGAAGCTGACCGGACTGCTTCGACTAGGAAAAATATTAAAGTGTGGCTCCATTTTGAACTCATAAGATTATTGTGTATGATTTAGCGCAACAAAAAAATAGTGTTCATTCAGAGGGGCGGAATTGGGTATCATGGCGCGATAGAATACCTTATGGGTGGAGGAGAGGGTTGCCTTGGTTGATTGAGGCAGGTAATTTCAGACATTTTTTGCTGAATTAAGTTCTATTCACACACATCAGTGCCGTGACCGGAACTGACCAAGGCTGTAACTTCGAACGGTAAGGTAGCGAAAAGTAGCAATCTGACCCCCAGGGATTACAAGATTTGATGAAAAGTGAAAAATGAGGTTTCGTGACTGGAATTGACCGAAGCTGACCTGACCTGACCGATCCGAAATGACTCAACATAGAAGTGTGGCACCATTTCGGACTCGTATGATTTTTATGAATTTTTTGACGTCGAAAAAAGTGGAGGTTATCGGGCTTTTCACCAATTCGCATGCCTATGATCCGCCATTCATCCGCTCAGAAAAATTTCGACTGAAGTTCCGGAAACTCTAGCCTGCTCTCGATTCAGAATCAGCGCGAGTTTTTCCAAAATTGCAACCAAACCTGAAAAATCTGGTAAATAGTTGCCCCAGCTCATGAAATTCATAACCAAATCGTCCATCACGAGTTCGGTCAGCGGTCAAACGACCGTTTGAAGATCGGAGTGGTCAAGCTCGAACAAATTCATGTTGCTCAACAGTCGCTGGTCCGATTTGAGCCGTTCATCTTGCTGTCTCTATTGAAGGGGCCCACCAGGCAGATTTCATTCAAGAATTACCGCCAATTGACCAGCCGTGACCGGGGTTGACCGAAACGGTCACTATGAATTGTACAGACACGAAGTGTGGTAAATTGACCTGCAGGGTTCACAAGACCTGAGAAATACTGCAAATGACCGTTTCGTGACCGAACTTGACCGATGCTAACCGGACCAGATCGGTCCGAAATGACTGAACATAGAAGTGTGGCACCATTTCGGACTCGTATGATTTTTATGAATTTTTTGACGTCGAAAAAAGTGGAGGTTATCGGGCAGTTCACCCTTTCGCATGCCTATGATCCGCAATTTTTAAAAATTCCGCTGTTGATATAATATAGGCGAGGGGATAGCCTAATGAGTCTAACATAGAGAAATCTGCATTGTGTAATTTTTTCGAGCCAAAATCTGCATTTTTTCGCTTCCCCACTCCTAAACCACAGCTCAGAAAAATTTCGACCGAAGTTCCGGAAGCTCTAGCCTGCTCTCGATCCAGAATCAGCGCGAGTTTTTCCAAAATTGCAACCAAACCTGAAAAATCGGGTAAATAGTTGCCCCAGCTCATGAAATTCATAACCAAATCGTCCATCACGACTTCGGTCAGCGGTCAAACGACCGTTTGAAGATCGGAGTGGTCAAGCTCGAAAAATTCATGTTACTCAACAGTCGCTGGTCCGATTTGAGCCGTTCTTCTTGCTGTCTGTATTGAAGGGGCCCACCAGTCAGATTCCACTCAAGAATTACCGCCAATTGATCAGCCGTGACCGGGGTTGACCGAAGCGGTCACTTTGAATGGAACAGACTCGAAACGTGGTAAATTGACCTCAAGGGTTCACGAGACTTGAGAAATAGTGCAAATGATGGTTTCGTGACCGGACTTGACCGAAGCTGACCTGACCGGACTGGTCGGAAATGACTGAACATGAAAGTGTGGCACCATTTCGGACTCGTACGATTTTTGTGAATTTTTTGACGTCGAAAAAAGTGGAGGTTATCGGGCGTTTCACCAATTCGCATGCCTATGATCCGCCATTTTTAAAAATTCCGCTGTTGATGTAATATAGGCGAGGGGATAGCTTAATGAGTCTAACATAGAGAAATCTGCATTGTGTAATTTTTTCGAGCCAAAATCTGCATTTTTTCGCTTCCCCACTCCTAAACCACAGCTCGGAAAAATTTCGACCGAAGTTCCGGAAGCTCTAGCCTGCTCTCGATCCAGAATCAGCGCGAGTTTTTCCAAAATTGCAACCAAACCTGAAAAATCGGGTAAATAGTTGCCCCAGCTCATGAAATTCATAACCAAATCGTTCATCACGACTTCGGTCAGCGGTCAAACGACCGTTTGAAGATCGGAGTGGTCAAGCTCAAACAAATTCATGTTACTCAACAGTCGCTGGTCCGATTTGAGCCGTTCTTCTTTCTGTCTGTATTGAAGGGGCCCACCAGTCAGATTCCACTCAAGAATTACCGCCAATTGATCAGCCGTGACCGGGGTTGACCGAAGCGGTCACTTTGAATGGAACAGACTCGAAACGTGGTAAATTGACCTCAAGGGTTCACGAGACTTGAGAAATAGTGCAAATGATGGTTTCGTGACCGGACTTGACCGAAGCTGACCTGACCGGACTGGTCGGAAATGACTGAACATGAAAGTGTGGCACCATTTCGGACTCGTACGATTTTTGTGAATTTTTTGACGTCAAAAAAAGTGGAGGTTATCAGGCGTGTTACCCCCCCCCCCATGTGCTTATGATCCGCCATTTTTAAAAATTCGGCCGTTGTTAAAATGTGAGTGAGGGGTGGCTTAATGAGTCTAACGTAGAGAGATCTGCATTGTGTAATTTTTTCGAGCCAAACTCTGCATTTTTTCGCTTCCCCACTCCTAAACCACACTAAACCACAGTTCAGAAAAATTTCGACCGAAGTTCCGGGAGCTCTAGCCTGCTCTCGATCCAGAATCAGCGCGAGTTTTTCAAAAATTGCAACCAAACCTGGAAAATCTGGTAAATAGTTGTCCCAGCTCATGAAATTCATTACAAAATCGTCCATCGAGAGTTCGGTCAGCGGTCAAACGACCGTTTGAAGATCGGAGTGGTCAAGCTCAAACAAATTCATGTTACTCAACAGTCGCTGGTCCGATTTGAGCCGTTCTTCTTGCTGTCTGTATTGAAGGGGCCCACCAGTCAGATTCCACTCAAGAATTACCGCCAATTGATCAGCCGTGACCGGGGTTGACCGAAGCGGTCACTTTGAATGGAACAGACTCGAAACGTGGTAAATTGACCTCAAGGGTTCACGAGACTTGAGAAATAGTGCAAATGATGGTTTCGTGACCGGACTTGACCGAAGCTGACCTGACCGGACTGGTCGGAAATGACTGAACATGAAAGTGTGGCACCATTTCGGACTCGTACGATTTTTGTGAATTTTTTGACGTCGAAAAAAGTGGAGGTTATCGGGCGTTTCACCAATTCGCATGCCTATGATCCGCCATTTTTAAAAATTCCGCTGTTGATGTAATATAGGCGAGGGGATAGCTTAATGAGTCTAACATAGAGAAATCTGCATTGTGTAATTTTTTCGAGCCAAAATCTGCATTTTTTCGCTTCCCCACTCCTAAACCACAGCTCGGAAAAATTTCGACCGAAGTTCCGGAAGCTCTAGCCTGCTCTCGATCCAGAATCAGCGCGAGTTTTTCCAAAATTGCAACCAAACCTGAAAAATCGGGTAAATAGTTGCCCCAGCTCATGAAATTCATAACCAAATCGTTCATCACGACTTCGGTCAGCGGTCAAACGACCGTTTGAAGATCGGAGTGGTCAAGCTCAAACAAATTCATGTTACTCAACAGTCGCTGGTCCGATTTGAGCCGTTCTTCTTTCTGTCTGTATTGAAGGGGCCCACCAGTCAGATTCCACTCAAGAATTACCGCCAATTGATCAGCCGTGACCGGGGTTGACCGAAGCGGTCACTTTGAATGGAACAGACTCGAAACGTGGTAAATTGACCTCAAGGGTTCACGAGACTTGAGAAATAGTGCAAATGATGGTTTCGTGACCGGACTTGACCGAAGCTGACCTGACCGGACTGGTCGGAAATGACTGAACATGAAAGTGTGGCACCATTTCGGACTCGTACGATTTTTGTGAATTTTTTGACGTCAAAAAAAGTGGAGGTTATCGGGCGTGTTACCCCCCCCCCATGTGCTTATGATCCGCCATTTTTAAAAATTCGGCCGTTGTTAAAATGTGAGTGAGGGGTGGCTTAATGAGTCTAACGTAGAGAGATCTGCATTGTGTAATTTTTTCGAGCCAAACTCTGCATTTTTTCGCTTCCCCACTCCTAAACCACACTAAACCACAGTTCAGAAAAATTTCGACCGAAGTTCCGGGAGCTCTAGCCTGCTCTCGATCCAGAATCAGCGCGAGTTTTTCAAAAATTGCAACCAAACCTGGAAAATCTGGTAAATAGTTGTCCCAGCTCATGAAATTCATTACAAAATCGTCCATCGAGAGTTCGGTCAGCGGTCAAACGACCGTTTGAAGATCGGAGTGGTCAAGCTCAAACAAATTCATGTTACTCAACAGTCGCTGGTCCGATTTGAGCCGTTCTTCTTGCTGTCTGTATTGAAGGGGCCCACCAGTCAGATTCCACTCAAGAATTACCGCCAATTGATCAGCCGTGACCGGGGTTGACCGAAGCGGTCACTTTGAATGAAACAGACTCGAAACGTGGTAAATTGACCTCAAGGGTTCACGAGACTTGAGAAATAGTGCAAATGATGGTTTCGTGACCGGACTTGACCGAAGCTGACCTGACCGGACTGGTCGGAAATGACTGAACATGAAAGTGTGGCACCATTTCGGACTCGTACGATTTTTGTGAATTTTTTGACGTCGAAAAAAGTGGAGGTTATCGGGCGTTTCACCAATTCGCATGCCTATGATCCGCCATTTTTAAAAATTCCGCTGTTGATGTAATATAGGCGAGGGGATAGCTTAATGAGTCTAACATAGAGAAATCTGCATTGTGTAATTTTTTCGAGCCAAAATCTGCATTTTTTCGCTTCCCCACTCCTAAACCACAGCTCGGAAAAATTTCGACCGAAGTTCCGGAAGCTCTAGCCTGCTTTCGATCCAGAATCAGCGCGAGTTTTTCCAAAATTGCAACCAAACCTGAAAAATCGGGTAAATAGTTGCCCCAGCTCATGAAATTCATAACCAAATCGTTCATCAC
Source organism: Corythucha ciliata (assembly GCA_038030265.1). NCBI lineage: Eukaryota > Metazoa > Arthropoda > Insecta > Hemiptera > Tingidae > Corythucha > Corythucha ciliata. The sequence goes on along the minus strand of CM075942.1, from coordinate 41,042,506 downwards.
GACTTCGGTCAGCGGTCAAACGACCGTTTGAAGATCGGAGTGGTCAAGCTCAAACAAATTCATGTTACTCAACAGTCGCTGGTCCGATTTGAGCCGTTCTTCTTTCTGTCTGTATTGAAGGGGCCCACCAGTCAGATTCCACTCAAGAATTACCGCCAATTGATCAGCCGTGACCGGGGTTGACCGAAGCGGTCACTTTGAATGGAACAGACTCGAAACGTGGTAAATTGACCTCAAGGGTTCACGAGACTTGAGAAATAGTGCAAATGATGGTTTCGTGACCGGACTTGACCGAAGCTGACCTGACCGGACTGGTCGGAAATGACTGAACATGAAAGTGTGGCACCATTTCGGACTCGTACGATTTTTGTGAATTTTTTGACGTCAAAAAAAGTGGAGGTTATCAGGCGTGTTACCCCCCCCCCATTTGCTTATGATCCGCCATTTTTAAAAATTCGGCCGTTGTTAAAATGTGAGTGAGGGGTGGCTTAATGAGTCTAACGTAGAGAGATCTGCATTGTGTAATTTTTTCGAGCCAAACTCTGCATTTTTTCGCTTCCCCACTCCTAAACCACACTAAACCACAGTTCAGAAAAATTTCGACCGAAGTTCCGGGAGCTCTAGCCTGCTCTCGATCCAGAATCAGCGCGAGTTTATCAAAAATTGCAACCAAACCTGGAAAATCTGGTAAATAGTTGTCCCAGCTCATGAAATTCATTACAAAATCGTCCATCGAGAGTTCGGTCAGCGGTCAAACGACCGTTTGAAGATCGGAGTGGTCAAGCTCAAACAAATTCATGTTACTCAACAGTCGCTGGTCCGATTTGAGCCGTTCTTCTTTCTGTCTGTATTGAAGGGGCCCACCAGTCAGATTCCACTCAAGAATTACCGCCAATTGATCAGCCGTGACCGGGGTTGACCGAAGCGGTCACTTTGAATGGAACAGACTCGAAACGTGGTAAATTGACCTCAAGGGTTCACGAGACTTGAGAAATAGTGCAAATGATGGTTTCGTGACCGGACTTGACCGAAGCTGACCTGACCGGACTGGTCGGAAATGACTGAACATGAAAGTGTGGCACCATTTCGGACTCGTACGATTTTTGTGAATTTTTTGACGTCGAAAAAAGTGGAGGTTATCGGGCGTTTCACCAATTCGCATGCCTATGATCCGCCATTTTTAAAAATTCCGCTGTTGATGTAATATAGGCGAGGGGATAGCTTAATGAGTCTAACATAGAGAAATCTGCATTGTGTAATTTTTTCGAGCCAAAATCTGCATTTTTTCGCTTCCCCACTCCTAAACCACAGCTCGGAAAAATTTCGACCGAAGTTCCGGAAGCTCTAGCCTGCTCTCGATCCAGAATCAGCGCGAGTTTTTCCAAAATTGCAACCAAACCTGAAAAATCGGGTAAATAGTTGCCCCAGCTCATGAAATTCATAACCAAATCGTTCATCACGACTTCGGTCAGCGGTCAAACGACCGTTTGAAGATCGGAGTGGTCAAGCTCAAACAAATTCATGTTACTCAACAGTCGCTGGTCCGATTTGAGCCGTTCTTCTTTCTGTCTGTATTGAAGGGGCCCACCAGTCAGATTCCACTCAAGAATTACCGCCAATTGATCAGCCGTGACCGGAGTTGACCGAAGCGTTTATTTCGGCTGGTACGGTCACCAAAGGTAGCAATCCGATCTCCGGCGATCATGAGACTAGATAATTAGTGAAAATTATGGTTTCGTGACCGGACTTGACCGAAGCTGACCTGACGTGACCGGTCCGAAATGACTGAACATAAAAAGTGTGACAACCTCCGCCAGATACCCTAAATGAGGCGGCCACCACCCCCTCCACCCCTGTATTTTTTTTTTTTTTTTTTTCAAGCGCGGTCCACTTCACTGTGTTTACAGTTTTTTCTGTAAAGGTGAGACAAAAAAAAGAACCGAATAAACTCAAGGTCATTCTCTTAACTCTCCCTCCCTACGGACTCCACGCATTTTTTTTTTGTCACTACTTTTAAAATGATTATGCTTACGTCAAATCTCAAGACCCCCCCCCCCTCATCAACGCACAATTTTTAGCTTGCTGCCTTGGGCAAGATAAATGTAGGAAACGTAGTAGTCTAGAAGCAGGACGACTATTACATCACCGTGTCGATAATTGAAGAAGGTGCACGGTGCAGCATTTTATGCCATGAGCTGGCAGCCTTCGAAAATATTAATTAATTTCTAATGATCAATATAACTGATCTGGGGCCCTAGTTAGAGTTGTCGGGAAAAAATCCCGCACGCGGTACCCAAGGACGCTACATCAGAAATAGTACTATCTCGCCATAGCAACCACCTCACGTGAGTTTTTCCTAACAACTCTAACTAAAGGCCCAGATCGCAGTGTGGCTGTCGCCAATTTAATCTTTTAAGCAAGAGCAACGTATAATAATCTAATGAGATGAAAATAAAAATCAATGAAAATTGAATGCCGGTTGTGGTTCGGGGGTTTATGAGAAACATTTAGGCGCGAAAGGAGGAAGAAAAAGGCCGTTAGAAAGGGAAAAGGCGCGAAAGGGAACAAAGAAAAAAAGCCCGCCTGTCTAGCAAGGTCAGTCTGTGGAATAACGGAAAATAATTTTGGCGGGAAAAGTTTTCCCGCTACTTGTGGTACTGTTGACCGCTCCAGAATCAGGCCCCTGGTCGTTCAACTGCTCCAGAAAAACCGTTGAGAGCTCTCCGCGCGCATGCGCGTTGACTTGTAATATTTTGTTCGTTCAAAGCGACATTCATCAACATACGTCATCTCAACCGGTATTTTGCCTTATGCACTGCGGAGAGCTAAAAGGACGCTAGCCGTTCCTGGCTTTATCAGCCAGTGGAGCACTTGAAATATGTGGAGCAGTTCGGCGACACCCGTTTGTTTGTGAACCTATCAACCTGATAACAGTTAATTATTAGCATCCTCTTACAGCTCTCCTTAGATACTAAGCAACATGTTACTGTTGAACCTGCGTTATCGCGTACCTCGCGAACTGGGCCAAATTTCAACCACTGTGGAGCAGTTGAACCTTGGGGGGGCATTATCTTATCAACCATTCAACCGTTCCACACTTCAAGTGCTCCAAATGCATTGTTCTTAATTTCACTGGCGAAAGTTTCGACTTTTCTATTTTTAATTGGTTGTTTAGGGAATTGAAAAATGGGTGGTGGAAGGAAATGTGTTGTGCCCTGGTGTGGAGAACACGCTAGTAAAGAAAGCGATTCCACTTTTCATTCGTAAGTACAGTTCATAGCATGGTTTGTTCTTCACAAATTTCTATTTTCCGTGTTTAATTTGTGTGTAGGTTTCCGAAGGCCGTTGATCGAGCAAAATCTTGGTGTGTGGCCCTGGGATTAGCTGAAGGCCCTTTCGTAACAACTCGATTTGTTTGCTCTCGGCATTTCAAGCCCACAGATTTCACCATGATACCTGGATCACATTTGAGACGGCTAAATGAAGCCGCTGAGCCACACGCATTAGAGGTTTTGTGTAGTGTTCAGGGATGTCGCAATGTTAATTACCCAGACAGTCCGTTTGCCTTTCACAAGTGAGTGCAACGACTTTAAAACTGTGGTTATTGCACAAGAAAGGATCTTTGCACAATTTCTTTTTTTCATAGATTCCCTTATCCCTTGGAACTGAGGCGAAAATGGGTAGAGTTGTGTGGCCGACCCGGATTTATATTCCAGCCAACACATCGTGCAGCACGCATTTTTCTGCGAAGAACTTTAACAACGAATCTCTCATGGCTTCTGCTGTTCCAGATATTGGTGCTTTTGCAGAAATAGAAGATGTTGCGATGGACTTGGTATGTCTCTTGACTTTGCTTCTTTCACTTGCAGAAATTGTAATTTTTTTGGTCAATGCAGGACCTCAGCAATAACCAGGTTGATTCACTCACGAACGCTGATCCTGAAGACGCACCACAAGTGATGGAGGAATGTGAAGTGGTGGCCTACGATCCGTCTGCTTTTCGCAAGCTTCGTGTTCCATCCACTCCGACAAAAACTCGACTAAGGCGGAAAGTTAAGGGTCTTCAAGCCAAGATACGAAGAAAGAATGTCGCTATTCGTAGCATGAAGGATCTGATCGCGAACTTGAAGAGTGAAGCAAGTCACGTCTGTTGTTAACCTAGTTCCGCGCCGCATTTAGTAACGTTCTTTAGCTTAATTGGCTCCTGAGGATTTTTTACGCCGGAAGGACTTGGGGCGCTAGGGAAATAGGAGTCCACAGAAAAAAAAGCATTGTTATTGTTAGTAAGATCGCTTAAACTACGAGGATTAGTAGGTAATGCATGCAAGTCGCGGCTGTTGTGTTTTCTTGACAAAATTAATTTCTTATCGTCAAATCAGTTTGGGTTCAGGAAGGGGTTTAGCACAGAGCAAGCATTGTTTGAAGTTCACAAGTGAATTGTGGAAAAAATTGATCAGGGTTTTCAAGTTTTGGTAATTTTTTTGGATGTCAAGAAGGCTTTTGATTGTGGTGATCACTCTTTACTACTTAAGAAAATGAGTAATGTAGGTGTTCGAGGGGTGGCATTGAAATTGTTTGAGTCTTACCTGAAAAATCGACCAATTGCGACTAAATTACAGGGCGTACTGAGACTGGGAGTAGTGTGAGATACGTAACTATGGCTTGGTTTTCCAATTCTAAAGTACGGTGTAATTGTGTGGGGTTCTACATCTAATACGAATTTGATGAGAGTAAAAACAGTACAAAACTCTCTAATTAGGATTATTTTGAGACGTGGTTGGCTCTCGAGTACGGCTGATATGTATAGACACCTGGGAGTTTTAAATATTTCGCAGATTTTGTATTTTTTTCTAGTATGAATATCTTTGGAAAAATGGATTCGAATTGGACCTTTAGTCATGATTTTTCTACTAGGAATAGGCTTGGCTCTAATATTAGGTTACCGAAATTTAATTAAATTTAATCTTCGAAGCGTTCTTCTTTAATTGTCAGGCTGAAATTTCTCTATGATAATAAAATTGTATTAGATGAATTTTGCTCGTACAATTCATTTAAAAAAAAGCTAGCGGATTTTTTTGTTAGTTAATAAGTTGCATACATTGCATAAGTTGCATAAGTTACATACAGGTATAGACAACATCCGCCATATGTGATCCTTTAGAGTAGGGAGGGCTTGTGATTGGCTGGTGAGCGTAACCTACACGACCGCATGAGAAATTCCGAATCTATTTGATCCACATATGGAGGGGAGACCAAATATGGCGACTGTCAGTACTCGTAGGAACTTATAGAGCCTTAGTTCAGTGACATTATCTAAACATGGAATAATTTTTTCGTATTGCCATCAAATTTCAAATCTTATCCTGTTTTCAATATTAATGCCTTTAGCCCTAGAATAAAAAATATTATGTACACCACGAAGCTAAAGTGTCTTTTCAAGTTACAAAAATTCCGCAGAAAAGTGAAAGAAGGGGGGGGGGGCGAATGTTTTTCATCTTCCCGTAAATGATCCAGGGTTTTCGATCTGAGAGACGGTCGCTTGGTCCTCGAATAAGAAGCGAAAATGATAAAATAAGAACCTTGGGTGCTGTCTTAGAAATAGAATAAGATTGGCGTTGGCTAAATTCTGGTGGGGCGGCCGCCCCTCTTTTCCATCCTCAGATGAGGATCCTCGAGACCCTTTTTCAGACCTATGAGGTAGGCACTTCAGTCCATCTTGGTCAGTATTGCGAAAGTAAAATGATTGTGTGAAGGGGCGAAAAAAAAGCCAGATTACGATGAACAAATTTTACCTGTTGCATTTCCACGAGACAGACACAGGAAGCTTGTCCCTTAACAACTATTTGTCAATAGCTGAATTTTAAAAAATGGAGAAAGTCAAGTAAGTGGTGGGGTTGGTTGATCGATAACCCCCCTTGTTGTAAGTGAAGGAGGTGTAGCATTTTATGCCATGAGCCCTTGGAAATATTAATAAATTATTAAAAATCGATAACTGATCTAATCGTAGTGTGGCTTTCACCAACTTAATAAACTTTCAAGCAAGAGCAACATAATGAGATGAAAATAAAAATCAATGCAAGTTGAATGCTGGGTGTAGTCACATTATAATGTTTGTGCGGTTCGGAGGGGTTTATGAGAAACAAATTGGCGCGAAAGGAGGAAGCAAAAAACCGCCAGAATAGATGGAATTAGTAAGACATTCTGCACTTCAACCCTTCGTTTGGCTATTTCATCGAATGGGAATACAGGGTGTTTCCATTTACTTACTTTTCCATTAACCAGTCAGATTGTGGAGATTTGTACCGATTTTAGGCAGTTTAGCCGTAACTTTATTAATATTATTAGTTTTTAAGCCATAATACTTGTTTAATGTTATATTTTGAGGGTTTTGGCTTTTTTCTTCTTCTACTTCTTCGTTTCCTGAGCTTTCGCCTTCTTGTGCTGAAGGCATCGTCAGAGAACGTTTTCTCTGAATGGTCCTCAGAGTCGGGTCTTCCGCGACTACTATTAATAAGGATTAATATAACGATTAATAAGGACATTTCTTTATAGGCCTAAATCACAACTTGTTCTTTGTCACCACCTACTGTGTCTTCAGCACAGTTGAGTCCTTTTATCATTGCAAAATGTTTACTTTCAGAGGCCCTTTTTAGTCAAGAAAGGATGGCAAACATTCATCGTGTTTTTCTCGAGTTATTCGTGAAGAAAGACTATTTGAGTAATGAGCACTAAAACGGATTTTTCAGCAATCATTGTGGAATAATCGAAAAAATATCCGAGATGGAAGGTGATGTCAAGATACCATAATGATGCTGACCCCATGCGCCAACTTTTCTGAAAAAAGGTCATCTTGGAAACCACTTGTTGCTGAGAAAATCGACTTCAAATCCTAGTCAGCATGGGTAATATTGTAAACAATTTCAAGTTTGACGCTGAATTTCCCAGCAGGAGTGGGAGAAATTCAAGCAAATATCACTAAACGACACAGAAAAAAGTCTGGCCTTTCCAACGGTGCCATCAGATTTGACGTGACTCGTCTGGTTGCTAAGGTACGGACGATTTTCTTCAAGAAAACAAGGTCATTTTGAAAACTACTAAATCCGTGAATATCTCGGAAACTATTAGGAATCGGACTAGGGTCAATATGACTTTTTTTGACGCATTTGTGAAATTGTGACGTGGAATCACCAGCCCAAATATTGACATCCATTTCAGAAACACCCTGTATATATATTTGTAGTTTTTATATTTATGTCTGAGAATCAGTGCCGATATGTGAAGGAGGGGGAGCATTTTATGTCACGAGCTGACAGCCCTCGGAAATATTAATTAATTAGTAAAAACCAATAACTGTCCTAATCGTAGTGTGGCTTTCACCAGTCTAATTTTTTTAACCAACATAAATAATAATCTAATGAGATAAAAATAAAAATCAATGCAAGTTGAATGCTGGGCTGGGTCAGATTAAGAAGATTGGGTTGATCGTGGGGGGGGGGGGGGTTGTGAGGAATAAATAGGCGCGAAAGGTGGAAGAAAAAGACCGCCAAAGGGATGGAATTAGTTTGGCGCGAGAGAGAACAAAAAAAAGACCGCCAAAGAGATGGAATTAGTTTGGCGCGAAAGGAGGAAGAAAAAGACCGCCAAAGAGATGGAATTAGTTTGGCGCGAAAGAGAACAAAAAAAAGACCGCCATAAATAGCAAGGTCATTTCCTCCGTCAGTGTACCGGCTTTTCATCACACCATAATGGGGTAATAAATAAAAATCCTAAGTGAGATAGATCATCTCTCTCTACAACCAAAATAAGAAGCTATTGACACTTAATTAAATAAACTTAAGATTGACACTCCATGTTCTTTGGAAAGCATTCCCAGCCCTAGCAAAGCTTTCATTAGGAAGTTTTTCTGCTCCTTCTTTCTAGCTCTGAGCCGTAAATAGTGCGTCGTTGTCAAATGCCTTCTCTACCACGTGCTCAAAAATGTGCCATAATTATACTCTCTATTAGGTGCTCAAAAATGAGACGCAATGAGTCTTTTTATGCCTGAAAGAGCACCGCACGGCAAATATGCCATAATTATACTCTCTATTAGGTACTCAAAAATGAGACGCAATGAGTCTTAATATGCCTGAAAGAGCACCTATGAGTCTTTAAATGTACCTCTCTATTAGGTGCTCAAAAATGAGGCGCAATGAGTCTTTTTATGCTTGAAAGAGCACCTATGAGTCTTTAAACATAAGTCCTCTCTATTAGGTGCTCAAAAATGAGGCGCAATGAGTCTTTTTATGCTTGAAAGAGCACCTATGAGTCTTTAAACATACCTTACAAGTATTTCTAGGCCTAAGGAGCTGCTATGAGTCATTATGGCAACGCTACGCAGAATAACGTTCGCAAGCAATAGGTACTTGTTTGGTGGGACGGGTACACCAAAGGCTGACCGGGGTTCCTGATACCTTGTTCTTTTATGGTGGGGGGGGGATAGGCGAAATCTCACACTTTTCGCGACACGCCCTGGCCATCCCATCCAACGATTTCACATTCTCACAGTTCTGGGTAATTATGCTACCCCCTCCACTATCATAAATCCACTTACGAGGTACGCGAAAAAAATACAGTTTGGAGAAATATAGGATACACTTAAATAGATACGTCAAGCCGAAAACTATTTTGTGAACGAATAAAATAATTTAAAAAAAAATTATATGTTCCAATTTATCATTGGGAGCTGGAGAAAAAAGAAAACGGCAAAATTGGTCAATAACTCTGAAGAAATCAAATCACTCCTGCCTCCTAATAATTACACAAAATAATTGTTATTGAAATGAAAGGGAGCCGCTATGAGGTGTTCTTCACTTGACGTCGTTTACCTTAATTTTTCGTTTCCGAAGTTGGCAACCATGTGAGCCGGCAAGAGCCATATATATATTGCCGCGCGAGAACTAATGCGCTCATAGCGGCTCACGCTCTTAGGGGCTCCCCAAATGAGCCCCTATGAGTGTTCTTAGGTAAATATATATATATATATATATATATATATATAGCAAATCGAACAGACCTCGGATTCGTGTTCTAGGGGTTCTGAAACGTGAAAAAAAAGTATCACAACCCATATGTGCGACCATCAGGGCGAGACCAATAGTGCATTTTTTGAATGAAATGCACTAAAAAAAATTGGGTGAAAGTAGGTCTCATTTGTGATCGAAAACACCCTTTGTACCATGGTCCGAGAATCAAAACCCTACGAGATATGATTTTTCTAAAGTTTATTATGACTCACGTCACTTTTCTTAACTAAATGGGAATACCTCAGTTTCCAGCTGACATTTTGCAACTTTTGATGACAGATTCGGAAACAGCACATTTTATTCTGTCAGGATTAGCCATTTACTATAAAATTCAACCATTTTCTGGGGGCTCATGAGCTGCTCAAAGTTTTGCAAATCGAGGATTTCTAATTTTTCAAAAAAGTCAACCCTCGCTTTTCTACTCGAAATTTGAGCGCACCGACATCCCGTGGGTCGGAAAAACTTCCCCAATGTGTCCTTTTTAAAATTACTCATGAAGGTATTTTTAGTTAATCAGTGATTTTTCGGCAGAAATGACCATTTCTTAGAAAAAAAGAATGGTTTTTCTCTTCAAAATCGCTTGTTTCGACCTACAACGTTTGAACGAGCTTTGTGATTTTTAGCTTGATTGACGTCATTAAAGCTTCATCCTAAGTTTTCCCTTGAACGGGGCGGACTGTGTACGTCTGTCAAAGTCCGAAAAATGTCGCTCTCGCAGCTAGCTGTCGGATAGAGTGCATTTCTCTACTGCGAATTTTGAAGTTTTCAGTTAATTTGCAATTATTTAGCCGGAAATTGATATCAACAAGTAGAGTCATTAAGTGCACTAATTCCGTCGAATAACAGCTAAACACGCCGAAATTCGCAGTAGTGAAGTGCACCCTTGCCGACAGCCAGCTGCCGGAGCGACAGTTTTTGATATTTTGGTAGGAGTGCGCATTCCATTCGGTTCGAAGGAAAACTTTGGATAAGGCTTTATTGAGTTTTAGCATGTTTTGAATCACAAAGCTCGTTCAAATTGGGTTGGTCAAAACAAGCGATTTTTAAGAGAAAAATCATTCTTTTTTTTCCAAGAAATGGCCTTTCTGCCGAAAAATCGCTGATGAACTAAAAAAACGTTCATGAGTAATTTTAAAAAGGACAAATTGAAGAAGTTTTTCCGACCCATGGGATGTCGATACGCTTAGATTTAGTGTAGAGAAGTGGAGGCTGAATTTTTTGAAAAATTAGAGATCCACGATTTGCAAAACTTTGAGCATCTCTCAAGCCCACAGAAAATAGTTGAATTTTATCGAAAATGGCTATTCCAGTCAGAAAAAAGTGTGCTCTTTCCAAATCCATCGTCAAAATTTGCAAATGTCAGCTGTAAACTGATCTATTCGCATTTAGTTAAGAAAAGTGATGCAAGCCTCAAAAAACGTTAAAAAAATCATATCTCGTAGGATTTTGATTTTCGGACCATGGTTTATGGAGTGTTTTCGATCGCAAATGAGGCCTATTTTCACCCAATTTTTTTTGTCACACTTATCCTGTTCCACCCTGTATATATATATCTTTATGGCCGTTTCCTTGTTAGCACGATAACTCTCGTAGAAATTAATTTAGCGGAACGCGCTTTGGCACAAAAATCGGTAGTCATAAGACACCGGTCGGTATTGCATTTGGGCCAAATCGGTCAAGGTGGAGGGGGGGAAAATCGGGCTTGAAGTCGTCAAAAAATCACCAAAAATCACCAGTTGATTCTAGAAGCATCATATTCGGTACGTATACTCCATGTTAGACTAGCCTTTGATTCCCATTTTAATTTTTTGAAAAAGTCAAGGGGGATGGGGTGGTGCCCCCGGGGTGGAAGTAAGTGTGTGGTCTTGTTAGCACGATAACTCTCGTAGAAATTAATTTAGCAGAACGCGCTTTATGTAAAAAATCAGTAGTCATAAGATCCCGGTCGGTATTGCATTTGGGCCAAATCGGTCAAGGTGGTGGGGGGGGGAATAGGGCTTGAAATGGTAAAAAAATCACTAAAAATCACCAGTTGATTCTAGAAGCATCATATTCGGTACGTATACTCCATGTTAGACTAGCCTTTGATTCCCATTTTAATTTTTTGAAAAAGTCGAGGTGGAGGGGGTGGTGCCCCCGGGGTGGAAGTAAGTGTGTGGTCTTGTTAGCACGATAACTCTCGTAGAAATTAATTTAGCGGAACGCGCTTTATGTAAAAAATCAGTAGTCATAAGATCCCGGTCGGTATTGCATTTGGGCCAAATCGGTCAAGGTGGAGGGGGGGAAAATAGGGGTTGAAATGGTAAAAAAATCACTAAAAATCACCAGTTTATTCTAGAAGCATCATATTCGGTACGTATACTCCATGTTAGACTAGCCTTTGATTCCCATTTTAGTTTTTCGAAAAAGTCAAGGGGGAGGGGGTGGTGCCCCCGTGGTGGAAGTAAGTGTGTGGTCTTGTTAGCACGATAACTCTCGTAGAAATTAATTTAGCGGAACGCGCTTTGGCAAAAAAATCAGTAGTCATAAGACCCCGGTCGGTATTGCATTTGGGCCAAATCGGTCAAGGTGGTGGGGGGGAAAATAGGGCTTGAAATGGTAAAAAATTCACTAAAAATCACCAGTTGATTCTAGAAGCATCATATTCGGTATGATGATTCCATTTTGAAATAGCCTTTGATTCCCATTAAGTTCAGCTTAAACAAACCCGGCAGCAAACAGTACGAGGGAGGGTCAAACATAAACGAAACAAATCATGGTCTCAACATTACTACTTCTGGGACGGCTTAGGGTATCCGTACACAAAATGAAATGCACTCTTTCCGACCGCCAGCTGCCGGAGCGAAATTGTTTTGTTTTTCATTTTTCTAATCACTTTACAAACTTTTTTATGGTGAGTTAACTTACAGACCACTGAATTGGCTGGGGGGTGGGTGGAAGGGTTGTCACAAATATGGCCGCCAAAGTACACCTTCAGAACCTTGAATTTACCTCTACAATGTCAGGTTATCAACAAAAATGCTCACCTCCCCCCTGAGATTAATGCAAAATTACAAAAAAAGAGCCCGAGTTAGAAAGAACAAGGGGTATTTCGGGGAATTTGTTCGGTAAAAACTAAATCAAACTCGTCAACACTCTCGTTCTCAAAGCGTGGACGACTTGATGTTCATACGATTTCATTGTAAATGTCATCGTTCGTGGCACGTAGCCGTGTTTTCAAGTGTATTTTGGTGTTTATTTTCTAAAATAAGTGGCCCTGATCGCATTCCATCATCATAATAGGAAAAAGATTACATGGGCGAGACGGTCACGAGTTCAGAAAGAGCCGTTCCGTCTCTTGAGGACTGCGAAACAAGGATTTGAACAAAAGTCGCCACACTCATGCAGTTCTCGCTGTGCTCGAACCACGGGTCTTCTCATTCGCAGTGCTGGTACATATAATGTTTCTGAATTAGTTTGTTTCTTGCTTGCGAGCGATTATTATATGAAATAAACGTTCGTGATTTCTTAGCCCTGTATTTCTCTTTGCTATCAGAGGATCGACCCCTGTAGAAACATACCCAAAAATACACAACGCATCAGTAAAAAACAAGTTATCTTGAACTCAGAAACATGACGTATTCCATAAAAAACATGAGTGACGGATTTCCCGGTGGCTTCTGTCGTGATTCCCGGAAGAGGATTGGAGCTACTGCGCACGTTGAAATATCCGGAAAAGAAGTCCAACAACTCGCGCATGGTCGACCGTTTAAAATAAAGATTCTCCGGAGTATAGTTGTGGGTTATTCACTTTATTAATGCCCTGTGAAACAATCTAAAAACTCACAGTGACAATTTCTAGGCATGCTAGAGGAAAAAAGAACAAAACTAGAAACTCAAAGTGGACATGAGTAAATAAAAAACAACTTGACTTGAGGTTACTTTGTGGTTCACAAGGTGCACCTCCCACCATAACTACGGTCAACAAATTTCAAGCCCAAGCTTTCTCCATTCATTTTTATCTCTATGTTACAGACAGTTAATCGGTTTGTCGACATTATTTTTGAAATAGTTATTTACTGTGGAGTGGACGTGCTTATTATGTGACGGGACTCCGACATCCCATGTGAGTCTATGAACCTCTCCGAAATGTGATTACAATAGGTTGACTTTATGCTCCGTATCGTATACGTATCTGTTGCCACATTGAAGGGGTGGTACGTTGTTAGTTGTGCCTCGGACTGCTTTGAGGATGCGATGCATTTTATTATGTGCTGGTTTCATACTTGATAACATTTTGTCCCAGTGATTGTTTTTGTGCACTTGTAATAATTTGGTTACCAAACGATTTGATTTATTTACTATTGTTTTTAGCCAGGCAAGCTTATACCTATGATACAACTTCCTGATTAGATTTTTCAGGCATATAATAAGTTTGATGGAAGAAGGTATACTGGGTATGTTGTTTTTTGACTCATGCACTGGTATAGCCTCTTTGGCCGCATTTACTACTACGTCGGAAAAGTTGTCTACTAAATCATCAATGTAACTTCTACTACTAATTTTTGGGTTTATGTCAATGTTTGTGTCAATATAATGCCGAAACAAGGGCCAATATGCTAAACTGAATTTGAACGTTTTTTCTTGGGTCTTTTCATACAATTTTGCTTGTAAATTATACAATACTGGGTTGTGATCAGAGGACAATGCACAGGTGGACTTTGCCACAAGATGTTGAGGAGAGTTTTTAACCACAGCTAGATCTATAATACTTGGACGAGCGTTTCTACGATCAGGAAAATATGTCGGTTCCTCCGGAGCTATGATTTGAAGGTTATGTCTTAGTGAGATATCAAGAAGCTGTACTCCATTACGATTGTTACATGCACAATTCCATGAGATATTTTTTGCATGTAGATCACCTAGGATTATTACATTTCTATCCAAGTTGATTAGAGAATTCAGATCTTTTTTAATCTAGAACTCCCTTGAAAACTCTAGAAGGAGAAATGTAAGCGGACATAATAGTGACTTTAAACTTATTACTACATTCGACTTGGATGCCTACTGCTTCAATACTCGTGATATTAGTCGGAATATGAATTTGATGGTGGGTCACATTAGATCGAACCAGGATGGCTACCCCTCTACCTCTATTTTCGATACAATCAGCTCTGAACACTGCATAGCCATTGACTTTGAATTTGTGTTTTTGTTTTAGTAATGTTTCGCTGAGGGCGAATATTTGAATATTATGATCATTGAGTAGTTGCGTGAGCTCTTGTGTTTTCTGTGTGATGGACCTGGCATTCCAGCTCATCAAGGTGAAAAATTGAGAGTTAATCAATCAAATATTTTACTTACTACATCATCAATGATTATACCAATTTTACTCAGAGTGTCAGGAGCTCTGTTCAATTTTTGTAAGTCAGAGTTAATGGTATCAAAAATGTTGCCATTGCAAAAGTACGAAAACAAAGATTTAATTTCAGTAAAAAGTCATTTTATTTCGTTGCCTAGACTAGAGTCGTCTTTATTATTGCTCAGTGGTTGCCAGGCATTCTTGGAGACTTCAGAACTACGATAGGAGTTGTTCGTTGGTAGAGGCGGGTAGTCTTCGGCCTTTTAGGAATAATTTCTCGTTCCAGTAGGAGGAGCTTTGGTGTTTTGGGGGTGAGTTTTGACTCTCTTTTAGTATTCGATACAGCTTCTGTGGTTCTCCTGATGATTACCACTGCAATTCACACAGAGAGGAGTACTTTCGGGTGAGGAGACGCAATCTTTAGTGAGGTGAGTGCCAGAACACTTAACACACTTGGGAGTGCGATGACAGTTTGTAGTTAAAAACGCTGTCCAGCCTGGTAAAATAATTAAAAAGCATCACAAGCCAAGAACTGTGTGTGTCAAAATCTGCTTCACTCTATTTTTGAATTGGCAGACAACCATTCAGACAATCTGGCCTCTAGTGCTTCCTCCTTCTTAACAATACCGATTGAAAGTCGTTATCCCTCAGCATTAGTGTGGTATCGTCAGCAAACAAGAACAGCTTATCGTCTTAATACTTGATCAGATCATTAATGAAAACGAGAAAAAGAATCGGCCCTAAGATTGATCCCTGATGGGGCACTCCAATCTCTACCTTTTGAAAAGCCGAATTCACCCCATTGTGACGAACGTACTGAAAACGATTCGACAAATAAGATTCGAAAAGTTCAACGGCGTCCCTAGCAAAATTGTACTTTTTTAGAATCCGAATTAATATGCTATGGTCTACATAATCAAATGTTTTTTTCAAATCGTATGAACCCATTAATGAAAGACCCCCATTATTAAAACTGTCATAAATAACTGATGTGAAGCGGATAAGAGCACCAGTTACACTCTTCCCCTTCTGGAATCCGTACTGGCCCTCGCTAAATAGTGAATTGTGCTTTAAAAAAATCACGATTTGGTCCTTTAAATTTTTTTCAACAACTTTAGAAAACGTTGGCAATAATGAAATAAGTCGATGATTTGAAATGTCGGATTTATCACCACCCTTGTACAGAGGAATGACTGCCGCAAGTTTCAAAGCATTGGGGAAAATTTTGTTCTTTATGCTTTCGTTAATGAGACAAGTTAGAGGTTTAACAATTTCACTCGCAACTGATTTTAATTTCACAGAGTCACGCCCATCATGCCAAACGCAGAAGAATTAGATAAGGACCTGATAAGTGATAACCTTACAAACCTCATCCTCTGCAATGGGGGAAAACAAAAACTTGGAATAACAACATCTGTTGCAAACGAGAAAAAGAATCAGAATCAAGGCATTTCGCTACGCTGCTGAAATAAGTATTAAACTCCTCAGCGTCAATGTCCTTGGAAGCAGTCCCTCTCGTACAATTTCCTCTTTTCTTATTTATGATTTGCCAAACAGCTTTCGGTTTATTGCCAGAACCCTGAATGAACTGATCAATATTTGCTACTTTAGCTTCTCTGATCGCTTTTTTATAAAGTAGAGTATACGAGCGTTAAGCATTCTTAGATTCATTGCACTTTGTAAGAGAATTTTAACTTTACTATACCTAGGGACTCTGAACACGGGACTTAAAGCCCTTTTTATTATTAGAACTCGTTAAAGTGACAGTAATCCCCAAAGGGAATTTCTGTATTGTTATTCAATTTGGATATGCCAGTGAAGCCTCATCGAGAGGTGACCGTCTTTGTGTGTTCCACGGGACCTTTTTTTTGCCAACGAGCGAGCGCCAGGTAGTCGAGAAGTAGTGACTCATCCACACCACCCTTCTACCATTCACCTGTGACTCGATAAGTTATTTCACACATTTTCATGCCTACTACCTACAGAAAAATGTAACTATTTCGTACACCCCTTGATTTCTGCGATTTTTAAGAGCGAGACAAAGACAACACGCGCAGTAACCATCACGTCAAATATGTATACTGCGTCACACAACTCGAAAAGAAAATTCCTAGTAAACTCGGTCGATATTTGGCCCAGACATTCAGACGCTTTCGAGTCGTATTTTTAGGGCGCCAAACAAGGGAAAACTGCCGTGCACGAAGAACGATTCGACATTTCTATTATTTCTCTCACACTTCTTCATTTAAAGCTTCAGAGGAAGCGAAAATTAAAATTAAAAATCTCAAAAGATGAGAAAAAAGTTACTTCGTACGAAATAAAGGCAAGGTGCAAAAGAACCACGCAGGTGGAGATCACCCAAGTGTGTCCATTGTGTATTTTATACCGTAGACTCTCACAAGGTGTTCTTTGAGTTTATGACCTTCTTGGACCATTTATACAAACCATTTCTAATTAGACGTGTTTTTGATTTTTCGAAATTAGCCCTGTAATTTTATTAGTTTCTAGTTTGACCTGAATAGTTCATCGTATCATAAAGGAGGATGGCGGGGGGTTGACTTGACTCACTGACCGACCTCATATCACACATATATCGCAATAAATGCGCGATTTTCGGATTTAAAATGTGGTAATCTATTCGCCGGGTTCAATTAACTGTTGGCGGCGGATAGTCTGCTGTGTTTGTTTGCAATTGCAAACACAAACACATTTTAAAAATGCAGTTCTCAGATTTAGTCAATAGTATTTCTCTTTCTCGACAGTGATTCACGGAAATTATTTGCTGAGATTACTTGATATCGTCGTTTCTTGCCCTCTGTAACCTTTCGTGAAACAACTTTTTCCCTCTATTCATCCCCCTTGTTTTTAATACCTCGAAATAATAACATTTAGCGCTATATAAACAGGGCGAACGGTGGGATGTTTTTAAAATCGTGGCAATCCCGTCGGACAGCGTATCTCTTCAGCTTGGAGGGTCACACGCCTGCCCTTCGTTTCGCCGCCCCCGCATTAAACGGTGGCAATATCGATCGGTCGAGGAGAAACCCTCTGAAGGGTTCCTTTCACTGCTCTGCGTGTGGGTGGTTTCATTTTTTTTCTCTCTCTCTCTCAGTTTTCTCGGGAGTCCAGGAGTACCTCTTGTGTTGAAGTTATAACTTCAGGACACCAAACCCAGAAGAGGAAGTAAGAGTACATGGCACCAAAAGACTTTTCGAAGCTGACCTCTTCCGCCAGAGAGAGCTCTCCTGAAGACCACGAAGACCTTCCTCATCCTCCCACTTCTTCATAATTTAACCGTGGTAGAGAATCACACTCAGTGAAGCGAGTCTCTCACACATAGCAAACTCACTCTTGAAAAGTGTTTGTTTTGTTTATTTATTTTTAAAACGTGGACGCTGAGCGCGAGTTCGTGTATGGTTTTCTAACAATATCCTTCGAGGGTGTTTGTACGTATTAAAAAATTGTGGAGTGTTGTTTTAAGTGATAGTGCACGTCTTGACGACCACGTTACCTTCAACTTCAATGATTTCTAAGGTTGGTTCCAACGTTTTTTAAGATCAATGTACTGAATAAGAAACAAGATCAAACATGATCAGGCTGTCCTCAGTCTTTAGAGGTCAGAAGTGGCTGTCCGTCCCCAGAAATAAAATAAATGAAATGCACTAAAGAAGCAAACTTGCAAGATATTATCTTACCACTCTATTACTAGCACTTAAATTAACCCATTTGTTAGAATAAAGATTGAATTTACTACCTTACCCTTCCACAGTTGCCTCCCTATGCCCAGTACCGACTAGCGTTATACCTAACCCGCTAAACACTCTCTTAGTTTTTCCTAGTTCTGCTGCAAGCGTACCCATTTTTTTATTTTTTTTATTGTAGTATTTCCTACAAATAACTTTTTCAGCAGGTAGCACGATCACCTGTCGGGGGGGTTTTTCTTTTACAAAGAAGGTGGTAACACTATAATAGACGGGAGGGTGGGAATGAGAAAAGGCCAAGGGCACTGCATTCCTTTTTTTGTACCCTTAAATGGCCCTTTTCAAACCTGCTCCAGGTATTTTGACTGTTGCTTTGGGGTTTTTGGTCAATAGTATACTACTGGTTTTGAAGGTACAGGAAGAAAAATGTGTGCTACAGGGATTTGTTAATTTAGTGAAAATAAAGAACGTAGTATAAAAAAAAGTGATCACAGTTACCCTCTCCCGAGCAGGCATCGTTCTTATTTCACCCTTATTTGAAATGTCAAACGCTTTTCCAATTAGGAGATCTAGGAATTGACCTCCTCTTTCCCCTTGCTTGAATGCAATCGAAGGACAAAGGGATAGTAAATTTCAAAGAAATCTTGGAAATAAATTTGATTTGATTTTTGGTCTAGGACTGTATGCTTACTACAGTAAGATGGTGGGATCGGGGTTTTCGGCGGTTTGCCTATGCACCTTCCCGTGAATTCATATGTATGAACTGCATGAAATATGGTGGTGAAAATTGCTAGCCGATTGGGAAACCTGTTTGATTTTTAAATTAGTATTAAATGTAATTTAAAAATTATTGAATTAAATTACTTGACTTTATATGGAGGGGATTGTTGATGAAAGGGGGGAGGGGTAGTGTCTTTTGGATAAAATCATTATGAGTGCCACTCTGGAGATATATACATATACAGCGTACTTGAGGGGGCGGACCGCCCCGGGGCCCTAGGAAAAGCATGAAGATGGAAAAATATTAGAGATTTTTGGGTTTCATTCGTGAAAAGGATAATAATATGGGTAAGCTACTTGGTTCGTAAACGCAGATCCCCAATTTATTATGGTCCTTTAGGCGGCTAAAATTGAGAAGGCGCGCTAATGCGCTAAAATTAGGGAAAGAACACGGCTTAAAGCTTAGAAAAACACTAATATTCGTGGCCAAAATTATGAACAATGGGGCTTTACACCCCCCCCCTCACCATTGTTTTAGTTTCTCGCTATAATGCCAAATATTGCACCCACCATAGCAAAGCCTCACTATAGGCCGCAGCAAATGATCCAAACCACAACAAAACTCCAAGCCTCAGCAAAGAACCAAATAATCTTCTAACCACAGTACAACTACAGCAAAAAAAAAAAGAAGGCCCAACCACGATAGCAGAGCTCCAAACCGGCCAGAGCCCCAAATCACAGCGCAGAGCTCTTATAACCCCACAACAAAGCTCCAATCCACTGTATACTTAGCTCCAAACACAGCGAAGTGCGAAGTTCCTACCACAAAATGCTCCAAGTACCTAACCAAAGTAAAGCTCCAGCCCCCCCCCCCCCCCGAGAAGCCAAACCACAGCACCACATCAAAGTTTCTATCACAGTAGAGCTTCAACCCCTCTAAAGCGATATTTTCCTATTTTGTGGTCTTTCCTGTCTTGATTTCTGAAATCCGGGGCCGGGAGTAACAGACCCAGTGACCCCTCCCTCTCGACAGGCCTGTTTACTGCCGAAAAAACGCTAATTCACCGTTTCTGGAGGTAACTTCGGCTAGAGTTGAGAAATACGCTAATTCATGGCTAAAAGTGGAAAAAACATTAATTCGCGGCTAAAATTGAGAAAAACGGTAATGAGGAAGTAACATAAAAAATAAAAATCGCTGGAAAATTTTTTTTCTCGAAAGAAAATGACTAAATATGATCAGAAATTGAATATTAGTAGTCCAGGAGCAGATTCAAGAAAAATAGCAAAATCGTGCACTTTTGAGTCGAGCTTTCAAACTTTGCAGGTGTGTTCTAGATGGCTGATGAGTTGATTTTAAGATTGAAGGCAATCGCGACATCGCATAGGACGGCTGTTATTCAAGATAGCCGTTGAAAAGTTTAGTATTTCCGCCGTTTCAGCGCTTTTTTCAAACTCTTTCCGGGTTGAAGCGCTGTTAAGGACTACATTAGACTGCTCTGAGTTCGAAAACAACCATTAGAGCGATCAATTAATATCGCACGTGGATCATGCAGCAGCTTCTTTTACGCGTCTTTACATAAAAAAATGATTTTCCATGCTCGCCGAATTTGGATACTAAGGGCATCTCTTTCAAGTCCATTGCATTCCACCCTTGTCCTAGGGTGTCTGCAACTGAAATTTCACCTCAAACCCCAAATCGCCCCCCAGCTGGTGGAGCTACAAATGTATTCTATGCCCCGTGTTCAACTCCCTTTCAAGGGTTGAGGATCCCCGATTTTCCGCAAGATTTTTTCATGAGCGTGTCTCTCACATATGAGGGCGTAATTTGTGGTTCAGAGCCGATCCATAAAACCAATATATGGCGGCCGTAATTCGAGCTGATTTCCAATAATTACAATATTTCATACGTTTCCGACGTATTTCTCGCGCGCGACTAGCGTAAATAAGTGTCTCCAGCCAAAAACTGTTGTCATCGGACTTCAAGTAAAACTCCTTCACGTAAAATATTGAATTTTTAACGAAAGAATCGAAATATTTATGCATGACTAATTCAGAAATAATTTGAGGAAACATTTGGCTTTTTCAAGGGGGCATTTACATTCTAGTTAGAATACCCTATCCCCAACTCTATCATTGTCATGCGCGTTTTGTTGGAATTTCCATGATATTGCGCATCATGATCATATCGCCAAGTGTTTTCAGTAGGGCCATCTTAATGTGTGCTAGTCCACCCAGCATAACCACAATCTTGTCCTCACCGTAGGGTTCTGGCCAATTCCAATGAATATCTTTGGCGATTTTGAACAGAGGTTGATCGAAAGTTATAACTGGAGTCTGCCCCGGATTCAACACGTCGATAGAGTTTCGAATAATGATCATGGCGTGAGAGAGGAAGCAGTGCTGTGGACGTGGTCATTGGTGAATAAGCCCTTCTATAACTACATTATTTGCATGATGGGCAGCCCAGGAAATTCCATGCTGGTGAACTGATGTCGATTTCTGATTCAGTTTTGCTTACCTGAGAAACATGTTGACACCATTCGTCTTCTTTTGCAAAGCCGTTTCCATCACGCTGATACTCCATGAAATTTTTATAGCGATTCCAGATCTGTTCAAGACCGTGAAATGATGGGATATGTGGTGCTACTTTCTGAGCAAGAACAGTGTGAACCTCAGTGTAGTAACTCAGCAGAGTTTCTAGCTTGTTCCCTGGTAGTATGTAATATCTACTGGTACCAGTAATATCTTTTCACTGGCTCTATAATCTTTAACTTTCCCTAATAGGGGACTCTTTCATTCATGCTGTAAATCGGTTAACAAGTATTTTTCTCTGTAATAAAGCGAGGGGGAAGCCTTTTTAAGCAGCAAAAGCTATGGAATACTCCATTCCAGGCATTGCCCGAAACAAAAGTTACAGAGTGTACCGACTTTCTGCACCCGTACGGTGGAACAACCTGTGATGCATGTCGATGACACGGCTTTCATGAGCATTTGAGACGTATAGGTTTTGTTAGGCCTTCATTCCCTGGAAAAAGTTAAGGAGGGCTGGGGTGATTTGAAGGCCGATTCAACTCTTTTTGAGGGATTTATTTTATGCTTATAGGAATTTGAAAGGGGCTGAAATACGAGGAGGGAAGAACCAAGATTCAAGGTTATGGAATTGCGATCCAACAAAAACTAGTTTTTTTGGGAGGTAAGACTCCAGCTGGAATGGAACTTTTTTAGGGTGCAGTGGACATTTTTAATTGTTGAGTAGCCAGTGATGAATAAGCTGAGAAAGGTGATTCGGAGAAGCGGTGAAAGGTGACATACAGTTCAATGATCGCCGGTGGGTTCGGTTGAGTAGTAGTAGGAGTGAAATGTAAAAGGAATTATGGGAAATTTGGCCCGGTTCTGAGTTTAAAAAATAACGGATCCTGACCAGAACAATCATTTTCTGGGGGGGAGGGGCTCTATAGGCGTAACATTCAGTCTGGGCCAATTTTTCGGCCAAAGTGGGCTTCAACCCTGGGAATCATCGGTTCGATTCGATCTCTTCAGCTGGTTTGGTTTCGGTGGCATATCATCGGCGTCAGACAAGCCCCTTATCCTTATCATTAATACAGTAATTATCACATATGCAAATTGCAGTTTTTTACCAAACGAACTGACAATTTTTTAGGTAGTAACTCCTAACGTCGGTAGAGGCCCGGTGATTAACTTTTGAAAGAGCTGAACTCGTGAAAATTAGGTTTTCTTAGATCCAAATAACTTGTGAAATCGGGGTTTGGGTGAGCCTACCCTCCTATACAGTCTCTTCATCTCGTGATGGTGGTGGAGAACACCTCTGTCACCACCTCTGTGAGGGCATGCTGTCGTGGCTGTCAATCAATGATTACCCCTTGTCCTCTCCCTTCAATCAACCGGTGACTTGAACGTATAGGTACTACAAATTAGTATTATCAAAAAAAGTAGGTTCGCAAAATACAGATAAACAATTTAAGTATGTGTACTACGAGTTCGTGATGAAAAATGGGACTGCGCAGGCGTAAACAGCCCTTATAATTGGCCAAATGGCCCGTTATTCGTCCTGAAAATCCAATTTTGGCGATTTCAAACTAAAATTTTGTAATGCGGATCCTAGAAACTCGAATAGAGTGAATTTGGCCCCGGGAAATGGCTCTGAATTGCTCCCCCCCTGCGTTCACATTCGCTGTATCCATCTATAACTCTGTTATGTATGTGTTGACAATTTGTCAGTATAAAATTTTTCTCGTTTCTCTTCTGGACCCCTCAAGGTCCAGATCTGCAGCGGGGCTCGGCAGATGAATTGAAGAACACACAAAATAAGATACCTAATTTTGCTGAGTGAAACCTCCCCAAGCGGAAATTGTAGTCATCATGAATTGTGCCAAGCCCTGTCCCTCCTTCGTTCTCACGATTGTTTGAAAATTCGGCAATTTTTTGTCTTTTAAAACAAGGGGTTGGTAAGGTTTGAGGGGGGAGGCTAAAGCCCCATTAGCACCCCGCTAGATCCGCACCTTTAAATAACAAATAAGTGTAGTGTAAGCCTGACTTATTTTTTTTTTTTTTACAGCCCGCCAACTGATTTGTTGGCGTAATTGGGTCATGTAGCCAGAAGGCAAGTTGACGTTGTAATAACCTATACGTGCTGAAATTGACTTCATCTTTCCTCAGCTACATCACTTTGCTGGATTGTCCAGGTTGTTAATATTAGCCGCTACACTCGCTGACGAAAATTTTCTTATTATGTATCTTTTTTATCCCATTATCTTATTTGTTTTCCGATTTTTATACGAGTTTGACTGTGCCAAACACGGTTCAACGTTGATATTGCTATTGATGCATAGCATTAGAGGTTTATTTCTGGATGATGGGGGAGGGATCAACCCTACCCCGTGGTTTACTCCCCCATCTCATTACATGTGATACCCCCCCCCCAACCGGAAGAAGTTATTCAAAGTAAGACAAGTAAACATCTTCGACATTGTATTATCTTGCCACTTGTCACATGTTTTGTTACCTAATGGTATGAACTCGTTTTTCGTCGGTGAATCATTTCAAAATTCAAACTCCTTGAGTTGTTCGTCACTTATGACTTCTTTTTTTAAAAAAACGTTACGTTACTCTGTTTACTTTGACTACCGAGTAAGATCTACCAACAATATCGCGGAAAACTATAGCGTTTTTGCACGTGGGCTGTCTACTTTTTTTGCGTCACGTTCAAAGGCCTATAGTGTATAGGGCCTGAATTGAGTAAAAGTTGTTCCTAGTAACAAAAACACTCTTTCTTACTCGGTTATCGACACCCTTTTCCTTCTTTCTTCTTCCTTTTCTTTCCAAAAACGGAACGAATGAAATCGAAGGTTGTTTCAGCTCCTTCTTCATTTTTTACTTATCCCAGGAAACCTCAAGAAATCAGCTTCAATTTGAACTTCGCCCACATTTATTTACCCTCAAAGATGACCTATCTACTGTTTTTCATGTAACCGTGACCTTTTAAACCCCATTGACTGCACTATTGACTATACTGATCCCCTTCTGCTTCCCACTCCCACTTTTCCACCTGCTCTTCAATTGTCCGTCAAGATGTCCGACCTTGACCATTTCCCTTTTCCCAATGCGATGGGAAGAAGAAGAAACGTGTGGGCAATATATGGACAAACCAGGACGTCTTGCCGATCATCATCCAAATATGTTAGTGAAAACCGTCAGGCTGTCAGGTAAATCCTTGGAGAACAGTCAGGTGCAGCCTATTGAAATGAGCGTTACTACGATATTCCCAGGAACAGAAATCGCATTTAAACAGAATAAAATCGTGTTTATAGGAGTTTCTGGTTCACATCCTTTTCCCCTCTTTTTCCCCCAAATTAAAAAGGAAAATCCTGTTACATACTATTTTAGCGTAAATGTGGGGAGGGCGTTTATAATGGTAACTTTTATCGCTGTAAAAAAAATCTCTTTAATTAGTGATTTAAAAAAATTAACCAGCTTATTTTTCGAAACTTGGTGTTCACAGGATGCACACGCCGGAAGAGGGAGGATGTAAACGGATGATGGCCATGGCCGAGGACCCTTTTCACAATTCATCGTACCGCAGTCCAAACGAGCAGAATCTCACTAACAGGTTGGTGCTCTTTATTTATTTAAAACAATTGATTATCCTAGGCGGAAGATTAAAACAATCTCGCCGGGGCCAAAAAATCTCCTCTTATTGGTTAACAAAAACAATTTGTAAATAAAAGCGGCAAAATCCGATTTTTTCCTCTATAAAATAAAATCAATTGCTTGCTTAGCCGCACAATTATTGTAATTTTTTTTCATACGTAGAAGACATTTTTTCGACAAATCTCTCCCTTTATAATGGTATACTGTTTCGTAATTTCTAGTCTTGGATAGACTACCTCAAAGAAATCACAATATCATCAAAGTCATTAGATTCAACTCATGGAGGCCTATAGTGTTGTCCTTTTTAGAACGAGTCAATATAGACAGCTTAAAAGAAACAGCTAGGAAAAACTAAAATGATTGCCTCACGCCTGCTTTTATCGAGAAAATTGTTCAGGTCCATTTTCACCAACAAAATTATTTGATCACGTTTAGAATTGATTGTGATTAATTGTCAGTAGCAATCCATATGAATTATGATGAAATTATTGTTTGTACATTGTAAAGATATTGATAAAGATATAAAGATATTGGTGAAAATAGGTCTGAGTCTGGCCAGGGGAGTAACCAGAAATGGTCCCGGGAGGGGTGAATCCGGCTATCCTACGGATGGGTGTGACCCTGTGAGGGGGAAAGGTTCCACACGCGAGAAGCGGGTCAATCTTCACAATTGACGACATTACAGGGTGTACAATAACGAGATGCTCAGAGAAAAACCTGAGCTTGGGGACGCCATTTGGGGTCTATTTTACTATGTAGCATTTTTTGAAATTCGGCAATTTAAAAAACCTGAAAATCGCGTCCGTAAAGGCCCAATTACACCAACCGAGTGGCTCGGCCGAGTACTGGGCGAGTAGGTGATGAAGTAGGAATGAGACAGTTTTGTTATGCGTTGTCATGGCACCGCGAAGCAGAAAAATTAAACGGGAAAAAATGTTTGAACTCAATACCACGAAAATATTAACTTTTGTGCCTTTTGAAAAGTTTGCTTCCCCCCTTTTTGCGTATAATTTTTAATTTAATTTAATTTCGCGTTCAAATGGTCAACAGCCGTGTTTTTATTTTGGTCCTTTTTCTTTATTATTGTTATATAGTTCATTTTTTGTTAAATATTACATATTTTGTGAATTTCTTATATTTCTTTAATACGCTGGGCTGAAGTTCTCGAGGGGGAGAAGGGAGCGTTCTGGCCGATGATCTGAAGTTGTTGAAACCGGTCTGCTTATATTCGCGGAGTGACAAATTCTTTTGGTTGCTTGGTTCTTTGGTTTGCTCTTGGTTGGTCAAGTCAAGAATAGGGCACCAGAATTGATAAAAATATGGCGATAAGAAAAATGCGTGAATGCGAGGCGAACTCTCTCAACATTCCGTGAGCTCGGTTGATCACATTTGCATATTTGGAAATGGGAAAGGGGGGGTGGAAGAGTGTTGGGGGTCCATACTCGGCCGAATAAATAGAACATGGTTCTATTTCCTGACTCGGTCAAAATCACTCGCTCCTCACTGGGCCGAGTACTGTCTGAAGTGATTACACGGGGCTTTACTCGGCCGAATGCCGTCTCGGCCGAGCACTCGGTACGTGTAATTGGGCCTTAAGTGTCTCAAAATATGTTTGGAAAATGAAGTTTTGCTCTTGATTGAGCGCCTTTTATGCCAAGTAGAAGCGATTTGATCATCGTGAAAATGGGCTGCTCTAAAAGGAAATTTTGCGCTCTTTCCAATGAGCTCCACGGTTTTGGTATTGGACCAATTAATAAGCATAGTTCGATAAAAGTAGCGACAAGCAAAAATACCAGAAAATGGCTGATTCTGAGAAAACGAAAAGGAATTTCAAAAAACTTGACTAAGTCATTTCGGTCCCAAATAATGTGCCCAAGCTCAGGTTTTTCTCTGAGCATCTCGTTATTGTTTACCCTGTGTTGAACACATTTAGTCCTAAAAATACATTCCCTATAGAAACCGAAGGGTGAAATTACTGAAATTCGTCACATTTCCTTGTCACATAATTATTATTTCTAAAAAAAAAAAGCACGCTTAACCTACACAATTTTTTTGTTC
Organism: Corythucha ciliata; assembly: GCA_038030265.1. Classification (NCBI taxonomy): domain Eukaryota; kingdom Metazoa; phylum Arthropoda; class Insecta; order Hemiptera; family Tingidae; genus Corythucha; species Corythucha ciliata. The sequence continues at coordinate 41,015,456 of CM075942.1, read as the reverse complement.
GTTAGGCCTCGGGGATGGGGGGGGGGCGAGTGATCCGCTTGCTACCACCCCCGAAGTTACGTCGTTACGACAGTAGGACTGTATAAGGCAAATACTGATTTTTCATACTATTTTTGCCACGAATGCAATAATAATTACCCTCTCTACACATAGAGCGTAAACATGTTAGTTTTATGCAATACACACATCCATTTATTCATTTATTAGCATTCAATTAGAGTGAGGGTTTCCCAGAAACTCCCCCCCATCATGGTTCTGACAAGGTCGGTGAAGGTCACAGTTCATCGTTCAACGCTAAATGTCATTTTAGAAAAGAAAAAAAAGCCGCGCAAGTCAATAAAGAGGGAACCCCAATTACTAAAATTTAATGGAAAATTGTCGGAGGGGATACAACACAGCCCGGAGGATTTTCAGAACAATCTACGCTCTCCCCCCCTCAATTTTAATGACTAAGATGTTTTATCTTGGTATTCATGTTAGGTACAAAAACTTCCGGCTCCTTTCTTCTATGATCCTTTTTCCACAACATTATCTTCAATTTCAAATGAACTTGGGACGTTCAAGATTACGCAGTATTTGTTCTCTTTCGAAAAGGACGTTACAAGAAGCGGGGAACTATATCGGCATTTGTGAAAGATAATTTTTGTCCAAGTCTGTGGGAAAGAAAATCATCTACCCTTCTTTTCATGATTCTATCTCGAGTCACACAAAATCACGACAGAGCTCGGACGGGGTCTGGTGGGTTGACGAAGGGGCTAGAGAGGGGCGTCTTCTCCCACTTGTAAAACGCCATTCAATTTCGGAATCTCAGAACGAACGCGCTCCTCTGACTTGTTTCCCCTCTTTTTGTATTTTTCAGTGCTTCCATATACCTTACCGCGACTGTGCCACTTAAGTTTTAGCGTGAGGGGCGCGGAAAGTGTTTTTTTTTGTACGCGAGGTAGACGACGAAAGTTGCGCGAACATTTAGTGTCGGTCTAACAATCGTCAATATAAGAGAATTAGTTGGGCGTGCGCGTGTAATGGTTCCTTGAAAGGAGAAAATAAAACAAGAAAATGCTGTTTAAAGTTCAATTTCAACAACCATCGGGTGACTGCGTGAAAAAAGACCCGTAAGTTTTCCTTGTTCGAAAAGAAAAATCTCGTTCGAGGTAACCCATGATTCTGCGTGATGTGAGGTCAGTGACGTAAGCTCTGGGCTCTGGAATGTCAGTGTCACTCGTCTTACTAAGGAACGTTTTACTTGGCGTACACGTTTCGCTCACCCTAAACTTCCTCGGTAAAAAAAAGTGTAAGAATGGTCTTGAGGTTCACAGGATGAGTTTGACGTCAATAGAATAATGCGGAGGCGTTGGTAGCAAGGAGAGGAAAGGGGGTAACATAAATTAATGTGTTGCATGGGCTGTGAGACGGTGAAGGACACATTATTATTATTTTTTTTCGTTAATAAATAAGTACGTTCGACACATAGTTCACAAGAGCATAAAATATTATAATACTATTATATTATTATACCCAACATAGAATCATAATAGGGGTCATTAAAACGCCAAATGGCATTGGCTAATTAGTGCTTAAATCCAAATATTTTATCATACACCTACCTAATTGTGTATTTCATCGTATTCGGTACAAATCATTTCCATCCTAGAAAATTCGACATCGAGCAAAAATTTTTGGAGAACAGACGAACTACCGTTATTTGACTCTAAATTCTTTCGTCGTCGCGTAGGTATTTTCGTTAATTAACTCTTCAGATTTACACACGCTGTATAAATACAAGTGTGTCACATCGTCATTTATCTTGATAGAGGCGTAGGTAGGTTTTGCGACCTGGAACAATAAAATGGCTGTAGAAGGTAACGATGTTGTCAATATTCGTACTGTCGGGCGACGTTTTCATCGAGTACGGGATTTAACTAAGCGTAAAAGAATGACAAAAATAATAAAAATTCAAAAATTGTGGAGCGTTTTAATGGGTAAATGAGGGGGTGTCCTTGCGTTTGATGACGATAATAGCCAAATATATTTAATATTCACTCGCCTTCCTTTTCGAAAGTCAAATCCCCTTCTTCGCCAAACCCCTCTATAAAAATTAAGGGGATTCCTCTGAACTCTCCTCCCCTCGTAACGAATTTAAGTCCCCATTTTTCGAAAAATGGAAAAATAAATATTCAATTTCAGTGGAACCGTAGGCACTTTACATTTACAAACATTTCGTTAAAGTGGAGCCGCACTTTGAACAACCGGGGAATGCGCCCTCTAAAAAGCATAATATAATGAAAATAACGCATAATAATTCTATTGTGACAACGCGGTGTCCAAAATGGACACCAGAGGGCCGGTTTCATTGAACTTTTTATGCTACGACCGGCCATAATGAAAAATTCTCATCTTACACGGCACTGACCTCTCGAAGATCTCATTGTATAAGAGCAATTATAATTTACGAAATCGGAAATAAACGTTTGTGGACGCGGAAAAATGTGAAAAAGTGTAACTGATCGCTCTAAAAGTGATAGTCTAGGTGCCTAATCGTTCACATACCGTTTGACAAGCAGAGGGCAGCAAAACGGGTCAATCTCAAAACGGACAAACAGAGTTTTGTGGGATACGCCCGATTCCGTCGATGAATAGCAATTGGGGGAGGGGGGGCTAGAGAAATTCCAGGCGCACAGCCGAAGAGTCCAGCGACACTTCTCTCTGGGCATTTAAGCGAAAAGTGTCAGACATAAATTTCTTGATCCAGTATAAACTCTGAAACTCTGATATACATTTATGGAAGTTTGTTTTTACACCAAGGAAATTTGTGTCTGACACTACACTAAATTTCAAGCAGTATATCAAGTGTCGCGGGACACTTCGGTGTAAAAGCACCGCTGCAGCGGAGGGAAGACGACGATTAGGACAGCGAGTTCGATATTCCACCCGAGCAGCGCGAGCACTGCACCCACAGTTTCCATAAACAAGGTGAATTTATAGACGTACTCACAGTGATTTCAGCCATTTTCACGGAAATTGCACTCACAAATGCGTTTAAGAATAGAGAGTCGACCGTTTTTCAAGTCTGAGGCAATGTTTTGTGAAATGTTTCGACTCGAAACAGGGCTCACCAATACTACACCTATACTTTTATGAACGCGGCGGGGGAGGAGAGAACGCATGTGAGCAGGCCTTGCTGACAAATAATAAAATTCTCAGTTTCCATCTCAAGAAGAATAAGATAAAACGAAGGAAAAAGACTGACGGAACACGCACGGTTGACATTCTGGCAACAAAAACTCACAAGTTTTAATCTAAAAAGGGATTTTTTGCGTTGAAGGAGACGGATAGGAGACGGATCTGAGGGCACCATTGGAAAGCTCAGACACTGGGCAAGTTTTTGGGATACTTTGCCAGACGTTTCAGGTAACCATTTGAAAATGGAATTTCATGGTAAAAATGCCAGATCTTTGGTGGTTTGTGATGCTTTTGAAGAATGTAATGACAATCATTGCTCAGGAAATCTTCCGTAGTTTCCGAAACTGTGGTCACTTTTCGTGGAAATCATAACAGAAGTCGAGCAATATACGTTTTTCTGGAGCAAATTCAGTTAGGAAATAAAAACACTAAAAAAATCATAACTCCTACGAAAATGACGACATCCGCGAAGGTCGCATTCTACTCCACTTTTGACGTAGTTTTACCCAAAATGTTTTTCACACTTATCCCGAACCACCCTGTATTTTGACTCACAGGTGAGCTCATTTTGGAGGCAACAAACTAGAGGTGGTCGCATCATTAACATAGGCTAAACATACAGTACAGGAAATAAAGTCAGAATAGCGGCAAAATTAGGTCAAATTTCGAATGTGGCTCAAAAAATTCCTTTTGATGTAAAATTTGAGGATTCGAAGAGTCCGCGCCGATACAAGGTGGCGAATCCATTTTTAAGGGCGGGTACACGTTGGCCAACTCACCTCTATAAGGGGTGAAAAAAATTGCCCAAACTAGATGACTACTCCTATGCAGTTGTGTGTGCTGAGTTGATAAAAATCAACCCCAAGTCTGTGGGCTGATTACTTCTCGAGTTATGACGTAATTTGTACGAAAAAATCTTGTTTTTGGCTTGATTGGATAATTAAAAATCCCCATGCCCTACATTTGGTGATAAAGTCGTTTCATATGTCGTTTTTGAAGTAGTTTTTGGTGCTGAATCAAACACACGGTAACATGATTCTCTGAGATGAATATTATTTGGCTTATGAACGAAAATACCCGAAAAATCACGTTTTTTTTCTATACTTAAGTGTGCCCTAAAAATTTGTATAATGATTTAGGCAGGACTAACCGTGTTCTCTCATTGTATGTAGTTTTTTGTGCTGAATTGAATGAGCTGTTGTAGGGATCGCTAATCTAGCCAGCGTGTAATGTCTCCCATGATTAAAAAATTAAAAATTAAAAATTGAGGGTTGTAGGTGTGAGAGTATCTAATGAAGATATTGAAGGTAAGAAAGATCTCCCCCCCCCTCAACCCTCAACATGGGGGGGGGGGTGAAAACCCTCCCTCAAGTTCCATTATAGTACCCCTGCACAAAATTAAGACCCCCAATCCCTAGTAAGCCCATCACATAGTATTGTAATATTGCAAGTATTTGAAAAACAAATAAATAAAAAAGTAGAAAGGTATACATAAATTTTCACCCCCCAGCATTCGGAACTGAAAAATATTGCGAGATCCCACGGACCGTCAATGCCAATGAGAGATTACGAACTCTAGAAGAGTAGTAGAGATGCAATAAGCCTTTGGAGAATACAGATAATATCCCCTAGTAGGTAGGGCCTATTTGTACCCCCAGAATGGTGTTGCGTTCACGTGGTATAAAAGCTAGGTTTTCAAGTATTGAGTGGTGAAAATAAAGTCGCGCGACCCACAGGAACTTGCGACAGCATTTCGAGTGTCGCCAGCGATAATTGGTCGCCGCGACACGTGTGCATTGCCCATTGAATTATAATTATGTTTCTGTATGGTCGCGGCGATAAGTGTCGCAATGACCGCGCGACACTGGTCGCCGCGGCATGTGTGCATTGCCCCATTGAATTATATGTTTCTCTGCGGTCGCGGCGATAATTGTCGTGGCGACCGCGCGACACTTATCGCTCGTGTGCACCGGGCCTTAGGCATTGATTCATCTGTTGTTCGCCCGTACCTTGTTTGATCCTTGGTCTTGTGGTGTTTTCTGTTTTAATTGCGTAGTTTGAGAATGGCGTTGCTGCCGAAACCGCGGTCACAAATAAAATAAAACAAATAAGTGGGAGAGATCTTTCTTACCTTCAATATCTCCCATGATTTGTACGAAGGGAGTTACGTGGAAGGTTTTACCTGTTGGTTTTAGATTCCGCTGCGGGACTTTGAGGGGAACACCAGAAAGGAATTCAGGACAGGAGATCTGAGAATTGAGAACCTTCCAATTAAACAACAGAATCAAAATTCGACGTCTGCCCACTAACGACTGCAGCCCAGTCAAGCAAAGTCTGTCACTATAAGAGAGCCCAGAGACTACAAATTTATAAGATAGATACCTAATCGCTCTACGCTAAACCGATTCAAGAAAAAAGATCTCAGATTTCAAAAACGGGTCCCAAACGATGCATGCGTATTCTAGATGGCTCCAAACCAACGATCGGTACAGCAGTTTGACTGCAAGCAAGTCTCCCAACTCCTTCGTGAAGCTTTTAATAAAACATTAATTTCTTAAGGCTTTTATAAGAAATTTATAAGAAACGTACCTATACATAGCCGATCTGCGCTGAACAAGAAAAGAGATCTCATATTTCAAAAAAGGGTCCCAGACGAGGCATGCATATATTCAAGATGACTCCGAACCAACGATTGGTATATCAGTTTGACTGCAAGCGGGCTCCCGAACTCCGTCGTGAAGCGTTTAATGAAACCTAAATTTCTTAAGGCCTTATTTCTAATATTAGAAATGTGGTCGTGGAAATTGCCTTTACTGTTGAAAATTTACGCCTAAGTCATTGATCATAATAACTTCCTCCAAAACCTACGATCAATCAAAGTCCGTCAGGCCTAATGGAATTATTAAATTTGATGCACTTGCATTTTGACAGGTTTGGGCAGGCCATTGTGCTTGCACAACAGCGCAAAGGCGTCAAGATCACATTGAAGCTGTTCGCATCCTCAGCAGAAGAAATTGAAGAATACAGCGTCCGCAAGTAAAGAAAAAGACGAGAAGAGGAAGACAGATGTGCCGTCATTAAAAAACATCAAAAAGAGCTCTGGCCCAAGGTGCGAGCCTTGAGGAACTTCAGATACAACCTCTGTCCAATTCGATAATGAGCCAGGCCACACTAAACGACCTCCCAAGAAGAAAAGAGCGTATCCACGATAGGAGTGATCCATAAAGCCCATTGAATTCCAGTTTCCTGAGAAGAGCCCGATGATGCCACGAAGATGCCTTCAGGAACAACGAATTAGTGTTTTTCCTAATTTAAGCCGTGAATTAGCGACTTTTGGAAACTCTGTTCTATGAATTAGCGGTTTTTCTTCAATTTTATAGCCACGAAGTTTTCTTTTTTTTAACTCGAAGTCATAGCCGCGAATTAGAGTTTTTCTCTGTTTGACCGAGAATAAGCGTTTTCTCTCAATTTTATCCGAGAAATCAGCGTTTCACTCAATTTTAGCCGCGCATAAGTGATTATTTATTCATGTTACTTCCATTTTCCCTTACCCTCTCTTCGACTCCATACCCATTTTCCATTTTTCCCTTCCCTCTCCCATGGAAGTATGGTGTTCGCGAAAAAAATCGAGTCCCCGAGATGACTTTATTTTATATTTTATACAACCTCAGAATTTTCTTTTCAGATTTTTCCACATTTTTATGCGTGACTTCGCGAATTTTATCCGCGAATTGGCCATTTGTCTAAACTTTAGCTGCGAATGAACAATTTTTCTCAATTATAGCCTCAAATTAGCTTTTTTAGTAGTTTCAGTCAGTAATTCTTTAAATTTGACTTGGAATTAGCGTTTTTTCTAAATTGTATCCGCGAATTAGTGATTTTTCATACTAAGGGCCTGTCTATCAACGCGCTTATTCCTCAGATAAAGCTGGAATAAGTTTGGTTGCTATGGGCCTTTGCCAACATTAACGTAAAGTTACCTATTCGAGAAATTCTTATTCCACGAGGTATCCGGTGATTGATAAACCCTCCCTTAGCACTTAGCGCTTTTTCAGAAATAACGATTTCAAATTAGCGATTAATTAGCAAATTCAAATCGCGAAATTAATGATTTTGCTAAATTTTCATTATTGTAGCCGCAAAGTAGAGTTTTTTGTCACCTTAGTCTGTAATTTGCGATTTTTTCAATTTTATCCGCAAATTATAGCGCTTTCCCCGTATTGTAGCAAGGAAGTAGGGATTTTTCTTGATTTCAGCCGTGATTTATCGCTCTTTCTCCAACATTTTAAACATGAATTCGCACCTTTTTTTTACTCCTATTCGTGAGTTAGCGATTTTCTCAGTTGCAAGGCAGGCTTGATGGCCAACAAACAGCACACTAGTGCCTTATAGTAAGTTTTAGCCATAAAATTGCCTTCTTAGGGTGCGTTCATAGTGAATCACCTTCACTGCGATACCTCGATGAAACATCGATGAAGAACAAACATCAATAATTGTATGGGACTGTTCATAGTGAAGCACCCTCACTGCGATGTGATCTTCGATACCTCGCTACTTTCATCGATGATTTGAACCATATGGTTCCTCGACCCCCCTCCCGTCCGTTGCCTTTTTTTTCTTTTCAAAATCTTTCAAAGTTCACCTTCACACAATTTACGTAAGTCACGCACACCTGTTTCCTTTAAGCTTTAACCCTTATTTTGAAAAAAAAAAAGCAACGGGCAGGAGGGGGGTCGAGGAACCATATGGTTCAAATCATCGATGATAGTAGCGAGGTATCGAAGATCACATCGCAGTGAGGGTGCTTCACTATGAACAGTCCTATACAATTATTGATGTTTGTTCTTCATCGATGTTTCATCGGGGCATCGCTCATCGAGGTATCGCAGTGAAGGTGATTCACTATGAACGCACCCTTACTCTGCGATTCGGCGATTTTTTTTCTCAATTTTGGTCTGGAAGTTGCATTGAGAAAAGGTGAATGAGCGTTTTTTTAGCAGTTAAAGCCACAAATAATAACAAATTTTTCTATCTTTTTGCCGCGTACTTGCCAAAAACACAAGAACTGCGCTATAGATCGCCTTCTCAATTTTAACCGTCTTTAAGGACAAACTGCAGGGATCGGTGTAAGTATCGTGCAATGATGTTACCTCCGGAAGGCGGGAATTTGTACATTTCTCAATTTTAGCGCTCTAGTTGGCTGAATTGAATATTTAGTCGCGCACAATTTACTGAGTACCTTTCAACGTCTTATTTTCCTGATGTCGCATGGACTGAAAATCGTCGAAAGGAGCCAAATCACTGTCTAACCGGATCCCCAAGGCTCATTTTACATGGAAGAAGATACATGAACATAAAGTCTAAAATATCCCTTTTTACTTCCATGTTCCCGTAGGGAAGGAAGTTTGGTAATGGCAAAAAAAAAAAAAAAAAATTAGCTGACACCAGATTCGTGTTCCTCGACCCCGAAAAGGCCTAAATCTCGATTTTCAGTATGGCGTCTGTCGTCCGTCCTCCGTCGTCCACTTTTTTCTTGACAGATCTGGACGAGTGATGGCTCAAAAGTTGTGTCTTCATCTCTAGATGTACACCGTAAAATTTGAAAACGATTGGTTGAGCGATTTGGAAGATATTATAACAAATGTGTTCGGAGTAAAAATGGTTGGACCCTTATAATTCCAAGAGAATATTATAAAATTTGATGATCGATCGTTCAAAATCGTCATCTAGGTTCCTAGAAGACGCTGCTAAAATTTGAATAAGATTTGTTGAGCGGTACAGTTGCTAAGGTTTGGATTGCGCTTCAGCTCTTTTTTTGCCCCAAACCCATCTCCTACCAGAATTTTAGTCCGATTTCCTCTCATGAATAGATAGTTGTTCACGTGGCTTCCGCTATTCCATGCGATCGAAGAAAAACGCTAATGGGAATTTGTGGCTTTTTTCGTGGTCATCAAACTAAGCCTAAAAGAACAAAAGAACGATTAGTCTCAGGGGCGAAGCCAGCCCGTGATCAAGAGGTGGGCAGCCAGCTAGGCACGGGTCCACAGTTGGGGGGGGGGGGCACGCCTTGAGAAAAAATGTTAGCGGATGAAATCCAGAAAAACACCCATTTTTGAGGAAAACACCCATTCACGGCTAAAATTGAGTAATAGCGCTGATTCACGTTAAACGTGAGAAATAAATCTCACTATTTTTCTAAAGTAATTCTCGAGTCATTTTTTCGTATTTTAAGATTTTCGGTGGTCCCCTTTCGGATAGGGAGCCCGGGGCAGTCCGCCCTCTCGCTTCGCTGTTCGTTTGCTGTGACCTTAATTTGATATGATAACGCTTTGCCTTTGACTTATTTGGAAAATAAAAACTAGGGCGCATGTAGAATTTCATGGAGAATAAAAAGAGCCCATAAAATCACGGGTTGGTGCCATGGGCGTACGCGGCATTTCCATTGGGGAGGGTGGGGGCAAGGCAAAAAATCCTCGCGAATTGATTGACAGTTAGATACGCATACGTTCTCGTAATCATACGTAATCTCCAGGACATTTCGCATATGCGGTAGTAACATTTTTTCAAATTTCGTCCCAGAGGTTACTTCAAACCCTACTTGAACTTTCACCTTACTCATGCTCTTACCTTATTTCATGTTCTTACTTCGACATATTTAAAAAAAGGAATACTAGGTACTGCATATGCCGAATTTCCTGGAGATTGAAACGACTCGTTAAAAACCATGATTGGTGCAGAAATAAGTTGGGAAAGTTTATGTGCCGAGTAGTGTAGAGACGAGGGATGATTGGACGGGGGTTGAAGAATCACCCGTACATCTCCCCTTGATCACTCAGACGAATAGATATTTTCGAATAGATATAGTGAATGTAAGTTTTGAACAACCGATGCATTTGTATGACAAAACCCCTACCATCAGGGGGGGGGGCAAGGCCCCCCTGTGTACGCCCATGGTTGGTGCAGGAACCTTCCTCATCCATACTGGGGAGTGTTGGCGAACAACGATTTTAGGAAGCTTAAGGAATTATCTCTGAAAATCCACTTTTAATGCGTTAGGTACGGTTACGGAAAGTTTATTTCATTATTTTACTAAATTATACTAAAACATTCTTCGGGGACTAGCTAATTGCCTTGGATTAGTTAGTTTTTTTGTGATAATCCCTTCGAGAAAGAGGGGAGTTGAAAAATGATTTTCTGGTTCTTGATGTGCCTGCTCAAAAAACCATGCTTATTGTCCCAACGCCTCTGCCCGACGAAGTTTGTTGTTTATTTTGTCACGAGCAGTTTTCTATTCCAATAGTGAAGGCATACGTACTGAATATCATATTCCAGCTATGTAGTATACACGAGCTTCATGCTCTTCCCCTTTTGTACATCCGGCCGTCAGGTGGTACATGAGAATTGGCTTTAATTGAATTAAAAGGCCTCCCCCTCTTATTTTTTAAAACGCTTTTACTGTCGCATTCTTTTTTTTTTTTTAACGAGGTTCCTTTTTGTTAAACGTTTTTAACACTTTTTCTTTCTGCTCTATTCATTTCCATAGTATTAAATGCATACAAGAAGAATTGGCCGAACTCGGTGGAGGAGCGGCTCAACATTTAGGGCCTCTTCAAGCTCCTTCGTCGGGGGAATCGAGTCCGTCGTCGGACGGCGTCGCCGGCATTGGCGGTGGCGGTGGCTCAGGAAACCAAGGAGGCAGTGTGACGGAAAGATCGTGGGTTGAAGGTCTTCTCGGATGTCTCCGACCGGTGTTGACCATTATAAACAAAGCGACGTCCAAGGAGATTAAATCGTGCCACGGTAACTCCCCCCCTCTCACTCACCCGACTGTCTCTCACTTAAATAAACTTGAACGCGTTTCACTATTGTCAATTATTTTCCTTATTTGCATAGTTACGGATGACTGGGAAATTCCGTTTGAAAATATCAGCGACCTTGAGTGGCTCGGTTCGGGCGCTCAAGGGGCTGTGTTCTCAGGAAAGCTCAACAATGAAATAGTTGCTGTGAAAAAAGTTAGGGAGCAAAAAGAGACTGATATTAAACACTTACGTAAATTGAACCATCCGAATATTGTTCAATTCAAGTAAGTCCGTCCCTTTCCCTCAACTTTCTCATATTTGCCATAAATTAATTTTGTTTTTTTTTTTAAATGCAAAAAACAGAGGTGTGTGTACCCAAGCACCATGCTATTGCATCGTCATGGAATTTTGCCCGTATGGACCTCTGTATGACCTGCTCAAAGAGGGCGAGAGAATATCGCCTGACCGAATGATGACTTGGGCAAAGGAAATAGCCTCTGGCATGCTTTATCTTCACAACAATAAAATCATTCACAGGGACTTGAAGAGCCCAAAGTAAGAGGATGAAGATAAACTAAGGAGTCGTAATTTTTTTTTTGTTAACCTCACCCCTTCCTCCTCTGTCTTTTCTGCCTTTCTATAGCGTGCTCATTGGGAACAACAAGGTCGTCAAGATTTCAGATTTCGGTACGTCTCGTCAGTGGAATGAGATAAGCACTAAAATGAGTTTTACTGGAACAATTGCATGGATGGCGCCTGAAGTTATAAGAAATGAACCTTGTTCTGAAAAAGTAGACGTCTGGTGAGTAATGTTTTAAATAGTTTTTACTAAATAAGAATTCAACTAATTGGGGGGTGTTTTTAAGGTCTTACGGAGTCGTATTATGGGAGCTTCTTACTTGCGAGATTCCCTACAAGGATGTCGACTCGTCCGCCATCATTTGGGGCGTTGGAAGCGATGCGCTTCAACTCCCCGTCCCCTCGTCCTGTCCACCCGGTTTGAGTCTTCTTATGAGAATGTGCTGGAAACCCAAACCGAAGAATCGGCCTACGTTCGGCAACATACTTCACCATTTGGAAATCACCGAGTCAGAAATACTTCGCAGCTCGCCCGACGAGTATTTTAGAACACAGGAGACTTGGAAGGCCGAAGTTAGAGATCACATGTCCAGATTGGACACGTCGCGAAGTTGTCCGCAAATGTCACCGAGGATTGTGGCGGACGCGTCGGATTTGATACAGAAACGAATGGACGAATTGAAACACGCGAAAGAGATTCGACAGCATTATGAAAAACGTTTGGGGAAGGTGAATCATTTATACGCGGCTCTGGCTGCAGCGTCGGCTGAGCTTGAAGAGCGCGAGCGGGAAGTCAGGAAGTAAGTTGTATTATGTTCAGTATTATCTAATCTTTTTCTACGTTGTTATCAGAGCTGGGCATCGTAACTCAAAATTTTAACGTCACTACCCATTATTCCGTTACCGAAAAACTTGGCTGCGTTACTCGTTACCCGTCACTCGATAATTTCACGTATACCGAACATTCTCTAGAACAAAATTACTTCGCCCGATGAGGGGCCGATAGTTTATTTTCTCGGTGAAATTAGGCCTAAATCGTCTGTTTTACAAAGTGATAGTTTCCAGACAAATGTGTGTGATTTCACGGCTCTTTTCACGCCCGTTATAAGAGACTTCCGTTATTCAATGGTCGCTTATCTGGTGCACTTCTTATGATGGCTAAAGAGCCGAACACTTATGTGGTTGCTAAGGCCAAAACGCTATGGAGTAGACAGATTTACATAGGTGTACTACCCAATTAAAAATGTCCATTTAGTGGCTAAATCTTGAAGCATTCGCCGAACCAATAAATGCGATTCTTGGTGACATGCCTCCCCCCCTCAGCTAAACAAAACAGATTTTGGAATGAAGGTTTTAGTTTCTCGGCTGTTTCGGGGGTCATAGGGCCATTTTTTTTTTTTTTGTCGAACCACCAGATTCCGCCTAATAATTTCAAGTGTCACCTACTTAACAGCGAGTTGTGGTGCTTGGTCGTCTAATAAGGTAACCAGTAGTTTATTTGAATAGAATTAAGAGATTTCTGGATGAAGCTTCCTGTTTTTTGGCTGAGTAAAGGATTTCTGCTACCATATTGGCCAGTGCGATAATAATCATTGGTAGGTCAGACCGAGAGTTATGGTGCCAATTGACTCGAGGCGATAATGCTAAACTTCGTACCCTGACCAGCGAGTTGTGACGTAAATCGACTCGTAATGACCAATTTTTGACCGATACTCGATATTTCTCCTCTTCCCTCCCATGGACAATCGGACTTTGGAATGAAATCAAGTTTAAAAAATTGGCTGGATTGAATTGGTTGGATGTGAGGGTTTTTGACATGTGACGGGGAGATGTGAGTATTTTGCTGGTTGTTTGTTGTTTTTGAGAGCTGGGACTAATTGTTGTTATGTCTCCTTTAAGTTGTTTTTTTTTTAGACCAACGGATGCCTTGAAAATGGGGTGCATTTAACCCCGAAACTAGTCGGCATGTTTGAATAATTATTAAAGAATGTTTTACTCAATTAATTAATCAATTACCGAAATCAAGTTTAGCGGGGCTAAATAGCCATTTTTCCCAAGAAAGAACCCCTTTCTGATCAGTAACATGGTCATTTTTTCCTTCATAATAGCCAGTTTTGGAGTTCTAATCTTCTAATATTAAGTAATTGGTTAAACAACGAGTTATAACGCCAATTGGGGACATAGTGGCCAGTTTGGGGACGTTAATACTCGGTTTTGTGACCTAAATAGTCAGTGACACCAATTGGCCCGTAACGGCTAGTTTTGTGCTGTGTTTTGATGTCAATTGACCCGTAGTGGAGCTGTGGCCCGATAATTCCATGATTCGCAGGTTTTAAAAAAAACAACGAATTTTATTGCTTAATCTTCGATTAATTTATTTGGCCCGACGACCGACAAGTAAGATCTTTGGACAAAGTTTCCTATTTTTTGCAGGATAGACCACTTCTTAGGCTCGAACTGACATTTTTTTTTTTACCATACTAGCAAAAATAACTGGGATAGGATTAATGTACGTTTTATGTCAGAATAGTTTTATCTGGAGGACAAGGATGTCGATTTGTATTCGTACCGTTATCCGATATACCTTCTTAAAGTAACTAAATCGTATTAATCCGTTACCAAAAATTGCAACGCCGTTAACAATGGAGAAACGGGTTACTGCTCAGCTCTAATTACAAAGAATGACGTCGGCTCCGCCTAGGTCCCCAACACTAACGACTATGTTTATTTAACCAGGTTGGAAAAATCACTAAAAATGAAGCGGGGACAAAGATCTCCCGGTAAAGTCTGCCAAGAAAGGTACCGAAAACGCGACGAAGACGGTTTCTACTTAACATCTACTCGTTGCGTGCCTAAAGTACTGCCTCCCTCTCCAGGAAAGGTTAGCTATATTCCCAAATGTTAGTAATTATGAGCGTTAAATTACTCGATCCTAAATTTCTCCTCATAGGAAGAACCATGTCGCTCAACTTTGTTCACGGAAATAGACGAAACTGGCTGTATAAAAACGACCCAAGTGCCTTTGCGGCCTCGAAGGAAACCAAGACGCGCTGTAATCAGCACCTCAAGAGAGACATCAACCGAATATGAGGTCTCTATGCGAGTGTTTAGTTTTTTAGACCAAGCAAATATTTACTCAGACGATCAACAGTCTGGAATCAACTTCGATATGGATAATTCGAGCGAAGGTGCCAGCTCGAAGAGGACCTCCGACCGGTATTCAGGAGCCTCCTCGTCTGGTCCAATGGTCAGTTCCTTCACACAGACAGAGCTCGCGGAAATGTTTGACGCTGTTGACGCTCGTTGCGCCACCACGTCCGACAACTTTGACACTCGACAAGTTCAACCGATGGATCTGGCCGGCGGTGGAAGCTCCGTGGGTTCATCTCGAGCCGAGTCGCGACTCCCGAGTCCGACAGATCTGGACAACGGCAACGAACCCGAGACGATGGATTTGAGTCGATTGGGCTCGCAGTTCGATGTAAGAATATGGTTATTATTATTACTTCATTATATGTATTTATATTCTCGAAAATCTTTTATTTATTTCAGGAGACAGAACTGAACTCAAATTCTCGAATGAGCGACGACGACCTCGAGTCACTAGGAAGGAAAGTCAATCAGATTTTGACAAACAACGGTAATTGTGTTGGACTTGAGGACAGTTGTTCCAGTCGAGAGGACGATGACATTTCCACGGCCTTCGCATTTGCTCTGCGAAGAAAAAGGTACCAATTATAATTCTTTCTTTCCATCATGAACGCCCAACCCCATGCTTAACCAACCCTCTCTAAACAGTGCATCCCGACGACCCATCGGACCTGGCTGCAGGGTTCGTCGCTATAATCGCTCGTCGTCCCTCCGACAAACTTCCGCTCTTCATTCCGACGAGGAGAACACGTCGGATCGCAGCCATAGTCGAAGCTCTACGCTCGAAAGCAATCCCCCAACCGTTAAGGTATTTGACTATCAGATTTAAGTGTTTTTAGAGACGTGTCTTATTCTAATCGTCTATAGAGAAGTCTCAGCGACAAAAGTTCGGCCGAATCAGACTCCGACGATGCCAGTGAAATTACTGTCGCCTCACAGGTTCGCCCAGCCTTCGTCTAATTTTTTTGTACCTATTTGCTAAAACAAAGTATTTAATTTTCTTGGTTAACGTATCCTTCCATACGTTGAATTTTTTTTTAAACAATTGAATTCGAAAAGACTGTGATCGTTGAAGCATTCCTTTGTTGATTTTTGTACCTAGATTTAATTTGTTTTTGCTCATTTTTTTAATTTTGATCAGGTTCGTTTGTAATGCAAAATGTGCTGGTTGTCTTCTCTTTAATTAGACAATAAAAAAACAAAATTAATAGCCACTCAAATGCTTCACAATCATATTTATTTATAATAGGCGGAAAAAAGACTGCAAAATGTTTCATCTTTCCATTAAGAAACTCCCCTTCTTTGATCTCTCTTTTTTCGGCCATTTTGCTTGCGTTTAGAGGGGATGTTTTGGATTAGATGAATAGTGCATGATTCTCAATCCGCAAAAAAAAAGTTATGAAAAAATAGTACAAGTAAAAATGTAATTAGCAAATTCCATCCAATTTGTGTGTGCTTTAATTAGGTTTTGTTATTGTGAATTCAGCCAAAAAAAAGATTCAAAATACTATAATAGAGCACGTCGTTGTATACAATGTAATATAAAAAAAACTAAGCGCTTTTAGTAAGCAAAGACATGTCTAGATATTTAAAAAAAGAAAAAAGCGCATTAAAATTGATATGAGTTTGATTCGATGGCGAATCAACATGCAAATTTCGGATTTTATTTCCTGCCTTTCTCCTTCTCCTTCATTTTTTTAATCATACTATTCATACTTGAAATGAAATGAATGTTTTTAAGGGCCACGAGAGGCACCAGAGACCGAACAACACGAGATGTTGACAGATCGCCAGTCCTCATGGTGCAGAGGAGCCTCCTTCGAATGCATGATCATACGGACCTTCGTATAATTTTGATGTGGACGTGAGTTTCCTCAGCAGCCTTCGAGTTCCAAGGATGAAACTGCCATTTTTTTCAGCTGATTAAGAGTTTCTGTAACGAAAATGTTTGGCTCTAATGGCGCACAATTCAAATTTAGGTCGATTTCATATGGTGTGGAATAGGTGTAGTAAGGCCCCATTCTCAAATCATATGCTGTACGTAAAAGGAGTCTTTGCAACCTATCAAAATGTTTCATTTTTCGAGGGAATAAATTTGTTTGGTTGCATAGACTCCTCAGAACGTAAACATAGAGCTTGTGAACGGTCCTTTAGAGAATTCATTAAAAGTACAAAGGGCAAATCAGATTATGAGTTCTGCGGCAAAAATGAAATTTATTTCAATCTTCCGAATGAATTACCATGAACGTGCAATTCTGCTTCGATTGAGAATAGAAACTTCTATAGACATTTCTGGGACGGCTGCTCACCTCTGTGTTGAATGCATTGATCAGGCTAAATCAAGATTAAGATTAACTAAAACGTAACGTCAATGTCGATTCAAAGGAGAGAAATGATTTATAAACATGGAATTATCGTGACGGTGTTTTCCGTATCGCCACCGCAAAACAGCAATTAACAAAAATAAACGAAAACAATGAAACAAAATCATTATTACCATCATTATTACTAAAATTAAGATAAAACAATAAATTAACTTACCGGGTCAACGACCATAACACAACTGACTACCTAGACAAGGATCACAAATAAGAGTAATCCTTAAGGAGTTTAGTGTACGAACGGCGTATGGGCGTTCCTCCCCACTCACCTTAGCAAGGGCGAGCGCTGACATGCTGAGCCGAAATCAAAAGATTTAATTGGTTCGAGGCATCTCTCACCATACTTGCAAAATGTTTTGCTCACTGATGAAATGGGACTTTTTGAGACCGAAAAACAGGATATTTGCTAAATATTTAAAGATTGAGTGCAGTTTAATATAGTTGTAAACATTTTCTGATTTTTTAAAGCAAGTTACTTTAAATTGCTTCGCTTTGTTAGCTTATTACTTTATTGATATTAACATCAACTTTTAAGCCATACTTCTATCTACTTAGTTGATGATTTTCGTTTAAAAAAGAGTGTTTTCCCGCAAGCGCAAGTATACCTAATCAAATTAAAGGCAAATCTAGTCTTTCCGTAATCGAGTCTGTTAGTTGGCAATGGGGGGGGGGGGTATTTTTTTTTTGTTGCGGAAAACAGATTTTTTGGTAGTTTTCTCTACGTATAATAGCCCAGAACACTGCCGTTTTAGCCGTCGCTGTTTTTCTGCTAAGCAGAGCTAATTGTGGTCGGCGTGGAGTGAATACAAAGTGTTAATTTGTAGCCGAGTTGCCTACGTTGTCATACCTCGGCATCTTCAGCGTTTGAATGTCTATTGAAAAATTTTTCACTGAAGATGTCGGACAGGCGAAACCGGTTTGTAGCGGACACTCCTCAACGAGATATGACTGACGACGTCGGCAACTAAGCTATAATTCGTATCTAATTTGTATAATTACACGCCGTGTATATGGGTGACTGAAAGAAAAAAAAAACTTACACAGGATGACTGGAACTTGGTTGAACAAAATGAGAAAAAATGTTCTATGACCCTGGGTCCGTATTTCCATTCTTAGTTAGTCGAGATAATAGATTTGTGTCTCATTTTACTTCCATGTTCCCGTAGGGAAGGAAGTTTGGTAATGGCAAAAAAAAAAAAAAAAAAAATTTAGCTGACACCAGATTCGTGTTCATCGACCCCGAAAAGGCCTAAATCTCGATTTTCAGTATGGCGTCTGTCGTCCGTCGTCCACTTTTATCTCGACAGATCTGGGCGAGTGATGGCTCAAAAGTTGTGTCTTCATCTCTACAGATGTACACCGTAAAATTTGAAAACGATTGGTTGAGCGATTTGGAAGATATAATAACAAATGTGTTCGAAGTAAAAATGGTTGGACCCTTTTAATTCCAAGAGAATATTATAAAATTTGATGATCGATCGTTCAAAATCGTCATCTAGGTTCATAAAAGGCGCTGCTAAAATTTGAATAAGATTTGTTGAGCGGTACAGTTGCTAAGGTTTGGAATGCGCTTCAGCTCTTTTTTTGCCCCAAACCTATCTCCTATCAGAATTTTAGTCCGATTTTCTCTCATGATGGCTTAAAATGACCAAAACAAAATTCCCCATCGATGAACTGGTCATTTTTTCGAAATTCAATTTGGTTATTTTTAAATTAATTTTTTAAACAAATTGACGAGGATGAATTCGAAGATTCGTTTCTCTTCGATTATTTTGAGTTTTAGCGAGTGTCTTACTGATCAAATTTTGTCCATTATTTTATTCATTGATCGTGTTGAATATTTCAAATTGATAGTTACCGTTAAAGAGAACTATATTAGGATACAAAATTCATTATTCGTCACGTCGTTAGAATTTGTGTGTTCATATTTTTTTGTGTGTTATTATTGCATCAATCGTTGACATGGGATGAATATTGAGAGACATAGAGCCCTTTCCAGCAAATTTTAGAACTTTGGCATTTTTTTGAGAAAAGAACTTCAGGACAGGCTAGGGCAAATTAATTAATTTTGATGGGTGAGTTTTAATGATTAATCAATCTTGTCGGAATTGTTTCATGTGAAAGGCATGTTGTAAGCGAACGACGGGAACATGGAAGTATCGTGGGGTCCTCCACACAAACTTAATTTAAATTTCAGCCCTCAAAACTTGAGGTGTCGTCTACGGGGCAGGGGGGTCGCGAAGGACGTGCTTGAGTTCAAACAAATCTAACCACAAGAAACTCTAACCACTAAACAATCCAATCCAACAATCCAGAACAACCACAAAACCACTCTAATCCCTAAAAGCTCGAACCACAAAAAGCTGTAACCCTAAAAAGATCAAACCACAAAATGCTCTAACCACAAAAGCTCTGACCACAAATTTTGTTATATTTTTGGTATAACAATGGATTTTTCTCAAAAAATTGCAAAGGACAGGTGTAAACTAAGCGTGAAGTATTAAACTACGTTACTTCATCCAGTTTTAGAGGAATTTGGCAGGCACTGGGAGCAACATTGCTGTTGTAGTCTAACACTAGAAGGACGGCTTTTGAGTCAGTTTGACTCATTTCGCTCTTTGTTCATCTATTACTTTTGTGCTGTTCATCGGAGAATATTTCACCCTCGTGACTTTTAGTATAACCTTGAATGAAGTCCTTGGGTGCAATCTTCGTAAATGCCTGGTGGGCGCCTAGCCCCCTACGTCCAATATGTTCTTATTTGTAGGTACTATACTTTCAACAAGCTGTTTCTGAAAAATACTTGAAGAAAATCGACAGTCAACGGCTCGAGAACAGCAAACATGGACTTCAACGAAAAAGAAGAAAAAACATTGCCAAAACGCAGTCAAAATGCTCCGACGCCACGAGGTACAGTTGCGATACCTGCCAGCAATACACGTGTGGCAAAGGCTCAAAAAATAAGAAAATCTGCCATAATTGATGTTTCTAAATTTCAAGTTTGTTTGCTTTTCTTTTGCATCGTTAATACGAAAATATCATTTGGTAGGAGAATTAAGTGTTTTTGCCTCAAACCAATGAATGAATAGCATGAGTCATTTTGACTCGTAGCTGTCCTTCTAGGTAGAAAAATTTCCCGTCCTCCGTTGTCAAAAACTGACATTTTTCAAAATATCTCGATATTTTCCCAGTTCACTCCAATAATCTTTCACTATCCTTGGACAAAATGTCCGTAATCACACAGAAAAAAGTATGCTCTTTTCAGTGGTGTTGTTGGGTTTAACCTAGGACGCCTATTTCCCAAGTTACAGCGATTTTTGTAGCGAAAAACTGTGTTGTGATGAAAAACATGAAAAAATAGATTATCTCGACTAGGAATGGAAATCTGACCTTAGGTCATAGGACATTTTGTTGCATATATTTGGATGTATAATCACCCCTCTTATTTTGTTCAACCATCAAGTACCAGACAGCCTGTATAACGATCTAACTAATTCTAATGGAGTGTAGGATTCAACTTTATAGGTAGGAAAAAAACGTCCGCTTTTTGTTCATTTGCTGTTATCAGAGCAGATTTTTGGGGGAAAATCAAGACAAAATTGTCATTTTTTGACCAGAAACACGTAACATTTCTTGATTTTGCATTGCAATACAAAAAAAGGGCGGAGGAATAAGACCCATCCTACGTGAGCGAGAATTACGCAATTTCAGCGTTTAGTGTCAAGAAGCATCTTCGGCGGAAAACACCCGTAGTGTTTTATCTGTGCATTTTAGATTGAAATAGCGTGCCCGCTACTAACGCTTAAATCGCGCGGGTCCCACGTCACGTAGGACGTAGGAAATGGGTAAGGGCTTTAAGGTGGGCGTCCTCCCCCAACTGTGTTCCCGGCAGATCCAATTGTCATTTTTGCCATGTTAACAGTCTAATTGGTATCTAACAAAACTACAATTAAAGCCCCAGACATACATAACACGATTTTTGCAATTGTAATGGTGCCGATACAGATTCGCACTCGTCTCGTCTTCGTTTGCCTAGGTTCGCATTGGTCATTCGTGGGCTATTCTCACGTCTACTTAAGGCACTTGAATATTCACACGAGTGAAGAGGCGATTTTTTTCTTATCTAGATGTTGTTAGATAGATACGAGGAATTTACCGATCAGGAAAAACGCCTAGAGTTTCGAGAAACAATGGCCCTGGGTGGGGTTTGGCTATGTTTATTCCTCCCTCTGTGTCACCGTGGCAATTGGCAGCGCATTACTACGCAATTGGACTAGCATTCCAGAGGTTACGGGTTCAAATCCCGCCTGGGAGCCCATTTTTTCTCGAAGCTCGAATTGTGTTAGGCTTTATCCCCGAGTCGTCCGGGTAACATCAGTTAATTCTGTTAATCTTTTCAGTTAATCCTCATTTTGACGTAAGCGAGGGGTTTCGTTTGAAGGTCACGTGTCCCTCTAAAGGACGATTTTCGCTGCAATAAAAATTGGATGAAGTTGCGCGCAGCTCTGAAGCCTCGACACAGGCCCGCTCCAAAGTCAAGAGAATCTACAGTAAAGCAACTATAACGCCTCGTACTATCCGATGCAAAACTAAACTAATGGTTTCTTGATGTGTCTGTCATGTTGATCCTGACATCATGTATACGTTTCTGACGGAAATGATATGTTTAAAAAGATAAACGAAATAAACGAAAACATTTATTTATAATGATATCACGATCTCTTGAATTTTTAAAAACATATTCATTAATTTATTTTATTTTTTCATTTATTTACATCTGCCACCGTCGATTATATTTATCATTCAAGTTTACTTCTTTTCTTTTCAAAATAAATTAAGTCACTTTTCGTTTACAACAATGTTTTTTTATATATTAAATTAAGTTCAAATATAATGTTTGATTTGTCGAGTATAAATATATAAATGCAGTCCTCGGTATATTTCGGGCCGAGTTTACACTGATGCGGTTTGCAACGTTGGTGCCAATCCCGTATCACACCGTAAGAGTGGAACTCGGCCTTAAAGTTTCTCTCGATATAAACACTCAATACACACAGAAGTTTAAGTACAATATAATTATGTACGTAGGCTATTATTTTTAAAAACTCAAAAATTAAATTAAGCGTATTTCATGATGACTATTTTGAGCATTTTTATTTTTTCTTGCTTCAACACGCCTTTCAAAGAAAGAATAACATAGTGTTATCTAATCTTGTTTTGGTTGGTTAATAAAATATGTTTTCTTATAGTTAAAGATATTTATCACTTTTCACGTTTTAAAATAAACAATGAATTAACAAAATGGCAACTCGAATTTATTTAAAAATACGAATCTTTAAATTTCTCATTTCTGTTCAAAAATATAAGAGGTTAGTTCCACCTTGTAAGATTAGCGTACAGTCCGAGCGCATGCGCTGCTGGAAGTAACCTTAACCTTAATACGTCCAAACGTCTGACTTCAGAGCCATCACTACTTTTTAACGTACTAACTACATACTACTAACAATGTTGCGTCTATACCGTTTGACTAGAATATTGTCTTGAATATAATTAGTTTTTGATTCATGACGGCAAATTTATAAAGCGAATCAAGCAGGTTTTTTTCATCAACACTTTCAGCGGTCTTTCAAGGAACTTCGCACTAAATTATCAATTACTTCTTAAAATGTATTTTCATAACTGAGACTTGACTATATTTAACGGGTAACTTTGAGTCATCTTGAAAAATTACTAGAAATTAACTACAAAATAAATATACTTACGCATAAACAACAGAAACACGCGCGCTTCATCTTGGATCAGAGCCAGACGTGAAAATTAGTTATGAGGAAAATTATAAACAGGGACGACAGAAAAATAATATGAACCGACAGTGAGGGTTATCCAGCCGTTGGATTTGTAGCGCAAGGTCAGGGCAATGTCGACTGCCCGTCGGTCTCGTGTCATCTCCCAATGTCGGGCTCGACTAATATCTATCCCGGTAAAAGTGTTAAATTACAATGATGGGCTAATTTGGAGATGATGATGAGTTGCAAAATAAGGTAATTTACTTCGCTCAATATGGCCCAGTTTTCACTTTCACTGTGCACAGTGAGTCTGAGTTCTTTAATGAAACCAAATTTTGAATCGATTTTTCCTTCAGCAATGCCCAAATCATCGAATTTGCCTGTAATTTTCGGAATCAGGTTAAAATTAGGTTTTAGGGAGGAATTTTTAACGTTTTCTGGGGGCTTCAAATTGTAACATCTATTAGCTTTTAGGCTTACCGACAATGAAGTATCCATCGGATGTGTGATTAACCGAATCGGAATGTGGGGTTGGGTTGACCAGGGGAAGGATCTCGACAGTTGTATTGTAAAACCTATCGGATGGATGTTCTGGATTTCCGCTTCTGAAAAGAAACCTACGGGATACGAAAATAAATTAGCAATGCAACAAGTTTTTCTATAAATATTTTTGTATATTAAAAAAAAAAAACCGTTTAAGTCGCAGAGGGGGATCAAATTGGAACATCAAATGATCGCCTGGCTGGGGAAGAAGCCCCCAGAAGAAACTTTCCCCCAAGTAGGCCCGTTTCAATGAGTACTGCTTGTAGGCCTTGATTTCCGAGACAATACTGGCGGTTGGGTTCGTGTGCGGGGTAAATAATTTAATTTTCCCGAACTGCTTGTCCTAATTTTAAATGTGGGTTTTAATAGGAATTCAGAAAAGTTCAATCATTTCTCCCCCTCTCTCTCTCATCTTTTCATATAATTAATAATGTACCTTCAATTTCTGAACCTTTCCTTTTAGCGATGAATGCATTCCAATGTGTTGAAACAGCGATGGCTTATAATGAATCCACATTTCATCTTTTGCTTTCCGGCAGTGTTTCTATAAAAGAGGAAAAAACGCTATTTGTGCAACATTGAACCATTGAACACGAAACCAACGCCTACCCCTTCTAAAATAGTTATTAACAGTCACAACTAGGCTTTTTCTAATCGTATCCTCCAAAAGAGAGGAGAGAGAACGTTTGTGCACTTAGTGGGAAATGTGTACAGTGCAGAGCTTGAAAAGGATACAAACGAAAACGTGAACACGTTAAACCTATTCCCTCGGTAAGAAGATTTCCATTGCAAAAATTAGTTCAGCATTATGCATACACATCTTTTCACCACAGCAAAAGAGCTCCTCCGGATAAGTCGTCAGACGTGTTTGAAAGAATCACACTCCCCTTCACCAAACCCCTTTTCCTAACTAAATTTTTCCGGGTGACTGATCTCTTGAAAATGAAAGAAAAAACCAGACTTACCGTGTCTTTCTCCAAGTTGCACATTTTAGTGTGTATTAGATGGTCTAATAACCAGTCAACCGGTTTGTCGTTGTAAAACATGAAGAAAAACTGAATCAACCACGGAAGTTCCACGCATCTAAACATTTTCCCTGGAACATAAATGGACATAAATTTGTTGGAAAGGAACAAAAATCAAGTGTGACAGCGAGGGGGTGAACTTACCTATAAACCCCAACTGACAAAAATCTAAAACGAACCAAGGCCGTTTGTTAGCGATACGTTCAAAAGCGACTGTCTTCATGGTGCTCACGAAATGTTGACGTGCGAGAATGTCGTCTTCAAGTTGAACGTAGAACATAGCCTTGGGCTGCGAGTACATCATGAGAAAAGCGAAGTCGAGGTTTTGTTTCGTTCGCCAGCGAACGCGCTCGGGCGAGTCACCAAGAGTGAGTCGAAGTCGGGACATGTCCGGATAGTACGAGGCGGGTGGTGAGATGACTTCGAGAAGGCCGCAGTTCAACTCGGTTTCAAAGCTACGGACAGGGAAGTGGGAACAATTAGAGAGGGCAAAACCAATTTCATTCAGAATTTTGTTCAGAATGGCGAAATCGCTATTTCAGGAGAAAACAGTTGAATTTGAAAGCAGTAAGCAGTTAACATACAAACATTGCTAAATAACTGTGAAATTGCAAGACCAGAGCTAAATAGCAACGAAATCGCTATCTTGGAGCTGGTTTATGGGCTAAATAGGCTCGAAATTGCATATGGTGGCCAAAGAGTTATTCATTTTTATCGAAAGATAACAGCCGCGAAATTGCAAGTTTCGGGTATTAATTGCATGTTTCGGCGCCGTTTTTTGTGTACTCGTGGAAAATGCGAATTAGCAAATTGTCTGAAATTTGGCCTCATATTTTCTCCCAGATGAGCACATTAGCGTTTTTCACAATTTTAACCGCGAACCAGCTGGTGAATAGTCACGAAATTGCATTATTTTGAGATAAATACAACGCGGATGGCGGAATGAGCCGGGTCCATAAGGTCCATAAGCCACGTAGTCGCATATTGCCAGTAAAAGCCACGTAATCGCAAGTTCCTGAAGGACTAATAGGCACAATATTGCATATTTCAGGAGATGAATAAACTCAAAATTGCCGGTTTGGTGGCCAGCGGATAAAAGAAACCCCAGGACACTATTTCAAATCAAACTTGGTTTCTTGGTCCTGCAAAACTTGGAAATTTGCAACGTAAACGGATTTAGTTACCCAGAAATGCGTTAATTTAGGTATAGCGTTTTCCATCTACACAAAATTCTGCATTGTAGCAGTTCATTTCCACCTGCCCTCTCCGAATCAAATCTTACGTTAATGGAGAAGTTGGGTGGAACTGAATTGCAGGTGATGGAATGATCGGACGGGGTGCATCCGCTTTAGAGCCGATGAGCCAAGAGAGCTGAGAAGGCTTTGGGCTACTGGTAGCCAGGGAGAGACGGCCAAGCTCTGTTGCAAAGTGCCAGCTGGTCGACACCAGACCATGTCACCGTGTCATTACCAATCCAAGACTTCGGGGGTTTCCGCAGGCGAGACGCCTAGACTTGTCCCCACGAAGAAGAGGAGGCAGCCTACTCTGTGTTATGCGCACCTGCCGGCTGCCACAGATCTTAGTGAGGAACTACTACTCGCCCGGCTCTTCGGATACCGCGGGAGTCGAGACATCGGTGGCCTGTGGGTCCCGACTATATGGAGAGATAATATAATTAGAGATTGAATGGTCCATTGCGCATTGCGCAGCGGTGCACTCATTGACGTCACCCAGAGCTTGAAACGGGTCCGAAAATCCTTTGCTATTGATTGAAGAAGTACTGGCTGGGTTTTCGATGGGGTGAAGGAGGTTTCTTGTTCTCCCCACTTTTTGAGACAGCCAATGTGAAGAGACCTCCGGTCCCGTAACTACGTCATTAATCGCCCCATTTTCTTGTTGTTTGCGCATTCAGTGCCCCCTCTAGTAGTTATATTATCTGTATTTTACTCATCGGTGGGGACCCTACCTGCCCCCTGCTGCTGGGATGGTGGGGACTCGACCTTGCCCCCTAGATCCACTCCATGATTACCCCCTCCCCTCGTTACTAATCGACGTATTCATTGTGAGGGACTCCTATGCACTTGTTTTTATTTATTAAACCCCTTCCCCCCAATCGGTCATCCATCAATCTATTGAATGAATTTCAAGTATCTTCCAAATAATCGAAGATGAGAAGGATAGGGAGATTAGTGATTGCAGGGGGGAAGCTTACAACCGTTTATATGCTTGCATATTTTCAAAATTCATCTTTTTTCCGAATAGCCACACGGATGGCGGATGGGCAGGGAGGGGATCGGAAAAATCCCATCATCTCCCGGCTCGCTCAGCGTACGTAGTGTACCTAGAAACGGCGTTTTACGCTCAAGGAAGGTACCTGGAAATGCTCATCACGACATTTAAGATTTATATTTTGAATAATGTTTAAGTCAAATGCTTTGACTCAGCTTATGCCCAGAGTTTACGCCCCACATAACCCTCAAACTCACCAGGCAAGGATGCTCTCAAACGTTAAATTCTTAATTAAATACTAGTTTCTAATCGGTAATTTTGGATTGACTCCTCAGAAGGATTGAATTCGTACCATTCAATGAAAATCATGCGCTCGCTCCTTCTGTCTAAACTCTAAAGGGACCAACGCCGAAAAAGAAGGATGAGTCTAGAGAGCATGAGGGCATACCTGTTTACATAATGACTACTCATTAAAATTGTATAGGGCGTAAAGCCGCAAGTCAAACTTTTAAACCTTTTTTGACACGGTTGAAAAGAAGTTAAGAGGCTTCCAATCAACAGTTTTAACTCAATCGAACTCATCCCAACTCTTCTAGAATGTCCCAACTCCAACTTCTCTTCGAAAACCCGATGCTCCGTACTCAATGAGAAGGAAAGGTATCTTTTTGGGATCGGTTAATCGTAACAGTAACTCAATCCCCCAACACACATTCACCATCGAGAAGAAGCCGTCAGGGAAAAAGCAATTTCACTCTCTCCAGGCCACGACTCTTCCATCTCTGAAGGATGAGGGGGAACGAGAGAATCGCAAATTAGTTTTTGAGTAAATGCGATGCGTCGGGGTAGACCTAATTCACTTCGAACGTAAAGTGGGTAGTGGGTAAGGGGGGGAGGGATGAATTGGAATCATGAAGGTAGGCCTTATTTGTATTAATTTCTCGGTGTATGAGCTTGTAAAATGAATGAACTTCATTAACTTGTGAAAATTAATAGGCATCGTGTTATAGATAATTACGGAAAAGGTAGAAATATGAGCATTTTAGTTGGGTTGAACGAAATTCAATTTAACTAGGTCTGGATGCTGATATTAAGGTCTGTTTATACAAGAATGTGGTAGCTGATGAGAGATAAAAAAGTACTTACTGCGCTTTTATTTCGCTGATCACTTGCAAAACGTATTCTTCGTCGGTCTGCAGGGAAGAACAAATTTAATTTTTGAGCGAAAATGAGAAAAAAGATATGAAGCAATACCTCGGCTATGAGGACAACAATTAATGAGTCATCTTGCTCAGCCTTGCTCATGCTTTCGACCAAATTCTGGATGGTGGCCAAAAGGTAACTTTGAACATCCCTTTTAACAGTTGGCACACCCATGACAACTGACACTAGAGACGAAGCAAATGTTACTGAACAGTTCGCCGAGTGATTCACCAAAGCAGTGAACACATACCTCCCGTTCGGCCTTTCGACAACCAAAATGCCGGTCGAAGACTCGCCGGATTCAATAGTAAATGAGGTAGAAAATGATAGGCCGACGGAAGTCGAAGACTGCGACCGGCCGCAGTTCCATTGTTTATCAGGTATCGTGCTTCAGGGGGAAGGAGATTCGACGGTGAAGACACGTTATTGTTGTTGTTGCTGTTGAACGAGTCGGACAACAATTGCGACAGATGCTGACTGAGGGCTTGGACGTCCTCTTCCCTCGATCGATACATGGCGTCCAAATGTTGGAGTCGTAGTTGAAGTTCGGCCAGTCGTTCGACGAGAGCCTCTTCACCCGTCATATCTGCACACAACAAACAAAACAAACCTGTTTGAATTTGAAGAATTTAAAATTCATTCTAGTTTACGAATTTAAAATTCATTTTCCGTCGAACAGGCAAAGGGCGGAAGTCGACGATGAGGCATACAAAACGAGAGAGAAACAACTAACTTCTTAAATTCTGACTCATAGCGTACTCCTCCCTCAAGGCAAGGCAATTGCGTCAAGCTCATGCCAATAAGCCCTCCTTTACAAACAACCATCTCAAGTTTTTCAATGGGAGGGAGGAAAACTCGTTAATTTTGGGAGTTAAAGGGGGAGTCTTGGAATGAAGTCGTTAAAAAACTCTTCCGAATACTTTTGGTGCGCCTATATTTTTTGTAATCTCGTCAGATTAACACAAGGATAACAAGGTAAAAAAGTGTGACATCAAAGAACATCAAGTGGGGTTCTCGTTACAGGACACGACGAGGGAAAAGATAAAAAGCAAAGCAAGTCCTCTTGGAAATTGAAAATTCTTTGTTGCTTCAAAGGCTCTTAGGGCAGAAATAAAACTCTTGGCTTTCACTATACAATTAGATACCTACGCCATATCGAATGAGGAAGTAACATAAAAAATAAAAATCGCTGGAAAAATTTTTTTTCGAAAGAAAATGACTAAATATGACCAGAAACTGAATATTAGTGCGTTAATGATTGATTTCGATTTATAGCGAAATAATAAAACTTGCCAATTTTTTTTCTTACCTTAAACGTCCGGTCTGTGACTCGTGACGTAGTTAAGGGGTTGTGACCCCTCCCAACCCTCAGCATCAATGCTGTTATCATGTCTTGTCCTTTCCATTCTCTTAAGTCCTACTGTGTTTGATTTGTGGGAAGCAATTGTGAAGGTCACGCGAACGCCGTTATTACGTCATCAGTCTATCTAGCCTATTTCAAATGGGTCCCGTAACCCAGTAGTTTTAAAAATTAATAAAAAAATATAGGGCCTGATTTCATTTGATCGATCGTGTTTTCATGAGTTTTGGTACCAAACCTATCACGTTTTTTCGATGAGGCATATAAATACTTCCAGGTAAATAAATAAATACAAATTTAAACCCATTCAGAAACATTTTTATTTATAAACATAAGTTGGCATATTTGAAATCCCGCCAAAACGAGCATTTTCCGCAACGTAATATCCCTTGTATTCTCTGTCCTTTTCATGCCTCTAAATATCTCATCTGTTTATCCTCAATTATTTTATTATTGGAGAGCTCTAGCAGAGAAAATAAGACAAAGAAACAAAACAAACCGCTCCCCGACAGCAACGTTACAGGTGATTTTTTTCGGAAAGCACCGATGACACAAACATGCTAGCTGGCGTGTTTGAAATGACCTAAAACTTCAAAAATCGCGTACTTATTAACTTTTGGGTTATTTTACGAACGGATCACGATTTATGCTCTGTTTTAGTGTAAATAAACCTTAAAAATCGATTTATGAATAAGTTCTCTGACCCATGAAACTTCCTCATTGCCAGAAGTAATCTCTATGAATTTTAATAAAATTTGGTATTTTAATAAAATTTAATAAATTAAATATAATTTAATTAAATTAAATTGATATCTTTCAGGGCACAGCCCAACACGATTCGAGTTTGGAGAAAAAATGTGCTCCCCGGCAGGATTTGAACCCGCAACCTCTGGATTACTAGTCCAGAACTCTGCCAATTGCGCCACGGTGACGCATTTGGCAGTCGTACTGCGAGGGATCAGCCAAGCCAAACCCCACTCAGGGCTATTGTTTCTCGAAAATCTAGGCGCTTCTCCTTTTTCCACGCCGATGGTAAAACACGTCAATCCTATCGTATCAAGACGTACCTAGTTCGATAAATGTTGACGCAGGTATTTTAATTAAATAAAGTAAATAAAATTGATTTCTTTCCGGACGAATGATATGATATGATTGCGGGTTCAAGTCCCGCAGAGAGCCCATTTTTTCTCGAAGCTCGAATCGTGCTGGGCCGTGCCCTCCCAGCGTCGCCCGAAAATATATCTATTTAATTTAATTAAATTGTATTTAATTTATTAAATTTTATTAAAATATTTTCTCTTATGATTTGTTATATAGTATATATCCATTAATTTGTTGATGCGTATATTTTATTTGTTCTCTAGTATTTTTAATGAAATTTTACTCAATTTTGCTACATCACACTAAATACATGCTGGGCAGTAGAAATCTTCCAGTATGTCAAAGGCCTAAAAGATTACTTATAAACTCTGCTAACTGTAAGCTCTGATTACCAAAGACTATAGGCGGTCTAAGTCACTTCATCACCAACCAATTCAGACAATTTATTGAACAGAACTAACGGCTTATACTGCAATAGAA
This sequence comes from Corythucha ciliata, assembly GCA_038030265.1. Classification (NCBI taxonomy): domain Eukaryota; kingdom Metazoa; phylum Arthropoda; class Insecta; order Hemiptera; family Tingidae; genus Corythucha; species Corythucha ciliata. The sequence goes on along the minus strand of CM075942.1, from coordinate 40,984,643 downwards.
TTTTTTTGCAAATGCAAAGAAAAGTATACGTAGGAGTAGGTACCTCATACTTCCTGCGTAAAAACTTTTTTTTTTGTAGAAAAAAACTCAAAAAGACTCCTGTCTAAAGACCCCTCATCATAGGGTAAACTTGACTCAACCGCTCTCGACCACATTCATGCATACCCTTCTCAGGTCATGGAAACACCCGGGATTAATTAAGTAGTCATCACTTTGTAGTAACTCCTTCATCAAAAGTCGTGCTTTAAAACAGTCCTCCCTCCTTTCACAGCGCCCTACGTTGTTAGTTTTTAGTCTCTTTGTATGAGGCAACGTGCTTTAGGTCATTATCTACAGGTACACAAAATGAAGATCGAGTTTTAATTAAAAGGCGAGGAAGCCTACTTGAAAAAAAAAAAACAAAAAAAAAAACACCTTTGAAATGAAAAAAAAGGGGGAGGGAGCGAGAGATGTTCTTCTTTAGCGTAATATCTTCAGTATAAAGGATAATCATCCATTAAAATAATATTAGCATCTTCCCTGTTGTGAATACTTTTTTACCAGAAAGAACTTCCGTTCCAATTCACCGTCTTCAAGATCTTTCCGCCGCGGCCTGGAACGTGGATCCCCTAGCGAATTGAGAAGCCCATCATCAAAAGTGTCGAGAAAAGAGGAAAATACACTCTACCCCCCCCCCCTTTCACAGTCGCTCGTCGCCTATTCTTCTCTTTAGTGCTTTTACAAGAGTGTACTACAAAGAATAATAGGACCCACGAGTTGTAGTAAATGCAACTTTTCTTTTCTTTTTTCTCATCCAGCATTTTACCCAGCCTACCCGTTAAGTACCTCACAAATTTGAACCTTGAAAAGGTACAAAATACTTCCATTTCCGTGATTCAACTTGAAGTCACCCTCCGCTAGGGCTTCTCAGTGGAAAAGAGAATGACAAGGGATGGAGGAATGTCGATTAATTAAAGCCACCGTAAGATTTTCCTTAAGGGCGATGTTGTTGGGTTCGCTGATGACAAATTTTTGATTGCTGTTGTCTCCCAACGAAGTTTTTATTTTTAAAAAACAAAAGCTTTTCGCCTACTTGGAGGCATCCTCAGTGTTTTTGTTTACAAACATAAAAATTTGAGTCAGACTAGACTGGTCAGTTCTGTACTGTTGAGTACAGAAAGAATGTGAAACTGCAAACAATGTACCTGACCAGTCTAGTCTGATTCAAATTTTTTGTGTTAGTAAACATAAACACTGAGGCGAAAAGCCAAGTAGGCGAAAAGCTTTTGTTTTTTAAAAATAAATACTATTATTCGTTGGGAGACAACAACAATCAAAAATTTGTCACTAATAACCCAATAAAAACAAAAAATTACTTTCTTTTATTTCACGAAAAATCCAATAGCGCTACTTATCCACCCTGCGGTGGTTTCTCCAAATGCAATTTAATTTTCAATGTGAGCGCTAGAAGAGGGAGGAGGGAAGAAGTGAAAAGGCTAAAAAACAATAAGTGTCCGATGAAATATTGGTATTGGCTTCCCCTAATAAATTATGGTGAGTAGGGGAATAGACCCTTACGTTGTGTTTGGAAAATTGAATCATTAAAAACTTGGAATTGAAATTGAGCCGAATTTTTGGAATGTAGGAAACAAGGAACGTGCTGTTTTCTGACAATTCATTTCACGCCGTGTGTAAATCAAAAATAGGCGAAGCCATCCCACCCCCTGAACTCAGCCTGTCTAATAATAATATATACCAAACGCATTCCGTGTAACATGGGCGCAAAAGGAGCGAAATTCACCAAATGGGCTTTGAATAAGCCGTTTCTAGGAACGGTAGTTTTTTACTGGAAAAATTATATCATTTTCCATGTCCAAAAAAAATTAGCTCTAGAGCCGAGCATTTCCACCCGTCTTCTCCGTTACCATATGATATAATTAAGAGAAGACGGGTGGAAATGCTCGGTTCCAAGGTGAATTTTATGGAAAACGCAACTAGGAGTTTATGGATCAACTAATCCGAAATCCGAATATATTGGAGGGGGGAAGGGTTTTGAATTTTCACCTATTGATGAGGGTGATTGGTGGGGAATTTCAATAACCGGCCCAACGTTTTGTCCAAAACTATGCCCACGCCCCTGGTTTGAGCTTCCCTATAGCAGTAGTTGAGAATCCTTCATAGTTAAAACTTTTCTTGGTTGGTGTTTTCTGTGGTCGGGTCACTTTTGCGGTTGGAGCTTTGCTGCGGTTACACCTTTTTCGTGGTTGAAGCATAACTGCGGCTAGAGAGTTAGTGCTTAGTCCATATTGTGGTAGGAACGTTACAGGTGGTTGGAGTTATTTTGGAGTTTTGCAGTAGTTCGAGGCTTTGCTGTGGTTGTCAATATTGGGTAGTTGGGCACAACATACAGCGTGATGATAATTAGATAATTGAGTTCCACCTCCGGGCCCAACTATTCTCTCCACGGCCCTGAGAATGCGTGACCCCTCGCCCCTAGTAACCGCGGCTAGCACAGCCAAACTTTAGACACGGCGCCAAAATTCACAAAAATTCTGAGAACGGGCGTACAAGGAAACGTGTTTCTCAAAATCTCTTTAACAATTTCCTTTTCGGCCGCTAATATTCAAATTTTCCTCCTGAAATGAACTGTTTCGTCAACGGAACTGCAAAAATTTTGCCGAACTCTGATTATTATTAGGTTCAGAAACTACCAACTAATTACACGCAGAAAATTGGCAATCTACAAAATGGCGAAAATAGTAGTTTGCCACCAAATTAACTATCCGCTACATGCATAGGCGAAGCCGAAATTCACCCCCCTCCCCCAAAACCACCCGAGAAGATTCCCTGATTCAAGGTTATCTACCAAATCATGTTATAACACCCTATAGTTCGAGAGCTGGCGACAGTCCCATTCAACCGGAAGAACATAGTCACGAAAGGTGATGGGGTCAAATGATGGCATTTGACCCCCTAGTTAGTTTGGCGAGTCACAGAGGGCAGATGCCCCAGGCAGACGGTGGCGGACGACCATATTTGTAATCAGCTCCATAAAACCTTTCGAATGAGACTAGTATCACGACTATTTTCTTCTTGTTAATCATTTTCTCTCTGTGCAGTTTGATGGGTCACTGAGGGCAAGTGCCCCTGGTAGACACCGGCAGACGATCATTTTCGTATTCAGCCACATGAAACCTGTCGCATAAGACAATATTCCGGACTTAGTTTTTCTGTTTAATTAATATCCCTGATTTAGGGAGTTTGACTGACACCAGCAGACGATTGTATTTGTAATAATCTCCATAGATCCTTTCGAATAACACCAGTTTCAGGACTATGTTCTTCCGGTTAATTAAAGTTTACTGAATTTTGTGAGTTTGGTGAGCCACTGAGGACAAATGCCCCAAGCAGAGGGCGGCCGACGATCATTTTCGTAATCAGCTCCATAAAACCTTTCGAATGAGACTAGTTTCAGGACTATGTTCTTCTGGTTAAATTAATGTCCCAAATTAAGGACTTGAATTAGCTATAAAATCCTTAGGCCCCAGATACTGCATGGCAGACTTCCGGACTCGTATATAGGGGGTCAAATGCCATCATTTTGCATACTTTTCGTGACTATGTTCTTCCGGTTGAATGGGACTGTCGCCAGCTCTCGGTCTACTAGAAACGCGTATAAGAAGAATGGTATGTCACTATTTCACCATTGTGGAATGCAGAAAGCCTGGGTTCGAATCCGAAACAATTTTTCTTAATTTTTGTTTTGTTCCTTCCTGTTTGGCCCCCCTCAGGATTTTTTAATCAATATTTATTAGGCTGTAGGCAAATCAAATAAAAGAGACGGCTCAAAATACAAGGGCAATGAAATTTTTTGCTAATTGGGTGGTCCAGTAAGGCATAGGTAGCGTTAATTTAATAGCTCCCCTTCGCCGAGAACTCCCCTGCCATATCAACGGATTTGGTTCACTAGGGTCTCATACGAAAGCGCGTTCATTTTTCATTACTCGAGTCAATTTTGGGGGCAATTGCAGCAACAGCCGTGCGGTAGCGAATTTTAAACTAATTCAAACCCCTCTTTCACACCGTTCCCGTGGACCGATTCATCTGGATCATGAACTCGTCCGAGATATTCACGCTATTGATTTTTAGACCAAATTTGGTTGCCCTAAGTCAAAAATTGCGACCGTGATCGTGCTAACAAGCGAGGGGCCATATACAGGGTGTTCGAAAATTCGACGCTCAGTCGAAAACTGGTCATAGTACAGCTGATTTGTGGTCGAAATTACTAAATTCACTTTTCCGGAATTCAGCTTGGTTTTCGAGTTATTCCACCATCTTTAATTTTTTTGCGGGGTTATATATTTTTTGAAATACTTGCTCCCGGCCGCTCTAGAATCAATTCTAGCCCAAAACTAATTGGGTCATTCGAAAGAGCGCACAATTATCTTTAAAATGACTGTATTGTATTATGAATTTGGCCATTTTTTCAGGGTACTAACGCTGCTGAAAAGTGATATTTTTTCATCTTTGTATCTTTCCCTTGTTTTTCAGCTGCGATTTTCTCCCACTCCTTAAAGGAAAATATTTTTTTGGGTTTATTGGAAAAACTTCCTCATTTTGTTAGCTTTCAAATGGAGTGTAATAGTCCCGGGATTTTACAAGTATTCGCGAAGAAGTAGCTGTTTGAAGAGCAAAAACCGATAGGCTTTGTGAAGAATAACAGAACTTTTTTAGAGGATAAGTATGTTTTGAAGCCAGAGTTGGTGAGGTGAGAGACAGGGACCTCTCGGAGTGTCTGAATGTAAGCTAATAAATTACAAAAAGTACTTTGAATAGCAATAGAAAAAACAGCCGATATTCGGAATTAGTGATGGGTAATGAATGAGGGGAACGATAACTGATTGAGCCAAAGTTCTCCTTGTGCGAAAAGGGACATCAACCAGGAATTTGGCGACGTTTTTGTGCATTACAAGAAGACGTAATCGTTCGGAACAATCGCGAAAAATTAAATGCCAAAGAATTTGCATTTTCATTTTTCCTATAAGCACATTCACTCGAAACTGATGTTGGTAATGTAATGAGTTACCTTCGTGGCATGGGGATTAAACCCCCAATACATGGGAACTTCAGCAATTTTAAATCCTTAATCGGGGTGATCCCTCAGATACCTCCTTAACCTAAAACGTCGAGGTATGACGAGCAGAAAATCATTTACGACTCTTTCCTCATCAGTAGATTCCTATACACCGATTATTTGCGGTTCTGCTCTTTTTGAGCGCATTGAGGACGTTTTATATCCGTTGAGAGACCAGTGAAAGTATTTCTGCGTTACCTACTGCTAAAAACTCATCCAAATTCTGTTTTACGAAGGCAGCGCCGAATCTTGGTTGATTTCGGTCTACACATAAGGAGGAACATTTGGTTGCAGATGAAGGGTCGCTCTTTCCACAACGAACGGCACTTCGTACTTTTTCCTCATTCTTAATCACTTTTTCCTTAAACATTGGCTGTTTTTTCAATTATTACTTATAACATCTATGCTGTTCTTGTAATTTATTAGCTCACATTCAGACATTCTGAGAGGCCCTGCCTCTCCCCTCACAAACTCTGGCTTCAAAACATACTTCTAATCTAAAAACAATCTCTCATTCCCCATCAAAGCCCGTCGGTTTTTACTATTCAAACAGCTACTTCTGCACAAATACTTGTAAAATCCAAGGCTATTGCACTCCATTTGAAAGCTGACAAAATGAGGAAGTTTTTCCAATAAACCCAAAAAAATATTTTCCTTTAAGGAGTTGGAGAAAATCGCAGCTGAAAAACATGGGAAAGATACAAAGTTAAAAAAACATCACTTTCCAGCAGCTTTAGCGCCCTGAGGAAATGACCAAATTCATAATACAATACAGTCATTTTGAAGAAAATTGTGCGCTCTTTCGAATGACCCAATTAGTTTTGAGCTAGAATTGATTCTAGAGTGGCCGGGAGCAAGTGTTCCAAAAAAAATATAGCCCCACGAAAAAATTAAAGACGGTGTAATAACTCGAAAACCAAGCTGAATTCCGGAAAAGTGAATTTAGTAATTTCGACCACAAATCAGCTGTACTATGACCAGTTTTCGGCTGAGCGTCGAATTTTCGAACACCCTGTATACAGGGTGGATCCGTATAAGTGTGACAAACATTTTTGGGTAAAAATACGTTAAAAGTGGAGTAAAATGGTACCTTCGGAAGTGTCCTACGTCGATCCGTTCCGGAGTTATGATTTTTTTTGTGTTCAAAAAAGTAACCAATGCTTGCTTCAAAGAATCCGCAATTTCTCGGCTTATATCGCACCAAATCCAAAAAGTGATGCCATTTTCAGAAACTACGGAACATTTCCTTTAGGATAGAGGCCATTTGATTGCTTGAAATAATCGTCAACACTCAGAAATATGGCATTTTTTCCATAACTTTACGTGTCCTCTAAAATTTGTCCGTTTTACGAAAAGTCGCTGTACCCAATCAGCTTTCTCAACAGATTTTCGGTGTATCATAAAAACTTCCCCGTCTTCTAAGCTTCCTTTTGGCGTGTTCACATTTCATGTTACCAATGACGTTTCTCACAAAAACGTCACGAGAATGCACAAAAACCGTGTTTTTACGAAACATGGGCCATTGTCCACGGTATTCGTGAAGGGTACAGGGAGATCGGCAGTAAGTGAGAATAGGATATCTTACCATGGAGAAGATATCGCAAGCAAGAGACATTCAATTTGACCCCCCCCCCCCATCCATTTCTGCCGATCTCTGAGCACCCTTCACGAATATTGTTGGCACCTGGCACATAGGCAGTTGCCTGTATTTTTCTGTCAAAATACTGTTTTAGAAAGGGAAGACAGAATATTTTAGGAAGGAGAAGATATCGTAGGCAAATGGCATTCAATTATACCCCCCCCCCCCTGAATGGCGACAATTTAATGAATCACTGGTGGGGGAAGGGGTCAAATCGAATGCCTCTTGCCTTCTCCATGGTAAAATATCCTGTTCTCACTTACTGCCGATCTCCCTGCACCCTTCACGAATACCGTAGACAATGGTCCATGTTTCGTAAAAACACGGTTTTTGTGCATTCTCGTGACGTTTTTGTGAGAAACGTCAGTGGTAACATGAAATGTGAACACGCCAAAAGGAAGCTTAGAAGACGGGGAAGTTTTTGTGATACACCGAAAATCTGTTGAGAAAGCTGTTTGGGTACAGCGACTTTTCGTAAAACGGACAAATTTTAGAGGACACGTAAATTTATGGAAAAAATGCCAGATTTCGGGTGTTGACGATTATTTCAAGCAATAAAATGACCTCTATCCTAAAGGAAATGTTCCGTAGTTTCTGAAAATGGCATCACTTTTTGGATTTGGAGCGATATAAGCCGAGAAATTGCGGATTCTTTGAAGCAAGCATTGGTTACTTTTTTGAACACAAAAAAAATCATAACTCCGGAACGGATCGACGTAGGACACTTCCGAAGGCACCATTTTACTCCACGTTTAACGTAGTTTTACCCAAAAATTTTTGTCACACTTATACGGATCCGCCCTGTATATATCACATCGATCCGACCTCGGATTCGTGTTCTAGGGGTTCTGAAACGTGAAAAAAAAGCATCACAACCTATATGTGCGACCATCAGGGCGAGACCAATAGTGCATTTTTTGAATGAAATGCACTAAAACAACAACAAATCTGTACCTGCTGCATAAAAATGAGTTTTTTGTTTAGTTACGCGCATTTTCATGTTAGAGTTGATTGACAAGGGAATTCTGAGAATCGAATAAAATTGCAATTTGCTTGTTATAAATTGAATAACTTTTGAATTTATTGCTTTTTCAAACAGCTTTTTGGATGATTTGAACCTTACCATTTCGGCTCTGCGACTAGCTGAAATATTGCTCCTAGCTTTGCGAATCTCTTTCAGTGTCAAAGTTGGAGCGATGGAGAATGGGGATGAGAAACTATACAATAGAGAACGTTCCCTCTCTTCTTCCAGCTCAACAACATTCCCTTTATTCTTTAGATCCCTCGCGAAACCCTCATTTCAATGCTTTTCACAACCAACTAAAGCAAACGGTCCATTCCATAAACTTCCACACAAGTAGTCAACCGCGGCTTTAACTCTTGTCTCTCAAACTCTTGTCCCCCATATTGGTGGTGTTGACGGTGATGGGCACAGAGGAGGGTGATTGTGTTGAGCGTCATCAGTCCAGTATACTAAACCATTTCACCGCTGCCACCGATGGTTTCACTGACATGGGAATTAATTATATACTTAAACAAGAGATAGAGGTTGGCAAATGGTAGTGAAGAAGGGAAACGCTCCGGTTTAAATTTTTCATCGTCCTTTCCTCTCGCACAAATACACACAGTCCCGAGGATTGATTACAGTGTGATCCTTTACACCTTTTCACCTCATCATCATAGGTAGTCTGCATTTGAAGATTTGGAAGGGATTCTCTCTCGGAAAGGAAAGAAAAATGGGTATCCTTTCTTTTGGTACCATTTGTCACTGTAAGCTTAACGGGACCAAGTCTGACTATTAGTTATATTTGTCACAAAGTATACCAAGGCTTATGGTCACAAAACAAAAAATTGAATTTATGCGTTACTATAAGGAAGGGATAGAGCGACTGAACGGGAAAAGAAAAGTGCTCCTAAAGGTAATTCAAGAACCCAACTTATAGTAACTCCAAGTAGGAAGTATTATAGAAGGGTGGAAAGTATACCGCACTTTCAAGAAAGCTTACATTATGCAAGAAACGAAGATCGTGAGGGACCTCAACAAATTTTTGCTTTTTTCCTCTTCACTAGTTCTATGGGAGGCGGAAGGTTTTTTAGCTTGTCTATATCCTTTTACGAGGTTCACGAGAAAAAAGTTAATTTCAAGTTTATCTAAAATATGCATAGACGAAAAAAACCTACTCTTTCTGTTAAAAGCTTCTTTCAATGTTAATATTTCCAAACAGTAGAGGGTGTGGAACGGGAAAACTCTTTTCGACCGAAGTGTGCGGCTTATCACAACTCGCCCCGAACGAGTAAGCTTTTTAAAAAACACTCTAACAAGAAAATAAGGGTCTCTAGGGCGAATGAGCGGATGTAAGGTGAGAAAACTGGGGGGGGGGGGGTCATTTACGGACTAACCGTTTTTCACGCCTTCCATAATAGAAATAAAAGGTGAAACAAAAGCGTCAGCAGGTTGGAAAGTTTTAGAGCGAGAAACTCCATGAAGCTGGCCCGCTGTATAGGAGTAAAGGTGAGACAGGTAGGTGGGAGTGTCCGAAGAGGGCGATAAAAATGAGTCTTAATCCAGTTTTCCCCAATGCTCTTTTTCCTACGCTCACAGCCCCCACGAGGAGTTTCTCTCGAGATTAATCGTCGAAGAAAACGCCAGCTGTAAAAAGAGAGAGAGAAAAAAGGATTTACCTTTACCTACACATATAGGTATAGACTGGACGCTATTATAAAAGAAAACGAACAAAGAAAAAGGTTTGTGCATGGAATTTGTGCTGTATTTATAAAAGGACGCTTCAAGACCCAAGTAAAGTGTAGTTTTACCCTTCTTCATGAGCTCTCTTCGATCTTCAAATGTAAGGCCTGATTGATACTATTATTTATTAATAAATATCCAGAAAAGAGGAGTCGCCCCCTCCCTCACACAACACTCAGTCTTCCGCAATGCCGCAGTGGTTGATCACTCCGTCAAAAATCTTCATCAATTCTTCCTTCCACAAGTCATTATGCCACAATTTTTTCTTTCGCGACTGAAAATAATGAGAACAATCGCCCCAAGAAACAAAGACATTTGGAGAGAGCGTCAGTAAAATGACGAGTGAAAGAGAGAACTTATAGTTCCGTGGGAGACAAAATTAAATCATTCGAGCGTACAAAATACCAAAAGCGCGAAGTGAGAATGCTTTGAAAGTGGTTGTTGAGGGGGGGGGGGCAAGGTGTGAGATAGCGCAGTCGTCATACCCATTTCTGTTTCCATTGTTAGTTGTGCTTAAATTGAAAGGCCTTTGTTGTGCGAGAGTAAACACATTTCAGAGACTAAACCAGCACAATATTGAAAATCATAAGAGTCTCTGCAGCATCTCTTGAAGACAATTGTGATGGAAGAGAGGCGTATAAAACCAAACTATGGCGCTGTGAAATTTAAACAGACCGTGTCCGAGTATCGCCTATTTGATTTTGTATTTGCTCAAATCTGCAGCTACGAGTGTATTAGTTGAACCACTGTTCATGAAACTTCAACATTAGAAAATTCACATCACAACCCAATTCGATTCTACTTCTACTCATGGATCAAAAGTGAACATAACTGAAGTTCCTAAGGGCCAGATATTTCGTGGACACGCAAGAGCTACTGCTACTGACGATTGAAAATACTTGCCGTGTAACAAACGGCGAGACTTAAGATTTTTCATTACCATCCGTGATTGGTATAGTACCTAGTGTCCTCAGGAGAGGACTGAGTGAACAGTCAACATTTATATTTTTGTGAGAGTCGAAAGGAGCGAACGATGCGCGATCTGCGAAGGGGGAGGATCTAATGGTCAGAATATTTCTTGTTAAAAAATTGGTATGTTTTGAAGGGAAGAGGAGGACTTTAATTTAATAAGAAAATTACTTAAAAGGGTTTGGCTGCTGGCTAAATGCCCTTTCAATTACATTGTTCAATTTATTGCCAGAAAACTTGAATCCTCGAATGTCCTTGAGTCTGCAATAAAGATCCATTTAAAATGAAAAGTCCACATAAAAAGTTTTCCTGAAAATTATAACATCCCCCAGAGCCACATTACTTCATTTCATTACAGCCAAAGTTATTTTACTTGAGCCTCACTCCGCAAGAACATCATCAGCTTTGTAACTTTCATTCTTTTTGCCATCAGATATAATTTTTATTGAATGACAACAAGAGAAGTTTTTATAGTTCGAGGGTTTAGAATTAAAGAGACTTAACTACAAATTTCCCATTTTTCAGTACGAAATAATACTTTCAATCCACCCTTTTCATGAATGTTTCTTGATTCAACTACACCCCTCAAGTTCATAACATTTGATTATAAAACAAAAAATTGATAACGTTTACTATGCGGGTCGTTGGAGATTTATAACTTGAAATTTGACAATTAACAAAAAACAGAAAATATCCCTAAGTGGCATTCGTAGTTTCATAACTTATATCCGTAAATAAACTGCAGGGACATACAATCCTTTGGCACCACGTAGAACACGATATAAGCTAGCAGAAAAGCACCATAACTCAAAAACGATAATTTTGTAGTTAAGTCTCTTTAATCCTAAACCCTCGAGTTTTAGTCTCAGGCCGAATAATGACAGCTGGTAGTATACTCCAACCCAACCAAGTTTTTTTTTTCCCAGGAATTAACATTTCCCACGAAATAAATAATCTTAATTTGACACTCGTAGTTGTTCGCTTTTGTTAGAGACACAAATTGGCTCAATTTTGCATGTTGCAAACAAGGCACGAATTAGGAACTTTGTGCATCCCCCAGGCATGATACTGAAATGAGATGTAAAGGTAGGTCGTGCTGTAGTCCCCTCAGCTTGTAGTTTCTCTGTTTCTAAAGATGACAGATATTTACGCGCGCTAAGTCGGAGGCGGCGACACGACCACTCAAACGAGTAAACACAGATCCATAAAGTTGTGGTAGCACATACGCGAATCATCTTGAAACTAGCATGACCATTTTGTACAACCCAAAAAAAGTTTTCTATTAACCCCTAATTGGTTAAATTCAAAAAAGTGTTGTGCTACTACAACTTTGCTAACGCAACAAGAGTTGCGTTAGCAAAGGCTGATTCATCAAATCAGCTCACAATTTGTGATTCTGCGTCTCTGAGTTTTGTACAACCCAGGGCGAGTTTTGTATCACCTCAGAAATTGGAGAAATTTATAGCGTTCCCCATTTGCACAAAATTCTGCATTTGGGCAGTTCATTTCCACCCGTCTTCACTGAATTAAGTCATATGTTAGTGGAGAAGACGGGTGGAAATGAATAGCCCCGTTGCAGAATTTTGTGCAAATGGGGAACGCTATTAAATTCATTGTGTGCTACTACTTCAAAACTTTATGCTTTGACAAATTGGACCAAATCACAAAATGGAAACACCTACCTCTAAGCCATCTCTAAACCTAAGTTTTGAATCAATTTGTACACACACTAAAAATGTTTGTACCACCTTGGAACCAGCATAAAGTTTGATTTAAAACATGAACATTGGACAATTGGAGGGAGTGAAACGCATTTTTCGTGAAGCCGGTCGCCATTACTATAGCCCGGCCAAAGACTAAAGAAATCGACGGTAGCGCTACTAGCGCCGATTAGTATGTACTTAACCCCCCACCAGTTTTTCGTGCAATCGATATTTTCCTATATTTCTATCAGTGATATGAGTGTTTTTTTTGCATCAACGGTTTTTTTGTCGTGATTAAAGTAAGTAGACATGAGATAATTAATGATTTTAATACTTTGAGAGACAAGATGTTGTATTTGATTTCAGAAATGAGTGAAAGACCGTTGGTCTTTGTCATATAAATAAATTTATAATAAATTTTATGTAATAAAGGTTCTGAAAAAGTGAAATTCAGTAAAAGAGGTTTTTGAAAGAGCAAAACCCACGAAATTTGGAGTTTGAACAAGCAAATTTCACGAAATTACGATTTTAACGAGACAAATCCACCAAAAGATTTGGAAGAGCAAAAATCCGCAAATCTGGCGTTTGTGAGAGTCAAAAATGGCGATTTTTGTTTTTGAAAGTGCCACACGCCTATGATTAGTTTTGAATCAGACCGTGAGCCAAATTGTTTGGTTTGTCGGTCTAACGATCTGGATTGTGGGGGTGTGAAGTTCCTACTTTTTAGTATAATCGGTGGCGGTGTGTGGGAGTGATTAAGTGGGTGAAAAGGGAAATCACTGTATTGTTCTCCGAGTAGACTGTCCATTATGAACCCCGCTCTTGGCGCTCGACCTTATCTTACCTGGCAAAAATCGAGTTAGGTAGGAGACCCGGCCCTTGTTTCTTGAAGACGAAATTAATGTTTTTAGGTTGTGGCTACGCTAAAGTTTGCCAAGTGGCAAAGGGACTTATTTTGCTGCCCCCCATGAGCAAAACTGTTGGCCCGCGTCTGGTCAGTTTCAACCAAAACATCCAGTCAAGTAAAAAATGCAAACATGTATTCAGAAAGAAAACAGTCAGACATGGATACCACACAGGCAAGTAGATAACTTTTTAGAACGGCAAATAAACATATAGGGCCCTCCACACACAGTTTGTCTTGTTTTCGACGCTAACTCGAAAGGGGCTTCTGTAAATTGCATTCGTGTTCGACACTGAAACGCTTCGAGTTCGAGTCAAAGACAAGACAACCCGTGTGTGGGGGTCTTAATAAGACTTTTACTTGAGAATTCCGTGAAATCCCGATAGTTTCACCAAAAAAACAACAGACAACTATGTAAAAGTAGAGATTTGTGGCTATTTTCCGTCGCTCGGACCAGGAACGTATTTCAATTTAACGAAGCAGGGTTCAACAGATTTGTCGAGCAATCGGGTTGTAGTTTTCCTGGTTAAAGACGCGTTTTGAGAAGGTTTGTCTCGACAAAGGACGTTCTTCCGGTACTAAAACCAAAAATAGGAATCATACCAAGGATAACGATGCGTAGATTGTAAAATAAATAGGAAAATAATTATCATGTTGGCTTACTCACTTCGGCAACTCAGCCTCATAGCTTCGGAAGGAATTGCACAAACAATGAATTCCACGGTACGTTTAAATTTCAACCCTTCCGCCGAAAGACCGAAGGAAAAGTGAAACATTTTAGTATTTGAGCACGAAAAATAAGGATTCTTGACAAAATTTAACAAATCAAAACATCTACCAGTTGTAGTCAGAAAGATCAGTGAACCGCGATCCCCGAGTGATAAGAAGTTTCAAAACTTTAGGAGGTAAACGGCTGTATAATGGAAGGGGTAAGGGGAAGCTCTCAGTGAGAACTTAGGTGGAGATTCGATGTTCTTCAATCTTTGGCCGGGCTATTGGGGACACAAATCGGAGTGGCTGACATCTAGTGTTATCAGTGAAAAGCTCCAGGAAGCATATAAGACATGATAAATCATTCAGAATGTCGTGATTGTTTGGCTTAAAAGGGCATTCTGTGCGCGATAATATGGTAAGATGATTTTTTATTTTTTTAATTAATGTAAGTATTACTCACCGAATAAGCGTATGACCGTTCATAATTGTTAAAACCTATTATTTCTTAATCTTGTTAACTACTCCAACAGCCATTTCTTAGCCCTTCCAGAATAAGGGCGATTTACCGAGTATTACTCGTTTCCATACTCTATTATTATCCACTGCATGAAATGATTTATTTCAGATGGGCTGGGATATTGTTAATCTGCTTGTGATTATCCGCTGCATTGGCGATTTCCAGCGACCATTGATTGAGAGATCTGTTGTTCTCAAAGCGAAACATGTTGAGTGTGACGTTGTTGGAGAAGATGACAATTCCCTTGAATTTTTCGCCCAATGCCTTCCAACGTTTATCTGGGAAAGCCAACCTCATTTTCGAATACACAAAATTCATTGTGATAGTGACAAGTGACAGGCGCAATTAAAAAATGCACGTGCACCTAGGCACGTCAGGAAGTTTTTCTTTCAACTTTATTGTACATAGGTACATTACAGTTGTGCGAGCCAGTTTTAGGAACATGGAGCACGTAAGACAAGAAAGTGCATGATGCCAACTTCATGGATTATTTCGCCCTTTTGAAAGAAAAATTTCCAATGTGTTAGCTCATTTGTAAAGAGCAATTTATCGGATATCGCTCCTTCAAAAAAATAAACGGATTTTACCACTGCAAAGCCAAAATTTTGCGGACTATTTGGCTCTTACAGAACCAAATTTCACGGTTTTTACTCACTCAAAAGGCCAATTACGAAAAATTGACTCCCTAAAAAGCCAATTTTGCGGGACTGGCTCAAGAAATAATCCAATCTAATTGGTTTGGGCTGTGACAGTCAAAAATGAAATTCTTGGATTTGGGCTGTTTCACAGTTAAAATCTCAAGGATTTGACCCTTACTATAATTTCAACCAAGGTTTAGGCTAATTGGAGGACTAATATAATTTCGCTCCCTAGAAAAAAAAACAATCTTTTGGATTGGCTTTGCCAAAACCCAAATTTCACGAATCATGCTCGTCAGGAATTACTATCTTGCGCGGTTGGCTCCCTAAAAGGAGGCCGTCTTATGGATTTCACATTCGAATTCAAATTTGTAGGGATTTTGGCTAATTTTAAAGATCTATTACGCCGATCCGGCTATCTTAAAATACTTGAACGTTTTTAAAAGACTGACCGCGGGACTTGACCGCTCTCTCATGGATACATAAAAAAATCTCAAATTTTGTTTCAAGTGTTACTTCCAAACAGAGTTATTGTTTTTCTGTCCAAGGTTTGCCCCAAGGGTCTGCCAATGGCCAGGACCAGGGGGGTGATTCTGTATCTTGTAAAATTTACGTGTCGTAACTGGAAAGGAGGGGGAGAGGATGTACCACGTTGCCTTGGTTTTTCCACTCAATTGTTTAGAATTTGTTATTTTTTCTTCGAGACCACACATTCTCGCATGAAAATTCCGCAGTTTCATTCACTACGTATCGTAAAAACCATGACAACGAGGTACCTTCCCTCGCCCTTCTTCCATTTTACGACACGTACATTTTGCAAGTTACAGAATCACCCCCCGGGAAGAGAGGAAGTGGAAGACATTTTCAAATGCACCTGAACTCATCGAATTCCTTGTTGAAGGAGCTGGAGAATTATTTTTTCTTTCTCCTGTACAGGTGTATGTACCCAGAAGAAAATGAACTTTTATGAGGACGTCGTATTATCTGAAGCGATGCGGTAGGGATTGCGCTAAAAACCAGTCAACACTTATCAGGCCTCAACCACAGAATGATTCAAAAGTCGCCGACTTCGAATTTCAGCGAGCAAAGCATATAATTTGTATACCTACGCCCGTGGAAGCAGGAACTGTCCCCTTTTCTAGCGAAGGCTTCTTAGAATAAATACTCTTCTGAAGATAGGGAAACGCGTTTCTGGTTATTGCAAAGACACATTGATTTACTTCTAATTAAGCAAGTTGGAAATGTTCGGAGGAAACCCGCACGAATTTCGACACTTCTTTCCCGATCCTCAATTTTATTTTCCCTGGTTTTGCCATAATTTTTTCAGGGGGTATACAATGGAAAGAAACATTGGGAGTCCGCTCGTTATTTGGACATTGAGAGACACAACACACGAAGTGGGTTTTTGGGGGCTCCCTCTAAGCGCGAATAATTGTGGTCCACTTTCTCGCCCGCCAGCAGTCGTTTAATCTATAAATTAATTACATAAATTGAGAACTGAGCTAAATTACCATGCCAAACTATTGCCTTATCAACTGTTTATATGCCTTTCAGACGACATTTTGAAACGATCGTACCGCTCTCTATAGTTCCTTTGAGTTACCAATACACACCATCTGTTATCAGGCCTCACCCAACAAAAACATTGACCATTTGATACTTGATCAGTGAAAAAGTGATAAATTCCCCCCTCGTCATCTCTAGGTGAATCATAACAGTGGATGTGTGTGTACTGGCGGAAAAACCGGCTTCACATGTTTCTACATTTAACCCTCCTTTGCTATGGTGAGGTGGTATCACTCATGAGCTACGGGGGGTCAAATATGACCCATTAAGTTTTTTATGCTTCCGGAAGACAAAAAAATATATATGAATTTGAACGGACACCGGATTCGTGTTCAAGAGGTTCTGAAACGTGAAAAAATGCATCGTGACCCCCACCCCCCACCATGAGGGCAAGCGCAACATTGCATTTTTTGAATGAAATGCACTGAAATTCAAAATATGGGTGGGGTTAAGAAAACCAGTCGTTGAATATAATTATGAGGTGGAAAATATCCTCTTCATCACCGCTGTTCGCTGCTACGCAATCTTCAATTTCCGATTAGCTACCATAATCTTCGTCCATTTCTCGCTCAAGTTCTTCATTGAGCACTTCAGAAGTCCATAATTTTCTTTTAACGCCATTTGCCACTGTGAACGATATGATCTGATGGCTAACACACCTGACAAAGAAATTGGTAAGTAAGGCGTCATAAATAATTGTTATTATTATTGCGAAAGTAAAAACAACTGGAAAGTTTCAACTAAATTTTTGGTAATTCTTTGCTACCCTGGGTCAAATAATATGACCCGAGTGAACTTTCAGTCGGCTCAAACATTACAATGTGCATACGTTGAGTCGTTGAGCGGTTCAAACGAGGTTACGTCTTCCTCACGACTGACCAGATGGGTACTTGAAGCCTTGAACCGGAAAGATGAGTGGGGGCTTCACTATGCACAGGGAAGCAACTGCATGGGTCGGATCTGACCCAACCGTAGCAGAGGAGGGTTAAAAAGCCTTTCTCTCTCTCCACTTCTTCCTACCTCCATTCGGGGCAGGCAGGTGGACCGGAGCGCGCTCAGGCGGATTTATGTGAAGGAGTCCCTGGGAGATTGAAGGTTTCAGTGTCATAGGTTTCCCATACAAATTGTGAATAGTAACGTGGTTTGTCGCAGTTAGAGCCTCGTATACAATTAGCGTTTTATCCCCATTTGTGTCTTTTTCCTCCATTTTTATTACGAATTCGAGCTTTTATCAATTTAACCGGAATCACGAAATAATGTCTTAATTTTAGCAGCGAATTACAGCTTCGACTCCATTTTAGCCGAATTCGCAGATTTTTTCATGTTGATCCTCGAAAACTATGTTTTACATCACCATTTTAAGCTGAGAATGAGTGCATTTTGTCAACTTTAGGCGCGAATTACGTTTTTTTTTCTATTTTAGCTGCAAATGAGCGCTTATCTCAATTTTTGCCGGGAAATTAAAAGAGTTTTTCAGTTACAGCCACGAATTATTTCTCAACTTTAGGTGAGAATCACTGCTTTAACTCAATTTTAGCAGTAAATTCACGAATTCTCTCTTTTTGATCCGCGAATTAGCGTTTTTATCCATTTTTGGTACGAGTGAGCGCTTTATCATAATTTTAATTAGCATTTTTTCACAAATTTAGCAGACATTTATATTCCTAGTTTCAGCCGCGAAGTATCTACCACTTTTATTCAATTTTAGCCTCGGGGAATCAGCGACTTTTCTCAAATTGATTTTTCATTTCATTTTAGTTGCGAGTGAGTGCTTTTTGACCACCTTAGCCGAATTTACGCATTTTTTCCATTTTAGCTGTGATTTACGGGCTTTTCTCAAACTGTCCGAGAGTTAATAATATTTTCCAAGTATGTTAGCCGTGAATTAGCGCTTTACTCAATTTTAGCCGCGATGAACCTGCTGAGTGATTCATCGCTGCTTCTTCCCAATTTTATTGCCTCGAATTAGCGATTTTGCTCAAGTATGGCCGTGATTTCGCGTTTTTCAGAATTTTTAGCCGCGAGCTCGTGATTTTGTCGCATTTTACTAGGGATTAGCGCTTTCCCACTGCATCGGCCACGAATATTAGCACTTTTACAAACTTTTTGTCGCGTGCTTGTCCCTAGATTAGCACACTTGCACGCTTTCTCCATTTCAGCCTCGTATTAATGGCTAAGAAAATTATGGTTAGCGCATTTTCTCTATTTTAGCGAATTTGCCTTCAGATATCTGACCGTGCATGTTACCTTAAGAATTGGTATGTTTTCCTTGAAGCAAATGAGCTCTTTTTCTCAATATTATCCTCGAATCAATGCTTCAAAACTAAAAATTTAAGTTAGTATTGAAAGTTAGTCACGAAGTTGCCTCTAGAAACCATGAATTGGCGTTCCAATAATACGCCGGGGAAGTTTCGACTCATAATAAACCTTATCACCTTATCATCAACCCCTAGGACAGTTTGACATTATTGATACAAATCCCACGTTTTAAGGCAGTTCAGTGTTTTTCACATATTTTTTAAGTTTCTCTACGTAATAATTAGTGTCGGGAAGACCTGATTCGCAATCGACAGGGGCTACTTGATTTTTTGAATCCGTCCGGCTTCAGCAGATGAACATCATTTTCCTCACCTCTCTCTAGAATTCTAGATAACCAAAATGTCTTTTCACTCCGGCGCAGCTCACGGTAAAAACACTTCGTGTAGTCAAATTGAATCGTTTATTTATGAGTTGATTATAATAAATTATGCTTTTGAAGTCATAACAGACGTGTTCGACACATTTACACCCTCCAGAGACCACCGTCAAAAGCACACGAATGTCGGGTTTGGTTTCTTCCGGGATTAGTCGAAATTGATGACTTTCGGGTGACAAGCAAACTCGAGACACAGGGTACAGTGTACAGCACTTGTGAATCTGTGAGTATCACCATCACCCATGAAAACTTATTTTCTGGCCGTTGAGCTCACTACACTGTGTGTGTTTTTAGTGCATTTCATTCTGAAAAATGCACTATTGGTCTCGTCGTGATGGTGGCAAACATGGGTCATGTCATGTTTTTTTCACGTTTCAGAACCTCTAGAACACGAATTCAGTGGTCTCCGGAATTCATATATATATATTTCTTTATATATTTATATATATCTTTATGGCCGTTTCCTTGTTAGCACGATAACTCTCGTAGAAATTAATTTAGCGGAACGCGCTTTGGCACAAAAATCAGTAGTCATAAGACACCGGTCGGTATTGCATTTGGGCCAAATCGGTCAAGGTGGAGGGGGGGAAAATCGGGCTTGAAGTCGTCAAAAAATCACTAAAAATCACCAGTTGATTCTAGAAGCATCATATTCGGTACGTATACTCTATGATAGACTAGCCTTTGATTCCCATTTTAATTTTTTGAAAAAGTCAAGGGGGAGGGGGTGGTGCCCCCGGGGTGGAAGTAAGTGTGTGGTCACGTTAGCACGATAACTTTCGTACAAATTAATTTAGCGGAACGCGCTTTGGCAAAAAAATCAGTAGTCATAAGACCCCGGTCGGTATTGCATTTGGGCCAAATCGGTCATGGTGGTGGTGGTGGTGGGGGGGGGGGTAAATAGGGCTTGAAATGGTAAAAAAATCACCAAAAATCACCAGTTGATTCTAGAAGCATCATATTCGGTACGTACACTCCATGTTAGACTAGCCTTTTATTCCCATTTTAATTTTTTGAAAAATTCGAGGGGGAGGGGGTGGTGCCCCCGGGTGGAAGTAAGTGTGTGGTCTTGTTAGCACGATAACTCTCGTAGAAATTAATTTAGCGGAACACGCTTTATCTAAAAAAATCAGTAGTCATAAGACACCGGTCGGCATTGCATTTGGGCCAAATCGGTCAAGGAGGGGGGGGATAGGGCTTGAAATGGTAAAAAAATCACTACAAGTCACCAGTTGATTCTAGAAGGATCATATTCAGTACGTATACTCCATGTTAAAGTAGCCTTTGATTCCAATTTTAATTTTTTGAAAAATCCGGGGGGAGGGGGTGATGTTCTCGGGTGGAAGTAAGTGTGAGGCCTTGTTAGCACGATAACTCTCGTAGAAATTAATTTAGCGGAACGCGCTATGGCACAAAAATCAGTAGTCATAAGGCCCCGGTCGGTATTGCATTTGGGCCAAATCGGTCAAGGTGGAGGGGGGAAAATAGGGGTTGAAATGGTAAAAAAATCACTACAAATCACCAGTTGATTCCAGAAGCATTATATTCGGTATGATGATTCCATTTTGAAATAGCCTTTGATTCCCATTAAGTTCAGCTTAAACAAACCCGGCAGCAAACAGTACGAGGGAGGGTCAAACATAAACGAAACAAATCATGGTCTCAACATTACTACTTCTGGGACGGCTTAGGGTATCCGTATACAAAATGAAATGCACTCTTTCCGACCGCCAGCTGCCGGAGCGAATTTTTTTAAAGTTTTTGGTGGGATTCAGTGTTCGGTGTACCAGAAACGACTGCCCTTTCTTCTTTGACATATTCGTATTCAATTCAGCCGCTACAGTTTTTCTGCGATGACTGCAATCTACAACGATCATCGTAGAACAATATCAACATGGTTTTTTTTAAAGCTGGCTTCTCCTTCTTTGTGAGCCTTTACTTCGCCGGGCACCAAGTTCACGAGCCATTTTTCTAATCTCCGAAAAAATAAATAAATAAAAAGGCGAGGGACTATTCACTTTAACCAACACAACAAATATCTAAACGAAACGGCAGAAGTTGGAGACTAGACTCCTCCTTACTTCTTCTAAACATTGAAAGGGGGTGAGGTGGGTTCTAACCTTCTTATTTGTTAAGAGTCGAATTACCTTTGAAAAATCGAACCTCGCTTCCCCATCGTATAGCTGAGCCTGCTGAACGATTCATCGAAGCTTTTTCTCAATGTTAAAGCAGTGAATTAGCGATTAATCTCGATTTTAGCCACAAATTAGCATATTATCTGTTTTAGCCGCCAATTGGCGTTTTCCTTAATTTTAGCCGTGAATGAGTGATTTTTTTGTCAAGTGCAGCTAATTATTAGCGTTTTTCTACGCTTTATATCCTCAAATCGGTGTTTTTTCTTAATTTATTCGCAAATTAACCGTTTTTCTCAATATTAACCGCGAAACGACGCTTTCAAACAAAAAATGTCGATCGGATCGGATACGGTATCGGAATTAAAGTGTGAAGGAGCGCACTGGTCGTAGTGTATTTTTAGTTTCCTTGATACGGGTAACGGATACCGGTATCTTTATTATTGTGAAAACGCTCTAATGCAACTCCCTCACCAACAATCTGCAGCCATGGTTCGCTCTTTTCTGGATCAATAATTACCGGGGGACAATTTTTCAGTATTAGTTTTTTGTGATGAATGAGAGACAAACAGTCGAAAAATTCGAAAGTTATTGTCGTTATCTCGAAAATACCTTTCTGAGCCAAATCCCTCTCAACTTTCTCTTTCCACCCCGTCTCAGTAGAAAAACCCTGCATGCTTACTTCCGAAACTATACTGGGGGTGAGTTCGTTAAAGGCCATGTAAATCACGGAATAAAACGTCGACAACGATAACATTGTGTATATGTGCGCTAACAGAAGAAAAGGGGAAAACATAGGGAAGAAGAGAACAAGCTTTGATTTGCATGAAAGGCATCAATCAACGTAAATCCCCCTACTTCTTATCTTCTACTTATTATTTCGTACGATTACGGAATATTTTACTTTCAAGAAGGATTACGAAGTTCTGAAACAATGTCTGGGGATCCCATTCATTCCTCAAACTGAGACTAATTCGTCAACCCTAGGAGGAAAATATTGTCAAAACTGCGTCACTTCTTTCTTTTCCTACCCCGACTTTTTTTGTTGTTGATTCAAATGTGAAAATATCTTGTCGAGGATTCATCATTCCGAAACGATTTCACTCCTTGCCGCTTTTCAACGAGGTATCGATCCGTCGGGGAAACCTATGAATTATGAATAAACTTTAGCATTCGTATCAATATTCAAAGGGTACCAATCCAATATTTCCCAAAGCGTTGGTTGGTGGGGTTTCCAAATACGCAAGGTACGTGCAGGTGTCAACAAGATAACCTATTGAAAAAGGAAATCAGGGAATAGGATTTTGAAACAGGATAAGGGGAAAGGTTTAATTAAACTTTTTAGCGAAAGATCCAGAAAAGCTTAGAATGTAATTAGAACTGAATATTTGTTTTGCCAGAAGTCGCTTTCAAACGGTTAACTCCTTCTCATTTTATTTGTTTTTCACGTCGGGCAAACCTCCCGCATCGTCGATGCTTTTTAAGTATTCTTCCTCATATGGTCGACAACGCTGTTGAGAGTATATAAGAGGAGTAATATGAAGCATAGTTGAGATAATGTAACTTTAAGGGTGAGGGTGGATATAGCAAACCGACACTTTCCAAACAAGTTTCCTATCTCTTATCTCATTCCGCAGAAGGAAAACTTATAGAGGGATGGATGAATCGCCCGCTAGGGCACAGAAATCTCACAACTGCCATAAACTTTCTGATCCTTCTCTCAGAAAATGACAGTTTAACGCACAAAACTTCACCGGTCTAGTGATGGTGAAAGGTGAAATTGCCTTGTAGACTGAGAAAATTCATTGTTCATTGCTGCTTTAAAAATAAAAGTTGAGCGATGGACGTTAACTTAACTTAAAACCGCGCGAGGGACCAATATAAAGGACTCCTCCCTTCGTGAAAGAATCCACGTTAAAAGCAAAAAGTTAAAAGTTTTAGAATGAAGTAAACTAGCGGCTTTCAAAAGTTAAAGTTGAATATTGAGGATGGGAAAAGTTGTGCGTTACTCGAGGAAGTTAAAGGGTATAAGCATACATTGCTGCAACTTACGAAACATCACACAGGAGAAAAATTCCGCGAACTCTTTCGTGAAATGTTTTAGCCCTTTGCGGTACGAAAAATTATAATTTATTAGTTAATGTTTTTCCAGACCTCAACTCATCCTATTCAAAGCGTAGTCAATGCCAGTAAGGGTTGGAATCTCTTTCTGAAACTGAGAAATTCCTGGAAAGAATCACGTATGTACAAACGAAACCATGTAATTTAGTTGTCGACGAGAATCTCACACGGCGTCTGAAAGTAATTTGCACCCTTTGAGAAGAAAAATATAAATCGTTTCACCCCCAAAGACGAGTTTACAAATGGGGCAGGATGGAAGAGAAACCCCCCAACCCCCGCCCTGACTTCGAAGTTGTGAAGGAGAAACTATCAACTATGGCCAATTAGAAGCGTGAAGCTTATCTTTCGGAAGGCATAGAATACGTAGTTTTGTATGGTGATGAGGTGATTTTTTATTATTTGTGAGTCTTCTCGTTCACTCAAGGTAATTTAACATATCATGGGAGAACTCCGAGTCCACGGCTGAACTTGGGTCACACCCTCCGACGAGGGCCCTCAGCTCACCGAGCCTCTCCTTCACTTCAGCTATCATCTAGAAGTTAAAAATGTATTAATTTAATTCTACAACTAGCTTACAATAAACCATAAAAGTATTTCTCAAAGAGAAAACACTGAATTGATAACACGAATGCCTTCCGAAAGATAAGCTGCACGCTTCTAATTATAACAGAGGTATATAATAGTAGGTATATTAATAGTAATACATATAATAAAAAACAAAAAACTATCAACTATACCTACTGAATAATAGGAGGAAAGGGATCTTCTAGATTTGAAGTGGCTCTCGATATATTCTTTCATAGGCTGCTTCTTCAAGTTAGGAGTTACGGGAAAAAAAGAATACGAAAGGCGGTTTTTGTAGTTGTGCAATTTATATAACTCTTTCAGAAATTATTTTTATACAACTTTTGAATTTTTAATATATCCTTCGTTTTCCTGACGATAGAAAACGATGGAAGGGGGGGGGGAGGCATGGCTCTCTTACTCCAAGAATATTGCAGTGAAACCCGAGGATGTAAAGTAAAATAAAAAGGCTGAGCCGAGCAATAAAATTCGCATTCATATAGGCGGCGGCAATAATACCAAGCCGAATGTATCCCAGGAAAGAAAGATATTGCGAGCGGCTATAGGAAAAATAACTTTGGTAAGCTTGGAAGAAGAGGTGGGGGAAGGGCTACATTTCACAAGTCATAACGACCGAGTAAAGCATAGGAATCGTGCCATCAATAAATACTATCTACTCGTACTAAATTGTAATAATATGCTTGCTATTGATTTACAATTATGATTTAGGTGGGCGAGGATATCATGAGAGACAGTGGGAGGAGAGTTTCTTTTTTAAATAAGTTCAAGTTAGTATGATGGCGGAAAAGGAATAAAGTGGAGCGGCAGGCGGGGGTCAATAAATGTCTCTCTTGATACGGACGAGAAAGCCCGGCCCCCTGAGCCCTTTGCTTAAGACGTGAGCTTTAAAGCCGTGGTATATACGCTTTCCTCCATCCACTTTAGCCCTACTCGAAATTCCCCCTCACTCACATTCGTTCTTCCTCATCCTACTTTTTTTTTTCAACCCACTTTTCACGGTAGTCGTTTTCCCAAAGGAGGTGTGAGCCTCTCACGCTCAAACGCTATCGCTACCACGCTTCATCCTTCTACTCAAAAGTATAAAAGATGGGAAGAACCTCCGTATGGAGTGGGGCGGAGTTATTTCAGAGTAAAAGCGAGATATTTTAAATGAGGAACTGATGCTCCGGAGAAGATTAAAATGAATAGAAAACAGCAGTCTTTCCGAACAATTCTTCTTAAAAATTCACCCGAAGCCTTTCAATCATTAATGTAAATTTGAGGGAACGGAAATAAGGCGCGAGGACGGAGCAAGCAACGTCCGATGAATTAATAATGAGAAACGAATAGAATAAGTCTCACCGGCCTCCCCTGAAGCGTTCCACTCTCTCTCAGAGACCTACGTTTTACACGTTGGTACCTTGCTAAATGATGCAGACTACTGTATTGATCCTTCCGCTCCAACAGTTTCATTTAGGACTATCCCTCTAATTAAGTTCTCTTTAGTTGGAACTATGGAATTTATTATTTTACAGACAAACATGTTGCCCGCGGCGAGAAAAAGTTTGAAACAGTTGAGGGTAGGGGTTGGCTATGATTTCATTCCACAGGGAGTGAATGATCCTATTTTAAACTGTTATTTTTAATCAAGCAGTATCTGATGGATCTTTCCCTTTTTCTAATTGGACCCTTTTTCTAATTTTTGGTGTTTTTCTGTGGTAAAATAATTTCAAATAATAAATTCCGAGTTTAGTTGGATATTCAAGGGTTTCCGGACGCATTATGCAGTAACAAGAGGTTTAGGGTCCAGCAGAACATACTTATTAGACTTTTCGATATCCTAGTGAGAGCGAAACTGGACTATGGAGCCCCGATCTACGGATCGGCCCGAAGATCTCGTCTAAAGGTCTTGGACAGAGTATTTAACCTTGGTCTTCGGGTGGTGACAGGGGCATTCAGGACTAGCCCCGTCCAAAGCCTACACTGCACCGCGGGTGAAATGCCTCTTCCATTGCGTAGGATGCAACTTACCCTTGCCTATGCAACGAGTGTGCGAGCCACCCGATCGCGTTTTGCTTTTGACCTTGCCTCTGGGGACCCTTTGCACGCCGAAATAACTTGCTACATACAAGAACAAGAAGGGTGATGCCTCTTGAGGCCCTGCCCACTCCCCCTTGGGCCGTCGTTGCGCCCCTTAAATGTCTCGACCTGGCCCGGCATTTAAAGGATCATACCTCTCCCGTTGTCCGTGTATTGAGTGGAGTTCCGCCAGCTGCTTGAGCGGTTCGCGGGCTTCACGCCTGTCTATACGGACGCGTCACGGATGGACACGGGGGTGGGGTGTGCAGTAGTTATGGAGGGCGCTGTACGCTCTTGGACACTTGCCCCTCAAACTAGTCTGTGTTCAGCGGAGATGATCGCCATATGCCGGGCCCTCGAGATGTGCCCTGATGTCCCTCGGTCCATGGTGTGCACGGATTCACAAAGTGTTCTAAAAGGAATAGATCAGTTCTCGACGGACCCCATAATACTTGGAAGTTGGAATCCTCATCCAGCTCGAGAGGATACGCTCGGCGGGTGGGGATATTATTTTTACATGGATACCGGGTCACGTCGGCCTGCCCGGAAATGAGGAAGCGGACAATGCTGCAAGGCAGCTCGCGGCCAGAACCCACGATGGAGCGATGGCAGTTACCGATGGAGACGCTAGAGCGAGCATCAGGGCGTACCTTCGGCGCATTTGGCAACGAAGGTGGGCATCTACTGATGGTGGTTTGTCCGTCGAGAACTTTTCACGGCGTGATGGTGGGTTGGTAATCACCAGGCTTCGCATTAGCCACACACGCCTGACGCACGGGCACCCGCCTGTGTCCGGCGTGAAGGGGGGAGTTATCCGTAGAGCATATACTGATAGAATGCCATGCACCATATCAGAAGCAGGGTTCTGGGCGAAAGACAAGCATATAACATCGAAGAACTGCTCTCGGCTGGCTCCCCTATTGAGCCAATAGACCAGTTTCTGCGCGAAGCCAATCTGTATTGGGAAATGTATAGCCACGGCAGTAGCATGCAATAACTAGGTCCTCTACAGGGCGTACAACAACGAGATGCTCAGAGAAAAAAAAACTAGAGCTTGGGAACGTCATTTGGGATTAATTTGACTATGTAAAATTTTTTAAAATTCGACAATTTAAGACACCTGAAAATCGCGTCCAAAAACGTCAAATGAAGTTTGTCCCTGATTAAGCTCCTTTTATGCCAAGTAAATGTGATTTGATCGTAAGGAAAATGAACTTCTCTAAAAAGGAAATTTTGTGCTATTTCCAAAGAGCTCCTTAGTTTCGGTGTTGCGCCAATTAATAGGCATGTAACAAGCATATTTCAAAAAAGTAGCAACAAGAAGGCAAGCCACGGGAAAGTAGCCAGAAGCCACGGGTTCTGGGCAACAGTTGTGTCTCACTATCGCTCTGCCGTGGCTATGCGTATGACTCAACCTCATTGTAGTGGTATGGTTGAAAATAAGCTATGTCTTCACTTGTGCCTTTTCGCATGCGTCGTAGCGCACGGTGTGTTGTGTTGAACGTGAGGGATGCGCTATTGCATGCCTCAAAAAGCTGGAAGGATACCAGAAATTGCGTGCGTAGCTTAGACGCATGCGTTGTTGAAAGTTGAAGCGAAAGTTGAAAAGGCGTGTTGAATTGAAAGAGGAAGACGAAAGCGCACAAGTGGAGACGTAGCTATATGTAGTGGTAAGGTAACTATACAACCGAGTGAGCCCATCCGGCATTGTTATTAGCAAGTTGTTATTTAGTGGATAGGAAGGGTGCATGGAAGTGGAAGTACTATGGAGTGTCCCACGAGGCTTTTGAGGCGAGCCCAAAATATTATCTAGAATTTACACCTCAGCTGAATTCTATTGGTCGAAAGGCAGTCGCTAAGCAAGCGAGTCAGCTGGGTTTCCTAGGAAGTTATTTGCAAACATGAAATTTATGATAATTTCATCTACCCTAATATGGCCGTGAGCTCACCTGGTAGTAAAGGTTCTCTAGTAGTGGTAAGGAACCTTTAAAGACGAGTAGACGCATACGCGGCCATGTTCGCTCTTATCAGTTTAATCGGAGCTCCATAGAGCATCAACAAAAGGTGGATTTAACAAGATAATTTATATGATGATTCAATGATAATTCATAAGAACGAACATGGCGTCAGTGATTTTACCTTTCTGATTATAGGTTCTCTAGTAGTGGATGAGACAAGCAGGTATCACAATGATAGTAGATGGCGCTAAATGGCCAAGCTGTCGGAGCGCATAAAAAAAACAAGAGGTTTATTGATTGCAAGGTGTTCACCAACTGAAAGCGCATGAGGACGTAATTATGTGACTTGAAGGCTATTGAGGGTTGAGGGACTCGCAATGGTTGAATGAGCTGGCGAGTAGACTCATTGGAATGTTGGAGTTCGAGGCAAAAACCAAGAAAAAGCGATGGACTGTGCAGCTTTACGTTGAACCCTGAAATAATTGATCTCACCAAATAGGATACGTCAGGCAGCTGGCTAATTACTGAACCACGTTCTTGCACATCAAGAGCAGGGGTCCAAAGCCTATTTGGTTTAATTGGTTGACAAACTGCACTGCAATGCCTCGTGCCCGGAGACCAAGGGAGTCTGAGTCTTCCAGGATACCCGCATGGGGAAAATCTGTGGATCCGCACTATAGGTCTGCGACTATTAGCTTAAGAGGCGGTATAGGCGTAGACGTTCGCAGACGATGCTGGGTGCAAGCCCACTGGATAATACTACTTACGCTCCCACTCGTCCACTGGATAATACTTCCAATGCTACTTTGGACCGCGATTCCCAGGTGGAATGACTGCAAAGACCCCCAAGGAATTAATAACGACCAGTCCTGGAACTGATTGCTTGGCGTGGAAACTTAAATTTTTACACACAAAATGACTTGACTGTGCGTGAAACGATCAATTTTCACTCAGGATCGGGCTTTCGGATTTCAAAAAGGTAATTATGGTTCTAAAATGTTGGCTTTACAGTCAGTATCAATCCTGGTGAAACAAATGTTCCATGAGTTCTGCATCTGTAAGCCATGCATCAAATGAATGACTTTTGGGCCGAGGAGCTTATTACCTACCACCAAGCGTGCGAAAGTAATTTGAAACTGACGAAGGATCCTGATTCCTCGAAAAAATTGAAGTAAGTAAAACCAATTACATTACTTCGTTGAAATAAAATACGGCGTTAACGACGTATACTAAAGTGTATTTGAAGGAGTAATCCAAGGAGCAGACACACTACACTGTTTTGCCATTAACTCATGGTCAAGCTTTTTTGGAGATGTGATTCGAGGATATCCATCACTAGACATTTCAGTAGAGTGGCCCTGAGGAAGAACGGGAAGTCCCTTCAAAGCTTGGCCACTAGTTAAAAGCGAAAAAGTGTAGTCAGACTGCTCCCTCACTCCTTCAAATAATTTACCAGACTGATTCTTTTCAAAGTGTAACAGGGGTGGGCAAAATACTTCGAATAAAGTATTTCAAATACAAAATACTTTTGAAAATGTAATTGAAATACAAAATACAACCCAATTGTATTTTAAAATACAAATACGTACTTGTATTTTGAATTTTAAAATACAAAATACTTTTTCGTCCCAGCATAAAACTCTTTTCAAAACAGAAAAATATAATATTTGAAGGCCTGCTGAACCAGGAAGGTCAGACTCACGACGATTTTAATGAGATCCTCATACACACCCTACACATATCCCCCTCATCCATTCCAGCGATAATTTTGCATCAATTCCTAGATCGGTGACCTGACCGGCAGGGTCGTGCAGCATTTTCTTGACAAAACTAGAGAGACAAAGCTACCAGTATGTCTTCTTGGATCCAGGGCATGGCGTATTCGAAGGCCAACAGGTGACCTATTCTGACCATTCGGACTGGACTGGATATTCGGACACTAGGAGATCCAACCCCAGACACTTGTGTAATGAACTAGTCCTGTTAGCCTGAGATAAATATAATAAATAACAAAAGATACAGAGCTAATGATGAGCGGACGCGGGGTAGCGGTGGCGGATGCGTGGGGGACACGTGCCCGGCGACCTGCGATCGGACGGCCACGGGCCGGCGCGATTTGGAGCCGCAGGGTCCGGATGCCCAAAAGAGGATACCCCCAGGTCTGTAAACGCCTGTAAATAACACAATATGTTAGTTCAATCAAATAAATAATAAACATACGTTAGATTTAAAACTAGAATTATCAGATAAGATGCAGCAGCATAGTAACAAGGTACAATGATAAAGAGTACCTGGTGGGAGGTATAGCTGATAGATTTTCCCAAATTGAATGTATAAAGCGCTAAATCGCATCCAACTAGTGAGCTGATAGGACCGTTCTTTCTCGGTGAGCCAAAGAGAGGTATATCTGTA
This sequence comes from Corythucha ciliata, assembly GCA_038030265.1. Lineage (NCBI taxonomy): Eukaryota > Metazoa > Arthropoda > Insecta > Hemiptera > Tingidae > Corythucha > Corythucha ciliata. The sequence goes on along the minus strand of CM075942.1, from coordinate 40,954,173 downwards.
TTAATCAATGAATTAGCTAAGAATATGTTACAAAATAGTATTAAACCATACAGGCATAAGGACGAACGTCAATAAAAAACAGCGACGAAAATACTTAGACGTATATAGACGTAGACGAGTGGGAGATCTGTGGCCGACCTCGTGGGAGCTCTTCAAACGGAGCAAAGAAAGCGCGAGTGAGGAGAAAATAAATAACTTTATGAAACACCACAAGATACTCACAGCTTCCTAGGCTTTCTTCTTTCTATGCTTCTCTCCTTCCGATCGTCGACGTTTCGTCTCTGGATCTGAGTGGCACACAGCACATCACTTCGCACTATCAAATCGGGCTGTCGCACACATCGCCTATACGAATATTAGTTCCGCTGTCTGGGTTAGGCATGCACCTACGGTTTACCTCGTCGAGATTGCGATCCTTCATCGCCGGATAAGTATGAATCATACTCGAACAATAGTCGAATTAATTAAACTAATAATTTAATGCGAGTAAGTCTTATCGCACAAATTGTTAAGGAACCTTTAAAGACGAGTAGAAGCATACGGCACCATGTTCGTTCTTATCAGTTTAATAGAATGGTTGGGGGTGGTTTGTTGACATCCACAAAATATCAACAAAAGGTGGATTTTACAAAAGACTGATAATTGATAAGAGCGAACATGGCGTCTGTGATTTTACCTGTCTGATTATAGGTTCTCTAACATTGTGTGACACCGTGATTATAAGTCATAAGTGGTAGTCTAAGGAGAGCAAGGCAGAGCTCACATTTCGCGTATTTAAATTTAATGAATTATCAAATTAACATACATCATTATTGGGAGCGTGCACGCTAGAAAAGAACTGTGTTAATAAATTAATATAAACCTAGCATCAACGGAATATTCGTAAATCCCAAAACTAAAAAATATTAACACTTGCGTAGCCTAGGCATATGATTTAGACATGCGCATGGTGTCTTTAAGTTTGAGACCGCGCCAATTGATTAATATGATAAGCCATATTTATATAAAATGAGAGGGGGTTTGTCGATGATTTCGACGGGCCCGCTTCGTCAATTTCCATAATCTTTCCTCTGCAACTACTACAACTCGAAATCTCGAGCAGCAACACGATACGTGAATCGGGCGAACAAAGCACATAAGCCGAAACCTCTCTTCGGGGAACCAACCATGGGGCGGCAAAAAAGGTTCAAGAATTGAGACAACTAGCGCTCAAAAAGCATCAGGTGGTATTAAGTCATAAACCCTTAGAACAAGTTGGAAAAGTATTTGTACTTTGATTTAATTTAAAATACAAAATACAATCTAAAAAAGTATTTTAAAATACATTGTATTTTGCTTTGTGTACTACAAAGTACACTAGGTACCACTAAAAGTTGACCCCCCCTCCAATTCAAATTTCATGACCCCTGAGAGTTGTTCTCTCAAGCGCTGATCAAGAGTCATTCCAAGGGATGCCACGGAGCACGGATCGAAACCTTCCCCAAACCTGATGTTCATGGCGACAAGCAGAATCCTCGAAACCAAGAGGTATTTCTGCGTCAGACGCTTTCAAGGGATCCTCCCTAAGCCCCTTCACAATTTGAATCCCTTAGCACGTCTCCGGGCATCCTTGCAAAATGCGTTGGAGGCCCACCTGAGTGTAGAATTAACAATTTGGAGGGGACAAATAGCCACCCATTGCAAGTTTCGAGGAATAAGAATGCTGAGTCGTCCAATGGAAGTTTAAGTGCCTTTTCTATTTCATTGCTGATCTCCCGATCCGCAGAAAAAGCCTTCCGGCCTATTCACCCCGTTTGGGCTAGGACCCGGGAGTTGGAAGACCTGCTACGGTTCCCCAAACCGCTGCCTATCACAGAAATATTTCCTTCGCTATTCAAACATGGAACCACGAAACAACAGAAGAGTCCCAACCTTTCGATAAGATGCCAATCCAAGCCACTCGTTATTGGGGGATCCACGAATGTCAAATATTTTGGTGTAAGTGATCTTAACTCAAAGAGGGGGGGGGGGGCTAAACTTCAAGGACCAACCATATTTCATGACGCAGCAAACAAAGGTTCTTTCAAAAAATTCGTCGATCTGCACCTGCACCACAGTTAATTTGAACTCTTTTTGGAAACGAGCCTTAACGAGTTCACTTAAAAACTTTCGTACACTTCAAGAACAACTATAAAGGTCAATTGGCTGTGCTTCTGAGTGGTGCTCGGTCATGGCGTTTGAACGCGGTCGAATGGTATAGGGGGAAACAGGACAGGCCGCGTGAAAAGCAGTAAATTAAGCGATTCTTCGAAGTCGACGCGGAGGGAGGGAAAATCGAAAATCTGTCGTCCACAGGTGCTTTAACGCTTTTGATGTTTTCAAACGCTCTACAACTTTAACGCAATTATAGTTTTGCCTTGGGAAAAACGGTGTTTGGCTTGTGATTTATGATTCTAACCGATGATGCCACAGTACAGGCTGCTTCACTATAGAAGAGTTGACTCACCCGAGTCAAAATCCCTGAAAAGGGACTTCCTGGGATAAAAAAAAAAACAAACTGATTTCGGTAATAAAAAATGGATGGCCAGAGAACGAAGGTAGAAAGAAACGGAAGAGGAGGGATAAATAATTGCTTTTCTCCCGGAAGAAAATTCTTCCTGGAGCCCCAACTGTCTTTTGCCTTTTCTTTAGTCCGCCCTACTTCACGTTACTTTTCAATCAAAGATGGAGTGGAAATAATTAATCATTGTCAAAGCTCAGAGGCATCGTGAAAAGCGTAACCATTAGTCCACGACAAAACTAAAAAACAAGATAAATTTGTCATTAACGAGTATAATTGAGCAGCTCGTGATGGTGTGAGGCGGCAATAAAAAAAGATAAATATCAAAAACATTAATATTGCGTGTACCTGTCTAAACATACTCCCTGAAATATTTATTTCTCTTCCTCTCAAGTCGCTTTACCTTAACCACTTCCCTCCGTCCTGTTTGTAATTAACGGCACACTTCACAACCGCATCCTCCTGACCAGCCTTGTCTCTTTAACGAAAAAATAAAAATGTCTACCACAATGATCAAAAATTCGTTCCACTTTTTTCCTATTTTACGATCTCAGCGCTGACCACCTCTCCCCACATCCCTTCACTCTTTTGTATCAAAAATCCTCAAAGCACAACTTTTCAATCATACTCTCAATTCTTCGAGCTCGTTTCCCCTTCCCCTCATGTTGTCACTCTTCCCTCATTCACAACTTGCGCAATTTGTGACAATGATTGAATAGAAATTTAATTAATCAAAACCCTCACATTCTTCGTCCCCCTCCCCTTTCACCCTTTCTATATTCGCTCCCTCTTCTTTTGAATGCTTATATTAATGATTGCTTTTGACATTTAGTGGCGTCAGAAGAAAGTGCCATCTACCACAATTAAACATCCCCTCCCACCATCGAGAACTGACAAATGATTAGCGACCCCAATATGTGGCGAAAAAACGTTCAGGATGGTGAATCGCTTAAAAATCCTGCGGTACTTCCGCGTCCACTTAAATAACTGTTCTTTATTTTCTTCAATATAGTTTTCATTGTTCAAAACAAAAGGCGAGTGCTTGTTGGGCGGCCGATCGTTTGGGCAAAACGTACGGCTAACCCCTGTTCAGAGCCCCCCCCCCCCCCGAGAACGTGGGGCTAGCCCCTGTTTGGCGCCAGAAGCTGACATTAGACAATTCAAACTCAATTGAAAACAATCGCGGCTGTAGGGAAAAAATAACAACAAAAAAACCGTAAACGTTTATCGTAATTTCGTCTCACGCCACGCCGCGCCGCAGGCCCAGCTTTTTTCAATTCTTCCCCCGGTGTTTAATCCATGAAAAGCTTTCACAATGACGTTCCTCGCTGGTACCAGGTGGAGCGATGGAGCGATCAGCAATAAATCACGTTTAAATAACAATGGGTTGCAATGAAAAAAGGAGTTTCTGCTTCGGCATTCAACCGATACCCTTCATTGAAAGGGTAATTTTGTTTAAAAAACGAGTGCATGCCCTTTTTATTTCTTGCTAAATAATTATATTGATATTTGTTTTGAAAAAGCGTGAAATAACCTTCCGATTCAGGTTTGCCGTGACTGGATAATAAGAGCGACTGTGCTAACTTGGTAGGGATATAGATGTCAATAACGGTGCTGTAATTGACAGAAAGACAAGGAAGCTTGGTCAAATTAAGACTTCCACCAATAATTATTCCGACAGATAATGTAAATTACTGGGAATTTCATCTACAGTGAATCGAACAAAATTAATAGTAATGATGGTAATTGCTATACAGGGTGGAAGGGGATAAGTGTGACAAAAAAATTTGGGTGAAAGTAGACCTCATTTGCGACCATCAGAATCACCATGTACACCATTGTCCGAAAGTCAAAACCCTTCGAGATATGATTTTTCTAACGATTTTTAAGGCTTACATAATTTTTTTAAAACTAACTGCGAAAAAATAAGTAGTGTCTTACCCGATTACTCAGCACTTTCCCTTTCCGCCTAATCTTGAAATTGATCGTCAGCAATGAAGGCATTGACTACCGCACAGCATTCAACAAAGCCGTCAGTTTTCCTTAGTGAATTTCAAGTACCTACCGAACAATCCATTGTATCGAAATCTGATGATTTATAGGACGACAAGAAAATGAAGAGGAAAATCCGGAATCCCCCTTCCACCCCTCATCACAACAATGACAAGTTGCTAATGAACACTTCGCGGGAATTTTATATTTTCAGAACGCAAACGAATCGTGCTTCACGTAGCGGATAATTATGATGAAAGCTTTCCACCTTTCGTGTTTGTTGAGTAGCCTGAGTGAACAGATTGACGAGTAGATTTACTGGGACGGGATGTCATGGATGGGATGTGTTAATGAAGGGCTTGTCTTCGCGAATTCAATTAGGGTGATGAGAGGGAACGAGCTGTTTTGCCTTCGAGTTCAAAAGTTCTTCCTAATTTCGATAGTTTATCAGGACCTTGGTCTGACAAAAATTGAAAGTTCTGTTTTCCCTCATACCTAACAGGAAAGAGCCAAATATTCGTTATTTAAACGAGAAGAATACTCTCTATTTTTTATAAGTCGGAAGTGAGTGAATTGAGAATTTACGTAACTGTTTTCACTCTAACCGTTTTGTCTGAACAAATAAGCATAATAATCGCGTAAGATGGCAACTATTACTGCCCTGTACAATTTCTAATGAGCAGGGTCGTCCCCATCCGACCTGTTCAACGCATGTCGTCGTCTCTCGTATGGTAGCAGTCGAAGGAGTTCTCCTCTCCACAACACCACCTCTGGGGGAGGAGTTCTTCCCCAGACCCACGATTTTTCTAATAACCAACACTTGTGCGAGTTAATGACAGTTACCATACTCTGTTCAATTTAAAGAGATTCATAATTGTCACGTTCGAGTCATTCTGCCTACTCTCAGACCTTCTTGGGGAGGATATGGACTTACACAAGAGCGTGATGTGTCCAGAGATTTTAATGAAAATGGGGCTCTCGTGCCTCACGTTAATTCAGTTACACGAACACACGCTCCATGATAAATAAAAACTTGTCTCTACCCCACCTACCCAAATTTTAAATATTCTCTGGAGAATTCTGGTTTGTGTACGTATTCTCGTAACCTTCCCTCAATTGAAACTCTGCCCCCAGACTGAATTCTATTTAGGTAGTGACGGTTTGTCCAATTTACGCATCGCCTCCCACATACTTGCTGATGCATTTTATTTTATTTATACACAGTTACACTTCCACTTTTTTTTCTCTCTCATTTTCCACCCACGTCACAGTCCGCGATTTTCCTCCTGACTGGATGCACACAGCATCGGTTTTATAAGAAAAGTCTCTTCATCGTCTTTCTCCGTCACTGTTTTATTCATGAAGAGATCCAAATAGAAGGGAGCAAAGAAGATTCCAGAGGCAAAGAGAGACCACCCCCTTCCCGACCATCATCATTGTATTCATTCAAAGACTTACAGGCTCACTTAATTTCCAGTCCATGAGTTCAATGAGATTTCGCGTAGTCGGGAAAACCTCAATTGTTAATACCAACCCCGCTCCTACCACCAGAAATCCCTTCGGGGCCAGTTGGAAAGAAATCTTTACAATCCTTTCACTCGAAGCAAGACAACTACTGTTTGACCCTTTACATTACGCTATTCAAGGCAACAGTGCACTGAAAGAAGTAAGAGGGGGTGTATTATATCACTAACACAAGAAAAATCAGTTTTTTGTTTGTTTGTTTTTAGTTTATCTTTGGAGTTTACAAAGCAGAAAAACTTCAATGCATAAAATAAATTATTAAAAGATTTGACTGACGGAAGGAAAGAAGAAAAAAAGCGATTACTGAATAAAACAGAAAAACATGAGTTGACAGATGGCCCTCTTTTGGGATAATGGGAAAACAAGATACATCATAATTTAGTTGGTCTGATGGTTTTGAATTCAAAAAATTCCGAAAATCTAATCGAAGAAAGAGATTGAAATAATCAGCTTGCCTATCACTCAAAAAAATCTTGGGAGGCGTGTATTTTCTTCATGCAAAACAAACGTCCTTTTATGTTCAGCAAAATATCATCGATATAGATTTTTCGCATCCCACACTATCAAATATCACGACACCCTGAATTTAGTTTGGAGAGGGGTCTGGTTCTCTGCCGTCATGGAAATGTATGATTATGTGAGCATTGATGGGTGCGTGGCAGGGGAAGAAGCTGTAACCTACTGGCCTGGAGTTTACAAAGCAGAAAAACTTCAGTGTCAGCGCCGGAATGAGTGCCTGATATGGAGGCAATTCCAAAGTTCATGAAGAAATTTTTCAATTCTTAATTTTTAAACATGCATTTGCGATGTGAAAGTAAGGAACCTTGCAAAATTGATGTTTGAAAGAGTCGAATCCGCGGGATTGATCCCGACGAGCCATAACGAAGATTTATTATTCAAAGAGCCAGTACAATCGGTTCTTGGAAGACTCAAATCATCCATGAATTTCACGTACAAGCAAACTCACGTTTGGTTTTTTGAATAGCCGGCTCCACACTCACCGTGAATTCACGGCGTGAACACCGCGACCGCGACGCTACCTCCTCACTAACGTTTTTCACAGTACAGTGTGAGTGTCGTTCTGGAATGGAATGGAAATATACCATTGGACGCTTAGTCGACCCCAAGCATAGCTCACCTGAGTTTTAATCTTGTGGCATGGGTGCTTGGAGTCCCATAATATCGGATGATATTGATAACTCTCTAAAAAACTCGACTTTTTCTCGTTATTGAGGCAACTTTGCCATGCAATGTTTAGCCGTAGGAGTGTACGTTGTCGGTCACCACTCGTTGGGGTGGATCAGAAACGTACCGGGTTTCGTCTATTTGCGCACCCCTAACGAGGGAAGACCGATAATGTAGCTCCTTTGGCCACGATTTTTTGCATGCTTTAATTACGAACCCCGTAGTTTCAGCGCTTGTACTAAACATATAATATTAGTTTCTGGATAAGTCAAAAAGGTGGTGTTCTGAAATAGCCAAACCTGCTTTTGTTTCCTGCGTGAGCGAATTCCGCCAAAATCGGGATGAATGTACAATTTTTTAAAGAACCGATTGGTTCTTTAAAGGGGAAAACCGGGAAATATTGGGTTTTTGAAAGAGCCAGACCTGCTAGATAGGTTTTCTGAGTGAGCGAAATCCACCGAGTCAGCTAATTTTAAATAAAAAACCCTCGACATAGATTTTTAATGAGTCAAATTCATAAAATGTATTTTTAAAAGATATAAACTCACGAAAATCATCGTTACCCGAGCGAGCCAATCTTACGAACTTAGGTCGCGAAGAATCCACGAAATTTGGGTTTGGACAAACCAAATACACGAAATTGGGGTTTTAAAAAAGAATTTTCTAACAAGTGAAGCACACGCTTTTTTTTATACCTTCTTGACACCTTTGACGTAAAGCCCTCGACTCCCGCCCCTTCTTCCAATCTTTCACGGTGCGAATACTTCGGAAGACCCACAACCGCGAAATTGGTGGACATTATTTGAAAGAGTCAAACTCGCGAATTCTCTTGAAGGGTTTCAGACTCAGGGGACGTATTGTGTGTTTTTGCGGCGGTTCAGTCAGTTTTAAGGACCATGAATAAAATTTTGTGTCAAAATTTGCAGTTGTTTGGTCGAATAATGGGGAATTGTGGGATCGAGTTCTGTTTCCAGATATTTTTCCCCCGAGTTATTGAGTTACGATGTTAAGAATAAGTTCTTCGATCGAGATTGCCCTTTTGTTTGGCTGGCGCCTGGTAATTATAGAAAGGAAAATTATGCCTCATTTAGCAAATAGTTGCAACGCTTAGTGATTAGACGTCACCAGGATGGACAGAGCATATAGGTTCTTATCCCCAGTCTTACACGATTGCTATGTTGCATACCACAGTACAAGAATTGGGGGACTCCGTATCGTTACCACCAGTGGCCCCTTCCCTTGTGTCCCCGGTCATTGTTCTAACCAGTCTTTAACTCTTTAACGAGCCCGAATAAATGTTTAATTGAGTCACGGAAAAGGGTTTTTGACGGGCTCAATTATTCACACCTTGGTGGTGGGAACGCTGGGAGGAACAACGTAAATTCACAGCGACGAGCCATAACGTCGCTGTTTCAATTTACTTCAATTACGGAAGTGAACCCCTTTCCTGCCTGACAATAAGTTTGAATTTTAATTTTCAATTAAGGGAATATTCCCTATTATTTTTCCTTAAAGCGTTTTCTAGCGAGTTAAATGTAAATGTAATTTTCCCTACGTTTCATCCACCAATTGTTTTAAGCACGAGAGGTCTCCAAGCTTTTTACCTCTTAATTTATTCATCACGAATGTATTTTGCGATCTTCTCTTTTTCCCTTTAGTCAAGAACATGCGAATTTACGAAGTATTTCCTAACACAAAACTTGCGGATTACACTTAGTCACCAAGTTTATAACTTCATAGGCTAGGGGATTCACAGAGAGACTATTTCTAACCATGTAAGAATGAGAGAATGATAGTTATGTGTAGGAGAGAGAAGGGAATTCACTACCGTGTATCTCACGTTACTTTGAAGTAGTCTCAAGTCTCAACCTCTTTTCAAGAGACAAAATCTCATCCTGCTGGTAAAGAGAATACAGGGGTTGTAGTTGTAAGAGATTAAATTCCCGCACGACCGTAAGGTCTTGAAGTGCGGGTATCGTCTCTAGAAGCTCTCCGTGTCACTTCAGAGAGTGAGTTTGGCAAAATGGAATTAAAAACCTGTCTAAAAGTAAAGATTCGGCAACATTAAAAACAGAAAATATTATTTTACATTGTGCTCTATATTGAAGAGAAACAAGGGGAAGACAGCGACAGCATTTAATTCCATCATTTCGGTACACGAATTTTGAATTAAGAGTAAAGGAAGAGATAAATCTCCCTTTTAGTGCGTTTCATTCTGAAAATGCACTATTGGTCTCGTCGTGATGGAGGCAAACATGGGTCATGTCATGTTTTTTTCACGTTTCAGAACCTCTAGAACACGAATTCAGTGGTCTCCAGAATTCATATACTTATATATTGATTTATTTATAATATTATGGCCGTTTTCTTGTTAGCACGATAACTCTCGAAGAAATCAATTTAGCGGAACGCGCTTTGGCACAAAAATCAGTAGTCGTAAGACCCTGGTAGGTATTGCATTTGGGCCAAATCAGTCGAGGTGGAGGGGGGGAATAGGGGTTGAAATGGTCAAAAAATCACTGCAATTCACCAGTTGATTCTAGAAGCATCATATTCAGTACGAATACTCCATGTTATAGTAGCCTTTGATTCCCATTTTAATTTTTTGAAAAAGTCAAGGTGGTGGGGGTTGTCCTTCCGGTGTGGAAGTGTAAAAATAGCGTTGAACTTCACTAGTTCATCTTAGCGCTCTAAAATTCAACTCAATAATTTAATGCAACCTAAGCCCTGGGTTCCATTGAGATTTATCGAAAACTTTGATGGGGGGAGGGTGAAATAGGGGATGAAATTTAAAAAAAAATCGCTTAAATTCACACGTTTAGGTATTATAAAATACGGCACAAAAATTTAATATAACAAAGCCCTTGGAAAACTACTGACACTTTTCGACATTTTTGAAGAGAGGGGGGGGGGGGTGAAAATAGAGGAAGAAGTTCGGCTTAATGAAACAAATTATGGTATCAAAATTATTACTTCTGGGACGGCTCAGGGTATCCGTATACGGTATGAAATGCACTCTTTCCGACCGCCAGCTGCCGGAGCGAAATTTTAAAATTGCATTAAATGAAAAACAAGGATAAAATAAGATTCTCTTAATAAAAACAACGAGGAAAAATGGTATTCCCCTTCTACTAAGCTCTTGCTTTTTTCTCTTCCGGGGGGGGGGGGGGTGGCATGGAAGGAGGCAAAGTGGGCAATGCATAATTCAATGATCATTTTGTCTCGAAAGAGCGCGGTCTCTCCCTCGCTTTTTGTCCCAACCCAGCAAAAACTCTCACTAGGGACAGCAACATTTGTTTAATTTAGGATAGTAGTTTTTATAAATAGTAGATTCAGCACGAGGATAAAAAATCCAAATGAGAAGGAATGGTCGGGGGAAGTATGAAGCTAGTGGGGAAGGGGGGGATTCTCACTAGGCGGACATTAATGTATTCAACCCTCTCGGTTCCCCTCTCTTCTAGTCGGATATTCTAATCGGGAAGTGCTTTAGCTTTTTACCCTCCTCGTCATTTAAAAAGATAAGAAATAGAGCGCAAGGCATTTTTTTCGCAAACCCCTCCACCATTAACACTGCAACGATTTAAAAGTTAAATTCGAATATAGGCGCATGAAACTTCTTAATTCGTCACCGTAAGCCATGCATTTTTTTTTTTTTTCTTTCGTTTTGAGGGACTGATGGAGCATGTTGACTTTTTGAAGGACCTTTTTACTGTAAGTGTAGTTTTTAAGCCGAAGACGATTGAATGCGTGGAAATACCATACCCTTCCTATTGAACTATAACTTCTCTATAACCTGTTGGTTCAAATAGTTGAGTTTTTAAAAATCGCTTGGAAGTTCCCAGGGGCACAACAAAAAGTGGTTATTTCTCCGTGGAAACGTGCTTTGAATTAGACGAAGTAAAAGGGAAGATGGGTTGGGGGATGTTGGTAGTCCACGAGGGTGAAAGGTATTGAAGAGAGAGAACGAATGAGAGAGTTGGCAAAAAAGTGGTCAGAGGGCAAAAGAGAAGGCCGGTATCCAGGACGTCATAGAGAAGGGAGCTCATATTGCCGAGCTCAGGAATATCTCGACATTTTTCACAAGCTTTTACCGAAGCTTTTTCCACCTTCGAATTTCTTTCCCTCACTCGCACAAGTTTCTCCCCTTCCTGCCCTTCCTCTCTTTCCTAATCCTTTTTTCCCCTTTACATACCATCTCATCATAAATTTCAATACACTACCCTGCTAAGCGAGATTCAACTATTATTGTGCGTGTTCCAACGGGAGTCCTTTTCCCTCTACCAGATGAAATATGAACGCCACTGTCAGGGCAGGAAGTATGTTTTGTAGATAGATTCCCCGAGAAAAAAACCCACACGGGAAAAATTGTAAAGTAACGCTGTTCAAATTGTTATTCTTACTCCAAACACATTTGTTGAAATTGAACGGCTCAGCTTTGGTCTTTTAGTTCGAGTTTTGCGGGTTACCTCTCCAAAACCTTATAAATTCAGCTTCCCCTTGCCTCCGCTTGTAAAACCCCACGACCAGGGTGAGGTAAAGCCACGGGTATAGCATTGCCAGAAGGGCATCGTTTTAAATGCGGGTGTGTGGAATGGGATTCTTGGATTTATACCAACCAACCCTGCTTTCACCCGAGGAAATGTAGTTTTAACCGGGGGAACCGTAGGAAAATGTTTTTCTCATTTTCTATCACTGTCTATCCCGTTCCCCAACCAACCCCAAATAGGAGGAAACGACATCCAATAACACGTTTTTTTTTTTAATGCGTTGGAAAAGCTGCTATGGAAGAAAGGAGGATTACAGGATGATTTCAGCTGTGAAAATCGAGCTAAAAAAAAGAAGAACACGTCCACCTTTTCCTTTTATTCATCCAAGGGTTTCTCGTAATTCTTGTTCCTTCCTTTTTACGCCACATAAGTTATCATTCAGACGCGACAGAAATCTTCTTTTTTGTTTCTCTAGAGCGAGCGATCACGAAGGGGAGGAGGGATATTTATATCCAGTAAATTTAAATAAATAGTCAGCCGCATTCAAACAGGAGGAAAGGGATGACGTTACAAAAAAATGACCCTATAATCTTCCCTCCATCAAAACAAGACCAACTCATTCGTTCCAAAGTGTCATTTATAACGGCGATTCTTTTCTGCTCCTTTTCTGTTCTCATTAGTCAAAAAATAGCAATGAATCTCGAACTTGTACATATTTTTTTTTGGTTTAGAGAGGGCAGTAATATTGGCTTCTTCAGTTTTCCATTCAAGTACGCCACAGGGAACTTGCACTTTTTTCAAGCACTGGTGTTTCTTGAAGAGGGTTCTTCAACAAGACATTATTTGTTCACATTGAACATTGAAATCAATCAAGGGTTTTTTAAAGCGATTTTTTAAAATTTTGGAGTGGGGGTTTGATTACGTCAAAGGGCAGTCAACGAAATGGATGGTATAGGGAAGAGGGGAGAAGACGCGTTTTCCGGGGGTCAATTTTTCTTGTTATTTATAAACACAGTATTTTAGGTGGCGATCAAACTAGAGAAATACGATATCGTTTCGACATCGCCGACGCAAATTAACAGCGTCTAGGACAGATTGAAACAACTGGGGGTCAACCATGAGCTAGCGTTAAAACCTAACGCAAGCGGTAACTAAGGACGCTCTATCTCAAATAATGTTATAGCGCCATAGATACCGCGTTTTGACGGTATTTTTACGCTAGCTCATGGTTGACCCCCTGCCCCCCTATTCTGTAACTCATAACGCGTGCGTTAGCAAAATAAACAAGGTGAATAATTGAAAGTAATCAGCTGAGAAATTTTGTTAACGCACGCGTTATGAGTTACAGAATAGGGGGGCTGGACTGTGTCAGAGTGATGTAGAACGGTATCGTATCGCCATGGTATGAACGCCGCCTTAGAGTTTATAGTTGCCTCAAATGCTTCACAACTGCAAATTGACGTCATTTCCCCTCGCACCATCCATCCTCTCCTGAAGAACTTTGATTGGCTGCAACTATACCGTTGATATCCTTTTGTCCATGTTCACCGGTGTACTTTTCTCCCAAATCAGTCATTCATGCAAGTTCCCCATTAATAACTAAACAACTTTGGCCGGAGCGTACAAATACAATTTAATCCTCGCAAGGGGTTGAAAATAGAATGCCTGTACCAAGGAAAAGATAGCTAGAAAGACGGATAGAAAAGTTCGAAAGCGTTAAATTAATCTTGTTAAAGGCTAAATAACTTATGCAACCGCGACCGTGAAATCCCTCAGAAATACGAAGCTATGAATGAGTACCGCAGGGAATACGACCGTTAGGATTATGACGTTCGCAGAGAGCTCCAAAAAGAGTGGCTCGTACTGGTGGTGGTGGGGGGGGGGCAGTGGTGGCTTTACAAACGCGTTGGGAGGTCTACCTCTGTGAGTTATTCAAGTGAGAATCTCCAATGGAGTCAATGCTCATGAAATATACGCTTTTTGATCATGCGACCATATTTTGAAACATGTAGTATTCGTAGCAATAAAATCATCATAAAAACCTTCAAAACCCCTTCTCCCAACCTAAAAATCCATCGAGAGTCTTCTCTAAGTACTCGCAGTCGTCATGTTGACCCGGTGTATATGTACATATTATAGTCTCGTTGATCAAAGTGTAGATCAAAGCATCCTCTCATGCCTCAATTGTTTTTGGCATGTTCAGACTGGGTCCTGGTGTTTCAATAAGGGTGGTTGAGGGGGAATAGGGCAAAAGTTCAAGGGTGTGAGGTTTGCCACACTCGCTTTCAACTCCTCGGTTGACTTCAAATGCTCCAAATGAAACTTTCTGTTTCTATCTCTCCCCCTGACTACAATCCGAAACCCAGCACATTGGAATGGTCACATTAAAGCTACATTCTAAGGGGGATGCCACGTCAAGCTATCGTTTATTGGAAAATAAAAGAAGAAAAGAAACGGAGGGAACATGAGCGTGAAAAAAAAAGTACGAAGTCGACTTGAATTCAAAAGAATTGGAATGAACATTTGTGTACTGTGACGTGGTCGCCACGTAAGAACTGGGTCTCCTCTAAAGCTGTAAGTGAAAATACATAAAAAAAGATTTACAAAAATACTTTATTTTTCTAATTCTAACTTCTCCGGTGGATGAATATAACGAGGAGGACGACTATTTGATTATGGCTTCGGTTAACAACTAAGAAAGAGGATGTATTTTGTCAACAAAGAAAATAACGATTACCAAATTAAGACTTACCGATTTGAATTTCTCTTTAGGACCAACTGTCCGTTTCTCCGTCTGAACGAGGAGAGGGTGGAAGGGAAGGGAGAAGGGTGGTGGTGAAAAATGTATTTGTAATGGAGTGTGTGAGTGAGAAGTATAGACGGGAATTCGAATAGTTTCAAGGATGACGGCGGGCGATGTGTGCTCTTTGACTGATCTCCTCCACGAATACCCGTGTTCCGGGAAAGCGTCTATCAGTCTCGGTAATAGACGATTTCCGTGGAAAAAGCGAAGGTTCAGAACTGCAGGTTATGGGTTTATTTCTAGCTGCCTAGAGCCTCTTTAACAGTATTTTTTTTCACATTACTAGCATTACTACGAGTGTATTTTGGTTTCAAATACTACATGATTTTTTGAGTTTTTCGTTTATTTCGAGTCTGCAATTACACTTCCTTCGCGTGCTTCTCATCTAAAGTCAGAAAAATGCGATACTATTGCTGCTTCGGTGACTGTACGTTCTTCCATTCCGGGTCGACCTGGTTTTGACCCAGCTACTAAATTTATCCCTTTCCCTCAACTTTACCGGCACTTTACTGAAAACGTCTCAAATTGAGGAAAAAGGGAAGAGAAAGTACAAGTGAAGGAGTGTGATAAATGCGCAACTATGATGGGACTTCATGTTAAGGTGCCCCCGGAACGACGAGTTTTCATCGGAACGTTTCGTGAGACGGAGACTGAAGAATAAAACTGCAAATGTGGTTTTAGTTTGACGGGAATGAGAGGAAAATAAGTTCACTTTACACAGCACAAGGCAAGAGTAACCCATAACCTGACCTAATCGGGTTGCAAAACTGTTGAAGTAGGACTGGAGAGAGCATGAGTGGAAATATTGTTGAATTAAAATCATGAGTGAATTTTGTAAAATTAAAATCAGGTCTCACCCAACAAGAACATTGACAATTTGATACTTGATAAGTGAAAAGGTGATAAACTCCCCTCCCGTCCTCTCATGGTCAATGATAACAGTGGGTGTGTAATGGCGGAAACCCCGGCTTCACATGTTTCTACATTAAAAAAGCCATTCTCTCTCTCCACTTGTTCCTACCTCCATGGAGAATACCAAAGTCGTATAGATACCAAGTCATTTCTCTTCTGATAACGCGTGGTCACTAAAGCTAGAGGGAAAATTGCTCCCGCCAGAGTGCCACATGACATTTGGTCTCAAAATTTGGCGGTTCGGAAAACGCTTATGAACAAATAAAAAAATAATAGTTTATTAAACCAAATGAAAACTATGAATATCGGGTCTATCACGACATAATAGTAATGAATAGTGGATGAATGGTTCAAGCAGACTAAAACTGAAGAAGATTTCCGTTGAGTTAAAAAAAGTTTATTGTATATCTATTGAAATGTTGTTGTTTTACGATGTTTTGTCAAGTGCAGCGAGATCCTGGGCATTCTCAAGAGTCAGGTAAGCATGGTGTTTCTTCAATCCGCTCTGCAGACCGAACGTTGAGGGCATACCTCGCCCCCTCCAAACAGCCTTCGTCAAGTACCTACATGGCATAATTTTTCCTGCCTTATTTGTGCTGCACGGATTTCAAGTACTCATTCCAATCTACAGAAAATTGTACATAAAATGCTTTGTATACATTTTCCAAATTTTGTCCCCAAAATAACTTCAAACCCACCTTGAACTTTTACCTTGAAAATTTGCGCTCTACCATCGACTTACAAACGGCGGACATCAATCTACAGTTTCTCTGGCTGAGCTGGGTTTTACACGGGGGCACGAAACACGACGGAATTTGAAATTAAATTATTTTATAAGGAAAATGTATCGAAAGGAATCGAAATAATAAAAAAATCTATCAGTGAAAATGAAAAATGTCCAAAATCCAGCTGTAATTTTATTTGCTTCACATGTAGTTTGTGAAGCAGACACTTTATTGAAGAAAAAGTTGAGACCAAATGTTGTAAGTGCGCTCTGACGGGATCAAAATTTCAAATTTTATAAATGACCACCGTTACCATAGCGATCGTGATGAGTGGAAGAACTTGGGTTCTATACAACTTTGGAGAATACACTGAGATAGAACAACATGCAATTTATTATTTAAAAAACTGAATTTCGCTTCATGTATGAAAAAAATAGTATGTGCACCTCGCTGAGAAAGTGGTTTGCCGGCCTCGAGTTTGGCCGGTCTCGCCTTCGGCTCGCTCGTCCAATCTCTCTCGGCCCGGCAAACACCCACTTTCTCGGCTAGGTACACAATATACTATTTTTTTTTTTTTTTTTTCGGTTAGAAATGAGGCGATCCCCGCCCTCGACGCAGGGTCGAAAGTTGCACTTTGCGGCCCTAGGTGAGAAATGAAATGAGTTCCGCCGTCGTCCACTAGATCCTCAATTATGAATTTAAAAAAAAACGCTGCGAATTATCGAACAACGCCTTATTATTTCGACTGTGGGTTTATTATTCATCGATGTAGTCAAATCCGGCTTGAAATTACATGAAAATCGACACCCCACACCCCTATGATCCCAAATCCCTTGAAAATCCCCATTTTGGACCCGCTTTTGGCCCATAAAACCCCAGGGAGTTATTTGATCAAACTGATCAGATGTTAGGGCCAACTAGACCCCAAATGGAGTCTATGTGCGAAAGAACGAGTTTTTTCGAGCAATCCTAGGGCAAGATATGGCCCGGACGGCGGACGGACATTTTTTTTTATTGCAGATTTGGATTTTACGCACTTTGAAACGTAAAACTACAAATTTTGAGGGGGGGTCAAACAAATTTTTTTGCGATACGATTACAAAGACTTATTATTGAGAAATAATAAGCCAAAATCTCATGTAAGTCAAAGCCGAACAAGCGACGCTCGAAACGGAGTTCATGAACGAAAAACGCTCGCGAGTCATTTGTTCTCGCCTTTCCGCCTTAGTCTCAGCGTTCGTTTGTTTTTCTAGATTTGCTCGGTACTTTTTTTTTTTGTCGGGGGCGCCGGGCTTTGAACCCGGCAGGCGCCTAAGCCTCACTTGGGCTCCTACGCCATACCCAGATCTAACTGTGCACTTCACACCCGTACTACGTGGGCGTTTCGGTCGGTGCGCGGTTTGTTGAACGCACATCGCCGGGAACGCCCACACGAAGCCGAGTGTGCCGTGTCACAGCTCGCCGCAGCCTTATAGTGTAATGGGCAATGGCTGGATTTGAACCCAGGCCCGCTGGGTTGCGAAGCGAGCATTGTATAAATTACACCATCGAGGCGCGCTTTGCTCGGTACTGGCCTTGACCTTGTTCATGTCAGTCTTTCGCGATCCGCGAGAAAATCAAGGTGAATTTGTGTGAAGTTTTATTATTATTTTTCCTGAATGATGTCATCCGAGGACTCCGATGGTGAAATATTCTCGACGCCAGAAAACATAACGAAAAGAGCGGAGGAGGCCACTTTGAACTTACTACCAAAAAAATCAAGTAAAAAATATAACGCTACCTACGACCAGTTTTTGAAGTAGTGTGACAAAAACCACGTGAACTATTCGGAGACGGTTGTCCTCGCTTACTTGGATGAACTGCGCGAAAAATATAAAGCTTCTACTACGTGGAGTATATATTCGATGCTGCGTTCAATGCTCTCCATCAAAGCCGAAGTTGACATATCTCGGTATCCAAAAGTTAAAGCGATGCTTAAGCGACACCCCACAGGGTACAAGGCCCAGAAATCAAAAGTTTTTGAAGCAGAACATATCAAAGAATTTCTCACTAAAGCACCGGACGAATTGTATTTGATGATGAAGGTATGATATACCAACTATTTTGAACTCTTGAAAACAATATTTTTTTTTTCCTTATTCGCAGGCCGCGCTTGCCGGTCGAAGGAACTCACTTAATTAATGAGAAAAGATATCGTGGACGAGGGAGACATAATAATCGTGCAGATACGAGATACAATTTCTGAGAGGGCAACATCTAACACGTTAGCAAATTTATCAAAACAAGGTAGGTGCAAATTGTGCTTCATTGTTCTTTTTTTTTTTCACAAAAATAGTGTCGATCATTGTCTCTTTGCAGGAGGTTACATTCGTCAATTGTTCATTCAATTCTTCAGTGATAAATATAACAGTGGCGAAAAGTGGAAACAACGAAGAAGAGGGCGTTTAATTGTTTTTAATTGAAATTTTGTATATTCCAGTTTGTTCCTTCGTTTAAATAATTGAAATTCATCATTAACATTCGTGTAATATAAAACTGTAAAATACTGTAAAAATTTTAATGGCATTGATTTCATAACCCTCGCTACGTAAACTCATGCGCAAACCTCACTAGGGTGACAGCACAGCAGGACATCTATCATTCTTTTCTCTTGGCGAAAAAAAAAAAAAAAAAAAAAATGCTGTGTGCACCTCAAGGGAAAACTTGTGTTTTCCGAACCTCAAAAATGCCTTTCATGCCTAGGTGTACAATATACTATTTTTTTCCTTTGTGTACATATACCATGTGTAACATCGCCCAAAAATGAGAAGCTATTACTTCCCAGACCCAGAAAAACACGCTGAACTATCTGTTCGAAAGGTAGCAACCATCGTGTTGATTATGACTGTTAATCGTGAATTAACCAAATGAAATTTCCCGGGATGACCAGTTTTTTTTTTTTTTTTTTTTTTTTTTTCTGCGTAGAGCGATGAAGAACGAAAGTTTTTGAATTTTTAAAGCCATATTTCAAACGAGGTCATGGAAAAATAACGGCAGTCGATATCGTTTATGACATTTTCCGTGTCCTCCCGTTGTTTACTCCCCCCCCCCCAAACACACACACAAACCATCAGTATACTTTAGATTGCCGGAGGTTTTTTACAACTCTCAAGGGGTAGCTCACTCAGTTCATCCCTCCGGCGCCCATTGAGTCCAACCCCAAGATCGTAAAGAAAAACACGCCCCTTTCCACTATTAAACCATTTTTTATGGCGTCATAAACACGTAAAAATGGTAAAGGTAGATACGAACCGAGCCACTTGTAAAATAAGACGTGAAACGAGCCCTGTGCACTAGAAATTCCCTTAGAATTATCCCTTTCTGACGAAGAGGAAGAAAAGATTATAGGTACGAAAAATGGGACACCTTTGCTGCGATATAGGCCCAAGAAAAGATCTTCTCATCATTCAGCCTCATTTCAAAACTGACACTTCATTAACGGGAAAATACCTACGTAAATCAGCACGCAAAGGTAGTACGTGGTGTTGATGAGGGAAGGCTTCTTAATGGATTGAAGTAGTTCGAAGGCTTGATAGAGAACCGAGTTGTGGTGGCAGGGAAGAGCGTTAGAAAGAAGTCTAGAAGTGATAGCTTCACATCTGCCCTTTTGAGTCAGAACTCGAGCACAGATGGTGTTCTACACCGGTCATTTGTCTACTGTTGTTAGCACTGGGCGGCTATTTGATGAAAAAGGATTAAGTAGGTGAGCGAGAAAATACTAAAATCAGTGAATTTTGGGTGAGACACGCCCCCCCCCCCTTGGTGTGAGAAAGAGTAAAATATGGTTAATGTCAAAATCATTCCAAATTAAAAACATAAATTTAGAATAAAATATTACGTCCGGAGGGTAGAATTACAGGACGCGCTTTTTCAAAAGAACTAAATTTACTATAAACCCTCTCGACGGTCCTCAGCCCCCTCCTCATAGAATCCATGCACGGTACGAATTTAACCCTGGGGGGACTATAAAAGTATGCATATAAAAACACGTTATCTTAAAAAAGGAAATCCACGCGGACAGCACATTCGAGAAAGGTATAATACAGAAAAGCCCTTATTGGAAGATGAGGAGGAATTGAGGGGGGCAGGCGTCTAGAACAGAGTGAATATGAGAAATAATGAAAGAAAAAAGGTCTTCTTTATAAGGAAGGCGGAGAGTTCCCATGGAAAAAACACATCTCTGCATCCCATTTGAATAAAACAGGAGTTAATTTAACTTCCCTCGTCTCGGTTGCATCCAAAGAAAAGGAGCTTTTTATAAGGTTTTTCAACAAGCTTTGTTTGGTTTCACAGCCAGGTTATTGCAATTGGAATGGTGGAAAGGGGAGTTATTGCAAAAACCTGCTAAATTAAATTTCACGCAGCTTTAAAAACAAAGTTTAGTAATTAGGCTCTTCCACCGTCCCTTGACCGTCCACCCTTCCAGTTCAGGCAAACAAACCGTGCGCTTTTTGAGTGAAACAACTTTTAAGGGTAAGTTTGAAATCATCGTCCTTCAAACCAACAGATTAAGGAAACCTCGGAATTGGGAAAATATAATCCTTAAAATTGAAGCCCCTTTTTTCGTACACCCACTTATATCCAGCTAACCCCAACTGAATTCGCTACTCGGCTAGCTTTTTTCAAGTAAAAAACGCTGCGAATTATCGAACAATGCCTTATTATTTCGACTGTGGGTTTATTATTCATCGATGTAGTCAAATCCGGCTTGAAATTACATGAAAATCGACACCCCACACCCCTATGATCCCAAATCCTTTGAAAATCCCCATTTTGGATCCGCTTTTGGCCCATAGAACCCCAGAGAGTTATTTGATCAAACTGATCAGATGTTAGGACCAACTAGACCCCAAATGGAGTCTATGTGCGAAAGAACGAGTTTTTTCGAGCAATCCTAGGGCAAGATATGGCCCGGACGGCAGACGGACATTTTTTTTTTATTGCAGATTTGGATTCTACGCACTTTGAAACGTAAAACTACAAATTTTGAGGGGGGTCAAAATTTTTTTTTTTGCGATACGATTACAAAGACTTATTATTGAGAAATAATAAGTCAAAAAAGGTACATACTTCCAGTTTGAGAGATCTTCGACGCTTTAAAAAAGAAGATTGTAGGAAATAAAGCTTTGAAAGAATAAAATCAGCTATTTTTCTCTCCCTATCGAACGAACTGAAAATGAAAAGGTCATGAAACGTATGAGGTGGTAGGGGGTACGGTTTCCCCCCTAGGTGATTCGGAAGGAATGCAATAGATCTTCTTTTCATCCGTTGAGAGGATCCAGGAAAGATTTAGTAATATTTTTTTATTTTCCTAGTCTCCTTATATAGAATGTCACTGGGATAAGCCGAGATTGGAGCGGATGGAAAATTGTGGATTGTAGGGCTTTTTTCCCCCTATAGCTTTGTCTCTCTCCTATTTTACATTATTTAATCCCTTCGTTACAGGCTGTCACAAGCAGGACACACTTCCAGTTTTATTTGGACAGAAAAGAAAAAAATCACGCCCGCAATGGGCCTCTTGACCTAAAACACATTATTCACTAAAATAAACAAAGTAATTGGACAAGAAAAAGGTATAAATTGAGATGGTCTCAATATTAAGCTATAAGGGAATTTACATCAAAAGGTAAAATTGAATGTAAATCATGGACGGTCGAAATGCTACTGAAAAATGATCGAATTGAGTTGATGCAAAATCACAAATTCCATGACTCCATTGCGTCCCCGGTAAGTTCAGAGGTTGGTGGAGGGAAGAAAAGGAATTCCTTTACTAACGTACAAACAGAAGATGAAGGTATCCACATGCTTATTGTCTATATATTTCACGAAAATACGTAGGCCTATAGCGCATTCAGACAAATTGTTTCCTGCAGTATAATATCGACTCTAGTATTAGAAAATACGGCGATGCTCTCACAGCTAAACGTTTAAAATCATTGCTCAAGTCGTGCGGAATTCAACGAATAGTTGTCACGATTGCCCTCCTCACCAACGCCCGACTTGTTCTCCGCTCTTCACGACCCTGCTGAACGAAACATGTGCCAGTCGACAGGGCACGCGAGATAAAATAAATGTCCTTTCTATGGTAAATAGACTTTGTCCTTAGGGAGAGAGTCTAGTGTGTCGCCGAAGGAGAGGGCGAGTCAATTTTAACTATGGACTTTTCTCCTCTCTTCGAGCGATTTAACACTGTCAGAACACTGGAATTAATGCCCTGTCTCGACTCAGGGTGAAAAACACCTCCTCTAAATAGCTGTGAAACACAGAAATTAACCATCAGACTATTTAAGGAATTTCGGTCTCATTTGTTAGTTTGCCATTTAAATAAAAACCAAACTCTCTTCACTTATTTGTCTGCGCCGACCAGACAGCGGAATAATATTCAAAAAGCAGAAGGAAGGCAAGTGAGGAGGGTTTAAACTTTGGCTCGTAGAGAAACATGGATAGAAAAAGCAAAATGTTCAAACTGGAAGTTGCGCGGAGTAAGGTCAATCACAAAACATTTTGGGGAGCGAATTTTTGATCATTATACCCCTTCGACTCAATGTAACAACATACATGACCTATTATATGATCATCGAGCGTGTTCCCGCCAATTATGAGCCGGGAATTCGTTAATCCCTCATCCCACATTCTTTGATGAAGATTTTGGGGCTGAATTCGGGTACTTTTACTTTCCATTTTGGGGAACGATGCATTTTGAAATCGAGCTCGCAAAAATAAGACTGTATTACGAGTCGACCAGCTTGCTGCGGGGTGCGATAGCCGACTGTTCTGCAGATTACAGCGTAACAAGTAATGATGATACGAACATGGTGCAGTGAATTGTATACAAAGTAATGATGAAAGTGTACAAGAATTGGATCGTTTTTTAAAACAATAAGCCTATTAAGCCGTTAAAAATACAATGAGCTTTCACTCTACGCTCAGTTCTCCCATGTTGATCTCTAAAGCTTAAATACGTTTTGTAATCACTTCGTTCCAACATATAAACCCAATTTCACTCGTGTCATCAATGAGAGTAAAATTAATGAGTGTTTTATTAGCTCGTTGAAATCTTCGAAACAAAACAAAGTTTATTTTTTGTAGTTGATCAAAAGCGGGGTAATAGCCCCTCCCAATGCCATACATTCGTTTACGAGAACAAGAACAGTAAATACGTTAAGGTGTATGTGCGAGCGACGGATTATGTAGGTGTTGCCTCAACAAACGTAACCACTTTCCGTCTCTACATCCACTAAAGTTTATGAAACGCATTTCTAGACAGGGTTGAGGGAATGTGGTCGAGTGCAATCGTGGTGGGGGGTGGGGAATTGATTCGATAATTATGCAAATCTGACGAAACGGGTTCACGAGGTCGACTAATTGGAAAATCGAGCCGTCCTCCAACCCAACTCATTCACTCACCCCCCTCCCTACCACTGTCACTCACTCTCATGCCTGCTGCATTTGTCGGTCCCTCCACCCTTCCAACACGCTTATCCCCGTCGAGAGATGTAAAAAAAAAGCGACTATTCACGTCAAAAACAGTGTTCGCAATCCTATTTATTAATTTTTTTTTGTTCAACTTACCTGGAGTTGAAATGAGGATAAATACGGTGCACGGAAGGAAGACTAAAATTAGGGCGACGAGGATGTGACGCCTCCGAATAGGAGGTAGACCGAGCCCCATGCTTTCTGAAAATGGATTGAAAATTACTTAGTACAACCATAAGCTAGAATAGAACAATGTCTAGAGAGAAAATTATTGAGTAAACATAAAATATAATTGGTGAAGCAATGAAGAAAGGGGAGGGGGGAGTCAAAAGCTATAAATTATTCGTATTTCACTAATTAGGCTATAATTCTAATTTAATGATGCTCTAGGTACAGGTTCGTTATATTAACGAGCTCTTTACAATGAGAACGAAATAGTAGAAGTTCATTCAAAGTGATTGATTCGCAATCAAACTAAGAGGCGACGATTGATTGATTCTTTTTTATTTTTGTGCTTAATTTAATGATTCAATCGAGAAAATCGATTCTGTTTAGATTGACTCAGCTTGAGAAATTTAGCGCCAGTCTTTCGAGTAAAACCCCGTTTTCTTAACTGCTGATAAATCCTCTCGAGCCTCTTGCTCAACTTATTTCACGGCGCTTATATTCGAATAGAGCCACATCACATTATACGAACAACGTTCGTAGTTTCTTCTTTCATACAATTGAGACTTCCTTTCCTTTACAATAAAAAGAGAGAGAAAGATAGACAACCCCTCATCGAAAGCGGATGAAATAGTCTAAAAAGAGTACCCTTTCCCTCATTTAATGTAGATAACTGCCCTTTTCCGCTTTTCTGACCATTCTCTCTCAGCGACCACAACCCACACGAGAGTTTTAGTGACCCCTCACTCCCTGCTTATTCAAGCTATTCGCCATTTATCTCTCTCGAGATAGAAGAGTAACTTTCTGGGAGAGTTAATACTTGTATACTCTTCAAAGTTGTGTACATAAAATGTACATACAATTTTAATTCTACCTTGGCAACTGATGCACAGAGCTTTTAGCTCAAGATTATGCTACAAAGGCGGGTGGTGCTGATCCTCAACCGCTAATTCATTTTAATCAACAAGTATTTTCCGCTTAATGTCGCATTCAACGGAATAGTTAAGTAGCAGAATAATTTAAAGGACAAGAATGGAGAACTCTGGAAGGACGATGAAGCTTGTTCTAGAATACCGTCTTACTTCGTTCTACACCTCACAAAAGCTCATTTCCAACCTTGAACTTAACTCCAAACAACAAGTTTTAGCAAGACCCCCGGCCATCATTATACAGTTGAGAGATAATAAAGTATTGAATAAGTGAACTGTTCCACCGATCGAAAAATAAATCCACCATAAGGATGAAGAAAATAGGAAGGAAAACGCATGCCTCATTAGCCAAAATAGCATAGCAAAGTATTCTCACAGAAACTCATTACAACTTAAATAGTTAGGGGCGTTCGACATCTTATTTCCTTCCCTCCAGCTGCTTGTGAATGAAGGGGATTAGTTTATTACCCAACGGCGAATGGAGGCAGACTTCTCGTTAGGTTAGGGTAACCAACATTTTTCAGAAACAAAAAAGGAATTTTCCAGAAAAAAGTACTACGTCACGAATTCATTCTACGAGTATTTCAAAAATGCAAAGGAGCGTCATCATAGAAAAGTATACATATTTCCAGAGATATAATCAATTGAGTAGAAAAAGTCGGAACATTTCCAGGTTTTTTTATTTTCCGCTTGAAGCCGACCGATTTTTTGTAGGCAAAGTTCAGATTCGGATTCAGCACCCCCGAAAATATATAAATCCGTTGAGAAAAAAACGTCTATACGTTTGTCCTGAAACAGGTTTTCCAGAGCCCCAATCGTCTGGACTAGGAATAATTTTAGAACAAATGATCACTGTGTAGCGTCTATACTTACTTAACCATTATTGCCCGTTAGTAAAAGTTTTTTGGTTGAGTTCTTTGAATATTTTTGGTGGGAGTGAACAAATCGAGCTTAATCAATCAAATCATCTCCAAATCATCATCAAATCATCAACTCATCAATCAAAATCGAGCAAAACGTTCGAGAGTCCATCACTAAGTGGACAGACTATAGGATAAAATGCGATT
Organism: Corythucha ciliata; assembly: GCA_038030265.1. Taxonomy (NCBI): domain Eukaryota; kingdom Metazoa; phylum Arthropoda; class Insecta; order Hemiptera; family Tingidae; genus Corythucha; species Corythucha ciliata. Next base: position 40,928,330 of record CM075942.1, on the reverse strand, counting down.
TTTCAAACTGAGTAACCGGTCTTTGATTCCCATTGAACAAACCCGGCAGCAAACAGTATGAGGGAGGGTCAAGCATTAACGAAACAATTTATGGTCTGAACATTATTACTTCTGGGTCGGCTTAGGGTCTTAGGGTATCCGTATACGAAATGAAATGCACTCTTTCCGACCGCCAGCTGCCGGAGCGAATTTCTTCTAAAATGGAGGCGTCATCTTTTACCCGAGATAAATGTGTACTGGGCTACTGGGGGATGCCCACTGATTGAAAAACCACCCTCATATCTGCTAGTCTCATAGCATTTTCCAACTTACGTGACACAGGCCAAAAAAAGGGTATAGAACGACGAATGACTCCGCATTGTTCTAAGACTGTCACCGATGTTACAGGGCCAACTTGTTCTTTCTTCTCCATGATATAACTTATCGACTAACACCTCTGAGTATAACCATTGTTTCTCGCCAGAACCTTTATCACCTCCACCACTCTGGAAAAATGTTACCTTGATAGGAGTATTGTTAACGCGTGATCTACAAACCAGACCAGCACCGATAGCTTATGGCTCTGTGTGTGCTGCGAATCAGACGGTATGATTGTGTAGATGATAAATGTCGAAATCTATGCCCCTTCCATTCCTGATGATCGGACACAAGCATACCGTCTGATTCGCAGCACTCATCGTATCAATATAAATTGTTGTATACTCCCACATGCACTTCCGGCCTAATGTTTTTTATGCAATACTACAAGCATTGATGCCTTGATAAAAGTGAAAATTGGGGTTTAACTTCTATGAGTATAAGTTGAGATTATTAATAAAGTGATCGCCTCAAGAGCCTCGACCAATAGACGATTAAACTATTCCTGAAGGAACTAGTTTGGCTGTGTAGCACGCCTGTTTAACAGCTTGGAGTGGGGTCAGTACACCAGTACTGTGCGTTTATTCAGCGATAATGGAAGTGGTACAGCTATATCTGAAAAGCCAAGTCCCACCTCCCCTTTTTCTTCTAGTATCTATTTTCATTCTTGGGTTTTATAGTATCGGGTTTTCTCGATAAAATGGACTTAAGGGGGAGTTGCACGGGTGATTCCTCGACCCCCCTCCAATCAATCACTCGTCTACAACTCGGCATACACTTTCTCGCCTTATTTATGCACCAATAATGGTTTTTAAGGATTCGTTTTAATCTTCAGGAAATTTCGCATATGCAGTAGTTTTCATTTTTTTTCAAATTTCATCTCAGAAGATATTTTAAATTCGCCTTGAACTTTTACCTTGTTATTTCACGGACTTTTTTCGACTTATTCGAAAAAAGGAAAACTACTGCATACGTGGAATTTCCTGAAGATTAAAACGAGTCCTTAAAAACCAGGATTGGTGCAGAAATAAGGCGAAAAAGTGTATGCCGAGTAGTAGACGAGGGATGATAGGAGGGGGGTCGAGGAATCGTCACTGCAGTTCCCCCTTGCTTTTTTAGCCTCGCTCCATCAGTAAATTAATGGGAAAATGTGGAAGTGAAAGGCTGTTTCTTTGCCTAACTCAGGAACAGGATGGGGTGGGAATGATAATTTGATTGTATACGGTCATTGTTTAACGAGTAACAAGTCTAAATTGATATGATGAAGACAGTTGAATTAAAATGTATCGTACAAAGTCAAGAGGAATGCCCCAGTCATAATCTCTTGAAACCCGGTTTTCCTCAACAATACTTATCCATTTCCCTGATCGCTCCTGCGTTGAAGTCCTGAGCAAAACATTAGTTTCGCCGTGATATTCAAGGGGCAGCTGTACAGGCCCACTTCAATCCATTATCTCGCCTTCTTTCTGCACCACCTGTATTTTAAAGGTTTTGTTTCAATCTCCAGGAAATTCCCCGTATGCAGTAGCATCCCTTTTTAAAAAGTACGTTTACAAGCTCTATGTTTGTGTTGTGTGGTGTCTATGCAACCAATCAAAATGCTTCATTTTTCGCAGGAATCAATTTGTTTGGTTGCATAGACTCCACACAACGCAAACATAGAGCTTGTGAACGGGCCATTACACTAAACACTACACAAGTGTAGTGCAGTGTCCTCTCCATAAACATATGTTTCAATTCAGAGAAGACGGGTGGGAAAACATACGCCACACGAGTGTATTGCATTGAATGGAAATAACGCCATAAATCGAAGGAAGAGCGTGTAATTTCAATGGGATTTTAAAGGTACATATATCCTAGGGGCGAAATTTGAAAAAAAGATACTACAGTCCTGTAGTCCTTTATAATATGCAGAATTTCCTTGAGATTGAAAAGATACCATAAAATCCAGGATTGGTTCAGAAATAAGACGAGAAAATGAACGCCGTAAAATAGGCGAGGGTGATTTGATTGGAGGGGAGTCGAGGAGTCATCTGCGAAACTCCCCTTTAAACTCATGAGCCATCATGACTATCAAATCTAACCTGTCAGTTACTAAGAGTATAAGTCAAAATTCAAAAATTAGCCATTTTCCGTTCTTGCACTCAGCTTAACGGCCTGCCTCTACCCTTCTGCTCTCAAGAGTATAAGTCACGAAAAAACCCGAATTCCTATTCCTATGGGGACTCGTACCTAACAGCATAGTTTGGGTTTATTTAAATTGTTTCAAGCATTAAGAGAGTAGCATGCATTTTTCCACCTGTTGACTTAAAGAGAATCGGATTACCTACTGTTAGCATAAAATTGTGCTGCCTACTCTGTTGATCAATGATCTAAGTTAAGTCACTCTCTAAACACAAATTCTATAGGCCTCATAAGTACAAGTCAATGCCCTAATATGATAAGTCTCGAACAACGTAGTTCCTAACAGTACAAGTCATTCGTTTTTCCATCATGTCGCTCACTCGGAAGAATACTGGTACAACTCAAAAAAGTGTTTCTGACCATTCCAGTTTGGATTAATTTAATGTTATTTAATCCCAACTGTTTAGGTCAGAAAAACTTTTTTGAGTTGTGCCAGTATTCTTCCGAGTGAGCGATGTGGTAATTTTCAGCTGCTTTCAATAAAATTCCGTTAACTGCATGTTTCAAGCCTGATAACGATCATATAAAATGAGAAAAGAAGAGCAAAGCTGGAGTTTTGAAAAGTTTGGAACGCTCTCTTGAAAACTTCAATTTTTTGACTTTACTCTTAGTAACTGACACGTTAGAAATATCTTCTACAGTAAGGAAATATAAACAAAATAAACTATAAAGGCAGGATTACAATGAAATCCGGTTTATATAGTTATTAATTTATGTATACGAAGGTAAGTGTATACTGTTCATCGTAGTGCATAATGGATTCCGTTTTACCCATCCTTCTCATGTACCTTGGAGAGATACTCGTTCTTCACTTAAACCTCATAAATCTCAATACCCTGGAGCTAAAGGCGTAAGATAAAGTTTAAAATACTTATTAATATACGCGAAATCCCGCAGGGCAATCCTTCAAACTTTTGCTTCTTTTAATTTTGATTTTTGGAGCTCTTATTTCACTTCCCTCTCTCCGCGATCTCATCGCCAACACCTCTCGATCCTTGAATGAGAAATTGCCTATTTAACTACTGTTTAACCTTTCTTCCTCCTGCCACTTACGCACGCACCTTCAACCTTCTTTTATAATTAGATTCCGCCTCTTTTGATCTCCTCAAAGCTTCTTGGTTGAAATACTTTCTTCTTATGAAATTAACTCAGCAGAAAAGCCTGGAAAATTGGTGAATGGGTGTAGAAAGTGCTTTTCCGAGGAAATCTCCTTTACTGAACGGGGAGTGGCCTGTGCCTTCCCGTTAATGTTTGGAGTCGGGATATGGAAGGAAATTCATAGAATTTTAAAAAGAATCCCTCTGTTGTGAGGGTACGGGGGAGTTCGTAGTAGTACCTTTGTATACTCGCCGTAACGTTCCTTAAAAATAAAATAAATAAGTACTCGAAGTTTTGTGAGGAAATCTGACGTGAAATCCTCTTGCAACCCTCAAGCACGTACAGAACGAGGATATTAGGGAGTGCCATAACTCTTCAGGGTTTCCGTACAAATAAACTGGACAAGGGTGCTGAGGGTGGCTCGCTCGAGAAAATACCCTCGTCCAGTACACTTTATAACCGTGACGTTTCGGAAAAGCTTACACAATCTACCCCCCCCCCTCTCCCAAACACACCGTATCCCACCAACTTCCAATACTCAGGGAAATAATATAGGTTTCAAAATACTAGTAAATTCATTTCAATATAGGACGCATAATTCTCCCTAATCAAGTACACACAAGTATAGTGGTCTTATACTACTTCCTAGCAAAACACAATGCGACACACATGAATATAATATATTTTATGACCAACCGGTATGTAAACTGGTGTTTATCCCCTTCAAAACATGCTATAATGATCGAAATTCACTCCCCAGGGAGTAATGCCCATATTTATGAACGTTCCTTGACGTTAAGGAACCCTTGAAATTCGTTAGAACAGATGTTTTTATTGTGATAAAACCCGTTTTCAACGGTTCCTTGACTCAAGGAAGCTTCAAGGAACGTTACGGCCCTTAGGGCCCGTATTTATGAACTTTCCTTAAAGCTTCCTCGAGTCAAGGAACCGTTGAGAACAGTTATGATCACAATAAAAACATCTGTTTTAATGAATTTCAAGGGTTCCTTAATGTCAAGGAACGTTCATAAATACGGGCATAAGACTCGTTATTCCCAAGGCAAATAAAGCACGGTATAGCCGATTGTTTTCCAGCAATATCTGCTTATTGGAGCTCCTGTAGAATAAAAATTACGTTGGCAACACCTCGTCATGTGACTACATATTTTCAAAAGTATGTAATTTTTGGTTGTACATACAGTTTAAGTATACAGGGTGAATCAAGAGGAATGTGACAAACTTATACAGGTGATAGTGCGTACCTGGACCAACGATATATGTATAAAAGAACTGGATTGCTCATCACTGCTGATAATAGCCATCAAATAAGCTCCCATAGTGGATGAGAGGGGTGGAGTTTCAAAATAAGTGCCATATTGCCATAACCACACAAGGAGAGGAGGCCATATTGCCATAACCACACAGGATTGTTTACCAGGGGACGACCTGCCCCCCCCCCCACGACCCTCCAGTCCTCTGCGAGCAATCCAGGTTTATATATCGTTGACACCGTTCGAAAGTACACAGAACGGGGTAGTTTTCCACAACTTTACTCGTCGATGCGTGCACTAGCAGCTGATTGATACTGATGAGAAATTTATCAGGTATTCGAAAAAACTACTTTTTTCACTTTTCACATGGCTGAAATAGCCACGCGCAAGCGACATTTTTTGATTTACACGGTGGTTTCAGGAACAGGATTTTGTCCTCTTTCCGAATCCACCGTCATTTTTTGTCTAACCACCTACGGTGAGCCGTGAACACAACAATTACCGTAAAAAGTAAGGCAACTAGAAAAGAAAAACAAAAAAAACAGGAAAATGCTCATATCTCGTCACCAAGCATTTTCGGCTATGCGTCTATATGAAGTTTTTTGTGCGTCCAGGTGCGCACTATCACCTGTGTAAGTTTGTCACATTCCTCCTGAATCACCCTGTCTAACTTAGGAGTAAATCAGTTTACTTTCCTCAAGACATTACAGCCCTCGCTGCGCTCGTGCTGCTAAACTTGTCTCTCGGAAAATAAACCCTGCAATCACTCCCTCGATACATAATATACTATTCCTTCCCGAATAAGGCCCTCAGCAAATTGAGCCCACGCGTGGGTCACCCAAGTTTAAGGCCCGCCGCAAATTGAGGCCACGCGTGGGTAACCCAAGCTCAAAATACAGTTGAAAATGGATAGTCTTTTAACTGTTTTTTGAGCTTGGGTGACCCACGTGTGGGCTCAATTTGCGGCGGGCCTAAATTCACCCACACATCCATGGGTCCTAGGAACCAGAAGAGTTTTTAACAGCAACAAAACAATGGGGCTCGTGCAAAGATAATGAAAAGAGCGGTCTAGCGGGAAGTCGTCGTGACTGAGAATAAGTGAGCAAGAACCATCACTGTAGTGTATCGTTGAAAAAAGCTTAGTTTTTCTCTGGCCGACAGCTATTTTTATACAAGTTAGTCCCTTTTTAATAAGTCGAATCATTTTGTTACGTATGTAAGAATAAATTACGTGCACGTGCATCTGCCCTGCACGTAGTGGCATACATTTTCTCCTACTCTCACGTCGATAAGCTTTTATGCAGTGGCGCAGAAACGTCATGAAATATGGAGGGGGGGGGGTACACCGAGAAGAAAACCTTTGGAGATTAGCACGGGGGGGGGGAGTGAACAAATAAGGGGTGAAAAATGGAAAGTCTGATGTACTGCCTTTTCTAAAAAAGACGAGAGCCCACTAAGCAAGAAGGAAGACCACCGACCTGCAGATGAGTAAGAGGAACCCTGTCCATCATCGAAGAGTCGAATGTTTTTGAAACTGTAATACGAGTGTCACAATTATAGTCGGACCAGACTCTGATGGGTCTCGAATGGAAATTTTGAGCCCCATTTATCGATTCGTTGTCCCCTTCCTTGAAACATTTTTTAAAGCTTCACTATCACCGGCGAAGTGACGAGTGACAAATTTGAAGGTTATTATCAGATATTGAAAATAAAAAATACATTTTTTATTTTCAATTTCAATGACCGATCCTGCCGGCGTTTTTTGTTTTTTTTCTGCGACGTACGTTGAGGGATTCTCAACGTCCTCAGGCGTCTTCTTTTTATTAAGATTTTGTTTTTCTTGACACGTGGTTTTATGTTTTCGATTTTGAATTTTTTTACGGTGTATCTAAGATGATGATAGGTGTGTAAATCTTGGATAAGTTGTCTAATCTTAAGTCTCTTTTGAAGTTCATCGTGTTGTGTTTCCTGATTTCTATCATTTCTAGAAATGTTCTGTTGTGTGCGTTGATTTCTTGGTGTAAAATTTTCGAGTTGTTTAAATCTAGTTTATGTGTAAGTTCTTTCGCGTGTTGAGACAGTGCTGTGAGAGGTGCGTTATCTGTTAAGCTGCGGTCATGTTGTTTTAGTATTTCTTTTATGTATTGTTTTGTTTCACTAATATACGCTTGGTTACAATTTAGACAGTTTACTTTATATACCACTCCCGCTTTTTGAAGTGTATTCGTTTTGCCTTTTAGTTCAGAAATTTTTTTTTTATTAGTGTTGAAAGGTTTGTGAGAAATTTTCAAGATTTTGAATGGTTTGAAGATTTTTTGTAATTTCATGGTTAAAGGATCGGTATGTGTGGTGTTGCGTATTTTGTGTTTGGTTGGTCATCAAAATTTCGAATAGCTGGTGTGACTTGAAGTTGATTGTTTGAACGGTGTAGAAATGCATGTATTTCTTTTTTTATGAGTTTAATCGGGTAGTTCTTTGCCAGTAGTACATCTTTTTTTAAATTTGAAATCATAGACATGTAGTACATCTTGTATTTCTTTAATTTTTTCTTTGTGATAATTTGGGTGCGTTAAATGTAAATATAGTTTGAATGTATTTTTGATTACATTGCTTTTGTGCGTGTGTGAGCTATTTGATTTGTAGTTTAATAGTCTACCAGAAAATGTTGGTTTGGTGTAATGTATGGTGTATAGTTGTCCATCGTTGTCTCTGATTATTTCAAGGTCAAGGAATGGATTTTTTTTATCTTCTTCTGTTTCCATTGTAAATTTCATCGACGGTTCGCAGAATTGATTGCATATGTAGAGAAGATCTTGTATTGATGTTTCGTCAATGGCGATTAGTGAGTCGTCTACGTATTTGAATAAAATTTTGATTTTTCTTTTGCATTTGTCCTCTATCTGTCTGAATAGTTCGTCTAGGACGATGTCTGCGATGATCGGCCTTAATGGATTACCCATTGCTAGTCCGGAAATTTGTCTGTAGAAATTTCCCTGATATGCAAAATATCCGTAGTTCAGGCAAAAGGACAGAGTTTCTTCGAAAGTCTTTTGTTCAAGGTTCGCTTTGTTATTTTTGATTTTTGTCCATTGTTTCACGACGATTTCGAAAGCAAATTTAGGGGAATTGTCGTGAATAATTTATAAATATAATTAATAAATTATTATATATATTATATATAATTATTAATAAAAATAATAAAAAATAGTGTAAGAATTTCGCAGTTTTATGTTGCTTTCTTATTCAAATGAGTGAAAGACGGAGCAAACGAGAGCAAACGGAGTTCAGACAGACAGGCAGGGCTGCAGGGCAGGTCATCCACCACGAGCAAGACGACAAGGATAAATAAAAGAGCGGTACAAACCGATGGCAGCAATCCATTTTTTCGCACACCAAGGAGAGAAGGAGTAAACTTCCAATGGAACGCCCGGATATAGTTAGTGAAGAGAGGAGAGCGAATACACGAGCCAGAATCGAAACATTGTTCTTCTTGACGGGATTTAAGTACGTCCGAGCGTCGCATAGTGAACCAACGTATTGGCATCAGGGTGAAGAAGAACTCAGCAAGAAATAGGCAAATGTATTCGACTCATAATAGGCTTCCACGACGCCCCGGAGAGCAGGGACGGATACACAGATTTGACTGGCCCGGAGCACTGGGAAAATATCGGCCCCATTGGCCAATATAATATACACTCGTATCTCACATCGTTTGTCTCTCCAACTTGGTTGTGATCAATTCGCTCGTGGAGGAGCTTTGTCTCCGACGAGCTCTCGACTAACCCGTGGAGCCTGCTCTACAGCATACACCGCGGCAAATGTGACCCCAAGCCCCTCCTCGCCGCCATTCAAGGCTCCCGTGACGTGGCCTCCACGCCCTCCTCGCGGGACGACCCCAGCAGGGACACCGAAGCGGATCGACATACCAGGGACCACACCGCCGCCCTTCCAACGACACCGGATGCCCTGCCTTGGTCCTCTGAGGAGGTAGTAGCAGTACTGTGTAGGTGTAGAGCCCCGCTCAACAAAGCCCGCGGACCGTCACGAACCACAGGCCACGTCCTGCGTCACATTCCCTCTCCAGCCGTCGATCTATTCACCACCATTTTTAACCGATGCTTCCGGGAACAGCATTTCCCATCATGCTGGAAGTAAGGGAGAGTGACGCTGCTCCTCAAGGACCCCGACAGGGATCGAAGCGACCCTGGTAGCTATAGGCCGATCTCCCTAGTGACAATGGAGGGCAAAGTGCTCGAAAGTCTAATAATCGATTGTGTCTCGCGCCCGACATCTACGCAAAATGCCATCGATGGTCATTCGGCGGCATTCCCGGACCCTCAACGGAACACCCTCCACCTCCAGGATCAACTGGCAGCCTCCACCGAGCGCATCGCTGGGATAGCCTGTTACGACATCGTCGGAGCGCTCAATGCCGTCTGGTGGCCGGCGCTCCTCTCTGAGATCAACACCGCCGGCGTCCCCCGCAACATCTACGGGCTCCTCAGAAGCTATCTCAGCGATCGCAGCGCCCACCTCAGTTACGCTGGCACCGTTGCGCGAGTCGGACTTTCGAGCGGGTGCCCTCAGGGCACAGTTCCATCTTGCCTTCTCTGGGCCTTCGGCTTTGCATCACTCCTTCGGGAGCTTGAATCCGAGGGTCTTACGGCCACCGCCTTCGTGGACGATTTGGCATTATCATCTCTGCCAGGGATCATCAAACGTTCCGCCAAGAGTTCCGGCGCGTGGACTCCATCGTCGCGACCTACTGCCACTCCCGTCGACTCCAAATCAATTAGCAAGTCCACGCTAACGATTCTTCGCGGAGCGCAACATTTCCCTAACCAACGGCACCTGCAACCATCGCAGAGAAACACCATGCCGCTCGTCCACCCTGTGAGGTACCTCGGGGTCACCATTATGAGATCTGGCCTACCTACGCAGCACCTGGCGTCCCTGGCGAGGACGATCCCAGCAAGTTGCGACTTCCTCAGGGGAATATCAGGGAAGGGACGGGGGCCGACCTTTCAGAAGCGGCTCCAGTCTTCCTGCCTAAGCTGTCCTACGTGTGCGCCGTCTGGCGGCCAACTGCTCGTCCCGCCGACCGTCGAGCAGCGAGGACCATCCAGAGAAGATTCCTGCTAGCAACCCTCCGCGCGTACTCTACCACGGCGCATCTATCTCTCCACGTCCTTGCTGGGGTATTGCCGATAGACCTCGAGCTGGTTATTCGGGCGGCGACACGTGACGTGCGTGCTTACTGGGAATTGACCAGCCAACACCACCATGGCTAGCCCCCTTTCCCACGTCACTTGGACCGCGACGCCTTCGCCAAGGCATGCCACGATGCAGCGTTGGCCCAATGGTAACTAGAGCGGGACTCCGCGACAACAGGGCTCCACACGCTCAACATCGTCCCAAGCATCGCTGAACGCCCGGAATTTTCTCAGCTAGCCAGCTGTTCAACTTTTATCGGGCCATGGAACCTTTAATGAGAAGCTCCACTTCCACCGCTGCCGTGACAGCCCACGATGCCCATGCGGCGGCGAGGCCGAGAGCTCCCTGGTACGATGCTTACGGCACTACTGCGCGGAGCCTTAATTTTCCGTAAGATATTTCGCTGGTCACGAGAGTCTAGCAGAATGGGTCTCCCTGTTTTTGGCGCGCCCTCTCAAGTATCCAAATTCTTAAATCGCTTTATGACGTACGCTCCGTTCGGTACGCCTTACTGCTCACTAATTTCCCTCGGCGCGTGCCCTTTTTCCCGTAAAAATACTATTCGAAGACGCTTGACATAATTAGGAAAAAACGAAACAAGTGGCCTTCCCTTGAGGTCTCCAGCAGCCCGCTCATTTCGGACGTCAGGGGACTTTTAGTTCCCAATTAACCCAAACAAAGCGGAAAAATAAAAAAATCACTAAACCGGCCATGTCGTATACACTCGTTTTACATCATTCATTGACTGGACTAGCAGTACAGTCCCAGACCACCATTCCAACCAATCAGAAGAGTTCGAGTTGAACAATTTCATTCCCTATTTCTCCAAGCGACGGTATTTCATGAAAAATGTTAATTTACGAATACTGACGAATACTTCAAGGGCATTTACTCCTTTTATTTCTCCTTGAAGATTCTTTTTACAAGAATATCAATACCGAGCCTACCAAGGCGCGCAAAGAGCTGTTGTTAATTAAATACCCCTCCACAACCCTTGCAAAGTCTTGCCGTTATACGGCTGGGGTTAAATCAAACCACAAATTAATCTCTTCCCTAACCAAAATGAGAGTCTACTCTACAATAGTACTGTAAAGAGTTAATTAATCCGAACGATCGATGAATAAGTGAAGTGGAATGGGGCACAGGGGCCAAAATTATACTTAACAGCCATAACTTCAGTACGAAGTGATTTATAATTTTTGTTGGGGGTCGTTTGAAAGTCTTCAGATTTGTCGGTTTCTCAGATGAAGTGATTTGGTCGGTTGGTCGATAGAGAGGGGACGAGGAACTTACTCAAGAGAACCTTATTTTTCGCTTAGTGAACGCTGACGTCTGCATTTTTCCCCTAGTGCTAAACAAGGGCATTCATCTGCCTTATTCTCTTGAAAAATTTAGACTTCTCTTTAGACGGGAGGGAAACGAATGGGTTTCTCAGCATTAAATTATACATATTAATGTGGCTACTGGCTATGACGACATTTATCCAGAACAAGACTCGACGGCGCGGGAAATGTGTGGCTGGAATACTGGATTAAAGGTTGGTCGTGGTCGTAGTTGTTTGATTGGGAGGGAGGAGGACGTCGATTTGTACAAAAAACGCATGTTATCAAGATATGCGGGTTCCCTATAAATAGCGCCAGAAAAGATAATATAAAAAGGTGAACGCCAGAGGCACCCGGCGACCTTTTCAATTTTTCTCCGGAACTGATATGAGTTCGTCGTTCATCTCTGTCAGGACGGAAAATTCAAATGTCTCGAACCTTTCGACGTCATCCTCACGTCCTACCGATTCACTATCTCCGGTGAAGGCGCGCGTAGAGGTGCATTATTTTTCAAAGAGCTCCCAGAGTAACATGCGAGTTGACGGTGAAAAAAATGCGTCGTTTTTTATTTCTGTTTACTTTAATAATCCTCTATATGACGACGTGTACCTCCAAGGTATAAAAAATACGGAAGCTGCGATACAGCGGGATGTGGGAACAAGTGTAAAGCTTCGTGATGGATTGCAATCGAGAAAAAAAAGCGAAAGGAGATTGAGGGTGATGAAGTGAGTGGAGGTGGTAGATAGAAGCAACATAACTCTCACTGCATCTGAATAACAAAGAGCTTTCTTTTGCCTCCATTCGCCCCACAGTAATTGTGACCCTTCCCCGACTCACAAAACCCACTACCAAGCACCCTAGCTGCGCTCGTATTTTTAAACCTATTACATTTTTTTTTTTTTTTTGCACCCCATCCCTGTAACAGTCGATCCTCAAGCGATAATTCCGCGCCAGAAGAATACTAAGCTGCGTCTGGCGCCTTTAAATCGTAGACGTTGATTGAACAAACAATGTGGCGGGGGGGGGGGACACGAAGATGCTCCTTCGGTGTTTGAAAAAGAGTAGTTATGAATCATTTGAAGACAGAAAATGTTCGTAAACTCTTCAAAATGCTAAAAAACGAGGAGAGTATAGTGGAGGCCGAAAAAGAATGAATAATAGTTCTCTCATGCTATCGGTATTGATTTTATTGATCGAATCCTGCAAACAATTATTTGTTTTTGTTTTTTTTCGAACATCTGTTGAATGTTGATAGAGCCTCGACATTGGTACCCTCTTTATTAATTTATTTTTAAAGTAATAATAAATTGTGTGCAATTCTCTGCTAATAATTATTTTTTTAGTTGGATCACGGAACAACCGCAACTTTGAAGACATTAGTCCGCCCAAACTAGATGTTCTGGTCTACAGTTAAGGCACATAGTGGATTGAGAGAAGATGCCGAATAAGGACGGAATAAAAAAGGAGGAATTCATGTTCAACGAAATAATGAAACTCATATCGCTCACGAATACAGAAGGTATTTATGATTCAGATCGTGCAGCGGACATTCTATTTCAGCAATGTCTTCACGTAGTAATGTAGGAGAACGAAGCTTGCAGATTGTACATTAAAGAGGATTCGAGATAATTTATGGGCAAAAAATAGAACAATAATAAGGGATCCACAATGCATTTGGGCATGAACAATCCCACTTTAATAAAAACAACTTCCCTGGTTTCACTTTATTCCTTTTCTGTATTTTCATTTTCAGTATTTTTGCCATCCAGGTAAGTGCTAAGTCTAATGAAAGGAATCCTCCCATTCATTTCTTAACAATCCACCCCTGCGAAATTAAAAGGAAAAAATACAGCTCTTCAATATCTAGTTTTGATTGTATTTCCACAAAATTGAGCCCTGCTTCTTGGTACAAAAATAACTACTGTTTTCTCATGACACTACATGGTGGAAGAACAATTCAAAACCCAATTGTTTTATTGTTTTTATTCAATTGCCTCACCTATATTCAATTTTCTACAACACTGAATAACAAGTTTTTGTAAGACTGAATTATTCAGAACTGATTATTGCTTCTCCTTTTCCATCCCGTTAGAATAATAACGCATTATTGTAACTCAATCATTTCCATTGTTTATCTGGTGTTTATTCAGGTGGTAATGTAAACCGAGTAAGTGTAAGCTAAAAAGAACCTGTGTACAAAGGTAATTTAAGTGAGAAATGCTAATCCGTATACTACCCCAACGCACCTATCCCACTTAACTCGTCACCTTGGGTTAATTTATAACTTTTTTAATAGTATTCCACTATCGTACTTGTCCGACACGATTAAATATTAAATGAATGATTTTTAAGGTGATTTTTTCTTAATACGAATTACGATTGGATTAGAAAAATGTCTCGTGAATGCCATCAATACGTTGGTATTATATTCAAAATTACAAGACCCATTTGGTTTAAGGCGTGCGAACGAAACCAAATATTAAGAACGCTGTTCAATGTAGGAGGGAGGATTCTATGAGACGTATAAACTGCTTTTCCACGGTAATTAAAGCCGAGTATCGGCCGCCTTCATAAACCCAAAGAAGGAAAAGGAATTCCTAACGCTAAATGCTTATCTTAATAGTATTGCGTCCCGACGTGAAACCAACCCCTTCCGCCGCTGTTTCACAATCCTTTTCACGATCCTTCCCTTTTGTTTAAAATACGACTCGACGTAAGAGCCGAACTTAAACGCTCTTTTAACTCCCTTGAAATTCTCCCTTATATAAAGATTTTTTTCCGGAACACGAGAAAAACTGCTTCCCTATAAAGTGCACTTGTTTTTTGAGTAAATTATTTACATAATTTACTGTCTCTGAAACTGAAAAACGTCAAATACGATCCAGCCTGGGGGTGGTTGGGGTGACCCCTTCCTGGGGTCTTCCTGCCTCTATACACTGTACAAAATCCATAGGCTACGAAGTGGCGACGAAGCTGGAATAGAAGGTTCATGAAGGTCGATTTAACGAGAGAATTGCGTGAGAGAGTGATAGAAGAATTGCGCCAGGTAAATATTTAAGGCCGTTTCTCGTTAGTACATAATGGTGAAACTAGCGTGGTTGTGAAAGTGGTGAAGGAGTTGGGGATATTAAAAGGGCCGTAATTTATACCCTTCCCGTTTCCAGAGCCTAAAAAGCAGTTTTGGGTTTCAAGGCGTCGTTTTAGATTATTTGTATGTATATGTATATGCAAATTTCATTTTTGGGACAGGTAAAAGGGTTCCAGGATTTCCAAAGCTCTTAATTAGTGCTAGAACATTCATTTTCCATGTAAAAAACAGTATAATTCGGAAACTTTCTCGCCTCATTTCCGTCGAAATCCGGCCGTTTATTATTTAAATGGTCTTGGTGACGCGTGCACTAACTTTCTGGCGCCTATCGATAAAACCTTGAGAAAAATGGGGACTATTCCATACTGATGAACAATAGACTCTTAAAAGCCTTGACGTCAGCAGGACGATGGTTTGATGTATAAATGTACTGAGCCCCTGACGAGTTCTTAAACTTTTTTTTATCGTGAGTGTGGATCACGAGCCCTGATTGGGGCACCGCGCAGTTGTACCCTTCACTCAGAGACTGGGTTTCAAACAACGGGACCTTGATCTGCGAGTAGAGTTAACTCAATCCAATTGAGCAAATGAATTGCCGAAGTCGCAGTGACTTTATAGAAACTAATTGCCGAAGAACAAGCGGTCATCTGCACCTTCTTCTGCTCTGAAGATATGAAAGATCTCTCCCACTTATTTGTTTATTTGTGACCGCGGTTTCGGCAACAACGCCATTCTCAAACTACGCAATTAAAACAGAAACACAACAAGACCAAGGATTAAACAAGGTACGGGCGAACAACCGATAAATCAATGCCTAAAAATTAAAAATTAAACTAAAAATCGGGAGAAAACAAAAACAACTTACCGAGTCAACGAACAAAACATAACTGACTAGACAATATCACAGTAGTTAGAGATGGGTCGCATATGGGGCCCCCCCTCACCCCAGATCTGAGCACATTTTCAATGATGTGCGCTGACACGGCCCCAGATCAAAAGAATTAATTTGATTCAGGCATCCCTCACCGTATCTGGACGAATGACGCGTAATTTCAAGAAATTCAAGCCACGTAAGCTTCGAGCCCTTCTTTTGCTCGTGGAGCAATTTTACGTTATCAGACACGCTCAACTGGTGGTCGGTTGCTAATAAGTGGTTTTTAAACTCGGACTGACGTGTCGAGGGAGGCAAGTGTTCACGAACACGCACTCCGAGCCTTCTACCCGTCTGCCCTACATAAACCGCAGACCCACAACCACAACACAACGCGTAAACACCTGACCTATCCAGCATATGCACCTCATCTTTGACCCTGGACAGATACTTCTTCTTGCCTCGAGCCATCGCCGAACACACCACCACCGTCATCGGACCAAACGAAGTGCTCTTCACTAAATCATTTCTCTCCTAAGAAGAGAACACCTCCTAGACATGTCCACTCCTCGAAAAACCGGTGTTGAAGAGTTGAAAGACCCCAGCCAAAAGCTTCTTTCAATTCCTGGACACAGGTTTGTCGAGGAATTGCGATGTTCATGGAGTTTCATGCAAGCTTGGTCGAAAATCCTCAATTGTTGTGTCGAGGAATTGAAAAATTCCCATGAATAATAAGTTTCAAGGTCTGAATTGGCCACTACCCACCGCCTGGGGCTTATTCCAAGGATAATTCTTCAGTTCCACGGCTCCAGCAGTCTGAACGAAATTGGAACGAGATTTAATTTATCGTCTTCCCTTCCTCAAGAAACCGCTTTGGATTGGCAGATGATGTCTCTGCCATGGCTAGAACGGAGGTATAACATGAAAATTTCAATGTATGACACAATGCATGGAAGTAAGCAGGGACGAACAAACTATGGACTTTTCCCCTGGTCATCATGACTTGAAAGCAAATTCTTGGGCACGACCTATGTTTACTTTCTCACTTAACGGCCCATTACTAGACTTAAAATCTTAAAATCCTTCGAGAAAATGTGTAAACTTTTTTTGGGGGGGCCCTATTTGTATATTGTTCTCCAATAGCTTGCTTCGCACGCATTCCGTAATGCGTGGCCCATGCACGGTCTGATGTGAAATTCTCAGGAGGAGACCATGGGAAAATTACCTACTTCACGTATAAAGTTGGCTGGTATCTGGGAAAAAGCAGGTAAGTCGACTTCTGGTGAAAAGTAAGGTAGCTCCACTCATAGATTTGTCTTGAGCTCCTCTATCATTTGCGAGTAAGAAGGCATCTCCACAAGCCGTAGGAAGAGTTTGGTTAAGGTTTTACGTAAACAGGTATTTCCAATTACTAGTTGCAACAAAAACTTAAAATCGTTCTCCTGTAAAATTTTGTTTTTTGGACATACCTGGTTACTCCCGGAGACCAGCCAGTTGACACCGGTAATACGAGTACTAGTCTTGAGGGTGGGGGTCCCTAAGGATCGGGGGGCACGAAAGACGGCACTGTGCTATAGTCTGTCCGCTCAGGCAGATGGTCTGCCTCCTTGCTCCATGGGAGCTCATCTTTTTTAGAAAAGGCAGTATATCAGACGAGGGGGTGGTTGGAGGGAATTTTTCGTCAGGGGCATTCTTTCGGCGCGCGGATAGTATCGGGAACGAAATAACGAAAGCGTTCCAAGCGGGGATGGAACTCTCTTGGATCAGTAACGTTTTGACGTTTCACTGCTCCAGTATCGGGAACGAATTTTATAGAAAGCGTTCCAAGCGCCCGCTTGGATCGGTAATGTGTGAAGTTACGAGTATCGGGAAGCGAAAAAATATCGGTGGAACTGGATCGGTATCGGTAATGAGCGAAATCCTCCTTTAAAAGTTTTTTTCAGAGAGGTGGTCGTGGTAGAGACAAGATTCTTACCCTTCCCGCCAGTAGCGCCACTGAGCAGTATCGGTAACGTCTTGGAACGTGTAACAGTTCGTTCCCGATACTGAGTATTGGCACATCCCTATCAGGTATCCTCCCGTCAACGTCTCGATAAGGGGTACTGGCCCAGCCAGCCTCCGGAAGAACGTTTGTTTCGCTTGCCTAAGACAGTCCGTCTTGGCTCGTACGTTTTTCCTTTCCTAAAGCGTCGTTCTTTGGGGGACTTTAAAGAACCCCTGTTCTACGATACCAGGCTATCTCTTCGGAGGGAAGTGAAGTATCTGGGGGTAACCCTGGACTCCACGCTCACCTGGAATAAGCACCTGGGCAGGGTTGCCGACAGGGGCAAAATGCTGCTTATGAGGACGAAAAGTGCCTGCGGCAAAACGTGGGGACTGAGGCCGCAAATGGTCTTATGGCTATATACGGCGATAGTCAGACCCGCACTGACATACTGCTCAGTGGTCTGGTGGCACAAAGCGGAACAAGTGGGGGCCAGAAATACCCTCACTAGTGTTCAGAGACTGGCGTGCCTAATGGTCACTGGGGCTATGCACTCCACTCCTACTGCAACGATGGAGATACTGACGGGACTCCCTCCCGTAGACATCTTCATCAAGGGGGCGGCGGCAATGTCGGCCCTAAGGCATAAATGGGGTGGTTTATGGAGGGGTGGGGGCCTTAATTCTAGGAGGACCCACACTGGGATCCTGGACACGGTTCGGGACCCAGTGCTGGGCATGATGCCGGACATCATGCCCAAAACCCTCGGTGAACGCTGTCCCTTCTCCGTCCGCCTTGGGTACGGTGAGGGGCAGGCAGTGAAAAGAAATCACAAGGAGCGATTGTGGTTTACAGACGGCTCTAAAACGAATAACGGGACTGGTGCGGGGGTGTACGGGGTGGAACCCGAATGGAGGCTGTCTACACCTCTGGGGGTATACACCTCGGTATTCCAAGCCGAAGTCTACGCAATCAAGGCCTGTGCTGCTGAGAATATACGTAGGGACGTGCAAAATGCCCATATACGTATCCTCACGGATAGCCAGGCTGCCATTAAGGCACTAACGGCTCCGATAGTGAGCTCCGGGCTTGTATGGGACTGCCGTCAAAGCCTTAGTCTGCTGGCCCAGGATAACAAGGTAAGCCTTGAATGGGTACCGGGACACAAGGGTATCTACGGGAACGAGCAGGCGGACTCCTTGGCCAGGGAGGGCTCGAATGGAGACTTCACTGGCCCGGAGCCGGCGCTCGGCGTCCCGCCATCGACCTTCAGGATGGCGATAGCCAAGTGGGTTAATGCCCAGGCGGCTATTCGCTGGCAGAGACTGGAGGGACATCAGCAGAGTAAGCGCATTGTCGAAGGACCGTGCAGGAGGCTTACGAGCAAACTGCTCCGACTTAGCCGGAGAGACCTTAGAACGGTGGTAGGCCTTATCACAGGATTCTGCCAGCTCCGTTATCATCTACACCGCATCGGGGTAACCACAGAGTCCCCGGTGTGCAGACTGTGTGGGGAAGAAGACGAGACCGCCCATCACATCGTGTTCGAATGTGAGGCGCTCGCGGGCCGCCGGCTTAGCATCTTCGGGGCCGACCAACTCGAGGGTGCTCCGACCGGCGAAAATCTAGCCGAGGACCTCCTAAACCTCGTCAGAGGGAAGGGGATCCTGGACTAGATCCACAGACCCAGGGGGGGCACAATAATCCACCTAGGATTCCGTGCCGGGGGGGCAACCCTCCTACCCGTGGGTATTGTTTCAAAAAAAAAAAAAAAAAAGGTTCTACACTCCTTCTCCGGGAGTCGACTGCTTTATCTTCCTGTCTTTTCTACCACCTTTTCCCGTAGAGTATTTTGGCTCAGCCAAACTCTTCTGGTTAATTTCCTTTTTTCACCACGGATCGACCACGCAAGTCTAAGCGCTATAGCGCTTCTTCGGATCGTACATTCCAAGCGCTCTTCCCCGAGCGTCGTACGACACCTCTCTGTTTGGCTCAGCCACCAGAGGGTTCCTACCCCCAAAGTTTGTTCGGCCTCTCGTTCAACTTCTCCTTCCCGGGAACCAGTAAATAGTTGTGGCTCGGCCCAACAATTGAAAGTTGTGTTGTTATTTAAGTACACATAAAATATGAAATAAAATGTACTTTATTTTCACTCTCGTTGCTCTCGTATCATGTATATAGTTTTTCTTGTAACCTCCTTCGTCTTCCATTCCCTATCGTGATACTACTTTATCACGTCTCCCTTTTCATTGATTTAACATTGATCCATGAACAAAAACAAAAGTCAACTGAGTTTTCAACTACATAACTGAAATAAGAAAATTAATTCAATAGAAACGAATAAGCTTTCATGTTTCATTGGAGAAAGGAAATAACAACTTAATCACAAATACAAGTCTCTTATAAAACTAAACAACCACGAACACGTTTTTTTTTTTTTTTTTTTTTTAACGGACAACATTTTGTAAGTATTTTGGAGGATGTGTAGGTCGCTTCGATAGCCTGATGGTTGTGCAACTGTCTTTAGATGGGGCTGTTAAATTTTTATAGTCAGTCAGAGGATGGACATGGGAGGGAGGTAGAGATGGTTTTATGAACCATGTGTTTCGTCTTTTGAGCGTACCGTGTTGGTCTTTAATGAGCACAGAGCGCGGAAATCTGCTCAGGCTTACGACAGTGCCCGGCTTCCATTCTTTGGAAAGGTCATTTTCGAGGTATACGATCGGTTGACCAGGAGTAAATGTTGCCTTCTGTGCTTCAATCAAAGTAACGTTTGTTAACAAGAGCATTTTTTTCTAGTTGAATTTTGAAGTCAGTAACAATAGCTGGCTTAAGGAGTTCGGACTTTATGGGAAGTTTGGTGCGACAAAGCCTGCTGAAAAAAAGTTGGGTGGGAGAGTAATTCGTCCGTGAGAGGGGAGTATTTCTATATTCCTTGAGCAAGATATTCATATCGAGTTGAGCTTCTTTACTCTTTTTAAGAATATTTTTTGAGATGCTAGCGGCTCGTTCGGCAAGTCCATTGCTTTGGTGGTGATAAGGGCTGGAAAACAATAGTTCAAACTGCCACTCGAGACTAAACTGTTGAAAGGCTAGGGAA
Organism: Corythucha ciliata; assembly: GCA_038030265.1. NCBI lineage: Eukaryota > Metazoa > Arthropoda > Insecta > Hemiptera > Tingidae > Corythucha > Corythucha ciliata. The sequence goes on along the minus strand of CM075942.1, from coordinate 40,907,841 downwards.
TTGAAAGGATTATTGTCGGCAAACAATTTTTGGGGAATGCCATGGATCGCGAAAATAATTTTTAGAACTTGGATTATAGTTTCAGCGTGTTTTGATCCAATTTTGACTAATTCTATCCAGTGTGAGTAGTAGTCTATTAGAACTAAATACGTGTCACGACCGAATTCCAGAAGGTCTCCGGCCACGAACTGGAACGGGAGATCAGGCTGTTCTCTAAGTAACATTGGTTCTTTGGGTTTGCCTAGACAATTTTTCGCAGACCCCACAGTCAACAATCTTATTTTCAATGTGGGTATCCATGTTCCTCCAGTAAAATAGGGCTCTAGCTCTCGCCTTTGTTTTAGAGTAACCAAGGTGAGATTCGTGGAGATTATCAAGAATGGTGGGTTGCAGGGAAGATGACACTAATATTCTATTGTTGTAGAAAATTATGGAATCTTCCACGCTTATCTCGTGCCTTATGTTGAAGTAAGGCTTAATACTTTCAGGGACTTTTGATTTACTGACTGGCCATCCATTTTTAAAGTAATATGCAATTTGAGCTAGTAGGGGATCACTTTCTGGTTCGACCTGCAATTTACTTTTGAAATAGTGGGATACATTTATGGAGTGGATCACATCGTTTAAATCAAGATCAGTACATGAGTTATCGGATTTGGAACACGCCCTGCTTAGTGCATCTGCAACGTGCATCTTGGATCCCGGGAGGTATTTCACTTCCAAATCGTAAATACCAAATTTTAATTTGATTCTTTGCAGACGAATTGAGGGAATTTGTATTATTTCTTTGTTCATTATGGAAACAAGAGGAAGGTGGTCAGTATAAACTATCGTTTTCCTGCCATAAATGAAATGATGAAATTGTTTACAGGCATGCATAATTGCTAAGAATTCTTTTTCGATCTGACCCCAGTTAATTTCAGATTTGGACAAAGCTTTGGAGGAATAAGATACCGGCTTGTTGTCTTGTAGAAGTAGTGAACCAATTCCGGCTTAACTCGAGTAAGTTTGAATGACAATGGGTTTGTCAGGATCGAAAGTCTGTAAAATAGGGGCTTGTGTTAAAACTGTTTTCAAATTTCTGAAGCTATCGGCGTGACATTTTTGCCATTCAAACTGAACATCTTTTTTTAAAAGTTCACGAAGAGAACTAGTTAAATCTGCCAGTGATGGTATAAATGGTCTGAGGTAATTGACTAGGCCCAAAAATCTTTGAACGTCGAGTTTACAAGAGGGGGTGTCGTAGTCAAGAATTGCCTTGATGGTGTCTTGAAATTATCTTGATTCTTTTTCTTCTGTTCGAGGACCGCCCCTAAAGCGAAAGATGACGAATCTGTGCAAACTCGGGTCTCGGCGTTTGGATCGTAGAGCTGTAGAACTGGCGCCTCAGAAATCACTTCCTTCATCTTGTTGAACGCTTGGTCTTGAATGATGTCCCAGTAGAATACATTTTTCTTTTTCAAGAGGTCCTGTAGAGGTCTGGATAGGTCGGAACCATTTTTTATGAACCTCGTAAGATAGTTATACATTCAAGGAACCGCTTTAGCTCATTCGCATTTTTCGGAGGCTTGACTTGTCGTATAGCTTGTGTTTTGCTAGGGTCTGGAGAAATACCATTTTCATTCAGTATGTGTCCCAAGAAAAGTATTTCTTTCGCCCGGAAAACGCATTTTTCGAAGTTTAGAGTAATATTGGCTTTACTGAAGCGGGTCAAAACTTCATTTAGAGCTTCGTCGTGTTCTTTTTCGTCTTTCCCCCAAATTAGTATGTCGTCCATGAGACTATATAGCGCATTGTTTGGCACCTTCTAGGACATCGATGATTCGCCGCTGGTAATGCTCTGGTGCTGAGCTCACTCCGAAAGGTAAGCGATTAAAAAGGAATCTGTCGAATGGTGTGAATGAAAGCCGTGAAGTGTTTGGTTTCTTCAGATAAGGGTATTTGCCAGAAGCCAGCTCTTGCGTCTAGCTTAGAGAACACGGGTGCCACTCCTACGTTGGCCAGAGTCTCTTCTGTCGTTGGCAGAATGAGCCTTTCCCGGATTATATATTCATTGAGTTTTGTTTAGTCGACACACATCCTTACTTTGTTTTTTTTTTTTTGGGAACAACGACCAGTGGGGCACACCACTCAGTCGCTTCTGTGGTTTTAGAAATGATGCCATCCCGAAGCATGTTTTGAATTTCTTCCTGAACTTTTTTGAAAAGAGGGAGAGGGATCCGTCTTGGTGAAATAGCAGCATATGGCACTGCGCCTTCTCGTAACTTGATCGAATAAGGACCGCCTGTCATAACCCTCGGGGTATCTGAAAATAATGACTTAAATTTGTCCTCAATTTGTGTTTTAGAGGGCGAATCGATGATGGCGTAAATTTGTTTGCTGATATTGGGGAGAACCTGAAGATCATGGATTGCAGGGATACCAAGAAGAGGGCTCCTGAGATCTTGTATTACGAATATTTTTCGTTTTGACGTCAAACTTCCGAGTTTTAGCTGCGCTTTGAAACTGCCAACACAGCAAAGTTTCTGGTTTCCAGCATGTTCAATACTCCCAGTGAAAGGTTTAAGATTAAGGCCTAAGTTCAATGCTTTGAACATCGTAGTTGAGATGCACGTTACATCCGCTGCTGTATCGACTCGGAATGTGACGGGCTTATTGTTCAAAGTTATGTGTACGTCAAAGTTTGGGTATTTTTTGTTAGCGTTCAATGAATTTAGGACGACTGAATCGAGGAAAGCTGATGAACTGTTTTGTTCACCGGAGCAGGACCCTGAAGTAGACGAGTTTTCTGATGTAATTTGTCTGACTTTCTTCTTCTTCTTCTGACAACAAGAAGAGAAATGCCCTTTAATGCCGCAAAAGTTGCATGTAGCCATGAGGGCTTTACACTCATCACGCCGATGCCAGGGTTGGCCACAAAACCAACACGGTTTCAGGGATTTGGATCGATTTTCGTTTTTATCTTGGGAGTACCGCTGAATTTTAGCAATTCCCATATTGACTGTTTGATCAACATTTCCCAATGAGTCTCTAACCATGAGCTGTTGAGATTTTACGTCTTCAGTTTGACGGGTTCGAATAATAGCTTTTTCGAGCGTAAGTTCTGGGTCATTTTGAAGGGATTCTGACAGCTTAGAGTCCAAAATACCGATCACCAGTCTATCGCGCAGTAATTCATCAGTTAAAATGCCATAATTGCACGTTTTAATTAAGCTTTGAAGGGCCATAATGAATTCTTCTACGGGTTCCCCCTCCATTTAAACTCTCTTATTGAAACGAGCTCGTTCAAAAATTACGTTTCTCCTTTTGGAAAAATACTTATTAAAATGGTCACGAACAATAAAATAGTTTGCAGAATCTTCCTGGCTCAAACGAAAAGACTCCAAAATAATTTCTGCTCTCTCCCCCATGAAGTATACTAGGGCACTAACCTGGGATTCTTCTGGTTGAAATACCAGCCCCGATGTTACGCGGTAACGATCGAATCTCTTGGTCCAGATTTCCCAGTCTCGTCCATGAAACGAAAAAACTTCGGGTGGCGGGCAGTTAAGAATTGGGAGAGTTCGCTGGACAGTCACGTTTGACGAAGAGCTTCCTGGGAACTCTTGTTCATCGAGACCTGGGTCTATCTGTCTCCTCGTCTTAGGACTCATCGTGTTTATCGTTTTCGTTTAAGAACCTGGCACCATGTAGGAGATGCTTAAAGCGAGCGATTGAGAAACTGTCTATTTATTTGACAAAAACTCATTAAAAACTAATTACTTTTAAAATAAAACATATGAAGCCTATTAGCCTCATGCAACAATGCTGACGTCGGAACAGGGATCAAGCTTGAATGTCACATCCAGGACATTCTCGAGAGATATTGTCTGCATCCAGGCGAGAGAACTGACGTTTTTCGATTCTGTGATTGCACCGGTAAAGAAGTCCTCGTCGTCACTCTTACAGGATGAGGGACAGTCACGACTGGTGGTGTGCACTTTTGGAGAAGGCTGAGACCGACACACCTGAGCGAAGTGGTTTCTTCCTTGGCATTTTGCGCAAGTTTTATTGACACAAATGGTTTGGCCCTTCAATTGGATGGTCTGTCGTGGACAAAGTTTCGTTTTGTATAACGATCGGCGGTAATTTACATAATATTCACCTGTTCAGTGTGAAAATTTCGATTTAGACCTATCATGCTATACTGCACGTTTCCGATCCATTAACAGTCATACATTTGGGAGGGTGTACTGATAGGGAAATAAATAGAATGTACCGTAGACTGACTCATACACCGACACAGGAGAATGTCTGGTGTCGGGTCGGACGAGTGAATGATGGAGTGAAGGGCCGGCCTTTACTCCCAAAAACTCCTGGCGCCCTATTCGGAGATGTCGAAAAAAAAAATGCTGCAAGTCCGGTTCCAACGAGAGATAATGTTATTTCTTATTCGACGTCCCTGGATCCCTCTTGCGGCATTTTCTTCCCCTGCTCCCATTTCATTCAATTTTTTTAACCATTCAAAATTCACAACACATTCAAATTCAGGCTTTGCAAAACTATCAAAGCAAACTCGTGTTAAAAGACATGTTCGTACATAATATAACCTACAAATCCATTGCAAACATGAAGGAACGTGACCTCCCGTCCCACTTAACATAGGCGACTATTTAGGCATATGAGATTTAGGCATATAAATATTTAGTTAGGCGACTGTTTTATTGATGCTACAGCCAATTTTCGTCATATTTCAGTACCCTGTTGTGATCGAAAAGAGGGCGAAAGCTATTGGCATGGAATATTTACAGCTGCCTGTGAAGTCCTTGCGGTGACCCCCACTCCATAGTACAACCAAATGCTTCGGTGAGTGTTCAGTAAATGCCATAGCTAATAACTTAACTTTAACAACTATTGTTGATTGAAATGTATCATTGTAACAGACGACTAAGCCTGGGCACGATGCAATGAAAGCGCGAGAATTTTCAAGAAGAAAGAGACGCGGATTATAGCTAAACGCTGCGCCACATACTTAAAATTTGGGAAGATGTGGTCAAAAAATCCAAAGATTCGCCGATTGAAAAAAGGTTACTGGGAAGTACTTGAGAGCTTGAAACATCCCCGCGTGTAATTCTAAACTATTTTAGTCCGGAGGTTAACGACATCAACTTAGCAAATAATCATTAAGCGATGCCACTTGGCAGAAATGTTCTATAAACCTGTAAGATGATTTTAAGACCAAGTACCCACCAATGCCTACCTGCAATCACGGTCCATCACACCCTCAAAAGTTCAAATTTGACATAACTCGACATTCGGCATCCATAGCAGGCAGAAATATTCCGTTTGCGCAAGGTTGAACAACTTCGTATCCGACCGGAAGTCCCGCAGGGGAGCATTAGTTTGGGCTCCACGAGAGCCAAACAAACGACGCTTCGGTGGACATACATAATATGATCAGGAGAACGATTTATTTTTTTCTGAGGCCGGATCAACCTTTTCATCGGATGTTTTGGCGTCAAATGCAGTGGGTGATCTCTACGAGACCTCACAAAGCTCCATAAGGGAAAGTCAAATTATCCAGCGTGTAGGAGCACTAGTAACATTCGCCCTAATCTCGATGACCAAGGCTTGTATTTATACCTGAATTTTTACGGTCAACTTTACGTGAAATTGTATTCATTGCTTCACATTCAATGGCGAGCACACCGTTAACAAAAAATAAAAAATAAAATCGGGCTCGCGGGGCCTTAATATACAGTTTATGTGTGCATGAAACAACTGTACACTACTCGCCTATTTAATCTAACGTGTCAGTTACTAAGAGTATAAGTCAAAAAATTGAAGTTTTCAAGAGAGCGTTCCAAACTTTTGAATTTAAATAAAACCCAATCAATACTGTTAGGTACAAGTCCCCTTATAGGAATAGGAATTCGGTTTTTTTCGTGACTTATACTCTTGAGAACAGAAGAGTAGAGGCAGGCCGTCAAGCTGAGTGCAAGAACGGAAAATGGCTAATTTTTGACTTATACTCTTAGTAACTGACACGATAGTATTATCGTCATACTCTCCATCGAAATTGTTTGAGTGATACAGGGAAAGTCTTCTTAACTCCAGAGTTTGATTTTAAGAAAAAGTACCAGCGATCCTTCGTGCAATGATCAGTATCACTTTAAAAAATGTATAACATGGTGATGATATTCAGGAAATAAGGCCCAGAGAACACGAGTTTAGATTGGGGGGGGGGGGTTCAGGTTCTGTCTTTTGGTGTGATGGGATGACTTTAATTTCATGTAAAATCGACCGCAAAACGTTGGGTACAAGCCTTATTGGTGACCAAGATTCGGACAAATGCTAGGAGTACTCGTCCACGCCGGACTATTTTGATACCCCTTTCAGGGCATTGTGAGGGGTTACAGAAGTCACCCACTGCATTTGAGGTGGAAACAGCCGATGAACAATTTGATCCTGCATCAGAAAAAAATATCATTCTCCGGATCATATTCAAACTAAGCACCCCAGGGTCTTCCGGTCGGACTCAAAGTTGTTCTAACGGCATATTTCTATCTGCTATGGTTGCCGAGTTAACACAAATTTGAGCTCTAGAGGGGAGGGGGCTGTAATTGCAGGTGGGCATGGTTGGGGCTTGGTCTTGAAAACATCTTACAGAAAACATCTTATAGAACATTCCTGCCTAGTGACATCACTTAGTTTGCCTAAATTCGCATAGTGTACGCAATGTTAGCCTAAAATTTGCCCTTTAACTTCCGGACTATTTTACCCACATTACAAAGCTTAAACAACGTCGTATGCGTGGCATTGATGTAGATAAATAACTATAACGATATGAAATTTGATTCTCTTTGTGCCGTTCACTTTGTCGTCTTGGTGCACACGATGAATTCTCTACTGTCTATGTTACGGTAAAAGACTGACGGTTGGTTAATCTTAGCATTTACCCAGTAAATCCTAGCATTCACCAGCGACGTTGGTTTCAGTTCACATGATTCATTAATTTCGGACTTTTACCACTCGGAATACGGTAAATCTTATAGGATTCTCGTGCAAGCATGATAAAAGTCCGAAATGCCTCAAATAAAGAACCAGACAGTTTTGGTGAATGTACGTAACGTAATTCCCACCGTCCCTTGGTCCACTGCTCCACCACGCAAGCTTCTCCCGCTTCCTTGAAATCCTCCCTCTACCAACCAACTTCCCCTCGACACATATCACTCATCTCCCCTTGAAATGAACGGTTGAAATGATCACTCCTGACTTAATTACTGCCTAATTTACAATTTGAGGAGAATTAAAAAGAAGGAGAGGCGAGGTAGATCGTGAGGAGCAGAGTTCTGCGTAGTTCAACACTCACCAACACCGCTAGGGAATACCGCACATTAACCAAAAGTGCCTGGTAAAAGCCCGGTGCTTCCGCTTTTTAGGAGAAGTTTCCGACTTTCATGAATCATTCGAACTTCAATCAACGCTATTGGTGAATGCTAGAACTTACCGGTAAATACTAAGATTTACCAACCGTCGGTCTTGTACTGCGACATCTACACAGCGAAGATGCTCTTCAACCAATACGGATGCATCAGATAAGTTTTCCTTTTATTCAGAATATCTGTGGCATGATTATTTTCGTTTGTTTTCAGAGCTTTTGGAATTTCTGATTGCGTATAAATTTCATGATAGCAGCTACATAACGCTTAGATCAAGAACCTCTTCAAGTCGGTTGAAAAATTGTAAATCGACCTGGTGTTCGCATATCGAGAACAATGCAAAAGGAATTGTTCAGGAGAAACGTTGCATAAGCAACAGCAGTCTAGTTGCGTCCGGATTTGTGAAGGCCGATTTTGAAATGGTACAGTTGCGGCGCACGACCGATAAGGAAAAGTATTTGATGCATCCCCTACATTCAGCCTACGTTCCTATACGTTTATTCCCTCCATCCCATAGCTTACTGTAATAAGTGAAAGGAAGCCTACCCGCGTTACCCAGGAGACACCATGAGGAGCTTGGCTGATTTGCCTCCCAAGGAGTTTGTTCTCCCCGTATGTGCGGAAATTACGGTCGTCATATAATAATAATGAAACTCACTGTGGCAAAATCTGAAAACTTACCATTTTAACAACTTATGTCCATCTCTTTCATGCCCAACCTCATCATTCCTGAACGTATTGGCCCCTTATTCACAAGTTTTGCTTGTTTTACGGTGGCCTTGGCAAGTTTGCACTTGCATTTTATGTTAATTTCGAATGGAAGGACTACATGGGAAGCGAAGGACGCAATTGATTTTTCCCTGTTGGGTGTATGTAAATGTTGAATAGTACATTAGCTTGCACCGACACCGAGCCACAACATTTTTTCTGGGTAGAGACGGGTCAGCAGCAATAAGGAGGGGGGGGGGCTTGATGACCGGCATTCTTTATCAGCATCCCTACAAAAACCGGACCTCTTGAAACTGAATAAATAATAATTATAGCCCAGCGAACTTATAGTTTATTTCCTCTCCTTTACTGATTGAGTTTTATCAATTATTGCTTGAACATTCACCGCCTCTTCGAAAATATATTTTTTTGAATTTGGCGGGTTTTAGCCCTTTTATTATTCCAACGGGAGCAAATTTGCCAACCCACAAAAAAATTCACTTTTTTTTTCGAGTCGAATAACTTGGTTTTCCATATGACTTTGAATGGAACTTAAGTGACTACGCTGGGGGATTATCGAAGGAAGGATCGCCGCTATTTACAAAAAAAGGAAAATAAATCGGTGCCGGTCCTTGCTCGTGAGTATCCAATCGCTCAACATTTGACATCTTGTCATCAATAAAAATCGGGCAACTTACTTCAATCATAGTGTCCTTTTTAGTACAAAGATTCATTAGTGGCAATTCGACAGACGCCCGTCATTTCCCGGCGATGTCGAGCTTGGATAATGTAAATTACCTCGTTGACGTGGTGAGTGCATTCACACAAGAGGAGAGTTTCGCGATTTGAAATCACTTGAACCGCAACACATCGACAGACGAGGCTTAGTTAGTACTTCGGGAGTTCGGAATGCCGGAGACAAGGGCTTTGTGATGACAAGAGTGAGTTTTCCGTTGTTATTCAAGAAAAAAGGCCAGTTCACAATTTGTTATCGGTACGGGAACATATAAATGCGAATGGGTGACTATAGTCGGACCAGAGCAATCGTTTCATTTCAAACCCTTTCACGTTGCCATCCCGTCAATTTTGAAGTGGCTTAACTTTTAAGTAGCGCGTTAGGCTCGTTTCACATATACGAGGTTTCACGCGGCGCGGTTTTGGCTGCCGCGTAGTGACCACGTACACCTTTACACACGTGCGGTACATATTACCGCGGATGAGAAAGCGGCATTCACGCGGATTACACGCGGGGGCCTCGTGAAACCGCGTTAGTGTGAAAAGAGCGTTGGGAAATGCTTAACGTAGAATGTTCACCTGCTCCTTTTATAGCGCTGAAGAAGATTACCTAACCCTGATGCTTGGAAAAGAATCTGGAGAAGGATACACGGTCCTTTCCAGCCCTCGAGTAGCACCCAACAAACGTGCAGTTCACCGGCATTTCGTTATTTTTTTTGGATCGATCGAATAAACGCCATTTGTGTATTATAGAATAAAAAGAACACGTTTTGATGATTCTCTAGTCAAAATTCAGTTTCCAAGTGACAGAGGAACAAGACTTCTTGACCGAGTGATGTGGGGAATACACATTCTGTTCTGCCTCAGTGACTGAAAACCGGAAGAAACTATCACCGTCTGTGGATCAATTGCTTACATTAGACCTAAATTTCAGCTCATAAAACAACTTTTGGAACGTTAAAATTAAGTAAATATAAATAAATCACTCAATACTGTAATAAATTTGGGGTAACCAGGAAAGGTAATATAACCCAACTCTTATCTCGTGTCCGTTCCCGATGAAATAAAATGTCTGTTCGCGAAAAAAAAGTGTAGTGTAGCGCAGAGCAGGGCAAGCTGGAACAGCTGGGTGGAGTGGGCAGGAGAATTTTCACGGGAACGCTTTCTCTTTCAGTGCAGGCTGGTGCAAATTCATAACAGTCGTGTTACCTTCTCTTTTTCTCGGTAAACAGATAAGACGGAGGCCCACCGGACACCGGCATACATATAGTTACATATAGCATATAGTTTTGCATACATATAGCATACATATGTATTCGCGAGTCAAATCGGAGTGGCTGCCTCCTGGTGACTGGTAAGGAAGTTATATCTAAGGTTTGTAAATGATTGTGTGACAATTTGTTCTTACTGATAACAGCAGGAAGTTTAATGTTTCTATATTTATTCGCTACTAGCATTCGACAGCTAGTTGAATGCATTCCAAACGAACATGACTCCGAAATTGTTAATTTCCCACGAATAATACAATTCATTTGGGATTATTAACGTCCTCTCAACGAAGGATCCGCAATCCTCAAGTCGACTCATTTGGTAGAATGTTTAGTGATCTGCGAGCACGAGAGTTTAAGTGTTTTCGCCCTGGGCCTTTCGACATCAATTTTGGACTGTCTGCAGCACGAGATTTGTGTCAATATTAAAGACGGGACAAAGTCATCCACTTATGTACGAGGCAGACCCGGTTCTGTCGTGCTGCCATTCCAAAGCGCCCCAAGTTCCGTATAAATGTTTTATCCTGCCGGGTGTTTCATTCTTGCTCGTCCCTAGGACGACCAGCCAGTTTTATTTCAATTTTCCTTCAGCAGGAAAATTGTAGAACGAGACATTCATTGTGCGGAGTGCGGTCGTTGTTGGAGCTCTGGGGGCTCAGACAACTCGACTGATCGTTTTCCCGTTGTTACTTGTAGCAGCGTACGCATAATAGTGATCCATTTTTGGCCTAAAATAATCAATAGAAGTAAAAACTCCTGAAATACCAGCACTTCCTTGGATAAATTCAGTAAACACACACTGAAGCCTGTTAAATTTAAACAAAACCTCCCCAAGTACAAACCTTAATATGAATAATAAGAGCGCTATCTACAGCCCGTTTGATCGGCGAATAGTTTTGATTAACTCAAATTGAAGAAGTTTATTCAAATTACTACTACCGGCCTAAACGCCGAGATTGAGTGAAGTGAACAAGAATGAGAAGGAAAGGAGATAACGGGACTGTTACATTTATCAAAAAAGTAGGCCGGCCATACACGTAGTGGTGTATCGCAGCGGTTCGCCACTCCGAGGGGTTTCATGAGGTGGACCGCGGCGTGTGTGCCAGCACGTTCGGTGTAACGCCGGTGACGAACACATCGCCGGCGATGAGCCAGGAAGAATTGAAAATTCATATTTTCTACCGCAAGGGGTGGCTAGATCGCTACGTGTATGGCGGTAGTGCGGTTCACTGCAGCGTTCTAGTCAGTCATAGCTTGCCATTCAGTGGAGAAGGTTTGACATCAACTGACCGTCGTCGCTGCGAGACACCGCTGCGTGTATGTGCTCACCCGGCCAGGGGTAAACCGCTGCGAATTGACGCTGGGGTGTACCGCTGCGATACACCACTACGTGTATGGCCGGCCTGTAACTTGGGGCAGGCTGGTGCAGCACAGAATTCATCGCGAACGCCTTACACTCGCTACACTAGCTGCCCTAGCTTGCCCAAGCCTCGGGAAAAGCTTTTAGGGTGCTCTGGTGCGCACTAGTGCACCCTGGTGCGCCCCAGAGCAGGTTCGCGAACTAACAGACCTAAAATGTACTTTATTTTCACTCTCGTTGCTCTCGTATCATGTATATAGTTTTTCTTGTAACCTCCTTCGTCTTCCATTCACTATCATTATACTACTTTATCACAAAAGTTACCCCTCTACTTCCTTCGTCGCACGTTTCTTCTCCTCAGCCGCTTCAGACTCCTCCCTCGGCTGTCGTCCCTTCTTCTCTCCCTTCTGCTCGGCCAAAACTCGCCCGTCTGGAAATCTGTCGAAATTGTAAAACAGTGACTCGTTCATCGTGTGGTTGCCCGGCTCCCGTGTTGGTCCGATACGACCATGACCGTCGACTTCTTCGACCTACGAGCCCTTTTCACGGCGAATGTCGAGCCGTCGCTATTTCATTAACGTCATCGCAGTCTGAACCTCCGGCGTCCGACCAAACGACTCATTGGCCTTGACATCGACGTCGGATGACGAGTTCCTCACGTGGGAGAGTTCTACCGATTTCATCGATCTATACAGTCACGACGATTTTCTTGCGGCTTACGAGGCTGAAACTGAGTAAGCCTCTTTAACTCTTCTCGTCTTTCGTCTTTTTCCTTCTGTGGTTATTGGCTCAGGCAAAGTCACACACCCTTCCTTCTTTCTCCTTCCGTGATTATTGGCACAGCCAAAATCACCCCCCCCCCCCAACTAAAGTACAAAAAAATTATGGCTGGCGATAGTTCTTATTTTTCCCCTCGAGGGATCGGAGCTCGACCCAATTTTTCTACCCCCGTAACAGGTGTTACCATCGATCGCAAATGAGATCTATTTTCACCAAATTTTTTTGGTCACACTCATCCTGTTCCACTCCATATAATGTATGAACTGATGAAGAAATGTGTATGAGGCTGGAACAACCTCTGCCTCATATCCCTCTGCGTTACCTCTGCGAGTTAAATAAAGCTTTGGTCACCGAGATTTGGGTGATGCTACAAGTGTAGTCATCCACGCTGATGGCCACATGCGCCGGCTGCAGCGAGCTGTGACACGGCACACTCGGCTTCGTGTGGGCGTTCCCGATGGTGTGCGTGTGCGCACCGACCGAAACGCCCGCGTAGTACGGGTGTGAAGTGCGCGGTTGGAACAGGATACGTACAAAACAAAAAACTCATATTTGGCTAATGCGCTCGTACGCAAAGCCATACAAAAAAAAGTGGATATCCTTTTTAGGGTATTGTGAGCTCTCGTAGTGGTCACCCACTGCATTTGAGGTCCACGCGCATCCGATGAAAAAGTACGTTTGTAAAGTATGTGTGTAAGTTGTTCCTGCCTTAGGAAAAAGTAAAGCATTCTCTTAAATATGCCTAGCGTAACGTCGTTTGGCTCTCGTGGAGCCCAAACTAAGCCGTCACAGGCCACTTTCACCCACTTTCAGAAGCTGAACGAATTTTCCCGCTCATGATGACCACGCAATCCACAGGCGTGAAGTCACTATTTAGAGTCAATAAAATCCGCCTAAATGTAACGCGAAACTCTCGTTTTTGGACATTTGGATGAGTTGCTTCTAGCCGAATGCTGAGTTGGGATTCTTTGAACGTTTCTACCGTAGTCTGTCAATAAGAGATTTGAAAGGCAATGCACTTGAGCGCTGACTCTTTGAAACGCTTCACAAATAAACGCACCCACACACTGATACATTTCAGTGCGGCAGGAATAATGAAGAAAACTAAAACTTGTAGCTCGAGGGGGGGGGGAATCTATCCCCATATCCGCCCGTACCTACGCTCTGCTCTATGAATAGCTGAATAGATACTTAACTTGTTTTATTCCTTCGAGTGAGAGAAGTGTAGGCAACGACCCTTGACACACACGTCCCCAAGTTTCCCTTCGCTTCTTTCATCTCGGTTAATCCTTGGTCGCTTTCTGCAGGAATAACTAATCCTACCCTGTACTCTAGTCTCCTATGTGACCAAGTCTCCCTGACCCAACTCTCGCGTATTGGCTAGGGCAAGATTATTTATTCGAGTTGAGAGTTTTCGTGATGTCTCATACCCAAGAGCTCATTAGCCATGCTTGCTGCTTTATAAAAATCCTCCCCACGTGGTGCTAAACACAACGGACTGCAAATAAAACCCCCCGGCTTTCCACGATCAACCCACAAACCCGCAGCATTGTATGGCATAACATTGAAGCAGCTGAATTGTTCTCATCAAAGATTAAACTCAGAAAGGAAATTTCAAAAATTCATTTCAGGGAGGAGCAACATGAGAAATTGGAAGGTCCCATGCCCATTATTTTCTACTCTAGCCCGCCAAGGCAGGCAGGTACTGCGGTGGAACAGTGAAGAGGCTGTAAAGAGGGAACGGAAGGCTTCAGTATAGGCGTGACATGGGGGGGGGGGAGAGGATTATAATAGAGAAAACAAAGAGAGGGAAATCATATCTTTTCTTCAATCTTAAACCAATTTTCATACGTGACGTTCATCGTAAGGTTCATGTCCCGAACAACTTGAAGATTCGTCTATCTCTCCCTTCAGTTTACGCGCATCTCCGCTTTAAGTTGACTGCTGTTCCTTCTTTTTCCCGCAAATCACCACACAACTTATTACGTTGTGCTTGCGGGAAAAAGATAAATGGGTATTTTCATAAAACGCGCCCACTTTTTTACTCATTCGATTTTGCATCCGCCCGCCAGACGGGCAACGAAGTGGCGGGGGGGTTACGGGCGGATTAAACTAAAAATCTGACATATCTTCTTACCTGCGCTGTAGTTCACTTATTCCTTCATTCCATCAGATATTTGAAAAGTATCCATGGTTTTCCTTTCTTCAGGTGAATGCCGCGTAATTTATAATCAGCTTCCAAAATCTGTAAACAAACAGAAAACCTCTGAGATTAAACTTGGGAAAAAGTTAAAATATGGAGTATTCTTGATCGTGACTACAAGCAAGTTAGGCTGAGAGCACGAAAATATAGTTATTAATAATTCCACATAATTGTCGAGAAAATGTACAGTTAAACTGGTTTTCCCTGTGTGATAAACAGACATGAAACAAGTTCGATACTTTGGAAAACCTTAACTTTATAGAAAGCAAAAGGAAGCTTTCCTACCCTGCTCTTCAAAGCCACCATCCATCCGAAGTTTTCATTAAAACTCAGAGGGTAAATTCGGCCACTCCCTTTTCTCGTTATTCGCGGTTTTGGTTAGAGCGCCTGGGATATAGGAAACTTCCTACTCAAGGGGAACGGTGGTGGGTTTGACAGGGTCGAAAGTAATCTTGGGGTGATAATGCGTGTACAAATTAGGTTTATTCAGTGTATAGGAGATAGGTCCTTTGAGGAAATGTTAATTCGTGTTTCTCATTTTCCGCATAAGTGAGGGTAAAACGAAAAGGCATTGAAGAGGAGAGCACAGATATTCAAGACGTGGAAATAGTCGGAGGAAGATGGGTCAAGAGAGTCGAAGTCCTGTGCTCATACTGCGGACGAGACTTCGTTACCCCTTTTCTTGCCAGCACGATAAACCTTTTCCATCAAACGATTGTATTCTAAGAAAGAAACGCTTCCAGAAAAGCTGATGGAAATTCTGTGTCTTTCTACTCAGTCCTAGGAGCTATAGTTCGTTGTTTTTTTTTATCCCGGTGCCAAACTTAACCGCTGAAACTACTGATTTGGCCGCAAATCTTGAAATTTCCTAGTATTCAAAATGAATTTGTCGCCCATTATTTCTTTTAAAGTTCGTTTTTTTTCAAAAACAATAATATCTACGGTAACGGGCAAATTTGTTTGTCGTTTTTATTCATTATATTATAAAATTGTTTATATTAGAATAGTTTATAACAAAATAAATAAATAACGACAAAAAAATTTGCGCGTTACGGTCGATATTATTTTTTGGGAAAAAACCAACTTTGAAATTTGCTGTTGAAAAATACCCTTGGAGCATTCACAGCAGTCAATTTGTATTTCGTAGTCAACTTTTCAGTCCAAAACCTATAATTTTGCCGTCGAACTTGAAATTGACCTGGGGCCATTTGCCACAGAAACCTTTCAATTTTGCCCCGAGAAACGGAATACTCTGCACTAAAACGACAATTCCTCCCAAAATTTTTAAGTCCCTGGGTCTTTACAGTTTCGCGAAAATTTGACGCCCTGACTTGTAATCTCGCTGACTGTTAGCCTCCGAAACTTGTTTATTGACCACATTTTCATAAGTAAAAACTCTTCCGTTTATTTGACCATTGAATGAGTACGCGAGGTTGAGACGGCTGAAAAGGCAATTCAGGAGCTGGAAATTTTGATTCTATGGCTATTCGACATAATAGCAAACCAATAGTTCGGTGGGGGAGGGGTTTGTATACAAGGGTGGAATTGACCGCTTCTTTGAGAAAACTCCAGTAAATTTAACATTAAAAAAATTCGACCGGCAGTTATCGAGTCAGCTATTTCTGAAAGGCGTTCTGTAGCCCAACCAATCAGAATCTGGAGGTTGAATTTTCAGTTCTTGCCTATGATATTAGTTAGTCCTGGAGGGAGAGGGCGATAATGTTCAGTTTCCAAGCGACTTTGAGAGTGTGTTTGCAAAAACTGACTGTATCCCTAAGAAAAACGGTCACTTTTGGCCATTCGATTTGTCATTTTCTACGGTTACGTTGCCTTCTTTGTGAGATGACGAGTGCAGCAGGTTCCTGCCTGATGGACGCCCCTAAAGGGCCTCTCAAAGTGTCAAAAATGAGCGCTTTGAGGCTTTTTTCATAGTTGTCGCGACGTAAGCGGTTTATGCGAGTCCTTCAGCCCATGCTAAATTGAGAAGTGCCGGCGGTTTTGCCCATAACGCCCCCCCCCCCCCCCAGAGTATGCCAGAGGCTCTCAAAGTGTCAAAAAATTAGCGTTGCACGTAGGTCGTTGGTTTCGACCGACGCTGAGGAGTATCCTCGCGTAAAAAATTAAAATCTACACCACTCTATTACTATGCGATTCAACCATCAACTGGACATAGTAGCTCCAACCAGAAATTACACTTCCGTTATGCCTCTGCGGAAATGAATAGGAAACCACGGTACATATATTATTCGGCAGTGCTCAACTCAGGGAGGTCCAGTTTTGGCCGTACAAAAATGTTTTGGCCAATTTTCTCAAAATTTTGCGATCTGAGCCAAACGCAATTTACGAGTCCCTCAGACCACGATTTTTTTTAAAAAATAAAGAATTTAAATTTTAAGTAGCAACTATAAGTTTCTATAGATTAAGCGAATTCAGGATGGGTTGCTTAAATATTTATACAGGGTGTACAAAAAGCGACTGGACAGAGAAAAACCAATGAAGAGGCAACTCATTTCTGATCGGAATGACTATTTGCATTTTTCCGAAATTCCGCTTTGTTTCCGAGATATCCGCCATTTTCTGATTTTTTCAGAAACAGCTAGTTGCGCACGCAGTAATTATTGCAATGGCAAAAATGATGAGCCCATTGGAAAGAGCACAACATTTTCTAATTAAAGAGCCTTTTTTAATCCAGATCGGACGACATCTACTACGTTTTGAATCAGCTTATTGGCGAAAAAACGTAATTTTCTGACTACATCACCATATCACCAATACTTCCGGAATGAAGTTTCCTCGCCCGTTAAGTGATACAGAGGTCCTGGTCCTACTTAATATTCGGCGCATGTTCTTATAACAAGCTTGTTTTACTGTTAACTAAATTGGGATAATGGATGCTCATGTTTCTAATGTTCACATCTTAGGACCGCCAAGATGTATAACATTCGCCGACCGAAGGCGGAGGTCTTTGTCATGAGCACTCATCAAAAGTTTGAGAAACAGACAGGTGGTTCGTAAAATATTCTTAGTAGTATTGGCGCTCCAGTAGTAAAAATTAAAATGTTCGAAACAGGGTTGGCATGAAGTTGGGCCCCCAAAAAATAATAAAATGAGTTGTTTCGCGGGTTTCAGAGTTAATGCACTGTAATTTGGTGGTGCCCTGCAAGGGGCTCACTTCAGGGAGGTAGATTTTGTCCAAGTTTAAAACTATGGCCCATCTTTCACGCACTGTGCCGGCTCGACCAAGAAAGCTACTGGGACCTGACTTTAGTCTCATTTATTTCGAATATGGTAACAGCATTCTTTCTTCTAAGGGATGTTTTTTCCCTAGAAACCGTCCTTTCGGATTTATAAGCAAAAAGCTAAAGCAAGTCCCTAAATTTCACGGGTTTTAGTGATTTTCTTTTTTCGATATTTAGTCGATAACTGGATTAACAATAATAAGCAGTCAAACAGTCGAAGGTTTACTGTAAGGCGGCTTTACGATATCGTTTCTACATCACTCTGACACATTTCCAGTTGTTTCTATCTGTCCTAGACGCTGTTAATTCGCGTCAGCGATGTCGAAACGATATGTATCGCTCTAGTCGGAGTTCGGCTCTTCAACCAACTACCTTCAGGTATTCAGCAGCTTAGCCCGAGAAAATTCAAGCGTCGGGTGAAATTAACTCTCGTAGACAATCCAATCTACTCCCTTGACGATTGTGATTCCATAGAATGGAGTTAGGGCGTTGTAATTGTTCCTGCAATGTGTATTGTTTTTTGTATTAGTGTATGTATTTTGTTAATTGATATTATTTATTGTAGAAATGACGCATCCTATCCAGTTACCCACTGTTAATGGAAAAAGTTGAGTAAAATAAAATAAAAATAAAATATAGTGTGTTCGCCACCTAAGAGAGGCAGAAAATTATCCAGGGAATTGAATACAAAATACATGATTCACTTACCGACTAGAAAATGGCTAATAACCTAAGATAATAACCTAAGAAAAAAAATTGTACTTTGGTAAAAAAGGGTAAGCAGCTGACTTTTCCAAATCACTTATTTAAATTTCAGCAATATTTGATAATGTGGCCTGTTTTTGAAAATTCGGGGGCAATGTATAATCAAGAGATTTTCGAGGTGCATAAATTCTCACGGGGTTTCCGATAAACACGTAAGAATCAAACATGACTCGAGTATCATTTTGCGCTTTTAAAGGGTTTGAAACAAAAAAAGTGAAGGTTTCAGTAAGTGGAATGTATGCTAAATTTAGCTCGAACATAATATAATTATTATTGCTATATACGGTGTCCTTTGGGATATTTCCATGCGTATAACCCCTCACTCTCCACCGCGCAAACCGCAATCGGGAAAACCACTAATTCATCCAGAAGTATAATACCTTCAATCGTTGATCTTTGTTTTGTTGATTTGGCTGTTCTGAATATTAAATGGGAAGTTGGTTATTTAAATTTGACTACGCGGCTGTACTGTTCAAATTTAAATAACCAACTTCCCATTTTATAATACCTTCAATCTTGCACAATCGTAGTTTACAACGTCGTTTATGTTTGTAGCATGTTATAATTGAACAAAGACTGCGCGACTATAATTCTTCCAAGTAAAACGAAGGAGATAGAGAAAAAGAAGCCGATTCAAGGTGTTGGTCGCTCAATTGACCGTGACAAAGTAGCCGTTATTGATGCGACAGTCCGTGAATTGGAGTTTTCCATTCTAACTACTGTATTTTGCATTTTAAATACATCGTAAAACGTGATTGAACAAGAACAAAGTTTTCTTTGATTTCTTGTCACCGAAAGACCAATGGCCTAATGGTGATTGAATCCCTCGGCCATCAACTAGTCCACAACTCATAGTGACAAGCTTTTATACGTAGAACACAGTGCCTCACAACTTTGGCAGCTTGAAAGTGTTCATTTGCCATACAATAGAAATAAAATTGTTTACCTTCATATTTCAGTAAAAGTTAAATGCTGTTATCAAAAATACATTAAAAGCTATCGTTACACCTTCTTTAACGAGAAATTTATAACTATCCTGAAAATCAAATGTGTATAGGAAATTACTTTTTTTCATTATAAAAAATGTAATTAGCACTTACAGGTATTATTAAAGCTATTGAAACTAAATTTAAAACATTTATTTTACTATCCTCGCCACCTTTCTTATAAGAGCGATACCTAGTACTTTGTTTGAATTTTTAAAATTCAAACACTTAATAATTTAAATGCTTTTCGCTCGAAGATACCTTTTAATTAAGATGAATACGCTTGATTTATTCAAACCCGGCTAATTTAAAAACTTCTTCCCCAGCCCACTCTTTCCCCGGCCAGCTTTTGTTTCTTCATAATTGGCTCGACAAAGAGTCACCCCTCACCTATTTTGGTGCTGTTCTGCTGTTATCATGAAATATGAATAATAAATGATTTTTCGCCCTGAAAAAAGAAAGGACGTTGAAAAGAAATACCATTTGAAAGGGGGGGGGGCATGCTCTAAATTGACTTCTTCCCCGGGAACACGGTATCGAGAGAGAGAAAGAGAAAGAGAGGATTGAAGCGAACTGATGGGTTCGATCCTAACGACGTCCACTTTCCCAGGAAAAAGAAAATTTTCACTTGATGAGAAAACAATTAGTTGAGCCTCAGCCTACCCCTACCCCACATTGGCTTGTTTTCAGTATCGACTGGAAAGGTAAGCCCACGACCCCTTTCTCCAGTCTTACAACATCGTACCTACCTTTTCTGTTAGCCTGTTTGTCTTTCTCGAAACTCCAACAATCCCCCGCCCTTTATTATAGCTGTGATAATTAAAAGCCTAAGGCCCGCCGCAAATTGAGCCCACGCGTGGGTCACCCAAGCTCAAAAAACAGTAAAAAATGGATAGTCTTTTAACTGTTTTTGAGCTTGGGTGACCCACGACCACGCGTGGGCTCAATTTGCGGCGGGCCTAGGGTTCGCGTCTTTTTTTTTTTTTTTTAATTAATTAATTTAACAGAAGTACATTGAGATTAATTTTGTATTTAGGGACAAGAATCAAAAGCAATTCATGAGCGTTCCTCATTTTTCGAAT
Organism: Corythucha ciliata; assembly: GCA_038030265.1. Taxonomy (NCBI): domain Eukaryota; kingdom Metazoa; phylum Arthropoda; class Insecta; order Hemiptera; family Tingidae; genus Corythucha; species Corythucha ciliata. The sequence goes on along the minus strand of CM075942.1, from coordinate 40,887,294 downwards.
AAACCTCTTTATCAGCCTTTGAGATACGGCTTTTAGAATCATTCTTCCGAAAAATTGGACATTCAAGAGGTAATGAGGGAGGGAAGTCAAGGGCTTATTAACTACGGAAGCGGTGCGTTCCCAATGAATGACTAATTTAGCTAAGGAGCCCTAAGTAGCCGGAGGTACTTTGTTTTCCACTAAAAGGAGTTGAGTACGACAGAAAAAAGAACATGCTTTTCAACTTGTTTCGTCCTTTTTGTTATAACGTTACTTTTTTTTACGATACGACAAAAAGGGGTGTTTGTGTAATTTTCTTCTTCGAATTCACCGTTCGTTTTTTGTTTTTTTTTTTTGCTTCTGCCCTTTATCTATGCCTGCCATTAAATACCTACCTTTCTATCACCTTTCCCAGCTTGATGTTTTTCAATACTTGCTGCGGAACCGGAGATCACAAGTTTTCAGCCTCTTGCAAGACTCTCCAAGCCTCCTTATTTACAAAACCTTTTTGGTTTCAATGCCGCTCATTCTCACGACCAATTTGAAAGTTTGAAATTGTGAGCACCCGTCACCGCAAAAAAACGAATGACATAAAAACGCTTGGGCAGGGGAAAGGTTGACTGCACTGAAGAGGGGCGGGGCCTTATACAAATAATTAAGAAAGTGAAGAAAGGTCTCACATATAGACGGTCAAGCCCCCAGATCTAAGCTGGATCAAAGTGATAGATCGCGTATAATACAAACCGGTTTGACGATTGAGCCATAAGCGTTGACGATGATTGATAAAGCGAACCATACACACACGATAATTACTGCGCAATTTCGAGGGTTGAACAATAAAATGACATAGCAACAAGTGTCAAGACAATAATTAGCGGCCTAAAAGCTAGTTTGACGCTCACTTCTTCACTAAGGCTGAGAAGAATGATTTTTTATGAAAATATTGACGGTATCATTGAATATTGTTTGAAGGGTACTTGGAGCTTCAATCATTTGTCAAAAAGACCCGCTGCAAATTGAGCCCACGCATGGATCACCCAAGCTCAAAAAACGGTTGAAAGACTAATTTTCAACTGTTTTTTGAGCTTTGTGGGCTCAATTTGCGTCGGGCCTTAGACACGTTTCACAAGTACGCGGTTTCCCGAGGCGCGGTCCCTCGCATGTGTAAACTGAAATTCGGATTTTACGCGGCAGCGGTTTGAAGAGGTTTCTCGGTTTAAACATGCGAGGGACCGCGCCTCGGGAAACCGCGTACTTGTGAAACGAGCCTTATAGGTCCGTTCTATTGTTTCGCGAGTGCTTCACTTTCGAAGAAATCATCTGGTTTCATTCAATTTTTCAGAATAAGTCAATGAAATTACATGGTTTTCTACACTAGTGTAGCACTAGCAAAACAATGGAACGGACCTTATTTCACTGGCCGATAGTTCACTCATGAATCATGAATGTGAAGGCTTAACAGCTAAAATTTACGCATTCGGCTGTGAAATTCACTCTCATATCGTTTCACATGTGATTCAATTTTCTAACACAACTCCCTTGAGGGACCTATTCAGAGTTGTCGAGGAGAAATGCTGGAAGTGCGGTTGCTATGGCGGATTTTTTATCGAACACTGAATAGGCTCCACGATGTCCAAATTAATAGGCAATATGTTACCGGCAAAGTGGGAAATCAGGGGGCCTATTCTCTAACTCCGAAGCAATAGCTTTTCCGAAGTCATATGTTTATTTCATTAATTTTCTTCAAACAAATGAATGAAATAGACACATGACAGGCGAAAAAAATATTGCTTGTTGTTAGAGAATAGGCCCCCAGGGAACCTATTCCCTAACCTATTCTCTAACTCCGAAGCAATACGTTACAAAAGTTAGGTTCGTTTTTTTGTGTGGTTATCCCGACTCATAACAACCCCCCCCCCCCTACCCAATTCATAGTAAGAATAATAGCGGAACGGGGAAGGGTTGTACACGAATTCTTATAATGGAAGTGTATTTATTAAATATTTATTTACCACAGAAATCATTTGGTAACACTTCGTTGCAAGGGAATCAATTGCGGGTTCCTCTCCGGGTGATAGGATTCCAACTCTTTGGAAGTGAAAAATGTAGGGAAACCGGAAGTATTTTCAAGATCCGATTATTGCGGCAGAGTAAGATTGACGTCCACTCTTCATTAACATGTCTGATTAGCACTAATTGTCGTTAAATCTCACAAATCACGAAAAATAACAAAAAGTCTGTTCGCGAAAAAAAAGTGTAGTGTAGTGCAGGGCAGAACACAAACAGCCGTGTTACCTTCTCTGTAACCTAAAGCCCCCTCTCACCCTCCCTTCACAACGTCCATCTTTACACCAGCCTGCAGGCTGGAGGTTGGTGCAGGCTGGTGTAAAGATGGTTATAGGATAGGAAGGGAGGGTGAGAGGGGGCTTTAGGTTACAGAGAAGGTAACACGGCTGTTTGTGTTCTGCCCTGCACTACACTACACTTTTTTTTCGCGAACAGACTTAAAATGAACCCATAATGTATTTTTTAATGTTGCTAAGCGATACTGTTTGTTTTGAGTCGAAACTGGTAACCGTGATGTCAAACTTTTGCGGCGAATAGCTTTTTCGCAGTCATATGTTTGTTTCATTAATTTTCTTCAAACAAATGAATGAAATAGACGCATGGCTGTCGAAAAAAACATTGCTAGTTGTTAGAGAATAGGCCCCCAGGCATTGTGGGAAATGCCTAGGCATTGTGCACAATACCTAACCGTGCTAGGAAATGTGGGAAATTTGTTCATTATTTCTCACATATTGCCTGGCTGTTTTCCGGCATTGTGGAAAGTGCCTAACACGACTAAGGCAAAGTGGGAAATTTAGCTAGAAGTTTTCATTTTTTCCTTTAGAAGTGTGCCAACTGAGTTTTTAGTCAGAAACATCATGGTATAGGTACTGGATTTAACGTCTCTATACTGCACGCACACAGGGTGGTTGAGGGGAGAGGGCGAGCTCAGACAATTTTTGCCATCTATTTATTTATCTATGTCGGCAGATGCGGATGGAGGGGAGAGGCCTAGAAAGCAACAAGACCTTTCAGTGGCGGTCATTTCATTTTTTTTTTGCGATTTTTCCCTCCGTCAAAGAAACGGAAAATTCATGGCTAAAAAGTGAACCATACTGGCGAATAATTCAAGTGCCCGGCGGAAAATTCAATGCAAATCAAAGAAGGGATTTGCCCAGCATACTTGAGAGGCGCCCGGTGAAGGTCTGATTGATAATGATAAGTTCATGAAAATACACCGAAGTTCAGCTTTCGACTTCAGACGCTACCACACCTACTCGGTCCTGGGGGCTTATTCTCGAAGGTCGAAAATTTAACGTGTTGCTAAAGAAGTGGTATTGCTATGAAAGTCGTGCTCTTTTCCGTATATCTCCGGTGGTTCGACGAATTTCGGCATCTCGTTGTCTGATGGATTCGGAACAGGCCACAACTTTGTTGATCAGCTCCTCGTGTTAGCGTTTTGCGCGTGGTTGCGTTTTTCCAGCCAACGAGGTAATTAACTTACTGTACTAATTAGTAAACCATTTTTGGAGGAAGTAATTCTATAAACTGAGTGAAATACCGTCTAAAAAATGAGTGTTGGGGACACCGGTGCAAAGAACTTGAGCATGAACTCACGATTTCTCCTATTTTTGCTACATTCATGGTTACGGCCTTGACAAGCACAGTCCTACGAAGCACACCTCACAATGAACAAGAGCAACTCAAAGTATCGAAAAATATGTCTAACAAGTAGCAATTCGCCTTTCGAATGCAATGTAGACAGCGCTGGGATAGAAGTGATATCACGGAAATATGTTATATAAATAGTGATACGCCCTCTGTACAAAGCCTATGATAAGTCTCATTTCTTCGAGTTTTTATCATCACTATTTTGATAAATTATCAATTATTTTAGACTGAACCATGGAACACAGCTACGCTTGTCCCCAAGGGTCAATTAAAAAACCTGTCCGTCGCATTATGGTGTGTGCCACAGTGCCAAAATAATGAGAGGATACCAGAAGTTTCTTTCATCAGGTTCCCATCGGACATGAAAATCAGGCGTGCTTGGCAGGTGAAATTTCGCATCCAAGAACTTGATCCCTTCAAGAATCTTTCGTTGTGTTCGTTGAACTCGGGTTACTGAATAATCCCTCGCTCCCTCAGGGCTCGAGAGGAAACTACCTGGATGAAAGGCATAAAAATACCACCAGAAAATTATACTATAGTAATGAAGGGCACATAATAAGCTCAAACAATTAATTGCACCCAGAAGCATTTAGGTAAATATTACCATGGAATGTCCTCACATTTGTTTCATTTTTTGGAGAACCCTTCCACTTGCAAATCAAAATAGCAAATTTTCCTCACTTTTTCACTGGCATATTTCGTTTCTAGAATGTATCAAATTCCTGAATAAGGGCAGTTGCCGATAAAACCGATTCTTAAGAGGATATTACCAATGTAAATTGGGAATCCTTACCACTCTAGTCTCGAGGAACTCGCCGTGAGCAAGTGACTCCTAGACAGCAGACACAATGCTGGTATCAGTGGCGGATCTAGGATTTTGTCTTGAGAGGGGTTCCCTTCAGATATTTTGATTCAATAGTGTATATTTCCTAATTTTAGAGACAAACGCCAAGACGCTATCTTCATAGGGGTGGTTGAACCCCCCAAAACCCACCCCGAATATTCGCGACTGACTGGTAGAAATGTTCAGTGAAATTTCTATACCTACCATCATTTGCCCCTTAACATAAAAATCAAAGTTCAATTCGATAGGTTCATTCGTTTGTCGTTCAGTGTAGTGGTGCAGGTGTAGTCATTTTTGAAAAGCAAACGAACGCTTTTCGTGCAAATGGCTAACCTAACGATAACAAAATCGTTACCTTTATAATTTATTCCCGCTTCCCAGTCAGAAATGTTGACAAAAGGTAATTATAGAGCAGGTTATAACATTTCGAGCAGCAAGCTCCTCCTAATTTGTCAGTGTAGATAGTGCTGCACTGAACAGTCCGAGTTTTGACAAACGAACGCTTTCAGTGTAGTTCGGGATTACAAAAGAACGCTTTTCGGACTGTTCATGCAGTCCAGAGCAGCCCCGGACGACAAACGAACGAACCTAGTTACCTTTATAATTTATTTCCGCTTCCCAGACAGAAATGTTGACAAAAGGTAATTATAGAGCAGGTTAAGACATTTCGAGCAGCAAGCTTTTCCTAATTTTTCAGTGTAGATAGTGCTGCACTGAACAGTCCGAGCTTTGACAAACGAACGCTTTCAGTGTAGTTCGGGATTACAAAAGAACGCTTTTCGGACTGTTCGTGCAGTCCAGAGCAGCTCCGGACGACAAACGAACGAACCTAATGTTTCCATAGGTGCCGTTGTTTGAAGAGATCGCGTAATTGCTTATGACTCCAAAAATGCATGCAATAAAGTATTTCGGCTAAAGTATTTTTTTAAAGGTCATTCAGCCCTTGGAAAATTAAGTCGCGGAAATTACGAATGTGAGTCTGCGGATCATCTAACAGGGCAGTTTTTAATTTTTATTTATTAATTTATTTGTTTTTCAATTTGGTTTTATACGGTTGAAAATGGCTGCAGTTAGCCGAAACCGGTACCAATGTAAGTTATTTTTACACGATGAGAACATCCCATCTTTCTCCTAAATCCTAATTCCAAAGTTTCCATGTAGCGTGTAACATGTAAACAACTGTGATGAGGAATTCCAGTAAAAAACGTGAAAATCTCCATTCTTATTCATTTTCTGAGCATGTTTAGAGCACGCTCGCTGAAATGTTGATTCTCTCGAGCCGGGGGAAAACTGTGAGCATGGGACGAGCCGAGAGCTGCCGTATGAAGTGTATTTATTATTTCTCAGTGGTAGTTCTGACAGAGTCGCGGGTGCGTTATGGCCTCGAAGGATACTATACCGCTCTTTGTTTTGAGCGGTGCGGCGTATTTAATGGCTAGTGTGGAGAGCCCAAAAAAAAGGAAGTCGCGTCGTCGGTGGTGGCAAACGGATTTGTATCGAAAAAGAAAAAAATGGGTTTCGGGTCCCATAAATTGGGATGGTTTTTGTAGGCCTCAATTAGAGAAATTTGCCTCTCCTCTGACCATTCCATTACGACGGCGACAACGACAATGGTGAAAACAGAGAAAAACAAAAAACCCGGTAACTGAAAAAGGGAGATGACAAAGTTCCCCTCAAAGAAATGCCCCCTCTTCACCCTTTTGTCTCGAGCGCGCTCTGAGCCTACTAAAAGCCCGTCCTAACTTGACGAACCAATTCCTTTGATGTTGAATGAAAACCCGACAGCAGATGGAGCCTAGTACGAGCGGCTCGCGAGCCGCTCAAAACGTGCTCGTCGTAACAAAAACACGCTTCGAGCCTGTTTAGAGCGGCTCGCGAGAACACGCTTCGCGAGCCGCTCGGCTCAGGCTCGGCTTGCATGTGTATACGCAGCTTATCAATTCCGTATTGGGTAAGTGATGAGTTGACAGTGTTATAAATTATAAATTATGACTCCCACGAAAAACAAGATGATTCTCACATTGGCGGCAGTGCTGTTAGACATTGTGCACAGTGCCTGCTCAGCGATAGGAAATGTGCACAATGCCTAGGCAAAGTGGGAAATAATTCTTCTTTCACCCCTATTTCCCACAATGCCTGATTTCACCAGCCATTGTGAACAATGCCTGGATTTCCCACTTTGCCCGTAACATAATGTGCATGTTACTTCCACCTTCATTCAGGAAGAAGAAGAAGAAGAAGAAGAAGAAGAAGAAGAAGAAGAAGAAGAAGAAGAAAAACAAAAAACTAGCATTAGTGAGTTATTGCATAACCGTCTGACTGTGAACGTTAACGGTTATGTGACGTCATGATAAGAGTAAAATTCAAATTTTGAGTTTAAGCGTTAATCACAAACGTTTAAAGACCAGTATGAGGAGGTGTTTTATTAAATTGTTTGAAGCAATTAAGTGCATCTATGCCCTACCGTGTGCTCATATTTTAGCGCTACTATTATTTGCAATAACTCTTTTTCAACCGAAACAAATGGCTATGCTTGCGTGACGTCACATAACCGTTGCATAACGTTAACCGTCAGACGGTTATGCAATAACTCCCTAATAACTAGTCCAAACTAGTTTTAACGGATTTCGGGTTTTGACTGTAACATACATATCACGTCACGCTATGTGCTAACACGCTCTTGGAAGAAAACCAACAAATAAACGAAGACTTAGCTACTTAACATGGTATACAGACTGGAATGCAACTTTTGTACCAACGCCGATTACAATCCGTCGGATCTTTTGGAAGATATTAAATTTGGTAGCCTATTAAACGAGTCTGAAAAATTGTGGGAAGTTGTAGTTGTTGTTGTGGTGCCTTCAAGGTCAAGACGTGATTTTAACGATCCATATTTTGTTAGAAACTGTTGTCATCGTCATATCATAACGATGAGGATTCCTCTTTTCAAAGAACGCCCGCCGGCCGTCTTGTCAAACATAAAGGCCCATAATAATAGGGCGGCCGAAGAATCAAGTCGAACTCCCTCCAACCCCCTACAATCCATTGAATATTTAGGCCTTTTACACACAAGGCGGTTATGTATTTCGTGAGGAACACAACCAGTTGAGAGGTCTCAGACTGCGTTGTTCTCTGCAGGCAGTCAGTGAACCGATTACCACTTCAAAGAATTATTCCAACAGAATTTTATTTTTGTGTGGAAAATGTGTATGCATTACCCCAGTAAATTCGTTAAGTTTTTTGTTTGTAAGTGAATGCCCCCCCTCCCCGGATCCTCGTTTTAAATAATTTTGATAACTGAAAATTGTAACCTCTGTTATTATCTGATTTCTCTTTGTGTGCGACTTCTTTCTCAGGCCGAGTAAAAAATTGTGCAAGCTCGAGTTACAAAGCGAACATTTTTACAGGTCAGTTCTTCGTTTAATTCGTCAACATCCCACTGTTATTCCCCCATCCCTTTTTTGTTATTCCGTTTGAAAATTTGCTTTCCCCTCACTGCATCTACAGTTTGTATATTTTTTTTAACGAGGTTGTAGAAAAACTGAGGTGGGTAGAAATTAAAAAAAATAAAATAAAAATAAAATTTACATCTGTACAGTGAAAATGTCTGAAAATGTCACCGTATAGTCTAGAACAAATTGCTTAATTAAATGCACTTTCTATCCTTTTGGTTTGATACACGAAATTAAAAGTTGATCTTTTTATTTAAAAGACATGCGGTGTATCAAATAAAATAATAGACGTGGCAATATAGTTATACGAGTCGTCCCAAAATTTATTTACTTTCCTTTTGGAGTGTCAACATGATTTCTACTCCGAGATCTTGAATAGCTCACTTTCGTCGTGTTACAAAGGAGATGCGCTTTGGAAACATATGTCCTGCGCAGGAAATCCCGTATCATCAAACACTCAAAAATAAAGGATGGAACGAACTAGCACAAATCGAAGTCATCCCTTTCCGTACCAATCCCTCATCACCTACTTGCAGTACAGCTTTTCCATCAGTTCATTTGTCCAAGTACAGATCATAAATCTTGCCTTTTGCGGTAGGAAAAGAAGGAAGTAAAGACAAGGTTTTTTTTTTTTTCACGATCCTTTTCTGTCTCTCAAGTTCCTCTCTTTGTTTGCACTCCAGAACCTCTTTTGTGTTAGCTATAGGTTTGATATAGTGCGGCTATTATGTAGTATTTGACACAAAATGACATTTTTATAACGAAATAAAAAAGCAAAGCAATGATGGAGCTCCCCCCTCCCCCGTCACAAATGGGACTTCCTACCATTTGGAATATTGGAAAACTCCTGTCTGTCGGATATAGCCACATTTTCTTAGTCTGGAAAAAGAAATAGAGTTTGATAAGTGAGTCTGAATCGTCCTAACGATAAAAAGAAAATCAATGGACATCACCAGGCTCAGAATAACGATGGGCCATCAATGAAGGGGTTACAGCCCCGGGACATGAGGCTCAGAGTGGCACCAAATTTTGGAGGTTTTTAAAATTACTTTTCAAAATTATTGTTAACTGCTGCCACTATTTCTTATTGAAAGAAACCTACTATGTATAACTACTACTATACTATAAGACTCACCGTCTTTGAAACCATATTCGGTCCAATAACAGCAACTCGGCCGTCCGATCGTCCACTGGAACCGAGTTTCGTCAGTCCATAGCTCAGTGGGATGAAAGATAAACGAACGATCAAACCTGTTTCGGCCGAATGAAAAATCTTTCCGTTCTTCGTCCGTGTACGACCGAACTCTTTTTTTTAATTTCTCTCAACGTGTGATCATTCGCTCCTCTCCTGACCAGTTTGGACGTGCACGGGCTATGATTAGTGGTGGGTAGGGACGATAATTTGCTGTATCAGGTTCAACCTGATACTGATACTTGAAAGTACCTGATACTTTTAACTGATACTTTTTGTATCAGGTACCTCTTCGAACGAACCCATATGTGGCCATGTCGTATCAGGTAGAACGTAGAACTTATAAGAGTTAGGTTCAATCATGTACCTGTTCACTCTAGCTCACTCGCTCACTGACACTAATAGCTAATTATTATGTCATTACCCCGAGTAAAACTAAATAAATGAAAGGCTGACTTGAAAAAAAAAAAAATGTTTTATTTCTCTTCATATTTTCATCGTAACGTGAAGTGATAATGTTCGACAGATTTATTTAGTAATTATAACTTTTGTATTTTATTTCTTGTAAAATTTTACCGAGAAATTAAGCAAGACTACATTTAAAATATCTATATAAAGCCGTCAAATATCAGTTCCGCATTTTTAACTTTCAAGCCAGCACAGGATAGGAGAAAAAGGGAAGCGAAACAGGTGATATCGTTCTATACTATACGCAGTACGAAATCGAAACTTTGGAACTGATACTCGAGTGAGGTTGATACTTGACTTGATACCCGAGCGAGGTTGATACTCATATTCACTTCCTATTGGTGGAAATGTATCAAGAACCAAGAAGAAACTTTCAGCCTCTCTATTCCTACTCTTACGTGTCCCACACGACTGCCCAGTTTCTCGGTAGGTGGGAGCTCCGTCCGTTCCGTCGTGGTCGAATTTGCGTCTTGTTTTGAATTCACTTCAACGCCGCAAGGTTCGGGTCTTGACAAGAACCCTCTTCATATTCCAGGTTGATACAAAAAGTATCAGTTCCTTTTCGCGAGTATCAATTGATACTACCCGGTACATGAAAGTATCAGTTACGAAGTATCAGATTGATACTGACTTACACACCCCTAGCTATGATCCGTCTGGCCGAACACGGTTTCAGTGGACGGCTTACCTGTAAGACGATGTAAAGGCTCATCATCAGTAAGACAACCCCATGATGCAAATGAACAAATGATGGCGGGACACTGAGAATTAGTTGTTGAGATGAGAGGTTTGAGCCTTCTGCAGCGAACCTTCTCTTGACTTTAGTTTTTCGAAGAAAGATAGCAAAGAGGAATCACGACTTAGCGTAATAAATGAAAGGTTCTCTATTGTTAGTCACCGAATTGAATGCGTTTTTTTATTCGTGGTTCCAGGTATAAAAAGTGTCACCTTCTTCGAAAAACTAAAATGCCAACGAGTGGCGAATATACGCTCTGAAAATATGCGGCTCTGTAGAGTTACGCTCTCCGTTAGTCCTTTAGTTGCGACTCCGTCAGCGTTGACAGTATTCACACATTTAACCCGCTGTGCGAACGATGGCAAGAACGAAGGAAATCCGCTCTAGGCGAAGTTGACCAGACCATGGAAGGCGATTGAGCGTCTTTCAAACCATTGACAACTTATCAAGTGCGTCATTGAATTCTCTATTGATCTTGCGAGACTGCTGCCGTCAAGTTGTATACAATGAGTCACCCAGTCAAGCTGCACCACTGAGTTGAATACATCTCAATTTCGTTTTGCCTTTATCTGATTTTGAAGAGCTATGAGATACCAAGAGAGAGGTAGGATTTTATGAAGGGAGTAAGTGAGGGGAGGGCGAGAGGGAAGAAAGGGTTAGTGAATGAGCTGGACGAGTTAACCAAGTTAGAGATTTTTTATTGGTCTCCGCGCTACCACACATCTCGTCTCTGCATCAGCACACGCCAATTGATTTTTATCAAAAACCATTCAACTCTTCCAGAATAGTAATAATGATTTTTGCTGACCTGAGCTCTACGTTGAGTTGACAGGCTCGAGCTCGATGTCAAGTTTGAGAGGATGAGGATGTGGAGGGGCTATTTTGGGCGGATAAAAACGATTCTGTTGAAAGACGGCGAGGGGCTTTTGTTGAACTGGAGGTTTTCCATCTTCGGCCCAGGAGAAAAGAAAAAACTCGTTCTCAGCCTCTCCTCCATCAGCGCTTAACTACTCTACTACGCTTGTCTGCTTCTCTCCGTAAAGGCTATTGTTGAGAGCCTTTCAATCAAAGTTATGTATCAGTACTCAGCTCTTTATCGTTTTGAGTTGTGAGGCTGTGAATGAAGACGAAGAAGAAGTTCCGGCGCTTCCCCATTTCAAAACTGGACGAATCGAAAAAAATAATAGGTTCATGTTGAATTCGCCCCCTAAGAACTATCATTCGCACCTTCCAGAACAATGTCAATAAGATCTGCATAATTCCTCTTATTTCTAGCGAACTTCCTTCACACTTACAAATTGAGGGTCGTAGTTGCGGGAGTATCCAATGAAGATATTGAAGATAAAAAAATCTCTTCCACTTATTTGTTTTATTTCTATATTCGTGACCGCGGTTTCGGCAGCAACGCCATTCTCAAACTATGCAATAAAAACAAAAACACAACAAGACCAAGGATCAAACAAGGTACGGGCGAACAACAGATTAATCAATGCCTAAAATTAAAAAAATAACGAAAAATTTAGGAGATAACAAAAACAACTTACCGAGTCAACGATCAAACCACAACTGGCTAGACAATATCACAGTAGTTACGTAGGGATGGACTCGGGCCCGGGCTTACGGGCCGGGCCTTAAATTTTATTTTCGGGTCGGGCTTCGGGCCGGGCCGGGCTGAGGTTCGAAAAAAGCCCGAAAGCCCGAACATGCGCAAACAACAACAAATATGTACAATGCCGTTCGTTGAACTTTTCTTTCTTCGAAGTACCCGTGTTTCGTCGCATCTGGAGCTCATAGATCTTTATGAACAAAGGGAGGGGGGTCGGATCTGGGACCTCTTTGTGGGTGGGGGGTAATTGTAACTCCTCCCTCTTTCTATGTATACCCTCCACCCCTTGGTTTACAGCGATTTGAATTTGACCGGCTCTGAGGGAGGGTAATACTGCCGTTACCCCCCCCCCCCTTTAGATCTGACAATGGGGAGAGGAGGTCCACTAATTGTGATTAGTGTAGAAAATAGAATTGCGCGTATTGTGATCGCAGAGGGAAAAGTATCACCTACTGCAGGCAATCCGCATCCGGTGATGGAGCGAAATTATAATTACTTGCAGCCGTTACTATTTGATAAGTCATAAATTATAATACTAAAAGTTACATCAATATAATTAGTATATAATTAGTAAAAAATTAAAGTGTATTCGGGCCGGGCCGGGCCCGACTCAAAGCCCGGTCCGGCCCGGCCCGATTCCACCCCCTTTTTTTTTTTTTTTTTTTTTTGTCGGGGGCGCCGGGCTTTGAACCCGGCAGGCGCCTAGGCCTCCTTTGGGCTTCTACGCCATACCCAGATCTAACTGTGCACTTCACACCCGTACTACGCGGGCGTTTCCGGTCGGTGCGCGGTTTGTTGAACGCACACCGCCGGGAGCGCCCACACGAAGCCGAGTATGCCGTGTCACAGCTCGCCGCAACCTTATAGTGTAATGGGCAATGGCTGGAATCGAACCCAGGCCCGCTGAGTTGCGAAGCGAGCATTGTATCCATTACACCATCGAGGTGCGCCGATTCCATCCCTAGTAGTTAGAGATGGGCCGCGTATGGGGCCTCCCCTCCCACCAGATTTGAGCACATTTTCAATGATGTGCATGCGCTGACACGACCCCAAATCAAAAGACTTAATTTTATTTAGGCATCCGTCACCGTATCTGGACGCATGACGCGTAATTTCGAGAAATTCAAGCCACGTAAGCTTCGAGCCCTTCTTATGCTCGTGCGCAGTTTTACGCCATCAGACTCGCTGAACTGGTGGTCGGTTGCCAATAAGTGGTTTTTAAACTCGGACTGACGTGTCGAGGGAGACAAGTGTTCACAAATACGCACTCTGAGCCTTCTACCCGTCTGCCCCACATAAACCGCAGACCCACAACCACACCACCAGGCGTAAACACCTGACCTATCCATTATGTGCACCTCATCTTTGGCCTTAGACAGAGTGACGCCCACGGCTTAAAAACCACACGGACGTCCGCTCGCCGCATGACCCCCATGACAGAAAGTTGTTATTTGATACTTCGCTTGGTTGCCTGGGAACGTCAACGTCCTCTCACCCGCTTGATTCTAATTCAATAGAGTAAAGGCATACGCGAAGTCCGCTGTTCAGGGCTCCAGCGGTTTTCACCGAACGACATTCGGTCGCCGCAATCATTTCCTCATCTATTCAAGCAGAGCAAACAAAAACACATGCGTCCTCATTTTTTTATACAGGTATATTTTTCCCCCTGTGACGAATTTTTCCCAATAATAATGCACGCAATGATTGCCGCTTCCCATCCTTTTTCTGAACCTGCCATGTGTATAGACACGTAGACTTTTGACGTGGACATAAAAGTGCACGCCGGAGACTGGAGAACACGGCTTTTGAAGACGAGAAAATTGCAAGCAATCAATTTTTTCATCAAGCTCATATTATGATGCCTTCCATTGTCAGTTTTCCATACTCGCCATTCAGCGTTATAATGGCTGTATTCAAGTTGTCAATTGAGGTCAAAAATCAAGCGTTAAAATGAAAGTAATAAATAATATAGGTACTAATGGAATAACAGGAAGTATTTGGAAGGGAGAAGGGATCAGAGAACATTTTTTCGTTATTCACTTTCCATCTCATTAGCAATATCTATTCGTTTACGGATAATACGCGCCACTCGGTTATTTTATTCTGAGGAATAAACCGGTAGAAAACGAAATTCCTCTGCCACTTCCATGTTCTTTTGTGTTCTTCATCGCTTCACGTAACGGTTTTCGGTTTCCGGCTTTATAGCATCAGAAAAAAACACAAAATGTTCATTGAAACTCCATAAAATTAATAAATTATTGTTTTGATGTAAAATTGTTTATCAAAAACCAGAAAATCCCATTCCTCTTAACGCGCTTAATTTGATTCGTAAGTTTCTTTTGGTTACCTAAGGGTAGCACGATATTAACACCCCCCCTCCCTTCCACAAAATATTGAACCAAGAAGGCGTTAATTTTACACCGAATGTAGTTTATTCGAGGCACGTCCGTCAATCTTTCACTTTCCGCACCTCTTAAAATGTTTAATGCTCCGGAACTAATTGTGTCAGGCTCCGGCAGACTTGATGAGCACGGGGAAAATCGTCATAATTTGAAGCTTGTATGTGTTTGTGCATGAGGGGAGAAGAGGACCGAAACTATGATGGTCCAAGAAGTGTGTGTGAGTTTTGAAAGGGGAGGGGGGAGAGAAGTGCCAGCGCAGGTAACATCATCGATTAGATCAGGATGTCATTTTCTCGAGATTAGCCGTACAAATGGCTAGCTCAGCAGTTAGGCAGAGTGGTGGTAGCCTCGGGCATTAGTGCGACGTGGCTCTTCAAAAAATCAGGGAGCCGGAAATGACGAGATTAACGCGAGTCTATGGTGGAATTTCGCCGAGAAACAATAGCATCAGCAGCGTATTCCGTATAATTGCAGCGTTCAGTCACCGAGACAAGTATCTGGTGTCTCGGTAATATTTGGTAGTTTTATTGTTATTATATTGGAGATGTCTTGTCATGCAATATCACATCTTGTTTAAAAGATTGCAGATGGGCATTGGTGCGATGGGGACTTGGTCTTAAAATCGTCTTACAGGTACACAGAACGTTCCTGCCAAGTTGCATCGCTTAATGATTATTTGCAAAGTTGGCCTAAAATTTGACCTTTAACTTCCGGACTATAAATAGTTTTTATTTATTTAATGTTTCGTTTGTATTATTCATTCTCTTAATTTCCTAATAGAAAAAATACATATTCTTCGTGGAGTTGAATGCACTTTTGTCCTAGATAGATAGTCACCGACCTGTATTGAATTTCGATGAATTCTAATTAGACGACCTATCATCAGGCGTAATTTGAGTAAGCTCCTCTAACGCCGCCACAATGGGGTGTCTGGTATGGGAAATGAGACGAAGGCGCCTGTTTGAGCCGCGAGGTAAATAACATTGCTACTCCTCAGTTTGTTTTCCCTCCTCAGTCAGAAAATTATCAAGAGAAACTCCTTACTCCCGAAGTATAAATAGCCCTTTACCTTGAATGTAGTTTTCATTTTCTCGATGATGAAGAAAGATAACGGGACGAACCAATAGGTTGGTGGGGCGGGAAGGGGGAATTATTTGAAGAGAATAGTAGTAGGCAATAAAAAGTAGTAGTTTTAGTAGTATTCCTAAATTTGTTATCAAAGTTCCACAAGACTGGTTATAAGGAAGATTGACAGAGGATAATAGAGGGAAAATGGTGGAAAGGATTAAATTGTCCCATGCACGGGCGTGGAATCTGTCAAAAAGCGCTCGTTCTCTCGGAAAAAACATATTACGCGAGACTGAGCTGTTTCTCTTTTTATATCGACCCGCAGCAGAGATTTTTAAACAAACTCGAGCCTTTATGGAAGAGAAAAAGTTCAAGGCTGTCAAAAAACTTCACCCTCTTGAAATATTTTATCATAAACAGGGTCTTCCAAGACGAGTTTGAGTAACGCAAATGCCGGAATTCTTTCCGACTGATGTTCGTGGCACGAATGAGTGGCGGGGGGGGGGGACCTCGAGCATCCAGCGTTTTGTTTGTTATTTCCTTCTATTTCCGCGCTGTAACGATGGTTGGTGGTGGGTTGGTGTAGTAAAAATTGAAGTAAAACACAAAAAGGGGCGTCATCCATGGTTCCTCTTACTGTCACCCCCCCCCCCCCCAGCAATTCCACTAAAAATAACAAACACAAATATTCCTCTCGGCGAACTCGTTCGCACGAATCCATCATCCAGCATCACAACACAAAGCGGGGATACACAAAAGCAATTACATTAAAATAACGAGAGACTGTTTCAGTAAAATATCAACATTACAGTGAGTTTCAAAATTGTTTATAACGCGAAAACTGGAGACAGAAAAAGAGGTTTTTTAGCCGGAAGGGGGAAATCGTTAATTGTTTCCAGCCTGGATTGAAGGAGTAAAGTTGATGAGGTGTCCGTATTATCCGGAAATGATCACAATTTTGACAAAAAATGAAAATTAATTCTACGCGAGGAAAGAGGGGTAGTGACCTTTCATGGCAAAATGAAGGAGTCTAGCGTGATAATTGAGCATTAAGGCAGAATAAATGGATTCTTTGCGAAGGAAATCACTTATCTATGAAGGTTTGGCCAAATTTTGTATTGAGAACAAGGAAAAATCGGAGACAACAGGGAAGAAAACCGTTAATTTCTTCGGTTTTCCAATGCATTTAAATATCGTAACTGCGTTATCCTGCTTTTGTTTGTTTTCGAATAACGGAACTATTATGATCACCAGTAATATTACGTAGGTGATGTGCACGAAAGTTGTGCCAAAACTTTGTTGAATAAGAACGTAAGGTATCTTGAAATTAGTTTTCAACAAACAAAACTTGAGTATAACATAGCCGGCCTCAAAATGACATTTTCGTGCACTAATACACTTCAAAAAGTTGTGTGACAATTTTCAGCCAGAAACTGTTTTGGACAGAGAGAGTTTTTATACTTATTATATTTCGACAATGAGATTAGACGTAGAGTCAACAGTTGTCAATCTTAAAGTTTTGGGGCGCCCATATTGTGTCCCTTACTGCTCGTCACTGAGTTCTTCTAACTCGTTTACATCCCCAATTGTTAACAACAATTTGATTTATCCTTGAGAGTTGTGGGAGACTGCTGATCCTCATTTAGCGACGTGGCATCACCTTGTTGAAAACCATCATCTTTTTCGTTCAATTTATCCAAAAATTGAATGAAAATTTAAGATTTCACATGGCGCTATACGATATAATTTTCACAGTAGGTATAACTCCATATAGAGTGAGAATGAGAAGTTTGTTGACAGGCTAAATACAGACTTGGTGTGTTAGACCACCACACACCAATTTTGTATACGAGAAGGAAACTGCCAATTAACAAATTGTGCCATATCATAACTCAAAACTTTATAATCACGGTTGCTCCCTATAACAACCAATAGAACCTTTTCTATACTTATCGAACTATGACCTTATTACATTGTCTTTTAAGCTATGAATTTATAAGTTTTAATTTTAAGCAAAAAAGAGAACGGGGGAGACTATAGAGAAAAAGACTGGCCTTAGTGCCTAATTCGTTTCGCAGTAATTCATTACTAGAGAAATTTGCTAAGAATAGGGCAGTTTAGTTTGAACCCTGTAAAGAGAGAACAAGTAACTCGATTAGAACCACGCAAGATCTGCCTCAGATAACGTGACGGAAAAAAAAGATCAACTGCTCTGAAAGCCTAAACTCAAATGTCACTCCGGCGAGGGAATCAAGGGATCCGTGCGATGAGAAGAGGGGGAGAGGGCTTAGGGTGTGGATTTTATACCCTTGAGGGAAAGTCAGTCGTAGGAACGAGAAAACTTAAGATTTTGCGAGGGAGGGGGACACATGAAAAGTTTCTAGTGCCAGAAAGAAACAAACTTTTCCCCCAGAATTTATAAACTGGAGACATTTGAAGTTAATGAAAGCATTGAAGGGATCTTAATAGGACATTTTTAAAATGTCATTTTGCCGACAGGAAAGCACTTATCTACTTCCAGTTTGACAATGTCGAGAGAGAGGAAAAAACTTTGAGAGTGATGTCAGATTTTTTTATATTACGAGCTTTCAGTCGTGAGCTATAGGTAAGTTTCCCAATTTAAATAATTTCCTTGAGAGGTCAATTAAATTAGAGTCAGTCTATGGGTTTTGGTTGGACGTACTACCGGAATTAGGCGAGAGGGTGAATAAGGAAGGGGGCGCTTTCAACGCAATTGAGTTTGTTCCCTTGAGATCGGATCGGAGTATGGAGCCTCTTCCGTGGATAATCCATTAAAATGTCTTGTTCAAAGCGAAACTGTTCAAGGGTCAAAGAAAAAAATTTGTTCCGACAGCAGCCTGTCGGGAAAAGTGCATTTCATTCATGCGACAATCGAGTCAAACCTCATAAGTTATATCAATAAATTATGAATTACATTTAGGCATAATATTTTGCATTCTCAGGAACTACTGTTCGTACGGAGCTGTAATTAAGCTTGAACTGTCTCAAATGTAATCTACTTCAAGAATGCTAAGGAGCGTCATCGTCGAAAAGTCCATAGTTCAGAGATATAAGCGATTGATTGCAAAAAGTCATAAAATTTCGAGGTTTTGTGCGATTTTCGACGTGAAGCTGACCGATTTTTTGTTGGCAAAGTTCAGATTCGGATTCAGCACCCCCAAAATCATATATGTATATCCGTTGAGGAAAAAACTTCGATACGCTTGTCCTGAAACGGGCTTTCCAGAGCCCCAATGAGGAAGTTTCATGGGTCAGAACTTATTCATAAATCTATTTTTTAAGGTTTATTTATGCTAAAATAGAGCATAAACCGTGAACCGTTTGTAAAATAATCCAACAGTTAATAAATACGCGATTTTTGAAGTTTTAGGTCATTTCAAACACGCCAGCTAGCATGCTAAGGTAACTATACAACCGAGTGAGCCCATCCGGCATTTTGGGGTAGATAAAGTTGATGTTTAGTGGGTAGGAGCAAGGGTAGGAGGGGTGCATGGAATTTGAAGTGCTATGGAGTGTCCCACGAGGCTGTATTACATTTATGATAATTTTATCTACCCCAATATGGCCGTGAGCTCCCCTGGTACTATAGGTTCTCTAAGCATGTTTGTGTCATATGCGCCTTTCGCAAAAAATTCACCTTTCGGCGAGCGGTTTGTTGTGTTTCTTTGCCTTATTTTCTACTATAGAGCTCTCCAATAATAAAATAATGGAGGATAAACAGATGAGCTATTTAGAGTCATGAAAAGGACAGAGACTAAAAGGGATGTTACGTTGGGGAAAATGTTCGTTTTGGCGGGATTTCAAATAAGCCAACTTTTGTTAAGGCTCTACTCCATCAAACGTGCCAGAACGCCTTGACCCAAGAGAGAGCGCTGAAAATCACCGGGTTGGGACTTTTAGTACGAGAGTTCTCCAACAGGTAGCAGACCTAATGATGATGCGGGGGGAGGGTCCAAAGTGGTCTCCTTGTAGTAACCTTGGTTTCCTCCAAGGCTCCAACCGCTCTCGCCGGCAAAGTACATAAAAAAACCCGCGAGCGAGAGACGAACGCACCAGAAAAGGTTGTGAAACTCGTCGTTATTTTGTGAGTGGGGCTTTGTGGAAAAAGGAGGGAAAACAAGGGAAAGCTGGGAGAGCCGACAGCCATGAAACTAATTTTTACAATTTAAAAACAAAGAATTAAAATACAAAAAATAAAATAAATTGGGACGAAACACACGCTCCTCTGCAATTTGGAGTTTTGAATTTCCGTAGAGATTTTGAAAACTTCGGCAATGTATTCACAAAGCTCCCAGATTGTTACGGTCGGCAGATTATTTGAATCGGCCTGTCAAATTCCACCTGGGTCATTTATGATCTCTAATGGGACCAAAGTCATATGGAAAACCAAGTCCTCAGACTCGAGGAAAAAAATGTTTTTTATTTTGGGTTGGGATTTTTGCTCCCGTTAAGAATAAAAAAGGAGAAAACCCGCCAAATTCAAAAATTATTATATTTATTTTCGGTTTGAAGCTGTAGCGTGATATCTATCTTGATACCATATGTTTTTTTCAACACTCAACTTTTGTATAATTTTTGAATTTAGCGGGTAATCTACTTTATAGTAGAGCAGCGCAACGTATCGGGAGCAAAAATCCCAACCCACGAACCGCTTCTTTTTTTTAACATACAAATAATACAAAGTTTAATGACTTGGTTTTCCATATGACTTTGAATGGGACAAATATAAGTTTAATAAAACAATGTTTTAACGAAGTAAATCGTTCGCGGACGAAATGTCTCACCTTTTTTATGGATTAAACGAAGAACTCGCCTCGAAGAAAATAAACACGAGCCCGCACAAGCCACACGGATATAATAAACCAAAAAACTAAACAAAAACGTATGTGAGAGGTTGATGAGTGAGAAAATATGCCGCCCCAATGCTTCAGAAGTGTATGTAGTAGCCTCGTGCAAGCTCTGGTACGTCACACAGGGGCTGAGGTAGGTAGTTACCCCCTCGAACCCTGTCCATAAATAAAAATTTAATATTTTAAATATATTGCATTCATTTTTATGGTGAAAAAGGATGCCAATCGGGTTATTTAACCAAATTTCACAATAAAAAAGCGTCAGATACCAAAATTTCTGATACGTGCACCTTCCTCATTATGCAGGCACATTTGTAGAGCCTATTTCCTCGTATTTTTAGGTGTGATTTATGTTGACAATGGATGGAATTTAATGTAAATCAGGGAAATACCCTAATCGGGAAAAACCAACAAGATATAACGGATGATAACGGTAATTTCAAACATTAATAAATAAAGTTATTAAGGGTATCTTACTCATTTTCCTTCATTTTCCTTATTTTAGCCACGTACTACCACTATTTCCACACATGAGTACCGATTAGCGGTTTTCCAATTTAAGCCGCGAATTAGTGATTCCCATCATTTTATTCGTGGATTAGCTATTTCTCTCAATTTCACTAGTTTCAGCTATGAAATAGCAGTGATATTTTTCAGCGAATAGCATCTATTATATTTTTTATATGCGAATCGGCGATTTTTCACAATTTCAGTTGTAAATTTGCCAGTTTTGCCTAAGTTTAAGCAGGATTTTTATTTCGTCAATATTCGCCGTGATTTTTTTCACTTACAGCCTTGAATTAGTAACGTGTTTTTTCAATTTTAGTCGCGGCATTGACCAAAAAACAACTCTTTTGCGTTTATTTCTACATTTTAACCGTAGAGTGGCCTCCACACTCCGCGAATCAGGGATTGTCTCGATTTTAGCCTGGAAGTCGCATCGTGAGACCACGAATCAGCGCTTTTTAGTAGTTATACGTTATACGTATCCTTTAAAGAAAAGTGTTTGCATATTTTCCTTCCCAAGCGTTGTGCTTTATTCCATCGTCCCAGCCATGTATCTCCGGCAGAACTATTTACTTCCTCATCTATACGTCACGGGGTGTTCTTCGAAAGAATAACGAGCAAATTATTAATCAATTTCTAGCATTGCCTAGAAACCAACGAGCACAGATAAATAATAGAGGGAGCGTAAACCAAAAAAAAATTGGCACACTTCCCTTTCTCTAGGAGTCCAAAAATGGGATGAGAAAACTATTGGAAACGATCATACAAGTCAAAGCATTTCCGATAACTCGAACTAAGGTCGCTGATGGTGCCAAATATGGGTCAATGATACATTTTTTTTACGTTTCAGAGTTTTTAGTTCAAACGGTTGATATACTTATTTTAAAAATAAGCTTAATCTATTTGTACAAAAAGAACAATGGAACCAAATTCAATCAATTCAGATTCGAATTTCACTCATTAAAAACTTGCCTAAGTGGCATGGAGCGGTTTTTGCGTGGATCCACCAACTCGGGAAGGATACTTTTCATGTAAAAATTTACTAATTTTGGTTCCATGCTGTTCCAAAAATCATCATCTTTTTGGATGAATTCATATTTTAGGTGGGGTGGTCGTGGAGTCCAGACTGCGAACAGGCATTTCTGTGTTTTGCTCACGTGCATTTGACCTTGCACCTGCAAAGAAATATAAAAAGTTATGACTGGTTAAAACTGTGTAGTCTAACACTGCGTAAAAAATGGATCTATAACTACGTAAAGCCTTACCTGGTAGTAATAATGATGGGATTTATTGATTTCTCCATTTTTCCTCCAGAAACCGATTTTCCCAAGCTTAACGCCTTCTTCAGGAGTTAGTTCTCGGCAAGAGAATGGGCATTTGACCTCAACGATAGTGTCGTTGTATATTCCGTCGGGAGTTGCACCGAGAAATGGCAGTTTATCATCAATCATAAGGCCACATGGACTTATAGTTATGCCCAACATTTTCTCTATTTCCCGGAGAGCGTCGTCTTCATGGAAAATTCCATATTCCATACTTTTTGTATGTATACTATCCGAATATAAAAGTTGGTTGACCAGTCGGGCAGTATTCGTCGAACTTTTCATCCGGCAAACGACCCCAAAATTGGAAGCAGTAAGCCGCTTCCTTCTTTCCTCCTTCCACTTTAGCGGGTTGGTTGTCCGGATTTTAGTGGCATTTTCTATTTCGACGCGTCGTTTGGCGTCTTCTTTAAGTTGAGCGAGAAACACTGATTTCTCCCTCTCATATTCCTTGTCGTCCATGTCAGGCTTCGATGCCAAAGGACCATAGTCTTCTTGGCCACCAAAGTTAATATATTTCTTGACTTTGCGCGAAACTTGTTCTGAAGCCCGTCTTCGCGCCGTAAGCTTTCTCTTCCTTGAAATTAACTTCTTCACGCAATGACCAGGGCTGCCTTTCGCGATCGAACGGTGGATTTTTTCATGTAAGGAAGGCGAATTAAAGGATACCGCTGCAGCGACGCATCTCCTTTGATATGATCCTCGCCTAGTGTAGTTCACGCGTTTCCCTCCTATCATCTTACAGACAATGGCATTATATTGTTCGGCGCAATTAGACGTCAAATTTTGTATCAGACTTCGGCTGTGCCTTGCTACAGTGAGAAAAACGTTCTTTAACGGCTCTGCCAATTCACTTTTTTCCATTTCTGAAAAATAATTGGGGCCAGCATTTGAGGCGTCACGGCCTCCCGAACAAAAGTAACTTGCGCATGCCCCATGACTGCCAAGCACATGCCTTGGCACGTTGAGGATGTCTTTTCGTAGTTTTTCTATTTTATCCTCCATTGCTCCCTCTTCGTGTTGCCGATACTCGATTGCCTTTGAAACAGCTATTCGCATGCGCAGTTGGTTCGCCCCCACAATTTTCCTGTGATGCAATGGCCCAGCTCTTTTATTCGTCACTATTTCTTTGATTTTATTGACCATATTTCGGAGCACGTGATTCTTACACTCAATTTTTTCTACTGGCGTACCTTTGTAGGGCCGAGCATTTATTATTTTACAGTACACACTACTGTCGCCATCGGCAATCAGTTTGTTGTACCGAACCCCATACATTGCCTCACTTGTTCGGAAGCCCTCTAAAATAATGTCACTCTCCATTGCTGATGAAGAGGCAGTCCAATTTCGATAGCACTTGTGGTTTTTCAGGGGTGTTCGTGCTGGATCACAAGATGAAGTTGATGGCTCCTGTGACTTATTAGTCTGCTGCACGCAAATTGAGCAGTACTTGTTTCTCACGCCAACGAATAATGTTTTCTTGGTGCGATAACCAACTATAGCGGCCTAAACAAATATCAAAATAAATAAATGTAATTAATAATAATAATAATAATAATAATAATAATAACAAAAATATGGAATGAGACATGAAAACTTACCACCCCTGAAAGAGAGTTGTATTTCGTTTTATACGAGCGTTTAGCCCAACTGCCGTCAGCAACTACTGGAACGAGTGGGGTCCCGTCGTGATCTACGTCGCCTAAGGATCTTGCAATTTTGGCTTCTTCTTCCGCTGCTTCTTTCATCGATTTTGCGGCGGTTTCATTCAGCGGCTCGTCTAACTGCGATTCTAGTTTAGCGTAGGTGGTAGGCGACATGAATGGAATTTCCATCACGCTTAAAATCTCGTTGACTTGCGTGAAACCTATGCCCGTCGTCAACGCGCCAAGCACAGACGCCTTATTGACGTCGATTAGTCTTGAGTCGCTAGATCCAGTGCTTATTACTTTCGTAATACCACACACACGACATTTGAAAGTTAAATCTGATGAAAGACCGTTTCGCTGCTCTTGGACGACGTCCATATCGCTTGAGGAGCAATCGAATGGAACGTCATGGCGATTCAGGCTTTGCATTTGTTTTAAAAAGTGATGAATGTCGACCACGCGTCTTCCCGACAAACTGGAACACAATTTACTCGTTACTATAATTTTCTGAAATAGTACACGCACTTCAGTGTCGAACCAGAATTGAAGGTCACCAGCCGATTCCTCGCATGGAGTTTCATCCAATTCTTCTTCCAGTAAAGGAGAATCTTTGCAACTCTTAGGCGCTCTTAGGAAAAATGGAAATTCACCCCATGTATACATATTATCACTATTATTACTACTATTATTATTATAGAAGTTTTGCATGTTTTGAGTAAGCGAACGATGACATCAATCGTTGGTTTCGATGGTATGACAGCGCTGGGAAGGGAGGATTATAGCTAAGCGATTTCATAACGCGCAGTAGGTATATATTATCCTACTTTCTGGGCTAGACAAGAAAATGTTGGGGGGAGGGGCATTGTGATAAATAGTAAGGGAAAGGCGTCGCCCCGTCGTATGCACTCTATCCGACAACCAGCTTCCGGAGCGTCTTTCTTTGCATGTCAATTTTGCTGGTTATAAAAAAAATTTGAAGGTAAAATTCATTATTTCTTCAAAAAATTGTCATTGCAGCCGAAAAATCGCTGATTAACTCAAATAAACGCTTACTAATCATATCCAAAGGAACCCATTGAAGAAGTTTGTCTGACCCATGGTGTCCCATGCTGTCAATATGAGCAGATTAAATCCCACACACACATACTTATAGCGTTTTCCGCATAAAATTCCACTTTGAATAAGCCGAGCATTTCCACCCGTCTTCCCTGAATTATATCATATAGTAACGGAGAAGACAGGTAGAAATGCTCGGCTGCAGAGCGGAATTTTATGCAAATGGAAAACGCCATAAGTGTGGACTTTCGAGTCTCGTAAAAGACATGCATGCCGCTCTTTTCAACGGTATGCTTGTTTTACAGAATCTGTTGGCATTTTATCGAGAAAACCTTAAACATGTGAAGAAATAGGGGTTTTTCTGCTATTTATCATAAGCGAGCCTGTCGGGTAAAGTGCATTTCATTCATACGTAGTACAGGAAATAAAGTCAGAATAGCAGCGAAATTCGACCCAATTTCGAATGTGGCTTAAAAAATTCCTTTTGATGTATATTTGAGGATTCGAAGAGTCCACAACAATGAGGGGGGGGGGGCGAACCTATTTTTAAGGGCGGGTAAACGTTGGCGAACTTACCACTGTATAAGGGATGAAAAAAATTGGGATTTGTTCAATTAAAAATTACTTTTAGTCTCATTTCACCCATATCTTTGGAAATTGTGGAACTGCCACAATTTTCTTCTATGGAGGTTATTTCATCTGACAGGGGGAGTGTCAGTAATGTCCGACGCAGTTTGATCGCTGATTTTTTCGACGTGTTTTAAAGTTGTCGATTTTGGGGGGAACCCTATTCTATAATTGGTGCTTCACAAAAAGGATGTCACCCAATATTTTTATTTATTACTAAATGGCTCTCAACAATTTTTCATTACCGTAGAAAATATTTCGCAAAATCGCATTCTTTTGCCCCAGGGGATGGATTTTGTTAAAAACGGAAATTTTTGTTCGAAAACATATTTTTACGGGTTGAATTGATCTTTACCCTTCCTATTCACTATTTTTCCTGGAAAGCCAATGAAATTACCTTCCAAATGAGCCCCAGTCCATGTCTGTGCCTCAATTAGAGGGGGCGCTGTGATTTTTGAAATGCTATCGCAGAAACATATTTTTTTGGCGCCGTAAAAATGTTTGAACATGCATGACAAATTTATTGAAAGTAATTTTCTATATAAGATGACACAAAAAAAAAATGTTAACTCGATAGGAGTTTTCATAATCAATGTATTCATGTTTTCTCGCCCGAAATGATAATAAGAGGCAAATTTTCGCCCATTTTTGAGGTTCATTGAGATGGAAATTAAAAGTGGTGTCCGTTTTCGTTTAAAACTTTTTCATTGTGGTTTCTTGCGGCGCTGAATTAAAAACTGATGAGCATTTAATTGTTTAAAAATGTTCAAAGGTAGTTTGGTTCGTGGAAGGACGTATTTTAGTGTAATTTCCTCCGTTAAATCAAAAACTACGGTTCTGGAATTCTTTTAATATATTTTTTTCGAGTTTCTCACGCCAATTTCTTCGCAAAAACACATTATATTTGTCTGAAAACAAAATTTTAAAATTCCGAATTTTTGGGCTTTCGGATTTTTTTCGGGCCCATTGGCAAGTTAGGGAGGACACCTGTCTAATATTTTTCTATGTATAACATTCAAAAAATCGGCGTCGGACATTACTGACACTCCCCTCGTGAGTGGTATAAAAATACTTCGAAACCAACTATTGGCGTCACTGATGCCCCCAGAGAACTACATACTTGATATTGATATATTCGTAAATAAGTAATTCTGGCTCACTCAATGAAAAAAATCACCCAATTATAAAATTGTATCATCCACGACTTTCTACTTACTCTACTGAGGACACTCTGATGGGGACTTTTTTACTCCTCTTCTTCGATTTTATTTTACTGGGGAATACTTTTTTTTTGACGACGCTATTCGTCCCATTCTTCACAATCACTGCACTCGCGCAATATGCATAAGATAAAAACGAATAAAAAAGTGATTTTTTTTACGTAATGCTTGAGAGATTAATAGTGTGGAAGGCCAAAAGAAAGAGACTTGGAGATGAGTGGCGAAAACCACCGGCACAAAATATTTTGCTGATTGCGGCAGTTTTACTTTTGTGGCGTATGGCGTTGCGCCCCTCTCCAATTATTAATGTAGTAGTTCTTTATGCCCTTCACATTTGTCTTTTTTGACCATTCTATTGTGAAACATAGGAACACGAGATATTTTCATGAGATATAATTCGCCGGGCGGTGCTAGGGAAGGCTGTGGGGAGAGGCGTACTGAATCAGACCGGTCGCCATTCAATTTTTTTTTCTCTCTAAGAAGGAAGGAAGAGTTTGGCACAGTGGATTTTGAAAAATGCAAAAAATGCATACTACATAGTTTTCGGCAGCCAAGATCAGATATACTTAACTTTTGTCACTTTCAACATCGCAGTGGTCCACTTTCAATTTGTTCGAGATGATGGGTCGGAAAGAAGACGGATTGACTTGCTAAAATGACTTTCGTCCTATTCCTTTTTTTGTTGGGACGCGAAAATATAGAATGAATTAAAATATATAGAGATATAAAATTCGAATCAGGATGACGCTGCACCGCGTTGACATACCCTTGTAGCTCCATTTCAGCCCCCCCCCCCTCGGTCCAGAAATACCGGCTACAACCTCGGGGTGGAACAATTTATTATTGACCACCCTAGCAATTGAAAAATATGATACAACTAGCATAAAAATAGTTTTATTAATTTCTTTGTCGGATAGTAAAGAATAATACTAGCTATTTCAATTTGTTACATGGACTGCATTATTGTAGTAGTTCGTTATTAAACAAACAAAGTATATTGTAGGAATATAAGCAATGTAACGATTAACGCATCACATGATTAGTGCAGCACAATTTTCAGTACCTACCACACGATGAGAAACTTCTAACACGGACGACAAAATAACTCCCTTCACCCCCGCGAACAAACTTTCCGTGACAACCATGGCTATGAGAACTTATTAGTTTAGAGAACTGCCGCCGAGAACACAAGGGCGCCATTTAGCAGAGCAGTTTTAATTAAATCGTAGTTCTTGAATATATTAAATTTGGTGAAATTTATTCACCTCCTCTTATTCTTAAAAATCATTTAATAAAATATTCTACGGCGCTAACCCAGTTTTTCCCGAAAAATCAGTCATTAAAGCACTAAATACAGATTAATTAATTACCAATTTTTTTAAATTACAAAATTATTTACTTAGCGCCGTAGCTATTGATTTAAGCAAAATAACGCAAAAAACCCGATGCGATTTGGTCTATCCTACGGTGAGTTACACGAGAACTCCGTTTATGGAGCGTGGAGTAGAGCCTTAAGAAATAAAAAATATTTCTGAAGGGTTTTAAATTTTTATTTATTTATTTACGTGGAAGCATTGATATGCCTCATCGAAAAAAATATTTTTCGTAAATGTGAAACTTCCTCATTGACTGGACTATTATATTCCGAAGAACCTATATGTATTGTTATAGCTTTCAATTTCCAACTGGAATTGTTATTATAATTTATATTTTTTAAAGCAACTATCACCATCTTAATTTCTTATTTTTCATCAGTTAATTGCCGACCGAAATAGCTATTTATTTGGAATAAAAAAAAAACTATCCTGATCCACTACATGCACAACGTTTCGTCGGCAGGGCTCGCCGTTGCCATTGCACCGTGTTGCCTGAAGAGGTCGGCGAGCACGTTGTGCATGTAACGAAGAGTTTTTTCTATTCCGAATTATAGCCCTTTCGGTCAGAAATTAACTGGTGAAAAGTGTGGAATTATTATTATTTTCATCGACTACTTGGCATTATCGAACAGGGAACAGGGTGCGGCAGAGAAACTTATTCCAAAGATCAACAAAAAGAAACATATTTTTTTGGAATTTATTTAAGTTCTTAATTTTTTTTCATTTCGTTTTAAAATGACATCCACGAAATGGCATACCAAATACATCGATGTAGTCGATTTCTAAAGTTTCTCTTCACTCGCTCAAGCATACCCATAGGTATTTCGGCAATGGTGTTGGGAAGTCGCATGGAGACAAATCAGGAGAGCGCGCCTGCCTATGGGACGTTACCCCTGAGAAACATGCAAAATTGTTGGTAAAAGGCGTGAATTACGTAGCTATTTCACGAGAACGGCGTTCCTCGGGTCCCAAACGTGTAAAACAGATTTCGTTGTTCTCGCAAGATTTCAGGTATTGTTCCTGCGTATGCGAGACCAACACCCAGACCCCTGTAGTCCTGGTTTGTCAAGCGAGTAATGAGTAAGGTTTGCGAGACTGGAGCCAGGTCATGCTCATAATTAACCCAAAGTAAACATTTAGCATTGGAATTAGAAGCAGACTATCCTCCACGCTCCACCGAATCCATGTTTTTCCGAAGAGACTCATTGATTGACTGGACCTGAGTATTTTACCTCTGGAACTGATTTCTAGATGGGACGGGCTGGGATTTTTCTTTTTCCCCCTCCATACACCGTTTGATCCTGGCTATTTCTGGCTATTCTTCCGACGGATTTCTGGCTAAGAAAACTGAGGCCATTTTCCCCCAGAAAGTGACAACTCAGCCACGAAACTGTAAAACGTGCGGGCGTGGGGCGGGTGGGTCGAGGGTGGTATGACGGCGTGTAGAACCTTACATGATATATAGGCCAAAAAACCCATTCACAGTCAGTCACGGCTGTTCGGCAACACATTTTTTTAATTGGTCAGACAACTTGTAATTTAGCCACACGGGATTACTCGCGTAATGTATGGCCCTCTTTTTGCCCACGGATGGCCATTCGACCGCGAAGCTAAATAAATGCTTTCCAAAACCTTCTCCATCCGAGAATCTAATTGTTGAATCGAAAACCATTAATACGCTTTCATTCTCAACCAACCTTTCACCCTCCTTCCATAGTCACCTCAGGATAACCGGTCCACCCTTCCTGGGATAATATCTATAAGTTGCCCCTGCCGAGTATTAGTGAGATATGATGAGAAAATCTTCTCCCTTTTTAACCACTCAAGTAACTAAAATTTGCTTAAAATATCATTCAAGCACCTTGGTGAGGAGGAAGTGTACGTAATCCCTAGGCTTATTGATAAAACTCAAATCCCCGAAGCGGTTCTTCGAACTCGCTTCCACGTAGTAATCTTATATACTTACTTCCCAGTTACTAATGACTAATGACGGAACGAGCACATGCCTCTGAATCCCTTTCTTATAGAACGGAGGGAGGAAGGCTAAAATGATTGATTGAGAAGCCGTTGGAGGGATAACCACAACCGAGTTCCGTTGAGGTACAAATAATGCACGATTTAACTGTACGCTCGAGCTACACGGCAACAGGGAAGGACAGAATAATATCGGTCTCGGTCCATGATACGTATTTAGGGACGAACAAAATGTCGTTATTGGTAGTATACCATACCTATAAGCTCCAAGTTTTCGATTTAAAACATAGGAACTGGTCTTTTGAAAAAAATATAAATGGCGACAGTGGAGGGAAAGTTTTTCTCTGAAAGTCTGCAGAGGAGGCGGGGGGATATCCTTACACAAATTTATTTCTTAAAAGAGACTGCAGAATGAAATATTCTATCCCCTCCTCACCCAGCTAGAACTCTACCGTTCTCTTTTATTTCTCTCTTTCTATTTGTACAGTGAAGTTCCGATTTAATGTAATTTAGCTTTTCTACAGATATATCGGTAAAAGAAATGGACGATATCGAAAAACTTTTTCTTTCTGAGAGACCCATCTTTTTTTTTTCTTCTTTCCCGAACAAAAAATTTGCCCCTCTCGCCCTAAGACAACCCTCGATTCATCGTTGTTGCTTGAACAGAACGTATCGCTAGACATTCACTTCTAGTGTTGTAGACATTTTATTTTTATTGTAAGGGTTTCTTGAAGTTCATTTATCATTATTTGTTTTTATATAAAAACGTAAATTAAATGTCATTAATTAATTGCTGTTGTTCTTAGAGGTAGGTGCGTGAGATAGAGCAAAGAGAGAGCACAATGACAGACTTAAATGGATTTTTTAGACTTCATCCTTCAAATTAGATTTAGAGTGCACTCCTCTGTCTCACCCTCCACACTCCGCGCGTACGCAACGATTCAAACGGAATAAAAGATCCTTCGTCATCGTTAAATTGGGGGGGGGGGAGTAGTGAGAAGGAAGAGTCTGATGTGAACGTACTCCTCTTCTGGCGAATGCCTCCTAGGTCGAAAGCAATGAAAAGGGTTTGAAAGAGTAAGAGTGTGAGGTTGGAGGAGCACGGGGGATAGCAGCCCTCGATGAAAACCAATTAAGGCTGACTATGAGTTTTTCACCCTCACACCCAATTTCTACAGGAATTCGAATTTTCTGTTAAAATAAACCGTATCAAATGGCAACCGAATTTCTGACGCTGTATCACGGACGCACTTTTAACTTCCCATATATCGTTTATATTCATGGCTATCGTCATTTCAATCTTTGTGACAGTCCTGTTTTTATATTTTGATAGTGTCAAGGTGGTTTGGCGTCGGGATTGGTTGAGAAGGCGTGTAGGAGTGAATGTTTGTAAAAGGATGAATACATTTGATGCCGACATCTGTGAAATCTCTGAAAAGGCAACAAAGTCACCCCATCTCTCCTTTTCCACCTATTGTGGCGGTGGAACCCTGGTTTATTGAGATGTATAAGACGCAAAGCGAAGGATTTCAAATATTCACAAGTTTTCCGTTGTGATTTTGAAGCTGTCACTTGTGTTAGGGCAACAATCCGTGCTGATTTAATGGTGAAGGTGGATTACCGAGGATTGAAGAGAGTGAATTAGTCGTATGTAGTTGTTAGTTTTGTAGTTCACAACAAAAGCCAAGAAACTATTGATTGCAGTTCATAAATTGCTGCGAGGAAATAGCGCCCATAGAGAAGGCATCAACCGTGGTTTTAAATACAAAAAAGAAAATAAAAAAAATCAACAAGTGAGCTGAAAAAAAATGATATGTTCAGGACAATCGACAAAAACTATGGCGGAAAACGGTTTCACTTTGAAGGAGCACCACTCGTTCCAACAATGATGAACAGAACGCGCGAAAAATGACAAACGTGCAAACTCCCCCACTGAGTTAATTTGCACATTTTCGGGGAAAGGAATACCATTAGGCTTATACGCGTTAGAATGGGAACCGCCCACATAATCATTATTTAGCTGTAGAAGCTGTGCGAACCACCAGCCTCATTCGATAACCCTATACCGACCGAGTCCTGCTCTACAACTTCACAAACAGTCGCCTCATTTGATGACAATTTTTTGGAAGCTGGAAATATTACATAGCATTGCTTGCGGTTTATAAGGTGTTGAACGAAGTTAGCGGTATTGGCATAATCGATTTTTTTGTACCATTAGAGCCCTTGCAAACTTCTTGGACATGCACGAGGGAAAGAGATAAATGACTGCTAAAATAATACAATACCTAACAATGATGAAACGAAAAACAATCAGGCCAACGATTTCGACGAGGCGGCCCATTGTGATATGAACGATATGAAACAGAGTTGTGAAACTATAGTCTGTCCACTTGGTGATGGACTCTCAAACGCGTTGCTTCATTTCGATAGTTCGATTAATTAACTCAACAAAAAAACTTTTACTACGGGCACGTTACGTATAGACGCTACACAGTGATCATTTGTTCCAAAATTATTCCCAGTGCGTTATTTTTAGGAGAAGGGGAAAAGGCGGGAAGCTCATTCCACTAAATTCAATGACAGGCGAGAGTCCATCTCTAAGTGGACAGACTATAAATTTGTGGCTATGCATCCAACTTCCCCAATATAATTTCGAGCGATGTGCCTGTTTATGGCGCTCGCTACGCTTTTGTATTGTTTTCATGAAATACGAACTCTTCCTTAAACACGGCAATTTCTTACGGTGTGTAATCGATATTTTCCCCCTAATTTCACAAAATCACATCCATATCATTTAGTGGTGGCAGGGAGTAGAGGTCATCAATTTATCGTCCCGCGGGCATCATCAATCAGTACTTCCCCAAACTTGCCAGCGAATAACGTACTCCCTCCTTTTCAAACAAAATTTTCCTTTTTCCTCGCCTAAATGTTATTATCATCAGGCAAATAATTACCTTTCCATTGTAAGCAAGACGGTTCAACGTCTTGCTTCGTCGTAACGGGCACTAACGATATACACAGCCGCTTAGGCTTATTGCTAAAGACGATGCGAGAGTGAACTCACTGATGCTTCCCCCTCTTTCTCATCATTCACTTCACTTCTTGCCAATTGTGTTAATTATCTTCATTTCGATCGCATCGAAACTTTCTCGTACCGTTCAAATGAAGCGATCATTGAAGCTGAGTGGTTTCCTTGTTCAAAGGCCTACTATGAGAAATCTTCATTATAGGGAATGCGTGCAGCGTTACACTTACTCTATAACTAACCCAATATCAACTGTTGTACTTAATTAGACACTTTTTTAAAACAAAATGAACAGAGGAGCAACGACGATGATTACAGTATTTTGTAGATTATCTCATAAATGTCCATTGCTGACCCCTGCTAACCCTTCAAATTTTTCCGTTCTGGCACATTGGGCTTTATTGTTCATTATTATTCATGATGGTGGAAAGTTTTTTCTCATACTCTCCGTCAAACTCCAGTTCTTAATTACGAGAAAGCCCAATTTTACATGAATGTCCGTTAATGTACATGAATTAACATGAAAATAAGTGGAATAGGTCCACGCACGCGAAAGCTCCAGTTGGCAAGCATAGCAACGAAAATGAAACTGTGAGGATAGCGAGAGAGTAAATTCAAGTTGAGGGTTGAATTTTATTCAAACGAAACGACATGCTGATAACTACGCGCGTACAAGAACAATAGTCGTTGAATAAATTAATTCAAACTCAGGCGTAAAGATGAAGTTGACGTGTCAGTCTTCACGTCCGCCTGTGAGTTGTTGTATACGACGCAATGCATTAAAGTGTCAATGTAAATTGATCCCCTTCTCCAAATTACGGCGCAGGAACTGTGCTTGGAGTTGAAGCCTCTCCTACCATTCTCGTTAATTTTTACTGTGATTAATTGCCCGGCCAGATAACAAACACGTCAAAAGAAACATAAAAAACGTGTCCGCTCATTTTTACAACTTGTCACATTTTATGAAGCTCCCAAAATCAACTTGGAAATAATCAACTGATTTAATTAGAGAGATTTTGCAAACAGCTCCGCTAATGCTAACGTTAACGCTATTCCCATTTCAACCAACGAAATCAAGGTGACTAAACTCTTCTATAGGTGCCGCAGATTTCCCCTTGTCCATTAGGCGGGACGGGTGGGGCCTGACGTCACCCGCAGTCCTGTAGCGGAAACAATCCCGACACATGTTTACTAAAAAAAATAAAATAATTTTCTAATTGTCTTGTTACTCAAATTGGATTTCCCGTTTTGGAGTTCCGAACAACATCACCACGGACCAGGGACGTCAATTCGAGTCAAACCTTTTTCGAGAACTTCTCAAAATCCTCGGAATAAGTCGTATTCGTACCACTAGCTACCACCCACAAAGCAATGGGCTAATTGAAAGGTGGCACCGATCTCTAAAAACAGCAATCATCTGCCACGCATCCAACAAATGGAGTGAAAACCTTCCAATGATTTTGTTGCGCCTTCGATCGGCCGTCAAAGAAGATTTAGGCGTCTCTGCAGCCGATCTTGTCTATGGTCAACCGTTGCGTCTTCCCGCAGATTTTTTTACCAAACCGTCCAGTGTTTCTCAGGGAGCTGATTTTCCTGAAATCGTAAAGAAATTTCAAACAACTATACAGAACCTTCCAACGCCACCAATTTCGGACCATGCGACCAAACCGTATCTATACACGCCACCATCACTGCAATCGGCGACACACGTATTTTTACGTCGCGAAGGCGTGAGACCACCTTTGCAACCACCTTATGTCGGTCCCTTTCTCGTATTAAAAAAAATGACAAGTTTTACACCCTACAAATTAAAGGAAAACCTAAAACAATTTCAATCGACAGATTAAAACCCGCACATGTCGACAAAACCAAAGCTGGAGATGATTCCAGCTTACCAACTATGACTCTACACCCTCTGCAGTCTATTCTTCGAAAGTCATCGACAAAACCGTCAACTCTAGAACGTCCAAATCGATCTGTGAAATTCGCAGAAGAAATTACAACTGCTCTCTAGATCGGTCAAAGTTGGCACGAAAACTCTATTTAAAAAGTAAATGATTCACCAGGCTACAGAGCTATGAGCCCACAGCTCCACAAATAATGATTTTATTAACACAAATTCGTGCAAGGCACTATAATTACCTATTTTTATCTTGCAGCTCATGAGTGCGATGCGACCATTTAAGAAAGTTAAATTGAACTCGGAAGATGTACCGGGTGCAGTCTTGTCAGGGAGTCCTGATGCCGCTACGGTGGAGGATCTCGTCAGGTTTTTGAAGTGCAGAGGGGTGAAATTACAGTCCAAATCGAAGGAGTTCTTGGTTATCACGGCGAAAAATGTTCTCGAGTCCAATTTACCGGTGGATACGACGATGGACGGTGGAAGCTTCCAGCCACCGGTGGCTCCAAGAAAAGGTATCGCGCTTAAGAAAGGGGGATGTCAACGCAGCTGCTTCGTCCTCCACTGATTTCGATGTTTTCTCTATCACGGGTTGGGGAAAATTTCCCTCCATTCCGGCTAAATTTTCGGACCGCATTGTGGCTGACCACATGAAATGCGAGGTTCTCATCGAAAAAAAACTCCATCTCTTGTCGACCTTCAGGAGGCACATACACTAAAACAAAAACAAAAATTAAGAAAAATACGTATACAGATAACAAATCAGTTCACAGTCTCAATAATGTACTGTCTGTACTACTGCAGGGAGTCGAAGGCCCCGGTGTTTCCTGCACGGCCATGTCGATGTCATCGGACAGCACCTTGCTGGGCTTACTGCGTCTTTTCTTTACGTTCGCCTAAAAGATAAACGAATAAATTTCAAATCGCATTCACGATTCCACTGCTCAAGCTCAACCTGTTTGGTTATCAATACTGCTTCAGGAGGACAAAATTGAGGCAAACGCTTCTAGCTGGATCTCGTTATTGGGTTTTCTAGTTCATCGTAGGGAATAGCTGAAAGCCTACTTACCGGATTGTAACTCATTGGGCGATGAACCCAGTAGTCCAAAGCATCAAGGTTCTCCTCGAAATGCTTGGAGCATATGACGGTTCCCCTAGAGATGTTCCCCAGGGACTGGAATCTCTCGTCCTTTCTCTTACAGAGTTTCATCCACTCGCGACACAGTCGGCAATCCTTACATCCAGAAATGTGGCGATTGGGGTTTACTCGTCAACGTCCCACCTATAAACTTGGCACGGTTGAAGAAACTTAAAAAATTAGACGGAAGGGTCATAACCGGAGCGACCAGGACGACCGTCACTGTTACAAATCCCGAAACAATAGTGCCTCCCCATTTACGGGCTACAAATCGCGCTAAATACAAAAAATTATGGTAGAGAAAGAGGATTCAGATTGATATGGCAAACGACCCGTGTAACCTTAAGCTAATATAACCAGAAACTCGGGCCTGCGCTCTACCAGGCACAACGTCTATTGGATGGCGCCGGGGCACAAGTGAAAAAAGACCGGTGCTCGCTCGTTTTCTCATGTTACCTCCTGAAACGTCCCTTCTTCCTCACGGTTTTATCCCCTTTCCCCAACTTTCCCAGAGCTCGGGTGCTGGCCCAAAAAATCCCGGTCTTAGCGCCTTCTTTTTTGTTTCGCCCTTTCTTCCCCCTACTTCTTGACTACCGAAGTTCGTCGCAATGCGGGTCCTCTCACTCGTTCATTTCGGCTGGATTACCAATAATTATGACAGAGGAGGATAGTTTGTTTACATATCTCTCATATCGTGATTGTTCTATTCCATTCTAGGTTCGAGGCGCTTACTTACTATATTGTATACTTTCGTGCTTATTTTTATACTTTTTATTAATTAATAAAATTTACCCGAGCACCTCGTCTCGACTATACCATCCAGTATTAGTGCCGGTATTGGTGTGATCCATAACTAGTATCTGTCCTTGTTATTGCTATTCCCCGTACAGATACGTGTGGGTATAGTTGAGAATGCCGAAAATAACCATTTAAGAGCATTTATTAGGATTATTCAAGCGCAGACGACTGCAGGCAAAGCGCAAATATCTCCTTTGAGTCCTCTTCGTCCCGTCTAATGACATGTTGATGTGGTTATCATCGTAGCCTTTTCTTCCATCTGTGAAATTCCGTGATTTTGATGGTGATGAATCTGTATTCAAAATGAACAGTAAAAAGACGCCTCCCGAATGAACAACTTCAGAAGTAGAAAGGTCTTGAGATGGAAGGAACCGCTGATAATGAAATAGCAACACCCGGTCAACTGAAAAATAGCTATTTTGTGAGATCTCAACCACTGTAAGTATGAATATATTGGGTCGTAGCACTAACAACGAAGAAATTATAATAATATTGCTAGCTATAACACAGTGCCCACGAATTCTTTTCGATTCAGGAGGTGGATTACATTTCAAGACCCTTCTTTTCCGAATTTTTAATGTGAACACGTTTGATGTATTTACTCACCAAAGAATCTTAAAAACCAAGCCAGATTAAGTGAGATGTGGAGTTATTTACGAGCTCTTCAAGATCAAACAATTGGTCGCGGTCAGGTTGATAAGGAGGTTACACTGGTTGGAGGGCAAACGACCCTCCTTCCATGTCACCATGACGACGACAACTGAGCAATGATATATAATTCTTATCAGATCACTCGTCAGTTGTTTATTTGCCCTCCAACCAACCTGACACACCTGACTACGACCGATGCGAACTGAGTTATCAATACTTCTTACACACTAACCCTCAAATTGATAACAAATATCATTTGCGCTATCAAGAACACTAGCGCAGCTAGTGATAGTTTCATTCGCCAATTTTCAGGGGTACTGAACTGAAAGTGACGTAAAAAAAGAGTTCACCTGCTGATATTTATTTGCACTGCAGGGTATTTTGAGAACCGAATGAAACATGAAAAAAACATGCCATGACCCATGTTTGCCACCATCACGACGAGACCAATAGTGCATTTTGACATAAATGAAATGCACTAAAAATAAGCGTGTGAATATGTAGTAAAGATCTACAGTGAGTACTTATTTGAAGAAAATTCCTTGTAATCGACGTCCAACCAACCGACCCACCGACGTTAAGGCACTATAAAACACGAGTACTGCAACACGAAAATCGACGCCATACTTGGTCCCTCATATGATTATAATTATCACCTGATCTCATTGACAAGTAGGATATTTTTATTTATTTCGACCGCGTTTGTTTGCTGTTACGATGACAATTTTTTCATTCATGATGATCTGTTTACCCTAACGACTGAGGGACCAAATATGGCGCTGAAATCCGGTTTGCAGTACCTGGGTTTTAAAGGTTCTCTACCGACGTCTCTCGGGACAAGAATATTCGAATCTGACAATGGAGAACTTTTTTTTTTATTTGCTCATCGCGTAGAGTGGTAAAAGTTATTGAGGAAAGAGTAAGAATAAATGAAAAAATCGCTCGGGAAATATTTTTAATTAATTTTTAAAGTAAAGCATTTTGCAATGGAGGGGGAAAACGTCATTACTTACTCTTTTTATCACGGTTATCACAGGCAACCGAGCCTGCTTGAAGATGAGGAGGTAGTTATCAGTACTATGAATGTGAATATAGGCATGGATTGAATTTTGTTTTTTCTTGTTCACGTTCTTATTTGTTGGATTTTTTTTCTTGAATAGCGCGTGGTGAAACGTAGAATAACGATTCGTAGATGTGAGGTTTGCGGGAGCAAAATACATGAGAGCAATGAACGAGTTTTGAACGGTGCGGTGATAGAAAGGTTCTTCGACGGTAGCACTGATAAATAAATGGGGTGAGTGGTTGGAAGAAACAGGTAGTGGGGATAGGCCAGGGGGGTGATCATTGAGCAGGGGAACGGTAAGTAGTGACGTCAGACGAAGTCGATCAGCTGATGGCTCTCGAAAACTATAAAAATCAAATAAAAATCAGTGCCCGCTCCTATCGCGGTGTGGTTTTCACCGTTTAGTTCTATTTTAGCACCATTCTCGACCGAACTTGAAAAAAAGGAAAAATAAATTTCATGCAAGTTCTCCATTTGAGTCATTGGTTTACACTTGCGGGCATTTTAATACTGCCAAGGGAATACTCAAGGAACCCACAAATCCTGCAATTCGGTAAAAATGTATCGTCACTTACTTGATAAATTGATAACGTGGCTTTGTTGTGGGGAGAATCTTACCTGTAACACGAAAAAAAGATAATTAAGAAAAATAATTAAAAGCATAGGAAAATCATGTGAGTATACAGTTAATGCCACCAGACCTTAGCAATGCTTGTGGAGAATACCACACAACCCAAGAATGCCTCGTTTCCACCAAATCACACTACTATTTATTGAATAAAAAAAAGAGTAAATGATATTATCGTGTTATTGATCCCCCTCCCTCCCTCGTCGTACACAGCTGAACATTATACAAAAAAGTAACATGAGACGGAGACAGACAAACGTCCCGATACCGCCATCCACTCCCAAAGTGAGGCACAGCTAAATAAAATATAGAAAGAGGAAGAATAAGAAAAGAGGAGGTATAGGGTAGCTCTACCCGAGCAAATATTTGTCTTTTTGTCTCTTCTTCAGCGTGGTTCGGGTGTTTACTTCGACTTCAGACGCCTTTTCCCTCTTCTCACTTAAGAAGCGAAGGATTAAGTTTCCTTGATGCAAAAGAAAAAAGCGGAAAAGTAGAGTGAGGGACCTCAGTCTTCTAAAATTTACTTTCACAAAAATAAACAGTTCACAAATGCTATTTTCAGGGAGTTTTTCCAGCCGAACGGAATTAAGAGAAAATGCCACACGTACAATATCCTGTGATTGCCCGATGATTTTCTAATTTTCTGTGCGTCGTTTACTGAAGATTGGAAAAGTACACCATTTTCCAAGTTTCATTGAACTCAAGCGGTAAAATGGAGCGAAAGTCTCCACACAACAACAAAAGTAGTATTGATATACTACAAACAGCAACTCATCATACTGCGGGAAAAGTGGAACCGGATTCACAAAATGGTTAGGAAACCTCTAACTTTTTTGGGAGAGCTTCTGGTACTCCACTTAATCTTTATTAGACATACGAAATCTGCCTGCATTAAAAGCGCTTGACGACACTAAAAACCCTCAATCACTCATTCACCCATTTTTCGCGCACCAATACTCGGCTAGCCCTGTGCATCATAATTCACTAACTCTGGTTGCGCCTAAAAATAGCCGCCAAGGGGTTGTTAAATGATAACAGAAAAAAATAGTACCTATCAGCAATAATTACGTGATTTTTTCGGCGGACTAGCCGTAGACTAACCGGTAAACCGGTTAATCTGATAAAGGCGAAATGAGGCACTCCAAAACGTACGAAGTCACTCACTGTCGGAGGTTTAGAATGAGCAAAAATTATCTTTCAAATTGAATGTCGAGTATACAATATCATCAACGGACCGGCATGTTATAGATCATTGGATCAGTGGCTGCAGGCCATCTCCATAATGCCGAATTTCATGGAGGTGCGCTGGGATCAGGCGTCGTTCTGTAGACGTTTTTCTGGGAGGGGTGGTTCTTGTGCCCTTTTTTGAAGGAAGGGGGAGATTATCGATCAAACGTTCGTAAAGGGGGCCGGGGAATTGTAGTGACAACAAACGGTAGGTTATTTAGAAACAATATAATACGAACCCGGAGGCGTGCAGGGCAAACCCGGCCGGCCAGTTTGAAAACATTCCCAGGTTGGCTCATTTTTGAGGTTGCAAACGGGGGCTAGTGATCTACTTTTGCCACCCCTTAGATACTGCCATGAGTTTTGAGTTCATTGAAAAAAATTACACTTCCAGGGGCCGATAGCCACTTTTAGGGCAAAATTGATGACCGACTTGGGGATTATTTGGGAAAACTACCTTGTTTGTTTTTTAAAGTAACATTTTGGTGCTAAATGGCCTAGTTCGTCCTCGATGTTATCGTCAGAATCAGACAAACATGGTTCGCCAGTTCAGGAGCGGAAATCCAAGGAGGATCGTCATCGTAGTGCAATGCAGAGGAGAGCTGTCTGTGTCTGTCCTGCTGTGGTTGGACCACAAATGCAGTTAGAGGTTCTTGTAGTTGGAGCTTCGCTGTGGATGGGCCTTCTTTGTGGACTTCACTGTGGTCGGAGGTGATAACTATGGTTAGAGGTTTTCCTAGGGGCTATTCCTGTGGTAGGACCTTTGATGTGGTTGAACCTTTGACGCCGTCGGACTTTTGCTGATGGGCCTTTGGTTGGGCCTTTGCTGATGTTGTACTTTTGCCATAGTTGGATCTTATTGGGCCTTCTTTGGGGTTCGAGTGTATGTGAGGGGGGTACGTAATAGGGCCCCATTGAGTTTCATTCCTGAGCCTGAAATTCTCTCCACGGCCGTGGCTGGCATTATGACCTATTTGTGTTGTAGCAGTAGTTTAAATGAATGAATGATTGCAAATACATAAATATAATAAA
The DNA here is from genome assembly GCA_038030265.1 of Corythucha ciliata. Taxonomy (NCBI): domain Eukaryota; kingdom Metazoa; phylum Arthropoda; class Insecta; order Hemiptera; family Tingidae; genus Corythucha; species Corythucha ciliata. The sequence continues at coordinate 40,845,766 of CM075942.1, read as the reverse complement.
ATTATTCCGCATAATTGACGAATCCAAAGATTTCAATGGACTGTACTTTTCACTCATGCATATTTTTTTTCTTACAAAGTTATCGAAAGACGGAAGAGAAAAAGTACGAAGCAATCGCAATCCTTCACGTTGTGGGTGGGTGAGCCTCCCCCCTTGTCTATGCTCACGAGTAGTTAAGCCGCTACCATGAAACTTTACAGGCAATCATGGATATTGGCCCCCAGTTTGAAAGTCTCTAACGCCACGGACCCGAAATAAAACCGGAACTTAGAAAAATGAGATATACTAAAAACTATTAACAGAAACAGAGCACTCAGTGCTCCTCTGATAAATAAAAAAGTGGTAAGATGGCCGCCAGTCGATATGGAATTTTGGACATGTTTCTGAGTTCAAGATAACCTGTTTTTTACTGATGTGTTGTGTATTTTTGGGTATTTACTTATACTGGGGGTTGTGTATTTTTGTATGGAAGTTTGGTCATGTTTCTGAGTTCAAGATACCTTGTTTTTTACTGATGTGTTGTTTATTTTTGGGTATGTTTTTTTTTTAGGCGTCGATCCTCTGCTAGTTAAGAGAAAAACAGGGCCTGAGAAATCACGAACGTTTATTTCACATAATAATCGCTCGCAAGCAAGAAAAAAAACCAATTCAGAAACATTATTTGTACCGGAACTACGAATTAGAAGACCCGTGGTTCGAGCTCAGCGAGAACTGCATGAATGTGGCGACTTTTGTTCAAATCCTTTTTTCGCAGTCCTCAAAAGACCGAGCGGCTCTTTCTGAACTCGTGACTGTCTCGCCGATGTAATATTTTTCCTAGTATGTTGATGTATCGCGATCAGGGGCACTTATTTTAGAAAATAAACACCAAAATACACTTGAAAACATGGCTACGTGCCACGAACGATGACATTTACAATGAAATCGTACGAACATCAAGGCGTCCACGCTTTGAGAACGAGAGTGTTGACGAGTTTGATTTAGTTTTTACCGAACAAATTCCCCAAAGTACCCCTTGTTCTTTCTAACTCGGGCTCTTTTTTTGTAATTTTTCATTAATCTCAGGGGGGAGGTGAACATTTTTATAGATAACCTAACGGTGTAGAGGTAAATTCAAGGTTCTGATGGGTTACTTTGGCGGCCATATATGTGACAACCCTTCTACCCACCCCCCAGCCAATTCACCTCTATGCTACTAACAGTGCGAAAGTTGACGTGAATACCCCAAAATGTGTGCTGAAGGGGTTAAAAATTGCATCGGAGAGAGTGAAATGGGAACAATGTGAGAGGAAAAAGCGTTCTTCCAAGCTTCTTCATTAGAGCTATCTTAATTTACTTTATAAGCAGTTTTTTGGATTGCGGCAGTTAGTTATCTTTTACAATTCTTCAGAGCAGAATCGAATGAAACCACCATGCGAAGTCGTCAGTGGCTAAATACATCGTCGCGATTTAAATGCCATAAATAATTGCTATTTTGGTTGGTTATAAAATGGACAAAACTGCTGACGACATACTACTTAATGCAGTCACCTTGAAATGCATTTAAATTACTTTTTAATTGCTCATGTTTTGTCGATCCGGCTCTTTCATTTAAATTTGTTTCTATCGCTCCCTCAATTACCACTCGTGTTTGCCTTTTCAGCATTTCAAGTTCTTCAGTATGTTTATGAATCAAAAACTTGTTTATCCTTGATCTCTACCAACCTTGTCAAGAATAGTGCATACGTGAGTGAAAGAAAAATTATCCAACTCATCGCCACAGAAATGTCTGTAAAATCATAAAACTTCGTTTTACGGATTCCATGCTAATTTCGACAATTTTACGTTAAGCAACGCTGGGGGTTTTTCACTTACGAGGAAAAATAAATAATATGAAATAAAGTAACAATAGGTGCTGCTCAAACGTCTTTTTTCGTCCATGAAGGAAAAACAAAATTCGATTAAGTAGCGATTAATAACGTATTCAATATGCGCAAAAATCTTTAGATTAATGGTTAACAAAATTAATGCATGAATGAAGTGAAGTTTCACTTTCCTATAGGCAATGGATCAAATGGATGGGATATGATTCTGGGGTTTTAGAAAATCCAACTCTGTCGGCTCACCCTCGCTTCTCCTAACTAGGTTCCACCCTAAACACGTTTTAGGAATCTTTTTCCCTAAGGGAGCTGAAAAAACGTAAACTAAGCATTTTACCACAATAATTTAACGCTCTATCTTTCTCGTAGGCTTCCGCTACTCTAGGAAGTGATACATTACACTCTCCGCTATGCGTACCACCAATACCTTTCTGATGCACCGTGTGCTCTGCGTACTTTTTTTTTTTTTTTTCTTCCCATATACCCCTACATAACATTCCCTTCTAACCCCCCTAAGCGAGGAGAAAGAACTCCTCGCAGATTAATTACTCCGCAACCCACATCCCGTCAACGTTACTAATAAAGATTGCTGAATCCCTAAAGGAAACCCCTATAGTGGCTTGGTTGGTGGGAAGAGTAAACAAACGAGAAAAAATTGGCAATAGTCCCATTGAGTTTAAAAGATGGGCTACCTCCAACCTCCCACAACTAAAGTAGCCCAAACTAGAGTTATTTCTTTTCCATTTGGCTGTGAACAAACGATCTTCTCATCCTGCTCGTATCATCATGTAGTACACATGTTTTTGAGATTTCGTAACATATAATTTCGCTCAAGTTTACTAAAGGACCTTCACCTCCAGTCTGACGTTTGAGTAGTACAGGAAGATAGGGTGAAGAAAGTACGTGATTTTTGTTTTGAGTCTGTGCCGCGGCGTGGTACGAGAGTATTCGTGGATCACGTAGTACAACAGTGATGCGAGAAATGTCGTGTCGTCGACAATAGCGGGAAGAATACCAACTTTCATTTATTTTGTACAATAATTAATAATTAATTTACTAAATCATAATTTACCTCCGGATATGGGTCAAGAATAACTACTGCGTGAAGGGAAAAATGAAACAATTCCTTCAGTGATGGGAAAGTAGGGGCGGAGGGACGGCTTCCTCGCTTGTTGATCTTGAGGTGAACTCAACATTCACAACCATTATTCCATTATTTACGTATCAGAATGCGTGTGAACGCAAAACATCATTTGGAGTTACTCTTGTTTCGCCTACACGTTTCATTCAAAATTGTGTTGAACATATATGGAGCCAGCGGCTGTGTGAAGTGCAAGAAAAGAGCGGCGCAATCAAGTGTGAATATTTATCAGTAAACTATGTTTGTACCTTGACGAGTTCTTCGAGCTTTTTATCGCCTTACTAACTCAGCAAGGTTAAATTACTCGCCTTGTGGGTTGCTAAACCACGACGAACTAACAAGGCTAGACGCCCTCGCCTCCTCCGATCTTTTGATGGTAAAGTTAGCTATTTAATTTTTAAACAAAATGCGCCTACCAGCACTCACCCCCACCCCTTCACTATTAGGAAACAGTCAGGCATTGTCAACTACTATGTAAGCTGAGAAGAAAAAAAAAAATAGTGAACGGAAAACAACTTCCCTCCACACCACACTCGACCCCTTTTCACCCCGCGTCACAGTCGTTTATCATTTCTCACTTCCAACTCTTGACTACCGCAACAAAAATCAATTCACACCCTAAACTTATATCTTTAGAAAAGATCGTGCACGGTCTTGTCAACAGCAAAGTATAAGAACCTCGTGCTTGTGAAACTCCGACCCAATTTTTTCACAAGGTCTTAGCGAAAATTCTTAAAAATATATTTGCAGAGCCAATAACTGAGAAAAGTTTCCTCCAAGGAAAAAGTTCCGTGGCAGAACATAGTAACCCATAAAACATCCCATGGGAAGTACTTGAATAAAACTTGTTTTCTTTTTTTATGTCGTTTCATCTTCTTCTTTTCAAGTGATTAGTAACAGAACTTCTCACCCCCTCATCATATTTTAACGAAAGACACTTTTTCCTAGATTTTTTGTTATTAAAAGTTTTTAATTGGGGAAAAATCCAACTTTATACTTCAAACACAAGCTCATTCACTTTTTTTTGTTATAGAAATAAGCAAAACCCTTTTATTTCAATAAAACTGTGCGCATACACGAAAGCGTAATATGACCGACGCAGGCCTACCACCTACCACAGTCTCATAAGTGTATTATATCAATTATTCGTGGAGGACGTATACTCATCAATCAATCCTCGAACCTGTTGCCCCACCCCCACTACACCACTCTCACAGGGTTTCCACTCCCCACGCTGGAGTGTTTGAGTTAAACGCTTTAGTCGTGAAAATTTAATCGCACTCAAGTGGCTTCTTGATTGTATCGTTAAAATTAATGAAAGGAACAAGGAAAAGCTATGGGTACGAGTGGAAGGGGGGGGATGTTAAATGCTCTCAGATGTTCTGTCATCATAATTGCCTGTGTCCCTTACGCCACTATCACGTCCAATAGTAATGTAAAGAGTTTTAAATACGTGATCGGTGATATTTGAATATTAGGGAGTCTCGGCAGGTAAAAGTATTAAGGTAACTATACAACCGAGTAAGCCCATCCGGCATTTTGGGGTAGATAAAGTTGCTATTTAGCGGGTAGGAGGGGTGCATGGAAATGGAAGTACTATGGAGTGTCCCACGAGGCTTTATAAAAATTATAATAATTTTATCTACCCCAATAAGGCCGTGAGCTCACCTGGTAGTATAGGTTATCTAGCAACTGCAGACCCGCAGTTAAACTGGGATCATCCCAGTTAGTTGGGTGAAAAATTAGTCAAGAAATTGAGCACATCTTTGTATCTATTGAGGAGCCTGAAAAACAATGTGTCAGAAAAAATTATGTTGATAGTGTACCATGCATGCTTTCATAGTATAGGCCATTGTCCGTCAGCGAAAAATGTATTTAGGTTGCAACGAAAGGCCATTAGAATAATAAGCAAGAAAGGCACAAAATCTTGACCTTACAGGGTGCATACATCCTAGACTGTTTGATGTATGTCAAATGTCAAGCAAAATTTCGAATTGTTTATTTTAATAAGGGGATCCGTGAGCACGACATAAGGAATAAAGAGAACTTGCATTCGGTGTTCAATAGACTTAACATGAGCAGAAATTCGGAGACGTACTGGGGGATTAAATTTCATGATAAGATACCAAGTGAAATGAAAAAACTATATTTAAAGACATTTAAGAGAGTTATAGTAGACATACTTGTTCGAGATCCCTGCTATAGTTTGGCAGATTTTTTGACTATGTAATATGCTTTTTATGCAAACTTACAATAAATAAAAAATAAAAAAGGTAAAAGCTGCGACAAATTCAACTAAACGAGCGAATTTTCATTCGTTTGATCCCGGAACAATACTGACAGTTGAACGGATCCTCCTCCGACATTCCGAGAAGAAATGGAACATTGAATCAGAGGCTTGTCCCTAATAATTATCAGTTTTTGAATGAAAACCCAGGTTACTATAGCGCTCAAAGCAAAATTGTCAGTTTCTTGGCCGAGTTGTCAACTAAGAGACTACCCTGATAAAGAGTAACGTCAGGGAATTTTGACATCGTTTTCGGAAATTTCACTTGTTGTAGGTGCAGGGCGATAAAACCTTCGGTTGCATCGAAAATTCGTAGCGGTAACATCCCCTTCCTACCAAGGTAATGAAATTTCCGGCAAGGAGCTTTCAGTTATTTAGCCTCAAAATAATATGTAAGTATGTTTTTAGTCAAAATCTGGAATATTTGGCCCAGAACTTGACTATTTGGCTGAAAAGTTTACACTTCTACACATACCAAGGAAGCAACGAGCCTCGAATAGCGATGACTGTGATGCTGATGAGTAGGGCTCGGATTCGAGCATATTTGCATATTTTACTCCTGAATAGAACTCTTTCAGACAAGCCGTTTGGTATTTTTAGGTCACTAGTCCAGTCGAACGGTAGTTCCACGTGGACAAAAATCTCGTCTTCGATTTTAGTGCACTTTATTCTGAAAATGCACTATAGGTCTCGTCGTGATGGTGGCAAACATGGGTCATGTCATGTTTTTTTCACGTTTCTGAACCTCTAGAACACGAATTCAGTGGTCTCCAGGATTCATATATATACATATTTCTTTATACTTATTTATTGGTTTAATTTTATTTATATATATCTTTATGGCCGTTTTCTTGTTAGCACGATAACTCTCGAAGAAATCAATTTAGCGGAACGCGCTTTGGCACAAAAATCAGTAGTCATAAGACCCCGGTCGGTATTGCATTTGGGCCAAATCGGTCAAGGTGGAGGGGGGGAATAGGGGTTAAATGGTCAAAAAATCACTATAATTCACCAGTTGATTCTAGAAGCATTATATTCGGTACGTATACTCCATGTTATGGTAGCCTTTGATTCCCATTTTAATTTTTCGAAAAAGACAAGGTGGTGGGGGTGGTCCTTCCGGTGTGGAAGTGTAAGAATAGCGTTGAACTTCACTAGTTCATCTTAGCGCTCTAAAATTCGACTCAATAATTTAATGTAACGAAAGCCCTGGGTTCCATTGAGATTTATCGAAAACTTTGATGACGGAGGGTGAAAGGGGGATGAAATTTCAAAAAAAAATCGCTTAAATTCACACGTTTAGGTATTAATACGGCACAAAAATTTAATATAACAAAGCCCTTGGAAAACTACCAAAACTTTTCGACATTTTTGAAGAGAGGGTGGTGAAAAAAGAGGAAGAAGTTCGGCTTACTGAAACAAATTATGGTATCAAAATTATTACTTCTGGGACGGCTTAGGGTATCCGTATACGGAATGAAATGCACTCTTTCTGACCGCCAGCTGCCGGAGCGATTTTTTTTTTTTTTTTCATTTTATTCTATGTTTTTTGGGGTGAGGAACACGAATCTGAAGAGATCCAACAAAATTTCCCTGTGCGTTTTGAGAAAATAGCGAAAAACTGCTCATAACGCATTCTACGGAAAATGTTAACTTCTCACATTTTGAAAAGCATTGAGTTCTGCGTCGAATCGTTCTTTCTTTTGTCACAATTGACCCGGTTTCACCGGTATAGATTTTTTTAAATCGTAATTTTTAGCCACTTTTGGTAAAATTAATAAAAATGTCTAAGGCAGCAGCAACGGCAATGGCTGTTCCAATCGGAAAATGTCATGAAATCATAGTGGTTCAGAATTGAATTTTACATAAGTGAAAAGCCTTGAAACCTACAGGAAACATCAGTGGTATCAGTTAGCGACAAAAAACGCGAAAAAAGGCGGCCCAGAAACCACGTTTTTCTGCACATTTTTGCCAGTAGCTCGAGAACTAGCAGTCCAATTTTTTTCTATGAAAAACGATTTGAAAGCTGATTGAATTTTCTATCAGACCTTTTATATGAAATTTCATTTGAAGATTAACGTAAGACTGGGCCATAACGTCAAACAGTTTGAAATTTGATGCAAAAAAACGTTTTTTGTCACATTTCGGCTTATAGTTCAAAAACTATCCATCCGATTAAACTTTAAAGAAACTCATCTGAAAGCTCGTTAAATTTCCTATGTAATCTATGGCGTTTTTATAAAGACCCGATAAGTTGCAATAAAACGCAGTGCGAAATTCATAAAACGAGTAATTTCCCAATAACTCCTTCCTTCAGCCGAACGTTTTTGCCTATGACTATCTAACGAAGCCTTCGATGAAAATTGCACTATTTTTCAGCAAAAGTTACAGTCAGAAACCATATTTGCCAAATTTTTCAAGGCCCGGAAAATATTCTATTCAGGGCGATGATAATAGGAAAATAGGATTTGTTTTTTAAAAAAGTGGCTATGCCCACTAACTTTGTCCCCAATTGTTAAAACTCACCATATCACCAGTATTATAGGTAGCGTCAGAGATTACATCACTCAACTGAGAGTTGAACTACTTTTATTTTTTCACACACTTTTACCAAAAGCGACTAAAAATGACCATTTAAAAAAAATCAATACCGGCGAATCGGCAGGGTCAATTGTGACGACAAAAGAAAAAGTGATTCGACGCAGAACTTGATGCTCTTCAAAAACGCTGCGAATTATCGAACAATGCCTTATTATTTCGACTGTTTATGGGTTTATCATGGATGTAGTCAAATCCAGCTTGAAATTACATGAAAATCGACACCCCACACCCCTATGATCCCAAATCCTTTGAAAATCCCCATTTTGGACCCGCTTTTGGCCCATAAAACCCCAGGGAGTTATTTGATCAAACTGATCAGATGTTAGGACCAACTAGACCCCAAATGGAGTCTATGTGCGAAAGAACGAGTTTTTTCGAGCAATCCTAGGGCAAGATATGGCCCGGACGGCGGACGGACATTTTTTTTTTTTTATTGCAGATTTGGATTCTACGCACTTTGAAACGTAAAACTACAAATTTTGAGGGGGGGTCAAAAAATTTTTTTGCGATACGATTACAAAGACTTATTATTGAGAAATAATAAGCCAAAAGAACAGGGTACAATTTTCCGTAGAAGGCGTCATTGAGGAGTTGCAAGTGAAAAACTAAAAAAAATGCCAAAAATTATCAGTTTTTCATGATTTTCTCAAAACGCACAAGGAAATTGTGTTGGATCTCTTCAGATTCGTGTTCCCCACCCCAAAAAACATAGAATAAAGTGAAAAAATCAAAGACGAGATTTTTGTCCACGTGTGGTATTTTTTTTATACGATTTGACTGGACTATGGGACCATATTATTATAAATGCATATTACAGGTGTTTTTACAATAAAGGCATGTGTAGATGCATTTATTGTTGGTTTTTCGTTTTGTCAGATTTTTTTTCTCAGATTTAAGCCCTTCCTTTCTCTTGGAGGGTGCTTCTTACGCCCTAAACCTTGTCTGAAGATGGTCTAGTCGACAGAAACCTTGACCACAAATTAATTAAGACACTTTATACGTGAAGAGATTACCCTGTATCGCCAAAAAGCTTAAGGCGGAGTTCTAGTCGTGTATCCGTGACCCCTTCCCAGTCACTCTCGCCTAAACTTCGCCCCTAACTTTTGACTCTATTTCTGCACCAATCTCTGATTTCAAAGTCGCATTTTAATCTTCAGAAAGTTCTACAGTGACGTTGGATCATGCTTTTTTAAATTTCATCCCTAAAATAACCCAAAAACTTTAAATTTCGAATACGTGCTTTAGGGTTATTTGAGGGATGCAATGGTGCATGTGGCCATGGTTTCGATCGACTAGACCATCTTCAGACAAGGTTTAGGGCGTAAGAAACACCCTCGTCAAACGACTTTTGAGCATATATATCGGCATATTTCGGCGTTTTAGGGCATATTTAACGAGTATATTTTAATGTTTTAAAAACATAATTCGAGGTTTTTTCGCGCATATGAATCCGAGCCCTACTGATGAGCTATGAGCAAGACCAGGCCAGTATCGCAAGAATGGTGTTGATCCTGCAAGCAAAGACGAAGCGGTACTCCCAAACCAAGGCACCCTGTCAACTTACAAGTCTGAAACCAGGTTTGACAGTCAACAACTGGTGACTTTGCGACTCGAATTAACTAACAATTCAGCCTTCATACTGAAACAAAAACAAGGGATTTGGCTTTTTCCCGTTCCAAAACGCCAATGCTTTTGCCTTATTTAACCCCCTCACCCCCTCCTGATTCATGTATGTCTTTTTTTTGTCATAAGAAGAACGCATTTTTTCATGACATAGTAACTTATTCCCAAAAACCGACTGTCCACCAACGTAATAAAGAGGCAGAAAGTGAACGTAGAGAACTCATAAATTCATCACCCAACGAATACTGGAGCCGTGGTAATCATGCATGTTGGGGTTCTTGTCAGACTATCCAAATTCCAATATTCGAAGAAAATTGTCATTGATGGATAGGGGTGCGCGCGGGACGGGACGGTACGGGAAATGAAAAGTCCCGTCCAGTCCCGCAGTTTTTTGCTGAGTTCCCGTCTCGCGTCCCGTCCCGCGCACTCAAGTCTCGTCCCGCGTCCCGTCCCACGCGGGATTTCCCGCATGTACCGCGGGACAAAAAAGTACATGATAAATACCCCCCCCCCCCATCAACAGATGTTTTCAAAGAATCATTTTCGGGTCCCGCGGGAAGTCCCGTCCCGCGCGGGAAATTTATGCTTTGTCCCACGTCCCGTCCTGCAAACCATTTTCAAGTCCCGTTTCGCGTGCACCCCTATTGATGGAAGAGCGTTCACACTTCCAACCAGTGCCCTATTATTGAAAGGTATTGGGCCAATATAAAATGTAAAATTTGCAATGTAAAATATAAGTGCCAGAATAAAATGTAAGTACCAATATAATACATATAATAATTCCATTAAGCCTAAGGACAATTATTCGTGGTCGTATGATGGCAAGGTTTTGGAAGAAGTGAGTAAGACCCTAAGTCATTTCTTAGGCGTTATTTTCAACAGTTAAAGGCAATTTCCACGATCACATTTCTAATATTAGAAATAAGGCCTTGAGAAATTAATGTTTATTACAATCCCCGCTTGCAGTCAAACTGCTGTACCGGTCGTTGGTTCGGAGCCACCTAGAATACGCATGCATCGTTTGGGACCCGTTTTTGAAATCTGAGATCTTTTTTCTTGAATCGGTTTAGCGTAGAGCGATTAGGTACCTATCTTATAAATTTGGAGTCTCTGGGCTTCTTATAGTAACAGACTTGGATTGATTGGCCTGCAGTCGTTAGTGGATTGCGGCTGCAGTCGAGGTGGACGACGAATTTCGATTCTGTTGTTTATTTGGAAGGTTCTCAATTCTCAGATCTCCTGTCCTAAATTCCTTTCTGGTCTTCTTCTTAAAGTCCCACAGCGGAATCCAAGACCAACAGCAAAACCTTATATGTGACTCCCTTACGTACTAATCATGGGAGACATTACACGCTGGCTAGATCAGCTTCAATAGCCAATATGGTTTCACCTCTCTGCGATTTCTACTCTGATTTGTTCAGTTCCTTTAAAAGGAAGACCGTGGCTGATTGTGAATGAGACAACACTGGGATAGTGATTCTGCATGGGCTATTCTCTTCATCTGTTTCATTGCTTACGTTTTCTCCTCGTTATAGTAATGTTCTTTTGCTGTGAGAAATAAATAAGTAATTATTGAAACGTGTGCCGCTTCTTGAGTCGGTGATTTAAAAACTGTAGATAAAATGTCTCTTGGTTACAGTCAAATATGTATAGACAGTAATTGATTTCTGGGGAGGGGGGGGGGTCAGTAATCAACTTTCATCCAACGACGATTAGCGCATCGTTGAAGAGAATCAAAGTGACTTCGATAGTGGCAAGGCGACAGATAACAATCCCCAAAATCGTATTTGTTTGTCTCTACCTCATGAAGAGTTATAACAAATACTTTGGGTTTTCATGGCACACAATGGGAAAGAAAGATTCCACCGAACACTTTTCGAGAAATGCCGAAACTATGTGGATTAAAATCAAACGGAAAACGTCACCATTAACAACTCTGCGAATAAATTTCAGTTTTAAGAGGTTCATTCCGTTACATGAAGTACACGAGAGAAGGGAGATCGGGAGATTCAGCGAAACGAAAGAAAAAATATTTATACGCAGATGCCCTTGAGTTCCTCCGCAATTCGCAGGAGAAGAGGAAGTGAGTTATGCAAAAATAATTTGTCACAACGTTCTAATTATTCCTTAATTGTTGAACAGTACTTCTGGCATGACCGACGACGAGTCAATTTCGTCGCATTCGGCACGTTCAGTAGACGAGGATGGCATAGATGTGGACACCACAGTAGCTTCTGAACCACCTACAAGTCGCCAGTCGAACAGTTCTATTACTTCGCAACCGAAGCGCTCCAATAAAAAAATTGACCGATTTTCAAAAGGAACTTATTGCAAAGCTGTCGTCCTCTGAGGTCACAATGTCTTCATTGGCCGACGACTCAGATAAATGCATGTTCTTGAGCTTTCTCCCACACGTCAAAAAACTCGATGATGATGAGAAACTGGAGTTTCAACAGCATGTACTTAAATTTTTCATAGATGTGAAGCGAAAAAAAATGGCCGCGTACAATCCACCCCCGGAACCATCACCCAACAGCTTCTACTCCATGCATCCTAGCTCTACTTCCACCTTTCACCAAACCCATTGGCCTCCCTCAACTCCATTCCAGCAGAAAGAAGCTACAAATTGCTACACGATCCCATACAGTGCATCATTGTGGCCACACTCATCCTCCTCGTCCCTTCCAGCAACCTCCTCAGCACCGCTCAACAAAACGCCAGGAACAACATCGTCATCTTCATCTCAATGAACTATATAAGGTACTGCATGTATTATTAGGATTTCATTCTTTTTTTGTAGCTTCATTAACTAATGAAGCTACAAAATGAGAAGTTTTTAGCTATTTTCAGGTTGGTGTCTGGGGATTTTTGAGATTAATCAGCAGATATAGTAGCTACTATCCCCGACTACTGCACAATAATTATGAATAATGCTTATTATTTCAACACTCACCTCAACGTGATAGTAAGCCTCAGCTCTGGTTTGATTGCCTTCCTCATCATTGTATCTTCTTTCTGGAGGTATGGGCGCAGAACGGCCAGAAGTTCGTCGAATGTCTCTATGGACATTCTATAATAATTCGCAAATTTGTCGTGGTAGCTCCGAATGTGACTAAAAAATAGGTCGAACTGCCCCTTTTCTTCTCTGGCCTCGTTATATGGATGAACCCATACTCTTCTGCGGGGTTCGTCTAAAAAACCACAACTTTCAGCTACGGCGCAAATTAATGTGTCCCTCCTTTGTCGCGACATTGTACTAATAATCGGAAAACAAAAAATTGTGAAGGAGCAGTAGGAAAGATGAGAAGAGTAGGGATGCACATCGTATCCACTCCATTTCGGCTCGCGGTGGCGACGGCAAAAAAACCGCTGCCGTCGTACCACGCGGCAGAACCGCCTTGTTTGAACAGCCCAAATCGCGCCGTGTGAACAGAAAGGCGGCGGCGGTTTTTTGCCGTCGCCGCCCAATCGCGCGGCAAAACCGCCTCGTTTGAACAGCGCCTAAGGGGACTCCCTTTACGATAAATTAGATGCCCCTTTCAACTACAAATCCATACTTCTAAATATTAAATTAACGTACAACGACTTAATCCGATTTATTTTGAACGAAAATATAAATGTATAAATAGGTCTCTTCAAATAGTTCAATAGTTCAAATATTTTAAATTAAACGTCGGCTAATGGCTCTAGCTAGCATAAGCCTATTAAAAAAAAAAAAAAAAAAAAAAAAAAAAAAAAAAATGTAAAATCATTACCCTCAACCACTTGAACTCTTACCTCGAACAAACAAATGCCTCACTCCCCTCCTGTTAGGCCCTCAGCTCTCTTCTTCAAGACAAAATGAACGGGGTTTTAAAGCGAGCTATAGTGCAAGATGTCAAGAGATACTCCGACGCCGATCAATTTTATGAGTAGTGACGAAGAAAGATTGGCATCGTATATCCCAAACGGGAAATTTCCAGTCTAAACAAATCCAAATACGGAGGATAAAAAAAATGGAGTGAGTCAAACAAACACAACCGAAAAAAAAAGTTGTTGAGGAAAACTCACAGTTTGTTGCCCCCGAGGGTTTTTTGAGCTTTCGGAAAAAAATGTTAACCCAAGGCCTATACAGCGAGGGTGGGAGGCGGTCAAAAGTTCAAATAAACTGTAAGCTCCAGAGTTTAAACGTCTTTTTACTTCGAAATTGATGTTTGGTGCTTTTATTGAACTGTAAAATCGTTCCAGAGTCTTTGAATACTTTTTTTTTCAAACACCTTCAATAACAGTCTGGAACGAATGGAGAAGCGTGCTCACCCAATGGCTAAAAATACATCAAAGGAAATGATACGGAGTAAACTGTAGAGCACTGAAAAGGCGACAGTGAAAAATAGTAATTACCCAAAAGTCAAAACATCATCAAGCTACTGGTGCTCTTTTTTTGTTGCTCCCTCCCTAAGAATAGTAAAAATAAAAGATTCGTGAAAATTCGTTGTCATTCGTCTGGTTTTAAATATTTGTAAATATGCCGACCAAGCAAGTTACTGCTTTGAAAACCCCTCCCTCCCGACACTCAAAATTAAGACTTCAAGAAAAGCAAAGAAAAAATTGAATGACATGAACGCCACTCCAATCCTTCCGTTTGAAGATCAATGTATTTACTTTTCACGCTTTTCACCAAAGCCGGACTGAAATTGAATTTTTTCGGCCCAAATTTTGGTTGGATCTTCCAACAGTCGAGGTTGGCTTACTTCTTTGATTTCTGAACCAGTGTAGGTAGTACACAGAACACCGGGTGTGAGGCTTCCATGTACTCCAAATCCATAACTCCATGGACTTACATTATGGTTTGACTACGATTTAAGCTCAAACTTTGCCTTCCATCCACTGGAAATATACAAGGATCTATATTTTCCCTTCACAGCTCTTAGTTTAACTTAATCCCGACTAGCTAATCCCCTGTACAAATCAAGTGGGCGGGTTACTGAAGATAGACACAAGCGTTTTTCCTTCGCGAAATGTAGTCTCTCATTTTCATCATGTTGTAGACGAAGAGGATGAGGAACACGAGGCAATTATAAACGCCGTACCACATCTCATAGCACTTACCCCTCCTCTACACAACATACTATGGATTAATCGATCGAGAGGGAAGGCGAGGATTACATGCAGCGGATCATAGTCTGTTGAACTATGCAATGAACTGCATTATTCCCACAGATAAAAAAAATAAAAAAATGTGACAACAATGAAAACAAGAAAGGACAAGGACCTTGTGAAGGGGTAACAATAACATTAACAAAAAAACGCACTGGAACAACGGAGACATCGTAATTCATGTTTTTTTTTGTTCTTCAATGAGTTTTTTCCTCCAACCATCCGAGGAAATTAGGCTTTACTAGAAGGCATTAGATGCGCCTCCCCTCTCACGTAAAAACTTGCATGTCATTTGCCTACGACGAGTTGGGGATGAGATAAAAAAACCGTCCTTTGATTGGTCGGGGGTAAACTTGTAAGAAAGTCTGAAGAAATCACTTTTTCTTCACTTTAAACTAAATTTTCCACCTCAAAGGAGTGTGATTAATTACAATAAGTACAATTTTCGGTTTTAGTTTTGATTATATGGGAGAAGAGCAGAGTAGTTCGGTGAGCACGTGGGGCGGGGTTTCTCGGCGATGTAAATCAGCTTAGAGGAGGATAACACATGGGAGATAAACTTTACGATCGTTATAAAGCCCAAGTTTATGTCATATTCAGTTTGCTCCCTTCCCTCATATTAAAGCCCACCCATTATGGTGAAACTTCTGAGAATTAGCGCGCGCAAGTTATGCTATTTTGATGCATCGAGCTTCTAAATTAGGACCGAATCTCATGTGTGCGATACAATCGGTAAATCACAATTATGCTGCCATTCCTGAGGTGCTGTTTCTAGGATTATAAGTCTGGAGTGAAATTTCCGAAAAACATTCACTTCAGCTCTTTTCCATACCCCTTTCTCGCATACTTTTCTGGTACCTACAGCACTGTTACCATTTTGTTTTCTGTTGAAAATGATCAAAAAGTAGAGTTTTAAAAAGGAAATAGGAAATTAGATATAGACACATCAGGCACACAGTGAATTTCCATTCACACGAATGGCTCAAGTAAATCACTTCACTATATTAAATGAAGTTTGCCCCAAGGGAGATTAACTAACATGGAAAAAAAACAGCCACTAAAAGTGAATTCACAATCGATCTGCTTTGAAATGAACGCGCTTTACCTCTTTCTCACAACAACTGGCTATAAAGTAAAATTCATTTTACCCACTCGGTGTACCTACGGCAAACTATTGTTACTTACGACTCCTTTTTTCCTTTTATCTTAATTGAAATCCAGGAGAAGGCCCTGTCCATAAGGTACTCGACTTGAGAAAACCCCATTGTTCCAACCTGGCACGGGGTGTTTTAACTTTTCATTCCCCACCCCATCTTGGAACTCACATAGCCACTGCTGCACTGTTTCAAAAGAAACACGCGTATAGCAGAAGTAACGAAATTTAATTATTCAAGCTTCAAAGTCATGTTTTAGACCTGAGACTGAAATGAATGTTCATGGCCTTTCATTCATTCTTGAAATGGTATATTTTGAAACAGGTGTAGTAATGGGATAAGGTTGCTTGAAAGCGAAATGGACTCATCGTGCAAGGAGGGCTTTTTACGTTATTATTTTTTAATATGAGATTTGTCAGTTGAATATTTAATTCATTCCTCTCAGGGCTCTGGAGGCCTTTCCAGCAACAATTTCATATTGTTCAATTGAAAAACATACCTGCTCAAAACAGTTGTAGGGGCACCCTGATGGTGTGAAACGCAATAATTCAAAATAAATAGAAAACTAGAAAAGGAAAAGTGGTATTCCGAATTAATTTGATTAATTATATTTTGAGATTTTTAAAAAAATGCTCTTTAAGTTTTTTCCCTTCAATAAAGTTTTGATTTTTATTTTTCACCATCACTTCATCGCCATCCTTCCGCCCACCAACCCCCGCAGAGCTACTTTCCAGAGTCATCCGTCCCTGTCATTCGCACATTAAAACCGAGTGACACCCTCAACTCCAAGCCCGCGTTGCTTCATCTCAAGAGTCATCCTTCGACCTACGCGTTCTTCTTTTTCTCTCACTCGCTCTCTCTCTTTCCCACCACCCACTTCCTTTCTTTTTATAATTTTCTAAATTATTGGGAGTTTTTTTTCTTGCAAACTGTCTGCTCAATCCAGTCAAATTGATGCAATTTCAAGTCGTGCTTCCCATAAAAAGTGAAGATTTCTTTTCTTCTTTCGTTTATCGCAACAAAATTGCCCAGCACGAATATCTATCGACTGCCAGACTTTGAAGATGAAGGCGTTGAGAAGGCATACAGGCATAGAATGAAAACGCTTCTTGATCAATCTCCCTAGCTGTTGGTTAACTTAGCAATAAAATTTGTTTTTCCTTCTTGAGATGGGAAAAGGACTTTCCATTAAAAAAAAATCATTAAGACCGAAATTTCCATTCATTATTCTTTATTCAGGGATAGGTACATTATATTTCTCATGTTTTCATTATCTCCTTTTTTCAAGGCTGGCGTTAAAAATAAAAGAAACAACAATTTCAAAGTGACTCTAATTTGATTTGCACACGTTCGTATGAAAACGTTGTGTACTCCCCTCGTTACTGTCGCATTAATCAAACATGGGAGGTAAAAATGGGGGTGGGGGCAAATCATTGCAATAATTTTTTACGCGAAGGTCGAAACTTAGCTATGGATAAGAGCTGGACATCACCGTTTCTTAAGATAATGTTAGTACACGCGGTTCAAAGATCAAGGATTGAGTGTTTGAATAAGAAGGGGATCCCAAGAGAAAGGATGAACATCAGGAAATCAATTGAATCAATGGTTTTCCTTGATAAATTAAAGCCTTGTACACACTGGGCGAGTAGTTTAGTCGAGTAGATTAGTAGCTACACAAGTGCGAACAAACTATTAATTCGAGTCCCCAGCAGTGAGAAGGATTTGTAGTTTATAGTGGCAAATCGCAAGAATACTAAACTCGACTAAACTGTACCACCATTGTGAATAAGGCTTAAGTGATTCCACGCTGGAAACAAGTCAACTCATCTGGTTATTCACTGTGAAAAGCACCTTTTACACGATAAAGAACTGTCATTGTGTGATGCAGTGAAATCTGGTTGTAAGAGACAGCCACGGGGACCCAGTTCCAGTCTCTTACAAAGAGGCTTCTCTTAACATCAGGTATCCCGTAAATCCAGGTTTTATCTTACGTTGTCTCTTATAAACAGGTTCACAAGGAATATTAGTGTAGGTAAAAGCAAAAGTAGGTATCCCAATGTATAACGTGTTTTATCATTTTTATGATAAATGATAAAATGTGTGAAATGTTGATATGTAAAATGTTGAATGCTAAAATGACGTATACTATGTGTTAATACATATACATATTTATATGTACATGTATAACGACGAGTGGCTAATTTAAATTTAGGCCAAAAAAATCTGTCAGCATAGATTGCTTTTCAGAACTTTGTCCTCTCTTTTTGATTTTTTATACCGTCTAGCTTGTCAAAATTGACTTGATCAAAATAAATATCAAAGTTTCGAAAAAACATTGCAGGACGAGCAGCGTAGCGCCTTTATTTCAATAAATTATCGTCGTGGCACACCCCTTCCCCACCCACCAATGATACAAATTATTGAAAAGTCGAAAAGTCTCTTGCGTGGAGGGAAAAATGCCTTTAATTCTCTTACACAGAGGGGACTGAGCGTGAAAAAAATTATCTTACATGGAGGCATCTCTTAAAAAGAGGTTTTGGGGCCTCAAGGGGTCGGGACCACGCTTTTCATCTCTTACAAAGAGGATTTTCTTATAACCAGGTTTCACTGTAAGACCTTAAATCTAGTTCCGCGACGACACATAAATCGTTCACACATGCAGCGAAAGACTTGAAGTACTCAAATAGCCCTTCGTTGTTGGGGATTCCGGTCAGGAATGGCCTATAATACTATGTTGATCTTTTTCCACGTAAACGTCAATTGGTGGACAGAAATGAAAGCATTCGGAAATCTCAGGGGAAAACTACGCGCGTATATTTATAGGCGTATTCCCAGGCAACACAAAAATCGCTAGTAACAGTAAGATTTTCACTCTAAACCGCGGTCGATCATTCAAAAAGGAAATGAAAATACCTCTCCGCCAATTACTGAAGAATGATTAAATAGGAATGTTGAGGAGAAGAATAATATGAAGACCACAAAGAAGAGGGGTTGGAATGTCTGTTTTTTTTCTCTCGAAAAATTAGTATTGGTTGGCTACAGGTTCTCCCATGAATCTAGTTTCATAAAGTTATTTCAAAATAGAGGGAAAAGGAAAAATATTGGGGAAAAATATAATGACCTAGCGATTCATAAGAATTTGAATAAGGAGATCGCGTCAAACTTTGAATTTCAGTTTTCCCAGAATGAGGAAACAGACATTCCCCGTCGTCTTCATTATAGCAATAACTCCATCATATAACAATTATGTAAAAAACCAGCTTCCAGGGCAACCAGCATTTTTTGGGGTCAAATTAAATTGATTATTTATTTTTAGTGTTCAGGCTTCTTTTTTCTTTATTTCCTTCTTCTTTTTCTGTAAGGCTTAGTCAAATTAAATACAAATTAATAAGTCAAATTAATTGTTACTGATTCGAATTGCTCTGCACGTGATGAAAAAATGGGTATAGCTCCTCGGCTGGATAGTCAGCTCCAGCAGAAAATGTTGAGACGTCCAGGTGGTATATGTTGTTGTCTCTCCACAATAATTGTTTTTATTTCTTTCTTGTTCTTGGTCTAATCGATTTTCTGCATTTCTAGGCCATCATCAAGACCATTATTAAGTGTGTCTTCCTCACTCGTTGACTTCCTCTACTAGAGGAAAGTCATCAGGATTTTTTTGACAGGCCAGAACCGCAGGCCCGGCCCGCGGATTTTTCTGACGGGCCCGGCCTGCGGGTTTCCACCTAGGACGTGAGTGGGGAATGACACGCCAGAACCGCAGATTTAGACCGTGGGGTTTTCCAACAGGCCAAATCTGCGGGTTTTTAGCCTGTCGTTGCCCACTCACATGCAGTCCTCGCCTTCGGGAAAACTTACAAACGGTTCAAATCCGTTCGTATATGGTGAAACCCGCGGCTTTGAAAAACAAAATCCGCAGGCCTGAACTATCGAGCATGTCCCACAGACCAAAAGCGACTGATTTCATATTTTTCTAAGGCTAGAGGCCAGCCATATGCGTCTTGATGGGTCTATGGGCGTGACGGTGTAATGGATACAATACTCGCTTCGCAAACCAGTGGGCCTGTGTTCAAATCCAGCTATTGCCCATTTTGCCATAGGGCTGCAGCGAGCTACGAATCGGCTTCTTCGGCTTCATGTGGGCGTTCTCGGCGGTCGTGCGCGTATGACAAACTTCATAACGACCGAAACGCCCGCGAAGTACGAGTTTGAAGTGCACATCTAGATCAGGGTATGGAGTGGAAGCCTACTGATGGCGCATAACCAAGGAATAAATAAAAAAATATTTGTCGATCTACAACGTTTAGTTTGGTGCGAAACCGCGGTTTCGGCATCAGTCGTCAGCTCCCAGCTTTTACTCAATTTTATGCGTATGGTTTTTATTAATTTTGATTTTTCCATTTTCGTAAACAAACAACCCCACGGACACAAACCGAACGTTAGTGGCCCTTGACAGGCCGATCCTTCGGATTTCAAAACCCGCGGGTCTAGAGTTCCGAGATCAGTCGGTCTCAACTGCACGTGTATGTCGATAAACAGGCCTGCCCTTTGGGTTTTGAAAACTGATGGTCAAAACCGAAGTTTTTTCATCTCCACTAACACACAGACCTTGTCAAAAAATCCGTTCGTGTATGGGCACCTATTAGATGATTTTTTGAAGGTTTCTCACGTCAAAACAAAACATCACAGCGCAAGAGTTGTTGAAATGTTGATGTTCAAACCTGTACCCAGAACTTGCTGTTTTGAAGAAAGAAATACCTCCTTTTTTTATAAAATGGTAATTAGCGGAAAAACTGCCTATGAACTAAAAAAAAACTCAAGAGTAATTTTGAAGAGGACATATTGAACAAGTTTTTCATACCTTGCTGGGAGACCGATATGAAGAGATTTAGCGTGAAATATAGTGGGGGTTGAATTTTTTTGAAAAATTAAAAACTCCGAGTTTTCTCCGGTTTTAATAGCTGTCAAAGCCACTGAAAGCGATCAAACTGATCTAAAATAGCTTATTCTGACCAAAAAAAGTGTACTTTTTCCGCATTCGTGATCAAAAGTTGCAAAACGTTTACTCGGAAGCGACCAACTCGCATCTTATCGAGAAAAGTGACTTGAGCCTTTAAAGTCATTACAAAAAAAGTATCTCGTAGAGTTTTGATTTCCGGACCATAGTCAATTGGGTATTTCAATCACAGGTCCAATTTCAGCCTTTTTTTTTGTACAAGCTAAAACCGATCACCCTGTATATTAAGTAATTTAAAATACGTATTGGTTGAAACAAAATTACTTGAAACTGGCTCAATTTTACGGTGCGTAATGCCAACTGAAGAGCCGAACGACTGAGTCATCGGGAGAGCCTCGATTGAGGAACTGACACCATTTTTTAAATTCACGCCAATGGTAGCATTTGCTACCCAAAGTGACTATGTGAAGTTATTTTCACTCAAAAACTTTTACTTTATTTCAAATGATTTTTCTAACGCCAAGAAAATTTGCCCCTGCTACTGCATTTTGCGCGGGAAGCTCAATGGGGAACTTGCATGAATCTCAGATTGGGGAGAAAAGCATACCGGTGATTTGACCCGTGAATTGAAGGATAACAACGGAAGTTGCAACCCGATTGGTGCGTTTTAAGATTTTTTTTTTAAAAAAAAGTTCAAAGTTCTTCAGGATGAGATGGATGGTGCAAGGGGAAATGGCGTCAATACTTACTTGTGAAGCATTTGAGGGAACTCTAAAATTGTTTGTTTACAAATAACACGGAAAATTTCCATCAAGTAAAAGGGGCTAACCCCTCTTCCTCACATCATCCATTTCAATAAATAAGTTTTGACGTAATCGAACCCCCACTCAAAATGTTTGAAAATTCGCTGAAAAAGCATCCTTGATTGATTTCAAAGTTTAATGTGAGCAATAGGCTTTTGTAAGAGCCCCAATGCCAAATTTTGTACCAATGCACAGACATAGTTTTCTTGCAACGAAATCCAATATGTAGCTGCCTCCTACTTCCCCCCACCCGAAACTCAGGGCAGAGGAATAGTATCCGCCCCTGAGGTAAGGGTGTTTTCCACAACAGTGCACCAAGTTTGACCAACAGTCCTACAGAAAACTATTTGAATACGCCAGCCAAGTTCAAATTTTATTTGTTCCCCCGAAAACGATCAGGTGGTCAAGTGGGCAACTCTGCCAACCCCCTCAACACACAAGTCTAGCTCTTTTCTAGGAATTCGTTGGTAAAATTCGGAAGTAGATTAAAATTCTGTTCCCGTCGAACAGACGTTTGACCTCGCACCACGCGACGACCTGATTTTCTCAAGATTTAACGTTTAGACCAATCCTATTAAAGAGGCAGTTTTTGTTAAATACAGGAAATTGTAAATTAAAAGGATGAGGGCCTTGCTAGCAGACTAAAAAAGTCATAATTCGTTTCCGAATTAAAAGAGTAAATAGGTTTCACAGAACCGCAGCTTTGAAATAAATAAAAAATAACGCAGTGCGTTGGCACCAATCCTTGCCACAATCGTCCTCTACTTTTATCCTCTTGTAACATGAAAAAAACGCTACATGCTGTAAAAAGAGAGGAAAAGGTGGGCGTTGTTGTTTTTCGGGGTTTTCTTCGCGATTGACAACAGACAATTAAGGCCCATTTTCACCAACAAAATTGATCTCGTTTAAAGTTGATAAAGAAGGAGACCACAAGATGTTCTTCTATGAAAAAAGGGTCCTAATGTGAGCCTGAGGCAAAGGAATCATCCAGGGCAGTCGCTGGGCTGTACCTGCTACACGGGTTTCATGTGAATTAGACTGTTACTATGTCTACTATGTATATAAGTATACTACTATGTACACTATACTTATTCAAGTTACAAATTTTGCAAGTTGTGCAGCTTTTAAACCAATTGAACACACATGTTGCTATGCAAACAACCATAACATTTTGTAACTTTTGTAGATCGCCCGAAAAGACCTATTGTAATCGTGATTAGTTGATGATTTTGGTTCAAGAAGTTGGTGAAATCGGGACTAAAAGTAATTTATAGAACGAGAAAATTTTCTGTTTATCTTGACTTGTGTAAAAAAAGAAGTCGTCCGTCTCCAATGAAGGAGTGAAAAAGTTCGGCGTTCGACCTTCCCAGCGAAAAACCGATTACATTTCTCTTCTGTTGGCTATCGCGGTGGAAGGGAGGGGGCTAAGGCAACGGGCGTGAAAGCAATTCCATCCGAAAGCTTTGATTGAATTTACACTTAAGGAGAAACGAAGAGGAGTAGCATTTTTTTTATTGTTTTCCATGTGGGCCAAATGAGACTGTACTGTAGCGTGTGACATGAATGGGCACGAAAAAAGAGGCAGCTACCATTGGCAACGGCTGATTTCAAATCCGTACGAGGAAAAAGAGAACAAAGTGAAACTCACGCATTCAAAATATTTATTTTTTAAAGAAAGCCAAGTGTGCAAGCGAGAACATGACAACAACACCCCTCACCAATCTTACATAACGGACAGGTCAACCGGTCGCGCACACCGGGCCCTTATCAACACATTGTGCGATGTCACACATTATGGTGACTACGAGAATACCCTAGCCTGCATCACCCTGCAAGAATAGGGCCATGCCTTTTTGACTGTTTCTAAGGGAAAACATAATGTCAAAGAGCAAACGTTAGCCTGTATGAAGGCTACCAGCTAATTATGTATGTAAACTGCAACTTGTCGATTACCTGGTCTAAAAAAAAAGTCAGAAAGTTGATTCCTCACGTCGCGACGAGTTAACGTGATTGATGCATAAATACTGCAAGTTTTGTAACGCCCGTGACACTAGTAGTCGCCCGTGAATCAAACAACACCGACGTTATTTTCACAGAGGATGTCATTAAAAAAACACTAATAATTTTCTTATTTCAAGAAACGTACGTCTCTAGAATTTGAGTTCGCTTCGATTCGCGAATTACTGCAGCGACCTGCCCCAACAGCACAAAGTTTGAAAGCACTGAACTGACTGAGACCAAAGCGAACGAACGCTAGATGGATCCTCGTCATACTTCCTCCCCGCCGCAAAGGCCTTGCTTCGACCCAGGAGGAGACCGGTATTTTATGAGTGAGCGGGATACGAAGGGGAAAAACAGAAATAACAGATGAGACGGGTGCGGGGGGAGATCACGAAAGCAGTAGACGAATGATCAGGGGGGACATGCGCCTGCTGTTCCCCGGTCAAAACGACGCCCATGGTAAAGGTGCATTCTCGCGGGAAATGATCTTAAGCGGCCTTTTGTAGAGATTGGACACTAGGCTCAGTACAAATGCTCGATTCAAATGTCACTTGGGACAAATTTATACAAAAAATAACAATAAAAATAAATAAATTTACGTTTCAGACTCTTTACAGTTATTGTATGAAACGTAGGAGTACCGGCTGGTCGCCTTTCTCTTCAATTCACTTCTTACTTTCAAAATGAAACTGAGCAAAACGCAGCTCATGAACAATGAGAACGCCAAGACCACCATTGTGGACGCCAAGTACCATCCGTACATATTGTGAGACTGCAACAAAAATTATAACAACGTTAAAATACGCACCGTCTAAAATTCGAATTCACCCTAATTTCAAACTACCGTTTTTACCTGGGGCATCGCTAGTTGAGTCACGTCAGTACTTGAACCAGCCATACTCGATTTCAAAATCAATTGGTGCATATTCGTGCCGGATTTGACTTCGATTGTCGGTGTATGACGCTTCGTTCTCGTCTTTTTCACGATGCTGATTGAATAGGTACAGTGAACGTACCAAATTTTCGTCATTGGTTGCTACAAAACAATTTTCAACAGTCAAAAAAACTAAGAAAAGGAGAAAGAAAGAAAAACAAGTTTTTTAGTCACATTAAACAGAGGTGTTACGTCAAACACAAAAGCGTCACAATTTTTGCCGTTGATTTTTGCGAGATCATTGCTGCTGTAACAGTCTCCTTTGGTGAGGGTAGCGTTGAACAAATTATTGTAAAACGATCTTTGCACGGTGTCACCGTTGTCTCGATCCTGCCCCCATTTTAAAACAATAAGAAATTCTGACCAAACTCTACTGCTAAATGATTTACAATCAGCTTCAAATTGTAATGTAAGTCAGGTGAATCCATCAAACATCCGAATTCCTTGCTCGATGGATCAAATCTAGGTATATGACCATTGCGACCGGCGCACACGTAACACTTGCGGATGTCAAGTGTAAGGTGATCCTGAGGGGGAACCATGGAAATAAGACCGTACACGAAGTCACCTTTGGCCCCCAAAAAATAAAATAAAATAAAATACAGCAATCCTCCGACAATTATCAACATATCTTGCACCTGGCTCAAATATCGACACATCCGAGTCATCAACGGACGCATCTCGTTTCTTTTTCAGTTTAAACTCGGTGTCCAGACTATATTTCTCGAGAACTGGGTCCGTTACTTGTTGAAATTGAACTTCAAGGCTGTGAATCGTCGGTTCGGCGATCGAACAGTCCGTGCCCGGATATGGTAAAACGCATGGAATCAACGATATTTCGTATTTACCACTGTAATCCACGCTCTGAAAAATAAAAAAATAATAAAAAATAATGTGAATGGTGCCTTAATAGTAAAAAATACGAGTAGTAATAATGATGTTAACGATTATAAAAACAGGAACCCTGGAATTGATTGTTGGTTTTTAAGGCCTGTATTCATAGACGTCACCCAAGCTGAGTATTTACTTATTTCGATTCAAAACAGATGGCTCAATAATTAGTTCAACAGATTTTGAACCCGTTTAAGCAAATACTCAGCTTGAGTGACGACCACGAGTACGGTCCTGAATAACTTGTGTATTGAAAGCGAGAAATCAATAGGTTTTACATTCCATATAGATGATTCGCGTAAGTTATTCACCAGGGCGCATGGGAAATTTTGGACCTTTTTGGTTTTTTCGCCTCTGTCTCTGTACCTATTGAACCGCCAATGCCATGGAAGAACGGCCTCATTGATTTATTGTAGAGGAATGCGCGTTGAATTATCCTGTATTTCGTTGTCAAAAAACGATAAAGCCCGTCCTCCGTAGCCAAACGAAATAACTAAATAAGGGAAGAGCAATTCAAACAATATCATTTGGTTTATTATTCATTCTGAATAATACACCCAGGGGCGTCGAGAGTAGGGGAAGAAAGGGGCCCGGGCTTTTTAGTGGGGCCCGGTGTCATGTTTTTCGTCACAAAGTAATAAAAATAGACAAAAAAGCTTGCTTGAGGCACTATTTCCCAATTTTTTGTTCATTTATCAAGAACACACTAAGGCCCGGGTCGACCTAGGGGCATAGTGACAAGCCTCAATAGACCGTCTGAACGCAATTAGCTGGTGCTACTAATATGCCAGATACACTTGATAAGGCAAGACTTGCAGAAAAAAAAGCTCATTCACGGCTAAAATCGAAAAAAACGCTCAAACCGCAGCTGAAATTGACAAAAACGCTAATTTTGATAACCTATTGAGAGGAAGCGCAAAGTCACCAAAAAAGAGGAGTCATCGTTAATAGACGATTTCCACACATGCGCTCTCCAGTCCTTGAAAATCCAGATCTTGAAAATACTTCTGGTTTCCCTGCATTTTTCACTTACGAAGTGTTGTTCCGAAGTGTTAGAATCCTATCACCCGGAGAGGAACCCGTGGTAAAGCCTTTATTCACGCAATTGATTGTTCTGTGATTGCTTCCCTTGCAACAAAGTGTGTTACCAAATAATTTTTGTAATAAATAAATATTAAGAAATGCACTTCCAACATAAGAATTCGCGACAACCCTTCCCCGTTTCGCTATTACTATGAGTGGTGGTTGGGGGGCTTGTTATGAGTCGGGATAACCCCCAAAAAAGCGAACCTACCATTTGTAACGGATTGGCTCATTGACGCGTGAAATAAAGACAAAACGCTAATCTGTTTCTAAAATTGAAAAAAGCGTTAACTCATGACAAAAATTTAGAAAATGCCCAAGTTCGCTGCTGAAATGGGGAAATTTTAATCTTGCTAATTCAACCATGAAGTGAAAAAAAAAAGCGAATTCCCTCAATTGAGAAAAAGTGTCAATTATAGCGCTAATCCGAGGATGAAAGTAAAAAAAAGTGCTTAATCTCAGGCTAATTTTGGTTGAATGGGAACATTCACGGATAAAATTGATGAAACTCTAATTTGGCGTTTTTAGGGACAAATCTGTGGCAAAAATTGATTCCAAGAAGCACTAGTTCATTGGATATGGCAAAATCGCTATTTCACTGCAATTGTTGATAAAACGCGTCAATCCGTGGCTAACATTGTGAAAAGCTCTCGCGGCTAAAATAAAGAAAAGCGCTAATAATTCTCAGCTAAAATGTGGGGAAAAGAGCCCCTCACCCCAGAGTGTGGGGAAAATTGCAGTATAAGTACTAATGCTCGACAAAAATTGATAGAAACTGCCAATTAACGGTTGAAGGTATGAATAAACATCACTTCACGGCAAAAATTGCGAAAAGGCGATCGTTCATGGGGTGATGGAATGGGGAAATAGTAGATTACATTACAAGATTAGTAAGTAGTGCATTACCTGCGAGTTTTTTTTTTTTTTTTTTTTTTGGCGGACGAGGCTTGCCGAGGCCTCTATTTCTATAATCACGGATGAGGTGATAACATTGCAACAAAGGTTGCACAAGATTATAGAAAACTGACATGTAAAGAACTTTTCATGTCAGTTTTAAAGCTCTGTGCAATGCGTCTGTGGAGTCCATGTAACCTATCAAAATGCATCATTTTTCGAGGGAATCAATTTGTTTGGTTGCATAGACTCCACACAACACAAACATAGAGCTTGTGAACCGGCCTTAAACCTTTACTGTACAGTTTTCAAAAACTGAAGCTATAAAGTGCCAGGTTATGAAAAATTCAACTTACTGGAATTATCATGTTATCGTAATGGGCAACTTACGAAGCAGATAGCGCGAAAAATTGCTTTTCTCACTACTTAGAGCGGAAGTCGTACTTTTCTGCGCCATTTTCCAACGCGGAAGTTGAGGTTATTTCAAACTGTGAAAATATGATTCCTATTTTCACTCAGTTAAAATATGAATCATATTTTTACACCTTTCCTCCTTTTAACATCTGGGGGGTGATTCTGTAACTTGCTAAATTTACGTGTCGTAAAATGGAAGAATGGCAAGGGGAGGTACCTCGTTGCCATGGTTTTTACGATACCTAGTGAATTAAACTGTGGAATTTTCACGCTAGAATGTGTGGTCTCGAGGAAAAAATAATAAATTATTGACAAATGCGTGGAAAAACCAAGGCAACGGGGTACATCCTCTCCCCCTCCTTCCCAGTTACGACACGTAAATTTTGCGAGTTACAGAATCACCCTCCTGGTGGATGCAAAGGGTATCCTTCTTTTGTTTTTGTTTTTTTCACCAGACTTCAATAAAATAACCCAGGCTCACATCTCTTTAAAACAACAATTCAACATTAGCTAATGAGTATTTATTGCCTTTTTAAATGAAGAGTCGAGAAAAAAATATTGTATTTAACTCGACGAAATTGAATTTTCCTGCCCGTCTTTTTTAGCAGGCTCGGCCTTCGCCTCGCCAGCTAAACCAAAGGCTCGCAGGAAAAACCTCACTTCCTCGTCTAGTTAAGTAAACTACTATTCTCTTCAATACCCTATAACCCCTTTCCCGCTCCCCCACTTTCCCTAATATTCTCATCCATGCGGGTGAGAATATTACCCCAGTGCGAGAACGGATTTCTTTTTCGCACCATTGCGAGAAAATACAAAAAAAATAGTATATTACGATACGAGAGCAGAAAATTGCTCATTCCGAACGAATACGATTAGTTGCCGATACGAGACGAAGTCGACTGGCGGCATAATCGTACGATCTCCGGAATGAGCTGTTTTCGCTCGTGTATCGTACGGCATTTTCTCTACACCTACTAATGGCCAAAGTTAATAAAATTCGAACGAAATTGTTTAAAAACTTTAGCCTAACACATACAAAAAGAAGTCCTATGGAGGAAGAATTGGGATAAATAAAAATTGGGGAGGCCTCAAAATTTCATTTATTAAAAAGACGTGAACTACTGGTGGGGCCTAGTTTATCCCACCTGAATTCTATTGGTTGGAAGACTTCAGATTTGATTTTTTTTCTTTCTTTTTTTTTTACGTTTTCTCGCACTGGTGCGAGAATGAAAGCTATTCTGTGTCATAGCTAGCATGTCTGTGTCATATGCACCTTCCGAAAAAAAGCACCTGTAATGAAGCTGTCGGAGAGCGGTTTGTTGTGTTCCTTTGCCTTATTTTCTACTGGAGCTCTCCAATAATAAAATAATGGAGGATAAACAGATGAGCTATTTAAAGGCATGAAAGGATAAAGGGCAGAGAATACAAGGGATATTACGTTGCTGAAAATGTTCGTTTTGGCGGGATTTCAAATATGCCAAATTTTTTTTAAAAAATGAAAAATATTTCTGAAGGGTTTACAATTTTTATTTATTTATTTACGAGAAAGGATTGATATGATATGCCTCATCGAAAAAAAAAATTGTTGGAAAATGTGAAACTTCCTCATTAGTTAGGCTAAGGTTTCGAACGATTAAATAACAAATCTTATTCACTAAAATTAGACCATAGGCGGACCTTGGTTTTTCGTCTGTTCTTTTGTCTTTGGCCATTGGTATGTGCAGGGAAAATGCCGTACGATACACGAGCGGAAACGCGGAAATTTTTCCGCTCTCGTATCGTAATATACTATTATTTCAAGGCTAAACGGCCAAGATGGAGGAAGAGTGCCATCTCGCAGTTGAAATAGTGACACTTTTAGCGCTAATCCGGAGCCGAAAACTAGAAGAGGCGCTAGATCACGGTCAAAATTAATTAAAGTGTGACCAAATTTCAGAAAATTTCTAATAATTGGCTGTTGATTTTTTAACGTGTAGACCATAACCTTCATTGAACGTTAACAGCCGTGGTGTTTTTTGTTGAATGCATTTCGGGCCTATTCCCGGTGCCCCTCAACAGCATTATCGCTTCATCTCCAAGGGCAAACACCCTTGGTGGGATCAAAAGCGGGTCGAAAATGAGGATTTTTAAATTTTTAAGATCATAGGGGCGTGGGGTTTCGATTTCCATGTAATTTCAAGCCAGTTCTGGTTACATTCGTGAATAATAAACCTTTTGTAAAATATGCAGCGTTTTTTTTCTTCTTTTTGAGCGAATGAACTGCTCAAACGCAGTCGACGTGGCACAAAGTCGGCGCGGTTTCCGTCAGCGGTGAAACTCTAATAATAGTGTTTTCCTATTGCACAAAATTATTCCGCAGATATTTCAAAACTTGACTATTCTGCCTCTCCCAGTTCTTGGGCCAAAATATCTGTGATCCATTGAAACTTGAAAGCACATAAAATTCCTATGCTATATCCTTTGTCAGTTGCTAAAACTTCTTCAGAAGCTGTTTGCCTGGCTTCCCCCCCCCCCCGCCTGTACCCTAGGCCGCTCAGAGTTTGGTGTCACAGCTCGTAGAGCGTATGCGGCAACACTTTTCCGTTTCGAACCGGGGTTTTCAATTTTGCTTGGGGCATTGCTATGGTTGGGGTTTTACTGTGGCAGGCGTACTGTGGTCAGAGATTTTTATGGTTAGACTTGATATAGTAAAACAGTTGGTGGGGGGGGGGGGTTAAGTGTCTTCGAAAGGGCCCCATTGAGTTCCATCCCCGGGCCCGAATATTCTAGCCAGTCCATGCCCCTGCTGATGCACCCTCTGGTGCAACCCAGGGCAGCTTCGCGAACAAAGTTAATAAATATCTTCAAAATTAAATTCATTTGAATACAACTTTGACAAGTTGTGGTTCGTCACAAAGGTTCCCCGGATTTGCAGCATTTTTTAGTTTAGTAGAGGGGGAAGTTAAAAATTAACTTTACTCACGGCATAATCCGAAGAAAACATCCAAAACTGCTCAACATTAGCTGACCCCTCAGTTAAATTTCCAAGTAGCGTTAACGTCAGTTGGAGCTCAGGCCTGTCGACGTTGATTACTTTGCTAATGCGTCTAAAAAATGGAGGGGATAAGCAATGTAATAACAATTAATATGTAATAAAATTTCAAGTGTTGCATTTCAACTAACTGTCCAGGAGCTTCTTGAAGATAAAAACCATTGAATTTCGGTTTCGTTTTAAAATGAACAACCAGCGAGCCGTTCGTCGATATGAACATATTGGTCGCTAGTAAATGACCCTCGGGTTTCTCCTCGCGCTCGATCATCATATCTCCTTTGATAATGGTCGACGTCTTATAGGTGAATTTGATTCTCAAAATAATCGACGAGTCGATGTGCTGCCAACCCAGGAGGGATGACGTCAAATAAGACACAAAAAGGGGGAGCTCAAGAAGGACGGACGCTTCGTCATTTTCATTGCTGGCCTCGGAGCGAACTGTGGCGCCACAGAGATTTATGGCCTCGGGGAGAGAGAAAAGAGCTTCAAAGTGCCACATACAGGATTTGGTATCGAGGTGATTGTACAGTCTGAAAAAACATCATTTAGACGTTTCAGGGGGAAAACATAAGTTTTTGTTTTGAGACCTTTAAGAGTATACCTTAAAGTTTCAGCTCCACGCAGGTCGCTAACTTCAAACGGCTCTCTAACGCGAGAGGACTTGGTAATCCCGAGAAATCCAACTTTTGTCTTTGCCTAAAGTATTTTAAGCAGTGTGAAGCTATAATCACTATGCGCTGAATTAACGTTTTCTCACCTCGAATTCAGTGATCAAATTTGAGCATTTGTGAACGGCAGTCCGCATAGGGAACGATGAAAATACATCCGAAGGATTAATGATTTTATGGGTTGAAATAGCCGGGAAAAGGCCGTCGTAGTGGGGTAGAGACACTGTTAATTTCAACCCTTTCGAGCCATTTTCATCTTTATCGGGAAAAACTCATTCAGCCCACTTCTTCTTATGCTTCATTCGATTGGAATTTACCGATATAAACGACGTGCGACATGAAAGGCTCCGCTCCGATCATGTTCTCCTTGGGTGCTGGACAAAGACCGTGCTTCTTACTGATCACTACGGTTGGAGAATATGAAATTTTCCCCGACGATCCGTTGAGCTCTGGTTGAACTCCGCAACGAATTTTAAACCCTCCTCGAAAATAGACACTGTCGAGCGTCATTTTAGGTTTCCTGAAGACAGAAGGAATACATTTTGGTGCTGGAGTTGTGTAGTTGATTGGAAATGGAGGGTTTAATCCCACTTTGAAAAATATAAGGGTTCGTCTACTTCAGACATCTCTCCGTTTATATCCTCCATTTGCCAGGAGTAGGATGTGGTGTTCAGGTTGACGCTGTGATTTGAGCACCAGGCTTCAAAACGACTGCGCTGTTTATGATGTTTGTCACAAACCTGAAATATTGTGAATAAATTAGTGTTATTGAAGGGGATAGGGCACTTCACGAAGCTCTTACAGAGACACAAATCAGGGGAATCCCTTGGGCCGGACTTATTGAAATATTAGACGTCTGATTGTATTCCTTCAGCGAGATCACTTGAGGAGGACTAGGAAACATGAGTCCTGCTGCTTGAGGAGCGTCCTAAAATATTATTTTGTTAAAAGGCTTCAACATTGAGAATCGAAAGAAGTCAAAAATAAAGTGAAAAAAAAAGACCGAAATGTAAACGACGGCTTGACGGCTCTCCTTTTTTCCTCCAACCATTTCCAGCTTCAAAATGAATGATTCTCTCATTTCAACGAAACTGTCGCTAAGGATTTCGATTTCAATATTTTTCTCGGTTGCCTTAGGTTCAAACGCTATAACTGAAATATTGAGGATTTTGGAATATGAGTAAGATTGACTGAACTTTTTCAGCTGGTGGGATAGGAAGAAAAAGTTTTTATGCCCACAAAAAAGTGTCTCCTCCCCCCTCCTCCCCAGCAGACTCCTCTTCTTATATACTTATCGACTCTTATTAAAACTTGGCAAATAGAGGCGAAATATTGAGACACAGGTGATTCGAAGGCAAAGGCAAACTTGGCTTTACCAACAGTCTTGAACAGAAAGTCCTCTCCAGATTTAGCCGTTACATCCTCGGCAGAGATTTTCACGTGCCGGCCATACGAAGCGTCACCTTTTCTGATGACTGGTACAATTAATTTTGAAGACTTGGCTCCTGACGGTTCTTTAGCGAAAAAATGTTGCTCCTTAAAAAGAACTACTTCATCTGAAATAAATAGTTTTTAATGTCGTTACTAGCAAAACTGTGAGAGGTAACCCAGCATAATACCATCTTCGTCGTCTGCAATTACAACTTTAGCCGTTGTTTTGCCCCCCGTATTGTCCGATTGATTGTTGCAGGTCAAATGAACGAAAAATTCTTCGATGCCTTCGTACACTTCGTCGTCTTTCAACCGAATTCGGCAAGTTTTCCGAAGTTCACCCGGCAAAAAAACTATATCGGACGAGTCATTTTTTGCTCGAGTCACGAAATCGTCTGACGTTGCAGTGTTCTCCTCAGTGAAACACAGAGCTGACGTTGATTTCATCGAGTCACCACCGCGAATGATTTGCACGGAGACAAACTGGTCGACTTCGGCAGCTTCGTAAGAAGACGTAGAAAATTCGAAGGTTACTGCGAAAAAATGCGTTTGAAGCTCAAAATGAAATCGTTTTTTTCAGTACCTACTTCAAATTTTAATTCTCACCATTATTATTTGGGCATTGGATGCTCCCCTTCAAAGCTATCAACGGGTCTTCTGAGGATGTTCCATCCTGATACGTCGTTGTATCAGAAACAACTGAAGAAAGGCGCAAAAATAAGAAGTAATTCAGCAACGGATAAGATCGCTTTATACCATCGTCATCGTCTAAAATGAAAAGTGTCGCCTTAGCGGGTGCTTCAACCAACGCGTTGGCCGCTTTTTTCAACCCGATGGTGACGGTCTCTAGCCCTTCGTAAACGTCGTCGTTTAGAATTTTAAACTCGACGCGCTTTTCAGACTGTCCAACGCTGAAATGCACTAGCAAATTGTTCGATTTAAAATCTTCACCGACGGTGGCGTTTCCGCCTTGAATCTCCAGTTCTAAAAAATTAAACGGACGATGAAATCGAATCTCATGTGTCCTAAACATAGTCTATAAACCTGTGGTAACAGTGTGCGAAAGACTGCCCTTTCGTACGAGTTCTACGTTGAATGTGCCGGTGGTCTCTTCAGCGACGAATAGATTTGATTTGAAACTAATCCAGCTCCATTCGATAGTGAATTTTGAATTTTTAATAGTTTGTGTTCCTGAAAGCGAAAATAGAATATATGAAAATTGATTTACACATAAGACGAGGGGTTTACCTGAGCCGAGAACGTCAAAGAGGAGTGAATCATTATAATAATCGTCTCCTTCATCCAAATAATAGTAAATAACACGATTGTTGACATCATCTAAAAAGAAATAAGAGGGGAGAGAGCGTTAAGTGATTATCCCTTTAAAACATGAAAATAATAAATTACAACGGCTTAGAACAACGTCCGCTTTCGGAGTCCCTTCACCCTTCTTATCCTGTCTAGCTCCAATTTATTATTTTTTATATTGACACAACTGTAAAGCAGCAGGAGCACCTTTTCCAATCCGACCCCCCCCCCCTTACTCTCAACCAACTCCAACTCATGCACCGCGAGATTACTTGATTAATGCAGGTTTGAACGAAGCCTGCAAGAGCCCAACTTCAGGCACCCGAATAGCTTCTTACCTGGTGATCGTGATGAAGGGCTTATCGTGATTGTGTCTGTTTGTTTTTATTTCACGACTCCTCCAAAACCCGTTGTCCGTTGGGTGGTTTTTTCGTGATGATATATTGGTTTGACCGAACGGTGGTTTCAATTGATTAACAAAGGAGCAAGAGGCATGATAGAATGTGTGAATGAGAGGCGAAACAGTATCGTGTTGCTAGAAAAATTGTGTACGGTACCTACAGTGCCGAGAGAGGAAAAAGTGGTCTGGGGGGGTGACGGTAGCTTTGAGATGTATTTTGGAATTCAATATACAAACAAATTTATTTTGTTTTTGGTTTTTAATTTTTTTGACCGATCCTGCTGACAACGAAAACGCCGGCAGGATCGGTCAAAAAAATTAAAAACCAGATATCACTCCTGCCTCCAAAATAAAAAATCATTAAAATTTATTTTGAAAATGAAATTACACACCCTGCAAATGTTGTTGAGAACCGATTTTCTTGATGTTTTCTTTCATCTGATTCTCTACCCCTCTATACCATAATGTAAGAAAGGGTTCCCCTGGGATCTTGCCAAACCCTGGAATTTCATACACCTACACGTATATGAAATTCGGATCATCCGGTTCAAAAACGGATTACACTCCCCCACCACCCATAAATGTCAGTCATGGAATGATGAGTTTTTCATGTATCAATAGTTTCGCAACGGGCTTTTATTGATCCAAAAATCTAGATTTCCGTTCCAAAAATTAACTAGTTGCCCCTGACAATTAACTATTGCGCAGAATGATTGCGGGTGGCTTTTCTGGCCGAAATCGATGGTTTTAAAACCACGTACAACTGGTCGGTATTACCGAATTCCTCAACATGTTCGAACAAAGATATTACGAGAGGATAAGACCACGAAGATGGCTTCCGAGCCAAAGTTCGGTGTGTGCGTTGTGGTTCAGAGCCTGTGGTTTGGCTGATCATAAGTTTGAAAGGCTTTAAGAGAGCTGAATTTCCCTCGTTAAGGTGGAGCTGCAGGAATGATTCCTTGACTTCCCTTGACTTCTTGAAAAACACAAGACACCTATTCATTTCTGACGTAGTCTTCTTGCCATAAATCTCAAAATTGGTGACAAAGAAGTGGAAGAAATAGTAATAATAATAAAATAAATAAGTAAAACAGGAAAATAAGCAAGAAATCAAATGATTTCAAAGATATTTTTCTTTGAAATTGTTGTTATTTATTATTATTATTATTATTATTATTTATTTATTTACTATTTTTAAATGTTTTTTTCTTAATAATTTCATTATAATTTTTTATTTAATTTTGATAATAATTATTAAAAATTAATAATAATAATTAATAATATGAAAATTAAGAGTTTCTCCTATGAAAATTTCTCCTTTTTTTTCTTTTGTACATTTATCCCTTTTTTGTGTGCATTATTGTCTTTTTGCCCTTTTCCCTTTGTTTTTGTTTTTTGTTTTGTTTTGTTTTGTTTGTTTTTTTGTTTGTTTGTTTTTTTTTTTTTTCATTTTTCCGTCACCACTTTTGAGATTTATGTCAAGGAAACTACGTCAGAAATGAATAGGTGTCTCGAGTTTTTCAAGTATGAATATGAATTTTCTAGAAAAAAGTCTTTATAAGAAGGCGATCTAAAAATACAATTTTCATGGTGATACTATGCGCCAACTTTTCTGAAAAAATGTCATCTCCGAAAGCACCTATTGAGGAGCAATCCAGCTTCAAAGTGTCGTGGACATGGGTTGAATTTTGAACAAGTTTGACTTTGTTGCAGCGTATCTGAGCACGTATGGCGCAAAATGGAATGGAATGCCTCAATTCTAATAGAAAAAAGTCCGATCATTCCAATGGTACCGTCAGATTTGACCTTAGAGCCTCCGGTTACTATGCAACGGCCAGTTTGCCAAAAAAAAAAAAACAGAGAATCGGACTATGGTCAATAGGGGTCGTTTTAACCCATTTGAGGTGCGGAATCACAGGGCGAAATATTGCCCTTTATTTTTTGAACACCCTGTATATTATACAGGGTGTTTCAGGAGGAAACGTCAATACTTGCACATGTTGTACTACTAAGTAGGGCGAACCAAAATGACTTCAGAGTTACAGGGAATTTAGTGTTTTTTTAAGCCAAATCACCTCATTTCCACAAAAAGCGGTCTTAACGGACTAACCGTTCAACATACAACAAAATAAACTACATTTCTGAAAAGAGCACAAAATTTAACATTGGAAAAATCAGGAATAACATATTATAAAAATATCTTTATGTACGTTAAGTTATATTTGGAAAAATCGAAAAAGTGTTGAGTTGAATTTTCTTGTTTCTTTCAGAGGCGAATTTCGCTTAATCTTCAGTTGGTCGGGCATTGACCAATTATTGTAAAAACATGCCCATTATGTGAGCACCTTCTGGAACACCCTGTATATTATCTGCATATACAGGGTGTACAAAAAACGATTGGACAGAGAAAAACCAGTGAAGGGGCAACTGATTTCTGATCGAAATGACTATTTGCACTTTTCCGAAAATCCGCTTTGTTTCCGAGATATCCGCCATTTTCTGATTTTTTCAGAAACAGCTTGTTGCACACGCAGTAATCGATTCAATGGCAAAACTGATGAGCCCATTGGAAAGAGCACACAAATTCTATTTAAAGAGCCTATTTTCATCCAGATTAGACTACATTTACTACGTTTTGAATCAGCTTATTGGCGAAAAAACGTAATTTTCTGACCACATCACCATATCACCAATACTTCCGGAATTCAGTTTCCTCGCTAATAAGCTAATTCAAAACGTAGTATAGATGTTGTCTGATCTGGATAAAAATAGGCTCTTTAAATAGAAAATTTTGTGCTCTTTCCAATGGGCTCATCATTTTTGCCATTGCAACAATTATTGCGTGTGCAGCAAGCTGTTTCTGAAAAAATCAGAAAATGGCGATTATCTCGGAAACAAAGCGGAATTTCGGAAAAGTGCAAATAGTCATTTCGATCAGAAATCAGTTGCCCCTTCACTGGTTTTTCTCTGTCCAGTCGCTTTTTGTACACCCTGTATATATTTCTGCATATGCGAAGTATCATTTTGTCAAATTTCGTCTCCTGAGGCTACTTTAAGCCCGCCTCGAACTTTTACTTTGAAATTTCACGCTCTTCCTTCGATTTATTAGAAAAAAGGAATACTGACTGCATATGAGGAGTTTTCTAAAGATTTTTTAGTCTTTAAAAACCATGATTGGTGCAGAAATAAGGTGGGAAATTGTATGCCGAGTAGTAGCCGAGGGGTTATTGGAGAGGGGTCGAGGAATCACACATGCAACTCCCCCTTAACCGGGTCGGGTTGTTCAACCTACTGTCTTACGATTCCTTCAGCAGAAATTCGTCTGAGGCGAATCGATGCGGATTCCAAGCGTTTTCCTATATGTGAGTGATGTCCCCTTTTTTGCCGCTTGGCACTTGTTGGTAGACAAAAATTTCTCAGGTCACATGAATTTCAGGGGCCACACAAATTCTCCGAATTTTAGACGGTGGCCGCGCAATCGACTCGGTAGTCCAAGAAAAAGCTTCGATGCCTTTTTGTCCTCTCATGCAGGTCCGTTTTGGGTGGGGTCGGCTGCATTCCACAGTTGACCATTGTTTGAAGGACTCTTAAATCTCAATTTGAAACACTTTTCAAACATTGGTCCTGAATAGTCCACAAAGACCACTACCTAATTGCCATAACTACACGAAAAGAGAAAGAAAGGTGTGAAATTGGTCATTATTTTATCAGTGGACGGCGCGGCGCACCCTTCCAGGCCGCTATATGAGCAATCCAGGTTTATATATCGTTGGGAATAACGCGAAAAAATAATGAAAGGTTAGTACTTTCAGTGCTAATAGTGCAGCTCCGGGCGACAAACGAATAGACCTTAACTAATACACTTTAAACCGGAGCGATCAAACCCGACATTTCGTTCTAAAATCTCATTTTCCAGATTTTTCTGGGGGTGGAGATGGTTTTCTAGAGATCTCGATAAAAAGTTGACGAACGTTCTTCATGACATTACAAAACTGTCCAAGTTGACGAAGCTCTGCAACCAATAAGAACAGGGCAATCCATGGTCTGTCTAGACCTCTTGATGAAGTTAAATAAAACTTTCAAACATGAACGTGGTTGATGTCGCTAGTCACCTCGAATTTTCAACTTCCCGAGCGGCATTGATAGAACGTAATATGACCCCCGCGGAGTGCCTGGATAACTTCTACGGACTTTTCCTTGTTTTAAACTATATAACGCTAACTATACTCAAATCTATTTCATGTGGATGTAATACCCAGCCTTCAAGTCACGACGAAATGACATACTGACAAAATATACTTTTAAACGTAGTGAAATTGCCGCCCTTTTGGGTATAGACTCTTATATACGGTCGGTCGTAATCTTCGAAAATTTAAACGAATAAAGGCCAAACAACAATTGAACTTTATATTGCTTTGTCGCGTCCAGTTCAATTAGAAGGAAACACACAGATCTTACGATTAATAAAATGTCAACATTACATTCAGAACCATAACTCATCTTACTCATCCTGTCGTCAATTGAATGGAATACGTCTAACGACATCTCAAAAGAGGGAAGGATGGGTATACGTATTTTAAAGGGACGTATGTTAAAGGAATTATTGGATTCTATTGAAGAAACACTCGGACCGTTTTACCATTAATTTATTTAAACTTTTTTTTACTAACTAATCTCTCATTTTTTCGTGATTCCGAGTTTGACATTTCTCAAAATTCTGTCAAAGTCACGTTTCTTGGGTAAACGTATATACCGAGGAGAATAGAGAGAGATAAGAGCAAAGCCCTCGTTAGTGAAATACAAATATACTTCGAGAATAAATTAGGGCTGACGACGGTAGAAGGCAGAGCTGATAATGCTCACCTTAAATTCAAGCTAACTATTAACTAAGCCGACTACTTAGTTTTTGGGAGGTCCCATTCCGTTCATTACTCTATCCGGTCACGTTTCTAAATATATCGAATAATTATTTTTTCGTCATAAATCCTGAGGATTTACTTTTCATAACTTTTTCATAATTGAAGTGCTTTCAATAAGTCAGTATTCTGTGAAAGTGCATATAATGGGAATTGATTTATTGCTAATTACATGAACAATGTTTTAAATTAAATGCTTTAATTATTGAAAAAAGCACTGGCCGACCAGCGTGTTTCCAATTGAAAATTATGTATTTAAGCTTCCCGCTGAGTGGTATCAAATTTCGTGCAACCAACATTTTCTCTTTCCTCGGTTTTATTCTGGCAACAAAGAATCACGCCCCTCCACCTACCGTACCCATCATTCGGAGAGTTTCCAACGTTTATACGTGTTGTCATCGAACTAACGGACTATTCTGAACATGAAAAAAAAAAAAAAAAAAAAAAAAAAAAAAAAAAACCAAAGCGACCGCATGCCGAGAGGCCCTTTAAGTGAGCAACAAATGATAACAACTGTGTCAAGGCGGGGGAAAAAAAGAACGTGCCTTAGCATTCATCATTCTCCCATGATGATGGTGTGAGGGAGGAAAGGGAAGAACTTAAATTTGTGGGTTACGTGAGAGAGGTTTTTAAAAACTTACAAGGAGGGGGGAACAAAGAATATCTTGTACAAACGATTGTAATAAAAATAAGATATCGCTTTAGATTATATCGTGAAAAAGAGCCGATAGAAGTTGAGGGACGCCATGTATGAAAGGGCTTAAAAATCAAGGAACAAAAGCCTTGTAAATTCTCAATAGGTTCTTGATGACATCGTATGTAATTCATTAGGTACAAGTGAAGCTCCCCCTTTTCGTTTCCTGATTGACTGGCAATAGGTTGCTCTTCGTCCGAATATAAACCTTTGCTGCAGTTTTGTCTGACGCTCAGACACTTTTGCTTAGGTTCCATTCACTTTTAGAGATACTATTATGAGTAATCGCGAATCGGGGGATTTAAATTTTGGGCCGTATGAATAAAAAAGAGCATTACCTTATACTTGAATTATGTTCATCTGTTTATGAATGAAAATGACGATTTTTATTCAGAATTGTTGGTAATAATTATGCTTGAAAAAATGTAAGCATTAGGTCATGCTCTTTTTTATTCATACGGTTCTTTGCTTGGACTTTCGAATTTGCGTTTGTGTACTATTTGCACACATTTTCATTTTGACTCCTGTGAAAATCCAGGGACTAGTATGGTGTCACACTTCTCTTACGCTGAAGTCTCTAGGGACGATTCCAAAGAGGTTTCCACGTCTATGAAAAATACATGAAAAAAAAAGAACAAAAGGTGAAAGCATGAACAATCAATTTTGAACCATTCAAGGGACTCTCCTTTGTTTTTAGTCGAATTAGGAGGGCCCGATTTTACTACATAAGATAAAGGTCGTGGGGTTCGATCATTCGGTTCAAACAAGGGGGAATTACCCCCTCAAACACCCGTTCTCCTTAAACTTAAAGGGCTCACTTTTTTTTACCCATATCCATGGCGCGAGAGAAGAATTTATACGCTCTTGTAAAAATTGTTCTAAAGGCGATCTTAATCTTATGAAATGTGGTGTGAAAGAGTAAATGATGTCAGTGGAAGAGGGGTTGTTCATTTTTAACTTGTCAAAATACAATTCCCTCCCTCATCATCACGGATATGTTTTCAAACCGACTGAGAGACGAAATGCACAGATAAGAACAATGGAAAGAGAGCAAAGTGCATTGAGAATAAGTAATAGATCTGAAAATTATGACACGGTAACGAGTTCCAGTTATGATTGCTTTTTCTGAAAGATTGATTGGATCTGAAAGTGGCGAAGAGTGATGAGAAGATTCATTCTTTCAGACCATTTCAAAAGAGAATGCCAAGGATCGCGATAGGCCAGTTTTTATGGACATTTGGACACAATACGCTGAACAAAAAAAATAGCATGATCTAAAGACAGTCGGGCTTGGAAAGGCTGCTTTTTTAGCAAAAGAACTGTTGTTCTCATCTGCTCTGACACGAAAAGGCGACTTTGCTTCAAAATTGGCTATTTGACTCCATGTTCCATGAACGTTATTTGTCCTCAGAGGCTGACTTTTCGGCACACTGTGGATGATCATTCACATATACCTAATTATATGACCCCCGAAACACGCAATTCCGCCCAATATAATCTGATTTTGTAGAGAGAAATTCGCAGCGTCTTTAGAGACAGTCTGTACGGTTACATAATTTAAGGGTTGTAAATTCTTACTGCCACGCATTGACTTTCCTATAATTTGAGGCAAATCACGCTCAGAAATTTGATATCTCTTGAAACTCTTCAACAACAAATTGTCTTTAAAAATTGACCTCGTATACTTCACATCTTTCATTGGAAACTCGATATCACAACTTGGCTTGGATACCAATAATTTAGCCCCACCCCCACCCAAGAGCGAACCAGTGACATCTCTCAAGGGGGTAAGCACTTTCAGGTACCTACCAATTGCCAGTAATCAATAAATTGTTATTCCGATTTTCGACCCGTGCAAGTTCCCTATTTGCGACTAAAGCCCTGTTCACACGATGCAATGTTTGAAGCTTAATTGCATGCTGGAACATATGTTTTTAAAAAACCAGCATGCAATATAACTTCAAACATTGCATCGTGTGAACAGGGCTTAAAATTGAGAAAAGTCCCTAATTTACGGATAGAAGTGAGAAAAGGACCTAAGTGGCGGTTAAAATTGAGAAAAAACGCTGAATCGCCGCTAACACTGATAAATAAATAAAAAATAAGAAAAATACCTATCTAATGAGGAATTTTAACATTTAAAAAAAAAAAAAATTCGATGAGATACCTACTATATCAATTCTTCTATGTAAATAAATATAAATTAAAACCATTCTTTATTAACAAAAGTTGGCAAATTACAAATCCCGCCAAATCTAACATTTTCCGCAACGTACATGCACGCTGCGCTGTATTCTCCGTCCTCTTCAAGCCTCTAAATCGCACATTGGTTTATCCTCAAAGAGCTCTAGTAGAAAACAGGGCAAAGAAAGACATCAAACCGCTTCCCGACATAAACGGTACACGTGCATTTTTTCGGAATGCTTTTATGACGCAAACATGGTACCTGGCGTGTTTGAAGTGACCTAAAACTTCAAAACTCGTACATTTATTAAATTTTGGGTTATTTTACGGATTGATCCCGATGTAGTGTTTTATGGCGTTTTCCATTCATTGCAATACGCTCGTGTAGTGTAAGTTTTTCCACCCGTCCTCTCCGAATTGAAACATATGTTTATGGAGAGGACGCTGCACGGGCTGCACTGCACTTGTGTAGTGTGTTGAATGGAAATCGCTATTAGTAGGTATCTATTTTAGTATAAATTAGCCATAAAATAGATTTATGCGTAACTTCTGACCCATGAAACTTCCTCATCATCTACTAAAATTAGAAAATCGCTAATTCCTGGCGTAAATTGATAAAATTCACTAAATAGCGAATAAATTGTGGATAACGCAATCATTAAAAAAAAAAAACAAAAAAAAACGAAGATTTCACGGCCAAACTGAGAAAAATGCAATTTCACGACTAAAATTGAGAAAACGCCTATTCGCACCACGTTCACGTTCACTGTGGAGGATGCTGCGAACGGGCAGCGTACATGTTGGGGGGATGCCTCCACAGGATGCAAGTTTGGAACATGGTTCAAGGAACACCCGTAGGGAGCTGGCGGTTCACAAGCTGGCAACTTAGCTTCAAACAGAACGGGAGAAGGCAGAGTCGTTTGGTGACTGTTGGCGTTGAGTGGTTAATCACCTGATGATTGACATGCTACACGCTAATTGCTTCGTCGGAGATTGATAATGGGACGCAGTGCTCGAAACTAGTCTCGTAGGGAGGAAATACAATTCTTGAACTGAAGTCAGTAATCAATAACCCTTAAAAAGTGCAGAGCAGTATGGCTTTTTTTTAAATGTTGCCACACTGCTTGAACTACTACAATTGTGGAACACTGTCGTGCGAAAATCGTGCGTTTCTAAAAAGCGTGCAGCATCAAATACTTTTTAAATAATTAACTTTCGTCAAACTA
Source organism: Corythucha ciliata (assembly GCA_038030265.1). NCBI lineage: Eukaryota > Metazoa > Arthropoda > Insecta > Hemiptera > Tingidae > Corythucha > Corythucha ciliata. The sequence goes on along the minus strand of CM075942.1, from coordinate 40,802,130 downwards.
ACCTTGAGAAAATGTATGAACGGTTGAATTAGTCCTCAAGTTGACGATTCGCCCATGCTCAGGCGGCTTCGTCACATTGAAGTCAAGAGAGCTATCGAGGCCACCCTCGGCCGAAAGAATCTCTCGAGTAATGACGCCTCCAATCTGTCCTTCTTCATTCAGCCTCTCGAGTGTCGTCAACGGTTTGTTAATCGCGAGACTCGTCATAGCAGCTCGATACGATGACGAAGTTGACGTCATCTCTTGAACTCGAATGGTGAGCGAGTGAAAAACCTGAGTTTGACCGTTGGTGATCTCGAATTGAATGATTTCAAGACCGGGGAGTCCAGATGTCTGAACGTATTGAATTGAATCAGTTTCGAGGTCTTTAGCAGTGAACAACCGAGTGGGAGTGCCTGGATCGTCTCGTCTTTCTAGTCGACCTTGTTTGGTATGCGACATGACGTGAAATTCAATTTTGTTGCTGTCGTCTCCAGTTGACAACGGGGTCACTCGAAGGAGTTGATCACTCAGGACGAGAGTGGCTTTAGGGTGAATCGTCGGGTTTTCTGACTCAACGAAGATATTTGTTTTGTTATCCCGGATCGTTATGAAGAAGTTTTGATTCAAAAGAGTTCTGTGGTCGTCAGTCACGTCGAGAACCATGACGTCCATAAGACTCGCATTGTCGTTATGCTTGTAGTGAATTCTTTCCAAATTGACGTCTTCCTGAGTGAATTTATCGCCAGGCTGTAATTCTGTTGAATTGAAGAACATTACTCCGAACATAGGCGGATCTTTCACAACATATTTGAGCTGATTTCTCGCGATACCAGGAGCTTCGGAGTAAAGTTGGTCTTTAGAGATGACAACAGAACCAAACATACGAACCTCTAACCCTTTGTTGACGATTAAAGGAGAAAAATCGTCTATTTTATTCTCAATCCAAACCTCGTCCAACGATGTGAATTCACCGTCACTCGCGGCGATTATGAAACTATCAGCGCTTCCGCTACTGAAACTTTCAAAAAACACTTCAGGCAATTCGAGGGATGAAAAATTGGAAATGGAACCGTATTTTTTGGTGATGATCCCCTTGTTGGGTTGCCTGAGAATCCCTAGGGTGATGTGTTCATTCGGCGTGTCCAAGTCGCAAATGGAAATTATCTTGGCCAAAGGAGCAAATGTTGAGGTTATGTTTTGAATTTTAATGACAGGTGGTTCGTCGTTGATTGGTATTATGGAGACATGAACTTTTCCTGAGTCTTTTCTGAAAGGACTGGTGTCGTGGCATGTCACGATGAAGCTGTCCTCTGTGGGCTCAATGCCGGAGTGTACGGTTTGAGAGTACTCGACCTTCCCCTCAAGTAAATCTCTATAAGAGAAAGGTGAAATTTTCCCATAAATAGGTGAGTGGGTGACGTCGCAAGCGATATCCCTTTCGTCCGTGTCCTCGTCCTGAACTTGTAAATGATCCGTCGTCATTTTCACCTTTGAACCCTCCTTGACAGCCAATCGTTTCTTCACGTCGATTAGGGGAGGGAAATCGTCCACGGGGTTGACGATAACTTTGACGCGAATCACTCGCGAACTATTCGCGACACGAACGCTGAACCAGTCGGTCACTTTGAAGCGACCGGTTTCTTCGGCATCATGTTCATAGTAGATTTCGCCAAGGAAAAGACCGCTTGTGTTGAAGCGGTTGGATGGCTCGTCGCCGACGAGGATTTTCCCCATCTTGGGGTTGTCTTCCACGATGAAGTCCATGTCTGGATCATCGTCCACTCCAAGGGCCTCTTCGGTGATTTCGACAGTGCCGCCCTCAGAGACACGGAGCACCCCGACTTCTTGCTCCTGAAAAAAAAAAAAAAAAAAAAAAAAAAAAAAAAAAAAAAAAAAAAATTCTTCTAATATATGTTCAACTGGAGCTGATGCCCATATCCTTTTTTCAATTAACAGAATTAAACATTCGATCCATTTATGAAGGTACAATACCTATTCAATTTTTAACCCAATCGAATGATAAGTTTATGTTAGTCACGGCTCATTGACCTCGGTCAGTCTACTGAAATTATTATATCCGACAAGGGGGAACGTTTAATAGACAAATTACCTGGCTATGATACTGGTACATCAAAGGCTGGCCGCCTACGAGAACGCGTAGAACCTAGAAGCAGAGTATTAACTTACAGCGATTAATCACGAACCACAACAGCCTCAACTATTAACCGATTGACGTCTTTACGAAAATCATAAGCGACTAATAACGGGTTGAAGGCACAAAAGGAATGAAAATGGATGAAGAGAGGAGAATGGGAGTGTGTTTTGACAGTTGTTGACAATCATTAATTTATGGTCAAACTCGCCTTCTTTTTACCTTCACTTTTTTTTTAAGCTCGTCTTTTTTTTACCTGGTCCTTCAAGACATTTCCATCACCGTCGCTCACAGAGAATGGAACGTCGATATGAGCCGTTTCGCGTCCCATGGGTGGCTTATAGGCGACCCGACTTGAGTCAAGCATCATTTGACTGAAGGAGGAGAGTGGTAAACCATTCATTGGGTCGACGAAAAGCCCGACGCCCATCGGACTTATAGTGTAGATCAAATGGGGCGGCGACCACACGTCGACAGCTTTTAGACCTGTCACCAGCGTGGCTCCGGCAGGACTGGCGTGAAGTGGATGGTTGGACAAGAGTTTCGGTGGTTCAGAGTCTCGAAGTATTCGAATCTGAATTCACAGTTGTTCAAATTAATGATGACTGAGGCTCAAGATATGGGTCAAAGTTTACGTGTAAAGATTGAAGCGGTGAAACATTTGGAGGTTCAGCACTGTCAATCAATCTTAATTTTAGCACATCCACTCCTCCACCAATCGGCCGTTTCATAAGTTTGTACGTTACGCGCCCCTGCTCGACCTCAGTTTGTGTCCATTTATTTGTTTCCTCCTCCTCATCATTGTTCCTTCTAAGAAGTTGCTTCAAATTCACCAATCTCTCTTAATTACTGTTACCCCACTCATGCATACCTAATATAGATCTTTCCGATATTAACACTTTCCAAAAAGTATTTTATTTCATCGGAATTGCTGTCGGGATCTGTGACGGTCAACGAGCTCAATGACACCTCATTTTTACCCGTGATTATTTCCTTTGGACGGCCCAATAGCGGAGGACTTTTATCATCCGGAACGACATAAATTGGATAAGGAAAGGTCCCCACATCATCCAAATGAAGAAGCAAATGATCGAAATATCCGAATTTAGTATTTTTATAAGAAACTCTTCCTGTGAAATGGGTCGGAAATCGTTAAAAGTATTATGACATTTTTAACAAACAATTTTGCAACCAGAAAGCTTACCAGAAATCAAGTCTTGCAACGTGAATTTATCGGCCGGGCCTCTTTGGACGATTAATTCTCCCAAATAAGGGCCAGTCAACAATGTGAATTTGTAATTCGCAGAGTGCTCCACCCTAGGGAATTGATTGAGAGGGGTCGTCGATCCACCCTTGACCATAAATCCTTTTCGTGCGACTTTGACGAAAAATGAATACAGGGTGTAATCCAGGCAGGTCATGAGGACTTCGATTGAATTCTTCGAGCCTTCATCGTCGATCACCTACGAAAAGCAGAAGTCGGTGGGGGAGGGGGAGAACAGTGGACAGGGGAGGGATAAGTTGGGGTATACACACTCGAGTGGAATGAAGGTGTTATGTACTATCATTACTCCTATGATCGTGAGGGCGACGTTATTTTCAAAGCCTATAATTACAGGTTCTTTTTTCCCCCTATATAAAGCCTTTTTTGAAGGTAAGAACTTAAGAAGATGTCTCACGAAGGTTTTAGTTACGTTATATGAGAGAGCAATTTGATAAAAACCCTACCTGAAATACGGCCGTGGTGTTAAAATTTGACGAAGCTTCGATCATGATCTGCCCGGCGGACAAATCCTCTTGGTAGAAATGACCGAGAGGCTGGCTTCCACCATCGTTCGTGAAAGGCGAAACGAGCGTCACACCTCGCGGCAACGACACGGGTGAGAATATTAGGGCCCCCGAAGGAGTCGAATCATCTTCCACGCGCGTGTTCCAAAGGAGCTTGGGATGATGTAAAGGGACGTGCGGGGGACGATTAACACCTCCTTCGACGAAAATACGAAGCTGAAAATTAACACATAGCCAAGTATATTTCATACTAAGTTCTCACAATAATCCCCCCCCCCCCCCGAAGTTCTAGAATTTTGGGAATGAACATATTTGTGGAAACTATACGAATTACAACACATTAAGAAGATCTCGCGAGGTCGTGTTGGTAGGAGGAAATATCCCCCTCTACAGTAGCAGCATAATACTCATTCAACAAGAGCATAATACCCAATTTCTGGCACCCAAAATAATCCAGTTTCATAAACACTCAAAAATCTATGTGAAAGGAAAAGTTTACAGTTTCCTAACGGGTTTCGGTTTCCGTATTTTCCTGATAATCTTGGTAGCACCAAGATCCTAACTTGGTTGGTCCTAACTTCATAGGATTACTTTGGTCACAAGTGCTTCTTACAATACCTATACTATACAGGGTGGATCTGTATAAGTGTGACAAACTTTTTGGGTAAAACTACGTCAAAAGTGGAGTAAAATGGTACCTTCGGAAGTGTCCTAAGTCAATCCGTTCCGGAGTTCTGATTTTTTTTTGTATTTAGAAAAAGTAACCGAAGCTTGCTTCAAAACATCTGCGATTTCTCGGCTTATATCGCACCAAATCCATGCCATTTTCAGAAACTACAGAACATTTTTTTAGGATGGAGGCCATGTTATTGTTTGAAATAATCGTCAACACTAGAAATCTGGCGCTTTTACCATAAATTCACGTGACCTCCATAATTTGTACGTTTTACGAAAAGTCGCTGTACCCAAACGGCTTCCTCTACTCTACAGACTTTCGATGTATCACTAAAACTTCTCCGTCTCCTAAGCTTCCTTTTGGCGTGTTCACATTTCACGTTGCCACTGACGTTTCTCACGAAAATGCACAAAAACTGCATTTTTATGGAACATGGGCCATTGCCTACGACGTTCGTGAAGGGTGCAGGGAGATCGGCAGTAAGTGAGAACGATCAACAACTAATCACGATTATAATGACTAACATCAGAATTCAAATGGGTCGCTATTGGCAAGTATCACGATCAACTTTAAAAGGGATCAATTTTGTTGGTGAAAATGGGCCTTAGGCCCGCCGCAAATTCACCCAAGCAAAAAAAAACTGTTGAAAATTTAACTGTTTTACTGTTAACTGTTTTTTGACTGTTTAACTGTTTTTTGAGCTTTGGTGACCCACGCGTGGGCTCAATTTGCAGCGGGCCTAAATCACTTTAATACTTAAAGTTAACACCATTCACTTTAATAATTAAAATTAATTTGTTTACCTTACTTCGCTACTCATTTACATCAGCGGCCCATACACGTACAATAATATTGCGCAATAATAGGGGTTGTACAATAAAATTGAACGTTTGCGGGTTGTATTGATAGGTTGCACAACATAATGAACAACCTATTTTTTTATCCCTAAACATCTGGAAACGAAATATTGTACAAATTTATTGCGCAATATTTATTGTACGTCTACAGAACCCCTTTAATTAATTTTTATTCAGTTTTTTCCGTTCCCTATACTGATTATTTTATCTCTTCACAGGCAGTTCACGATATAATTTTAAATACCTAATGTAAGAAAAAATTACATGATGCGTTGATAATAAATACACGCTTCGGCTGCGGTCGAAATTATTATACATAATATACTTATTATCTTTATACTTATTAAATCTTATCTTCTTATGCTTATTAAAACGCAAAAACATTAGCCCTTAGAACCCAGTATGTGCCCCGCCATGTGGACATAGAATCGGTCATGGAATACTAGAAACTTCACTTGAACAAAAAATACGCCGGTAGAGTTGAAATGGGAAGGAAGGATTCGAGCTGACAGAATTTTCGTGCGTCATAATGTTCCTTTCTCCTACAAAATCAGTGAATAATTATCAACCAGGGAGTAATGTTATATCGCTGGAATAATATTATCTTAGATGAAGTTCAATAAATTGAGAAAAATCTTGTCGCCGGTATTCAATTAAATAAAAGTGATATCTTTCCGGACGACGATGGAAGGGCATATCCCAACACGATTCGAGTTTCGAGATAAAATGGGCTTCCCGGCGAGATTTGAACCCGCAACCTCTGGATTACGCTGCCAATTGCGCCACGGTGACGCCTTTGAGAGTCGTACACCGAGGAATCAGCTAAGCCGAACCCCACCCAGGGCCATTGTTTCTCGAACTCTAGGCGTTTCTCCTTATCACGAAGGTAAACCACGCCAATGTTATCATAATTATCTTGGATGAAGTTCGATAAATTGAAAGCGAAAGCGAAAAAAGCGTTCGCAACGCTTTGTTCCTCGTTCGCCAAACACAACTCTCGCGTAAAAAGACGCTTTCCTTACTCGTTGTGGAATAATACTATTACCCAGCCACGAAAAGGACCGTCGAACCCCACCCCCCAAAACATTACAATTTGGCCTCGAAACTGTCAATTTAACTTCAGCCCACGGATTTTCGGTACTGACTCTTTGATTGGAATTGTCAACTCAGAAAAACCCTGCATGTCGTCACAGCTGGAAATTTAGCCACAGAATCATCTTTCCCGGCCCCCCTCATCCATTTCTACCTTATGATAATGAATAGCATCAAAGCATGGGCCACGTCAAAACCGCCAACGACAAGACCACCAAGACTGCCTACGAGTATATTTGTTTAAAGACGAATGCGAGTTTCTCTGCGGAAAATGGCTAACTGGAAACTGTTAATTAGGCCGCAGAATCTGATTTGGTGGATACGCTTTCCGAGAATAAAATATAATCGGTCGTTTTTTGGCGTTTTTGTGGGATCGAAACTGAACATATATGGGCCCCGAAATTTATTTTTCATCAAACCGAGGCTATTGTTCTCTTTTTGACTATGTGAAAATGCGTATTTGCAAGTATATGCGTAAACCTCAAGTATTATGTGTAAATTTAGAAAATAAGTAATCAGTTTCCCCCAAATAATGGTACAGAAATAGGTATTGAATTTCCTGCCACTTCTCCGTACGCTTTGGACCAAAAGCGTTTTTTTGGAAAAATGCATCGTGGAGTCTGAGGATTATCTTAAGAGGGTAGCGGTGGCAAGGGCCCGCAATGCTTCTTTTCACACTATTTATGCGGCCTTGGAGCTTGATTTACCGGCGAAGTACTTCGTAGGCGGAATTCCGGTTCGTAAAATAGGGCTTATAATTAAGTTAATAGGTGTGTTGTTGAATCTGAACTCAAAACCATGGCTAGAACAACCACTGCTCGCTCTGTAATTTATCGAAGCCGGAGGCGGTGATGCAATTCCTGACCTAGTCTTCTGTTCCGGCCTGTCCTAGTTCTGGCCTAGTTTCTGGATTTTCATCAGAATCTTCTCAAATTCGGTATTTAGGTGTTTTAGAACCTTCTAAAATTTATTGTGATGTCAGTTAAGGGGTAAAATTTTTTTTCAACCCCCTTCGTCCCCCTTCCAAATTAGGGGATGATTTTTAGATTTTCATCAGAATCTACTCAAATTCGGTATTTAGGGGTTTTAGAACCTTATAAAATTAAATATGGCGTCAGTATGAAAGATGTATAAGAGATCGGCGGTGGCATAAATATTCTAGAGGCAGCTATCAAACATTGGACAAGAAAAATGTATTGGAAATCCTCGACGATTTAAATATTCTGATTCATATCCTATGAATGTCAAATTAAATATGTATACAAATCAGATTAAGGGGAACAATTGAACGTATCAGGGAGCATAAAAATGAACGTCAATATTCTGGGGGCAGCAAATTTGAACGACAATAATTTAAGGGCAGCAAATTTGAATGCTAATATTCTAAGGCAGCAAATTTGAACGTCAATATTCTAACGGTAGCAAATTTGAATGCCAATATTCTGGAGGCAGCAAATTTGAACGTCAATAATTTGAGGGCAGCAAATTGGAATATCGATATTCTGGGGACAGCAAATATAAACGTCAATATTTTAAAGGCAGCAAATTTGAATGATAATATTCTAAGGGGCAGCAAATTAGGACGTCAATATTCTAACGGGAGCAAATTTGAATGCCAATATTCCGGAGGCAGCAAATTTGAACGTCAATAATTTAAGGGCAGCAAATTTGAACGTCATTATTCTAACGGTAGCAAATTGGAATGCCAATATTCTGGAGGCAGCAAATTGGAACGTTAATAATTTAAGGGCAGCAAATTTGAATGCTAATATTCTAAGGGCAGCAAATTTCAACGTCAATATTCTAAGGGTAGCAAATTTGAATGCCAATATACTTCCAAGCTCTATATAAACCCAGGCAGCTATACAAGTCCAGCTTCTATATAAAGTCCAGCACCTTTTTACACGTCCAACTTCCAACTTATATTCAAGTCCAGCACCTACAAGTCCGACCACTACCCACAAGCCCGAGTTCCATCTACAAGTCCGACTTCTACTAAAAAGTGCGAGTATGAAACGGTAGCGAACCTCGTCTTATATACTTATTAAAATCCAACTTCCCCTTGTCTTATTATATGCTTACTAAAGCGCACTTCACTCTCTCACTCGTCTTATATGCTTACTAAAGCGCACTTCACTCTCTCACTCGCATCCACACTATTCCTGATCCCCCTTGTAATTCTAATAAAATGGTAGCCATTGGACCAATGGGCCAACAATGGACCATTTTCCGAAAAAATAAAATAAAATACGTGGAAAATGAGTTATTAGGGTGAAGTGATCGCGAAAAAGCTCTTCTTTTTTTGCCCCACTCCCATGCATAAAAATGAAAAGTTGAAAAATAGGGATGTGACGTCACAACACTGTAAAAAGAGGCTAAAGTATTAAACTATAGTCTGTCCACTTAGTGATGGACTTTCGAACGTGTTGCTTCATTTCGATGATTCGATTTGTTCACTCCCACCACATATATTTAAAGAAATCAACAAAAAACTTTTAATACGGGCACTATGGTTACGTATAGACGCAACACAGTGATCATTTGTTCTAAAATTATTCCCGTTGCGTTATTTTAAGAAGAAGGGGTAAAGGGGAAGCTCATTTCACTAAATTCGGGGGGCGGGCGAGAGTCCATCCCTAAGTGGACAGACTATAGCCACAAAATATCGTTCAATATTTTTAAAAAATGCTTCACAACAAGGGAGAAAACATTTACCACTATTACTTTTCAAAAATTAAAAATTGAGGGTTGTAGGTGTGAGAGTGTCCAATGGAGATATTGAAGGTAAGAAAGATCTCTCCCGCTTATTTATAAATAATTACTTTTTATTAATTACTCTTTACAGTGCAGCAAAGTCATAGGCCCGTTTTAGACGAGAAAGTCTATTGTTCAAAACTATGTTCAATCTGAACACAAACAGACGGTTTGAGGCAGGGAACATCTGTCAATTTTTTTCAAAATGTCTATATACTTTGATCAAAAAACTTACTCGTCTGAAAGGGGCCATACAGTAGAAAACTAAGTTATTCAGCTCGAAATAAAAAGTGATTACCAAACGTGGGTTTGAAATTTAGCTCCCGTTAGATCTCACTACTGTCGCCTTGAGACATATGTGGGGTCGAAATAGATTTCGAAGAGAAAATAAATTATCCTTTTTTAAATTAAAAAATGGCCAATTCTGCCGAAAAATAGCGAAATAAACGATCTTGAGTAATTTTGAAAGGGGCACATCGAAGACATTTTTCCGGCCCTTGGGAAGTCAGTTAAGCTCAGATTCGGTGTGAATAAATGGTGGAGGATTTTTTTTTTTTTTGGACAAATCAAAAATCCCAAATCAAAAAAAAAAAAAAAAAAAAATCCCCGTTTCCCACAACTTGGAGAAGCTGATGGGGCCACATAAAATTGTTAATTCGTGACGAAATGGCTAATCCTGCGGCAGATAAAAGTGAGCTCTTTCCGAATCTGTTTTCAAAAGTTGCAGAAAGTCACCAGGGAACCGATTGCATCACATTTAGAGTAGAAAAGTGATGTGAGGCTAATATCTCGAAGAGCTTTGATTTTCGGACCACGGTGCATAGGGTATTTTCAATCGCAAACGATAATTAAGAAAACAAAACAGTATTTCTAAGGCCCTCCACGCACGAGTCGTCGGCCATACCAATGGTACAATAAATTTCGCGTCCTCCTCGACAACGTCGGGTTATTTAGCCGTATAGTTCACCTAGGAAAAGCCAATCACCCTTTCGAAGATCATCTCCCCACCCCACTGGTATTTTATAATTTATTTTCACGGAAAACCACCGGTTTCAACCATTCCTGGCCATCCTCACTCCTCAGTACATACTGATTAAAACATTTTTGTGATAACATCACAGTCAAACTCACAGACTAATAACACGTCAATACGTCAATACACGTCAATTTCAGTTTTAGCTCGAACCTTGGACGAGTGAACATCTCTTGCCTGCATCGAACGAGTAACACCCTAATCAAGGAAGCGTCTCTCTTCCGATAAGTTTTTATTTTATTTCTCTTTGTTGTTTCTCTTTCATTTCTATAGACAGGAACTTAACTTAACTCTAAGTATTAATACTTCACAAACCGAGATGAGTGGGGTAGACGGGGGGAAACCCCCCGATACCGATGTTAATATGGAAAGTGTGGAAGCGTTACATACGGGAAATACTCCTATTGAAACGGGCCAAAGAGTGGAAAAAGAGTAGAAATAAACAAAACTGACCATGTTAAGAACAAAGAGCAAACTCGTCTCTCTTTCTATTACAATCAGACGGATAACGGTCCGTTTATTCTTTATCTGGAAAGTAAGAATGAAGATAAAATGGGAGTATCACGTATACATCCAATGTCGATCGGAAAATTAATTTTCGAAAAACATCCAAACTTGTCAGAAAAAATTGTTTCTATAAAAAAAAGCGGGTGAAATAGAATTTCAATCGAACTCAACAATTATGCATCGGCTAACTCACTTATGGATTCTTCGGTCATAAAAGAAAATGGGTTTAAAATGTACGTTCCTCATCACCTCGCTTGTCGTCGTGGCGTAATACGAGGTGTAGATAGAACGTTAAGTGATGATGAAATTAAAGAAGTTGTTCGTGGTCCTTTGGGTGAAAAGCTCGATATCCTTTTTGTCAAACGTTTTTTCCGTCGCGTTAATTCTGATGCTGGCTCTTCCTCAGTGCCATCATATTCAGTTTCATTTACCATAAGAGGACAAGTCCTCCCCTCTCATGTATTCATTCACCACGTGATCTGTGCAGTCCATCCTTATGTTCAAAAAGTCGTTCAATGCACCAAATGCCTTCGTTATGGTCATTTTAGTGATCAGTGTAAAGGATCTACTCGTTGCGCGAGATGCGGTGATTCACACGATTCTAAAGAATGTCATAAAGACAGGAGTAAATGTATCCATTGCGGCGGCCCTCATTCGGCTACAGATAGGAATTCTTGCTCTCAGTTCGGAATAGAACAACGAATTAAAAAAGTGATGAGTGAATCAAATATTCCATACTATGAAGCCAAAAATTTCGTTACCGGAAACAGTTTTGCTGCTTTGTCCAAAGCTCCTCCATTATATAGCACAAAAGAATTTCCTCCTCTTATCCGGAGTAATGTAAACAATATGCCACAAAGACTTGCCTCTTCCAGCTCTTTTCCTAGATCTACTAAACGTCTACGCTCTCCTTCTCCCGTTAAATTCAAACACACAGAACACATTAATAACTATACTAATAAGAATATTTCCGGTGGCTTAGTTCGTTCTAACCCTCATAGCTTTTCACCCTCAACGTCTTCCTCATCTCTTCTAAATGTTGCTAATCAAGAGTTTCTTACTATAATAGAGCAGTTGCTAAAATCCCTAGGTGTTGACACATCAAAATTCACAACCGAAGATATTAAAATTATGCTTCGTGAAACACTAGAAAATCAAAATAAAGATTATCCGAATCCATAAGTATACAGGGTGGATCCGTATAAGTGTGACAAAAATTTTTGGGCAAAACTACGTTAAAAGTGGAGTAAAATTGTACCTTCGGAAGTGTCCTACGTCGATCCGTTCCGGAGTTAAGATTTTTTTTGTATTTAAAAAAGTAACGAATGCTTGCTTCAAAAAATCCGCAATTTCTCGGCTTACATCGCACCAAATCCAAAAAGTAATGCCATTTTCAGAAACTACGGAACATTTCCTTTAGGATAGAGGCCATTTTATTGCTTGAAATAATCGTCAACACCCAGAAATCTGGCATTTTTTCCATAAATTTACGTGTCCTCTAAAATTTGTCCGTTTTACGAAAAGTCGCTGTACCCAAACAGCTTTCTCAACAGATTTTCGGTATATCACAAAAACTTCCCCGTCTTCTAAGTTTCCTTTTGGCGTGTTCACATTTCATGTTACCACTGACGTTTCTCACAAAAACGTCACGAGAATGCACAAAAACCGTGTTTTTAAGAAACATGGACCATTGTCTATGGTATTCGTGAGGGGTGCAGGGAGATCGGCGGTAAGTGAGAACAGTATATTTTACCATGGAGAAGGCAAGAGGCATTCGATTTGACCCCTTCCCCCACCAGTGATTCATTAAATTGTCGCCATTCAATGGGGGGGGGGTATAATTGAATGCCGTTTGCCTACGATATCTTCTCCTTCCTAAAATATTCTGTCCTCCCTTCCTAAAACAGTATTTTGACAGAAAAATATAGGCAATTGCCTATGTGCCAGGTGCCAACAATATTCGTGAAGGGTGCTCAGAGATCGGCAGAAATGGATGGGGAAGGGGTCAAATTGAATGTCTCTTGCCTGCGGTATCTTCTCCATGGTAAGATATCCTGTTCTCACTTACTGCCGATCCCTTCACGAATACCGTAGACAATGGCCCATGTTTCGTAAAAACACGGTTTTTGTGCATTCTCGTGACGTTTTTGTGAGAAACGTCAGTGGTAACATGAAATGTGAACACGCCAAAAGGAAGCTTAGAAGACGGGGAAGTTTTTGTGATACACCGAAAATCTGTTGAGAAAGCTGTTTGGGTACAGCGACTTTTCGTAAAACGGACAAATTTTAGAGGACACGTAAATTTATGGAAAAAATGCCAGATTTCTGGGTGTTGACGATTATTTCAAGCAATAAAATGGCCTCTATCCTAAAGGAAATGTTCCGCAGTTTCTGAAAATGGCATCACTTTTTGGATTTCGTGCGATATAAGCCGAGAAATTGCGGATTTTTTGAAGCAAGCATTGGTTACTTTATTAAACACAAAAAAAATCGTAACTCCGGAACGGATCGACGTAGGACACTTCAGAAGGTACCATTTTACTCCACTTTTAACGTAGTTTTACCCAGAAATTTTTGTCACACTTATACGGACCCACCCTGTATATACTATATTTTCTATAAATGGTTCTTCGTCTGCATATTTTTCAGTGGAACGCTCGATCCCTTGCATCTAAACTGTGTGAGGCCGAGAGTTTTCTGAACCAAGAAAGTTTTGATATAGCAGCAATATCGGAAACATGGTTTAAACCAAATCATACGTATAAAATCAATGGATATCAATTAGTTCGTAATGACCGGTCTGATGGCAAAGCCGGAGTTGCCATTATAATCAAACAAAACTTGAATTTTAGAGTTATTGATAATCTGTATCACATTGATGGCTTGATGACCGTGGGAGTGTCATTAAATCTTCTGTATGGTGGCATTCTTAATGTAATTTCCCTATATAACAATCCAGTCAACAGTATTAGTCAACACCATTGGGAAGCCTTCTTTAACTCGGTTCCACATCCTTCTATAATTCTTGGGGATTTCAACTGTCACAATACAGCATTTGGTTCGACATTTTCCCAGAAAAAAGGCGTTGATCTTCTTAACGCAGCAAGCTCTTCCAACCATATCTTTTTAAACACAGGAGCTCCCACTTGCATAAATTCTCCAAATCCAAGTAATCTATCCGCAATTGATTTAACTTTCTGTTCTTCCGGAATTGCTCCCTATTTCACGTGGGAGGTTATTCAAGACCCAATGGGATCTGATCTTAGAGTATATATAAACAGTAGAGAGATAGTTGGGCTGCGCGTCACGAAAAAAGTGAAGCAAACACCTCGGTCACGTGACTGAGGTCATTACTTCCCGCTCTTTTTGAAAAGCTTGAAGGTTCCATCCAAAGGGGGCTGCATTTTGTTCTTATAAATCTTTCACTTAAAATTCTTGAGGAGTCCATGTGTGATGAAACTTGAACTCTTTGTTCAGAGCATTTTTAGTAGTAACGCCATTACTCGGTGCTTTTAAGGCTAAATGCACGTCGCGTATTCCTCATTTTAATATTGATCCCGTGAAGCAATTTTTCAATCTGAAAACTGGATTCTTCTTCTTTGAGTATATCATAGAAATCCAACCAATTCTCATGCACCACATTTTGTCACAACATGATGAAATTGCTAAAAAAAAAAAAATTTACACACATTTGTTTGGTTGCATAGACTCCACAGAACGTTAACATAGAGCTTGTAAACGGGCCTTAACGAGCCTTTATACGCGGTTGGCCATGGTTTTCACGAGTTCCACACGGGTGTTTGTGTTTCATGGGGAACTTGCATGAATGAAGGAAATCAACGGTAGTTGCAGCCTGATTGATGCATCTGGTGATTTTTAAATAAGTTTCAAAGTTCTTCAGGAGGGGATGAATGGAGCGAGGGGAAATGACGTCAATGTTTGGATGTGAAGCATTTGAGAAATGTTTTGTTTACAAATAACAAGAAAAAATGTCCCAAAGAAAACACGTTTTATCCCCTCTTCCCCACACCATCCATTTCATTGAATAGTCTTGGACGTAACCAAGCCCCCTCTCAAAATTTTCAAAAATTCGCTTTAAAAAAGCCCTTGATTGATTTCAACGTTTAATGTGAGCAATTGTCTTGTTGAAGAGCCCTCTTCAAGAAACACCATTGCTTGAAAAATGTGCAAGTTCTCCATTGTTTGAAAATGGCACATTTCAAGGTAAATATTGGAAACTATTAGGAATAAAAAAATGTTGTTAAGGAAAAAGTTGTGACAAGTTTCACCTGTTATTTATTTCAAGAAGAAATTGAATGTTTCATTTTCAAGCAAATTAGCTTCTGGTCTGAAATTATCCATGTGTTCTTAGGTGTAAGATAATAGCCATTGACATTGAACGTAATAAAATGAAATCCCAGGTTGAAAATAAGGAAAGAAGTGGACTAGTGGAAAATGAGCAAAGGAAAAATGAGACAGTAGGGACGTTAAAAGAACGGTCGAAATGCAAGAAAGATGGATAGACAAAGGAAAAACGGAAAAAAGAACAACACACAAACGACAGCAAAGCGAGCAAACCAGAGCAAACAGAGCAACGGCCGAGTTATTGATACAGGTTACTCAAGTAGGTTGCAAAGCAACTTGGAGCGAAAACAAGGTGAGGGGGAATAAACACCAGTCACGTGACTGAGGTCATTTCAGAAGATCCTTGCTTCAATGCGCAAAGGACAAAAATCTCTCTAGTGTTATATATACTCTAAGGATCTGATCACCTCCCGATTCGTGTAAGCTCGACGTTATATACACCTAGTTCCACAGTATTTCCTACTTTTAGAAAGTGGCGATCGGATAGGGCAGATTGGGATAAATTTCGATCACATCTGTCAGATAAGAATAGTGCTACATATGAGGCACTGGTCAAAAATATCAATGAAGCTTGTGAAGTATCGATGCCTCTTCGCTCTAAAAGACCAACAATAAAAAAGTACCCAGTAGAATGGTGGAATCAAGAATGTTTGCACGTCACGAAAGAGAGAGCGAGAGCTTATAATGATTACAAACAAGTTCCCAATTTAACGACTTATTTAACTTACAAGAATCGAAGTGCTCGTGCTAAACTAGTATATAAAAGAGCTAAACGTAAAGCCTGGCGAGAGTATTGCGATAGCTTAAATAAAAGTACCCCCATTAAAGAAATATGGTCCAAAATCAGAAAACTAAAAAATCCAGCTCTAGTACAGAACCCTATCACGCCTGGTGACTGGTGTGAAGAATTTTTACAAAAACTCACTCCCGACGTGGTATCGCCACAGAGAAGTTTTGATAGCCCTAGAACCCCAAAAATGTCAAATATGTTAATTAGAAATGTCACCATTACTGAATTGGATTGCGTGATTTCCAATACTATTAATACGGCACCAGGCATGGATAACATTGATTACCCTATAATTAAAAATTTACCTGTCTCGTCTAAACTTACTATGATACATACTTTCAATGAAGCCATAGAAACAGGTGAAATCCCTCCTGACTGGAAAAACTATTGTGTCACACCCATACTTAAACCAGGCAAAACACCAAATCTTGTGGAGTCGTATAGACCTATTTCCTTGTCATCTTGCGTCTTGAAAACATTCGAAAGAGTGCTCAAGCACAGGCTTGAATACTGGCTCGAACATAATAAAATTTTCCCGTACAGTCAGTTCGGTTTTCGTAAGGGCAGATCCTGTCTCGACAGCATCACTCATTTAGTCACCGACGTTTATCACGCGTTTTCAGAAAAACAAACTGTCTTGGCCTTAATGTTAGATGTTTCTGGAGCCTTTGATAATGTTAATCTAACAACTCTGGCAAATCAAATGCTCGATATAGGTATCTGTCCGCAATTTGTCAAATTAGTGTTGTCGTTAACGAACAACCGGATCATTCAATTACTCGTAAATGACAAAATGCTAGGTCCTCGCATAGCTCAACTTGGTTTGCCACAAGGAGGTATTCTAAGCCCACTATTATACGCCATTTATGTGTACGCGATAGAGAAATTCTTACCTCCAGGTGTGCGTATTCTACAATACGCTGACGACGTGTGCCTCTACGTGGTAGCCTCGTCACCCACAATAGCATTGCCAATTCTCGAAGAAGGACTTAAAGCCCTTCGGTGCTTTTTGATTAACTTAGGCCTTGATATTTCACCTTCTAAATCGACTGTAATCCCTTTCTCACGCTCCAGATCATTCCCTCTCCCAACAAGCATTACTATGGATGGCCTTCTGTTTCCTGTTGACTCTGAAGTTAAATTTTTAGGAATTTATCTAGATCGTAAGCTAAATTGGTCAAATCACATTAACAATATCGTAACAAAGGCAGAGAAATTCATAAATGTGATGCGTATGGTTTGCAATCACAGGTGGGGTGCTGATCCTGCCACAATGTTGACTTTCTATCGTGCAACCGTTCGTTCTATTTTTGATTATGGAGCGATATTCTATGACAATGCAGCTTATACCCATTTGCGTAAACTAGATGTGGTTCAATTTCGGTGTATTCGACTCTGCCTTGGGCTACTCAAGTCAACCCCTGTAGACGTACTGTTGAGTGAAGCTGGAGAGTTTCCACTTGGAATTAGACGATCGATTTTGGCAGATAAGATGGTGCTGAAAATTAAAGGCCTTTACCCATCTTTGTTTGCTAAAATATCAGAGTTGAATCTAATTGATTTAACCACCGCTTATTGGAGTAAAAAGAAATCCCCTTTGTTGACCACCAGTTTCCGGCGAACGAATAAAATCAGCCATTCGATTCACTCGGATTGTTGTCTTCCCATGTTTAATATACCAGGGCCAATTTTTTCGTGGTTCCTACAGAATGGGTTGGATATCGAAGTAAATTATTTCAGTGGCTCTCTTTTGCCATGTACCCCCACCTTCATCGTGCCCGAATCACAAATTACGTTATTATATCCGGACCATTATCAGATTTTCACAGATGGTTCTGCATCGAATTTGGGAGTATCCTGTGCAATTTACGACCCAAGAACTCAATGTCGTAAACAATTTTTACTAGATCCCAACACCTCTGTTTTCATGGCTGAACTGGTGGCCATATTTGAAGCTATTAAATATTACGTTGAGGCAATAAATCACAATAAATTATTAATCTTGTGTGACAGCAAAAGCGTAGTTAGTACATTTGAAAACATTAAAATGTCGTCGAAAACTCACAAGACTATGATAGAAATAATTAAATTATTGTTCGATATAAAGGAGGAAAATAAATCGGTATCTCTAATGTGGATTCCGGCCCACAGGGGTGAAACGGGCAATGAAAATGCGGACATATTAGCCAAAACCGCCCATACCGATTCTTCGGCTGTAAAATTGAACTACACATTCCCTTATTTTGATTTCTTCAAAAAAATTACTCCCATCCATCTTGAAGATTGGAATCAGACTTATGTGTCCTCAAATAAGGGAGCATTTTATAAACAAATATTCCCTCGTGTTTTAAATAAAACTTGGTTCTCTGAAAGTTCTCTATCCAAGGACGGAGTAAAAAGCATATGTAGGCTGAGAACTAATCATGGTCTTTGTCAGCATTATTTATTTAAATTGAATTTAACAACAGCTTCTGAATGTCCGACATGTCAGGAAACGGGGACGCTGGAGCACGCAGTGATGGTCTGCAGACAGTACGAAGGATCTCGAAATATGTTTTTCAGCAGACTTCCAAGTCTCCTCTGCTGTCCATTTAATTATTTAACTATTTTAGAATCAAGTTGCCCATCAGTCTACAAACTCCTGTATGATTTTTTAGAAGACAGTCACCTTGTAGTTTAAACCCAGAAAACACCTCTGGCTATGGTTTCCTAACTAATGCCAAATTAAAAAAAAAAAAAAAAAAAAAAAAAAAAAAAAAAAAAAAAAACACGTCAATACCAAGCGTCGGATATAGAACTTTAAAAAATACCTTCTTGTGATGGAGAGACAAATTTTCAGCCATAAAAACTCCTCAACAACGCCCACTACTCAAATGACCCCCTCCAAAGACGTTTCCCGGAGCCTTTTTTCGTTCGATTTGAATTTGTCTCCGGTTGGCGGGGGGGGGGGGGTCGAGAAAAAGTCGTCGAAGATTTATCCGGGGAATGAGTTTTTGGATTTTTAAAAAAAATGGTAATTTCGACAGAGAAACTCGCTAAACGCAAAACTTAGCCGAACAATCTTACCGTTTTGCGAAAAAAAAAGAAAAAAAATTAAGCGATTTGGCCTCGAAAAATGCATTCTTGGTGAGAAAACTATAAATTTAAGATGTGACTATTCCCCACAAAAATCTGTGCTTTCCGCTCTTTGAAATCCGGAACTTATAGGCTTATGGAAACCATCGATATAGTGCCTAGAAAAGGGAATTAGTAACGTTTGGTACCCCCCTTGAAGTGGGCTATTATACTCAGTCACAAAACGGTAGATTTGGTGATAGAGTACGGCAAAGAATGGATTATCTACCCAAAAATGTCATTTCACTAGCAAAATATCTTGGCCCCGAAACCATAAATTGATTTTGAACCTATACGTCGCTAACAATAAGTTTCTTTCTTGAGGCCTTGACGTATAGGAAATAGGGCTGATTCTGGGGCCGTGGTATAGGAAATAGCGCCACCAAATCTGCCAGGGCGCATATCTTGACTATAGCTAGAGAACTTCATCCCTTTAATTTTCCCCCTATAGTAGCCGTGGTTGAGTGCTGAGTTTTGTCCCGGGTTTTCGCCTTTCCTTCCTCTATTCGACCCTTTTTAACATTTTTTTCTTAACTTCCATTCCCGTTATTCCTTTCTTTGCCATCGCATTACACAAACGGCTCCGATCGTTTACTTTCGGAGACTGGTTTTTGAAGATCATTACCCCTTGAGATCAGTTTTTTGAAGAGAAAACCCATTAGAATTGATTATATTCAGAGTCAATCCAGGAAAAGAGGGGTTTCAGGAGCTAAGCCAGTGAAATTGGTTTTTGAAAAGCCGAAACCGGGTTTGTGTTTTTTATGTGAGCAAGCGCGCAATTTTTTTCTTCCAGAAACAACCCCTGAAGTTTGGGGTTTTTATCGATTATACCCCACGAAATTCGTTTTTTGAAGAGGCACACCAGTGGAATTGGCTCTATACGGAGCATTCCCCCCTCTTTTATCATACATTTTTCGCTTCATTAAAGCAAATATAGCCTACAGGGACCACGAAACTACTGATTTTTTCCCCGAGAAACATTCCCACGCTCAAAATATCTGGCATCTGACACCGCAGTTTGACTATTTTATTCCAGCGAAAACGTATGTTTTGAGATGCACTCCGCAGTTAAATAGGGCACGGTCCTTCCCTGCCGCTGATAAATCCAATACGATGTTACAAAATTGAATAATTATACTTTCAAGATTCCAAGACTCCGATTCGGAGACTCCAGAGACAGGAGAGAATTACGCACCTTCATCACATCGCATGTAGATCACATTATTAAAAATTTCTATGTATAAAAATTTTGTAGAATGAAATACTGATCGAGAGATTTGCGCGTTGGGGGAAATCACTAGCCTACCAAATTTTTGTATTAATTGCCAGACTATTGACCCACGTAGTCCTATATCTCTCCCCCCAAATGACATTACATTCTCCAATGTATGACAATTGATTACGTGTCTTCTTTACAAAATCACACCATTTTTATTAGCGATTCACGAAGTTTCATTTTAATTTTAAAATTGTTTATCCGTTTTAAATAAAAATAATGTGAAATGAAAAAAAATAAACACATATAAATGCCTACATGTAAAAGTTGAATTTTTACATGTATGATCTTGCTCTTACCTGAATATGATGAACTCTTCTTGGATGGAAGAGTGTTATGCGAAGAATCGCTGTGTCAAACGGATGAGCGCCGGCGAAGTGTCGGTACGTCACCGAGCCTTTTAAATGGCTACACGGGTACTCGAGAACCCCAGGGCGACGGGTCACCAGAGCGCCGTAGCGAGGTATCCTATGCACAAGGATCAAACAGTCGCGAGCCCGCCAATTTCCACCGGGTAAATTCTCTTCAAGGGAAGCCGTGCCACCGGGTCGAGTGATTCGAAGCGGTTTGAGAGTGAAAGCCGAGGGACTCGGTTTTTTTACTCGAACGTACGTTCGCTCAAGACGATTCCCTTGGACAATGTAAAATCCGAGAGTTTGACTCTTGTCGCTTCCGAAATGAGTGTAAGTTAGATTGTGGCCGCATGACGACACGCGCGGTCTAACCATTCCAATTGAGTCGGTGACGTGAGGGATGACTTTCACCGTACAATTTTTCGGTAGTTTGACATAGTCCGACAAATTAAATATTTTCTCTTCTCCTCTGTATATTTCGAGTTGTCTCGTCGGTTGTCGAGTGCCCTCAACGGTCACAAGAGCGAGAAACAAAAACAACATCTCGTCTACCCTTGAACAGGATGACTGAACCCCTGCACCCGGGAACTTCGTCTAATAAACTGTTTCATACGCTCACACGTTTGCCCCTCCCAGGTAACAGAGCCCTTTGAAAAGGGCCTCTTTTGACACCTTATGAAACTTTCTATTATTTATTGTCTCTACGGGGTTTTCTGTAATTGAGTAGCGTGGGTGCCAATAAGATGTGTCTTAATTTTTAACAGGATACAACAAACAAATCGGAGGAGCGATGGGATTTATTTGTATTGTGATGTAATTTTAAAAATATACGAGTTCAACGTAATTTCCCGTTCCTACTGACAGGAAATAAGGTGGGATTAGAATGAAACAAGCCTTCTTCGATTTATTACCATAACACAAACTAGAGTCCTCAATAGCTTCATATTTGTATACCAAGCCCAATCCAAATGTCACCCGCGACTCTAATTTGCAGCCAAGCTTCAGGGTAAATTCAGCATATAACCACATGGCGAATCTCTAGGGAAACGGGAAAAAAGAAAGCCGCATTCAAATTGATTGATTTAATTTTCTTTCTCGCTTGGCAACTTTTCTCGAGGGTCTTCCCTCATCATGGAAGAGAAATTGATATCAGCGGTATTCAAAAGGAGACCCATTTGGGATCCGCAGGACCCTTTACGGCGTAATTCGAGAGTTTTATCTGAGTTATGGGAAGATATTGCTGATGAGATTCAAGTTGAAGGTAAATTAGAGATGTATGGTGAAGAGTGACACACGGAGTTGGCGATGGGCCTCATGAGGCCGGCGAATACAACACGTGTTTATAAACTTTTAAAAAAATTAAACTGTACATTATTGTTTTCAATTTTACAGTGAAAACGGCAAAGAAAAGGTGGAAAAATCTGCGAGCTTATTTTGTCAAGGAAATTGAGAAATTACATAGGCCTAGAACTCACGTTGCGGTCAACCACACTCGTTCTAGCCCTTGGAGTTATTTCACACAACTTTATTTCCTCAACGAAATCGTTTCCCCGTCGATTGTGAACAAAGACATTAACCCATCAGAATCTCGCGAGAACAACTACTGTCAAGTCAAAAACGAATCGTCACCCGACGAGCGGGTAAACGTCAACGGAGACGCAAACACACCCCCCGGCTGTCTACTACCTGACGGGCATTTAATACTGAAAAGTGAGTCGACGACAGCAGTTACTCATCAATCAACGCCAACCACAACGACGACGACAACTACATTCTATTCAAATCGCGACGTCATTCGAATCAGAAAGCGCTCGCGAGCCGAAATGACGAACTATCAAAAAGAGTGCGAGGTTCTCGAGATGGAAAAGAAAAACGTCTCCCTCATGGATGGAATCAGTTTCGAGGAGACGTCCGATTTATTTTTTTTCAAGAGCCTCATACCTTACATGGACAAAATTCCAGACGTAAGGAAATTGAAACTACGGAGCGACATTCAAAATTTAATTTTACGCGAGGTTGAATCATTTGAGCGTCTTAAACGAGTTCATTTTGTCTCGTCGCTCGCCTCATCACCGTCGTCGCTGCCGCCGGAAGAGGAGAGTCCCCGGAATGACAGCGGCAATTGCAGCGGGACGACGACTACTACAACGGCAACTTCGTCGTTGTCCACTTCCGGCATTGAGACGAGCGAGGAATATGTTGAAACATGCGATCATCAGTCACATAACTTTGATCACGACTATGTCGAGTCGAAATAATTTTCGTTTTATGAGCTTATTAAACTACGTGTTTATCGTTGTTTTAAATACATAACATGAATTCTGTATTCTCCCTGGCCAGATCTAATCCCCGCCATTCACCATTCTTCTCCAAGGCCCCCCACCCACCACATTACTTCCTACCCCTTACCACTACGAAAAACTGGCTTTACTGTCTGGAAACAGTCAGTCCAATCCACGAAACCGCATTTTGGCATGAATATTAACGGGAACCATAACTAAATACAATTTTTATTCCACATTGAACAGGAGAGAATAACAGCCAAATAACGAAGGGAGAGTCGTAGAAAACGAACTGTTTCTAAACCCGCGGTGATCCGGCACTGAATTGAATCATATATTAATGAAGAAGACGGTGACGAATTGCCTGTTGCAAAATTTTATGCAAATGGGAAACGCTATGAGTTTGAATTAACGTCAACGTTTAATTAACGTTAAGTCCAACAAAATATCGACCGCAACTTGTTTTGACGTTATTTATTTATTTTACTTTAAAATAGTGACGTTTCGTCGATTTGTGTGCCAACCTCATCAGGCTTTTTTGACGACATTAATCAGAAGTAACTTATATTACAAAATCCTTTCATTCTGGGATTACCTTGCCATTCGAATGAAAATCGTCTACTCATATCTCACTCTACTCTTGATGAAAAACGAGTGTAGACGACATGGTCGGTTTAGTGATTCTTTATTTTTCCGCTTTGTTTGAGGTAGGTGGGGCGTAAACATACTATAAAAGTCCCCGGATGTCTGATGTGAGCGGGCTGCTGGAGGCCACCGGGGAGATCACTTGTTTTGGGTTTTCCCAATTATGTCGGACCCCGCGAATCGTAGCGACAGGACTTCTTCTTAAGTTTATTTTGAAATGTTGAATTGTATACAAAATTATAAAATAAAAACATTCAGTTCCTTAAAAGGATTACATTGCTCTCCTGTGCTTAATACTATGAACTAAGGTTGAACTAAGCAGGCTGAAAAGTCAATTTACGGGAGAAGAAGGGAAAAATGACAAAAAAAAACCTTTGACTCAAGACTTCTTCTCAGAATATACAGGGTATTTGGTTGAACAAAATGAGAGGGGTGCCTGTGCAAAATGCAACAGGCTTAATTGCCCGGCATAACGTTCAATTTTACGTTATCAACCTGCGTCACACTTGTTTTTGTAAAGAAAAATTGTTCGTGCCACCGAGCCTTTGCGGTATAGGACGGAAGCTGCCGTTATTTGGTGGACACTTCCACAACAATACGATTTGACAAGTCTCATAGTGATCAAAATCTCGTTATTTGTACCGTGTACACTAACGTGGATTTTTTAAAGTTGGATTTTTTAAAAATGAAAAAAAAACTTGGTTGGTTCATACGGCTGTAACTTGTGGCCACGTTGGTCTAAAGTGTTCGAAAAGGGCTCACTTAAAAGGATAAATGTCATGATCTCCAACTTTCTGTAAACTATCGTGAGAAACTGAAGGTGAAGTCGTTACAACCAAAATAGTCAAAAACGCTGAAATATTCCCGAGTCACGTGAGTTGGAAACTTTTTTTGGAGCAAAAAGAAGTTCCTGAGGAAAAAGTTGGGCTAATTTTGTCAGCTATTCATCTGAAGAGGAGGTCATTGGCGATACGATTTGCGGGGTCAAATATTTGTAATTAGGAAAAATCTAAACAAGTGACCTTCTCTGTGATCCTAAACAAGTGACCTTCTCTGTGATCTCCAGCAGCCCACTCACATCAGACGTCTGGGGACTTTCTCAGAATATGTCCCAACAACCCCAAACCCAAACGAAGTGGAAAAAGGTTTGTTCCGTCAGCAGCAAGTCAGGTAAAGTGCATTTTATTTATCCGGTCATTGTACACCGCGATAAAAATTCAAAATCCACTGAAAAAAATCAAAGGCAGAATGGGCTAGAATTTTCCCTCCCGACGAGAACCACAGCTAGTCTTCAGTATGCAGTTCATGCCTACATGCAAATTAAGTCACGACGACGACAACTTTAGTTTTTAAAAACTTTATTTCCCGAATTCGATACACAATGATCTACGAAACTGAACACAATGTTCACAGCAACGCAAACACTTGACTAGAACTTGCTCTGGACTCCGCGGTACAATAACTTAACTGCAATTAGAACTCACTGACTACTGATGATGATAATATAATAATAATGTCTTCTTAAGTCTAAGCCTTTAAATACAATAGCAAAAGATATAGAATAATCTAGTATAAAACGTGGGGAGGGGGGAAGAAAGATCTCAGCTTTACTTGTAAACAATTCCTGGAAAAGCGCGCGTGGGAAAGCAATGTTTATTTTTTATAGCTAATTAAGCGGTTTTACAGATATAACTAGCGTGTACCTGGCGGCGTATTTACAATTCCCCTACGAGTTCAGAGCCCGCACCACCGTATTACACGCTGTCTTGGACTACAGTACACCAAGGCTTGAGATCACTCATTCTGAAACCTGCCCCCCCCCCCCTAAACTATGTCACACTTTGGGCGAGAAATGCCCTTAATTGTTCTTTAGCTAAAGATAACTTGGAAGCTCGCAAAAAAAAAATTAATGAATCCGGAATTTAATGTGCGTCTACCGTCGTGTGTATTCATGAAAGAATTAGAAAATTTTTTAAATTAGATTATTTACAAAATCACAGTGCTTCATGGTAACATCTCTTTTTAGGGCTAAATTCGTTCGATAGCTCGATTCTCTGAGATCAATATTCTTTGTGTTATGAACGAAAATACCTGAAAAAATGCGACTGGTTCCATGCATTAATGTGCCCTGAAAATGTGTGTCAATATTTCTGGCTGAACTAACTAATCTATATTATGTATAGCTGAGTAAATCGCTAAAAAAGGTCAAACGACGGTATCAAATATTTCCTGCCTCCAACTTGCTTAAAAAATTTGACAAAAAATCACAATGCTTTGCAAGCTTCAAATTGATGATTTGTGGGTATTTTCCGAGGTCAAAACACGCGTATTGGGCCTGAAGTTCAAACTTAATGTTTTCAATAAACGCGGTAATGACCAATCGTCCGTGGTAATGACAATAATTGAAGTATTATTACGGTTTTCCATTACTCGGATATTGCTTTCCGCAATGACAAGATGTCATCGTGTGTAAAAGCATACCGTCTGGAGAACTATTAATTTTCAGTAAATCACATACAGGTTAAAATTAATTGTTTTATTAACCACTAGAAAAATTTAAGTAGGCAAACTTGAAACATAATGCTAATTATTACAACAAAGTCATCAGTCTCCAAAATTGAAAACCACAACGTCCTTTTAAAATCACGAAATTTGCTTCCCACGAATTCTCATTTTTCTTGCTGGCGATTTCCGCTTGCCACCGTCTAAAATCAGCGGCGCTGATACGGAGTAATGCGAGCAAAGCGACCCTAAATCGCACTGTAGGCAAGACAAAGCGTTGAACTACAGGCTTTTGGATGTTGTGCTCCATGTGACTCGATGAATTTTCAGAGAGTTTTTCACGACTGGAATTATTGTCGCGTCCGGAATTCTGGAGTCCATTCGTGTCATATCATCATCGCCAATAATGATTATTTCTATCTAATTAATAAATTAATTAGACTGATATTATCCGGACGACGATGGAAGGGCATAGCCCAACACGATTCGAGTTTCGAGAAAAAACGGCTCCCCGGCGGGATATGAACCCGCAACCTCTGGATTACCAGTCCAGCACGCTGCCATTTGCGCCACGGAGACGCCTATGGGAGTCGTACTCCGAGGGATAAGCTAAGCCGAACCCCACCCAGGTCCATTGTTTCTCGAAACTCTAGACGCTTCTCCTGATCGGTAAACCACGCCGAATTTTATCTTATCTAGATGTTGTTAGATGGATATACTGAATAAATCTGTCGCCGGTATTTTAATTAATAAATTAATTAGACTGATATTATCCGGACGACGATGGAAGGGCATAGCCCAACACGCGCTGATACGGAGTAATGCGAGCAAAGCGACCCTAAATCGCATTGAAGGCAAGACAAAGCGTTGAACTACAGCCTTTTGGATGTTGTGCTCCATGTGACTTGATGAATTTTCCGAGTTTTTCACGACTGGAATTATTGTCGCGTCCGGAATTCTGGAGTCCATTCGTGTCATATCATCATCGCCAATAATGATTATTTCTATCTTTTTCGATGCTCCTTTTATCAATTCAATGAAGTCAGAGATATTACCTGCATCCTTATTTTCAGCAACAATCCTATCAGCCGTTCTCTTCAACACAGCGCCGACGCCAACAACGGGCCCCTTGCCGTGTCCCGCTTCTGAGAAAATTCCAAGATATGTTTTTTACTTTAGAATACATCTCAGGTATGACTTTTCCCAAAACACTAAACATCGTGCGATTCCTGTACTGAGTTGTCGGCCCCTCCGACAAAAAGTTGTACGTCACTGCTCCGGGATACTTTGTTGTAAGAGCATCTAAAACAGGTACAAGATGAGCTGCTATGGCTCGGGCATCGTGCCTTAAATTCTCAGAGACGGTGCAAAAACAAGTTCAACATTTTGAGAATACGCCACTACTGTGTGTAGCGAAAGCGGCTGACGCGATGCTCCGAAGTGAACCGATTGTGGCTCAGAAGCATATTTGCAAGAATAATTTTCTGAGAATTCGATATGAATGGTGACTTCGTCAGCACGTCTTCTCAGCTCTGCAATAACGTTTTGTGCTGAAGCTTCATTCTATAAACGTGCTGCAATATGGGTCCAGTATAGTCTAGTAATTTTCTACAGCGTTCTTTAGCGTGGTAGTAAGTCTAGTTTTGACAGTACGCTTAACCATTGTGGATTTTCCTTGCGTTTCCGCAAACGCCACCAAAATTTTCCTCATTACCGAGAGTCTATTGTCATTACCGCGGAAGAAAGATAAATGTGCGGTAATTACAGGAATAGCAACTTGGTAATGACAAAACCCATTTAATCATCGTACCCTCGAGGCAAATAATTATTTAATGGATCTTTACTTCATTTATTCTCGTCAACAGGCGTTTACGGCACCATAGTTCAATAATTATAAATTAAGAATCGATTCTTCGACCGATAGATCATTGCTCGGTAATGACAAGAGAAAAAATACTCGCTTGAGTTGGCTCGTTCTCTCTCCGGCATTCGACACACGCAGATTGTTCTAGCTTTATAGACCCCGTTCAGCTCCTAGAGAGCGCGCTGCGGTAGTAGAGCTAGAGGGGGAATATAGTTAGGATCAAAATTAATGCATGCATGAAACTATAGCCGTAGGAGCCTACGTTGTCTGTCTTCCCTCGTTGAGGTGCGTTAGAAACGAACCGGTTTCGGCTGCTTGCCATCTTCAGCGTCTGTAAGTACAACGTAGAAGTTAAGTTGTCAAGTAAAAGTTGTACTTACAGACGCTGAAGATGGCGAGCAGCCGAAACCGGTTCGTTTCTAACGCACCTCAACGAGGGAAGACAGACAACGTAGGCTCCTACGGCTACAGTTTCATGCATGCATTACCTACTAACCCTCGTAGTCTAAGCGACCATACTAACAATATCAAGGATCAAAATTACCAGAGCAAGTCAATTCAATGGACCACTAGGTCGACTTCCAGAATTTTCTTAAAATTTATTTATATAAGGCCTTTTTTCGACAGAATAGTCTTCGAAGTGGATACTTTGGGGCTTTGACATTATTGTGCGCGAGTTTAATTAGAAATTTTGTTAATTCTTTTCTTTATAGACGATTTGTTGTGTCAGGTTAGAGGCTTGTTCGCTCTTGGAAAAATATACTTCTTTTAATTATTGAGTTTTCGTGTTTTGATCATCATGACATTCTTGCTAAGTATTATTGACTTTATCGGCGAGGACAGGACTAACGCGTTCAAGCAGGGCGATGCAGTGTTAAGTGCGGGTCACATCATTTTGCTCGGAAGTGTGAACAGAACGACTGAGAAAAACGATATATTCGGACTCTGTCTTCAGAGCAGTCATTTTGTCGGGTCCTCCTCATTATGAGATCAACGTCACCGCAAACAACGAAGAGAAGATCGTGGAAGCCAACTGTTCATGCACGGCTGGCAAATCATCAAAATGCAAGCTGAAGGTTCACCGGTAATGATTATTATTTTGATGAAGTTTAATAGTTCCTTGATTCAAAAGCCTATTTTGTTGTTTTTAAGCGTCGGCATAGCAGATCTGGGGGACTTGAGTTCCACCGATCTGAAGCAACAGTGGGGTAAGGCACGGAAACTAGGGAAGGACTTATACACCCCTGTTCCTGTTGACCAAACTTGCCATCTGTCTACGAAGACCCTACCTTTCAACCAAGTTCGCCGGGCAGACCACTTACAAACGCTGTTGTCTGCCTGCCCAGGTTCTTTTCCCTCGCCAAATTTCCCGTGTGTACTTGAAACCTAAAATGCGTCAATTAGGCTCAGAAGCCTCTTTCCTGCACGCCAAGGAGACGGTGGCCCACGAGGCTCGTGCGCTTTTTCGTCGCCTCCAGGACAGATGGGACGCCGCGTCCTCTCTGCTTTTTTGTGTCTCGAACTTTACTACCTTTATGTCCAAGAAGGAGGTTGAGTTTTTCAATGAGAAGGTAGCACTTGCTTCGAACAGCGCGTCAAGCAGCAAAGTTCATTTAAAACATATTTTTTGAATATTTTTTTCGAATATTCAAATAATATTTCGAATGTCCGCTTTTTGGGTGGTTATAAAATATTCAGAGAAAATCATTCGCAAAATATTCTTGAAATAATATTCAAAAATATTTTCTTCAAGTATTTACAAAATATTCCCTAAGTAAGTTTCAAAAATATTTTCTCGAAGTATTCCCAAAATATTCTTCTGAAATATTTGAATCATATTTTTTCGAAGTATTCGCAAAATATTTTTCTGGAATATTAGTTGTATATTTTTAATGAAGGTTTTCGTCAAAATATTCATTTTTTTTTTTAAATCCATAAAAGGAGGCCAGTCACTCTGAGCCGGCGTGGCTTAAGTCCACCTCTGTATCCATGATTTTGAGTCGATCACAAACTCTGCGCGTGACCTCTGTAAGAGAGAAAACATTAGAAAATGAATAAAACAATTGGCAGAAGGAAAGTTTTTCTTACCGTTCAGAGCACGAGCCAAATTCTAGTGCTCGAAGGACTTTTTTTCTTTACTCCCCGCCAGTTGTAAGTTTTTCCTAATTATCCACATAGCGATCACGTGGTCCATAATTTTTTTTTTAAATTGGTCCGGCCATTCTTGCGCCACCAAGCACTGACAGCTTGAAACCTTTGAGATTTTTGTGTGATCATTACTTTATTTACCAAGTCGTCGAAAGATGTATCATTTGTGAGGAGCCCTTCCAAGGTGGTGAGTTGCTCCTCGTTGGATATCGTTGGGAAGAAATCTGCCCAAAAAAAAAATCGAACACGTTAATACAACAGGTTTACTCAAAAAGCTTACATCGCACAAAAATTATACTCTACGTACCTTGATGTTGACATGTGTGTTGATTTTGTGTCGAATCCAGGTTTGATCCTACAACAGAATGGTTTTTTTAATGATACCAGGTAGACAAGAATTGCTATTCATCTCATGAGTAGAATATTACATAAAACCCGGATCACACGATGCGATTTTTGAATAAATATTGCATACTGGTAATAGAGGAACATTCCGGGAATTTTAGTTCGTATTAAGTATTTCTCAGTAATCATATTTCCCGGTTTCACCCCAATATTGCCCGCGCAACACCAAGGAAATTAACGAGGCTGACTAATTTTTTGCCTTATTATTGAGTTTTAAATGAGTCCTCTCAGTATGCTGTTAACAAATAAACTACTTTCGAATAAAATGAGGTGTCGTGTAACCAGCATACTTTTAAATGAATTTTTCTTCCTTAGCTTAATCAAGTTGTAATTAAATTGTACTTACCCATGTCCGCTAACTTGGATCTCAGTGGTGATGTCGACTAAAATTACTGGAAACGAAAAACCACAAGATCTGAAGAACTTTTGACAGCCCTTCACGAAAGGGAAATACGAAAAACTGAAAAAGCCAGCTTGAAGAATGGAGAAGATGGAAGGGCGGTACAAACGGGAGAAACAAAGCTGAAAAATGGCATTCAGCGAATCAACCAGCCACCCCCGAGTCGTTCTTTCTCCAACACCCCTTCTTCTTTTGAACGCGTCCCGCATGTGGAAGACGTTGAACCGTAGGCTCAACGTGGGACTGTGACGAGGGACCTCTCTCAACCCTCTCCCTCCCTTCAGCACTCCTCCATTATGTTAAGAGCAATTTGCCCAGCTCCAGGGGGGGGGGATTCTGCTGTCTACCCCCCCCCCCCTTTAGATCCGCCTATGCGTAGGCTAAAAACTTGAAACTATTTTTTATTAGTTGCTTATTTGGAAATTGGAATTAATTCATAAGGGGGCCAAAATTTGAAGGTTATTTTTGGAATAATATTATTGAGGAGGGGTGGGGTGAATAAGTAATAAAAATTGTAGCGATTCACCTCAATTGTTCTCTCAACCTCTGCAAGCGTTCTTACCGCGTATTTGTTTGTACCGGGTGGTCAAATATGATACGTGTTTCTTGTCGTTCAAAAATGAACGAATCATACTTCTCTGATAAAATCCTTTCTTAATCGAGAATTCACGGCGCTCATTAAACAAAAATGATTTGCTTGGAACCAATATAAATAATATTTCTCACAA
This sequence comes from Corythucha ciliata, assembly GCA_038030265.1. Lineage (NCBI taxonomy): Eukaryota > Metazoa > Arthropoda > Insecta > Hemiptera > Tingidae > Corythucha > Corythucha ciliata. The sequence continues at coordinate 40,770,417 of CM075942.1, read as the reverse complement.
ATTAGGTTTTTTACTACCATGTCCAGAAAGACGGGGCCCGTAAGGAAAGAAGTATGGTGCTCATGGAAAATAACTATAACTAAGTAACTAACTATAACTGTGCATAAATAACTATAATCAGCCATACTCTGCAAACGCAGGAGTTGTATGTTATCGTTCCGAAAAGTTCAAGCTCCCCAATGAATGGTTCATTTTTTGGTGGAATTAGCAAAAATATGCATTAAACAATCCTGAAAAATATTTAGGTAATACTCATAAAAGTATATTTACATAATATTCTACGATATTATACCCGAAAATATTTCCGCCTACACCAAAAAAGAGTATTTCAAAAATATTTTAATCAGGCTCGTTTGAAAATATTCGTTCAGAAATATTATTTTCATATTAAACAATATTATGATACGAATATTAACGATGAATGAAAAATTAATATTCTTAAAATATTTTTTTGAGATTCTGAATATTGTCTGAATGTTCGAATATTTTCTGAATGCTCAGAAAATATTATCATGCTGCTTGGGGTGTGACATTTTCGTAAACACTTTGGGTCAAACGAGTAAGTAATCTTTTTCACTGTGTTACCGGATGGTAATTATCTTACTCAAAATTATGAACGTCCTAGATCTTTTTTCTTTCTTCCTAAATCTTTATCCTTTTACTTCACTTACTGAATTCTCTCGCTCTCTAGCGGCTTACTTTCAGACGACGGAAGGGCGCGGTTCTCCTCGCCACTCAGCTCCTGTTTCTACTTTCAAAATTCTTGCTGACTCGACGAAACATCTTTTTAACTTTTCACTGTGCGAGCCTATCAGATCTCTTTATTTATTTCGTTTTCTTTTCAAGAGCCAATCACCAGCGGCCTCCTTCATATAAATACGAACAAAGTTACTTTTCAACGGCATTCTCTATTCTCTATTCTATCTCTAGACGGCAGACGACATTCACACCTCTCTCTACTCTTCGGCTCACCTCATTCACCCAACTTTTCGATCGACCTGAAGACGAAGCCTTTGAGCTGGCTGAAGTTGAAACAAGGGATAAGACCTGGAAAAGGCCCCCCAACCGAACCCTCGTCGAGCTGATGTCTGAAGTCTGAGGAAGGATAAGACCTGAAAAGGCCCCCAACCCTCGTCGCCACGCTTTTCTCTTAACGTTCATGGCTCTCTTGTCTCTTCACTTCGCTATTTAAAACTCTTCCTTCTTCTCAAACCCTTGCCGGGGTGCTTTCCAGAAGGCTTTCTTTTTTTTCGTCTCCGTAGGAAGCTAGCTCGCTCCTATTAAAAAATAGTCGAGCATTCGAGCTTATTTTAAAAACCTTCTTCACTGGTTTTTTTCAAAACCTGAGTTGTTGAAGAACGGTGCGCCTCCCCCTTCGATTGGCTCAGCCAACAAGGCCTCCACTTCCTTTGAACCTGTTCCGCCTAGCGTTCAGGTTCCCTTCCTGTCAACGTCTCGATAAGGGGTACTGGCCCAGCCAGCCTCCGGATGAACGTTTGTTTCACGGCCTTAAGACAGTCCGTCTCGGCTTGTACGTTTTCCTTCCCCAATGCGTCGTTCTCTTCACACTCCTTCTCCGGGAGTCGACTGCTTTGTTTTTTCCCGTCTTCAGCCGCCTCTTCCGTAGAGTATTTTGGCTCAGCCAAACTCGCCCCCCCTTTTTTTTTATCTTCAACAACATGTCTAGTCCCCTCTACGGACAAACCTCTGTTGCAAAGGTGTCCTCTTTTTCTACCCCTGTATCAACTGTTTATTGGAGAACATTCACTTTCCCTTTTTGTGCCGCTGTACGCTTTTCTTGCAGGTTCTGGGACTTGACGAAGGAAGAAGTTGTCGGATAACAGCTTCGAGGGCATACGAACTTTTGACACTTACTCGCGGAACAGTAGTGCGGACTGGGACGTTAAATTTCAGAACTTGTATCTGTCCTCTTTCGATGGTAACAACGCAACAAGATATGGCCGAGAAACGGAATCTGTCGCTCGACGGTGGCACGAAAACACTTTCAAAACCCCTGTACAAATTATGGGTTTCGTCATTTGCTCTCGGGCCCCTTGGCTGGGTGCAGCCCGGATGGTATTGTGATGTGAGTGATGATACTGTACTTGAAATCAAGTGTCCGTACTCTAGCCTGAATTGCAATTTGCGTGATTTCATAAAAAACTGTGATTCATACTCATATTTATCGATTACCGTAATAGTTCGTCTCAGTGAGTTACTTTTTGGTCACTTTAAGATTTTTTTATTGCAAAAAACAGTGGCAAACAAGAAGAGAGTGTGGCAGTTCACCCATTTCCACTTTTCAAGTCAATTAAAATATTAACTCATCATGAATGTAATTAGAAATAGTCATAACATAATTATTTCAATCGTTAAACTTTATTAGGGAGGGACTGAAACATTTTTCTCTGGAACACTAATTAAATAAAGCTATTTTAGTCGTCAGCCCTACCGGGGATATTCAATTTGATCCTAACTAAAGGAGTTTTCTACGGGCTTCCGCAGGAGGCGGGTCTATCGCTGAACGGGGTCTATCTTTCCAGCGTTTGCGTTCACCATGGATACCACCTTTACACTGGTACTTCTTTATGCGTCGGGGAAGTTTTAACTCATAATAAACCTTATCACCTTATCATCAACCTCTATGAAAGTTTGACATTTCCCAAGTTCCCAATTCCAAGTTTTAGAGCAGTTCAGTGTTTTTCACATATCTCTTAAGTTTCTCTACGTAATAATTAGTGTCACGAATACCTGATTCGCATTCGACAGGGGCTACTTGATTTTTGGAATCCACCCGGCTTCAGATGAACATTATTTTCCTCGCCTCTCTCTAGAATTCTAGATAACCAAAATGTCTTTTCACTCCGGCGCAGCTCGTGTAGTCAAATTAAATCGTTAATTTATGACATGATTATAACAAGTTATGCCGTGTTCGACACATTTACACCCTCCAGAGACCACCGTCAAAAGCACACGAATGTCGGATTTGGTTTCTTCCGGGATTAGTCGAAATTGATGAATTGCGGGTGAGAAGCAAACTCGAGACACAGGGTACGGTGTACAGCACTTGTGAAACTGTGAGTATCACTATCACCCATGAAACGTATATTCTGGCCGTTGAGCACACTACACTGTGTGTGTGTGTTTTAGTTTTTGATGCGATTGCGTTCAGTTTACCAGAAACGACTGCCCTTTCTTCTTTGATACATTCGTATTCAATTCAGCCGCTAAAGTTTTTCTGCGATGATCATCGTAGAACAATATCAACATGGTTTTCTTTGAAGCTGGCTTCTCCTTCTTTGAGCCTTTACTTCGCCGGGCACCAAGTTCACGAGCCATTTTTCTAATCTCCGATTCCGGTTCTCACGAAACCGGTGGCAGACGGCATCAAAGATTCACTTCTGGGGAGAAGTAACACAAATTCCGATCATACGGCAAAGACGTTCTATTCACGTGATTACGCATTGAAAAATACGGGGAAATGCATATTACATTTAATGCTATCACGTTCTATGGCGTCGAGCCAATGGCAAAGTCGTGAAAGCTTAAAACCCTCTAATTTGAAGTGTCGGTTTTCGGTGCCAGGGTACTGTTTTCTGGGGGAAAATAGGATGAGAAATATGAAAAAAATATAATAAAAATCTATGATGAACAGTTTTTATGCTATCGTAGAAAAGCAGTGTCACTTCAGGTAAGAACACACCCCAAAAAATGTTTTAGGCTGCAGTGTGTGTAAAATTATGGTTACTTTCACCACGAAATATGAAAATTCATAATACGCATTTTCCATGCGCTGTAAATCAGAGTACAGCCGATGGGATCTTTCAAAATGCATCGAATAAAAAAAAAAAATTCGCTCCGGCAGCTGGCGGTCAGAAAGAGTGCATTTCATTCCGTATACGGATACCCTAAGCCGTCCCAGAAGTAATAATTTTGATACCATAACTTGTGCCGCTGTACGCTTTTCTTGCAGGTTCTGGGACTTGACGAAGGAAGAAGTTGTCGGATAACAGCTTCGAGGGCATACGAACTTTTGACACTTACTCGCGGAACAGTAGTGCGGACTGGGACGTTAAATTTCAGAACTTGTATCTGTCCTCTTTCGATGGTAACAACGCAACAAGATATGGCCGAGAAACGGAATCTGTCGCTCGACGGTGGCACGAAAACACTTTCAAAACCCCTGTACAAATTATGGGTTTCGTCATTTGCTCTCGGGCCCCTTGGCTGGGTGCAGCCCGGATGGTATTGTGATGTGAGTGATGATACTGTACTTGAAATCAAGTGTCCGTACTCTAGCCTGAATTGCAATTTGCGTGCTTTCATAAAAAACTGTGATTCATACTCATATTTATCGATTACCGTAATAGTTCGTCTCAGTGAGTTACTTTTTGGTCACTTTAAAATTTTTTTATTGCAAAAAACAGTGGCAAACAAGAAGAGAGTGTGGCAGTTCACCCATTTCCACTTTTCAAGTCAATTAAAATATTAACTCATCATGAATGTAATTAGAAATAGTCATAACATAATTATTTCAATCGTTAAACTTTATTAGGGAGGGACTGAAACATTTTTCTCTGGAACACTAATTAAATAAAGCTATTTTAGTCGTCAGCCCTACCGGGGATATTCAATTTGATCCTAACTAAAGGAGTTTTCTACGGGCTTCCGCAGGAGGCGGGTCTATCGCTGAACGGGGTCTATCTTTCCAGCGTTTGCGTTCACCATGGATACCACCTTTACACTGGTACTTCTTTATGCGTCGGGGAAGTTTTAACTCATAATAAACCTTATCACCTTATCATCAACCTCTATGAAAGTTTGACATTTCCCAAGTTCCAATTCCAAGTTTTAGAGCAGTTCAGTGTTTTTCACATATCTCTTAAGTTTCTCTACGTAATAATTAGTGTCACGAATACCTGATTCGCAATCGACAGGGGCTACTTGATTTTTTGAATCCACCCGGCTTCAGATGAACATTATTTTCCTCGCCTCTCTCTAGAATTCTAGATAACCAAAATGTCTTTTCACTCCGGCGCAGCTCGTGTAGTCAAATTAAATCGTTAATTTATGACATGATTATAACAAGTTATGCCGTGTTCGACACATTTACACCCTCCAGAGACCACCGTCAAAAGCACACGAATGTCGGATTTGGTTTCTTCCGGGATTAGTCGAAATTGATGAATTGCGGGTGAGAAGCAAACTCGAGACACAGGGTACGGTGTACAGCACTTGTGAAACTGTGAGTATCACTATCACCCATGAAACGTATATTCTGGCCGTTGAGCACACTACACTGTGTGTGTGTGTTTTAGTTTTTGATGCGATTGCGTTCAGTTTACCAGAAACGACTGCCCTTTCTTCTTTGATATATTCGTATTCAATTCAGCCGCTAAAGTTTTTCTGCGATGATCATCGTAGAACAATATCAACATGGTTTTCTTTGAAGCTGGCTTCTCCTTCTTTGAGCCTTTACTTCGCCGGGCACCAAGTTCACGAGCCATTTTTCTAATCTCCGATTCCGGTTCTCACGAAACCGGTGGCAGACGGCATCAAAGATTCACTTCTGGGGAGAAGTAACACAAATTCCGATCATACGGCAAAGACGTTCTATTCACGTGATTACGCATTGAAAAATACGGGGAAATGCATATTACATTTAATGCTATCACGTTCTATGGCGTCGAGCCAATGGCAAAGTCGTGAAAGCTTAAAACCCTCTAATTTGAAGTGTCGGTTTTCGGTGCCAGGGTACTGTTTTCTGGGGGAAAATAGGATGAGAAATATGAAAAAAATATAATAAAAATCTATGATGAACAGTTTTTATGCTATCGTAGAAAAGCAGTGTCACTTCAGGTAAGAACACACCCCAAAAAATGTTTTAGGCTGCAGTGTGTGTAAAATTATGGTTACTTTCACCACGAAATATGAAAATTCATAATACGCATTTTCCATGCGCTGTAAATCAGAGTACAGCCGATGGGATCTTTCAAAATGCATCGAATAAAAAAAAAATTCGCTCCGGCAGCTGGCGGTCAGAAAGAGTGCATTTCATTCATGCGACAATCGAGTCAAACCTCATAAGTTAGAACGATATCAATCAATTATGAATGACATTTAGGCCGTGGTATAGAAAGTCAAAATCATAAAATCGTATTTCTTTTTACCGCAGGCCCCTTTTTTGGCACCAACTGAGGGGGAATTTTACCGCAGGCCCCTATTTTTACCGGTTGTAGATTTGAATTGGTAAGGGAATTTTACCGCAGGCCCCTTTTTTGGCACCAACTGAGGGGGAACAAAATGATGAAAATGAAAAATGAAACAGAGTCGGTTTGGTTGCCTATACGATATGGGAAGGTGGACTCTTGTTAGAGGAGTTACTTGCAATTAAAATCTTTTTCCCCGGCCTAAATTTCATTCATAATTGATTGATATCGTTCTAACTTATGAGGTTTGACTCGATTGTCGCATGAATGAAATGCACTTTTCCCGACAGGCTGCTGTCGGAACAAAACTTTTTTCAGATTACGTTAATTTTCAGATCAGTTACAATAGGTTAAATGGTATATCACTATTTCACCATTGCGGAATGCGGAGTGCCTGGGTTTGTGTTAAATGTGGGCCGCGCTATTCATTGATGTAGGATGGTGGTACATGTATTGTGTATTGTCTTTTTGTTCTCCTCCCCCAGTTGGTGGCAAAAAGGTTGATCTGCATAGTTATTGGTTACCAAAAAATTTTGATCTTGAATTTCTATGCGGCAGTTGAAGTGAAGTCACAAGTCGCACAGAATGTCGAATCAAAATTAGAAGGTGAAAGTGTACTAGTGTAGGCATAGCTGGTGGTGCATGGTTACAACGAAGCATCTTGCGTTGAAAAAAAAATACATAATCAAAACTCAGCAAAGAACAAAAGTATATGAAATTTCAAAATGTTTAAATTTATAATTTTAATAAAACGGTTAAACCCCACCCCTTTTTCCACCCCTACCGCCCCTTCCCCTCCGTTTCTCCATGACTCCTCTTCCACCTCCTTTCCTCCTCGCCTCCTCTCCCTCCTCTCCAGCTCTTCCTCTTCTTCCTCCTCTCATGGTCCAAAATGATATTTTGGTAATTATTACCATGTCTGCGTTGTGATTTGCGTTAGTAAAAAACAAATCGAAATTCATTTTAAAAGCAACAATACTGATACATACCACGTGAATAACGAAATAAGATATTGGCGCAACGCCGCTGGTACTTGCACCAATATTATCGCTGTTCCTTCTGTTAATCAATGCAAATTATAAGTATGAATTGTTGAAAATTCTACTACTATGTAATTCAGTGGCATTCTACATTTCCGAAGGACTGGGGACTGTCTCGAACGACCGGGACTGTCCTCTTTCTTTTTTTCGTTCTTGTTTTCCCCTTCTTCTTTTCAGTTTTTCATTATTCTTCTCCTCAGTTTTCTTTTCATTCTGAGGTTCATCCCTTTTTTTTCGATCTTGTTTTCTTTCTTTGTTTTTTTTTTTGGGTTTTTATTCTTCATCTCATCACGTACGACCCACACTGAGACGCCAGGCCACGGTCTCTCAATGAAGCTAGCAGTGTCCAAGGGCGTCTTCAGTCTCCAAGTCGCTTAAGATGCTTGTATCCATCCTAAAAAAATAAATTATTCACCATATTTTTTTTTTATTCCCACTTAAACTCAATTTCCCACTCACTCGTTTATTCCTACATTTTTGATAATATCGAGAAATTTCGAGAAATAATTCGTAGTTTATCCTTCCACATGTTCCAAAATGTGATTTAAATTAGTGGAGTATATTTGTTGTTTTTGTGTTTCTCATCTTCTGGCTGGTGGTCTGTCTCCAGTTCGGTCGGCGTTCAATTTTTTAACTAAAAGGCAGTATTATATCAGACGAGGGGTTGGGTGGTGGGAGTTTTCGACTGGGGCATTATTTCGCACGCTGACTGTAGGAAAAAAACAAATCTTTTTATGTGTTTCTCATCTTCTGGTCGGTGGTCGCTGATAAAATCAGTGAATAATTAATATCCTAAGTGACCTCAATTGCTTTTAGAGCAAGGGAAATTGTTTTTTCAGCGAGAAAACCTTACAAATGGTTATTAAAACGCCAGAAATGGCTTTGTTAGCGAGCAAAAAATAACCGACGAAATGGGTATTTTAGGGAACGAAGCCAACAAAATGTGAGCAAAACCCACAAAATCACTTTTTTAGTGAGCAATACCCACGACATTTATTTTTTTCATGAGCGAAACCCGCAACATTGGTGGCTAATTGAAATGGGTGTCCGTGAAAAATCGACAAGTGTGCAGGGGCCCCCTATGAGCTCACATTTCGTCACCTGAGGAAAATTGCTAAGGGGGGCTAGGAAAACTGAGTGCGTCCCAGTGTACAGGACACATGTGGGTAAGTGATGGCCGGAAAATCTTGGTGGCGAACTGAAATGGGTGTCCGTGAAAAATCGACAAGTGTCCAGGGGCCCCCTATGAGCTCACATTTCGTCACCTGAGGAAAATTGCTAAGGGGGGCTGGGAAAACTGAGTGCGTCCCAGTGTACAGGACACATGTGGGTAAGTGATGGCCGGAAAATCTTGGTGGCGAATTGAAATGGGTGTCCGTGAAAAATCGACAAGTGTGCAGGGGCCCCCTATGAGCTCACATTTCGTCACCTGAGGAAAATTGCTAAGGGGGGCTGGGAAAACTGAGTGCGTCCCAGTGTACAGGACACATGTGGGTAAGTGATGGCCGGAAAATCTTGGTGGCGAATTGAAATGGGTGTCCGTGAAAAATCGACAAGTGTGCAGGGGCCCCCTATGAGCTCACATTTCGCCACCTGAGGAAAATTGCTAAGGGGGGCTGGGAAAACTGAGTACGTCACAGTGTACAGGACACATGTGGGTAAGTGATGGCCGGAAAATCTTGGTGGCGAATTGAAATGGGTGTCCGTGAAAAATCGACAAGTGTGCAGGGGCCCCCTATGAGCTCACATTTCGTCACCTGAGGAAAATTGCTAAGGGGGGCTGGGAAAACTGAGTGCGTCCCAGTGTACAGGACACATGTGGGTAAGTGATGGCCGGAAAATCTGGGTGGCGAATTGAAATGGGTGTCCGTGAAAAATCGACAAGTGTGCAGGGGCCCCCTATGAGCTCACATTTCGTCACCTGAGGAAAATTGCTAAGGGGGGCTGGGAAAACTGAGTGCGTCACAGTGTACAGGACACATGTGGGTAAGTGATGGCCGGAAAATCTTGGTGGCGAATTGAAATGGGTGTCCGTGAAAAATCGACAAGTGTGCAGGGGCCCCCTATGAGCTCACCTTTCGTCACATGAGGAAAATTGGATGTTTTTTTAGGCACAATTTTAGCGGAACTGCAAGTTTCAGGTCCTAATTTTTTGTGAAATGGCAAGTTTCAAGGCAAATGGTTTAAGATTTCGAGGACCCTGGATCAGCCTAGCCGGCCTCGAATGCCCAGACACTCAGATACTCTGACGCGAATTGCCGTGTAATTGCATCATTTAGAGATAAATATTTGTTAGCTTGGCAATTTATTTCCTAATTTTAGAAAAATTACAAGTTTCCTGGTTGAATATCTAGCCTTTTAATTGGTTTGTTGAGCTTTTTCCACGAAACTCATTTTTTCGGTTCAAATCGAAATATTTATAATAGTGAAGGTGACCCTAAAAATCTCTCAGTTGGGCGATTTTCGGAGGAAATGGCCAAAATTTATCGTATTTATTGTGGGGTCACTGACGGACCTATAGACCTATCGGGCCCGGGGCGGATATCTCAGAGTCCCCTAAGTCTCTGTATAAAAAAGAAGTGTAATTTTACTTAGCCTTTTTTTTGTTTTAGCCACGAATTACCGCTATTTATCCATTTCTGGATCCAGTTAGCGCTTATGACCAGTTTGAGCCGCCGTCAACTTTACTCGCATATTTGTGCTTTTCTCAATTTTGGCCGCCCGTATCGCTCTTCTGAATTTCAGCCGTGGATTAGCGGTTTTGCCCCCCCCCCCCCCTTCACATAGCCGTGAATTTGCGCATTTTCTCAAGCGATTTTTCTTAATTTTCCACGAGTTTTGGCGTTTTCCTCAATTTTTAACGACAAATTGGCGATTTTTTCAATGTTTTGCAGGGGTTTAGCACTTTTGTTCTGTTTTAGCTGAACATTAGCGTTTTTCTTAAGTGTTTTACGCAATATTAGCCGCGAAATAGAGGGCTTTCACAAATAAGGATTTTTTGGTTCACCACGCGCTATGCATGAACGATTTTTCTCAGTATTACTCGCGAATTAACGGTTTTTTCACCTATATCATAAATCTCATACGAGTGAGAGAAAAGTGGGGCGATGACTACGACGCAATCTGTCCTTTGGTTGTATTATATTTTAGGATCACAATTAGACAAAATTTAATAGGTTTATAAGCACGAGAGAAAAGCATTTTAAAACTCTCGCTCTCGAGTGTGGAAAAGTATGGTTCTTCTCCTTTCATAAAAAATAACTAATGAAGATTACAAAAAACTAAAAAAGACGTTTCACGTCAAAAACTTACGGTAGTGTATCAATACTACCCACCATTTTTTTTGGTCAATATTGTAGCATGCTATCACCGGTGGGTTGTTCAAAAAACAACACTTTTGCGTTGATTTCGACTATTAATTCGTAGAATGGCCTCCATGCACCACGAATCAGCGATTTTTCTCAATTTTAGTCTGGAAGTTGCATCGTGAGACCATGAATCAGCGCTTTTTCGCAGTTACAGTCACAAATATTAGCGATTTCTTCAATTTTTTGCCGCGTCAGCACGTTGCAAACTGCCGATCAGCGCTTTGCTGGGCTTAAGAACCTAACGAAACTGGGAACACGGTGTATTTTCTATTTTTAGCCGCGAATTTTCCCAATTTGAGTCGCCAGAATAGCGCTTTCGGAGGCTCAATCGAATATTCAGCCCACAGTCTTTGCTGATATCACTTGCAACGTTACATTCTCCTGGTCGGATGGACTGAAATTCGTAGAAAGTAGCCCAATCGCTGTCCAACCGTCCGACCACTACCTATATCCCTGGATAACCTAAAAATCCTCACTTTTTCCGTATTTAAACTTCTCGGCCCCCCCCCCTGGCCCCTACCACGGCCCGGAGCGATCCCTCCCCCCCATACTTCGGTACGATACTGCGTGGGGTCTGAAGTCCAAGGAATCAGCTGGACGTACGCGGACCTTTTCGGGCTGCTTGAAGTCGAGAAAATCTGCCAACCCTAACTTCAACATGAAACGCTCATTTTTGGAGATTTTGTGGGGCTCTTTAGAATGATGGTACTAGTGCCTCTTCGTTCGTACACTTGTAGCTCTGGGAAGGGGGGAATCAATCCCCCACGACCGCCATCGTGCAATCGCTTGAGGGCTCAGAGGAATGCGAAAAGCTGTCCACCCCTATGTTTGGACCCATGGTCACAGCTCCTGCTCCAGTTCTATTTTCATCGCTTTTTTGTTTATTATTTTAAGTCAAACATGTTTTTACTGCTCGCAGGTTCCTCTTTTAAAAAAAAAAGTAATTTAGCAATTTTCCTAAGGTGACGAAATGTGAGCTCATAGGGGGCCCCTGGACACTTGTCGATTTTTCACGGACACCCATTTCAGTTCGCCACCAAGATTTTCCGGCCATCACTTACCCACATGTGTCCTGTACACTGGGACGCACTCAGTTTTCCCAGCCCCCCTTAGCAATTTTCCTCAGGTGACGAAATGTGAGCTCATAGGGGGGCCCTGGACACTTGTCGATTTTTCACGGACACCCATTTCAATTCGCCACCAAGATTGTTCTGCCATCACTTACCCACATGTGTCCTGTACACTGGGACGCACTCAGTTTTCCCAGCCCCCCTTAGCAATTTTCCTCAGGTGACGAAATGTGAGCTCATAGGGGGCCCCTGGACACTTGTCGATTTTTCACGGACACCCATTTCAATTCGCCACCAAGATTTTCCGGCCATCACTTACCCACATGTGTCCTGTACACTGTGACGCACTCAGTTTTCCCAGCCCCCCTTAGCAATTTTCCTCAGGTGACGAAATGTGAGCCCATAGGGGACCCCTGCACACTTGTCGATTTTTCACGGACACCCATTTCAATTCGCCACCAAGATTTTCCGGCCATCACTTACCCACATGTGTCCTGTACACTGGGACGCACTCAGTTTTCCCAGCCCCCCTTAGCAATTTTCCTCAGGTGACGAAATGTGAGCTCATAGGGGGCCCCTGCACACTTGTCGATTTTTCTCGGACACCCACTTCAATTCGCCACCAAGATTTTCCGGCCATCACTTACCCACATGTGTCCTGTACACTGGGACGCACTCAGTTTTCCCAGCCCCCCTTAGCAATTTTCCTCAGGTGACGAAATGTGAGCTCATAGGGGGCCCCTGGACACTTGTCGATTTTTCACGGACACCCATTTCAGTTCGCCACCAAGATTTTCCGGCCATCACTTACCCACATGTGTCCTGTACACTGTGACGCACTCAGTTTTCCCAGCCGCCCTTAGCAATTTTCCTCAGGTGACGAAATGTGAGCTCATAGGGGGCCCCTGCACACTTGTCGATTTTTCACGGACACCCACTTCAATTCGCCACCAAGATTTTCCGGCCATCACTTACCCACATGTGTCCTGTACACTGGGACGCACTCAGTTTTCTCAGGCATCCTCAGCGTTTTTCTATAGGAGGGGAAAAGCTTCACTTTCATTTTCATATAAATATTGTTTTGGAGGCTTATCAGTTGTACTTTTCAGTTGATAAGCTTCTTATCAGTGATAAGGCATGCTTATAATCGATTTTAAGTTTTTTTATCTGCTGGTTTGCTTGCCGCAGATTCGTTGTCGATTAACATCCATTTTCAGAGGGTAGGTTACATTGTGGTTATGGGTGGCTGGGAAAAAAGGAGGCCAACTTCACGCTCGTAAATTAAATCGTTAATTTATGACATGATTATAACAAGTTATGCCGTGTTCGACACATTTACACCCTCCAGAGACCACCGTCAAAAGCACACGAATGTCGGATTTGGTTTCTTCCGGGATTAGTCGAAATTGATGAATTGCGGGTGAGAAGCAAACTCGAGACACAGGGTACGGTGTACAGCACTTGTGAAACTGTGAGTATCACTATCACCCATGAAACGTATATTCTGGCCGTTGAGCACACTACACTGTGTGTGTGTGTTTTAGTTTTTGATGCGATTGCGTTCAGTTTACCAGAAACGACTGCCCTTTCTTCTTTGATATATTCGTATTCAATTCAGCCGCTAAAGTTTTTCTGCGATGATCATCGTAGAACAATATCAACATGGTTTTCTTTGAAGCTGGCTTCTCCTTCTTTGAGCCTTTACTTCGCCGGGCACCAAGTTCACGAGCCATTTTTCTAATCTCCGATTCCGGTTCTCACGAAACCGGTGGCAGACGGCATCAAAGATTCACTTCTGGGGAGAAGTAACACAAATTCCGATCATACGGCAAAGACGTTCTATTCACGTGATTACGCATTGAAAAATACGGGGAAATGCATATTACATTTAATGCTATCACGTTCTATGGCGTCGAGCCAATGGCAAAGTCGTGAAAGCTTAAAACCCTCTAATTTGAAGTGTCGGTTTTCGGTGCCAGGGTACTGTTTTCTGGGGGAAAATAGGATGAGAAATATGAAAAAAATATAATAAAAATCTATGATGAACAGTTTTTATGCTATCGTAGAAAAGCAGTGTCACTTCAGGTAAGAACACACCCCAAAAAATGTTTTAGGCTGCAGTGTGTGTAAAATTATGGTTACTTTCACCACGAAATATGAAAATTCATAATACGCATTTTCCATGCGCTGTAAATCAGAGTACAGCCGATGGGATCTTTCAAAATGCATCGAATAAAAAAAAAAAATTCGCTCCGGCAGCTGGCGGTCAGAAAGAGTGCATTTCATTCCGTATACGGATACCCTAAGCCGTCCCAGAAGTAATAATTTTGATACCATAACTTGTTTCATTAAGCCGAACTTCTTCCTCTATTTTCACCACCCTCTCTTCAAAAATGTCGAAATGTTTCGGTAGTTTTCCAAGGGCTTTGTTATATTAAATTTTTGTGCCGTATTTTATAATACCTAAACGTGTGAATTTAAGCGATTTTTTTGAAATTTCATCACCCATTTCACCCCCCCCCCATCAAAGTTTACGATAAATCTCAATGGAACCCAGGGCTTTCGTTACATTACATTTTTGAGTCGAATTTTAGAGCGCTAAGATGAACAAAGATGAAGTTCAACGCTATTTTTACACTTCCACACCGGAAGGACCACCCCCACCACCTTGACTTTTTCGAAAAATTAAAATGGGAATCAAAGGCTACTATAACATGGAGTATACGTACCGAATATAATGCTTCTAGAATCAACTGGTGATTTATAGTGATTTTTTGACCATTTCAACTCCTATTTTTCCCCCTCCACCTCGACCGATTTGGCCCAAATGCAATACCGACCGGGGTCTTACGACTACTGATTTTTGTGCCAAAGCGCGTTTCGCTAAATTGATTTCTTCGAGAGTTATCGTGCTAACAAGAAAACGGCCATAATATTATAATATATATATATATGAATCCTGGAGACCACTGAATTCGTGTTCTAGAGGTTCTGAAACGTGAAAAAAACATGACATGACCCATGATTGCCACCATCACGACGAGACCAATAGTGCATTTTCAGAATGAAATGCACTAAAAGGATTCGATACTAGAATTTTTCGTCCCTCTTCTTCAAATAGGCCCCGTATACCCTGACACCGACAAGCAGTACTTCAAATCAAAGGGGTTTTCGACTTTTCCTTTGCCTCGCAGCCGCAGGACCCGTGAGCATGAAACGTAATATTCATTTCCCAATATTTTCGATTGCGTTATCACGAGAATAAAACGTCTTTGCCGTCTGGCCGGAATTTTTGTTACTTCTCCCCACAAGTGAATCTTTGATGCCGTCTGCCACCGGTTCCAAATGGAGGCAGACAATTTTTCCCACTATTGTGGGATTATTCTCGATTTTATGCGCTAGGTAAGAAAAGTATGCAAATGGTTGCACTTTTTACGTCGCTGGCTCTTGGTCTATTAATTTCTTCGCAGAAAGCAAGGAATGTATTGTCACCGAGATGATTTTATTGGCAGCTTTGAGACGAATAACGCTTTTTTTTTCACAAAACAACGATTGGCAGTTTGCATTGATATCAGAAAGACGAGTAATTCGAAGAGAATAAGTTCACCACCACTCAGGGACGTTCCGCGGTAATGACAAACCTTGTGTTTAACCTGATGAAAATTAACTTATGAGAAGGAAGAGAAGCCAGTAACATGGTCCGTGAGCTCACGTCACGTGTTGCAATATTTCTCGCACCAGGTCTTTTTCTAGAAATTAAAAATAACGGTAGGATCGAAAAGGGACAGCGAAATCGACATTTCTCTGCGATTTACCCAGCTATATTATATGTTATCTGATGTTGTGTATAGTTTTTTGTGATGAATCGAATGAGCTGAGTTAGGGATTGCTGGGATCGATATTTTTGAGTTACGAACAAAATATCTTCGAACAAATTCGGCACTTTATAAAGGATTTGTTTTTATGTTTGTGGGCGTAACTCAAAAAGTATTGAGCCCATCGATCCCTGCAAACGCTCATTCGATTAAGCACAAAACAATACACAACAGCATAGAACATATAGTTATAGTTCTGCCAAAAATCTTAATTCACTTTTGCATGGCCCATCAAAGTATAGAGGAAAACTCGTTTTTTCCGGATATTTTCGTTCGCAACTCAATGAAATTGATTGTGGAGAAACGAGCCACCATGCATTCGACTCAGCACCAAAAATTACTTCAGAAATGACATCAACGTCAACTGCATTACTAAACGTTGGACATGAGGTTTTTTTTGGACTATTTAAGCCAAAACCCAAGTTTTTTAGTACAATTTGCGTAGTAACTCAAAAAGTAATTGTCGCACGGAGTTGGGGTTGATTTTTATCGACTCAGCACACAAAACCACAGAGGACTATCGCCTCGTTTGGGCACATTTGTTTACCCCTTGTAGCGATGAGTTGGCCAACGTCTACACCCCTACGGATGTTTCTCGAAGTATACTTCAAAACAAATGTTTTAAGCCACATTGGAAACTGGGCCGAATTTCGCCGCTATTCTGCCTCTTTTAAGCTGTATTTCCTGAAATTAATAATAAAATTATGATAATGGGCTGAAATCGTGAGAGTGTGGAGTAAAGAAACAAATTTACATGAAATAGTAACCATTGTGCTATCCTTTTGAAATGACCTCGTGGGTGATTCTGTAACTCTAAGGTATCTAATTTCCTATCGTAAGTGATGTGAAAACCAACTCTACTGATTTGAAAAATACCCAAGTTAGACATACTCATACAATATTTGGTGAGCAACTGCTGGACAATTAATAGCTCTTTGACCCCGTCTTACGTGAGCGTTTCGCTCCCTGAACGTTTTCAGCGGAAAACGCCAGTAGTTTCCATCTGTGCACAGTGCGTTTTCGGAAAAAATCGCGCGCCCGCTACCCCGCGCTATACGCTCAGAGCCTGCTCTGAACTCGTATAGGGGGTTTGTAAATACGCTACCTGGCGCAGGAAGGGGCTGGACTATGGATAGACACATTTCAAGATTCACTCACCAAGAAAGGAGCCCTTCTCAATTGCTCGTTCGTCCCAAATGTTCTTTATGTGGACGTCAAAAGTTATTCAGGGTGGATCCGCATAAGTGTGACAAAATTTTTTGGGTAATACTGCGTTAAAAGTGGAGTAAAATAGTACCTTCGGAAGTGTCCTGCGTCGATCCGTTCCGGAGTTATGATTTTTTTTTGTGTGTGTTTAAAAAAAGTAACCAATGCTTGCTTAAAAAAATCCGCAATTTCTCGACTTATATTGCACCAAATCCTAAACGTGATGCCATTTTCAGAAACTACGGAACATTTCCTCTAAGATAGATGCCATTTTATTGCTTGAAATAATCGTCAACACCCAGAAATCTGAAATTTTTTCCATAAATTTACGTGGCCTCCAAAATCTGTCTGTTTTACGAAAAGTCGCTGTACCCAAACAGCTTTCTCAACAGATTTTCGATGTATCACAAAAACTTCTCCGTCTTCTAAGCTTCCCTTTGGCGTGTTCACATTTCATGTTACCACTGACGTTTCTCACAAAAACGTCACGAGAATGCACAAAAACCGTGTTTTTAAGGAACATGGGCTATTGTCTACGGTATTCGTCAAGGGTGCAGGAAGATCGGCAATAAGTGAGAACAGGATATCTTACCATGGAGAAAATATCGCAGGTAAGAGACATTCAATTTGACCCCCCCCCCCCCATCCATTTCTGCCGATCTCTGAGCATCCTTCACGAATATTGTTGGCACCTGGCACACAGGCAATTGCCTATATTTTTCTGTCAAAATACTGTTTTAGAAAGGGAGGACAGGATATTTTAGGAAGGAGAAGATATCGTAGGCAGACGGCATTCAATTATACCCCCCCCCCCTGAATGGCGACAATTTAATGAATCACTGATGGGGGAAGTGTTCAAATCGAATGCCTCTTGCCTTCTCTATGGTAAGATATCCTGTTCTCACTTACTGCCGATCTCCCTGCACCCTTCACGAATACCGTAGACAATAGCCCATGTTTCGTAAAAACACGGTTTTTGTGCATTCTCGTGACGTTTTCGAGAGAAACGTCAGTGGTAACATGAAATGTGAACACGCAAAGAGGAAGCTTAGAAGACGGGGAAGTTTTTGTGATACATCGAAAATCTGTTAAGAAAGCTGTTTGGGTACAGCGACTTTTCGTAAAACAGACAAATTTTGGAGGCCACGTAAATTTATGGAAAAAATGCCAGATTTCTGGGTGTTGACGATTGTTTCAAGCAATAAAATGGCCTCTATCCTGAAGGAATAGTTCCGTAGTTTCTGAAAAAAGCATCACGTTTTGGATTTGGTGCGATATAAGCCGAGAAATTGCGGATTTTTTAAAGCAAGCATTGGTTACTTTTTTAAACACAAAAAAAATCATAACTCCGGAACGTATCGACGTAGGACACTTCCGAAGGTACCATTTTACTCCACTTTTAACGTAGTTTTACCCAAAAATTTTTGTCACACTTATACGGATCCACCCTGTATAAAAACGTCTGCTAATGATTATAGCACAGTGCTTCCTCGCTTTTCACCCCCTCCCCCTTGTACGATTTTGACGAAATTGATAGGGGACCCTCTGCTAGCCAACACATATATTCCCTGAAAATTTCATCAAATTCGGATAAAAACTATGGAAGATATGCTTGTTACAAGGATTTGCGGACAGACAGACAGACAGACACGAAACCGAAATTGTTCAGGAAGGTATAAAACGTGAAATGCAAGTGGAAATTTCGATTTTAAAGAAGAAGAAAAAAATATTTCCTAAAAGTGAAAACAATGCTTCCGTAGCTCGGAAGCAAAATTGCCTTTATGTGCCTTAAACGTACCATTAACTTAACTTCACGTTTCCTTGCCAATAAGCTGATTCGTCGTCTGATCTGGATACAAATGGGCCCATTAAATAGCAAATTTTGCGCTTTTTCTAATGGGCTCATCATTTTTGCTATTGCAACAATTATTGTGTCAAGCTGTTTCTGACAAAAAAAAAAAAAAAAATTGCATCTTACATTGAAAAGTGCAGACGGTCATTTCGATCAGAAATGAGTTGCTCCTTCACTGGTTTTTCCCTGTCCAGTCGTTTTTTGTACACTCTGTATACTTATTAATCTTATATACTTATCTTATATACTTATTTATTTAATAAAACCCCTGGAAAATCTCAACAATAAATGGTGCCAGATTATTAATCCGCGGCTCCCAATTTATCGCGTCGTCGTGTCACGTCAGTAATTCTAGTTAACGGTCCTCTCCTCTAACAACTACCAAAATGGGTAGCAGCGCCCATCCGCCCCCGTTTTTCGACTTTGAGACCGCGATCGACAATCTCCATGCCCAATGAACGAGATGGTATCAGTTGTTTGAGATCTTCATGAACGCTGAAGAACGTAATGGGGATCCCGAACCTGTGAAAATCGCTTTCCTCGTAATCAGTTAGGGGGAAAAGGATTGGAAATTTATAACACTCTTGAAACCGACGCTGCCCTGTAAGATGGCGATGATCTCACAAATACGACGATTAACAAAATTTAGGGATGTTGTAGAAATAAGTTTCAACACGTATTTCACGCCTAAGAAGATCCCTTCCTGAATCACGCTGTGTAGTGTAAAGGAGGACATGATGTAAATGTTTGATTTGTTTTCATTTTTGCGAATATTTTTTAGAAAATTGATTTTGCATTTCTATCGCGACCTGAATTTCATTTAATTAATATACTTATTGATCTCATTGAAACTCGTACGACGACCGCATAAATGAAATGCACTTTGCCCAACAGGCTGCTGTCGGAACAATTTTTTTTTTAGTGTTTAAGGATATCTATTCTTATTTTAAACCACTCAATTGGGTAGAATTAAATGACTGCGAGCTTCAACGGCCTGATGACCTAAGTCCCAAGAAAAAGATAGGTGCCATAAGTGCCACTATGGCACACGGATGAAACCTGTCTTTAGGGCACAATACATGACCGATGTTCGTCAAACCCAGACCACTGAAATGTTTGTTAGTTTATGACCTCCACCCCCATCGCCCATACACAATGATTTATCCCATTAACTCGCTTTACTTCCTCAAATCTGCCACAACTTTGTTATTGGCCACACGATGATATGGTGGGGGAGGGGGAGTCGAGGCGAGCGGCTTGGCGCAGGCAGATGAACCCTGCCTTCATAATTTATATTGATAATAAAAAATCATAAATGATGAAAAAGAAGTAATGCCGAAAATGAATGAGTGCGTGAGGACCCCCATAACATTGCGACGCGTTTCGGCAGTGAAGAAGTGGTCAAACGGAAAAGGAAAAAAGCGGTCGTTGAGATAGTGAGTTTTTGACCAGCGCCCGACCTCGGGGAAGTCGTCTCGTCGGCAACGCCAGAAACGGAGTAAACCAAGAGGAAGCAGGGACGTCTTCGTGGGACAATATGAGAGAACGATTAGCGAGGCGCGAGCACCGGTCTTTTTCTCTTTTGTCGTCTGTTTGTCATCCGGCTGTAAATCGCCGATCCATCGGGGCGTTCGGTCTTGCATGCAAGACCAAGACCAAGACCGACTCACTACAACTCACAAGACCAAGCACATGGTAGTCTTGCGCGACCACCAACATCTGTTTTACCCGATTGAGACCCAAGAAAAATCGTTCCTTTGACCCTGAATCATGAAATTATTTCGTTATTCTCGCATTTTATCACCAATCTTGCTTGTTTCTTTCCGGCATTACCTTTCTTTGTAGAAAAGTTTGCGAACAGCATCAGCATTACACCATCCTCCTCTCTACCAACCAAGTCATTTATCGAGATTTTTTTTTTCATATATGAGAAAAGTACAAAGCCAAGATGGCTACTTTCAACGTGAATATCGACATGCATTTTTCTCTTTTTAAAACACACGAGCTCCAGTTGGACCCCCCCCCCCTTATAACTAAAACTTAAAACCCCTCAATAAATCATTAAATCCGAAAGTTAATTATTCTCCACTCTAATTCATGATATTACGTGCATTATGGCGATTGTAGCTATCACTAGCGGCGCTAGTGTCGTGTGATAATAAAAACCGGTACTCTCTACATACAAGGTGACTAAACTTTACTATAAATAGGTGCCGCAAATTTCCCTCTGCCCATCGGACAGGAGGGGTGGAGACTGACGTCACCAGCAGTCCTTTGCTCCCGATTGCTCACCCTAAAGCAGCAGAGCAAGTTAATTTTGAAATTGAAGTTTATGAATTCTCAAAAATCACAACCCAATAACAATTAATAATGTACTGGGTCCAGCGCAATGGCGGTTGGGACTGCTCAAGGTGACTAAATTTTCTATAGGTGCCGCAGATCACTGTCCTTCACCTACGTCACAAGCAGTCCCACCCACCAATGCGCAGGACCCAGTACATTATTCATTGTTATTGGGGTGTGATTTTTGAGAATTCATAAACTTCAATTTCAAAATTAACTTGCTCTGCTGCTCTAGGGTGAGCAATCGGGAGCAAAGGACTGCTGGTGACGTCAGTCTCCACCCCTCCTGTCCGATGGGCAGAGGGAAATTTGCGGCACCTATTTATAGTAAAGTTTAGTCACCTTGTATGTAGAGAGTACCGGTTTTTATTATCACACGACACTAGCGCGATTCTGTAACTTGCAAAATTTACGTGTCGTAAAAAGGAAGAAGGGCGAGGGGAGGTACCTCGTTTCCATGGTTTTTACGATACCTAGTGAATTAAACTGGAATTTTCACGCTAGAATGTGTGGTCTCGAAGAAAAAATAAATTCTTGACAAATACGTGGAAAAACCAAGGCAACGGGGTACATCCTCTCCCCCTCCTTCCCAATTACGACACGTAAATTTTGCGAGTTACAGAATCACCCCCCAGGCCTCCTCGTCACCATCGGATTATTTAGCCGTAGTTCACAGTAAAAAAGTGTCACTGACCAACATTTTTGATACATGAACTTCCTCATTGTAGAAAACCTTCGTTGTAGTTTGTTGTCAAACAACAACAACAAATCACATGGAGTACCGGACTCAATGTTTCTCTGAAACGCCGCCAGACATCGTATCCCTTAGCTACAATCGCCAATAACACTTGATTTTAATCAAGTGCATCTTTTATGCATCGCGATCGGGGATCGCGATGCATACATTATACCTACATTGCGTACATTTTTGCAAGACCAAGACCACGATTTCACTGTAAGACCAAGACCGCCCTTTCCTATGCAAGACCAAGACCAATATCGCCGAAAGTCGGACTTCTACGTGGCGATCTCTTACTCCAGCGCGTCCATGTCTGTGAGTAAACTGTAACTCCCCTTACCAACGACTCTCACACTTACTTAAAAATCGATCTTCGAGTAAACTAATCAATAAATAGCAAAAAACTCATAAGAAAGAAGCAAGTAAGTAACAACTTCTTCTTTGGGATCAGAAGTACAGTCCAATAGCCTATAAATTGTTGAACGTAAAAAATGATGTCAGTGATCCACCTATGACAAAAATGAAATGATAAATTGAAATGCACAAATACAGGAAGGAACAATTTTGTCGTTAGATTGGGACGGTGGTCAGTTCGGAGCTGTTGAGCTTTTTTAAATGGTCAAGCTTTCGTTTAATATATAAACTTCCTCAGGACCTTGACATCGGTAACAATTTACAAACAAACCAAAACAAAACAATTCATCCTGTACATACCTTCGGATACATACTTAGGCAACAGAGACTCGTCGTTGATGTTCCTCAAGTACTTTTTCAAAGATTGCCACGCTCTTTCCATATTCTGAGTGTGGTAGCGCACAGGAACCTTGTTTGGTCTAGCAGGACCTTGATACTACCTAAACATTTTACAGTACTGTCCAAACATGCCGGAGCGAATCGACCTGCAGGAACAAAGTCAGGATCTTGTCCCAACGGCGGATGAACAAAATTAGTGGAGTGATTAACGGCGACGTGACCTGAAAAATGTTGATCGACACCCTCATAAGCTCGCCAACTGTCAGAGCAAATGAATGATTCAGAGTCAATGCTCATAATCATTTCCTCCTGCAATGTTTCGCTTGTTCGGTCTCTAACCAGGATTGTGCCTTCTTCCCGCCCTGGCTTGATGCCTTGAAAGGCACATGACCAGGATTAAGCCTGTGAAATGACGGCCGGGAAGTGACCCGGCACGTGCAAGTCCTGGTTATCCTCGCTCCGCTCCCCGTCAGCCACACCAGCTGGTCAAGGCTGGTGCGTTACCGGTGTGGACCGCTTGGCGGTGGGGAGTTTTACAGGTGGTAAAGTTGGGCGAGGAGAGATACCCGTGAAATGAGCGCATAGTGCTACCGGCGAGCTGTTCTTTGTTGGTAATGTTGGAGAGAGCGTCGGTCATTGTGGTTGTTCGCGGGGGTTTGGTCTCTAACCTAAATCTAATCTAAAGAGGGTGTTTTTCAGACTGGTCTCTAACCAGTCTGAAAAACACCCTCTTGGATTTCCGGTTGATTCCTCCGAAAACCCAAAGGGCTCGGTCCTCCATAAGAGCCAGTCTTCCCCTATTGTTTTTCCGCTTGAAGACGTGCGCTTCGTCAACTTCGACGATGTCGTCGGCACCACCGATTTGTTCCCAATCGTGCTGAACTATTTTAGCCGCTACGTCTCTGAAATAAGCATACCAAGCCACTACAGTTTGGTGAGACAACTCACACTCACTCTCTGCTTCGACTGTTGTCGAATTTTTAATCCAATGCAATGAAAGGCGAATGAGCTGGCAAACACTTATCTCTGTAAGTCGCGCATTAGAGAAGAACGTATTGTTCAACGAGGAAAATTTGTGGTTCCGATTGGTTCTACACCGGTACCTCCAACCGAGAGCAGCTGCTTGATCTGCCGTTGTCGTCAGTTGGCCCTGACACGTGGGACACTGCTTCGGTGTTTCTCGTTTAGGGAGAACACCGATTTCGTCACACGACAAGAAATCGTATGCGCGTTGATTCGTCATCTTCATATGGCCCAAGAAATTGTTCTAGCTTCGAAGTTGTCACTTTACACTGCAGAAGTCGTTCAAGTGTAACAGGCATCTACGAAATAAATACATAAACGATTACGACACATCCATGTAGAAAGTGACAAGTCGAACGACTTTTAAAGCGCCTCCCATTTCAGGTAATAATGCCCGGGCTAAAGTAGGAATGGGTTTTGTAATTAAAATAAAACGGGTGGTATCCACGTGACAACCATTTCAGGTTAACGCCGTGTGGATATTACAACACCCATTCGTCCTTGATCCCAGTGCTACAATAATGAATAATCTCAACGGTTTAAATAACTGTAGCATTTGAAGAAGTATAAGCATAAAGTCAAACATTTTAGCAATACATACCTTTCAATAGAATTTCAAGTCTTTAACAAAGAAATTCGCAATGAAAAAATCAGGTAATGGCTTTATGAACCAATTACAATGAGACTACCAATTACAACCGTTGCCACTTGAAGAATGAGGATAACCATTAACCACGCACACTTTTTGGTGGTTAGAGTTCCGGACATCAGGGCTAATTTTTTTTTATGTACGTATAGGTTACACAATGATTACCTTATCACGATTCACATGGAATTACATGGGATTCACATCCAGATAACAGTTCATCCAAATAACCTTTTCAACCCGAAGTACGAAGTAGGTGAGGTGAACATTTCCTCCCCCATATATATACTCATGCGTTGATTTCTGCTGACTTCACCGTCTACTCTACGTCCGCGCAAACAACCCATTCAACAAACCATGACATAAAACAATTACTGCATACGTCACAATTTAAAAATTCATCAAACATCCTAATTAATCGGTGAAAACGTAACATCACCCCTTCAAATTGACCAGATGATTCCCAGATTTCCATTTCTATAAAAGGAATAAGCTAAAACGAACTAAGTATAAAATGAATTAATCGTTCTCTTACTTCATGTTATCCTGGTAATTTTTTGTATGCAATGGACATTGAAATGAGTGCACATGTGGTGTTATTTCATTATTCATTTATCGCAACGAATCGCACGCCCAAGTTGGTTGGCAGGACTTTTCAGGGGTGGTAGAGTGATAAGTCGTTAACAATCTTCGAAAGGGAAACATTGTCACCATGCGACCCACCGAATTTTTTAACGTGAATAACGTAAGTAATTAATAGTATTTTTCACAAATGTTGAGAAAAGCGTCACTGTAATCGCGAACAGTGTTTCGCTAAGGCAACGCCAAGTTCACTAAAAAATATCAACGAGAGCGTATAGACGCTCCTCACGAGTTGCGAACGATATTTTAGACTTTAACCGATCAATTATTATGATTTCTTCACCTTGTACAGCGTCGACTCACTCCAAACATTGAAGAAAAGTACTTGACACCACTACTACTGGTGACGTAAAGTACTGTCGTCCCCAACCGGCTCGCCGCCGTCGCCCCCCAGTCCGCCTCCGTCACCGATCCCAGCTCCGCCACCGCCACCACAACCCAGCACAACCCGGCGGTGGCCGAGCAAGGAGGAGGGCGAGGTATAGGAGGTATTATTTTTTATTTCTTGACTTACACATCACCCATTTTACTCCCACTCCAACTTCAGCCCCAGAAATTATTATTGATTCTTATGCTTTTCAGAAAACAAAGAAACAACAGGAAGAATATTAAAAAAATTGTTAACATTATCAACAAGTAAGCATGACAATAATAACTGAGACTAAATAGATTAATGATTTTTTTTCGCGTTTTTTACAGTTACAACATTGGAGGAGGGGTAATTCAAAACTTAATTAAAAATTAATAAAAATTATTCATTCAAATGATCCTCAATTGATAACTTACACCGTTGAACCCTCAATTTTTGGGAAACAATGAAATGACAATGTTGTGTCTCGGTTACGACGGAAGAGCAACCGAAGACACAGCAGTTTTCATTGTATTCACCCTTGAGAGACGTCCCACGAGCTTCTTATCATTTCTTTATTGGTACTCGTCAGCTCATCGTTTCGTTTTAGTGCTCAGAGAACGGCACGGGTTCAGCAAAATGGTCGAAAACGTTTTTGAATAGGTGTTTTCGAGTTTTCTTGCCCCAAGATTTACCACCATTTACCACGTTTCGTGTTTGTACCATTCAAAGAAACCACTTCGGTCAAC
This sequence comes from Corythucha ciliata, assembly GCA_038030265.1. Taxonomy (NCBI): domain Eukaryota; kingdom Metazoa; phylum Arthropoda; class Insecta; order Hemiptera; family Tingidae; genus Corythucha; species Corythucha ciliata. The sequence continues at coordinate 40,744,553 of CM075942.1, read as the reverse complement.
CCCGGTCACGGCTGGTCAATTGGCGGTAATTCTTGAGTGGAATCTGCCTGGTGGGCCCCTTCAATACAGAGTGCAAGATGAACGGCTCTAATTGGACCATTGACTGTTGCGCAACATTAATTTGTTTGAGCTTGAACACTGCGATCTTCAAACGAGCGTTAGACCGCTCATGGAACTCTCGATGGACGATTTGGTTATGAATTTCATGAGCTGGGGCAACTATTTATTAGATTTTTCAGGTTTGGTTGCAATTTTGGAAAAACTCGCACTGATTCTGGATCGAGAGCAGGCTAGAGCTCCCGGAACTTCGGTGGAAATTTTTCTGAACTGTTGTTTAGTGTGGTTTAGGAGTGGGGAAGCGAATAAATGCCGATTCTGGCTCGAAAAAATTACACAATGCAGATCTTTTTACGTTAGACTCATTAAGCAACCCCCTCGCTCACATTTTATCAACGGCCGAATTTTTAAAAATGGCGGATCAAAGGCAAATGAGGGGGGTAAAACGCCTGATAACCTCCACTTTTTTTGACGTCAAAAAATTCTCAAGAATCATACGAGTCCGAAATGGTGCTACACTTATATGTTCAGTCATTTCGGGCCGGTCTGGTCAGATCAGTTTCGGTCAAGTCGGGTCACGAAACCTTAAATTTCATTAATTATCGAGTCTCGTGATCCCAGGAGTTCGTATTGCTACCTTTCGTGACCGTATCATTCGAAGTGACCGCTTCGGTCAACCCCGGTCAAGGCCGGTGAATTGGAGGTGATTTGGGAGTGGAATCTGCGAGGTGGCCCCTCTTCTCACAGAGAAACTGATGAACGGCTCAAATCGGACCAGTGACTGTTGAGCAACATTAATTTTTCCGAGTTTGACCACTGCGATATTCAAACGGTCGTTCACCGATGACCAGACTGTTGATGACCGATTTGATTATGGAATTCATGATCTGGGACCACTATTCACCAGATTTTCCAGGTTTGGTTGCAATTTTGGCAAAACTCGCACTCATTCTGGATCAATAGCAGACTGGAGCTCCATGAACTTCGGTCGAAATTTTCTGAACCATCTGAGCCGTTCCTTAAGCTGTCTGTGATGAGAGATCCCATCTGGCAGTTTCGACTCCCAAAATAACGGCAATTGACCAGGTGTGACCAAGGTTACCGACCGGGGTGTTTACTTTCGATAACGTATTTTCTAATATGATCAGAATTTGATTAGGGAATTTCACGACACTGGCCTGGGAAAGAAAATTCAGATAATTCCGTGCGCCTCGATAATAAATACAAGTATAAGAATAAAGGCCTCGATTTCCGAACCGAGTTACTTCATTTGAAATAGCGAACTCATTAGGATGCATTGCTGTTAATTGTTGAAAATATTAAATAAACAATTAACCGCATGATGATGAAGGAGTAAAACGTTAATATCAATAAACCAAAAAGCACAAAAACTTTGAATTGCACCAACCAATGGTGTAATAATTGCGTAAGAACATAGTTTGAATAAAGCACATGCCAAATTAGATTAATCTGTGAAGAAAGGTAAGAGGCACGTAATTATTATCGAAATTTACGTGGTAACTGAGTGTGTAAATACGTAGACACACAGGTCAATATGAAAAGGAAATCTACCCCTACACAAGTTTGTAAAATACGAATGTTCCACGTGATGGTGAGAATTGCATAGTAGACATCTAAAAATAATCCGTTTAACTGACCGGCGAAAAGTAATTGGGTATTCCAAATCATGAACATGTTTCTTTATTTCGTAAAACTGAACGTGTAAAACTTCCTATTTTTTTTGCACATAACGAACGCAATAAAAAAAGTAAATCGTTAAACACGACCTCGACATTAATCAACAAACAGAAAAACCACAGCAACGACTATGACGGTCACATTGGAATAAAGTACCCCATGAGCATCACCGAAACAACCTCAACAACCAGAAACAACGACGACGAAAACATCATCATCAACAACAACAACAACATCACGAACAACAACAACAACACAAAACATCAATAATAACAATAATACCAACAACAACAACAACAAACACAAAATTATAACACCAATAACAACAATTACAACAACAACAAGTATAAAAAAAAACAACAATGAATTTCGTACAAAAATAGGCACGAAGGTCACGTTGCTGTAAGTGATTGTTGCTATTGCGGACGACTATTTCTTACCTGGCTAGAGTCTGGAAATTGCGATATCCGCTCCGTGTCGTCGCCTTGGTTATTTTTTTGACGATTTTTAAGCCAATCGCGGCGTCTCTGACTCCACCCATCCATCTTTGAGGGACTGGGCCACTATCTGTTCATACTCTCCTAGAACGTATAAGTAAAATTTAAAATTTCGGCTCCACGTGGCTATAAAATGTTTACTCTTACTTGGCTAGCGTCAGGGAGCCGCCACGAGTGGAAAGAGCCCCCTCTTGACGTATTTCGTGGGGGTGGACCATCTGCCCCCGGGGGCAGGTACAGGTTGCCCCCCTCATGGCCGTTATCTGCTCCGTGTCGTCGTCTTGGTTTTTTTGACGATTTTTAAGCCAATCGCGGCGTCTCTGACTCCACCCATTCATCTTTGAGGAACTGGGCCACTCATCTCAATACTCTCCTAGAACGTATAAGTAAAATTTAAAATTTCGGCTCCACGTTGTTTTAAAATGTTTATTCTTACTTGGCTAGCGTCAGGGAGCCGCCATGAGTGGAAAGAGCCGCCTCTTGACGTATTTCGTGGGGGTGGTCCTTCTGCCCCCGGGGGCAGGTACAGGTTGCCCCCCTCATGGTTCGCTAAGCTCGACTTCGCTCGGGAGTTGAGGGCGTTTGCCGTCGAAGCCATAGCGCTGGACGGAACATATAGATCGATGCTGAATGTTCCAGGGCTTCGTCAATTCGAGACCATTCACGTAATTGGGGAGGAAGTGGTAAGTCACAAAATCATAAAGCGGTGACTTATAAATTTGTTTTTTGATGTGTTCGATCACATGAAAGGCATTTCCAGTTGCATACGCACAGTGTTGGGCGTTATATTTATCTTTAGATGATTTATTATCTAGATAATTATCTAGATAATTTTTTTTAATCTTTTATCTATCTGACGGAATTTTAAGAAGGGTTATTATTTATCTTTTATCTATCACTATTAGGTTTATCTCGAGGACAAAGATAATTCCCAGATAAAGACAAAGATAATTTTTTTCAACTCCCTCAAAAACATTCAAAGTAAGCTTTTTATTAGCTCTCTATTCCTCTTAGGTTTCAGCCAGTCAAGGTCAAGACTACTACTGACTGGGCTATTCGTCTATTCCCCTGTTTTTGTCTGTGGGTTGTGATTTTAAGTGAATTTTTGATTATTTCATTCCATTACCATTAACATAGCAATTTGAATCTGACGGCGGAAAATCGAGAATTCAGGTAACGCGACACTTTGCTTCTTCTAAAAGCCAACGAAAAATTTATTTTTGTTATCTTAATATTTATCTAAAAGTAAAAGATAATTTTTTATTTATCTTATCTTTATCTTATCTTTTAAGGTGTCCTCATTGTTATCTTATCTTTATCTAAGATAGTTTTTTCCGTTATCTGCCCAACACTGCATACGCATTCTTGAACTCGCACACGCAGGAGGCCTAAGAGGCCCTGCTGTCCCTCGTGAAAGACATCCTCAGATTTGAATTCCATCTCACATTATACATGTACCTACTTATATTGCACTTTTAACACACACAAAAATGGAATTAAGTAGGACTTGGGTAAAAAGAATAACGTAATAATGATGTAGACTTGGACTTGGAACGGTTCATCAGAACTTCAGAAGTCGTATCGTGATAACAAGAAATCCATTAAAAAGGAAATAATCATAATGGGTGGGTAGATCGTTTGTTCCACTGTTCACTGCGGACATTTAGTTAGACTTATAGAACTCAACTTCTGAAATTGCCACCATAGTTAGCTATTGTAATACAGTTGTTTTCCACAGACATTATGTTCAGTGATTGTCGAACAACCTGATATAAGTTAACCCGTATTACAGATAACCAAAAAACAGTAGTTCATCCGAACAGATAACCGACGAGCAGTTGTCCGACATTACGCACCCAATTCTATGATCCAAACATCATTGGCGGGATTTCGTTATCGTAGAAGCCTTCCCTGCGATTATCTAGTCGCTTATCACTGGCACGCGGGATTGATTGTTGTTACCCATTATTATTTTATTATGCATCAACTACTGCACCGAATTTTATTACATTGACAGTATGAGTAGCTGAATTAAGGATATCTTGTTAAAGATGGCCGGGAAAGTGAAATTTAACTTGAAAGCTTTAAAAGAACTTGTGAGCTCGCACGGTTCGTGTGTGTATTGTAAAGAAGCGTGCACTAAAACTTTAGCCCTGTTTCCAATGCATTTAAAGGATCTTAAACGCTCTGTCAAAGACTTATTAGCCAGTGAAGTGACTACTTATGACGCCGAGTGAGTATGATTTCTAGAATGGTCGTAAAGGATGGCTGTGTCATTATGTTTGAAATTCCGTATATTCGCAGATTAGACGGCATCATTCTTGCTCATAAATTCGTTAAAATTGTAGATACTGTCCCACTGAACGATGATGGGATTCTACATGTCAATTATACGGCGGATGTTTACTATTTCAAACCGGACATAGGAAACTTGTTAAATGGTAAGCTTGGTGTGTCGCTTCGTCCGATGCTACGGATAAATTTATCTAATTAGCTAAATTTACATTTTTTAAAACTCAGGTACTGTTTACAAAAAAAGTAAGGAATTTGTCGGCGTGCTGGTGCATTCAATTTTCAACGTCGCCGTTCCCAAACCGCGATTCGATGACGATGAATCGTCGTGGCCTGGTTATCACGTTTCGATCGGTTCAAAAGTGGTATGCCGGGTGGGCTATTTGAATTTCACAGGGCGGCTTCCGTATATTCGGGCTACATTGGAATCAACAGAGTATGTTCAATAGTGGAAACCTCTGCAGCACTTTGTTTACTTACTTTTGAAATCCATGGATTTTTCAGAGAATTTGAACAGCCTAAAAAGAAGAAAAAGGACAAGAGGATCGATGCCCCCGCTGAGAACGCGCTTGGGTTCAAGAAAATTCTTATCCAAGCGCCGCAGGTATCCCAAGAAGCTACCAGCCAGCCTCAGACAGACGCAAATTACGGCGTCGTAGTTGGTTCATCGCCCAAGAAGAAAAAGAAAACGAAAAATAGAGAGGTGTCTCCCTCTTCTGTGGCGGGATCTTCTAATTCTCCTAGGAACGGCACTCTTGATCCTTTTCTTATCAAATCGCCAACGGCGCCATCGCGGTCCTCTTTTTCATTTTCCGTGCCCGAAGCATCTACTCCCAAATCAAGGCTGAGCCTCAAAACGAAACGAGAACGGTCCCCCAGAGCTTCGTCGAGCGACGAAAGCCTAGGCTCTAGCAAAAAGAAAAAAATTAAACTTGAAAGGCCCCCCGACGTTGACGACCTCAAAGTGTCCTTAGTTCAAGAGGCGTTGCTCAGTCTGAAAAATGAAGAGTCAAGTGGCGAGAGCTCTTCGACCCATTCGGGGAGCAAGCGAAAGAAATCCGCCGTCGGTTCGTCGCCTTCGCAGTTAAAACCCTCCGCCGTCTCTGCAAAGTCCAACGCTGCTGGAAATGTTCAGGCTCTTTTAAATCGAGCCATGGAGGGTATCGGAGTCAAAAGTTCAGAAGATGAGCGCTCTGTCGAGGGTGAGCATAAAAAGAAGAAGAAAAAGAAAAAATCAAAGGAATTATTGGAATAGCTACCTATATTTGACTGAATAAAACTTTGTTGGTGTATTTTTAATGTTACGTAGCATTTACCATTCCACGTCCCCCGTAATTATACAAGAAAGTCCAAATTAGAACAATTGGATGTAGGGGGCTTTGCACCCACCAGACTTCACGAAGATTGCACCCAAAGGTGCGGTCCAGCCTCCGTTTCGACCTCAGACCTTCAGCCACCAGGACCACTCGGTCCTGGGCTCATTCATTGCCGGGCTGATGAGACCAGGACCGAGTGGCCCCGGTGGCTGAAGGTCTGAGGTCGAAACGGAGGCTGGACCGCACCTTTGGGTGCAATCTTCATACAAGAAAGTGTTCCTGTAGTATACGTATAGAATCGTTATTTTAAGGCCGGTCGTCCACTGGAAGCGTTTTCGAGCGGCGCTACATCGAGCTTACATACAAAAAGACATTAATTGAATTCACGGCTGCTAAGCCTGCAGTGGACGATGTCACATTCAATTTGAGGCTTTGGGGTGTACGCACGTTGCAGCGCCGCTCGAAAACGCTTCCAGTGGACGACCGACCTAACTGTCAAAAGGCTCTGCTTTTGTTTCGTGAAAATGCCCCGCACTCTTTTGCAGAGTGTATTGTACAGAACAATGACCTTTTTCAGAGGCACAGTACTTCATTTTTCTGTCTAATGATAAAGTTCTGAATGCTGATGATATGTGTTTGGGGGAAATAATTATTATCAGTTTCAAGGGTCAATTATTGTGTCTTGCTCACTGTAAAGACAGAAAGGATTTCAATATGGATACAAATATGTTAATTTTTATTTAGATTTTATTAATTCTGGGGCCTTATTCTCTAACGAGGTTGAAACATTGCTTTAGTAGAAACATTAAAATGTTTGAATTGTCTGGGGTCCACACTAGGCCATCTCCGGAATTCGAATTGCGGCCTTCTCACCATAACAAAATTAATAAAACCCCTGCGTCAGTATTACAGGAAACGAACTTAATTTCAACGGTATTTGGTATCTGTTTGACTGTTTCTATCAGACGAGACGTTGAAAAGATTCACCCTGTGATCCCAGCGTTTTTGGGACCACGTTGGTTAGTGACCCGTTTTTTTTTAGGAACTGCAAGAATTTTCTCACGGCCACGCTGTATCGACCGGCGTGAAGTTCAACGAGGAGCCTCGACGCCTTTAGAGTCGAGAAAATCGGCCGAAACGAATGACACCGCGGAACGCCCATTTTTCCCCTCTTTAAAGGGCACTGTAACACCCGTTGAATTTATTATTCATAACCCACCCATGGGGACCCGTGGCGGAAATTTCCATGAGGCCCCTAATTTCTTGAATGAACAAGAAATTTTTAATGTAGCGTTAAATAATGGCTTTATCTCAATTCTAAAAACGAATTAGCGCTTTTTCTAAATTTATGCCACGAATTTGGCACTTTTTCTCTTTATTATCATCGCGAATGATCACGTTTTTCCCTCTTCTTGTCACGTAAGTACTAGCATTTTTTCTCTATACTTATCCGTAACTTAGCGGTTTTTCTTAATCATGGCCGTAAATTTGCGATTTTCTTCATTTTTGCCCCGAACGAATGTTTTTTCTTTCTTTTAGCCGCCAACAATCGCTTTTTCTAAATTTTATCAGCGTTTTCCTCCATTATTTTAGCCAGTGAACTACCGTTTACCCAATCTTTACTTATTTATTTTAGTATGGGATGAGAAAATGTGGATGACAGAAATATGACCGCCGTAATAATCAGTTTTTTCTTTTTATAATTTGTGAATTTTCACCGGCGCACCAGCTGTTCACCAGCGCATCTTCAGGCAACCAATGCTGCTAAAAACTTTTCTCTTATAAACATAGGTAAGCGTCACAATTTAGGGAAGAATTATATCCGTATACAGGCGTCGTCTTGCTATTTGTAGAATTAAATGTCATAGAGGCCAAAAAGCCCCGATCATAATATACTGGACTGAAACATTAGCGTTTTAAACAATTAGCGTTAGAAACAATTAGCGTTTTACCCAGTTTTAGCCGCGAATAAATAAATAAGCGTTTGTTTCTCACTTTTCTAGCCGCAAATTAACTAGCACTTTTTTTTCAATAAGCTATATTCCCAAATTAATTAGCGTTTTTCTCAATTTTAGCACGCGAACTAGCGCATTTTTCCTAACTTTAGCCACGAATGAGTAGGTACGCATTTGTCACTTCGAGCCACATCCATCATGCAGTGCAGAGGAGGTTTTAAGCCTCCGTGACCCAATCTCACCCTTCCCTGCGCCCCCACTTATCCTATTTGCCTAATTTATTAATAAAATCTTATTGAAAAAAACTTGCCTGAAAGCCCACTGTCTCTGTTTCCCAAAAACCAGATTTTGTATTGCAGTGTTTAACATCTGCTCAAGAATCTGGGTGTATTTGGTGTTAGCGATTTGATTGAGACAAACAATTTGCGAATACGGCCCCAGAATCCAGAACATTCTACCTAAAACCAGACATTTTAGCTCAATATCTCATAGTGATCTGATCCAAAACAAATCCTGCGTGTTTCGCTCTTCCTAAGGCCCCTTTAACAGGAGTAAGTTTTTTGTTCAAAAATGTGTTCAATCTGATCGCAAGCAGACCGTTTCAGGCAGGGAACATCTGTTAATTTTTTAAATAATGGCTACTTTGATCAAAAAACTTACTCGTGTAAAAGGGGCCTAAAACCAAATCTATCGCAATTGAGTCTATTTTGAACCCATGTTTCGACCTCCAACCTCTCGTTCAAATCCAAATTTAAGGGATTTTCGATCTCTCAGAAACAAAATTTCGTTGGTTTGGCTCTCTCAAAACCCAATTTTGTCGATTCACGATTTATGGTAGAATGAATATTTCATGCCATTAGCTCTTCCTATAATTTTGGTTGATTCGAAAAACTGATAAAGCTCGTTTAAAAACCAAAATTTATCACTTGGCCCTCTTCATACTACAATGCCCCCTCGGAAATTCGCTCTTTCATAACCAAGTGTCTGTGGATTTGGCTTCTTCACAACAGAATTTAAGCCATTTTAGCCACAATTTCGCGTACTTTTCCTCTTTCAAAAACAAAATATCGTGGCTTTAGCTCTTTCTAAAATCGGTTTCGCAGCTTTGACTAATTCGAAAGCTAATTTAGGTACCTTTTTCAAGAACAAAATGTATGGATTTGGGTAACTCATGAAGCAAAATTTTGTTATTCTGGCTATTACAAACGCCAGTTACGCGGATTTCCGAACGCAAAACCTCCGCATTTGTCTCCTTCAAATCCCCATTTCAGGCAATTTTGCTCTTTTAAACACCAATTCCGTGGGATGTGCTCTCTCAAAAGAAAATTTCGTGGGTTTGGCTCTTTCAAACCCAAACTCCTTCAAATCCAAACTTTGGTACTACCAATTAATAATTAAAAATAAGTTATTTAATTATTTTCCAACTTCCTAGTTCTAGGGCCGTATTCAGAGACGTTCCTTAACTTTAAGGCCTCCTTAAAGTGCTTCAAAGCAGGTGATAAATTTTAATAGACCGTATGATCGTTGAAAAACTAAGGTTGAAGCTTCGGTAAGGAAGGTCTCACCAATCTTAATCGCGAATGATCGATTTCCCTGAATTTCATCCACGATATGAGTACTTTTTCTCAATTTCAGCCACGAATTGGAGTTTATCGCAATTTAACCGCGAAGGTTTGTAGCTAGACTTATGATTTTTGAAGGATCCTGGGATTTATGTTGTTGGTATGACTCAAGATTACTTAAAATTTGAGCCTATTATTTTATTATTTATTGAAGTTACACGTTTACTAGTCTAGATGGTTTTTTAAATGTATTTCTTTTAGTTTACAAATTGTAGTTACATTAACTGGTTTGACGACAAGTTCAATTCTTCTATTGTCATTTCCTGTCTAATAATCCATGAAATTTTCTCTTTAAACCATTGAAAAGCTAGGTACGCACTCCTGACACTTTTTTCAGGTTCGAACAACTTAGGCCCATTTTCACCAACGAAATTGATCACGGTTAGAATTGATTGTGATTAATTGTCAATAGCAACCCATAGGAATTCTGATGAAATTGTTTACGTCCTAATCATGATTAGTCGTTGATCGTGGTTAAAGAAGTTGGTGGAAACGGGCCCTAACCTTACACAGCATTTGATTTCTTTTTGGTCCGCTCGCTCAACTCTTCCAAACCTCAACGTGTTCGAACTTTGCGATTTATTATTAATTTTATTCTTTTTGGGCCGGGCGAGGAAAAGAAAACATGTATGGCTTTTTTTGAACTGGGCAGAATAATTTAATTTTTTTTTGTATGATTGGCCCGTTGTAAAACTCAAAAAATTGCTCAGCACTTGGATGAGATTTTGTTTTCAACACATCTAAAATAAGAGGGAAGGTTTAATCCGTTACTCGCAATTAATCGTGTTATAGTTTTACAACGGATCCATTGTACTAAATATTTTTGTCTTATTAATTAAAACACACAGGCTATACGTGGGAAATAAGGAGTATTTCGTGTCGAGTTGAGATGGGGGCGGGAATTCAACGGACCTTTTTTCGTGCTATGCATCGAAAGCAAGGTAGTATGCGTATAACTTGACAGACCCCGACTCAAGAAAAGGCACAATTTATCTAATAAGGATTCATTCTCTACACAATTTTTACAACAGTGCTTTCCCACTTAGTAACGAGAACATTTTAATTCGATTGAAACGTCAGGTTATCCTTATTTTCGTTGTTTTTTATTTATTTCTGTGAGACGCTTCAGCTGAATTAAAATGTTCGCCGAAGGATGGCGAGCTCAAAAATATTTGTGCCAAGCCTTTAGTGCTGTGAAATAAAGGATTCGAGTATTACAAAGCTTTTTACGAGTATTAACAGAAACGACATTATTATGAACTAAGCGCATAGGAGACAGAACAATCGTTAATAAGATTTCAGTAGTTGGATTGTGCAAAGTTAGTAAAGTTTAAGGCGCGAGACGGGTCTGTAAAATTAAACATAAAAGTTTATACAGCAAATGGAATTGACACGTACAAGCTTTGAGTGAAAGAAAATTCATTTAGGTCTAAAATAGGTTAACAAAATGTACAAAAGAAAGATAGGACTGTACAGTTATAAGTAAATAACAAATGCATAATATTCACACTGAATTTATTTATACAGGATGCAACGATTACAATTTCGTATTTTTTCTGATAAATACCACCCCTTTCACCTTGGAGAATAGCAGCCTAAATGTTCATTCATATCAAAGCATTGTCAGCACTTACTGGAAAATGTCTACATGAAGGATTGAAACGTCAGTAAGACTTGGAAGACGAAATAAAATATCTCTCTCTTGCGATATGCAATATCAAATTTTTGCCTTCTCATAATCCTGCTACTGTGAGTATTACCTTGAAATCGAGCAATTTACAACATAAATTTTCTCGGAAATACAGCGTGAGAAATTTATGGGGAAAGGGGAGGGATTTACACAATTGACTATGCGTCAGATTCTTTTAAATCTTGAAGTCGGGCCAGCTGGTGAGGCTCGAGTTCGTCAGGTATTGTCTCTGGTTTCTTGTCCGTGTCGACAACGGCCTCCGTTGTGGATGTTGCTGCGGACTCCGAAGCTGGTGGCAACGGCAGCGGCGCCGCCGCCGCTGCCGTCATTTTACCACCGACTCCGCCACCAGCGGACACGGAGGCCGAAGCGGCTGACGCTGAAACGGAGTTTTCCGCTGTGCTCGGACCCGTATACGAGGTGGTGGCGTCATTCTCGTCGTCACTGAGCGTGGACGCGCTCAAATCACGGTCAGCCGTTCCGTCACCGCCGGTTAAGGAACTGCGGATAAGAAGAAAGTGGAAAAGAAAAGGTGGGAAAAACAATGGGAAAGTATATTGGGTCCTCTACTAACTGAAAAGGTAAGCACTAAATGAGAGAGACAAGTGCCACGATTGATAACAGAATCAAAATTATCGACCGGCCACGTTCAGAATGCTGAATACGTGACATGCCGGAAGGATGGGGGAACCCCTTCGACTCCCCTCTATTACAAGTTACCTAACGAGAGATAAATATTGTCGCTTTGCATCACATTATGAGCTACCCAAGCACACATTCAAATCCATTTTAGCCAAAATAGCTACCCGTACTTCAACCAAGGCATTAACCACACCCTTTTCCCTTCTATTCGGATTCACAAGTGTCGTTAAGGGGGTGTTGCACAGATGATTCCTCGACCTCCCTTCGAATAATCCCCGTCTTCTACACGGCACGCGTTTTCTCGCCTTATTTCTGCACGAATCCTGGATTTTAAGGTCTCGTTTTCAATCTCCAGGAAATTCCGGAAATGCAGACGTATTTCTTTTTCAAATTAGCTGAAGGAAGAGCGTCAAATTTCATGTTAAAGTGAGGAGAGTAATTTTCGCACTGGAATTTCTCTCAAGGAATAGGAAAGGGTAAGCACTAAACTCTACAGTCTACTTAGAAAAAATGACCTTGAAAACCTTCGCTACTGGGCTTCCGGGAGGCCATGACAAAAATGTTACTAACTCGGTTCACCTGTACTTCGGAGGCTCTTCGTTGTTCGCCGGCGAGGGCTCGTCGGCTGACGACGTCGTCGTCACATCGTCCATGTCCAATTCTTGATTTGGTGCTGGAGGAAATGGCTTGTCTTCTTCGATCATTGGCGTCGCCGCAGTGATGACGATCTGAGCACCGAGGCCTCCACAGACTCCAGCACTTTCTCCATTCATTACTCCTGTTGGAGCTGCGCCGTCAGTAGTTTCCTTCTCGGTATCATCGCCGTTTACTTGCTAAACACGAGGTTTAAAACAAACATTGTCAAAACTATTGAACGGGTTATGATACGTTCAAACTCCGTTTCTATTCGTATTACACAACGAATTACGCGTGCAAAAGTCAAAAAATCATGTTTCCTACCTGGGGTTCATCGTCCCCTGTAACTGGTTTTCGTCGTAGCAAAATGAAAAATATTTATCGGTTCCTCTTCGATATCAGGATGAAAAAGCATACTTTTGGATTACCAAAATATTTTAAACTTACCACATACGGAAATCTCAACGTCCCCGTCGAACTGTTGATCGTACTGTTTATGCTGTCCCTTGGTCATTGCCATTGTAAACGCCGATTTGTCTTTATCCTGATCTTTCAAATCTGCACAAAAATTATTAAATCATATAATGAAAATCATTTGGACAGAGAGTATTGCTCTGATTTTACCGGCTATAGGGTTAGTTTCAATGACGGGCGTCGGTTGGGTGATGATGACTGACTGCGGGGCCATAAGAAAGCTTGGGATATCGGGAGGAGTGAAAACTGGAGGGGCGGACCCCGGAGGAGTGTCTTCGCCCTGAAAAAAGCGCGATGACAAATCGATTTTTTCAACAACAACAACAAAAAGCAATTGCTCACTTCAGGCGTCAACGGCTCGCCATCTTGGCGACATTCTTCGACAACTAGCGATGGGAAGAGACCAACGTCATCGCCACGACGACCCTCCCACCAACCATCGTCGACGCCGTCGTGAACCACTTTTCGCAAAACTTGTATCACTTCACCCTCGCAGAAGCTCAATTCTTCGGGGCAGGTGGCCTCGTAGTCGTAGATAGCGATGCACCAGGACTCCCCTGTGCCGTCGGTTCGTGCCGTTAAGTCGCTGCCACTAGACAAATCTACGACTCACAACAATTAACCTCGGCGATTTAATTTTATGTGACCAATATTTTTACCCAGATTTGATGGCTTAACGACTTCTTTGACCGTGTCTTGACCCGCCGATACTTCAGACGGCTCTTCGTCCACCGTATAGTCGACAGAAGAGAAAGAGATTTGTGACGTCAACTGGAAGGAGCTATCCTGATTCAGAGTATTTCCCGAATCACCCTCCATCGCAGGTACATCTCTTTCTACGTCAAGATAGTTGTGCGGGACATAACCCTCTTCTCCTCTATAATTTCGTGCTCTTAGCCATCCATCGCCGTCACCTTCTCCAACCACTTCCAACTGTTCGTTCTCGACTATTGATAACTCGTCGGGATTTTGAGCCTTTTTAATAGAAGTGCGAGTATTACGTAATTTTTGTACACGGAAATGTTAACAATGATGTCTTACGGTGTAATTGTAGAGAGCAGTGCACTTGTAAGTTGGACCAGTATCTTGATAGGAATGACGATGGTCCTGTGGTTGCTGTTCGGTGGAGTCTTCAGTTCCCCAGTCAATCTGCGTTGGGTCGTCCCATCCAGCAGTCAACTGTTCTATCCGTTGCCTCTCCTGTTCCAGCATAGCTGAAAATAAGTTGGTTATAATTATAAATATAGGTATGGTGAGCAAATAGTACGACAAGCTAATGCTCAAGGAAGTATTTTGCCCCATCGAAAATCATCGTGATTCGAAATCCACCTTAGTCAGGAGCGGAGGGGCATTTATATTCACGAGGGTGAGTGGATGGCACGGCTGTTGCCGTATGAATTCAAGGAAAAATGAATTTCTTTTAGATCTCACGAGCCAACTCCCCTCCCAGAGGAACATCCAAGCACGTCCTTACGTTGTGATAGATGATGAAGAAATGGATGCACTCAGGCTCTCACCTTCATGAACTCTCAATCTCAAGTGGCTATCGAATAGCCAACAAACAACGAGCAGAGCTGCGGGCATCGTTACTCAAAACGTTGACGCCGTTATTCGTTAATCCGTAACCGAAAAACTTAACTCCACTCCTCGCCGTTGTTCGGGAATGGAGGGTTTGATACCCCCTCACCCCTGACCCATCCCGGAACCCGTAAACCCGGAATCGCGATGTGGATGCCTTGAGCGCAAAATCGGATTTCCCGGTCCCGTCCTTTGGTGTAGGGAAGGAAAAAAAGTTTGTTATTATAATTTTGTCAGTGCCAATTTTTTTTTTGTTTGATTTTTGGTGTAAATCAATTCCCCAGCAAACCCCTACCTATCACCGATTTTACGGTTTTAATGGTCGGGGACTGCAAAAAATGTGTATGAGTGAAGTATTGAATTGTTCGAAGTTGTCTTGGATCAGGATATGATATACCGAGTTTACATCACTAAACCGGACAGGGGAGTGTGCCCGTTACCCGCCGGAAAATTAACAGTTGAGAGTGGTCACTGAGTGACCGAAACCGGTCCTCTAAAATAAAAACATTATCGTGGAGAGACAGTCTCTTGTTCGTGGTTTATTGAATTCGCTATTCAACTCCGCTACATCGCCCATAAATATTTTTTATCGTGACACCCATCCTTCAACTCTGTTCGTTCGTGCTGGTTGAAGCCTATTCAACCATGAACTCATCAATGACTACTCGTCCGCACCAATGCAACGTGTTTTCCATTATTTATTTATTTATTTATTTTAGTTTAAAAATTAAAACGAATTGGTAACCCTCCCCGTCGACTACCCCACACAGAAGACAATTTCTGGAGAAAAACTACTTGAGTGGAATAGGCATTTGTGAGAGGCGTTGGGGGGAAGGGTCGACTACACCATTCCTGGTAGAGAACGAATCTCTGATGGCTTTCTACTCCAACAGCAGAGGATCTGGTCAGAAGTAAAGGCATTGACACACAGAACGCGAACGGCGGACTGAAGGCCTTAAAGGACCGAAAAGTAACAGGGGCCCTATTCTGGTTGAGAAGTCAGCTTTGCCAGGACTATACCCAATCAACACAGTTACGTTTCAAAATCGTCACACTATCGTGACAATGAAACCTTGCGACGTTTCGTTGAACGTTTTCAAAACGTTGCGAAAACGTATAAATATGACAAAAAAGTAACGTAACATTCCAACGTTCATGAAACGATATTGAGGGTTGCATGGAACAAATTAAATAAAATAAACAACAATGTATTCTGGATTCGAACCCAGACACTTTGGATTCGTAGATTTGTGTTATATCATTTACACTATGAGCTAATGTGGCCAATCTGGCAATTAACGTAGTCTCAAAAACATTAGTTTCAGGAAAGGAACTTGCAAATTTTTCCTAACTTGAATTTTCTTGAAGAGGGTTCTTCTACAAGACCATTGCTCTTGCTCATATAAAACATAAAAATCAGTAAAGGACCTATTTTTAGACGTTGATTCGATGGAAGTGTGTTTATGGGGGATCGGAGTAGCCCGGGACTGACAAATGAACAGAGCTAAAATTTAGGTCGATGCAATCCCTAATTAGATAATATAACATCATTTTCGTCACACTCTAGTACCGTGTACTGCAACTGTAATGTAAAATGAATCGAACGAAATGGATAATAGTCTTTTAGACGCTTTATTCATACGCATTAGTTACAACAACATCGCAAAGCGACGTTGCTGAAACGTCAACATAGTTACGATACTGAAACGTTACCAAATATGTTGTCAATAACGTTTTCAAACGTGACGTTTTCGTTGTAACGTTGTTGAAACGTCAACATAGTTACGATACTGAAACGTTAGTAAATCTGTTTTCGATAACGTTTTTGTAACGTTATGGAAGTAAATGAAACCATAATGTAACCATACGACGTTTCAGCAACGTTATTGACACTTTTTGTGTTGATTGGGTAGCTGCCTCCAATCTACCCGTCTTTGGGCAGAAAATATGGCTTTGGTTTGAACAGCGCAAAATTTTATATTCGACGCCGTGAAAACAACTAAATTGCTGTTTACAGAGAGTCAGACCTGAAAAATTGGTTTTCAATTAGCCCACATTTTTATGGAGTCAATTCACCAGTTAATTGGTTTTGAATGAGCCAAATCCTCAAAATTTCATTTGTAAAGAAGCGGGGCAGACCAATTGACTTTACGAGTGATCAAAACTCGCGAAATTGCTTTTTTGGATGAGCCAACCCAGCGATTTTTTTCAAGGGGCCAGATCCGAGAAATTGGTCTTTGGAATTAACCAACACGAACACATTCTGATTTCAAGAGAGTGAAATCCGTGAAGTTGGCTTTTTTAGGCTTCTGAAACAACCAAATACGGCGGACTTGCTTTTCTTTTGTGGGGCCACAGGCAAAATTAGTTGTTGAATTAGCCCAAACGAAAAATTTGGTTCTGGTAATGGCAAATCCCCAAAATTTGAACCTTAACCTATAGAATTGTTATTTTGAAGGACCTAAATCCATGAAATTTATTCTTTGAATGAGTTTGACCCGTGAAATTGGATTTTTGAATGGGTCAACCCCACGAAATTGGCTTTATAGGAACTCATTCCTGGTGGGAGCGAACCCCGCGAAATTGCGTTCGGTGAGTGCGAGAACCATTGGATTTTAAAAGAGCTGAACTAGAGAAACTGATACCCCGAGTGCCAATTCCGCGGAACTGGGATGAAATCCCACGATTCCCCCAGGTTACCCCTGACCAGAGCTTCTGTGGGTGGAAAGCCAACAAAGATTCGTTCTACCCCAGGTATGGAGCAGTCGACCCTCCCCCCAACCCTTCTCACAAATGCCTTGATTGCACTTGAATAATTCTCTCCAGAGATTTGCTGCTGTTTGAAATGGTTGAGAGAGAGGGTTAACAATTCGAGTGTAGTTTGAAGTTTTGAACTAACAAATTTGCCTTCCGAATAAAATCAATGTGATGCACTAAAAACAAACAAAAATGCGTTGCACTGGTGTGGTCAGTCATTGAATAGTATTGTTAGTAAGAACGCTTTAACTATGAGGGTTATTATTATTAATCAGTAGGCCCGCGCCCGGCCAGGCCGAATCCGAGGGCGCCAAAGCCGTTATTGGCTCATATGCCATACCCAAGGGTGTTGGGAGTCGGGCTCGGGGGACCTCGCCGAGAGAGCAAACCTCGCCGACCTAAGAAACTCCAAAACTCGAACCTTCTCGGTTCTGGAGATTCCGGGACGGGTAGCCTGTCCGTTCCAAAAACCTGGAACTTGATCGCCGCGAACCAACAAAGTGTGCCGTCGTCTCCTCCTCCACTTCACACTCCCGACACATCGGGTCCGCCATTATGCCCATCTTGAATGGATACCTTCCGACGGCGAGCAGCCAAAATCGGTTCGTTTTCTACGCACCTCAACGAGGGAAGACTCATTTTGAGGAAGGCTGACTGCCCGTTTGTATGGATGGTCTGTTGGTGAAGAGGGGTCCAATTTGCAAGTGGGGAGAACGGATTGTGACTGACACATTCCTTTGTGGGGCAAAATTATCGTTTGAGAACAACCGTCATTTTCTGTTGAGAATTTCTCGGCTAACGAGTGCTTAGGGAGTTAATTGGCTTATTTTTAAAAGCATTTTTTCAAAACGTTTCTATTTGAACTGGACGCGGGGCTTATGAGACCCTCAGAACATTGTCAGTAGGCAAATGCAGCCGGCCGGCGACTGCGAAAACGCCCCTGAAAGGGGACGTAGACATGAGTTTTTCGTGACGTTTCTCGACCCCCAAGCGCGGCCAGTGATCCTCCTTGAAAACAAAATGTTCCACTCACAAAACTCTCAAATCACACGAATGTTCCACGACAAAAAAAACACAACCACAAAACGCACAAAAATATTACACCCGCGACCCCTCTCGTTAAAAATCGCCCTCGTGGATGGCGTTACGTCCTTCTTTAAAATAAATAAATAAAAGGCTTGCCTACCCTTGCCCAGCCTGGCCACACCTCTGGGCACTACACAGTACACACCATAGGCAGATCTAAGGGGGGGGGGAGCAGAATTACCCCTCCCCTGGAGCCGGTCAAATCGGCCTAAACATGAAGAGTGGAGGGGTGGCAGTTGGTAGGGGTGTACTGTGGGAGGGGGGAAATTCCCAGATCTGCCCTTGGTAGACACACAAACAATGAAGACCACACACTGCACATATTTGAACTTTGAACTCACCCCATTCACCGTCAACTTCAGTCGAGTCGGGCCTCTCTTTTTCATCGACGCTTGTTGCCCGATCGCCTTTTTCCGAAGTGGCGTCATTGAAATCACTATCGTACATGGAATCAGAGCCGCCTTGTTCCTGAAAAAATGAAATAAGTCGTAAACTGGATATTGTTTGGTGGCTGTCTGGTACTTACTGCTGTGCCTGAGGCGTCCGTTCGAACCGACATGGAACTGCTCGACCTTGGTAGATCCTGAATACTTAAATTTTCAGCTTCTTGAAGGAATTCATCGACGTTTACTGGAAATTTCAATTTTTAAACATTAAGTATTGGAGCACTGGAACATTTTTTGTTTTTCAAATGATAAATACCTCCCCCCTCTTTCAGACATTGTATCCGGGCCAAAGCTTTGACCTTGGACGTCTCCGCACGTCTTAATGTCTGCCTCAGTTCATCCATTTTCGTTTCAATATCCGGCCCGTTTGGATCGCTCGGGTCCGTCTTCTGTCCAGATTCACGCAGACCCTGCAGAGTGGCGAGTTTCATCTGGGCTTCACGAATATTCGCCGCTTCGCGCGATATTCGAGTCGCCCATCGTTTCGCCTCCTTGGATAGAATGGATGACGACGAGCTGTGCTCAACGCTGACTGTTGTGACGTTGTCGTTGTCACAGGGCTCGAAATCGTACTGTATGTGTTGTTTGAGTACGGGATAGGTTAGGTAAACGCACTGGAGATTGTAGTCGCGGCTGAGCTATTCGTGTGAAAGGGTTATAGGAGAGACCAGTTTTGGCGTTTTATGTGTTCATAGTTCATACCTGGCCTGATTGCTCTTTTATCCTATTAAAGGATGTCTGCGTAGCCATGCAAGTTAAAAGTTCAGTTCTAGATATCAACATGAAATAATCCGCGACTCGCTCGTAAACACCTTGCTCCATCATCTAATAAAAAATTAACGTCAATACTTCAATCACTTGACATTCTATACCGTGATTTCACCTGAATTGCGTTCTGAAAATCAACCACGAAATATCTAGTTTGATGGGCGTTGGCTGCTGCTAGGCTCAACAGGAAATCGTTACGAGCTCCCGTAGATTTTTCTTCTAGGGCGTCTCGCTTGGACGACACCTATTTTTCAACAATTTTTCATTACTTGGGCCATCAGCCATCGATTTTAATAACTCTGGAGATTTAATGAAGCGTTTATATTGGTTGTATTAACCCCCCACCCACTTCATAATAAGGCTGCAAGTCTATAACAGTTAATTCATCAGGAACGAAGGTTATTTACGACCTCTTGCAGGATGTTTAATATTGATTTCTGGACACTCTTGTCCAGTAAGCTCATGAGGGGGCTTAAGGATTTTTGGGAAAACTCCCTGACGAGCAAAAAACCTGAGTATTTAAGTAATGCTCCCCCCTTCTTCCACTTTTGTAATATATCTCATTTGTTTCACAGTGGGAGAAGAATAATAAAGAAGATAAGTAACAGAGAGTAGCCGTCTCACAGCTAATCTCCCACTCTTCATTCCCTGCCAGTGGCACTCAGCTCGCTTATTGAACCTACCTTGGCACTGTTCTTCTGCAGAGAAGTTATCGATTGAAAGAATGATCCCTTTTTCTTTTTTAACCTGAAAAAAAAATATATATAGACGGGGGTTTTCATTGAAATTTAATTTTTATCGAGATAAAACCCCTTTCTTACTTTTCTTCAATGTCTCTCGCTTTATCTCGAACGTCATGAGCGCTGTGCTCCTCGTCGAAATAGAGTTTTTTCGTTTTATCGACTTCACTGACGCTCGATTGCACTTCTTTTTGAATTATAGCTAATTGGTCTAAACACTGGAAAACACGTCACCCGAGCAGTTGTAGTGATCGATCATGGAGAATAAACAAAAAGAAAGTGAGAGTGAACGCAAAATGTTGTAGCCGTAGGAGCCTACACTTTTGTCTTCCCTCGTTGAGGTGCGTTAAAAACGAACGGCGAGCAGCCGGTTTCGGCTGCTCGCCATCTTCAGCGTCTGGAAATACAAATGAAACTCCAGTTTCAACTTCAGTTTCAGTTTACAACTGAAACTTCAGTTGTACTTTACTGTCAACTATTTCAGTTGTACTTCCAGACGCCGAAGATGGTGAGCAGCCGAAACCGGTTCGTTTTTAACGCACCTCAACGAGGGAAGACTGACAGCGTAGGCTCTTACGGCTACAGCTTTTTGCGTGCACTACCTACTAACCCTCGTAGTTTAAGCGATCTCACTAACAATATCAAGAAAGTGAGAGCTTTACCTTTTTGGCAGTGAGTAATTTATTGGCTCGTAGAATTTTCGCGTCGTCCGCCACGTGCTGCGAAAAAACTTCGACGGCGGCCAGTCGGGCTCGAGCGAGTTTTTCATTCTCCTCAAGAACCGTCCGCCAGACATTCCACATATTCCTGAGAAAAAAGTCATTATTGACACACGCAGGCTGCACACGTTCAGGCTAGACATTCTAAACAAAATCATCGAAGTGGGAAACCCAATAGTAATTCCATTATATCGAACAACAAGTATATGTATAATGGACATACACATATAATTAAATAACAAGTACGTGAATGAGGAACCTATAATGCTTTTTGGAGATTCATTCCGCCCATAGAAGCCAAGGTCATTCCTCAACTGGCAATGTCCCTACTTAAACAAAGAGTTTTTGACATTCACTTATGAGTGATGCCAGCAGACGACCACGTGAGGCAACATTTTCCCCGGGATGCAGCGTCCAGCACTAAGTGACAAATGGAAGGGGCATAGTTGGTTGAATGGCGGTATAAGAAGAGGCGACTGATGAGGGCCAAGTGACCGACTTACAACGGGTGGGATCATCAGCGTTTGCCAATTTGACAAATTTCCCGTCAGATCTAACCTACTTTGAAAGTGGCTGACGGGAAAAAATGCCGTCTAACGGAATGACTGATTTTTCTAAACGAAATTTTGGAATCGCTCAATGATTTTTCTTATTATTATTCCATTTGTCAACACAATTACTCAATTTTGGTCGCGAATTTAGCCCTTTTTAAAAAAAATTAACATGAATCACCATTTTACTCAATTTTAGCGGCGAAATAGCAATTTTTCCCCCTTCTATTCATTTATTTGATCTTTTTGTAAGTTGTAGTCGAAAATGCCTTCTGAACCCGTGCATTAGCGTTTTTCTCAATTTCTGCCGTGAATTGCCGTTTTCCTTAAGTTTAGCAATTAATTGGCAATGTTTTCTCTTCTTATCCATGAATTCTTTTTTTTTTTTAGGCAAAATTGCCCCCAGTAGCAGCGTAATTGTGTGTTTTTTAAAATTTTAACTGCGAATTAACTATTTTCTCAATTTTAACCAAGAATGAGCGGTTTATCTCAATGATTGCCTGTATTTTGAGCTTTTCTCTTTTTTAGCCGCGAATTTGCGTTTTAGCCGCGTGAGGATCAGCTGCAACTGGGGATCAGCGTAAGCGAGCCGAGAGGGGGTGTGAGCGAGAGAGTATTCGCCGTCCAACAGGATACCAAGTCTCCTTTTCGTGTTTTCGTGACTAATTTTTTTTATTTTGAAGGGAATAATTACAGGATAATGAAAAATATATAATCTGACGATTTCCATAAGCCGAAGTAGCAAAAATTCGTCGATAATGTTTTCATTATTCAACTCGCGGGGCCAATTCAGTAATATTTAGCGCCCACCCGTCTTATCTAAAAACATATGTTCCAATTCGGAGAGGACGGGTGGGTGGCACCGGCGCTAAATTTTACTGAATATAGGTTGCTATATGAGTTGAATAATGAATTTTTAAAAAATTGCGCTTTTCTCTCTCATATCAATTGAGTAATGTTATCATTATTCAACTATTGTAGAAAAAGGTTCTTTACATCACAGTATCAGTTAACCTTACTCTTTCGAAAATGGTGCAGAAAAGTAGGACTTAGGCGCACCAAATATAGCGAGATTTTTTGAAAAAGTGTCAGATTAGGCGAATCCCTCCTGATTATCGTCAGATTACGAGAGAGCACGTTTAGGACTTAAGTATGAAGCATATTGTATATCGTAATCTGACGCGCTCGAGTATTTCAAAATGACGATTTTTTTTGCAAATTCTGATAAGGGCCACGAGTTTGCGTCATCTCCAAATCGTCAGATTATTGAATGAGAGCTTATTTTAGGTTCACTTAACATTCCCCTAGAAAATCTGACGCGCTTCATTAATTTTTTTTTTCATTTTCAACCCTTACGTACGACCACCCCCATCATGCAAACTATCAGATTAACATGCATACTTCATTAAAAATTCGTAGGCAATTGATGCTGTAAATATCTGATGCACTCGAGAATGTCCATGCAACAGTTTTTTTTTTTTTTTTTTTTTTTTTTTTTTTTTTACATTTTTGAATGTCTATAGCCGCTCCCCCCCCCCCCACCGATGAAAAGGTATACATCATATAACAATTTTATCTTTTTATCTCTAAGCTTTGCAACCCAATAGGTCTCTACAACGCTCGAGTAAATCCCCATTTAGCATCGTGGGCTCTCCTACTAATATACCTATGTATAGAAACGGAACATCAACCCAAACCCCCTTACCCTCAACAGATGCAATAGAGAGGACAGTTTCCCAATTACGACTGGAGTCGAAAACAATAACAAGTTTCGCAATTTTGGGGATGGAGACCTTTTGGTGAGGATTGACAGTTTTGGGCACAAAATTAGTTCATTAGCCATACTAGACGAATTTCCGACATTTTAGAAATCGGGTGAATTTTTGGAAACGAGTAAACTACAACAAGGTATTTTGTTGGTCTAAAACTAACCTTTTACTGCTGTCAACGAAACAGCTAAAAAGTCTATTTATGAATAAAATTGTGCTTAATAAAGTGGCAATCAGCCGAATCGTCTGTTCTTGGCGGAAACGGCTGGAATCACATGTATGGCGATGGTACACTCCGTACGCAAAATAGATTAATTCCAATAGTAAGTAAGTAAGTAAGTAAGTAAGTAAGTTTTATTTTGGAAAAAAAAACATGAATAAATGAAAGGAAAACTCCAATTTACAATAATAATTACATCACCAGCCCTATTAGAAGTTCAAAGAACTTGAATAGATAAACAATAGGTAAATTGATTAATTGCACCTGAGTTGTTCGAGAGAGAATGAACAAGGGCCCTTCAGACGGAAACTCAACAAACAAAGTTGAACTTTAATTTAGTTATTATTATGCCCGATCATGCGATACGAAATGAAAGCAATAAGAACATTCTCTTTGTTGATCTTGTTAATTATCACTCACTCTGGGGTGTCCTCTCACTTCTCTCGTACAATCATCGCTTTAACATCAGCGAAACCCCTAGGGCTCAACTTTAGTACTCTGCATATCTTTCCATAAATTTTTTAATTTATGTACCCGTAGTTAGAGGGAGAGGGAATTTATTTCGCGTACTGAATCCCTATAGGACGCTTCAACCCTTAAAAGAAGTAACAGTAACAAACGCATACATAACGCGTGAGCAAAGTTTCCCTGCTAACTCTGCCGTAAAGGGTACAAAAGTACGAGTTAACCCCGGTTCACACCTATCATGCACGCTTCCGATCCGACACCGATCATGCATGTCGGATCGGAGGCAGTGGAAACTCTCGTAAAAGTTCGACCATATTGGGGTTGGAAAGACAATCTGAGAGAGCTGAGAAGCGTAATAGCCGTCAATTACTCAGTGTTAACGCCCCACACCTATCCAGAAGTGCATGACCGGTGTCGGATCGGAAGCGTGCATGATAGGTGTGAACCGGGCATGCATGTCCTTCGGTGTAACTTGAGCCGTTTCATGTGTAAAAAAAAAAAAAAAAAAAAAAAAACTGTTTTTCTTCATTTTTGTAGGACGTTCTGTAAAAGAATTTACTGACTAAACATTAACTACCTCCACTCCCGATGTTCTGGAAATCCCCCCGACTTCCCTACGCCATCAAGGGACGTAAGAAACAGCGGTTAACACTTCTCCAGTAAGTGAGTGGCTAGCACAATAGACTTTCCTCTCTTTTTCTTGTTGGATTTCACATTCAAAAAAACGTTGTGTGTGTGGTTCCGGTTCCCCAAGTTTAAAAGGAAGCCCATTTTTCCGCGAATCTCTCGATCTTTAGAATATTTTAATGGAAACACGAGAAAATAAACTTTTCACGCACGCTCCTCAACTATACCTACATTATAGATCAGTGCATAATAAGTTGAGAGTTTTTCTCAGAACTCACCATCGTTCATCCGAGCCTTCAGTCTTTATATCGGGGATATTAGCAATTTTCCTGTTGAGAAATGCTGAAGATATTTTCAGAAGAGCCTGTACGGAGCAAAAAAAAATAACATGAATTTTGAAAGCTTTCCTCCATTCCAAGCGGCTTTCTTTGGAAAGACATTAAAATGGCTCGAAGGGGCGTCAACCACAACGAGTGAGCGGGTCTGTCATGAGCAATAAAGTGGAAATGGAGCCAGCGTTAAATGAAGTATGAAATGGAAAACAGTGCTCGTTTAATCTTCAGATAACTTTTGGGCTGTTGTTGTTGAACTCATAGGAAGGGGAGGGGGCCTTCAAAACTTACCTCTGCATAGGATTTTTCGATAGCCGATCGCTTCAGTATAAAACTTCTGAAACAGAAAGATTAAATCGCGTTATATTAGCATTAAAACTACATACCAGTACGAATTGTTCTATTATTTGTTCCTCAATAAATTTGACCTTTTTGCTTTTATTGCCTACAAATTAACTGAGCTTGTTCCACACATTATGACCTTTTTTGTGTATCGTGTTATGGGAAGAATATAAAAAAAAAGTATCGCGTGACTCTGAGGATGATGTATAGTCTTATCTAAACCAAAAATCGTAGTTTTGATTACGAAAACGTTTTTTTGGATGTTCAGCGCGGAAGTCCCTTTTCTTTTTCCACCATCTCGTGAGCAATGGGGAACTTGCACATTTTTCAAGCACTGGTGTTTCTTGAGGAGGGCTCTTCCACAATGCTATTGCTGACAATAAACATTGAAATCAATCAAGGATTTTTTTAGAGCGAATTTTTAAAATTTTTGAGTGGGGATTTGATAACGTCAAAGCCTATTTAATGAAATGGATGGTGTGAGGAAGAGGCGGGCAAGACGCATTTTCAGGGGGACAATTTTTCTTGTTATTTGTAAACAAAAAATGTTAGAGTGCCCTAATCACATGCTTCAAAAGTAGGGATTGACGTCATTTCCCCTCGTACCATCTATCCCCTCTTGAAGAACTTTGAAATTTATTTAAAAATCACCAAATGCACCAATCGGGCTGCAACTACCGCTGATATCCTTCTGTCCATGGGCCAATTCACCAGTACACGTTTCTCCCAAATCGGACATTCACGGACGTTCCCCATTCCGCACAGCATTATTTACAATATTCAATCAAATATATTGTGTGAAAAAAGAGGGTGTGAAGCCAGGAGAATATAAATTGAAATGAAATCAAAGAGAAGGGCATATTCACTTTAAATTGAATCGGAGATTCTTTTTTTAACGATGAAACACGACGAAAATCGATTTGGCGCAGATAGAAAGGCTTACAGGTTGGAATATTGAAATTAATTTCTCGCCTAACAGTCTCAGGGGGTTTTTGAGCGATGAGCGTGGTTGTCTGGTTTTGGCTTTGCGAATAAAAGGCTTGCAAAGGTGTGTAACTAATGTCCTCAGCCGAAAAGGTAAATTCCAAGTAAAGCCGGCTTAAGGCAGTTTTGGATAGACAGGCGAGGGTTTGCGAAGGTTTTAAGGGACAGCATACCAGTGGGAGACTTCCTATATGTAAATTCCAATCCAGTGAAATCGTAATTAAAAGATGTCAAACCCCCTAAAGGAAATTTCCCCGAAATAGATTTTAATTATTAATTTTTAAAAAGGTAATTAATTTGTTCAAACATGCTTATTTTAGGAATATTAATTATTAATCCAGCTCAACTATTCCATTATGTAAAAGAGTTGAAATGAACTCAAACTCAATAATTAACATCCCTAAAATAGATTTTAGTTATTTCGCACGGGAATAACAGTCACAAAATCATGAAAACCAACGGAAATACTATAGGTTCTGAAATGTTCTTATAATCTTTTAAATGCGACGTGCAACAAAGAGAATGAATTCATGAACAAAACAAACATACCCTGAAACGGAAATGAATAAAATGAGTGTGAACCGACGTTTTAGCCCTTTCTAGTGATTTATGCCCTAGGGAGTCGGCGTTGTAATGAATAGGTTGTCTTGTGTGTGAAACGGCGGGAAAAAATAGATGTTTCTCTCCTTTATACTACACATTAGAAGGATACTCAAGAGAGACAACTTCCAGACAGTTATCTCGGTAATTGAAACGCCTTCATTACCGACTTTGCACACCTGTTTCGTTAATTTAATTTTTTTCGTGGGGAGGGGTTGTAACAGAAAAGTAAACCTTCCAGAGACGAAATAAAATCTCAAATCAGAGGTATTGATACGAGTAATTCTTAATAATTGAAAGAAGCAAACAGGTATTTAATCTAGCTTTTCTGTAGCAATCCCGCAAAGATGGGCAGTAACGTGCTACTTGTACTCCGTTACTAACGGTGTTACAATTTTCGGTAACGGATTTAACGATACCGTATATACCGCACCCTCGCTACAATAGTGTCGTAACTCAAAAACATATTTTTTTCAGAAAACACAAAAAACAGTTTTCAGCCAAGTTTTCAAAAACTGTTTTTGGTGTTTTCTTCGCAGCATTCCCGGGGCTTGACAAAAAGTTTGGCCAAAATTGGAAAGCTTTTGGCGGCATGGTATAAAATCGACGCGTTTGCCAGATTCAGCTCCCTCCCATAAGGATAAGTAATAACTAATTAGTATAGTGTTTTGAGCCAAAATTAATGTTTCTGGAGGTTGCGGAATGCGGAAATTGAAATCGCCAGTCTTGGATCCTAGTAAATTTCAATAGGGCCAATGTCAGCTGCTTGCTGAAGGGCTTCATTCCACAACGGAATCTGGAAATTCCTCCCAGCTAATTATTGTCAAATTTTGTTCGACTCAATCTATTTTAAGCTTTAAGGTATGGTGTATCACACGGCGGCACACCGCTTCCTCATCGAGTCACGAAGGAGTACGAGGTTTTGACGTGACAGCCAAAATGCTGCGTGATACCAGATGTGCAAGCTTTTGTCCAGCCAGCAAATTACATAGATTATCCCAGTCAAGTGAACTTTGTTGGAAAAGGCGCAAATTCGCGCAGCTGAAAGTTGATGGGTTTCTTTTAGGACATGCATATGTGAAGAATCGTAGGCTTTGGTTTAAGGGGAGCGAAAGGGGATTAACAGTTTAAAAATCAGAACGAATCAAAACAATCATAGATTATTTATTTCTGCGAAATGGTATGCACATATCCCTTCGAGTAAAACATCGCGTTGCCAAAAACCAACTTTACTCAATGCAGTTCAATAGTACACGACATAATAATGCACATAATAAAACCCTCTTCGAAACACTGGCCGATAACAATCTCAAGAGAAACATTTGCTTGTTTAGTGCTTAGGCAAGCTCCTCACAGTGATGGTCCCACTTCAAACGAGAGTAAATGGTTATGCCCAGAAATTTTACAGGATCATCTACAGAATCATATATCTTCAATGTTACAACTAGTGATTTTGTTTTATTCACGTTCAAACTTAATTTATTTGAGGCACACCACTCAACCAACCGACCCTGGATCCTATCCCTCTCAACAACGGCTTCACTCAGGCTAGTTTTTGAGACATTTAGTGTCGTGACATCAGCAAAGAAAATAAAATTAGCTTCGGTAATAAAATCTTCTACATCATTAAAATATATTAAAAACAATATTGGCCCTACAACCGAGGCTTGGGGAACACCTTGACTAGTCACAAGCTCATCAGACAAATCATGCTTTATTTTTACCACTTGGCGTCTGTTTTCCAGGTACGATTGAATTAAATTACAGCTGATTTCATTGAACCCATATTTTTTAAGTTTACCAACTAGAACCGAATGGTCAACACAATCAAATGCCTTCGTAAATCGAAAAATGTATTGTGAGAGAAAAAGCCACGTTCAAAATAGTCGAGCGTTCGCTTCACAAATTCTAAAATAGCTTGTCCCGTAGATCTCTCTTCTCTGTACCCATGCTGGCTATTATTAAATAGAAGTAAGTATATAAGATTATTTTCTTCAAAGAAAGTAACAATTTGAGTTTTCAAGATTTTTTCAAAAAGTTTCGAGAGAATTGGCAGCAGTGAAATCGGCCTATAATTAAGAGAGTATGTTTCTATCGCCATCTTTGTATACCGGGGAAACCATCAGCTTTTTGAGCACACTCGGGAAGATACCAGTTTGTAGAGACAAATTAATCAAGAACGTCAGTGGATCTGCAATACAACTTGCGACCGCTTTTAATATTTTAGAGTCGAGACCATAATAATCCCTCCCACTTGTATTTTTCAACGATGTTATCGTCTTCCTCACTTCACTAGTAGTTATCTGTGTGAACTGAAATTTGGATGTAAATTTGGGTGCCTTAAACTCGAGTGGACATCGATCTGTCTGTGTCAAGTTATTTTTAATATCGTTTGCTACATTTCCAAAAAACGAATTGAATGTATTGCCGTCAATAGGGGGTAATAACATTTCAATTTCGCTTTTTCGATTTTTATTTACAATTCTCCACAATGCCTTAGATTTATTTTTCGCGTCGTCAATTTGTTTGTCATGGTACACAATTTTTGCCTTCCTTATCTCACTTCTGTACTGGCTTCTTAATTTATTTCTGATCCCTTTCAACGGTTCTGTCTTAAATATCTTATACAATTCGCTAACTTCTAGTATCTGTCTAGCTAATGTTTTTAGCCCTTCATTATACCACGTTTGTTTACCAGCCCTCCCACTCCTTAATCTTGTTTTGCTTATTTTCACTATTTTGTTAGGGCATGCTAGATCCAACGCATTTGTTAATAGGCCCATAAAAATACTCCACTTCTCATCTACATTAGTATCTAAATTTGACACTATTGAGAAAAAATCAATTTTTTGAAGAATATTTTGAACAACTTCGAGGGTAGCACTCGTAATATCTCTTTCTATAGTTTGTGGTTTTAAGAATTTATTCTGAACTTTATAAGTTAAGGTTGCTATTTAGGCATAATGATCAGACAGACAAGGATTCACTTGAGTTACATAGATTTCTTTAAAATTAAAATTCACAAAAATATTATCTAAAGTATTATCCCCTCTCGTATGGTCTCTCACACACCGCATAAAGCCGTAGCTGTTAAATAAATCGGTTACCCTCTTCGCTTCTTGACTATCAATTTTATTAAATGAACGTTAAAGTCGCCAGCAATCGCTGCTTTGCCCTTCATGACTTTTTGGAGCATACAATCGTGTGTTAGAATCAGTGGCGTTGCTTTTTGAAAATGTCTCCCTCCCAACAGATACCCCTGCACCGAGCGCCGTGCTGGTTGCCTTGAGAAATTTTGTGTAGATTTTTGTTGAAGATTTTTTTCAGCTTCGACCGTTTATTCGCGTTTTGCTACACTTTATCTCCAATTTAGCGCTCTTTCTTAATGTATCTGCCAGTGGGGAACTTCCAAGCATTCCCGATTTGGGAGAAAAGTATACAGGTGAATTCGTACATGGACAGAACGTTATCAACGATAGTTGCAGCCCGATTGGTGAGTCTGGTGATTTTTAATAAATTTCAAAGTTTTTCAGGAGGGGGTGGACAGTGCGAGGAGAAATGACGCCAATGTGCAGTTGTGAATTATTTGAGGAAACCCTAAAATGTTTTGTTTACATATAACAAGAAAAAATGACCCCCTAGAAAACTCGTCTTCCCCCCTCTTCACAACACCATCCATTTCATTAACTGCCCTTTGACGTAATCAAACCCCCTCTAAAAAGAACACCACACTTCCATTCCCGTAGGGAACATGGAAGTAAAATTTAAAAATTCGCTTTAAAAAACCCCCCTGGTTGATTTCAATGTTTAATGTGAGCAATTGTCTTGTTGAAGAGCCCTATTCAAGATTCACTAGTGCTTGAAAAATGTGCAAGTTCCCCATTAGCGATTTTTCTTCGATTAGGCTATGAATTAACGGTTTTCTGTGTTTTACCCGCCAATTAGCACTTTCTCTTGATTTTAGCGTGTC
Organism: Corythucha ciliata; assembly: GCA_038030265.1. Lineage (NCBI taxonomy): Eukaryota > Metazoa > Arthropoda > Insecta > Hemiptera > Tingidae > Corythucha > Corythucha ciliata. Next base: position 40,713,717 of record CM075942.1, on the reverse strand, counting down.
TCAATTTTAGCTGTAAATCAGCTTTTGTTTTGTTTTGTTTTTCATTTCGTGCCGGAAATTGCTCTTTTCCTAGCCATAAAGTTGCCTTCAGAAGCCTTAAATGGGTGTTTTCTCAATTTTAACCGCGAAATAAGCGTTTTTATAAATTTTATAGCCTCGATCGAGCATTTGTCTCAGTTTTAGCCGTGAATTAATGATTTTTTCCTACACTTCATCCACGAATTAGCGCTTTTCCCCAATCCGAGTCACTTTTTCAATTTTATCAGCTCAAGATTTCAATTTTATCAGTGAATTGGCGTTTTTCTTCACATTACATTTTGCCATTCTCCACGCTAGCAGGCGGCAATATGGTGTGGTGTGTTGGTAGGGAAGGGGGGCTCTCATATGTTTGGGTCGTTCCTTTTTAAGAAATCTTCTATACGCCTCATTGAAACCCTTTTCAACGCCACTGAGGTGGGTGGTGATGACTGGCAGAGGGGATCAGAAGATTTGCCGCCGGTAATAGACATGAGAACTTTTGCCTTCTTCTTCTTCTGAGGGAAAGGAAATGGGGTGTCTATTATGTTTTTTATAACGGCCTAATCATACATTTAGCTGGAAGGACCCGGCTGACATGTGGCTGTGGTGCCTGGCTGCAACATCCTCTTTCCCCCGTTTCACGCTCATCAGGGTCCGTAACTGTCCTGGTGAGCCAGATCCTTCCTGCGAATCGGTTTTGACGAGTCTGTTTGATAGCCATAGGGGGCGGGCGTAGTGCAGTTGCACACCTCCCGCGGTTCATCAGCTCCGTACTCGGCTCAAATACCGGGAGACCAGGGGCCTTAGTACGAAAGTTCGGGAAAAAATGCCGCACGCGGGATCCAAGGACGCCGAATAAGAAATAACATTATCCCGCCATAGCAACCGCATCACGTGGCATTTTCACACGAGTTCGTACTAAGGCCCCTGGGGCCTTCGGGAAAGTTCGGGAAAAAATGCCGCAAGCGGGATCCAAGGACGCCGAATAAGAAATAACATCATCCCGTCATAGCAACCGCATCACGTGGCATTTTCACACGGGTTCGTACTAAGGCCCCAGGACCGAGTAGCTCTGGTTACTGAAAACAGTTTGGCAGGGTTGGTTGGCTTTTCCAAAAACTCCGGCTTTGGACCCCAAATTTAAATTTTGAAAACAAAGTGTCCCACCTTGAAACGGATGGTTTGCACTTTATAAAAAATAGCATCCCTTCAAACCAAAGACGGCGCACCCCCTCCACACCTATGAGCAATCCAGGTTTATAATTATATCGTTGCTTCAAACGCGTCAAGGCCCGTTTACACTAGCAACAAATATTGCCGAAATTGAGAAAATTGCCCCACAAAAGTTGCCCGGCAACTCATGGCAATATTTATTGCCGCAATTATTCCACATCATGAGCAACATTTCTTGCCGAAGGTTGCTCAATAAATTTTGCTCCGTAAAAATTGCTCAATTTTTACGTTTACACTAGAGGGAGATGGGAAAAAGTGGCTCTCGATATGTCTCAAGATGAGACTGTCGACGCTGCTGCGGTAACGATCATCGCAGCCCGTGGAAGAAGTAGGAAAAAAATAAATATTTTTATGGATCCGCAGCGTTCATCGCTCTTCTCTCAAAAATCCCTTGCTCGGCGTCATGCCCACTTCCCTGGAGTTCCCAACCATATTGCCCCCCCCCCCCTTTGAACGTGTTTTGTTCTATGGATTTCAATTTTTCACATTCATACAGGGCGGATGCGTATAAGTGTCAAGAAAAAAATTGGGTGAAATTGGACCTCATTTGCGAACGGAAACCATGGTCCGAAAATCAAAACCATTCGAGACCTAATTTTTTAAACATCTTTTTAGGATAACATCATTTTCCTTGACTAAATGCAAGTAACTCGCTTCCCAGCTGACTTCCTGCAACTTTTGACGATGGATTTCGGAAAAGCACACTCTTTTCTCTCAGTCCTAGCTATTTTCATCTAAAAATAACTATATTCTGTGCCCACGACGCGACAGCTTTTCCAAGTTGTGCGAAACGGAGATTTTCAATTTTTCAATAAAAGTCAACCCCAACTTGCCCATACTAAAACTGCACCTATCGACTTCCCAAGGATCGGAAAAACCCCTTCAACGTGACTCTTTCAAAATTACCTACTCTTGAGCGATTGTTTGATTAATTGGCGATTTGTCGGCAGAAATTACAATTTTTTTTAGAAAAAAGAGTGATTTTTCTATTCAAAAACGATTGCTTTTACCTGCAAAATTCAAACATTCCTTGTGAATTTCAACATGCTCAGCGTCATGAAAACCTCACTTGAAGTGGTCCATTGAATGTAACTAATTGTGAACGCCTACCAGTGTATGAAAGCTTCAGATGAGGCTTTAATGATTTTTAGTGTGCTGAAATTCGCAAGGATTGTTTGTATTTACAGGTTAAAACAAGCGATTTTCAATAGGGAAATCACTAATTTTTCTAAAAAATTGTCATTTCTGCCGAAAAATCGCCAATTAATTCAACAAACGCTCATGGCTAATTTTGAAAGAGACACGTTGAAGAAGGTTTCTGATCCATGGGAAGTCGATAGGCGTGATGATAACGCTCAATTAACAAAATTACAACGCTCCAAAATAACGTCTCGAAACGTCTCAGGTTCGAAAAGTTGCCGGAAGTTTTCCAAAAGAGCCTGACTTCATTGGTAACAAGAAAAAAAATTGCCGGAGTGAGATCAACGCCCGGAAATGTTGCTCCACTCGAGGCAATTATTACCGGCAATATCGGGCTACACTCGGCAATATTGCCAAAATGAAAAATATGGAGCAATATTTATTGCCGAGACAAAAGTTGCTAGTGTAAACGGGTCTTTAGGTTACATGTTAGGTTACACTGGGGATCAGTTTCTTCTTGTCTTGTGGAAATAAATAAATAATTATTACATTCGTCTACCTTTCAGTGCTTCCACTCGGCAATGTTAAATTTCCCTCTGCTGAACCCTAAATTTCCCTTATTTCCCCCTGCGTAAGCTGTAATTTCCTTCTCTTTTTCCCCTGTTTCATTGACTAAGTATCTCTCAATTTTTTTAAGCAAAAATCCATTAAAAGGAAAAAAGGTTGCTCAATTTGTTGCTCCAACGGACATTTTAATGGGGAACTGCACATTTTTCAAACTCTGGTGTTTCTTGAAGAGGGCTCTTCAACAAGACGATTGCTCACATTAAACATTGAAATCAATCAAGGTTTTTTATGAGCGAATTTTTAAACTTTTTGAGTAGAGGTTTGATTACGTCAAAGGGCAGTTAATGAAATGGATGGTGTTGGGAAGAGGGGGGAAGGCGCGTTTTCTGGGGTTCAATTTTTCTTATTTGTGAACAAAACATTTTAAAGTTCCCTCAAATGCTTCACAACTGCACATTGACGTCATTTCCCCTCGCACCGTCCATCCCGTCCTGAAAAACTTTGAAATTTAGATGGATGTGATGAATAGTTCTGTCACCTCTGGATTACCAGTCCAGCACGCTGCCAATTGCGCCACGGAGACGCCTTTGGGAGTCGTACTCCGAGGGATAAGCTAAGCCGATTTTGTCTGTTTTCATGTTAAATTTTGTGATTTTGCCTGTTTCAACCCAAATTTCACCCAGGATCAACTCAAAAATTAAAAATTGAGGCTCGTAGGTGTGAGAGTATCCAATGAAGATATTGAGGATAAGAAATATCTCTCCCACTTATTTGGTCCCCCCCCTCCCCCTAGATCTGAGCACATGTTCAATGATGTGCGCTGACACGGCCCCAGATCAAAAGACTTTATTAGATTCAGGCATCCCTCACCGTATCTGGACGCTTGACGCGGGATTTTTCGATCATTAGGAAAGGGGAAGGCATTGAGTTCAATATCTACCGTAAACCGACTGCCACAGACACGTTGATACCGGCTGACTCGCAGCATACATGGGGCCATAAGTTGTCGGGGCTGGTTTGTTAAGTGGATCGGGCGTTAACAATCCCTCTGTCAAAAGCACGTTTCTCCAGGGAAATTGATTTAATAAAGGTACTGGCGACAATTAATGGGTATTCGGCTTCGATCGTTGAAAAGCTGATCTGGAAAAGAAGGTCCAAATTGGCCTTGTCGAGCGTTAGGGCCAGTCTCTTGTCAGAGAGGGTTGAGACCCCGATGCCGTTTGTTGTTCTGCCCTTTTTCGGAGATATTTCACGTAGACTGGAAAGGGTCATGTGGCGAGCGGACGCCCGTGTGGTATTTAAGCCGTGGGCGTGACTACGGAAGTATCTGTCCAAGGTCAAAGATGAGGTGCATATACTTAATAGCTCAGGTGGTTGTGGGTCTGCGGTTTATGTAGGGCAGACGGGTAGAAGGCTCTGAGTGCGTGTTCGAGAACACTTGCCTCCCTCGACACATCAGTCCGAGTTTAAAAACCAGTATTGGCAACCGACCCCAGTTCAGCGTGTCTGATGGCGTAAAATTGCTCCACGAGCAAAAGAAGGGCTCGAAGCTTACGTGGCTTGAATTTCTCGAAATTACGTGTCATGCGTCCAGATACGGTGAGGGATGCCTGAATCTAATTAAGTCTTTTGATCTGGGGCCGTGTCAGCGCATATCATTGAAAATGTGCTCAATCTGGGGGGAGAGGAGGGCCCCATGTGCGGCCCATCTCTAACTACTGCGTGATATTGTCTAGTCAGTTGTGTTTTGATCGTTGACTCGGTAAGTTGTTTTTGTTTTCTCTTGATTTTTAGTTTAATTTTTAATTTTAAGGCATTGATTTATCTGTTGTTCGCCCGTACCTTGTTTGATCCTTGGTCTTGTTGTGTTTTTGTTTTCATTGCATAGTTTGAGAATGGCGTTGCTGCCGAAACCGTGGAGGATCAACTCTTGCAATTTTAAATTTCACAATTTTATTGCTCGTGTATTATACGAGCCATAAAAGTTAGAGAACAGCATTAACTTCTGGACAGAGGGAGGTTTGGACAATACCAACAATCACCAGGTCAAGTCGTACAAGGTCCGCGGGAAAAATCAAATTACGGTTTTGATCGGACAGAGCCAGAATAACACAACTAATTCCGTGCTTTGCAATGAGGAAATTGTAAAATAATAACGATGCCGTCAGGCCTTTGATACGATTCCCCCTCGATTGGGGCTCAGTTCCCAACAGCAGTAACAATATTCAAGACATCACCGCGTCGTGCGGGTAATTGCCTATCCCACCAAACGTGAGCCCCTCTTTTCACACAAAATCAACAACCTTTGGAACCACTTTGTTAAGTCTTGCATGTGGTTGCCTAACCTATACATAATTCGATGACAGCTAACTTGTAAAGACTTCGGCTTACCTTAAGTCCTCAAGGAGTTCACATTCGTTTTGATTTTTCAGTTGCAGTTTAGCAACTTGCTCCGAGTGTAAATTTTTCAAAAATTTCGCATAGTTCCCCTGTGAACAAAAATCAAACGCTCGTTGAAACAAAATTTTTAATGTTACTTGCGAGTACGACTCTGAATATAGGGGGTACGTGGCACCAGCTCTAGATTAATTACTAGGGGAACAGTTTGCCATTTTTTCCCCTCAGAACAACAAAGACAACAAAATGAAAATGTTCAAATGAATTGAGTTGGTTGCTTTGAACAGGATGGCGCAAAATTGGAAAGATTTTAGAGAGACATCGATCAAAGCGGACCAGGTGTGCACGAAGAGGAGAGAGGGTTGATTCGAGTTGCCTTTTATCTTCCCGGAGGAAAAAAATTAATTTCATTCCGTATCGGAATTTCAAAATATTTCGCCCCTCTACTAAGCCTGTGTTCTCGCAGACCAATTTATAAAAAGGTCAATGTTAATCTGCGATGGAAGTAGAAAAGTAATTAGGCAGGCATTTTTATAAATATTTTAAAAGAAGAAAATGTTGAATATTTTCAAGGCATGGGGGACCAACAGGGTGAAGGGCTGAATGAGAAGTGAAAACAATGAAAAGTACTGAAAAAAAGGCTTGGGACTAGGGGATTCCCCCTTCTTCATCCATATCCATAGTTATGAAAAGCCTCATTTTTTCTACTCCAACGTTAAATGCATTCCATGACAAGAAGGCATCTAATAGAGTATTATAGTACAGATGATGGGGTAAGGGGTAGTAAAACGAGTATTTACCATACTTTACTATACAAGACGTTATCATGCAAGGCAGGCTTCTTTTTATGATTGTTTTTCCACTAGTGGCGAAGAGCGAATGAAGATTAACAAATTACCGCAACTAAAATGGTCCTCTCTTGCACATTTCAGAGCCTTTCTTCACGTTTGAAAACTAGCGCCTGAAGTTTTCTTCACTTTCAAGGGTTTGAAATTAATTTTTCAAAGTCTCTGGCAAATAATTTTTATGTATTTTCAATATTAAAAACGTCGGCCTCTTTCAAATTAAGTGTTAACGCTTCCGCGTGTTTATCTTTAAGGTGCATTAGTAGATCTAAATTGAATCTTTGGTCGAGAAGGGGGGAACATTAACAAACGAGCACAATGGTCTTTTGTTTAGCGTCTCTATTTGAGGGTGGTCGTGTTAGTCAATAAAACTCGGGGAGTCCAGAATCACTACCTTTCCGCTTTTTACTCATTCGCAGAAATCAGTGAAGTTTCCACTCAGCGAGTTAATTTAATTAGTCGAAAAGTGAAAATATAAATCAATAACGTTAAAAGAGCTGAAAGGACATTGCAAATGAAATAAAATTAGTTCATATTATTACGGAATTATTTCCATTTCGTTTTTCTGTAATGTATTGTTTGAGTTTTTCCCAAAGCGATTAACAATAATCGGAATAGAACGGATTCTCTTCCATTTTGGAAAGAAATGTAGTCATTTTTAAACTATTCATTCATCCTCGAATCTTACAGAAAAACGTCGTCTCTTTTTTCGATGCGAAACAAGACTGAAATAAAGTTGAAATCATGCGATTATTGGGATTTCTCCTTGGGTGTATCGATCGTTTCATTATAATACTACAACTACGGGATATTTTTACTTTATGGTACAAAAGGCCTTGGCTTTTTACGAGACGAGAGTGAGAGAGAAGCAAGCTATATGTAACTAGGATTTCTCTTGTTGAGTTTCTTCCCTCACCCCCACCCTACAGGAAAAGTGTGAGGTCGATTCCAACCAAATTCCAACGTCATTCATTCCTCACAAAAGCCGGCAACACGCGCAGGCCTTCCATTCCACGCTCTTCTTTTTTGACACCACGCCCCGGGTTTCATTCATACCAATTCCGTTGTATAGCGAGGGAAGGGGTTCAGAGTGGAGGAAATATTTACCCTCGATTTAAATGCACGCATAAATTAGTGCTCGGTTATGACGGGTAGAAAAAAGGGATGGCGTGGACGGTTTATCATCCTACGAATAGGTCTAAAATTAATTTTCATGGTTATTAATAACGGCGGAAAACTGGTTTAGCTTTCTTCAAGAACCATTGAAGTGATAAAACCCTGGACGCAGAGGAGAGGAAAAATCTTCCTTTATATTGATGAAACCCAGAAATTAAAAAGAAAGGTTTAATCATCCCACTCCTGTCTGGTAGGGAGTGGGTTGAAATGAACGTGAATAACATAATTTTTCATTATTAATACCAGCTAATTGAATAACTAGGCGACAAACTAATTTTCATTATATATAGACAGTTACGGTTAGTAGACGGTTTTGGAGGAGCAAATGAGGTTTGAACTTAGTGCAACTTGAGTTTAAACCAAACCTTGAGTGAAAACCAAGCCCGAATGATTCACAGCCACAAAGCTTGTTTCGTCTGATAATATATGTATGTACATATAACTTGACGGGTTTTTATCATTTTAAAAATACATAGCAATATTGCAGATGGAAATAGTTATATTTTCTTGAGCTGATCTTTTTAGAGTACCTTAGAGGCAGTATTACCACGCCATTTAGCTGTTCGAGCATTTCTCCTGCACTTTAATTAAATAGGGACCACCCGTTTCCACTCTTCTTCTCACGATCAGACTCTTTACGTCTGGATTTAAAACTCTTCTTTAAGAAGCCCGTTCGAACATCCGCTCTTTCCCAGCAGTTTTATAATGTAAATTAAAGACCCAAAGAAGTGTGCAGATGAGCTTAACAAATACTTTTCGAGTGTGGGGAAAAATCTGGCTGGTAAATTTAATACTAGAACTCTTCTGGTACAACAATCGGATAGAGGCATTAGAAATGAGAGTGTAATTTCTTCTTTTGAAGGGGTGACGGAGGAACAGGTTGTGGGAGTTATAGAATCACTTAAAGGTGGGTCTAGTCCTGGGGGCTTGTTCTGTAAAGTTAGCAACCAAAGTTGTATAGATACTCTACTGGACTCAAGGAAGGAACTCAAACTACACCTGTCGGGTCAGTCAGTGCATGTCATGCCAATGTAAGCTCGATTATTAAATTAATTGTCGGACACATTAGGAAAAAATGAAGTATGACATGCACTGGCCCTATAGGCGTAGTTTGAGTTCCAAGAGGGGATTTCTCCTGGGTGAATTCGCTCTTTGCGTGGACTCCCGGGATAGCTCAGTTGGTTAGACCACCTGGCGCGAAACTAGGAGGTCGTGGGTTCGAATCTTACCTGGGGTGCAATTTTTTTCTCGGAACTCAAAACAAGAAAAGAAGTAAGTATTTAATTTGAAGATCAATTTCTTTATTTTCAGCCTCCCCACTCCCTCGAACAGTTGTGACTAGGGTGGTGCAATGAGGAGGGGAGTAATCCTAATGTCCGTAGATAGGGTCATCTAAGCTCAATTATTCAATTAATTGTCGGACACATTAGGAAAAAATGACGTAAAACATAGTAAGTACTATTGCACGAAAAAAAAAAAAAAGTTTTCACCCATGACTCGTTACATTTTTCCTTGATAATTTATTTAACTGTGTAAAAATCCTAATCCTGAAGAGTCCACAATTTTGTGCGTCTTCACTCTTCAGGTGAAATGTATTTCAGCCCGAGGGGAACTAACTCAGCTATGGCCGTGGGTATCAAAAGCAATCAACATTCCTGGACAATGGTGGACCTACGCCTATCGGAGCCCGGGACGGAAATCTCTATGAGGTCCCATAGTCTCTAAATGAACAAGAAATATAATTCAATTGCTCGAAACTTCCTGTGGGATTCCGAAGAAATTTAAGCATCAGATTTTCATGACAGTTTTTTTTTACCTCTCAGCACTATCATCCGCAGCAAAATAAAAAGTCGAGATCATGTTTCAAACAGACAGAGTGAATCAAGGCCCGTGAAACCGGAGGAGAATTATTTTTTCAGGAGTCCGGAGTCCCTTTAAAAGGCTTTAATATTTTACAATCCCGGAAAGTCGTTTCTTCTTTCACTGCAAAACGAGATTTCTACTTTATTTCCACTTCGTATTACTCATTCTGAAATCACAGCCGTCTCTTTACAGCACGAAATATTAGTCAAAAGCGATTCCGTCTCTTTCTTTTGACCCCCTCAAATAACATGGGGCACGTAGAGATGAGGTTATTTCAGACATACCTATTTGGTTGGCGTCAGTTAAAGACATTTCGGAATGAACATAACATGATAATAACACTGCTGCCACCTACAGAGGCCCTTTTTCGCCCCTTCTCTCGTCTTCAGATTTTCCCGCAGCTTACTAAAAGCATCTCTTCATCATAGTAAAGATTCCCCTAACCCGCGGCTTGTTTCTTGCTTCTGTCAGAACTGAGAAAATATGAATTGATTTAGAATAGTCCCGACGACGTGGAATCTCCGGTTGTTTGATTAGCTGTCACGGCCGCCGTTGAGTATGAAGGATTGCTATACTCATCGCAATGAGCGTGGTTTCGAGAATTTCCCGCTCTGATAAATACGTATGTACAGACGATTCATTTCACCCTGCTAGCAAGCAGTGTGTGTGAGTTCCTTTTGTCGATTCGTAATAAGCCCCGAAGCCTCATTTTATGCATCTATTCGACTACTGCGATCAATTGTGCCGTGCATTGCTTGATTCCTAACTCAACGTTCCAGATTTCTCGTTAATCTACTGCACCGCTTTATCTTGTTCCTTGCGGGTCATTACCGTCATCCCCAATAGTAATGTAAACGAGAAAAAAGGTTACCTTTCTTCAGAGAAACGTTTTCTTAGGAAAATGTATTACAACATTTATTTTGTAACGCTCAGCTGTACAACATGATCGGACTTCGGAGGTACAGGAGGCTTTAATGGAGAATCACCTCATGAGGCGAAGTTATTTTACTCTTGGAGGGAATCGAGAATACTCTTAGGCGCCTCATGTCAAGGCTCTTCAAGGTCTTACTAAATTTTCTGAAGGAGATTTGATGTAAACTTTGAGAATGAACTACGTCGATCAGAACCGCGTTTTTTCCTCTCACACAGTTTAAACCAAGCCTCAGTGATCTTTCCGATTATTTTTGAATTGTGCTCAACTATGCTTGCTTTGTAGCAGAATAAAGTATAGTAGGTTTTTGAAAAATAAATGTCACACCATCAGGTAGTCAGATAAGTACTTACATTTATACATTGTATCCGAAATTATTGACAATAGCTTTTAAACACAAAGCTGAGCAGCACCGGGTTAACGATTGATAACTTTACAGAGGGAATCTGTAAAATCCATATCGTTTGCCGATAAAACAAAAAAAATTGTGATTTTGCCGAGACAAGTGGGAAACGTGACTGAACGGCCGACAATATATCGTATGTTTTCCCCTATAACTTTTCTACGACACACGAAACATAAAATTCATCTCAAGCCTCGTTGTTTAGCTCCAATATTCAACTGTTCTGCCAGAAAACGAACCCACAGAGCACACAGAGGCTTGTGGTTGGGGTATACGGTTGAGGCCTGTGGCTGAGGGCTGTGGTTGGTTCCCAACCAGGCCTATAGAGTTGGCGTAATTTCCACTACATACTAGAATGAGCGGTACGTAGCAGAACGACATAGTGACGTCGCTTTTGATAGAGCTATGAAAACAGGACTACGGGTCACGGTAGCCTAGAAAGTGAGAATGATGGACATGCTGCTCACTGTTCTTTCACTCTTCGCTAGCACTTGATATTCATTTTCGCTTGTTGGCCCAAGGGTTGATCTGTAGAGCACGTTATGAAATGATTAGACGGGCAACCTCGAATCTAGTCGCAGCTAAAACCACGCGTTTCTTCATAATGGCGGCGCGACAAATGTACGAGTCATCCTTATCTTAGCCGCTACCGCTCAATCCTCAGTCCCTCCAGCTTCCAGTATCTATCGGCTCTCCAACGTGAATGCATCGTCGTCCTTTAATCAAATTACTTTGTCACAGTAGTAGACAGTAATACAGCAGTACAAATTACTTTTTGTACAGAATACTTCACAGAAAATCAAGTACCTGCATACAAGTAAATATGACGCTATGACAACTATTCGCATTGGAGAACACCTAGGAAGAATCCCTGATGTTTTGTTTATTATTTTTGCCCACAATGACGTCATTATTACCTTTTCCCCCTCATCAATCGAAATGTGTAATCGGACCTTCTTTTTTGTAGACCTTGGACGTGAATACCCAATGCCCAATACCCCTAAAATTATACGATATATAAACATGGGTTGCTCACAACGGACTGGAGGGGCGTGGAGGGGGTGCGCCGCCCCCAGATAAATAATCCCGTCCCTCTCCTTGTGTAGTTATGGCAACACCACGGTCATTATTTTATTATTTTGAAACCCCACCCCTCCAATCCACTTTGTAGTGGCCGCACTTTATCAGCAGTGATGAGCAATCCAGTTCTTTTATATGTATATCGTTGAATTGTATCAACGATATACATATAAAAGAACTGGATATCGTTGAATCGTATATCCTTGAACCTTGTATATCGTTGAATTGTACCAACGATATACATATAAAAGAACTGGATTGCTCATCACTGCTGATAAAGAATAGCCGTCAAATAAGCTCCCAAGTGTATGAGACGGGTGGAGTTTCAAAGTAAATACCGGAAGAGAGTTGTGTTGCCATAACTACACAAGGAGAGGGACAGGGTGATTGTTTATCAGGGGACGACCTGCCCCTTCCACGCCACTACAGTCCACGGTGAGCAATCCAGGTTTATACAGGGTGTTTGAGGTTTTTGTGTCAATTTGTTTTCGAGATATCGAATAAAAACTGATGTTTTCATGATTAGCTCTTTATTTCTTCAAATTTGACTTGATGTGTCACCGCACGAAAATTACCTACAAAATGAGCCCAAAAGAATTGGTGATTGTCCAATTTTGATTAGCAAATCAGTCGATCAAAATCCCCCAAAATGCGTTTTGCGTTTTTCTCCTGCCTCCTCTTCCACTTCTAATTCTTCTAACCTCAGTGGCATCAAACGTTCAGATAAATGGAAAAACATCTGCAATTTGTCAGCTTTCCAACGATGTGCTACAATTGCCATCACGGCAATTGACGGTTTTAACGCTCACTTCCTGCGATCGGTCAGGAAATTTCCTGAAGAAAGGCTCGCCGGCAAGTGGATAAGCAGGGGAGGACCAATTCCGTGGCCACCCAGGTCCTCTGTCCTAACACCATTAGATGTTTATTTGTGAGGATGGTTGAAAGAACTGGAATATGCTCAGGAGATTGAAACGCTCTTAGAACGAACGGACAGGGCTGCCCAAAGTCTGTGACGAGAGAGGAACCTGCGCATTACTACAACTGAATTTAGAGGTGACGAGGATGTGCTTAAGGTGTACTGGTGGCCATTTTGAACCCTTGAAGTAAAGGTTTTATAAAATAAAAGAATGCACCTTTCTCTTGAGTTTAATTAATAATTCTGATGTTTCTCAATGTAGCAGACAAGGAACATTGCTAACAATAATCTCCAATTGATAAAAAGTGGCATTATTAACACAAGAGCACAAAAGCAAAAAAAACACAAGAGCAAAAAATGTTAGATAATTAATATGGAAGTTTAACCTAGGCTTCCGATGTTTTTCACGTTGTTTGCTGATTTCTGTCGAACAAAAAGCAGTAGATGGCATTTGTGATCTCATCGTTTGCTCTAGATCATTAACAATATCTGTTGAAAATATCGGCCGATCAAATCTGTCAGAATTATCTGCCCGTGTATGGGCCACTAATGATTTGTCTAAATCAGTTCTTTTAATTTCTTAATCGACCATTGATAAAGTGGGCCTAAAAATAAATCTTCAACTCTGTTGCTCATTATTTTGTCGGTAACGAAATAAAATAGTGTAGATTACACCGTAACTCGTTAATTTTCCATAAACTAATCAGTTTTTTGGGCAAGATTACCACATACAGACCCGAACACCAACAATTTAACGAGAAAAATTTCGGCTTTATGGTCAATCCCATAATACCGAGATTTCCCTCCTTAAATTGTCGGTTTTCGTGTTAAATTGATTGTTTCCAGGTCAATTTTACGAGAGAAACAGACGTTTGCGCGTCGGCTAATTAGCTCCATGATCGAGCGGTCTCTTATATTTGGTGCACTTTCGAGGGCTGCGGAGTCAAATATTTAGTTGCCCTACGCTAAAATGCAAGAGAGGTAGTTTCCTGTGGGCCAATTTTCATTTTAGCGATGGACGGCTTTCAAGTTTCAATATAGTTAAAGACATACATGGGCTATTGCGGAACAAACTGGGCCAAAAGCAAAGTTACACGGTCTATTGGGCACCCCCAGCCCTCTTCCGGGACCAAATTAAAAATTTCTTGCCCTAGTTACCTACCTCTTCATGGGGCCGCATTGCAGAGCAGCAAGTAATGGTTTCTCTTCTCAATTTCCTTTCTACACCCGGGAAAATCAGGTTTTGGAATGCAATTTACACTTTGTTGACTGTTTGGGAGGTTTAAGTGAAATCTCTCTCAGCAAACGACCGTACGGTGGAGCAGTATGTCCATATTTTTACTAAAATTATGAGGTATGGGATATGAGCCGTATTCCACGTTTTGTGGAGTAAACAGCGAGATACGGCGTTTGGTCGTCTTCTAGGCCAACGAATCGATTCCCCTTCGGGACAAAAAAAAGTTAATTTAGTTAAAGACAAGTTTAGTAATCGATAATTTTGCTTTAATGTCATTTAGGTCCCTTTAATCCACCCGGTGCCATGAAAATGCCAATTCTTCATCTGGAGCTCACATAGACTTTAATCGGTCTGAGGGTGCGTTTATCAATACTGAAATAATCAACCATCTTCATGATCGTAGATTAAAGTTGCATTCCTGAATAAGTCATCGAAAGAGTGTGAATTTTCAAGGTAAAAGTTTATGTGCGTTTTACAGTTATTTTAGGGATGAAATATGAAAAAGGAAGATCGTACGGTTGAGCGGAATTTCCTGAAGATTTAAGTGAGCCCTTGAAGTCCAGGATTGGTGCAAAAATACGGCGGTAATTTCCGTAACGCGGAGTAGGCGAGGTATGATTGGAGGGGGGTCGAGGAAACACATGTGCAACTCCCCCTTAAAATCGTTGCGTTAAGGGGCGATGCCCGATTCGCCGAATGTCTGCCAGATATCTCTCACAAGAAATCGGTTGATTAGTGGGGGACCACAGACCACATCTGGCGAATTTGAACTCCCACCGATATCGTTTGGCCGATCACGGTTGATCTGTCGTCGTTTCTTGCCCACTAACGAGCAAATTTTCACCAGCGTTATCTGTCAAAAACATGAAATGTGCCGCAGATATCTGCTCGTGTATGCCCACCTATTAGCGAACCATGACGAAATATTTGATCATGAAAAAGATGAAGATTTTAGTCAGCTCTTTAATCAACGCGGATAAAACGGCCCTAATGGCATCAAGTATTGCTTAAAATTTAATGATATAATCACACGGATTAAAGTCTTTCGGTATTTTACAGGGGCGGCTTTTTTAAGTTTTGAGAGGTGATGTCCAGCTCTGATTGAACGTCTATCGCGTGGTGTTTAACAATCACTGATGATCTCTGTGACACGACAGTGAGGAATGGTGACTTAAGGTCGGTCGTCCATTGGAAACGTTTTCAAGCGGCACTACAACGCGCGACAACGAGCGTACATCCCAAAGCCTCAAATTGAATGTGACATCGTACAGTGAATTCAATTTATGCATTTTTGTATGTACGCTCTTTGTCGTCAGTTGTAGCGCCGCTCGAAAACGCTTCCAGTGGACGACCGGCCTAAAGCTGAAACCGTAGCTTCAGCAAGCAAGAGGGTCATGTGACGCATCCAGCGGATTTCTGCAGCTCTGCATGCCTTAATACCCAACCTCTTTTTCACGTCATTCGTTCGACAAGGTCTCTAACCTTGATGCTAATTAAGCCTTGATCCTTATACATTCTGGATCTCAGCATGTAGGAAACACTTCTTTTTTTCGCAAAAAGTCGTTGCCCAGGCCCGTTCATAAGCTCTGTGTTTTCGTAGTGTGGTGTCTATGCAACCTATCAAATTGCTTCTTTTTTCGAGGGCATACATTTTTTTGGTTGCATAGACTCCACACAACGAAAACATAGAGCTTGTGAACGGGCCAATAGTAATAACAAAATAAATAAATAAAATTAAATAAAAACGGACAGCAGGGTAAAAGGGTTGAAGAAGAAGTGAGAATGAGAAGGAAAAGAAAAACACAATTCCCAATGGATTTACGTTTGCCTCCCACACTTTATATTATTCCCTTTTTCGGTTCACTTTCGTTCACAGTTTCACTTTGTAACAGCGAAAACTTGGTGAACTTATAAAGGTTTGTTCTGCAGAGGCCATATTTTGGATATTTAACGAAGTGGTGGGAGGGGGTCAAGAACAAGATGCTCTAACTGGTTGACACTTTCCCACGAAAGAAACTGATTTCCCATGTTTTGTACCCGATTGATCGAACAAAAATCATGACGAGACCCGGGGGGGGGGGATAACTTCTTTTTCAGTTGACATCGTCATTTTATTGAGAACAGAGGGAAGGGTTGTGAAGCAACCTTCTTGTTCCATCAATTTTCCAGATCAAAGCCAGTGAAACTTTAATCAAAGAACCAACAAAGCGGCTGGGACAAAATAAACATGAACAGGGAGGGGGACTGGCGGCTAGAGGGAGTTTGGCAAGAATAATTCTTGTTTGTACAAGATGTTGTCATGCCACCAGTTTGCCTTTCAATATCATCTTTTCTTGGGGCATGTTTCTCAAGTTGGAATGTGGAGATAATGGTAGGGGAGAATTTATTAAACCTTGATTATTGTTCCATTTTCTAGGTATCGCCTGTATATGTATATGCATGACACATTCGCGCCTATCTTCTTTCTCTGCATTCATTTTCTTATTTGTCAGCCATTGGCTTATACTCTAGGTCGATCCTATCTCGCATCAGTCAATCGGGGTATAAAATGGGTGAGTCGTTTGGGAAACCAAGATTTTCACGAGCAGAAAATAAATGTTTCTTCTGCATTTTCTCGATTAAATACTAACTCTATACTTTCCTTTAACTCATTAGTCAAGCTCTTTTACTCGCCTTACCCTTCAACCTCACCCACTCAACTTTTTTTTCAAGCCAATGATGAGATTTAAAAGGAATGACGGCATCCTACCACCCGTACCCTTGTGGATCGTTTTCTATACTTCAAGCTCAGCTTCTTAATTTAGTGCAAATTATGTATCTTTAAGGGTAGAACGATGATAATAGTTTGAAATTATGTTGATTCTGAATATATAACATTCAAATATGGTAATAAAAACTTGGGGCTTCATCACCACATGTCCTCTTCCAAGTCAAGGAACAGATTAAAAACTTGTAAGTTGAAGAAGGATATTCCTTGTTTTTCCTGGATATACAGAGCATACCAACCACACAATCAATACCACGACCCGATCTGGCCCTGAAGGCTGTTGAACACAACTGGGACTCGGTCAAGGAAGCCCATCCGAGCCTGGACTACTACACTTTTCGTCGAATCATTCGATTTCTTCTCGAGAGTGGTTACTTTCAGTACGAAGATTTTTGGAAACAAAAGAATGGCTTCCCCATGGGTCATCCGGTTAGTAGTGTGTTGGCCGATTTTGTTATGGACTATTTGTTTTCACACGTTGCTGGCTGAATTTCCAGATGAGATCAAGCACGTCAGGAAATACGTTGACGATTCGATTCTTTATGCTAAATCCGATGCAAGTGATAGGATTCTCCGATTCTGACGGCCTTCAATGACTACTCCAAAGAAAACCTTATTTTCACGATCGAGAACTTCGAGAAGGTAGAAGACAGCCCCCTGACGTTACTTGACATACGTGTGCAGTGTGCACCGCCGCGATACGAGGTTTGAGGTGAAATTCTTTCGCTGTTTGCTACGAATTATCCATTATCCGCTACTTTAGCAGCGAACACTTTTTCGAAACTTTTTGACACATGCTTGCCCCAAGATTAGCAAACTCGCGCGCCTTCTTGCACATTTTTGGGATTTTTGGAATATTTCTTGAAATATTAACAATATTTTTGAAATATTGTTTTAAAAATTTACAAAAACCAAAAATTTAATTTTAATTACCGTAGGATTCTCTAAAGAGGGACAAGCTCCTAAAGAGGGACAGCTAACTGGGAAAAGTTTGTTTGAATTTATGTGGTGGATTGTATGAGGTTTATCACCGTCCTCTGGTCACTTTTGGGTCCCTCAGGATGTCAGCTTGGACATCCCATGCAGAATCGTCGGGAACACTCCAGCGGGGAGGGTCAACGACCATGTTTTTTATCAAGGAGTTTTAAGTATTTTTGCAGATGCAGAATAAACTTTGATCGCACACATAACTGAACAGCTTCATGGCGCGTACTAACATTTTTACTTCATTCCCCGTCTGATTGCGAGTTCAAAGCAGTTTTGAAACTGAAAATTTCATTAACGATAGCTTCTGCAGAACTTTTTTTCTGGGAAAAACCAATAAAATTCCTCAAAGTTCCCTAAAGAGGGACAACATAGAAAACACAATTTTTAAATTAAGTTGTAGGTTATTTTGGGCTTTTTTCATTTCATTATGATATGAAAATGGCTCAAATGAGGACTTAGGTACAAAGGGGTGAAGCGGGCTGAAGTAACAACTTAATCCTAAAGTCAATGACTAATTTTTAGCCATCTATTCTATCGTAGATGAATGGCCAAAGCGAAATTGGATGGGTTCTGACGACCTGAAATCAACCCTATAAATACTTTCTAGCTCTTTTTGGTACGAAGGTGTATATTTTTGTGTGCACTGTAACGTAATACGAATGCTGGTCAACTTCTATTTTTTAATGAGTAATTAAGCAATTTTTACCTTGTCTTTATGGTTCTTTTAAAACTTCGGATTCGTCCCTTATTCAAAGACAAGGTCCTTAAAGCCGAAAATACCCATAAAGCTCGTGTATCCCTCTTTAGGGGACTCCTAAAGAGGGACATTTATTTGGAAAAAAAAGTAAAATCGTGTATTCACGTTATTTTTGATTTCTCAACGCCAAGTTGTAGGTCACATTGTGTAGAATTAAGTACCATTTTCAAAATTATGGATACGTCAAAATTATGCAAGTTATGACGGAAAAACCTCAGAATCTGTCCCTCTTTAGGGGATTCTACGGTATTTTTTAAAACGAGAACAATCATTTTTTATTTTTTAAAAAACGAACTTCCCATTAAGATTTCAGAACAGCCAAGTCAACGAAACAAAGATCAACGAATAAAAGTTTGGATTTTCGAAGGTTCCCCTGATCACTCCCCCCCCCTATCATGGAGCCATCTTGTATTTCTCGTGACGTCACTGGCCACTTGTGAAATTTAATTCTATATTCTATATTCTATGTATTTCTGATGCAGTTTAAACGAAAAGATTCCTTAATTTATATTTTAAATTTACCTGAGATTGGCGGTGGCCTCAGATTTTATTTCAAGCAGGTACCAACCTATAGTATAGAAGTTTCATTCAGGATCTAGGAGAAGTGAACATTTGTCACAATTATTTTAGTGTATAGTGTATTTTATATTGTTCTGGGGGGGGGGATCGCTGGTATTAGCGGAAAATGCAGTCATGGTTTCTACCTGAAATGATATCTGGACCGTTTCCCTAGCCCGTAGCCTTCCTAAATGGAGATTTTCACTTCAGAGGCCGACTCCGGGCAATAAAGCCTCCAGAAATTAACCGGCCGCAAAATAAACCAGTCCTTAGCATGCGAAACAGTTCGTTTTTCACCACGCACTCTGACAAATTTTAGATTAGGGGCTGTGTTTGTAATGATGCCAATTAATTATTGCTTTGGAGGTCTTACCTCAGAATATCAGACAATTCTTATTAGAAATGGATCTCACTGAAAATGAGACTCTACTACTGATACAAAACGCTCAACGGTCTCGAAAGTTGAACGCCCCAGCGAGGGTCGCTTTTCGGTGGTCCGAGACAAAAAAACAAAAAACGAGGGACCTTTACCATCGCTGATCGCGATTTTTCTAGCGAGATATGTGCGATGCATTGTGCGGAGGGTCAATAGGGAATAGCCGGTCATTTCAGTCTGATGAAAACCACAAGCAACTGTTAGCAGTGAAGATGACGATGCGTCAGAGGGTACCGATGGGAGGGGGCGGGGTCTATTTCGCTGAAGAGCCTCTAGAGAATAAATCACGAACGAGTTTATTAACGGAATCATGGTGAGCGGGATTACTTAAATATTCAGGTGATTATCCCCCCCCCCCCCGATTGTTTATTTCTGAAATAATTACAGCCCGGACGAGAATTTTGATTACATTATAATTCAAACAAACGAATTATTGAAAGTTGGCAGAGGAAGGGTGAGCTGTTAATTTTATTTAATCGCCACTCGGACGGAATGCTTAAATACAAAATAATTGAACACCCATTTACACGAATATTCGCGAACACAATCGATTCAATTTTTACAGTTGGTCTTGGGCGGGGGCTTCGTGTAGATCATAATCGGTAAGTCTTATAAGAAGGCCGGTTGATGAGAAATGTTATTTTTCTAAAATAAGCTTAAGTCTATTATTAAACTCGTTTGGAGCGCATTCATGTGGGCAATCATTGGCTAGAGGAGAGGAGGCTTTGGAAATTGGGAATTTAGTCAGCTAGGGTGTATTTGAAAAATCAAACCTTTCTAGGAGGTGGCTGCATATTTCTGGTTGAGTTTTCAAGCAATCAGAGTTTTTCAGTGGAGATGTTTCCTAGGGTCACGCAGTTCTCTCATCACCGAAGAGCCGCCGCGCTCTACTACCCGCCTCGTCGTAACCCTCTCACCTGTTCGGCCTCCAAGACAGACCGAGTTCCTTGCTCGCAAAATTTCAACTGTTAAGTTTCAACTTTTTCTTCCCCCTTTCTTTAAGCCTTCTCAGAGCCAAAACCCTCCGCCGCGGGTTGAACTCGAAACTGAAGCACCTTCGTAACACTACCCCCGCTGCTCAACCTTCACGCTCATGAACAACAACCTCCCGTCACCACCGGTCCACCCTTTTACGGCACACCTCCGCCACCGCCCCCCATTACACAGGAGCATATTGATCATCACCGCTCCCGCCACCCGATAGCGTTCGGAGGATAAGCATACCAACACTACCAGAAGCCCCCCTGCCCCGCCCCCGACAAAACCCAAGTACTGGTGACGGAGCCGAGAGTCACTAGCACATCCACCAGTTTCAACCCGTCACCGCCCCCGACTTGACTCACTCGTGACTTAAGAGTCGGATGAGAAACTAAAGAAGGAATAAAATGTAAAGGAATCAAAAACAAACATAAAAATCATTTAAATATTACTTCTTGTTCAAATCACACTTATACAATAAAAAAATTAAAGAACAAAATTGAGCAATATTTCCCAATATTTAAACCGGTAATTGTAAAAAAAATAATCAACAAATAACAAACATTTTTATTTCATTCCATAAGTATCGTTTTCGTTAACAACTTGAGTATTTTTTTCGAATTAAATGTTGTCCATTTTTTATGCATAAAAAAAGTCAATTTTAATTATCTTTATCTTCAAGATAATTCCAAATTAAAAAGTAAAGCACAAGTGCGTATTTTTTCTCCTGTAAGATCAAGATCTATGTTAACATACAAAATTGAACGCCTCTCTTAACGATGATAAAGTCTTAAAACTCCTGAAAATCTAGGTATGCATTTGTTTTTAGCCCACTTCCACTAATTGAGGCGGACGCAACTTATTGTTTTGTTCTGTTTTCGTTTACCCTGGTATCAACGCTCACAAAACGAAAAGTAGTCCGAGCTACACCTAGAAGAACTGGTGAGTTTGTACTTCGGAGGGAAGGAGCAACCTAATCAGCACATTAAGGGGGGGGGGGTTGCCGTATAAAAAATAAATTATATGCGTTTGAAATTCCTAAAAGTGATAGTTTTCATTTCTTTGAAGAGAGCCAGGAAAATTAAAACGAAAAAATAAGAGAAGAAAAAGAAGAGGCCAACGAAAAAAAAAAGAAAGGCAACGGGCAAACAGAGCCGCGAATCGAAGGCAGAAAGGACGAACATAAATATCTATTGATGAACGCTTCCGAAGTAGAAAACAAGAAAAAAAGACTCGTTTGTTTCCATTATTTTGGCTCTTATTCGCTAATTTATAATATATATATTTTAATTCATATTTTTAGTTTTTCACAATTACTTTGCCTCAACATCAAAATCCAATACGAGTAGTTTAGTCTCTTCGGTGGCGTTGCGCGAACCGACAGCGCACACAAGTTTGGTCTCATTAGCACGTATTCGCCACACAACGCCGCCGCTTCCACCGCTGTCGAGAGCCACTAGATTCCTGATAAATTCACCTGGAAGGGAGAAAAACAGGAATGTTGATGACACTGCAGGAATGAAAATGACACTGGTGTGCGACGTCATTCGATCCAAGTGCTACGAGAGCATCACTCCCAAACTGCTTTTGAGAGGCGTCCTTGACCATGATGATTGAATTTGGCAGAAATACAGAACTACACAAACCATATCTCTGATTTTCTTCTTCTTCTTCTTCTTCTTCGCTACTTGGTCAGTTATCTCCTTATCCACACATGGTAGTTGGCCCAAGATCATACGCCTGAGGTCGGCCCGGAATGGCCAGGTCGGCTGGTCGGCGATAGCCGAGGGCCCACGAGCCCAAGGGGCCACGCTGGGAACCCCAACAAAATTATCCGGGAGGGGCCCCAAAGAATTAAACTAAAATAATAGAGTTTTGGCCCCCCAACCTGAAGGATCTAGGAGTGGGGAAGAGGAGCATCCGCCGAGGGCCCCGCGCCATGGAAAAGTTTGGAAGTGCTCGAACGTATCAAACAATTCATATTATTCAGATTGAGTATGCCCGCATGTCCCCACATACCGGTAGGTAATGCAAAAATACAGGGGTTTGTAGGACTTACTTTTCAGAGCAGAACCAAACTGATCGTGGGGTCCCGCTCTATCCACAGGGAAACAATGGAGGGGGGAATTTTTGAGCAAAATTGTAGGGTTTTTTGAGCTTTTTTGGGCCAAAATGATCACAATTTCATAGTCAAATGACCAGGGAATAAGCAAACCCGGTAATATGGCGATTCCGGGAACTAAATTAAAAATGTTCAGGCTAAATTGTCATGGTTTCTAAAAAAAGTGGCGGACCTACACGGTTTGGGCAACGGGCCGGAATCTCTATGAGGCCCATTAGTCTCTAAATTAAGATAAACAAGGAATAGGATTCTCATGTAGTGTTAATTCATACCGTTTTCTCTATTTTAACCGCGAATTAGCACTTCTTCTCAATTTGAGCAGTGAATTTTCAATTGTTCTCCCTTTTATTCGCGAAATACATATTTTTTCAATTTTGGCCAAAGTCGCCTCCAGCGGCTTTAGACTATTCTATAACTCAAGACGCGTGCGTTAGCAACATTTTTCAGCTGATTACTTTCAATTATTCACCTTGTTTATTTCGCTAACGCACGCGTTAAGATTTAATAGCGGGGCAGGAACCGCGAATTGGCGTTTTCTTAATTTGAGCCAAGAATTAGCGTTTTCGCTCTATTTTACCCACCTCAATTTTTATCCTCTAATTGAGTTTTTCACTATTTTAGCCGCGATTTTTTCCCCATTGTAGAGTTTTTCTTCTCTTTTGGTCATGAATTAGCGCATTATCTGGATTTTAGCCCAATTTGCCTCCAGAAACCAAGAATTGCCTCTTCTCTTTCATTTTAGACGCTGATTAGCGCTTCTTCTGTTTTAGCCGCAAACTAGCGCGTTATGTCAATTTGAATTTCATGTTTTCTCCGCGAATTAGAGATTTTACTTATTTCATCCACAAATAAACGTTTTCCTCAATTTCAGCCAATAATTAGGATTTTTTCTATTTCAGCTAAGATGAATTAGCGTTTTTATTCATTTTCGCCGATTTCTCCTCCAGAAATTGCGAATTGGCGCTTTATGCCAATTTTTAGCCGCGAACCTGCTATTTTTTCACCATCAACTATCAATTAGCATTTTTTTCAACTGTACCCGCAGATTACTTCATTTTTTAAACACTTTTTGCCCGCTTTTTCTCAATTTTAGCCGCAGACTTACACAAAAGCGGCACATACATATTTTTTTAGACGTAATAGGGTCACCGCATTTTCTCTTATTTAGCAACGAATTTCGCAAGTTTGACCTCGAAAAATAAAATTTCTTCTAAACTTATAGCCGCGTAGTTGCCCCGAGAACAACACCCGAATATGACGTTATGTCGGCGGCCGCGGCGACTCCCCCCGCCCCCATTGGTGACCTGCAATTCCGCAAAGTTTCTGCGCGATTCGCTGTAACTTTTGTTCGTAACCCGTTCAAGTATGGACCGGCTTGTAAAGTTGGGGAGAGCATTGGCACTTTGGCGGTGAACATGGTCGAAATTCTTGAAAAATCCAAAAGTCTGAAGCCGCGGTTAAGCAAAAAGGAGGCCCCTCGGAAGACCAGGATCTTGGTGTTTTCGGTACGTTGATTTGGACACGTGCGGCACTATTCTGTAATTAGAGTGGTTGTTCTAGCGGCCTCCTGACGGGCTGTGATTGGGGTGTGGGCCTAAACAAGTATGTCCAGGTCGTCGGCTGCATCCGGGTGCCCGAAGGCTCGTGTCGGTAGTGTACCCGGAGAGCTAGTTGTATGTAGGACAGCTATCGGAATGAGCTGTGTGGGCTGCGTCGGTGCATTTCGCGCGCATGCAAGCGATGCACTGTAGTCCTTTGGATTTGTTGGGGCAGGCGACGATGCCGTGTGAGACGAGGCCGAACATTTATTAGCTGGGTGACCGTATGTGAAGCATATACCGCAGCGAGTCAATGAAACGCGGTCTTCAACTTGGAGAAGCAACTAGCCGAGGCGAACCTTGCCAGTTACCAAAATGGGGCTTCGCGAAGGGCCAGAGAGACTTCGAAGACCTACGATGGTTCAGGACCGGCGGGTTTTATACAACGAGAGGAAGTCCTGTTGGTGGGAAAGGATGGTTTTGTTATACTGTGGTTCGACCAAGTGCAGTGGTTCGACCTTGGCTGTTGACGGACTTTTGCCATGCTTGGACCTTTGCTGTAGTTGGATTAACAGATATCAGCGTAGGTCCGACCAAATGCCACAGCCAAAGTCCAGCCACAGCAATAGTCCAACCTCAGCAAAGCTCCCAACCACAGTTAGGCCCCTTTCAGACGGGTGCACGTGAGCGCGCTCACGAGAGCTGGAGCGGTTAACTTTACACAAGATATAATGGGGGCTTTCAGACGGGAGCTCTGTGAGCCGGCTCACCGGCTCACGAGCCGTACAGCGGCTCTCCCCTACGACCGCCAGCGGTTGGGTTTACAAAGAAGTCTATGGAGCCATTCACACGAGCTCAAGCCTGAGCTCGCTCTTTCTGTTTTCACTTTTGCTTTCTTGAGTTTTTCGCTGACGCTGACACGTGACACGTGGTGTAACAAGGAAGGACACAGTTTATTGAACAGTTGAACAGTTGTGAACAGTTAGGTGCAAGCAAATGCACCTAACTTCAACCTCGAGCTGGTTAGGGGATGGCACCAAAATCTCCTCCTTCTATTCTTTTTTTTTTCTTTGCAATTAAATAATATGCAGCAGCAGAAAAGGCAATCACTCTGTTTGCCTCCATTACCAGTGAGCTGAACTACACTCTACACTGCCACATTTTCTACATGAACAGCGGCTAGAGCACGGGTGGAAGTAATCGTAAAAAGGAGGGGCGTCTTGAGCGAGCTCATGAGCCGGACCCTTTCACACTGAGCCAGTTCAAGCGGCTCTCGTGAGCGCGCTCACGTGCACCCGTCTGAATGGGCCCTTAAGCTCCAACCACTGTAGAGCTTCAAGCCTTCTACCTCGGTAAAGCTTTCCTTTTTATACATTTTCTTTCTTTTCTGGAATCCGGGCCCCAAGGGCAGCCAGGCCCGGGATAAAGGAACCAGTGCCACCCCCTCTCCATAGGCCTGCTCCCAGCTGTGGTATCCTATCGCGCCCGTTTCCCGTTTCTGGTATTTCAAAGCATCCTCCTGGACACTAAACCTCTCTTAACTATGAATTCCTTGACTTAATTGAAAAACTTTTAGGGTCACTATATCAATCGCTGATTATGACATTTAAAGAACTGATTTGGGGTAATCAGTTGCCTCTACCAGAAAAAAACCCATTTAGTGACAAAACAGGTACTATTTTATTCAACACTGGCCCTGTCATACGTGAGCGGGAATCGCGCGATTTCAGCGTTTAGCGTTTTCAGCGGAAAACGCCCGTAGTGTTTCGATGAAAATCTCGCACCGGCTACAACCGCAAAAACCTCTAAACGCTAAAATCGCTATGACACGGGGTAAGGCTCGGTTCGCATATACACGGTATTGCACGGCACAGTTTTAGCTGCCGCGTGAAAACCGTGTATACTTCCACACATAAGCGGTATCATGCGGCTCGATGAGAAAGTGGTGTCACGCGGATTTAAGAAGGCTGTCACCTTCCCAGTTTTGGCAAAAATTACTAAAATTTAAATTGGACGAAACAGCGCACCACGGAGTTTCTCGAGACGGATTTTCGACCAGAAAAGACGTCGAAGGGGGTTTCAAGCGCACGTTTTCAGGGGCCGCACTAATTATCCCAGTTGGCGGCCACTTGATGTGTTTTTCGCTGGAACCAGCTGTATTTCCCGGTCAAGTACGGTCCGAGGGAAAATTACCCTACCCTAAAAGGAATCCTTTTTTTGTAAAAATCATGCATTCGTAAGTGTTTTATACCCCACACAACAACCAAAGAGAAAGCAACCGCGATTTTTGCAAATTTATCGGGATGAGGCAATTAGTACCAAACGCGAAAAGAGACCTTATTCGATTCAACGAAAAAAAAATCAAGGCTCACCGGTTTTAACGTCCCACAGTTTGACCGTCCCATCGTCCGACGACGTGATGACAAATCTATTGTTGAACTGAAGGCAAGTGACGGCCGATTGATGTTTATTCGCACCGGACAGGGTTTGCAAACACTGTCCCGTCAGAATATCCCATACTTTGACGGTCGAGTCGGCGTTGCCGCTCACTAATATATTGTTATTGAGTTCCATGCCAGACGTGAGCGACTGATGACCCATGAGCGTATGTCGACACTGTCCCGACTCAACTTCCCAAACACGAATGCTCGTGTCGAGCGAGCCGCTGACGACGTGCACTCCGTCAAACTGAATGATGACGATTTGAATGAAATAATTTTTTAAGGAGAAAAGATGAATCAATACAAGTCATTACCTGAAGGGAGTAAACACGGTTAGTGTGACCCTGAAGCGTGTGAAGGCACTCCTCCCTCTCTGGATTCCATACTTTTACCATATAGTCGTAAGCACCACTTACGACAAGACGTCCGTCGTACTGAACGCATCGAACAGCGGCTAAATGTCCAACGAGGACGTGAAGACATTCACCGCTTTCAATGTGCCAGACGCGAAGGGTAGCATCTCTTGATCCACTGACGACTCTGTAAGAAGATTTATTTTTCAGTAAATCGTAGTCTAATTACATTTTCGACTACTTACTTTTTTCCGTGCAGGTGCATACACCGTACAGTCGACGTATGACCGTATAAGGTGTGAATACACTGACCAGTTTCAGCATTCCAAACTTTGAGCGTACGGTCAGTGCTTCCGGAGATAATGGTGCTGCCAGACATCTGGGAGGACCATACACCCCCAGTGTGCCCCACCAACGTCCTGAGACATTTTCCCGTCGTAGCAGACCACACCTTTACACAAAATTGAAAAATAAAAATAAAATTGGAAATCAGGCAAATTCAAATCAACTTTTACCTTTAAAGTATTATCATCGCTACCACTGACTATTCGACTACCGGAAAATTGAAGGCAAGTGATAACATGGTCGTCGTGGCCTTTGAGAATTTTCGCCGGCCGTATCGGTTTGACGCGCCAATTCATTTCTATTCGATGCTGTCGCATGAAAGCCGCCTTCCACGGAGCCGCTGGATACGATGGAGAGCGATGACGACGAGGTCGTGAATGAGACGTTGTGTCTCGAGTGATGCCCGCCTGCCGGCACTTTTCCCTCCAGAGTAGATTGTCTTCGGCGAGAAATCGCCAGTTGCGACACGTCTGAGCAGCGCGAAGTAAGTCTTTCGGTTCGAGGAACGAGAGGACCAAAAGAGCCAACTAAAGAGAAGAAGCAGGAATAAGATACCATTAAGCGAATATTTGAGAGGGAAGGAAGGATAAAAATTACCTCTTTTGGAAGTAGAGAAATGAAGTCTCTTTGGAATTGAGGTTCTATCAAATGCATCATGTGCCGCACTTGGCTAGGTTCACACGTTTCAACAAGCCTATCGATTGCCATTATTCGTTCTGCGTTCGACCATCGCTATACGTTGGAATGAAAATTTTATGAGCCCTTTTAACTTGATTTTACTCGCGAAATTGTTCATACGAACCTGAAATTGAAGAAGCCAGTCTGTTATTTCAGGAGGAGGGGTATCTTTAGGTTGAGCAGGAGCCCTGGATGGTTTCTGCTTGTCGTTGGACTCGGATGATTTTCGTTTGGAACTGCTGAAAGAAATTTAGCCTGATTTTCAAGTTTAAACAGCCAATTTATAGAGAAAATTACCTCGATGGCGCTTCGTCAAATAATAATTTTTTGCACGGCAAGGCTATCTTGACCTCTTCACTCTTTCTCTTCCTCTGAAATACAAACATTTCAAGAGTTTAACAAGGTTTTTCACACAATCACGTATTTTTCGTTACATTTAACGTTTTAGGCGATTGAGACGATTTCTGGCAAGACGGCAAGGATTGTGGCAGTGCTGACTCTGTCGTCGTTGTCTGGGCCTGAGTCGGCGAGGAACACTGAACAGTCTCATCAGGCAGTGACTCGGACGCGTCACTACCCACTGAGACTGTCGAGTCACCACTACTACAACAAGTCAACTGAACCAGCGTTGGAGCGGAAACGTCCGGCGGAATGGACGGGTCCGTTAATGATGGCTTGACGTCTTCTGAACGCACTCGTTGCTGCGGCGATGTCATCGCTGTTGTTTCAATTGCACTCATCGATATCACCTCCTTCTCGACGACGTCGTCATCGGTTGAACTCTCTGGGCAGACGGGAGGATCATAGCCGCAATCTCCACTCTCCGAGTTCACGGCATCTTCAACAGTCTCTGGACTGTCGGGTCTTTCAGTCTTATTATCTCCCTCCTCTCCTCGACATGCCGTCGTTCTTTCTGACCTCATTTCAATCCTAAGAAAAATGGAGGAACAAAAGTTAATAGCAATTACCACATTGAACAATCATTATTTCCTTTCACGCTTCCCTTTACAGCCTCTCTTCTACCGTCAAATTCTTTAAATGTACATTATTGACAAGAAAGGGCCTTTCTTTCGTAACTAATAATAAACCGAACAAGAAAAAAAAGCTGCTTAGCTTCACATAAAATTTTGCATTCGTAGGCTAGACTGCTAGATGGGTTGCTGTAAATCTCAAAGGAAAGGCTTAAAGGGGAAACATGAGAGCAAGAAAGCCCCCTCCCCCTCCTCATTCACCCTCATCGCTCCCCCCCCCCCTTCAGAGCGACAATTTTTACGTGAAAGAGTTGGTCAGAAAATAATAGACGGGCCTTTGGGCTGGAGGGTTTGATAGATGAAATAACCCTAGTATTCTCCAAGAATAACTAATGCAATGAAACTATGTAAATAAATCAATTGAAATCGACTATAAACGAATCTCAAAAAAGGCGTACAAATTCAAGTAATTCATGAAAAAAATGCAAACGGTGTTTCAGAAAATACTTTTTAGAATTGTCCTTTTAACGAAAAGTACACAATAGTCTTTCAATTCGGGTCACTGCTCCACAAACGTCGTATTATGATAAATTTTTTCGAAATAATTTAAAAAGCAGGCCTGAAACTATCGTTTAAAATCTGGAATTGCTCTTTTTTCCTAATACAATCCAAAGACCTTACAGCAACTGCGGCCAGGAAGACGCTTCTATCACTTTAAATGATTTCATTTCATAATGACATCACGCGATACGGCCAAATTTGTGATGAGGTATCTCACACTTTTGCGGTCAACATATATATTACGATGGCAAGTCAAAAATATCAACCACCGTGAAATACCCTATAAGGTCATCAAAAATATTTAATTCAAGGTGAAATCAGGAAAACTTTCTAAAAATTGTTTCTGCGTCGCAGATAATTCGATGCGCAATTTTTTATTAGGACCGACTTCCCCTTCTTGCCTGGAATCTTGAGGAGATGAGGGGGGAAGAGGAGCCAAAACTGATCCCTCGGAAAACCACTATCAAATGAAGAAGGGGGGATAACGAATTTTGGGAATGAAATTCCGAAAATTCATGAAGCCGGATTACAGATGCCGGATTCTTAATGTTTGGTCGAAGCGATGTTTAGTATGGCACGACGTACAATGATTCCCACTGTCTCTACTAAACATGGAAAATCTCATGATCTGAAAAGTAAAATACTAGAGGGTACATCCTAGGCCCTTGTCTGATGTTACTGCTATTTCAAAAAACAAATTTCGTGGGTTCGTCACTTTGGTTTTCACACGCCCCCTGTTTCATGGATTTTCGCTCTTCGAATACCAAATTTCATAAATTTGGAACCTTCAAACCATGGGCGTAGCAGGCACGGGCAGTCCCCCATCTAGACCCGAAAGCGCAACCGTAGTGGGTCAACTGCCCACCCGACAAGTACAAATTATGCGCAGTCGCCACATTTTGTATCTTCAACGCTCAAAAGATAATAATTTCTTAGATTTAGACTTTGCTCACTATAACAAGAATTTCAGGGGTTTTTGTTGCTAAATTTCACGGGGTGACCCTAAAATTGTATTCACAGCTTTGGAACACTAATAGCGATTTCCATTCGACACACTACACAAGTGTGTAGTGCCGCGTCCTCTCCATCAACAGCACTATCAGCACTGAAAGTACTAACCTTTTCTCACATTTCCCCAGTTATTCCACACGATAATCCGCAAGGTTACAAAATCTCGCGCTGCTCGAAGTAGTCCGGGACTGACAAACGAACGGAGCTATGATTCAATTCAGAGAGTACGGGTGGAAAACCTTACACCACAAGAGTGTACTGCATTGAATGGAAAACGCTATAAAAAACCATATTCGTAGGAATGACTTGCTAAAAAATCTCTGTTTCCCGGATTTTTCTCGCTAAAATTCAAATTTCACGTTGCTGGCTCACTCAAAATCCAATTTCAAGGGTTTTCGTAGTGAACGCTCAATTATGCGGGGTTGCCTAATTCAGCATCACATTTTCTTGCCAAGAAACCATTTTCGCGATTCCGGATGACCAAAAAACCATTTACGCTGGTTTCACTAACTAACACCCAATTTTGACGTATTTTTCTCGCGAAAACCCCATTTTAAGGGGTCAGGGTCACTAAAAAAATATAAATTCCACGGATGGGGGCGGAGACACGTCAGCTTTGGCGAGAAATAGTACGTTTTCTGACTAAAATCGGGGCTTCAGGGGAGAAATCGGCAGTTTTTAATGCAGAGTGGTCTGTTTTGGTAAGATCATTCGTTTTTCATCAGTTTGAGTTAAACCCACAAGTTTTAGGGTGAAATCATCAATTTTGAGGTAAAGCTTGGGTTTTAAAATCGCCAGTTCTTCTGTGAAACCTATAGTTTAGGGGTAACACATAGGTTTTGCCATAAAATCGTCAGTTTTGAAGTAAAATATTGAGTTATGGTGTAAAATCTTCAGTTTTGGGTTAAAAAACGCCAGTTTTGAGCTGGTAAATGTTCGATTTTTACATCTCTCAGACAAGACGTTGATGAAAAGTCGGCCACCCAATATCGGTCGCGGTCAGGTTGATTAGGGCGCCGATTTAATAAACTACCAGTTCTTTTGCTGGGGTGTATAGAACATTCGACGTCATCTGTCCAACCCTGGATCAAGGGCTGGCTACGTCTGTTTACGAAAATCAGTATGTGAGGATGAGGATGTCAAAGATATAAAGAACAGAACCCGGGACAAAGTGCGCCCCGGGATGTCCATGCCCAGGATGCATAATCAGCCAAACAGGGACTTCCCCGGGTACCCCGGGAACGGTTGGCAACCCTGAGTTGCATGCCACGTGGTTGTTCAGGATTCATGACTGGCTATGCCAACGAAGGCGTGTGGTGGAAATAGGGAGACTCATAGTTGTCGAGATTCGAGAAGGACTTAATTTCAAGTGAGGAGGACTCAACGCTAAGTAAGAGCCTTACAACAAGCGTTAGGCGTCTGTGTGAGTGACTCAAACTCACCCCTTTGAAATGTGTGGGGGACTCGTTCATGACGAGAGGGACTCATATGCAATTGCTTTTATTCTGAAACCCCCCTCCCCACAAATTTAATGGCGACCCAGGGCCATTGCCCCCACACCCTTACGGGCAGTCCTGCAGTGTCCTATAAGAAGATACTAACTAAAACGAAATATGTATTTAACTTCTGATGGTGATTGGTGGCGATGTCATTACCTAGGATTGAGAAAGAAAGCGTTATTTATATAGCGACGCGTTTAGCTGGGGACCCCCTTCCCTGTATACGTATTAAGAAGGCTTAATTTCACCGTAATTATTTACTCTCCGTTTTAACTTTCTAAAGAATATTTTTTTCCATTATCTTAGTCCCCACGGCTTAGTTGGATTTTTCTCTCTCAATTAATTTATTTATAAAGGGGAAAAAGTTGAGTATTTCGAGCGTACCTATGAAGTCCCTGAAGGCTACACAGTTCAAGACAGGACCTCAATGTGTTGATGCCACGAACAAGGCATAAGGCTTTTTAAGTTGCCTACTTGCCAATACAAGAAAATCGTTTTTTTCAATAAATTGATAAAACTTGATTAAAGACAACTCGGTAGACTTTATCCCTTCGAGGGCGATTGAGCTGAGACGGTCAGATTTTGCCCAAACATAGTTGTGACCTCGAACACCTTGAGCCACACCACCCTTCAATGCCGTTCGTCGCAATGCAAGTGGGAGGGGTTTTTAAAGATATTTATTATGACAAAATAAGCCTCGGTTATTAGTTATAAAAATACAGGAGACGATCGATTCTAACAGAAATGGTTAGGAATGGGGTAAACGGGATGGCAGAATCTCGACGGGCTTATGATACTGCTAAGAAAAAAATGGATTTGTTTTGATTAGAAGGACCCTTCTTTCCTGAACTTCCTTACAGTTCTCAGAAATTGGATTCTCCAGAAAAGGCGAGCCTTCAAACTCATTAAATGCTTCACCTTTCCTAGAGGAAAATAATTTTCATCTTCCTTGCCCTTGCACCCAACAGAAGTGTAAAACGCACGGCTCAAAAATAATGTTTGCTTCGGCAATTTTATATTATTTTCCTCTTAACTATTAAAAAGATTAAACCCCAGGACATGAGGTAAACTGTAACGAAAAAAACAACACAAAATTGGAACAGTAGGGACCAGCCAGACAAACGGGCAACTCCCATAAAAAGTCAACCAACCTGTCTCGTTGAACTTTGTAGAAAGAAAAAAACTTGGAGAGCAAACCAAATATTCAATCGACAAGACGTGAACATAAATGCGAAGTTTTATGGCCAGATTGCACGTTAATGTTGGATGGACGTGATAACACTTGGATTACGCTGACGAATTAAAAATTACAACAAATAATAAAATGAATCAACTCACAATTACGGATGCTAAAAATCCATTTCTGTCGACGTCAATTTTTTTACCTAAAAGAAAAGAAATCCTTCCAAAATCGAACAAAGGCCACGACGGGGCAAAACTACCGAATACTTTGAGTCCTCATTTACGGGGTTTATAGGGATACAAATTGTATACTTTTTGAACGCGAAGAGCAGTGCAAGATTTAAAAAAGCATGTTTTAGGCGATTCTGAATATAAAAATAAACGAAAATAAAAAATTAAATGAAAAACTCCGAGATTAGGAAACTTCACTGAACAAAATCGAACCTCCTCAGAAACGTCCGCCCTGCTACTACCTGAAAACTGGGAAATATTAACCCCTCCATTCCCACTGACCATCCCTTCCATATGGAACGGAGTCAGCTGACTCCATTGGAGAACAATGAGTTGATCTTTCCGCCTAAATTCGTTATTATCGATGAATAATGATGAAATATTATTACAACCCCATAACATTGCTTTTAGAAGATTGCATAAAAATCATATGACATCATCTTTTCAAGATGAGACCTTTTCCTGTGCGATTTCTGGTACAATGACGATATTTTCCTATTTTTAATCTTTCCTTTTCACCATCCCTTTTTCCCCTGCATCAAACAGATCCATCAAAGGAATTTTCAGCTCGGGAAATCATTATTGAACGAGACGAAGCCGGACAAGCGTCATTTGAGAGTTAAAGAGCTTCAAAAGAAATTTCAAGAAGACAACGACCTTCCCGTACATCTGAAGGGCGGAGCGAATGACCGATTTCTGTACAGATTGACCTGGGCTCTCACGCTCGCAGGCCTCGGTTGTAGCTTGTACGAGTTGTTATCCAAGGTCAAATGGCAATAAACAATTCAATTTCGTTCAGTTAAAATCCGTGTTCAAGACCTAAAAAATGTATTGTAGTGGTGGGCAGGGTGGGGGAGTTGTATGGCTACACTGCTGAATACATTTTATCTGGTGATTTGTTCTCGGGGAAGGAGCACAGAGATACCGTCAAGTTATGAAATAAATGCAGTATTTAGACTTTTAAGGGATTTTTAATTATTACATCCTTACAAAAAAGTATTCGCGCGATGACAGACCCAAAAAAAATTGAAGAAGGCATCGAGCTAGTTAAATCAGCCGAAAAAAGGTATAGTTTTCATCTTAACTAGGCTGAGATGACATGATTTGATTTATTGTTTCCCCCCTGACAAATCAGACTTAAAACTACGCTTTTGAAATGGAAACCAGACTACGACGTAGCTGCTGATGAGTATTGCAAAGCAGGTCAGGATTTGTCGCCAGTTTCAATTTTGAGAATCAATTGGTGTTGATTAATTTTCTCCCAATCATAGCAACATGTTTCAAACTGGCCAAAGCTCACGAACAGTCGAAGAACTGCCTATTGAAGGCAGCTGACTGCCATAAACAAAACAGATCGTATCCTTTTTAATAAAGCCCCCCCCCCCCAACCATGTATTGTCACAAGAGTAAAATCCCTTCGAATTTTTCCTTAATTATTTTTCTTTTCGCCAAAGTCTTTTTCACGCAGCTCGAAGTATAGAGCAAGCCATTCTCGCCTGCCGAGATTTGAACAACATGAGCGAAGTTGGTAAATACGCCGAACAGGCGTCGGGTTACTATCAACAGCACGGAAGTTACGATGCCGCCGGAGCGGTTTTGGGTAAAACTGCCAAGATGATAGAGTCCACTCAACCGGAGACAGCGTTGCGTCTCTACCGAATGGCTGCGGATGTCGTTTCCGTGAGTTTTGATTTAGTTCATAAGGCTCTGGAGGGGCAAGTACAAAGGAGTGTTATAATTTTAACACGGCGTTATCCTATCACAATTAAAATGGATACCACCCGTGTTATTTCATATAGCACCCCTTCGTGCTTCAGCCCCTGGAGGAATACAAACGAGGAAGATAGGAATGACATGTAGCCAAAATTCTCTCCTATGGTAACGAAGGCAGGCTGTACATCCATCGTATGGGGACATGGATACCCATCCATCATCGGTGGGTGGACCAATAGTATTTGGCCCCCCTGGCGGGAACATCGTGAGTCTCCCCCCCCCCTAACCCCCATCAATCGTTACTGCGTCGAAATGGCGTATTTTTATACGATTACTCCACATACTTGGCCTAATAAGGGTTCCCTGGGCCTGTGCGTTACTCCCAAAGCTGCCAGCGAGCTCTGATGCAGGATTCCTACTTGAACGATGGATAAATTCAACAGTTTTTTTTAAGAGCTCTACAATGGTTCAAGATCAATATTGTGATTGGAGCTTTACTGCGGTCAGAACTTTTTGTGGTTGGAGTTTACTGTCGCTGCAGTTTTACTTTTTGCTGCTGAGGTTGGACCATAGAATAATTACTGTACTAACGTAGGGTTGGACCTTCCTTGGTTTGGTGCTATGCTGTAGTGGAGCTTTACTGTGGTTGGTGGTTTGGAGTCTTGCTGTGGATGGAGCTGTTTTTGGTATGAGCTTTGCAGTGGCTGGAGGTTTACTGTGGTTTGGAGTCTTGCTGTGTTTGGTTGGAACTTTACTGTGGTTAGACGGTGATTTGGAGCTTTCCTGTGGTTGGGAATTTTCTATGGTTTGAAACCTTG
Organism: Corythucha ciliata; assembly: GCA_038030265.1. Classification (NCBI taxonomy): domain Eukaryota; kingdom Metazoa; phylum Arthropoda; class Insecta; order Hemiptera; family Tingidae; genus Corythucha; species Corythucha ciliata. Next base: position 40,677,965 of record CM075942.1, on the reverse strand, counting down.
ATGTGGTTGGAGCTTTACTGCAGTTTAGAGCTTTGCTGGGGTTGAAGCTTTACTGTGGTTTGAGATTTGCTGTGGCAGGGCCTTTTTTGTGGCTAGAAGTTTAGCAGTGGTACCCCACGGTGCCTTCTTCGTTGTTGAAGCTAGACTGTAGTGAAGGCGAAAAAAAAAAAACATGAGTACATTGTTAGAGCTTTACTGTTATCAGAGCAGTTTGGGATTGGAGCTTTATCCTGTGAAGCTGGACCGGGAACGAATAGAGCGGGCTTAGCGATTGTAGCGGGACGGGCGATTTTCATTAAAAACGTAGCCGTTTACCGCTGTAAACGCTTAACGCCGAAATCGCGCGATTACTGCTCACGTAGGACGGGCCTTAGCCTTTACTGTGGTTGGATTCAGGCCTGTCGAGAGGCGGATGGTGTATTGGTCTGTTACTTACCGGGCCGAACGTCATCCAAGTTTTCCTCTGTCTTGGAAAACCTACTAAAAAACAGGGAGGGGGGATCTGTGAAGGGGCTCCGTTGAGTTCCATCCCTGGGCCCGAATATTCTCGGCACGGCCCTGCAATTTTGACAGTATAGAGGAAATTTGGTACCCTTATAATAAAAGATATGATTTAGATGAAATGAAATTTTGTATTTTAGTTTTGTTCGTATGAAATTAAATAGTCTATTGTACACCTAGGCATGAAAGGCGTACTTTTCCGGGTCAAGAAAAAAAGTGGCCAGCCGAGACGCAGTCGAGCCTGACCATTTTTCGAGGCCCAGAAAACGCCTTTCTGCCGAGGCGTACACATTATTTTTTATCCTACGAAAGAAGGGGGAAAAATTAATAAGTTAGTATTGAGTTTAAAACTGGAAGGAAAACGTTTGCCCATCTGTACTTGAAAAAATACACAATAAAAGTGCATCTAGACAAACGACAACGCTTCAGTGAGTGGGAAAGTCGGTCGGTGTGGAGGAGTGTGGAGAGGTGTGTTGCGTGGCAACGAGAAAACCCCCTGCAAGAATAGGAAACGAAATGCGATAGCTATCCAAAGCGCATCTTGGTGACAAATTTTGGCAAAAATGTTCATGCCTAGACATGAAAATCGTATTTTCATGACAGTAGCGAGTCATGGAAGCACGCGTTTTCACATCGAGTAGGGTAAAAAATTGTTTTTTTGTCATGTGGCGAATAATAAAAGTGGAGTCGCCACATCAGCCCCCTGCAAAGACTGGAAGTCCTGAGTGGCCGCGGAACAATGATGATGCACGTGCTGCTGTGGCTGAATGGACGCGTGAAGATTGGCACCGTGGTATAGATTAGTTTGAAACCGTGAGACGATACGATAGGGTTGTTGGCGAAGACAGGCGGCTGGCGAGTGACAACGGTTGAAGAAATGATGAAGCGAGAGCGATTGCTTACAAAGTGTAGCCATGAAGCGTGACAACGGTGGCTGGTGGTTGTGGCTCAACGTACAACAGGGCCAGGAACTTGTGCGAGAAAATCTCAAGCAAACAAGTCCTGAAGCCGTGGAGCTGAAAGCCGGTGGTGTCTGGTGCCGGGTGAGTTCGGCAACACTTTGGAACGGTGTCTGGTGCCGGGTGAGTTCGGCAAGACTTTGGAACGGTGTCTGGTGCCGGGTGAGTTCGGCAAGACTTAAAAGTTTTGTTGAGAACTTCGTGGAGTTGAGCTTGGCTGCCGTGAGTTAGGCAAAGATAGTTGCAGACGAAGTCGAAGAAGTAGAACTGTCGTCGAAAATATCGCCGAGAAGATGATGGTTGCCAGACCACGATTGTTCGTGAAGCGAGGCAGGGGAATTGAATTAAATTTGAATTGAATGTGTTTGCGTTGTAGTCGGGGTCATCAATATAGAGGAAATTTGGTACCTCTATAATAAAAGATATGATTTAGATGAAATGAAATTTTGTATTTTAGTTTTGTTCGAATGAAGAATTAAAAATTGTTTTTTTTTTGTCATGTGGCGAATAATAAAAGTGGAGTCGCCACAACAGCATACTACTTTCCCCGTCATTCTGGCTATCTACCAAAGTCATATGGAAAACCAAGTCCTCAGACTCGAGGAAAAAAATGTTTTTTATTTTGGGTTGGGATTTTTGCTCCCGTTAAGAATAAAGTTTTGTTCCGACAGCAGCCTGTCGGGAAAAGTGCATTTCATTCATGCGACAATCGAGTCAAACTATGAATTAGTTTTGTTCCGACAGCACGAATTTAGTGGTTTCCGGAATTCATATATATAAACTGATTTATTTATTTATTTATATCTTTATGGCCGTTTTCTTGTTAGCACGATAACTCTCGTAGAAGTTAATTTAGTGGAACGCGCTTTGGCACAAAAATCAGTAATCATAAGACCCCGGTCGGTAGTGCATTAGGGCCAAATCGGTCAAGGTGGAGGGGGGGGGGAATAGGGCTTGAAATGGGCAAAAATCACTACAAATCACCAGTTGATTCTAGAAGCATCATATTCGGTACGTGTACTCCATGCTAGACTAGCCTTTGATTCCCATTTTAATTTTTTGAAAAAGTCAAGGTAGAGGGGGTGGTGCCCCTGGAGTGGAAGTAAGTGTGTGGTCTTGTTAGCACGATAACTCTCGAAGAAATTAATTTATCGGAACGAGATTTGGCCCGGAAATCAGTAGTCATACGACCTCGGTTGGTATTGCATTTGGGCCAAATCGGTCGACTTGGAGGGGGGGATAATATGGCTTGAACTGGTAAAAAAATCACTACAAATCGCCAGTTGGTTCCAGAAGCATTATATTCGGTACGATGATTTCATTTTGAAGTAGCCTTTGATTCCCATTAAGCTCAGCTTAAACAAACCCGGCATCAAACTGTACGAGGAAGGGTCAAACATTAACGAAACAAATCATGGTCTCAACATTATTACTTCTGGGACGGCTTAGGGTATCCGCATACGAAATGAAATGCACTCTTTCCGACCGCCAGCTGCCGGAGCGAAATTTTTTTTTCTTTTTTTTCTCCCTTATTGGCCCACCTCAGGATTTTTTTACTTAAGACTCATTAGACTGTAGGCAAATCAAAAGAAAGAGACTGCTCAAAATACAATGTCAATGGAATTTTTCGGTACTTGGGTGGTCCAGTGAGGCATAGCGTTAATTTAATAGCTCCCCTCCGCCGAGAACTGCCCTGTCATCTCAACGGATTTGGTTCACTAGGGTCTCATACGAAAGCGCGTTTATTTCTCATTACTCGAGTCAATTTTGGGGGCAATTGCAGCAACAGCCGTGCGGTAGCGAATTTTCAACTAATTCAAACCCCTCTTTCACATCCTTACCGTGGACCGATCCGCCTGGATCACGAACTCGTCCGAGATATTCACGCTATTGATTTTTAGACCTAATTTGGTTGCCCTAAGTAGAAAATTGCGACCGTGATCGTGCTAACAAAAAAGGGCCATAAATATACAGGGTGTTTGAGGTTTGTGGGGCAATACTGAACCACGTGACGAATTAGGTCATTTAGCATCGATTTCACGAAATACACTATTATCGATTAGTCAATTTGTTTTCGAGATATGGAATAAAAACTGATGTTTTCATGATTAGCTCTTTTTTTTCAAGTTTGACTTGCTGTGTCACCGCACGAGGTTAATTTGAATAAAGTGAATAGTGCGTTGGAAACAGGACAAAATTGCCTACAAAATGAGCCCCAAAGAATTGGTGATTGTCCAATTTTGATTGGCATATCAGTCGATCAAAGTCTTCCAAAATGCGTTTTGCGTTTTTCTCCTGCCTACTCTTCCGCTTCTAATTATTCTAACCTCAGTGGCATCAAACATTCAGATGGATGGAAAAACATCTGCAATTTGTCAGCTTTCCAACGATGTGCTACAATTGCCATCTACTGCTTTTGATTCCACAGAAATCAGCAAACAATGTGAAAAACTTTGGGAGCCTAGGTTGAACTTCCACATTAATTATCCACAATTTTTTTTCTCTTTCTGTATCAATTGTATTAATAATGCCACTTTTTATCAACTGGAGATTATTGTTAGCAATGGTCATTGTCTACTACATTGAGAAACAACAGAATTATTAATTAAACTCAAGAGAAAGGTGCATTCTTTTATTTTATAAAACCTTTACTTCAAGTGTTCAAAATGGCCTCCATTTCACCTTAAGCACATCTTCGCCACCCCTAAATTCAGTTGTAGTAATGAGCAGGTTCCTCTCCCGGCCCAGAATTTGGTTAGCCATGTTCATTGTTTCCAAGAGCACCTCTCGCATTTCGATCTCTTGAGCATGGACCATTTCTTTCAACCGTCCTGAGACATAAAAATCCAATGTTGTTAGGACGGAGAACTGGAATATGCTCAGGAGATCGAAACGCTCTTAGAACGAACGGACATGGCTATCCAAAGTCTGTGACGAGAGAGGAACCTGCGTATTACTACAACTGAATTTAGAGGTGTCCAGGATGTGCTTAAGAGTTATGGTGGCCATTTTGAACACTTGAAGTAAAGGTTTTATAAAATAAAAGAATGCACCTTTCTCTTGAGTTTAATTAATAATTCTGTTGTTTCTCAATGTAGCCGATAATGACCATTGCTAACAATAATCCCCGATTGATAAAAAGTGGCATTATTAACACAATTGATACAGAAAGAGCAAAAAAAGTTAGATAATTAATATGGAAGTTTAACCTAGGCTCCCGATGTTCTCTTCAAGTGTTCAAAATGGCCTCCATTTCACCTTAAGCACATCTTCGCCACCCCTAAATTCAGTTGTAGTAATGAGCAGGTTCCTCTCCCGGCCCAGAATTTGGTTAGCCATGTTCATTGTTTCCAAGAGCACCTCTCGCATTTCGATCTCTTGAGCATGGACCATTTCTTTCAACCGTCCTGAGACATAAAAATCCAATGTTGTTAGGACGGAGAACTGGAATATGCTCAGGAGATCGAAACGCTCTTAGAACGAACGGACATGGCTATCCAAAGTCTGTGACGAGAGAGGAACCTGCGTATTACTACAACTGAATTTAGAGGTGTCCAGGATGTGCTTAAGAGTTATGGTGGCCATTTTGAACACTTGAAGTAAAGGCTTTATAAAATAAAAGAATGCACCTTTCTCTTGAGTTTAATTAATAATTCTGTTGTTTCTCAATGTAGCCGATAATGACCATTGCTAACAATAATCCCCGATTGATAAAAAGTGGCATTATTAACACAATTGATACAGAAAGAGCAAAAAAAGTTAGATAATTAATATGGAAGTTTAACCTAGGCTCCCGATGTTTTTCAGATTGCTTGTTGATTTCTGTGGAACTAAAAGCAGTAGATGGCAATTGTAGCACATCGTTGGAAAGCTGACAAATTGCAGATGTTTTTCCATCAATCTGAACGTTTGATGCCACTGAAATTAGAAGCTTTAGAAGCGGAAGAGTAGGCAGGAGAAAAACGCAAAAAGCATTTTGGAAGACTTTGATCGACTGATATGCCAATCAAAATTGGACAATCACCAATTCTTTTGGGCTCATTTTGTAGGAAATTTTGTTCTGTTTCCAGCGCACTATTCACTTTGTTCAAATTAACCTCGTGCGGTGACACAGCAAGTCAAACTTGAAAAAAAAGAGCTAATCATGAAAACATCAGTTTTTATTCCATATCTCGAAAACAAATTGACTATCGATAATAGTGTATTTCGTGAAATCGATGCTAAATGACCTAATTCCTCACGTGGTTCAGTATTGCCGCACAAACCTCAAACACCCTGTGTATATATATAGCAAATTGAACCGACCTCGGATTCGTGTTCTAGGGGTTCTGAAATATGAAAAAAATGTATCACAACCCATATGTGCGACCATCAGGGCGAGACCAATAGTGCATTTTTTAAATGAAATGCACTAAAAAGGAGAAAACCCGCCAAATGCGAAAATTATTATATTTATTTTTGGTTTGAAGTTGTAGCGTGATATCTACCTTGATACCAGGGGCCTTATTCACTAACTTTTTTCATCATTGCTTTTTTCAAAAATCATATGTTTCCGTTCAGTTTTCTCAATTTCAAGAATGAGATTTCAATGTTTCTACCAAAGCAAAGTTTCTATTTCGTTAGAGAATAAGGCCCCATATGTTTTTTTCAACACTCAACTTTGGTATAATTTTTGAATTTAGCGGGTAATCTACTTTCATAGTAGAGCAGCGCAACGTATCGGGAGCTAAAATCCCAAACCACGAACCGCTTCATTTTTTTAACATACAAAATATAATACAAAGTTTAATGACTTAATTTTCCAAATGACTTTGTTTAACATACAAATAATTCAAAGTTTAATGACTTGGTTTTCCATATGACTTTGTTTAACATACAAATAATACAAAGTTTAATGACTTGGTTTTCCATATGACTTTGCTTTCTACGTTATCAAGGGGCCTATTCTCTAACAACAAGCAATATTTTTTTCGCCAGCCTTGTGTTTATTTCATTCATTTGTTTGAAGAAAATTAATGAAATAAACATATGACTTCGAAAAAGCTATTGCTTCGGAGTTGAAGAATAAGCCCGGGTCCTCACCCTTGGGCTGCTCGAACACGGGAGGATTTTGACTACAAGGCCTGTTTTACACGAGTAAGTTTTTTGTTCAAAAATATGTTCAATCTGATCACAAACAGACGATGTGAGGCAGGGAACATCTGTCAATTTTTTTCAAAATGGCTAATTTGATCAAAAAACTTACTCGTTTAAAAGGGGCCCAACGATGGGCAAACTTTACAGTATTTTTGCGTTTCTTCAATCACGCGGTCAATAAAATCGGCTGAAATTGTTCGAGTTCAACGTACACCAATATAAGGTCATTTTTCCATCACAAACACTAAACTAATGGCATAAAAATACAAATTCCGCATCAAATTCCTTTATAGTGGTTCTCGAAGCTGCGAACTTAATTTTTTTAAAAAAATAAAGCCGGGTCGACATGATCCGTTTAAACGATTTTCTGTATAAATTTAATTCTGATGGGCGTTTAAGCCGCTAAGCGTTTAATTACAATTAACATGTTGTCATGTGGATACCACCAGTGTTATTTCATTTTACACCCCTTCGTGCCTGAGCCCCAGGAGGCAAAATACAAGTCAGATCCATATTGGAAACTTATTCGGCCGAAAACTGGCTCAACCAGCCTAGTTCAAACCAATCTTACTAATCTAGTAAAAACTCCTTCGAAATAAAGTTCCAGCAATGACATTGAGAAGTTTGTATCGGAAACCCTTGGGAAATGATAAAGCCCCTCAAACTCTATATTGAGTTCCATTCAACCGAAAATTTCACTTTGAAAAACGGACTGCAAATTACACAGTGACCAATTTCGACCAGGAAGTCACATAAGCTCCTGCCAGAAACTGAAAACTTGACTTTTCAATCAATATATACTTAGGGGATAAGTAAATTCAGCCTGAAGCTAATTTTTGTTTGGCCCAGAAGTGGTAATGTTGGAACCCAGAAACTGACTATATTAGATGAATACCTGACTCATCTACCTTGAAAATCACGCATACGACCACCGACCTCAAGTATTAACCCTAGAAACTAACTAACTTGTCTCAGAATCGAGGAATTTATCCATTCAAACTTCTAGTGACTAACTGGCCATCTCGCCCCTAGAAGCGAAAAAAAGACAAAGAAAATTAATTGAATGAAATTTTCTTCTAGAAACACTTCCTTCTCAACAAGAATTACCACTTTTCGTCAGAAAATTATGGAGAAACAGCCAATTTTTTCTAGAAACTGACATTTTTGCGCCAGAACTTGGATGGTCTAGATGAACAGAGTTCCCCTACCATCAATACTGTTCAGATTCCAACTGCGAACGCGTTATTCAGGGCAGACACTGAAAAACTTGGCCCTCAAATTGGGACGAATCGACCGTGAAACTGTAAAACTTGGCTATTCGTTCAGCTAAACAACCGCTACCGGTACCGGCTGTTTTACCTCGATTGTTCAAAATTTTGCCCCATTGACTTCAAACCGGAAAACTTCACTTCGCCCCAGGTACTCCAATGCTTCTCTCTGGTTATCCAGTCGCTGAATCTCGTTTCCCGGCCAAAAACCTATATTTGACCAGTCGATGGTGTTTGATTGAATGACCCGGTGGTACTGACCGTAGAACGCGCGAAGATGAACGTGTTCACATCCTTCCCCATCGTCTGTACCCCCCTCCCCCAGCAATTTTAATGCCCGGGAGAACGCCCGAATTCGTAGCCCGATAGATCGTAGCTGTACAAGTCAAGAAATAACTTCTCATACAAATGGGGGTATTCTCTCTTTTCATTTTTGTCGTACCTTTACCTAAGCCGTTTAACTGAACCATTGCTTATCGAACATAGCTGTCTCCTTCACGAATTTCTTCCGAAAACTGCCAAAGTGTCTTTTTTTTTTCACATTTTGTTTAATTTCCATTATACAGCTTGAAGACAACGTTCGAGAGTCGGCCGACTACGTAAGCAAAGTCGCTCGTATCCTGGTCAAACTTCAAATGTATGACCAAGCTGCCGACGCCATACGTCGGGAGATCGGTCTCCATCAACAGACTGAAAATTTAGCTTCCATCGGTCGCCTTGCTGTTGTTCTCGTTCTGGTTCAATTGGCTCGCGGTGACACCGTCGCAGCTGAAAAGGCGTTTAAAGAGTGGGGCAACTGTTGCGAGGCACCTGAAGTTCAAACCCTTGAAAAGCTTCTCCAGGCTTTCGACGAAGAAGATCCCGAAGAGGCTCGCAAAGCCTTAAACTGCCCGTTCATTAAGCACATGGACGTCGAGTACGCTCGTCTCGCTCGGGATTTGCCTCTACCACAAGGCTCAGCACCCGCGCCGAAAGACGTCGTTCGGGCCAACGCCGCACCTAGCTACGTATCACCTAACGCAGGAGGGCACCAGGTGAAATGTTCTCCCTATTATTACGTTTAAGAATCGACCCGTACCATTATCCAATAATTTTTTTCATTTAACAGGAGCCAAGCACAGCGCCCGAACCTGATGACGACGAAGACGACCTTTGCTAAATTGAATTTACTCGTGGTCCCTCATTTTTAGGCCTATTTATAACATTTTTTGTCTTTTTATCACATACGCTTGTGATTATTTTCCTTCAGGGAAACACTAACACAATATACAGGGGATGTAGAATGACCTTTCAAATTTTCGTCTAGTCAGCCTGCTTAACAATCTTATCCCCTTTTTGATCTTCGTTATTGACTGAGATAGTTATCCCTCCTTTCCGTATTTATGAAGTTTTTCTGTAAATAGTGTTGGTTCACGGTCTAATCCTGGAAAGGATGTTGTTTTTTTTTTTTTTTTTTTTTTTTTTTTAGTTGTATTTGGAAGAACAGCGGGGGGCGAATCCTTGAAGGCTGGTTTGGCAAGATCCCGGAACGCGACTTATTTGGATTATATGGATGGCATTTTACGTGGTTTGTCCACCACGTATAACAATAACAAACACAACTGCCCTAAATCTCGTGGTACAATAATGCCAAACCACTCTTGACTGTTCTTTCAGACATTTCTTGCCCACCGTAGTGGGTTTTTTTAAATTTGTTCCCATTTTAAAAAATCGTTAAATATCGTTTAAGATAAGTCTTTCTAATAAGTTGTTGCTGAATTATACTTCTATTTAAAAAAGTTATCGCTTCAAAAAATGTTGAATTATAAATAGATTAAAAATCGCACGCTCGAATAAAACATTACTGTTGATCCATTTTCTTTTTTTTGTTCATCAGGAATCTACGCTCATACTGGTGAGGGGGGGGGCATACTTCAGTGAGTTAAAGAGTACACATAAAAATACCACAAAAAAAAAAAAAAAAAAAAAAAAAAAAAAAAAAAACAGACTTACTTACACCTCTAACACGTTGTTTTCTTAAACCATTAAGTTGTCCTGAAAATAAAGAAAACGCATTATCGCAGTTAAATTATACTGCGTTATCGCAGTAAGCAAAAATTGAGCCTCAAACCTTCATTGCGTTGTGCCTGAGACTTGTTAAAAATTCCAAAGATCTTAGTAGTTCGACGTATTTCAAGTTGAATTGGCAGTAATGGAAACTTAAAATGTTCTCAGCTTTCTCTAAATAAGCAATAGTATTCTCGAGGTCGTCCCTTAAAATGAAGACACGGTAAACGCAAGCTCATTCCATGGATATTGCTCTCCGGGTAAAACAGAAACTTACGCGTTTTTTAGATCGCTTCCCTTTGATTTTAAACACATTTGAGCGACGACATTGGACAATTTTAAACTTTCAGACGCAAGTTCAATGCTATTGTCACCATAAATTTCTTCCACGCCTGCTATACACTCTCGTAAAAGCTTGCAGCACTTTGAATAATTTCCTGGGGGGGGGGGGACCCTCATAACCGTCTCAAATGACTAAGTCAAGCATTACAGTTACCTACCTAATTTCGTATGAATCATGGCTACAAGGTCTTTACTTTCAAGAACACTTTTATGGTGTTCGTACAGGAGTAACGACCGTAAATTCATTGACTCTTCCGCGCGAGCCCTCGCTTCGTCCAATCGATTTTTGAAGAGTAATTCCTTGGCTTGAAAGAAACATTCAATTACGTTCACAAAACGAAAACTTTCACGCTAAAAAAAACAAAAAACAATACCTTCGTAATACAGCTGCTCTGCCCGATCCACATCGTTCCAGCACCATGAAGAAATCTCTTCATTGCACTGCGAGCATTTGTCAGCGAATTTGACGACGCCTTCTCGACAATTCGGGCACGTGAGATCTGAGGTGAATTTCTCAATGAAATCAACGGGCCCTGAGCAGGGCAAGCAGGAACAATTAAATTTGTACTGAAAGGCAAGAGATTCCAATCGCTCTTTTCTGGGCATTCGCCTAAAATGAGGCCCTGAGAAGACAAGTATGCGTTGATAATCCAAGAACAGGCTTTACAGCAAATTAATGTCAGTACCGTAGCAATTATAAATTTCAGATCCAGCAGGCACGTCTTTCATTGCTTTGACGATTAAAAACTGGTTGAAAAAACTATTCATGATCGTTGGATCGCACGAATGATTCATCATGCTGGCCGAAGGGAAAATACCCGTACCCACTCGAACCTCTTCCTCTTCTTGAACTTCACCATCGTCCTCGGAGAAATGACTGTAACTTAGAGCATGCCCGTTCGAAACGAGCTGAGCGATATGTTTCAAGAGGAGACCTCCAAAATCAAATAGGCGATCTTTTGAAGATTCTGAAGCGAAAAAATCTGTCTTGGTTTCCAAGTATAACAAAAACAGGACAGCTACCTGAGAAAAACCAGTTGTCAAACTTATTATCAAATGAGAAACAAGAAAATCTAAATTCTAACCAAAGTGTACTGGTACAAATCTTCGGCGTCCAGTTTATCGATATGATCCAAGAGATCCATCACACGCAGGTAATCGTCATTTTTCAAGACGGATCCAACAAGAGCGACGCGCAGGCCCAAATGACCGATTCCAACACTGTAGGAAACATCAAGTCCCAAATCGCACTCCCATCGATGGTAGAGAGACCAGGCCTCGAGGCGACATTTGGGGGAACAGTAACAACCCGCAGCGCAGTATTCGCAACTAGAAGCGATAGAAAAAACTTTTAGGGTCCTCAACCTGGGCAATTTAGAAGCGAACTTACGGATAAGGGTTTAATATCCGCTTACAACAATGGTGACAGTGTCGAAAAAGAGGGTCAGGAAGACAAACGAAGGCGAAAGGTTTTTCTACGAACAAGACGTCACCGGTTTTAACGTTCTCACTGGCAACCACGTGACGTCCTTTCCCAGGGGATGTCCTAAAAATTCCGGGATGTACCCTTTCAAGACAAGGCCCTCAACTTGATAAGCGGATGATATTACTTCACACTGAGGGCTGATGAAGCGGAAGGAAAGTTCAGATTAGTTTCAAAGTTTCGTCTCAAATTGTCAAATTCTTCCTCAAAATCCGAGTCCCTAAAATCTTCCTTTTTTTCACTAAAGTTACCTTTCTCAATCTTCATTTCCAGCGATTCAATGGCTTTAGCTAATTTGCCACGATCTGAAATAGTTTATTTAGAAATCAGACTCGGTTTTCACACCAACGGCACACTGCTATTCACTTACTCGCAACATTTTCTGATTCAAGTAGCTGCTTCGAACGCACTAAACATTGTTTGGCGTCTCCTACTTCTCCCAAACCTAGGAAAGCGTCTGTCTTCCGATTTAAAAGTCTCACTACTCGAGACACATCTTTCTCGGAATCGACGGCGTTGTCAATATCCGAAATGCATTCCTAAGAATTGAAAAACAGTAAAGATGGCAACTTAAGACAGTACGTCGTACCAGATGCGAACCTTAAATTTGCCCATGTCAAACATAACGGACGATCTATTTCCAAAAGCGGTCAACTCCTGTTGGCTTCCCTTGGGAGCGTAAAACAAAGCTTTCGTGTAATGGTTCAGTGCTGCCTTCAAGTTCGTGGAGTACAAGATGTTACCTTTGAGCCGGTACTCGTTCGATACATCAGCATTTTTAGAGAACACTTGTTTGGCCGCTTTGTGTCCGATTAATTTAGAAAGCTCATTGCTTAAATAAATAAACCAATGCCAAGTCACACACTTCAAGTTTTCAAAGGAGTTTTACTTACTGAACCAATGCGTCTGAGTAGCAGAGCTTCACCTTGTCAGAATTTTTCGGGCATGATTTGATCAGCTCGATAAGCGTGCCTCGTTTTTCGGCTGAAGAAGTCAAATAATTTAAAGTTTCTTGATATTCGCCTCTTTCTTTAGGCATTATGTACGAGACGCAGTTCAAGAAATATCTCGAAAGACCATCAATTCAGCAAGGTTCACTGTTGAAGAAACGCCGAATTACGCAAATTCCTAGATCTAATTTCTTTCTTGAAAAGAGTCTCAAAGATATTATGAACATTAACTATTGAATTTATTAGATTTACTTAATTTTGTCAACAACCAACATCAAACAGTCCTCTCTTTTCCACCCCACCACTGGCTCAGTGACAGTGAATCTAAAGAAGGTTTCAAACGGGTTTCCGTCCACAACTACCCACTACGCTGGCTAAACATGATGCCCGCGGCCGCCTTGTATAAAAAGTGCTGTTGGATTGAAGTAAGTCGGGCCCTCTTCCTGGGTGATCATTTGACGAGAATCCATCGAATTTTTTTGAGGTAAATAAGCTTTTTTTTATTAGAAAAGGTTTGAAAAAACGTTTAATCTGCTACTGTAGCCAAGGCATTGTCTTTAAATTGTTCATGGGATTATGCTGAGCCAGCCGGCTCTTGATGAGCTACGGTTGATATGAGGTACAAAATCTCTAGCCCTACGAAAAGGGAGGGGTCTAATTTTAACAGATACTTTGATTTGATTATATCTGTATTCTGTTGTACGTGCATACTTTGTTTCTTTTAATTAGCTTTTTAAATTGTCGTTAACCCTTTAGGTTGAGTGATTGTGCTCCCCGCGCTTTCCTTCAATCTCGCAGTTTAAAGTCTCCCCCTTCACTACATTCCCTCTCTACTTTCTCCATTGCCAAACTATATCATTTTGTATACATACATATGCATACAGGGTGTATGTGCAATACTTGGCTACGCACCAGGACGTACCAAACATACTGTGGTCGGAAGTGGATTCCCGCCTGATTCGCGGAGACTCCCTAATTTGCAGACCAAAAAAAAGCGTGTGGGCCGGGTGCTTAAAAAGCTCCAATCGAGTACTTCTCATACCTACAGCTAGGACCACACCAAGTTTCATTGCACAATAAAACTACTGGGGGCCTATTCCCTAACAACAAGCAATATTTTTTTCGCCAGCCATGTGTCTATTTCATTCATTTGTTTGAAGAAAATTAATTAAATAAACATATGACTGCGAAAAAGCTATTGCTTCGGAGTTAGAGAATAGGCCCCCTGGTACTTTACTTCGAAACCAAGTACCTAATCGAAATCTGCAGACCAGAAACAGAAGTAACCGAGCCGCGCATTTATAATGCAGAAATTCAATCCAAATTGAACACGCATACTTATCACCTGCACAGCTTAGAAGACCATACCAAGTTTCATTGCCCTGGCACCAAAAATACAGCTACTTTACTCCGAAGCCAATAAGTTATCCAAATCTGCTGACCAGAAACAGAAGTCTGCGGGCCGGGCATTTAAAATGCAGCAATTCAACCCAAATTGATGGACTCACATACTTGTCACCTACACAGCTAAGATCGCACCAAGTTTCATTGTCCTAGCACCACTTACATCGAGGCCAAAGTCATATGGAAAACCAAGTCCTCAGACTCGAGGAAAAAAATGTTTTTTATTTTGGGTTGGGATTTTTGCTCCCGTTAAGAATAAAAAAGGAGAAAACCCGCCAAATACAAAAAGTATTATATTTATTTTTGGTTTGAAGTTGTAGCATGATTCCTGTCTTGATACCATATGTTTTTTTCAACACTTGGCTTTTGTATAATTTTTGAATTTAGCGGGTGATCTACTTTCACAGTGGAGCAACGCAACGTATCAGGAGCAAAAATCCCAACCCACGAACCGCTTCATTTTTGTAACATACAAATAATACAAAGCTTAATGACTTGGTTTTCCATATGACTTTGATCGAGGCCAAGTACTTTAAGGAACAAAAGTCTGCATAAGTAATGCAGCTCATATTCGGAGCAAGTGAGCACAAGCACTAATTTTTGTTTTTTGTTTAAGTCGTTGTCTATCCGTCCTAGCTATTATTTCTTGAGGAATAAATCAAAAACGTTCATTAAAATCGGTCCACCCTGGCGCGAGATACGCATGAACTCGTTTCACGGGCCAGTAGAGTAGCAGAGTAGAGCCTTAACAACTTTAGGGCAGTGAAACTTGGTGTAGTCTTAGCTGTTGGTATGAGAAGTTCTCGTTCCCAATTGGGGTTCGATTAAAGCATTTTTTTTAATGCACGTTTTTTAAATTTTTTGTATGCAAAATTAGGGAGTGCCTTCGCGGACCAACCAAGTGAATTCTGCGAACCAGCTCATAACTCGCGTTAAAGGCGAAAGCACGGCGTTTAAGGAAGTTTCACCTATGCCTTAATTGATGACTTACTCCGTGTTTTTTCACACGTTAAGCCGGATACACACATGCGGTACTTGCCAAGTAACTCACAAAATATTCAATCAATTTCTAGCAATTGCCTAGAAACCAACCAGCTGAGAATTTCAAAAATGTGTTGCTCGTTACTTGGCAAGTACCGCATGTGTGTATAGCCCGTTCACAAGCTCTATGTTTGCGTTGTGTGGAGTCTATGCAACCATGCAACCTATCAAAATGCTTCATTTTTCGAGGGAATACATTTGTTTGGTTGCATAGACTCCACACAACGCAAACATAGAGCTTGTGAACGGGCCTTTAGGAACAATATCTCATAGAAAAATGAACCGATTTCAATTCTTCAAAAAACAATCGAAAGCTCACAACATGGAGATGTTTTACTAAAATTGGCGAAAATTTTTCACTATGATCACTTGGTCAGAAACTGGCGTTGACGTGCACAGGAAAATTCGAAAATGCCTCTTTCTTCATTTTTAATGAATTACTGAAATTTTTGGAGGCAACTAAAATGATGTTCATCGACATTTCCTGAAGTAAAATTATGTGATCTTTCCAAAAACGTCAGCAGTTTAAGGGTAGGTACAAAAAGAGGTTTAGTCGTTGTAACGACTTATTAGAGGAAAAACAGCGAGTGGCTAAAAATTCACGAATGTGCCTGTACCTTCAAGAGAAATCATTTGCGACCCAATGTTAATAGGGTGATTTTGGTCACAATTGCTTAGTACTACAACATATTAAAATATACGGCAGTCGTCCTGGAACACCCTGTATATGGCAAGTTTGCGGGTGAAATTGAGAAAGAGCGTGACTTAGCGCATACATTTTTGAAAAAAAGTGCTTATTCACGGCTAAAACTACGGAATATTGTTCGTTCGCCCGTGAAATTGAGGAAAATACCCATTTTAAGGTTTCGCGATGCCACGTCAGGGTCAAAATTATTGAAATTCGCTCTCACGCGGATTATGTGAACCATTTCACTGCTAAAATTTGAAGGTAGAAAAAATTGAACCAGGCAGAATTAGGAAAAAACACTAATTTGCGGCTAGAATTCTGGGAACACGAATTGGCAAAATTGTCACCGTTTGTTGTTGATTGGTGGAATTCTCGTGGCTAAAATTGAGAAATAGCGTTCATGCATCCACATGTTAAATTGAGGAAAAACTGTCTGAAATTGACAGAACACACCAATTTGCGGTTAGGCGATGCTCAGTGCCGGCCTTAATTCAAACAGTAAATCAAAAATGCGTTATTTCACGGTTTTTTGATACCTTTTCACGGCTAAAATGAAAAAAATGGGCTAGTTAATCGAGGTAGAATGTTAAAATTATGGAAAACGTCAATTCGAGGCTAAAAACAGTGGCTTAATAGAGTATCCGTATTCGAAATGAAATGCACTCTTTCCGACCGCCAGCTGCCGGAGCGACATTTTTTCAAAATGAAATTCACTAATAGCGTTTTCCATTCAACTCACCACACAAGTGTAGTGCACCGTCCTCTCCATAAACATATGTTTCAATTTAGAGAGGACGGGTGGAAAAACTTACACCCCACAAGTGTATTGCAATGAATGGAAAACGCTATAACAGCGATGTATCCACAGAAATCTTTCGGTTGTAACTATAACAACCTTCAGCAATTTTTTCACTTGAACACTATTTTATTACTTCCCTAAATTAGGGACTTGGAAGTTTTCCTCGTAGATTCCTAAATGTGAAGCATCCTTCCATGACGCTTTTAAAACTCCTGATGGCGTTTAAATATAAAATAAGATTTATTTTAGAAATCATAACGCTGTTTGAAATCGGCTTCCGAGAATTCCTATTTTTGTGCTCTTTATTTCGTTGTCTTCAAACTGAAAATTCACTTAATGTTTCCCCGGAAGGAAGGATCCATGTAATAGACCGAGAGCTGGCGACAGTCCCATTCAACCGGAAGAACATAGTCGCGAAACTGGTCTCATTCGAAAGGTTTTATGGAGTTGATTACGAATATGATCGTCTGCCACCGTCTGCCTGGGGCATTTGCCCTCAGTGGCTCGCCAAACTCACGAAATTTGGGGATTTTTAATTAACCGGAAGAACGAAGCCCGGAAAATGGTCTTATGCAACGGGTTTTATGTTTCTGAATACGAAAATGATCGTCTGCCTGGGGCACTTGCCCTCAGTGACCAGTCAAACTGCTCAGAGGGGAAATAATTAACCGGAAGATCATAGTTTCGAACTAGTTTAGAAACGGCTAGTTTAGAAACTAGCCTCATTCGAAAGGTTTCATGGGGCTGATTACGAATGTGATCGTCTGCCGCCATCTGCCTGGGGCATTTGCCTTCAGTGATCAGTCAAACTGCACACAGCAAAGATAATTAACCAGAAGATCATCCCAGCCAGCACAAACGTGATATAAATATTCTGAGAATCTTCCCTAACGTTCTTAAATATTTCGAACATTCCTCTAATGTGGCATGGATGTTCTGGATATACAGTCACCTATCAAATCATTCTATGAATATCCAAACAAAATATGCAATGAACAGCACGGGCGGAATATTCTATGAATATCCAAACGAGATGTGCTATGAACAGCACTGGTGGAATATTCAAGGGAGTCTTTTGCTGAATGAAGATCGAACTGTACAACATATAGCTCATTAGCGTGATGTAGAGGGGGTAGACGCGTTTTCTGCTTCGGACAGCAGTTTGTAAGAAAAGGCGGGTGGTTCTCTCTCTTCGAAAAAACGAAGTTTAGGTGGAAATGTAGGCCACGGAAACCGTCGTTGTGTATATGTGCGTGCGTGTTTGGTGGTCTCGCGGGCTTGATTTATTTTTCGTGGTAGTTTTTCTGTGTGCCTTGATCTCAACTTTTGCCGCGATGGGTACTCGACAGTGAAACTCAGAAGTCGCCCACGTTTTCACAAGCTTATTGTACCATGACGGATTCGCCCTCGAAAGAGTGATGGATGGGCGGAATAGTGGAGTAAACTCTAATTGAAGTTTTTACAAAGTTATTACCCCTCCACAATAATTTATTTATCAGCCGTTAAATAAATTTTTGTCGAGAGACGATATCTTCGTAAAAACTTCAACCGTATACGCCAAAGGTAAGCTATAAAGCGAATACTTCTTTTTCATTCGAATATTTGCCCAGCACATTATTTCTAAATTTCATTTTTCGATTCTTTTATACTTGTCATGTAATATGTATAAATGAAGCTCAAAAAGACCGGATGATGGCCAAATTTGGATCAACAGCTAATCTTTCCGACGATCTAACCCCCGGAGGAGCGCCAGAGAGATGGCAACACAGCTAACCTTTCCGACGATCTAACTAATTGATCAAATTGGTTGAACTTGTGCGGCGTCGTTGTCAGTAAGTTTCTTTTATAGAGATGTATAATACTGATAACATCCATAGTATACCGACTTCTTGTCCCCATGTAGAAGAAGTCCAAAACAATCACAGGGATGCCACTGTGAAACAAATCGAGATGACCATAGCTGTTTGGCTGACGGAGGCCAAGGAAAGGATGGAAAGGACCGATATGAGGAATCCAGAAACCACTAATGAATGATGTGCGTGCAGCTTGAATTTTGCCCTTGCTGCAGAACTTGCTAATTATGTTCGCTTGCTTCCTTTGTTCCAGATTTTTGAAAGTTGAAGACCGAGTCATGTGTTTATCGCGAAAACCGTCGATGGCACCAAGACGAAATGTGACATTATCCTTCCGTGTTTCTTTTTTTTAATGATTTTACCATTTTAAATTAAATACTAATTTTTTATATTGATCTTAATGTATTCAATTACCTTAAGGCCGTTTTCACACTTGAGAATCCGGTATCCGATTCCCGAATCGAGGGTACTAAAAATACACTACAGTCAAGGCGCTCCTTCACACTTAGATTCCGGAATCTTTTGTGTTAATGAGCGCGTTTGCCGTATTGTATTTTTAGTATCCTCGATTCGGGAATCTGATACCGGAATCTCAAGTGTGAAAACGGTCTAATATTTAAAGAAGTTGAATTGTGATGGGGGGGGGGGTAAGGGAGTGGGACATCTGAGTAATGCAGATATTAGTAACCCCAGAATATTCAAAGCACATTCCAAATACCCTGTGAAAATGCTACCATTATCTTTCGCAAACCTTCTATGAATCACTTATCGAGGACATGCTTTTGATATTCATGGAACGTTACGAATGATCTCGGAATATTCATTTGTGAATATTGACGGGATATTGAATTTGACTCCCATTCGCGACTCCTAGGAATATTCCTGAGTGAATTTTGTACGATTTTATATCTTCCACGAATATACCAGTATCCAAAATGAATATATATTGCACTTTCCTTGAATATTTGTGTGTTTGTTGGATAGTCCTGTATTAACTGGTCTTATTCGACAGGTTTAATAGAGATGATTACGAGAATGATCGTCTGCCAGGGGCAATTGCCCATCACGATCAGTCAAACTGCGCAAAGGGAAATTAACTAACCAGAAGAACATGGTCCTGAAACAGGTCTCATTCAACAGGTTTCATGGACCTCAATACGAATATGATCGACTGCGGCGTCTGCTTGGGGCATTTTCCCTTGGCGGGAAGCAATTTCCCTTCGCGCTGTTTGACTGCTCACTGAGGCAAACGCAGACGTGGGCAGACGATCATTTTTTTATTCACCTACACGAAACCTTTCGACTTCCGTTCAGGTCGGGACTTTCGTTCTTCCGGTTAATAAATATCCCTAGGAGTTTGACTGGCCACCGACAGAAAATGCTCCAAGCAGACGATCGTATTCGCAATCATCTCCCAAAAACCTATCGAATAACAGCAGTTTCAGGACTAAGATCTTCCGGTTAATTATTTTCCCTCAGTGCAGTTTGACTGGTCACTGAGGGCAATAAGTGCCCCAGGCAGACGATCATTTTCGTCTTCAGCAGCATTAAATCTGTTGCATAAGACCATTTTCCGGACTTCGCTCATCAGGTTAATTAAAATTCTCCAAATTTCGTGAGTTTGGCGAGCTACAGAGGGCCAATGCCCCTAGGCAGACGATCATATTCGTCATCAGCTCGATAAAACCTTTCGAATGAGACTAGTTTCAGGACTATGATCTTCCGGTTAGTTATGTTCCCTCCGTGCGATTTGTCTGGTCACTGATGAGGGGAAATGCCCCTGACAGATGCCGACAGACGATTATTTTCGTATACATCCTGCATAAGACCATTTTTCGGACTTCGTTCTTCCGGTTAAATATTAACCCAAATTTAGTGCGTTTGACTAGTGACCGAGGGCAAATGCCCCCAGAAGGCACCGGCAGACGACCATATTTGTAATCATCATCATAAAATCTATCGAATGAGACCAGATTCAGAACTATGTTCTTTCGGTTAGTTTGAATTTCCTAAATTTCATGAATTTAACGAGCCACAGAGGGCAAATGCCCCAGGCAGACGATCATATTCGTAATCAACTCCATAGAACCTTTCGAATGAGACTAGTTTCAGGACTATGTTCTTCCGTTTAAATTCATGTCCCAAATTAAGGACTTTGATTAGCTATACAATCCTTAGGCCCCAGATACGGCATGGCAGACTCCAGGACTCGTAAATAGGAGGTCGTAAGCTATCATTTTGCACACCTTTCGTGACTATGTTCTTCCGGTTGAATGGGACTGTCGCCAGCTCTCGAACTATAATGCACTACCAACAAATCTCACCCTAGTTGACTGACAACAAGTGTGTAGCGGGGTGTAATCATCCCTCATCAGTCGCTCGACGAATTGAGCAACATTTTAGAGCTTGGTTCTAAAAGTACGTACAACATTTGACAGTTTAAGGTACGTTTACAAGTGACTTTAGTCATAGTGTGAGTCAGCCGAAAATTTGGCTTTTGTTAACACTGAAAAGTGCCATCTATTAGGCACATATAACGCAATAACCGTCAAAATATGTGAATTGTAAATTTACCGCAGCGAATAATGTACTGGAAAACACAACTATTTCGTAAATTGACAGTAATTTTTATTTAAATACGATAAATTATTAGTTTATAATACAAGAGCAAAAGGGTTTCTACAAATAGTTGATATGATAACTATTGCGTCCCGAGATTTTGTTCGAATAATTCTCCCCATATCACAGTTAAAATTTTATTATTTTCAGTGCCTTTTCAAAATATACTGTAGTTAATATATGCGTTTGTTCGAATTGCTAATGCACTATTTTTTTAAATGTACCTTATCACACATCATCATTCATATTTTTATGAAGTTTTCCATTCAATGTAATATACTCGTGTGGCGTAAGTTTTTCCACCCGTCCTCTCCGAATTGAAACATATGTTTATGGAGAGGACGCTGCACTACACTTGTGTTAGCCTTTTAAGTTTTGATGAGTCAACCGC
The DNA here is from genome assembly GCA_038030265.1 of Corythucha ciliata. Classification (NCBI taxonomy): domain Eukaryota; kingdom Metazoa; phylum Arthropoda; class Insecta; order Hemiptera; family Tingidae; genus Corythucha; species Corythucha ciliata. Next base: position 40,656,485 of record CM075942.1, on the reverse strand, counting down.
AATATTTACAACAAAACGAATCTTGCGGTTCCAAAAAAACGTTTATTCTTTACGACAGTTTCATAGTTATCAGCTTAAGCTGTACTTTCTTATGTCTACATAATCTCGATTAATTTCACATTGAAACCCTTACGCAACTAAGGAAGCACTACGTTCCTAATAAATAATCTATTCATTCAGTTCCAGTTATTGTTAGGCACTATAATAGGAATAAATAAACAATTAGACGTGACGAAACATACATTTCTACCGTGTTAGAACCCTGTGCTTAAAACAAAAGTCTAATATCAATATTGAGCCTCGATTTAGTTGGTCCCACTACCCCTATAATTGTGTTTTGTGAGAGAAAAGTACCCCAAACTCAAGTTTATTCTACCTATAAATTAAATCAATATAGGAGGAAAAATTGATTTTGGCTGTTATGCAAAGCGTTCCTGACAAATTTTCTTCAGAGTTGTCGAACAAAATTGAGGGAAGCTACCCAGATTTCCGATCATAATAAATAAAATTAATAACTTAAATAAAACGTTAAATAAGACTAGATTTTAGTGGCATCACTTGGATCATAATAAATATGAGAAATACGAGCTTGTTATTGTGGACTGTCTTAATCAATTTGATTAAACGTGGATTTGAGTTACGAGTATTGTGAGGATAACGAAAGGGTTGCACAAAAATGACTGTTCGAAACCAGTTGAGTCGTTGATCATGATGAGTCTGTTTGTAAGGAAGACTAAAATGAAGATGGGAAGAAGTAATCCCAAAGTACCTTTGCCCTCGCCCATCGAAACACAACCTTAATGGATGTACCTTTGACACCAGACTTTCTCAATTGTCATAGTAATTTCAGAAAAAAACAAAAAAAAAAAAAAAAACAAAAACATATTTTGATTCTTAAATTCGTCAATTTGGCCTAGAGAAAATCAGAATATCAAGTGAACAATACGCTACCGAAACAGTACTGGGTTTGAAACCTCAGGACTCTCACGAAGGAGTAGCAAACATCGGTTTATCCTTAGAAGCTGGATCGTCGTTCGAAAACACGTTCGTGATGACGATATCTCCGGTAGACAGTGTCTGAGACGAAGTTGATGACGTATTCAAAGTCGTCGTCGATGGTGGCGGTAAGATGATTGATTCGTGACATGTACAACGACACGCGGGGGTTCCACCGATGCCATTCTCCTCGTGGTCATCTTCATCTCCATCCTCTTCCAGATCGTCGTCGTCGATAAAATCAGAAAAATTAGCACTCACGGCGCTCGTCAACAAAGCTTCGAGTTTCTCCATTTTGTCCAGTCGGTCGATGGCCTTATCTGAGAGAATCTCGTCCATCATTTGCATTGACTCGGTAAGACTTCGCGGTTCACCAGTTCCTGCGTTGTCTGAAAAATACAAACAAAAGTAATCATAATAAAATAGGACGGACGAAATCGACTAGGCCGCCAATTTCATTACCTGACGAGTTCTCGGACGACGTTGATTTCCCGCTGTTGCAACTCTCGAGACTCAGCATTTCATTTTCCCCCTCTCTGTTCTTGCCTTCCAATTTCTCGAGCTTCCTCGCCACTTTGTAGGACCCCTTAAGTTTTTCCTTTTCTTCCTCCGTCAAATCCAGATACCTGTGTGCCATCATTTTTAGATATGCTCGAAATGATTAGGAAAATCCCAAAACTAACCTCAAAAGCCTAATCTCCCGGTTACTAAGTACAATATTCCTTCCAGTGTGAGCACTAGATGCCAGTTTCGATCTCAAATCGGACAACTCGCTTTCGACTTTCCTCTGTTTCTTGTGTTGCTTCACTTCATTAGGCGTAATGTGGATAAGGACCTGTTCCTCACATAGTTCCCAAAGAAGTGGTTCTAAGTCTTTTCTAAGTTCCCTTTTGGAAAAAAGTACGATTAATAATTATTTTTCGAGTTATCAACATGATGGAGGTGTAACATACTTAAGCATGGCACTATAAACTTGTGGAACGAGAGCGAGAACATCGGCCGCCGCATACAGCATCATGTCTCGCGTTAAAGGGCGCCGAGCCCAGAATCGTTGGTCGCGTTTGTAGAGGGCTTTCATCGCCTCCTTTTGCGGGTTAATGGGAGCCCCGTACAATTCACACAGTGCGTTCAGGCTGACGTTTTTCACTTTGTACACCGGTTTCCCGGTCATCTGAAGTTGAACTACGGCGTGTGCGGCCTGTGAAACAAGCCAATTGAAGTCGGCAGATTTAATTTGAGTTTCTGAATATAATTATTCTCACCTGTGTATCAAACACGTTTCGTAAAGTAATTCCATACTGATTGTAGAGATTAACGCTGTCATTTCTGCAGTCGTGAATGACCTAAAATAGAGAAATGTTAGGTCTTGAATTTTCCAGACATCCCTAAAACACACCTTAACAACTTTGTCCGATTCCAGCAACCTTTGCAATCCTCCAGCACCCACCAAAGTTGGGCAAGTAACCAAATCGAAAATGTAAGCCTGGCCGGATGTCGTCCCGAGTTGAAAGAGAGTCAACTGACCTTTGGCCCCCAAATTGATCCCTTCGCAGTCAAATGAGATGGCTTCATTGCTTGCCATGATCTCGTCGACCAAATTTGAGCATTCCTTATTGTTGGCCACAACTTTGGTATTCTGTAAAACCTTGGACTTCCAGTTTTCTCCGTTGACCGACAGCGCAGCCAGACTCCGGTCTTTTTCTGTGTTGTCGGCTAGGGTTTTCATGACGAGGTTGTTGACTCGTTGTTTCAGAGAAAGCTTTTGAGGGTTGTTGTTGAGAGTTTGAGTATCTTTTGGTGACGCTTCGTCTTGGTGGATGATGTTGTTGTTGTTGTTGATGTTATTTACTTGGTCTTTATTGTCGTACGTCACCTCGGTTGGTTTCGATGCGACGTTCGTAACAAGGTTAGCTTGGACGTTGAATAGGTTCGAGTGCATTTTGAGGAATGTTGATAGATCCTGGGGTGTTTTAAATATCGGAGCCCATACTTCTTCGGGGAAAAATGTTTCGACGTGGTGAAAGAGCTGTTCCACAATCAGAGGTCCTTTCATGTCGATGCACTGTTTGAAGAAATTGACGAGACGCGACGTCGCAGCCGAGTCGTATTTAACCACTTCAGGTTCGTGGAAAGGCCGCGGTTCCCGACCCTCGTACTCTTTCAACATGACCGTGTCTTCTGTCACGATGAAGTCTTCAGGGTAGCGGCAAAGAAAGTCGCGGAATTCACGGATGTGCTGTCCAGAAATATGGCGGACTTCAGGCGACGCCTGAGACCGATGTCCAAGGAGGCTTTTGATGGGTACTTCAGTGCCTTCCCCGTATTGACGGAGTTTATTCGTGAAATACTCTACCGCCTCCTTGGCATAGTCGCGTTTCCCGCCTCCCCACGTGTTATCTGGGTCAGAGCAGGGGGTTGTGTAAGAGTTGATATAGACGAAATCGCCGTCGACTGTGAACAGGGACGGGTATTGCGACAGGAATTTCTTAAGACCTGACTGTGACCCACCGGCGATCTGACGCATTTCCTTTGTAAACCCTTTGGCACCAAACTGGCAGCTGAGATCGTGGAGAGTTCTGGGTCCGCCTTTGTCCATGAGCCGCTCAAAGAAAAACAGGAGAGTCATATTTCGTAACAGCTCGTATTCCATGCTGTCCATTTTCGCGGGGGTAAAGTTCACTGATTCGCAGAAGATCAATTCGGAGGAGGATTAAAAATTAACATAATTGTGAAGCAGGAGGAAGCTTCGATGTTGAGAAGCCCGTTAAATATCAAATCTTGTTTATCAATACATTTTTCTCCATGTCACCTGCATTCTTCATGTGTGACGTCAACAAAACACAGTTACAGGTGACCGAGAGCGGGGTGGTTCTTTGTATGCTATGCTTCTTCATTTCCCTGTTTGTGCCGCTCATACCGAACTTCGGTTCATTGACGAAATTTCCGGGCGGGACATCGCGATTTTACACTCGCACGGAAGGAAGGCCGAAAAGGATTTGGGAGTCTTCGGAGTTTCGCTTGCCCGACCAACGAAGTCGGATTTCAAGGGCATGAATACCAATGAGTGACACCCTGAATAAGAAGAAAATAATTAAGAACTCAATGACCTTCGAACACGTCTTCGGGGTGTTCATCCCGTGGGTGCTTCCCTCTGCCGTGATTAGGCGGCAGGTACGACCCAGCACGGGGAACGGTACCCCCCTCTGCAACGTGAAAGGTTCCCGCTTGAATACCTGAAGAACCACACCTTCTTTTAAAATCGCCGACTCCTGCTTTTGACATTGTGCGACATCTTAGCAGTGACAGACTTAAATTTACGACGGGGAAAATGACGGAAAACGGGAGAAAAACCTTTTTCTTTTTTTTTTTTCCTCGACGTATTGAAACGTTTTCTACAGGTATGCTTACAGGGTGTACAAAAGGAAACTGAACAGAGAAAACCCTGGGACGGGACACCTCATTTCCGATCGAAATTACGATTTGCTAGTTTCCGAAATTCCGCAATATCCGCTGTTTGGTGTGTGTTCCTACTTTTTTTCAGAAACAGCTTGTAGCACACGCAACAATTGTTGCAATGGCAAAAATGATGAGCCCATTGGAAAGAGCACAACATTTTATATTCAAGAGCCTATTTTTATCCAGATCAAACGACATCTACTACGTTTGAATCAGCTTATCAGCGAGGATAAAGGAGGGGCTTGCCAAGAAAACAGAGACTGGCGAATATCTCGGAAACAAAGCGGAATTTCGGAAAAGAGGTGCCCCGTCACTGGTTTTTCTCTTTCCAGTCGCTTTTTGTACACCCAGCAGACTATAGCCCATAACCGTTATTTTCCCCGAAACCCTTTATCGCAGTTGTTTGCGAAAAATGTTCCTTGATAATGTGTCTGGCAATAACTTTTCTCTTCATTCTGTCGAAGAAAATAACCCCAAACCGAACCACTCTTGGTAGGAACCCAAGTAACGAAAAAAGCCACAGCAGTTTCTATTTTAATTTATTTTGAGAAAAATGGAAGGCCGAAAAATTATATTTTTAGGGCAACTGGTTTGTCGATGATCTTACCAGCATACTTTTTGAGCACTGGCTTGACTTCGTCTTCAATAAACTCGGAGACCTAAAAGCAGAAAGCCATGAAATGCAAGACTTTTAAATGTGACATACTGGTAAAGCCGGGGCAACAACATACCTGTCCAGGAGCCCGTCCTATAAAAGTGACGGGATTCAATATTTTATCGAGCTGAGGAATTATGCTCTTGAAGTATGGCTCCTTTTTTATTCTCTCAACCAAATCATTTTTGAGCCCTAACATTTTAACTTGAGCGCCGGCCTCTTGTGAGAGAACTCTAATTTTTTCGTGGCATTCCTAGAAAAATTGTAAGAGTCAGCGTATTGGTTAAAAACGTCTATTGGTCTGACTCAGCTCTACCTGTCTGTCACCGCCAGCCTGGACAACCGCCATAATTATATTTTCGGTGGCCATAAATGGCAGTTCCTCTTCAATATGCTTCGCTATGGTCTTTGGATAAACCACTAAACCTTCGACTATGTTCATTAGAGTTATGAGAAGCGCATCGGCGCATAGAAAGGACTCAGCTAGGGTGATTCTCCTAAATCAAGAATATTATTATGATTGAAGAAGAAATATTTTAATAAATGTGTTATTAACCTGTTAGCACTGTCATCGAGCGTCCTTTCCAACCACTGCACGGCAGCCGTGTTAGCGGCATTGGCGTAGAGCGAGACCAAATGTCTTGAAAGGGCGCAACATCTTTCACTCCTCATTGGGTTCCTCTTATACGCCATAGCGCTTGACCCAATTTGAGTTTTCTCGAACGGTTCTTCAATTTCTTTCATGTTAGCCAGCAGTCTCAAGTCGCTGCACATCTATGAAAAGGTCTGCATGTTTAAACTGGGCATCCAGCGTATTGAACAATTTTACTTTATGAGTCGTCGCCCCTAAACTCGCTATAGCAGACACGACTTCAACGTCCATTTTACGCGGGTATGTCTGGCCACAGACAATGAAGGCGGAATTGAAACCTGCCATTTCTGTTACGAGTTTGTCAAGTTGTTTCACCTTTTTTTCATCACCTGGCGAAAAATGAAAGATTTAAAATCAGCTTTAGAGCCTCTCACAATATTCCAAAAAGTATACCGTGGAAGAGAGTCAAAAAAGAAGCCTGCGTTCCAGTGGTACCCTTAACTCCCCGGAATCTGAGATCATTTCGAACGCGAGTCAATGCCCGTTCGTCCATCAACAGATCTTGAACCCACATGCAGGCTCGTTTTCCCACCGTTGTTAACTGAGCAGGCCTTGAAAAAACGCAAACAAGTATTTAAAAACAAGTGAATATGCGCCAATTGTGAACAGCCAACTCACTGAAGATGAGTAAATCCTAATGTTGGCAGATCTCTGTATTTCTCGGCGAAATTGGCGAGAAAATGAATGCAAGTGGCAAGTTTTGGTAGCAGAATATCCAGGCCATCCCTGATGGTGATGATATCCTTAAGAAAATACGGTTGTAGTTTATGGTGTACTTAGCCGGTGAATGCAGCCGTTTGCACACTGGCGACATGCCTCATATTCGATTGAAAAAATATCCACTCACTGTATTGTCCCCCACGTAGCACGAAGTTGCTCCCAGATGAATGATTGGCTTGGCGAGGGGGCATTGATTGCCGTAGACGTGAACGTGGGCCATAACATCGTGTCGCGTTCGTTTCTCCTCTTCAGCGGCCGCTTCCAGATCTAGGTTGCTGATGTTTCTCTCTAGCTCTTGAATTTGACCGTCGGTAATGTCCAAGCCGAGGCTCTGCAAAGCGAGGAGACCGGTGAGAATAAGGCCGGTTTTAGAGGTGCCTGTACACTGCGCGAAACTTCCTCGCGAAACAGTTTCGCGAGGAATCCTCGCGCAACGTGGGGTGTTTACACTAAGCGAAACAATTGAGGCGAGGCAAGGTGAGCCACCAGTTTGGGCGAGGCAGCCATGCCAAGAGGAATTGTTTTTTCGGTGCCGGGGACTGCGGAGGCCTTTTCATTGTTGGTTGCGACCGAATGAGGACAAACGAACGACACAATAATAAATAAAAAATAATAAAAAAGTTTCACCCGGTCACTATCTGCGTCACCGAAAATGAACGCTACTTCTACTTCATTCACTATTTCCTCAGCACCCATCCCCTTTCACCGCGAGACAAAAGGGGCGTCTACACTAAGCGAAACAAGAAGGGTGAAACACTTTGATGCGCGCTAAAAAACCGACAACGGTTGGCTCGCCTCGAGACTGCCTCGCGCAACGTGTTTCGGGGCGAAACATCCATATACATTACGCGAGACTTGACTCGCGAAACTGTTTCGCGAGGAAGTTTCGCGCAGTGTAAAGGCACCTTAGGAGTAAAGTCCAGTCCATTTGCACTCGGGTTTGTTCAAGAAAGGAAATCAATTTATTCATTTCTTAAATACATAATACAGGGTGGAAGGGGATAAGTGTGACAAAAAAAAGTTGGGTAAAAGTAGACCTAATTTGCGACCGAAATCACCATATACACCATGTTCCGAAAATCAAAACCATTCCAGATATGATTTTCTAACGATTTTTAAGGCTTACATATTTTTTAAAAATCTAACTGCGAGAAATACTCGCATTTAATTTGAATTTTTGGAACTTTTGGTGATGGATTTAGCACACTATTTCCTGTCAGGATTAGCCATTTTCGATAGACGTTGACTATTTTATGTGCTTTACCCCAAATTTTACTTTCGAAATTCGCCAATCAAACCTTATGTCTTCATTAATAATTAAAACATAAATAAATATTTAATAAAAATCAAAACTTTTCCTCGAACAATTAACAGAAAAAAGAAGCCAGACGACACGTGAATCGGCGCCATACTTGGTCCCTCATATGATTATAATTATCACCTGATCTCATTGACAAGTAGGATATTTTTATTTACTTCGACCGCGTTCCGAATTTGTTTGCTGTTGCGATGACAATTTTTTCATTCATGATAGTGTGTTTACCATGACGACAGAGGGACCAAATATGGCGCTGAAATCCGTGTTGCAGTACCTGTGTTTTAAAGGTTCTCTACCTCGGGGAGCGGTTTAATCTAAGGGTAAAGATATACTAGAGAGATTTTTGTCCTTTGCGCATTGAAGCAAGGACCCCTTGGTTGGAACGTACAAGCCGAAGAAGCGCCATAGCGCTTTGACTTGCGTGGTCGATCTGTGGTGAAAAAAAAAAAAAAGAATTAACCAGAAGAGTTTGGCTGAGCCAAAATACTCTACGGGAAAAGGTGGTAGAAAAGAAAGGAAGATAAAGCAGTCGACTCCCGGAGAAGGAGTGTGAAGAGAACGACGCTTTGGGGAAGGAAAACGTACGAGCCAAGGCGGACTGTCTTGGGTCGTGAAACAAACGTTCTTCCGGAGGCTGGCTTGGCCAGTACCCCTTATCGAGACGTTGACGGGAGGATACCTGAACGCAGGGCTGAACAGGTATTAAAGGAAGGGGAGGCCTTGTTGGCTAAGCCAATCGAAGGGGGGGTGTACCGTTCTTCACCAACTCGGGTTTTGAAAAAAACGGTGAACCCCTTTTGCGCCAATCCTCAAAGTAATAAAAGTAAAGCATACCCTTTTGCGCCATAAAATGGTGCTCTTTGCGCCAAAGCGAGCTAACTCATGAATCGCCCTAATGCGCCAAAGTGAAAAGTGTTCCTCGTATTATATCAACTCGTATTGAGTGGAACATCCCAACGACTTTGTATCGAGCAGTTATTTACTGGCGTCGTGGTTGAGGTAAGTGAACTGTAATGTTTGTATAAACAGATGTTGGTTTGTTCAACATTTGGATTGCCTTGTACAAGATATCGACCTTGGGTTGAGCAGTAACACTCATGCCTTCAGTTGAACTGGGTCGCGATGCACAAAATTGTTGAAACTAACCGTGGTGTTCCGTGTATCGTGTTGGAAAATTTCAAATTTCGACGGTACCGGGATATGAGTGATGGCAAAGTTACGTGGAGGTGTACAGTAAAGTCGTGTGCCAGCAAAATGATTACTGATTCCACTGGTTCTCACGTGTTTACAACTACCGACCACAATCACCTGGCTGCCGACGATTGAAGTGTTGAAAGTCACATCATTAGAAACGTGTGTAAACGTAAAGCAGAAAGTGATGTACATTCTCGGCCTTCCAAGCTCATAAGAACCGAACTGTGTGCAATCGAGAACAGTATGATTGTAAGTACAGATGTTCACAATATTCGAAAAGCGCTGTATAGAAAGAAAAGAAAACAATATCCACGATTTCCAAAAACCATCGACGAAGCAGTACATCAATGTACTGTACTATCAGGTCACCTCGTTACAAGTGATAATGAGAAGTTCATACATGTGGTTGAGGGAAGTCACATAGTCCTTTTAACCACTGAACGTAATCTCCGCTTACTATGCACGACACGAATACAGTACATAACTCAGATGGGACTCATGAAGCAACCCGCATGACACAACTGCACTACGACCAGCTGATGATTTGAAACAACGACGATTTTTAGGTACCTACCGACGAATATTTTGTAGTTTTTTTGTATTTTGTTAATATGTATTTCCTAAATTGTTAGTAGGTATGTAGGTACCTAAATGAAATTAAATAATTGCTTCAGTAGAAGTGCAATTTTGCTTTGGCGCATTTGACCACCATTCCTTCATTTTGCTTTGGCGCAAAGGAACCTATCATTTATAACGTCACTGGCGCAAAAGGGTTGCTACTTTTTGGAAATTGGCGCATTCGTCCTACAGCCGAAAAAAACCAGTGAAGAAGGTATTTAAAATAAGCTCGAATGCTCGACTATTTTTTAATAGGAGCGAGCTAGCTTCCTACGGAGAGGAAAATAAAAAAATTCGCTCCGGCAGCTGGCGGTCGGAAAGAGTGCATTTCATTCCGTATACGGATACCCTAAGCCGTCCCAGAAGTAATAATTTTGATACCATAATTTGTTTCATTAAGCCGAACTGCTTCCTCTATTTTCACCACCCTCTCTTCAAAAATGTCGAAAAGTTTCGGTAGTTTTCCAAGGGCTTTGTTAAATTAAATTTTTGTGCCGTATTTTATAATACCTAAACGTGTGAATTTAAGCGATTTTTTGAAATTTCATCCCCCATTTCACCCTCCCCCATCAAAGTTTTCGATAAATCTCAATGGAACCCAGGGCTTTCGTTACATCAAATTATTGAGTCGAATTTTAGAGCGCTAAGATGAACTAGTGAAGTTCAACGCTATTTTTACACTTCCACTCCGAGGGCAATACCCCCTCCCCTTCGACTTTTTCAAAAAATTAAAATGGGAATCAAAGGCTAGTCTAACATGGAGTATACGTACCGAATTTAATGCTTCTAGAATCAACTGGTGAATTATAGTGATTTTTTGACCATTTAACCCCTATTCCCCACCCCTCCACCTTGACCGATTTCACCCAAAAACAATATCGACCGGGGTCTTTTGACTACTGATTTTTGTGCCAAAGTGCGTTCCGCTAAATTAATTTCTTCGAGAGTTATCGTGCTAACAAGGAAACGGCCATATATATATATATATATATATCCTGGAGACCACTGAATTCGTGTTCTAGAGGTTCTGAAACGTGAAAAAAACATGACATGACCCATGTTTGCCACCATCACGACGAGACCAATAGTGCATTTTCAGAATGAAATGCACTAAAAAAGAAAGCCTTCTGGAAAGCACCCCGGCAAGGGTTTGAGAAGAAAGAAGAGTTTTAAATAGCGAAGTCAAGAGACAAGAGAGCCAAGAACGTTGAGAGAAAAGCGTGGTAACGAGGGACGAGGGTTGGGGGCCTTTTCGGGTCTTATCCTTCCTCAGACTTCAGACATCAGCTCGACGAGGGTTCGGTTGGGGGCCCCTTGAAATTACCCAAGTCACGTGACCTGTGTGTCTTCCCCCTCCTAACGTTTTCGCACCAAGTTGCTCTGCAACCTTCTTTAATAATCTTCCCCAAGAAGTCGGTCATTGCTCTGTTTGCTTGCGTTGGTGATTTGTTGTGTATTATTTTTCTTTCTAATTTCCCTGTGTCCTTTTCTATTTTCCGTATTTCAACCGTTCTTTTAAGAACGCTCGTGCCTTTGTATTTACTTATTTATTTGTTGGAAATATAAAGAGTTGATGTCGAAATTTCATTTCATTCCTTCCCTATTTACTTCCTCTAGGCTCGCATGGATACTTGTGTTTACAGAACGTTCAAGTAAAATAAAAATGGTCGAGCCAGTAAGATTAGCTCTCGGTGGAATGAGGAAGTTTCACATTTTCCAAATTTTTTTTTTTTTTTTGATGAGGCATACCTATCAATCCTTCCACATGAATAAATAAAAGTTTAAACCCCCTCAGACTTTCGGGGAGATTGAGAAGTACAAGAATTTAAAAGAACGCGGGAAGAAATTACCCAAGTCACGTGACTAAGGTGTTTGCTTCACTTTTTTCATAACGCGCAAGCCCAACCAGCGACATTTTTTGTTACTTTGGTAGACGGGCATAATCAGTTTGATTCAACGTATATCTTTGGATTAGGTTTTAGTGCTTTTTATCACGTTAAAATCGCAAAACTTGTTCAAAATTTTCAGGTCAAAACAAGCGATTTTGAAGAGAAAAATCATTATTTTTTCTAAGAAATCATCATTTCTGACGAAAAATCTCCAAACAACTAAGAAAACGCTTATGACTATTTTTGTAAAGGACACTTTGATGATGTTTTTCTGAATCACGGGTTGTCCGTTCACTCAGATTTAGTGTGGACAAACGGGGACTGACTTTTTTAAAAAAATTAATTCCCCGATTTGCACGACTTTGAGCCGCATTTAAGGGCACATAAAATAGTTAACGTCTATCGAAAATGGTTAATCCTAACAGAATATGGTGTGCTCTTTCCGAATCCACCACCAAAAGTTGCAAAAATTCAAATTAAATGCGAGTTTCTCGCCGTTAGTTTAAAAAAATGATGTAAGCCTTAAAAATCGTTAGAAAAATCATATCTCGAAGGGTTTTGATTTTCGGACCATGGTGTATATGGTAATTTCGGTCGCAAATGAGGCCTACTATCACCCAAAAATTTTTGTCACACTTATCCCCTTCCACCCTGTATACACAAATATACATATGTTTATAATATTATGGCCGTTTTCTTGTTAGCACGATAACTCTCGAAGAAATCAATTTAGCGGAACGCGCTTTGGCACAAAAATCAGCAGTCATAAGACCCCGGTCGGTACTACATTTGGGCCAAATCGGTTGAGGTGGAGGGGGGAAATAGGGGATGAAATGGTCAAAAAGTCACTATAAATCACCAGTTGATTCTAGAAGCATCATATTCAGTCGTATACTCCATGTTAGAGTAGCCTTTGACTCCCATTTTAATTTTTTGAAAAAGTCGAAGGGGAGGGGGTGTTGCTCCCCGGGTGGAAGTAAGTGTGTGGTCTTGTTAGCACGATAACTCTCGAAGAAATCAATTTAGCGGAACGCACTTTGGCGTTGATTCTAGAAACATTATGTTCGGTACGTATACTTCATGTTATAGTAGCCTTTGATTCCCATTTTAATTTTTCGAAAAAGTCAAGGTGGTGGGGGTGGTCCTTCCGGAGTGGAATTGTAAAAATAGCGTGGAACTTCACTAGTTCATCTTAGCGCTCTAAAATTCGACTCAATAATTCAATATAACGAAAGCCCTGTGTTCCATTGAGATTTATCGAAAACTTTGATGGGGGAGGGTGAAATGGGGGATGAAATTACAAAAAATCGCTCAAATTCACACGTTTAGGTATTATAAAATACGGCACAAAAATTAATATAATAAAGCCCTTGGAAAACTACCGAAACATTTCGACATTTTTGAAGAGAGGGTGGTGAAAATAGAGGAAGAAGTTCGGCTTAATGAATCAAATTATGGTATCAAAATTATTACTTCTGGGACGGCTTAGGGTATCCGTATACGGAGTGAAATGCACTCTTTCCGACCGGCAGCTGCCGGAGCGAAATTTTTTATTTTTTAATAAGTTTTCATTTGCTCGAATTGAGTTGCAAAAGGCTGACAATCAAGTCTTGATGTGACCTGTATCTAAAACGAACGTTTCGGTTGACGGAATCAGGTAGGATTGATGTGTTATTGGTTGCCACTTGGGAACGAAGGATGGCGTCAACCTTCACAACTTCCCTCGCCGGAAAAATTAGTGTTTGTTGCGAATTTTATAGCCATTGGCTCTAGCTAGCTGCTACTAAATCACGAGTTGCGACTTACATTAATTCCAAGTAATTCACTTTTGAATTTCCTTCTATATGCTTGTCGGACCACCGTTACGTAAATTGATAGTTGAGCGTAGTTTCTAGAGAAAGTGTGTAAGGCCCTGTTCACAAGCACTACAGGGTGTTCCAGGAGGAAACGTCAATACTTGCACATGTTGTACTACTAAGTAGGGCAAACCAAAATGACTAAATGGACATAGGGTCGGAAAAGTTTTGTTTCGGAGTTACAGGGAATTTAGTGTTTTTTAAGCCAAATCACCCCTTTTCCACAAAAAGCGGTCTTAACGGACTAACCGTTCAACATAGAACAAAATAAACTACATTTCTGAAAAGAGCACAAAATTTAACATTGGGAAAATCAGGAATAACATATTAAAATTGTCTTTAAGTACGTTTAGTTATTTTTAGAAAAATCGAATTAGTGTTGCGTTGAATTTTCGTGTTTCTTTCAGAGGCGAATTTCGCTCAATCTTCAGTTGGTCGGGCATTGACCAATTATTGTAAAATCATGCCCATTATGTGAGCTTTCAATTGACGTAAGAAAATTGAAAATCGGTTGGATTTGTACCGAGATATGACACGAAAGGTTTGGAAAAACAGTGTAAAATCGTCAAAATAAGCCATATTGCAGCTGCCAGGTAAAATCCCCAAAAATTGTTTTCGACGTCAAAATAACCCCGTAATTCAAAGAAACAAATTATTTAAGAAAAATTAGTGCCCCATATCCATCATCATCATTATCCCCCACCACTATCACCAGTAAATACTCGTTTAATTATAGTTTTTCAGGTATCCTTCCGTAAGTATTTTAGTTCAAAATTTATTTTTCTGGTACAAATCATATCATGCGCGTGAATCACTGCGATTATTATACAAAAACGTCTGAAAAATAGCACCAGTCGAAAACTAGAAGGAATCAGACCAGTTAATTTGTTTAATAATTGATTCTTTGATAGTGAAAGTGGTGGGGAGATGATGATGATGGCTATGGTGCACTGATTTTTCTTAAATTTTTTGGTTCTTTGAATTATGGGGTTATTTTGACGTCGGAAACAATGTTTGGGCGATTTTTCCTGACAGTTGCAATATGGCTTATTTTGACGATTTTGCACTGTTTTTCCGAACCTTTCGTGTCATATCTCATTAAAAACTCAACCGATTTTCAATTTTTTTACGCCAATTGAAAGCTCACATAATGGGCATGCTTTTACAATAATCGGTCAATGCCCGACCAACTTAAGATTGAGCGAAATTTGCCTCTGAAAAACACGAAAATTCAACGTAACACTTTTTCGATTTTTCCAAAAATAACTAAACGTACATAAATACGATTTTAATATGCTAATCCTGATTTTTCCAATGTTAAATTTTATGCTCTTTTCAGAAATTTAGTTTATTTTGTTCTATGTTGAACGGTTAGTCCGTTAAGACCGCTTTTTGTGGAAAAGAGGTGATTGGCTTTAAAAACACTAAATTCCCTGTAACTCCGAAACAAAGCGTTTCCGACCCTATGTCCATATAGTCATTTTGGTTCGCCCTACTTAGTAGTACGCTTAGTAGAACACTCTGTATGTTTGTGGCTTGTGTTGAGTGGTGTCTATACAACCTATAAAAATGCTTCCCTATACTATGTGCCTTATACTATACTTTTTCTAGAAACTGCGTTGAACTATCAATTTACGTAACGGTGGTCCGACAAGCATATTGAAGGAAGTTCAAAAATGAATTACTTGGAATTAATGTAAGTCGCAACTCATGATTTAGTAGCCGCTAGCTAGAGCCAATGGCTATAAAATTCGCAATAAAGACTAATTTTTTCCGGCGAGGGAAGTAGTGAAGGTTGACGCCATCCTTCGTTCCCAAGTGGCAACGAAGCACACATTAATCCTACCTGATTCCGTCGAGATCCGGACATCGGGGCTAACTTTTTTTATGTAGGTATAGGTTACACAAAGGTTACCTTATCACGATTTGCATAGGATTGCATGGGTGGGCTGGGTAGATAACAGTCCATCTAAATATAACCTCTTTAGCCCCGATGTCGGCTTCCCATTCCGTCAACCGAAACGTTCGTTTTAGATACAGGTCACATCAAGACTTGATTGTCGTCCTTTTACAACACAATTCGAGCAAATGAAAACTAATTGAAAAATAAAAAACCACTATCTAGAGCGATCAACCACGTTACTATTAAGAATTTGTATGGGAAACCCATGACACCGAAACCTTCAATCTCCCAGGGACTCCTTCACTTAAAACCGCCTGAGCGCGCTCCGGATTGGAGGCGAGCAGCGCTGCCAGTGCTGTGTCAATGGCAACAAGATGAATTAATACAGTCCAGACCTGTACAGAACTGACGAAATTTTTGAAGTGTGAGATTGCACCCATAAATCTAGAAATTTCATGGAGGCCGAAGAACATATAGCTGTGGTCTCGTGGGAATTTGCCTTCAGATGGTGGAGGTGTTCATCTCGCGTGCATCGTTAGGAGCTCTTCCTCGCCTGACAAGATTTACCAGGTGAAGGACGTCTAGCGAGCCGAAATTTCTTCGGTTTTGTCTGCTATGCTTGGCAACTCAGGGTGTTTACTTGTGTAGTACTTGTCTACTTGTTGTAGAAGTAGGTGCCTTCAAGCAAAGCAAAAAATTTGAGAACTACAACGTACCGATTGACGGACATCAAGGAGGCAACAACGTGTTTGGAAGAACCTGAGCTATATGACTCCTGTCTTACAATTACTACACTTGACTTTAGTAACACTCAAACAATTGGCCTGGCTCGCTAGAACTCCTTCAATCTGGTAAGTCTTGTCAGGCGACGAAGAGCTCCTAACGATGCACGCGAGAAGAACGCCTTCACAATCTGAAGGAAATTTCCCTGCGAGGACAAAGAGACCGGCCGCTGTAAGTTCTTCGGCCTCCTTGAAATTTTTAGATTTATGGGTGCAATCGCACACTTCACAAATTTCGTCAATTCTCAGCATTTTCGCGAAAAAAAAAGTAATAATAAATAAGCAAAAACGCACTAAAATAACAAAACTGAACTCAAGCTCCCTTGTAATCGAGAGGTAGTTTACATTTGGACCGTATTAATTCATCTTCTTGCCATTGACACAGCGCTGGCGGCGCTGCTCGCCACCAATCGGGAGCGGACACGAATGCCTAACCTTCACTGATAAGAGTGAAAATTCTAATTTGGTGGGCAGCTTGCTGTGTCTTCGTATAGAGAATTTTAAGAAAAATTCATTTTTCTTATTATAAAGCTCCCTCCTGTGACTTTATATAATTATTTTGAATTAAAATGGACCCCACAAAGCTAAGCTCATACGCTGAAAGCCTTGTCGATGCTCTCGGAGAGCGTTACCATGCCAAAATTACTGCACTTGGTGTCGACCCACTTGTAAGATTGTAAGCTCCTTATTTATTGAGTTATTGTTTTATGGAATATTTGTTTGTTTGTTATTTATTGTTACCTTATTTGTTTGTTATTTATTATGGAATTTGTTTTTTCCCTATTCGTTCGTATTCAGGGGCCTTGGATCTGTCTTCCACTGGAAGCGTTTTCGAGCGACGCTACAACGAAAGTTCATCCCAAAGGCTCAAATTGGATGTGACATCGTCCACTGCAGGCTTAGCTGCAGTCAATTCAATTTAAGGCTTTGAGATGTACGCTCGTTGTAGCGCCGCTCCAAAACGCTTCCAGTGGGCGACCGGCCTTATTCAAACACCTTATAATGGAAGCTTAAGGCTTAAAATTAAGGCAGAGTTATTTGATAGATATTGGGGTCTGTTCTTGAAAGGCCTCTACGCATAAGATGGCTAATTCGATAAAGGAAACTTTCAGATTATTTCCCCTGAATAGGGCTTAACGTTCCTTTACAAGTTTGATCGGAGATCGCGGGGTAGGTAATTGCAATTTTCAAATTTTTGTTCAAAGAATTGATGATTACTCCTCAGATGCACGTCACTTTCCTCCTTTAACATGGACTTCGTCTATTATTTGGTCTTCGGTGTGAGTGCTTATACGATGGTGCAATTCAAGAACTACAAAACCTTGGAGTCCTACACCAATTTTAAATCGGGGTTCGTAAAATCCATCGGACACGTCATAATGAACAATCTCATTGTTGTCACCGATAAAGTAAATAAGCATGATGTGATTTCTGCAATTTGACACTTTTCGACGTCTATAGGGTTTAATTGGTTTACCCCCTTGGTGAAAGGAGGTACATTAACTTCAGCCATGTGACGGTTGACCTGATCATGTATGTGAAAACCACGATCGCCCAGCAGTAAGTCTCCCGGAATTAGTTGATCAAGGATGCTGCAATTTTCAGCGATAATTTTTTCACTGGAATGGCCTTCGTATGCTTCGGACATAATCATAAAGGATCCTTGAGTAACGATTCGTACAAGGAATTCAGCAGTCATTGCATGCTTATTATTAGAAATATGTAGGAAGGAGGCTACCTTGTTGGAGGGATTTTGACAAAAAACTTCGAAGCAATCAATAAATAAATAAAATCGTGAGATATTTGTAATAAGTAGTTACGCTGAGAGAGTTAGCCCGAGGCCACACAGAGCGATTTGCTAGGAATTCTCGAAAATAATGGAAATATCTACGACTCTAAAGGTCTAAATACCACTAGGGTGTAGCGTTAGAGTTACACGATTTCTGAAAATTTAAGCACTCAGCGACACTTTTTTAAAGCGATTTATTAACTCCGGCGAATGCCCACCGATCTCCAAATATGATAAAAACCAAAAATTTACGCGAAATAATAGAAAAACAGCAATACCAGCTATGCCTTCCATTACGATACCACAGTCAGTGGCCCACCAAGTTAGAATTTGGAGGTAATATAACCCAACTCTTATCTCGTGTCCGTTCCCGATAGAGAAGAATCTGAATAGGCTTAGTGCAAAGTTTAAAATGAGAGCGCTCTAGGTTTCGAACTGTGCGATTCTTGTTCCGACTTTCTCTTCACTTTTCATGGTATTCTAAGTGAAAATGCGTGAGTCGCTTTGTAATTTCCCGTTTTTTAACTGTAAAATTAATGAGATGGCCTCTCATTATTTTTGCCAATTTTTTAGGTACATATATTTTATGAAAAAAATATTTTGAAGTCACACGTGTAGCTAGAAGAGACAAGAAAAAATTAATTCTTGGCCCATCGACGTCCTATGGTCGAACTAAGAACTTGAATTTTTATAATAATTATTAGTCCATTCATTTCCACCCTCAGGCCAATTTTGTAATTTTTCAGGGTTCGTATTTGATGCCATACTTCACTTCATTTCATTCAAATCATTAAAAAAATTTAACAAATGCCAGCAAAAAAGCAATATGTTTTTCATAGCAATAATTCTATTTCATTCATTTGTGTGAAGAAAATGAATAAAATAGAAACATTGCTTCGAAAAACATATTGCTTTTTTGTTAGAGAATAGGCACCCTGGGTCCCTTTTACACGAGTAAGTTTTTTGTTCAAAATTATTATGTTCATTGAACATATTTACAGATGTAAATTCTGTAAATTTTTCTTAAAATGGCTACTTTGATTAAAAAACTTAGGCCAATATTCATAGACATTTTTTAAGGCCCGTTCACAAGCTCTATGTTTGAGTTGTGTGGTGTCTATGCAACCTATAAAAATGCTTCATTTTTCGAGGGATTAAATTTGTTTGGCTGCACAGACTCCACAGAACGTTAACATAGAGCTTGTGAACGGGCCTTTAAACTTAAATTTCCTTAAGTGGGCGTCAAAACAGATGATTCAATACCAACAAAACTGGATTGACTTTTACTTAGAATTTTAACTTAAGTAGCGACTGGATACGGGCCTTACTCGTGTAAAAGGGGTTTACACAATTAGTTTTTTGATCAAAGTAGGCAGTTGAAAAAAAAAAAAGTGGCAGATGTTTCAAGCCCGAAATTGTCTGTTTGCGATCAGGCTGAACACATTTTTGAGAAATACTCAACATAGTTTAAGCATGACCCCCCTCTCACCACGGGATTTTGATTCCATTCTTCCGGGAAAAGAAACCGAAAATATCAGGAAAAGTGGCTCCTATACATCTTCCTTTTTCACTGGTGGTGTGCAATCCCCCCCCCCCCCAGGGAAGAGAACATTTTAGTTTTGCCCCCCCCCCCATTCATAAAATGCTGGATCTGGGGGGTGATTCTGTAACTTGCAATATTTACGTGTCGTAAAATGGAAGAAGGGCGAGGGGAGGTACCTCGTTGTCATGGTTTTTACGATACCTAGTGAATTAAACTGCGGAATTTTCACGAGAGAATGTGTGGTCTCGTAGAAAAAATAATAAATTTTTAACAAATGTGTGGAAAAACCAAGGCAACGGGGTACATCCTCTCCCCCTCCTTCCCAGTTACGACACGTAAATTTTGCAAGTTACAGAATCACCCCCCTGGGATTGGTCTATTATGCATTCCTAGTTGTGCGTTTTAGAAATTTAACGAAGGACCAGTATAAGATGTCAGACATGATTTATTTTGAAATGTAAAGAACGAGAAACGCGAAGATATTTGCAATTAAAAATAGGTGTATTAGGCTACATAGGTACACATTAATTAAAATATGTACGTTTCCATAGGCTTATTATTATTAATCAGTGGGCCCGCACCCGGCCATGTCGAGTCCGCCAAAGTCAAAGCCCTTATTACAGGGTTAAATAATGTCATCTCAAAGAGTTTTTGAAGAAAATTAAAGTTTAATTATTTCTTTAAATTCCCTTATTGTTTCCGGACACCCTTCTTTTCCAATAGGAAGAGGAGAACTATGTGCATTATGCACGCCCAAGTGCATTTGCCCCCCCCCCCCAATTTTTTAAAATTCTGAACCAATCTGTGGGCATGTAGAATAAAAACGTCGTCAAATCAAAGTTTTCTTCCACATGTACTCTTTTTCCTTCTCTAACGAAAACAGAGACCTGTTAGCTCCGCCCTTCTGCAACTCTGCGGGAATAAGCCAGCAATTTTTGAGTGTAAGTGGAAAACAATTGAAGAAGGGGGGACGAGAGTTTCAGCTAGTGCATTCCTGCTAGAAAATACATAATGTGCTTCAGTAGAAAATTACTGAATTGCTCTAACTGGCTTTTCCTGTTGACGGCCAGGATCCACTTCACCCGGTCTCTCTTTTTCGTAAGGTTTATTGGGAAAACCGTAAATTGTATTTATCAGACGAATTAATGTAACCCATAACACAGCACTGCACCGTTTTAATTGAAGGAAAAATTTGAAGGCGTCCTTTAAACGAAAGTCAGAGCACGTTCTTCGCAGGGATTCAATAGAGGAGAGCGAACTGAAGTTAGAACAAGTATTGCGCTAGTCTGCCGCTAGTCTGCAGGACTGTCACTTTGCACTAAGCCCAAGGCCGATTTCGCGCGAAGGTGGCGATCCAAGTGACTGAACCTTCGATGTACCATGCGACGTAAGGGGGAACTTCTGAACCCCCTTCCACTCCACCATTCCCCTTTTCAGTCTCCCATTATTTTTCACTTTCGTACTGATGTTTCAAGTTTAAATTGAACCATCCAATTTTTTTTTTTTTTTCTGAAAAACGCCTAAATAATGATTATGCGGTAATAAAATGTATGAGATGAACATTTTCCAGTCCAGCCTTGAACATTTCCAGAAATAGATAATTGAAAAACCTTGAATACCCATTTATTTCTTTAAAACTTGACTTCCTCAGAGACACAAATAAATGTACGCGTTAGTAAAACCACAAACTTGTCGTATAGATGTCGTCTACATTCTAGAAAAATAAAATCAGCGAACCTGCCATCCTTTGGAATTTGGAAAAAAAAAAAAAAAACGATCACTCCACCAGCTTCATACGTCGACGAACATCTAGGAACGATACATTTTTCGTGGCCCATTTTGCCGAACAACAATTTATTCTCAAAAACTAATTAAAAATAAAATACAATCGAATTCGCTCAACTTCACACACGTCTCAAAAGTGTCAGCGTCAGCTTCGAGTGAATGGAGTGGATATGCGAAGTTTCACAAATTAATTCGCCCAACTGACATTTTTGGGAGGAGGGCCGCGGGGTATCTTTAAAATGTAATTCAAAAAACCTTCCCGTGAATAGCGACCAAACTAAAATTCATTCCGCGGTTTTCTTACGTATAAGTTTCACTCCCGTGAGCCACCTTTAAGGTTTGAGTTACGTTAACTCAGAATTAATGAAAAAGATTCGTCGGAATTTATGTAAACAGTGTTAGAGTTTGTTACCTCCAACCTATCTCCCGGTGCTGAAATTCAAGGTCTATAAAAAAGAAGGTCCGATCATGCATTTCACCATATTTGAAGTAATTTCCAATCGTACAGAGATGAGTAAAGCTCGGTGCACACGATGCATTATTCGAAGCATTTTTACTTGCATGGTGAAAAAAAACATATGATCCCCATCAGTGACCAGATGTTTTTTAGAACAGGCAGGCCATCATGCTTCAAAAAAATGCATCGTGTGCACCGAGCTTAACTTACATGTGTGTGATGACATGTTTGCCATAATTTTCTTCGTAACTCCCCGAAATACATGGTTTAAAGATGATGAATATGGAGGGGTGAACCCCCGTTTAATATATAAATGTAATGAAAATCATCAATAAAAACTCAATCCTTTTTCGTATAAAAATACTCCTTTTAAATTAAAACGTAAAAATAAACATGAACGTAGTGGACTAATCTAATCGCAGTAGAAGGGCTGGTAGGGGAATGGGAGTAATACCACTTCAAAAAGTTGGAAAGAGAGATATAAATACAGAGATAAAAAAACAAAACAAAAAAAAAACATGAACACCTTTTTCAAACACAAGCGTACGAGAAAAATTATTAAGAAGGTTTTCGGTCTTAAAACATGAATATGAAATTACAGCAAATGGAATGAACAAAATAATGTGAAAATTATTATGATGACTTCATATGTGAGCTGTGACAGCTAAGACTTTGAGCCGTATAGCCAAGCAAAGAGCAACGCGCGCAGGGATTCATCATATTTCATTGGACACAGCTCAAAGCCCGAGCTTTGGCAGTTTACATGCGAAGGCGGCTTCAGGTGTATACGACAGTCTTAGCTTAATACATGTCGGCTTTTTTGACCATGTGTACGAACGTGAGAACAGTGTCCAACATATAAATTGCACCTTCTATTACACTCAAACTTCCTAAGGCGTATCCCACTTGTTTCTCGCTTGAAATCGGTTGTAAATGGTTTAGATTCTGGTACCCCGACCAGTAGTGCAAAGCAACACCACCCACACCGACAAACAGTATCGTTCCTGAGATGTTCATTATAATGTCCTGAGAAGAAAATAAATAATATTTCGTTAGATTCCGGAACCTCTTGAATGATTAGCTTTGAAAAAAAATTTCAGCCCATGCGCAAAACGCAGAAAGGTTTTGATTTTGTCCTTGCGCAAGGAAGATTTCATAGGTGGTAGGAACAAACCTACATATATCGTAGTGGAGAGGGCAACTTACCACTGTGCTCGCTTTGTGTTTCATCGTTCCGAAACAAAAAGCAATTATAACGACCGAGGTGTAGATGAAAAATCCGACAAACACTCCGGAAGCGATAATTTCAGCGTCCGGACTTTTTTCTTCGTTCAAATTCCACGTACCACCAATGCCCAAGAATTGTCCTCCGTAACCATATCGGTACAACATCAGAATTATGAAATTGAGCACCTAAAGCGATGTTTTATGGTGAAAATTGTATAATTCCAACGAAAAAAAATGACGTATAAATACCAATTTGATGATTTTGATGAAAACCGTCGCTATCGACTCTATCTGCATCTTGTTTCCCGGTCTTAAGAAAAACGCACAAAAATCTCACTCGCGGCTCCTCTGAATACACGCCTTTTTTTTGCACGCGTTGTTGTGAATGGTAGATGTGAAAATGAAAATTCAGGTTGAAGAAGACACTTCATCTATCTTATCTATTGTGTGCTTTTTACAACGATACGCGAGTCTTGTTTTATGTGTGCGTTAATTCCTCCAAAAAAGCCTCACCCAGAATAAGGGGAAAAGTGACTAATCTCACATCCTCTTCCACGAGTTTTTTATTTCTTTAATTATTACTAATGTTCGAAATATGAGTCATGCATTCCTTATTTTGGTATTTGGCCTAATTGATCACCTGGTGATCGTACTAGTTAACGCACAAGTGTCACTTCTTCCCTAAACATTCATCTTTCGTTTTATTCTTCGTCAGTTTCGTCTAGTATATTGCAGGGCAGGGGGTGAGTCTGTAATAACTTTCAGATATCGATTTTTTGTTGTTGTTCGAAAATCATGTGATTTCATTCATTTTCTTTCAATATCAATTAAATTCGATACCCCAAAGTTACAGAATAGACCCGTGGTGTTTTCTAGGCAGATAGAATATTTGCTCTACCAATTCTGGGGACTATTTATGCGTGGAACAAACATTTAGGCCTGCAAACAAATGTTCTTGAAAAAGAAAAATAGAGCTTCCCGGTCCTAAATTCATAATCAGTGGTTTGCCAACAATAGTTTTGATTTACCCCCCCCCCCCCAATGGAAAAATGTTTTTTTATTTTTATTTTTTTTTTCGTAACTCAAAAGCTACGCGTGTACGTAAAAGGACCCCTACTATGACATAAAAGAGGACACAATTTCCTACCTATATTTTATGTATTAAAACTTTATTTCTGTTGTCAAGCGTTCTGCGTATGAGAACCGCGAAAGTGGGGGGCAAACCCCGCTTTCAGCCCCATATGAATGATGAAATACACGGTATTTCGGTCACTTACTTTACTGGGCGTCTGGCTTGAGTGGCAGTGAAATCCACCGATATGGCCAGACCACAGATTATACAGCGAGTTCGAAACGTGAAATCAGGCACCGATAGCCTTGGTGCTTGAGAGGTGGAAGGACCTCTTTTACTTAAGCCGAGACCATTTGAGCTTGAACAGTTGCCACACTAGTCCAACCTTCTTAGAAGAGTCACGAAATAAACTCAACAGTCATCGAGCCAAATTCACATTGGAAACCCTGCCTGTCCCTAGACGCAGAGAAAAATAAATACTGAATATTTCGCTTCCTATCCGATACTTCACACTGATGGAAGCCGGTAGTCAGGAAGATATTGGGGGCTGCGAGCAAGAAAAATTTTGAAAGCCAGAACCCACTCGAGGGAAAGTGCTCCTATAAAAATTGAGCTCTCACGGCTGATCAGTTAGCAACAGAAATAAAGTTTAAATACATAAAGTTTTGTTCCGACAGCAGCCTGTCGGGAAAAGTGCATTTCATTCATGCGACAATCGAGTCAAACCTCATAAGTTAGAACGATATCAATCAACTATGAATGACATTTAGGCCGTGGTATAGAAAGTCAAAATCATAAAATCGTGTTTCTTTTTACCGCAGGCACCAACTGAGGGGGAACAAAATGATGAAAATGAAACAGAGTCGGTTTGGTTGCCTATACGATATGGGAAGGTGGACTCTTCTTAGAGGAGTTATTTGCAATTAAAATCTTTATCCCGGCCTAAATTTCATTCATAATTGATTGATATCGTTCTAACTTATGAGGTTTGACTCGATTGTCGCATGAATGAAATGCACTTTTCCCGACAGGCTGCTGTCGGAACAAAACTTTTTTCAGGTTACGTTAATTTTCAGATCAGTTAAATTAGGTTAAATGGTATGTCACAATTTCACGATTGCGCAATGCGGAGTGCCTGGGTTCGAATCCGAAACAATTTTTTTTAAATTTTTTTTGTTCCTCCCTTTTTCGCCCACCTCAGGATTTTTTACTCAATATTTATTAGGCTGTGGCAAATCAAAGAGACGGCTCAAAATTCAGTGTCAATGAATTTTTTTGGTAATTGGGTGGTCCAGTAAGGCATAGCTATTAAATTAACAAAATGCACTAAAATGTAGGAAATTGTGTGCTCTTTTATTTCATATAAGGGGTCCTTTTACACAAACGCATAGCTCCTGAGTTATTTTTTTTTTTAATCCAATTTTTTCCACTTTTTAACTTCTAAAAACTTTTCCAAAAAAATAACTTCTTTTCCACTTCTAAAAAAATTGTAATTAAAACAAGTTTCCCGTCAAAATTGTTGTTTCCAAACCACTGATACGTGTTCAGCAGCCCAAAATACCACATAGTATCAAAAATCAAGTCTACACCAAAACTTCCCTTCTAGAAACACAAAGATGCCTGGACTACTCTGGTTCCATTTCGTTTAGGAAATGCACAATTTTTTAATAATGGCCTATATCTCGCTATGCTATCGTGCTATGGATGTTTTGACCGTTTTTTTCAGAGCAATCGTACTCTTGCTCAAGAAAAACGACTGTTTCTCACAGCTTAAATGCGCTTTTCTTCAAACCTGTTTTGAAATATAGACAAAATCCAATCAGTTTCGTTCAGGGCCAAAACGTCAGTTACAGAACAGAATAGTCCGCTTCTAGGGAGCAGGAATGTATATTTTTCGGCCTGAAAATGGCTTGACATCGGGTGTTAGGTTTAGAGAAGTAAAGAAAAAATTGGCTGATAGTACCTACGTCAAAAATGGAGCAAAAACGCACGCAAAAAAGCCCTATTCCGATGCTTTCGAGTTGGTAGTTACCCAATGATTTTTTAGAATACAGAAAAAAAAAGAAAAATTCGCTCCGGCAGCTGGCGGTCGGAAAGAGTGCATATCATTCATACCCTGAGCCGTCCCAGAAGTAATAATTTTGATACCATAATTTGATTTATTAAGCCGAACTTCTTCCTCTATTTTCAACCCCCTCTCTTCAAAAATGTCGAAAAGTGTCGGTAGCATCTAGAATCAACTGGTGAATTGTAGAGATTTTTTGACCATTTCAACCCCTATTCCCCCCCTCAACCTTGACCGATTTGGCCCAAATGCGATACCGACCAGGGTCTTACGACTACTGATTTTTGTGCCAAAGCGCGTACAGCTAAATTGATTTCTTCGAGAGTTAACGTGCTAACAAGACCACACACTTACTTCCACTCCGGGAGCAACACCCCCTCCCCCTCAACTTTTTCAAAAAATTAAAATGGGAATCAAAGGCTACTCTAACATGAGTATTCGTACTGAATATGATGCTTCTGGAATAAACGTTCCACTATATTGATTTCTTCGAGAGTTATCGTGCTAACAAGAAAACGGCCATAAGCTTATAAATAAACCTATACTATATGTATATACAGGGTGATTCAGGAGGAATGTGACAAACTTACACAGGTGATAGTGCGTGCCTGGACGCACAAAAAACGTCATATAGACGCATAGCCGAAAATGCTTTGGTTATTAGATATGAGCATTTTTCTGTTCTTTTCTAGTTGCATTGCTTTTTACGGTAATTGTCGTGTTCAGGGCTCACCATAGGTGGTTAGACAAAAACTGACGGTGGATTCGGAAAGAGGAAAAAATCCTGTTCCTGAAACCACCGTGAAAATAAAAAAATGTCGCTTGCGCGTCGCTATTTCAGCCATGTGAAAAGTGAAAAAAGTAATTTTTTCGAATACCCGATAAATTTCACATCAGTATCAATCGGCTGCTAGTGCGCGCATCGACGGGTAAAGTTGTGGAAAACTACCCCGTTCTGTGTACTTTCGAACGGTGTCCTGATAGTTGAAGTTTGCAACCCTCCGACTTTAGCAATGAAGTTCCAGTGCAAAAAAATGCAACTTGCTTTGATAAAACAAACCGAAGAGGTCAGGTTAAATGGCCTTTCCTTAGGCTATTGTGTTCCTCCAAGCATGCTCCCCTCAATGCCTGAAGTAAAAGTAAGAATTCAATTCACTACGCGAGGGTCACCATGACAGACTCCGTGGATGAACTGCTACGTTAGGACTTGAACTTGTCGGCTTGTTTTAACAAAGCAAGTTTACATTTTTTTGCATTTAAACTTGATTGCTAAAGTCCGAGGGTTGCAAACTTCAACTATCAGGACACCGTTCGAAAGTACACAGAACGGGGTAGTTTTCCACAACTTTACCCGTCGATGCGCGCACTAGCAGCCGATTGATACCGATGTCAAATTTATCAGGTATTTGAAAAACTACTTTCTTAACTTTTCACATGGCTGAAATAGCCACGCCCAAGCGATATTTTTTGATTTTCATGGTGGTTTCAGGAACAGGATTTTGTTCTCTTTCCGAATCCACCGTCATTTTTTGTCTAACCACTAACGGTGAGCCGTGAACACGACAATTACCATTCATATGCGTCCCTATGACGTTTTTTGTGCGTCCAGGTACGCACTATAACCTGTGTAAGTTTGTCACATTCCTCCTGAATCACCCTGTATATACGAATTCCGGAGATCACTGAATTCGTGTTCTAGAGGTCCTGAAACATGAAAAAAACATGCCATGACCCATGTTTGCCACCATCACGACGAGACCAATAGTGCATTTTGACATAAATGAAATGCACTAAAACAGTTATAATAATAATAACAACTTTTATTGCAGTGGCCAACAATTATTGTGTCAAAAAAACGTCAAACAAACAAAAACAAAAATAACGGACTAGTATGAGACTTGACTGGAGAAAAATTCGTTAGTACTATAGAGGGCTGCCTCAATTAGTCTTGAAAGAACCGGCGTCTAGACCTCTAATATGGGTAGGGAGATGATTGAACATCCTCGTCGAAAGACCCACGAAATTCCTCGCCGAAGTAGCTAACCTGAATAACTCCGGAATGACGGACCCTTAGCCCCTAGTACCATAGGTATGCCTCTCATCAAACGTGGGTTTGCATTCTCCCTTTGCGTAGCAAGGGCACTGAAGAAATAAGCCGTACAGAGTCAATATTCTCCGCTCCCAGAAGACCTGCCGACAAGAATCAGTCTGCTTCAAGCCGCAGAGAAGTCGCAGCGCACGCTTTTGGAGCACAAAGATCTTCCCCGAAAAAACTGAATTCCCCCACAATAAGTTCCCGTACGAAATATGGCTGTGGAAAAAATGCAAAACAGACGGAGCGGAGGGTAGCTAGGTCCATAGAATATTTCAAATGACGAAGAATAGAAATCGCTCTCGCCAACCTCCCCGACAGAGCCCCCACGTGCGTCTTCCAGTTGAGTGATCCATCAATTTTAAACCCCAAAAGATGTGTCGGAGAGTCTCTCTCAACCTCTGAACGACAGGACAGCCTGAAGGAAAGTCTCTGAGTTTTATCCTCGTTAAGGCTCAGACCGTTAGACGAACACCAACTAAGTACGCGTTGATGACATAGGTCGGCACCAACCGAATCCGGATAAATAATCGAAATAATCAGCTTCTCCTAGGAGATTATAATGAAAAGTGAAACACATACTCGAAACGAGATGAGAGTGAAAGCACATCTCATCTCGTCTCGTCTCACATGATGTGTTTCACTTTTATATGGCCCCTTTTACACGAGTAAGTTGTTTGTTCAACGATATGTTCAATCTGATCACAAACAGACAATTTGAGGCAGGGAACATCTGTGAATTTTTTTCAAAATGGCTACTTTGATCAAAAAACTTACTCGTGTAAAAGGGGCCTATGACAACCCGTGCCCTTTTTTCCAAATTAATGGCATTCTTCGGAAGATTTAGGGGCGTATTCCGAAGCCGTGTGAAAATGCCGCAAAAAGCGGTTGCTATGGCGGGATAATGTTATTTCTTATTCGGCGTCCTTGCGGCATTTTTTCCCTACCGTTCAGAATAAGGCCCCTGAAATCTACGGAAAATTTGGAATGAAATCAGTGGCAATCATCAAAATTGTCGAAAACGGCAAGCAACGTGGCATTTTTGTTAAGCTGATGTCACCCACCGAGAATTTGATTATTAAACTGTTTTCTCACACCGCGAATTGCAGGTTTAGAGGAAAGCATAGCCATCACATCGGAAGTTTCGTGGTTTCAAGAAGCCTTTCGATCCCTATCGCCTGTTTGGGCCAACTACTTTTCTTTTCACGCTATTATTTCTTTATTATTCCCCATCTCCTCTTTTTTTAAAAACATCTGCCTCAATTCTTCATCTTTCTTCCTCTTTGTCATTCTCTCATAGATTCCGTTCACTCCAATCATTCAGCCTTGTAGTTAGTCCCACAACACTGGCGTCCACTCCAGTATTCCACGCTCCTGACGACAACAGCTGACTTCCGCGCCCACATACATATGTATAAAAACGGGTCAATTAGCACTTTTTCGCAATGTTTACCGAGATGTTGGTTCGAGAAACCACGAACTGGCGCCTTTTCTCGATTTTACCTGCGTGAATGAGTTCCATTTCTCAATTTTAGTCGTGAATGAGGAAGTTTCACATTTTCCAAAAAAAATTTTTTTCGATGATGCATGCCAATCCTTCCATGAAAATAAATACATAAAAAATTAAAAACCTTCGGAAATAATTTTTATTTATTAAAAAAATTTGGCATATTTGAAATCCCGCCAAAACGAACATTTTCCGCAACTTGACATCCCATGTATTCTCTGTCTTTTTCATGCCTCTAAATAGCTCATCTGTTTATCCTCCATTATTTTATTATTGGAGAGCTCTAGTAGTAGGCACTTGACTGAAAACGTCCAAATTGAGGAAAAAAAGAAGAGGAAGTACATGTGAAGGCGTGTGATAAATGCGCAACTATGATGGGACTTCATGTTAAGGTGCCGCCGGAACGACGAGTTTTTATCGGTACATTTCGTGGGTCGGAGGCTGAAGAATATAATCAGAATTGAATAACTGCAAATGTGGTTTTAGTTTGACGGAAATAAGAGAAAAGTAAGTTCACTTTACACAACACAAGACAAGAGTAACCCATAACCTGGCCTAAGCGGGTTGCAAAACTGTTGAAGTAGGACTGAAGAGCGCATGAGTGGAAATCGTCTATTTTAGCCGCAAATGAGTGATTTTTCTCAATTCTACACTGAACGAGCAATTTAGTTTGTCAATTTTAGCCGTGAAAAGAGCTCTATAAACTATGAATTAGCGCATTTTCCTTATTTCGGCCCTGGCTCTGCATCGCGAAACCAAATTGGTGCGTTTTTTAATTTCAACCGCGAATATAATGAAATTTATTTCTCAAGTTTAACGTGAATCAGCGCTATTTCCCTATTTTAGCCATGAATGGGTGTTTTTCCTCAGTCTTAGCCGCAAAATGTTCTTTCCTTGATTTCGTCCGCGAGACCCCCCCCCCCCCCAACATTGGATCCTTGTCTGGCTCCCCACCCACGGGCTGGCTACGCCCCTGTTCCTTACGGAAACGTGAAAGTAAAAACATGAGAAGAGTCCCAGCTTCTCTCGAGAAGCTGGCAAAGGATACCCTGTCCCTTTCGTTACCGGGAGATGAATAACCCCAAAATTACTGGTTTCGGGGGAAAAAATTGCAGCAAATAGTCGTAAAATTGCAAGTTCCGGACACTGTATAGTCCATGTTTGGTTGCGCAGACATTTTGGGGTGAAAGTACATAAAAATGGGAGTAAAAGAATCGTTTTTGGTTATTGGCCTATCTCGGTTTAACTTCCGAATTGATGAATGTTATTTTCAGGGAAAGCGTACCCTCAAACAAAAAACGAATTTTTCTCAGCATTTGATTGTAGGAGTGATTACAGAATTGAAATTAAAAGTCACGTCAAGTGACTTTTTTGTGACCTCAACTTTTCTCATTGCAGGAGTGAGAAAATTTGAAATGTGAGTACACCGTTGGAGAACTGAGAAAAGGATGCGTTTTTGTTGGGTTTGATAATTCGCAGAACTATTTGTACACAGTAAGGATGAAAAAGATAAGGCTTTTATGCTAGAGAATAGGCCCCCGGGTGCGAAATTGAATATTCCCCGGGAACAATAATCGCTGGTTTTGATAATAATCAGCCACGAAATTGCAAGTTCGAGGGATGAACCGCCACGAAATTTCAATTTTTTTTTGGTAAATAGTTGAGGATGTCATCCGCGAAAATCCCGCAAGTGCCATCTAACATTGGAAGGTTTCCAGGGGGAAAATCCATTAAAGCGACGTTTTAGGGCTAAACAGCCGCGAGATTGCGAGTTGTGCAATATGATCAGCCGCGAAATTGCAATTTTCGTGTGACAGTTCGATATTGAAGTTGTAGGGCTAAAAAGTCACGAAATTGTAAGTCTCGGGGGGTACATGGGACCAATAGGCACGAAATAACCGGTGTTCGGGAAACAGCCGTGACATTGTATGTTTTGGAGGATAATTAGCAGCGATCATTAAGTGCTTGGGCAAGACTGATTCCAACTTCAAGGGAAGAGGGCACGGCCCTTCTTGCTCCAACCTTCAAAAACGTATCACATTTCATTACTGCATTGGTATGTGTACGAAGAGTCAACAACTTATTCACGTTCTAATGAAAAGGAATTACTAATTCCTATTTCTTAATTACTCAACTCCTTAATTACTCAGAGATGAGGAAATAAGTACGAAGTACATTTAATAACCGCGGTGTTGCTTCCTGATCTACCTCAATGAGTTCAGGTTTTAGGCATCTTGCTCTAGTAGACCACATACAGAATCTAAACGAAGCTTGAGTGAGCCAACGAGCAACGACTCGGGCTTGCTATTGAGCTATTGTATGTATCGTCCAACCTCGTGTTTATGGTGTAAGTGGCACAATGCCAAAGTAAGGCCAAGAAAACACCATGAGACTGGAATACAGTGAATTATCCAGAGCCTATACGTTAATTATAGCCAAAAAAGTAGCACCACAACTATATCGTTTGACCAACAATCCATAATTATCCATTTTATTTAATAAATCTGTGCTTTATCATGTTAGATCAGTTAGCTAATGAACGACAACAACTATCAAACCTTGGGGGTCTGGAGGAACCCATTAATTACGCAAGACGTCTACGTAGTAATTATGCAACAAAAAATTGTCTTAAGACGCAAAATATAACAAGCTACGTTAGTACTTGATTCTCATATTGATTTGCATGGCCGGGTCTTCACTCTGATTCTACAGGTATCAAGGCCTACCTGGGGATCCTAAGAATTTGCATCTAAAGTAACATTACCCTAACCCAGAATGCATATTAAATACCGAAGCTATGAAATCTGCCCTATTTTATTAATAGTATGACGTTAACAGAAGAACAAATCTTAAATCTTACCTTTTCCGCCTTTGCCAAATAAACCCACAGTTGTCGCCAAGTTTTGAATTTATGCTCATCGCTGAACGTGTATTGCATTTCCTTTGAGGAGTACCTCGTAGAAAACGGCGACCTGTAGCAACTTTCCATTTTTTATCGTCTTGCCTCCTAAACGCGAAGAGATTCCTAGTGAACTGAGTTACCAGATCCCTGCTGATTGAATAATGAATTAATCGTTATTGCCTGATATGTACAAAAAGAAACACAGAAAAAAATATAAAAATCTAAATGCGTAAGCGGCCCCCGCTGTTATCACATAAACAAAAAACAAGTGGTTGTGGAGGGGAAAGATGAAGGTTGCGCGAGGTTACCCAGATTTTGTAGCGCTCCGCACGGTTCTTCTCTTCTCTTCAGTACTTCAGTCAGTAGGACTTTCCCATTTGGCATCTCCTGGAGTAAGTTTTACGCCCTTTTTTCTTAATTTTACTAGTTTTTCTTGTGATCTATGCTTTCAAGCTAGTTTTTCTGCGAAAACATGAGTTAAATGCTCCTCAACACTTGTGGTTTCCCTTTTCCCCAGTTTTTTCTCTGGAATAGTTATGTTCGAAAAGCGTGAAACCACGTGGAGTTGTAACCAGTTCCTGTTTACCTGCTAAAGTACTATTTCACTCATAATTCAATCTATTCCGTTCTGTCTGATCGCCTTATCCCTCTAGAGACGCTATTTCACAGAGTTTTACGCCGATTTTTACATTCTTAATATATTTCGTTCGGATCGTTCATTCGGTGGAATGAGGTTAACCCCGACGTAGCGGTGTTTGAAATTCCGTTTCGAAGTGCCACGATCTCATATTCGTGAGGGTGCTGGAGCTTATTTAGCATTTTCCTGGCATTCCTTTTAATAGATTGACGCCGTCATTCCCTTTAACTTTCTCTGTTCGCTCCCGCGTTATGGTGTTTTTCTCACTCGAGTAGCCCAGTCGATGAAGAAACATCTTTTGTAGTTGTGTGAAACATTTTGTTTCGGCATCGGAACAAGTCGTTGTATCATTGGTGTCAGAGAAGCATTTTTTTGGATGGTCCGCCTCGTTTTACTCCACTGTTGTTATACGAGGGTATCTCGGCAGTGGCTAGATTGAATCGTTTTGTTCAGATTTCACTTGGGCATTTGTGTGTGAGCGGATCTGCATGCCTTGTTTGACGAGTCTTAATGGGGCGTGGCAAACCGATGCTGATGAGTTACCAAGTTGCACTTGCTAGAGGGTAGAATTGGCCCTCCCAGTTCGCAAAAACCGGGATATTTTCCTTACGAGGCCGATCCTAAACTTTTAGCACGATGCGGTGGCGTTCATACGAACTGTGGCGATACGATATTGTTTCTACATCACTCTGACTCATTTCAAGCTGTTTCTATCTGTCCTAGAAGCTGTTAATTTGAGTCGGCGATGTCGAAACGATATCGTATCGCGTGTGCGTTTGCCACCTAACTTGTCAATTAATAACAACCTGGTCTGCCACCTTTTTACTCTTCGGAATTCCAATAAGACTTGCTTTGTGAGCCATACATGCCCCGACAGGACGCTGAGTAGGCCTAATTTGCAGACGAACCAATGAAATTCGGCGAACCAGCCTGTAAACTCTCGGTTAAGGCTTTGACCTTTCCGATATGTTTATGCACTAAATGCAGTCTGTGGGGATTGAAATCTTGAGTACGAAATAGTAACCCGGTCAGAGCTCGTAAACCACGGCTGGTTCGTAGGATTAATTTGGTTGGTCTAGAAGCATATTTGGAGAAAAAGTTGCCAACAATTAAATTTTCGAGTTGGCGAATTGATTTTTGTGATGTGAGACAGAAATTGAAAAGTTCAGTGACAGATTAAACACATTGGTACAGACTAAGGACATACTTTAGCGTGAAGTTCAGATGTTCAAGCATGTATTGCCCAATCGTGGTAACGTTAAATGGCGGATTTTGAGGTCAATATGTAAGCACTTCTGGGATTGGTACTTCTACAGGGTTGCCAAAGACCAGCGAAAAATGAGCGAACAGCTTCTTTGTCCCAGACTTTGGTGGTTGAACGAGACAAAAAAATAGACTAATGCGGACTCTTCTACCCATCATCGCTCTCCAACGGTTTTTTTTTTTTTTTTTTCAAGGATTTGCTCGAGGCTTAAGAAATTGTGTTCTTTGCTCTACTAAAAATGGCTTGAAAGCTTTTCTCTGCCTAAAAATTGCCAAACTTGCTATTCCAACCATGAAAACGGCTAGGCTGATTATACTCGCACCCCAAAATGACACAAGCTGACGATTCGCACCTTTATGAAATAGTTTAACTGACTATTTGCGAGCTACAAATAGCCAAATTGGCAATTCATACTTTAGAAATGACTAATCCTTGAATAGATCCCTGCCCTAAAACTTACCAAATGGACCATTCGCGCGCTAAAAATTGCCAATAATTCACCCCATTGGCTTGACGGACTAATAGTGAGAAAAAACGGCTAAAATAACTAGTTTCGCCCCAAAATGGCGGGTAGTCTGGTTTTAGCGGTAAAACCAGAAAAACCAGACGACAGGCAGTTATTGTTTTTAAAAATAACCAAACCAACTCTACGGAACCTCAAACTGGCTAAGCTTACGGTTCGTGCGCTTTAAAATACCTAAACAGGATATTTCTACACAATGGCTAAATCGACCATTCACGTGCCAAAAATGACCAAAGTGAACATTCGCGCCTTGCCTTGACGCAGTATTCGAGCCCAAAAAATGACTACACTGACTATATTAATGTCCCAAAATGGCAGAACAGACAGTTCGAGCTCTGAAAATGGCTAAGCTGACTATTTGGTCGCTGATAATAGCCAAACGTGCTATTCGCGTGCCCAAATTTGCAATAGTGACTATATGCGCCCTGGGAATGGCTAAACTGACGATTCGCTCGCTAAAATCGATCAACTGGTCATTCGTCCCGCCCCGAACTCGGTCTTATACGCCTTAATAAATCATCGACTCGACCTCATCCCCCGATGGTTCATTCCTCCAATACTTCGCCGTGCTCGGGCTATAAAATGGCTTGACTATAACTACAATTTATAGCTACAATTTAATTTCGAATAACTACAATTTAATTTCGTAGACTTTGTTCTTCCAATAATTTTACCCGAATTTGGCCAGGGAATTCCGATCGATCCATTCTGTGGCAACCCTGTTCTAAAGACTCAATCTAAGAGGACTATTTTGTCACTAGATTTAGGGCCAAGTCACCGATATTGAAGTCGTTGCTTGAACTAAAATAGCTTATCTTTTGTGTTTTAAAGGATATCCATTGCCTATAAATATCGTTCAAGATGTCGGGAGGACTAGAGATTTTAAGTTTGAAACAAGAAGACGCCACTAAGATGTTGAGCGCTAACGCTCACACCGGCAGTGAGAACGTCGACTTTCAAATGGAGCAATATGTGTACAAGAGGCGTCAAGACGGTTGGTTCTCTTCTTGAGCGGGTTCCCCCCCTCTTCATGTCATGGGTTTTGAATGTTTCCTTTTTTCGCAGGTGTTCGCATCATCAACTTGCGTCACACCTGGGAGAAGCTCCTCTTGGCAGCACGTGCCATCGCCGCCATTGAGCATCCCAGCGAGGTGTTCGTCATCTCGTCAAAACTGAACGGACAACGTGCCGTTCTCAAGTTCGCTTCGCACACGGGTGCCACTCCCATCGCTGGCCGTTTCACTCCTGGTGCCTTCACCAATCAGATCCAAGCGGCTTTCCGTGAGCCACGTCTTTTGGTTGTGACAGATCCACAGAACGACCATCAGCCCATCACTG
Source organism: Corythucha ciliata (assembly GCA_038030265.1). NCBI lineage: Eukaryota > Metazoa > Arthropoda > Insecta > Hemiptera > Tingidae > Corythucha > Corythucha ciliata. The sequence continues at coordinate 40,620,245 of CM075942.1, read as the reverse complement.
AGGCCTCGTACGTCAACATCCCCGTTATTGCTTTTTGTAATACGGACTCTCCGTTGCGCTATGTTGACATAGCCATCCCTTGTAACAACAAGGTAAAATATATATGGTCATAGATGTAAACTATGTGTTCACTAATTGTTTTTGTCATTGTAGGGAGCCCATTCCATCGGTCTTATGTGGTGGTTGTTGGCTCGCGAAGTGCTTCGTTTCAAGGGAATCATCAAACGCGAACAAAAATGGGACGTTGTCGTCGATCTCTTTTTCTACCGTGACCCGGAGGAGGCTGAAAAGGAGGAGCAAGCGTCGAAGGAGATGGCTGCACCGCCGCCCAAACCCATCGAAGCCCCCGACTACTCAGCCACGGCTGACAGTTGGAACGAGAGCGCTGACAAACACAATTGGGCCGATGACGCCGCCAATATTGCCGTGCCCAGTATGACGGTTACGTCGTCTGTCGCCGCCGAGCCTGCTAATGAATGGAGCAATCAAGTAGCGCCGCCACCGCAGGTTAGTTTAAAAAAAGAATTCATTTGTCAATCATCATTTCTGAAATTCTATTCCTTCTTTTATAGGAAACTGATTGGGCGACGGCCTCCAGCAACTGGACATAAGCCAGCCTCTACACGTTGCTCTGTTTTGATTGCAACTTGAATAAACGATTTTTCTCTTTTTACGAAATACTTACTTTTAATCGAAATTGGCCCCTGCTGTCCCTCAGATTCCCACCAACTCTGAAAGACATCTCTTCCGTTGAAGTGTCTGTTTTTCGTATACAGATTTCGGCCCTTCTCACTAGTCTTCGAAATATAGCCAATATGATATTCTTGGACACACGCAATATTTCGAATGGTCTAAATCGCAGTCGTTGACGTTACAGTCCTTGAAATCGAGCGCGTCAGTAATCTTATCTGAAGAGAAGCCAACCTGGTGATGAGTAACCTCATTGTATACAATTTCTTAAATCCATCAGTTGTGTGAGTTGAGTTTAGTGCTAATTTTTGGAAAAATGGAAAGCACGGGTAGTTTGAGTCAAGATCAATCGGAGAGGATAAGGAAAAATCGGGAAAATGCAATGGAAATCCTGAAAAAGAAAAGAAGAACTGATGAGCCAATGTAAGTGTCGAAGAGGGTGTTTCTCAATATTTCCCCTTGATTGACGAATATTGTTGTCTTCAGTACTATAAAAAACGAGGATAAGAAGAATACTATCAGCGTGGATGGAAAAAAATTCATCGACTCCAAGGGAGGATTCCTTATTGAGGATGAAACTAAAAAGGTAAGCGCCGTGAGTTCAAACGTTTAGGACACGAACCCAAACTGTGTGCGTGTAGGAGTCCGAGGAGTATAACTTCTCTCTGGACGATGACTGGATACCTGAGCCGTTCAATTGTATGGAATGTGAGAAGGAATTCCTGTCTTCCTATTTGCACAATCACTTCAACTACGATGTTTGTGACGGTTGCAGGTTGGTTAACACCACTCAAGTTTTTGTTGTGTGATACGACTTCATGAATAGTTTTGAAATGTATTAGGAACGAGGAAAAACACTCTATGATCACCAAGAGCGACGCCAAAGCAGAATACCTGCTCAAAGACTGCGATTTCGACGCTCGAGAGCCCACTCTCAAGTTCATCAGCAAGAAAAATCCTCATAATTCCCGTTGGGGTGAAATGAAACTTTACCTACTGCCACAGGTTGAAGCAAGAGCCATCGAGGTGTGGGGATCAATGGAGAAAATCGAAGCCGAGCACAAGGACCGCGAAGAGAAACGAGTTTTGGCCAAAACGAAAAAGTACAACAAGAATCTGAAGGAACTCAGAATGTCGGTAAGGAGCTCGCTGTTTGACAAGACAAGTGGACCGACGCACCAGCATAAATTTGGACCTGAGACATACAACGAAGCTGATGATAATTACTCAAGAACTTGCATGACGTGTGAATTCGTGGAAACTTTCGAGAAAATGTAGATTGAGCGGATAGGATTCCATTTGTCTGTGTCTTGTGTGCGTATTTGTACATTATTCTCGTTGTCTGATTATCTGGTTACAGACCAGACCAACGCCTAGTGAAACAGGAAACTTCACTGTTTCGCCCATTTGCCTCATCGCGTTTCGAAAACAGGAGTCCTGTTGTTAACTGCCGGTGTTTAACGCAAATAATCGATGTATAGATTCCTGGGGGGTTGTAATAGAAAATTGAAACACGTGTGAGACGAGATGAGAATGAATTTCACAGCCATGTGTTCATAAATTTTAGCTGTCAAAGTCAATCTCATCTAGTCTCACATGTGTTTCACTTTTCTATTACAACACCCTGTATAGGCCGATGGCCGAAGATTTTTTAATGGCAAAATTGGAGTTTCAAATTTTTAGTGATCAAGTGAAGTAGACCTAGCTCGCGTTAAGTTAATGATTGCTTTGGAACATTATTGATGTTTTTAACTTTATTCGTCGTGTTTTTATACTGAAATTAGTTTATTTGTTGATAGGGGGAGGGGGGCTTTTATTGCGTGTGGTGCATTACTTTTGAATGATCTCGTACTCAGTAAAGGGCATTTTTTAAGTATCTTCGCTTGGCGTAGTAATGCACATAAACAAGGAGTTCTTTTACTATTAAATTAGCAATAATACAAATAAATTTCATGCCTAAAAAAATAAGTTCCACGGTTTGCCTCACAGCACAGTATGCATGATCTGCTACGCATGCGTCATGCTCTAGTGAAGGAAACTCATTGTGAGTTTTTCAACAGTTGGTGAAATATTTTCTTTGTCTTTTTTAGTCCATTTTTTCTCGAGTCTCACGTAAAATTCTAAATATTTCGATGTTAAATTGATTCTGAGTAATTTTTCCGGTTGTTGAAATAATAGTTTTAATCGTGGACCAGTTTTCTACCAAGCAGATCTACAAGCAATGGCACAATAGCTCAGTTCCATGATCCAAGGCTAATAACCTCTTTCAGTGTTTCGTTAAAAACCGTTTTCGGTCCTTGTGAGTTATTAGAAAGACAAATGTCAACTGTCTTGAACGCTGACTTATGAGAGGACAGGCACAAGGCTGTTTTAAGGGAGGGGGCGATGGAGTTATTCATTTCCACCCGCCATTCTCAGAATTAAGACACATGTTAGTGGAAAGATGGGTGGAAATGAACTGCTCCAGAGCAGAATTTTATGCAAATGGAAAACGCATCGCCTCAAGAAATTCACTGGAAGTTCTGTCCAGATGAAGTGACTTTCGGGAGGGGGGGGGAGTACGAAGCGGTGTTATAATTTTCACACGGCGTAATCTATCACAATTAAAGTGGTCGTCACGTGGATACCACCCGTGTTATTTCATTTAACATCCCTTCGTACTTGGGCCCCACAGCGGCTCCTCTGCCCCGAAATAACGTCGGTGGAAACGAACTGCTCCAGAGCAGAATTTTATGCAAATGGAAAACGCATCGCCTCAAGAAATTCACTGGAAGTTCTGTCCAGATGAAGTGACTTTCGGGAGGGGGGGGGGAGTACGAAGCGGTGTTATAATTTTCACACGGCGTAATCTATCACAATTAAAGTGGTCGTCACGTGGATACCACCCGTGTTATTTCATTTAACATCCCTTCGTACTTGGGCCCCACAGCGGCTCCTCTGCCCCGAAATAACGTCCTTCTTTTCGATCGTACAACCCGAAAATTGGTCGGTGGCTGAAATGAAAACGTCTCCACGTCTGGAAATTTCTCCACCTGGAATTTGGATTGTCGGCCTGAATATAGTCTAAATAATTTCACTTTTTAGCTCTTCGACTGCCAGTTCAGAATTAACTTTGACTGTCCCCCACCAATCTGGGTCCCGTTAATATTCGGTTGGAAACATAAATTATGGTTTCTTACCGAAAACTGATAATTTTGCGACGTAAAATTAACTATACCTTATACAGCGTATAACATGTTTTTCAGTCCTTTAAGTTGCCACACAGGAAATCTTAGCGTCGGGAAACGACTTATAACTCTGACTAAAAAACTGACGGTTCGCGCCTTTAAAAGGGCTGAATATTTTTGCGCCCTGAAAATTGTGAAACTGGCAGTGGCCGCTCTAAATACAGCTAAACTGACTTCTCGCGCCGTTAAATTGGCTAAACTGACGATTCGTGCGCCCCGAAAATGCTTGTAAAGGTCTTTATTCCCGCCTTCAAAAGGTCTAATTTGACTATTCACCTGGCAAAATATATCTATTCCCCCTATGGCCAATGCTGTTCATTCACGCCTTTGGCTGGACGGACTTTACGTCCTAAAAATGGCTATATAGGTACTATAGGTCTGTTCCAGCAAGGTGATTGGAACATGTTAGGAGCAGAGTTGTCATGGATTGAGCCAGTAAAATTTAAGTTGATTACATTTTATTGGCTGGTCCCATGACAACTCTGCTCCGAACATGTTCCAAATAGCTTGCTGGAACAGACCTTATGACTACACTGACGTAAAACTGACGATGCGCTAAGGTGGTTATACGCATGGAACATGGCTAAAGGCTAAGCTGATTATAACAGCTGCTTAAAATAGCCGAACTGTGGTGATTCCTACCCTATAAATGGCCAAACTGATGACTCTTAGTGCCGTAATGCGTCCTAAACATATACCTTAACTGATAATTCGTGCCTTGATAATGGCTGAACTGAGTTCGTACCCTGCAACTGACTAATAAAATGACGGATTGGTGCCCTGAAAGTATCACACTGGCTATTCACGCGCTAGAAATTACCATACAGACTGTTTGCGAACTACAATAAGGCTGCAGAACGACAAATTGACAAGCGCCTTCAAAATGGCTACTAAACTGACTATGAATATAAGTACTCTTGCGCCATAAAATTGCTTGACCGGCTAATCATGCTATAAAAAATAGCCAGGTTTTCATTTTCATGCAATTTATCGAGAAAAAATAATTGTAGCACCTCCGCGGACCTCGAAGAGGTGGATAACGTTTAGCGTATTTACTTACTTTTCTCCAGTCCACTCTTCAGATGAGGACAGGGGCCTCCTCCTCCTCCTCCTCCTCTACGGCTCTACCACCACACCATGTTCAGAAGGCTGCGCGCAAGCGCTCTGAGGTCCTTTTTGCATTTCATTGAATATAACTCACTATGCACCTCGAGTAAAATGTCGTTATCCACGGTAAAAGCGACAGACAGACCGACGGCGTGCCGAAAATCAATTTTTTCAACTTTTCTGAGGATGTACATCATGAATGTGAAGTCAGCTCGGACCACAGGCGGATCTAAGGGGGGGGGGGAACACCAGAATTACCTTAATTTGCTTAAGCAAATACCCAGCTTGAGTGACGACTATGAATACGGCCCTAAGCCTTCGCTACTTATGGCTAAACTGCAGATGATTCGGGCCCTAAAAAAGCTAAATTATAATCCTTATTTACGCCTTACATGGCGTAATTACTCAAGATTCATGCCATTAAAATGCCTAATCTGACTTATTACTGAGCCTGAGCCGAAAAAATTTGCCAACCAGGCGTAAAAGCTTACTTGACTATTCGCACCCTTTAAACATTTATAGCGTTTTCCATTTACGGGTCCATAGACGGGTGGAAATGCTCGGCTTCAGAGCGGAATTTTATGCAAATGGAAAACGCCATAATTGACTATTCGCGCCCTAAAATCTGTGAGTGGCCTATCGTTTTCCCACCGAATAAGACCGTCTCCACCGTACGAACTGATTGACTCCCCTCTCCTACATATCCACACTCTTATAGCGTTCCCCATTTGCACAAAATTCTGCATTTGGGCAGTTCATTTCCACCCGTCTCCGTTAGTGGAGAAGACAGGTGGAAATGAATAGCGCCGTTGCAGAATTTTGTGCAAATGGGGAACGCTATTAATTACAACAATACTTCCTTGTGCTAGCTCGCTCGCTCTCTAAAATGGTTTGACTGACTATTCGCGGCCATAAAAATGGCTACATGGTGGCTACTAGTTACGCACTCCTTGAGTATATGGCTGATTTAGGGTGTCACGTTATAAGTTTCGTAATCATATGATGACCGCTGGTTTTGGGTAGTAAAACTATTTGCTTTCTATTTTGAATCTCCGTGTGCAATTAACAGTTTTATTGTTGAATACCTAGCTTTGAGCTCCTTATTTTGATAGGGGAGGGAGTCTAGTATAAACAGATTCTATGAAATTAACAGTTTCGTTATGGCGTGGAAATTTTACAAGGATCTGGCGCTTTCAAAGCCAACATATTTCGTGGATTTCCGATGTTCCGCTTCGACTAGTTGATTTTTAAAATAATTGTTCAGGCCCCATTCTTGAAGTTCAAGTGTGGGAGTTTATAACAAATTCGGCTAAAATTCAGGTCCTTATAATAATCTCGTCAGTTTTAGCGTTTTCTCCATGTTAACCAAGAATTAGCGTTTTTTCAGCGCGTTCCATTCAATTCCATGGGTGAATTAGCTATTTGCCCACACTTTGGCCGTGAATAAGCGATTTTTCTGTCTCCATTTTAGCCGCGAATTTGCGATTTTTCCCCATTTTAGCCGCTAGTTAACGATTATTCTCAATTTTTGCGTTAAATTAGTGCTTTTTCCCCAATTGAGAATTGACCACGAAGTTGCCTCCGGGAACCGTGATTCGCCATTTTAACTCAATTTTCTGTGAATTAGCAAATATTTTCTTTAACCCCTAAAATTAGCTTTATCTCGATTTTAGCCGTAAATTAGCGTTTTCCCACATTTAGCCGCTAATTACAATTTTTCGACTTTTCAGTGACGACTTAGAGTATTTTCCCAATTTCCTCCGCGAATAATTACCCAACGCTTTTTCTGAATTTGGCTGCGGACTAGCGACTTTTTTCACTTTATGGCACGTAGTACGCAGCAAAAAGTTGCGAAAAATCGCTAATATTAGTGGCTAAACTGTGAAAAACGGTTCATTCGCGGGCGGTATAAAACGCTAATTCAAGGCTATAAAATTAGAAAAAATTCGCGGCTAAAATTAGAAAAAAAAAAAAAAAAAATGGAAACAAACAAAGCAAAAAACGCTAATTCAAGGCTAAGATTGAGAAAAACGGTAAATTCACCCATTCATGAATACAAAGGAGAAAAGACGGTAATTCACGGCTGAAATTTAGAAGAATGGCCAATGGGACAAACGCCAATCCACAGCAAAAATTTAGAAAATCACTAATTATAAATAACTGCTAAAACTGAGAAAAATGGCTAATTCGATAATGAAATTGACAAAAAGAGTTAATTAGCGTTCAAAAATTGGGACAATCCTAGTTCACGGACAAAACTGAAATGAATCGCTCATTAATTCGCGGCAAAAATTAAGAAAAATCGCTATATTTTATGGATGAAATTGGGGGGAAATGCTGGTCCTCGGAAACAGACTACAAAAAACGTTAATTCGCGGATACAAATGAAAAAAATAATATCATTCACGGCTAAAAGTTAGTCAAACGCTGATTCACGTCTAAAATTTAGGATACCACAAATCTGCTGTGCTCCTCTAGCATCTCCAGACATAATTTCTCCAATTTATTTCGAATTTTATAGTTTTGAAATATTCATAAATCAAATACTCCTTGTCACTTTTTGTCGTCGGCCTCTCACTCATTCTGCTAGACGCGCGTTTGAGCTCGTACCAATGATTGGTCGATGAATTTCTCGCCCCCGACAGAATTTTTAATTTTTGAAATCGTGTCCAAATGGGTTGGAGTGGAAACTGTTGAAATTCAACCGAATCATCAAATCCCCTTGGTGCATGACGAGTTGGTGGGCCCCGTTCAAGCTTGATCAATCGCGATAGTACTTTTTAAATCTCTTTAATTACTTGTTTTACATCGATTTCAACATTAAAACAATTCAATGATGATGAAGGACGGCAAAGAATAAGTAACTAGTATACTGACTATGTTCTAAGGCATTTTCGACATCACAAAACTATCATTTTCCATAGCTCTTGTCAAGGTTGTTTCACTTTCAACCTACTCGTTCCTCTTTTTTACGTAACATTTTGAAGACAAAATAGCACCTTTTCTTTATAAGTACACTATAAACACTATTTTCAAATAACACTAACGTTTTTAAAGCCACAGTAAAAGAAGTACGGGTTATTGTCAGGAGATTATTTTTTACCTCCTAATTTTAGGCTCGAAGGAATTGTGGATTCGAATTAACCACGCTGGAATTGCTTAGACTCGAACTAAACTCGCGCCAGTTCTAGAGGGTCAGATCTGGATAACCTTTTAGTTTTTATAGTAGAAACTAATTACGACACTACGAAAGTAATTCAAACCTCAAATTAAGAATTAAATGATGAAAATCACTCGAGTGATATGTTTGCGAGCTTCTAGTGAGATCAAAATTACTATGTGAACTATACTTTACATGATAGCTATCAATAACGCCCAAAGAATACAAAACCGAGGAACATTAATGTCAATTATGACAACAAAAATAAATAAATAAATATGCAAACGATGATCCCTTGAATTTCGTACTTTCCATTATATGAAAAGACTTCACAGTCTTTCAACTTTCTACATAACTTTTTTGTATTGTTTCACAACTAGTCGAGAAAATTAAACGGGGATGAAAGGCTAATTGAAAAATCCATTTCACCGCCTCTGCAAAGGAGTCATGGACTGGGGTAGACGGTAGGTTTAGAAGAAACGGTGAAATAGACAGTAGGACTCCGAGTAAAATCCCTCTACGAGGGCGTATTCTGGGAGAAATAATCGACGAAGGAAATGCGCTCTCTTAAGAGGGAGTTGCACGGGTGATTCCTCGACCCCCCCCCCCGCCTACTTCTCGGTATACATTTTTTCGCCTTATTTCTGCACCAATCCTGGTTTTTAGGGTCTCATTTTAATCTTCAGGAAATTCCGCATATGCAGTAGTTTTCCTTTTTTCAAATTTCATCCCAGAAGTTATTTTAAATTCGCCTTGAACTTTTACCTTGTAATTTCACGTTTTTTTTTCGACCTATTTGAAAAAAGGAAAACTACTGCATATGCGAAATTTCCTGAAGATTAAAACGAGTCCTTAAAAACCAGGATTGGTGCATAAATAAGGCCAGAAAATGTATGCCGAGTAGTAGACGAGGGTCGATTGGAGGGGGGTCGAGGAATCATCACTGCAGTTCCCCCCTTAACAATTAAGTAACATTTTGTCTCTCGAAAGACAGCTCAGGTATCGTAGAACTCAAGTTACTGTTCTTACTTGACTCATACGAACCTGCGGATCGGCGTTTGGCATCATTATCTCTGTTCTACGGATGGAAAAAGGAGAGGGCACTTGACATTTTTGGCACTATGTTTGGACATGTCACCCATTCAGTGGCAGACGTTGACTCGAGCAGGCCTTCTTGTCGGTCGTGTAGTCAAATTGGAACAGATATCTCTTTCGGCCCACGATGCTACAAACATATCTGGCTTAGTATAGTGATTAGTTATTTGATTCGGGAAGCACTTCGGGCTGAAATAAGGGTGAAAGCCGGGGTAGTTCCGAGGTCGGAGGCCTGCTTTTCTGGCGCAAATACCTTTTGCAAAATATGTATATATAAGGTTAAGGAGTTCCGGCTGTGAAATTGTCGAACTCACCGGTGATGTAAACGTCTTCAATGTACAGCAACGGAGTGGATAGTGCAGCTTTGTAAAGTTTATAGGCCACGTCTCTGGACATCAAGTAAGCACTTCCTGATAGGTAATTGGGAAAAACCATTTCTTTGAACATATACTTAGGAGTGTACCTGAAAAGTAGTCAGAATCGTAGGTAGCATATAAGTAGGTAAGCGATCAATATTTCGAACTCACCATTTATGCCGAGAATCTAAAATAGGCCTAGCACGACATATTAGGTAACCTATTAAAACATTTCTAGGTCTTAGTTTAGAAACGACTGATGAGAGGGTTACAGCGTTGACATAAGTATCGTCATCAGTTTTCATCAGAAAGCGAGGGGACGGACAATGATATAGGAACCATTTCAGCATTCTCACGCTCTTGACAGTAAGATTATTGTAGGAATCGACAAAGTTCTCCTGAATGACATCTTTATATCGCTTGCTCTCTAGTTCAATCGCGTTCTAGGCAAAAATACAGTTTTGAAAAATATTTTATTTATTAGAGGGATTCGTTCTTTTAAAAACCTGGAGCGAGGCGTTACTCGTGGAACCCAAAAGGAAGGTCACTTTCATTTCAGTCGCATTGTATGAAGCCCATGTGTCTCTTATCGCTTGCCTGTAAATGACATTTTGCGGAGACGAGCAAACAACCACCATCAGCATCACTGAAGGGTCGGAGCACGCTTCATTGCCGTTGATGAGAGTTGTGTCATTATTGGGAGACGCGTACACGCGTGTGTCACGAGTAACGTTCATTTCCCAACCATCGACTATAAGACGATAGATCAATTTAAAAGTCAGATAGAGAGAATTTTCGTTGATTTACCTTGTTTGCGCGGCATTTTAGGAAAAGATGGAAAACTGGTCGCGAGAAGGTAAATTACAATGATCGTGACTAAAGTGATGACTCTGAGGAGACGCATATTAGCTCCGAGATCCATCTAGACAAGCATTGAATTACACAAATTCCTTGCTAAACGAATGATGAAGGAAAAAAGATGTACTTACGGCCTAATAGAACGACTAAACATTGTTTTTCAAGTGCCGAAAGAGTGGATTGTTGTATTCCGATCTGTGGGTAACACGCCAAAATGTTCACGTCAGATTTAACTGATGACGCTCTTCCCTCATTTCATGTTTACATAAGACAACGTGGCGACGCCGACAACTCCGTCGAAAGACCACAAAAGCCAGGGTCTTCCGCATCCGGAGCCATCAGCAGAATGGAAAATGCGAATAGGCGGGCGGGCGGGCGGTTGACCTTGACGTCTGTTATCAGTGTTATCGCATTTTGTCCTTCTCAGAATGTAACAGCGGGCCGCGGTTTTATCATTGGACCCAAATTGGACCTTAGTTAAAATCAGTTAAAATGAACGTGCTCCGGCGTTTTATTCCCCGTTTGACCAGTGTCAATGTTTGCTCAGTTCTCCCTGCTCGACCCATCAACTATACGACCACAGCCTTACCTGAAATTCCCGAAGAATATAAAGATCCTGAGAAGAAACAGCGTTGGCTCTCGTACAACGACAAGATTTTTCCACCGCAGGCACCCGGCGAAGAACGGCGCCCTGCTGTATGTATTTTCCAGACCGTACTAATATTGCAATAATTACGTAGGAAGCAGTCCGAAAAACTCACCGTCTTGTTTTCTAGTACGTCTGCCACTCAAAGCTAAACTTCAAATACAGTCCGAAGAAGATGTGGTACATCGCTTGCTTCGTGCGTGGGATGACAGTCGACGAGGCATTGAAACAGTTGGATTTCGTAAAAAAAAAAGGTGCTCTCATTGCCAAAGAGACGATTCTCGAAGCCCAGCAGTTAGCCGTTGAAAATCACAACGTAGAATTTAAAACGAACCTTTGGGTTGGTGAGTATTTTTTTCAACTTCTTGCTAAGCCACGTCGGTAATAGAGACAAGCCAAATAAAGGGCGTGATTTTTTGTCGCAGCGGAATCCTTCGTAGGCAAGGGCCACGTAGTTAAGGGCTTACGACGTCACGCTAAAGCTCGCATCGGTCGTGTTGAGTACAAGTACTGTCACTATTATGTCAGGCTTGAAGAAGGCAAACCTCCGGCCGATTACTACAACAGGCCCAGTACTGATAAAGAAAGTTTGCTCAATAAGTGGCTGGATCAAATGCGAAGTCGTAAAGTAGTTAGTTCCTTGTAAAAATTCATCATTATAACTTTGTTATAGGCTTCATTTCTTATTATTCTACTCATCTAAATGATGACCATCTCCTAATAACGAAAACCTCGTTAACCTGTTGAGTTTCAGCTGATGGGTATCGTCCAATATGTCTTCAGCTTGGGTTGCTAAATCCTATTCTTAAAATTTGAGCTACTACTTTAGTGCATGGACTAAATATCACAGACCAAACTAGACATCCAAATTCCAAGTAAAGGGCGTAAGGCAGGGGTGGCCAACCCAGGGCCGGCGGACCAAGAAGTGTCCCGCTGAGCCATTCACAATGGCTCGCCCGTGAGCTGCAGTGGTAAATTATCTTTTTTAATGTTGGATTTTGGTGCTAATGGAACACGATACAATTCGCGACTCCTCGTGGGCGGCCAAAATTGAGAAGGCACCCTTTATGTGCTGTTCTGAGGAGGGAGGGTTGGAAAGTTCTAATATTCGTGCCCACTTAATTCAGACCAAAATTGAAAAAAACGTTAATTTTGGGCTGAAATTAAGATAAATGTTCAATTCATGGCTTAAATTATTGAGGAAAATCTCTGATCCTCGTAAAGACGTGAGAAAAAGTGCTAAATCGCAGCAAAAATTAAGAAAAATACATAGCTAATTCGCGGCGTAAAACGTTACTTTTCACGGCTAAAAATGAAAAAAAAAAGCGCTAAAATCATGGATAAAGTGTAAAAAAAAACCGTAATTCGCGGTTAAAATTGCGGAACATGCTAATTAAGGATAGAAAAGTGAAAAATCAATGGTAATTAACCTGTGAAAAAGCACTAATTCGCGCCTTAAATTACAAAAACAGAAATTCTCGGCTTATTCAGATGAATGTTTGTGCCTAAATCTGAGAAAATGCGATGGTTCGTGGCTAATAGTGACAAAATCGCTAATTCGGAGGAAAAATTAAGAAAAAGTGCAAGTCCACGGATAAAATCGGGGAAAATGGCTCTTTAGTGGCTAAAATCACGAACCCAGGGCTTGAGTGGAGAAAATCGCTGATTCCCAGCTAAAATGGGGAATAATCGACAATTCACCGTTAAAGTTGAGAAGAAGAGCTGAAGTGTGAAAAAAACCCAAATTCGCGTTTAAAATGGAGAAAACGCCCATTCTCGACTTCTGAAGGAAAGTTCGTGGCTAAAAAAGAACAAATTCGCTAATCCACAGCTAAATTAGGAAAATGCGCTAACTCGCGGATAAAATTCAGAAAAAGAACTAATTCGTGGCGATACAAAACTCTCATTCACGGCTCGCTAGGAGGCTAGAATTTGGTAGAACGCTGATTCACAGCTAAAATCAAGATGAATGGCTATATAGGGTGTTAAATTGAGATCATTTGTTAATTCAGGGAAACAAATTGAGTAAAAATATCAAGTTACGGTTTCCGGAGGCAACTTCGCGTGGCTACAATTAGAAAACAGCACTAATTCACGGTTAAAATTGGGAAAAATCGCTCAATAGTGGCTAAATTCAGGAAAAACATAAAGTCGTTGCAAGGAAAATCGCTAATTCACTGCTGAAATGGAGACAAACCGCTAATTCACCGAATAAATTGAGAAGAACTGATGGAGCGTGGAAAAAGTTTATTCGCGGCTCCTGAAGGAAACTTCACGGAGGGGGGGGGGCGTTTGGTGGAAGATTTGCCCGGGGGCACCAAATGTCTAAGGCCGGCACATCAATGAGCTGCCCCAGGACACATTTTTGTGGAAATGGAAAACGCTATTATAATACAATGCATTATATTTATATGATGTTGTTGAACAGGCCCCCTCCCCCGCCTGTGCGTTTTATTCAGAGATAGTCTCGGCCTTGTGTAGTGCTCCGGGGGGGGGGGGGATTTGCATGTAGTTGACAAAATTGACGGTTTTTCGTTAAAACGTTCGATTATTATTTCTACAGTATAATATAGGAATGGATACAACCGGAGCTCCAATTGTCTAATAGATCCCGAGATATATGTAAAGCATCACTTCAGAAAATGACCCACGATGATGAGGAACTATGATGTTAGCGATCGTCTCTGAGCTTTGCCTATTTTTAACGATTTGCCAATCAGTCTGGTTTGAAATTTGTGGCGGGAAGTGTGATCATCAAATTCTCAGAGTATGTAGTTGTAGTTTATTTGTTGGTTGAAAAAGTATAGAACTAAGAGCCGTTTTCACCAAGTTTTCTGTGATCTGAGATCAATTGACGGAGGTTAGAACTGAACGCGATTTCTTAACGGCAGTCAAGAGAAATGGTTTTCACCACCGCGAAAACGAGTTCAACTAACGTCGTTCAACGAACCATCAGATGACCCGAAAATTGACCCGTTCATTAAAATCAAGACGTTTTTGCTAAGCACTTTTTAGCACAAGCAGTTTTCGCTACAGTTGGGAGGTGAAACCAGTAAAGGGGGAGCTGCAGTGATGATTCCTTGACCCCCCCCCCTAAATCATTCCACGTCTAATACTCGGCATACATTTTCTCGCCTAATTTCTGCACCAATCCTGGTTTTTAAGGACTCGTTTTAATCTTCAGGAAAGTCCGCATATGCAGTGCTTTTCCTTTTTTCAAATAAGTCGAAAAAAAAACGTGAAATTACAAGGTAAAAGTTCAAGTCGAATTTAAACTAACTTCTGGGATGAAATTTGAAAAAAAGGAAAACTACTGCATATGCGGAATTTCCTGAAGATTAAAACGAGTCCTTAAAAACCAGGATTGGTGCAGAAATAAGGCGAGAACATGTATGCCGAGTAGTAGACGAGGGTTGATTAGAGGGGGGTCGATGAATCACCCGTGCAATTCCCCCTTAAGGACTCGTTTCAATCCCCAGCGAATTCCGCATTTATGCGTTAGGATCACTTTTTTCAAATTTCGTCCCGGATGTGACTTTAAGCCCACGTTGAACTTTTACCTTGAAATGTCATGCTCTTACTTCGAGTTATTTGAAAAAAGGTATTCTACTGCATATGCGGATTTCCCTAGAGATTGAAACCAGTTTTTAAAAACCAGGGGGCTTATTCTCCAACTCCGAAGCAAATAATGACGCTTCACCGCGTAGAACTACTGAAAGGACATCTCCAGCGCAACGCCGGTCACTGCGTCCATCGCCTAGAACAACATTGACGGGTGACATTCCAACAGATACGACGAACCAGTCAAGAACAACACCACCGCCTGACTTGCGGCGGTCAACTTGTGTGCGGAAACCAGTGGTTCGCCTCGACCTGTAACGGCATCACCGCGGGTGTTCAGTGCAGTTCAAATAGTTTTTTTTCTTCTTCGTGCTTGCTTAGTTTTCAGATTGCAGATTCCCTGCTACAGAACTCTTTTAATTTTACCGATCGTTTAATTAAGCGGCGGAGAGTTATGTTATATAAATGTTATAGGAATGTAAACCCCGGCCCGGACTCAGTCATCCTGTCTTAATTCCTGTCGACCACCCGCACCACCCCTTCGAGTCAGTCTGAGCCCGGCTGCCCGTGGAATAAAATGAATTGCAAATATCATAACAGTCTTTCTCTTTTCATTTTTTTAAATACATAACAGAAGAGACGCTACTTTAATGCTATAAAAGTGGACAAATCTCCAATTAGCGGCTAGAACTACGGCAAACGCTAATTATTCACGGCCAACATTGAAAAAATCTCTAATTTGGCTATGTACTAAAAATGGAAGATGCCTTCGTGGCTAAAATTGAGATAAATCGATAATTCACGGGGTAAAATGCTACTCGCCGGTGAACCTGGTATACAGGGTGGAAGGGGATAAGTGTGACAAAAATTTGTGGGTGATAGTAGGCATCATTTGCGACCGAAATCATCATATACATCATGGTCCGAAAATCAAAACCCTTCGAGATATGATTTTTCTGACGATTTTTAAGGCTTACATAATTTTTTTTTAATAACGGCGAGAAACTCGCATACAATTTGAATTTTTTCAACTTTGGATGATGGATTCGGAAAGAGCACACTATTTTCTGTCAGGATTAGCCATTTTCGATAGACATTAACGTTCGATAGATATGGTTTTATACATTTTTAGCACGTTAAAATCACAAGGATTGATCAAATTTTTCAGGTCAAAACAAGCGATTTTGAAGAGAAAAAACATGTTGTCTAAGAAAAGGTCATTTATGACAAAAACTCGCCAATCAACTAAGAAAACGCTTATGTCTATTTTTGCAAAGGACACTTTGAAGATGTTTTTCTGAATCACGGGTTGTCGGTACATTCAGATTCAATGTGGACAAACGGGGACTGACTTTTTTTGAAAAAAATGAAATCCC
Organism: Corythucha ciliata; assembly: GCA_038030265.1. Taxonomy (NCBI): domain Eukaryota; kingdom Metazoa; phylum Arthropoda; class Insecta; order Hemiptera; family Tingidae; genus Corythucha; species Corythucha ciliata. The sequence continues at coordinate 40,604,169 of CM075942.1, read as the reverse complement.
CGATTTGCACGACTTTGGGCCGCTTTTAATAAGGACACATCAAATAGTTAACGCCTATCGAAAATGGCCAATCCTGACAGAACATAGTGTGCTCTTTCCGAATCCATCACCAAAAGTTGCAAAAATCTAAATTGAATGAGAGTTTCTCGCAGTTAGTTTAGAAGAATGACGTAAGCCTTAAAAAATGTTAGAAAAATCATATCTCGAAGGGTTTTGATTTTCCTGCTCTTACCGATTTTTGAGACAGCCAATGTGAAGAGACCTCCGGTCCTGTAACCGAGCCGTTTTCAACAAGTCTGGTTAACATTTTTGAACTCTGATTAGCGACTCTAACCGGCGTTAGCAGTCAAAGGTTTCACCAGCAATTTTGAACGAGATCAAGCCTTGATCACTTGCTCACTTCTCTATTTACTTTGCAATTTTGTACGGATTTGTCGGTTGATGTGTTTTTCAGCAGGTGTCTTTCCATCTTGAAGTGGTGTTGACCTATATTTTAGGAGAAATGCGTTTAATTTTGATTGCATTGATCCTGGTTCGGAAGACATCGCTTTCATCTTTTGTTTGAAAGTTTGTACGTTGCGTGCGCTCGGCTAATCCATTTGTCGCCGGGTGGTTGGGTGCGCTAAATTTCTGTTGAATTCCGTAGTTTCTGCAAAATGCTATGAAGTCGCTTGACTTGAAAATAGATGCATTATCCGTGACTAATATGTGAGGGAATCCATTTCGTGAGAATATTTCATCTAAGGCGCGCATGGTTGACATGGAGGTAGGCGCCTGCCGGGACATAGATATTTCCACCCATTTTGTTTTTGCGTCAACTACTATTAAAAAATGTTGCCCTTCAAGTGGGCCCGCATAGTCGGCATGTATTCGTTGCCACGGATGTGCCGGTTCCTCCCACTGGTGTAGTTGTGGTGCGTTTACCGGGTTTTTCTTAACCTCTGCGCAATTCTGGCAAGCGCGGACCAAATTCTCTATGTCTCGGTCAAGACCCGGCCAGTAGCACAATGAACGGGCAATGGCCTTCATTTTGACCACTCCTATGTGTGAGGAGTGCAACTCTTGTAGAACGCCGCGCCGGAGTTTCTGCGGTATGTATACTCTGGTGCCTCGTAAAATGATGCCATTATGCACTGTGAATTCTGGGTTTTGTATCTCTCCGTTCAGTAGTTTAGATTTGAAGTCAACGAGTTGTGGGTCATGGTCTGTTTCATGGCGTATCAAATTCGAGGTAATGATCGGTGAGTCGAGCTGCGAAACTGATAGTTCGTTGACGATGTACGAGTCTTCGTCGAAATTTTGAGTTTAAGGGAATCGGATTTCTTGAGAAGTAATCAACGTTTTGATGTTCTTTAACTGGTCGTTGTTTAATTTTGTAATCGAACCCGCTAATAAATTGTGCGTATCGCAGGAGCCGGTGAGCAGACATTGTCGGCATGGCCTTGTCGGGGTGAAAAATTCTTTCCAGAGGTTTGTTGTCCACAATGAGGGTAAAAGTCCTCCCATACAAGTAATGGTAGAATTTCTTGAACGCCCAGTAGATGGCAGTGGCTTCCCTGTCCAATTGACTGTAGGATTTCTCACTGGCCGTTAGTGACCGGGATGCGAACGCAATTGGCTGTTCCATTTGATTGTGAACGTGTGAGAGCACGGCGGCTAAGCCGTGTGGGCTAGCATCCGTAGCCAATGTCAGAGGTAAAGCAGGTTGAAATGGTACCAACACGCGATCGCTCGCGATTTCCGTTTTTATTGTTTAAAAAGCTTGTTCACAATGTGTGCTCCAGTGAAATTTAACGTTTTTCTTGAGGAGATTGTTGAGTGGGAACAGTATAGATGATGAATTTGGAATAAATTTGGCATAACAGAGAGCTAGTCCGAGAAACGATCTTACTTCGTCTACGTTTGTTGGTCGAGGTGCCTGGATGATTGCGTCGATTTTATCGGAACATTTCTCAAGTCCTTCTTGACTTATTTGGTGCCCCAGATATTTTATTGAAGTAGCAAAAAACTTGCATTTCGATTGATTGACGTGTAGATCGAATTTTCGTAGTCGTTCCAAGCAAGCTTCTAGTCGTTGTGAACATTCCTCAACAGTTTCTCCTTGGACCAGTAAATCGTCGAAATATAGAATTGTTCACGGAAGATCTCCTAAAATTTGATCCATGGCTTTGTGGAAGAGGTATGGTGCCGTTTTAATACCCATGAAAAGCCGTTTCACGACACGAGGTATGTTCCCCATGGCGTCGAAATTGCAGCTATTTTCTGGCTTTCCGTGTCGAGTTCGAGATGAAGGTAGGCTTTATGTAGATCCAAGACGCAAAAATAGCGCCCATTTTTGAGTTTATTGAATAAATCTTCAATACGTGGAATCGGGTGCCGAGAGTCGTGGAGTTGTGGGTTGACCGTCACTTTATAATCGGCGCATATTCTTATTGACTGGTCTGGTTTCGGAACCAAAACAAGAGGTGTTCCCCATTCTGAATAATCGGTTTTTTCGAGGATCCCTTGTATCTCCAAAGAGTCTAACTCGTCCTTTGTCCTGTTGATAATTGAGTACGGCACGGGTCTAGGTTTTATGAAAATAGGTTTTACATTTTCCTTCATTTCGAGAGAACATTTGAGGTTTGGAATACATCCCACTGACGGTCTGAACACATCGGCGTAATTGTTCATCAGTTGTTCTACTTTGATGTTGTTGACGTCTGATGATGTGTTCTCTGCGATGTTTCGCGTAGCAAGGTTTATGTTTAATTTGCAGATCCATTCTCTTCTACACAACGGGGAGAGTTTTCTCTCTACGACGTACAAATTTCCGAATGCTTCTCGGTTCTGATGCTTGATTTTGACTGCAGTGTAGCCGATGGGTTTAAAAATCTCTTTTGTGTATGTTCGGAACACAACGTTGGTCTTCTTGACAGTCCGTTGTAGGTGTAATTTTTCAATGTCCGATTTGGATAATATCGTCATTTGACTCCCAGTATCTAGTTCGAATGACTGAGGTTTCTGATCAACTAACACTTTCACGCAAAAAAGTTGATTCATAAGAACGTCATCGTTCACTTGATTTATTTCATGAATTTCGTCTTCGTTGCTCGGGGTGTAGTTAGCCACGAGGCGAACATTTTTAATTTTCGTTGAAATGCAGACTTTGTCAATGTGGCCCGCTTTACCACAGCTACCACATTTTAAATGTTTTTTAGAACGACATTCACGAGAGTTGTGATTGTTTTTTCCGCAACACAAGCATACATTTTGGAGTCCAAGCTCTATGAGTTTCGATTTTACTGAACGCGGTGGTTTGTATTCCTTATCCTTCGTGACATCGTGACGTTCTTTGAAATGCCGTTGACTGCCTTCCTCCGCCACTTGACTGAGGGATAGCTCCATGGCTCTTGGTTTTTGTCATAATTTTGAAAACAGAAGGGTCATTCGGGTTAGGTGAGTACATCTTATTCTGGCGTTTGGCGGCCTCTATCGCTAACGCGATTTCGATAGCTTTGTCGAGTGTTATGTCGTCACCTTGTTGGAGGATTTGTTCCCGAATTTCATGGTCCTGTAAACCTCGAATGAATTGGGCCTGCAATATAGACAGCACCGGTTTCTTACACGCCTCATTTTGGCATGTCCAATGGGCGGAACGTGAGATGTCCTTGAGAGCCGCGAGGTACTGCGAAATAGATTCCTCCGATTTTTGAATCCGTGAAAGAAATTGATGCCGCTCGGTGTGGATGTTGGAGCGGGGGCAGAGGTGAATTTCAAGAAGCCCGATTAGAACGTTTTATGTTTTTGAGGAAGGTAAATCAGGTGCGGTTAAGCTTGAAAGAAGTTGGTAATACTTTGACCCCAACGCATTTATGAGAATTTTTGCCTTTGTAGCATTTACTTCGGGAGTATCTCCACGAAGGCATTTTAGATCGAAATAGTAGTCTAAACGTTCTTTATACGATTTGAAAGATTCTTTGTCCTCGTCAAACGGCTCAAAAGTTATCGCCGACGTGTATGGGCGTCTGAGGGAAGAACAGGGTTTCCCGGAACAGGAGGCGGCTGACATAGCAACTTAGCGAGCCTCGGACTGAAGCCGTAGGGCTTTTAAGATTGACTGGTTTTGTACCTGGATGTCCAGTAATCCCGGATTGTCTTCGTCGAGAGGCATTTTTTCTCTTTTGTTTTGTAAACTAAGGTCCACGTCACTATCACGAGCACGAAAAATTTACGTTTATCCTCGTCGCCATTTGTTATGTATTAAAAAAATAAAAACATGAAAAGAGAAAGACTGTTATAATAGTATTTGCAATTCATTTTATTCCACGGGCAGCCGGGCTCAGACTGACTCGAAGGGGTGGTGCGGGTGGTCGACAGTAGGAAGACAGGATGGCTGAGTCCGGGCCGGGGTTTACATTCCATTTCGATCATTATAGTATAAAATAAAATATATAACATCTTCACAATTTTAACTGCGGGCTTCTCCAAAGAACAGCACATTGGCGTTTTTGAAATGAACCGTAAAATGAGCCTCTCTGTACTCCGCGAATCAGCGATTTTGGTCTGAAAGCGCATCGAGAAACGACGAATGTGCGCTTTTTCGCAGTTTTAGCCCTATAGAGATTATAGCGCAACCCAAGCTTTTTGCCGCGTTTTTGCCCCAAGTACAGCACATTAGTGCTCTCAGTTTTAACGGCTTGAGAACCGAAAGAAACTATAGGGGATCAGCGTATTTTCTCTTTAGCCGCGGAGTTACCTCCAGAATTTTCCGCGTGAATTTTCTCAATTTGAGCCATCAGAATGGAGCTTTCGTGGGCAGAAGCGAATATTCAACCACAATATAATGCTGATCACCTGTATAACGTGATTCTCCTGGTCGAATGGACTTAAAATCGTCGAAAGGAGCCGAATACCGATTGCCACGAATATTCAGTCAAATTCAGGAGTGGGAAACTCGACTTCATGGTTCGTTTTGGGATTCAGAGCAAAAATGAGGTGGTTGAACACCACTTTGAGGTTTTAGCCATGTTGAAAAAGTGGTTTAAGTTGTGGTGAATTTCCAATTTTTGTTTGTTTCCGAATTACCCAGGTTTTTTACCTGCGAAAAAGACCTTCGTATGAACGAAAAGTTTCATTTTTCCAAACTCGAATTTTCCGATTTTCCAACGTTGTCTAGGCCCCCCTAGGGCCTATTCAGAAAAAAGAAGCACGATTAGTTGGTCCAATGGACCCCTACTACATATTACCAAAAAAATTGGGATCAAAATCAGAATATACTTTGCCGTGTCCTTTCCATAATGTTAGCTGCGAAAAGAAGTCCTTCCATGAATCCTCAATTCTTCCACTCCAACCTTTGTTGTGTTTGGTATTGTGTGACGGAGTTATGATGATCAGATGTAAAATTGGTTTCTGAGGACGCCTAGCGCGAAAAAGTAGGTCACTTGCGAAGGAAAGTAGGAAACAATAGTAAGACGGCTAAAAACAAGTTAAAAGCGACTAATCGTTGATCACTTTGATGTTAAAATTGTTGTGTACTCGACTAGGCTGTCCTGCTCGTTTATGATAGCAATGTATAACGGCTAGAGAAGTAACTAATTTGTCGAAAAACTAACGACAAAATAACAAATAAATTTCGTGATTTCAGCTTTTTAAAATCACAATTTCGCTGGAGATTTGCACTTTCCAGCAAACGTTTCATTAAAAAAACATGGAATTTGTTTTTTTTCGTACACAACTTCACTGATGATCACGCTTTTAAATACCAAATCGAACGACGAAAAAAAATAATTCGTGATTCTGGCTTTTTCAAACCACAATTTCGCTAGAGATTTTCCAACAAAATTTTTCAGATTTGGGTATTGGTAGGTTTCGTTATTTGATACCCCAATTTCGCTGATTTTCACGCTTTTGGAATTATTCCGGCATTTTTGGGATTGTGGATTTTCTCTCTTTCTAAACCTAAATAATTTCGAGGATTTGTATCATTTAAACCCAAATTTCACAGATGTTGGCTATTTAACCAGCCAAATTTCGCAACCTTTCTGAGGTTGTACATCAAGAATAAGAAGTCAGCTCGTACACAATTTTTTCTATGAACTCCACTCGTATCACTTCCATTATCCCGTAGGGATCATGGAAGTAATACAGATAAATTCAAGTTTTTGTACATTCGGCAGGTTGTCGTGAAACGACATGTTTAAATGTATGTTTCCCTTCGTCTGTGAACGTGTTGCCCAAAGACTGAGAACTGAGGTTCATACTACATAAAGTGTCGAGGGGGAAGGGGCTCCAGCAGTGGCGTAATAAGGTGAGCGACCACCCGGGTCGTCACTATGGTAGCAGGGTGGCTAATAAATCATGACCAAACCGTATCTGAGGGGTTAATGTCGTGAATGTTAACTTCTTGGGCGACTATCGTAAGGAAAGCTTAATTGTAGCAGGGGATGGAGGGGGGGGGCAACCGGCATGACCACCACCCCGGCCAAAATGTCAAGCTACGCCCTAGCTTAAAAGTGGGGTTCACATTTCACACTGTTTCACTTTGGTTGTTCAGCCAAAGTGAACACGGCGCATTTATCCAAAGTGATTCATCAAGAGTGAATCATCCCTATACACACATTTTCATCGGTAATGGTCATACGCACTTGTCATTTCACAAGATATAACTTGATGTAGGTCAAGGAATTGTCGAAGAATCTCTTGGATGAAGGGCTGTTCAACCATTATTTGAAAGCACGAAAACGTGTTCACCGTTCACTTTGGGTGTTCATTACGAATGAATAGGGAGCGAAACGCAATCCACACTTGCCACTTTGGATGATTCATCCATGTTGAACAACCAAAGTGACAAGTGTGAATGAGCCTTTAGGGGTGTTCTTTGAGATTCCACTCTTAATTAAATCATATTTTTTGATAATAATTATGTAATAATAAGACGTACTCTTGAACCTTCAAGATAAATTTTGTACCATGCGTGATAGTGAGAATGGGTGGATAATGACATCGAACATGTGTCAGAACGGGCCCATAAATTACAAGTCATTAGGTGTATTCAAATAAATGAAATGCGGAAGAATTAAAGATGGAACCAGGGTCATACATAGCAATAAGGCATTTTTCATTCAATTACCGATAAAAACGAAGTATACGACACTGAGAAATTATCAAGCTATGAACATACTTTATGCGAATAACCTTTTTTTATTATTAATAACATGGTTAAAAAAACATTTCAATTTACAATAACTATAGTAAATAATTAACATTTTACGACGTCTTTATTTGCTGAGCGAACAAAAAAATATAACCCGAGTGAAGTATAGGATGAATGCATATGCCTCAATAATTGCGAATAGAATATTGTTCGATATAAAATGGGTAGGTAATGTTATACTTGTTCTATATGTATAGGACCTTTAGTTTTCAAAGAGCATTCCCTTTAAAAATTAGGATGGGTATAGACTATGTAAAAGGATCCAGAATACCTCGACGTAGTTTCGAATTTTATCCGTCCAGATTACCCTATAATATTCATCTCGCAGGCTTCCAAAAATCTGAGTAAAAAATAGTCACGTCAAGCCGAAAGCAAAGCATGGGCAGTCTGGCCATTCGTTGCTCGCGAATGGTCGATTTTACACTTTTCAGGGCTGGAATCAACTGTTCAGGCATTTTCTGGGTGCGAATTATAGTCAGTTTAGCCGTTTTTGGAACACGAATATGGTCCGTCAAGCCAGAGACGCGAATGATCAGTATATTGGCCATTATGGCGCGCAAATTGCTAGTTTTGCCATTTTTGGCGCGCAAATGGTTGATTTTGCCATTTTGGCGCGCAAATGGTTGATTTAGCCATTTTCAGCGTCAGTTTAGCCATTTTTATGGCGCTTCAAGTCCGTTTGGCTATTTTTTAGAGCGGGAATTTCAGGTTTGGCCATTTTTAGGGTGAGAATATAGCCAGTTTAGCCATTTGCTAGGCGCTAATCGTCAGTTTAACCACTTTGGGGTGCGATTTCAGTGAGTTATAGCTGTTTTTATGGTGGGAATAGCCATAGTTTGGCTATTTTAAAGCAGTCAAGCCAGCCTGTCAAGCCATTTCTAGTAGAGCGAAACACACAATTTTCCAAGCCCTTACCTATTCTATTAGCAAGTCTGATCGGCGGCTGAATCTTTCTATTTTGAGGTTTCTCTACACAGGGAAACCAAATTGCTAATTTGCGGCTAATTACAACTTTTTGAGGTTAGAGCATTTTTGGTGAGCAGTTTGTGGTTGGAGCATTTTGTGGTTAGAGCATTTTGTGGTTTGATCTTTTTAGGGTTACAGGTTTTTGTGGTTCGAGCTTTTATGGATTCAAGATTTTTTGTGCTTCAATCAATTTATTTGTTGTTAGAGTTTCTTGTGGTTAGATTTGTTTGAACTCAAGCACGTCCTTCGCGACCCCCTGCCCTGATGACGACACCTCAGGTTTTGAGGGCTGAAATTTAAATTAAGTTTGTGTGGAGGACCCCACGATACTTCCATGTTCCCGTCGTTCGCTTACAACATGCCTTTCACATTAAACAATTCCGACACGAGTGATTAATCATTAAAACTTACCCATAAAAATTAATTAATTTGCCCTAGCCTGTTCTGAAGTTCTGTTCTCATAAAAAATGCCAAAGTTCTAAAATTTGCTGGAAGGAGCTCTAGGTCTCTCAATATTCATCCCATGTCAACATGTCATCGATTGATGCAATAATAACACACAAAAAAATATGAACACACAAATTCTAACGACGTGACGAATAATGAATTTTGTAGCCTAATATAGTTCTATTTAACAGTAACTATCAATTTGAAATATTCAACACGATCAATGAATGAAATAATGGACACACTTTGATCAATAAGACACTCGCTAAAACTCAAAATAATCGAAGAGAAACGAATCTTCGAATTCATCCTCGTCAAATTGTTTGAAAAATTAATTTAAAAATAACCAAATTGAATTTCGAAAAAATGGCCAGTTCATCGATGGGGAATTTTGTTGTGGTCATTTTAAGCCATCATGAGAGGAAATCGGACTAAAATTCTGGTAGGAGATAGGTTTGGGGCAAAAAAAGAGCTGAAAAGCATTCCAAACCTTAGCAACTGTACCGCTCAACAAATCTTATTCAAATTTTAGCAGCGTCTTCTATAGGAACCTAGATGACGATTTTGAGCGATCGATCATCAAATTTTATAATATTCTCTTGGAATTATAAGGGTCCAACCGTTTTTACTTCGAACACATTTGTTATAGTATCTTCCAAATCGCTCAACCAATTCGTTTTCAAATTTTACTGTGTACATCTAGAGATGAAGACACAACTTTTGAGCCATCACTCGTCCAGATCTGTCGAGAAAAAAGTGGCGACGGACGACAGACGCCATACTGAAAATCGAGATTTAGGCCTTTTCGGGGTCCAGGAACTAGGGTTGCCAGATGACCGGTTTTCGACCGGCCTGGCCGGTTTTGGAAGTCCGAGGCCGGATGCCGGCCGGACCCTCGACCGGCCTTAAGTAAAGCCGGTTTTCGGATTTGCTCATTTTGTAATAATTTTTCCTCATTAAATTATTCGTAAGGGAACTTAGCGACAAGATTTTATTTCTTTAAAACGTCGGGGATGATTTCGTGACTTTCGTGTGACTTGTGCAGGCCGGCACCGCGCTAACTCTCAGCCTAGATAGGGCCTATTGTATTGTCAGTTCCAGCGGTTCAGTCACTGTATTGTTGTGTTGTCGTGGGGGAAAGAGATGGCCAAGCGCGGATCCAGAGAGAGTCAGCTTAAGGAGGGGGCCACATTATGACTCCATTCGGCCCTCGCACCTACCAATACCACACGTCAAACCGTTCCTAGACAGACACAGTTCTCAATCTCCGATAATTGAAACATCGGAAAATTGAGGAAACCCAAACGCCGGAAAAGTGGGGGGGGGGGAGAAACAACATTCAACATTCAATATGTAACGTGAACTATTAGTCTGGCAAAAATATGCCTCCCGCCGAATAAAGTGTACTCAGCGCAGTGATGCAGAGGAAGGTCTTACAAGCCCCATGGCTAACACTGCAATTGTGACCCTCAAAATTGGGTTTTTTAGTGAGTGAAATCATGGAAATTACATTTTTATTGAGTGAAACCAGCTGAAAACGGTTGTTAGTGCGAAAAACCGACGCAAAAAGTCACTGAAGTAGGCCACCTAGAGAAATTGCTTTACTGGCAAACAAATGTTCCGAGATTAGCTGTTCATAAAATTGACAGTCTCCTCATGGAATTAATAATTTCCACACAAAATTGATAATTTCCTCATAAAATTGACAATTTACTGATAAAATTGACAATTTACTGATAAAATTGACAATTAACTCATAAAATTGACAATTTCCTCATAAAATTGACAATTTACTCTTAAAATTGATCATTTCCGCGTACAATCGGCTAGTCATACTAAAAATAACAAGTTTAAAGCCAAAATAACGATCACCAATTACTGTATTAACAATAATCACCAAAAGGGTAATTGCCTATCGAGAAATGGTTGAAATTAATAACTTTTAATTTTTTGGTTCCAAGGACCAAAAATTCCTCAATTTGGGGATAAGTTTTAATTTCTTCGTGAAATTGACAATTACAGTTCCAAACTGAGAATTTCTGCTTCAAATTGACAAAGTTTTAATTAAATTGACAATGCGCCAATAAAAATGTCAATTGCTAATAAAAACGAAAATTTTCTCGTGAAAATAACAATTTCGTCCTACTAACAATTCCACATAAAAAAGACAATTTCCTCATAAAACTGACCATTTCGTCGTAAAATAGATAATATCCCAACAAAATTGATGATTTCCTCGTAAAATTGACAATTTCCTCATAAAATATACAATTTTCGCATAAAATTGACAACTTTCTCACAAAATGGACGATTTCTTCATATAATTGACGATTTCCGTACCAAATTGTCAATTTCATAAAGTAGACAATATCCCTTTGAAATTGATTATTTCCTCGCAAAATTGACAGTTTCCTCATAAAATATACAATTTACCCATAAAAGTGTCTATTTCCTATTTTTTTTTTTTTTTTTTTTTTTTTTAATTGCTTGTGCTTTGTAGCCACTAGCAAAATTTCCTCTTAATATAGGCAATTTCCAAAATGGACAATTTCCTCATAAAACATACAATTTCCTCACGAAATTGACGATTTCCTCATGAAATTGTCAATTTCTTCATAAAATAGACAATTTCCCATAAAATGTATTAGTTCTTCATAAAAGTAACAATTTGCGGAGGGGAAGCATTATGTCCCACGCGTACCACTGCGATTGTAACCATAAAAATTGGGTTTTTTAGTGAGCGAAATCCAGGAAATTACTTTTTTTATTGAGTGAGACCGGCTAAAAACGGTTCTTAGTGCAAAAAATCGGCGCAATCAGTCACTGAAGTAGGCCAACCAGCGAAATTGGTTTACTGGCAAACAAATTTTCCGAGATTAGCTGTTCATCATGTTGACAATCTCCTCATGAACTTGACAATTTCCTCATAAAATTGACAATTTCCTCACAAAACATATAACTTCCTGATAAAATTCACGATTTCCGTCTGGAAATTGGATATTTCCTCATCAAATCGACAATTTTCTCATGAAATTGACAATTTCCTCATAAAATTGACAATTTCTTCATAAAATTGTCAATTTCCTCATAAAAAATATAATTACCTGATAAAATTCATGATTTCCTAATAAAATTGACAATTTCCTCATAAAATAGACAATTTCCTCATAAAATTGGATATTTCCTCACAAAATTGACAATCTCCTCATAAAATTGACAATTTCTTCGTAAAATTGTCAATTTCCTCATACAACATATAATTTCCTAATAAAATTCACGGTTCCCTCATAAAATAGACAATTTCCTCATAAAACATACAATTTCCTCACAAAATTAACTTTTTTCTTATAAAATTGACAATTTCCTCACAAAATGGACAATTTCCTCATAAAATGGACAATTTCCCCGTAAAATTGATAATTTCGAAACGATCTACTGCGAAACTACTGCATTAACAATAATCATAAAAAGGGCAATTGCCCATTGCCCAAAATGCAAAATTGCATTGGGGCAAAATTAATAAGTTCCAAAAGGACGAAAAATAAATAATTTTCTAGTGAAATTGACAATTTCCACGTCAAATTAACAATGCCTGCTTCAAATTGACACGTTTTTAATTAAATTGACTATGCGCTAATAAAATTGACGATTTCGTCCTAAAATTAACGATTCCTAGTTACGATTTTCTCTTGAAATGAGCAATTTCCAATTCGAACTAACAATTGCCTTAAAAAATTGGAAATTCATTCGAAAGGGGCAATTTTCTCATTATATTGATAATTCTTCATACAATATGTCATTTTCTTCATAAAATTGACTATTTCCTTATTGAACTGAAGATGGACTCATCAAATTGATACTTTTTAGACTGAAAATTACCTCATAAAGTCAACCATTATGCTCATAAGGTTAAGATGTCTTATAAAATTGAAAGTTTTCTCATAAAACAGACAATTTCGTTATGAAATTGACAATTTTTTAGTGAAACCGACGAGCTCTTGGTGAAGCATTTCGCATATTTGTTGCCTTTGGCGCGGCCTTTCACGTAAATTTTGCCTTGAATGTGGCGATTCAAGTGAGTATTTGCACGGAATGTTTGCGTTTTGCCCGCCGCCGTGGGGCATTTCGCGCGGTTCACTCATTGTGCCGCGGCCTTTCTAAACAGTTTTTTTTTTTCCTCACAATGTGACGTTTCGCTTATAAGTTTGCCCTTGGCGTCACCTTTCTCATAAATTTTGCCCTTGAAGTGGTGGCGTTCAACGTCAATTTTCTTCTGTGAGACCATTCGCGAGAGTTTTCCCCTTGAGTAAATCAGTATTTCGCATCTCTCGAGACCCTCGGACCTAAGAGAAAATGACCCTAAAATTAAGGTGAGGAGGTTTTGATGATTTTTTTTTTTTCGCAAGTGACCTCGACTCCAAGGGAGGGGCCATGGCCGCCACTGGAGATGGCCCGGAGTTGAATAGTTCCTGGTCGCCGCGGTGTCTTGGTGGTCTAAGAGCCGTACCGGAGATACGGTGTCCGCCGGGTTCGATTCCCGCTCCGTGGCAGGTTCTTTTTCTCACATTAACGTATTTAATTAAGAGAAAACGTATGGAAATTTACTGTCTCGAGGCAGATTTTTTGGGGAATCGAAAACGCTATTAGGCCCTCCTCAAATTGAACCTGTGAACATACACATACTGGTTCACACATTCACAGTCAATTATTTTTTGTCCGCGCATGGGAGTGGCCTGGGTTCAATTTACAGTGGGTCTCCCGGTATATATTTATGTAATACACGACTTGTATATATATGTATTGGCCGGTTTTCGAGCTTTTCAAATCTGGCAACCCTACCAGGAACACGAATCTGTTGTCAGCTAAATTTTTTTTTTTCTATTACCAAACTTCCTTCCCTACGGGAACATGGAAGTAAAAAGCTGCCTGGAGCTTTATTTACGATTCGGTGTGTTGATATTTGATAAACGAAGGCTGTATTGAATGTGAATTTTATTTGTAAGTTATTATAGTACAATTTTTCACAGCCCTCTTTTCCCTTTCTTACAATGTTCGAAACATTTACGTAGTAAACATTATGCATGTATTGCTGTTTCGCGTTCTATTCAATAACTCACGTTTTGCGGTCAAGCTAGAGAGCGTACACGTTGAACACGCTAAGTTCTTGATATTCTTAAGATTTGTTATACGACGTTGTTTCCCCAGAACCACCAACAGACAATAATGTTAACTTTTTTTATTTTCCCCGCATTGATTTTCCCTGCTAAAGAGGGGCGGCGCTATATTATTATTCACGCTACCAACGTCGTCTGTATTTATGAAAAGAAAGTCGGATTTCGGGTGAATGCCCCGTACTTTTAATCTTCACGAAACCCCTCGCCCCTCACCTTCAGTATTCCATTAACCATCAGTTTTATACACTGTGTTTTTTCCGTTTGAAAATCCTTTTTTAATAATTCTTTTCCCGCTGTGGGTGGAGCTAGGGGGAGTTTTAACATCCTCTCGAGGAAGTTATTTTGGGCCTTTCGGGGTCTTATAATTTTCAGCACTAAGCAGGGGCGCTGAGTTAGATACAAATAATTAAAGTGTGGATCACTCGACGCAATTTGTTAAGCAATACCTATGCGTGCATGCCAGGAGGATTATTCTGCAACTTTTCCGAATTTCCTGTCGGAAAGTCGTGTGATTTCATTCATCTTCTTTAGAAATCAATGAAATCAGATGATTTATTTTCGATAGAAAATCCGATGCGGAAAAGCTACTGAAAAGCCCCCCTGAGGGAGTAGGGGCCTATTTTCTCTAACAAAAACTCAATATGTTTTTCCCAGCAATACATGTCTGTTTCATTATTTTTTTCGAACATATCAACGAAATTTACATATTGCTACGAATTGCTTTTTACGTATCTTTTTTCGTCCCTTGAGGAAAGTATTTCCTTGACTCGAATCAAAACAGATGATTCACAAAATAAAATGACTGATTTGCAGTCCCTCAAGGGAATATTTTTCTCATTTTTAAAATGGTCTAAAAAATTAACAATTTTGAAAAAAATTGACAGATTATGTTCCCTGCCTCAAATCGTCTGTTTGTGATCAAATTGAACATATTTTTGAACCAAAAACTTACTTGTATAAAACAGGCCTTAGAGAATAGGCCCCCTCTGGAACATTTAGGTTTTTATAAAACTTGCATGCAATAATGTTTCAAAAGTTCGCATATCGTGATCCAGGCTTAAATTTTGCGATTATTCGAGGATCTAAATTGAAAAACAGTATTTCTCTAACTTCTATTTTCCAGCCGGCCTTTGGAGCGGCTCATCAGTATTTCAATAGACAAAATACCTCCTATTTCTTCGACAAATGAAAGTAAATGAAAATTGACAATTTAGACTGGTTTGTTCAGAATGACCTTGGACGTTTCAATGATCGCCATTTCCTTTTTTCGAACGTTAACTGGAAGAAAGTTCTGGTAGTCTGTTAAAATAGGCGAAGAAAAATCGTTGAATAAATGCTATAAACTTCTCCTCTTTCCCTCCTTACGTCTGTAAATCAAAACTCACCATTTTGATTGGAAGCGCGTAACGCGAAAATAAGTAGTAAATTGTAAATTTAGGCCCAAATTCACAGTCGTCCCTTGAGGAAAGTATTTCCTTGACTCGAATCAAAACAGATCATTCACAAAATAAAATGACTGATTTGCAGTCCCTCAAGGGAATATTTTTCTCAAGGGACGACTATTAATTTGGGCCTTAGTCGTTAACGAGAAACCAGAACGACGTCGACGTCGCTGTATGAAATAAACTCTAGAACTATACAGAGGGCCCTATAACTATGAAAAAACCAAGAATCTCTAATAGGCTTACAAAAAAAATATGCCGGAAGAAGATTTTTTAAATCTTTTTCTAAGTTAAAATTTGCTGTTTTTTGGAATTACGAAAAACTGTGCAAGGAAAGGACGGTGGGTTTTTTATTTAATTTTTTCACTTAGTTTATATTACCCGCAAGGTCGCCCGGCTACTTCTTCATGGTAGACCGGAAGTAGCTGAAGAGGTACCTAAGAAGCGGTGTCAATTTTTTTCGAATAAGACGATTTCTTGGTAATTCAAAATTGTATTTTTTGGCACATAAGTACAGACCAAATTCGAAGATAGCTTTATTATTTTTACGAATGTTTGAGGGGGGGGGGGCTGAAGCAAAGCGCTTAGGGAGAGCTAAGTATGTAAAAGTAAGAGAATGCAAGGAATGGGAACTTGTTACTTCTTCTCTATGTAAGTGGCCTTTCTACAGCTGAAAAAAGAAATATGTTAGCAGGGAAAATCAGCCTCGAGGGATAGAAATGTGGGAAACTCGGTCAGTCCGAAAGTGATTTGAAGGAGCGGGGGTTTTGACGCTTTCATAGTCACTTCGATCGCGTGTGCTGGCTGTAGTTGTTTCGAACGTGTCCTCTAGGCAAGATAGGGAACCACATTCGCGGCACATGATAATGAATGTCAACGAGCCACTCCTATCTTCTTCTTTATTTTTCTGTTTCGACTCCATCGAGTAAATTGAACGCTTGTTTAAAACATAATGATAAAAATCAGTCATGTTCGGATTTTCCAGTGAATAATTTTAAATACCCTTTAGGGTGGGGCGGGTGGCCCGGTGGCCGGCTTCTTGAGTTGTGAACAACACCCGTCGAGAGGTGGCTCGATCAATTTTCGTCAGATTCGAACAGCCTTGAGTTTTCAGACTTGTATTATTGACATTTTCTCACATTTTTTGTTTCGTCTAACAACGCAATTTAATATGACAGTCGTTTCATACATTCGTCCGGGCGAATGATTCATACGGCAGTAGAGGTCAGTTTGTGAAGGGTGAGATTGTTCGAACGTTGAGTGGTGCAATGTCTCGGTGTCGGTAATCTGAAGATTTTCCCGTGTGTGATTCCTTAGTCGAAAAATAAAAACAATACCGCGAGAATGGCAGCAACTTTACTAGCCGTCATCGCCCTCATTCTGTGGTTCCTTCTCCGAGTTCTCAATATCAACTCGCAGTGCTATAAACCCAAGATTTTCTGTCAGGACACGGATTACTTGACGATACTTTTGAAAATGGTGCCTACATTGGACAGTCCGTAAGTTCTTCGCAGTATCCCCCCCCCCCCCAAGCAGCGGGCCTCATTTTGATATTTGTCTCCACGATGACACAGGTACATACCCACCCGATTGTGGGGGTTTAACGGCCACTTCCAGACAATCATACACAGCGTAGTCGGCCGCGTTAAATGCCCCTGGCCCATCGGGGAACGCTGTGAAATCAAACTGCAAGATGGGAGTACCATAACATTTGACATATATCAAGCGTTTTATAAAATCAGAGGTCAGCCACGCCCTTCCTTCTAGTACGAGAGCCCTTAATTTAATTAACTATCAATCTATTAAATGCAGGGAATTTAACAATTATGATTGTTCCTGGGATCGGTAACTCATCCGAGACGGTCTACATTAGAACTTTCGTCCATTACGCACAGTACCACGGTTACCGGTGCGTCGTTCTCAATCATATGGGTGCTTTAAAGTCGGTGCCGTTGACAGCACCAAGGGTTTTTTCATACGGTAGAATGACAAACTCCCCTCCCCTCTCTCGCTCACGGCAATTCAGGTTCTAATAGTTTATTTTTCAGGTCACACAGACGATTTAAGGGCAGTTCTGAAACATTTGACCCAGCGCTACCCAACCACGAAAATACTTTGCGTCGGTTACAGCATGGGTGGTAATTTGGTGACGAAATATCTCGGGGAATGTCAGCCAGAAGATCCCAAGAGTGTTATTGGTGGCGTGTCCATATGCCAGGGATACGACATTATTCAGTAGGTTCTGACAAAGAATCCTGAAAGATTGTAATATTAACTATTTGTTGGGTTTGCAGTGGGACTAAGCATTTGCTCCAGTGGCAAAACCTTCGACGAATTTATTTGTACCTGATCACCGAAGCGGTTAAAGGAATTATTCTTAGGCATAGAGAGATACTTCTGTCGGAACAAGCGAAAGATCGCTACGGACTCGTGGAAAAGTCTGTATTCGCGGCTGCCACCTTGCCTGAACTCGACGACGCTTATACTATGTAAGTGGAACGCACATGGCTAAATTAAACGACGTCACTGAATTTATGTCATCTTGTGTTTTAGCAAAGTTCATAAATTTGTGAGCGTACCTGAATTCTACAAGTGGAGCAGCTCGATTAATTATATTCATAATATTAAAGTTCCTATGATATTTATAAATGCCTTGGATGATCCTCTAGTCCCCGAAGTACTTCTTACCCCGATCAGGGATGTAGCAAGTAAGACTGTGCGTCTAGGCGATCTGTCCATTCATTTAACAGCTAATCTGCCTATTCATTAGACGCGCGACCGAAAACAGCCTACGTGGAGTTGACTCATGGTGGTCATTTGGGATTTTTCGAAGGAGGTGTCCTTTATCCAAATACAATCACGTGGCTCGATAGGACTCTCATCAGTTCCATCGCTGCCATTGAAGAAGCGGCTACCGTTACCGCGTGATGATGAAACATGCAAAACTATAATGTATTGTTATTCATAGAGAAATCAAAATGAAGCGACCGACTTAATTTCTATTACTGTATTTTTTTCAAATTGTCTTTTTGTCGCTGCGTTATTTGATTTTATCGTGTCTTAAGAGGCGCTTTAATCTGTCGATTACTGCCGAATATTTAAGTGAGGAGGTTGAACAGTCCAAAAGCTACACAAAGTGATCTTATTTTCTCCTTTTGTACCTTGTCCTGAATTTGTGTGTGTGTGTGTAAAGCGTCTGGACGTTCTTTATAAACAAATGTGATGTGAACACACATTCAGTGTGGTCTAAAGTCGAGAAGAAGATGAAGCTTTTCAGTCGTTCAAAATTATGGTTTGCACTATCCAATGACCTTTTAGATTCCTCTAGTGTAATGTTAAATTATTTATTATTTATTTTTGCCATTCCTCAAAAGACTTTGGGCGAATTTGAAGCATTTATTTACTGTCTATTATACGCGGTTCGTATTTTTTGGTGTACTACACCGTTGGATGTTATCGCCCAGATACCGATTGACAAATAAACGAGAATGTGATAAGTTTGTTGACGAAAGAGATTAAATGTACTCCTGATGGAAAATGAATAAAATTTAATTATTGTTTTTTTAAAGCACTTGGTCCCTCATTTTGGCCGACAACACTTTTCTTGACGGATCGATTAAATGTTTATTGTTTGCTTTGGAAGCCTCCTCTATTAGCGTTTTCCACTTAAATAAAATTCTTTTCTGGAGCAGTTCATTTCCACCCGTCTTCACCCTTAACATGTTTTAATTCAGGGAGGACGGGTGGAAATGAATTGCTCCACCCCTGATTTTTGTGCAGTTGGAAAACGCTATGTAACTTGATAATGCATATTTTTTGAAAGAGGGAAAAATGCAGGCTAATTTATTTGAATTTGCGGTGCAAATCTGATTGCGACCACAGCTCCAACAGGTTTGATGTTGATCTTTCAAATGTTTGGGAGCAGAAGCCGGCACGCCGATAGTCTTCTGTCAACTGGAGTCCTTGCTTCTTAAATTCATTTCTTGTAAAAACAGTCTACTATTGTAGTTGATAGATAAATTGAATAACTCGCGTTTTGTCACGTTTTCTGTTTGTAAAATTCGGCCCAAAGGCTTGGACTTCGTTCTTCACAGGTAGCGAATCAGGACCAACGTCATGCTGGAGAGTTGAATAATACATTTTTTCTTGCGTTGGCTCATATTTTAATAGTAGGTATTCTACGTCAATTACACCTGTTTCTGATAATTAGGGCATGTTTATCTGAAGATTAATGGTTGCATGTATGTATAGGTAAGGTGAGGTTTTGGATGGATGAGCGGGGTCGACTTGCATGTCTTACGCATTTTCCAGGAAATCTCTTTCAGTCACATAAATTTCTCTTTATAATAACACGTTTGATTTTTGACGGGAAGTACATGCAGCGTGGTGAAACTTAATCGGCGTTGTCTTTAATAATAGTTGTGAGCGAGGAAAAGGGGGGAATTGCATTATATGCGTTCTATGCAATTGCACGGTAACACCTACGTCGTTCCGCAGCGTCAGGTTGATGGAAGTGGCTTATTAAGTGTTATATTAGTAAGTATATAAGATACAATATACCTAAATATAGCAATTATTCAGCGCGATAGTAAAACAAAGGGAGGAACTTGAAGCGGGTGTCCCGCTAAAAGTGAGGAGGAAATCGGCTATGCTATTATAAATGATTTCACATTTTTTTCAATTTTTTTCTCTTTTATTTGATCGCACGAAACTAACGATAGGCTAAACAAACGCGAGGACAAGCCGAATCGTATTTCATCTGGATTCAATCGCTAAGGGAACGCATGGCGAGAGGGAAAGGGTTACGTCATCGCTAATATGCAGAATATAGGCCATTATGTTGCAGAATTTGGGGTAACTTAAAAGAATAAAAAATTCAACTCAAGAGTTCATGTTTAGTGGAGCTTGGAGCTAGTCGTGGGCTTGTTCTGGTAACTCTTTAGTGTTCATAATTCCTACATTAGGTCATTCCACGCAGGGGTGGGTAGAAAAGGATGCCTTAAAACAGAACTGGTATAGAAAAGGGCACGAAGCTAAGGAAAAACATACCGAAGTTTGAAGGATTAAAAAAACCAGAATGAGTTTACGATGAATACGCCTTCAAAAAATAGGTATCGTTCGCACTTTGCACCTTTCACAACAGTGGCAATAATTATATCGAATGCGTATACTATGCTTTGCTCTGATTTCTGGCAGAGATAGAGCGCGAGTGCGAGAGTAACTGCTGGGTAACTGGAGAGTGTGATCGGTCGAATGGAGAATCCTGTTCTTGTCAATTTCTTCTTAACGGATAGCCAAGGTTTGGTTCTGCAGTTGTAGTTTCATCCACGTGATTTTTTCGAAAAAAGTACCCTTGTTGTTTCGTATCCTGCCGTATTTACCGTTACTATATTACCATGACTATGAGGGCTAGTATGACGGCTACATCAACAGCAACAAGTGGCAGCAACCGCCAATATTTTCAATATTATGCTTTGGAAGACAAAAAGAAAAACAAAAGATGTTGGTTGACAATGAACGCTTTTTCAAAACGATGCGTTTGAGTATGCTGAGGGTATAAAGGCTGCTTCACAGCACGCTGTGGCAGCTAAGACTTTAATTGAGCCATAGCCAATTCATCAAAGAGCAACGCGCTTAGGGAGTCATCATTTCATTGGATACATCGAATAGAGAAGCAAGCCTGAGCTTTGATTGCTCTCATGTGAAGGCGGCTTTAGTTCGACAAGTTCCGAGTTAAGTTTCGACAGGTCGGCTGTCTCTACACGAACTTTACGCGAGTAAGCATCCCACGAATTTCGTAATTTATCCGAAAATTGCAAAATACGACACTGAATTTCCGTCAATGCGGAGCAATACATATAATAATGCATGCATAAAGTTGTGACGTAGGAGCCAACACATTGTCAGTCTTCCCTCGTTGAGGTGCGCCGAAAACGAGCCGGTTTCGGCTGCTCACCATCTTCAGCGTAAGGAAGTACACTGAAACTAAAGTTTCAGTTGAAGATGCCGAACAGCCGAAACCGGTTCGTTTTCGACGCGCACCTGAGCCTTTAAAAACCAGGATAGTTGCAGAAACAAGGCGAGTAAGTGTATGCCGAGTAGTAGGCGAGGGGCGCGATTGGAGGGGGGTCGAGGAATCATCACTCCCCTTTAAAGATACGAGTAATGACGACGATAAGGAAGAGTAATATTGAAGTTCAATTAAAGTCGTCTAAAATATTGAAAAAAACCCTCATTTGAAGGAAATTCAATTATAATTTTCTTTTTTTCGGCTAATTCGCTTTAGTATGACGATCTGAGACGCTAGAGACAAAAGTTTTCCAAAAAACGTGTAGCAAAAAAGTTTTTTTTTTTTTTGGTCGGAACTTACTCGTTCCGAGAACGTACGAGCATAATATCTTACTAACGGTTACAGTTGACAAAAAAAAAACTATGAGATTACAAAACGTAGAAAATGTTGTGGACTTTAATTCCAACCAACGAAAACCAGCCCCTTACGAGATATAGACAAAAAAACAAAAATCTTTGATTCTCCCCCGCCACCCATAGGGTCAAGGACTTCCAGCAGTGTGATATGGTTCTCTTGGCCCAGCAAACAATCATAGTCACGTAAGGCTACGGTTACTATGCATGCGATTTCTGACGAAAATGTGTTCTGACGAATTCGCTTGAACAAACAAACATCTGCTTTTCAATGAAAGTGGTTACTGTGGGAGAGAAATCCTCGTCAGAATTCGTACGGGGAACAAACTCGTCAGAACAAATATTCGTCAGAAATCACATGCACTATAACCGAAGCCTAACATAGTTCGTTAGTTTTTGTACGTATTGATGCTCCTTCCCCCCCTTTTTTTTGCATTCGTTAATTAGACTAGTGAAATAGTCAATTTGGGGGGAAAAAATTAGCGGCATCACGATACAAGATTTCTTTTTTTTTTTTTTAATCGAACTAATGATTATTCGAAGAGATTCCTTGTCTGTCTTCTCAAGTCTTTACTCTTTCTTTCAATCATTAATGAGAACAGAAACAGAGGAAGGAAAATAATGAGGATGTGTGCGATGACCATTCAGTCAGGGGGGGTATGGGGGGATATACCCCCCCTCCCGAAATCCCAGTTTTCACAATTCACCTAGATTTCAGAACCTGCTTCTACGTCGTAAAACGTCGGGGTTTCGGTACCAAACAATGTGGTAAAATCGTCAGACGAAAACATTAGTCACTGTGAAAAGGCTTGCCCACACAATGTGACGTGTTCATGGAGGACAAATAGATACCAATATTAATTAACTTCCGGCATTGCCTAGATACCGCATTATAAAGCGGTCCATACACTTACAATAAATATTGCGCAATATAGGGGTTTGTACAATAAACTTGAACGAGTACGGGTAGTATTGATGGGTAGCACAATATACAGGGTGGAAGGGGATAAGTGTGGCAAAAAAAATTGGGCGAAAATAGACCTCATATGCGACCGAAATCACCCTACACACCATGGTCCGAAAATAAAAACTTCGAGTTATGATTTTTCTAACGATTTTGAAGGCTTTTCAGTGCTTTGAGTGTGCGTGAGGTTTTAGTGCTCTTAATCACGTTAAAATTGTAACGGTCCAGCTTATCCTAAGCCCTCAATTCGCCCAAAATATCAAAATTAATAAATTAGTAACCCTCCCCTTCGTCCCATCATAAATTCCCAACCCCCCAAGAACCCCCCAATTCCCCGCCATCTCCAACTGTGCGAATTGAGGGCAAAGGAAATTCGGCGGCGTGAGAACCTGCAGCGGTCAGCAGACCCAAAAATATATAAGCGGGTGCAGCTATGGACTCGCTCTCGTTTCGCTCGCTTCGGCCAGGCTCGTCAACTTGTCACCACTCGCTCGTCGCTCGGTCCAAGTCTCCCACGCTGCTGCCCCCCCCCCCCAGTCGTCCTCCAAGTCACCCCATCCTGTGCCTAGTCTCCCGCGGTCCAGGAATTGTGAATAAATGTACAGATATTAAGTATAGTCGTGTCGTAAAATAAACCTAGTTAAGTCTTCGCGTCCGTCATTCAAGTCGTGTCCCTTCCCAGTCACCCTATTCCCCGATTTCACTTCCTGTACGGGCCTAACGAGCCACCCTCGTTTCCACCCGTCACAAAATCACAAAACTTGTTCAAATTTTTCAGGTCAAAACAAGCGATTTTGAAGAGAAAAATGATTACTTTTTCTAAGAAATCGTTATTTCTGAAGAAATATCACTAAACAACTAAGAAAACGCTCATGACTATCTGATACTTTTTTTGTTTTTTTGTTTTTCTGAATCACACATTGTCCGTACACTCAGATTTAGTGTGGGCAAACAGGGACTTAATTTATTTGGCACATGTTGCCAGTCATGTGCCAAAATGAGTCCCCGCCCCCCCGAAATGTTTCCCAGGATCCGCCACTGCATTCAGTACTCCTCTCCTTCGCCAATTCAGGAACTATTTACAACCAATTTGCAGTCTTCTTTATTGGTCGTATGCATTTCGCGCACAAACAGTGACCCCTCCTCAGCAATTGACTCCTTGTACTGCAAATGACACAACATGCAATGAGTTGTATGTATCATTTGCAGTGCAAGGATTCAATTGCTGAGGAGGGGTCACTCCGTCACTGTTTGTGCTCGAAATGCATACGACCAATAAAGAATACTGCAAAATGATTGTGATTAGTTCTTGAATTAGAGAAGGATAGGCGAATTTACAGAGGGACAACCGTTTGAAGAAGGAAGTGGATTCAGTCATGCCTTTCAGTTCCGTAAAAAAGCAGCCCCTTACTATCACTATTACTAACTAGTGCGGGATAAATTTGAGTATTACCCTCCTCCCTTCCATAACCCTTTAGAAAAAGTACATATCCAGCCCCGGAAGCTTCTACAGCGTTTTCTGGCGTCTAATTGAAACTGTTACAATCTTGAACGGGTATTTAACCTCAGGTACCTACCTCAGTAAAATACTGGGCACAATCGTTTTCGCTGACTATCTTTTCTTCTACTGGCGCCAAGTGAATGTTTTTCTTCTCTTACCAAGCTTCTTCTTATTTCTCGTCATAGAAATCATACAAATATTTATTTTTACTCTTAGTACAAGTCACTTAAGTCGCTGCTTTTTGGAGTAATGCTCAATTCTTTCTTCTAAACTGTCTGAAATCCAAGAAATAGGTCAATTTTGATTTGATTTTTATCGGAATCTTTTTTCCGACTGGGCTTACTGCATAATTGGCGATGGAAAAGTGGTTTGTACACTTTCGATTCTTTTCTTACTAATCCTGAACACTGACCAAAAACAGGTGTCTTCGACAATTTTTCAATTTCCTTGATCATACATCTAATTTGCACGGCTCTGCCACAGAAGAAAGGGGAGGGGGGTTTGAATATATCATTTGGACAGTTTCTCCGATTTACTGACTTGATTTGTTGTTCGGCCCACATTGTTTGCAGATGCTCGATTAGAAGTCGTGTTTCGTCTTGCTCAGTGAGCCACTCGTTAGACTCGTAACCACAGTTGAACAAGTTCAGAGGCACAGGACTAGCAATAGTATATTGAGGCTTTCTGAATAATACGAGTCAAAATAAGCACTGCTACTCTTACTCCCTCAATTAATATTTACCTGGGCTGATTTTCCACATCCAGTAGCCGTTTAACAATATCTGGAGTTTCTAAATCCTGACCGACGAGTAGAAGAATAGAAACGATACACCTGACTTGGTGCCACAAGAACGCTTTACCTGTCAATTTGAACAGGTAGATAGCGTAAGGGTCGTTTTCGACAGTTGAATTGTCGAATGGTTCTATCGAAACTTTGTCAACAGTCCTCATGAAATTTGTTACTCCGTTGCCTACATCCATTTTACACAGATTTCTGAAATCATGGCTTCCTATGAGGTAACTGGCAGCTTCACGAATAGTCTGCAAAAGTGCGAAGAAAGTTATGGCATCAAGTGGTTGGGTAAACGGGGTTAAGGCATCTCACCTCAATGTTCAGATTGGTTTTCGGGAAAAAATATAAATAGGTGCGTGAGAGGCAATTAAATCTGGCACTCAAATCTATTTCGACAGGTCTCCAAGCCACTGCCCGGATTTCGGCCGGAAGGAGTCGATTCAACATCTGACAGTAGTTGAGGGGATTTTCTGTCTTGCTGGCTCTGACCGTGATGGAAATCACCTTAAAATCATCCGTTGTCTATATTTCCGAGCTTTTAACCAGAGGAAGACGACTAACCTGACCAAATGAACTAACTCCTTTGTCTGTACGACCACACCGGTGATAATTACTGGTCTCACGGCTCTGAATCAATCGACATCGAAGAAGAGCGTTGAACAGGTGGTTTTCTATTGTTTGACTCGAGTCTTCTTGTATTGCGTAGCCTTGGTAGTCCCAACCAAGGTAGAGAAGTCGCAAGAAGATGTGAAGTTTAGGGAACCTGAGAAGAATACTTTGTCATTGCGGCGTGGCGGGTACTTGGGCGCGTGTGAAAGTGGCTCACTCATCAAAATTAAACACTTTTTCTTTGGCCTTTGGAGTTTTTGCGTTCTCAGATTCACCATTTTTCTTGGCTATGAGGTTCTTAAGCTGAATGTTGTGGGCTTGAAGCTGAATGATCTTCAAGATCAATTCCTTAGAAAGAAGACAGAAATATGATCGGTGATCTCTGATTTCTGTAGGGGCTTACTTCTTGGCTCAACTTCAGTAGTTCGTCTCTCGCTAAAATCTTATTTTTTTGTTGCTTATGCTTGCCATCTGTAAATTCACCATCACTCATTTTTCAAACGATGAATACAATTTCACAAGAGCCGCGATCGTGAATTTCGTGATAATGATAGAGTTTAGAAACCTTCACAACCAGCCTGGCAGGCTTCACAACCAATTCTTCTTGTCAAGGAATAAATCCGTGATTCCAAGTTTTAATTGTATCTTTTAACAGTTAAGACTTGAAAAATCCTTCAAATGTCTGATAATCGGTAATAGTCCATGGTAAGCACTTTTTGTATGATTACGTGGTACAGTCGTTACAATTTTAATAAGTATCCTTTTTCTTTTGCACCCTCTTTGCGAAAAGACCTTAAAATGGGCAGCTTAGACAAAGCCTTTTTGACAGGATTCTTTTGTCGCCTTTGTGCGAAAATCAATAAGGTGGTTGTCCACGCATTCGGAGAGCAAGGCATGGAAATCAATTTAGCGAATCAGCTTTCCAGTTGTCTCGGTATAGATGTGAGTACTTGGGCTCACGCCTCTTTTAGTCCGGGTAAGTTTTACAGCTAATGTGTTGCATCCAGGTGTATCTCTCTGACAATCTGCCGAAAACTGTGTGCCCTAGTTGTATTGGTAAACTCAAAGAGTATTACGAGTGGCGTCAACTCGTCCTGAAAGCCCAAGTCAGATTACCCAAAGGAAAGAGTCAGGTAAAACGCTTTAGACTAGTTATTAGCCTTTCAAACGGGTTTCATTGCAGGGTCCTGCAAAAATAACGTGCGTGAAAACACGCTATCTTCGGGCCTTCGCTCTAACGCATGGCGAGGATACGAACATTGTTAGTCATTAAGGATCCTGACAGACGAGGCCACTTGAGTGGCGTGACCCGGTCACTAATATAAGTTTGACGACTTCAAGGGGAAAATGTGAGGCGTCCCACCCATGTCGCGCCACTCAAGTGGCCTCGTGTGTCAGGGGCCTTAGGGCTCTTTCCAATTGAGATTCCGGTATCCGATTCCCGAATCGAGGGTACTAAAAATACAATAGGGTGAACGCGCTCATCCAAACTTAAGATTCTGGTATCGAACAATAAAAGTATGTGAAGGAGCGCCTTGACTGTTGTGTATTTTTAGTATCCTCGATATGGGAATCGAATACCGGAATCTCAAGTGTGAAAACGGCCTTACTGGTAGAAAGTACGACTGCACGAGGAAAAGTGTGGGGCTGGGCAGGTTGAAGTACCTTGATGGGTAGATGGACTAGAGGGAGAGTGACTGCTTGTTAGGGTGTCCAGCTTGGAGCAGCTCTTCAAACGGACCTAGTGATTTTAGAGCTATTTGACACTTCCAAGAGCTCATCTTTGCGTTACGATTGCAGTGAAAAAACTAGAGCTCTCATGTACTTTTGGTTCTCAGCTAATTGAGGTTTCCGGTCTTCGTCGTTGTTATAGGGGGACATTGGTATTATTTCACGTACGTCTTTGGATTCCTTGGAGTTCTGCGAACCTAGGCCTTGGAAACAGCTGGCGTGTGGTGTATTTGAGAGTTGTAGCGCAGGCAAACCAAGCCTTTCCTAGCTTCGCTATCATGTCTAGTTTGAAAATTTTCACATCAATGCGAGGGCTGAAACAGCTATTTGCGTGTGATCGTATTTAACTAACCAATCTGACAACCAGGATGTGGCATGGAAATGAGCTAAGCACAGCCGAATTCAATTGAATTGGGAATGTCTTCCTCGACGGACGCAGGGGGCAGGGTCATTTCTGTGTGAATGGATGCTTCATTTTCGGTGATGACGGTCTGGACCAGTGTTAGGGCTTTTACGGTATAAAGATAAGCGAAACTGGAGTTCGATGAAGAGTGGTTGCTTCGTTTGACAGAGTGAATATCTAGCGTGTAATGGCCTAATGGGAGATTCCATCATGCATGGGTTAAGCAGTGGACAATTTCTAGAACTTACAGCCAGGAATTTTTTTTTTTTTTCAAATTAAACGGGGAGGGAAGCCCAGAAGTAACTATCTCCTACCAAAACTCGACCTATAAGATCTATTGTGGTGTCCCCTCAGGTTGCCCTGCCAAGAAAGACGCTAGTTTTCAAGCGTCCTCCACCACCACTCCTTAACGAAGTTGAGGATATTTTCCGTAGCCATCCTGGAGATGTCCTCCGTTTGAAGCACATCATTTCCAAGATGGTGAAAGCGTAACCGCCCCAGAGCGTCGCACTCACACAGTACGTGCTCTGCTGTTTCCACGGCCAAGTCGCAAAATCTGCAAATGTCCGTGTCAGACTTCTCCATTAGTCTGAGTGTATATCGAAGGGCACAATGTCCCGTTAGCAGTCCCACCAAGATCCTAAGGTCTCCCCGGCTCAGAGAGATCAGGCCCTTCTCCGATCGTCCCTTTGGAGTGACAAAGAGCTTGGCCTGCCTGAGACCTGGTTGTCTAAACCAGTGTTCACGATGCCTCTCGTCCAACCACGCCTGCACCTGCCTCTTCGTGAAGGACTTCGTGACCCCGTGACTTGGCTCCGGCCCACGTAAGGCATCTCTGATCCTTTCTTCGCGAGTTGATCAGCCATTTCATTCCCCTCAAACCCCTTGTGACCCGGCATCCACATCAAAGTAAGGCTGTTTGCCGTTGCCACAGGCCTGAGGGCTTCAAGACATCCCCAGACTAGCTTCGAATTCACGACACTTGAGCCTAGGGCTTTAAGAGCCGCCTGGCTGTCAGACAGGATGAAGATCTTCGCTTTCCGAAGACCCCTCTCACTAATCTTCCGCGCACAGGCTTCTATAGCATAGATCTCCGCCTGAAAGATGGTGGCGGTCGTCCCAAGGGACTCCCAATGCTGAAGCCTGGGGCCAAAGGCCCCAATGCCAGCACCCCCATCCTTCACAGATCCATCAGTATACCATACTTGCGTGCCGGGCTTAAACCTCGGCAAACCCTTATCCCAAAGGTCGCGGTTACCTATATCAACCTTAAAGGGTTTTTCAAAATCCATCCTCCGTGAGACTGAGGATCCGTATCGACTTCAGCCGCCTCACTACATGCAACTTCCTCCAGAACACGCAAGTGCCCAACCTGGACACCCCGCTTCACGTGCTCCGCCCGCAGCAGTCTCTACATCCAGGACTTACTGCCGTTCATTAGTTAATGAGTCCCCTGTTTTTCACACACGAATTTTTCGGAGCAGATATTGAAAAGCGTACAAGCCTCCCTAATGAAACCACCGTTTTGAAAGGCTCGTTAGCGTATTTATTAAACGAGGATAACAAAAAGTCCCTACGATTTATTTCAGAGTGACGGAAGCGAAGAGGGCCTCGACTGTTTTAATTGACTCATTTTTATTTATTTGTTAACGGAAGTTTATTAGTCTCTGGCATTGAAAAAAATGCTATTTTCCGCATTCAACTAGTCCATCATTTTGATGAAGAAAAGGAAGAAATCTATATTTATGTAGTGGCAATTGGAGCTAATTATTATGTGCAATTTTGAAGGATTGTTAATTTATACCCCCCCCCCAATCTTGAATCTCTCGGATATATGGATATTTAGTCCCGGATTTGTATGAGAAAGGGCGTTATGCGCAGAGTACAAAATTTGTGGAATCACGTATTAAAAACATTCCACTAGACTGCTAATTCGTTATTTTTATTGGTATTTTCTTCCTATGGTTCCTATTGAATAAACTGGTTCGAAATTAGAAAATGAAATAGTTTATTAGATGATCGTTTCCAACGAACGTGCTCTACCATATTATCAAAATAATCCCTCAGTTGGGAGGGTTCAATCCTCTTCTCCGTTTTCGTTTCCTTCGTCTTCGTTGTTAGGATGATCCTCCTCATCCTCATCTTCGTCTTCCTCATCCTCATCACCGGGAACTTGGGCATTTTCAGCCTCTGCTCTCTCCATTTGTTTGGCGAGATCGGCTTCATCGGTAGCCGTGACCACTTTAGGCTGTCCACAAAAAAAAAAAAAAAAAAAAAAAAAAAAAAAAGGAAATTAAACGAGGAAAGGAAAAAAAAGGAAATTTGCTTAAATAGGACGGAAGGACTTACCGCCATTTCAATTTTGAAAATTCCACCCAATGCATTGATTTCTTTCTCAATCACGTCAATGGCACTTTGCAGGGCTTTCAGCCCTTCGGTCTTCTCAGGAGTCGCCGTGGTGACAACTGTTACAAGCATTAAAAAAGGTCAATTTTTAATTAATATTCATCAAAAGATTGCTGACACTCGAGTACCGTAAAGAGGTGGTGCAATAAGATTAATTTTGATGGGGAGTTCTTCGGTTGAAGTCGCCAAGCCCGCTTTGAGCGCTGCCTTAACGGCGTCGATGCCTTCATATCCGTAACAGGCAACTTCAATGTCTGCCCTGATTTTAACTGCCTGTGAAGTCAGTTTTCTTTTTATGTTGTTCAGAAGTATTTCCTCTGTATGTTTGTCCAGTCCACACTCGGCAAGGATAGATGGGTCTCTGCAGCCAATAGCAAGGAATAGTAACGAGAACAAATTTCAAGCATTAGGCAAAATTACATGACGGCTTGTTTGAAGAAATCGTAAGCTGATGCTTTCTTGTTTTTCTCTTCATAACGCCAAGCAGTATTTTTGTAAAGGTTTTCAAGCATTTCATCCGAGTCGTAGTTGAGCAGTTCTGCGACATGGCGGAGAATTGAGTTGACCGCCTTGGCTTTTGCGAATCTTTCTGTACATTTTTCCACATCCTCCGGCGAAACTCTTCGCTTGCTCAAGTCAATGTACCCTGAAAAAGCGCAAGAGGGAATCGGTTTGAGATACACTACCACTCAATCAACTTAAATAACGCCATACCTTTCTCCTTGTCAACTCGAATAACCACAACAGGTTCAGTCTTCCCTACTCGGATCAATTTGTTTATAGACCTTATCCGTCTTCGCGACAACTCCGACAAAAGTATCATTCCTTCGATGTTATTGTACTCTAACAGATGGACATAGGCACCCATTTCAGCTATACTTCTCACGTTTACCATTACGACATCGTCCACCTCGGGGTACTTCTCCTTGTAAAATCTACAGCTCAACGGCATTTTAGCTTTCCTATGAGAGCACATAGTCGAGATATAGCAGCATATTAGGCAAGACTGAGACATGAATAAATCAGTGGTATTGAAACAATGCATACACTCACCCTTTTTGCAACTAATAATAGAGTCCTTTATCACTACTTTTAAGGTAAAAATACTATTATGAGTTCTATTATTATAAAAAGGGCACGAATCAACCACGTTTTACTTCTAAAAACTAGCACCTCCTGGGATAACAGACTCTCGGCCTCCCTAAATGCGGTAGGTTAACCTGCTCCAGTAGTAAGCGTCCTTTTTGCTCTGAGAGCCGATAGCGCAAGAGCACCGTTAATCTTATAGCTTTTCCATTTACATAAAATTCTGCTGTGGATCAATTAATTTCCACCCGTCTTCGGATTAACATATGTTTTAATTCAGATGAGAGGGGTGGAAATTATCTGCTCCAGAGCAGAATTGTTTGTAAATGGAAAACGCTAGTAAGGTAAACCACGGTGATTTACTGAAGCAGCCACGTTTAAAATGCCGAGAAGCGAGCACGTGCCCGCGCCCATCACTGGAGGAGTGATCAGTGATCACTTGATCAGTTGCCCTCCCCCAGATTCCATCAAAAAGTTAAATCCAACAAAGGTCATCACATTTTGTTTCGTCGAAGTAGCTCAGACATAAACTTATTTCTCGGATTTCAAAGTTTCAAGTGACATTTCAAGTGATTTATTTGCACCAGACAAAAAATCATAGTACCAGCTCCCAATATTTCGCTCACTAAAACACCAATTGTGAGGTTTTTTGTGCTAAAAACCTCAGCAGAATTCAACCCGCAGAATTCAAAACCCTATTTCGTGGTTTTTGCACACTAAAAACCAAATTATAAATATAAACAAAACTGCGAGACCCAAATTTTCCGGGTCTTTCTTCATAACAAAAAAAAAAGATTTCTCTGTCTGAAAAACCATTTTCCGAATTTCTCCATTGGGCTCACTAGAATTTTGCGGAATTTTGTTGTTGTTAAACGAATTTCGCAGGGTGCCCAAATCCAGAGACCATTTTCACTGATACTGCGCACTAAAACCCCAGTTTAGATATTTTTGGCTGTTGAATTTATCGGATTCGCGCTCCCCCCATTTTTTTTATTTTTCTTAAGTAAATAAAACCAATTATTTTACCTGATCTCGCCCACTGAAAAACAAATTCCTCAGATATTTCGGTCTTTAAAAACCTATTTTTACATGTTTCTCTGCTTAAACAAACATTTTTGAGTGTCAGGAGTTTACTAAAAAATCAATTTCGCTCATTTTTCTTGCCGACAATGACAATCATTTTTCGCTTATTTTTGTTCCTGACAAACCAATTTTTGTTGCTTCGACGAACCAATTTCGCGGGGCGGCTTAATTACGAGATGTTTTCACTGACTTCCCGCCCTAAAATCCTAAAAAAAACCCATTATAGCTGGTTTGAGTCAATAACAAACCTATTTCTCGAATCTCATCGCTCTCTAAAAACCCAATTTCACCGTTCCTTCATCAACTTTTGAGGCTGAAAAACAACTTTGAGAAGTTACCTCCAATGGCGAACCTCCTCTGATCGATGCGGGTCAAGTGGAGGAGATCCCTATGACTCAGCAAGAATCCGCACTTTTTCAACCCCTTATCCGCAGATTAGCGCTTTTTCTCAATTTGACCGTGATTTAACGGTTTTCCTCAATTCTTTTTTTTCACATTTTACAATTTTCTGAATTTTAGCAGTGAATTAGAGTTTTTCTAGATTTTAGCTGTGAATTAGTGATTTTTTTCATTTGTGGGCGTGGCGAATCAGCACTTATCTACATTATCCGCAAATTCACACTTTTTCTTAATTTCATCTGCGAATTAGCGATTTCGCTAAATTATAGCCGGAGACTTGACCCATAAACAGCACATTAGCGTTTTATTATCAATTTTAGCTGTAAAATGGCCTCCACGTATAATCTGCGATTCAGTGATTTTTTCCCAATTTCGGCCCGGATGTTGCATCGAGAAGCTGCGGATGAACGGTTTTTTGCAGTTCTAGCCACGGATTTAGGTAAGCGCTTTTTCCAATATATATGCTGCGTTTCTATATTTTAGCCACGAATGAAGTTACCTCCGGAAGGCGTGAATTAGTTGCATTTCTCAATTTCAGCTTCCAGAATAGCGCTTTCGTGGGCTGAATGGAATATTCAGTCTCACAATTTGCTGAGCACCTTTCAAAGTCGACTGAAAATGGTCGAAAGGAGCCAAATCGCCGTCCAACCTAAAAATCCTCATTTTTCCATCTTCAAGCATTAAGCCCCCTCTGATGGAGGGGGGGTTCGGGGGCGGTTGTTCGAGTTTTTTGTTCTGCAGGCACCGAACCCACAAAATTGTGGGTTTAAACAGCCAAATCCATGAAATTTGATGAGATTGGCGAAGCCGTTTTCAAATTCGCCTATACCGCGACATTATTTATAAGTAGGCAAAATAATTTTGAAATTCGTATTTTTCTTTTCTCCAAAAAATAATATTTCGGAGCTTCCTCATTCGCCGAGAACTGCGGTCTAATCTCCGTTACGGCCTAATAACTCAACAGCGGCTACCATTCGATCCTGAGTCTCATCTATAGCTGTAGTACGGAGCTGGTGAACCGCTCTACTCATGAGCTAGTCCGTCGACTCATTTGAGAAGCGATAAACTGCACAGAGTGTCGAATTTGCAGGAGATTGAAACGAGACCTTAAAATCCAGAATTAATTCAGACATAGGTCAGAAAATGGATGCCACATTATAGGCGATCGACGATTGATTGGGGGGGAGGGGTCATCTGTGCAGCTCCCCTCCAGGGTGCAACATTAACAGATGCAAAATTAAAGTGTGCAATACAACTGGCCACCCAATCAGGAAAAGCCTGTGACCCACAGGTTTAAATTGAACGAATTTAGAGGTTGGTTTACTGGGGGCCATGACCCCACAAATCATAAGAATGATTTTACGTTTACATTATTAGCTTAACGGCTAATAGTATCGAAAAAGTTGTCACCAACTCATGGTACATTATTTGAATTATCCAAAACCGGTTTTCACCCTGTCTGTTTGGGCTCACCACCATTCGACTTTTTCAGAAGATTGACACATGACGCGACAAACGAGAGAAAGGCGACTTTGTCGAATTTCATGCCCTACTATCGCCCCCTACCCTTATCACCGTCAAATTTTTTGAGTAACCCCTCTCCCTAAATTTCACTCCAGATCCTTCTTTGGGAGTCCATATAGGGAAATAGGGAAAAACTACCTCCCCTGCTAATATTCTGCCGTTAAGGCAACCTGAGACTCTTTTAGTTTTCCTTTGCAGTAAACAAATATTCTGATGAATTTAAACCCTATAGAGTCGTTCTCACATGACGAGCGGCTGAGCCACGAAGATTTGGCATGATCAATCACAATAATTAAAGACTGCTAGAAACGCAACTAAGACAGCAGCTTGACACGTCGGTGCTCCCAGAACGCATAACCGGCGGACTTTTCCTGAAGTCCTTGTAATGACTACGACACAAGGAAAATTCTGGCAAACTATTAGAAGGCACAGCTGTTTTTTTAAGGCGATTTCTCCCTGTAAAGGCCCGTTCACAAGCTCTACGTTTGCGTTGTGTGGGTGTGGAGTCTGTGCAACCAAACAAATCTATTTCCTCGAAAAATGAAGCATTTTGATAGTTTGCATAGACAGCACACAGCGAAAACATAGAGCTTGTGAACGGGCCTTAACGAAACGTGTAACTCGAAGAGGGGTACATGAAACGTAAAATAATAACATACGTGGACCTGATGGGGAAAAAGTCGTCTACTCCGAAATGGCAAGAACAAACCACGGCATTTTTAGGCTGCTTCTTGCCCATTCGCAGCTCCGACCCTCACAAAGAAATACGACTTTTGAGGGTTTGGGGAAACGGTGAAGGCTCACCCCATCATTTGATGTTAAACTGCAGTCGGAAAGGCAGCAATACATACTCATCTCGTTCACTCTACTAGGGAAAATGATGCGAGTATCAATTTGTATTGAACACTCCACTCGCTTTCACAAACGAATAGATTTCTATTGGGGATTCAGATTATCACTTGCAGCGCTTGCGTCGAAAAGCCCAATGCCGGAAAAGAGCCCTACTCTTACCACCGGCATAAGCGCAAGGGCTAAATAATATGTTTTTGAAGTTTTTAAGCAGTTAAAAAACGTTTTCTGGCTCAACTATTGCCAAACATGAAGGAAAAGGGATTTGCAGTTGCGACCTTGATGGAGAGGAGGCAGGCTTTCAAAGGATTACATTTCGGCAACGTAGTCCACCGTTGATGTGTGCCCGTTGATGTGGGCAGCTTCTCTACGAACATCGTACACCCAATATTCAGCTCTAGAAAAGTCAATTGATAACTTCAGAAATTACTCTATTGCAAGAAACTACCAGTTGAGGAGTGGGGAGGGCTGAAAATAAATAAATTAATCTATTATTTTGTTGTAATTAATTTCTGATTAATATTATTAGTTTTTAAGCCATACAACTTGATTAATGTTATATTTTTAGGGTTTTGGCTTTTTTTTTTTTTTTTTTTTTTTTTTTTTGTAAGGCATTGACTACTGAGGCCATAAGCCTTCACGCAAGTAGGCATTTCAATTACATTCTATATTCTCTGTTCTGCGTCTGTCAGCCTCCGATCATGGCTTCAAGCGCATTATTATTATTATTATTATTATTATTATTATTATTATTCGAAACAAGATGATCATGTTCCGCTACGAATGTTCCAGGCATAATCCTTTTGAACCCACCTATGGATAATCGAATCATATAGTAACAGAATATTAGGATTTATTATTTAATAAGTATATAAGGTTATTGGACGGACCAGCGTCATCGGTTTCGTTTCTTGAAAAAAAAAAATGCAAAGGTTTCCGTTTCACCATCCATCTCACCCACTCGATCCCTATCCACACTCAAACATTAAAAGTTCGTACCCTGTTCTTATTATGATGTGTGCTTGTGTGGTGTTGATCGGTAAAGTTCGTGTCAGTGGGTTTAGTGGTGGGAGGTCTTCGACTCTCCGATTCGTCCATTTTGCTCTCCTCTCTACGACAGACGCGGGAACTCTTTCTTAACTTTCTGGTTCTTTCTACAAGCACAAATCAACGTGGCTCGAGCCCATCTACTTTTTCTTGCGTTTTTCTTCTCGAATTTTCTTCAGGCACGCCTAAAATTGGAAAACGTCACATCATTTGATTTGTAGGTAAGGCGACAATTCGCTTGTTATCCTTTAAATCTGATTGTACATGTTTGTTTAATATAATTTGCAGGTGCAAGTTTCACGACTAATTCGTCAATTAATTGGTCCTACGTCGATATTTATTTTTCTGCCTGTCAAATTTTCTCAGCGACCAATTTTCGGTGATCGAGCCAGTAGCTACATGTAATATACTGAAGTAAAGTGTGTATTTAGGATTGTACGATAATTGTGGGATTTTGTTTTCACCCGCAGCACGTCGACTGAAAATGGTCGAAAGGAGCCAAATCGCCGTCCAACCTAAAAATCCTCATTTTTCCATCTTCAAGCATTAAGCCCCCTCTGATGGAGGGGGGGTTCGGGGGCGGTTGTTCGAGTTTTTTGTTCTGCAGGCACCAAACCCACAAAATTGTGGGTTTAAACAGCCAAATCCATGAAATTTGATGAGATTGGCGAAGCCGTTTTCAAATTCGCCTATACCGCGACATTATTTATAAGTAGGCAAAATAATTTTGAAATTCGTATTTTTCTTTTCTCCAAAAAATAATATTTCGGAGCTTCCTCATTCGCCGAGAACTGCGGTCTAATCTCCGTTACGGCCTAATAACTCAACAGCGGCTACCATTCGATCCTGAGTCTCATCTATAGCTGTAGTACGGAGCTGGTGAACCGCTCTACTCATGAGCTAGTCCGTCGACTCATTTGAGAAGCGATAAACTGCACAGAGTGTCGAATTTGCAGGAGATTGAAACGAGACCTTAAAATCCAGAATTAATTCAGACATAGGTCAGAAAATGGATGCCACATTATAGGCGATCGACGATTGATTGGGGGGGAGGGGTCATCTGTGCAGCTCCCCTCCAGGGTGCAACATTAACAGATGCAAAATTAAAGTGTGCAATACAACTGGCCACCCAATCAGGAAAAGCCTGTGACCCACAGGTTTAAATTGAACGAATTTAGAGGTTGGTTTACTGGGGGCCATGACCCCACAAATCATAAGAATGATTTTACGTTTACATTATTAGCTTAACGGCTAATAGTATCGAAAAAGTTGTCACCAACTCATGGTACATTATTTGAATTATCCAAAACCGGTTTTCACCCTGTCTGTTTGGGCTCACCACCATTCGACTTTTTCAGAAGATTGACACATGACGCGACAAACGAGAGAAAGGCGACTTTGTCGAATTTCATGCCCTACTATCGCCCCCTACCCTTATCACCGTCAAATTTTTTGAGTAACCCCTCTCCCTAAATTTCACTCCAGATCCTTCTTTGGGAGTCCATATAGGGAAATAGGGAAAAACTACCTCCCCTGCTAATATTCTGCCGTTAAGGCAACCTGAGACTCTTTTAGTTTTCCTTTGCAGTAAACAAATATTCTGGTGAATTTAAACCCTATAGAGTCGTTCTCACATGACGAGCGGCTGAGCCACGAAGATTTGGCATGATCAATCACAATAATTAAAGACTGCTAGAAACGCAACTAAGACAGCAGCTTGACACGTCGGTGCTCCCAGAACGCATAACCGGCGGACTTTTCCTGAAGTCCTTGTAATGACTACGACACAAGGAAAATTCTGGCAAACTATTAGAAGGCACAGCTGTTTTTTTAAGGCGATTTCTCCCTGTAAAGGCCCGTTCACAAGCTCTACGTTTGCGTTGTGTGGGTGTGGAGTCTGTGCAACCAAACAAATCTATTTCCTCGAAAAATGAAGCATTTTGATAGTTTGCATAGACAGCACACAGCGAAAACATAGAGCTTGTGAACGTGCCTTAACGAAACGTGTAACTCGAAGAGGGGTACATGAAACGTAAAATAATAACATACGTGGACCTGATGGGGAAAAAGTCGTCTACTCCGAAATGGCAAGAACAAACCACGGCATTTTTAGGCTGCTTCTTGCCCATTCGCAGCTCCGACCCTCACAAAGAAATACGACTTTTGAGGGTTTGGGGAGTTTTTTCTCTCGGCTCACCCCATCATTTGATGTTAAACTGCAGTCGGGAAGGCAGCAATACATACTCATCTCGTTCACTCTACTTGGGAAAATGATGCGAGTATCAATTTGTATTGAACACTCCACTCGCTTTCACAAACGAATAGATTTCTATTGGGGATTCAGATTATCACTTGCAGCGCTTGCGTCGAAAAGCCCAATGCCGGAAAAGAGCCCTACTCTTACCACCGGCATAAGCGCAAGGGCTAAATAATATGTTTTTGAAGTTTTTAAGCAGTTAAAAAACGTTTTCTGGCTCAACTATTGCCAAACATGAAGGAAAAGGGATTTGCAGTTGCGACCTTGATGGAGAGGAGGCAGGCTTTCAAAGGATTACATTTCGGCAACGTAGTCCACCGTTGATGTGTGCCCGTTGATGTGGGCAGCTTCTCTACGAACATCGTACACCCAATATTCAGCTTTAGAAAAGTCAATTGATAACTTCAGAAATTACTCTATTGCAAGAAACTACCAGTTGAGGAGTGGGGAGGGCTGAAAATAAATAAATTAATCTTTAAATTAAATACTTACTACCTATTTCTTACTTGTTTTGAGTTCCGAGAAAAAATTGCTCCCTAGGTGGGATTCGAACCCACAACCTCCTAGTTTCGCGCCAGGTGTTCTAACCAACTGACCTATCCCGGGAGTCCACGCAAAGAGCTCATCCACCCAGCAGAAATCCCCGCCCGGAACTCAAACTGCATCCATCGGGTCAGTGCACGGCATACGTCACATTTCCTTTACATGTCCGGCAATTAGTGAATTAATTGAGTTTAGAAAACCCTTTTCTACGGACATTTATGGGATTACTCCCCTCCTCACCGCAGCACCCTAATCACAACGAAATCGAGGGAGTGGGGAGGCTTAAAATAAATAAATTAATCTATTATTTTGTTGTAATTAATTTCTGATTAATATTATTAGTTTTT
The DNA here is from genome assembly GCA_038030265.1 of Corythucha ciliata. Classification (NCBI taxonomy): domain Eukaryota; kingdom Metazoa; phylum Arthropoda; class Insecta; order Hemiptera; family Tingidae; genus Corythucha; species Corythucha ciliata. Next base: position 40,564,980 of record CM075942.1, on the reverse strand, counting down.
AAGCCATACAACTTGATTAATGTTATATTTTTAGGGTTTTGGCTTTTTTTTTTGTAGAAGAAGAAGTAGAAGAAGAAAAAAGCCAAACCCCTAAAAATATAACATTAATTAATTTCTGATGTTTCATTGTTGTCGAATTTAAAAAAAAAACATCGTTTAGTCAACATTTTGTATTCTATTTGACACTTAATACTTTAATAGTCCTCTTATTACAGAGGTAAAAATGAATAATTCCAAGTATGAAAGATGTATCAGCCTATAGTAATAATACTAATAATGGACATCAAACATCGGGGAAATGGCCAATCTTAAAAACCGAAGTATTTGTCGAGCCTTTGGGAGTTTTTCCCGACAGCTCTAACTAAAGTCCCTGGGGGGTTGTAATAGAAAAGTGAAACACGTGTGAGACGAGATGAGAATGAATTTCACAGCCATGTGTTCATAATTTTTAGCTGTCAAAGTCAATTTCATCTCGTCTCACGTGTGTTTCACTTGGGAAGATCTAATTTGCGGAAAATCAGTAATGCTTGCGGAAACAACATAACAAATTATCCTAGGACGCTGAAAATGCACACAGTTCCTACTTGCATTGATCTCAAGGAACTTTGTCCAGAGTTACCCCGAGTTACCGAATAGTACTAGTACTTCTCCCCGAAGAGTCATTTGCGGAAACGACAAAAAAAATTTGGAAGACGCTCAAACCACTCACAGTTATTTCTGACGTCGTTTAGCAGAATATTCGCTAACAGTTATCTCGAGTAACCGAAAATTACTAGTACTTCTCATCGAAGAGTCATTTGCGGAAACGAAAAAAGCTTGCGGAAACGATATGTAAAAAATTTAGAGGACGCTCAAAACAATCAAAGTTACTTCTGACGTCGTTTAGCAGAATATTTGCTAACAGTTATCTCGAGTAACCGAAAATTACTAGTGCTTCTCCTCGAAGAGTCATTTGCGGAAACGATAAAAGCTTGCGGAAACCATATGTACAAAATTTGGAGGACGCTCACACCACTCACAGTTATTTCTGACGTCGTTTAGCAGAATATTTGCTAACAGTAACCCCGAGTTACCGAATAGTACTAGTACTTCTCCCCGAAGAGTCATTTGCGGAAACGAAAAAAGCTTGCGGAAAGGACATGTAAAAAATTTGGAGGGCGCTCAAACCACTCACAGTTACTTCTGACGTCGTTTGGCAGAATATTTGCTAACAGTTATATCGAATAACCAAAAAGTTTTACATAGTTCTTTTCCACGATGAGTTGCTTGAAAAAACGACAAAAGCTTGCGGACTCGACGTAATGAATGATCCGAGGACGCTGAAAATGCGCCCAGTTACTACTCACACTGCCTAAAGAATGTCTGTCCACAGCGATTGAGGGCAAATACCTCAGGCTCCTTAATGCCTACCGAATGAGACAAATTACAAGACTGTTTTCTTTAGGATAATTCATGTCCCAAATTCAGTTTCTTGAGATCAGTGCAAGTAGGAACTGTGTGCATTTTCAGCGTCCTAGGATAATTTTTTTTGTCGTTTCCGCAAGTTTTTATCGTTTCCGCAAATGTGGTTTGAGCGTCTTCCAAATTTTGTACATATCGTGTCCGCAAGCTTTTTTCGTTTCCGCAAATGACTCTTCGGAGAGAAGTACTAGTACTATTCGGTAACTCGGGGTAACAGTGGACAAAGTTTCTTGAGATCAGTGCAAGTAGGAACTGTGTGCATTTTCAGCGTCCTAGGATAATTTTTTTGTCGTTTCCGCAAGCTTTTATCGTTTCCGCAAATTACTCTTCGAGGAGAAGTACTAGTAATTTCAGTTACTCGAGATAGCTGTCAGCAAATATTCTTCAAATTAACGTCAGAAATAACTGTGAGTGGTTTGCGCGTCTTCCAATTTTGTACATATCGTGTCCGCACGCTTTTTTCATTTCCGCAAATGACTCTTCGGAGAGAAGTACTAGTACTATTCGGTAACTCGGGGTAACTGTGGACAAAGTTTCTTGAGATCAGTGCAAGTAGGAACTGTGTGCATTTTCTGCGTCCTAGGATAATTTTTTTTTGTCGTTTCCGCAAGCTTTTATCGTTTCCGCAAATGACTCTTCGACGAGAAGTACTAGTAATTTTCGGTTACTCGAGATAACTGTTAGCAAATATTCTGCTAAAGACGTCAGAAGTAACTGTGAGTGGTTTGAGAGTTCTCCAATTTTCTTACATATCGTTTCCGCAAATGACTCTTCGATAAGAAGTACTAGTAATTTTTGGTTACTCAAGATAACTGTCAGCAAATATTCTTCCAATTAATGTCAGAAGTAACTGCGAGTGGTTTGAGCGTTCTCCAAATTTTGTAAATATCGTTTCCGCAAGCTTTTTTCGTTTCCGCAAATGACTATTCGGGGAGAAGTACTAGTACTATTCGGTAACTCGGGGTAACTGTTAGAAAATATTCTGCTGAACGACGTCAGAAGTAACTGTGAGTGGTTTGAGCGTCCTCCAAATTTTGTACATATCGTTTCCGCAAGCTTTTATCGTTTCCGCAAATGACTCTTCGGGGAGAAGTACTAGTACTATTCGATAACTCGGGGTAACTGTGGATAAAGTTTCTTGAGATCAGTGCAAGTAGGAACTGTGTGCATTTTCAGCGTCCTGGGATAATTTTTTATGTCGTTTCCGCAAGCATTACTGATTTTCCGCAAATTAGGACGTCCCGTTTCACTTTTCTATTACACCCCCCCCCCCTGTACACACGGAGGCTTTTCTGTCCTGTCATGAAATTTTTAATATTTTTAGGAATCAGGGGGGGGGGGGTTAGGGTTTGTCGTGATGTCAAAAAGTATAAAAACCCTATGTTTCTATGAAAAAACGGAGACGTTTTGGAAAAATCTCTCCTTTCTCCCTACCACGGAAACTAGCTTGAAAATACCGCGTCTACATTAGCCCTGCATGTGAACTGTGAACAAAGGAGGACAGGACATAAAAAATGGGAGTAACTTTTGGGGCTTGAAAATAAACAGTTTCTGTTCGAATAATGTACATACGGTAACAGGGACGGATTTAGAGATTTTTTGCTAGGGGGGGGGGGATTCTTAAGCACTTTTACTTCGGAGCTAGGATAATATCGAGCACAAATCCTGATCATGGAGGAGTATAGGGTGTCGTCGTCGCAGCAAGTGTTCTTTTTGTAGCCATTTCCCTTAGGTCGGTCGTCCACTGGAAACGTTTTCGAGCGGCGCTACAATAACGCGCTACAACGAGCGTAATTCCAAAGCCTTGAATTGAATGTGACAAACAGGAAAAAGAGCCGGGGAAGCATAATTTTTCATGAATCCGTCAAAAGAAACTCAAATCGAGGGTTCCAAACAATGATTGAAGAAACCAAGTTATTGTTGAACTCACAATCTATTGAAACCAAGGAGCCTCGCTGCCTCGCATTACTCAGCGGATGAAGAATCGACCGGATCCTCAGACTGATAATGTTGAAAATATTTCTTTGAGTCACATTATTCGTAACATTTATCAAAGGAATCTTGCAGGGCATGAAGGAGAGATTCAGCCCTCGAGTCACGAGTTCGAGCTCCTCGTGCTCATTCCGCAGAACATAATAAAATTCGAATTTTCCCGTTTCCCCAGTGCATTTTAACAGTATTAAATGCAGAAGTCGCACTGAGTGTCGAACGAAAATCCAGAGGTTTTGGATTCCCTTTCGACACAGCTTACGGCTCCTTTCTACTCCCTCCTTTCGACTTTCAGTCGCATGCGAGGCGCATGCGGCTGTCGCACGCTAAGTCGCACGAGTGTAGACAGGCCTCAAGAGCTGCATCTTGAAATAACCATTCGTGTAGCCATCACTCTCACCCGTCCTTAATTTGTCTTTGCAAGGGAAACGAGAGCCTAAAAATATTAAAATAATCATTTAATGATTTTTCCAGTAGCGGAAAGAGAGGGCTGTATTGAGAGACAATTGACGCTAAGCGTGTATGGTAATCAAATAATTTTGTTTTCTATGTTGCGCTCCATCTTGTGCTGTTCTGTGCTCAGATGTGATGGAATTGGTTGGGAGTGGGGTGGAAGGGGGTATCGCCTCACCTGTTTTTGGCCACTGCTAAAATGTTTTTCTTACAAAGAGGAGAGATTACCACTTTTAGAATAGTTCCCTGCAAAAGCTCCGCCATACATCGCTTTATGACCCATGCTACTACAGCCAGGTCAAGTTAGCGATCTTTTTCAGAGAAGATAGCGATCCTTACCAACGATCTTTTTTCCGTCAACAGTGAAGGGGGTGGGGAGGGGGGGAAGAAAGGGAAAACAGAAAGAGTGAGGGGGGGGGCATTGACACCATAAACACAAAATAAACGCACACGAACGACCTGAATACGGGCAGAGGCAGGATCGCTATTCCCTAGCTTGACAATATCGTTATAAAGTGTCGTGCCACAACCATCTTCGGTTTGGAACCTCTACAGACACCCCCCACGCATAAAACATGCCCGCCAATGACATAAGCACAGGCGGGGGCGGTCTGGGGGCAGGATCGCTGGCATGACAATATCGCCATAAAGTGTCGTGCCACAACCATCTTCGGTTTGGAACCTCTACAGACACCCCCGACGCATAAAACATGCCCGCCAATGACATTAGTACAGACTTTTCAAAGGAGACTCAGGTCATAAGGTGAAAGTAGAAGGGGGAATTGATTAAAATGAAATGAATAGGATGTCATGTCAGCAGGACCGTGTTCACCTCTTTCAGTCCATTCGAAAGGTCCCCCGTCCTTTTTAAAAAAAGTACTGGGCACTAGGTAAAATTGTCACAAATGATTAGGAGCAATAAGAAAATGATTTTTTCTTCGAGAATTGGTGAACGTATCATTGATATTGTTTTTGTTAGTAAATTGCAAAGTACATTAAATAGTGGAAGGGGACAGTGCCGCCTTTAGGTGGGGGCCCGACGGGCATGGGCCCGGGGCCCCGCGTCCAGGGGGGCCCCGGATTGTTCAGATTTTTTTCCTTCCCAACATGGGAACAAAGATACTCATCGTTAATAGCACTCAATCATAGCTCAAATTGAAAAATCGGACATTCGCTAGTTTCCGGGGGGCAACTTCACGATTATAAACGAGACAAAGTGCGACAAGACATAGTAAGAAAAATCGTTCAGTAAAAATAGACCAAATTCAGAAACTACAGCAATTTAGTCTCCCAAACTAAGACTCTTCTGTCATACAGACGAATGGCTCCTTGTCAGGAACTTGCAGTCTTGCAGGCCTGTAAACTGTCAAGTTATAGTCTTCAACACGTGCGTTCGACGTGAGTGATCTTAGAAAAAGTCAGCTTTTCTGAAAAGATCGCAGGATGTCTGGCACTGAAAGAGGTCGCACGCAATTGAGATTTGCACGGAGCTTTGGCTTTTTACGGGCGTTTGGTTTTGAAAAAATAGTTGTTCGACCCCTGCCTCGGTCTGGATACTCGCCCCTGGTTCGCGGCTATAAAAGAAAAAAAAAGTGTGACCCGAAGTGCCCCCCCCCCCCCGGATCATGGAGGGGCTTGATGTTATCCCAGGCCCGGGGCCCCAACTTCAGTAAAGACGGCCCTGGGAGGGGGGCTTATGTTATAATTATAACGGAACAATGCGTAAAAAATTGAATACTCGTGCACGTACACGTAGTCCATTTGCTCACTCTTTTTCTAGGTGATGATGATGAAGAAGTGAGGAATCGAGGGGAAGGCGGCGTTGCCGCTCAATGCACCCCACCCCTCTCTAAATACTCATGGCTCAAGCACTAGTTTAATGATGTGTGAGTGTGAGATGTTCATGTCGTCATGTCCATGTTCGTTCGGTGTTACAACAAAGTCCACCCTTCTTGGTCATTTAGAGTGTAGAATCAGCATTTTGTTATGCATAGTGGTTTCTTTTGTTAGGTGGGACGTGGGAGTCGCAGACTTCAGTATTCTCCCACCATTGGTCCCATTCTTGCTTCGTTAGCATTGGTCCTAGTCGTGTTGACATCATGATTTGAAAGAGTGGGGGAGTAACTGTACTGTGGCTTGACGCTTGAGGCTCTTATGACAACTTACTTTCTCACCTCATGTCTTCATTGCCGCTTTCGCATTGGTTACTGCTTAGTGCTTACTGCTCAACATATCGTTCTGTTTTGTATTTGTAGTTTTCTTGCTGGTTTATTCACTTCTCAATCTCGCTTTAGTCACTTTTTATATACTCGTTTTTAACGCTTCACTATTTGTCATTTTTTCCAGTAGGAATCGCTTTGTTAATGGGCGTTCCATGCTTGGCTCGCCCTTAAAATGAGATCCCGTAGCAAACTATCCCGGTTTAAATTTTTACGCATTTTACTAAACGTCTGTGGAAGAAAGCATGAGTGGCCTAAATTCATTCAGCAGAAATATTTCTGTCAAAATTCAATTTTTGGCAACTTATGCGCGGCATTGAAATTGAAAAATACGTTGAAAAATAGAAAATATATAAAGCAATTGTGGACTAGAAACATGAATTTTTTTTTAGCTGCTCAAGACAAGTGCGATGACAATAATGTTAATACTGAAACTGACAAAGAATTGACAGAAGATAGCCGCGACAGTGTGTGTTCTAGTAGTAACATTGAGAACCTCGACATGAACGTCGATGACTGCCTATTCTCCTTGAACCACCTTGCACCACACAATGAAAACGAACTTGATAGCGATGTATATGCCATTGAAGAAGCTAGTTTGGATAATTCTTGTTGTAACGGCACTAGCCATATCCCGAGTGAAGAAGATATCACTTCATTATAATGGGAAGAATTCTGCCATTTCCAAAATATCGGTCCTCGAAAGTAGCGACAGCGAAACTGAAGTCGTGAACAGTATTATCTGCGATCCTCAGATTGAAAATTATATTTTACCAATAGGAGCAAAAAATACCTGGAAAGACGAAGTCGACGATGTCTTATTACTGGAAACAGAAATGAAACAGTCGTACAAAGAATGCACGTTTTTTGAGGGTGAATTTCATTTAGCACAAAATGAATGGAATGAAATATCACGAGACGGAAAGCTCAAAACTGGTTGCTACAACTACGTAATAAGCAAAAAATTTGCCACAGTCGACAATGTATGCGTGCTTATGTTTCACTCAGTGAACTATAAGACGAAAAATTGTATTACTATGTATGGAACATGCAAACATGCTGGTTGCAAAAAGTTTAAATTGCTCGTTTATGACAAAACTGAGACCATTACAGTCAAAGTTCTCAGCACTGGCCTGGATTACTGTAATGGTCTTCGTTCATTTTGCCGTCCGGCGAGAGGTGTCGAACGACATCATATAGCAAAAAAACTCGGCTTGTCACAACCGTCAGTGGTGCGTTCGAATTTAATTAATGCCAGCTGTGAAAAGCTAGTTGTCGAGGGAAATTCCGGGGATGTACGTTCCCCTTCAGTGTTCAAACAAATTCGAAGCGAGGCTAGTGCAAAAAAGGACCGACACTGGGATGATTTGTTCGATGTTATTTTAATGAAAAGATCGACTGACAACTCCCGAAAAAAAAGTGCTTTCATCGCTTCGGCTGGAGAACCTTTTAATGTCAAGATTATGAGCGAAGAGCAACTAGAAACAGCTACCTTAACTGCCAAAGAGAGAAAATGGCTTGACCTGCATCTGGATGCAACAGGAAGTGTGGTACGGAGACCGAGTCATGTCAAGAAAAGAGTGTTTTACTATGCTGGCGTAATCCACATTCCGACTAGAAAACCTTTCCCGGCTTTCGAAATGATTTCGACGAAACATGATGCGGACACATTTACTTTGTGGCTCACAGAGTTTAAGCAATACTGCCAGAGAAGAAATGCGTGGCCTGTCTTCAACAGAGTATTCACTGACTTCAGCATTGCCTTCATGAATGCGATTTGTCTTTCATGGAATAACATGACTCTTACAGCATACGTGAATCAATGCTACGAAATTACATTGACTGGGCACAGCACAGGCGACGAAAAGCTCATTGCACTGAAACTATGCTGCGCCCATTTAATGAAAAACATCACCCACGACATAAATCTGGCAAATTTTGATAAATCGTTCGCTACTTTTTTAAAGGAATGTTTGGCTTCCCTCTTCGATAAGCTATCTCTACAAGAGGTGGCAGAATGGTATTACCACATATCTTTTGTCTTACTGTGTAAATGGAATTGTGATGAAGTAGATGTACATATTCGCGTTTGCAAAGAAGTAGCGCTTGGTGACTTCAACACTACTGATTTTAAGGTAGGATCATTGCAGCCTAGTTCTTCACTTATCAATGACGGGGACCGCTTGAAAACCAATAAATTTTACGTCCACTTCAAACACGTTTTAACAATAGCCGAACCAATAATCACCAAAATCAATCTAAATGCTGGCACAAATGAGTACAATCCTTATTACCACCTGAATTCCATACAAAATTACTGGAGAAATATTTAGTCTACTGCCCATTATGGTGCGGAATTAGAACGGTGTCCCAAGAAATGACAGGTGTTACTGAGCGCGGTTCTAATGCTTTAGTGGAAAATTGGTTCGGTGTCATAAAAAACACAATACTTGGTGGCGCTAGCAATCTCAAATGCTCTCGGTTTTTAAGAAAAATCAGAAGCTGGACGCTTGGACTTGCTAAGGAATTACGGATTGAAAAAAAAATGATGTTGAAAAAAAGAAAGAGAGCTATAGAAAAGGAGAAATGGCAAAAGAAGAAAAAAGTACCTCACTCTTATTTTAAGAAATCATTTCTAGCAAGAATTGATAATAGATTAATCAAGTCCCTACCCCTTATGAAAAACGGTCTCGTCGACAATTTGGAGTATTACTTCGAATTGAGTAGAAATGTTATGAAAATCGGAAAAGATATCACACTTTTCAAATTTGACTTCAAAGTTCAAAAATGTCATTTTCAATGAAATTTCTAGCAGTGATTTCGCTAGACTAACTCATCCTAGCAAAGAAACGAGTACAGAAAGCCTATGGTTCAATAACGCGATAATTGATGTGTTCTTGGCCATCTTATTGCAGAATCACGAATCCTTTACGTTCCTTATTTGCGAACTAAGCACGGCACTACTTATAAAAAACGAATTCCAACTGCATAGCATCCTCAAATTCGCCGGACATTTACATGACAAAACCAGGTTCCTCCCAGTAAATACAGGAAGTCACTGGTGTTTAGCAATAGCAGATTTCGAAAAAAAAAACATTTATTTTCGCCAATCCAGCCCGATCATCAGACAGTGGACAAGAGACAAGGCATTATTTTAAGCAATGGCTAACCTTTTTACGAAGGTATAACCTCATAGCCAAAAGAGATGGAGAAGAGAACCTGTTACCGATAAGAGGCTGGACTGTGGTGGAGGATAATCCAAGAGCAATGCAGCAGGACAGTTATAATTGCGGGATTTTCATTCTGTCCTACGCTAAATCATATTTGGTACCTATCGAAGAAACTTCCGCTGAATGTGAACCCGAACGATTTCCGTACAAGCGTTGCCTGCACGTTGATTCAGAATTGTTTGCCCACAACTGAACTTTGTTCGGTTTGCTGGGAGCGTGATTTAGCAGGTGTCTTGACGGATTGGACTCTTTGCGACCTGTGCAATAGAGAATTGCATCTATCATGTATACGAAAAATGTCGCAACAAGCATTCAGTGTCCCTCTTGGAAATTACATCTGTTTGCTCTGTGACCATGCTAAGAACTCCATAACAACCCTATAAACGTAGTTATTTCAATCATACATAGGTTGTTAAGGGGGCATGCAAGTTACCGCTCTAGCCCATTTTCCTCTCACCGTTTTATGCCAAAAGTACTTGGAATATTTCATTTTTTATGGTATTATATAAAACCTTACACACTTGTGACAACACAAGCAGAGCCTGAATTTCAATTTTGACTTTCTTCTAATTTTAATTCAAATTTATTGGATTACTAGTAATTTTAAAAACGGCGTCGTATTTGTATAAATTTAATTTCAAACTCGAGGAAAGTAAAAATTGAAATTCAGGCTCTGCTAGGGTTGTCCCAAGCCTGTGAGGTTTCAAATGAGACCATGGAAAATGAAATATTTCATGTACTTTGAGCGTAAACCGGTGAGGGGAAAATGGGCGAGAGCGGTAACTTGCATGCTCCCTTGAAGGGATGCTGGAGATACATGAATAATGAAAACATAAAAAGAAGAGAGAGAGGCGTTGATATTTAAGCACAAGATGTAACACACGTCATAACGCACATGAATATTAAGAAAATAATGTTTAACAATTACGTTTCATAGTTTTCAATTTTAGGTATAGTTTAGTTTGGAAAAAAATGAAAAAAATTAAAAAAAAGAAAAAAAAAAGTAAAAAAAAGAAAAAATAAAAAAAATTTAAGTAAAAAAATTAAAAAAAAAAAAACGCTGCAAATTTTACGCAAGGGTTTAGGGCTCATTATTCCCGAAAACAACTGTTTTGTGCATGATGCCCGTAAAATTGCGTGAAAATTGATACCCCACATTTTTGCCCCCTCGTCACTCATAAAAACGATATTCTCGTAATAGCGATCCTGCCCCCAGACCGCCCCCGCCAGTACTTATGTCATTGTCGGGCATGTTTTAGGCGTCGGGCGTGTCTGTAGAGGTTCCAAACCGAAGATGGTTGTGGCAAGACACTGTATAACGATATTGTCATGCCAGCGATCCTGCCCCCAGACCGCCCCCGCCTGTACTTATGTCATTGGCGGGCATGTTTTATGCGTCGGGGGTGTCTGTAGAGGTTCTATACCGAAGATGGTTGTGGCATGACACTTTATAACGATATTGTCAAGCTAGGGAAGAGCGATCCTGCCTCTGCCCGTATTCATGTCGTTCGTGTGCGTTTATTTTGTGTTTATGGTGTCAATGCCCCCCCCCTCACTCTTTGTGTTTTCCTTTTCTTCCCCCCCTCCCCACCCCCTTCACTGTTGACGGAAAAAAGATCGCTGGTAAGGATCGCTATCTTCTCTGAAAAAGATCGCTAACTTGACCTGGCTTGCGACTACACACAATTTTTTTTTTTGTTAAAACTCGAGGGATAGTTTTCTACCCATTAGTCCAGTCAATTGGGGCTCTGGAAAGCCTGTTTCAGGACAAACGTATAGAAGTTTTTTTCTCAACGGAGTTATATGTTTTTGGGGGTGCTGAATCCGAATCTGAACTTTGCCAACAAAAAATCAGTCGGCTTCTCGCCACAAATCGCAGAAAAACTAGATATTTTCTGACTTTTTCTATTCAATTGATTATATCTCTGTAACTATGTACTTTTCTATGATGGCGCTCCTTTCATTTTTGAAATAGACTAAGGACCGTATTCATAAACCAACCGGAACCTTTACATCTCCTTTAAGCGCTTCAAAACAGATGACGTATTTTTATAAACCATCACATTTTTCAACTCCTTTAGTTAAGGCTTTGTAAAGGTGGGTTTCTGAATACGGCCCTAAATTTGTGACAACTAAGGCCCGTATTTATGAACGTTCCTTGATGCTTCCTTGAGTCAAGGAACCGTTGAGAACAGTTTGGATCACGATAAAAACATCTGTTCTAATGAATTTCAAGGGTTCCTTAATGTCAAGGAACGTTCATGAATACGGGCATTAGTCCCAATTGTATCTCCGTATGACCAATAGTTCCTGAGGTATGAACCCTCAAAAATTGACGAGTGCGTGGGAAACCGAGTTTCTCGTCCGAAGTATCGTGAGAATCTGGGTGCGTGTGCACACAAAGCGAGCCATTATAAGACTCCCAGACGCTTTTGAGCTATCTAGTAGGATTGGTAGTACGTAATTTATTCATTATTTTTTGACACAGTCTCATATTTTTCAGTACAACTGAAAAATCTCTCCTTCCAGCTGTATTTAAGGTAATTTTGGTGACAACCCCTAAAAGAGCACACATGTTGTTGAAACGCTCGCGTCCAATGCAAAAAATATTCATGAGCCTTCTCAAAGGAGGTTGGAAGTTGCGTGAAATAGTGTTCTTTATATTTTCGCTAAACAATCCGTAGAAAAGTTTGTGAGATAAGTTCATAACGCAAGGTTCCCAGTTTGGCTAAACGTTCTTCAGATAGGAGTGTTTATAATCCCCCTCTACCATTTTTCAATATGTATCCTTGATTTCGATAAAACCGGTTCGTCATAGAAGAAGTTAGGCATACCTATTAAATTTTGCATAGTTGTTCTCGTGGGTTCCGCTATACCTTGCGATCGAAGAAAAACGCGAATGGGAACTTGTTGTGGCTTTTTTTGTGAACTTCAAACTAAGCCTAAAAGAGCGATTAGTCTACACCGATGGTTTCAGAGATATTTCAGCAAATCGAACAAAAGGGCCCTCCAGTCCAAATTCAAGCTCGTGCAGTGCCAACACCCGACGTGGAATATTCAGGATTTTTTTGGGAAATGGAAGGAGGTGTATCTGAAAGAGATTGCACCAAACATTTATCAGTTTTTCCATCTTCAGGCTCCAGCCAGATTTCCGTCAGCGGCAGAAAATGGTCAATTTTTGAGGGGTCATATCTCAGGAACTATTAGTCGTACGGAGATGGAATTTGGTTTAAATTGTCACAAATTTGGTCTATTTCAAAAATGCAAAGATCACCATTATCGAAAAGTACACAGTTCCAGAGATATAATCAGTTGAGTAGAAAAAGTCAGAAAAATTCCAGTTTTTTTGCGATTTTCGGCGTGAAGCCGACCGATTTTTTGTTGGCAAAGTTCAGATTCGGATTCAGCACCTCAAGAAACATACACCACCGTTCAGAAGAGAAGTAAAATATTTACATCTGCATTATAGGTAACGGAGTATAACAAAACAGCTTATAAGTTTCCAGATGCCTCCAACCATCCTCCTAGAGGTTAGAGAGGAATATCTAGCGGTCCTCAAATTTAAAGCGTGCGTTTGCATTAGGGGCCTATTTCGGATGGAGGTGAGAGTGAGAGTGATGCGAGAGCTTGGCTAATGAGCCCAAAGCTATAGAAATAGGACTCCCACTTGGAAAGGTTTATGTTGACTTTTATACGAGACTGAGGTTTTATTTATAATTATTTATAGTGCGTTTTTCAAGAAGAAACCCCGTGATATTGTTGTTGGTTGGTCGGAAAGAGGGGTGTAGTGCAACAATGTCAACTGTTTCTCAATGTTCAATTGTTTGTTGTAGTTTTATTTGTGTATTTATTTTACATTTTATTTAATTTTTCTCTTATTGTTAGAGAAATCTTGTTGTGCGGATAAATCAACTGGCTAAGTTAATTAACTAAAAAACTGTATTCAACTTTAAGGAGTAATCTTTCTTGTTTGCAGTCTCCAGAAGTAATAATTGAATTCTACCAGGGGAGATCCTGTCAACCTTGAATGTCTGTTCCCCTCCAGCCATCAATTCGATTTATGGAATGTTTCAAAGTCTTTATGGGAGCACTGTTTTAAATAGAAGCCACTATACGTATAGCGGAACGAGTAGGGACGGGTTCTCGAAAAATGATTCCAGTCATTGCGGTGCAAGTTATATATATATATATATTTGTCGGGTTTTACAGCATTGAGTTTCTTTTTTCCTTAATTTACAAAGAGATAATGTTTTAATGAGGAGAGGCTTAACATCTAAGGAAATGCAGCTATTCTACGAGTACGACACAATTACACACGGAGACAAAAATAGGAATTCAAAAACATAGTTCACGTGTAGTTTTGTTATATCTAAAAATGCAACACAAAATGAGTTCCGAATAATACTGAACATTTTCTTTTCCATAAAATATAAATAACTTCATATTTACATTATAAATAAAATAAAAAACTTATACAAAATTGACTAAAAGTCAAAATCAAATAATTGCGGGACAATAATTTAAAGGTAAAAAGCAAGTAGTGCTCTTGAATCTCGTGATTTTTGAAGTGAATTATAAGATTTTGTTTTGTTATGTTCTAAACAAAAAGATCATTGGGAAAGGAAGACTTTGAAGGGATACTTTTTTCTTAAACAAAAGTATTCTTAAGTTTGTTAAGAGCCGTGGTCAGGTGTTGCATTTCGATATTCATTTGCGTGACGAGGTTGTCAAGCCGGTCGACCGAGTCGAGAACTTCGACGGTCTGCGTGTGTGGGTTGAATCGTACTTCGAACGGGCGTGACATAGTCGACACCCATCGACGGAATTTCTCTTTGGCATCTTCGAAACTTTCGGCCACATAATAGATTGGTTGATATTCTTGGTCCTGAAATTTCAGTCAAGTTTGAAAAATGTGTTTCAGATTGTGATTGAGTTTGGAGGGGGGGGGGGCGTTACCTGGTAGGGTTGAACAGCAGTGGTGGTTGGATCAAATGCGCGGTGTTCGGGTTTGTCAGAGATAGCGTGCAAAAGCTCGCCGTACGAGGACAGAAGTCCAGCGCCGTAGGCTTTGACTTGACCGTGCTCTTTGCAAAGACCGAATTCAACGGTGAACCAGTAGACAGTGGAGAGTTTTTCAATTTCTTCGTCGGACGCACCGAGTGAGGCGAGACCAATGTCCTGAGAAAATTGAGCGAAGCTGGGATCGGCCAGGAGTGGCATGTGACCAAGAAGTTCGTGGATGCAATCCCTAAGAAAAAAAAAAAAAAAAAAAAAAAAAAAAAAAAAAAAAAAAGGAAATTAGTATGAAATAAGGGAAAGAAATGGCTCTTTATTCGCGTTTAGAAATCAAATTTTCTTTCATAGTCTTTAACCGAATTAAACGTCTTCGCTCGTGTTGATGAAAAGGGTGTGAATCCATTAACTTGCGAGCTAGTTATCGAAGGAAAGAGCAATTCAATTATCTTCTGACAAGAGCACTTAACATTGTCACCTCCCTCTCACGCTCGTATTCTTCTTACTCCGGTGAAACGTGATGGCAACAATATCACAATTTCCCCCATAGGCTCATACAATAACTTATAAACAAAAAGAAACTTACGGTTCGGGAGTGTGGAACGGAGTCGTGTTGTGTCTGACGTACTGAGTACTTTGGAACACGCGGAAGGCGAGACTCGCCAAAAAGTCCCTAGCAGTTAGAAGACCAGCGGCGGGCCTGAGAGTGAATCCGGTGTTTTTGCACAAAAAGGTGGACATCTCTTCGAGCTGGGGGATTTTGTCGGGGCGGAAGATGTTTTCAGCCTGAAGTTTGGCAAACGCATCTTGGTACTCTCTGCAGTAGTACTTGGGCATGAGTTCAGCAACCGTGTTGAACACGGCAGTCCAAGTTGCGGTTTCTTCTTTGGTGTATTGAATGTAGGGGATTGGGTCTCCGCTTTAAAAAAAAAAAGAAGAAGAGACAAGAGAAAAGTTACATATTTTGTTCTTCCATTTCAATTCAAATAGAACAACTCACTATTTGTAGTCAAAAGCAATGTTGGCAATCTCCTTTCGTCGCTCACGGTAAACTTTGTCAGCGAATCCAGGATGATTCATGTCCAATTCGGGTTCATATTTGGTCATTAGGTGGTTGCAGTTATCCAACTCACGAGCGTGTCTTGGAAACCACGGGTCTAGTAGAAATGACAAAGCATTAATAGAGTTGCGCTGCTTTGGACTGTTTCTGAAAGAGCGGTGAGACCGGGGAGGGGGGACTTACTTTTGACGCTGATGGAACTGTCGGTTAACAGGCTAACGCCGCCAAGAGCTGAACTCTGCCTCAAGGATTTAATGAGAAGCAGGAGATTCTGCCTGGCCATGTCAACTTTGACGAGGACGTCAAATTGTGAGCCTGCCTGTTTTGATGGTCGTGATTCCAGGTGAACGACAGTTCCTTTGAAATTCTAGAATTCATTTAATTTTTGTTAATTGCTTACATTTCTCGGGCGCTTTTG
This sequence comes from Corythucha ciliata, assembly GCA_038030265.1. Lineage (NCBI taxonomy): Eukaryota > Metazoa > Arthropoda > Insecta > Hemiptera > Tingidae > Corythucha > Corythucha ciliata. Next base: position 40,549,137 of record CM075942.1, on the reverse strand, counting down.
AATTTTTTTGTCATACCTCGATAGTTTTTAGAATACGAGCCAAAGAGCCGATTCCGTCCTTGAGTTTAAGGACCAGGGCGGCTCTTTGGGGGGCCTGTTCGGCCTCTTTGCTCTCGCTTGCGGCATTGCTCAAAATGACTTCTTCTTCGGTTAGTCCTGAGTCTGAAAACCCATTTTTTCTCGATTTTACTTTTTTTCCTTTTTTTATTTTTACAAAATGACTCTTGAAAGCTTCACTAAAGCGTAGTGGCGGGAGGCGAAAAGGATAAGTGGTTATGGGCGAATGAACAAATTGACCCGTTTCAAATGTGCTTGGTAGAGGGGAAGGGAGTTTCGAACAATGAAATAGAGTTGAAAGTGCATAGAGCTCTCCAGGAAATTATCCTTCCCTTCAACAAAAGGGGTACATCAGCCTTTTTCTGTCACAGTACAGGACTTGAAGATTTCGAATTTCACTTGATGTTAAAGACTTTTTTTCGCGAGTGGGAGTTTCATGTAATTGGAAAAGTTGTACTTTCGTATTACCTGAATTTCCGTTAATGCTGTGCCTCTTCTCCCAAACGTTCTCCTTGTTCTCATCGACCTGATCGACTATTTAAAGAAATTCATGCTTGAAAATGAAATAAAAAGCGCAAGAAACTGAAATTGGGACTCAAGAAAAATTACCTGGTTGTTGGTTCTCTTTGTTTTCTTTAAGATCGATCTTCTTTTTGCTGTCGTCTATATTAAATAAAACCAAATAAACAAAATACAAAAAAGTAAAAATAAAAAAAATAGAAAAGAAAATTACCAAAGTTTTGTTGAGCCTGGGTGGTGATAATGTCTACGTTTTCTAAAAATAAAACATGCGTTAGCATGCAAAGTAACAAAACGAAAAAAAAAAAAAGAAATAAATGATAGAAGAAATGCGTTTATAATTTTACCATTGGCTCGGTTCCTTGCTTCTTCAAGAACGCTTTGTTTTGTCTGCTTGACGACATTCGTTTCAAAGCGAGCGTCGTCGACCAGGGATCGTCGACGCGAGGGATATCCATTCTGATAAATAAAATAAAATGATGGGAGGAACTCGTTTTAGAAGCGATTTACTTTTTTTGTTTCATTTGTTAGGGCTCAGGTGTATAAAATAGTGCAGGTGTATTTCCTGAGGCTAGGAGAATTTCTTGGGGGGGGGGGGATGATCGACCCCTAAGGTGTCATTTAGGGAGTTTGATACGATAAAGGAGCGACACTCTTGGGGAAATAGAAACCCTTTAGCTTGATCTAGGTGAAACATTGGCCTTCGAAGTTTTTTTTATTTCAAAGACGTAATGTGCCCTCCTACCAATTTTGTTAATAAGTAAACAATCCTCTGGATAAAATCGGCTCCGATTACATTTGAAAACCCCATAAATGTACGTCCTTTTTTCATGTAGTCAAGGGTGATTGCCGACGGGATATATGAGTCAAGGGAACGAGCATTTTTGCTATAAAAAGAAACATGAATATTCTTATTTCTTGAATCGGGAAGACACTCTCCCACCCGCCAGCATTCAATCCAGCTTTTTATGTTTGATTCGATAGGTAGTTTAATGTTTTAAATTTAATTCATCAGCGTAGGATTGAGATTACGTGAACAAAAAAAAATTGTAACCTTGACGTTAGAAAGGTGTGTAAAGTGGCTAAGTACTGGCGTAGGTAAGCCCTCCAAGTCACCTGGCTGTTACTCTACTTCTACATTACCGCCACCCCCACCCACCCATATTATTTTTTCACGCTCGTCCTTGCCAAGGGTGTGTTTCATAAAGAAGAAGGGGGTACATGTTGAATTCTCCCAGAAGGGGCACGTTTTATAAATTCTCCGCTTGACCGATTTTTAAAACCTTGCCCCTCACGAGCGTTCACGCTGGCTTTGACCTTCATATGAAACCCTTCCCTTGTAGTGCGTCGGATTTACGCTAAACGGACGACCTTAAACTTCACACAGGGAGGGAGAAGAAAAAAAAATGTGTCAATAGGAATCGGAAATCACATTCACCTGTCGTTCACATTACACACCCTCATCGAACACGCGCTACTTCAACCCCCTCGCGCCTCACCCACCACCGACAGTAGTCGGAGGGACAATCAGTCAGCCGAGTGAACTGTCCCAGACAGACCTTCATCATCTCTTTTCCTATTGTTTTCCCAGGAAATTGTTTACGCTACACGAGAATTTGCGGTGGTGAGGGCAGGCTAGGAGGGGAATAATATCCCGAGCTACAAGCCCCCTTAGGGTATATAAGCCAAAGACGCAAAAGCGTGTGGGAAGGAAATGGGGGGGGGGATGAGAGGTTCGGTTAATTAATATCTCATCCCTTTTCTTGAAAACCGCGGAAAAACGGAAGTTGAAAAGTGAAAAAGCGGAGTATAGCCCTTTAAGCCCATAAAGGTTTCGGTTGACTTAAACCTCCATATCCTTAAAGAAGGGTGTATTATATGGAGTTGGTGGTACCGGGGGAAAGGAAACGTGGATTTCATTCTCGATTTTTCTCTCTGATGGTGACGAACAGTGTGCGGACGGGAGGGGGTCGCTGTATGAGAGTTTTTTTTTTTCTGAAGTCGCAAAAGGGAAACTGGCACTTAAGTCTGGATGGCTTTAACGGCTTTATTATGTCACCGAAAAGGCTCGTCCACTTACTTTTTTTTATTTTTTGGCGGGACTTGCCACATTCTCCGTAAAAGCGTGGTGGTTTAAACCTTGAAAGAATGAAATTGTTTTAGTTTGTCTGAACTTGACCTCTAAAGTTGAAGAGATTTAAACTTTCAAGCCTTCCCCATTTCAAAAAAACATTAGGTACCCCGAGAATCGTTAAAACGAACTTTGTGCCAGCCCCTTAAATTAACTTGAATCGTCTTCTTCACACTATCATTAACGGACATACTCCCCTCTGAAAATACACAATTAAATGCCAGTTAAAACCCAGATTAAATAGCAAAGGCAACGATGTGGTCTGATTTTGCACTGATTCGAAAGTTAATCTTCTGATACTTAAAATGGAAGTGGGTTCAGCGATTATCTTTGATTACATTCTTCTCCAATTGACAATGATTGTTTAAAGAACTGCTTATAGTTATTTTCAGGTTTACGAGTCATTTTTGTCTGCCTCTTTCCGAGGATTAATTTTTGTTGAAATTATCCATAGGAAAACCTTGAAGAAATAAAAAGTTAGTACACCACGGCCTAACGAACATAACAGCTATAGTTGTCTTATTTAATTTTTTAAAATAGTTTTATTTTCATAATTATGCATATTTATTTATGGTTTTCCTCGAACTTTTCAGTTATTTTTACGGTTACAAATGGGGGGGGGGGAGGAAACAAAGGCCCCCCTGAAACAAAGTACGCTAACCGCACGAATCATCTTCTGTCCGTAACAAAGAGTTATGCAATCTGCCAGCATCACCGGCCCTCTAAACTGGCTCAAGTATAACTCGTCTTCACCGTTCGCCAATTCACCTTGTCTTTATGCGCCTTTCTTTTGCGGTAATAAAATACTTTCACTGTTATCGAAGTAATCAGAGCTTAAATTGAAAATAAAAGAATCCTTGCGATTTTTGTTCGCACCTTAAAAATAAAATTAGCGGTCCGCAACAAGGTTAAATGGGAAATCACTCCTCCCCTCACCGATTAAGCAGTTAACAGTATTTGAATTTGTTTATTTCCGCACGTACCTCAATGCTGTAAGATTTCTTGATGGCGAACATCTCCCTGTTCTTCTGAGCTGCAGCTACGGCCATCATCTTGCACCGCCTGTTGTTTTCTTGTTGAGCAAATTTTAGCAAGGCGTATCCTCCGAACTCCAGCACTTCTCTCCTTCCTTCACACGGGATTGTCGGTCTCGAAGTCAAGAAATTTAGTCTCCAAGAAAATTGGAAATTTGCGAAAAAAACTTAATTTTCCCGCAAAATAAAAGACTCAAAAAATTGTCTAATTCCCCAAAAACTTCCCTAAAGTTTTATCGGAAAAATACAACTAGATTCGAACTTCTTGACGACAGAGAAAAAAACAAAAAAATGTTTTTTCTCTCGACTTCCCGCGAAAGGACTTCGTGAGACTGCTATGTGAGGTTGAATTAGCAACACCAATCACTCGCCTATATATACCCTTTGCCTTGGCGGTTCTCTCCCCCTATCAGGAGGAACACCCCTCCGGTCCATAAAGGTTGGTCATCTCGCGAGGCTCTTCCCTCAATCCCCCTCCCCTCATCTTAAAACATTATCCCGGGGCGAAAAAAAGCTCCCCTGGTGTTTTCTTTTTTTTATTATTATTTTTTTTTTTACAGGGATATCTCTTGTGCGTAATTAACCCTAATAACGAGTTAAGAATGGGGAAGATAAACTTACAATGAATCACTGTTTATTGAGTCTTCGACAGTTTTCCATTTTTTCCCAGAGTTCTCGCATGAATTAACTTGCAAATGTGCATTAGTCTATCGGTGAATTGTTGGCAATAGGCATACCTATTGCATTTTGTTGGATCCTCCCTTAGATAACTAATTATGGCTGTGAATAACATTCATGACTCACTCGCGGGGTTTCTTTTTACATTTTCGGATTAAGTTTTTAATTGCCTATACATTCTATGTGCTGGTGTTCGGCCGGTGAAATTCGACCTTTTTTTGGGCCAATATTTGTCGTTATAATAATGTGATACTGCAGAGTAACCGTGGGAGTTCGACCTAGTAGTTAATATAAAGTTGTCAAGGGAACGCGAATGTGAAATAATTAAGGGCATTTTTGAAGGTTTCGCCCTACTTTGTCTTCTCAGACGAGTGGAGAATCGAGAAAAGCGAGGGATATGAATCTGTTCTCGGATTTCACCAGGACCCACTGAGGATGACAGTGAGATTTTTGAGCGTTTCTTCTTTCGAGGCAGAAAATTAAATTTTAGGGCAACATTCTATTGTTCATCTGACGGGGACAATGATGAGTGAGGATGAATTTTTCCCCCCGGTAGTAGACTGTGAGGGAATGAATATCCGCAATTACAGAGCCTCGCAGTCCGCTTCGTGCGTTAAATTCCAAGTTGTTTTTGTAACCTGGAAAAATTCTGGGAAGGATTCCCGTATTTCGAGGGTATCTTTTCCGTAAAACCACAATTAATTGTAATGATTAATTTGGAACGTATATGGCAGAAACAATGCCGTAAATAATCAACCCGAGACCCTAGATTTTGGGGCATTAGTAGTAATTAGTGGGTTTCTGTGGAGGAAACATAGGTAACTATTTTCTGGTCTATTGCTGCTATTCAATCATGTGAAACTCGCACAAAAACATAATAAAAAACCATCTCCCAAACCAAAATCGAAGGGTGGTCGCCTTGTTAAATTTCAGTGTCATTTTCTCGTGGAGGCTGATTTGAGACAATAATGAACGAGAAATATAGTTTTATTTAGTTATTGAATGTTAGATTAACTTGGTCGTTAAATGAATTTATCGGGTTGAAAAATTCTATTGTTATTTGATCTTTTAGCCGATTAGTGACATTCGAGCTGCTCGGAGTAGTCCGGGTCCACAAACGAATGATCCTAGTATCTTGGCGGTTTTTTATAGTTTTTTTTTTTTTTAAAAAACTAAGAATAATTTGTTGTGAATGTCTCCTTTAAGTGTTTTCGTCGGTGAATGTCTTGGTAGTAGAAACTGTAGACGGCGAAAAGATCTCAACAAATTCATTTGAACGAGAAAGATGTTCGAGGTTGGACCCACCAGACAATCGCGACAATGCACTGAGGGTGAGGGGCAGTCTTCGTTTCGACCTCAGACCTTCAGCAACCTGAGCTACTCGGTCCTTGTTTCATCAACCGAGTCCACCTAGCCACAACAGTCCCAGTCCTTCCACGGGTCTCATCAGTCTTAGTGAGCTGGGCACTCTCGGACTTGGTTTTGCCATGTCGGGTTGAGCGTCGGAGGCGGGCATCGTAGTGCAGTGGCACCTCCTCTCCCGGCAAGGGGTGGGATGATCGAAACGAAGACTGGACCGCACCCTTGGTGTCTTGAGATGGACGTGACTTATGGGTCCCCTATAGCCAGGATTGTGCCTTCTTCCCGCCCTGGCTTGATGCCTTGAAAGGCACATGACCAGGATTAAGCCTGTGAAATGACGGCCGGGAAGTGACCCGGCACGTGCAAGTCCTGGTTATCCTCGCTCCGCTCCCCGTCAGCCACACCAGCTGGTCAAGGCTGGTGCGTTACCGGTGTGGACCGCTTGGCGGTGGGGAGTTTTACAGGTGGTAAAGTTGGGCGAGGAGAGATACCCGTGAAATGAGCGCATAGTGCTACCGGCGAGCTGTTCTTTGTTGGTAATGTTGGAGAGAGCGTCGGTCATTGTGGTTGTTCGCGGGGGTTCAGTCGTCGGTAGACTGGGTATCCAGTTGCGCTTGATTAGTGCCGATGTTCGGGCCTGTTCCGCGCCGACTGCACCACGCGTTGGCGAAGCACAGGAAGCGGCGGGCCGAGGTTTTGTTAGCGACGAGATTTCTGAGATCGTTGGGGATTTGCCACCGATCTCGTTGACGTTGGTATAGCGGACAGCGAAGAATTACGTGTTCCGCCGTTTCGGCCTCGCCCCCGCATGGGCAGTCAGGGCTGTCCCGTCGGCGGTGGAAGTGGAGCTTTCCGTTGAAGGAGCCGTGACCCGAGAGAAGCTGCACGGCAGGGTAGTTTAGAAAGCACCACTTCCAGCGCAGGCGTTCTTTCACGTCAGGAATGATGGCGAAGGTGTGACGTCCAGTCACCGCGGTTGACCATTCGCGTTGCCATTCCTGGATGGCGGGGTCCCCTATAGCCATGCTTAACCGAGAAATACAGCTGGACACGCAACAGAGTGGCCGTCAGAGCCCCTTAAACTGTCCGAAATGAATGTTTCACGTCATGGTCGTTGGTATCGACTCCAGGACCACTAAGGCCGGTTCAAAATCGGCGGAACTCGAACGGGAACGCGATCGCGAAGGAAAATCTGCTCTCTGATTGGCTGGTGTCTTCGGTGGGAATGAAAGGCCAACGCGACGGGAAAGTTGGTTCAATTTTATCTTTCGCGTTTCCGTTCCCGGAGCACAAATCCCAGCCATAGAATAATTCGGCTATTTCATAATTCCGGTGGCTCTAATAGTGGATCTCTGGAGAACTCAAGTCTGTGGGTACCTTTCCGTTTTGTGCAATAAAATCATGCTGATGATCTGTTGGTAAACTTGGAATTTATAATTTTAGAATTTATTTCTAGACCTTTTTTATTATTTTTAGTGAATGTGAAATGAAAATGTCGCCGTGTTCCCATGTTCAATGTGTCTTCCATCGACATACAGCCCATTTTTTTATTGAAGTCTTCAACACAGCAGATACTTTTAAGCGTCTAAAAACCGTAAACAATGAACGCGTAGCTTCAATCTAATGAAAAGCTACCCACTAAAACTGGTTAGCCAAATGGTCATCTGCAGCGCTGTCTCAATTATGACTAGGTGAATAACTTCGATGTTGTAATCAAGGGAAACTGTATTTATGAAAGATGACTTTTCACCACCTCAATGCAACTGGTCGAGAGGCTAAAAGTGTTGGAGGGAGGAGTAAAAGAATAATTTTTCCACACTCGAATATCCAGCTGATTTTTCATGACAAAAAGCGGAATATTTTCGCGTTTGCGCCAATTGTGAATCAATCGCCTCTCCTTTCCGGTTCCAAAACGGAAAGCTTTCTGTTCCGTTTACGTCAATTGTGAACCGGCCTTAAGAGCGCTCGGTTAAAAAAAAAAATCCCGAAAGTGTGGTGGCCACGGCGTCTTACAGCCAGACATTTTTTGAGATCATTCGTGCTAAAGCCCCTGAGCCGCCCAGCGAGTTCCACGTGCATGGATACTCTTCCTTGGACTTCAGGGCCGTTCGCGGGACAATTTGTGCGCTGGTGGTTAAAAACGGTACGGCAGGTACGGAGGGGGCGGTTTTTCACACGAAACCCAAGTTGAGGGGGGGGGGGCTATTGGCAGAACTCGATTGAATGACAAATGTTATCATGAAGCACTGCAACGAATTTTATTATGATTCTCATGAACACAGCGAGATTAAATCACAAAAAATCAAGATAGTACAAATTCCAAATTGCTTGAGATTTTTGCAAAGCGCTGCAAAATGTCTTTAGTTTCGAGAGAAATGCTTCTATTCACGTACATCAAAGAAAGGTGATTCATTCATCATCGGACATCCGATTCTTCAGCCAAGTTTTAAAGCACTTCAATGTAGAAAAATGCCTTTTTGCTGGAGCACACAGCGGAAAAGGTTGTCAGGATTTTCAGAATTCTAGAGACAGTCGTGAATTATTCTTTGTCACACTGATTTAACGTTTCTACTGCCAAATCTGCGGTATTTTCTGTTTGTTCTCAAGCCGAAAAAGTTGTTCATTTCTCCTGCTACAAAAACAACTCTCCAAAAAATCTCCTCCGAAACAGACTTTCAGGACCCAATTGAGTCTCGAAGGATGAAATTTGACTTAATAAATTGCACATATAATGAAGCTGAGGTTCAAGTTCCGTCAAGTTGAATTAGGATGTTCTGCGGAGTGAGCAGAACGAGCTCGAACTCTGTGACTCGAGAACTGAATCTCTCCTTCCAAGATTGCTTCGATTCACAGTACGAATTCTGTGATTTCAATTAAATCTTCAACTCTCTCAGTCAGAGGATTCGGTCGATTCTTCGCATCGCTCCGCTGAGTGATGCGAGGCTCCTTAATTTCAGTAGATAATGAGTTCAACAATGTAATTTTTTCTTCAAAGATTGTTTCAAGATTTGAGTTTATCTTAACGGTTTCAAGCAAATTTAGAGCTTCCCAGGTTTTTTTCTGTCTTACGGTGGTAGGGGGGGGGGCGACCCCCCACTTACCGCTATAAAATCCTCTTTCGTTGACTTCTGGTCTAAAATTCACCTCAAGTTTCGGATTCCCTGTGTGGAGAAACCCCAAAATACTAAGGTTGGAGCTGTACAGTGGTTGCTGGACCTTCACTGTGTTTGGAATTTTACTGTGGTTGGAGCTTTGCTGCGGTTGGGAATTCTTTTTAGTGGGAGCATTTGAGCTGTTTGGATCATTCCGGTTGGAGCTTTATGTAGTGGCTTATAGAACTTCACTGGGGTTTCGAGCTTTGCTGTGGTTGAGCCATTTTTTTTTTTTTGTGGCTGAAGCATTACCGTGCTTTGGAGCTTTGTTTTAATTCAGGCAGATGTCGACGTGTGTGGACATCGTGCGCTCTTAATGCAAACGTATGCAATAAGTGGACTAAAATGGTGGCACCATAGTGAGAAATGAGAACCTCTCCAATAACGTCCATTCTTCTAATTCAAGTTTTTTTTTTTTTTTTTTTTTTTTTTTTTTTTTTTTTTTTTTTTAAATAAATGAGATCGGTCGTAGTTAGAGTTGTCGGGAAAAACTCACGTGAGGTGGTTTGCTATGGAGGGATAGTATTATTTCTGATGTAGCGTCCTTGGATCCCACTCGCGGCATTTCTTCCCGACTGCTCGGAATAAGGCCCCAGGGGGGTGATTCTGTAACTTGCAAAATTTACGTGTCGTAAAATGGAAGAAGGGCGAGAGGAGGTACCTCGTTGCCATGGTATTTACGATACCTAGTGAATTAAACTGTGGAATTTTCACGCTAGATGTGTGGTTTCGAAGAAAAAATAATGCGATGGGGAAGCGAGGTTCGATTTTTCAAAGGTTACTCGACTCATGACAAATAAGAAGGTTAGAACCCACCTCACCCCCTTTCAATGTTTAGAAGAAGTGAGAAGGAGTCTAGTCTCCAACTTCTGCCGTTTCGTTTTGATATTTTTTGTGTTGATAAAAGTGAATAGCCCCTCGCCTTTTCATTTATTTATTTTTTCGGAGATTAGAAAAATGGCTCGTAAACTTGGTGCCCGGCGAAGTAAAGGCTCAAAGAAGGAGAAGCCAGCTTCAAAGAAAACCATGTTGATATTGTTCTACGATGATCATCGCAGAAAAACTTTAGCGGCTGAATTGAATACGAATATGTCAAAGAAGAAAGGGCAGTCGTTTCTGGTAAACCGAACACAATCGCGTCAAAAACTAAAAACACACACACAGTGTAGTGAGCTCAACGGCTAGAATATAAGTTTTCATGGGTGATAGTGATACTCACAGTTTCACAAGTGCTGTACACCGTACCTTGTGTCTCGAGTTTGCTTCTCACCCGCAAGTCATCAATTTCGACTAATCCCGGAAGAAACCAAATCCGACATTCGTGTGCTTTTGACGGTGGTCTCTGGAGGGTGTAAATGTGTCGAACACGTCTCTTACGACTTCAAAGGCATAACTTGTTATAATCATGTCATAAATTAACGATTTAATTTGACTACACGAGCTGCGCCGGAATGAAAAGACATTTTGGTTATCTAGAATTCTAGAGAGAGGCGAGGAAAATAATGTTCATCTGAAGCCGGGCGGATTCAAAAAATCAAGTAGCCCCTGTCGATTGCGAATCAGGTCTTCGTGACACTAATTATTACGTAGAGAAACTTAAAAGATATGTGAAAAACACTGAACTGCCCTAAAACTTGGGATTTGTATCAATGGTTGCGTTGCAAAACTCGGGGTTCGTGTTTAAACGCTGAAGTGTAGAATTAAGTGCTTACTGAAGTTTTGCAACGGTGATTTGTGAGTTTTCAACTCCCCGTTATCATAGTCGGAAGGTTAGTAACTTCCTTTCCATCATTAATATTTTATTTTTAGGATTTTGGCTTATTATTGCAATAAGCCAAGACCCTAAAAATAAAATATTAATCAACTTGTATGGCTTAAAAAATAATAATATTACTTTCCTTCATTTTGTTGTCAACCATCGTTGAACTTTTATGGCATTTTTGAAAAAAAGAGGGCAGAAAGGTTTCATCGCGATGAAAAAGGCTATCGAAACACCTCGGAACATGTTTTGTTGGATTATTAAACATTTACTCAGCGCTGAGCTAGATTGACAGTTTTGCAACGGCAAAAGATTAAGTGCTCATTAAGCGCTGAACAAGTCTGAAGTTTTGCAACGCGGCCATTGGTTGCGTTGCAAAACTCGGGGCTCGTGTTTAAACGCTGAAGTGTACAATTAAGTGCTTACTGAAGTTTTGCAACGGTGATTTGTGAGTTTTCAACTCCCCGTTATCATAGTCGGAAGGTTAGTAACTTCCTTTCCATCATTAATATTTTATTTTTAGGCTTTTGGCTCATTATTGCAATAAGCCAAGACCCTAAAAATAAAATATTAATCAACTTGTATGGCTTAAAAAGTAATAATATTCCTTTCCTTCATTTTGTTGTCAACCATCGTTGAACTTTTATGGTATTTTTGAAAAAAAGAGGGCAGAAAGGTTTCATCGCGATGAAAAAGGCTATCGAAACACCTCGGAACATGTTTTGTTGGATTATTAAACATTTACTCAGCGCTGAGCTAGATTGACAGTTTTGCAACGGCAAAAGATTAAGTGCTCATTAAGCGCTGAACAAGTCTGAAGTTTTGCAACGCGGCCATTGTCAAACTTTCCTAGAGGTTGATGATAAGGTGATAAGGTTTATTATGAGTCGAAACTTCCCCGACGCATAAATTCGTGACAAATGCGTGGAAAAACCAAGGCAACGGGGTACATCCTCTCCCCATCCTTCCCAGTTACGATACGTAAATTTTGCGAGTTACAGAATCACCCCCCAGCTCATCAATTTTATATCCTCGGTGCGAGACTATAAAAACTAATTCATAACTAAATATTCATTGTTTTCAACAAATTAAAAAAACCCTTTAAAAGTTCAGTCTTCTCTTCGTAAATCCGTCTGGATTTTTGGATTCTATGTGTCGAGAATTCTCAAAATACGCGGCTTTGTCCATTTTGGGGTAATCCAAAGTGCAAATGTATACAGAACGACAAAGCTACTTAAAATTTTCCCAATACATATAGTATAATGTATACGTATACATAATGTCCAAAGTGCAGCAACCAATTCGACAGAGTTTGGTTGCCTCAAATATCCATTTGTTCTGCTCAACTCTTCTTTCTTTGTTACCCAAAATGACCTAGCCATTTGACGACATTCATATGTTTTGCCCCGGAAATTGCAGAGGTTGTACCTATTAAATGAAATTTGTAAAAAGTCGAATCTGGTTTGATTTCAACTCGACTTGCACCCTTGTCAAGACTCCTCTCTTCTCTTTTGCTTCCCAAGTTCCATGTTTTTTCGAGAACGAGAGAGCTCATAACTCCAATCGTTCCTTAGAGGGGGGGGGGGGTGATGTTGTTGGGAGAGAAGAAAAACAAATTACGCCTTCCCATTAAAAAAAATAAAAAAGTCCTTCTGCGATTAATCTTCCGTTGGTCCACATTTCAAGGTGTTTCCCGAATTGTCCGCTCTCTTGATTTGTGTTACCTTTTCATAACTTTTAAGACTTTTAAATCTGACAATGGTTAGCCTCCATACTGATTTTTGGTGCCGGAACTTGCACCTACTGGGGTTTTTGTTACGTTCTTTGTTCACATTTTAAAAAATTTGTTGTTTTAGGCAGAAAACAAGGTTGTTACCATTGTCGCTGTATATACCATGCTCAGAATCACTCACACAGAGTCAGTTCACAAGCTCTATGTATACGTTGTATATGGAGTATATGCGACCAAACAAAGTTATTCCCTCTAAAAATGAAGCATTTTAATAGGTTACATAGACTCCACAGACGCATTGCACAGAGCTTGTGAACGGGGGCTTTACGCGTGTCGTCATTTTCGAGAAAAATAAATAAAAAAATGACTGGATTTAAAAGAGGAGAGCGCTTCTCCTCTACAATCCGCTTCTATGCTACAAGAAATTCGGTAATCAGTTCTTTTAATAAACCGTTGTGACATAGCTAGCCTAACGGTCTCAGACCTTGATTTCGCAATTTCGTGAAGATATAACTATTGTAAAGGATCGCCCTTAACCTGCTCTGAATTTAGCGGTATATCATTATTTTTTTTGTTTGGAACATTTTTTGTAGAACATTAGAAAGAAAAGATAAATGACAGGATTGCGGTAGGTCGGTGTTTCTAATTGAATCAACCCTTCCCCGGCTTTTTTTGTTACGTGCAAACTAACACGTTCATGATCTTACTCATACTCAATATGCATCTTTTAGAATCGTTATGTCTAAACATTCAAACATTTTTATTACAATTCCTACAATCGAGATTATTTTACACGCCCTCGTATTTGAAAAAAAAAACTTCTCCATCGAGTTCCGTTTTGAAGGTAAAGGACACGCCACTGATCGGTGAATGTAGTGGTCGGAAGGGGGGGGGGGTCCGCTTCAGGCCTGATTGGGGCAGGCCGGTGGTGTACAACACGAAAACCAAGAGTAGGCGTGTCCTTTTGATCCTGTTGGAAAGTAGCGGCCTTGCATCGAATGCTCACCGTCAATATTGATGAAGAGGGGAAGTGCGGTGTTGTGTGCGGTAGCCGCTCAGGCCGGGATATATCTCTCTTGACGGAAGTGTACAACTGGCCACAATCCCCCCCCCCTCCAATCACGGTGAAAATTGCTTGTGAGTAAACCTCAGCAAAGCTGGGTAGCACAAAATCTAAAAGAAAACTGAGGAAGCATTCTCCAAGGATCTAGTTGTTATTATCGACACAAAGTTTATTATTCTCCGCACCGGTACCGAGTGTCCGCAAGGTTTCATATTTACGTCTTTTTTCTCCCATTTCACTCAATTTTCCTTTAGTAATCACTTGCTATTTTGCTCCGCGCTACTCTTTTTCATTCATTATGAAAACTTAGTAATGGTTTCCTCAATTGCCCGATTTATTTTCGCTGTAAAAAGACCTTGGGCTTTTCTATTTAAAAAAAAAATTCTTCCTCTCGCTTCTTCTCGTAACATCGAAGTCTCCAGGTCCACATATACGCATAAAATCGAAGTCACTTCAGCAATTTTCATTTATTTTAAAATAAAAAAACTGTTCGTCTCGAGGGAATCCCCACAATTGTCTATTATAGCAAACGATTCCTTGGAAGACAGTTTTGACGCTGTGACTAAACGGCGCGGTGTGTTTTTTGTTGAAGGAAATCTTTGGAAAACTGATATAATTAGGTGGGGGTTTTCCAGAAACTTTTAAAGGACATTTTTTCGGTTCCCGATGACGTCACCATTGTTTACGTTTATGTTTGTATTGTGAGTAGGGGGGGAGGTCGATTTGCGAAGTTGAAATCACGTTCCATTACCGGTGCTGGAGATTGAATGTACGATTTTTAAGCAGTTCTATTAACGAAAAAAAAAAAACATCTTTCCGGGCCCCCTCACCATGCATATTGATTGATCTAAAATGATCGCTCCGTATCTTTTCAATCTGAATACTACAAAATCAAAAACAAATGAACGTTTTTCATTGTCATCTTCATTAAAAGCGGGACCTCTCTCCCTTTCCCAATGGCGATAAGGACATCGCTCCATACAGCTTGGCTGGGGGTCGTTCTGTCGGTGATTATAAACAACAAAGAAAAAAAACCCTGCCCTTGGCATCCAAACTTTAATAAAACAAAAAATATTGTACGGTTTTCTTGAACCTCTCATGTCGCTCACAGAGTCATGAAAGTCCCACTCGATTTTTTAATGATCTAATTTAATGAGGGTGGTCGTTTCTACGGCATTCTACCAAGGTCATTTTTGGGTATGGGACCTCTTTTTTGCCTCTCTTACAAGGTTAATTTTTCCTCTGCACCCAACTTTGATACCTATACGGCTTATACTTAATTTAATTATTGGGCTTGAGGGAATTCTGGAACACGCGTGGGGAATAAACTGCCTTTCTGTTTTTCTTCCAACTCGATGGACATAAGGAAACTCTTAGTGAGGTAAGTTTATTAATTTTCTCTCTCTTTTCCCGCTGTGCACGGCAGATAAAAATGTTTTAAAATATGCCGGATAATTCAGATTCCTCTATCTTAAATGACGCCTTTCAGGGAAATACTGAATTTTTCGATAGAATCTCCATAAAGTCAGGGACTCAAGGAGGAAAGAGCACTAGTCGATTTAGGGATTTTTATACCGTTTTATTACTCCTGTCATACGTTTTGTATCAGGAGTCACGACGGTTAAACGACCGATGACGGGGATTTTCCCCCGCGTAGCCCAATGTGTGTTATTCCCGGTGGCTGAGAAAGAAAGTGGTTGTGTCTGGGAACGAGGTAAAAACCCACTTTTAATAGGTTATAAAAAAAAATAAAAAGAGGGATTCTTTTTCTTCCATTCAATATAAGTGAGGAACTTGCATTGACCAGACGTTTGCGAGTTCAACAGGTAGTTTTGTTTAAATGACGTTCAAACTTATCTTTCCTTACATAATTTTAACCCTGCGGTCTATCCAGGTTACCTGGTTGCATAGGTGAATCAAATGGTTATAAGGTGCGTCATTAAACTTGCGGAATTTTCCTGTGCCTTTGAACTCAAGGACGGTGATCTGGTGTTGTCTTCGTTCGCTTCGACTTTTTTTGTGTTGGCTTCGACATTAGGGACAGTGTGCGCTCAACCTTTCCTGCTACCAGCTCGACATTTTTTTTTTATTATTTTTTTCTATAGAAACACGCTTTTGGTACATTTCAAAAAGTTGTGTACAGTTCCGGGTGATCGCTACAGATAATTCGTATTTTCAAATATTTTCAAGGATAATGATATTGTCCTCCTATAGCGATGTTAAAAGCGCCCATTAATACACTAGCGGCGTTCTTGATCCGCTTAACCCTTCAGGCGCGGATGAAGGCTTTTTATGGGTCGCAATTAGCGCGAACGAGAATGTTTGTAACAAAAAACGAAGATTACTTGAAGCGTATTATACCTATTGTTCCAATAAAATCTGTAGGTGTTTTCTCACTTATAAAAATAACCCCATCCAAGTTTTTGCTGGGTTAATAAAAAAAAGGACGGGTTTTTTAGGAGTAGGAGGGTTTCTGTTTTACCCGAAGTTCCGTTGAACTTAACCTGGACGATTGCGTAGCTGAAAGTGAGAATGAAATAATTATGTTTATACGTGATGGCCACCGTGACGTGTAAAATGTGTCGCGTACTCGGCGTTACGTAAATTATCGCCGTAGTTCTGCACCAATCCTGAATTTTAAGGTCTCATTTTAATCTCCTGATGATTCCACATACACGTTAAGTCTTGCTTCCCCAAATAAGACGTCGGAAGAGCTCGAATTTTCAGGGTAAAAGTTTAAGTGGGTTTTATAGTTGTTTCAGGGGTGAAATATGAAAGATGAAGATTTAATGGGCGTGCGGAATACGGAATTATCTGGAGATTAAAATGAGACCTTAAAATCCAGGATTGGTGCAGAACTACGGCGATAATTTACGTAACGCCGAGTAGGCGAGGTGGTTTGATTGGAGGAGGGGCGAAGAAACACATGTACAACTCCCCCTTAAGCCCTCCGACGACCGTGGGGGTAGGAATGTTGAACGAATTCCCTGGGCACCGTCTCATGAAAACAATTTTACACATCAGCGACTACAAGTCCCAAGATCACATTGATGCTAGCGCTAAAGAGTATACAGGATATGGGCAAACTCCGGCAAAGCTGTCGTCTTTGCCTGGACGAGAGGCCATGCGAGTACTCCTGGTAACGAAAAATCAGACACAATAGCGCGAAAAGCCTCTACTCTTCCGGAGATCGATATAGGGTTCAAGCTACACGTGGGGCATATGTGTGTGTGTTTTGTGAGACTTGTGCAACTTGTTTTCGTGATGCTGTGTACTTCAAAACATCGTCATAGACTGCAATATTTGCTTGAAACTGTCATGTTCCCTCTGAAAACTCTCGTTACACAGCTTTTCCTCAAAATTGGTAATTTAGCCCCACAAACTAACTAGCCTTCCCAAAAAAGCTATCTTCAGAAAAAAATGGCCAAGGCATCATGGAGGTTGAATGTGCGAATGAATAGTGGGATCGAATTGTGTAGGCTATAACCCATTCCGGCTTGTGTGAAACGTGGAACCTACGTATTTCGTAACTTGTACTTCGTAATTTTGAAGAACTGTTCCAGAATTTGCCAAATAATTAAGGTTATGAGTTATAATAGGTAGGTGTAGCAAATTTAAAATACAGTAAATTCCGTCTTCAGGCCCAAATAATAAATTTCCTTCCCTAAACTGATGGTTTCCGCTCAGAATCGTTCGGTTTCTTGGGTAGTCAGTTGGAGGGAAGAACCGGCTTCCAGACATACCACTTCTCTCTGGAATGGTGGAAATTCGTTCAATTTCAACCGGTCTTCTACGGTGTTCTTTTCATGTCCGACTCTCCCTTCAGTTTGCTTAGTGTTCAGCTTGATAGGGGAACCCTGCGGTTTTGTAAGGGTCTTCTTCACGACGTGAGTTCAACCGACCGGGGTATATGTTCCACTCAAATCTTTCAATTTTGCTGTTGGACTTACTGATGTCAGCCTCTTTGCGATTGCGCCATTCTGGGATTATAGTTCTTGAATAGTTAGAATTCAGTATATACCGAAGTCATAATAACGCGGACCTTTCCCATCATCTTCGGATTCCTTGATCGTTTGGTGTATAGAAGGTTAGTTGAGATGAACGAAAAAACTGTGTGATAGTCCTAACCTCGTGGAAAATACTATTTGCGTCTCTGTGCACTTGTACATTACAGAGCCCAGGAGTCTATTATTCAAGAAGACACATTTTCACGCTCAGGCAGGCGAATCATGGATGCTGATTTATGATTCAGTCAACTTGCGGTCTTTCGCCGGTGGGCCGGGTGTAGTGGTCATCTACTCGTACAAGCTCTCTAACCTTCGGTTCGGCGTTTGAGGAGTATTTTGGTAATCCCGTAGGTACATATTTCGTGAGTCTGACAATCGCACGTATTCGTGGCCGGGAATTCCTTCCCTTCTATCCCACCTACCTTGTAGTACGTCCAGCACTATGTAAAAATCACCTGAGAATGCCACTGACCTTGAACTACTGTGATTTCTTTCGCGTGTTGGCTCATTAAATAAATAGTCAAAGCAGGCGTACTTTTTATTGGCCAAGTTGGGACCATCCATTCTTTGGCCCCTTGATGGAGCCTCTGAATTCCTGTGGTTGGAGGTGTAGAAAACCACTTCTTTCGTTCGATGTAGACGTGGAAGGGATTTCGTAATGAAGGGAAGATCCGACTGGAATATTCCATGAATGCTCCTGTTGCAATTACATGGAAGCAATTTTCAATAGATGCAACAAATTGAGGCATCTTATTAAGTTTGATCTGTATTTTGGCATTGGCTGACAATTTATTTCAGGGTAGGTTGGACTTTTTGATGAAAGTAAAAGTTAATGAACTTGAACCTGTTGTTATGGATAAATACTTCCAATCTGTATAGCTATAAGAGTAAAAAACATGAAATCGAACAAGCGAATGAATCTCAAGTGAGCTGCTTCTGACTAAATGGAGGCGTATTGTTGCATCATGAATAGGACGGCATAGTGGATACTACAGACCGCCTATTTTATGGTAATTTTGATGAGAAAATAGTATCTGAACATTTTTTTATTTTTTAAAATTTACAATTTTCGTATTCGGCGTTTTCAAATGATGTATTTTTTTCGCT
The DNA here is from genome assembly GCA_038030265.1 of Corythucha ciliata. Taxonomy (NCBI): domain Eukaryota; kingdom Metazoa; phylum Arthropoda; class Insecta; order Hemiptera; family Tingidae; genus Corythucha; species Corythucha ciliata. The sequence continues at coordinate 40,530,536 of CM075942.1, read as the reverse complement.
GTTACTCAATAGTACATTTTATTTCTCGTTTACTGTATTATTCGTATTCAAGTGCTCCCGAAAAAGAGGTATATGCTAACCTTGACGATAGTAAATTTACGGAGAATTCTTGAGGATTCCCCTCTCCCTCTTAATTACTTGATGCCTTCTTGTTAAATGCGCCAATAGTATAATTTATGATTTTGTAATGGCATTCTGTATTCTTTTCTTTACACAGAAGCTTGTGGCATCGCGTTTTCTTCTTTCATTGTTTGTAATTATTCGTCTTTTCTTTTGTATTTATAATCACAGTGGAAAAATAACCGGTACCGCACAATTACAGGCTCGCCTGATTTTCAAAAGGTGAACTTAAAGAGTGTCACGGTTACTATTAGATCGGCAAAGAAGAACGCACGCCTGCGGGACGCTTCAAGTTCTTGATAGCATCGGGCTTCAAGAAGGAAGGCTAGTCCCCCTGAGTGTCTACGTGAGCCTCTCAAGGCCGTCATTTTTTTTTTTTTTTTTTTTTCTTCTTTCTTTTATAAAGCTCCTTTCGACCAAACTTCACGAATGAAAGGCGATTCCCTTGCAAGGTGCCACTTTTATTTGCGTCCCTCTTTCCCCGCAGAATAGGTGTATAGTGCCTGTAAGGTGAGAGGAAAGGGAAATAGGACCATTTAAAGGGAGTGAATTTAGGTTCGCTTTTATCATGCAGGATTTGAGTAGGTACCAATTTCATTTTTCCTTTTTTTTCCTCTCCCCCATGCCGAGCATCAGAGCAGTCGTACAACCTTTTTAACCTAATTATGGTCTCTCGTTATCACCCACGGCGGTCCGGTATTGAATTATGTAGTTCTCCCACTTCCTTCTTGGCAATCAAAACATATTACTGGACAGTTACACAGCTTCTTCAGGCCGAGACCCACAACTGATATCAGGACCGTCCTCAAGGACCCTTGTTGCGGTGAAGAGTTCCTGTTTTCCAACGAAGCTTTCTTTCGAAGGTCAATTTTGACTCGAGGGTGGATGGTTCAAGGAATGTTCGAGGAAATATCACCTGAAAAGCCCTTGATCAGCATGATTGAAAAATATAGGAGTTTCCTGAAAAGGCGTGCCCGTTGAGGCGAGACCTATAAAATGTAGGTCCGGTAATAAATTATTTGAAAATTCTTTCAGGATCTTTTTGTAGTTGGGCCTTGAGGATCGCTCGGGTCTAATTTTCAAAATTGAAACAAATGATTCAATCAACTCTGCCCCCCCCCCTTTGTTGATTGACAAGAAAGTGCACATGTAAGGTCCTCTACTTCAGCTCGGCGAACGCGTCCTCTGAGCATTTTATCTTTTTTAAGGAAGTGATTAATTAGGCAAGGGGGACAAGGGCAGGGGCTTTTCGGGCACGCTCGGTTGCTCCTTCTACCTTCACCAACTTATTTTCGGTTTCTTACCTAGAGCATTTGAGTCAATTTTTTATTCTTATTCTACGTCGGCTTTTGAAGCGAAAGGAGGAAGGGAGACTCAACCTAGCAGGTGGGCTTAATCGGAAAGGTATTCGCAGAAACAAAACAGTGGGAAGAGATTTAAAGTTTGTTTTTGTCGCTTTATTTTCTATTGACGCTTAATGAACGTTTCGAACCAGACATAAATCCTTGACAGTTTTTCTACGAAGCCTTTATTGGCTATGGGAAGTAAAATGTTAAGAAAAAATAACGCAAGATTATTGTCATCAGGCCGTAATCGATGGAAAGAGATGCACTCCGAAAAAAAAGAAAATTGGTCTTTCTTTTTAAGAGGATATTCTCCCTTCAATCTGCTCTACAATTTCATTTCATCGCAAAACACAATCCGATTCGTGTCTTTTCCCCTTCTTTGCAGTCTCTTGATAATAATTTGATCGGCCAAGGCCTTCTTGGCACAATAAAGCTATAGAGAAGCCGGACTCCGTGAAACGGAGACTTTATACTGCTATTTTAATTCCCTGACGTTTTCACGGGGAAAACGAACTTGTTTGACTTGACAAGAAACTGGAGAATGATATCCTATCTTAACGAAAAAGTTTCAGCCTACACAGCCATCGCGTTCCCGTCACACACACATAGGACGCGCTCCACAGTTTCGTCGGCCTCCCCACGCTGCCCCCCCCCCCCACGTATGACAGAACAGGGGGATAGCATTGTGACTTGCGTTTATTCCAACTACCTGATTTTCGCCCTCGATGACTCGAGAAACTATGCTGCTGCTCCCGGATCAAACTCGTCGAGATCAAGTTTTGCCTGACGACATCCGGGATTTCAGCCTTCCTCCTTAATTGTTTTGATTGTCCTTTGACACGTTTTCCAGGTGATCAAGAATTCATGCGTATACGAGGGGCAGTCTTGAAGCCCAAGAGAAAGACACACGATCTTAGCAGACCCCGATAGGCCACTCTGGACACGAGCAAATCGTCAATATCGAGGATTATTCAAAACGCTCATAATATGGAAAACGTAGAGAGACACTGGCGACCACCCAGGCACTAAGTGGCGTCATTGCGGAAACCGGTTTCTTTATTGATCAATTAAGCATATTGTCCGAGGGACTCATGAACATTTCAAACATTTCAAATGGATACTTTGAATAAAAGGGCTAACGTGAACTTCACTGGGCCGCACAGGTTTCCAGAAAATCTGCCAAAACCAACGAAAACACTATAAGGGCACTCTAAGGGACGCTGACGGCCCTCCAGAAGCGTTTTTGATGGGACAATCATCAATTGAGACATGTCCGAGGGCCTTATAAAACACGTCTGGTTGAAGTCAAAACACTTGGAAAAAAGTGGCCCTTGAATTTGAGGTTAAGCGAAAGTGTCAAAAATTGTAAAATTTCGGTCGGTGCATCATTCACCGATCGAGATTCCCCGGTCGAAGAGCGTTAGTTGACGAGTTGTGCTCGAGTGTATCATGTCCGAAGAAACTGTTTTTGTTGAAAGCGGTAGTGAGAAAGGGCGATGCGTAATTTTCCGCGGAGCTTTCAAATTCGTTTTCCAAAAAGATTTGGCCAATGATGTTAAGAGATGGGTTTGTGTGGACAAACGGAAGTGCGGGTGCAAAGCTTTTATTCAAACCCGAGGAAAGGAAGTGGTGTACGGCTCAGAAAACCATACGCGTGAAATAAGCAGTGGCATAAGTAAGGAGCGATGCGTACTTCGAGCAGCTCTCAAGAGGACCTCTCAAACGTGTTTCCGGCAACTATCATCCAAGAGTCGATGAGAACTATAATGTCTTAATCCGCTGATATTGATAATAATTATATTGTTTCGATTCCGTTTATATTTTTCTAGTGACGTTAATATAATGACATATTATAATAATATGTGCTATTTTTATTTCGGGGGTCAACTGTCCACAAGTGTTGCTCTCTGCCGGGGGGCAACTGTCCTTTTCGTTTCAGCCTTGTTGAGAAGAGCGGGGGTCAACTGTCCTCAATTAACGACGGTGGGGGTAAACTGGCAAACTCCCCAGTCTCCCCCTCCTTCCAAATAGCCCATAACCCCCTCCGCCTCATTCCAATACAGTTTACTCACATTAACCTTAAAATACCTACAGAATTACGTGATTTTCGTAGAATCCTTCAAAAGTAAAGTAAATTTGATATCAAAATTTGACGGGAAAGTAATATTTAGCGCAAGCCATTGCGGTAAATACGTAGGTACGCGAATAGTTTTTTTAAATACAACTGGGACGAAAGTTTTTCCCATAAGCACACACACACACACAAGCATTTTTATAGCGAGTTTTTCTTTATTCAACGATGAGGCTCCCCTAATAAAACGTTGCAATTTAAATTGAAAACTTTAAGAATTTGACCTCTAAAAATAATTCGAAGGTGTGGGTGGGAAGATGGGTGGTCCGAAAGAAGATCGTTGAGGATGGTGCCGGTTGTTGTGGCCTTTTCTTTCTTCTTTAATTTTTAAAGGACATCGCATCACCACGACTGTCAGTGTCTTGCAGGTCATTGCCTATGCTAGGGAACGGCATTTCGTACTACAAACATCAAGACGACCATTTATTTTTCACTCGTCGTGATTCACACCACACCACATGATTTTTTACGGGAAAGTATGGGTTCAATATAGGAAAACTAAATTCAGCTACATATAACTCGTCTTGAATTTTCTATTTGGAAGCTCAAACGTACCTGTTGACTGAAACAGGAGCGATTCCACGGGAGTGAAACTTACAGGTAAGAAAACCGAGGAACGAAGTTTAGTTTGGTCGCCATTCACGGGAAGCGCTAAATGTTTTTTAAATTACATTTTAAAGATACCCCGCGGCCCTCCTACCAATAAATGTCAGTTGGGCGAATACGTTTGTGAAACTTTGCATATCCACTCCATTCACTCCAAGCTGACGCTATCACTTTTGTGACGTGCGTGAAGTTGAGCGAATTCGATTATATTTTATTTTTAATTATTTTTTTCGAATATATTGTCGTTCGGCAAAATGGGCCACGAAAAACGTATCCACGAACAAAACTTTTTTCAGATTACGTTAATTTTCAGATCAGTTACATTAGGTTAAATAATGGTATGTCACAATTTCATCATTGCGGAATGCGGAGTGCCTGGGTTCGAATCCGAAACAATTTTTTTTTTAATTTTTTTTTTCCTCCCTTTTTGGCCCACCTCAGGATTTTTTACTCAAGATTTATTAAGCTGTAGGCAAATAAAATAAAAGAGACGGCTCAAAATACAATGTCAATGAAATTTTTTGGTAATTGGGTGGTCCAGTAAGGCATAGCGTTAATTTAATAGCTCCCCTCCGCCGAGAACTCCCCTGCCATATCAACGGATTTGGTTCACTAGGGTCTCATAAGAAAGCGCGTTCATTTCTAAGTACTCGAGTCAATTTTGGGGGCAATTGAAGCAACAGCCGTGCGGTAGCGAATTTTCAACTAATTCAAACCCCTCTTTCACACCGTTCCCGTGGACCGATTCACCTGGATCACGAACTCGTCCGAGATATTCACGCTATTGATTTTTAGACCAAATTTGGTTGCCCTAAGTCAAAAAATTGCGACCGTGATCGTGCTAACAAGCGAGGGCCATATATATATACAGGGTGTTTCAGGAGGAATGTGCAATACTTTGCCATGTTGTAATACGCACCTGGACGCACCAAAAATACCATATAAGCATATGGTCGAAAGTGGTTACCTTACGAGATATCGGCATTTTCCTGTTTTTCACGCTCTTCGTGACTTTTTTACACAAAGAGCGGGTTCACAGCTCGCAATCCAAGTTTAGACAAAAACTAATGACTGATTCGGAAAGAGCAGAAAATTTCCTTCTCGAATCTGTCGTTACAATGGGTTTTCGGAGTTAATTTGAACATGTAATCTGCATGCAAACACAGGAAAAATGAAATGCCAAAAATAGCAGGTGAATTTCAAGGTGGCGTACGTCAGCTGTTTTATGGTCTCACGAGTGGCAAAATTGATGAAAACTTCTCCATTCGATGGCCTTTCGAATGGTGTATTACAAACCGTATTTACGTGAACCATGAGGGCAGCAGGCACGCTAGAAACAGAAAAAACGTAGGAAAATGGTCGTATTGGAGCGATAGTCACTTGGGATTATGTCCTTAGCGGACCCCTGTAATTTGTAGAATAAGACGGCTATGGGATAAGGTGGTATGCTAACTTCATCTAGGGGCGGTGAGACATGAATTCAAATGTGAAGGATAGTTTCTCAGCCCCCACTCCTACGGATGGATCCATAATTATTGTTACTTCAACCACTTGTCACCACCGGCCGTCAAGCCCGGAGGTGGTGGTGTGGTGGTAGATTCCTTGTCCTTGACTCGGCGTTGACACTAATTTTTACACTTCTTTTGAAAAACACGCCAAGTCTCCCGTTCTTTAATGAAAAGAGCCCAGAGACCCGTCACATAAGAAGCATGGTCGACTTTTTAAGCATTTCATACCTCCTGTGGACATGAAAAATAATTCTAGCCATCATGAGAGGGGGTTATGATGGCGATGGAAGGGAGCGGGAAAACCACATGGGTCCCAGATTACTACTATCTGCGTGGCTATAGCTATGTATCAAAAATTATTGATTCATTAGAAGGGAGGGGGGGTGAGCACTCTGTCCTTCTTAGTAGAGCACGCCGAGAGGCCATACCGCCGTTGAAATGAAGTTACTCCCATAGACTGAATCGTATTTTGAAAATTAGAGGGTCTGCTAAGGACATAATCCCAAGTGATTATCGCTCCAATACGACCATTTTCCTAAGTTTTTTCTGTTTCCAGCGTGCCTGCTGCCCTCATGGTTTACGTAAATACGGTTTGTAATACACCATTCGAAAGGCCATCGAATGGAGAAGTTTTCATCAATTTTGCCACTCGTGAGACCATAAAACAGCTGACGTACGCCACCTTGAAATTCACCTGCTATTTTTGGCATTTCATTTTTCCTGTGTTTGCATGCAGATTACATGTTCAAATTAACTCCGAAAACCCATTGTAACGACAGATTCGAGAAGGAAATTTTCTGCTCTTTCCGAATCAGTCATTAGTTTTTGTCTAAACTTGGATTGCGAGCTGTGAACCCGCTCTTTGTGTAAAAAAGTCACGAAGAGCGTGAAAAACAGGAAAATGCCGATATCTCGTAAGGTAACCACTTTCGACCATATGCTTATATGGTATTTTTGGTGCGTCCAGGTGCGTATTACAACATGGCAAAGTATTGCACATTCCTCCTGAAACACCCTGTATATATCAAATCGAACCGACCTCGGATTCGTGTTCTAGGGGTTCTGAAACGTGAAAAAAAAGTATCACAACCCATATGTGCGACGATCAGGGCGAGATCAATAGTGCATTTTTTGAATGAAATGCACTAAAATTGGATGATTCAATTTGAACTTGAAACATCTGAATACGAAAGCGAAACTTAAGGGAGGTGGTAAAGGGGAATGGTTGAAGGGAATGGGGTTCAGAAGTTCCCCCTGTACGTCGCATGGTCCACCGAAGGTTCGGTCGCTAATCACTTGGATCGCCACCGTCGCTCAAAATCGGCCTCACTTTTTCCCTATTCAGATTCTTCTCTATAGAGTATTAAACCGCTCCCCGAGCGATTCTAAGCCCATTTTCATTAAAATAGCCGGATCAATTAGTTTCATTTAAATAGCAACGCTATTATTGAAAAAGAAACATCGGGGAGCCACGTAAGAAGTTATCGATTTGTTTTTCAGCGCCTTTGCTTTTATGTTGACAGAATCAAAAGTTTAGCTAGGAACGTGGTATTTTGATTCGAATAATTAATATGTGCTAAGAAAAAATACCAAAACTATTATAGTTGTATAAAATACTTAAGGAGAAATGCTTAGCTTAATGAGCATAAATTCCAGTGAATTAATTATGTATTAGGACTCTCTTTTTCTTACCTTGAGGCTTGAAAAAGAAAAATGTTAAACATTTAAAAACAGAATGTTCGCGTAACTTGACCTCGTCCTTTTTGACGATTTTAAATTGTCAAATTATAAATACATATACTACATGGTAAGCGGAATTATATTTTTTGAAACAAAAACCAATGCAACCTCCGTAGTTTTCTTCGTTACGTAACAAGACTAGCATTATTGTGAAATTGATTTTATTTAAATTGATCATTGCAGTAGGTTTTATACTAATACATATATTACACTTGGCGAAGTGGTGAAATCTGATCAATCGCGAGGTTCATTGCTTCTACCCGTTCAATGACTTTATTTCTACATACCCCTCTCCACTCTCCTTGTCTGTTTGCCTTATTTTCTTTGGGTCAACTCTGTTTATCCTTAACTCTTCAAAGACAGCAATCCTTGGCCGGGCGAAACAGTTCTTTTCATTTTTTTTTCTTTAGTGTAACTTAAACTCTGTTCAATTAGTGTTCGATTCAACTTCATGGAAAGGTCAGGATAGTATAAATTCGAGGCCATGGAAAAGAAGACAAAAACAATTTTTTTGCATCTAAAAAAAAAAAAATGAGATGCGACTGCCAAACGAGAGCTATTAATTCCAAACATAAAAGGCGATGTCAATGTCGAGGCCAAAGTTGACTTCTCCATATCGTTAACAGACCACCGGCGAATGAGTAACCAGTATTGCCGCCTTTCTCTGCACGGCTATTGCAAACATATTCTGTTACACCGTCTTTTCTGCTCATTTTGGAAGCCTATTATTTTACTGAAACGGCCAAACTCAATCATATCCTGTGTCCCTGTCTGGTACTCGATCACGAGGAGGAAAACAAGCTGTGGAGGACCCTTCCGCAACTGCCCGCACTCCGCACTTCATACTTTCTTGCCCTTCCACCCTTGCCGGTTGGGACTATTTTTTTAGACTAGAAGAATTGGGAAAGGGTGAAGGGTAACTGACACGAAAAAAACAAGCTAGGAAGGATGAACATTTCATCACCTCCAGTTCAAAAGTAATTTGCGAAAGAGTTGATTTTGCAGGTAATATGCAGACTTGTTTTTTTTGGCGGTTGAAATATACTTTTATTTTAATCGAAGAAATCATTAATATAGAATTTTAGGTCTTTACAAATAGGTGTCTTGTTTGGAAAGGTAAGTTTCACCCATCACTCACTCGTTTATAATTATAGGATGTTTACGAGGATAACATATTTCGAGAATTTCTTTGATGAGAGGTACTTAACATGGCTGGTACACATGGGTGTTCTTGAACGCAACTCCCGTCGCCCGTCCCGTGGTCCGGTCGAGTGAGTGCAATCCCCGGGTTTTCCCGGATTTTAATGCCATTTTATAATGGTCATTTTCGAGAGATGAGCCACGGCCGGTACACGGTGCCTGGGTAAGACCCATACGGAATTATTCATAAGGCTGGTTCGCCTAGTTACGGGAACAGAACGAGATGAGAAAATTAAAGATGAAAATAAATCTTACACCGAAGGGCCGTAATTGCACGGTTGCGACAATAATTCGCGTTTCCCAACAACAGACGAGCCAACCCCGGTTGAAGAGGCACAGCAGTTGTTCCTAGCCCAATCTGTGGTAACCAACGACAAGGCTCCAAAACAACAACGATAAAACAAAACTACGATATGTCGAGGAAGTTATAGCCCGCAGCGAGACGACAATAATAATCTTAATCGGATAGAAAGGAAAAGTGATTTGAATGTGGTATAGGGCGAATTCCAACAATTCCTCTCTTGGTTTAATGCAAAGGAAAAGAAGTGAGGGGGAAATGAAGGAAAAATAGATATCAGACCGGGTATCCGGTCACAATTTAGCCTTCAAAATTCACTGTTCAAACATTTTATATTAAATTTAGAAGTGGAAAACCCCTAAAATCCTTAAATTTAACGTTCTTTAACATTACATTGAATATTTGTTTGTGGAACCTGTGCCTTTCCAGTTACAGGCAAAAAACAAAAACACGAAGGAAATCTCGCGGTTTCCCCCACCCTGGAGATGAGGAGGGGGATGATGTTGTCATTTCGTTGAAATGTTAATCCTTTTTATGCATTCGCTAATGTGTAAGCCCCCCCCCCCCGGATGTTCATTGGTCAGACCACCCGAAAAGGACTCTGTGTCAAAAGGGTCACCCTATAGTGCGGAGTCGCCGGAAATACCTTCGGGATCCACCAATGTTTTAATCATCATTTTTTAGAAATATGTGTTTCCATACATTTTTGAAACGGAAAAGGTTGTTAATTGCGTCCGTTATACATATTAACCCCGATTTGATTTAAAAAAAAAAGTAATTGATCAGATTTTTTCTTGTTTCTTCCACACTGGGAAGAGTGTGTTTGAAGGTGGATTTAATATTCTTGAAAACTCAATTTTAATTAATTCCTCAGAGCCCATCAATCATCCTCGCAGCTAACATTAAATAATAAAAGAGGAAGTATGTGCGCGGAATCTTCCCCAAGAGCCCCTATAGACAAATTAGTGTGAGAGAACTGAATATTTGGACACATAAATAAAACACACTATCGCGCATAACAACTTCGTTCGCGAAGGCGGAGAATCCTAGCAATCATGGGGATCTCACAAAAGCAAGACGGGAGCACTTCCATTAGCATTTCATTAATTTTATCAGGTGCTTTCATCGAATAATTTGTCACGCAGTTTTTTTGTTTATTGTTTTCAATGGCGCAGGTGAACGAATTGACTTTTAGTGGAAATTTATAACTTCCTATATTCTGTTATTGCATAATAACAAACATACGTTTAGTTTTTTGAAAAAAACCAGTTTCTAACCCAAGGTTTACAATATGCGTGTGAATTGAACGATTTACCGAAAAATACGCCTTTATATTTATTGATTTACCTGTAAACGGGTTTTCCCTGGAGTTTAAATCAATGACAGTGGCGATTTAAGGTGTTCCATAAGTATGCGAAAACAGGAATTAATTTCCCTGTAGTGTGATTGAATGAAGGATGACCAGACAGGGCGCTACATGCGATTACAAATTATGATCTTTGGAATATCTTGAATTAAACACGACAGTTTTTCTCTTTCGAGGCTTCGATTGGCGGTTTTTTTTTTTTTTTTTTTTTGGCGTGCAAAAGTAAAAATTCTGTTATTGCGGAAATAATCATAGAAAGGCGTTTCATTAAGAAGTTCAACGATCAGCCAAATTAACAGCAAATTAAGGTCCAACGATTAAGTTCAGCGAGTGAAAGGCTTCCAAAGACTCTCCCTTCCTTCCACCACTACTTGCGCCCCAGAATTTTGCACAGAAAAAAAGAATGTAGATTTTCAGATTTGAGCAAAATGAGACAGTTTAAAACTCATCATACTTTACAAGTTTGCGCGAATGGCCGTACGGTCATCGTCTCCCGCACCCCTTGAAAGTATCACTTCTATAAAAGAAATCCAACAACGTGATAAATAGTCCAGAGCTCAATTCATCACTTCAATGAGCCTTATTAATATGTAATAAGCGCCAATCAAGTATCGGATAATTGATGGGTAAGAATGCCAAGCGTTCAAGAGGCCGAGGAAAATCCATCAAAAGAAAAACGCGGAAGGAGTCGGACAAACTTTACGTCTTCAAGCGCTATTACGTATCTATTTAACAGGAATTCGCAGCTAAAGAGTGAAAAGCTGCGCATTTTTCGTTTTCAATAGGGCAACTCAATAGCATACAACAGACAAAGTTAAATCCTTAAAAAATTAAGGGATTTTAAAGAAAAATAAAACGTGATATAAAGTGGTACACAAGTCCGTGTCCTTCTTGAGGTCGAGGTGATGCAGCTCATGTTTAGGTCACGAATGCATTGTAGCACAGTAGAGAAGAGATTAGGATCGACTAAACACAGGACCTTGTTTCCTCATGTTGGGGGTTGACTACTTTTTCTTTCTTTCTTTCTTTCTTTTATGAGTTGCGACTCATGTAGCTAATTAACTACAGGGAAACTGCATTATTAAACAGTTGTTTTTAACAGCTATCTGTGCAGGAACTGTGTTTTATTGGCAGTCGTAAAAAAATTAAGGAGTTGGTTTCCATTGACACATTTTTTGAAGCTGGGAGGCGTGAAAGGGCGCTGGAGGTGGCTATAGGAATAATTTTAAAGATTGCCCGATCCCTTTTCTCGGTGTCATGAATATTCATAAACTTGTTTGTATTTATTTTTATTTTAATAACGTTCAGGAAATTAACACACTCGAGACAAAACTGAAAATTATTGGAATACTTGCTGGAACTCTTGGTTATAATAATTTTCATCAGGGCCCTATTGCACAATGTTTTATTAGCTAATATTACAGCTGTTTTATTAGCTAATATTAGCTATATTATTAGCTAATAAAACATTGTGCAATAGGGCCCAGATAGTAAACCCTTTCATAATTTTTCCGGTTTAAAGCGCTGGAGTTAATTTGGAGGGAAAAAAAACTCACTGGACTTCACAACGGGTGGGATTGATCTCCTGTCACCCTTCTTCTTTCTGAAGGTGGCAGTGAGGGGCACGTGCACGCTCATAGGGAGACCTGTCCTTAAAATATCAACATCGACATGTAAAATAATCGTGACATTCAGCCTTCAATTGACCGGAAACGTCTCAGAATTACCCTCCGTATCTAAAAAATGCAGTTCCTCAGAAGAAAAAACTAATTACTTCTGTGTGGGGGAGAAGAAATAAATCAAAATTAGCGGATCTCAGAACGACCTCAGAAAATTCCACTCACAAATAATAATGACCAAAAAAAAACCTGATTTATTCGCTACCGGAGATGACTAATACTCCTGCTTTGAGCCGATTTTAATGGTAAAGAACAATCGAAACAGGAAGCTCACCATGTTTTGACGTCAACACGTTGCCAAGTAAAAGGATCTTGTCTAAGGTCTTGCCCACACATTAAAAAAAAAATCTAGTGGACACTTAATTATAAAATGTTGCTCTAATTGTCAAGGTAGCTTGTTCGCCTATGCGAATAATAATTTTTAACAAGCGGAAGTATCTACATTTGAGTCAATATAGCATTAACAATGTTGACTACAGCACGAAATTAGGCGATTTTCATTTCCTCCCCTAGATTGTTAGCAGGCACCAACATTTCAAAACAAATCACGTAATCAATGAAATCTCTTTTTTTTTTTTTTTTTTTTTTTTTTTTTTTTTTTTTTTTTTTTTTTGCGCGCGCGCGTTTAAGACTTTACCTACTACTGCGTCGCATACCTACACTAAGGGGTTTTATGTATTTCACAAATAATTTTGAATGGGGGCGATAATTGCCAATGGTTACGCTAAGAAAGAATTCATGGAATGGAATACCTATACAGCGTTTGGAGCACTTCCAAACGCGTCAGCCATGTCGCCATTCCATTTTATTGTGCCGTATCAGGAATTAGCGAACTTCCAGTTGTTTTATGATCTAAACACGAGGTCGGCTTTTATTTTCTGGAACATGGCGGCATTTGGATTGGTGGCTGGGAGTTACGGTTTTGATATGAAACCCATGATAAACGCCAGAGAGGTGCTTAACCACTTTTACAACTGATTCACAATAAAACAGCGGCATAAAGCTCAGGATGGACAACTTCGTTGAGTTTCTTTCTATTTCGGTTGAACTCATTTTCACCCACTTCAAGCCCTATAGTAAGGGCTTCATTGCAGATGAACAGGCAAGCAGAAAGAGCCCACTACTTTGTCAAGTATAGGTACCTATTGGAAAAGAATCGCGATGCTTTGGAATTTCTTTGTCGTACAGAAGTTTGTCACGGGGAATCCACTGCATTCACTATAGTGAAACCTTTGGTTCGGCCCTTGGCCCAAGAGCGTATCCAGGCTTTGGACTAGAGGTAGGCAGCTTCCCTGAGAAGATCGCGCAGATGCACCAGTACGTCACACGCGTCTCAGTACATCACATGGTACAAGTACCTAACCTAGCCCTGAGAATGACTGGATGTTACAAAAAAAGACCATTTTTGCCTTAAACATTGGCTATTAAGCAAGGAAAGTGTGAATTAATCCCAATAACCCAAAACTGTCACGGAGCATTTTGTGCCAAAAAAAAATACCTACATGAGATCAGCTATACGATTTTCCCAAAAACCTGGACATTCTGCAAAAAACTGGATATTTAACCTCAAAAGCTTATTTTTAGCACAAAAAATTCTATAAACACCAAGAAACCGAATATACAGCTGTTTAGGTAATTGAGCATATTACTCTACAATACAGGGTGGAAGGGGATAAGTGTGACAAACAAATTTGGGTGGAAGTAGACCTCATTTGTGACCGAAATCACCATATACACGATGGTCCAAAAATCAAAACCCTCCGAGATATGATTTTTCTAACGATTTTTAAGGCGTACATCATTTTTTAAAAACTAACTGCGAGAAACTCGCATTCAGTTTGAATTTTTGCAACTTTTAGTGATGGATTCGCTGCTCACCACACTATTTTCTGTCAGGATTAGCCATTTTCAATAGACTTTAACTATTTTATAAGGCCTCAAATGCGGCTCAAAGCCGTGCGAATCGGGGATTTTATTTTTTCCAAAAAAAGTCAGTCCCCGTTTGTCCACACTAAATCTGAGTGTACGGACAACCCATGATTCAGAAAAACATCTTCAAAGTGTCCTTATCAAAAATAGTCATAAGCGTTTTCTTAGTTGTTCGGTGATTTTTCGTCAGAAATGACGATATATTAAAAAAATAATGATTTTTATCTTCAAAATCGCTTGTTTTGACCTGAAAAATTTGAACAAGTTTTGTGATTTTAACATGATAAAAAGCACTAAAACCTTATCCAAAGCTATACGTTGAATCGAACTGATTATGCACGCCTACCAAAGTAACAAAAGATGTCGCTCCGGCAGCTGGAGTGTAGGATAGAGTTCATTTCACAAAACACGAATTTCGTTAATTTCACTTAATAAGCGATTATTCAGCAAAAATGGCTATACAAATTTAGAGTAACAAAGATAAATATTAATTAATGCCGAATAATATCTAAATAACTAAAAACCACGAAACTTGTAGTAGTGTAATGCACGTAACCCGACAGCCACCTGCCGGAGCGACATTTTTTGATACTTTGGTAGGCGCACACATTGAATTCCACTCCAAGGATAGCTTTGGATGTGGTTTTACACCTTTTTAGCATGTTAAAATCACAAGGATTGATCGAATTTTTCATATCAAAACAAGCGATTTTGAAGAGAAAAATCATTATTTTTTCTAAAAAATGGTTATTTCTGAAGAAAACTCGCCAATCAACTAAGAAAACGCTTATGACTATTTTTGTAAAGATCACTTTGAAGATGTCTTTCTGAATCACGGGTTGTCCGTACACTCAGATTTAGTGTGTACAAACGGGGACTGACCTTTTTTGAAAAAATCCCCGATTTGCACGACTTTGAGCCGCATTTAAGGGCTCATAAAATAGTTAACGTCTATCGAAAATGGACAATCCTAACAGAAAATAGTGTGCTCTTTCCGAATCCATCACTAAAAGTTGCAAAAATTCAAACTGAATGCGAGTTTCTCGCAGTTAGTTTAAAAAAAATGATGTAAGCCTTAAAAATCGTTAGAAAAATCATATCTCGTAGGGTTTTGATTTTCGGAACATAGTGTATACGGTGATTTCGGTCGCAAATGAGGTCTACTTTCACCCAAATTTTTTTGTCACACTTTTCCCCTTCCACCCTGTATAAACACAAAAATGGTTATTGATCCATGAGACTGTCCCTAAAACTGACTATTTGACTACAAAATTCTATCGCGGAAACGTATTTTGTGTTGACTTGCCCTCCAATCAACAATCATCTTAGTTCCATTCAATATCTCAACTCTCAACTCAAAATGAGAAACGAGTTTATTTGCACGGCCATTCGCATGATTTTTAGGAATTTTGTGTTAGTACATGTGACTGAGAGATTTGTTTTGGATGCCTTGATCATGGGGTATATGCACCGAAATTAGTCGGCAATATGTTGCAATAAAATTAATTTCTTACTCAAATAAATTAGTTAATTAATTACCTAATGCTCTGGTTCTTTCCATTGTGTTTGGTTAGCATGACTTAGGGCGCTGAAAGACGCGAGTGACCTGGGGGCCTTCGTGTACGAAGGGGGGGGGGGTTATAACTTTAACACCACGTTATCCTGCTTGTCACGTGGATACCACCCTTGTTATTTCATATAACACGCCCTCGCACTTTAGTCCCTGGGTGTCGTGTCTTGTGGAGTTGATGATGGTACCGGAAGCGCGACCCCCCGGGAAGCGTCGCCGCCCCGTGCGATAGGTTCATTGGCTCAGGCCCCTCGTCTATGTAACTTTGGTTTTACCAAGGTTCCCCTGCCGAACCCCACCCAGGGCCATTGTTTCTCGAAACTCTAGGTGTTTCTCCTTATCATGAAGGTAAACATCATAATTATCTTAGATGAAGTTCGATAAATTGAGAAAATGTCTGTTCGAGAAAAAAATTTGTAGTGTAGTGCAGGGCAGAACACAAACAGCCGTGTTACCTTCTCTGTAACCTAAAGCCCCCTCTCACCCTCCCTTCCCTACGCCCATCTTTACGCCAACCTGCACAAATTTCTCGCGAACGCTTTTGGGGTGCACTGTGCGCACTAGTGCGCCCTGGTGCTGGTGCATCCCAGAGCAGGTACGCAAACAGAGCTAATGATGTTGTCGCCGGTATTCAATTAAATAAATTAAATGAAAGTGATATCTTCCCGGACGACGATGGAAGGGCACAGCCCAACACGATGTGAGTTTCGAGAAAAAAGTAGGTATAGTTCTATTTTTAAAGATTTATTCAGGCAAAAATTTAGTATAAATTTGGATCCGTTCGTATAATAACCCAACAGTTGATAAGTACACGATTTTTGAAGTTTTTGGTCATTTCAAACACGCAAGCACCAGTTTGCGTCATAAACACCTTCCAAAAAAAATTCACCTGAAACGTTTCTGTCGGAGAGCAGTTTATTGTGTTTCCTGTTGCCTATGTTAAGGCACGCTCGGACCGAGGCTCTTCTCGCGGCCTTCAAGGCTGTGCCGGGCGGGGTATTCTTGGCCGTGTTAGAAACGTGCCAGTAAGGCCGTGGACACTACAGGCCATGTCTTCCCATGACCAACGTAAACTGAATTTATTGTGCATGGTGTAAGTTTCAACGAGCGCTCAGCTTCAAGAACAGGAAAGTTGCTTGAAATAAAGAGCCCACCACATTTCATGATTCGTGTTCGATATTCTCCCCCTTTATTATTTTTATTATTTGCACATGTAACGCCCCCCCCCCCCCCCCCGGAATCAGTCTCTGGATCCGCGCCGGCCGAGCCACTATTGTCGCACGGAAGAATCCTCTGTTCTGATTTTTTTTTCACATCATAACCTTGAATGTGAAGTACATCATGCATGCTATAGCGTTGTAGGACATGAATTTTATCCATCATCCCACCACCCTGTACGTTTCAATGGTCATAATTTGCTTAGGAGAGGCAGTCTGCCGTTGACAAAATATTCTCAGATAGCCCGGCACGCACGCTTTGGTTCAGAATAATGCACCATTATTGTATTCTGAAACCCACAGTGGTTTTATAACTGTGCAATGTTAATTAACATTGAATTAATCAATGCTGTGATTCACCTATGCCTAGCTCTTTTACTTTAAATACCATGGGAATCAAATTCAAATTCACGCGATACAGACACTTATTCTTCCTCGATAGGCGAACCTGGCTCCACAATTAAATAGCGCTTAATGAGTTTTTTCCAGGCAGAATGAGCCCCCCTCTTGCCCATCACTGTAGAGAAGCAAATGATTATTACATAAACGGAGGAAGGAAGGTCTTTCGTGGCTATTCTTTGTTTGTTCGAAGAAAAACGCCAGTTTTCAAAGAAGGAAGACATTACAATCCGAAATTGCTCTTCACTGGTAAATGACGCAGTTTGATACCGAGTGGCAAGCCTGATTGGCGATATGTACGTTGCGGGAATAAGAACACTCTGGCAAATGGCGGTCAGAATGAACGCATTGCATTTTTCAGGAACATTCATGGCGTTTTCCACTCAATGCATATTAGACCACTCACTTTAAACATCGAAGGTCGCAAAAATCCGGTAAATCTGAATTTTTGGTAAGTTGTTAGGGTGGTAACCATTAGTGTAAATCAAAGTTTGAAGTTTCAAAAAACCTGTGCTAACTTCAGGGTGCTCGAAAAACCATGAACTTTTTGAGCTGGTTTCGGATTTTACCTTATATCTCCCTAAAAATGCATCCTAAGATGAAGTTCACTATTATACTTATAAAAGTAGATCAAATGAGGTAAATTGCGATCTCAAACGGAACTCTGTAGCTATAGTAGTTCACCAGTTATCCTGAAAAAATTAAAATAAGAGAAATCATTTTTTCAATGTTAGGAGCCCTACTAATTAGCTTAAATTGAAGCTGATTAAGTCTACTAAAACTTCGTCTCTCAGTCCATTTCTGTAGCCGGTATTTCTCACGTAAGATGGTCAAATCAAATGTTAAAATTCGCACTTTTGGGGGAAAATGACCAAATTTTGAAGGGGCGTACCTCGGGATCAATTAGACTTACAGAGCTCCGCTTGGGCTCAAAATTAAGCCGCATCTTTGTCTACTTCAAGAAGTTGGTAGTGACTTCTTTCTTAGGATACACTTTTATTTTCCCCAAAAGTGCGAACGTTTCTTAAAATCACAAAAAAAATCAATGCTCTAAAACCAAAAGAGATAGGCCACTATCCGAAATTGACTTTTTTATCCCATTTTTGGTGAACCTACTATCACCTATTTTTTTTATTTTTTATTTTATTTTTTCCTGCTACTCAAAACCGGCCAGCCTGTATAATGCCGTTATTCCTTCAATCCGATCACTCACCTACAATTTGTCAGTTTTTTCCTTTTTTTAGAGCTATCGTAGTTGTCATTTGTCACCACCGTCTTCCGATACGGCGAGTACAGCTCGATACATCAGGCCACGGAAATTGTACGCCTCATAGAGCTACGTGGCCGTGACGATACACTAGACGAGCAAAAGCTATGCGGCGACAGGACGTTTAGTGAAAAACAACTCAAAAGCGATGGCGGTGGTCAACCGTAGTGGTGTGCCCGAAGCATCAACCTGGAACTGGAAATGCAAAAGTGCCGACAATAAGGACAGATTCAATGACGAAGTCATAAGAAGGGCGGGTACTCTATGAAATACAAGTATAGTGCTATTCCTGTAGCTATTTTACAAAACTGGCAAATACACGTCCACATTTACATTAGTTTTCCGTCTGAAACTAACAATTTTTCCTTAAAACCGTAAATTATTATCAAAATCCGGTAGTTCAGCCCGTGGAAAGGACCGTCCCCGAGGAATTATGAGCTTTCCCATCAGTTTCGCGTGAAACTGGGTTTCCCACCCTGAAACTTACCGTTTTCCACTAAATAACTATTCGGTCTTTCTCTTAGGATCCCCACTGCCCAGAGCCCACGCCTCCATGCTCCCCCCGCATTAGGAGCACGAAACTAGCTATTTAGCAGTAATAAAACTGTTAATTGCGTGGGAAAAATGCAAGTAGAAAGCTATTAACTTTGCCATCCAAAACACAGCCATTTGACCATGAAACTTGAAACGTGTGCCCGGGGCATTTTTTTCGGTGCAACAAATCAGACTTGGCATGATATGAGTCGTCAGTCACGCCTTCTTCAAGGTGCAAATTATCAATTCGGCTATTTTTAGGGCACGAATCGCCTGCAGTTGAGCCATTTTCAACGCGTGAAGACTTCAGTTTCAGAAGCACGAATGGTAAGTTTCGTCATTTCCCGGGCACGAATAGTCCGTTTAGCCATTTCTGGGTTGTAATTAGCCAGTCAAGCAATGTTACAGAGCCAGAGTAGTCACTTTATCCAATCCTTACGCGCGTGTAACCAACGCTTGAGGGGGGGGGGGGTCGATCAGTTAGGAAGGTGCGGGGACGGTCCATGATCGGTGCGGAAACGCCAGTGGCCAGTACGTCGTTTTTAGGCGGTGGCCATTTTGAAGGCGCGAATCGTCATTGACACCTTCGGTAGCCTCTGTACGGCGCAAATGATCAGTTTGGCTATTTTTAGAGCGTGTAACATGAATTGCCAGTACAAGTATGCCATATTAACGGCGGGAATAGTCAGTTTTGCTATTTTTAAGGCACGCATCATCAATTTAGGCCTTTTGAAAGCGCGAATCGTGAGTTTAACTGTGTATGTGCCACATAAATTGAGTCATTTTTGGGGCGTCATTAGCCAGTTTGGCTATTTTTATGGTGCTAAAACTGTCAGTACGGCCATTTATAGGGCGTGAATAGTCATTGTGATATTTTCAGGGAACGAATCGTCAGTTTTGCCATTTTGGGGCGCTAGGATAGTCAGCCTAGCTTTTTTTACTGTGTGAATAGCTAATTTACCTATTTTTAGGCAGGTATCAATCCATCTTTAGTACAGCGAAGCACACAATGTCTCAAACCCGGCCCTTGAGAAAATCTGGAATCCAGGGGGCTTATTCTCTAACTCCGAAGCAATAGCTTTTTCGAAGTCATATGTTTATTTAATTAATTTTCTTCAAACAAATGAATGAAATAAACACATGGCTGGCGAAAAAAATATTGCTTGTTGTTAGAGAATAGGCCCCCAGGTTAGTGGTATAAATACCATTGATGCCGTGGATAGTCACTTAGCGGGGCTAAATGCTATAGGGGATTTTGAAGGTCAAACAAATCCGTTTTTTTTTCTTTGTTTTTATTCTTTTAATTTTTATAGTAATTTATTTTATTCATCCGTTTAAGTATGTTATTTTTCTTTTCAACTTTTTTCTTATCTATGCTGGGCTGAAGTACTCTAGGATGGGATCCCTTTCCCCCATAGGCACGCCATAGAAAGGGGCTTAATAATAATAGTGCGATTTATAAAATCGCTGAGAAGAGTCAATCCAAATTCCGGGCATACCTGTGGACAAGCTCCTCCCCCCCCTCTCAAAATTTCTAGAAAACCCAAGAAGTGACTTGGATCAAGAGGAGATAATTATGTAATGGGGTTATATGCGTTTTTGTCTGCGCGTAAACAAGGCTCACTCAAAGCAACTTGCTTGCTAAGTAATAAAAGTTGCCAACAAATTCTAATTTATTTATTGTTTTTGTGTTTAGAAAATGATTAAACTACCTCGCTGCCAGTTTTAACCATTGAATAACCATAAAAAAAATTCACCAAGGTACCTTAGTGGTTTGGATTTTTAGTAGGAGCAATAAAAATATATCTATGAACGATGGCACCCGAAGATTTGGATTGAAATCTTCTTTGAAATCTTGTCAGATTTGTCAATTTTCAAGCTTTTCGTCTGATGAAACATAATTAACAAAATAAAGAAAGAAATTAGTGGCTAACGGCGGATATCTATACAAAAAATTGACAAATGGGGCCGTTGCTTCTGTCCCCAAGAATTGAAATAAAACAGTGACTTTTACGACTACTCTCAATTGCTACACATTGACTTGCTACACCAGTTGACTCTTGCATTTCGTTCACTTGTTATTTTGCGTACTGATTACACGTGAGAATAAGCCACTACATGGAGCCATTCAAACCACTGAATCTGAAACGAAACGCTTAAATCTTGGTGCGCCGTGGTGAGGTATTCTTCTGTGTGAACGAATCCGAACGGGTATAATGAATTCGTGTTGTAGGGGTCCTGAAACCTGAAAACCCCTAACACAACCACCTTCCACTGTCACCTTGTAAATTTGCCATTTTCATGACCAAAAAAGAAAAAAAAGACAATGAAATCGTTCCATTAATTGGAGAATGGTGTGTGATTTTGAAGTCCTTGTCAAACAGTAGAAAGGCTCAGCCTTGTATGGCAAAAAAACACAGATATATAAGATGGATTGATAAATCAATTAGAAGCTGCATTCAACTACTAGGAACCGAAAAATTAGCACGTGGGACAATAATGCACTCCATTCAAGTCTCGTTCGCGACAATATTCGAGGTTCTTAGACTTCACTTCTTTCATTAGTGAGTTTTAGCACTCTCCCGTTAAATCCTCCGGAAACTTTATTTTCAAATTTCAGCCAATCAGATGTTTCGTAACCAAGCAACGACTGATTTATCGTTTGCGTTAGCGTTAGCGGTGGTGTTGCTAAAAGTCTCTAATAAGTTTTAAGCACTCAGACTAAGTACATATACAATGGACTTAAAATAGCAAAATAACAACAACAAAAACTTGTGAGCCTTCGGAAATCAAGTGTGTCATTGAAGACACTTGGTCTTGATACTACTAGTCCAATTCCCCAGTAAAATAATTTTTGAAAATCCATCACGTGAGCGTTTACGTTAGTAAAAGTAATTGAACTAAATATCTTCTTTCTTTGTCAAACCAAGGGCGTTCCGAAAAAACCCATCCCTCTCCAGTGTTCGGACGTACAAAAATGGACAAGTTCACCTTCCACCGAAGGAGTCAAAACAATTATTTTTTAAGCGATGAAAAATTGGATTATCTCCGCCTATTCAACCGTTTGGGTACCGGTTTATCAAACTGGAGGACTCAATTTTTTAATTAATAACCCTATTCATGTGAGTTATTGCTCGGGCTATGAGTACACCTGTAAAATGAATTTCAACGTGTAATTAAATCAAGAATAACAAGTTTAACGGGGCGTTTTCCTGCAATCTTCACATTTTCCCAGACCTGCGAGTGATTGATTGAAGTAATTCTGGTAGATAATTCAATTACAAGAGAATGATTTAAAAGAAAGGAAAAATGTACGGGAATGGTAACGATCAAAATAGTTCTATGCAGCACAAATTATTTCATATTTTTAAGGTCACGCAGAAAAGAACCGACCGTCACTCCTGTGTGAACAAATTTGCTTATATTAAGTATATTTTTTTTAAAATCCACACATATTTTGAAGTCCGGACGATGTAATTAATTCATTTTTTTTAATCATTATTTTTTTCTAGTTCCGATAAAATGAAGGACTAAATGAACTGATCTGATTTTTAAGCTGAATAGTGAATAGGATGGGAAATTGGAAATTAGCAAATTCGATAATTTGCAAGGTCGAATTGAGACTTTTAACGGACAACATAAAAAAACTGCAACTACAAAGACAGAAACCAAACAAACTACAAAATAGAAATTTCCGTTGAACTAGTTTTTCTTCAATTCTCTGCGTTAAAGCGAATAACCCATCATCTCATTTTTCGAAAAATGTACGGTGACTCGGAGCAGAGACAAGGGAGGGGGTTCAGAACTTCCAGAAGCAACATCAGCGTCACTAGTATCAGTCGATCTCCGCACCGACCGAGTTGCTACATGGGTAACCGACTCCGTAGTAAGACCTTAAGAATAGTAAAAGTCTTGATTACTCAAGACTGTGATTTTCATCTGCGGGAAGCTTCGAGGTTCTATCATCGTCAAATCAGGTCGCAAAGTGAGCCAAGCAGGGGAGCATGGCTCAACCCCTTCCCATCACTTGTAGTACCGCGGTCGCTGCTGCAATTCATTTGATCGGACTTGACGGGGTTTGAAATATTTCCCTATCGTTTATTCAAAGATTAGCAGGATCGCCCAATGCACATGGCTAGCCCCTCTGCTTCCTCTTTACTGTCCTGCTCAGAATGAATGTCAATTGAGTCTCGCCAATTGCCTTCTAAATTATGGCACTCGAGAGCGATCCGTATATTCTCCTGTCTCCATTGCAAAACGAAATGCTTCGTCGTATAGTGTTTTCCGGTTTCACTTCATCGAATCGGCCGGTTAAAGATAAGTTTCACAGGTGTCATGACTTCATTATTTAAATGCCTCCTCTTTTAATTAATTGTCTAATTTGTTAAAAAATGTTTGTTTTTCATTTCAACCATTCTTTAAGGCCCGTTCACAAGCTCTAGGTCTGTTCGCGGAGAAAAAGTGTAGGGTAGTGTAGTGTAGTGTAGGGCAGGTTGGGGTAGCTGGTGTAGGCGAGGGCAGCGAGGATTTTTTTGTTACGCTTTCAGAGCAGCCAGTGTAAATCCCATAAAAGTAATAACTGGAGAAAGCCTGAATGGCTGGGGGGTGGGTAGAAGGGTTGTCACAAATATGGCCGCCAAAGTACACCTTCAGAACCTTGAATTTACCTTTAATATATTATTTCATATTTTTAAGGTCACGCAGAAAAGAACCGACCGTCACTCCTGTGTGAACAAATTTGCTTATATTAAGTATATTTTTTTTAAAATCCACACATATTTTGAAGTCCGGACGATGTAATTAATTCATTTTTTTTAATCATTATTTTTTTCTAGTTCCGATAAAATGAAGGACTAAATGAACTGATCTGATTTTTAAGCTGAATAGTGAATAGGATGGGAAATTGGAAATTAGCAAATTCGATAATTTGCAAGGTCGAATTGAGACTTTTAACGGACAACATAAAAAAACTGCAACTACAAAGACAGAAACCAAACAAACTACAAAATAGAAATTTCCGTTGAACTAGTTTTTCTTCAATTCTCTGCGTTAAAGCGAATAACCCATCATCTCATTTTTCGAAAAATGTACGGTGACTCGGAGCAGAGACAAGGGAGGGGGTTCAGAACTTCCAGAAGCAACATCAGCGTCACTAGTATCAGTCGATCTCCGCACCGACCGAGTTGCTACATGGGTAACCGACTCCGTAGTAAGACCTTAAGAATAGTAAAAGTCTTGATTACTCAAGACTGTGATTTTCATCTGCGGGAAGCTTCGAGGTTCTATCATCGTCAAATCAGGTCGCAAAGTGAGCCAAGCAGGGGAGCATGGCTCAACCCCTTCCCATCACTTGTAGTACCGCGGTCGCTGCTGCAATTCATTTGATCGGACTTGACGGGGTTTGAAATATTTCCCTATCGTTTATTCAAAGATTAGCAGGATCGCCCAATGCACATGGCTAGCCCCTCTGCTTCCTCTTTACTGTCCTGCTCAGAATGAATGTCAATTGAGTCTCGCCAATTGCCTTCTAAATTATGGCACTCGAGAGCGATCCGTATATTCTCCTGTCTCCATTGCAAAACGAAATGCTTCGTCGTATAGTGTTTTCCGGTTTCACTTCATCGAATCGGCCGGTTAAAGATAAGTTTCACAGGTGTCATGACTTCATTATTTAAATGCCTCCTCTTTTAATTAATTGTCTAATTTGTTAAAAAATGTTTGTTTTTCATTTCAACCATTCTTTAAGGCCCGTTCACAAGCTCTAGGTCTGTTCGCGGAGAAAAAGTGTAGGGTAGTGTAGTGTAGTGTAGGGCAGGTTGGGGTAGCTGGTGTAGGCGAGGGCAGCGAGGATTTTTTTGTTACGCTTTCAGAGCAGCCAGTGTAAATCCCATAAAAGTAAATAACTGGAGAAAGCCTGAATGGGCTGGGGGGTGGGTAGAAGGGTTGTCACAAATATGGCCGCCAAAGTACACCTTCAGAACCTTGAATTTACCTTTATATCGTCAGGTTATCAACAAAAATGCTCACCTCCCCCCTGAGATTAAGGCAAAATTACAAAAAAAAAAAAAAATTCGCTCCGGCAGCTGGCGGTCGGAAAGAGTGCATTTCATTTTGTACACGGATACCCTAAGCCGTCCCAGAAGTAGTAATGTTGAGACCATGATTTGTTTCGTTTATGTTAGACCCTCCCTCGTACTGTTTGCTGCCGGGTTTGTTTAAGCTGAACTTAATGGGAATCAAAGGCTATTTCAAAATGGAATCATCATACCGAATATAATGCTTCTGGAATCAACTGGTGATTTGTTGTGATTTTTTTACCATTTCAACCCCTATTTTCCCCCCTCCACCTTGACCGATTTGGCCCAAATGCAATACCGACCGGGGCCTTATGACTACTGATTTTTGTGCCAAAGCGCGTTCCGCTAAATTAATTTCTACGAGAGTTATCGTGCTAACAAGGCCTCACACTTACTTCCACCCCGGGGACATCGCCCCCTCCCCCTCGACTTTTTCAAAAAATTAAAATTGGAATCAAAGGCTAGTCTAACATGGAGTATACGTACCGAATATGATGCTTCTAGAATCAACTGGTGATTTTTAGTGATTTTTTGACGACTTCAAGCCCGATTCCCCCCCCCCTCCACCTTGACCGATTTGGCCCAAATGCAATACCGACCGGTGTCTTATGACTACTGATTTTTGTGCCAAAGCGCGTTCCGCTAAATTAATTTCTACGAGAGTTATCGTGCTAACAAGGCCTCACACTTACTTCCACCCCGGGGACATCGCCCCCTCCCCCTCGACTTTTTCAAAAAATTAAAATTGGAATCAAAGGCTACTTTAACATGGAGTATACGTACTGAATATGATGCTTCTAGAATGAACTGGTGATTTTTAGTGATTTTTTTACCATTTCAACCCCTATTTTCCCCCCCTCCCCCTCGACTTTTTCAAAAAATTAAAATGGGAATCAAAGGCTAGTCTAACATGGAGTATACGTACCGAATATGATGCTTCTAGAATGAACTGGTGATTTTTAGTGATTTTTGTGATTTTAAACCCGGTTCTGTCGTGCTGCCCCAAGCGCCCCAAGTTCCGTATAAATGTTTTATCCTGCCGGGTGTTTCATTCTTGCTCGTCCCTAGGACGACCAGCCAGTTTTATTTCAATTTTCCTTAAGCAGGAAAATTGTGGAACGAGACATTCATTGTGCGGAGCTCTGGGGGCTCAGACAACTCGACTGATCGTTTTCCCGATGTTACTTGTAGCAGCGTACGCATAATAGTGATCCATTTTTGGCCTAAAATAATCAATAGAAGTAAAAACTCCTGAAATACCAGCACTTCCTTGGATAAATTCAGTAAACACACACTGAAGCCTGTTAAATTTAAAAAAAACCTCCCCAAGTACAAACCTTAATATGAATAATAAGAGCGCTATCTACAGCCCGTTTGATCGGCGAATAGTAAAGTTTAGTCACCTTGCTCCTGTGCATGTTAGATAAGAGTTAAGCTCGGTGCACACGATGCATTTTTCGAAGCATGTTTACATGCATGGTGAAAAAAACATATGATCCCCGGTAGTGACCGGTTGTTTTTTTAGAACAGGCAGGTCATCATGCTTCAAAAATGCATCGTGTGCACCGAGCTTATATCAATTTATAAGAAAAAATTGGAGTAACTTCGGTCAGCCCGGAGTAGCTCTGAACTCATCGCGAACGCCCTACACTCGCTACACTAACTACACTCGTCTGCTCGCGAACGCTTTTCGGGCGCCCGAGTGTACCCTCGGGCAACCTAGTGCAGATTCGCGAACAGACCTTCTATGTTTACGTTCTGTGGAGTCTATGCAACCAAAAAAATGTATTCCCTCGAAAAATGAAGCATTTTGATAGGTTGCGTAGACACTACACAACAAAAACATAGAGCTTGTGAACGGGACTTAGGCCCTCCACACACGGGTCGTCTCGTACTCGGCTCGAACTCGACGCGGAGTCGAAATGCTCGACGCGATTTACTTTTTAATACTGTTTTCAATGTAAATGAATTTGTTCCACACATGGGTCGTCTCGTTCTCGTCTCGAACTCGAAGTGATTTTTCTCGTATGTTATAAAACAGTCTACAGACGGGTCGTTTTGGTCGTCTCGAACTCGATGCGATTTCGCATCCGCAGTGTTAAATTAATACAGACTAAATAGTTTATCATATGGTCGTTTTGTTTTCGTTTTGGACTCGAAGAGCGCTCGTCATCCTCGTCTCTCGAACCTTGCGAATTGTTTGGTACGAGAAATCACGTGTGATTTCATTTTATACGGAGCACGGGGGTAAGTTTTTATTTATTCGTATATACATGAAACAAAGGTAGAAAAGGGCAGAATAGCGGCAAAATTCTACCCAACTTCAAAAGTGCCTCAATAAATTTCTTTTGGTGTATTCTCTAAGGATTCGAGAAGTCCGTAACGATACGGGGTGGCCAGCATCTTCTCATAAGAGAGGCTAGACGTTGGCCTTTTAAATGACGTACCAATTTGGCCGAACGGGGTGGCTAATCCCCCGGGGCAGAATTTTCAGAAAATGGGCAGAATTTTGCCACTACTCTGGCTTTATTTCCAGTGCTAACTGAGTTGTTAAAATTATAATCATCGACTGCAAATTTGATAAGATTTTGATGGCACTACCAATTTTATTACCAGTAGAATTTGCAAAGTTTTTTCTCCCCAATATCAGTTCTGTTTTTCGGAGTACATTTCTTCCAGCCAATTGGACTCCTTGGGTGAATGCGAATTAAAAAACATAAATGAAATGAAATTATTTTCTTCTTCAAAGTACAATTGCATCTCGCAACCGCTGCGTTTCATGAAAGGGCGAACGACGCAGATGGTTAAGGTTGTGGGGGGGGGGGATCGACCTACAAATTATCGGCAGCAAATTATCGGCTAAATATTATCATAAGTTATGATTCCTAGGTGTTCAACATCAAAGACGGGGAAGTCGAAAAATACCCTGAATTATTTGACTACACCCGCAGGGATTATTCGAGGAAATATTGCGTGGAGAAAGCCTGGAATGCAGTTTCCGCAGAAGTTGCATTACCTGGCAAGAACAACAAATTCGTTATGAAATTAAAGACATTGTATTCAACAGGTAACTCGAGAAGTATCTTCCAATTTCGTAGTTTCCTGCTACCGCTCACGACACCACAAACACCTTATTTATTCTTTCTATATGAAAGTGTATTTAAAGGGGCCCATACACGTAGAATAGAATCATTCGTATATTTATTCGTCGATATTGTAGATGTGGCATATAACAAGTAGGGACAGTCTTCTTTCACCTTGGATTATTGCAACTTAGCAAAATGAGGCTTGAAGACTCCGTCTACTTTCATAAAGAATTTTAAAAAACAAAATGTACCGAATGCCACTTTTTTGACCCTCAATGGAAGTTTAGGGGGCTTCGCTTGTAATAATAAACACAAATAAACGTGACTCCGGCTTCTTCATCGCTTGAGCTACTCATTATTCTGCTTTGAAGCTCTACTCAAGACTACTGGACCAATATTTTTTTAAATAAAATAAAAACGGAGAAATAAATCACGACTTTTTTTTATTTCCTGTAAGATATTTATTTTTCTAGGCACCCTAATTTCACAGATGCGAAAACCATAAAGTTCGAGCAAGACGAGCACTACGATTCCGCATCGAGTTCGAGACGAAAACGAGACGACCCGTGTGTGGAGGGCCTTAATGATTTGAAAAGGGAATAAATGAAAAATACTAATTTCACTTTAATGATTCGCACATAACTTAATAACTGGCGACTGAGAAGAACGATGCCACGCAGAAGACAAAGCACCAGTGCTAACTTGGACTCGCAGGTAGGATCTGACAACAGACTGCATATTCCAATGGAAAAATATGACCGTTCCAACGAGACTTGGAGCAATTTCATTTTCAGACTGGAGAACTGCTGGTGCCTTCCAAACGAGCATTCTTACGAGCAACTCGTTTCGGTCGTGATAGATGAAGAAGAACCTAAACGCAACGTTATTGCAGAACAACACAAATTCTCGAAAAGGACTCAGCAAGGCGGAGAACCGATTAGAGATTTCGTCCGGGATCTACAGTACTTATCGAGAAATTGTGATTTCCGGTGCACTTACTGCTATCAGTCTACTCGTAACTCACATTTTCGATAACAATTCATCTCAGGGCTCACGAAGATCTGGATCTTGATGGTTGCGTTAACTTAGCTGTTTCAATGGAAAATGCAAGGGCCGATGTAAAAGCAATCGAAAACCACAGAGCCCAGGAATCCAGGCAAGACATTCGTGCAGTAAGCTCAATCAAACCAAATACTAAAACATGTTTCAGATGTGGTTCTGAAAGACATTTAGCAAATCAATGTGGTTACAAGAAAACAATTTGCTCATTTTCTGGGAAGGAAGGCCACCTACAGAAAGTTGCCCTTCCATCGTCGACCGGATAACATCAGTTTAATTAACTTATTAATTACAGAATGTTTGTCTGAAGAAAAAGAAATTCGACACAACACCCAAAATGTTACAACAAATCAAATCTCGAATTTCAATCAAGAATTCTTGCAAGTCAATAATTTGAAATTTCCCGAAGAAAGTAAAAAACCAGGTAAAATACTTGTGAATTGTAGTTTGGATGGTGAAGCCGTTACTTTTGAGTTTGACATTGGAGCGGCTGTTTCAACTATGTCAGAATTTACTATTAGACTATTTATTTCCAACAAGGAATCTTACCCCTTCTAACCTACCGTTGTTTACATATTCGGGGGAAAGACTTAAACCCTTAGGCTACGTGACTTTTTCGATTCAATGCAACGGCCAAAGTTCTAATGGAAATTTGTACATATTACCGGGTCATGTTGACTCTATTTTTGGTCGAGAATGGATGATAAGTATTGTACGATTTAATTACCTAAAATAAAATAACTCCAACATGACACTAATTTGTATTCCGACGCCATCCAAAATTTGTACGATGAATTTCCACGAGTTTTCGATGGAAAACTTGGCCGAATACCAAATATTAAAGGAAATTGCACCTGAAGAGTTCAATGTCTCCAATTTTTAAACCACCCCGTTCGGGTCCTTACTCCATCAGGGCTAATGACAAAGAATTGGATGATCACGAAGAACAGGGCATTATCGCCAAAGTTTCCTTTACTGAGTGTGCATGATGACTATAAGTCGTCATATGGGAGGCATCGGGTATAAGCCCGGGGGAGTTGTCCCGATCATAAAGCCTAATGGGGAAGTAAGACTTTGCGCTGATTACAAAGTAGGGCTGACATGTGCAGAAAAAGATTCGTATCCCATACCAAGAACAGAAGACGTATTAGCCACTATGGCAGATGGAAGGCTCTTTACAGTTTAGACATTCGAAAGGCCTATTTAAATCTTGAAATGGACGACGAAAGTTCTAAAATGCAAACTATTACAACTTTAAAAGGAAATTATCGCGTCAATCGCTTAATGCTTGGTGTTTCCCCCCCTTTTATCTGGCAACGCGTAATTTCTCAAATTTTGCACGGGATTCCTGGGGTCGCTGTGTTTTACGATGACATAAAAATTCAAGGGAGGAATTTTGAAGAACACTGGGACCGGCTCGAACAAGTACTTCGAGCATTAGACAAGCAAGGTCTACGAGTTAATAAAGATAAATGTCAATTTCTCAAAACGTCCATAAATTATTTAGGGCATGTAATATCGTCAGAAGGTGTACTTAAATCACAAGGGAAGGTAGAAGCTATATTAAATACTCCAAAACCAAAAAAGTTTGATGAATTAAGAAGTTGGCTAGGTCTAGTGAATTATTACGGTCGTTTTACCAAAAACCTTGCTTCTGCTGCAGCCCCATTGTACAATCTCATGACCAAAAAATCCAAGTTTGTATGGAATACGCACTGTGAATAATCATTTCAGGAGATAAAGAATAAAATGGTATCTCATGGAATGTTAATCCCTTACTCTGAATCACTTCTAGCCAAGTCAATGAATGATTCTAGGTGGAAAGTCAAAACGTACAAAAACCGACTGAGCCACGTTGTTTGGGATGCCTAGTGGTATAACATACTGAAAGTCCTTGAACCTAGGGTTGGCGCAAGAGGCGAGGGGGAAGGGTTAAAGGTCCTTATTTATGGTTTTTTGCCTATATCTTAGTAGGGATTGGTCTTTCAAAACATTTATGCGTATACAATAATTATAGCTCACAGAATTCTCGACTTTTTACTATCTTATGGTTTTTTCGCCATTTCAAACCGCTAGCAAGATAATCGTAGGTATAGAACAGTTAAATTAGGATTTGGCCCAGACACCCAAAAGAACAGGAAAACGTCTGGTGCTCACTGTTTGATACCCTTCCCCAACACAGCATAAAAAATTCCCTACGATTCTGCATCGGATTAAGGACCAGCTGTTGGTAGAAGTTTCATTTCGATCGTTCGAATGTTGCAGACTAAAATTGAAGAGCACAAAATTTTACACAAGAAAGTATCATATCACTATTTTCCTCCCCTTCGTCTTATGGTAGAAATAGGAGAAGGAAATTAAAAGCTGACGTAAAATTGGCCGAAGTCTGGAAACTGGAAAAACCGATAAATATTTGGTGTAATCTCTTTCGGCCTCCCTTCATTGTGTAAAAATTTCCCGAAGATTTCACGTCGGGTGTTGCCAGTGCTTCAGCTGGAGCTTGGATTTGAGGGTAATTTTGTTCGTTTTGCTGAAATATCTCCAAAACCATCAGTGCTGACTTATCATTTTATTAGGCTCAATTTGAAGGCCACAAAAAAGCTACTTCAAGGTCCTATGCACGTTTTTCCTCGATCGTATGGGCTAGCGGAAGCCGCGTGAACAACGATGCAAAACTGAACAGGCGTGCCTAACTTTTTCAATGTCAAAACGATTTCATCGAAATCCGGGATGCTTATAAAAAAAATAGTAGGTGGGATTCTAAACGCAACAATCTGGGGCCTTATTCCGAGTTGTCGGGAAAAACTCACGTGAGGTGGTTGCTATGGCGAGATAATACTATTTCTGATGAAGCGTCCTTGGATACCGCTTGCGGGATTATTTCCCGACAACTCTAACTAGGGCCCCTGAAGAACGTTCAGCAAAAATGGGCGCCTTACGTTATGAACTTATTCTACCAAATTTTCGATTTCGAGCGAAAATTTAAAGAACGCTATTTAACGCAACTTTAACCCTCTGTTGAGAAGGCTTATGATGATATGTGCCGTTAGATGCGACCGTTCCACAATGAAAAAAGTGTCATCTTTTAGGATTTGTCGTCAAAATTACCATAATAACAGCTGGAAGGAGAGGTATTTCAGTTTTACTCAAAAAAAGAGGAGTCTCTGCCAAAAAATAATGAATGAATGAATTAGACTACCTATCCACTATATGTATTCTAAAAAACGGTATTTTTTAGCAGGCAATTAGGCATCAGTTAAAGCTATACGCCGAGCAGGGGCGTAGCAAGGGCAAGTGATGCCCGGTGCGGGTATCTTTTTGATGCTCCCCCCCCCTGAGGATTAAACTCGGGTTAAACTTTAGACCATAAATACCCCTAACGTTCATTCGTCTTTTAAAACCAATACAGAAAATATCGCGTTTTCTTTCAATATCATAATTATACCGACAGTTCCAGGAACAGGTCTTTTCCACTCGATAGGTCTTATCCACTCGCTATTCCCAAACATGAACAAAAGAGGATCATCAAGCACACAGCGATGCGAACATAAATCAGCGCGGACCTATGAGTGAAACCAACTCCTTCTCAGTTCAAATGAGTTAGCCCCACCCATCAATCGATGTTGCGTGTTGGATCGGTGCCTCGGTGGGGTGCTTAGTTGCTTTTCTGCTTTGGTTTCCTAGGAAGGCGCAAGACGTGCCGTAATGTTGCATGTTGCATGTTGCATGTTGGTCGGCCGTTGTCTTCGCTAAAAACGTTCTCTTGCAAATTCACGTTCTTGTTTCCTATTCCTAGGTAACGGTGATCGCATAACATAACAGTGGGTTTGATGCCTCCAGGGTAGTGATGCCCGGTGCACACGCCGCACGTCCCTTGCTACGCCTGTGACGCCGAGTCACTTGTTTTTGAGTCCATACTAGACCCTATCTCAGACCTCCACTGGTCTTTCTACAGTAATTTAATTTTCCTCATTTTTCTCCTGGAGAGTTATGTCTCCCCTTTTAGTGGCACACGGCAAGTTATAAATGAAATTCAATTCTCTAGAACTTTATTTCCGATGGAATTAAGATCAGAGACGATGGCCACAAAATTTTTTTATAAAATGTGTTGCAAAAAAGTTTGTTTTCGAAAATCACTTGTTCCGAGTTCATATATCTTACTAAGGCCCCGCGCACACTAGGAGAAAAAAGACGCCGACGCGCGCGTCAGCGTCCGACTCGTGCGTCAGCGTCCGACTCGTGCAGTAAAAACACATAGAACCCTATGGGGCCTTTCACATTGGACGCGTACGCGAGAGTCGTCTCTTCCCCGAGAAAAAAGACGCCGACTCGCGCGTCGGCGTCTTTTTTCTCCTAGTGTGCGCTGACCCTAACGGTTACAGACGGTAAAAACCCGTAAAAAGAAAATATGTATGAAATTGTGTGAGCTATAATTTTGTATACGCATACGTGTTGTAAAAAACCAACCCCTTCCGAGATAAAGTCCTAAAACCAAAATCAGAGACCTTTGCCCCTCCCTCTCCACCCCTTGCACCATCACTAGGGCCAAGGACTTTTAATATGTCATACCTCTAGGCACACCAAACAACGTACCGCAGTTAGTTTTTGTACGTTTTGACTTTCCGTCTAGACCCCCATTTTTGGCATTCGTTGACTGACCTATTCCCCTTGTTTTAAGTACCGATGCCAGCCCATACGGGCTTGGAGCAGTTTTATCCCACCGGGTGGCAGATCGTTCGAACAGCCGCGCCGATTGCTTACGCCTCTAGAACTCTGACTTCGGCTGGACACAACCATAGTCAGATTGAGACGGAAGCAACTGCTATTTTTTGGGCGCTACATAAATTTTACAATTATTGTTACGGACGAAAATTTGAACTATTAACTGACTACAAGCCTGTAGTATCAATCTTTCACTCTAACAAAGACTTACCTAACCCAACAATGCATTGCCTACTTCGTTATGCGTTATTTCTTCAAGGCTTCGATGTCACAACAAATTAAAGAAAAACGCAAATGCCGATGCATTGTCTCGACTGCCGTTTGACGGAGAGACGAACACCGATTACCTTGACGAATCTGGTTTTTACCAATTGAAGCAAATTTCCAACCTGCCAGTGATTTTCCACACTGTTAAAAATGCTACATCGAACAATCCGGTTCTATCCATTCTCCAAATGATTTACAAGAAGGAAGAACGATTCAACAATCAGATTTCGGAGGCTTGGAGAAAGAATTTTCCATTGAACAAGGATGCAAACTACGAGGTTACCGGGTACCCGTACCTTCAAGTCTAAGAAAACAAATTCGTCGTGAAATGCACTCTGCACATACGGATATAACAAAAATGAAAACAATAGCTCGCAATTACGTCTGGTGTCCAGAACTAGATTCCGACATTCATAAGATTGCTGAGAACTGTACTGAATGGATAGAAAACCAGAAGACCAACCCTAACCCTCCGTGGGAGCCAACAATTAAACCGTGGACACGACTACACGTAGACTACGCTGGACCATTCCTGAGAAAACATTTCTTCATCGTTGTCGATTCTTTTAGTAAATGGCCGGAGGAAGTTTTTCCAGCTCAAACCCTACCTACTTCAATAACCATTGAAAAACTCAGAGACTTATTTTCCAGGTATGGCATACCCGAACTAATCGTTACCGATAATGCTAGTTACTTCACATCTCGCGACTTCAATGACTTCGTCACCTCTAACGGAGTAATTCATAAAACTACTCCTGCCTACCATCCGTCATCAAATGGACAGGTGAAAAGATACGTTCAGACTATGAAACAAGCATTACGGAAAGCAATGAATGATCAAGGATCGCTTAATTTGAAACAATCCCGATTTCTCATGAAATACCGGAACACTCCTCACACGACAAAACGAACGACAACTGAGAAAACTCCAGCTGAACTTCTGCTTGGAAGGAAATTACGTTGTCTTATGGCTCTTCTTCGGCCTCCGCAAGTTACGACAACCGTTGGCCCTTCTCAGTTTCCAACAATGCCGAGTGCAGCAAGAAATTTCAGGCCCAGGGAGAGAATGCTTGTCCGCAACGAGCCCAAACGGCAACCTAGGTGGGAAAAAGGAATCACCCAAAAAAGGTCGGAAACGTAATTTATGATGGAATGGTGAACGGGAAAATTCACAGGAAGCACCTCGTCCATAAACGCAAGGACCGAAGTTCCATTAACGACGGAGGACTGTCATGACTTCATTATTTAAATGCCCCCTCTTTTAATTGATTGTCCAATCTGTTAAAATATGTTTGTTTTTGATTTCGACAATTTTTTATGATTTGCAAATGGAATAAATAAAAAAATACTAATTTCTTAACTAGTCCAGTAAAATAAGAACTAAAAAGGGGGGTCAGGTTGCAATAATTAGGGTAGATGATTTTTTTATTTTATATTGTCTGGGATGGTGCTGGTATGACGTATTCATATTGTTGACCTCGAAAGACATCGGGATCATCCCGGAATTCTCGAAAAACCACAAAAATTTGGGACATTTTTGGGGTTTTGACTCTTTCACACTAAACTAACCATTTTTCGGTTGTGGCTTCGAAGTAACTTTTCAAAGTTGAGAAAATTTCTGAGAAAACCAGCCTAAAGCGGGTTCTAAATGTATTACCGTTTCCAAGATACAGTTCGTCAAATTTAGGAAAATTTGTCAACACTTCGAAATTCTGTCTATGGTTCTTCGTTTTCGTTAGCTGTGACGTTGTAGAAATCTTTAATTATCACGATAGTACTAATTATTTTGCTAGACTAGACTGAATCTTCAAAAATGAGGCCAAACGACTTGTTCCCTCCAATATTTTGATAGTGGTTGGGTTTGATAGTGGTTTTCAGCCTATGGGTCGAGGGCTTTTCCTGGCTGGGTCGCCGTCTGTTATATCCACACTTGGGTCGCGACCCATAATTTTGTCCTAAAGGGTCGTGCCCTCCCCACTATTTTATGTTTTGCTACCGTTACTTTATTTATTCGCCTAAGACTGCATAGATCAAGTTTATTATTTTATTCACCCATTTAAAATTTCAAAGAGAGCGTGAAACAGTGATCTCAGGCAAAAAGTCAAATCGAGACGGGAAAGTCAATCCTAAAATCCCAAGGTACCCTGCTTCCGAACATCTAATTTGGTCCGAGGGACTAGTGTGCCGTATAATCGTGAGATATGATAACAGAATTTGTGGCGTACATCTTATTAAAAAGGTAAGGCCACACGCTGAAAGACTTGCAGCATATTTTTGTGCACTGCTCTCGATACGCCTCCGATACGGATTTTCGATCATCTGAGAGAGATCATGCTGGACTAATTAATATAGTGTACAGAAATTGAAAGCCCAGTTTTAATGTCGCCAAAAGTTGAATATCTAAATAGTGTTGATTTCCGTGTATACCCATAATATTTGTATGGATAGATTATATAAAAATAACATCCACCACTGAAAGCCCAAATTTCCCCGGCTTTCGATAGCTATAATTTTCTCTGCTATGGTAAATGTGACAGTCACCGTTGAGTTTGGGCTTTCGATATAGGTTTCGGGTTTTCACAAATGTCTAATGATCCGGCTCCCTCCCTACTCTTGAAGATGGTTTCCCGTGCCTGTAAGAAGGGTTCTACCAATGCATGTGGGTGCAGAGAAGCTGGCCTCAAGTGTTCTACGGTCTGCATTAATTGCAGTGGTAAGTCATGTGAGAATCGACCGGACCACTCATGGAGTTTGTCTGCGTAGATAATTAAGACTCGACGGATATAGAAGGCGACACGGGAGACATTTCGACATTTTTTATAGATGACGTTACAAGTGTCAAGAAGACGCGCCTTCTGTCAGGATCTTCCAAGATAAAAAAAGTGGATTGAATTATATTTTATATTACTTTCGACATCCATGCTATCATCAAGTTGAAATATGCAATGGATTACTTTTCAGTTTTCAGTCCTAAAGTAATCAGTTTATCAGACATTTTCAGTCACAATTATGTCATTGCCGGATGAGTTACATGCGTTTGTGATCTACTTCCTATAAAGGACGAAACGCTGAAAACTAATTATACCTATTGATATTATAGTTATCGAAACATTGGGTTACAGAAGTCGTCCTGCCCCCCTATTCTGTAACTCTTAACGCGAGCGTTAGCAAAATTTCTCAGCTGATTACTTGAATTATTCAACATGTTCATTTCGCTAACGCACGCGTTAAGAGTTACAGAATAGGGGGGTTGGTCTAATTATGTGAGAACGACCATAATCCCACACGGTTACAAATAACTAAAACCGATAACATTTATTACTACGAGTAAGTAATGGCCGTTCCTATACTAATGCAATTATGAACTACATCTGTCAACAATGAATTATACGGATGTCATAACGGAATGTTATACGGAGCTTCTTGGGTGACAGTTACCGTTCTGCCTTCTGTTTGTTGGAACGTTTAGTCTAAATCTGAAGGCCGTGTACCTTTTGACCATTAAAATGATTCCACATGGTTACAGATGATGAAGACATACAAATATCAACATCATTTGTCAATTTTGGAAATTTATCCTACATTTGACGGATCTCTATCTTGGAAACTGTGATACCTCCAGATCCTGCTTTGGACTAGTTTTGTCGGAAATTTCATCTCCTTTGAAATGTTACTTCGCAGTCACAGCCGAAAAATGGCTGCTTAAGCAAAAAAAAGTGCCTAAACCCGAAAAAAATCCAAAAATGTCGCCGTCTTTCCCGAATTCATGGATGATCCCGAGGTTTTTCGAGGTCAAAAATTTTAACACATAATACCTACACCACCCCCAACAACATGAAACAAAAAAAAATTTCGCTCCGGCAGCTGGCGGTCGGAAAGAGTGCATTTCATTTTGTATACGGATACCCTAAGCCGTCCCAGAAGTAGTAATGTTGAGACCATGATTTGTTTCGTTAATGTTTGACCCTCCCTCGTACTGTTTGCTGCCGGGTTTGTTTAAGCTGAACTTAATGGGAATCAAAGGCTCTTTCAAAATGGAATCATCATACCGAATATAATGCTTCTATGGAATCAACTGGTGACTTGTAGTGATTTTTTTACCATTTCAACCCCTATTTCCCCCCCTCCACCTTGACCGATTTGGCCCAAATGCAATACCGACCGGGGCCTTATGACTACTGATTTTTGTGCCAAAG
Organism: Corythucha ciliata; assembly: GCA_038030265.1. NCBI lineage: Eukaryota > Metazoa > Arthropoda > Insecta > Hemiptera > Tingidae > Corythucha > Corythucha ciliata. Next base: position 40,492,219 of record CM075942.1, on the reverse strand, counting down.
CGCGTTCCGCTAAATTAATTTCTACGAGAGTTATCGTGCTAACAAGGCCTCACACTTACTTCCACCCCGGGGACATCGCCCCCTCCCCCTCGACTTTTTCAAAAAATTAAAATTGGAATCAAAGGCTAGTCTAACATGGAGTATACGTACCGAATATGATGCTTCTAGAATCAACTGGTGATTTTTAGTGATTTTTTTACCATTTCAAGCCCTATTTTCCCCCCCACCACCTTGACCGATTTGGCCCAAATGCAATACCGAACGGGGTCTTATGACTACTGATTTTTTTGCCGAAGCGCGTTCCGCTAAATTAATTTGTACGAAAGTTATCGTGCTAACGTGACCACACACTTATTTCCACCCCGGGGGCACAACCCCCTCCCCCTTGACTTTTTCAAAAAATTAAAATGGGAATCAAAGGCTAGTCTAACATGGAGTATACGTACCGAATATGATGCTTCTAGAATCAACTGGTGATTTTTAGCGATTTTTTGACGACTTCAAGCCCTATTTTCCCCCCCTCCACCTTGACCGATTTGGCCCAAATGCAATACCGACCGGTGTCTTATGACTACTGATTTTTGTGCCAAAGCGCGTTCCTCTAAATTTACTTCTACGAGAGTTATCGTGCTAACAAGGAAACGGTCATATATATATTTATACGGGGTGCGGCAGATAATGTGGACCACCCATTTTTCTCCGCTATTATTGATGATATTGGAATGGTGCTCGGAGTTATGTCCCCTTGATCTTAGGTGAGGATTTCATATTTCATAAAGTTAGGTCAAATTTGGGCCCTACCGGGGCTCAATAAAAATTTTTGGGCTACAGATATGAAATCCTCACCTAAGATCAAGGGGACATAACTCCGAGCACCATTCCAATATCATCAATAATAGCGGAGAAAAATGGGTGGTCCACATTATCTGCCGCACCCTGTATATATGAATTCCGGAGACCGCTGAATTCGTGTTCTAGAGGTTCTGAAACGTGAAAAAAACATGACATGACCCATGTTTGCCACCATCACGACGAGACCAATAGTGCATTTTCAGAATGAAATGCACTAATAATCTACCCTAATTATTGCATCCTTCGACACCTTATTTTACTGTGCTAAACAGGCCACAGTAAATCAATTCTGCCTTCCTCATAATGGAAGGCCCTGAACCCCTCTCCCGCGTTCCTCCCGGATCCACCAGCACCGCAGAACCCCATAGTCATATCCCACGCATATTTTTCAGCCTGACCAATTCCACCAAGACTTATGACAAGATTTGTGATTAGCCCAAATCTCACGTACTATACGTGAGACGTACTACGTCTGCGTTTGTTTTAACTGAAACTTTTATATAACTACTTTGTTTTTACGGAAAAATCGCGTCAAAGATAACACACATAATTAATATAAATAAATTACTTTTTATAAATACATCTATAGAGTCACCTATAAATGGTCAGTTTATTTTCTTCTTTTGTGACTTCGCGAGCACTCATTAATACTTTAAGCTTTTGTACTCGTTAGTATTTTATGGAGTTCTGTAATAATTTATGTGCTTGGGACTCGGGCTTTTCTCACATTGAACGAATAAAAGCTGTCGATAGTCCTCTTTTTTGGTTCTGGATACGACGCAAAAAATGAAGTCAAACAAAACAATCTTGTTAATAGTAAAAGTTGAATCCCTCGTCGCCCGCTTATGGTATTTAGAAAAAAAAAATGTCCCGTTCAGTATCCTGTCGCCCTTGAATGACCTGAAAATCTTCCTTCGAGGTATTTATGGATAACTGATCTCGTTAACTATTTCTTAAACGATTTTTTGAGGCAAATTGGATTTTTTTCATCCCTGTGACATTCTTACGATCCGATGATTCAAAATAATATGTTGATTGACATTTGAACGGTCAGTAAGTAGATGAACCTACTACACTCAATCAATTTATCAACAAAAATGTCCGTTTCACAATGCTTCTAATTACGGAATAAATGCTCTTTTGTTACGATATTAATTAATTGATTTCGTTCGACTTTTCCTCCCTCGCTCCTTTGCTTCCGATAGCTAGAAGTTGGATCAATTTTCCAATGCCGCGCATTGCTTTTCGTATACATAATTTTCCAAAACAGATCCTCCAGAGAGGAAGTCCACACACGAAAATGCATGAGCAGTGGCGTAGCGTATGGGGGTGCGGTGGGGCGGCCCGCCCCGAGCATCACTTGAAATGGGGGCATCGGTCGGCTGGCGCTTTTATTTACTTATTTTTAACGAGAATGTGTTAAAGAAACGAGCACAGTTGGGATACATATAGAGTCCTTTTGCGCACCACCGACCGGTACAAAACACTCCACATCTATTCCAACTGCCCAGTGCCCATATAGTCGCCAGGTGCTCCTTGGAAGAAATCTTGGCTTCAGGTCCACCAAGAGGCACCAAAACCGCACAAAATGCGGGGTGGGAGGCGAGGCGTAAAAACTAAAATGAAGTTCACGAAAGCTGAGTATTGGCGATGCCATGGCTCTCTTTGGAGGCAAAACAGTCTAAGAACTGGCCAGAGGGTACCAGGGGCTGCGGATTGCATCCCACAACCGGCCAGTGTTCGTCCCTCCACAGTCCACACGCCAAGTTGTAAGCTGAAAGAATTTGTCAGAGCCAACCTCACGGAATTGAGGTCTTTTGATTAACCATAGGAGGAAAAATTGTTTTTATCCTACTCGATGTGAAATCGCGTGCTTTCATGACTCGCAACTGTCATGAAAGTACGATTTTCATGTCTAGGCATGAAAATTTTTGCCAAAATTTGTCACCAAGATGCGCTTCGGAAAGCTATCGCATTTTGCTTCCTAATCTTGCACGGGTTTTTCTCATTGCCACGCAACGTTCCTCACTCCTACACACCGACCGACGTCGTTCCCACTCACTGAGGCGTTGTCGTTTGTCTAGATGCACTTTTATTTTGTCAAGTACAGATGGGCAAACGTTTTCTTTTTATTCAACCTTCCAGTTTTAAACTCAATAGGTACTAATTTAATAGGTCTATTCGTTTGTCGTCCGGAGCTGCACTATTAGCACTGAAAGTACTAACCTTCCATTATTTTTTCGCGTTATTTCACATGATAACCCGCGAGGTTACAAAATTTCGTGCTGCTCGGAGTAGTCTGGGACGACAAACGAATAGACCTATTAATTTTTTCCCCTCTTACGTAGGATAAAAAATAATGTGTACACCTCGGCAGAAAGGCGTATTCTGGGCCTCGAAAAATGGTCAGCCTCGACTGCGTCTCGGCTGGCCACTTTTTTTCTCAGCCCGGAAAAGGGGTCGTCCTAATTTGCCGAATGAAGAAAAGCTTGCCGAATGAGCCATTAACATTTTTTCATGATCACCAATCTCGTTACGGACGATGACCCCGAAAAAACACTTTAAAAAAACACAAAACTTGATATCATTTAACATATAGGGGGGGGGGGGGTACCGGTTTCATTATCAAACGACACTAGCGCCGCTAATGATAGCTACAATCGTCAATAGTTGAACCAAACTCTGATGGCTCTCCCGTTCCTCTTGGAGTAAGATTTTTCAGGTTCCCCTTGCTACCACTCGTGTTGCCGAGAAATACAAATAAAGTGAAAATTATCAGTGAAGCTGCTTGGTAGGTTTTAGTGGTAAACAATTTTCAAGCAATTTATTTTGCAATTTAATAGTACTTTTCGAGTTATTACATAATTCGCACTGACATCTGTTGGCAAGTACTCGGAACATGTCAAGTGTTGAGTTTGGAAATCATCACAAAATTTTAATGACTCATTCGGCAAGCTTTTCTTCATTCGGCAAGTTACCTCACGGGGAGAAGTACTAGTACCTTTCGAGTAATTACATAATTCGCACTGGCATCTTTTGGCAAGTACTCGGAACAAGTCAGGTATGGAGTTTGGGGATCGTGAAAAAATGTTAATGGCTCATTCGGCAAGCTTTTCTTCATTCGGCAAGTTACCTCACAGGGAGAAGTACTAGTACTTTTCGAGTAATTACATAATTCGCACTGGCATCTTTTGGCAAGTACTTAGAACATGTCAGGTGTTGAGTTTGAGGATCATGAAAAAATGTTAAAGGCTCATTCGGCAAGCTTTTCTTATTCGGCAAGTTACCTCACAGGGAGAAGTAGTAGTACTTTTCGAGTAATTACGTGATTCGCACTGGCATCGTTTGGCAAGTACTCGGAACAAGTCAGGTATGGAGTTTGGGGATCATGAAAAAATGTTAAAGGTTCATTCGGCAAGCTTTTCTCATTTGGCAAGTTACCTCACGGGGAGAAGTACTAGTACTTTTAGAGTAATTACATAATTCACACTGGCATCTGTTGGGAAGTACTTGTAACATGTTAGGTGTTGATTTGGGGATCATGAAAAATTTTTAAAGGCTCATTCGGCAAGCTTTTCTTCATTCGGCAAGTTACCTCACAGTGAGAAGTACTAGTACTTTTCGAGTAATTAAATAATTCGCACTGGCATCTGTTGGAAAGTACTTAGAACATGTCAGGTGTTGAGTTTGGGGATCGTGAAAAAATGGTTATGGCTCATTCGGCAAGCTTTTCTTCATTCGGCAAATTAGGACGACCCCCGGAAAAGTACGGCTTTCATGCCTAGGTGTACAATATACTATTTTCGTAAAATTGTTTTTTATTCAGCCAAATAACCCACAAAATTGGTATTTTGAGTATGCCAATCTACGCGATTTCTGTTGTTTGAAGATACTAATTCTCAAGATTGGTTTTTTGAACGACTAAAGCACTTGAGATTGGTTTATTGAAGCCTGTGAAATAGATTCTACTCAGAGTCAATCCTCGAAATTAGGGGTTTCATGAGTTAAACCTGTGAAAGTGGTTTTTTGAAAAGCTGGACCCTCAAAGTTTGTGTTTTTCTTTTAAGCCAAGCTTTTGACTTTTTTTTTTTCTACATAGCCAAACTCTCAAGATTGTTTTTTTTTCAAAGATTAAATCCTACGAAATCGGTTTCTTGAAGACCCATTCTCGTGAAGTTGGTTCTCTCCGGAACACCCCCCCCCCCCATCAGTGATCGTATCTACATCATATTGGCTGAAATCAAGCGCAGGCTGTTCCGAATCAAGCACGGACAAATTTGTGGATGAAAGAAGACTTTCTTTGCAATCGAAAATACCAAATACATCATAGCCTAAAACTCGATAGTTTCCGAGATGTGATTGTCCAAGCGTTTTTAAAGGCATACTTCGCTTTTCTTAGTCAAGAGCGACTTTGTCGCTGTCAAGGGAGTTTTTGTCGACTTCTGAAACAAGATTCGAAAATAGCACATTAATTTGTTTCTGTTAGAAATGGCAATTTCTGGGTTATTTCTTCCTATTTTGTCACGGTGACAGCGGCTCAAAGCTGGACAAATCAGACATTTTAAATTTTTACTTCCATGCTCCCGTAGGGAAGGAAGTTTGGTAATGGCAAAAAAAAAAAAAAAAAAAAAAAATAGCTGACACCAGATTCGTGTTCCTGGACCCCGAAAAGGCCTAAATATCGATTTTCAGTATGGCGTCCATCGTCCACTTTTTTTCATGAAAGTCAACCCAACCTCGACGTCATACCGCAGGACGACAACCACTAAAAACATATTAAATTAACAGATTTTTTTTTTATAGTTGAGTTTTTGACAAATAATTTGATCTTGCTTGTTCCATGATTCATGGTCACAGCCAAAGTCGTATAGATACCAAGTCATTTCTCTTCTGATAACGCGTGGTCACTAAAGCTAGAGGGAAAATTGCTCCCGCCAGAGTGCCTCATGACATTTGGTCTCAAAATTTGGCGGTTCGAAAAACGCTTATGAACAAATAATAAAATAATAGTTTATTAAACCAAATGAAAACTATGAATATCGGGTCTATCACGACATAATAGTAATGAATAGTGGATGAATAGTTCAAGCAGAGTGAAACTGAAGATGTCCGTTGAGTTAAAAAAATATTATTGTATATCTATTGAAATGTTGTTGTTTTACGATGTTTTGTCAAGTGCAACGAGATCCTGGGCATTCTCAAGAGTCAGGTGAGCATGGTGTTCTTCCATCCCCTCTGCAGACCGAACGTTGAGGGCGAGTTTCACGCAGATAGTATACCTTCGTCAAGTACATGGCATAATTTTTCACGCCTTATTTGTGCTGCATGGATTTCAAGTACTCATTCCAATCTACAGAAAATTGTACATAAAATGTTTTGTATACATTTTCCAAATTTTGTCCCCAAAATAACTTCAAACCCACCTTGAACTTTTACCTTGAAAATTTGCGCTCTACCATAGACTTACAAACGGTGGACATCAATCTACAGTTTCTCTGGCTGAGCTGGGTTTTACACGGGGGCACGAAACACGACGGAATTTGAAGTTGAAATTAAATTATTTTATAAGGAAAATGAATCGAAATAATAAAAAAATCTTCTATCAGTGAAAATGAAAAATGTCCAAAATCCAGATGTAATTTTATTTGCTTCACATGTAGTTTGTGAAGCAGACACTTTGTTGAAGAAAAAGTTGAGACCAAATGTTGTAAGTGCGCTCTGACGGGATCAAACTTTCAAATTTTATAAATGACCACCGTAACCATAGCGATCGTGATGAGTGGAAGAACTTGGGTTCTATACAACTTTGATCGTGTCACTCACGACATAAAGTAATGAATAGTGGATGAATGGTTCTAGCAGACTAAAACTGAAGAAGATTTCAGTTGAGCTAAACAAAGTTTATTGTATCTATTGAAACTGTGTTGTTTCACGATGTTTTGTCAAGTGCATCGAGATCCTGGGCATTCTCAAGCGTCAGGTGAGCATGGAGTTTCTTCCATTTCTGCAGACCAAACGTTGAGGGCGAGTTTCACGCAGATAGTATACCTCACCCCATCCAAACAGCCTTCGACAAGTACATGGCATGTTTTTTCACGCCTTATTTGTGCTGCACGGATTTCAAGTACTCATTCCAATCTACAGAAAATTGTACATAAAATGCAATAGTATACATTTTCCAAATTTTGTCCCCAAAATAACTTCAAACCCGCCTTGAATTTTTACCTTGAAAATTTACGCTTTATCTTCGACTCACTACGGCGGACATCTATCTATAGTTTTTCTGGCTGTGCTGGGTTTTACAACGGGGCGCGAAACACGACGGAATTTGAAGTTTAAATTAATTATTCTACAAAGAAAATGGATAGAAAAGAATCGAAAAAAAATTTTTTTGTATCATTGAAAATGTCAAAAATCCAGCTGTAATTTTATTTGCTTCACATGTAGTTTGTGAAGCAAACACTTCATATTAAAAAAAAAAAAAGTTGAGACCAAATGTTGGAAGAGCGCTCTGGCGGGATGAAAATTTCAAATTTCATAAATGACCACCGTTACCATAGCGATCATGATGAGTGGAAAAACTTGGGTTCTATTGGCGATTGTAGGTGAGAAAGACGCTGTCTGCCGGTCATAGAGAAACTAGTGATACCGATAGTGTAAGCGGTATGTTAAATTTTGGATTATTTTCACGCCTTTTTTATCCTTTTTTTGCCGTTACAACTCGTGGAAAAGTGTGTACATTTATTAATTACGCTAAGGTCCACTCGCTCCTTGTCTCGACTATACCCTTCAATATCAGTGTCGGTATTGGTGTGATCCATAACTAGTATCTGTCCTTGTAAATGTTATTCTCCGTACAGATACATGTGGGTATAGTTTAGAATGCCGAAAATAACCATTTATTAGGATTATTCAAGCGCAGGCGACTGCAGGCAAAGCGCAAATATCTCCTTTGAGTCCTCTTCGTCCCGTCTAATGCCATGTTGATATGGTTAGCATCGTAGCCTTTTCCTCCATCTGTGAAATTCCGAGATTTTGATGGTGATGAATCTGTATTCAAAATTAACAGTAAAAAGACGCCTCCAGGATGAACAACTTCAGAAGTAGTAAGTCTTGAGATGGAAGGAACCGCTGATCGCGAGTTTGGACTTAACACCCGGTCAACTGAAAAATAGCTGTTTTGTGAGCTCTCAACCACCGTAGGTATGAATAAATTGGGTCGTAGCACTAACAACGAAGAAATTATAATAATTTTGCTAGCTATAACCCAGTGCCCACGAATTCTTTTCTATTCAGGAGGTGGATTACATTTCAAGACCCTTCTTTTCCGAATTTTTAATGTGAACACGTTTGATGTATTTACTCACCAAAGAATCTTAAAAACCCAGCCAGATTAAGTGAGATGTGAAGTTATTTACGAGCTCTTCAAGATCAAACAACAATTGATGGCGAGCAGGTGGACCGGAGCGCGCTCAGGCGGATTTAATTGAAAGAGTCCCGGACAGATTGAAGGTTTCGGTGTCATAGGTTTCCCATACAAATTGTGAATACTAACGTGGTTGATTGCTCCAGATAGTGGTTTTTTAATTTCTAATTAGTTTTGATTTGCTCGAATTGTGTTGCAAAAGGGTGACAATCAAGTCTTAATGTGACCTGTATCTCAAACGAACGTTTCGGTTGACGGAATCAGGTAAGCTTGATGTGTTTTTGGGTGCCACTTGGGAACGAAGGATGGCGTCAGCCTTCACAACTTCCCTCGATGGAAAAATTAGTGTTTATTGCGAGTTTTATAGCCATTGGCTCTAGCTAGCTGCTACTAAATCATGAGTTGCGACTTACATTAATTCCAAATAATTCTTTTTTGAACTTTCTTGAATATGCTTGTCGGACCGCCGTTACGTAAATTGATAGTTGAGCGCAGTTTCTAGAGAAAGTATAGAGTAAGGCCCTGTTCACAAGCTCTATGTTTGTGTTGAGTGGTGTCAATGCAACCTATAAAAATGCTTCATTTTTCAAGGGAGTAAATTTCACAGAACGTAAACATAGAGCTTGTGAACGGGCCTTAAAGCCGGCTTCACATGTGATCTGAAAAAAAAAGCTCAGCTTTGAGCTGTATCCAATGAAATATAATTAATTCAAAGGCGGGTTGCTCTTTGATTGGCTACAGCTCAAGGCTTAAGCTGCCACAGTCCGCATGTGAAGGCGGCTTAGTAGTTGTGAGAAATTCCCTGAGTGTGTTCACACGCCGAAGAGAAACATAACGTCCATTGTTTCGCTTGTGCTGCACTACTTTAGAAAATCATGTGGTTTCCTTCAAATTTTCTAAATAAGTCCATGAGACCACATGGTTTTCTACACTAGTGCGGCGCTAGAAAAACAATGGATCGGGTCTATAATAATAGATTGTATGTAACGTACATGTAAACACCCCTTCATGTTTACCATTTTGCCTATATTTTACCTATATTTTCTTCTATCATTTACAGAGTGGGAACACAATGATTCTTATAAGCCAAATTTGTCGAGTATGCGAAGCTACGCCTAAATCGCGCAATTTCGTCGGTGCGGAGGGATTGCTCAGAGCAGGGCATGTAATGCTTTTAGGCAAATTGCATTTAGGCAATGAATGATTTGGAATTAATGTAAGTCGCAACTCATGATTTAGTAGCAGCTAGCTAGAGCCAATGGCTATAAAATTCGCAATAAACACTAATTTTTCCATCCATTTTCCAGCCAAGGTGAAGGCTGACGCCATCCTTCGTTCCCAAGTGGCACCCAAAAACACATCAATCCTATCTGATTCCGTCAACCGAAACGTTCGTTTGAGATACAGGGGGCCTATTCTCTAACAACAAGCAATATTTTTTTCGCCAGCCATGTGTTTATTTCATTCATTTGTTTGAAGAAAATCAATGAAATAAACATATGACTTCGAAAAAGCTATTGCTTCGGAGTTAGAGAATAAGTAAATCGCAACAGATGTCGTCTTCACGTGGAGATGGAAAAAATTGTACTACTTATAGAACAAGTTTCCGAACGGCATGACAAATTAAAAAGCCTTTCTAAAGGGTCCGTTGATATGGGAACTGGAATAAATGCGTTGAAATCAAAACATTCACATCCCTCAGGAAAAAGTATAATCAAATTTCGTTTAAAGCGAGAGGTTGACTGCTTCAGGCGTGGTTTCAAAGCGACACAAGGAAAACCAGATATGTCTCGCTGCTGGTAAAGAATGCATGGTTTGCAATAAAAAGGGTCATTTCGCCCGGGTGTGCGTGTAAGGGGGTCGGGCCACAATTGCGAATGAGGTTCGCAGTAAGAGAGGTTCGATTGGCGTTAACTCAAGGCATGAAACGAGCACGAAGTGTATGTGTAATTCATTCGGGGTCTAAAGCAATGCTCGACGTTGAATGGAGTGCAACTTGAAATGCTGTACGATCCTGGTGCATCCGAAACCGTTATTTCCGAAAAAGGTTGGAAAAAAATATGGGATCTCCCCCTTGAACCAACTAATGTCACTCAATTGAAGTCCTTTCTCGGTTTTATAAACTATTACAGTAAATTTATTCCAAATTTACAACCTATTTGTTCTCCTTTGCACTTATTTTGTCGGAAAAATATTCGATGGTGCTGGAGAAAAGAACACGACGATGTTTTCAAAGACTTGAAGACAAAACTAACAGAATCTGACACATTAGTTCATTACAGAAGTGATTTACCTCTAATCTATCAGACGCGAATGAAAAAGGCCTCGGGGCGGTATTGTTGCATAAATATCCGGACGGAATTGAGTGGCCAGTTTCGTATGCATCACGAACTTTGAACCAGGCCGAATCAAAATATTCTTCCATCGAAAGAGAAGCGCTGGGGTTAATATTTGCAGTCACTCGGTTTCACCGCAGTATCTGTATGGGAAACATTTCATACTTCGAACTGATCATCGGCCACTGCTCAGAATAATAAGTGAAGACATAGGAGTACCCAAGATGGCAGCTAACATGCTTGCAAGGTGGGCTGTGACACTAAGTTCATATTCACACACCATAGTGCACATAGCAGGTCACGAAAATGGAGCCTTCGACACACGTTCTCGTCTTCCTGTCCCATCTCAGGGCGAAGACATTACTCCAGAAACGGATAAGTTATTACAGCTTCGGTTGGAAGAAATACCAGTAACAAAAAAATATTTACTGGACGCCAAAGATAAAGATCCACAGTTGTCGAAAGTCTTGTATTACATTTGAAATGGATGGCCCGAAATCATCTGTTCCGTACCCTAGCAACCGTCGGACGTTAATAAAGACGTTAATGTTGTTACTTCATTCAAAATCTCACTATTATTCAAACCAATTTGGGGGGCAATCGCATCGCAGCAACAGCCGTAGGATAGCAAATTTTCCGAGAATTCAACCCCCCAATTGCATGCCCTCCCCGCGCGTGGACCTATCAGGCTGGATTACTATACGAACTCGTCCGAGGTATTCACACTATGATGTTTGTGTTATGGGTAACACCAATCCTCACGATGACAATGGTGGGGCAGGGAGTCGGGGCGAGCGGCTTGGCTCAGGCAGGCAACCCTACCTTAATTATATTAATAACTCGAAGTAAAACTGAAAGTAGGGAGGTTTTGAAAGACGTCCACTAAAAAACTATACCTATAGTAAAAATAATCAACATCGGCATCAGTAGGTACTCGGCCGAGTGACTAACATGTGATTTTGCCTCTTCCCGGTCTCGGCCGAGCTATACTCGGATGGTGTATAATTAGACCTTATGTCTATCCCACATGGAAAAAGTATTTTATCATCAGAAACTTACGACTCGTCCTGTAATTCATCAGTTCCTTATTTATTCAGCCTCCAGAAGTACATTCCACCTTCAGTTGTGATATTGCATTCGTATCCATGAGTTATCGTGGGTTGAATTATATGGACTTAAGGAGCGATTACACTGAATGCCCGTTTTATCAATTTAAAGGACTGATTTAGAGAAATCATCTCTGCGAACCATGAAGAAATATTTGATCATGAAACAGATGAGGTTTTTAATTAGCTCTTTAATCAACGATTGATAAAGCGCCCTAAGCCTAAATTAAGCCATCAGAATTGACACAATGATTTTTACTTGAACTTATTCTAGTTAGTTTAAACCCAATAAATTTAAAAAAAGGGCAATTAAGAACGATGTCAACATGACATGCATCAATTAATTAAAATGGGTAATCCAGTTCCTCCTGTATGAGACTTGATACACCCTAAAATAATACCTCCCGGGGAGTAACATACGTATCACTTGCCTTTCGCCAACAACTCTTATCCGCGGAAACTGATGAGGAAATGTGTTCCTCGTGAAAAATACGAAAGAAAAGCTCTAGGAATCGTGGGCGCGTAGTTTTCACACGTTTCTCAACAAACAAAGGGATTGGCGATGGGAGAGCACTTTACACAGGGGCCCGGAGCGGAGACGTCACACCGCTGGGCGAGTGATAAATGGTTGAGAGGAAAAGGGGGAAACCTTGTAGGCCGTTCATCAAGCATCAGTCATAAAGTTCTGGATTCCCCCCCCCCCCATCACAACCATCATACTTCACCAGACCGGAGATTATGGAAAAATAACACGAGCTTTAATAAAACGAAGAAAAAAAAAATAATAATAATAAATAGCGACCTTGATTTTAATTTACGTTCACTTGTATAGTGAATTCAATTTATGGAAGAAATAGGAACAATTATTGATTGATTCTAGCATTTTCAAACTAAAAATGTGGTAAATGTAGGTCATATTACAAATAACACCATACATATCTATAGATCGACAGGCACTTCCACAAATCAGAGACGGTGCTTTCATGAGCATAAGGAATTAGTCGAATTAGACAGAAAAATAATTGAGATAATTGGGATGATTTTTTTTAGAGACGTTGGAAACAAAAAAGATTCTACATTACGTACCTAATTGTAGGATGGGGGGAGGGGATTGAAATTGCGACGAACGTACCAAGCTTGGGCCATTTTCGGTGTACACTAAAAATCACTTTCTGAAGTGGTGCGCACGCTTTCTTTTTCTTTTTTTTAGTCGTCGGAGGATGATTTAAATGAGGACGGAAAGTAGTGCTATCTACAGGTGAGGAGGGGGGAGGAAACTGAAAAGTATGATAGAAAGGTCAGGATGGTTAGGCATTATCAGGGGTGTAAGTACAGGTATTTCATGAAACCCTGTGCAGAGTACACCAGAGACAATTTTCAAGAAGGTTTAATTCATAACTACTTCATTATGTTTTACTTTTGTCGTGAAGAGCCGTAAAATTGCTCACTGTCACTGGCTGTGGCTTATGGTGTTATGGTTTTCTAATTGTCCAACGCACCCCCACGTGTACTCTGACTGAGCTCCCCACTGTCACATTTTTATAGTTTTTGCCTCAATCATAAGAATGTGTTCATTTTATCCCTTATATAGATAACTATAGCAATAAATAACAGAATGAAGGGACAGGAAAACCTTTCCTCCTAAATGTTGAAGGTTAAGTATTTGCCTACTTTAGCAATAATAATTTACTTGCCTCCCCCAGGATAGGTCATTTTAAATCTAACCCCCTACTTGAACCCTTTTTACAGCAATACGGGAAGCTACGAGTACAAAAGAATGACCTTGAAGGAGGTCTAGCCCCTTGCTCCAGAAACTTGAATCGAACAAGTGGAAAAATCTGTATGCTAATTACAGAGAACGTACGAAACCCAGCCCTAACCTTTCACTATATACCGCGCGTGAATGTGTTTTCCCGACCTTGAGAAGAGTCGAAGGAAGTCGATAAACGATTATAACTGTCTTCTCTTGATTTGAGCTTCCCCGTAAATTAATAATTATATTTAATAAGTAATAAATTAATTCAACCTGGACCAAGAATGTATATTTATATTTTTTTGTTTGAAAAATACGAATAAAAATAGACTAACTACGGATCGGCGCTTCTACATATACTAACAAGTAATTAATCCTGATTGCTGCCTCGGAAGTTCCCCGCCCACCTGTACGTAAAAACGTAGCATACATTGTTCACATTCATAATCCAGCTATACGTAAACATTTAAATTTTGTTATTTTATAAAACATTACTCAGGAAATATTTACAAAAAGTACGGTGACTTTACGGCCCAGAAAACATGCGTTTCGAAAGGAGGAAGAACATCGCAAGGACAAAAATGGATTAGCATTGCAATGGGAAATTATTTGGACATTGGACTGGTTGGAAAGATTAAAAATAAATACTTTTATGATGACTCATTTGCACTTCATCCTCGACAACTAGGCATCTCAAGCAGTACTGTTGCTCTCGAGGTGGCACATTTTTATCAAATACAGGGAATCTAATCAATCAAGCCGGTCACCCAGGGTTTAAAGTACAGTTTAGTCTTAGTGAAAACTTGCCAAAATATTGTATTTTCATAACAAAATTTGTTAAACCCTTGGCGGCTTGGCTATCGTTAAACGGACATTGTGGAGCGTGGATACGCGGTCGTTCTTATTCGAAGTCCTGTATGTGCCTTTCACGAAGAGGGAAGATTCCCTCTTCGAACCCTCCCCCGGTCGACCGGTCGAAATCAGTTGAGGACGAACATTTTTTTGGCTGTAACTTCGACAACCCCCCCTTCCCGACCCTCCAAGCTTTTTGGCTGTTTTCAGGGTTGGCACGTACTTTTTTTCCCCTAGCTTTTTCAGTCTCATTTCATGGTGGGAAGGGAGGCCGCTTCCCGTGAGCTCTCTTCCGTAATTACTTTTTAGCATTCAGGGCAATCTTTAGGGTTTAGAAGTCATGAAACAGTTTTCGATTCGACAAGTATACCACCCTGACTCATCCATGTTCAAAAAACAAACCTAACTTGAAAATTAGAAACTTAATTCCCTCCAACTCAACCAAATGTTGAACTGTACGCAGGGACATATAGGGAGAACTAGCCATTCCAAATACAACAGTATTCGCCACACTCGTCGTCGATATCGACGATTACAATCATTTACCCGGATACGTTGATACATCTGCTGTATATCAGCCGACAACACGTATCCAAACAATCGAAAATTTAATAGATTTGCACCAAGTCATTTTGTAATTTTGGGCTGGTTTGTAACAAATCGTTGAGGGAGTAGCCCCCAGTAGATTTCGCGCTGGCATTGAACACTACCCTGAGTGGAGTGTTGGTATGTTCGGTTACTCCATGGTTTCGTATGTAGTACGAATAACCATTTTATTGCACTTGGTCAAAAGGAACCTCTGACATGTATCCCTTCTCGAGGTATCCATTCATTACGGTGACATAGTGTTGGTGGGTTGTGGAATCGGCCATTAAACGCCGTTCCAAAGACAAGACGTGGTTGGTGGCGCAGGAAAGTGAATCCCTTAATAAAGAGGCAAGGACAAAGGAAGAAATAGGCAAGGATACCGAAAATCGACCGTCGTGACCCCGAGAGACAGTACTTAGGAAGCGCTGTTCACACGCGTCATCATCTTTTTAGGGCTTGATTGCCGTAGGAACTTCCTCCAGGCACCAAAGTCTTGACATTATTTCTTGAAGCCGCTCCTCTTCACACGCGGTAAAAACTTTGGTGACAGGGGGTATAGATGTTGGGTTTGATACCTCTCCCGTTATCAGCCATCCCAACGAGACGACTGGATTGCTACCGGGCCATTAGCAGGTCGAGATATATTACGCCCTCCAAGGATGAGAGGCAGCTCCTATTAACAAATCTATTGGACCAGGGATGTGAAAGCTTTGGTGGGCTAGAGCAAAATCCGTGAGGTGAGGAAGATCTTCCAATTGAACGACTTTAGTTGGCAAAGTGCCGGTGATTTCATCGAGAACCAATACCTTCATGTCAAATTTTCTTTCCGGATGGAATCTCGAGGTAAAAGAGAGGATATAGCTTTTTCCCCGATAGGAGCTATTCCTCGAGCCAGACAAGTTATTTGTGATTGTGTGGGTGAAGTAATGAGGCCCAACTGTTTGGCATGCCTCCTTGCGAATAAAATTGACTTGAGAGTCATTATCCAGTAACGCCCTCAGCATGACAACTCGGGCGGGGTGTGCCCTAAACAAAGAAATTAAAATAAATAATTCAGAACATGCAGGAAACTTCCCTGGAAGATGAGGCAATTCCGAAAACAGACGTTATCCTTATGAAAGTCGGTTTCCCCTCCACGGCCGTCCTCCTCTTCACGGTAATGCTCTAACTGGTCATTAAGTGAGCCCTAAGAAGTAACATGAAAATGTGAAAGAGACTAAACGGAATCACTTGCGGATTAGCATAAATACCTTTAAAAGTTTCCTTCCTCTGATTTATCCCTCTCGTTCACTCTCACAATATCTCGAAGCAGTCGTGTTGGACTGCATAGTAACCGGCCGTAGGTAAATCCACCGGTTTACAAAATGGTGCCAGGTGTGGGGTGGTTGCAAGAACACCACCTTGCTCACGTTCTTTTGCTTGCTCTAACACACAACGTTAATTTTAATTTAATTAAATCACACAACTTATTAAACATGGATAATTACGAATCAATCAGACAATGGGCTTTTTATTATTCTTCCCTCCCGGCTACAAAACTTCGGAAACTTTCGGTACTCACATGAATCCCCCCGCTAGGCCCGAGGCCTGCCGACCGTGAAGACGGTCCGGACGTCTACTCGACTCTGTGCTCGACTCAGTAATCACTGACTGTCCGATCTCGAAGAAGTTGCTTTATAACAAAGCTCTCTCCATATCTGGCAAGGTTCAATGCTTTCCGTCTTAATTTCCTCTTTTTCTGTAAACCATTACATCTAACCTCTATCCTTTGTCTGAACCCTTCAGTTTTGTATACGTTCTTTAAAAATATAATACAGTGATTCATTCTTGATTCCCATACCCTTTGTCCTTACTATCTATAGGGTACTGCATTATTTTCACAACATCTACAGTTCTTCAACCTCGCATGAATCATGTTTGAAGCTCTTCTTAAACGAACAATTAATAAGTCCTACTTACACTGGAATAAAATTAATCAATTAACCATATTCTTCAAGTCCATTTTCCACCCTGTTACACACTGTTCCGAAAATGGGAACCTCGTCACCAAAAGGTCAAGGACGAACGACTACGGAGCGACTTATACGAACGGAGTATACGCACGTTAATCACGTCTTATGCTCACTTCTAATGTATAGGGATCTAGCTGACGCTAGATCCACATGATTCAATTATTGTTAAAAATAAATCAGTTCTATTTATGTCGTTTAATGAAACGTTGTTAAAACAAAACTCGTTTTGAAACATGGTGCCAAGCGATGAATCCGCGCGCAATGTGGCAGGTCTAAACGTCGCTGATCAAACTGCTGTTGGACAGCAAGTTTTCAGGCCTAACGCCGCTGCTCCACCTCCACATATCAATTTTGATTCCCCGAATTGGGCGAGGTGGCACACACGGTAGGAACGTTACCACCAAGCCACGTTTATTGACCGTAACCAACTGCACTTCGCTAATAAGAGACTCCAGTGTACCACCCTGAAGAGTTGACCCCCATGATCCCCAGGAAATATGGTGCACATTCGAGTCTGTCAAAATCAGGACTGGAGCTGGAAGTGCTGTTATCAGTTGACGAATATCGTGTACATCCCAGTTCTGGTCGGGTAAGTATAAAGAACAAATTGTAACTGCACAAGGTACCTTCACTCGAATGGCTACTGCCTGCAGCGGTGTGGCAGGAGTGACATCCTCACAATCGATGTAGTTCTTGCAGTATATGGCCACGCCTCCATGCCGCCTGCCACCTACCCTCACATCTCATACCCTGGCAATGTTGCTACCATATTTTCAGAGAAGTGCGTTTCTTGTAAAGCCAATAATATTGGATCATATTCGGATATAATACTTCGAATCTCATCTGAACGACTGTGAAAACCCCTTAGATTCCATTGCAGAATGTAATTAAATTGTTTTTTATTTTGCTTCTATTCAATTTGAATTTATTTCTTTGTATTGTTGGTGCCATTTTTTTTTTATCATGTTACTTTCTCCTTCCCCTTTGTCTCTGTTCCTTCCAGGACCCCCGTTTTCTTCCCTTCTCCCAGCCTTTGGATCGTTTTTCTTTCCTCTCTCCCGTATCTGTGGACTCATCATCACCACTGCCTTTGCCTGAGGTCATCGGTGAATCGACGCTAGCTAATTCGTCGTCACCTTCATCTTTATCTTCAATCTTGCCTCTTTCTTCTTTATCTTTTCGCGTTGTATCTCTTCTCTTTTTCTTGGAAATTACCTCTTCCCATTCCCGTACAATTCCCTTATCCCCTGTGTCAGATTTACTTTTCTCTTTCTCCAACTCCTTATCAGTTTCCACGTCCACAGAGTGAGCATGCAGCTTTCTCTAGGTCCGTCACGAACGGAACAACACCAGTTGCTGCTTTTTGAGCAATCTCTGCTTCTCTGGACATTCTATCTGCTCCGATATGGCTCTTACCCGTCTCTTCAGCTGGTGCGTTTGTCTTTACATGTGACGTCGCAGGAGAAGAGACTGGGATCATTTTAGTATTTGTTTCTGTCTTTCCAACTTGTCGCATCACTCTCTCTGGATATTTCCTGTCCAGCGTCACAGACATCTGGCCTGCTACTTTTTGGGCAAACGATAAATTCGGTCTTACCAGCGTTCCATTCCTAGTCAGCGCTTTTGCTTCAAAGTAATTGCACTGGCGCGTAGCCTTAATTATTTGTATTTCTTTCTCCATTAAATATGCCTCACATTTCCTACTCAATGAGCTGTGTGCTTCATTGCAATTCACGCATTCCGGAGTGTTTCTACAGCCCTCTTGCCCGTGCTTTTTCTGCCCACACTCACATGTCTCCTCCATCTTGCGGCTGGATGACCGAACTTCAAGCAATTGAAGCATCTAAATGGTTCGTTTATGAAAGGTCTTACTCTAAATCTTTGGTACGCTGCAACCATTACCTCAGGGAGCTTATTACCCTTGATTGTAAGCACAGCCGTTCCAGTTTTCATCGGCTGGCCATTCTCATTCCGGGTGATTATTTTCGCTGCTACCACATTGTATTGGGCAAAAGCCTCCACGAGTTCCTCCTCCGATGCATTCTTGATCTCATGCGAGAAAATGACACCCTTAACTGTATTGAGGTTTCCAGGTATGTCGGCCACAGCATTTTCAAAGATATGCTTTTCTTTTAGTAATTTCACCTGCGTTTCATTCGCAGCTTCGATCACAATCGCCCCACCTGAGGTTTTCCTTATGTTCTTAACTATCCCTATTTGGTTATTCACTGTTTTAGTGCATTTCATTCAAAAAATGCACTATTGGTCTCGCCCCGATGGTCGCACATATGGGTTGTGATACTTTTTTTTCACGTTTCAGAACCCCTAGAACACGAATCCGAGGTCGGTTCGATTTGATATATACAGGGTGTTTGGGGAGGAATGATCCGGATTGAAATATGTTGTAGTACTCGGCAGGGCGGATCAAAAAAGTGATATAAACATAGGGGCGCAAATGCATTGTTTCGGAGATAGAGCCAAATTAGTGAATTTTTAGCCACTCTCCCTTTTTCCACCAATAAGTCGTCGAGACAAACCCATCGTCTAACATAGAACAAAATGGGTGACATTTCTGAAAAGAGCACAAAATTTTCTTCAAAAATACCTAGTTCTTTCAAGCTAATAACGGGTTTAAGTATCCTCATTTGTTTATTGAAAGAGGTGAAAATGTTGTTCCTGAAATTTTCCGTTTTTTTCGGCGACGATTTCATCATACTTCATCATGTCACACCATTTGGCGGAACTCGGGGAAAACATGTCCATTTTGTAAGCTTTCAAACAGCTCAAGAAGATTGGCAATCGGTGCTGTTTTGACCGAGATATCGCGGTGAGTATCCGAAAAAGCAAGGCCAAGTGCTCAAAAACAGGCATGTTGTACCAACAAAAAAAAAAAAATTCAAGTGAAAGGTTCATTGTAATCAAACTACTTAAAATACATTTTCACGATTAAATTTGAGGAAATTATTACTTCTTCCGTCATCATAGGACTTAATATGACTTTCAGGTACAAAGCCTACATATCCCACAAGAAGAATGAATAACGTCTCAATGTCTTCTAATTTCTTACCGTTACCCCTTCACTGTTAATGGCAATTAATTAAACCAATAACTTACGCTGGTAAAATGGTGAGGTTAAATTTATTTCTAAAAATATTTTAATAACAATATCAAAGAAATTGTTCAAATATCACCCCGTCAGCTTGAACACATTTCGTAGCCCTCGTGCGGACGTACCTTGTTGATTTTCTAATTTCAGTTCTGCGATTCTTGATGACTAATGCTGCTTCCTCTACTCGCCGTATCAACTCTTCCCTTGAATTTACGGGGGCACCATGGTAAACTAAATCCTTCATCCAACCCCACAGGATAAAATCGAGGGGAGTTAGATCCGGAGAACTCGGCAGCCAATCACGGGGCCTCGTGGGGATTCGTCAAGAAACTCTCGCACTTCACGAGCACTGCGCGCTGGAGCTCCGTCGTGCTGATAAATCATAATTGGTCTCTCTCACAGATGGATATCTTCGAGGAGAGCTGGGAGTTCATTTTCAAGAAAAAGTTGATAATTGCCTCCACTTAAGTGGTTCTGAATGACGTATGGTCCTATTAAGTTACTACCATTTAAACCACACCACACATTAACACTAAACCTATGTTGAAAATGTTTTTCGATGGTAGCATGCGGGATTTTAGAAATAAATTTTACCTAACAATTTTACCGTATGCGCAAGGTATTAGAAGAAATCTCTGGAATGACTATCAACAAATTTTTGGCGGACGCCATCTGCTTATGGGGGGTTTAAACCCCAAAAACCCACCCCGTAGATCCGCCACTGCTGGACATCCAAAACGTATAAGTAGTCTGAGAAGCGCACTTTTATTAGCCCCACACTTATTTTACAGAAGAGAAAAGAAATTACGTAAATTTATCAAGGCTGCCAGCCAGAAATCGTCCATTGCCATTGTGGGCTGACAGCTTTTGAAGGTTTTTTATTTTAGCAAGCTGGGAACACACATATGCGCTACTTGTCAAGTACCGAATGTTCGGCAAGTAACCAGCTATTTTGATTGCTACTTATCTATTCACAATATCTATTGTCAAGTACGCTATTCTCCTACGAAACGATCAACATTCGTGCTAGCACTCGTTAAAATGTATAACAAGCAGCCGTTCTCACTGCAGCTGCTGTGGCTCAATGCCGGAGCATTTTGTATTGTATCGTATTTAAAGTTATTTCGGAATTGTATTTAACAACAGTGACATGGTGCTTTATGTGTCGTGAGATGGTTCAGTTTAGGATCAATTATCCAATCACGGAATTACTTATTCAAATTTCAGATTCAGTTTCAATAATTAGTGATGGGTTAAATAATAGTTAACTATTATGGATTAACTGTTAACGATAAAATAACTAACAACCAGTTAACCACGATAAAAAATAACTGTTAGAAAATAACTCCAGACAGACGGTTTTATCCGTATTCAGCTAAAAAAAAACCCCTAGCGAATGAGACAAGTTACAACACTATACATATTTCGGCTTAATCTCGCCTCAAATTTAGGGAAATTGACTGGCCATCGACCTAGGGTATATGCCCCAGGCCGACGCTCATATTCGTATACAGCTCCACTACATCTATCAAATGTGACAAGTTTCATGACTGTTCTTCCGGTTGAATGGGACTGTCGCCAGCTCTCGAAGCATTGGTTAATGAGGTCCAATACGTGGCAGTTGATGAGTTCCAATCCTATACGAAGGTATTTTTGGGTAAAACTGTACAGTTTCTGTTCTTTGGCGAAGACGATGGGCCCCCGAAAAGCCTCCAGCCATGTCTGATGGCTTCTTTTCATACCGAAGGAGTTTCCCCGCATGAGAGAGCTTCTGTTAGTCTTCAATTTAAGAGTATTCTACGCGTCATGTCCGTATTGACCGGCTGAGTTTTTGTTTTGACATACACAAACCCTAGATGCCAACGAGGTCAAAACCTCAAATTTATTTTAACTACTGGTACTTCCCCTCACACAGGTACAGCTATGCACGAAAAAAGTGCCACCGCCCCCACGTATCATCAGATCTCGACAAAATTTGGCATGGTGACACTCCTTCACAAACCCTAGGTGCGAGGGAAAGTACCAGTATAGTTAAAATAAATTTGAGGTTTTGACCTCGATGGCCCCTAGGGTTCGTGTAGAAGTGCCACCATGCCAAATGGTCGAGATCTGATGACATGAGGGGGCGGTGGCACTTTTTTTTTGGTCAGCAGATTAGGAAGTCCCAACTCGAAATTTGAAGAAGGGACGCGGGAAGGGATGCGGAAAAATCAACGGAAAGAAAACTGAGGTTCATCGCAACTGTCGCACTTGACTCGGTAGTCGGTACTTGCACAACATCGACAAGAAGCGGAGCATCCCTGAGTACGAAAAGGAGCGAGTAGCCACACACACTACTAGGAGTTCGGTGGGTAACGCATATAATGTGCCCACTAAAAGAAGCCGAACATAAATAAAGGCCTATTCATACACATCAGTACTGGCCTGAAACTATCCGCCTTGTCAAGGAAAAGATCATGACCGCCGCTTTCCCCTCAGGTTCAAATGCAGCCGAATAGCATGAGCAGGGGTGTTCTTCAGCACTGCCCCTGATGGGAAAAGAGTTATGCGCTCAAGAAGCGTGTTTCCAGTTGGCTCGCAACAACAAACATAAATTCGATGATTTGTAGAAAAACCGTCTCAAGTGGATCAGCCCCGCGCACAAACAAACACTGTTTGCGAACAATGCGCGGCGCGCGTGAGTGTTTCCACTGCACGCGCATCATGTTCTCAAACGTTTGCAAACACTGTTCGCGAACAATGCGCGCTCTGTGGAAACACGAATTTAAACGATTAAAGTGTTTGCGAACAATGCGCGGCGCGAATGATTGTTTCCACTGCACGCGCATCATGTTTGCAAACCCTGTTCGTGAACAATGCGCGTTCAGTGGACACGTGGCTTTATATTACTTTCTCAACGCATTAAAATCCCTATGTATCGCCCTTGGCTCGGAAAAAAGATTCGTTTAATTAAAAGGATATAATGGGAAAACCCACTAGAAAATTAATACTCGAACGGGGAAGATAGAGTCGTCCGGGGAAAGGTGGGGTAGGTACGAGCCCCTGAATCCCCCCCCCCCAATCAATCCCTTCCCAGACGCTCCCTTAACCAGCAGAGGAGAAAGAGAAAGAAAAAGGGATTCGTAAGCGAGACGTGGAAGCGGACGGTCGTGTGTGGTGCCGTGCAGTCAGCTACGAGAGTACCGATCTTGGAAGTAAGCCGTAGACGGCGTAGGGACTAATACGCCAACGATTTCCAAGTACGCAACTTTGCACGCCTCGAGTACGCCATCTCTACGCGAGCTTTATACGCTGCGAGTACGCCATCTCTACGCGGGCTTCGTACGCCGCAAGTACGCCATCTCTACGCAACTTAGTACGCCTCGAGTGCGCCTTTTTGACGCGAGGCTCTACGCCTCAAGTACGCCAGTTCTACGCGAGGCGCGTACGCTTCAATTGCGCGCGATTGTTCACCACCCCTCGGCTATACGCCACACGTAAACGCCGTCAGAATCTAATCCGGCGCCGTCTCCTTCCACCGGCTTGTCTCGCCGGCGTCACCCCCAGCTATATCGGGTGATCGCCTCCTGCTCATCACCACTCGTCCCCGGCGTTGGTTTTCGCCGCTCGAATCCGTCACCCAGAGTCATCCGTCGGCGCCAGACCGCTCCCTACGGGCCGTGAACGCCCATCCCCACTTCGATTGAGACGTCCCGCTTTGGAAGACGAATTTGAAGGCGTGAGTACGGAGTCTTCTTCTAAATCATTCCGATCATCACTCGTCCCCCCCCCCCCGTTCGTCGTCCCTTAACTTATTACCGTCCGGCCTATCCCGTTATCCTTTGTCGTCCTCCCACTTGCTTTGGACGACTTACCAAAATATATACAGGGTGTTTCAGTTTTAATGTGCAATACTTGCACATGTTGTAGTACCCACTAGGACGCACCAGAAACGTCATATTGACATATGGCCCAAAATGCTTTCCTCATGAGATATTCGCGAATTTGTGGTTTTCGTCTAATCTCATCTTTTTTCTTCAAAATAGCGAGATACCGGCCAACTGCTTCGATCTGGCCTAAAATTGATGACGGATTCGGAAAGAGTACAAAATTGCCTTTTAGAATCCGCCGTCATAGTAGGTTTTGGTGGTTTTGTATGGCATTTATCATCACATGAACATGATGAAAGTGACGTGATTAACTAAGTCAAAAAATTTTAAAGCAGTGGCAGTCAGCTGTTTCTTAGTCCTACGGATAGGTTAATTTGAGCAAAACTGCTCCATTATGTCACCTTTAAATTGACATAGAAAAAACGTAGGCTAACCTCGCCAAATTTTGAGTAATCGACCTCTTAACCTAAAAAGTCGTAGCTAAACACTAAAAAGGACTAACTCGCAGCACGAGATCTTCAACTAAGGACATTACTGAAACTACTCCAGATGCTTTGCGCTTATGAGTGAAGTGATAGGACTGACTGAAGATGATGGATTTTTTTGACTTAGTTAAATCACGTCACTTTCATCATGTTCATGTGATGATAAATGCCATACAAAACCAACTATGACGGCGGATTCTAAAAGGCAATTTTGTGCTCTTTCCGAATCCGTCATCAATTTTAGGCCAGATCGAAGCAGTTGGCCGGTATCTCGCTATTTTGAAGAAAAAAGATGAGATTAGACGAAAACCACAAATTCGCGAATATCTCGTGAGGAAAGCATTTTGAGCCATATGTCAATATGACGTTTCTGGTGCGTCTTAGTGGGTACTACAACATGTGCAAGTATTGCACATTAAAACTGAAAAACCCTGTATATTGAGTTACCGTTCAAGAAGCGTTTCTTTTAATAATGCCTACCCCTTTCCTAGAAGCATCCCCTAAATAAAATAGGGAAGACCCCACGTCGTATCACAGCGAAACGTAGGCGAAAATAAATAATTGAAGACTTCTACGGGTGTTTTTGGCTTTGTAATCATAACTATACGTATATTATTGTTATATATACGTATATTATGGATGTATTATTATGGATATATTATATTATTATTATTATATAATATTATATTATTACATACATATATATTATTATTATTATTATTATTATTATTTTATTTTTTATTTTTTCTTTTTTTACGTGACTTCAACTACCAAGGTTATTCGTTACTTCTGCGGTTTTTCAGTTTTTCGGTGGTTTTGTGTTCCAGGTTTAAGTATACGGAGGTGGAGGCTTATAGCCGTCGTGTTTCAATGATGAGGTGGGTTGTTGTTTGGTATGTATTTAGATTTTATTGTACAAATTTATGGCTTTAATAAACTGAATTATATTTTATTGATCTCTGGTGGTAAGTTCCACTCGTATTCACCTGAATATGGAGAGTAGACACCTGCGCCCACTCCTTGGGGCGATTTTGAACCATCGGTATACTATACGTTATAGTATGGAAGTGAATATAGAAGTTCACGGAATGCTTGTTTTAATTCAATGTGTGAAATGGGCTGTTGAGAATATTTAATTAAAGAAAAATCTATTGTAGGTTTTCGTAGTAACCACGGGGAATGTTTAGACTAGTTTCTGGCAGCAAAGGGTTTATGGTGATCCGGTATTTCGTTAGGATTTCTTGGTATCGTATAGTTAGTGGCCTGGTTCGTGAAATTTGGAACGCATGGAGTTACGCACGAGGTGTGGGACTCCCCGTCCGATGGCCGGGCTTACCCACTAAAACCTCCTTCCCTAAAGCGTCGACGACTAGGGTCATTGGCTTGTACATACTCTTTTCAACACTCATGTTCGCTTCACTTCATTGTCTGTTCCTTCTAGATTTCTTTCCCATAGTGCTTTCGTCTATATGTGTTCCATGACTTGAGTCTCTCGTAGAAAGGATATTACCATTTCGAGTTCTTCCTGTCGCTTCCCCAAATTCTCTGCGATGCTCGACTTCGGACCATTTCTCCTTCTTTCCTCTCTAAAGTCAACGCATTCAGTCAGAAAGTCCCCACACATCGGACAATGGGGTGGGGGGGGGGCAGTCTTCCAAGCAACAGATACGAATGAGTTAACCTACTATGTCCAGCTCGCAATCGAGTGGCAATTATTGCTTTCCTTCGGCCCAATCCTTTCAACATCATTCCTTTGCTCACGTCAACCCCCACTTCTGCAAGCTTACTCTCGGTTCCAGTCCACTCATTCTCCCACTCTTTCCAAACTCGCTCCTTGATCCTCGTCGCTGTTACTTGACAATCTCTCCTGTCTCCTCGCCCACCAACTTCCAGACCTGTCATCAATCTCTCTTTCGCCCTGATTCTAAGAGGCCTTTGCCTACTCATTTGCAGAGCATATCTGTCCCCGAGCAAATCTGACACGACAATGCCACAGAGAAAGTGCTGAGGCATTGTCTGTACTCTCGCCAAGTACGCTAGCATAAGTTGATCTTGCCGATACTTCGGGGGTAGTACCCCGTTTAAGGCGTACAAGCTCTTATCTGGTGTTGTTCTGAAAGCTCCAGTCGCGATGAGTAGGCCTTTTCTGTACAAGGATGCGATCATTTTCAATCTTGTCTTCGTCGCAGAGTAATAGACCAAGCTCTACCGTAATCAATGGTGGATCTTATTAGCGCACAGAATATTTGAATCAACAAGTGTGGTTCCATGCCCCACTTGTGCCCTGCAAGAACTCTCATACAGTTTAAATGATTCAAGCATTTAGCCTCAATTGCCTGTAAGTGATCCTTCCATGAAATTTTTTCATCCCAGTGGAGGCCAAGGAATCTTGCGGTTCCTACCTTTTCAATTCTTTCGCCATATAAAACAAGGCGAGGCTCTCGGTGCTGTCTTCTCAACTTGCAGAAATGGATTGCTTTCGTCTTCCCCACTGAGAACATGAACCCAGCTCTCCTAGCATTCCGACTAATCTGATCAATACTCCTTTGCAAGATGTTATCAAGGTCTTCATTCGCGTCGCCTGACATGTAGATCGCAATGTCATCTACATACATTGACACCCATCGGTATACCTGTGGCTAGCCCATCAACCGCTACTAGAAAGAGTACCACACTCAGGACCGACCCCTGTGGTATTCCGTTCTCCTGTATTCTGCCTGTTGACATAACACCCCCTACTCGCACGTGGAACACTCGCTTCTCCAAAAACTGCTCAACGTAATACACTAATCTTCCGTTAATATCTCAATCCAGTAGTATTTTCAAAATCAGACGCCTCCATGTCATGTCAAAGGCTCTCGCCAAGTCAAAGAAGACCGCCACCGTGTGCCTCCGTTGAGCAAAGCTGTCAAGAACCTCGTTCTCAAGTCGTACCAGATGGTCCACCGGGCTCCGCCCAGTTCGATATCCACGCTGGTAGGGATTAATCAGCCGACGTCCTTCCAGTTCTCCCATCAAGCGCTTCGCCACCACGCGTTCCATGGTTTTCCCAATACAGCTTGTCATAGCAACGGGTCTGTAGCTGTCTGCCTTCCCCGGATCCTTCCCGGGCTTCAGAACTGGCGCCACCACCGCTGTCCTCCACCTTTCTGGGAATTCCCAGCTCTGCCAAATATGGTTAAGCAAGGTCAGTACGCTTTTCAATCCATTATTATTATTATTATTATTATTTTCCGGCATCGACAGCTGTGGTCATTAGCCTTGTATGAGGTATGTATTTATTATAATTTATTATAGTTTATTCCATACCGATAAAGTTAATTTCTCTGTTCCAGCGTCTCCTGTACCTGTACTTCTTTCATCAATTGATCATGACTAGATTGTTTCGTCAGCGTTTCTTATCCTTTCGAGTTTCTTTCATCGTCAATCACATTTGGATGTCTCAGACATGTTCCGTTATCACAGTGAGTATTTCATATCACAGATTAAAAAAAAAAAAAAAAAAAAAAAAAAAAAAAAAAAACGCAATTTCCATATTAAATTGTAAAGGTTGATTCACTAGGGAGGAAAGACTAGGTAGGTGTGCTAAATCATGTGAAAGAGGTTGGCTTTCTTCAAAAAGTCTATTATATTGGATAGGAAATCATTTGACGCGAGGAGCGTTGTTGAATTCGCGTCACGGGGGAAAGCACTTGATCTCCTTTCGTCAATATAGCGTGGACATTCAATAAGTACGTGCTCAATGGTGGCCACGGTGCCGCAGAACTCACACGTCTGTCTATTCTGACGGGTGAAGTAGTGACTCGTTGTGCATCGAGCGTGGCCCGTTCGAAGGCGTAGTATAACTACGGCGTCTTTTCGGGACAGTTGCACTGGTGTTGAGTATTTCTTTGGGTCAGGAATCAAGGTTCGAAGTTGTGAGCTGCTCCCTTTCCACAGCTCCACCCAGTCATCCCAAATCACTCGCCTTACTCTCACTTTTTCATCGTCCGCTCTAGTAGGGATCAAGATGTTGCAGGGACATGAATGTGCAGCTGCCTTTGCCAGCAGGTCGACACATGTATTCCCAGGTATACCGACATGGCTGGGCACCCATAGGCACACAACTGTTTTACCTGTGAGGTTAAGCTGACACAGTTTCTGGTGAATGCAGGTTACAGCGGGGTCTTCATTGAATTTATCTCCAATAGCAGCTAGCGTACTGTACGAGTCTACTAGCACAAGGTAAGACGAGGAACCGCGGGTCATGCAGCAATCCAAAGCTAAGGATATCCCATACAGCTCAGCAGAGTAAATTGAAAAATGTGGTGGAAGAGGGCAAATAAATGTTCCCCCCGATGGGACGTAATATGCACATCCCACCCCAGAAGCCACTTTCGAGCCATCTGTGTAGATGTGTGAAAACCCTGAATATTTCAGTAAAAGTTTATTGAATTGAGCAAGGCACACTTGCGTTGGCACTTGTGTCTTCGAATACTTGAGAAGAGAGGCATCAATGTTGAACCTTGGATATAACCAAGGGTGTATTCCATAAGGTTTGATAGGCATTATAGGATTAAGAGCAGTATCAAATCCTAATAGTGCTTCTTCCAGTCTTACTGAAAGGGGCCGAGAACGACTAGGGAGGTTGCGGTATTCGGCAATGCTGGCCGCACTGAATAATGTCGAGTGAAACATATGGTCTCGTTTTGACTTTACTCTAATTGCATAGTTTAAGATAATTAAGATAATTTCTTGGAAACGATATTTCAGAGGTAGGCAGTTTGACAGGACATAGAGATTATCACAAGGAGTGGTTCGGTAAGCTCCAAGTGCAATGCGGAGGCCTGTTTGATAAGTCCGTTCTAGTGGCAGTAGCCAGCTTTTCCGAGCTGAGCCATAAGCTTGTATACCATATTCCATTTTTGACCTAACTAGGGAATTGAGGATTTTAAGGAGAGTATAGCAGAGTCTGAGCCCCATTTATGGCTGGCCAACATTATTAAGAGATTCAGGGATTTGGAGCATTTAACATTTACCTGATGGATATGCTCCTTCCAGCGTAGCTGCTTGTCCAGAACGAGTCCCAGAAATTTATGGTAATCTTTGTATTGAATACTGGCAACTTGCAGCGTCAGGGATGGGGGATCGTGCTGTGATCTCAGTCGGCAGAAGTGGACTGCGCACGTTTTGTCACTCGAGAAACGCAGGCCGATTCGCTCAGCATTTTCCACAAGCCTGTCCACGGCATCCTGTAAATTCGTGTCTTGTGTTCTCGCAGGGTGCGTTGCATAAAGCATCAAGTCATCGGCGTAAATTGACGCCCTCGTACTTGGAGGGAGGCCGTTTCCGTTTGTAATCCCATTGGTGCCCTGTGGCACCAACAAAAAAAAACAAACTCTATCGCACTGGTTTTCCAAAAAAAAAGTAGGTATAAGAAGTGAGACTGTATTCTGCAACTCCACCCGTAAAGGACATTCTTGTCCCCGCCCACGCCACCGTGCGTTTTCCACCGCACCCTCTTCTATGTGTAAAAGATCGATGCTCAAGTAAACCAGAAGATTTTTCATTTTTTAATTATCATGTTAATTACAAATCATCCACGAAAATTATACATCTAAGCTGCGAAAGCCGGATCCCTGCCGGAACGGATCCCTGTGGGATGCCGTTAGCTTGTTCTCGGGGCAATGACTGTGCCGTTTCGATTCTTACTGAGAATAGTCTGTCGGTTAGGAAATTACCCAGGATAAGGGCCATGTTTCCCTTTATATCCCACTGAAACAATTGCTCCATTATGGCTACCCGACTTATCTTATCAAAGGCACTCTTCACATCGAAGAAGATCGCGGTCACATGCTCTCTATTCAAAAAAGCGTTTTGTATTATGTTTTCCACCATTAGGATTTGATCCACGGTGGAATAGCCTCGACGGAAATTATTATTATTATTATTCGGAACTTGCACATATATTTCAAGCACTGGTGTTCCTTGAAGAGGGCTCTTCCACAAGGCTATTGCTCACATTAAACAGTGAAATCAATCGAGGATTTTTTTAAATCGAATTTTTAAAAATTTTAAGCGGGGGTTTGATTACGTCAAAGGTTATTTAATGAAATGGATGGTGTGGGGAAGAGGGGGTAAGAAAAATTTCCAGGGGGACAATTTTTCTTGTTATTTGTAAACAAAAAATGTTATAGTTCTCTCAGATGCTTCACAAGTGACCATTGACGTAATTTCCCCTCGCACCATCCATCCCTTCTTGAAGAACTTTGAAATTTATTTTAAAATCACCAAATGCACCAATCGGGCTGCAACCACCGTTGGCATCTTTCTGTCCATGTACCAATTCACCGGTTTACTTTTCTGAAGCCAAATCAAGCATACATGCAAGTTCCCCATTACTAATTAATTAGTCACTATAATAGCTCTGTCGCCGAACTTTTTAATGAGTGAAGAAAAAACATGATGTTTTGCCATTCGGACGATGAATATCAACGCAATGTACTTGCTCACGCACGGACGGTGTAATATGCACGGCATAAAAATAGCCTTAGACGACCTCCAAGGGGTAGGGAGGGGGCTACAGTTGGTCCTTGAAGAAAAGCCTCTGCCGTTTTTACCGAGCCCTGCGAGAGATTATGCTGATTGCTCGGTATACAACTTACCCCACCCACTGGCTTTCGCAGCTTAGATGTATAATTTTCGTGGATGATTTGTAATTAACATGATAATTAAAAAATGAAAAATCTTCTGGTTTACTTGAGCATCGATCTTTTACACATAGAAGAGGGTGCGGTGGAAAACGCACGGTGGCGTGGGCGGGGACAAGAATGTCCTTTACGGGTGGAGTTGCAGAATACAGTCTCACTTCTTATACCTACTTTTTTTTGGAAAACCAGTGCGATAGAGTTTGTTTTTTTTTTTTTTTGTTTTTTTGTTTTTTTGTTTTTTTTAAGAGGAATTCAAGTCGAGGGAGATAGAAGTCTTGATGGGGGCGATGGCCACCTCGAGGGTTCCCTGGATCTCTATATAACGGTGTTTTTGGATGCTTTGACGCGTTTTCACGGGACTCACAAATTTTTCACGCAACAAGCTCAAGCTGATGATGTACAAATATGGCTGATTAGAGAAAAATAACTAGCTTATTTTGAGAAAATACTGTGGGGAACCTGTCGAGGATACTTTGAGGTGCCTGTCGATTGGCGTGCCACGCAATCAGGTCCGTGATGATAAATTGTCAAATTAACCAGCAATTAGATAATTAAATGATCTTAATAAAAATGTCACTATTGCCGCAATTTTTTCTTTGTTGAAGCTCGCTTCCTCGAGCAAAGTTAAAAAAAGTAACAGACAGTTTTGAGATTTTTTTTATTATGTGAATTTTGTGTATTTTGTTCTTGTCATAAAACTACGTCTAGTGACGTCATAATTGCATTTGGACCCCTTATTTGGGATATATTCTTAGTCTCCTTTGCAACACCTTTCAATAGATCTGTAACTCGAAGTGATACGAAAACGCTGCGAATTATCGAACAATGCCTTATTATTTCGACTGTGGGTTTATTATTCATCGATGTAGTCAAATCCGGCTTGAAATTACATGAAAATCGACACCCCACACCCCTATGATCCCAAATCCTTTGAAAATACCCATTTTGGACCCGCTTTTGGCCCATAAAACCCCAGGGAGTTATTTGATCAAACTGATCAGATGTTAGGACCAACTAGACCCCAAATGGAGTCTATGTGCGAAAGAACGAATTTTTTCGAGCAATCCTAGGGCAAGATATGGCCCGGACGGCGGACGGACATTTTTTTTTTTATTGCAGATTTGGATTCTACGCACTTTGAAACGTAAAACTACAAATTTTGAGGGGGGGTCAAAAAAATTTTTTTGCGATACGATTACAAAGACTTATTATTGAGAAATAATAAGTCAAAAGTAGATTTTTTGATTTTTTTTTTTTAGTTCAGTAAAATAAGCAATAAAAGGGGGGGGGGTCAGATTGCAATAATTAGGATAGATGATTTTTTTGTTTGATGTTGTCTGGGGTGGCGTAGGTTTGACGTGTAAAAATTGTTGACCTCGAAAAACTTCGGGATCACGCTCAAGTTATAGATAAACTGAGACATTTTTCAACTTTTTGTGATTTCGCTATTTTTTTTGTGAGTTGTGTTTTCTCTGAACCAGCCTGTTTTTGGTAGTGACTACGAAGTAACTTTTCGAATTGGATAACATTTCCGACAAAACGAGTCCCAAGCGAGAATTCGGAGGTAACACAGTTCCCAAAATTAAACTAGTCAAATTTAACTCGTTCAGAACCGTGCGAGAATCATCATCTGCCAGTATATCGCAACGGATGTGCTTTTTACAAAGGCAAAATGATCCTACTGAACCTTGAACTATTTCAACGGTTGGGTACGTTGGAACAAACCGAATAATAATGCCTACTTAGTTTGATCCATTTTGCGTACTCGGCCTAATTGCCTCAGCGATGGGGCCAGGGGGCCTGTTCTGTAAAGTTAACAACAGTTGAAAACAACACCTGATAGCAACAGTCAATTGTGATGAAGTCACCTTGAGATGTTCTGTAAGAAAACAGCACTACTTGAAATGTCGTTATACGTCATGAGTTAGGTTAGGATTTGGTGTTGGTATCAAAACAGCACCTCGGGGGTGTTGATAGTGGTGGGCTGTGACAAGGATTTTCTGTCACAGGTTCAAACTGTTACTGCTACTCTTCTGTCACTGTTACTTTTACCTGCTACTTTTTTCACTGGTATTTTGAAAAGGAAACCATTGAATGCTATACGCCTGGGGAAAGGTTGAGGCAGACACCGTTCTCTAAATTAATGTATTGGAAAATCTTACTATTAATAAGCTGCAAAATATCAAATTTCAGTTCACGAAGTGCTTCATAATAAGTCAACTTCCTAAGCAATTCTTGTCACCGTTCCAAACCGTTACTGCTCCGCCTGTGGAACAGTTCCTCACTACCGATACTGTTCCAGTTACCGATAGTAAGCAATGGAATTGAATAAATTAGTTCATCAACGCATTATCATTCCAATTTCCTACTTTTTCCCAATGGTTTACAATCACTAGATTATGAGTAAGCGGAGTTACGGAAATGGGGAGGGAAAATTGGAATGATGTGATATGATGTTACAGTAACGTTACATTTCATTTTCGTGAATACAGTAGCAGAAACAAGATTCCGGATTCCTGCTCCTTTTACCCTTTTCGAACTGGTGAGTACAAGTGACAACTATTCGCCTTCCCATTGGCTTAAAGATTCAGGTTCCCACGGACCCCGTTCAGCTCCTAGAGAGCACGCTGCGGTAGTAGAGCGAGAGAGGGAACATAGGATCAAAATTATTAGTGCAAGTCACTGTCAACGGACCACGAGGTCGACTTCCAGAATTTTCTTAAAATTTATTTATTTAAGGCCTTTTTTCGACGGAATAGTCTTCGAAGTGGATACTTTAGGGCTTTGACATTATTGTGCGCGAGTTTAATTCGAGTTTTGGTTAATTCTTTTCTTTATAGACGATTTGTTGTGTTAGGTTAGAGGTGTGTTCGTTCGTGGAAAACAATACTTCTTTTAATTATTGAATTTTCGTGTTTTGATCATCATGACATTCTTGCTAAGTGTTATTGACTTTATCGGCGAGGACAGGACTAACGCGTTCAAGCAGGGCGATGCAGTGTTAAGTGCGGGTGTGAACAGAACGACTGAGAAAAACGATATATTCGGACTCTGTCTTTAGAGCAGTCATTTGTCGGGTCTTCCTCATGAGATCAGCGTCACCGTAAACAACGAAGAGAAGATCGTGGAAGCCAACTGTTCATGCACGACTGGCAACTCATCAAAATGCAAGCATATCGTTGTGGTGTTGCTGAAGGTTCACGGTAATGATTATTATTTTGATGAAGTTTAATAATTCCTTGATTTAAAAGCCTATTTTGTTGTTTTTAAGCGTCGGTATAGCAGATCTGGGGGACTTGAGTTCCACCGATCTGAAGCAACAGTGGGGTAAGGCACGGAAACTAGGGAAGGACTTGTGGCGGTCAACGCCATTCCAATATATATATTTATGTATGTGAAACCTCATAAATCAATCGTTACCTTCAATTCGGGTTGGAAGAGAAAAGCGTGCAAGTTATACTTTTTTCATAAAATATAGTTTTTCGAATTTCTTTAACAATAAGAGCCAGTTCTTTATCATCCCATCCAACAACGTGCTCCAAAGTGGTGACCCCGGGACTCATATTTCTTTCCTTTTAGTTTTCGGAGTGCGCGCTTGTTGGACTTTTTCGATCTTTGCTTTTTCTTCCCGGCGTGATGTACCCTACCAACATTCCAGGGACCGACGTCCTCTTTTCGAACGGTGCACCCCAGTCACCTAATTACTTACTGAACAACAGTACGACTGTGGACATGACGCTGGCCGCAGCAGACACTGGCTCAGGTAATCCTCCGACACAAGAAAATTGCGTACCAGTACCCGTACACCTTCCCCGTTTTTATAAACCGGACCCTGAGGTGTGGTTCATCAACGTCGAATCGCAGTTTGCTTTAGCCAACGTCATTTATGACGAGCAAAAATATACGCACCTCACCTCAAAACTCGAACCCGAAGTTTTAGCGCAAGTCACAGACGTGTTACGCAACCCAGCTACCCGTACATATGCCCACCTCAGAGCGGCTATTTTGAAGAGATTTGGCGAGTCAGACGAGGAACGCCTTAATAAGTTGCTCGGCACGATCGAACTGGGTGATCGCCCTCCGTCCCATTTGTTGCGGGAAATCCAGCGTTTGGCCGGATCGAGCGTCCCCGAAAATATTGACAAAGGCATTTGGCTGAAACGTTTGCCAGGTCACGTTCAACAAATTCTTCAGGCCGTTTCTGGTACAAGCAAGCTCGACGATTTATCCGAGGTAGCTGATGAGATTTTGTCGGTACAAACGCCTATGCCTTCAATCGCATCCAGCTCTGCAGTCCTTCCTCGATATGGCGACGGCATTGCAGCCAGCTCTCCGTATCCTCCCACTCAAGCCGCTGGATTCGACCAAATTTCGGAGCTTACGAAGCAAATTGACCGGCTTAGTCGCTTTATTTCACAGCTCTTGAACCAGCCTCGCTCCCGGTCACGATCAAAGTCGTCTTCACGTGATTCCGCGCGAGATCACTCTACCGATCGGCTTTCACTGTGCTACTACCACAGACGGTTCAAAAACAAAGCCCGCCGGTGTGTGCAACCATGCACTTTCGTCGCTAATCCGGAAAACTCCCACCCCGGCACGACTTAATAGCGGCTGTCGCGCAAGGGGTATCTTCCGGCCGCCTACAAATAACAGATGTACGGACGGGTCTTTCGTTTTTGGTCGACTCTGGGGCTTGCGTGTCTCTGCTGCCACCCCGCCCAACGGACCTCCAAACAGTTTCGTCTCTCATCCTGTACGCGGCCAACGACTCGAAAATTAATACACCTATGGCCAACGACTACTCAATTTGGATATCCGCCTTCGGCGTAATTTCCCTTTCGTCTTCACCATCGCCGATGTTTCCGTTCCTAATCTTGGAGCCGACTTCCTCAAATCGTACGGTCTTTTGGTCGACCTGCGCCATGGCAATTCATCGATCCTCTCACGAACAGGACTTCTGCAGCTCGATTGGTAGCATCAAACGGAGTGAAAATCACCGCAATCAAACCTGGAATCCCTCCTCAAATCGGCCAGTTGATCGAAAAGTACGGTGTCTCCCATAACACCTACAAAATCTCCGGAGATTCCAGAAAAATACCTCCTGTCTTCCACCACATCCCAACGAAAGGAGCCCCATGTCACGCCAAACCTCGTCGTCTGCCACCAGAAAAATTAAAAGCGGCTAAAGCGGAATTTGAGTTCATGATCCAGCAGGGCATTTGTCGGCCGTCTAAGAGCCCATGGTCCAGCCTGCTCCACTTGGTCCCAAAGAAAAATGGAGACTGGCGCCCTTGCGGGGATTACAGACGATTAAACGCCCAAACCGTCCCGGATCGGTACCCGTGCCCAACATCCAGGACTGCGCAACGGCCTTACACGGCGCCACCGTCTTTTCAACCATTGATTTGGAGAAAGTGTTCCTTCAAATCCCAGTTCTCCCCGAAGACGTGTCAAAAACCGCAGTCGTAACCCCATTTGGCCTTTTTGAATTTACCTTTTGGCTTGACCGGGGCAGCACAAACACTACAGCGATTACTGCATTCCATCACTCGAGACTTGGATTTCGTTTACGTCTTCGTGGATGATTTTCTAATTTTTTCTGAAACCATGGACGACCACCTCCGCCATTTGGAACTTTTCTTCTCTCGACTCCAAGAGTACGGTCTTTCGATTAATGTGAGTAAAAGAACTTTCGCTCAAACTTCAGCCAAGTTCTTGGGTCACACCATCTCTTCCAGTGGCATCTCTCCTTCTGACGACAAAGTGTCCGATATCGTCTCGTACCCAAAACCAAACACTGTCGGAGAACTGAAGCGTTTCTTGGGCATGATAAATTTTTATCATAGTTTCCATCCGAGAATGGCGGAACTGCAAGCACCACCCCACCTGAAAGGAAATCGTCCATCCAGCACTCCCATCACGTGGAGAGCTGCCATGGAAACCTCCTTTGTCGCATGTAAAAAAGCACTCGCCGAAAAAACAATTTTGTCGTTTCCGGACCCAGAAGCCACAATATCCATTATGACGGACGCGTCGAATACAGCAATTGGCGGCACTGTCCACCAGCTGAAAAATGTGATTTTACAGCCATTAGCTTTTTTCTCACGAAAGCTCACGTCATCCGAACAAAAGTATTCGACGTACGACCGCGAACTGCTTGCCGTTTATGCGACGATCCACCGTTATTCCTATTTCCTTGAGGGCCGCCAATTTACGATTTTTACCGACCACCGACCTCTAACTTACGCGTTTTCCAAAACTCGTGGCGATTGGTCTCCACGACAAGTTCGACACCTAGCCTATATCAGTCAATTTTCGACCGACATAAAGTACGTCAAAGGCCAAGACAACGAACCAGCCGACGCGCTCCTCGCATAGTGTCGATCGTGAAAAAGACCGTGACCTCAGCTGAAATTACAAGTATGCAAGAGAACGACTTGGATTAGGAACGTATGCTGAAAAATGACACAACCGGCCTACTGCTTCGCCACGTGTCCATAGAAGGTGCGTTTCCTTCTGTGACGTCTCTACCGACCGTTCTCGCCCATTTGTGCCTAAAGCATTACGCACGCAGATTTTCCACCAGTTCCACGATTTATCTCATCCTGGTGGCGGAGCTACTACACGTCTTATATCAGATCGTTTCGTTTGGCCACTCATGCGGCGTGATATAAAGAATTGGGTCCGCCAGCGCCACAAGTGTCAAACGTCCAAAGTACAAAGACACGAGAAGACGCCCCTCGTGCACTTTTTGACTCCTGATGAGCGTTTGCACATGTCCTCGTCTATATCGTTGGGCCGCTTCCGCCATCAAGAGGCTACGTGTACCTTCTAACCTGCGTCGATCGATACACCCGATGGTTTGAAGCATTTCCGATGCCGGACCAAACAGCCTCTACTGTCGCTCGCACCTTTTTTGAGGGATGGGTCGCTCGCTTCGGCTCTCCGGTCAGCTTGGTGACAGATCAGGGCAGAAATTTCTTGTCCTCTTTGTTTCGCGATGTCACTTCTGCGCTTGGCATAGAATTACGAAACACAACTGCTTACCATCCGCAGGCAAATGGTCTTATCGAACGACAGCACCGGGCTTTAAAGGCTGCTCTGATGTGCCGAATGGACACACGGGAGAGTTCATAATCCCTCGAGCTTCCGGCTGTTCTACTTGGTTTACGCTCAACATACAAGGAAGACATTAAGGCAACTCCGGCCAACCTTGTTTATGGCACCAACCTCAGGCTGCCGGGAGAATTTTTCGAGACACCACCTTTCGTGCCAACAACCAGCCAAGAGTACTTCCACAAGCTAATGGACATATTATCACGACTGCGACCAACCAGCACGGCATGGCATGGCTCTATCCGCCCTTTTCAAAATACTGATCTGGGAAAATGCTCCCACGTTTTCTTACGTGTGGACGGAGTAAAAAGCAGTCTCCAGCGACCTTATACTGGTCCCCACAATGTGTTGGCTCGTTCTGCCAAAACGTTCAAAATTCTCCTGGGAAACCGATCAACAACCGTTTCTCGTGACCGTCTGAAGCCTGCATTTCTATCGGAAATAGGCCCCCAGGCAATGGCAGAAAAAACGACCACACCTATCCAGCCAACACTGGTCACAGCATCAGATGACCCTTCTCTTCAACCGTCTGGACAACGTGTCTCGCCTGGCGACGCTGAATCGCAATCGACCTCAAAGAAGTCAAGAAGTTTTTTTTTTTTTTTTTTAATATATATAACACCCGAGCATTTGGCAATTTAAGCCATTAAACTCCTGGCGGCCCAGTATAATTTTGCCAATTTCTGGCTGTCGCTCATTGTGTCAGGTGTGGTGAGGGCATCGTGGTAGGTGGTCGCTGTCCATTTCTTCAAGATGGCAGAGGGGGCATATGGGGGAGTCGACAATCCCAATGCGATGGAGATGTTTCTGGAGGTAGTCGTGCCCTGTTGTCATCCGGAAGGAAGCCACAAACTCGTCGCGGGGCAAGGTGGAGGAAAGTGGCGCGCTCAAAAGCTGCCGCCATTGCCGGCCCTCGGCCAGAGCTTCCCAAACCCTCCTGGCCTCACCCGCAACACCCGCTGAGCTGAGGGATAAGGCTGAGTTTGGCTGTGTCTCCATGGACCCACGTTTCGCCAGTGCATCGGCTCTTTCATTTCCATGGAGATCACAGTGACTGGGGATCCACTGGAGGGCGATCCTCCCGCCACCCTCGATCAGCTGGTCAATCCGGTCCCGAGCCTCTACAACTCCGGCGTGGCCTGACGGCCGTCTCGAGTCAATGGAGAGGATCGCTGCCTGGGAGTCGATAAAAAAGACAACCCGCGATGGACAGTCGCGGCCGATCCTCTCCAACGCAAGGCAAACTGCCTTGACCTCGCCGTCAAAGCTTGTCGCCTGGTCACCAACCGGAGCATACAGCTCAAAATCTGCACAGTAGGCCCCAGCTCCTGCGTTCTTGCTTGCATCCAGGGCTGACCCATCGGTGTAGATGTGTTTTCGAGATAATCGATATTTTAGTAGTTTTAGCCATGACGTAGGTTTTATTGGATTCAGCGCTTATAAGTCGACAACAGTTACACATAAATTAAATCTGAGGGCACTACCGAAAAGAGCAGACATTTTTCAGTGGGAATTGGTCCAGTTATCCCCAGAAAGTAGTTGCACTTTTTCAGTGACCAGTCAGATTGTGGAGATTTGTACCGATTTTAGGCAGTTTAGCCGTAACTTGAATGCATGATAGCGAATCTTGAAATGCTATCCAGGTTTGGCAAATTTCACAAAAACTTGCCTGATTAGTGAGGATCAAAATACAAAATAGTGAAAAATGGAATCAAGCACACTATTATTTCTCCTAAAATGATAATGAAGCTTCTCGTAGGTCTTAATCGTGGTCACGATGCAAAATAAAAACATTTCGTAGCGTTTATTGCACCAATTCATAACTATTAGTAAATAAAAGAACAAATAAATTACCTAAAACTTTTTTTTTTTACAACGTACGTTGTTCCGAAGGCAGGCTCTTGCCCTTTTTCTCGTGGCACCCACTGGTCACGCGATGAGAAATGTCGGCTCGAAGGGCCTCAAAAGCTCCTGTAATCCTTCTTCGTAGATCCTTCTGATGCAGTAAGCACGGTCTTTTACCAAACCCCTGACGTGGCAATCCATGGGCGCCATGTCCCGCGATCGAAGTGGTAGTGGAATTGAACCCCCTCGTCATATCCACATATCATAACTTCTATCCAAATACTGGCGAAATTCGATCAATTAGCCGGGAGGGGGCACGATCATGTTAAGAATAAGGCTTCGACGAACATCTTCCCCCAGACTTGCATTGAATGAGGCAAATCGTTCTGAATAAAGTTCAAATACACTACGGGAAGCTTTTATTTTGCATCGCTGACCTTGATTAAGGCCAAAAAGAAGTTTTATTTTCATTTTAAATAAGAAGTAGTTTGTTTAACTCAATTTTTTCCCCTTTATTTCCTCGCAAAGGCCTATTGCAACACCCACACAAGCACTTTTCGCTGGAAATGTGTTCATTTCTTCAAACTTTTACAAAGAGGTGCGATAATCTGAGTTTGGTACTTTGATCCTCACTAATAAGGCAAGTTTTTGTGAAATTTGCCAAACCTGGATGGCATTTCAAGATTCGCTATCCTGCAATCAAGTTACGGCTAAACTGCCTAAAATCTGTACGAATCTCCACAATCTGACTGGTCAGTGGTCACTGGAAAAGTGCAACTACTTTCGGGGATGACTGGACCAATTCCCACTGAAAAATGTCTGCTCTTTTCGGTAGTGCCCTCAGATTTAATGTACGTGATGTGAGCGCTGAATCCAATAAAACCAACGTTATGGCTAAAAATACTAAAATATCGATTATCTCGAAAACGGTTGGAAATCGGACCTATGTTTATATGGACTTTTTTGGACCTAGAAAAACCCCCTGCATTATTGCCGTCGACTTACCAAACACCCTGTATTTATGTATGTGTAACCTCATAAATCAATCGTTACCTTCAATTCTGGTTCGAAGAGAAAAGCGTGCAAGTTATAGTTTTTCGTATTTCTTTAACAACAAGAGTCAGTTGTTTTTTTCATCCCATCCAACAACGTGCTCCGAAGACTTATACACCCCTGCCCCCCTATTCTGTAACTCCTAACGCGTGCGTTAGCGAAATAAACAAGGTGAATAATTGAAAGTTATCAGCTGAGAAAATTCGCTAACGCACGCGTTAAGAGTTACAGAATAGCCCCCCTGTTCCTGTTAACCAAACTTGCCATCTGTCTACGAAGACCCTACCTTTCAACCAAGTTCGCCGGGCAGACCACTTACAAATGCTGTTGTCTGCCTGCCCAGGTACTTTTCCCTCGGCAAATTTCCTCAGTGTATACTTGAAACCTAAAGTGCGTCAATTAGGCTCAGAAGCCTCTCTCCTGCACGCAAGGAGACGGTGGCCCACGAGGCTCGTGCGCTTTTTCTTCGCCTCCAGGACAGATGGGACGCCGCGTCCTCTCTGCCTTTTTGTGCCTCGAACTTTACTACCTTTATGTCCAAGAAGGAGGTTGATTTTTTCAATGAGAAGGTAGCACTTGCTTCGGACAGCGCGTGTGACATTTTCGTAAACACGCTGGGTCAAACGAGTAAGTAATCTTTTTCACTGTTTATTGGAGAACATTCACTTTCCCTTTTTGTGCCGCTTTACGCTTTTCTTGCAGGTTCTGGGACTTGGACGATGGAAAGAAGTTGTTGGATCACAGCTTCGGAATACTCACCTTCAACTTAATTAAAACCAATAATTAAGGTGAAACACAACAAATCGCCAATGCACATATTATCGGTCGAGATAATGCGATATATACACATATAGATGTCGAATACAGGGTGGTCGGTTTTGAGTAGCAAAAAAAAATTGGGTAATAGTACACCAAAAATGGGATAAAAAAGTCCTATTCGGATTGTGGCCTATCTCTTTTTGTTTTCGAGTAATATTTTTTTTTAGTGATTTTTAGGCGCAACTGTATTTTTCAACGAAAACCTGCTATTTCTCAGCTTCTACTTCACTTTTTTTCAAAAGTAATGGCAGTTTCGTAATTTACGGAAACTTTTCTATGGGATGAACGCAAAATCAATATTCTAAATGGTCAAAAGCGCCTAAAAACGTAACGTTTTCGTTGGGTCAATGCAAAAAAACAAAAATTTGACTTCAAACAACAATTTACTGTGTCGCTAAAAATTGCTTCACACGCTGTCAAGCGTCATAAAAACTTCTCCGTTTTCCCAGCTTTCCAACTCGAAGGTGGAATTATCTCCCTCCTTTGACAATAAAATTTGAAAAGAAGCGAAAAAGTCTTACATTTTGGGCTAAAAATGTGAATAATAACAGGTGCCAAAATTCATTTGTTTTGCTCTCTTTCTTGAGAAATCCAAGCTCTGGCACAGGAAAAATTAAAATAACATTGCATTTGAAGAATAAACAACAAATAAAAAATTAATAAAATGGACGAAGAGGTGTGCGAATTTAGGGCGTCTGCTGGTTTTTTATTTAAGCAGCTGCTCGAAGTGCCCGCCTCCATTCCTGATGCACTCTCGTGCTCGTTTTATCATTTCTCGTACCGTCTCATTTCTCGTGCCCGTCATTAATAATATTTTTAGCCCAAAATGTATGACTTTTTCGCTACTTAAATAAAAAACCAGCAGGTGCCCTAAATACGCACACCTCTTTGTAATTTTTATAATTTTTGAGTTGTGTTGAGTTGAGTTGTGTGTAAGTTTGTTGTTAATCTTCAAATGCAACATTATTTTAATTTTTACTATGCCAGAGCTTGGATTTCTCAAGAAAGAGAGCAAAACAAATGAATTTTGGCACCTGTTATTATTCACATTTTTAGCCCAAAATGTAAGACTTTTTCGCTTCTTTTTCCGTAGATTCCGAAAAGTTTCCGTAGATTATGAAACTGCCATTACTTTTGAAAAAAAATGAAGTAGAAGCTGAAAAATATAGAAGGTTTTCGTTGAAAAATACAGTTGCGCCTAAAAATCACCAAAAAAAATATTACTCGAAAACAAAAAGAGATAGGCCACTATCCGAATAGGACTTTTTTTATCCCATTTTTGGTGTACTATTATCCAATTTTTTTTTTTTTGCTACTCAAAACCGACCACCCTGTACATAGAATAATCATACTAATTTTTATCGATTACCGTAATAGTTCGTCTCAGTGAGTTACTTTTTGGTCACTTTAAGATTTTTTTATTGCAATAAACAGTGGCAAACAAGAAGAGAGTGCGGAAGTTCACCCATTATCACTTTTCAAGTCAATTAAAATATTAACTCATCATGAATGTAATTAGAAATAGTCATAACATAATGAGGAAGGTGCACGTATCAAAAATTTTGGTCTCTAACGCTTTTTTATTGTGAAATTCGGTTAAATAACCTGATTGGCATCCTTTTTCACCACAAAAATGAATGCAGTATATTTAAAATATTTAATTTTTATGTATGGACAGGGTTCGAGGGGGTAACTACCTACCTCAGCCCCTGTGTGACGTACCAGAGCTTGCACGAGGCTACTACATACACGTCTGAAGCATTGGGGCGGCATATTTTCTCACTCATCAACCTCTCACATACGTTTTTGTTTATTTTTTGGTTTATTATATCCGTGTGGCTTGTGCGGGCTCGTGTTTACTTTCTTCGAGGCGAGTTCTTCGTTCAATCCATAAAAAAGGTAAGACATTTCATCTGCGAACAATTACTTCACGATTACTTCGTTAAAACATTGTTTTATTAAACTTATATTTGTCCCATTAGAGATCATAAATGACCCAGGTGGAATTTAAAAGGCATATTCAAATAATCTGCCGACCATAACAAACTGGGAGATTTGAGAATACATTTCCGAAGTTTTCAAGATCTCTACGAAAATTCAAAACTACAAA
Source organism: Corythucha ciliata (assembly GCA_038030265.1). NCBI lineage: Eukaryota > Metazoa > Arthropoda > Insecta > Hemiptera > Tingidae > Corythucha > Corythucha ciliata. The sequence continues at coordinate 40,448,199 of CM075942.1, read as the reverse complement.
TTGCAGAGGTGCGTGTATAAGTGTTAGAGCCGTTTTCACCAAGTCTGGTTAACATTTTTGAACTCTGATTAGTGACTCTAACCGGCGTTAGCAGTCAAATCGGATTTCACCAGCAATTTTGAACGAGATCAAGCCTTGATCTCAGTTCAAAAAACTGAACGCCCAAATTTGACTGGTTAGAACATTAAGTGGTGGATTATCTCTTATCAGTTGCTCAGTTCTCCATTTCTCTTTCGAGAATCGCAATTTTTCGTCGTGTATGTTGTTATTTGTTGCTTAAAAACTAATAATTTTCCGTACTGAGGTGACTGTTCCACACGTCATGAATACACTCGGGCCCGTATTCAGAAACCAACCTTAACCTTTAGGGCCTTTTCACACTAGGAGAAAAAAGACGCCGACGTGCGAGTCAACGTCTTTTTGCAGGGGAGAGACAACTCTTGCGAACGCGTTCAATGTGAAAGGCTCCATAGAGTTTTATGGCTTTGGACGGCTTCGAGGATGATGAGTATGAGCCACGTCGGTTTCGGGAAATGCCTGCCATTCATGACAGGAATTGGGTAGACGGGCTTGTTCCTCTTTCGAGGCGTGGAAGAAGATTGTTAGTGGCTTCGGACGATGGGGTGTGTAGTCGTGACGTGCGGCAAGCAAGATGGATACGGGAACGAGAGAATTCCACCCCAAAAAAGTATTTCAGTAGGTCGAGTAGGGTCACGGACCGTTCCCGAAAGGGAAGACGTGCAACGATTGCAGTTCTGCGAACCCTTCGTTTGTGCCTACCTGTAGTACGAAAGGTGTCGAAAACTTGCCGAAAGACTCTAGGTGTGGGGATCGGTCGCTGTGGGAGTCGTCCACGATATTCGAGTTGAGCTCGAGCGGAATTCCCGTTGCAAAAGCCATAAATAAAAACTATGTCCAAATAATGGAAAAACAAATGCGGCATAATGAAGTAGGTAAGTTTTTTAAGTACACGAACGAATCTAAATCCAGATTTCAACTTCCACTGCACGAAAAACCATGTATTGTGTCTCTCAGTAAGTCTTTTGAAACAATAATAATCATCTCATAGAAAAGTAACAATTGTCAATCTCCTCAAAACAGTTGTAAATTCGTACTTTGTATGATGGGGGGGACAAAAGACATACGAAAATCAATCCATCGAGTAAGTTGTAGACTTCCCCCGTTTAAATCCAGTTTCTTCATTCCATAGTCCACAATACACATTATTCAATCATTTTTCTGTGATTTTGGTTATTTTTGTGGGGTGGGGAGGGGTTTGTAGTAATTATTTGACAAAATAACACCAGGCATTAGTTTCATGAAATTATTTCCGTGAGCACATTCAAGGATTGACTCGGGAAATGACTGTTTTTTTAATTTTTTTTAGGTAGGTGCTATGTGGCTCAATTTGACTACCTGAACAGGGATTTCTGAACGTTAGATGCAATATCTCAGCGAAAAATGCATCGATTGTGAAATTTAAAAAGTCGTTTTTTAGCTTACAATACTGGCATGTTTTATCAATAACTTAACCGTGACTTTGCCACTGAAGTTTGTGGAAAAATCTTCTTTGTAAGAAACAGTAAAATTACAATTTACGGTTTTTCGATTTCTCAAAAAATAAAAGAAAGGACTAAAACATGGCGTCAGCTAGTTGCAACAGCATTTCTTGAACGGAAATTTTGTGTTCTTTCCATAACCGTCATCGGTTTTCTTCTGTTACGAATAGCTGCGACGCTAAAAATGGTTATTGACGAAAAAAGAGCGTTTGGCCAAAAAATGACAAAAATACCTGTAACTCAGAAGGGAAGCGTTTGCGACCCTGGGTTCATATGACGATTTTGGTTTGTCCTAGTTAGTACTATCACTGGTTAAAGTCCTGATCATTCCTCCTGAAACACCCTGTATACGTATAAGCTTATGGCCGTTTTCTTGTTAGCACGATAACTCTCGAAGAAATTCATTTAGCGGAACGCGCTTTGGCTCAAAAATCAGAAGTCATAAGACCCCGGTCGGCATTGCATTTGGGCTAAATCGGTCGAGGTGGAGGGGGGGAATAGGGGTTGAAATGGTCAAAAAATCACTATAAATCACCAGTTGATTCTAGATGCATCATATTCAGTGCGAGTACTCCATGTTAGAGTAGCCTTTGATTCCCATTTTAATTTTTCGAAAAAGTCAAGGTGGTCCTCCCGGTGTGGAAGTGTAAAAATAGCGTTGAACTTCACTAGTTCATCTTAGCGCTCTAAAATTCGACTCAATAATTTAATGTAACCAAAGCCCTGGGTTCCATTGAGATTTATCGAAAACTTTGATGGGGGGGGGGGTGAAATAAGGGATTAAATTTCAAAAAAATCGCTTAAATTCACACGTTTAGGTATTATAAAATACGGCACAAAAATTTAATATAACAAAGCCCTTGCAAAACTTACGAAACTTTTCGACATTTTTGAAAGAGGGTGGTGAAAATGGAGAAAGAAGTTCGGCTTAATGAATCAAATTATGGTATCAAAATTATTACTTCTGGGACGGCTTAGGGTATCCGTATACGGAATGAAATGCACTCTTACCCACCGCCAGCTGCCGGGGCGAAATTTTTTTGTGTTTGTGAACAAAACCACTGAGGATGCCTCCAAAAAGCGAAAAGCTTTTGTTTTAATAATAAATACTATTATTCGCTGGGAGACAACAACATTCAAAAATTTGTCCCAAGAAGAAGTCTCTACCACTGAATGCGCAAATCTGAGATCAATTGACGGAAGTTAGAACTGAATTTTATTTATAAACGGCAGTCAGGAGAAATGGTTTTCACCATCGTGAAAACGAGTTCAACTAACGTCGTTCAACTAACCAGATGACCTGGAAATTGACCCGTTCATTAAACTCAATATCTTTTTGCTGATCAGTTAATCACAGGTTAAGGAGGTGTAACCAGTTAAGGGGGAGCTGCAATGATCCCCCCAATCGACCCCCTCCAATCCTCCGTCGTCTTGCCTTATTTCTGTACCAATCCATATCCACCAATGCATATGCGGTAGCATCAATTTTTCAAACTTTGTCCCAGAAGTGACTTTAGACCACGTTGAAGTTTTACCTTAAAATTTCATGGTCTTCCGTCGACTTATTTGAAAAAAGGAGTACGACTGCATATGCTGAATTCCCTGGGGATTGAAACGAGTTTTAAAAACCAGGGTTGGTGCAGAAATTAGGAAGGACAATGTATGCCGAGTAGTAGACGAGGCCTTATTGGAGGGCGTCACACGTGCAACTCACCCTTAAGGATTGTACGTGTGCTACCTCGCCTCCTCTGGGCGTTACGTAAATTACCGTAGTATTTCTGCACCAATCCTGGATTTCGAAGTGTTATTTGTATCTCCATGAAATTCCGCTCGCGCGTACGATCTTCTTTTTTTGGCCTAGCTCCTGTTGTAGCCACAGAGATATCATAACTAGAGCTTGAATGGCCCTTTGCGCAGCGGGACCATCATTGACGTCACCCCCAGCTAGAAGCGGGTCCAAAAATACCTTAGTTGAGAATGTTTTGGCGGGGTTTTCGATGGGTGAAGAGGTTTTCCTGCTCACGCCGTTTTTTGAGACAGCCAATGTGAAGAGACCTCCGGTCCCGTAATTACGTCAATATAGAGGTACAGACCTCTCTTGGGAGTTGGGAGGTTCAGATCGGGTGGACCGTTTGTCTGACCAACTTTTTCCCAGTTTCCTCGGTTCCTGCACACATTTTTTTTCTTAAAAATTACGTCCTTTTTATTATTTGAAGCATTTGTAGCTTAATAATGTCTTACAATTGGTTTTCAACGGTAGTAATTGTCGTAGTCGAATAAAAACAAGCTGTTTTACGATTCGAATGATTTTGATTTGTAGGTAATTTCCTCAGAAATTTACTACAAATTGTTCAGATACTTTGAACCTTGTTCAGATACTTTTATCCGTGACCCTAGTGAGCCTACTCGACCTACTGAAATGCTTTTTTGGGGTGGAATTCTCTCGTTCCCGTATCCACCTTGCTTGCCGCACGTCACGGCTACACACCCCGCCGTCCGAAGCCAATAACAATCCTCTTCCGCGCCTCCAAAGAGGAACAAGCCCATCTACCCAAACCCTCTGTCATTCATGAAAGAGATTTCCCGAAACCGACTTAGCTCATACTCATCATCATCGAAGCCATCCAAAGCCAGTTCAACGAGTCAACGCCCACTTGAAAACACTTCCTTCGAACACCAAGGGCCGTATTCAGAAATCCACCTTAACGAAGCAAGGAGTTGAAAAATGTGATGGTTTATAAAAATGTGTCATCTATTTTGAAGCGCTTTAAAGGAGGCGTAAGGGCCCTTTCATATCAGGAGAAAAAAAACACTGACGCGCGATTGGGCGTATTTTTTTTTCGGGGAAGAGACGACTTGCGAACGCTTCCGATGTGAAAGGCCATAGAGTTCTGCGTGATTTTACTGACGCGCGCGTCAGCGTCCGACTCTTGCAGTCCAGTGGCGTAGGTAGGAATTTGTCCTGGGGGGGATCAGATTGAAATGGATTTTTTCCATTTTTATATAGCCATGCGTGAATTTGCCATTTTTCTGAATTTTAGCCACAAAAATGCCTTCAGAAGGTGCGAATTTAAATTATAAATGTATTTCACGACACTTAATTCGAGAATTAGTGATGTTTCTCAATTTTAGCAGCGAATTTTCGCTTTTTCTAAACTTTTAGCAGCGTGGTAGCGTTTCCAACCTGTGCATTACCTACCGAGTTTTGTCAATTTTTGCCAAGAATTGGCGTTTGACTCAATTTAAGCTGCAAATTAGCAATTTTTTCCATTTTCAGCTGAGAATTAGCACTTTTCCCCACTTTGAACTGAAAATTAACGTTTTTTCTTAATTTTAGCTGAGCTAATTGGTGTTTTTTTTCTTCAATTTTTGCCACGAATTAGTGATTTTTTTCATTTTGTATTCGCGAATTAATGTTTTTCCACAACTGTATATCTGCAAATTGCAAATTAGCGATTTTTCCCAATTTCAGCTGTGAAATAGCGTTTTGTGCTAATTTTGTGGCCATTCAGCATCCTATTCCCTTCTTCATACACGAATAGGCGATTTTACGCCATTTCAGTTTCCCCCCATTTCAGTGCGCCATTTGCCATTTTTGTCTAATTTTAACCTGAAAGCGTCTTTTATTTGTCAATATTATAGTGTTTTTTCAGCTTTAACCGCGGGGTTTGCCCAAATCCAACACTTTTGCGTTGATTTCCACAATTTATTTGAAGAATGGCCTCCATGTACCGCGAATCAGCGATTTTTTTTCTTAATTTTAGTCTGGAAGTTGCATCGCGAGACCACGAGCAGCTATAGCCAAGAATATTACTGATTTTTGTCTGATAGAGGGTTCGGGGCGAATCCCCCCCCCTCCTCCTCGTCTGAAGTCCAAGGAAAAAGCTGGACGTACTCGGACCTTTTCGGGCTGCTTCAATTCCAGAAAATCTGTTCAACCTAACTTCAATGTGAAACGTTCATTTTTTGCGATTTTATGGGGCTCTTCGTTATGGTACTAGTGCTCCTTCGTTCGTATACTTGTAGCTCTGGGGTTTGGAGGGGGGATCTATTCCCCATATCCCCCCGTACCTACGCCCCTGTTGCAGTCAGTAAAATCAAAAAAACTTTGACTCGCGAGTCAGCGTCTTTTTTCTCCTAGCGTGAAATGAAAAGGCCCTAAAGGTTAAGGTTGGTTTCTGAATTCTACGGGCTAAAGTGTATTTACGACATTTGGAACAGCACCTCAGTACAGAAAATTATTACTTTTTAAGGAACAAACAACAATAAACACGACGAAAAATAGTGATTCTTTAAAGAGAAATAGAGAAGTGAGCAAGTGATAAGAGATAATGCACCAGTTAACGTTCTAACCAGCCAAATTCGGGCGTTCAGTTTTTTGAACTGAGATCAAGGCTTGATCTCGTTCAAAATTGCTGGTGAAATCCGATTTGACTGGTAACGCCGGTTAGAGTCACTAATCAGAGTTCAAAAATGTTAACCAGACTTGGTGAAAACGGCTCTAAGTCTATTTAAATTGGTAGAAAGTATGGCAAAGAAACACAACAAACCGCTCTCCGACAGCTTCGTTACTTGACGTTACTTGAGACTTTGAAATCCAGGATTGGTACAGAAATACGGTGATAATGAGGCGAGGTAGCACATGTACAATCCTTAAGGGGGAGTTGCACGGGTGATTCCTTGACCCCTCTCCGATGAACCCTCGTCTACGGCTGGGCATACACTTTCCTACCTTATTTCTGCGCCAACCCTGGTTTTTAAAAACTGGTTTCAATCTCCAGGGAATTCCGCATATGCAGTAGAATACCTTTTTTCAAATAACTCGAAGTAAGAGCATGACATTTCAAGGTAAAAGTTCAACGTGGGCTTAAAGTCATATCCGGGACGAAATTTGAAAAAAGTGATCCTACCGCATAAATGCGGAATTCCCTGGGGATTGAAACGAGTCCTTAAGGGGGAATTGCACGGGTCACGGGTGATTCCTCGACCCCCCTCTAATCAACCCTCGTCTACTACTCGGCATACACGTTCTCGCCTTATTTCTGCACCAATCCTGGTTTTTAAGGACTCGTTTTAATCTTCAGGAAATTCCGCATATTCAGTAGTTTTCCTTTTTTTCAAATTTCATCCCAGAAGTTAGTTTAAATTCGACTTGAACTTTTACCTTGTAATTTCACGTTTTTTTTTTTCGACTTATTTGAAAAAAGGAAAAGCACTGCATACGCGGACTTTCCTGAAGATTAAAACGAGTCCTTAAAAACCAGGATTGGTGCAGAAATTAGGCGAGAAAATGTATGCCGAGTATTAGACGTAAAATGATTTAGGGGGGGGGGGGTCAAGGAATCATCACTGCAGCTCCCCCTTTACTGGTTTCACCTCCCAACTGTAGCAAAAACTGTTTGTGCTAAAAAGTGCTTAGCAAAAACGTCTTGATTTTAATGAACGGGTCAATTTTCGGGTCATCTGATGGTTCGTTGAACGACGTTAGTTGAACTCGTTTTCGCGGTGGTGAAAACCATTTCTCTTGACTGCCGTTAAGAAATCGCGTTCAGTTCTAACCTCCCGTCAATTGATCTCAGATCACAGAAAACTTGGTGAAAACGGCTCTAAGTTAATAAAGGCGCATAATTATCGGATTCATCATTTCTCCCTTGTTTTTTTAATCAGGTATGGCCGAAAAACTTATGGAGACCAAAGTATATTGGCTACGTCCAATGAAAAAGAAAGGGAAGCTCCGTAAAAGTACTGACATCATAGTCAATTACCTAATTTTTATATGTATAATAAAAAACTTATTTGATTTTATCAATCACTATCAGAACAAGAAGGATTATTATATTTTGCTTCAGTATAATGTATAAGCTACCGCAGTAGGACTCAATCTGAAATAATTACGTTACACATGGTATTGGCAGGAGGGGCTGAGTATAAAATCGCTTGGAGAGAAAACAGAAATTTCGAATTAACTACTTTCAAACATTTTTTTAATGGTTTCATTGATGAATAGTTATAAATATGTTTATAAATATTATAAACATGTTAGAAATACATCTCTTCGTGTTTATGGTTGACCACGCTTTCAGAATAAAAAAGTTTTGTTCCGACAGCAGCCTGTCGGGAAAAGTGCATTTCATTCATGCGACAATCGAGTCAAACCTCATAAGTTAGAACGATATCAATCAACTATGAATCACATTTAGGCCGTGGTATAGAAAGTCAAAATCATAAAATCGTGTTTCATTTTACCGCAGGCCCCTTTTTTGGCACCAACTGAGGGGGAACAAAATTATGAAAATGAAAAATGAAACAGAGTCAGTTTGGTTGTCTAGGGAAGGCGGACTCTTGTTAGAGGAGTTATTTGCAATTAAAATCTTTATCCCGGCCTAAATTTCATTCATAATTGATTGATATCGTTCTAACTTATGAGGTTTGACTCGATTGTCGCATGAATGAAACGCACTTTTCCCGAAAGGCTGCTGTCGGAACAAAACTTTTTTCAGGTTACGTTAATTTTCAGATCAGTTAAATCAGGTTAAATGGCATGTCACAATTTCACCATTGCGCAATGCGGAGTGCCTGGGTTCGAATCCGAAACAATTTTTTTTTGTTCCTCCCTTTTTGGCCCACCTCAGGATTTTTTACTCAATATTTATTAGGCTGTAGGCAAATCAAATAAAAGAGACGGCTCAAAATTCAGTGTCAATGAAATTTTTTGGTAATTGGGTGGTCCAGTAAGGCGTAGCGTTAATTTAATAGCTCCCCTCCGCCGAGAACTCCACTGCCATATCAACGGATTTGGTTCACAAGGGTCTCATACGAAAACGCGTTCATTTCTCATTACTCGTGTCAATTTTGGGGGCAATTGCAGCAACAGCCGTGCGGTAGCGAATTTTCAACTAATTCAAACCCCTCTTTCACACCGTTCCCGTGGACCGATTCATCTGGATCACGAACTCGTCCGAGATATTCACGCTATTGATTTTTAGACCAAATTTGGTTGCCCTAAGTCAAAAATTGCGACCGTGATCGTGCTAACAAGCGAGGGGCCTATATATATATATATAAATCCTGGAGACCACTGGTTCTGAAACGTGAAAAAAACATGACATGACCTATGTTTGCCACCATCACGACGAGACCAATAGTGCATTTTCAGAATGAAATGCAGATATAAAATAAGGCACTGTACACCATTTTTGCAGCAAAATAAGGGATACAAACGCGGGAAGGCAACGCGAGGATATAGAAACATTTAAGGACGGTGTTGTAAATAAGACAAAATTGCCTTCCAGATGAACAAGATTTTTTTGAAGTATCCACATTTTTATGCCCCTAGAGATTGGTTGAATGAGCATTTTTTCTAATTTTTACTCGTCATTCAGCCTGATGTCATTTCACACATAGCCCTAAGATGAAGGAACGCTCATCACAAAAAACTTGCCATGGAGGCAGGCTTTCAGATGTCTGGCTGTTACAGAAAACCTTTTTTTCGTAGGTGCAGATGACAACCAACGAAAATCATGTTATAGTATGACCCCAACTTTGCTGCATTCGAAGAACGCTGTCGTTCTCGGCGTTGTAACTGCAAAAGCTGTGATTCCTGCAAAGGCTTGGTTTTGCATAAAGCTCTGCCTTCCTTTGCATAAAAAAGCTTAAGCCCTCCCGCTTGAAGAAATTTCAAAACAATCCATACCACTACTGTAGATATTGGTGCGAGGGGGAGTGACAGTTTCCATATGTCGTCTCGCCTCATGTGAAACATGGAATTAAATGGATGTTCGCAGGCCTCTTCAGTCTTCACCATTCATGTGAAGGGAGCAGGCGGACATTGTTATGGATGGGGGTTAAAGGACTAGTTTACTGCACTATTTATGTGAAAAATCATCCCTTTGTAGAAAATGTTGTCCTCTTTCCAACACGTCATGTTTTTGTGGCCACGCATTGCTCAGATATTGAAGAAGACATGGAGAAAGCATTGACAATTTTGGACCCTGTGTAGTAATACGATTTTCACTCCTCCGACACAGGGTTTTTTTCGGATTGAACAGGACGGGTGGCGGATGTAACAATCGTCCGAGCCCAACACGTTTCATCCAAATATACCGGCTTCTATCTGTGTACTCTTTAATAAAACCTCCGAAAGGGTCCAACGTAACTGGAGGAGAGACTCTCAAGTCTTTGGTCTCATCCCAAGACAATGCAGCTACGTCTGAAACGAGGAAAGCTCAAATAGATGTTATGCTCGATAGAATCTTGGATGGAGCAGGTAATGATTTATTTTCGAGCAACACTTGTAGAACGCGTTAATGTAACTAAATAATCTTCGTACAGGAGACGTAGAGGAATGCCAGTATTCGTTCGTCCAATACGATGATGCCGTCGAATATTTCGCAGGTTACGTTGGAAAGAAGGCGATATCGTTCTCAGAATGTTCCGAATGCCAGGCGTCTGTTGTGGGTGAACAAGCGTCGGTAAGCGAATATTTTAAAGAACGAGTTCCGTATGGAGCACTGAAGAAGCCAACGCTCGAATTAATTCAGCTTCTGCAGTATATCGAACGCCACATAACTGCAACTAAGGACAAAGATCCCTTGCATACCGATACCTTCATTAGTGTTGTGTATTCTTTGCAGGAATCTGAAAATAATTTACCTTTAGTAGGGTGTGAAAAAAAGGAACATCAGATCAGCTTCACCAAAGAAATCCTTCTTTTCTATGTTTGCACACGTATGCACTTCATGTGTAAATTTCTTAATAGAAAAAGAAGGAGTAACGTGGAAGCTAAAAACTTGAGTAAGCTTTCAAAACTTAAATGAAAGAAGGCGCTCGCCTCGTGGATTAGGGCTGCCAAGTGCGGCGATACCGCACGTAAAAAAAAACGCGCCGTTAAACCCTACCTCCAGAAGATGAAATTAACGAAACTTATTTTCGATTCCTTATTTACTCTTCTAAGGTGGTGAGGAAACGGATTGAAGTATTTTAAGTAGAAGTTTTAGAACGCATTATCAGTTCAGTTGAATGGAGAACTTGCATAAATCTCAGATTGGGGAGATAAGTGGTGGTTTGACATGTGATCTGAAGGATGTCAACTGAAATTGCAACCCGAAGTGCGTCTAGTCGTCTAGTGATTTTTAAGTAAGTATCTAAGTTCTTCAGATGATGATACATGGTATGAGGGCAAATGACTAGTTAATTACTTGAAAATAATTCGAAGGAACTGAAATTATTTGTTTACTGTAGCAAGAAAAATTGCCTTCCAGAAAACTCGTCTTACACCCCTCTCCCCGCACCGTGAGTATAATTTGTGACTTGTCAAACCCCACTCAAAAATTTTCAAAATTCGCTGAATAAAATCCGACTGTGTACACTAGTATTGTAAGAGAGCCCTTTTCAAGAAAACCCATTTTTTAAAATGTGCAAGTTCCAATTAGGAAGACTCGGGCCTAAAGCTGGTAAATAGTAAAAACGTTAAAAATGGGTATGCAGTCCGAAAATTGGCTCCACCCGAGATGAAATAAAATGGCTTATTAATTGCTTTGATAGCCTCAATTCATTCATAATTATTTACTTAATACATTTATTTGCCGACCAAATGCAGTTTCGTACGAAACCTACGTAAATCTGGCCTCTGGCTGGCTTTTATAATTGAAATAAATTAGTACAAACTTGAGTAAACAAATTATTCCTTCGAAGTCTCGATGACAGAAGCTTATTTGCGCAAATAAATAGCTCAAAATGCAATTACACAAATTTTTAATGTGAGAAAAGTATAAGTTGTCCCATGAAGTTCCGGTGTGCTAGCCCGTCAAATAGGACCAGTGGTGCACTCTGACGGGATAAAAATTTCAAACTCACGTTTGGAGTCACTTTTTTCTTTCCATGAGACAACTTGTTTTTCTACATGACTTTGATCCTTAGTTACCGCTTGCGTTAATTTTTTAACGCTAGCTCATGGTTGACCCCCTGGTCGGAATTCAAGTACATGCTAATATATATCTACATAGGTACTTTAAGAAAATAATAATGTCTTAAGGCGCTCTTATCAGAAGAGCTAATTTCGTCTCATGCTTTGATGAAAGAAGAGTTGTCTACTGTTTGACAATAAATTGGAATAACAAATATACATTTTATGATGAAAGTGTTTGTTGGTCTTCGTTGATCCTTCAGGTAATTTTATCTGCTGCGGGAACCAGACCAGAACAAGGCTGATCTTGTGGCTACGACCGGCTGTTTTATCAAAGCGCCGTAGCGTTAACGTTCACCAACGTACGTTTTGATTTAAAATATGAATTGAAATGATAAAGAAACTATAATTATACATTTTTGTTCGCGAACTAGCAATGTTTTCCATGGAATAGGACGAGTGAAACCGTGAAACGGAATTCCACCGCAGTCTTGAAAAGATTTGGTAGCGCTCATTGCTTCGCGCTCTTTTGGGTAACTCCAAACATCTCCAACTCTTTCTACTTACAAACTTACCCCGGTAGGTTCGCTTTCTCCCGGCCTTGCAACTGGAATGGCCGTCATTGTTTTGTCTCATGTTGAGGCTCATTTTTTTCAATCGAGGGGATTCATCGGTCCTTTTTATTTATTTTTTTTGTTCCGGAGTAGGCCCACTTTTACCTGCTCTTTTCTTAAAGTTCAACCCCCGGTGTCGAGTGACCTGAGTGAGTAGTTGAAAAGTGAACAAACTTATTTCGTGAACTATGGTGAAATGTGTATCGGGCCGTGTTTTTAGTTGGAAATAGAAGAAAAGGAGAAGGTGAAGTGTTAAGAAAAAAAAAGGGCTCTCCATGTGCCTTACGAGAAGACTGCTAGACAAGACTGAGGACGTCCTAGACAGCAAAGACTGAAGAGGCGCAAAAAGGTGCGATTAGTTATGTCTCGTAAAAATCTGGTCAATTGTTTATCGCGCTGTGCTCTGCCTTGTCTCATTGCTGTCTTTCAAATCAAGGATCCACCAAAGAACAGCTGCTCTCTTGTTATCACACCCTTCCTTTTCTTTCTGTCACATTATTCAAGTCTCAAGCCCTTTTCAAACAATATTTTTAGATCGTCCTACGTTCGAACTATTATACGGACTCGTATTGATTACTCTATTCCTTATTATTAGGCGCAGCTGAGTTTAATAGAAAATTAGGTCACAGAGAATCGGAATGTTTATCTCTTATACAAGCCCTTGCGCGAGGGCCTTCCTCTGTTTACGCTAGACCGTGGGTTTGTGTTTTTGTCCTGAATGAGTAATAAACCAATTACTGCCATGTTATGCTATTTTAGTAATTTGTTGGAGTATTGATCTTGTCTTGCCGCAACGTCATATTGGTATTTAGGCCAACGCATTAGATAAATGAGGCAGAGCCATTACTGTAAAGTGTAGCTCTTCAGTTTCTTAAAGCAACTACCCTAATCGCCTTCTACATGCAATGTACCTACACTCGCAAGCTTCCATCAATCCATCCTCAACGGCTAACGTGGAAAAATGAGAGGATGGGCAAGGATACATATGAATAATTTATGTGTATTGTCTTAATAATGAACTCAACCGTTGGTGGGTACTGTAGCATCTACCCAGTGTCCGCATTGTTGGTTGGATTTGTAAGTATAAATAAATCCACCGGTAAGGATGCGGTGGGCATGGGGGATGCATATTTCTGTAAATGAATTCCCTTATTCAAGCCTCTCAGGACGCTTTAGATTACCATCTCGTTTAATAGCAATTTGTTTTGGGGGAAGAATGCGCTTCATTAAAGCGGTTTAGCTGTTTCGTCAAGGATGGAATACAAAGTTGCCTTGCTGACTCGGTGCCCCTTCCAGTCAATGTGAACCTATTTTCCATATAAACATGATGTTCAAAAAATAGATGTAGTCCAGTCAACGAATGATTCTAGAAGGAATGAGCGAAAGCGGAAATTTTTACTCCGGAACCATGTTTGGACTAGTTATGAGGTAAACATACTAAAAGTCCCCACCCCTAGGAGGTGAGCCCGAGTGGGGGGAGCACAAAAAAGGTACAATTTTTCGGATTTTCACTGATATCTCAAAAACAGAGCATCGTAGGCAAAACTTTTGTGGTAACCAATTAAAGCTGACATAAAAATCAGAAACTTTTGTCATATGCATGTTTCACTAATTCCTAACCGTTCTCGAAATACATGCCCCGCAAAAAAAATATGTCCGAAAAAAATATTTTTATTCCACGTTTTCCGTTGAACATTCTTGTATATCGTCTAAATCGTTTATCCTAGGAGAAAGCCCTCAGGAAGGAGGTTTTAGAGGATTTAATTATCTTTGGAAATTGTAAGTACATAAACAAATTTATATTGAACACGTCAAAAGTTATACGAGTTTTAAAAATGTTGGCCACTTTCAAATTTTTTGGTTGAACTGTTTCCAATCCATTATTTTCTATAGACATTTCTCTCCTGAAGTCTTCAACTGTAGACAATCAACATGTACAGTGTAGTTTCACGTACTGCCCCCCCCCCCCTCGAACACGCAATGTACATTCCTGTTAAACTTCTCTGCCTTTTATCAGTTCATTTCAAGGGATGATGAGCCGTTGGAAAGTTGATTGGTGGAGGGGGGATTTCAATGACGTAGGAGGGCTTGCGTAGTCGAACAGTGGACCAACACCGCACGGGGATTACGTACCAAAACTGTCTAGTAAAAGTCCGATGGTCTTACTATATTCCAGGAATTTCGGAATTTTACCATTCTTGTATTTCTAGTTGTATAAGGAGGGTTAGGTCTCGAAAATGTCTGTTCAAGTGTTGCGTTGGGTTTAAACGATTTTGTATTCAAAATACCAAAAATTCTGATTGGAGTTTAAGCTCGTAAGCTCAGCTTAGAGAACAGAACTTCAAGCCCATGTGTTCGGCCCGGGCTAAGTCCGAATTTCATGAATCATTTGAACTTTAACGAACGTCGCTAGTGAACGCTAGGATTCACTGGTAAATGCTAAGATTTACCAGCCGTCGGTCTTTCACCGTCTCAGATACGTATCACGCTGAACGTAATTTTAGTAGGAATACGATAAGTATGAACATATCAGATTAACTCAAATAATAAGTAATAAATAAAAATAAAATAGGATGAAGATTTAAACCCGTTGTTCGTCCAGGTCACTAGTCTCTTGAAACGATGGCACTATAACGTGTCATCATCATCATCTTCATCATCGCCCTTTTCCTGATCGTCAAGTGGCTCCTATTGACGCAGCTCCTGTACAGCTTCGCAGACGTTGAAGCATGGCATCAATGCCTTCCTGCATCCAAATTTTCCACTGCTGCGGTCAGTAATACTCTGACGAAATAATATAAGATTGAGGGTACAGTATAACGGTGAAGTGGAGCTGGTTGCTTAGTATGAATGGGAACAAGTTGGCTGTTGCTGTTCTGATCCCATCCCCAGTTTTAGGGCTCAATGCATTTCCAAAGGAAATTTGAGGCCGGAAACCATGAAACTGTGCTCCTGGGTGACTCTCTCGGTCAGTAGGAGGGATGAAATGCCAGGTTTTATGATCGACGCAGACTTTAGGAAGCATTAGAGACGATGGGTGTTGAGGGAGGTATCCATCTTCTTTGCACCGTACCATCTTAAAAAGCACCTGTTTCCCATATTCCACTGCTGGTAAAGCAGTGTGTATTCACACTACAGGTGTTTTCCTTTCAATACCGGTCTCTCAACTTGCCTATTGAGAAAATGTATACCATTCTTGAAGTTTCACAACAGCTCAACCAAAAAAGTTGAAATTGGCCAACATTTTTAATACTCGTGTAACATTTGACCTGTTCAATATATACAGGGTGATTCAGGAGGAGATGCATATACTGAAGTATGTTGTAGTACTAAGTATTTGCAACCAAAATCACCCTATGAGCATAGGGTCGCAAATGCTTTCCTTCTGAGATACAAGTACAATTGTGTTTTTTCAGCGACTGCCTACTTTTTCTCCAAAAACTTGATTTCACGGCCGAACCGCTGGGCTTAGAAAAAAAACTGTAGACGTTTTTGAAAAGAGCACAAAATTTTGCTTCAGAGAACAGTGCTCTGCAACGCTGTAAACGTTCCTCAGTATTTTTTATGATTTTTCAAATATGACGAAAGTTACTTTTTTGAAATTTCTCCTACAATTCAGCGACTGTTTTCTGCCAAATTTACAATGCTTCCAGTATGGTCACAATATCAGAAAAACATGCCCGTTTTGTGAGCTTTCCAATCACTTCCCCAAAATTGAAGTTGGTCCAATTTTGAGAGAGATATCACACATAAAACCCGAAAAAACAAGGTGTAAACGTGCAAAATCAGTATGTTTGTCCCGGTAAAAAAATATATTTTTAGGCCGGAATATTTTCCGGGCCTTGAAAAATTTGCAAATATGGTTTCTGACTGTAAATTTCACCAGCTTTCACTGAAAAATAGTGCAATTTTCATTGAAGGCTTCGTTCAATAGTTATAGGCAAAAACGTTCGGCTAAAGAAAGGAGTTATTGGGAAATTACTCATTTTGCGAATTTCCCACTGCGTTTTATTGCAACTTATCGGGTCTTTATAAAAACGCCATAGATGACTCCTTATAGGAAATTTAACGAGCTTTCGGATGAATTTCTTTAAAGTTTAATTGGATGGATAGTTTTTGAGTTATAGGCCGAAATGTGACAAAAAACTTTTTTTGCAGCATATTTCAAATTGTTTGACGTTATGGCCCAGTCTTATGATAATATTCAAATGAAATTTCATATAATAGGTCTGATAGAAAATTCAATCAGCTTTCAGAACGTTTTTCATAGAAAAAAAATGGACAACTAGTTCTCGAGCTACTGGCGAAAATGTGCAGAAAAACGTGGTTTTTGGGCCGCCTTTTTTCGCGTTTTTTGTCGCTAACTGATACCACTGATTTTTCCTGTAGGCTTCAAGGCTTTTCACTTATGTAAAATTTAATTCCGAAAACTTTGGTTTCTTGACATTTTTCGATTGGAACAGCCGTTTTTAATTTGCAGCTGCCTTAGTCATTTTTATTAATTTTACCAAAAGTGGCTAAAAATGACCATTTCAAAAAATTAATACCGGTGAAACGGCTGGGTCAATTGTAACAAAAGAAAAAACGATTCGACGCACAATTCAATGCTTTTCAAAAAGTGAGAGGTTAACATTTTCCATAGAGTGCGTCATTAAGGAGTTATAAGCAAAAAATTGAAAAAGTGCGAAAAATGAGCAGTTTTTCGCGATTTTCTCAAAACGCACTGGGAAATTTTGTTGAATCTCTTCAGATTCGTGTTCCTCATCCCTAAAAACATAGAATAAAGTGAAAAAATCGAAGACGATATTTATGTCCACGTGGAACTACCGTTTGACTGGACTATGTATGTTTATGTAAGATAATTAAATCCTCTAAAACTTCCTTCCTGAGGGTTTTCTCCTAGGATAAACGGTTTGGACGATATAAAAGAATGTTCAACGGAAAACGTGGAATAAATTTTTTTTTTACATTTTTACTTTTGCGGGGCATGTATTATGTATATGACAAAAGCTTCTGATATGTATGTCAGCTTTAATTGGTTATCACAAACGTTTTACATACGATGCTCTGTTTTCGAGATATCAGTGAAAATCCGAAAAATGGTACCTTCTTTGTGCTCCCCCCACTCGGGCTCCCCTCCTAGGGGTGGGGACTTTTAGTATCTTTACCTCCTAAGTAGTCCAAACATGGCTGCGGAGTCAAAATTTCTGCTTTCGCTCATTCTCTCTAGACCACAGAGAATCAAATAACTATAAGAGAGCCAGTCAAATGGCAGGGTAAAGTGACAAGAGGGGTTGGCCAACAGCGCTTCGGGGCGCTAAGGCGATAACTAAAATAACCCCTCCCCACACCGCACAGTCACCAGGTCATCCCTTTCCCCTCTTCCACCACTATTCAATTACCGTGGCATTTTGATTACGGATTCCTTATTTTCCTTCATTGGGTGAAATCAAACAACATAGTTTGTCGTTTTCTGAAAAGTACGTTTATTTATCACTTTTGAAGTACAATGAATAATAGGTGAGAAACGGAGAAAATAGAAAGAAGGAGTTTACATCCACATAGCATCATAGCACAGTACTTTGATTTACCGACAAGGTTTTAGCGTAATTTAGCCTAAAACAAAACGAAGGCTCGATTTCTTTACAAATGCCCCTGATAGTACCGTGAAAGCTTTCAAGTAAAAGTCGTGAAAGACTACCTCACGAAACATGATCGCATATACTTCTAGTTGTATCACTGATTTCCAGAGAAAGGATTGGCATTCCCACAAGATCCCCAACAAATAGATGAACAAAGAAATTAAGTACCAAGTACCAAATTGTTCACGATATCATATTTACATGCAGCACTTGCGTCTCATCCGTGGCGAACAATAATAATGGCATTCGATCTCAATCTCACCCTGTGCTCAGACACCCTCTAACAAAACATCTATGCTATGAGCCATATCGCCTGAAAAGAATATGTTTCGTGTTATACGTCAGCTTTTGAATTAAAATAAATGAACGCGACCACTTACAGTTACAAGCAAGAAATTTCAAGAAGAACAGGCGGAAGAAACAATGAACAAAAAGGAAGCTGAAGAAAATAGATTTTAAAAATTCACGATTCTCAGCGATGACTAGAGGTGGGTAAAAAAGTATCTACTTGATACTTTGTCACTGATACTTCAATGTACCTAGTAGTATCAACTGATACTGCCCGATTGAACCGAGTACTTTTAGTATCAAGTATCAATATCAACTAAGAGTTCTCCTCTCCCCACGAGCCCACGACTGACTTTATACCCAAGCGGAAAGCGGAGGTATTTCGCAGTTAATTGTTGTTTCTCTATCCACCGAATGATGGCACCAACAAACGGGTACTTTTTAGCCAATGAGAGAGCATGAAGTTAGTTAACTGGGTACTTTCCAACCAATAGCAAAGCAAGACGAGTATCTGATACAATTGTACTCGCTTGTAGGGTTGCCAGATGACCGGTTTTCGACCGGCCTGGCCGGTTTTGGAAGTCCGAGGCCGGATGCCGGCCGGACCCTCGACCGGCCTTAAGTAAAGCCGGTTTTCGGATTTGCTATTTTGTAATAATTTTTTCTCATTAAACTATTCATAAGGTAACTTAGCGACAAGATTTTATTTCTTAAAAACGTCGGGGATGATTTGACTTGTGACTTTCGTGTGACTTGTGCACGCCGCGGCACCGCGCTAACTCTCAGCCTAGGTAGGGCCTATTGTATTATCAGTTCCAGCGGTTCAGTCACTGTATTGTATGGTTGACAGCGTGCGGTGACCTTTAATCAGAGTAGTCCACTTGCGTACAATTCTGCTCCGGGCAGTTCTTTTCTAACTTTCTTCTACATTAACATACTTAATTAAGAGAAAACGCGTGGAAATTTACTGTCGCGAGGCAGATTTTTTGGGGAATCGAAAACGCTATTAGGCCCTCCTCAAATTGAACCCAGCCTGTGTGAACACACATACTGGTTCACAACTTCTCAGTCAATTATTTTTTGTCCGAGCGTGGGAGCGGCCTGGGTTCAATTTACAGTGGGTCACCCGGCATATATTTTTATGTATAATACACGACTTATACAGGGTGTACAGAAACTCACTGCACAGCCGAAAACCAGTGATAGGCCACCTGATTTGTGATCAAAATTACTATTTGCACTTTTCCAAAATTCCGCATGGTTTCCGAAATATTTGACATTTTGTGATTTTTTTGCGGCCTCCGATTTTTTGTCATTAAATGCCAGCTGCTCGCCAGTGGATTAATTGAATACTAAAAGTAACTAGCTCTTCTGAAAGAGCACAAAATTTCCTTCAAAATGACGTAACATTCGTTTCAAACAATAGCCCATGACAAGAGTAGGAGTTGTAGATTTCGAAGTGAATCCAGTTTTTATTGTTTTCGCTACATTTTCCAACGCGATTTCCCCAATTTTCTTAAATGGAAAAGTATTTTTGTAATTACAGGGAAAACTGCTCCATCTTGTAAGCTTTCGAATGGTGTGCACCTTTTTATGGTTTCTACCTTTTCTTGCCGGCGTACATGCGATCTCTCTGTTATTTAATAATTGTAACCTAGTCAAAATGATTAAATTTAGCGAAGCTGGCGTGAAAATGAGATCTTTCAATTTAGGGAGTTGCCTTAAATTGAATGAATGAGCTTCCAACGAACGTGGATCGAGCCACCTTGGTGAGTGGGGAGGGGATAGGCCTACCGCCATCTTAAATTTTTATCTAGTTTTGACGGATTCAGACGGTATGATCACGAAACTTCAAGCTTTTAGCGTGTGAAATTGATAATGGATGGACTGCACTTCTCTCGTGCGTAGAATGCTCAATCCAGTCAAGCATTTTGATACGGACGTTAACTCGGAATTCATACTGGTAGTTGCTAACGGTGGTAGCATATTAATTATTCACAGAACATACATGTGAATTCCAACAGTTCCGTCCATAAAATGTCATCGCTCGACAACATTTGGCTTCTGAGTGATTTCAGGTATACCGTCCGCAGGAGCGGAATCTCACGTCAAAATCGAGTACAAGTAAATCTATCACCGGTCTTAATGGTACACGTATACATGTCATTTGCCCGAAGAAGAGAATGCTGGAACGCTGAATGCATCTTTTCAAGTCTGGCTCCAGTTGTCGTGTGCTGGTCGTTGAGCCTTCTTATATATACGGCACGCAAAATGTCTTCCTGGTGAATCATGTTTACTGCAGGACGTCCGGCTGCAGATCAAATTATAGGCAACGATCCAAGCTCACGAAGGCGAAGGCAAGTGCCCTGGAACGTATGATTGTTTTGGAAACTCCGGTTGTGATAGTGGCATGCACACTCCCATCTCACATCCCAAGCATTAACACTAGCGTACCCCATAAACGTGGAGCGAATCAGCGTACCCTAAATTGCTGTACATTTTTTTGCGTTTAAAGATGGTGGCGACGAATAATATTATGATGAAATTAATTGGCCCCTAAATTGTACAGTATGTTATATTCATTAGATTTATTGATTTCAAACAATAATTTGATTTTCCAAAAGAGGGCAGGAGGTGATTTAGTAATCACGTAAGTCAGACGCACCCTCCACGCACGGGAGGGATGCAGTTCCATCCATTATCAATTTCACACGCTAAAAGCTTGAAGTTTCGTGATCATACCGTCTGAATCCGTCAAAACTAGATAAAAATTTAAGATGGCGGTAGGCCTATCCCCTCCCCACTCACCAAGGTGGCTCGATCCACGTTCATTGGAAGCTCATTCATTCAATTTAAGGCAACTCCCTAAATTGAAAGATCTCATTTTCACGCCAGCTTCGCTAAATTTAATCATTTTGACTAGGTTACAATTATTAAAAAACAGAAAGATCGCATGTACGCCGGCAAGAAAAGGCAGAAACCATAAAAAGGTGTACACCATTCGAAAGCTTACAAGATGGAGCAGTTTTCCCTGTAATTACAAAAATACTTTTCCATTTAAGAAAATTGGGGAAATCGCGTTGGAAAATGTAGCGAAAACAATAAAAACTGGATTCACTTCGAAATCTACAGCTCCTACTCCTGTCATGGGCTATTGTTTGAAACGAATATTACGTCATTTTGAAGGAAATTTTGTGCTCTTTCAGAAGAGCTAGTTACTTTCAGTATTCGATTAATCCACTGGCGAGCAGCTGGCATTTCATGACAAAAAATCGGAGGCCGCAAAAAAATCACAAAAAGTCAAATATTTCGGAAACCATGCGGAATTTTGGAAAAGTGCAAATAGTAATTTTGATCACAAATTAGGTGCCCTATCACTGGTTTTCGGCTGTGCAGTGAGTTTCTGTACACCCTGTATATATATATATATATATACAGGGTGTTCGGTAATTGGATGCTCAGAGAAAATATGGTGATAGTACACGTCATTTGCGATCAAGTTCACTATTTGACGTTTTTCGAAATTCAGCTTTGCTTCCGAGATATAACTCATTTTGTGTATTTTCTACTAACCCCTATGTTTTTCTGATAAATGCCCTCCTCACGCTCATCAACAGGTGCTAGACTAAAAGTAAATAGCTCATTGGAAAGAGCACAAAATTTCCTTTGAAATGAGCTATAAAATAGATAAAATGATCCGAGATCGACAGTGGTAGGGCAGCCGATTTCCGAAGGAAACTTGTTATTCGTATTTTCACACATTTTTCCTAGGCGATTTTCACCTTTCCGTCAAATAAAATTATTTTTTTCCATTCATGGGAAAAACTTCCTCATTTGGTGA